>OW569411.2:43043833-47843833 GCA_937662695.2 Halyzia sedecimguttata | reverse complement strand
GTAATTTTCGAATTTCGAGCTGAAAATTGGCTAATAGACTAATTCGGACTCCCTGATCACGAATCCGGTGTCAGATTTTTGGGTGCCGTCCGGCCGGCCGGCCGGCCGGCTGGCCGGCTGGTTTTCCGGCCGTAGGCACGATAACAGGAGCACCGAAGGTCCTATCGACTTCAAACTTTCAGGGTAGGTTTCTGATCAAAATGCGACGGTTAAGTTCGTTAACGGGCAAAATCGGCCGGACGGTTTAGGAGTTATAGACATTTAAAATTTTGAGGTTATTTCCCTGATATTTCAGGAACTAAAAAAGATGTTGAATCGAAACTTGGTAGTCAGTTCGAGGATATAAACGCTCAACTTTTGGCAAAATTCTGTTATGATCGAAATGTTGGTAATTTTTAAAAAAATATTTCTTTTAATTTTTTCGAAAAAAAAATTTTTTTTTCGTGAACTATTCATCAGATTGCAACAAAAACTTGTACTAACGTCAATTGTAGTATTTTGCAACATTGTGCAAAATTTTGGCTCTATACGATTTCAATTTCTGGAGATATAAGACAAAATGTGTCAAATTTCCTGGGTCTCTCTCAGTATTTTCATCGATTATTATATAATAATCAATAATATTAAGGTATTCAACATGATACTGCTTTTTTTCTTTACTGGTCAGTACGGGCCACAAGGAAGATGAACATGCGCCCAATAGCTCCTGTCCACAGGGCTTGAACCAATTTTTTCAAATCAACAGTTGCTCACCAAAAAAAAGGTCTGCAGAAGAACAGGTGGCAGTGTTCCAGAAAAAATATCACCCTGTAGATCTTCTATCGAAATTGCCATGTCACGTGGTGAGAACTCTCAAATGTTATATCTATGCCAAATTTCAGTTGAATATCTTGTGAAGTGTAGATACTATGAGAAAAAAACTTGAAAAAAATTCAAACTTCAACACTCTGTATCTCGAAAACGAAACGTTTGCGACCCCATGTTTATGGGACCTTTTTTTTTAAACTCACTTAAGGAATCTCCCCTTTTCGTTTGTACGTTCAATTAAGGAACACCCTGTATACTTGAGTGCCTTCTCCACGTATTTGATAATGGAAAGAAATTCTTAACGAATCACGACTTTCATGGATACGACACGAAGCACAAAGGAGACCTAATCATTGAACACCACCGTCTCAAAAGAACTCTGATTGGTACAAATCACCTCAGTGTAAAATTATAAAATAAACTTCCGGAAAAAATTAAGCGATATCCCCGAAACTAATATTTTAAAGAAGTCAAGTCATTACTTTTGTCTAGTACTATATAAGATTGAAGAGTCCATAGATTGCAAGATGCTACCATGAAGAGCTGTTTTGCAGTTTTCTTTTTTTTGATGTGTGTGTGTGTGTATAGTCACTTTTTGAGTGGGTTTGTATCTTTGATGTTGATATGCCATGTAATTTTTTTTGATGGTGTATTAAATATATTTCTATCAAACAATGAACGTTAGTCGCCATTTATATCACATTTGAGTTCATTTTTAACTAACTCTTTTATCTCTTCAGATACAATTTTGTGATCAGTGGACTGGCAGAGTTGGTTTGAAAATATGTAAAACAAATGAAATTTTGGTCGTAAATGAATTATTTGTTATGCCAATAACAAAGGAGGATTATACAATGGGATCAAAAGTGATCAGTGAGTAAAATACGTTTTTAATCTCAATACATTAAAATCGACACGTATTGTGTCAGATTATCAGTTTGAAATACATTGATAATTTTGCTGAGATGCTGAAATCCTTTGATTGTTATTAGGACCCTGCAATTGTATTTCCAGATTTTATTCAATTTTTTTGTATTTTACAGACAATGCGAAGTATGAACAATACAAACAAATGGGAGAGAGTGAATCTAGGGCTTCTGCTCAGGAAACATTTAGAAGTAGATCTGTTGATTCCAAAATAGGTAACAAAGAAAGAATATTGAAGCAAAAAGAACCACAACAAAGTAGGAATCAACTAAAGTTGGAAAATCATACTTTTGGTGGAGAAGTATATGCAAGGAAAGAAGTATCATTAGATGATGAATATGAGAAGGAAAAAAATAGATCGAGCGATGAGAATACTTCAATATACCACGAAAAAAAGAAAAAGGAGCATATAAGTAGTAGATCAAGAGACACATCTAGCAAAAATCATAAAAAAATTCCAGGTAGGAATAGAAGAGATTCTTCTGTAGAATATATTAGGGAACAGCCAAGAACCAAATATGCTAATAGTAGATCTAGAGATTCATCAGAAGAATATAACAGAAGAAAACATGAAGTTGAAGGTAAAAAAATGAAATGCAAAACTGAACATAAAAGAAGTAGATCAAGAGGTTCACCTCTGAATTATGATAAAGCCATGACAAATATCCGAAGTAGAAGTACATCATCAGAAGATTATGAAAGTAATAAGTCAAAGACAAGATATAAAAGTAGATCAAGAAGCTCGTCTACAGAGTATAAGAAGAAAAACACAGATACGGATAAAAAGCATTTAAAGCAAAGACATAGAAGTGCAAAAACTTCATCCAGATATTCAGATTATGGTAATGACAAAAAAAAGGACTCAAAAAAATTTAGAACAAAATATGATACAAGAGAAGAAAGTTCATGTGAAGTAAAACGTGAAAGTAAACAAAATAGAAAATCCAGGGGAAAAAAGCACAGTTCTTCCGAATCAGATAATGGAAATACACAATCAAAATATGTTCAAAGTAGAGTAAAAACTAGAAAGCATAAATCCAGGCCTTAAGATTGAACTCTTGAATCACTGCTGTATTCTCCCCGGATAATTGCCTGTGACCCATCAGATAAAATAACATATATTTTGACACTATGTCATATTTAGAAATTATGTCTTTTGAACCAATTCACTTTGTTGGGGTAGTACTTATACTCCTTGTAAATTGTTATTTGTTCACATCTGGTCTTTGCATTATTGATTTAAATATTATCTGAAATACAGAATCCAGAATTATCAAATAGGAATGAATTTTTCCTATGAACACCACCATTCTGAATAAAAGTTCTATTGATTATTGTTATATTTATGTTCTCAATTAATAAAGCCGCTAGCTCAGTCGTAGAGCCTCATACTAGAAACCGGGAGGTCCCGAGTTCAATACCTGGCAAGGAAGTAAATATCCTAGCCCGATGGTAGCAGCCACCATTCACTTTTTGGGTCAAAAATTGACATCGTTATGTGTTATGTGGCTTAAGGACACAGAAAACAACTGATTCCCCTTACTCCCACAAGCTCCTAAAAGCCGTTCTCAATAAATATTCTCTATGGAACGGTAGATATACTCCATTCACATTTATAAAGTCTCCCGGTTGGCCATGAAATTTTGACACATTTCACAGTGTATATTTCGAAAATGTTAGGTTATGCTCATTTTCCTGTCAGATAACTACGCAACGTTGTCCTCTCTACATAGAAGTCGTATTAATTACGTATTTTACACAATGTGAATTTTCATGGGAAAAATAATGAAATTGAGAAGATATTAGTGAATTCCACAATTCCAAAGACCTGGCGACTGTTGAAGAAATTTTTTCATCTGTTACTATAGAAATATTTCACGTATATAAACTGATTGGAAGACTCAGTTATGCTATTTACTTGTACGGGAATCAAGCGTTGAAATTTTAATGAAAAATAATGGATACAGGAGTTACTACGTTACTTCGTGATAGTTCATTTGAAAGAAGAATAAAAGTACCTGAATAACCCGGCAGGAAAACTTCTAAACAAACGGACGTACCTATGGAATTCCCCACTTTTCGGAATTGTCAATTAATAAGCATACCTTAATAATAAGTAATTTCATTGGAGAGTCCTAAGACAGAATGGAGTTTTCCTATAGCAGATTATTCGAAGATAATGATCTGTGATAATATCTTGTCTAAGAAGGAACATTATGTTGATTGTTTAGAGTAGAAATTGGCAACGTCTCACAGAATTGTTCTGACCTTGAAGATATTTCAGAAATGCCAACCTGCCTTTGTTTTAGTTACAAAAACGTGATAGACCTAAATCATGGCCAACCGGGAGACTTTATAAAAGTGAATGGTGTATCTTCTGTCGATGGTTACCGGTTCTCTATCTGTAGCACCCGTCCCACAAATTCGGATAAGTCTGTTTAATCTGTGGATAGGCCAGTAGGCCATTTATCCGGACCCTCTCCTGCGCTCCTGTTCGTGCAAATTCATAGTGTCTGTTTTGTCACCATAATTATTTTTTACCAGTAAATTAAGTTTATTTTACCCTAAATGACAACAAAAATTATAAAAGACCTATCTATTTATGTAGCGGTATTTCAACTAAAATTAGCTGGTATAACCTTAGACTATAGAAAGAGGAGACACAGTATCTCATTCATAAATTCTCTAATATATGAAGCCAACATGTCCCATGAGTGGGACAGAGATAGCAATATCATCCAAATTTGTCTTGGCAACACCGGAGAAACTATCTCCACCCAATTTGAATACGCACCAGTGGCGTAGTTTACGTTATTAAATCAATGAGTGAATTGTCTGGCCATATCTGTAAGCACGATAATTCTCGAATGAAAGAAGCTAGAGTGCTGAAATTTGCAGGGTGGGTTTGTGGTCCAAAATCACTGGCTATGTTCGTTAATGGGCCAAATAAGCGGAAGAGTTTCGGTGTCATGGACGTTTAAGATTATATTCCGAATAGTTCGGAAACTACGCATCCTATGTAACAAATAATAACCGTAAGGCGTGTGAAAAATGTAATATAACGACTATAAAGAAAAAAAGAATAAATAAAATATTCGATAGCATTTTCATTATATTCAATATCAATTGTATCTATGTAGGCTATGTTACTCTGGCCTTACGCCACCTCAGACACAGCACTGTTAATTTTTTTTTTATCCAATAATGAAAATGTCTCTCTTAGTCTTGGGACCTCCTATTCCAAGACAAACTACTCTCAATCTTCTGTTATACAAGCACTCATTTATCATTTACTGCATTTCTTAAGATTTCTGTTGTCCATTGTAAAAGAGACAGACTGGACATTCAGTGAATATAAGAGTAGATGGACATAAAAAATCAATACTCCAAAATGAATTAACAACTGGTTAAGGATAATACATAAATAATACTATTATTGAAAGGTTTTTTTCTGAGTTTTCTCTCCCAAACTCTGAAAAATATCTATAAAATAAAAATTAATTATTTTGTGATTTGTCACATTGATAATGTGACAATTCTTGAATTCCACAAAATAACTATCAACAAAATAATTCTAACGATTTTCATTAAGCGTCTGACGAAGGAGTCAGATATAGACTCCGAAACGTTACGATATAGTTGTTTCTTCGTTGATGTTGTTTCGTTGTTGTTTGTTAGGCAACATTGTTCAATTGATTGCTTCTGACAAATATCCTATGTTTCTCACGCAGAAGCAAATCACAAAATAATTAATTTTTATTTTATAGATATTTTTCAGAGTTTGGGAGAGAAAACCCAGAAAAAAACCTTTCAATAATGAGTATACCTCCCACAGTATCCTTTAATGATTACTTATAAATAATTCTCCATGCAAGAATTGTTTTTAATGATAATACTATTTATATTTCGAGTATATTAAGGAGCTGGCAATTAAAATCTTCAAGTCTTCATTTAACTGTTCTTAATTATTGGAAAGTGTTTCTGACATAGGCATCGTTATAGAATCATCATAAACCATCAATATATTTGAAAAATTGCTATTAATTCAGTTATTGTTTAGCAACTCTATCCTAAATCTTATAAAGAGGATATTGAATGAAACACTATATTGAATAAAAAACACAAATAATATTGAAGTCTTTTAATTAAACTCACTTAGCAACTGCAAGAAACTCACGTGTGATTTTTTTTGGACATACATACTTTATTGTCATACATACCAAGATCATTCAGAGGTATTATAAAGAAAATTTAAAGTACAATCATTATGAGCTTACAAACAAACCATAACCTATTGAGAATCAACTGTTTACATCCACTTAATTACTAAAAATTCTGAAAAAGAATATTATTAACAAAGCAAAATGGGGCAATGCCCTACCTTAAATTTCCAATGCCCTACCTCAAAAAATCGTAGTAATTTAAATAATATGCTAAGGAAAATGTTTTTCCATAATGTGACGTGAGGAAAAAAATTATTACTCGCAAAGCAATTCCGAATTAACCACGGGTTGTTAGAGATTGCGAACTACATCAGTGTACCTCAGGGATCAGTTTTTGGACCACTCCTGTTCATTTTGTATACATGTGACCTCAAACACCATATTGCTTCACCGTGTTCCTTCTATGCAGATGACACAAAAATTTATAATGATCCCTTATCTGAGTCGCATACTCTTCAGAACGATCTTGACAGTATTGTCCGAGGGTCCAGGGAATGGTTGATTCCACTTAATGTCAGTAAATGTAAGGTCCTACACCTGGGAAAGAAGAACCCAAAGCATGAATACCGTTTGTCTGGTGAACGTCTGAATAACACCGAGAACCACCTCGATTTGGGAGTGACAGTGGACTCTGATCTTTCGTGGGCGTTGCACATTGACAAACAAGTCAAAAAGGCAAATTCCAGGTTGTTCTTGATCAACAAATGCTTCCAACATGCTGATCTTAAGACTGTGTGCAGTGTTTACAAAGGATTTATTAGACCCATTTTAGAGTTCGCCAACAGTGTGTGGTGTCCGTCAGGCGTTCGGGACGTGAATTTACTCGAAAGGGTTCAACGTCGAGCTACCAGAATTCCATTCGGTCGCGTCCGTCCGTCATACGAGGATAGATTGGCAATGTTCAAGCTACCTACCCTTGAACAGAGAAGACGACGAGGGGACTTGATAACTGTGTATCATTCATTGTGTGAGCAGGATGGAGTGCTTGAACAATTGTTTCTGAGATCGACGGACTCTCGGCTTCGCGGTCATTCACAGAAGCTGAAACGTGAAAACTTCCAATCTGTTCAACGACAAAACTTTTTGACTAATCGAGCCTTTCATGATTGGAATTCATTACCACAGAGTATAGTGTCGGCCTGCAATGTGAACATTTTCAAGGCTAGATATGATTCATTTTTTGTGTAAACATTTTTTTACTGTTGTTTGTATAATTTTTTTGTTCTTTTCTTTTCGGAGGCTTAATAGGATTTCCTCAGCCTCTTATGTAATTAATAATAATAATAATAATACATCAATAGTGTACGTGCACCGTGCCATTGTATATAGACAACACGCTGAATTTTCAGAAGCACCTCATGTACTAATTATTTATTCTGCACAAAGATGGAAAATCTTCAGAATTGTTGATAACTATTCGAAAATTCTCGAATTTCAGAATAAACAACTATTTCGTAACGTCTCACAGTCTATATCAGACTCCTTCTTCGGACATTTAACGATAATCTTCAGAATTATTTTTGCGCGTATGTTCTGGGGAACATCACATTATCATTTTGCCCAAATGTCTGTAATTTCCGAATTTTGGCCGTTAATGGTCTCAAACGACTGAGTTTGACTACCTGAAGAACAATTCGAGGACAAACTTGATTCCGTCCGGCAAGCCGGCCGTCCGGTCGTCCGTTGCCACGATAACTTGAGAAAGGAATGAGATAGCGACTTGAAATTTTCAGGGTAGGTGGCGCATCCCAATACGACGGACAAGTTCATTAATGGGCATAATCGGCCCAATGGTTTCCGAGAAAGAATTTTATTTTCAACCAATATGAATCCGATCAAATTGAAACTTGGTGAATGATTGTAGAATATTAATCTAAGCACGTTTGAGAAATTTTGTGAGGATCGTGTCACTAAAAAATTAAAAAAAAATTACTAAAAAAAATTTTTTATGTCACAATAACCTGAGAACGAAAAGAGACAGCGACTTGAAATTTTCCGGTTAGGTTGTGCATCTGAATGCGACATTTGAGTTAGTCTATAGGTATAGTCAGCCAAACGATTTTGGAGTTATACCCAACTGAAATTTGGTTGTTATTTCATCAATAACTCGAAAAATACCAAACCGATTAAATTCAAACATGGTAATTAGTTGTATAATACCAACGTGACAATTCTTACAAAATTTCGTGAGGATCGTACTAAGTACTAGATAATTTTGAAAAAATCATTGAAAATTATCGAAAAAAATTCTATATATCAGTAACTATTCGTTCGATATCGCTGAAATTTTGCGAAAGCCTTCAGAACCTAACTGTGCAGCCAAGTTGCAAGTTTGAACACGATCGGATTCATATTGTTAAAAAAAAAATAAACCTAAAGAAATAAATATTTTGATATTAACTACCTATTGCAATGAAACGTAGGTACGATGAAAATTGATTCATCAGATCACATCGAGTAAAATTCTTTACTTCTGCCCTACCCGTAACCTCCATTGCCCTACCTCAAAGTCATCTCTAGCAACGGCCCTGTTTCAATATGACCTTTTTACAAGTTGAACATTACAAAAGAAGAGTACTCAACATACAGTGGTCTTCAACAAAAATAATGCTTTATTCATAAGAACCTTATTCCACAATCAGACAAAAAATTCACCCTTTTTTAGATCTTAATAGAAATATAATTCACATGACTTTCAAATTTGCATCTATTAGTAGGCCTAAATAGTCATAAGTCTCATGAACTGGTTCGATATGTTCAATTTTCACAGTTAAATTACTCAAAACGTTAACTCATAATCATAAATTGCTTACTAACGATTTCTTTATGTTAACTTTAAAAGTATTATCACAAAGCCAAAAAAAAGTCTAACTAAATCATCATTGTTTAATTTAAACATAAGTTCTATATCCTCCGCAGAAACAAACCATTTGATCACCAACAAACAACGTTATTTGACAATTCAATACATATCAAAAAATGTCACAGATATACAACAAAAATAGCAATACAGTATATTCATCTACTGAAACCTGAACCATATCCATATAAAAATAACCACAATAATGTTCGAAAAAAATTCATGCTTTTGCATTTTCCTCATATGCATCCCCGATCTACTTTCCTGCTCCTTTATTACAATTCTATCAGCTTTTATAAGCATAGTTAAATTCCTTCACTTCTGGTTTGTGCTGTGTTCCATTGATACAATGTATAGTTCTACAGAAATCCTTCAGTTTACATATATTCCATGATATCACTCATAAATCCAATTCAAAAAACTTCTGCGTGAGTACTGGGTACTCACCTGAGAAAAAAAATCATAAAGCATGATTATTACTTATAAATATTGTGACTTAAATTAGATACGAACAAAAACACACAAAAAAACATACAACTCTTCTATTAATGTTTTTCGATATAAGCTCTAATTGGAGACGAAGTAAATTATCATTAAAGGATACTGTGAGAGGTATATTCATCATTGAATGGTTTCTTTCTGGGTTTTCTCTCCCAAACTATGAAAAATGTCTATTAAATTAAGATATATGTATTATTTTGTGAATTGTTCTGCGTAAGAAACACAGTATTTGTCAGTAGCAATAAATCGAACAATGTTGCCTAACAAACAATAACGAAACAACATCAATGATGAAACAACGTAACGTTTTGGAGTCTAAATCAGACTCCTTCTTCAGACACTAACGAAAATCTATAGCTATTCTAAAATTCGAGAATAGCTATATCAACAAAAAATAATTCTGAAGATTTTTGTTAGTGTCTGATTTAGACTCCAAAACGTTACGAAATAGTTGTTTCATCGTTGATGTTGTTTTGTTATTGTTTGTTAGGAAACATTGTTCGATTTATTGCTTCTGACAAATATTGTGTTTGTTAAGCAGAAGCAATTCACTAATTTGGCACTTCATTGATATAAAGACTACAACCAGTAATAAATGTAAACAATCTCGTGTTGGACAGGTCAGTCAACGAAGTTTGACCGAAATTTTCATGGAAAATTTAAATTATAATTGACTTGAGATCATTGTTGGATTACTTTGTGATATACAGGGTTTTTCACGAGGAACCTCACCCATATACATACGGGAAACTACTGAACGTATTTTCATGAAATTCAGCACTTATAAGTAATTCACGATGCTGATGAAATCTAAAATATTTTCAAGGCATGAGCACCTCCGGTTTTTCCGGAAATGACGTCAACTTCCGTTTTTCAAATTAGAACACAATTTTTTTATTGCAGAAATAGATTCCTTAGAAAGTTTCAAGTTATTTTGATGTAACATTTTTCAGTTTTGGTTGGAAAATTCTCTCTGAGCGGGAAAATTCGAAAACAAAATCGAAAATAGAGCTCCGCTGAAACAAGAATAACTTCGAGGTTTTTGGATGGAAAATTTTCATTTTTGGGATTTTTCATGATGTAAGATTGATGTATCCACTTTGAAAATCGAAATCGCGATTCATGATACAGGGGGTGAAAAAATCCCTTTCAAAGTTAGGGATGACAAAATCGTGAAAAGACAATTTTTTCAAACTAGAACCCCATTTTTTATGGCAGATATTGAATCTACGTTAAAAAATAATGTGAGTGTATGCATCACACCCTTGCCCTAAAATGGATATTTTCTGAGTTATTCACAAAAAACTGTTTTTCATCTTGAATTTTCAGCTATTTCTTTTCCCTTCACGCCAAAAAAATGAAATTTTCAGGAACTGTTATTTGAACCATGCTGTAGATTTTTCACCCCTTCTTGAAACCCACTTCAAGTTACTATTAGGAGAACCATGGCAAACTCTCGCAGTTATAACTAGAGAAGATGCTCAAAGTTTTGACCGTTAATTTCTAGACATTTATTTATACGTCTCAGGAATGCTTCGTGCGTTGCTCTTCTTATTTCATCGGGAGGAAGAGATCTGCAAAAGTGTTTAAAAACCAAATTGAGTTTCAAAACTATGAATCTAAAAATCTAAACAAACCTGAACGCATTTCTGACTCGTTCTATGCAGTCCTCTTTATCAGTCAGGGGAGTTGAGTAGTCAATATTTTTTATCCTACCCCAAACATAATAGTCTAAAGGAGTTAAATCGGGAGAACGTGGTGGCCAAAGATGTGGACCATTGTTCGCCAACCATCGATCTTCAAATAGCCTGTAGAGGATATTTGACACATTGAGTGAATTGTGTGGAGGCGCGCCATCTTGTTGATACCATAAGTCATACCTAGCTTTCTATTTGACTGATTAATTTCCGAATTTCTTCACTTCGAACTGATGTGAATTTGACAAATAGAAAGACTTTTTCAAATCAAGGTTATATTAAACTGATTCCACTAGAGAGCAACATCAGTTGGAAGTGATGCGCATCAGTTCAAAATCACAACATTGTCAAATAGAACACAGATGAACTGATTTTGCGTCAGTTTGGAAGTGATACAGCGTCAAATAGAAAGCGCCTATTATGGTTCTGTACTAGCGGCTCAATTATTTGAGTCAATATGTCAGAATATCTATCTCCTAAGGGAGAACATTCTTTAAATAATGCAAACATGTGTAGTGTTCTATCTTACCAGTTAAAGTCCCATCATAAATGTGAACATCGAGAATTGCATTATTTTTGATGGCGCAAAAAACATTGAAACTCCAGGTCTCTTGAAAGTTCCATTGTCTGAAGTGGTGGTTGTTCTCTTCATCCCAATAATGACTGTTATGCCTATTGAAAGAACCATTCTTTGTGAATTTAGATTCATCTGTCCAAATTATACAGTCCAAAAAGTTTTCATTCTCTTGAAATCGAATCATCATAGCTTCGCAAAACTCTGTTCTCCTGACGAAATCAGTTTCCTTCAAATGCTGTACCCTATTGAATTTATATGGGTGCATTTTATGTTTTTTTAATATTCTCCAAACACTCGATTGAGATAATCCCAGATCAATCTCGGCATCTTTGAGAGAATTTTGAGGATTCACACGAAAATATGCAAGAACTGTAATTTCGTTGTTCTCATCTTCTACTACACTTTTTTCTCTGTGTATAGTTTTCTTAACGAAAGATCCGACATTTCTCAAGTTTGTCATGGTTCTGTTAATGGTATCTCTCGTTGGTCTGGGTCGGTCAGGAAACCTCTCAATGAACAGTCGAATCGTTCTATCTACAACTTTATTACATTCTCCATGAAGTAGAATGATTTAAATAATCTTCATTGGTAAAATTAGGCATAGTGATCGATTTTATAACTTAATACGAATTATCACCAAATTAATAGTAAACACAAAATGCTACTGAATAAAGAGGAATTTGGCAGATGTGATTAATGATATCTATCATTAAAAAAAAGAATGTAAAACATGGTAAGTTTTTGCATATGGTTCATAAGGAATTATTTATTTATCACTGGAGAGAAAACCGATGGCCGATTAGTTGAAATAAAGAGGTTTCCGATACAAATTCGAATCAAAATTCGCCATCTATTTAGGAACAACCTGTAACTTTTTTCTCTTGCATATTAGGGTAGTAAAATCTAAAACATGGTTTAAGTAACAGTTCCTGAAAATTTCATCTTTTTGGCGTGAAGGGAAAAGAAATAGCTGAAAATTCAAGACGAAAAACAGTTTTTTGTGAATAACTCAGAAAATATCCACTTTAGGGCAAGGGTGTGATGCATACACTCACATTATTTTTTAAAGTAGATTCAATATCTGCCATAAAAAATGGGGTTCTAATTTGAAAAAATTGATTTTTCACGATTTTGTCATCCCTAATTTTGAAAGCGATTTTTTCACCCCCTGTATCATGATCCCGATTTCGATTTTTAAAGTGGATACATCAATCTTACATCTTATTGAAAAATCCCAAAAATGAAAATTTTCCATCCAAAAACCTCGAAGTTATTCTTGTTTCAGCGGAGCTCTATTTTCGATTTTTTTTTCGAATTTTCCCGCTCAGAGAGAATTTTCCAACCAAAACTGAAAAATGTTACATCAAAATAACTTGAAATTTACTAAGGAATCTATTTCTGCAATGAAAAAATGGTGTTCTAATTTGAAAAATGGAAGTTGACGTCATTTCCGGAAAAACCGGAGGTGCTCATGCCTTGAAAATATTTTAGATTTCATCAGCATCGTGAAGTACTTATAAGTGCTGAATTTCATGAAAATACGTTCAGTAGTTTCCCGTATAAATATGGGTGAGGTTCCTCGTGAAAGACCCTGTATATTTAAATGTTGATCATTATATAACTAATTTTATGGCACTTAATTGATATAAAGACTACAACCAGTGAGTATATTCATATATTATGTTTGTCAAACTTACATATTATATTTAAAAGTTCTTTCGTTACTATTTGCGATTGATTAAGAAGGAACTCAGTTTATTAGAATTTCTGGAGTACATAGGAGCTTCAACTTCCAATTCTAGAGTCCTTGTAGAAGGAGAAGAGGTTCTAAATGTAGATCATGTAATCGTGTGTGACACAACAAATTGAGGTCCCAGTTTTATAGACATTTGTTCTTTATGTTTACAAAGTAGTGCCCTTAATTCAGTACCACATAAAATTGATGGCCCATTAATGTGGAGAATGGTAAACTTAAAATAGAAGGTATGGTATATTCTTGTAAAGTCGGAGCACGAAGGAGGTGTAAACATATTACTGATGTATTAATTAAAGTTCAGGTGCATGATGTTCTAGTTTATTTATGAGGATGTAGTGTCAAATTGAACACCGGTGTGAAGTTATCCACATACACTCAACGACCAAAAAATGTTCAAATTGAATTATTAATAAGTCGATAAGTACTCGGTGAATAATGATGAAATTTGAGAATGTTGCTCATGGATACCTAAAGAATCGAAATAAAATGTCAAATAATTTGTGTAGCCCCCAGGGGGCGGTGGCTGGGGGCGGTAAAACGAAAAATGCTATAACTCGGAAAATATTAAGTGTTCTACGATGAACTTTGGATATGTGGTCAAGAATGGCGTAAATAAAAAGATGTAGTAGGTCCCATAGTTTGTGCGGCCCCAGGGGGGCGGCGATCGGGAGCGGTATATCGAAAATTACCATAACTCGGAAAATATTGAGTGTTCCACGATGAGCTTTGGATATGTTGTCTAGAATGACGTAAATACAAAGATGTAGTAGGTCCCATAGTTTGTGCGGCCCCAGGGGGGCGGCGATCGGGGTGGTATATCGAAAAATGCCATAACTCGGAAATTATTGAGTGTTTCACGATGAGTTTTGGATATGTGGTCGAGAATGGCGTAAATACAAAGATGTAGTATGTACCAAAGTTTGTGCGGCCCCAGGGGGGCGGCGATCGGGGGCGGTATATCGAAAAATGCGATAACTCGGAAAATATAGAGTGTTCCACGATGAGCTTTGAATATGTGGTCGAGAATGGCGTAAATACAAAGATGTAGTATGTACCATAGTTTGTGCGGCCCCAGGGGGGCGGCGATCGGGAGCGGTATATCGAAAAATGCCATAGCTCGGAAAATATTGAGTGTTCCACGATGAACTTTGGATATGTGGTCAAGAATGGCGTAAATAAAAAGATGTAGTAGGTCCTATAGTTTGTGCGGCCCCAGGGGGGCGGTGATCGGGGGCGGTATATCGAAAAATGCCATAACTCGGAAAATATTGAGTGTTCCACGATGAGCTTTGGATATGTTGTCTAGAATGGCGTAAATACAAATATGTAGTAGGTCTCATAGTTTGTGCGGCCCCAGGGGGGCGGTATATCGAAAAATGCCATAACTCGGAAAATATTGAGTATTCCACGATGAGCTTTGGATATGTCGCCTAGAATGGCGTAAATACAAAGATGTAGTATGTCCCATAGTTTGTGCGGTCCCAGGGGGGCGGCAAGCGAGGGCGGTATATCGAAAAATGCGATAATTCGGGAAAATATTGAGTGTTCCACGATGAGCTTTGGATATGTCGTCTAGAATGGCATAAATACAAAGATGTAGTATGTCCCTTAGTTTGTGCGGCCCCAGGTGGGCGGTATATCCAAAAATGCGATAACTCGGAAAATATATAGTGTTCCAGGATAAGCTTTGGATATGTGGTAGAGAATGGCGTAAATACAAAGATGTAGTATGTCCCATAGTTTGTGCGGCCCCAAAAGGGCGGTATATCGACAAATGCCATAACTCGGAAAATATTGAGTGTTCCACGATGAGCTTTGGATATGTGGTCAAGAATGGCGTAAATAAAAAAATGTAGTAGGTCCCATAGTTTGTGCGGCCCCAGAGGGGCGGCGATCGGGGGCGGTATATCGAAAAATGCCATAACTCGGGAAATATTGTGTGTTCCACGAGAAGCTTTGGACACGTTGTCTAGAATGGCGTAAATACAAAGATGTAGTATGTCCCATAGTTTGTGCGGCCCCAGGGGGCGGCGATTGGGGGCGGTATATCGAAAAATGCCATAACTCGGAAAATATTGAGTGTTCCACGATGAACTTTGGATATATGGTGAAGAATGGCATACATGAAAAGATCGTTTGTGCGGCCCTAGGGTGGCGGCGTTCGGGGGCGGTGTATCGAAATATGCCATAACTCGAAAAATATTGAGTGTTCCACGATGAGCTTTGGATATGTTGTCTAGAATGGCGTAAATGCAAAGATGTAGTAGGTCTCATTGTTTGTGCGGCCCCAGGGGGGCGGCAATCGGGGGCAGTATATCGAGAAATGCCATAACTCGGAAAATATTGAGTGTTCCACGATGAGCTTTGAATATGTGGTCGAGAATGGCGTAAATACAAAGATGTAGTATGTCCCATAGTTTGTGCGGCCCCAGGGGAGCGGTAATCGGCGGCGGTATATCGAAAAATGCGATAACTCGGAAATTATTGAGTGTTCCAGGATGAGCTTTTAATATGTGGTCGGGAATGGCGTAAATACAAAGATGTAGTATGTCCCATAGTTTGTGCGGCCCCAGGGGGGCGGTATATCGAAAAATGCGATAAATCGGAAAATATTGAGTGTTCCATGATGAGCTTTGGATATGTGGTCGAAAATGGCGTAAATACAAAGATGTAGTATGTCCCATAGATTGTGCGGCCCCAGGGGGGCGGCAATCGGGGGCGGTATATCGAAAAATGGCATGACTCATAAAATATTGAGTGTTCTACGATGAGCTTTGGATATGTCGTCTAGAATGGCGTAAATAAAAAGATGTAGTAGGTCCCATATTTTGTGCGGGCCCAGGGAGGCGGCAATCGGGGGAGATATATCGAAAAATGCCATAACTCGGGAAATATTGAGCTCATCATGGAACACTCAATATTTTTCGAGTTATGCCATTGGCATTTTTCGATATACCACCCAGATCGCCGCCCCCCTGGGGCCGCACAAACTATGGGACATACTACATCTTTGTATTTACGCCACTCTAGACGACATATCCAAAGCTCATCGTGGAACACTCAATATTTTTCGAGTTATGGCATTTTTCGATATACCACCCCGATCGCCGCCCCTCTGGGGCTGCACAAACTATGGGACATACTACATCTTTTTATTTACACCTTTCTAGACGACATATCCAAAGCTCATCGTGGAACACTCAATATTTTCCGAGATCAGGCATTTTTCGATATACCGCCCCCGATTGCCGCCCCACTGGGGCCGCAATAACTATGGGACCTACTACATCTTTGTATCTACGCCATTCTAGACGACATATTCAAATCTCATCGTGGAACACTCAATATTTTCCGAGTTCTGGCATTTTTCGATATACCGCCCCCCTGTGGCCGCACATCTATGGGACCTACTACATCTTTGTATTTACGCCATTCTAGAAGACATATCCAAAGCTCATCTTGGAACACTCAATATTTTCGGAGTTATGGCATTTTTCGATATAACGTCCCCGATTGCCGCCCCCCTGGGGCCGCACAAACTATCGGACCTAATACATCTTTTCATTTACGCTATTCTAGACGACATGTCCAAAGCTCATCGTGGAACACTCAATATTTTCCGAGTTAAGTCATTTTTCGATATACCACCCCGATCGCCGCCCCCCTGGGGCCGCACAAACTATGGGACATACTACATCTTTTTATTTACGCCATTCTTGACCACATATCCAAAGCTCATCTTGGAACACTCAATATTTTCGGAGTTATGGCATTTTTCGATATAACGCCCCCGATTGCCGCCCCCCTGGGGCCGCACAAACTATCGGACCTAATACATCTTTTCATTTACGCTATTCTAGACGACATGTCCAAAGCTCATCGTGGAACACTCAATATTTTCCGAGTTAAGTCATTTTTCGATATACCACCCCGATCGCCGCCCCCCTGGGGCCGCACAAACTATGGGACATACTACATCTTTGTATCTACGCTATTCTCGACCACATATCCAAAGCTCATCCGGGAACACCCAACATTTTCCGAGTTATGGCATTTTTCGATATACCGCCTCCAATTGTCGCCCCCCTGGGGCCACACAAACTATGGGACCTACTACATCTTTTTATTTACGCCATTCTAGACGACAAATCCAAAGCTCATCGTGGAACACTCAATATTTTCCGAGTTATGGCATTTTTCGATATACCGCCCCCCTGGGGCCGCACAAACTATGGGACCTACTACATCTTTGTATTTACGCCATTCTAGACGACATATCCAACGCTGATCGTGGAACACTCAATATTTTCCGAGTTATGGCATTTTTCGATATACCGCCCCCGATCGCCGCCCCCCTGGGGCCGCACAAACTATGGGACATACTACATCTTTTTATTTACGCCATTCTTGACCACATATCCAAAGTTCATCGTGGAACACTCAATATTTTCCGAGTTATAGCATTTTTCGTTTTACCGCTCCCAGCCACTTATTATTTGACATTTCATTTCGATTCTTTAGGCATCCATGAGCAACACTCTCAAATTTCATCATTATTCACCAAGTACTTATCGAGTTATTAATATTTCAATTTGAACATTTTTTGGTCGTTGAGTGTATGTGTGGATCTGGATAACTTCACACCGGTGCTAGGTATATATCGGATGTATCAAGCATAACACTAACATCACAAGTGTTAAGTGGTCTGGTAACAATGTACACAACCAAGTCTACTACTAACATTATTATTGCTGTTTAACTAACTCAAGAGTGCTGGTGATGCTTATTTTTTCTTCTGACTGAGGTTTCTCAGCATAGCAAACGTCATCTACACATTCCTTTCTCTTTCGAGGTACCTCCTTGTCCTCTGTTTGAAGATTATTATGTTGATGTAGTTCCAGGTTAAGTACTCTTCGGTCTATTAGTTATTCTTCTAACGCATTTCCAATATTTATATTTGGTTTTCCGGAGGTAAGAAGTGAAAACTGAAACCTATACATTTTGGCATTTTTTTCGCCCATGAATTGCATTGAGGCACACAACAATAGTCGTTTCTGGTCGAAGACATATTAGGCAAGATAATATTCACTATTTCAACTTGAATTTTTCTTTCAAACAAAAGTTTATTGACGAATACTGAACAATTATTAAACTCGAACACCAGATCCCGCCACCAGAGTCTTGGAAGAACCCAATCCCAATAGACCACATTAGTTAGGTTAGAATCATTCTCTTGGCGGGAGATCCATATTCAAATTATTTAACATGGAATTTCAACTTTAAGATGAAACCACCCCATTTAAAAGAGAATGTTAGTACAGAGACATCAAGTATTGGGTACCTTCATCATAAGTGCATGTTTTCATATTCTTTTCCACATTAAAATCTACTTCTATATTCATCCTTAAATCAAAATTGAAACCAGTGTAGTTCGAAAGATTTTCGTAGGTCGTAGATGACTTCTGTTGTGCGTCATTACAAGGCCGATTTAGGGTTATGTTATTATTTTTGACTGATTTCGAGTTAGCTAAGACATATGTCAATCAAATTTGGTGAACACTTTTATGTTTATCAATTATTTTGGAAATATACAATTTTGTTATGAAAACTTGATTCTAGATTGTTTATGTTGAATTTAGAATTAAGGACTTATCGAAATTTTCGTTTTCGGAGGTAAATTTAAACGGGTTAGCGAAATAAGAGAAGCACACACAAACACAGTCTAGATTTTTATTCACAACACAGAATCTATTTCAAAATGGTACTTACTCGTCTTGGTTACACTTCGCAGAGAGTCGAAAGAAATGTCCGAACTACCTAAGAACTCCCTGAGAGCCACTTGAGAACTGCTTGCTAACTGCCGAGACTACATGATAACTCACTGATAACTACTCTTTTCTGTCCGTTTCCGCATTTTTAAATCCATTACCCCCACTCTTTTCTCCCCTTCTCAAATTATCGGCACCAGCCGAACCCCTGGAATCTAGAGGTACGCAAAGTTGTCGATAGGGGAGACGTTGCCAGATTTAACATCCTCCCACCACCGAGAAAAGAGTGAGGATATCACAACTTTGCAGGATTTGGACATTGGGTCTCAACACTATATACGTTAAAAAATATACAAAAATAATCCATATACAACCGAGTAAGTACCCACAAGCATTTTCAAAAAATCACAAAAGAATGATTATAAAAATAACACAGGATATTATAAAAGAAAGAACATTAATGACAAAAAGAAAATAACCATCAATACATATTTACAAATTGTTCGAAGCTATTAACACTCCCCACGCAATTATCTACATCAAAACTACGTTTTAGCTTCAAAAACATTGCCTTCACTTTCAATTGATTCCAAATAATCCTTTAAATATAAATTTATAGTCGCACCCAACATGAATGGGCTGCTACAAACTCCAATAAACTACCCGACAATTTCTTAACACGATCAAATTACCTTGCGCCTCATACCAAAGAGATCTCAAAAAATCCATATCGGGATCAACACTTATCTGTAGAAAAAGCCTTTTTGAAAATCAGAAATTACGCCAATTTTACCTTCCAGGAACCTCAATAAAATGTCCACCACTTTTTCGACTAAATTCTACCTTTTTCCGAACAGCTATTCAGGGCTGGACTACCTGCAGACGCATCGACCTCGATTCTTCCCTGAAAACCGGGCGATGGGGTAAATATACACCACAGTTGTCGGCTTCTTGTGCTGCTACCTGCTCTATGCCTGAGAACTCTCTGAGAGCCACTTGAGAACTGCTTGCTAACACGAGCGACTAAATCCCAGGCTCCGTTCCACGATTTGATTGGTTCCATCTATGCGCCGATTTTATTGGTTGGAAGTGTGGCGGTATTTTCAAAAACCGCGGTTTTACTCGCCTGTTAATCCTAGACAAGGAATATATGCTGTCGATCAGGGAAATTACTCGTACGTGTTTGTTGATTTAGTGATTAAAACACACTATGGACATGCACTTGACTTACAACATTTAAGGCTTGCACAAATGGATAAATCAATAGTAGCATCTAAACTCACATTGGGAGTCCCACCATCAAGTGGGAGTGATAGGACTGAGATCCATGTAGCCATTGAAACCTTAATAGAATATCGAAATGCAGCTAAAAGATTCCGACTTTAGTTTTTTTTCTTCATTTTCAGGATTCTAGATTCATATCCTGGTAAAATTAATGAGGAAAATTTAAATCGAGAAGATTTAATATCAAGAAAAGATATTCAGAATATCAAAACATCATATCATATTAACATAGCAGAGGGAGTTAAGCATGATAATGATGCTATATCAGTCAATTTGTGGGTCGATCAATGTAGGCAAGAAGAAAATAATTGTATATTGTATTATAAACAACAGGGAGTAGAGGTGGAGGATGATTTATGCAAGTTAAGTATAGTACAGATTTTTGTTTAATTATAATGACAGATTTTCAAAAAAAAATAATTGAGAAATTTGGTAACAATATAGTGGCATTAGATGGGACTCATGGCTTGAATAATTATGATTTTGAGTTAACAACAATCATATGGTGGTGGATGAATTCGGTGAAGGACTACCGGTTTCTTTTATGTTTAGTAATAGAATGGACACATACATTTATGATTTTTTTTTTATATAATTAAATTTAATGTAGGAGTATTTTCTCCAAAAGTATTTATGACTGACACCTTTTACAGCGCTTGGTGCAGTATAATGGGACCAGTAGAACAGCAGTTATTTTGCTCATGACACATTGACCGTGCATGGCAGCAAATCTTATCGAAAAGAAATAATAAAGATCAGAGGTTTATAAATTTGTAAAATGTTTGCAGCAGTGTACTGACGTAGATATATTTGCTGAATGTCTGCAAAATACAATTTCACAACTACTTTTTAGATGAAACCCATGACTTTGGGATATATTTTCAAAATAATTATTCGAATAATTATTGCATGTAAATGGGCTTAAAAAGTTAAAAGATTAGATAAAAGTTTGCATGTGCTCCTAAAATATTTTAGACATAAGTCTGTTGATAGGATTATAAAAAAGATCATAGGTAAGCACACTATTGATACAAAAAATATTTTATTGAGGCATAGGAGCTGCTCCTATGAACTGATTTCATTATATTAACGTTGACAATGATAATAAAAACAGATATCTCTAATCAGTATAGAGAAACTTCGGAATGAAAGCTGTTGCGTTTTAATGTGTGAGATTTGTAAAATTTGTTATCACACATATTCCTGTACCTGCAGTGATTTTTCCATCCGAAACTTAATTTCTAAACGTGTTCATTTTTTGGTTATGAATCTTGAAAAAGAAAATGAATTGCCCGAAATACAGCAATTAGTAACTGATGATAACAATCTTGATAACACCACATTAGAAAGGAACGATAAATCTAAAAATTTAAAAGAAAATGTGTCTGCGCAAATTTTATGTACCATGCAAGCTCCAAAATAGTATGAATAATTTGGATAATGAAGTACCTACTTTTGCAAATCCAAAGGCATTTGAATTTGATTGATAATTTAATCGATTACCAAGCAGTTCAACTGAATGATTTGTTCCTGTTCAGCCTAATGAACCTATAAATAAAAAAATGGGTTCAAGCCCTGTGGACAGGAGCTTTCTGGCGCTCTAGTTCAAACAGACAAATTATATCTCCGAAAGTATTGGTTTCTCAGAGTTGGGAATTATATCAATGTATTCATATGATAGAACTGCATCATAAAGGAAATTCAATTCAAATAATAGTTTATTTATCGAGATTAAATGAGCAATCTGAGAACTGCACCATGGAAGAAACCAAATTAAAATAGCTGAAATGAATTTGACTCTCTCTTATAGAACAGGATGAAATGTACGAGTATGAACACAGATCACATAATAAAGCTTAGATAGAATAATTATAGCATTCTGTGAAAACAGAAGTACGATTCATTATTGAAATTTAGAACTTCATCTTAGTAGAAATTGAATTCAAACATCATAGAAGAATTTAAATTCAACAAGAGTGCCAAAAATTATCAATCCAAAACCAATAGACGATTTCTACCCAACAACGAATTCATCCGAGATATTCATTCCTCAATTCCAGTTTTGTTTTTAGTGGAGATATTCTGAACTCAATAGTATTAACTTACCATTACCATTCCCATCATCATATGGATTGACCATCGGCATGAAAATATCAACCAACAAAAGTATGATAATATTCTAATTCTCATATTGATACCATTACTGGAATGAATTACAATGGGACAACGTCAAAGTTGACATTATAACAATTCATAGAATAGCCACAGAATAATTCTATCATTGAAATTTTGAAAAATCATATCTCCGAAAGTATTAGTTGTTAGAGTTAAAAATGATATGAATGGATTCTTATGGTAAAACTGCTTATTGAAAAAAATTTAATTTGGAATTTGTTCTGTAAAAAAAAACATTTTTTTTTGTTACTCCGAAACCATCTGTCCGATTTTGCCCAATAACGAACTTAGCCGAGATATTTATCCCCCAAACATACTCTGAAAATTTCAACTGTCTAGCTCATTCCGTTCGAGAGTTATCGTGCCTACGGCCGGACCGGCCGGACCGGCCGGACGGCCGGACAGAATGAATTTCGACCACGGATTCTTGATCAGTGAGTCGAACCAAATCGTTTAAGACCATTTTCATCGAAAAATTCGAAAATTACAGACATTTGGGCAAATTGATAAGCACTCAGTTCCGAGGAACTAGAGCGCCAAAAAATTAAACACCAGACCAGATATTTTTCAACTCAAAAAAAAAGGAAAGCTAATATAATGCAGAAGTTGAAACAAAGCTGAACGAGAAATATAAAATAGAACTCTCAAAAATGAAGAAACCAAGAATAAAAATAATAGGAGGAAATATTGTAATGAATGAAATAGAAATAGAAAAATGTTTAAGAGAGCAGAATTCATTCATCAATGAAACCGACTACATGAAAGTGACATTCATCCTACGAGCTTCAAAAGGAAAACAAATTATCTTTGCTGAATGCTCTGGTAAATTGTTCTCGAAGATGATGGACGCAAAAAAGGTCTTCCTAGGATGGGAGCGAAACCCAGTTTACGAAGACTAAAGGCGGGTTTATACAGCAAATAAAATAAGAAATAAAATAAGAAAGTTAAACATGTACATTTCTATGAGAGCGTTTATACACGAAATAAGATAAAATAAGAAATAAGAATAAGAATTAAAGTTGGCCAACTCTCATCTTTATTTCTTATTTTATGTTATTTTGTTTGGAAAATGGCAATGCGCATGCTCAAAGAGTGAAATTCATAGAACTTGCATAAAATTGTCAAAAAGCTGCGATTTGATTGGTTCATTCTTATTTTGTTTTAGATTATCTGTATAAACCGATCCGTTTAACCCTTAATTCTTATTTTATTTTAATTTGTTTCTTATTTTATCTTATTTGCTGTATAAACCCGCCTTTAATGATACCAAGATGTAAAAGATGCTTTGCATACGATCACAAGGAAGCAAACTGTAGGAACAAAGAATCATGTACATATTGTGGCGGGGAACATAGAATCAATGATTGTCCAAAGGAACAAAGACAATGTTGTAACTGTATAAGATCTGTAAGTAAATATAAGTTAACATATGATACAAATCATGAAGCAAATAACAGAGATTGTCCAACCTTGAAATACTATACACAGAGATTCAAAAACAGTATTGACTATCATTCAAAATAGAAATTGTTCTTTTGATACTTTTGTTGTTCTGTATTTGCATACCTCAGATTCGACCTTGGTCAATATATTCGTATATTTGTAAATCGTAATGCCAGACATACCAGAAGTATATATACTAGACAATATAGAAGATGAAACAAATAAAGAAAGAGAAATGAAATCTGAGAGCATAGACGAGTTCAAAAACAAAATAAAATTATTGAATGGAAATGATGGAACAAACTGCATTCAAATACTACACTTTAACATCAGAAGTGCCTACAAGCATTTTGATGAACTGTTAATTTTCATACAATCCTGTGACCTCTCTAATTGTGATATAATAATCTTGGGAGAAACGAGACTCATTGATCAAACAGAAAGATTCAGAATACCTGGCTTCTCAACAATTTTTAACAACAGTAAGCTAAATAAAAATGATGGTGTCCTGATATTTATAAATGACAAAATTAACTATAAAGTTGAACACAAAAAACTACCACTCACTAATGTTGTAGTAAGTAATATAGAGTTTTCAATTAACAACACGGCATTCAGCGTGATGCCGTGTTATAGATCCCCCTCAACAGGAGACAACCAATTCATAGAAGACTTAGAAACCCACCTATCCATCAACGATAAAAAAAAATGTAGATATTTTAATAGGCGACTTTAATATTGATATTCTAAATAATGAATCGGCAGCAAAGTAACAACTATCTGGCAATGCTTATGTCATTTGGATTCAGGTCATACATCAATACTTATACAAGGATAACTCCTAACTCCAGAAGCTGTTTAGATCATATATTTGTTCGACACAACCTAAATGACAACAAAATAAAATTCAACAGTTCCGTTATTAACTATAACACCACTGATCATCTCCCAATATTCCTGCACATAACCAGTAACGAAAATTATGTTTCAAAGCTAACAAAAATAACGAAAGAAATAACAAAGTTCAATGAAGATAAATTCATGGAACTGATCAAAGACATCAAGTGGGAAGAGGTTATATTAATACAAGAGCCACAGAAGGCCTGGACACAATTCATGAGTACTTTCGACAACACATATAACAACACATATAACAACTAATGCAATAGTTGGATCAATAAAACATAGAGACAATCTCAAAAAAAACGTAAATAGATATAATGAAAACATAGAATTGCAGGTGAGTTACAAGAACTATAGAAACAAACTCAACAAAGTCATTAAAGAAGCAAAAAGTAAATATTACTCTGAACAAATTGCCACTAATAACAATATGAAAAAGTTATACAAAATTATCAATGAAGCCACAAATAATAGTATAAAGAAAACTAACAATGACATATCAAATATAACTGATGAAAACAACAAACCCTTTCGGGATGATAAACAACTGGCTGATTACTGCAACAATTATTATGCAAATGCTGGACAAATCATGGCAAGAAAAATAGACAACCCACCCCAGAACTTTGATAATGGCTTTCCTAACATCAAAAACTCAATGTTCCTCAAACCAGTCGATAGAAACGAAATTGTAGACCACATAAAAACCTTGAAATGTAACAGTTCCCCAGGAATAGATGGTATCACTGCTAAACTACTAAAAAAATGCCATGTCTATATACTTGATCCTCTGATACACATCATAAACCTCATTTTTGTCAATGGAGAAATACCTAATGACTTCAAAATATCAGTAATAACCCCAGTATTCAAATCAGGAGACAAAACAAACATTCAAAACTTTAGACCCATAAGCTTAATCAATACTTTTGCCAAATTGTTTGAGAAATGTCTCAAATGTAGGTTAAATGACTACTTTGCAGCAAACAACATTTTGAGCAACAAGCAATATGGCTTTAAACAAGGTGTAAGCACAACAGATGCAATGTTCAATCTTATAAATAACATCAAACAAAGTATGGATGATAATAATGAATGTATTGGAGTAGTCGTTGACTTAGCAAAAGCTTTTGACACGGTGCCTCATACAAAGCTTCTTGATGTTCTTGAACATTACGGAATACGGGGCGCTGTGCTGAGGGTTTTTCAAAATTATCTGTTCAACAGACAGCAGAGAACAAAAATAAAAAATGTATATAGTAATCTCAAAACCATACAAATAGGGGTCCCACAAGGAACTGTGCTTGGACCAATTTTGTTTGTGGCCTACATTAACTCTTTGCTCAAAACTCAAATAGATGGCACAGTAATATCATATGCCGATGACACAGTCCTCATTTTTGAGGATAGTACCTGGAATCAACTACGTAAAAAAACTGAAGCAGGCATAGCTATAGTTAAACATTGGTTAGATCACAGCAAGCTGTCCTTAAATATAAGCAAAACTTCTTATATAGCATTCTCACTCACAGATGCAGGTCGACCAAACTTTAATACACTAAAGATCCCGAACACTACACTAGAAATAATGGAAACTGAAAAAGTTAAATACCTGGGCATAATAATCGACAAAAATCTCAAATGGACAGACCATGTAAATTACCTCACAAGTCGAGTACGCAGATTGATTCACAAATTTTTCGAACTAAGAAAATTAATGAATAAAAAGACACTTCTGATAATATACAAGACATTAGTTGAATCAATAATAAAATATGGAATTCTAGTATGGGGAGGACTTTATAACAACGCACTAAACCCATTGAGTGTTGTTCAAAATTTCATACTGCGAGTCATTTCACATAAAGACAGACAGTATCCAACAACTCAATTATACAGTAGTGAAATTCTAAATGCTAGAATGCTATACTTTCATGCAAATTGTGTTTTCATAACCAAGAACCCTCAGCTCAAAAACTACCCTGCCCACTCATATAGCACTCGGCAAATTGCGAACAAACTACTGACGACACCAAACTGTCATAAAGATGCAAGTTACAGGTTCACAACAACTATTGCACCAAAAATTTTCAATACTCTACCGCTGGATATTAGGAACATAGGAAACTCTAAACTATTTTCAAAAAAATGCAAACATTATATTGCAGACAACATTTTAGAATACATGAATATCTTATAATACCGAAAACTAGTAATCTGATTTCACTCAATCTACACAGCACAGACTCATTTCTGAAATATTGCAGGAATATGTTTCGGAAATATTTGAGATATTTCGGTTATATTGCGAAAGATATATGAAATATTTCAGGAATATTGCAGAAACATTTGAATGTCCGCCCCTTAACCTAACATAGCAATATTGCAGAAATATTTTTCGATATATTTCTGCAATATTGTAGAATTATTCTGTAATGTTTATGCAATTTTTTATTATATTGGAAAACATATATGAAATATTTCAGGATTGTTGCAGAAATATTCAAATATATGCTCTCTATCCTATAACGTCACAATATTGCAGACTTATTTTTTGAAATATTCCTGTAATATTGTAGAATTATTTTGTGATATGTATTTATAGAATATTTTTGTTATATTGCAAAATATATATGCAATATTTCAGGATTCTTGCAGAAATATTTCTATTATTTCATGAGATGTGGTATAGGTTTAACTCACATAAAAAAATAGTAGGCACAATTAATATCTTTATTCGCTCTCTACTGGACATTCAACATTTCTTTTTTTAACTTTTTCCACTTCCCTGGAGGCTCGCAATTTGGCTTGAGCTAACCATTTCGATATGGGTTCAATAATCAAACATAGATAATCAAATCATTAGATCTGTTCAACTCTACCTTTGTACGTATATAAAAAGCACGTCAATATAACGTATCAATAATCAGACGGATGAGATCACAACGTACTCTTTATAGGGCTGTGATAAGATGTTGGTATAACCTAAAAATATAAAATTTTGTATCAATGATATCTATAAACTTGTAGCTATTATACCTTAGATAATCAAATCAGCTTATCACTGCATTTATATTATTTAGAGCCAATTAGTCTTTAATAAACATTAAACTCACAACTAACTGAACTAACAAAGTAAAGTAACAACAGACTGCTTCACAACACGATACAACAACACTGGTAAACAGAAAAAATGGCGGCCTGTCTGACTAAAAGAAAAGAAAGGATACGTGAAGCCTCGAACTAGAGAAAGAAAGCACACAAACATATTATATATTGCATGTAATGTTGAATTATTTCTGTCGCGATTTGTAATAAATTTGTCTATGCATATATTCATAGGAATATACGCAAAACTATAAATTTTAACTTTGTAGAAAACTGTTATAGTTTGTAACATTTCTGTAATATTTCTGAATATTGGCGATTCAAGTCGATCTCCGAGCCACCTGGTGGCGAATTTTGAAGCGTCGTGTATGGGTAATGGAGTTTGTTTTGCTTTGAGATGGTATATTTTTTAACGCATTAACCGTTGTTTGTGAGGATTGAATGCTTAAAATTTATTTTTCTGCATTTCTTTTATATATTAGACTATTGAGGTTAATGATAAATTACTTCAAATGTCCAAATCAAAAGTGTTTTGTTGTGTTTATGGATGTAATAGTTTGGCCAACAGGGATAAAGTGTTCTGACATGGAATCTGGTTCCTAAAGTATAAGAGGAAATAATGACAATTATGTTGTGCTGTGGTGAACTTATCAAACCCTATTTGTTTCCGAAGATCGTTTCTGAACGTAGTTTTTTCATTATTGAGGCCTAATGTACTTTTCTTTCCATTTATTATTTTGTATTGCTCCATAATACGTCAATATTGCCCAAATGTAATTATTGCTCATTTGAAATTTCACATTATATTATCTGAATCGCATTGTAGTGCTTTGAAAAACCTCACCCTTACCACCTTGTACCTTTTTTATCAAGGTATTATTTAAGACCTTCAGGATAAGTTAATGAAAGTTTCATGGAACGTCACACATATTTAATTTATACATTAATATATACATAAATAAAGATACGAAACAGAGTATAAGACATTCAATGTCAAAGTACTTATGAGCCAATCAGAGGAAAACTGGTATAACTCACAAATTTCGAATTGTTGAGTTGATACTCATATTTTGGTACCTACGATTGTATTTCATTCCCTGAATGAATTGTATAAGTTGAAACAATTTTGTGACCGAGTTAGAGCCTGTTGATGTTTTACCTCTCAACGAAAAGCCTTGATTTTTTTAATCCATTGAAAGGTAAAACCTTAAATTCCCAACAAATCACAAATGGAGTTATACCTGGATGTGCTGAGAGGGCCGATGTTTGTAAACACAAACCAAAAACTTCTGAAACTCTGCAAATGTTTTTGGTATACCATGTTCTTTCCCAAATTTCCACATATTAAGTGGCCAGCATTTAAAACTGCTTCTCCTAAAATGTTTAGTCAATGAAAATATTCAATAATTTTTATGAACTCACCTTCCAATATATTTCTACCATTGGGAATGGAATCTAAATCTCTAAAATATTCGCTCTGACTGAGGAAAACACTATTTTCATCTTAGCCCATCATTTTTCCCTAAATAAAATGTGAAAACTTAACAAATATCCTTGTATTTACACTTATTATACCCACACAGGAAGCTTCCTGAAACTTAATGTTTATAGAGGGCGCAACCTACCCTTGAATCGCGAATTGCAACTGTAATATTGAAATACAATATTCCAGCAATATTTCTCAATATATTGCAACTGTAATATTGAAACACAATATTTCAGCAATATTTCTGGAATATTGCAACTGCAATTGCAATATTGCAATATTGTGGCAATATTTCCTGAATATTGTGTGCTGTGTGGGAAGGTGTATTAACTTAGTATGTATGTGTATATAGTGATGATATATGTGTATAAGTAGAATAGAAAAATACACATACAGGTGTGCTGACACCTAGGTGTATATCTCAAAAAACAATGAAATAATATATGTAATGGAAACAATTGATGTAATTGTGATTATAATGTAGTTGAATAAATTGAGAAGCAGTGCAAAAAGCCAACTCATTCTGAATCGGTAGAAATAAGTGAGATTTTAAAAAATAATTTCAATCAATTATATGTATCCTCCAATCCTTCTGACGATCATAAATATTCATTATAAATGCCGTTCCATTTTTTTACCAGTTTTCATTATGAAATAGGCAGAGGTATATTTTGTAATTTAATACAATGTCTTTTTTTATTACGCTTCTGTTTTTCTCCTCTCTTTATAGTATATTATTAATGATAAAAATAATAATAGGTACATATATGGATTTATTTTTTCCACAATATTTCAAATACAACTGATATTCATTGTGATAAATTTGCAAGGAAAAGGGAGGTCAGGAGAGCGTGTGTGATATAAAATACGTTTTCTATAAAAACCAAAGGTATCCCATCTCCATAATGTTTACTGCAATACAGGTTTCCACCCTAGACGATGCATCTCTCATTTGAAAATACCGCCACACTTCCAACCAATAAAATCGGCGCATAGATGGAACCATTCAAATCGTGGAACGGAGCCTGCGATTTAGGGCCGGTATTATAAACATTTGTCGAAGTTAACTTTAACTTTATCGGTCGAGATAACTTTAGCCTTAAAATGTCGGTTTTATAAAAGTCCCATTTCTGTGGTCTGTGCGAATGTTCTGTGTTAATTTGAATAACTCGACATTTGAATTTTTTTCCCAGTCCCTTGAAAATTACTTGATAAATTGAAGAATATCAGTCAAAATTGATCGCCTCGTTAATTTTGAAGGAATGATACCTTGTTCTTGCACGTTAACATTCAATAATTTGAAGTCCAGGCTCCTCCACTCGCTTCTCATGCTCAGACAAGTCGTTTGTTTACATAAATGAAATACATATGAGTGAATTTGTACTTATCATTTTAACACCTTTAAAGTTTTTTATTTGTGTATTAAAATGAATTCAAGAAAGAACAAGTGTCTTACTACCCTTTGCTTCTACTCCCTCAAACTAATAAAAGTGTCGATTTCTTCGCAGCTCCCACCATTATCGAAAATTCATTGGACTATTATACACAGAACTCGCACACTCAGAAAATTACGGACTTTTTTCAAAATGAAAATTTGTGAATAATTGTATGTACAAATATTTGAAATAATACATAAATCGGAAATTTTGATCAAACTCTGTATTATTAGAATCATCAGAACACCCTCTCGACCATGTGAGCACTTATTAATGTCAAAAGTTAAATAATATTCATTCGTTTCATTAGCTTTACTTTTAAATGAGCAAAAAAAAAGTGTTGGATATGTCATAAGATCTATAAAAGAAAAATTTCGGGCATAGGAATTGAAATGAAATGATTACATTTTTTATATATAATGTATTTATAAAGTTTGGAAGTATTCTTCAATCAATTCTTGTCGCATCAAATTACGATTCTGATTGTGTGGCATATGTTGATTGAAATTTTCCAATCCTACAGCCACATTTTGATCAGGTTCTTCTTCCCTCATATTTACTGCGATATCATGAAGCACTGCAGTTGCTACGATAACAGTCATGGTAGTTTCTCTCTTTAATCGAATCGTCAATGCCAGTATGGGAAATATTATTTTCCATACAACGTACTGCCTTTCTACAACAATTCTAGTTCTTATTCGAGATTCATTGTAGCGTCTCTGGGGTTGATTTTGTGGGTCTTCCAGAGGAATCATCATATACTCGGACTATGTATATCCTGAATCGCTCACCAAAAAACTATTACCAAAGGTGCCTTCTTCAAATCGTGCCTTGAGTCTAGAATGCGAAAATATTATATTGTCATGTGTGGCTCCCGGCCACCGTGCTACGTTATCTCTAATACGTAAATGACTATCAGCAACGGTTTGGACATTATATGAGAAGTATCCTCTTCTGTTTCGATAATTTTCAGTTTCATTTCCCCCTAAAAGTTTATTAATTGTATAAATCACTTGAGTACAGTCTGAAAATAATTATAATTTACACTAGATATTAAAATAGATGCTAGAAATACAAACCTATTAGGTAGCTGGTCTTTGTAAATTTGCTTGGTAATACCATTTGCTTCAATGTGACCCATTAACACTAGTACAGACTCTTTTGATAATCCAAATCTGCTTTTATATTCCGTTTCGTTACATGGTGAAATGGTCTAAACGATTTCTAAATAACCTTTCTCGCCTAGAGCCTTCAACAAAATTCAAAGCATCTTCTTCATCTTCAGTTAAAAGTTCCTCAAAAATAAATTGGATATATCGCTGCTGAAAATCAAACAATAAAATTAGAATAATATCAAATACACAAAATAATAAGAAGTGCAAACTCCCTACTAATCATTGGCAACAATTATGGGCGGCCATGTTAGGTGCCAGGGTAGTGGGGGAAAGGCGGGAATATTCAAATTTGACTTGATTATTTATTCCCGCCGACAGATATAATATATTACTTTTATTACTAGTATTCTTGGCTTTTGACTATGTACTGAAATCAAAATGAGCCAAAGGATTGCAAAGAGAAACGAGAATTGTTATAAATAAATGTATTGCTGAATAAACAGTATTTTTAACATAATATAGGGATAGGTAGCTAAAAAAAATGATTGTTCTGAGTACACTTCATCATTAATATATCAAAAAATAGTAAGTAAAAAAAAAGTTATAAGTCAAATGAAACAGAGATTACTTACATCGTAAAATCATATCAAATTTCTTGGACATCTATTACACAGTTATATGCCATATTATTATTTACATTGAACTGTCGAAAATCGCCATTTTCTACAAAGTTAACTTTAACTTTAACTTTAACCGATACCTAGTGATGTGAAATACTCGAGTTTTTAAGTAAGGGACAAATGTCCTGGAAAAATGTCCGAAACTTTCCCCCAAGGTCGGGCATTTTGAGTATTTAAGTATTTACGGACATTGCGGAAAAATATGACAATCGTCACATGTTAAGTTAAAATATCAGGACAATTTGAAGCATTTAAAGAAATTTTTCATGGTCAATTGGAAATAACAAATAACTTATCATTGAATGAGATAGTATCGTGTTATTTTATTCAGTATCAGAGATAAAGGACAGGAGCAAGGTTCTGAATTAATAATTAATAATATTAGAAAAATCAATTTAATTGGATTGTTAAATAATAAAAATAAACTTGTTCAAAAAAACATTGTATAATTTCCCAATTGGTTCAGAGATCGTTAAGAATCTTTGATCCAAGTAGAAAAAAATGAACTTCTTTAAAAATTTTAGTATAATTGGCATCTCAGATCGTTAAAGCAAGTAGAAAAGAAGAATAAATATCGGACAAAAATGAAAATTGTCAAACAATTCTTTAGTAGAAAAGAAATTTATGATATTTATCCAGACATTTTAGAAAATGTCGATAAATACTAAAAAACTCTAAATGTCGACTGTTTTTAGATGTAATGATAATTTTCGGACATTTTTCAGTATTTATCAGAGGAGTATTTAAGACATTTTCCACACTCACAACACTACCGATACCCCATCCACCCAATAAAGAATACGTTCCGTAAATCAACCAAAACCAATTTTTTCAGGACCGGTAACTACTCTGGTGAGATTGTCATCTGTCAGTCTTTCTGTCAGTTGTTTAAGTTTATAGGTTAATTTTTGTTGAATATTCGTGATATCAGTTAACTTGAAGTGGAACAAATAATATCTAATCTATCTCAATTAAAGAATCCATTATCCATTATAATAGCAACAAAAATTGGTAGTTTTTGAATATATTATCTAAAACCAGTTGAAACATAAGACCACAGAACACTTTTGACATCCAAACAATAACAAACCAAAAGAACCAAAGAAATTCGTCGGTTGTTCTGGTGCCTGAAAATCTACCGCTTTCTTAGGAACCAAGTTCCGTAAATAACCTATATTTCAGGAACCAACCGAACATTTCATATTTACGGAACGGAAAAGTAGTAGTATTCCTTGTCTATGGTAGTAACCGCAACAACCAAGGTGATTTACGGAACGTATACATAGTTAACTCGTGAAATGGGAAGTTAACTTTGACGGTGACGTCATTCCACAAGTTAACTTCGAGATATCTGTCAAAATAGTTTTATAATACCGGCCCTTAGTCGCTCGTCTTGTTGCCACTACAGGTTGCCACTTTTCCCACTGTCGCTTCACCCCCCTGTTGTGTTCGAATATTACCTCCGTAGAGTAATATTTACTCGTTTATATTTACGCGTTTGAAAACTGAAAGGTTGAGTAACTTTTACTCTGTGACTGCATAGAGAAATAGAAGGATATTGTCTGTGTGACTGTCGTCCGAAAAGTCGGAGTATTCGACTCGTAGTTCACTTTACTCCTGTCAAAATTGACATAACTCATGGGACGGAAAATCTAGTATCTTTGTCTCACTGTTTTATGAATGTTTTGTGAGGTAATTTAATAGTTTTAATACTGCTCACAATATATATTTATGATTAGAGTTACATATTTGTGAAGAAAACAATAATAATAGGATCTTTCTTAAACCAACATAACCTATTTTCTGATATTGGCACCTTCTGTCACTGTCAGTGTCCGGGGGTCAATTCTCGAGACCATTCGCTCGTCGAACGTATACGTTCGTGACGTCATGAGCGTAGATTTCTGGAAATTGCTATTCTCGGGGAACGAATAATGAGCGAATACATGAGCTACTCGTTCGTTCGAAAACATCGCTGCTCAACTGTCAAATGTTATTCCATTCAGATCATAGACAACATTCAGATTTAAGATATGAATTGTTTAAAATGAACTTAGGAGGTTCTTTTGTGGGATAATATGAATAATATAATTAATATAGTGGCTGAAAATGTTTGTACAAGAACTTAGCGAGAGGCATTGTAATGAGCAATTTAGTCAAACCCATTTATCAGATGATATGTTTATGCGTTTATTTCGTTTAAACGTTTAAACAATGAATTGGTTCGTGATTTGATAGAAAAGATGAATCCGTTTATCATTCCTCCTAGAAGACTTCATGATTTGGATATAAGGAAAAAAAGGTGAGACTGTTTTTCTCAGAAGTGATATTAGGTGTTTATATTATTTTTTATCATTAACATAGGAACTGAATCATTTGATAAGTCCTTTGAGTACCTCTAAATATAAGTCATTCACTACATCCCTTTCCAAGACAAAATGATAGGCGAAGTGAACTTTTACTGAAATTTTTAATTGAAAGTCTCGTATAATGGCACTATACTATTTTCATAGGCTCAACTTCTTCATCATAAGATCATTTTTATATTTTACAGTTTCACTCGGAAATTTGGGTTTCCTGCTGTAATCGATTGTCCTAATGTAGGCATTTTACCCCCTTCTGGAGATAGTGGAGAATATCTGTATGTTAACAGAAAAAAATACCACTCAACTGGTAATAATTTCTATCCTATGTGATATTGTTCATTTTATATATATATGTATTTACTTTTTTAGGATATGCAGCAGTAATTTCAGGATAATGGACGTGAATGCATGTTTTCCAGGAGCAACTCATGATTCATTCATTTGGAATCAATCTAGATGCCAAGATGCCCTTTGTAATCTTTATTTGAGAACAAGAAGATCTTTCTACTTACTGGGTAAACTGTATATATAAATTATATATTAAAGAAGCAGCTTATAATCAATGAAAGTCCATTACTAGAGTAAAGAAAAAACACTTGCACTGAAGAATATCAGGAAAGGAGGGTCTATAGAACCACAACACGTGTTTTGCTAAACAGCATCGAGTGGAAAGTATCTGTTCCACCTGATATAAACCCTCCATTTATGAAAATCTTCAGTGCAAAGTGTTTTTTTTTTTACTTTATTCAGAATTGTATTTCAGGTGACTCTGGATATCCACTGAGAACCTGGATTTTCATTCTGATGGTAAACCAGAACCAGGTACACATCAATTCGAATTCAATCAACACCTAAAGCACACTCCTTTGATTGATAGGTGTAATGGTCTACTGAGATGCCCTTCAGGTGCTTATTGGAACATAGGGTGTTACATTACACACCAGAAAAGGCAGTAAAATTAATAAGTGCATGTGTTATGCTTCACAACATATGTATCGAACATTTTATGCCTGACCCAGACATAGGTGATGATCTTCTAGATTATGGAATAAATGCTATTGGCAATGAAAACAACGTGGGAGGAGCTATGGCATGAATGGCATGAATCCTGAATTAGTAGAGGAAAGAAATATAGTGATGAATTATTCTAAGAATACATGAAGTAATGAAATAAATATATCTGCACTTTGTTTTAGTATTTTTTCCATTGTATAATGATTTCAAAACGATGACATCCCACATTCTTTAGGGCCGATTTATTCAACCTCTCCGTAAAGTATTTGTTAACTATGTGCTCGTTAAATTAACCGACACCCTTTAAAGTAATAAAATCTATACATATTTCACAGATGTTCCATAGATTTGCAGATAACTTCGTATAACAGAGAGATGAATAAACAATTATAGAATACTTTCCTTTCGGTAAGGCTACTTGAAAGTTTACAGTGAATATATCGGCCCTTACTCATTGAATACAACAAGTAAATAATTGAAAAAAGAAATATTTTCTCAGAAACAAATTCATCAAATAATAGTAACAAGATCGTTATATGGTTCCATAATAGAAACATTTTGATAAAGAAATAATATACATAAAATACTATATAAGTCAATACATCTTTATTTTTCATTAAAATTTATTTCAAATTAATTATAACAAACAGCTAATATCGGTTAAATATAACATAATAATATAAGGACACACTTCATTAATAGGTACCTACATATTTTCTGAAATTACTTCTGTCTGAATTATTTCATGTTAAACGCTTTAATCGAATATATGTTCTCGTTCTGCACATACATAATATTTCATAAGGAAATTTACCAGCAATATCTGGATGATTTTGTTTAACGAACGCGGTCTCTGCGACTTTATTACATAATAATGTTTCCTTATTAAAACTCCATTTCAAGCTCTGGCCAACTCAAATAATACTTGAGGTAGTAAGGCATTAAATTCAACCTGCAGGTTTTGTACCTACTTAACATCCTTTTTGGTATGCCTTAATTCAATGCTGAATATTCAATATGTTGGATAAGCAATGTATTTCCATCCTTCATTGGGAATTGTTTCCCAATGTTTTATTATTCCACATTATAAAAGCTGTAGCATAACAATTTAAAGAATTTTTATATTCCTCCTTCTTGCCCAATTCATATTTAAATATATATATATTCTATGGATCGATGATGATCGATCGTTCGTTGAGCGAATACGCTCATAAACGAGTGCAATCGAACGTATAGTTCGTTTTGAGTCAATTCTCGAGCAAATCTTCAACTACTCGCTCCATCGAAAGTGTACGCTCATTTCGAACGAAGAATATAAACTTGGCATCGTGGCAAAATTCATCGAAGAATGTGCTAATCATAGAAATCTAATGTTTATGATCTTACACCTTGATCAACTTATCTAAGGTTAGGGTAATATGTTTTGATTAGGGAGCAATTTGAAAGATTCGTAAAATCAGATTTGCATTTACTGGGAATAACATTCTATTTTTCTTTTGAATATCAATTGTTTCTTGTGGTCAAACATGGACAGAGAAATAAGTCTCTCTCCTCATCTAATTAATTTCACCAGACAGGACTCAATATGGAAGGATATAACGAATAATTAAATGTAACCCCGTGTGCAAACAATGAGTGGAGGTATATAAAAGAGATCCTTGCTTTATATTTTGTATAGTTACCAATAATGTAATTTTTCCAGGGTACGCATGATATTCAGACCATGGCTCCAATCACTTCATTTTTATTTCCAACAGCATATATTCCATAATCAATAAGTTCATAACCTATATCTGGGTCAGTTCCAGGTTCCAGGAATATTACTGTGTGTAATACAGCACCTGAAGAGCATCTTCAGGACCCCATTACACCTCTGAATCAAACAACGAGGGTGCATGCCTTTATTATGAAAATTTTAGCCATCTAAAGATGATTCAAAAATTGACCATAAGATAAATGATTACCATCTGACTATACGTCAATGAATTTTGATGTTCCTGCCCAATTCATATTAGGCGCCCATGAATCCTTCTTTTCCACACCAATCCAGCAATAGCTGGATATATTGCCTCGATTTAAGCAGGAATATCCAACATTGCATTTAGGCCTTCTGATTGCAGATTGGATTGAATGCCTATCTCAGGCGAACTTACTTCATCCAAGTAATGTGTTAGTTGAGTTGGCCCATAAGGCTAAAATGGACTTTTAATCCACAATCTTTTTTTTTCCCATAGGAAACATACTTATACTCAATAATCTTGCAGATTGCAATAAATAAAATTATCACGATATTGCTGCTTAATTTTCTTATGAATTAATATTATGCATGTTCAGAATCAGAACATCAATTAGATTAATGCATTGGAAAAAAAATATTTTAAAAATGGAGAGGAAAGGTACAACAAAATATTTGAATTGACAAAGTGCTCATGACCATTGTTTATTGTCTATAGAGAATCTCAACCCTCACTTGAAATCTTTCAATCAAAAATATGTATAAATGTAGTGTGCAGTGCTTCTATGTATACCTATACTAAGATAATATTTAACCGATGTTAACTGTTTAATTTGTCAAATAATAAATTTTGATGAAGAAAAAAGATGTATTGTCTAGGAATTACCTTTATTTTTTAGACCATACTATAATATTAATTGAATAATTTCTAGTAATCTCAATATTAGATGACAAGAAAATAAAAGTAGTATGTAAATTGTTTCACGTTTTCGATATTTTCACTCAAGAATGTCTGACAGTCCTTTTACGTGAAACATATTCTGGCAAATAACAGGAATATGTTATTTAACAATAATGTTCAATAGCGTTTATAATTGAAATATAAAAAAGCACTGACGTGAAGTCAGTTCTCTTTGGCGCGGATGATTCACATTGACCAATGTGAATTGAATGATGAGTATTTCATGCTCAGTGGATAGTGCGAGTCGGAGATCTAGTTAGATTATGGTTCACTGTTGGGTCAAAAATTAACAGTGCTGTGCTCAAGCTGGCCTAGAGATACAGTAACAAAGCCTACACAGAAACAAACACAACTGCCTATCGTAACTCGCACAAGCTCCTATAGGAGCTTCTGAGGGATTTCCTTGGGGGGCCTAGGGGGGGCAGTGTAATCATGTCATTAGCAAGAGCGCCAAAGCAGATAGAACCCGCGTCAGTGGTTTTTTACTTCTTTCAAATTGAAGTTAATCAGCATCGGCGTGCTTACTAATGACATGATTATACTGACCCTCCTAGGTCTTCCGCAAGGAGATCCCTCAGATGCTCCTAGGTTCTTTTGCGAGATAGGAGACTAGTTGTGTTTGTTCTGTGTGGCTTTGTTACTGTATCCTTACGCACATCACTGTTAATTTTTTGACCCATTAAGCTAATATACCGTCTGACTATATAAGATCTCCGGCTCACTCTATCTATTACAATAGTTGAATATTTTTGTTCTATTAATGTGATCATCATGAAATTTGGCATAAGTCTTCGTTTCGGTAGTCTGCAACTAACTACCTAGTTTCGATACGATCAGATCAGTATTTTTCGAGTTATTGGGAAGACAAAACTTGCAAATGTAAGATTTTTTTTTTAGTGTACGTAGTCATTCGATCCATCCAAAACTTCGCGTGCTTATAAAGGTTGTCATTCTAAAATTTGATGCTAAAATTCAGATAGATTGAGTGAGTGGTTTCGGAAATACATAAACGGAAATAATGCTTCGACTAAAAATGGCCAACACTTGACCAAAACTACTGGGTGGATTCAGATCTCAGATTAACAAACTCAACCGAAATATTTGTGCCCCAAACCTACCCTGCAAATTCAAACTCTCAAACTCATTTCGTTCAAGGGTCATCGTGCTTACGGCAGGACAGAATTGGTTTGACCTTGAATTATTATTATTCATCAGTGAGTTGTACAAAAATGTGGGAAAGCTCTGCGGACAGGGGCTTTGGCGCTCTTGTCAAACTACCGCAGCGAGTATTCAAACTTTGAGAAATCATATCTCTGAAAGTAAAAAAATTTACGTCCTATATTATAGCTCATTCTGTTCGAGAGTTATCATGTCAACGGCCGGCCGGACATAATCAATTTTGACCACGGATTCTTGATCAGTGAGTCGAACCACGTTTGAAACGATTTTCAGCCAAAAATCTGAAAATTACAGACATTTGGGCAAATTGATAAGCACTCTCTGTTCCGAGGAACAAGAGCGCCAAAAAAGAATTAGTTTAGTTTATTTGAGAAGTTGAGTTTATTTGAAGAATATTTGCAGCAATCAAAACCATAAACCCCTTTAGTTTATTAATATTATTAAATCTATGAATGAAACCGTCAAAACAAGCGTTCATCTCGACGAGCGTGTGATATAGAGCACTCGTTGTCGAACGAACATTTGAGCGATGATTTGGAACGATTAGCTCGTGTTTTCGTTCCCCGAGAATTGCAACTGGTGCATATCTCTGAACACTTTCGGTGGTGCCTCATTCATTATGTCTGTGTTTCCAAATAATAAAGAAACAACATTTGACATATCTAAAATTCTAAATTTACGCGTGATTTACTTATTCTATTTCAAAATTTAAATTCAACGATGAAGCGCCACGCCAATATCAACACCAAAAACAAGGTATTATATGAGATCTAGGCGATAAGAACACACGCTCTTCAATAAATTCTTCCACGATGCCAAGTTTATTCTTCGTTGGAAATGAACGTCTATGCTTTCCTTGGAACGAGTAGTTGAAGATATGCTCGAGAATTGAATTGACCCGAACTACACGTTCGATTCCACTCGCTCATGAACGTATACGTTCAACGAGCGATCGATCTCGAGAATTGACCCCCAGAGTAACTCCAGAAGTCCAGAGTAAATCTGTCAAACCTTCAAATACTCTACTCTACTCCGTGGGACCGTGGAGTTAATTTTCGAACACAACTCTGGGACTATAGGCGAAAGCAAACCCCCGTTAGAGGGCGCTTAAAATTTCAATATGGCTGCTATAGCGGTGAACAACAAACATAAATAGCTTCAGTTTGAATTGAAATCTCAGCTTTTAAGTATTGTAAGTACCTACTTTGCCTTTTAAATTGAGTTATTTTAAGAGTATACGTCTTTACAATAATAATGGCAAAATTTGAGGTTTCCCTTATCGATATATTGGGATATATTGATAATAGAAGTCGACCACTCAAGGAAGGTGAAGCAGTTTTCAAGGCAGGGCACGTTTTGTTATGTGGTGTGGAGAAAGAAACCTCAAATCATAGACAACCTCAAATATAAAAAGCTTCTGTATGCAGACATGTAGCCTGACTTCTCCACCTCATGGAATAATTATTTGTCCTGACGAAAATGTTAAAAATAAGAAGTATACCTACCTTTTTTATTCGGTAAAGTCTATAATTCAAGAAACATTGTTGAAGTTTATTGTTTTTTTATATTATCACTTAAATCAATTTTTATAGGCAGTTACTCTTAAAGTTCTAAGCTATACTGACTTACAGCAAAAATATTATAAAGAAAAGAAGCAATTGGAGAGTTGGACGAGACAAAACCATTTCTGACTATCATTTTAATAAAATGATGTGACTATCATTTTAATGAAATGATGCGTTTTTATTGTTTAAATAAAGATATTTTGTTAACTTACAAGAATTTTTCCATTCAGTGGTATTTCAAAGAACTGATTACAGTTTTAATTAATTAAAAAAGAATCATTATTTGAATCCAAAATGCCGAAGTATATCAATGAACTGTTCATTATTTTAATCCAAAAAGCCGAAATATCTCAACGAATTGTTAACATTCCTAATTCAATTAAAAAAGAATGATTAATTTCATATACATATAATATTTAAATTAAAAAATACACAGTATTTTATCAGCATACCTATAAGTATTACACTTTATCATCTGCCAAGTTGGGGGACGGTAGATTTACAATATCTCCTAATACAATAATTATTTGGTCAGCGAATGGTATGTGGTACCTTCCTTTATGAAGTTATTGGTTCAGAAGGTTCATGCGCATAATGGGAATATCATCAGCGATTTCCTTCACATCCATAGCCAAGTCCAAATCAGTATGTTTCTCTATTTCAGTAGGCATAAGCTTGTCTAACCTAAGAAATAAAATTATTCATCTTATCTCAACAATATTCATGAAAACATACCATTCCCTTTTTGACCTGTCAATAGATGCCTGAACAAATAGAAATGGGAACTTTTTGGCTTGGGACCACATTTTTCAGCATTCTCCTCCTCATATTTGCTGCTGTAAAATTCATAACAATGGCAATAATATTGTAATTAGTCTTTTAATGACTCTTAACTGACCAATAGCACCCAATTGTGAAGTCTGAGTCTACAAAGTATAAACTACAAACCAGCATGTTTTCTCAAATTTCCTTTCCAATTTTTAAAGCTTTTTTCCACTTCTCCTTCATTTTGTTATCTCTTGGAATGTAATCAGATGTTCAAAAAACTTATTTACTTGTAAATATTCTATCCAATCTTACACAAAAACCCTTAATTTTCCGAAAGAAACACCTCAAACACCGCCTAAACACATACAAATTACAATGAGAAAGTTTGTTGTTCACCGCTATTTATGTTCTTGAAATTCTCAATAGATGTCGCACCCTTTGCTTGCTTTTCCCAATTATTCTTTATTTGTGTTCTGTGCTCTTCACAGAATATATCCTAAGGAATATTCTGTGATTCCCTCTATGAAATTTTATATTGTTTTTATTTTTAGAAATAAATAATAAATAATACATTTCTGGATTATAAATCACTATGGATTATCTCATAGTACGAATATAAGTTCATCATGTTCTATTATTTCAGGTTGAAAAACAAGCACCGATTTAGTAGCTGCACCAATTAAATTAAAATCTAGCATTTTGAATTGAAAGTAATTCTGTTGAGTACATAATAAGAATAGGTAATGTTTCACACATGGTAAAGGATCTATTGTAATTTCTCGAAATATTTCAGTTCAAAATAATAATGGAATACAAAAGTGAATATAGTGTCAAGTCCCCTTCCCCTACTAGTAGTATAGCATCAAGTTTGAGTTTTGTCCCAAGAAGTTCGTCAATGCCTTTACCTGCTACACAAAAGGATTGTATGTCAGCTGCTACAAAAAGATATAAATATTTACGTAGAATATTTAAATTTAATCAAATGGATTTTGAGTTCGCTCTTTGGCAAATGGTTTATCTATTTATAGCACCCCAAAAGGTGTATCGAAATTTCCATTATAGGAAACAAACAAAATCACAATTTGCTAGAGATGACCCAGCGTTCTTAGTCCTTTTTGCTGCATGTTTATGTATAACTTCAATAGGTTTTGCTGTAGTTTTACGTTTAAGTTTGTTACAGTTTATACATTTTCTATTCTATGTTGTATTTTTTGACTGCATAGGGTTAGGCATCATTATTGCTACGCTTTTTTGGTTCATTTTGAATAAATATTTCAGAGTTGATGAACATGGGGAAGATGTTGAGTGGGGGTATTCTTTTGACGTTCATTTGAATGCGTTCTTTCCACCACTGGTTCTTCTCCACTTCTTTCAATTATTTTTTTATAATGGTTTGATAAGTCATGAATGGTTTATTTCGAGATTTTTAGGCAATACATTTTGGCTTGTTGCTGTATTATATTATATGTATATAACATTCTTAGGGTATAGTTCTTTATATCTTCTGAAGAGGACTCACTTGATTTTATCTCCAATACCAGTCTTTTTGTTTATGTGGGTTTTGAGTGTATTGGGAGGTTTCAATGTAACTCATGCATTGATTACATTTTATAAGAGAAGAGTGATATAAATATAATTAAGTACTTGTTGTAGATATTGAAAGAACATACATTAACGCATTGTTCATATAATATTTAGTTAGTGAATATTTATAAAAAAATTGTTAAGTGTTAAAAACAATGTCCCCAGTTCTAAACAATTTGATTTTCTTCCCAGAAAATATCAATATAAATCATTTTAAGTTGTTTCATTTGAATTTTAAGCTGGTAGTCCCTGATAGAGTGATCTCAGATCCTGACTGAGCAAGGATATTTGAATAGTGTGAAATTAAATGTGAGAATTTTGTTTGCCTAACCAATGAACTTCAGAACTTGTATTATTTAATTGTATTGAACGATTTGAAAAAATCATTTTGACCTGTAGTTACCAGTTGGTACGAAGCAACTTCTGGGTCATTAACGGTACCGAGTGGTCTGATAGACACTACTCATTTCTAAGAGATTTTTTCAGTTTTCTGAAATGTTTTCGACTATAATGAAGGCTTATCATATTTTTGTAGTGTTAGAAAGATTAAACAAAAAAAAAACAGTGCTTATGAAAATATGAACTAGGTTTATTAAAATAAATGGGTTCAAGCCCTGTGGACAGGAGCTTTCTTGCCCTCTAGTTCAAACAGACAAATTATATCTCCGAAAGTATTGGTTCCTCAGAGTTGGGAATTATATCAATGTATTCATATGATAGAACTGCATCATAAAGGAAGTTCAATTCAAACGATAGTTTATTTATCAAGATTAAATGAGCAATCATGAGAATGAGAACTGCACCATGGAAGAAATCAAATTAAATCTGGCCAATTTTGCCCAATAACTAACTTAACCGAGATATTCATCTCCCTAACCTACTCTGAAAATTTCAACTACCTAGCTCATTCCGTTCGAGAGTTATATCTATGTCTATGGATGAAAAGCAGTCTCACTACTCTCAGATCTCTTACTTCATGTTCCGTTCCGAAATGTAAGACTTTTCTGAGAAAAACTAATTTCGGAGCAAAAAACTGAGATTTTTCTCACTTCGCTCACAATTCTTCGATTGATTAGATAATGACATGTCTCAGGAAAATAATTTGACATTATGACAATTCATACATAAAATAATTATATCATTGTGTGACAACGTTGAAATACGATTTATTATTGAAATTTTGAAAAATCATATCTCCGAAAGTATTAGCTTGGTAGAGTTAAAAATGATATCATTGGATTCTTATGGTAAAACTGCTTATTGGAAAAAATTTAATTTTGAATTTGTTTCGTAAAAAAAATTTTTTTTTTTTGTTACTCCGAAACCATCTGTCCGATTTTACCCAATAACGAACTTAGCCGAGATATTTATCTCCCAAACCTACTCTGAAAATTTCAACTGTCTAGCTCATTCCGTTCGAGAGTTATCGTGCCTACGGACCGGCCGGACTGAATGATTTTCGACCACGGATTCTTGATCAGTGAGTCGAACCAAATCGTTTAAGACCATTTTCATCGAAAAATTCGAAAATTACAGACATTTGGGCAAATTGATAAGCACTCAGTTCCGAGGAACTAGAGCGCCAACAAAAAATAAAAAACAAGCCTTGATATTGAATAAAAATAAATATAAAGCACATTTCATATCTTCTTAATATTTTTTATTTTGATAATAACGGGTTATCCATTTCGCGGTTTCAAAAGTATCGGGCTGGAATTCGACATCTGTCAAACTAAGTTGTTAAAATTTTTTTTTTTTTCAGTTGAAAGTCTGACATTTACGAAAATGGATCGCTTAACTATCGCACAACGCATGAAAATTGTAAAAACCTACTACAAAAATGGTGATTCTGCCACAGCCACATATCGTGCTTTAAGAGGAGATTATGGTTTACATAATCGTCCAACTACGCAAGCAATTGGCAAAATTGTGAAGAAATTTGAAGAGACTGGATCGGTTACAGATATTGTAAGGCCTGTGCATCATCGTTTTGCTCGTACCACTGAAAATATCGCTGCTGTAAGTGAAAGTGTTGCCGAAGACCCGAATGTGTCGATTCCTCGTCGTTCTCAGGAATTAGGACTGTCTTACGGCACATTATGGCGTATTTTGAATTCAGATCTGCACCTACATCCATATAAAATCCAGCTCACACAACAACTGAAGCCAGCTGACCATTCACAACGTCGTAGATACGTCGAATGGGTGCTTGAACAACCCAGATAGCACACAACATTCTGAGAATGTGATATCCAGTGCTGCCAGAGTATTTCAAACTAGAGTAACAGATGATCATCGAAAATAGTAACAGATCCAAGAAAAACGTAACAGAATTATCATTAACCTAAAAATTAATGAATTTGACTTGTGCTATTGAAACTTCATTGATTGAAATTTGAAATAATATATTATAATAGCGTTGATTAGTGTCCCGTGGAAATAATTCTGAACATTCAAAAATAAACACCTACAAATTACATTTCGTCTGAAGGAAAATCCGATTTGCTTCAAATGGTAACAGATTTCTGCTCAGAGTAACAGGGTAACAGATTACTTCCGATAGTAACAGATCTGTTACAATTGTAACAGATTGGCAACACTGGTGATATCTAGCTTCTGAACGTTCATACTTTAGAATATTCTAACATTGGGTTTCACAAAGCTTTGACAGTTCTTAATGGGTTACGTGCAGTTCTGACAGTTGACACGACATTGGAGGACCAACAAAACAGGAATTAGCACTGTTATTGGTTGTTTTGCTCATATTTCTACTAATTTTTGAATGTTATATCAAGTTATATGCTGTTTACGAATTTTATTTAGTGTAATGAATATCTCATAAACGTTATTTGATCCATAAAAGGGGTATATATTGCGAAAAAAATAGTATTTCATAGGTAAGAATGCTAATATCTTCCTTATCTGAACAGTTTGCTCATTTCCATGTTTTCAGGTACCTTGTAATCCAATTTATATTTGTGAATAATCATGATGGATTATAGTGATTACTCTGAAAAACATTCTGAGAGTGACAAAAAGCTCTATATCGATCAAATTTCCATCATTGGTGGTTCGTTTAGGTTTAGATCCTTATACTATCAGGAAGCAGAAGTGTTCAACAAAAGTTGATGACTTTACGAAAATACTGTACCCGGACATTTTTATGCACCTTGTGGTTACCAAGGACAAATATACTTCAGATGATATGAGTTCTAATAAAAGTTTGGAGGCTTATAATCAGACAGCATGTGGATGGGTGTGGAATATCTCCATAATAAAGACTGGCAATCATAGTTTGATAATTGCAAAGGTATAGGTTCAACCATCATCTTCAAATTCATATATTTCACTATAACTATCATGGATTCATTTGAAGAAAAGTATTTGAATATATCATCGAAGGAATTGCTGGATATCGGTAAGCCCCAATCTATCAAACTTTTAGTTCTTAAAATTTGATACTTGTTGGTGATTTTTATCCTATGTGTGCTGTTGAATTTATTAGTGGCAGTAATGAATGATTCTTCAAGGATATTATATGAATGCAGCTTCTATCAACGTTAGTAAAATGATTTATTTATCAATATTTTTCAGGCAGAAGCATCAATTTGACAGTGGTTGAATCTAAATCTATTGAAATAGAAAGCAGGGAGCAGTTGAATATCAAGAGTTGGTTTTAAGCATGTGTAGGATTAAGAAGTATTTCACAGTGACAATGGGTTATTCATGCTCGTCATTACAATGATTTTTGGTAATAGTTTAAACTGAAGCAAGCATATTTAAAAAAATGTACACTAATATTAATAGAGTAAAAAACACATTGTATACTTTATAATTTATTTACAACATTCATCATGTCTAAGCAGTTCTGTTTAAATAAATTAATCTACAATATACATTTTGCTTTGTAACAGCCTTATTCTCGTTTTTGTTCGCTTGGTTTGGACCTAGCATCAGAGTTGGGAAAATTAAATTTATGCATCACGAATTAACTACATTAGATTATAAAAAATAACAGATAAATTACATACACAATCATATTCTATAATGGAATCCAATCAGGATGATTTTTATCGGACAAATCTGCTGGCTTACCTAGTGAAAACATGGTGTACAATTTTCTATATTCTAACATGAGAAACAAATCAAAATTTTATTTCCTTTCATATTTGAATGAAAACGTGTTAAATACATCATACCAAATTTGAGTTTCGAAGCTGTTAAGTCGAATCTCTTCAGCAGACGAATCCATAAATCTCTGGTTTTTGCTGAGGTAACTAATTTTGCGAACTTTATCAAAAACTGATGAAATCCTTTCAATAAAGAAATCAAATTAATTGAGAAATTCATAAAATTTATAATGAAATATTATAGATTCATACATTACTATTCATGCAGCTAACTAAGTGAAACATTTTTATATGTACCTATAATTATACAGAATTGACAAGCTGGAAAGTGTTATTTGTCTTCTAAATTTTCCACAGTTTCCAATCGTAGTGACATACTAATGCAATAGAATTCTTGCCTTTGAAAACAATATACCTAGTTCTTTCTTATAATCTCTCAAGGTGATCGGTTAAGTTCAGCTTTACATCATAGACCTTTAAATTAGGTCTATGCTCTACATTCATACAAGATTCAAATTGAAACCAAGATATTAAAATAGATCTATACCTTACTCACTTACTTACGCACTTTCTGCATATAAATTTACGTGAAAAATGTGATATTTGTACGTTTCTTAGTTCGCCCTTGCTACTGCAGCTCATGAACTTGCAAAAATTTGGCATTTTATTACTAAAAATTAATGTTTATGGAACAAATAAAGATAGCAAAATATTCACTTCACTTCATAAACAGCAATTCAATTGATATAACACTCACAAATATCGAAAAATCCAGGAAAATAAGAGCAAAACAAACAATAACAGAACTAATTCCCGCTTTGTTGGTCCTCCAATGTCGGTCAACTGTCAGAACTGCACGTAACCCATTGCCGAATTAGTGCGATTCTATGTCGATTTTCAGTTCATTTTTCATACAACCATCGAATTAAATCCACGATTAAGCTAATCGAAGCTTCGTGAAACCCAACATAATAGAACGTTCCATGCATCGTCGTAGAACATCTAGAATATTCAAGGAATGTCCTTCAGTAAACGTTCTGATCACATTTCAAAAATGATATCCATATCATATGATATGAAGAACATTACTAGAATATCCTTAGAGAATATTCATAGGAGTTGTAGTTTATTTCAGTATTTGGTAAGATCCTTGTGGAATATAATAAGAACCTCCTCAAAATGTTCTTTGATCATTGCGTCGTATGGGATCATTTTGAGATTTATGGTTAATTTAATAGTGTAGTGTAAGGCCGCTCGTACACCAGCACGACGCGACCGCAACGCTACCGCGACGATACTTTTTAACGAGGAAAATGCGTCGCGTCGCCGTATCCTTGGTGTGGGCGCTTCTATGAATTACCACGTACCGCGACTGCGAAGCGACACGAAGTCTCGGTCGCGTTGCGGTCGCGTCGTGCTGGTGTACGAGTGGCCTAACATGTGACTTTACTACTTCACCTCAGAGGCTTTTCGACAGGGTTGCCAATAGTCGCAATTGGTATTCTACTAAATGACGAAATTATATCTACCAGAATTCTACTAGAATTGTTTCCACCTGGATCTACCAGATTTCTACTAACTTTTTTCATGATCTGTACGAAAGCATAGAAAAACCTGTATTTTTATTTGAAAAATTTATTAACTCGGAAATATATTAAAAAAGGAATATTGTCATTTATTGCATAACAAGACATGAAAAATATATAAATACCAAATCGAAATAAATAACATTGAAAAACATGCAAAAATAACGAATGAAAACAATTTTAAAGTAAGTACAAAACGAAAATAATAATATTAACTCGGAAATAATAAAAAAAAAGGAATATTGTCATTTATTACATAACAAGTCATTTATTACATAACAAGGGATTTTAGTCTGCGATTTTCCAACAAAAAGGGCTGCATTACTCTTGTGTTTTTTTGATTCCCCATGGCTTTTCAAATCAGCGTAACGACTAGTGATTATCTTTCCACAAAACCTGCATTTTGCTTCTACTCCGGAAGTACTCTCCACACTGGTCAACCAACTATGGAATAACGGATCCTTCAGCCAGGCGGATCTGAATTTCTGAGCGTACTGAGGCTTTGGCATTTTTTTTCTGAAAAGAAATCAAAATTTTTTTTTTGCATAGTTACATATAAGAACATGATATACTGATATAGACATTTCCATTGAGTGAACAATAATTGTTCACTTGGTCTAGAAATGGAGAATTGAAAAACTCTATTTCTAGACTGGTAGGATCTCAAAATAATTTTACAGGGTTTGCTTTTTTCAAATAAAATAAACTTACCTTAAATAAATTAATTTACACTAAATACTAATAGTTCTAATTGGAGCTTTATGGAAATTCTGGAACTTTTCTCACTTTCGAAACTGCTTTTATAATATAATATATAACCACTCTATCCGTAAACGGTAAAACACAGCAACTAAACTGCTAAGGAAAGCGCACCTCATTTATACTTACCGGGGATGGGGAATCACCTAATTTCTATCCGTTTTTCCCCCAATTTGTATTCGTTATTCCCCCAATTCTTGTTCCTAATAGTATCGCAAACGCAGAACCCTTCATTCCGTTCGAGAATCTTATCCCTAAATCCAATAGAGGGCCTAGTAGGGAAATTGAAAGAAAGCAATAGAGGGCACTGAGTGCAGTATTATTAGTGCTTCCTGCAATTAAAACAAAATCTTGGTGTGTTTAATAGATATATTTGATATTTGAAAAACAACTAGATATCTACTAAAATAACTCCTTAGCCCACTAGAATTTCTACCATCTACCAGATCGAAATTTCAGTCACTAGATCAACATCGCATTCTACCAGATTTAGTAGAAATTCTACTAAATTGGCAACCCTGCTTTTCGATGCTATAGAAATTTTTATATCGATTGTTCATAAGCTCGGTCAACACCTCCTACATCCTTTTAGGAGGTGTTGGCTCGGTATATTTTCACTAGTGAAAGTTAATCAGTAAAGTTCTGATTCAAATAGATGAACAGCTTTTCAAGCCGAATATTTTTCCCTAATCTTCCAACCCTGACCGATTACTTCGGCTATCAGAACACGCTCCTGGCTCTTGTTACCAGCCCAGCCTACAGATATTTATTAATTTCACAATTCGCAATTCGCATCCTGGAATCATCACGTGACGTGACGTGAACCAATATGGCGGTTCTTTAATCTTTGATGGTTCTTTATCTTTGTACATAAACAACAAATAAGTTATATACGTGTTGAGGTCGTTGGTTATTTTATAGTGTTCATTGACTTATTCCGGAGCTTTTCTGCTGTTTAAACTATATTGAAATGGAGAATGAATATCTGAAAAGACTATTGTTGAACAACGGAGACTTTGCTGAACGGTAGGTTCGAAAAAAAGTACCTTCATCATGTGTTTACATTTGATTATATTACAGATATACCATTAAAGTTGGGATTAATTAACGGCTTAGATCCTTCAACATTGAATGTTTCTGATCTGGATAGTGGATAATTCAATTGATGGTGTTCCTCCAATCACATATATGGATATTGCAACGTATTTGGATTATTATTTACCACAACCTACAAGAAATTCATGCATTTTTGCTAATAAAGAGTTCATATCTAATAGCACAATGGTGGGATAATTACTTTGAAAACAAACAGTTATTACTACCAAAAAATACAAATTCAATTATTCACCTCACAGTCGCATTATTGTGATTTCGTTATATGATTTCCAAATAGTTGTTTCGAAGTACGAATCCTATAAGATCTGGAAATATGGGAAAAGAACTGCTAAGAAATTTCATTCAGAAGTTATTATGCCAGGGCTGATGGCGAAATATTTCACATCTGTAGAGGTTGCTGCAGATTATCGAGAAATCATCTTAATAATAATGATCATGAACCAACTGAAGAATCAATCAATTTTGAAGAAAAGTTTGATTTTCCTATTAAATATTACAACGTATTACAAAAATTGGAGAAATAGTAATTGAGGAAACTTGAGGAAATTAAAACAAAAGTGGTAAGTTTCACGATTTTGATTTGTGTGATGTATCCAAATGTTACATTCAAATAGATTTTTGTTCTCTAGAAAATTCATTGATACTACCACATTACTGGTTATCAAATTATTCAAATTTGTTCACATATAAAAATCCTCGATATTATTGTATGAAATTCTCCTGGAAATTAATAATGTATACTCCTATCTAACATATAGGATTAGATAAGTCCACAGCATACATATTATTATTTATGTTACATTTCGGTTGTTGTTTTAGGTTTACGAGTTGTCAAAAATTGGGGGCCTAAACACAAAGTGATAACAAAAGGAAAGGTTGATGACAAATGCTCTTGCTATGAACTCTAGCTGGTTAGGATTTAAGAAGAAGGATAATTTTTCGGCATTGATTTTTTCCGAAATAGTGAAAGGTAAGAATTTTCGAAGAATTTACTATGTTCTATAAGATAAGAAATATATTTCTATGAAGAAGCAATGTTTGATGGAATAACTAGTCAAGATATTTTACCGAAATCGCTTTACTTGGAATTATTGCGATAACTAAAATACATTAATACTCCATATTTGAATTATCTCTCATATTTTACAGAATCTGTGATGAACATTCATCGAAAGATTACAGAGTCTGATGCGGAATTGGTAATTAAAGACTGGTTGGTTAAGGCGAAAGAGAAGGAGGAAAAGTTTCAGAAATTAGACCTCAAAACTATAATCTAGTGAAGGTAGGAATATTAGTTGTACTCAATATCATTCATACCATGAAGCAATATTTTTTGATTATTCTACTAGCTAAAATTTGGTTTGTTGCCTTGTATTTCATTCTGATCTGGGTTTACACTGAAAACTATTAAATTATTCAAGGTGCCTAGTAATATTTCATTTCTTCTCTTCCAGAATCTCTGATTTTGAAACCAAAAGGCTGGTTGGTAGCCAAAAATAATGGAGAAGATAATCTCGCGAATATTATTTTTTTTATAAACAAAATATTTTGTTATTATTCTTTTGAATTTATTTCAGGAAATGTCTTCCTAAAAATAAAACTGATGACTTGAATGATGTATTATTATAAAATGGATTAGTGTTGTTTGACCTCGATTAATATTATTATATTATTTGTGAAAAAACTAGGCTTATGCTCAGAATCAGCATTCTGATGATTTTTTATGGGATTACGAAAAATAAATAAGAATTTCATAGCCATACAATGTGATGAGTCTATGAAATCTCAAAGTTTAACTAAATTTACAAAACATTTTAATTTTAAATTGAATTATAACAAAAAAGCATTCAATACCGTTGATTTATCGTTGAACACAATTTTTTTTTCAGTTTTTCAGTTGGAGTTTGGTATTATTAATTCCCGTAGGGAATGCGGCAGGAATTAATAATACCAATGAATTTATAAATTCATCCAAATATTCTCGGAATTAAAGTATATTCTGGGAATATTTCTAGAATGAGTGGGAATCTCCATAGAATATTTGGAGTAATATTAATAGGAGATTTTTTGAAACGTACCTGGAATATTCTCAAGAATATGCCTGAAATATTGTCAAGAACATTCCTAGAAGGTTCTAGAATATTCGGGAGAACATTCATAGAACCTGTATAGAACCAGAGTTCCTCTCTCACTTAATAGTGCATGGAATGTTCTAAGAATGTGTGGGGTCTGTTGTGAGGATATTCTATGAATATTTGAACATTCTGGCGGTATCTTCTAAGAACACCCATATAACGTGTGTGTGCTATCTGGGAACAGGCGGTGGACGGCGATTTTTCGATTTTTCGATTTCTCACTCGGTGGATATGTTAACAAACAAAATTGTCGTATTTGGGGTTCTGAGAATCCTCAAGTAATTGAAGAGAGGCCATTACATCCACAAAAAGTCACTGCTTGGTGCGCTCTTTGGTCTGGAGGTGTAATTGGACCTTACTTCTTCGAAAACGATGATGGAACGACTGTCACCGTCAATTCGGAGCGTTATGGTCATATGATAACCGACTTTTTTTGCCTGCTATTGAAGAATACGACTTAGAAAATATGTGGTTTCAACAAGACGGTGCCACATGCCACACAACTCGAGCGAATATGGCTTTATTGCAAGAGACATTTCCTGGCCGTGTAATTTCTCGTCGTGGCGATATCAACTGGCCACCAAGATCGTGCGATTTGACACCGCTTGACTTCTTTTTGTGGGCTACGCGAAAGACCGTGTTTATGCAGATAAACCTTTAACGCTTGAGCACTTAAAAACCAATATTCGTCAAGTTATGGCTGAGATACCGCCCAATATGTGTCAAAAAGTGGTCGAAAATTACCTCAAAAGAATCGATGCTTGCAACAATTCGCGTGGTGGTCATTTAAATGATGTAGTGTTTCACACATAATGTCAACGTTCAAACTTTATAATAAAAAAGAAATATCATGATAAAAAATATTTTATATGTGTTTTATTTACGTTTACTTTTGAAACCGCAAAATGGATAACCCTGTATAAACATATTTGTAATCCTTTGAACAAAAAAGATTGTACTTTTTTTTTAAGTTCTAAGAAAAATTGGTTCAAGCACTGACGTGAAGTCAGAAGCTTTTGCGCGTATGTTCTCTTGTCCATTCTCCTTTATTGGACACTCTTAATCGAATTTACCATGGTGAATTCTATTGTCTGTTCTCCTGTATTGGACACTTCGAATTTACCATGGTAAATTAGATTAAGAGTGTCCAGGAGAATGGACAATAGAACATACGCGCAAAAGCTCCTGACTTCTCGTCAGTGCTTGAACCAATTTTTTTTTCGTGAAGTCAGGAGCTTAGGCGCGTATGTTTTTATTGTCCATTCTCCTGTATTGGACACTAGCTCTTAATCGAATTTACCATGGTTACCTGTTCTCCTGTATTGGACACTCCGAATTTACCATGATAAATTCTATTAAGAGTGTCCAATACAAGAGAACAGACAATAGAATTCACCATGGTAAATTCGATTAAGAGTGTCCAATAAAGGAGAATGGACGAGAGAACATACGCGCAAAAGTTTCTGACTTCACGTCAGTGCTTGAACCAATTTTTTTTTTCAATGATTTTTTTAAATTTTTCTAGTGCTACGAATATCAGTCAGTCGATGGAAGTCCAGGGTTCACTAAAGAATCATTGATAGCAATAGTTTGAAAAAAAGCGGCTCGACTGATCCTGTGATGTCCAATTTAGTGATGAAATGTCTATCAGACAACAGATAGGATGGACGGGGAAAAAATTCACTGGGTATATTGATGTGGGTACAAATCTCGACTCTGATGATTTACCTGAAGCGAGGTATTGGCATTCATGCTTGTGTGCATCCACAGCTCATGGAATATACCCATTGGATATTTTCTTCTCAATGGCCTTTCAGCAAATGAAAAAGCTGAGTTAGTGAAAAAGTGCCTAGAATGTATTAATGGCAGTTGAATTATTATTACTTCCTTTACTTTTGATGGAACAGCTACGAATATCCATAGAGAAATATTCTATTGTCTCTGCGAATATCTCAATGGCAGTGAAATTGGGAGTGAATTTTAGTGATCATTCCAATTTGAAAACTTTTTTGGTGACCCAAATTCAAAAAGAAATATTTTCATTTATTTGGATGCATGCCATATGTTGAAACTTGTTAGAAATTGTTTTGCCTCACAACGTGGCATGAAAGATGCCAATCAAGATGCATAGAATAACAAGGTGTCGACACTCCATGCTAATTCCTGTTAAAATTTTCGGCCGAAAAAAGGACCTAGAACTGTCAAATCACTTACTTTATGTACTACTTCACTTTATTAACGATGGTGCCGCTAAAGTCGCTTTCCAACATTCTGACAAGCGAATATGTAATATGTAAATGAAAACTGACAAGCGACCAGGTACAAGGTTCAGTTTCCACCGTTGCTTGTTCGTAAATCCAAATTAAAAGAATATAATGAAGCAGTTTATTGAAAAATCAATTCACTTTTTGATTAATCTGACATCTGTTCGGACATTATATGTAAACCCCATTTGTTTGGAACAGAAATTTCATCTTGCCAAGACATAATGAGGTCAAATAAGGGATTTATCAGTAAAGGAGTTTCTTTGGAACATTTTGAATGGAACTGTAAATGAAGAAATCTGTGAAATCATTATTTTCCATTACGAAAGATCACATCCAACGTCATTAGAGTACAAGCATTTAATTTATGTATTTTGAAATACACTGAATAATACAGAATTTTCTGTAATACCTCTGCATATAATATCTTTCGATATCATATTATTATTCAAATGTATTAATTACCTTTATCATGTAAGGCTCTTTTAAATTGAGCATTTTACTTATTATTTTCGATGTATAATTTGAAACTTCATCAAAACATTCTCATTTATACAGCATTTTTTCAGTCAGCCAATACCTATACCCCTTGACAACTTTTCATGTTCTCAGCAATTAGATTGCTGAATATATTTGATTCGATAGTTATTATTCAGAACTAATAAGTATACTGATGAAATATCGAAAAATGATTCATTAAATTGATAAACTAACCAAACAGAGGGTAGTGTACTACGTTTCAATCTTTTATTCAATATATATTCGCTAGAAAAATATTTTGAACAAACGAATTTTCTAATTTTCAACACCCTACCTCTACCACAAGACCGGCGTGAAGTTCGCAGCCAAAATCTGGCAGCCAGTTTCCGATCTTTCCCGAAGGATCATTGGCGTCGTGAATGTTGTCTATAATATTAATTTTGGTTACGTAGTATTTTTGAGGCAAAAAAGAGGTTTTTTCAAAAGACTTTATTTTTATGAAGCTGTGAACTGAATATTTCGTGTGTACAGTATAAATAAAAATATTCGAACAATTTAACCTGACTAAGCTCGAGTGAAGGTATAACAAAATGAAACGAGTAATGACAAACATGTTCTAAGAAAAGACACTCCATTTGGCCCCGTCGATGAGGGTGAAACTGCCCCCGTTAGCATGAAAGAATAATTTTTAACATGATGGTTACGATAAGCCAAGTTGAAACTCATACAGAAAATCATAATAGTGACGATAAGTATGCCTTATAATGGAAAATCCCTTCGGCTTCGTCGAAGAGGGTGAAAACAGCCCTCCTAGGTATGAACAAATAGAAATAGAAAAAGTATGACCAAATAAATTATTTTCATTATGATGGCGACAAAAAGCCAAGTTGAAACTTATACAGTATATCTTAATAGTAACTATAAGTACACCATATAACGGAAAATCCCTTCGGCGCCGTCGAAGAGGGTGAAAACAGCCCTCCTAAGTATGAACAAATAAATTATTTTCATTATGATGGCGATGAATAGCCAAGTTGAAACTCATACAGTATAACATAATAGTGACGTCAAGTATACACTATAAAGGCAAATCCCTTCGGCCCCGTCGAAGAGGGTGAAAACAGCCCTCCTAAGTATGATAAAAAGAAATTATTTTCATTATGATGGCGATGAATAGCCAAGTTGAAACTTATACAGTATATCATGAAAATGACGTCAAGTATACACTATAAAGGAAAATCCCTTCGGCCCCGTCGAAGAGGGTGAAAACAGCCCTCCTAAGTATGAACGAATAAATTATTTTCATTATGATGGCGATGAATAGCCAAGTTGAAACTCTAACAGTATATCATAATAGTGACGTCAAGTATACACTATAAAGGAAAATCCCTTCGGCGCCGTCGAAGAGGGTGAAAACAGCCCTCCTAAGTATGAAAAAATAAATTATTTTCATTATGATGGCGATAAATAGCCAAGTTGAAACTCATACAGTATATCATAATAGTGACGTCAAGTATACACTATAAAGGAAAATCCCTTCGGCCCCGTCGAAGAGGGTGAAAACATCCCTCCTAAGTATGAACAAATAAATTATTTTCAATATGATGGCGATGAATAGCCAAGTTGAAACTTATACAGTATATCATAATAGCAACTATAAGTATACCATATAACGGAATTTCCCTTCGGTCCCGTCGAAGAGGGTGAAAACAGCCCTCCTATGTATGAGCAAATAAATTAATTTCATTACGGTGGCGACAAATAGCCAAGTTGAAACTTATACAGTCAATCATAATAGTAACTATAAGTATACTATATAACGGAAAATCCCTTCGGCCCCGTCGAAGAGGGTGAAAACAGCCCTCCTAAGTATGAACAAATAAATTATTTTCATTATGATGGCGATGAAAAGCCAAGTTGAAACTCATACAGTATATCATAATAGCAACTATAAGCATACCATATAATGGAAAATCCCTTCGGCCCCGTCGAAAAGGGTGAAAACAGCCCTCCTAAGTATGAGCAAATAAATTATTTTCATTACGATGGCGATGAATAGCCAAGTTGAAACTTATACAGTAAATCATAATAGTGACGTCAAGTATACACTATAAAGGAAAATCCCTTCGGCCCCGTCGAAGAGGGTGAAAACATCCCTCCTATGTATGAACAAATAAATTATTTTCAATATGATGGCGATGAATAGCTAAGTTGAAACTTATACAGTATATCATAATAGCAACTACAAGTATACCATATAACGGAAAATCCCTTCGGCCCCGTCGAAGAGGGTGAAAACAGCCCTCCTAAGTATGAGCAAATAAATTATTTTCATTACGATGGCGATGAATAGCCAAGATGAAACTTATACAGTAAATCATAATAGTAACTATAAGTATACCATATATTGGAAAATCCCTTCGGCTCCGTCGAAGAGGGTGAAAACAGCCCTCCTAAGTATGAACAAATAAATTATTTTCATTATGATGGTGATGAAAAGCCAAGTTGAAACTCATACAGTATATCATGATAGTGACGTCAAGTATACACTATATATGAAAATCCCTTCGGCCCCGTCGAAGAGGGTGAAAACATCCCTCCTAAGTATGAACTAATAAATTATTTTCATTACGATGGCGATGAATAGCCAAGTTGAAACTTATACAGTAAATCATAAAAGTAACTATAAGTATACCATTTAACGGAAAATCCCTTCGGCACCGTCGAAGAGGGTGAAAACAGCCCTCCTAAGTATGAACAAATAAATTATTTTCATTATGATGGCGATGAATAGCCAAGTTGAAACTCATACAGTATATCATAATAGTGACGTCAAGTATACACTATAAAGGAAAATCCCTTCGGCCCCGTCGAAGAGGGTGAAAACATCCCTCCTAAGTATGAACAAATAATTTATTTTCAATATGATGGCGATGAATAGCCAAGTTGAAACTTATACAGTATATCATAATAGCAACAACAAGTATACCATTTAACGGAAAATCCCTTCGGCCCCGTCGAAGAAGGTGAAAACAGCCCTCCTAAGTATGGGCAAATAAATTATTTTCATTACGATGGCGATGAATAGCCAAGTTGAAACTTATACAGTAAATCATAATAGTAACTATAAGTATACCATATAACGGAAAATCCCTTCGGCCCCGTCGAAGAGGGTGAAAACAGCCCTCCTAAGTATGAAAAAATAAATTATATTCATTATGATGGCGATGAATAGCCAAGTTGAAACTCATACAGTATATCATAATAGTGACGTCAAGTATACACTATATAGGAAAAACCCTTCGGCCCCCGAAGAGGGTGAAAACATCCCTCCTAAGTATGAACAAATGAATTATTTTCATTATGATGGCGATGAATAGCCAAGTTGAAGCTTATACAGTAAATCATAATAGTAACTATAAGTACACCATATAACGGAAAATCCCTTCGGCGCCGTCGAAGAGGGTGAAAACAGCCCTCCTAAGTATGAACAAATAAATTATTTTCATTATGATGGCGATGAATAGCCAAGTTGAAACTCATACAGTATATCATAATAGTGACGTCAAGTATACACTATAATGGAAAATCCCTTCGGCCCCGTCGAAGAGGGTGAAAACATCCCTCCTAAGTATGAACAAGTAAATTATTTTTAATATGATGGCGATGAATAGCCAAGTTGAAACTTATACAGTATATCATAATAGCAACTACAAGTATATCATATAACGGAAAATCCCTTCGGCCCCGTCGAAGAGGGTGAAAACAGCCCTCCTAAGTATGAGCAAATAAATTATTTTCATTACGATGGCGATGAATAGCCAAGTTGAAACTTATACAGTAAATCATAATAGTAACTATAAGTATACCATATAACGGAAAATCCCTTCGGCCCCGTCGAAGAGGGTGAAAACAGCCCTCCTAAGTATGAAAAAATAAATTATTTTCATTATGATGGCGATGAATAGCCAAGTTGAAACTCATACAGTATATCATAATAGTGACGTCAAGTATACACTATATAGGAAAATCCCTTCGGCCCCGTCGAAGAGGGTGAAAACATCCCTCCTAAGTATGAACAAATGAATTATTTTCATTATGATGGCGATGAATAGCCAAGTTGAAGCTTATACAGTAAATCATAATAGTAACTATAAGTACACCATATAACGGAAAATCCCTTCGGCGCCGTCGAAGAGGGTGAAAACAGCCCTCCTAAGTATGAACAAATAAATTATTTTCATTATGATGGCGATGAATAGCCGAGTTGAAACTCATACAGTGTATCATAATAGTGACGTCAAGTATACACTATAAAGGAAAATCCCTTCGGCCCCGTCGAAGAGGGTGAAAACATCCCTCCTAAGTATGAACAAATAAATTATTTTCAATATGATGGCGATGAATAGCCAAGTTGAAACTTATACAGTATATCATAATAGCAACTATAAGTATACCATATAACGGAATATCTCTTCGGCCCCGTCGAAGAGGGTGAAAACAGCCCTCCTAAGTATGAGCAAATAAATTAATTTCATTACGGTGGCGATGAATAGCCAAGTTGAAGCTCATACAGTATATCATAATAGTGATGTCAAGTATAAACTATAAAGGAAAATCCCTTCAGCCCCGTCGAAGAGGGTGCAAACATCCCTCCTAAGTATGAACAAATAAATTATTTTCATTATGATGGCGATGAAAAGCCAAGTTGAAACTCATACAGTATATCATAATAGCAACTATAAGTATACCATATAACGGAAAATCCCTTCGGCCCCGTCGAAGAGGGTGAAAACAGCCCTCCTAAGTATGACCAAATAAATTATTTTCATTACGATGGCGATGAATAGCCAAGTTGAAACTTATACAGTAAATCATAATAGTAACTTCATACTTAGGAGGGCTCTTTTCACCCCCTTCGACGGCGCCGAAGGGATTTTCCGTTAAGTGTTATACTTATAGTTACTATTATGATTTACTGTATAAGTTTCAACTTGGCTATTCATCGCCATCATAATGAAAATAATTTAATTTTATCATACTTAGGAGGGCTGTTTTCACCCTCTTCGACGGGGCCGAAGGGATTTTCCTTTATCGTGTATACTTGACGTCACTATTATGTTATACTGTATGAGTTTCAACTTGGCTTTTCATCGCCATCATAATGAAAATAATTTATTTGTTCATACTTAGGAGGGATGTTTTCACCCTCTTCGACGGGGCCGAAGAGATTTTCCTTTATAGTGTTTACTTGACATCACTATTATGATATACTGTATGAGTTTCAACTTGGCTATTCATCGCCATCATAATGAAAATAATTTATTTGTTCATATAATACTTAGGAGGGCTCTTTTCACCCCCATCGACGGCGCCGAAGGGATTTTCCGTTAAATGGTATACTTATAGTTACTATTATGATATACTGTATAAGCTTCAACTTGGCTATTCATCGCCATCATAATAAAAATAATTCATTTGTTCATACTTAGGAGGGATGTTTTCACCCTCTTCGACGGGGCCGAAGGGATTTTCCTATATAGTGTATACTTGACGTGACTATTATGATATACTGTATGAGTTTCAACTTGGCTATTCATCGCCATCATAATGAAAATAATTTATTTGTTCATACTTAGGAGGGCTGTTTTCACCCTCTTCGACGGGGCCGAAGGGATTTTCCGATATATGGTATACTTAGAGTTACTATTATGATTTACTGTATAAGTTCCAACTTGGCTATTCATCGCCATCGTAATGAAAATGATTTATTTGCTCATACTTAGGAGGGCTGTTTTCACCCTCTTCAACGGGGCCGAAGGGATTTTCCGTTATATGGTATACTTGTAGTTGCTATTATGATATACTGTATAAGTTTCAACTTGGCTATTCATCGCCATCATATTGAAAATAATTTATTTGTTCATACTTAGGAGGGATGTTTTCACCCTCTTCGACGGGGCCGAAGGGATTTTCCTTCATAGTGTACACTTGACGTCACTATTATGATATACTGTATGAGTTTCAACTTGGCTATTCATCGCCATCATAATGAAAATAATTTATTTGTTCATACTTAGGAGGGCTGTTTTCACCCTCTTCGACAGTGCCGAAGGGATTTTCCGTTAAATGGTATACTTATAGTTACTATTATGATTTACTGTATAAGTTTCAACTTGGCTATTCATCGTCATCGTAATGAAAATAATTTATTAGTTCATACTTAGGAGGGATGTTTTCACCCTCTTCGACGGGGCCGAAGGGATTTTCCGTTATATGGTATACTTGTAGTTGCTATTATGATATACTGTATAAGTTTCAACTTGGCTATTCATCGCCATCATATTGAAAATAATTTATTTGTTCATACTTAGGAGGGATGTTTTCACCCTCTTCGACGGGGCCGAAGGGATTTTCCATTATAGTGTATACTTGACGTCACTATTATGATATACTGTATGAGTTTCAACTTGGCTATTCATCGCCATCATAATGAAAATAATTTATTTGTTCATACTTAGGAGGGCTTTTTTCACCCTCTTCGACGGCGCCGAAGGGATATTCCGTTATATGGTGTACTTATAGTTACTATTATGATTTACTGTATAAGCTTCAACTTGGCTATTCATCGCCATCATAATGAAAATAATTCATTTGTTCATACTTAGGAGGGATGTTTTCACCCTCTTCGACGGGGCCGAAGGGATTTTCCTATATAGTGTATACTTGACGTCACTATTATGATATACTGTATGAGTTTCAACTTGGCTATTCATCGCCATCATAATGAAAATAATTTATTTTTTCATACTTAGGAGGGCTGTTTTCACCCTCTTCGACGGGCCGAAGGGATTTTACGTTATATGGTATACTTATAGTTACTATTATGATTTACTGTATAAGTTTCAACTTGGCTATTCATCGCCATCGTAATGAAAATAATTTATTTGCTCATACTTAGGAGGGCTGTTTTCACCCTCTTCGACGGGGCCGAAGGGATTTTCCATTATATGGTATACTTATAGTTGCTATTATGATATACTGTATGAGTTTCAACTTGGCTATTCATCGCCATCATAATGAAAATAATTTATTTGTTCATACTTAGGAGGGGTGTTTTCACCCTCTTCGACGGGGCCGAAGGGATTTTCCGTTATATGGTATACTTATAGTTACTATTATGATTGAATGTATAAGTTTCAACTTGGCTATTCATCGCCACCGTAATGAAATTAATTTATTTGCTCATACTTAGGAGGGCGGTTTTCACCCTCTTCGACGGGGCCGAAGGGATATTCCGTTATATGGTATACTTATAGTTGCTCTTATGATATACTGTATAAGTTTCAACTTGGCTATTCATCGCCATCATATTGAAAATAATTTATTTGTTCATACTTAGGAGGGATGTTTTCACCCTCTTCGACGGGGCCGAAGGGATTTTCCTTTATAGTGTATACTTGACGTCACTATTATGATATACTGTATGAGTTTCAACTTGGCTATTTATCGCCATCATAATGAAAATAATTTATTTGTTCATACATAGGAGGGCTGTTTTCACCCTCTTCGACGGCGCCGAAGGGATTTTCCTTTATAGTGTATACTTGAGATCACTATTATGATATACTGTTAGAGTTTCAACTTGGCTATTCATCGCCATCATAATGAAAATAATTTATTCGTTCATACTTAGGAGGGCTGTTTTCACCCTCTTCGACGGGGCCGAAGGGATTTTCCTTTATAGTGTATACTTGACGTCACTTTCATGATATACTGTATAAGTTTCAACTTGGCTATTCATCGCCATCATAATGAAAATAATTTCTTTTTATCATACTTAGGAGGGCTGTTTTCACCCTCTTCGACGGGGCCGAAGGGATTATCCTTTATAGTGTATACTTGACGTCACTATTATGTTATACTGTATGAGTTTCAACTTGGCTGTTCATCGCCATCATAATGAAAATAATTTATTTGTTCATACTTAGGAGGGCTGTTTTCACCCTCTTCGACGGCGCCGAAGGGATTTTCCGTTATATGGTGTACTTATAGTTACTATTAAGATATACTGTATAAGTTTCAACTTGGCTTTTTGTCGCCATCATAATGAAAATAATTTATTTGGTCATACTTTTTCTATTTCTATTTGTTCATACCTAGGAGGGCTGTTTTCACCCTCTTCGACGAAGCCGAAGGGATTTTCCATTATAAGGCATACTTATCATCACTATTATGATTTTCTGTGTGAGTTTCAACTTGGCTTATCGTAACCATCATGTTAAAAATTATTCTTTCATGCTAACGGGGGCAGTTTCACCCTCATCGACGGGGCCAAATGGAGTTTCTTTTCTTAGAACATGTTTGTCATTACTCGTTTCATTTTGTTATACCTTCACTCGAGCTTAGTCAGGTTAAATTGTTCGAATATTTTTATTTATACTGTACACACGAAATATTCAGTTCACAGCTTCATAAAAATAAAGTCTTTTGAAAAAACCTCTTTTTTGCCTCAAAAATACTACGTAACCAAAATTAATATTATAGACAACATTCACGACGCCAATGATCCTTCGGGAAAGATCGGAAACTGGCTGCCAGATTTTGGCTGCGAACTTCACGCCGGTTACCACAAGCCAGTTGCCATTCTTGTCGTGCAACAATATCCTTGAAACAAATAATATTAAAGTATAAAGAGCGCCAAAAAGAATGACGCTTTAGGAAAGCTATTCAACTTTGATGAAATCGCTCACTGTGTGGTTGCTCTGAACTTTGTTCCACAGATTACACAGTTAATCTGTGTTTGTTCTCTGCTAGACCTTTTATTGTTGACAAATAATATTGTTTTTTTTTTCTTTTTGCGCGTATGTTCTGGGGAACATACGCGTTATAGTTTTGCCCAAATGTGAAATTTAATTCTGTGGTGCCGTCCGTTGCCACGATAAGTTGAGAACGGAAAGAGCTAGCGACTTGAAATTTTCAGGGTAGGTGGCGCATCCCAATACGAAGGACAAGTTCGTTAATGGGTATAATCGGCCCAATGGTTTCCGAGTAATAATTTTGTTTTCAACCAAAATAAATCCGATCGAATTTAAACTTGGTGAATAGTTGTAGAATATAGACCTAAGCACGTTTATGAAATTTTGTGAGAATCGTATCGCTAGAAAATTATTAAAAAATATTTTTGTTGTCACGATAACCTGAGAACGGAAAGAGATAGCTGCTTGAAAATTTCAGGTTAGGTTGTGCATCTGAATGCGACATTTGAGTTTGTTTATGAGCATAATCGTCCAAACGGTTTTAGAGTTATAGCCATCTGAAATTTGGATGTTTCTTGTTCCTCATTAACTCGAAGAATACAAAACCGATTGGATTCAAACATGGTTATTAGTTGTAGAATGCCAACGCGAAAATTTTTGCAGAATTTCGTGAGGATGGTATAACTAGAAAATTAAAAAAAAAATAATTAAAAATAATTGAAAAAAATTCTATGTATCATAAACTATTCGTCCGGCATGGCTGAAATTTTGGGAGAGCCTGCAGAACCTAACTCTACTGCAGAATTCCAAGTTTGAACACGAGCGGATCTATATTGTTGGAGAACCGAGCAGCCTTTTGTGAGTTCGGTAGGTGGATGCGAATCGTCGTATGATATGTTGTCTATGGTCGTATTTTTGCGAGAACCTTCAAAAATAAAATATGAATGTCATGATGACATATTATTATACATATTATATATTCATGGGAAAATCGTGTTATTTCATCACAAATCTATAGGAGATTAGATGATAGCCCTACATTAGTGGTCAGACCTGGTTTTGAAAGAGATCCTCCTTACGAGGAGGCAACTAAATATTGAAGGGATTTCTATGAACAAGAGTGAATATCTTTGAGGAATAGAGAGGCGATTCTTCTTCAAGAGATCCATGTGCCTTCAGAGGAGTATATTTGCGAGAGGGGACCTTTGAATTTTGCTGAAGGCTTCTGATCTTGTAAGGTGAGAGGCTCATTTGTGGATATTAAATCTCGTGATGGGTAGAGAGGAATATTAGGCCAGTTTTTCTATCACTAATGAGAATATATCTTTATGTAATAACGGGTGATTTTTTGAGAGCTTTTGGATTTGATTTGAAAAAAACACATAAAATTCAGAAAAATGTATGGAATTCTTATTTGAGTCGATATAACGATCGATATAATTTAATATTTAAAGATTACTACTAGCGGCCCGGTACGTGCTTCGCTACGTATAAATTGAAATAATAAAAAAATTGGTTCAAGCACTGACGTGAAGTCAGAAGCTTTTGCGCGTATGTTCTATTGTCCATTCTCCTGTATTGGACACTCTTCTTAATCGAATTTACCATGATGAATTCTATTGTCTATTCTCCTGTATTGGACACTCTTCTCAATCGAATTCACCATGATGATTTTTATTGTCTATTCTCCTGTATTGGAGACTCTTATTAATCGAATTTGCCATGATGAATTCTATTGTCCATTCTGGACAATAGAATTCATCATGGCAAATTCGATTAAGAAGAGTCTCCAATACAGGAGAATGGACAATAGAATTCATCATGGTGAATTCGATTGAGAAGAGTGTCCAATACAGGAGAATAGACAATAGAATTCATCATGGTAAATTCGATTAAGAAGAGTGTCCAATACAGGAGAATGGACAATAGAACATACGCGCAAAAGCTTCTGACTTCACGTCAGTGCTTGAACCAATTTTTTTTTCGATTAAAAGGGTCCAATCAGGAGAACGGACAATAGAATTCATCATGGTAAATTCGATTAAGAAGAGCAAAAGCTCCTGATTCACGTCAGTGCTTGAACCAATTTTTTTTTCGATTAAGAAGAGTGTCCAATACAGGAGAATGGACAATAGAACATACGCGCAAAAGCTTCTGACATCACGTCAGTGCTTGAACCAATTTTTTTCAAATCAAATCCAAAAGCTCTCAAAAAATCACCCGTTATTACATAAAGATATATTCTCATTAGTGATAGAAAAACTGGCCTAGAATTCCTTTCTACCCATCACGAGATTTAATATCCACAAATGAGCCTCTCACCTTACAAGATCAGAAGCCTTCTGCAAAATTCAAAGGTCCCCTCTCGCAAATATACTCCTCTGAAGGCACATGGATCTCTTGAAGAAGAATCGCCTCTCAATTCCTCAAAGATATTCACTCTTGTTCATAGAAATCCCTTCAATATTTAGTTGCCTCCTCCTAAGGAGGATCTCTTTCAAAACCAGGTCTGACCACTAATGTAGGGCTATCATCTAATCTCCTATAGATTTGTGATGAAATAACACGATTTTACCATGAATATATATGTATAATAATATGTCATCATGACATTCATATTTTATTTTTGGAGGTTCTCGCAAAAATACGACCATAGACAACATATCATACGACGATTCGCATCCACCTACCGAACTCACAAAAGGCTGCTCGGTTCTCCAACAATATAGATCCGATCGTGTTCAAACTTGGAATTCTGCAGTAGAGTTAGGTTCTGCAGGCTCTCCCAAAATTTCAGCCATGCCGGACGAATAGTTTATGATATATAGAATTTTTTTCAATTATTTTTAATTATTTTTTTTTTTGAATTTTCTAGTTATACCATCCTCACGAAATTCTGCAAAAATTTTCGCGTTGGCATTCTACAACTAATAACCATGTTTGAATCCAATCGGTTTTGTATTCTTCGAGTTAATGAGGAACAAAAAATATCCAAATTTCAGAAAATTTCAGATGGCTATAACTCTAAAACCGTTTGGACGATTATGCTCATAAGCAAACTCAAATGTCGCATTCAGATGCACAACCTAACCTGAAATTTTCAAGCCGCTATCTCTTTCCGTTCTCAGGTTATCGTGACAACAAAAATATTTTTTAATAATTTTTTAATAATTTTCTAGCGATACGATGCTCACAAAATTTCATAAACGTGCTTAGGTCTATATTCTACAACTATTCACCATGTTTGAATCCAATCGGTTTTGTATTCTTCGAGTTAATGAGGAACAAAAAACTACCAAATTTCAGAAAATTTTAGATGGCTATAACTCTAAAACCGTTTGGACGATTATGCTCATAAACAAACTCAAATGTCGCATTCAGATGCACAACCTAACCTGAAATTTTCAAGCCGCTATCTCCTTCCGTTCTCAGGTTATCGTGACAACAAAAATATTTTTTAATAATTTTTTAATAATTTTCTAGCAATACGATTCTCACAAAATTTCACGAACGTGCTTAGGTCTATATTCTACAACTATTCACCAAGTTTAAATTCGATCGGATTTATTTTGGTTGAAAACAAAATTATTACTCGGAAACCATTGGGCCGATTATACCCATTAACGAACTTGTCCGTCGTATTGGGATGCGCAACCCACCCTGAAAATTTCAAGTCGCTGGCTCTTTTCGTTCTCAAATTATCGTGGCAACGGCCGGACGGCCGGACGGCCGGACGGCACCACAGAATTAAATTTCACATTTGGGCAAAACTATAACGCGTATGTTCCCCAGAACATACGCGCAAAAATTGGTTCAAGCACTGACGTGAAGTCAGGAGCTTTTGCGGGTATGTTCTATTGTCCATTCTCCTGTATTGCACACTCTTAATCAAATATACCATGGTGAATTCTATTGTCCGTTCTGCTGTATTGGACACTCTCTTAATCGAATTTATCATGGTAAATTCGATTAAGAGTGTCCAATACAGGAGAACGGACAAAAGAATTCACCATGGTATATTTGATTAAGAGTGTCCAATACAGGAGAATGGACAATAGAACATACGCGCAAAAGCTCCTGACTTCACGTCAGTGTTTGAACCAATTTTTTTTTCTATCTATTTATGTGCTAGGCAACTGTAGGCCATCTACACAGTTATAATCTTATCGCAACTCTTTCAATTTATTTTTGGACATTCACACAACTCAACACCACATCCATGCCCTGAGCGGGATTCGAACCCGCGACCCCGGCACCACAGTTGGTCTTGATCCCCACTGCACCACACCAGAGTTGCGTTCGAAAAATAACTCCGTAGAGTAATATTTACTCCATTGCGTTCGAAAACTGAAAGGTTGAGTAAATTTTACTCTGTGACAGTCGTCCGAAAAGTCGGAGTATTCGACTCGGAGTTCATTTTGCTCCTGTCAAAATTGACATAACTCATGGGAAGGAAAATCTAGTATCTTTGTCTAACTGTTTTATGAATGTTTTGTGAGGTAATTTAATAGTTTTTATACTGCTCACAATATATATTTATGATTAGAGTTACATATATGTGAAGAAAACAATAATAATAGGATCTTTCTTAAACCAACATAACCTATTTTCCGATATTGGCACCTTCTGTCACTGTCAGTGTCAGTGTCAGAGTAACTCTAGAGTAAATCTGTCAAACCTTCAAAAACTCTACTCTACTCCGTGGAGTTAATTTTCGAACACAACTCTGGGCCGGCAATAATATTGTTAGTTTGATACAAGATGCATAGAATAACAAGGTGTCGACACTCCCTGCTAATTCCTGTTAAAATTTTCGGCCGAAAAACGGATCTAGAACTGTCAAATCACGTACCTTATGTACTACTTCACTTTATTAACGATGGTGCCGCTAGAGACGATTTCGAAGATTCTGACAAGCGAATAAATGAAAACTGACAAGCGACAAAGTTCACTTTCCACCGTTGCTAGTTCGGAAATCCAAATTAAAAGAATATACTAAAGCAGTTTATTGAAAAATCAATTCACTTTTAGATTAATCAGACATCTGTTCGGACATTATATGTAAACCCCATTTGTTTGGAACATAAATTTCATCTTGCCAAGAAATAATGAGGTCAAAATAAGGGATTTATCAGTAAAGAAGTTTCTTTGGAACATTTTGAATGGAACTGTAAATGAAGAAATATGAAGATTATTATTATTATTATCTGTGAAATCATTATTTGTTCAAATGTATGGATTACCTTTATCATTTATTAAGGCTCAATTAAATTGAGCATTTTACTTATTATTTTCGATGTATAATTTGAAACTTCATCAAATCATTCCCATGTATACAGCATTTTTTCAGTCACCCAATACCCCTTGACAACTTTTTATGTCCTCAGCAATTAGATTGAAAAATATATTTGATTCGATAGCTATTATTCAGAACTAAGTATACTGATGAAATATCGAAAATTGGTTCAAGCACTGACGTGAAGTCAGAAGCTTTTGCGCGTATGTTCTATTGTCCATTCTCCTGTATTGGACACTCTTCTTAATCGAATTTACCATGATGAATTCTATTGTCTATTCTCCTGTATTGGACACTCTTCTCAATCGAATTCACCATGATGATTTTTATTGTCTATTCTCCTGTATTGGAGACTCTTATTAATCGAATTTGCCATGATGAATTCTATTGTCCATTCTGGACAATAGAATTCATCATGGCAAATTCGATTAAGAAGAGTCTCCAATACAGGAGAATGGACAATAGAATTCATCATGGTGAATTCGATTGAGAAGAGTGTCCAATACAGGAGAATAGACAATAGAATTCATCATGGTAAATTCGATTAAGAAGAGTGTCCAATACAGGAGAATGGACAATAGAACATACGCGCAAAAGCTTCTGACTTCACGTCAGTGCTTGAACCAATTTTTTTTTCGATTAAAAGGGTCCAATCAGGAGAACGGACAATAGAATTCATCATGGTAAATTCGATTAAGAAGAGCAAAAGCTCCTGATTCACGTCAGTGCTTGAACCAATTTTTTTTTCGATTAAGAAGAGTGTCCAATACAGGAGAATGGACAATAGAACATACGCGCAAAAGCTTCTGACATCACGTCAGTGCTTGAACCAATTTTTTTCAAATCAAATCCAAAAGCTCTCAAAAAATCACCCGTTATTACATAAAGATATATTCTCATTAGTGATAGAAAAACTGGCCTAGAATTCCTTTCTACCCATCACGAGATTTAATATCCACAAATGAGCCTCTCACCTTACAAGATCAGAAGCCTTCTGCAAAATTCAAAGGTCCCCTCTCGCAAATATACTCCTCTGAAGGCACATGGATCTCTTGAAGAAGAATCGCCTCTCAATTCCTCAAAGATATTCACTCTTGTTCATAGAAATCCCTTCAATATTTAGTTGCCTCCTCCTAAGGAGGATCTCTTTCAAAACCAGGTCTGACCACTAATGTAGGGCTATCATCTAATCTCCTATAGATTTGTGATGAAATAACACGATTTTACCATGAATATATATGTATAATAATATGTCATCATGACATTCATATTTTATTTTTGGAGGTTCTCGCAAAAATACGACCATAGACAACATATCATACGACGATTCGCATCCACCTACCGAACTCACAAAAGGCTGCTCGGTTCTCCAACAATATAGATCCGATCGTGTTCAAACTTGGAATTCTGCAGTAGAGTTAGGTTCTGCAGGCTCTCCCAAAATTTCAGCCATGCCGGACGAATAGTTTATGATATATAGAATTTTTTTCAATTATTTTTAATTATTTTTTTTTTTGAATTTTCTAGTTATACCATCCTCACGAAATTCTGCAAAAATTTTCGCGTTGGCATTCTACAACTAATAACCATGTTTGAATCCAATCGGTTTTGTATTCTTCGAGTTAATGAGGAACAAAAAATATCCAAATTTCAGAAAATTTCAGATGGCTATAACTCTAAAACCGTTTGGACGATTATGCTCATAAGCAAACTCAAATGTCGCATTCAGATGCACAACCTAACCTGAAATTTTCAAGCCGCTATCTCTTTCCGTTCTCAGGTTATCGTGACAACAAAAATATTTTTTAATAATTTTTTAATAATTTTCTAGCGATACGATGCTCACAAAATTTCATAAACGTGCTTAGGTCTATATTCTACAACTATTCACCATGTTTGAATCCAATCGGTTTTGTATTCTTCGAGTTAATGAGGAACAAAAAACTACCAAATTTCAGAAAATTTTAGATGGCTATAACTCTAAAACCGTTTGGACGATTATGCTCATAAACAAACTCAAATGTCGCATTCAGATGCACAACCTAACCTGAAATTTTCAAGCCGCTATCTCCTTCCGTTCTCAGGTTATCGTGACAACAAAAATATTTTTTAATAATTTTTTAATAATTTTCTAGCAATACGATTCTCACAAAATTTCACGAACGTGCTTAGGTCTATATTCTACAACTATTCACCAAGTTTAAATTCGATCGGATTTATTTTGGTTGAAAACAAAATTATTACTCGGAAACCATTGGGCCGATTATACCCATTAACGAACTTGTCCGTCGTATTGGGATGCGCAACCCACCCTGAAAATTTCAAGTCGCTGGCTCTTTTCGTTCTCAAATTATCGTGGCAACGGCCGGACGGCCGGACGGCCGGACGGCACCACAGAATTAAATTTCACATTTGGGCAAAACTATAACGCGTATGTTCCCCAGAACATACGCGCAAAAATGACTCATTAAATTGATGAACTAACCAAATAGAGGGTAGTGTACTACGTTTCAATCTTTTATTCAATATTTATTCGCTAGAAAAATATTTTGAACAAATGTTCCAATTTTCAATACCCTACCTCTACCACAAGCCAGTTGCCAATTCTTGTCGTGTAACAATATCCTTGAAATAAATAATATTATAGTATAAAAGCGCCAAAAAGAATGAGGCTTTAGGAAAGCTTTTCAACTTTTATGAAACCACACTGTGTGGTTGCTCTGAACTTTGTTCACTGCTAGTCCTTTCATCGTTGACAAATAATATTGTTGGTTTTCATAAAATGTCATTTCCTTCCTTCTCAATATATAACTGAATTGTATAATGAATATAACTATTAATTAATACAGATTATACCTTAATGTTTCAACTTTTAAAACAGTTTATGTTCATCAACCGGAAAGATTATAGTAAATCAACAAGTCTTAGCGTTCTCCTATGTTGATTTATTAACAATTAACGTTATCAGCGATCTTTCAATATTATTAATATGATAATTAATACCTATCTTGATACTAGGAATCTGCCCCTGATCCGGCAAGAATAAACAATTGTTAAAAAAACTATATTCGCATAAAAACGAAGTATTTTCGAAATGAAAATAGTTTTTGATTAATGGTTCTGGATACTCGTTCAGAGTTCACACAGCAAATATTTCGCATACTTTGGGCGCGGAAAACAAGAACGTTGAACAAAATACTCAAAATACTAAATTTCAGCAAACGGTACGAGAAACTAGTAGACTACTGGCCCATGCTGAAAAAATTATGGGTCATTTGAACCACCAGGTGACCTATCTAGAACGATATAAGAGCATAAAATAATAAGATTCAGCACTATGCCGTCACTTGTAAGCTGTCCAACTGAGTGCAGGTGAGAATTCGAAAGTACAGGTAGAGTGAGTACATTTTGGTCACATATTTTTGTACGGCATTCTTACCACCGATAGATCCATGAAAAATAATAAGAAAACGCGCAGTGCCGTACAAAAATGGTGGTCCACAAAGTAGAATTTTTTTTTTTATTTTCTGACAATTACAAGGGTAAATTTGGTCATTTGATCTTGTACGGCATCTGTGTCATACTATTTCAATACTGCTTCTAATCCATTATTCCGCAACGCCGTACAAAAATCATGCGACAAGGGGAAAAAATCGAGGGTTGTAATCCCCTCTCTTTCCGTAGTCCAGCAGGTGATTTGACACAACATGAAATAAATTTATTGTGAAAGTATTTTCTGCATAGATAATATTTTTTCATATGCCGTACATTTTCGTTGGTTCAAGGGAAAAAAAAATTAAATAGAAAAAATCAAAAAGAAAAAATTTATATAACGAAATGTAAGGTGAAATTTATTTTATACGGCATTTAGATAGTTTATTTGTACAAATTTTCAGTCTTTTCGTGATTCTAGGTTCCTAGTTAGAAACTATGTCATATATGGGTTTGTTTACTATCGATTTATACTTGAATTATGTAGATGTGCAATTTTATTTTTAATTTTTGCGCGTATGTTCTGGGGAACATCGCGTTATAGTTTTGCCCAAATGTCTGTAACTTTCGAATTCTTTGACGAAAATGGTCTCAAACGATTAAGTTCGACTCCCCAATGAAGAATTTGACGTCAAATTTGATTCTGTCCGTCCGGCCGTCCGGCCGTTGCCACGATAACTTAAGAACGAAAAGAGCTAGCGACTTGAAATTTTCAGGGTAGGTTGCGCATCCCAATACGACGGACAAGTTCGTTAATGGGCATAATCGGCCCAGTGGTTTCCGAGTAATAGTTTTGTTTTCAACCAATATAAATCCGATCGAATTGAAACTCGGTGAGTAGTTGTAGAATATGAACCTAAGCACGTTTGTGGAATTTTGTGCGAATCGTATGGCTAGATTTAAAAAAAATTATTAAAAGATATTTTTGTTGTCACGATAACTTGAGAACGGAATGAGTTAGCGGCTTGAATTTTTCAGGTTAGGATGTGCACCAGAATGCGACATTTAAGTTTGTTTATGAGTATAATCGGCCGAACGGTTTCAGAGTCATAGCCATCTGCCATCTAATTCGAATTTACCATGGTAAATTCGAATTAAGAGTGTCCAATACAGGAGAATGGACAACATAATTTACCATGGTAAATTCTATTAAGGGTGTCCAATACAGAAGAATGGACAATAGAACATACGCGCAAAAGCTTCTGACTTCACGTCAGTGCTTGAACCAATTTTTCAAAAATAATTCTGCTAATTTCAGTATCATAAGTACTCGCACATTTTTGGAGCGACGTTCTGTTACGACGTTTAGCATTTGTAGGGAATGTAGGGAAACCATATTTCTTATAATCATCATTAAATTTATGAATTTTTTTTTTTTATGAAATGACCATTTTTTTGCGCGTATGTTCTGGGGAACATCGCGTTATAGTTTTGCCCAAATGTGAAATTTATTCTGTGGTGCCGTACGGCCGTCCGGCCGTTGCCACGATAACTTGAGAACGGAAGGAGCTAGCGACTTGAAATTTTCAGGGTAGGTGGCGCATCCCAATACGACGGACAAGTTCGTTAATGGGTATAATCGGCCCAATGGTTTCCGAGTAATAATTTTGTTTTCAACCAAAATAAATCCGATCGAATTTAAACTTGGTGAATAGTTGTAGAATATAGACCTAAGCACGTTTGTGAAATTTTGTGAGAATCGTAGCGCTAGAAAATTATTGAAAAATATTTTTGTTGTCACGATAACCTGAGAACGGAAGGAGATAGCGGCTTGAAAATTTCAGGTTAGGTTGTGCACCTGAATGCGACATTTGAGTTTGTTTATGAGCATAATCGTCCAAACGGTTTTAGAGTTATAGCCATCTGAAATTTTCTGAAATTTGGTAGTTTTTTGTTCCTCATTAACTCGAAGAATACAAAACCGATTGAATTCAAACATTGTTATTAGTTGAAGAATGCCAACGCGAAAATTCTTGCAGAATTTCGTGAGGATGGTATAACTAGAAAATTAAAAAAAAAATAGTTGAAAATTATTGAAAACAAATCTATATATCATAAACTATTCGTCCGGCATGGCTGAAATTTTGGAACAGCCTTCAGAACCTAACTCTACTGCAGAATTCCAAGTTTGAACATGATCGGATCTATATTGTTGGAGAACCGGGCAGCCTTTTGTGAGTTCGGTAGCGTAGTGGTAGCCAAGTGTAGCGGATGGAAATCGTCGTATGATAATATGTAGTCTATGGTCGTATTTTTGTGAGATCCTTCAAAAATAAAATAAAAATATGAATGTCATGATGACATATTTTCGCTCGTATATTATGGGAAAATCGTCTTATTTCATCACAAATCTATGGGAGATGATAGCCCTACATTAGTGGTCAGACCTGGTTTTGAAAGAGATCCTCCTTAGGAGGAGGCAACTAAATATTGAAGGGATTTCTATGAACAAGAGTGAATATCTTTGAGAAATAGAGAAGGCGATTCTTCTTCAAGAGATCCATGTGCCTTCAGAGGAGTATACAGGGTGTTAGTTAATAAGTGCGACAAATTTTAGGGGGTGATTCTGTGACGAAAATTAAGGTGGGTATTCGGTATACATTTTTTTGAAAAACCTCCTCCCGGAAAAGTTACACTCCTCCAAAGATTAACAAAAAAAATTGTTTCTCTTTTTCAATTTCCCTGTATATTAAGCTAAGGATACGAAACTTGGTAAATATTATGTGTCAATAAAACTACACATTTTGGAATTTTTTCAACCCTGTAGTATGCTTAGAATGGGTTGAAATAGGCAACCACTAAGATATTTTTACTTACAACTTTTTTTTGGATAAAAATTTTCCTTCTAAAAAAATATGGCTGAAAAGCGCAAATCATTTACAGATTTTTCCATCTCTACAAGTTTTTTCGACAACTTAAGCATTTTCGAGAAAAAAATTCAATGCATTTTCAAAAAGCACCGAAGTGGAATTTCCCTAACCTAATTTATTTGTTTATGGTTCGTATATGTTACAAGATTTGCTTTATTTTCTTCATCACCCATTCGAATATCTTTCTTGAAGACTTTAATATTCAGGGAAAATAAAAAAGAGAAACAATTGTTTTTGTTAATCTTCGGAGGGGTGTAACTTTTCCGGAGGGAGGTTTTTCAAAACATTTCACACCAAATACCTACCTTAATTTTCATCACAAAATCATCCCTTAAAATATGTCGCTGTTATTCACTTACACCCTGTATATGCGAGAGGGGACTTTTGAAAGGTTATGTATTATTTTTGATATGATATCGCTGAAATTTTGCTGAAGGCTTCTGATCTTGTAAGGTGAGAGGCTCATTTGTGGATATTAAATCTTGTGATGGGTAGAGAGGAATTTTAGGCCATGTAGGCCACTAAGGCCCACTTGCACGAATGCGGGTTATCTAATTAAATCCGGATTAACTCTAAACCTAGGGTTAAATTGATAATAGGTCTTGCACCTTCAAGGGCCGGTTTCTCAATTGCGAGTTAACCCGAGGTTGCGGGTAACCCGAGTGTTACGCATTCATGAATATCGCTAAATACATGCGTCAACTCGCAACTTCGAGTTAACTCGCAATTGAGAAACCGGCCCCAAGAGTTAGAGCCTAACCCTGGGTTAAAACTATAAAAATTTAACCCGGCAAAATAGCAGGGTTAAATGGCTAAGTCTGGGTTAGTCATGTAAAAATTGACATTTCTAATTTAAATAGTTTCGATTTGTGATGAATTTCTGGTAAATAATATATATTAGCAGTGATCGGTAAATTGCTTGTGTGGTATTTTTGAGAATGATTCATGATTAATGGATATTGGGAACTTCCAAAACTCTGGTGGCGGGATTCGGCAACTAACCAAGCTAGTAATGAGCCACGTGTTCGAGTTTAATTGTTCAGTATTCGTCAATAAACTTTTGTTTGAAAGGAAAATCCAAGTAGAAATAGTGAATATTATCCTGCCTAATATGTGTTCGACCAGAAACGACTATTGTTGTGTGCCTCAATGCAATTCATGGGCGAAAAAAATGCCAAAATGTATAGGTTTGAGTTTTCACTTCTCACCTCCGGAAAACCAAATATAAATATTGGAAATGCGTTAGAAGGATAACTAATAGACCGAAGAGTACTTAACCTGGAACTACATCCAGATAATCTTTATTATACCTCAAACATTACACTTATTGTTAATAATTCATTTCACATAATATATGTATCATATTTTGAAAAAATCATTTCAATTATTGGTAACTGTTTTACAAAAGCTTTATCTGGTTCAATTTGACACTATATTCTCATAAATAAACTAGAACATCATGCACCTGAACTTTAATTAATACATCAGTAATATGTTTACACCTCCGACTTTACAAGAATATACCATACCTTCTATTTTAAGTTTACCATTCTCCACATTAATGGGCCATCAATTTTATGTGGTACTGAATTAAGGGCACTACTTTGTTAACATAAAGAACAAATGTCTATAAAACTGGGACCACAATTTGTTTTGTCACACACGATTACATGATCTACATTTAGAACCTCTTCTCCTTCTACAAGGACTCTAGAATTAGAAGTTGAAGCTCCTATGTACTCCAGAAATTCTAATCAACTGAGTCCCTTCTTAATCATTCGCAAATAGTAACTGAAAGAACTTTTAAATATAATGTAAGTTTGACAAACATATATGAATATACTTACTGGTTGTAGTCTTTATATCAATCAAGTGCCATAAAATTAGTTATATAATGATCAATATTTGAATATATATCACAAAGTAATCCAACAATGATCTCAAGTCAATTATAATTTAAATTTTCCATGAAAATTTCGGTCAAACTTCGTCGACTGACCTGTCCAACACGAGATTGTTTACATTTATTACTAGCGTGGTTAGTTGCCGAATCCCGCCACCAGAGTTTTGGAAGTTCCCAATACTCAAACTACATTCTGATCTACGCATGCGCATGCGCCCCGTTTTAACCTCATGGGGTGGAAACCAGTGAACTCTATATATACCTGGAAGGGACTCGCCTTGGGAGAAAAGTGAGGCAAACCGATTTCTTAGGCAACCCGCATTACTTACGGATATCTATCTCTTTCTATCTCATTGCAGTTAATGGAACGCTCGGGAATTTCTTAGTTTATTTTAAATTTTGTATGCTTATTTAGAAGTAAACGTGATTTTTTTTCTGAACAATTTATCAGGATTAAAGTAATAAAGCAAATAGTGCGCGGTTCAAGTCAAATTTTAACTGTTCTCCTATGTGGTTGGTAAATAAAATGAAAAATTAATGGAATGCTCGCGACTTCTTTTGAATATTTTAAATTTTGCATGCTTAATTAGAAGTAAGCGTGAATTTATTTGTGAACAATTCATCAATTTTCAAGTAATAAAGCAAATAGTGCATGGTTCAAGTCAAATATTAACTGTTCTCATCCTATGTGGTTGGTAAATAAAATGAAAAGTTAATGGAACGCTCGCGACTTCTTTTGAATATTTTAAATTTTGCATGCTTAATTAGAAGTAAGCGTGAATTTATTTGTGAACAATTCATCAATTTTCAAGTAATAAAGCAAATAGTGCATGGTTCAAGTCAAATATTAACTGTTCTCCTATGTGGTTGGTAAATAAAATGAAAAGTTAATGGAACGCTCGCGACTTCTTTTAAATATTTTAAATTTTGCATGCTTAATTAGAAGTAAGCGTGAATTTATTTGTGAACAATTAATCAATTTTAAAGTAATAAAGCAAATAGTGCATGGTTCAAGTCAAATTTTAACTGTTCTCCTATGTGGTTGGTAAATAAACTGAAAAGAAAATCGCAAAAGCAACTTTTATTTAAATATTGAAACACACTGTACCTACAGATAGCTACTACTACTAATTGATTGCGTAAACAATTATACGATTCAGGTGAATAAAAGTATAATGTGTGGGCAAATTGTTTCATCAAAGGTGAATATCTGCGTTGCCTAGGATTTACACCTTCATCGTTCCCTTTTTGAAGAAGTACAAGTTCCAATGGCAAACCTAAAAAGAAAATATGCTGTAGTTTAAAAATGTAATTTTGTTATTTTTACCTGGAAAATGCTTTTTTAAGACTTCTTCTATATATAATCTTGCTCGTTCTTGCATCCAAACGCTACACAATATATAACCATTTTTATTTATTGTTAAAACTATCGAAAGTTTGAAACTATCACCCAATCACAACTTGCACTAACAAAATCTGTACTTTTTAAACTTCACACGATAAAGGCAGCTGAACTAATGGCATACCAAAACGAAATAAATGTTCATCTTCAATAATATTGCACATTCCAAACGAAGGTAATCCCCAAACTACCTGAATTTCTAAGTAAAAGATAATTCATGCAGATAAACATAACTCGCTTGTATGAGTGCAACAAAGACAGGTTACCGTAAATAGTGCTATCTTTGTCTCCGTTGCCCCTGACTCACTTTTCAAACGAACTTTGTATGGACGTATCCCTTCCAGTTAGTATAGAGTTCATTGGTGGAAACTCTCTCACTAAAGTCTGGGCAGAGTAATATAGTTCGCGTGGTTCCCGTGAAATTTTGTAGATGTCTCTTCCTCCGCGTTTTGTGGGTCACGTGATGGTTTAACAGCTGTTCGCTACTTCGCTGCCGAGTGCCGACTTGTTTCAATTCATTGCTTCATTGCTTGTTGTTGAAATTATAAAGTGTTCTGTTTTGCGTAGTTTTGGTTTTGTTTTTAAAGATGGTTAGCTGTATAGTGAAAGACAGGAAAGACTGTTTGAACAGGAGTAGTTTGCACAGGCTTCCTAAAGATGATGAGGTAAGTTCGTTTTTATGTATTTTTAATACTTTATTGCGTACTGCATAAAAACTGTTTCAAACGACTCAAGGACTTACAAGACACTTTGAATGTGTTTCATCAAAAAGATAGTTACCAAAGGGCCAGAAAATACCCACTAAAAGCACTTATACAAACACTAACAGAACAAAATACGAATAGAAAATGGAACATCCATATTTAATCTCTTTTGTTTCCTTGCATATGATTGTTTAAGGCTGAAGGATCTTATTTGTATACATGTATGAGCAATGAAGTACTTAATTGTGATTAATTTATTGATACTTTGATATATCCAAAAAACTTTTATGTCATCATTTTCAGGTTTGGAAAATATGGCTGGAAAGAATAGGACGCCTTGATGCTGACTAGGGCTGCAATTTTAGTGTACGGACATCATCGAATTTGTTCCAGTCATTTTGATCCATCCAACATTGTAATAAATATTAAGAAGCAATTCATTGTACGACCTGTTGCCTTTCCTACTCGAGGCTTGACGATGGATGTTGGAGTACAAGGTAAATTAATTTTTTCCATTTTATTGTTCATATCTTGAATGATTATAGTTGCAGGAGCTTGCACACTACCTCATTAGAATGTGTAGATTCAAAAACTTGTTTTCTCGACCTATCTGAAATACTTACTAACCATGCTTTCTTGTAAAATTAAAGCAATTCATTGATATTTGAATTTCTTTTAATAGATCCAGATTATATTATCCGAAATGGTTCCACACCAGTGCAAGCAGGACCTTCATGTTCATGTAAGATTTCCATTTATTGATACTATTTCATTTAAAGTTATAAATTTCAATGTGATATGTTAATATTATGCATGATATAAAATGCTTGATGATTTTTCTTATTTGAATATCTATTCCTAGATGTCCAAGATGTGCTTGAGGTAGAATATGAGTCTGAAGTTGAACCTGTAATTCCTGCTACCCCAAATAACTTATTTTATTTACTAATCTTAAATGATTTTTGATTATATAAAATTGAATTGTTATAATTTTCTCTTCAGGAAAAACCAGAAGGACACGATTCTCTAAGGTATCGCCAGTCGCTAGGGAATACTACAAAATTGCCACTGATCTGCACGTAAAGTGGGAAGGATTGCTGAAAAGAATAAAGGCCTGAAATTTGTAGTGAAAGAGCTACAGAATGCTTGCCATTCTCATGAACCGCTCAGCCTCTCGATGAACACACCAACCTTTAATTTTCTCTTGTCTCAAATAAGGTGTGAAAACCTGAAACCCAGAGGAAGGTGCTGTACTTTAGATGAGAAAATTTTTTTTTTGACATCATTTAAAAATAGCCCTAAGGGATACAAACTACTCAGCAACATTTTTGCGGTTCCATCCAGCAAAACTTTGTCAAAATTCTTGCATTCAGTAAATTTCAGTACAGGTATCAATTCTAATATTATGGATTCAATACATAATATTAGAATTGATTCAATATCTATATCTACTATATTTCATATTTGATTTTTTCCCAGAGGCTATGGAAATGTATAAATTTGTGACTGCATTTTCATGTACGAAATGTTTTCCACATTACTTTGTGTATAATGATATCCATTTTTCATATTATAATTCACATTTGGTTTTGTCCTTCTAAATGTATATTGGAAATATTGTGATAATTCATTAGCTCCTTTATATTCAAAGATAATGGATTATTTTAATGTATAATATATTTCCACATTTCGTTGTACTTGCGTAATGATATCCATTTTTGGCGCTCTTGTTTATACTTTATTTCACATTTGATTTTGTCCTTGTAAATGCATACTAAAAATTTTGCAATCATTTATTTGATAGCTCTTTCATATTCAAAGCTATAGATTAGAGAAGATTTCATGAAGAGAATATCTTCCACATTGCGTTGTACATAATATACTTACTGCTATCCATTTTTTATATTATATTTCACATTTAATTTTCTCTTTTCTTCTAAATGATTCGAGATGTATTTTTAATTTTTATATATATTATTTAATAATTCTTCTAATAATTAGTTCACATCAAATGAACAACTTCAATTCATGAATCTGAATAAATACTTTTATTAAAGAGTTTTGGGATTTCATTTATTTCCTTTCCATTAGAACTAAAACCATTGTTCCACAAACATTGTCAAAAGCCAGGTGTTAGACGATTTATCGTCTATTTGGTGTTTGGCAGTGTTTTGGAACAATATGTTAAAATAGAATATAGGATATTATAATGCGAGGTACATTTGAATTTCCCGCTCGGATGTATTTCTTGAGGTGCCCGCGACGTACCGCTAGTGTTCCTCCTGGGTCTTCCACAAGGAGACCCCTCATAAGCTCTAAGAGCTTGCCCTGAGTTAGGAGAAGCAGTTGTGTTCTGTGTAGGCTTTGTCACTGTGTCCTTACGCCACCTTAGGCACAGCACTGTTAATTTTTGACCCAACAGCGAATGGTGGCGATTACCGTGACTAGAAAATTTCTTTCCTAGCCTCTGAATTGAACTTGGGGCTTCCGCTCCCAAGTCAATTACTCTACCACTGAGCCAATCGCACATACCTACACACATGTTATATTGCATCACCTTCTACTCCCATATTTTAAAATATTCTGCAATTAGAAAAATTAAAATGTTTTGTTAAGATTCCTATTATATAGGTACACGCTGGCATCCACACACCCTGATGATGGATCGTAAGAGACCCATGATATCAGGAAAACAGAAAAGTGTTCAAAATTCACTGGTCTAAGCGTAATTCAACTGTTTTTTTTTGTGCAATAGTATTATGCAAATGTTATGTGTAAACAGGTAAAAGTAGCTAAGGGCCAAATCTGAATAATAGGGTAGGTGCAGAAATTTTATGGCGTATTCCATTGGCAGCACCAGTGCTGCACTGAGCACGCACTGAGTGCAAAAAATGTTGCACTGGACGTCAAAATGTGTCAAAATGCTTGACGAAATTCCCCAATGGAATACGATTCATGCACTCAGTGCGCACGAGTTCTACCAATGGAATACGCCATTAGTGTTCATGTCATCTTGGTTGCCTCTTATCAATATTAAATTTTCTCATGAGGTATACTTAATCTTCACAAATATTCAATCGACTAAGTTCCATATACCTTGTTTTTAAGAATTCTATCTGCAGTAACTCCAAGAGTAACTCATGCATTCTATTTGTCGAAAAGCATTACTTTTTTGCTCTACGTCAACTGGACCTTAATTCATCTCAACCTGAAAGAAAATATTAAGACTTGGATTTCTCTGAGTAAAGTAATTCATTCAATTCACTTCTATTACTTACTGCTGATTTTTAGCCAGAAATCCTGAAGGACATATACCAGATATCTTCTTTCTGAACAACTTTTCCACAGTTCTCCATAATTTGGAATTTCTTTCACATACGTAAACAATATTTCTAGATTCCTCCAATCTTCAAATACAAGGTAATCTCGATTATTTTCAACGGAAGGAATACATACTCGTTCGTACCTACTTCGTGGATTGAGAATATTTTGTTTACGTTTCAGATTTCAGATTCGATGTTGAGGTTAAACAACATCGAATCTGAAATCTGAAACGTAAACAAAATATTCTCAATCCACGAAGTAGGTACGAACGAGTATGTATTCCTTCCGTTGAAAATAATCGAGATTACCTTGTATTTGAAGATTGGAGGAATCTAGAAATATTGTTTACGTATGTGAAAGAAATTCCAAATTATGGAGAACTGTGGAAAAGTTGTTCAGAAAGAAGATATCTGGTATATGTCCTTCAGGATTTCTGGCTAAAAATCAGCAGTAAGTAATAGAAGTGAATTGAATGAATTACTTTACTCAGAGAAATCCAAGTCTTAATATTTCCTTTCAGGTTGGAATGAATTAAGGTCCAGTTGACGTAGAGCAAAAAAGTAATGCTTTTCGACAAATAGAATGCATGAGTTACTCTTGGAGTTACTGCAGATAGAATTCTTAAAAACAAGGTATATGGAACTTAGTCGATTGAATATTTGTGAAGCTTAAGTATATCTCATGAGAAAATTTAATATTGATAAGAGGCAACCAAGATGACATGAACACTAAAATTTTTACAGTTCAAAAGTGGAATAGCCAAGAAGAAAATCTAGTGTTTCTATTCAAACAAATCTGTTTTCCTGATATCATGGGTCTCTTACGATCCATCATCAGGGTGTTTGGATGCCAGCGTGTACCTATATAATAGGCATTTTTAACGAAACATTTTAATTTTTCTAATTGCAGAATATTTTAAAATATAGGAGTAGAAGGCGATGCAATATAACATGTGTGTAGGTATATATTATGTATATTGTTTTCCCGTGGAACTTCAGGTATATGTTTCTTAAATGCTTGTTGCTTAGCATGCTTAACAATGAATACCTCTGAAGAACAGATTTTACTAATATTATAATAGAATGGCTTGATAATTCAACGCTAACTTTGAAAATGATGTATCCTAGTGTTGCGGAGGAAAATCCAAGTATATTTTACAACGAGAAGTAGTATATAAGGAAACGGAGAAAGTCAGTTATCATATTTTAATAATAATCTATATACAAGTATTTATCCTCCCTGCAGTGTTTCACGAATCCTCCATGATTATGTGGGCAGCAGTGGTCCAAACTCGAAAAAATGTATTGCATGCTGCTTGATGTAGTATTGAATTTTCAAAATGAATGTTATTCTTGATCTCTCTTGAAGTAAATAATCGAATATGTTAATAGAGTTTTATTCGAAATTATTTCCTTTGTTTGTATTACGGCTTCAGTGAGGTATACAAATTTTTTGTTCACTGAGGGCTGATATATTTTATGACCTGTAAACTGTCAAGTAGCCTTACCGAAAGGAAAGTAATCTGTAAATGTTCACTTTAAAGGGGATCAGTAAATTCAACGAGCACATAGTTGACGAATACTTTACGGAGAGGTTGAATAAATCGGCCCTTAGTAGATAGTATAAAACAATTTATAGATTGGTATCTAAATAAATGAATCTTATTTTCACAATAACTCTTTTCCCCTAACCCATGAAAACAAATTTTCACAGACAATTTACATGAATCATTAGCTTCAAACGTTCATTATCTTGAAATACAAATGAATAAGTGGAAATTTAATTTTAATATTTCAATATTGAATGGAATATTTAGAGTTTATCTATAATTTCAGATATCTCATCTCATCAACGAGTGACAAAAGTATTGAAATTGATTATGCATTAAACGATGTGTTCAAATGTCAAATTATTACCATATTCCATATCGACAGACATTCTTGTAATGATTATGAAGAATTAAAAAGGTTTGATGGCTAATATAAAAATTTGTTCAAGCACTGACGTGAAGTCAGGAGCTTTTGCGCGTATGTTCTATTGTCCATTCTTCTGTATTGGACACCCTTAATCGAGTTTACCATGGTAGGGTGTCCAATACAGAAGAATGGACAATAGAACATTGGTTCAAGCACTGACGTGAATCAGGAGCTTTTGCTCTTCTTAATCGAATTTACCATGATGAATTCTATTGTCCGTTCTCCTGATTGGACCCTTTTAATCGAAAAAAAAAATTGGTTCAAGCACTGACGTGAAGTCAGGAGCTTTTGCGCGTATGTTCTATTGTCCATACTCCTGTAATGAACACTCAGGAGTATGGACAATAGAACATACGCGCAAAAGCTCCTGACTTCACGTCAGTGCTTGAACCAATTTTTTATTATTATCATTAAATATTTCGAATTTTTCTAAAACATGATTGTTTTATTTATTCACATCATTACAATGAAACAAATCAATTATATGTATGTATCAATAAGGTTTGAAGTATATATTGAACCAAAAAGTATACAAAACTGTTGATATTGGGATTGACAGTTTCAATTCTTGGACATGATATACACACCGTTTCAGTTCAGTTAGACGTCATAATAGGCGCTTTCTATTTGACGCTGTATCACTTCCAAACTGATGCGAAATCAGTTTGAACCAGAGAAATAGCCGGAATTTCCCTCTATTTCTCTGGTTTGAACTGATTTCGCACCACTTTGGAAGTGATACAGCGTCAAATAGAAAGCTAGGATTGATTTTATCATATTATCAATTGTTCTCTTCAAAATTATGTTGATACCGTACTGTATCAGATGGCCATAAAGTACCCTCAAAATTGTAGCGTCACTTTCATCAGCCTAAAAGATATGGTGTGCATAAAAATGTACGGCATCATTTTTTCCTAATTTATATATGTTAATACTATTTAAAACAAGGGATAAAATGTAGAAAACTGCTATATTTCATTAATCTATGATATTTAAACTTTTACAATAATTCGCAAAATTTCAGTTTTTATATTTCTCTATAATTTTTTTTAGAACGGTTTTTTTTGAACGGCAATACTATATAACAATTGTATTTTACAATATCATGTTAAAAAAAAAGTTCCCGTACAGGATCAAATGACTTTACAGCTCTAAAAATCAAGGATACGATGCAATTAAGGTAATTATTGATTTACATTCAAATGAACAATCATTTTTTGACGGCATTATTTTTAATAGTACTTTTGAGTGCTAGATAATGTTTTGGAACCGAAGCCGTACTTTTTCAAATCACCCCCTGGACCACGGAAAGAGAGGGGATTACAACCCTTGATTTTTTCCACTTGTCGCACGATTTTTGTACGGCGTTGCGGAATAATGGATTAGAAGCAGTATTGAAATAGTATGACACAGATGCCGTACAAGATCAAATGACCAAATTTACCCTGGTAATTGTCAGAAAATAAAAAAAAAATTCGACTTTGTGGACCACCATTTTTGTACGGCACTGCGCGTTTTCTTATTATTTTTCATGGATCTATCGGTGGTAAGAATGCCGTACAAAAATATGTGACCAAAATGTACTCACTCTACCTGTACTTTCGAATTCTCACCTGCACTCAGTTGGACAGCTTACAAGTGACGGCATAGTGCTGAATCTTATTATTTTATGCTCTTATATCGTTCTAGATAGGTCACCTGGTGGTTCAAATGACCCATAATTTTTTCAGCATGGGCCAGTAGTCTATATAGGATAAACAAAGATTCAAATATTTCGAATTTAATTTGACATGTCGATAATTTTGTTCATAAAATTTCTACTGCCGGCATCTATCGGCGAAAACTGAAGTAGAACATAATCCTTGTATTTTGACAGTATTTGGACCGCAAATCGGCCGAAAATATGTCAAAGAGTGTCTTCAACATGTATTCTAAGCATCTATGTTTGATACTAGAAATCTGCCCCTGATCCGGTAGGAATAAACAATTGTTAAAAAGACTAGGTATATTCGCATAAAAAGGAAGTATTTTCGAACTGAAAATAGTATTTGATTAAAATGGTTCTGGATACTCGTGCAGAGTTCATATAGCAAACATTTGGCTTACTTTCGGCGCGGAAAACAAAGGACGTTGGACAAAATACTCAAAATACTAAATTTCAGCAAACGAAACGGTACGACTTTCCACAAGAAACTAGAATAAACAAAGATTCGAATTTAATTTGACATGTCGATAATTTTGTCCATAAAATTTCTACTGCCGGCATCTATCGGCGAAAATTGAAGTAGAACAAAATCCTTGTATTTTGACAGTATTTGGACCGCAATTCGGCCGAAAATATGTCAAAGAGTGTCTTCACCATGTATTCTATGCATCTATCTCATAACCAGTCCATGTTTTTTTATGTCTATGACAGCAACATAAAACACAAGTGAATCTGACAGCCTCAGTGCAGAAAGCAGGTTAGATTAAAAAGAGACAAACTAACCATCATTGTTGCGGGTTTCAGCCTTACGCTGATTGGTTGAACTCGAGCGGCATGTTGTGCATTTTACTGTATGCTCTAACCTTCTGGCCTGTTATTAGAGTAGGCTATGGTTACCCCTTACGGGCATTTTTCGTTATGCGCATGAGCAGACCATCAGTGATTCAACTGTTGGTGTTTTCGTCAGAGAGGATTGGGGTTTTGGGGTGGCCGATGCTATTCCTCCATAGCTAGCATCTCCTGGTGAGGTTCGCGCATTCGTGGATTCAAGATGCGATATCTCCTGAACCACTAGTGTTGGAGAATCGGAGTTTTTACGGTGTGTGATTTTGGGAGGACTTGGAGCCGCGAGTAGATTGCGCATGCGCAGAAGAGAAGTGACTGTTTTTGGATTATGTTGGGACTGCTGAGCCGATATTGTGAGGTTTGAAGTGTGCGTACCGTGACCCTGGGGCTAACTTTTATATTGATGTTACCCCTTACGGGCTTTTAAATAACAATATTTGGATGATCAATTTTAAATTACTTTCGGATTTGGAGAATAGGCGTAGGAATTGCGTTCCTAATTTGAAATTCATGTAACCCCTTTCGGAAATTTTACGCTTTACGCATGAGCAGACAAGAAGTGATTTAACTGCTGGAATTTTCGTCTGAGAGGATTTGAACGTCTTCCATAGAATCCCCTTGGAAGTGTCTTCGCATGCGTGTATTGGAGCAGTGATATCTCCTGAACCAAAAGTGCTGAAGAGTCAGAATTTTGTGTGAAGTGTTATTTTCAGGGGACTTAAAGCCACGAGTAGATTGCGTATGCGCAGAGGAGACGTTTGGATTGTATGGCTCATATTGGGAGTGGTTTGCGTCTAGAGGTGATGGATTTGGTGCTGAGCCGTCATTTTAAGGTTTTAAGAGAAATTTCATGGCAATTCTGTGCACGGACAAGTCAGTTTCGGGAAAATAGCGTTGTTTCCGAGTTGAAATATCTGCATCGTGGTCCTGGGGCGAATTTATGAATAACTATATTCGGTAGATCTATATTAAATTACGTTCGGATTTGGAGAAGAGGCAATTGCGTTCCTAACGGAGGTCCCATAACCGCAATTTTTTTGATCTACGCTAAATTTAACAGTCAAACTATATTGATAACCATATTTGTTAAAGGAACTTGAAAAAATTAAAGATAGCACTGAAGTCAGTACTCTTTGGCGCGCTCAGTGGATAGAGCGAGCCCGAGATCTACCCAAAGGATAGTGGACACCATTCTCTGTCGGTACAAAAATTAGCAGTGCTGTATCTAAGCTGCCATAAGGATAGAGTAACAAAGTTGAAAAAGAACACATCTGACTCTCCTTAGTCGCACAAGCTCCTAGAAGATTCTGAGGGATCTCCTTGGTAAAGACTTGGGAGGGACAGTATAATCATAATCATGTTTATAGCACGCGCGCCAAATGCAGATCCCAGGTAACACAGACCTCGCATAGAGGTCTCTGAGAGGTTACAATGTGGATGAAAATGCAAGCTCCCAATGTGAGATCCTCAAGATATCACACAGATAACCAGAATAGGACATTCCTATTGCGAGCTCCTAAAGATATCACACAGATAACCAGAATAAGATATTTCTATTGCGAGTTCCTAAAGATATCACACAGATAACCAGACTAAGACATAGGTGATAGGGAGGCCTGGGCGACTTCCCTGCGATATCGCAGTAAACCTCTCAAAATATTCCCCAGGGTGAGCAGTTTGAGAACTTCCCCATGTGATATCTCTGAGATGTTACAGGGCTCATCCCCTGTGGCGGACATTTGGAGGTGATAGGGAGGTCTGGGCGACCTCCCTGCGATATCGCAATAGGCGTCACAATATCCCGGCAAGAGCTCGCCGAGACGTCTATGGGAGGTCCTTGTGTTACCTGGGATTGACTTAACAATTAAAGAAAAAGTGTAAAAAGCATTGACGTGGGGTCAATCTGCTTTGACGTGCGTGCTATAAACATGATTATTATTATACTGACCCTCCCCAAGTCGTTCCCAAGGAGATCTCTCAGAATCTTCTAGGAGGTTGTGCGACTAAGGAGAGTCAGTTGTGTTCTTTTTCAACTTTGTTACTCTATCCATATGGCAGCTTAGATACAGCACTGTTAATTTTTGTACCGACAGTGAATGGTGTCCACTACCCTTTGGGTAGATCTCGGGCTCACTCTATCCAATGAGCTTAAAGTACTCATCATTCAATTCAAATTAGCCACCGTGAACACACGCGCCAAAGAGTACTGACTTCACGTCAGGGTCACGTCACGTCGATGGGTATTACCATAGACATAATACTTATATAGTCTAAAGAGTATAACTCCGCAACCGTTGTGCCGATTATTCCCAACAACGAACTTGACTCTCCAATTCGGATGCGCAAATGAAAATTGCAAGTCCCTATCTCCTTTCGTTAGAAAGTTATCAAGCCAATGGTCACCCATCCAGCTACTGAACTCACACAAGCAGCTCGGATCTCCAACAATACAGATCCGATCGTGTTCAAATTTGGAACTTGGCTCTAGCAAAATTTCAGCGATGTCGGATGAATAGTTTCTGATATATATAGAATGTTTTCAATGTTTTTTTGTATTTTCTACTTATACGATCCTCCAGAAATTTCGCAAGAATTTTTGCGTTGGCATTCTACAACTATAATAACCATGTTTGAATTGGATCGGTTTCGTAATTTTCGAGCTATTGAGGAAATAACCAAATTCCAGATGGGAATCCAAAACCGTTTGGTTGATTATGCTTTTGAACAAATAAAATGTAGCATTCAGATGCACAAACTAACCTAAAAATTTCGGGTCGCTATCTCTTTCTGCTCTCAGTTCATCGTGACATAAATAAAAAAAAAATTTAATTTTCTAGTGATACGATTCTCACAAAATTTCACAAACGTCTTCAAGTTTGTATTCTACTGGCCAAATTTCACCTCGATCGGAGTTTTATTTTCGAACCTAATTATTACTCGGAAACCATTTGGCCGATTATGCCCATTAACGAACCATGACTGATCCACCGCCTCGAGCGAACAAACATCTGGCGAAAACGTTCTCCACGACGATGCCAAACAAGGGGACGTCGGTCCCTCCCATGAAGGGCGAACCGGAATTCGTCAGTGAATAAAACATTTCCCCATTGTCTTAATGTCCAAGCCCGATGTGCGTTAGCATAAGCTAAACGTGCTCGGCGATGTCTCGCAGTCAACATGGGTACCCGATTAGGATGTCGTGCATTTAACCCAGTTTGACAAAGACGGTTGATGACGACTGTTCGAGAAGAAATGTTTCGCACTTGTTGTCGCTGTCTTTTTCGCTGTTGTACCCGATTTGGGAAATTTCTTGTCACGATGCATTAATGAAAGGGTCACGTCAAACGATAGCCCGACTATCGCGTACAGTCGTGACACGATGGCGACGATTGTATTGGTCCGTCTCTCGGTATCGTGCATACGTTCGACATACGACATATTGACTCACACCCATACGGGTGGCAACATCACGTTGACTGTAACCTTCTTGGAGCGGAGTGTTCAAACGAGCTTTCGGTTCTGATAAATGCCGTCTAACCATGATCGCAAATCAAAATGAATTTTTGATTTTTGCGAATTTATAATTTTTTTTTAATGTACAAGGGGTAGATTTGAAAAAAAACTGTTTTTTTAGGGTCGTAAGAGTTCACAAAATGAAACGAAAGGCAATTTCTGAAAAGCGTGTCGAGTTCGAAATTCGATCGGGTATATCAACTGTATTTAAAATTTTAAGTAAGAAGCTTAAGCTTAAAAAATGGGAGAATCATGGAATGCAATGACAGATTCACGTTAAAAATGGCAAACGTTGTTCTTTTCAATTGTGAGAGTCATCAACAAAAATTTCCAAAATTTTTCAAAAAAATTATTATTTTTTTTATTGTTTTTTCCATAAATTTAAAATTTTTTTTTATAAGAATGCATAATAAAACCTAATAAACATTATTTTTGCTTTTTTAAAAAATTATGATGAAAATCATGATCCTTTATTTGTTTTTCAAAAATTTTATCGAATAAAACGGCTCGATCGATTGAATCGAAACTTTGTGGTGTTTTTATTGTGGGCATATTGAACTGTAAAAGGCACACCTAACATTACTAATTATCCTGATATTTTCAACTCAGCAACTGATTTTCCCAAAAGCTGTCAAAAGCCCTTCTTTTCTTGATTTTTCAAATTAACGTAGAGTAAAAAAAAAATTTTTTTTTCAAAAAATCGTATCTGATTTTTGTGGGAGGTTTATTCAAGATTTCAAAACCGTACCTAATTTTTGTGTGCGATAAACGGTTGCTGAGATTGTCGGTTAAAGACAAAAAATTCCTTTTCCATTCAGAGTTCAATATCTCAGCGAGAAATGATCGTATCGATTTTTTTAAAAACGCAAATTCAAGCTGAATAAATAAGTTATCTGATAGATACAGTGGTTAAGTTGTAAATTTTTTTTCCAAGTTCGTAAACCAAAAAAAAGAAACGAAAAAATTTTGTTTTCAGTATTCATTCGGATTTAGCCGAATACATAGCTTGGAAAAAATTATTATCGTAAGATCTCAAAACTGGAGACTTCAAGCTTCAAAATCCTTTTGTTTAATTCCTGTTAGTGTCCGACCGAAACTGGTTCTTCAGCCGAAACCGAAACTTCATATTTCATACTGAAATCTACTGTATTTTTTACAATTTCATTTGCATATACATAAAAACAGCTGAGGAGTGGTGAATAAAATCAAAAGTCAATTTTTATGAGATCTTTATTTATTATTTTGGTAGTACCAAGTTATCAAAATAATCAGTCGATGTATACAGGGTGATTCCAAATCAGACGTGAACCTTGGAGGAGGTGATAGTATGGATCATTTGTGGCGTTTGAGCCATATTTATTGATGACCGAAAATCAACAGTTTCCGAGATATTTGAGTTCTGGTTCTGATGAAAAAGAATTAGTATGATTGGAAAGGGGATGTAAGAAGCAGATAGAGAAAAATAACGAATTCAATATTTTTTTGTTGCAACTTAGCTGAAATTTCATTAGAAAATATATTCATAAATTATGTTCCACCATTCCATAAGCAAGCACGTGCCGTCTTTCTGATGTCTTCAGTTGATATTTTCCGCCTGAAATTTACTCACGCTGTCTTTTGATACACATTCACTATTTTATATACCGGACATTCAAGAGGCTGCTTATAAAGAATCTGCTGAAATGAAACTAGTTAAGCAATCTTACGAAATCTTTCAGAGAATGAAGAAGGAAGTAGACAAGTTTTTAAAATAATTTTGGCATACTAAATTGTGAAATTCGAAAGTTGCAGACAAATACTAGAAATTCATTTTTCATTTAGCACATTTCAAATCATACTAATTCTTTTTCAACCTATTATACAGCATAGTTTTGCTTTTTACGTACATATAATATCCTTTTCTGATAAAAATAAACCAAAATTATCATCAAATTTGCTCAACGTAGAAAAAATTGACGAAATATGAACTAAGTTCAGAAATCTTTTAAAAATCACCCGAACTCCAAAAACTGTTGATTTTCGGCTATTAATAAATATGGATTAAACAACAGCTAATGAGTCATACTAACTCCTCCTCCCATGTTCACGTCTTATTTGGAATCACCCTATGTAATTTAATCAATAATCATTAGTGAATTCTCATGATTTCTCAGTCTTAACAAAGATAGATTATAATAACTTGTACGACATTTATGTATACCTACTTATAACTCCTGGCCAAACGACCAGAATAATTCACGAACAGTCAAGTTTCGGCCCGGCCGAAAGTTTCGGCCATTTTGGGCCGAAACCGAAACTAAGGCCGAAACTAGATTTCTTGGCCGAAACCGAACATTCGGTCGGTCACTAATTCCTGTACGACCATTTTGAAGAGAAATACATACACTTGAAAAATTCGGAATTTTTTTTTATCCTTTAATTTTTTGTGACCCTTGTCGCCACTGTGAGAATATAGTCACTGTATGGTCCATAAGGTGAGCCTACTAGGGTAATATATATACAATGCAGATAAGTTGAACAAAATATATCAATGTAATTATAGAAACTATAATCACTGTAAAATGTAATAGGCTAATGGAGCCAAGGTCGATGGCCATTAGCGATAGCAATAAAATAACTGTAATTATTATTATTTTATTGAGGGATACAATGAAATTGCTAATGTGCTGATAGGTTCTTGGAAAACGTTTATCATTCGGATTATTTACTCACCTACCTACTTTATTCATGCCAATGTACAAGCTCACATACGTCAATAAAATACTAAATCTGAATTGAAATCTTTGTCAAAATAATAAAACGCCCCCTGTTAATGAGGTATTGTTTCAACCTTTTCTTGAATCTTGTTGGTAGGTTTTTGAAAATATTTGGCAAAACAGGAACAAATTTTATGGTCCAGTAGCCTAGCCCATCCTGACTCCTCCCCAGACGCCAATAGGCAGAAGTTGTGGGAATAAAATGGTTTTTGTACTTTCCATATTATATTATCACTCATTGAATATAAAAAATAAAGGTTGATTCTGCTAATACATGATAAAAGGGCAATGTTCATTAAACTCAACGAAGGACATTTCACAACCAAATAAACAAAGAGAAGAGGTTACAAAAAAACTCCAGGAATAAAATGCACTCAATCCAAACAAGCTTTGATACATTTATGTATGCAATCAAAGTTAATAAAGCAATAAATTCATAACAGCATATCAATGTGTTTCATAAACAGCGGATGTGGACAAAGACTTCAATTATTAATCGATTCTCAGAATAATTTCTAGAGTGAAGTAAATTATAGCAGTAATTATAGAGTAAATATGTTTCTGTAGACAAATGAGAAAAAAAAAGAAAAACTGATCATCGTATGTATCGTCAAGAGCTCATTCGTAGAGATGCTGGAGAGGTTTGTTTAGAATATGAACTACACATAATAGATCTCTGACACCACTGATGTGATTTTTGATTAAAAAGCGATATTATTAGATGTCTAAATTGTCCCACTTTACATAACTTTTCATATTTGATTATGAATCTTTCTTAGAAAGAATTACTGATATGTTTTCTTTACTGAATGCATCATCTTCATTCTGAAATGAAAAATTAAATATTGTTTGAATAATTGAGAAACAGAGTGGATAATTACATTTGCCGAACTAGTCTCTTTCAAACTAACTATGAATTATATTTCAAATAGAAACAAAACAAAAATTGGTGTCTATGATAAAAATTTGATCATTTCTGGAAATCCCGTGAAATAATTAAAAATCTCCATATGAAGTACAGGATGCTATAGAAGGCATCCTTTGGCATCAGCTAAGTAAGAGCTTTGAAGGTATAACATTACTATTGATATCATAATATACAAGGTCTTTGTCCACATCTACTTGCAAAACAAAAATATTCGCCACAGAAGCTGTATAAAGATCCCAACAAAATTTTGTTTTCATTTATTGTATTTAATCTTCTTGTTACTAGAATTTCCTGCATGATCTAATATCCGAGTAGTGACCTTTCTTCTTTTGCGCATATTCTCTTGAGTTTCACTTGGTTTTTGAGAATCAGGTAATGCTTTCGGGATGCTCAATATTCGCATATTGCCGTCAGGAAGTCTAAAAGTCTTCCTAATGATCTTGTTGGGCACGTTTGAAGGCCGAAATTCGCGCAGTAGATTCTGAAGTTCGGGACAGCCTAAACAACAATCAGGTTTTGCCGCGAGATACAATTCAACGAGATTCAATTCTTCCTGGTTCTCTAACACCTTTGGATATTTTACCCTTTTTTGTTCAAGATCTTCAATTTCCTCCGCCTGCCCTTCATATACAGTTTTATGTTCTACAGATCTAGAAGTACTATTGGACAGTTCTTGAATCGGGCTGCTGTTGTCTCCAGTCGATACAATCTCAGCAGCACGCAGTTTAATTTGTTTCTGTTTAATTAGATCCCGTACTCCTTTAACACGGTGGCATCCTTGTTCATCCGACTGTTTTGGAGATTCAGAAATGTTTTCAGAGGAAATCGTGAAATTGCAGAGTGACGAATGTATAGCTTGATGCAACTGCACAGGAGCTTTGGCCAAGAGATCATCCTTCGCATGTTTTGTCTCCGCAAGGACACTTACAACAATGGGTACAGGAGTGATTGATTGAATAGAAAGATTCGAAACAATATCCTCTGCCGGAGTTGTAATTTTTGCCATGAGAACAGTTTTAGGCGATGAACTTCCTTCATTGATTTTAATATGGACTTTTTCCTGTTTCAAACAATTCTGATTAGACGTTGCAAGAGAGCTACTAAGATCGATCTTTTCAGTTGAAACGTTTTTATTAGAAGATTCAACGGTTTCAATTTCTCTCTTTACACCTATTGGGAATATCTTGAAATCTTCAAACACTGATTGGAAACTTCGATTCATTTCAACCAGTATCCACCGACCATATTTATCCTTTTTTACGACGTTCCAAAGTTCACCCTTCGCTCGTACAAAGCCATGGGCAGTTTTGACATCTAAAATAGGTGTCCAATTGTGGTTTTCATTGCGTTGCACCAAGATCCACGCACCACTATCCCACTGAAATCCAACATTTGTAGATTCTATTTTACTGATTTTCTGTAAATAAGGTGTAAACTCTGGGGGTGCTGCTTCGGAATTGACGGCAAAATCGTAGTTAAGTACTGGCAAATGCTCAACACTATTTTTCCAAACGCCTTCAGCTCCTTTGGTGAACTTGGTCCATTTGAAATCCTGTATCTTGAAGGCACATATCTCTTGATTATTATTTCTATATTCTATCCAATTATTATTGGGGGAGTTTCTCATTAAAACCCACATATCTTCTTTATTCTTCACAAATCCGAATCCAGAAAATTCAGATATTTCTTTCCATTTGAGGACGTCATTTTCATTGAAAATCACCCTTCTAGGTGGTTTAGTATCCTCGTGGCCTTCCGAGTCGAAATAGGTTCGTGGCGTTGTTACGGGATTGAATGTTGGTATCCACGATCCATTTTTATCTATTCTCATGCTGACCCAACGATTATCCATCAGCTTGTAAGCGAGTGGAAAACCACCGGAGTTGTGTAAAATTTTCCAAAATCCTGATAAACACTCCAGCAGGACCCACACGCCGTTGTGATGCTGAAATCCTATTTTAGACAATTTCGAAACTAACGATATTCTTCTATGGTCTCCTCGGACTTTGAGACAAACGTTTCTTGGAGGCCTCTCTTCGATAGGAAAATTCACGAATTGATGATATTTTACAGGATTCGTTAGAGGTACATTCCATGAATTATTTGTGGTAAGACATTTATCGAGGGTAATTTTTTCCTTGTATTCTTTTCCTTTGAAATCTCCACTTTGTTGATGACATTTTCCTTTACATGTTTGTTCATCTTTATCTTCGAATCTTTGCTTTTTTTCTACAACCTGAATATATTCAATTGGATATTTGAATGCAGGTTCAGTTTTTTCTTCACCTATTCCTTTATTCCCATAATTGAAGTTTTGTCCATTTTCAATAATAACTTTGACTTCTTGCCCATTTTTAACTTTAACTCTTCTTTTATTCTGAAATATGACTTCTTGTTTAGTTTCATCTTCAACTATTTCCATATTTTCATCGTTTACGTCTTGTTTACTTACGCCTTCGAGTTTGTTTTCATTCTGATCGTTTACTTTTTGTTCATTTTCATCTCCGATTTCTTGGTTATTTTTATCTTCAACTGATTCTTTAGTTGGAAGGTTCTCTTCTTTATTCTCATTATTGAATTCTTGTTTATCCTCACCTAGAACTGTTTCTTCTTCCTCATCGTTGACTTCTAGTTGATTATTTTCTTCTATGTTTCTTTCAATTTCATATTCATATGGCTTTTTATTCTTGTCATTGACTTTTTGTTCATGTTTATCTTCAACTATTTCTTTATTCTCACCGTTGGCTTCTAGTTTATTATTATCTCCGATTTCTATTACTATTTCATTTTCATCTCCATATGGCTCTTTATTCTCGTCATCGAGTTTTTGTTCATGTTTATCTTCAACTATTTCTTCTTTCTCATCGTTCACTTTGAGTTTATTATAGACTTCGATTTCTATTTCATTTTTATCTGGCTCATTATCCTTGTCATTGACTTCTTGTTCATGTTTATCTTCCATTATTTCTTCATTCCCATCGTTGACTTCGAGTTTATTATCTTCGATTTCTATTTTATTTTCATCTTCATATGAATCCTTGATTTCATCATTGACTTTTTGTTTATGTGTACCGTTAACTGTTTCCCTATACACATCGTCGACTTCTAGTCCACTTTCATCTTCGATTTCTAGTTCATTTTCATCTTCATATTCTTTATCATTGACCGCTTGTCTATGGTTTTCTCCGACTGTTTCCATATTTTCAACTGGATCATCTGCAGTTTCGATTTCTCTTATAGTTTCATCTCCATATGTTTCTTTATTTTTATCATTGACTTCTTGTTCATGTAAATCTTCAATCGATTCCTTAATCTCATCGTTGACTTCTAGTGCAATGCCATCTACGGCTTCATGTGTATTTTTATCTATAAAGGATTCTATATTTTCATCTTTGGCCTCATCTATTTGTTTGATTTCGTCTACTGGTTCATTTTTATCCTCTTCTTCTGATTTAATTTCGTATCTTCTACCAAGTTTATTCTGATATTTGTCTTCTTCATCTTTATCTTCCACTATTTGTTCATCTTTGACTTTGCATGCATTTTTTTCCATTACAATATTTTTTTCGACTTTCAATGTAAGGGGTTGTATTTTTTTTTTCAGGAATTGCCAGCCATCTCCCACGAGATTTTCAAGTTTACCTTCAACCCATTGCCCGTTCTCGTTTTTGTTCAGGAGCTTCCAACTGTCATCGCTAAACTTATATCCGAATATATTGGTTTCTTTGGGATGAAGCTTATACTCAGACCATAAACCAAAAGAATCACAGTTCATCAAGATCCAAAGTCCATTATCTTGCCGGAAACCAAATTTAGAATATAGATCAAGAAAAGTGTCAACATTTTCTTGTGTCTTTCGGGGTTCAACAAGAAATGTTTTTTTGAACGATGGAGGTGGCTTTCGATCGTGAAGAATTGAAAAATCGCATTGTAATACTGGCAAAGAAGAGTCCACGCGCATCCAGTCATCGCATTCCCTCTTTTTGAATCTAGTCCATTGTTTGTTCACCATTTTATAACTTGTAAGTTCTGAAAGATAATCCCTATGATTTTCCCAAGTACCGTCACATCGTTTTTTCATTAGAACCCACTTATCATCTTGTTTAGTGAAACCATATCCTGAATTTTGGAATATAACTTTCCATCTGTCTGTCCCATTTTCGTTAATAACTATTCTAAGGGGTGGTCTAGAGTCTCTGAAAGGATCCACAGACTCGAAATGTGTGATCGGTGTAGTAACTGGATCATATGACGGAACCCATTGATCAACTTGCATTGTCATTATAACCCAACGACTGTGGATCAACTTATATGCTATAACGCCACCAGCAATCTTCCAAAATTTTGTTTCACCTAGCTCGAGCAAAACCCACGCTCCTTTGTAATATTGGAAACCAAAGATGTGCTCAACAGTTGTTAAAGAAACTACTTTTGGCATATCATCTATGTAAATAATAAACATTTTCGGAGGTCCTTCTTGCACTGGTAAGTTTTCAACCGCCTTGTAACGGAAAGGATTTTTTACTTGTATGTGTGGTAGATGATCGCATATAAATCGATTTTGGTTAAATAATCCACATTTCCAAGAGCCATCAAAATCTTTCATTGCAATTCTCCAAACATCATTTTTTAACATGTAAGCGAAGGGATTTCTTATCCATGGAAAGCGATTGAACTTTTTCCAATTGCCTTGCTGGTAGTTTTCCATCAAGACCCAAGCACCATTATCTACAATGAATCCTTTACCAGAACGAAGGCCTATGTTAATTTGTTTTAAACATTTACCTTTAGTCAAGTCTCCGAAACATAATGAACTTGGAGGTGCATTTTTATATTCCGGGATGAAATCGAATGAAAGTACAGGTGGAATAGCTTTAGTACAGATGTTCCACTCTCTGTTCGCAGCTCTGGTGAACCTTCTCCACTGACCATCCACAATTTTATATGCTAATTGTTCATTATCATTTTCATATATTTTCCAAAGATTATTATTTTTCTCCAATACCAGCCACATATCATTATCTTTCGAGAATCCTAATTTAGTGGGTCTCAAAACTGTCGTCCAAATTGAATGGTCATTCAAAACTATTCGTAATGGGGGCCTTTCTTCGAATTTACCATACATAATAAAATGTGTGAATGGTGTGCAAGAGGGTTTGAATGTGGGTATCCAATCATTCATAGTATTAAGTCTCATAGTGACCCAACGATTGTCGATCAACTTGTACGCTATATGTCTGTTTGAAGTTATTTCAAATTTCCAAATTCCATCACATTTTCTTACAACAAGCCAAACATCTTTGTTTTTCACAAATCCATATTGACAAGTAGTTTCATCAGCTTTAATCAGTAATGAGGCATGGTGAAGGTAGAATATGATTGGTGGTCTTTCAACCTCAGGCCAACCCTCAGTTTCATTGTATGTAACAGGATGCATTATCGGGATTTTATCATGATTGTATACCACCCATTTGCCTCCTTTCTTTTCTTCCATCACAATTAATTTGTCGTTCACCACTTTATAGCCATAATGACCAAAAATTCCTGGATATTTTGACCAACCCTGTTCGCTTGGCTTCATTAAAATCCAAACACCTTGTTTCTTTATGAAGCCTTCATTCGAAAATATATTGAAAGCCATTCTGCATTCTTTATTACCTGAATCAGGAATGCTGATCTCAGCAGGTGGTTGAAGATTTTGGTTGCCTATTACATCAAAGTGTAGTACAGGCAGAACCAATTGTTTCTTGCATACTATCCATTGTTCCATTGTATCCTTTTTCATTCTTTGCCATTTACAATCAATCAATTTGAAGGCCATAGTAGGGGCTTCTAGAAAATCATCTTTCATCGTAATCCAAGTTCCGTCTTGCTCTTTCATGAGTATGTATACTTTGGATTTAGCGATAATGTATCCCAAGCTACAGTCATTGGCTGTATTAATATATTTTAATTGTCCTTCGTTGTAGGATATAACTCTAATAGGAAAAACAGAATCGTCAACGCTATCTAGACTACATCTAGGTGTCAGGCGACTATGTGAAGAAGGTAACCATTTATCCCCGTGTTTCTTCATTAACATCCATCTGTTATTATTTATTTTGTAACCCTCACATTTATTGACAATCGTCCATTTTCCATCGGTTTTTTTAACCAAAATCCAGTATTTTCTTTTTACAAAGCCAAAACCATGGTTTATATGTATTTCTTTCCATTTCATGGTACCCTTTTCCATAATTTTGATATATTGTGGTGGTTTCGTATAATTAGTTCCTTGCATGTTATGATATGTTGAAATTTTTTCATTTTCATTGATTATATCTGAATCAGAAAAATTACTTTGTATATCAAATGAATTAATATTACAGGTAGAACATGTCCATTTACCACTATCATTCATTTTTAAAATCAGAGTGTTATTACTAGAATGCTCATAAAACATCCACTCTCCACTCAGCATTATCCTCATTAATACATATTTATCTGAATATTTCATGTAGCCCATTCCACATAAGGGGGTGATATTTATTTTCGACTTACAGTTCTTTACTTGTATTTCTATCTTATTTGGAAGATCTCTTTCAGGAGAGTCAATACATAAATCGGGAATTATAGGAGTTGTATAAGGATCAAAAATTGGTACCCATCTGTCAAGCACATTTTTCATTGGAACCCAGGTGTTATTTATAATTTTGTATTTATATTCCACTCCCATGTAATATGATGAGTTCTCCCAATTTTTATCGAAATTCCACTTCATCAACAGCCACATCTCATTTTCTCGTGTAAATCCATATCCCGAATTCTCATCAATCAATCGCCAGTATAGTTTATTTACAATGAAATCTTTGATCAATGCGTACTTTGGAGGTTTCATATAATTTGGAAAATCAATGAGGATCCTATCATGGGTTACGGGGACACCATCCTTGAATTTTTGATGGAGTGAAATCAATTTGTTCTGGATAACATCTTCCTGTTGAGTTCTCTCCTCCAAATTTATCCAGTGACCGTTTTCATCTGTTCGAATTATTCTGAATTTGTCATCTACACGTCTAAATCCAACATCAGTCCGGCCCTTCGAATTTTTTACTTGAATTAGGTTTCCATTCTTCAGCTGCATAAGTACCCACACCCCATCTTTTAATATGAAACCCATACCGGACTCCTGATCAATGATTTTCATAATTTTTTTTTTTCCTTTTAAAAAATTAATCTGTTTAGGAGGAGCATATTTCTTGATTCCACTGAAGTTCTGATAAGTTGACATTTTTTGATTATCTGGTTCATATGAACATTTACCTATTGAGTCTTTTTCAACCATTCTCCAAATTCCATTTACAAGTTTATAAAAGCAGTTTTGATTTTCTTTGACGATTTTCCAATCACCATCTATTGTTTCCATAAGAATCCAAACATCTCCGTTCTTTATAAATCCCATATTAGAATTATTATGAATGAACTTTTCAGTTCCAGCGACAAAGATTTTTCGAGGAGGTTTCAATTCTTCCGGGCCAATAAAGTTCCAGTAAGTAGTTGGTATGGTTTCTGTGTTGGTTGGTGACCACTTGCCACCCAAAATGTACTTCTTCATTGTCACCCAAATATTATTGAATAAGTAATAACCTATAACGTATCCTTGATAAGCACTTGATAGCGTTGCTTTCCATTTACCAGATGCAAGAACAACCTTCACCCATACGCCATCTTCTAAAACAAAACCCTTTCCAGAACAAGGAGTTACATAACACCAGTGCTGTTTGCCATTAATTTCTGTTAAAGCTAGCCTAGGAGGTCTTTTTTCTTCTGGACCTTCAATATCTGAATGAGTTAAAGGTTTAACTTGATTTGTACCGGTAAGTATATGTAATAAGTTACAAGTGGCAGAAGATATTTTCTTATCATCTTCTGATTCGAATTTGATAGTTGTCTCCTTACTAATAAGTTTTGCTGGCATATTTTCCATTATTTTATTAACTATGGTTTTATAAACTTTGTCAACAGCTACCCACTTGTCTTGTTCAGTTTTTTTCACTGCAATCCACTGACCCTTAACAGACACATATGCATAACCACAGTCTGGAGTCACCTTAATCATTTCTCTATCAATCACTAATATTCCTGGGGGCAGAAATTTTGATGGCAAGCTACTTGGAAAATCATACATAGTAACTGGCATAGGGATATGATCGAATATATTTCGACCAAGTCTATTAGATATCTGAATCTTTTCTTTCTGTTCCACACAGAAATCATCATTAACTACTTGCCATGTATTTGTTTCAGAGTTTTTTTCCAACAGAACCCATTCGTTTTGTAGTGTTTTATGAAATTTCAGATCTGCTTTTCCACAAACAATTATCCAGTGACCTTTCATCAAAGCTATCGTAGGAACGTAAGGGACAAATTCAAATATTTTTTTCCATTTGAATAACTCGTCAGCAGCATGAGATTTCCTATATTTTACTGGAGCTATACTTAGCTTCTTCTCTTTGGAATTTTCTGAAAGGTGGAATGCAAAGTTCGATATTGTTATTGTTTCTTCTGGTTCCGTATCATCAGCATATATGGTCTTCATTTCTTCCTCTTCTAATTCTTTAGTAATATCAAGGTCTTCTGCATATATTTCTTGCTCTTCATCATCACATAATATTAATGTATCTTTTTCCAGTTCATTGTTCAATGACTCTTCTGTTTCAGTCAACGTAGACATATCCATATTGATGATTACATCTGTGTCTATTTCTTTCATGGCAAGTTGCTCAGTTATCCATTTATCACCCTTCCATAAAATATTTCTTTTATTTTCCACCGTAGTCCATTTATTGAGATTATTCTTGACGAGAATCCAATTTTTCTCCACAAACACAAAGCCATAGTCACTATCTGGAGTGATTATCTTTTCAATACCCTCTTCTGGAAAAAATCCACGTTTCGGAGGCCTGATATCTTCAGGTACAGTAGCAGCAAAGTCCCAATATGTAACAGGGAGTTGTATTCTATCAAATACCGATTTCAAATGAGAATTTATGCAAGAGGAATGTAAAGAATGATTCAAATCCTCGTTAGAATACGTTGGAAAATGCTTTTTCCAACAAGTGAAATTTTTCTGAAAATCATCTTGTTTGGAAAACCATTTTTCTTCTTTGCCCTTCTGCATCAATATCCATTTGTTGAATGCCAGTTGAAAATTGTATTCATCACAATTTTCGATGTAAGTCCATTTTCCACCCAAAAGTGCCAATTTAGGACGAATTTGAATGTCGATTTCTTCTGTGACCAGCTCCTTAGTATTACTTTTGCAGTCAGTATATGCATGCTTTTTGAAGTTGGTTTCTACGAGTGCGATTTGATTGCTTTTTTTGCAATAACCAGATGTAGAAGTAGATCTTATATGACCAATCAATAGATTCCGTGCAGAATTTTTCGGAACATTGGCAGAAATGGTTCTTTGTTGGCAATCTTCTTCTTGTAGCAAGTCCGATGTTTTTTTTGTCTCTTGTGTATTAGTATTTAATTGTACTAATATTAAGTTGGATCTCTTGTTAGTATTGGCTTGATGTTTATTCATCAGTTCTTTATTAGTATTTTTTATAGACTCGTAGGGATAACTTAATGAATCTGACATAATATCTAAACTCATCTTTTTGTTTTCGATTCCAAAAATACTTTCTGCATCTGAAATACTTCTCTTCAGTCTATTTTTCTTAGGATGCTGAATTTGATAGTTCAAAAATTCAGGGCTCTGAAAATAATATTCAGAAACATGTGTGGCATGTCCATATTGATTAGGTATACCTAGAAACATGTGGGAATCTCTGTGGTTACTATTAGTTTTGCTCATTTCTAAATTCTGACATGCATTCTTTTGCATCCAATATTGTTGATGAATTTCTCCAGAATATACAGTGCTACGCATGTTCATGGATGGTATATTAATATTTGTCAAGAAGGAAGGGTTACGAATAATATAATCCAGTGCTTCTTGTTGTAAAGAATTTTCAAATTTTCCCATTCCATATTCAACCATTTTGGGTATCAACCATTCCACTGCGCTGCATGTGTTGTTCCTTGAAAAAATGACCATTAACATGTGATGTGAGTAAAGGTGAGTTTGATCAACAAAAATATTTAGAGCCAACAAGATCTGAGGATTCTGCCAATAGGGTCTCGAGGAATTGGTTTGTAAATCTATACTTATACATAGAGTTCATAATTCGAATAAAAAACCGGATATTTCATTTATTTGCCGAGAGCAAACAGACGTCTTTTTTCGAGTTGTGGAAGCTGTGCATAAGTATAGTTTTACGATCCACGAGACCCTATTGACAGAACACTCAGATCTTGCTGATCTATTAACAACATTAGCCATTTTTCAATAATTTTTAGACCCATCCCCAAGGAAAATAATGCTGTAGAATTTACACAAAGATTTATCATTTTTGTTCCATCCTGTGTAAACATTTGTTCATTACCCATTCATTTTACTTATGACGTTATTAATTTTTACAGAGTTACGTCATATTTTATTTTTAAATGATCACCCCAAAATTTTTTTGGCTGCTTTATTAATACGTAAATGATGGTGTAAAAAATTGGTAGCATCGATAACAATTTTGACACCGTCGTTTGGGTATATCGCACCGTGTAATAAAGTATTAAAAAAATTTGGGGTATTCATTTAAAATAAAAATGATGACGTCACTCTGTAAAAATGAATTACGTAATAAGTAAAATGTTCATGCCATAAGGTGGTTAATTAACCACTAAAATTGACCTGTCCGGGCGGTTTGCTTGAAAACATTCAATATCGCAGATATGAATTTTGTTCCTTACTTTAAACTTTACATACACTGTACATTAAATTTACAATATTTTGGTTTTACTTAACACAGTTTGGTTGTACGTTCGTCCCGCCTGCAAAATCCGAACGAATTCCAAAACGTTTTAATTAATGTTTAGAGATTGTTTCGCCCCTTTCAGTGAATAATTTTTGCAGCAGTCGGGTTTGTAATTTTTACAATTTAGTTTATATAGTTTTTTTTTCTTATCTGGTTTCATTCATTTGCTCAGTTTTTTTAGCAGGAAAGCTCTGGAAATTGGACGGTCCTTTCGTCGACCTCACTATTTCGTATTTTTTGCCAATTGGGTGGCATAAAAAAATGTATTAGAACGCATATACAGGGTGAGTCTTTGACCACTGCATTAATTTTAACCAAAGATTCCTCTCATCAAATGAAACACTTTTTTCATTTAAGATTTTTCCAAATTCAGCTCAGGTAAAAAGATACAGGCTGTTGAAATTTTGAAAAAAAATCAGTTTTTATTTTGTAGCTTTGACATCCTTTTTTCGAAAAAAATAAATGTTGGCATAAAGTTTCCTATACCTATGATACATATTTTCCAAATATTAGTTATTTTCTACTTCTACTGGTTTTCTAGTTATGGACTCGTGGATTCATAAAACTAAACGGAATTAGCATAAAGAAAGCATATAAAGTTTTTCATGGGTCATTTCAAGAATATTCCATCGTTTGCAACGATGCAGGTCGTTTTCCTGGTTTCATACTCTCTAGAATCCATGACAGGAAACATTCCTATTTCTCAGACCGAAGAGAGCTCACGCCAGTTAATACTTCTGTTCTGTGAACGCCATATTCACAACATAGGTAGTGTTATGGTTTTCTGTTTACAAAAAATAATATTGATAAGTTTTTTGATGTTTATTGAAAGGACCAAAAATAATGAGATATTGCTTTGCCTTTTGTTAAGAATGATTTGGAATTAATGAAGGGTGGAGTTCCTAAATTTTGTTTTGTTGGGATAACTATTAAGGATTGAATGTATTATGCAGTTCGGAAATTGAAAATTAGAATTGTAAAATATCTAGGAACAGCTTAAATATCAAAATTATAGTTGTCAAGGTGATAGATTTATTAGAATTGTAAAATTATGCAGTAGTTTATGGAAGAGAAACCGAGGTAACGAGAGAAATAATTGACAGTTTTGAAATTATCGAATTTGGACGAAGTCAGACTTCGGTTAATTTGCAGTTTAACGCCCCCTCACCGATTTTCAAAATATTCTGTATATAGTATCTGCATGATGTTGATATACCACAGTTTCAATTTTAGCACTGGCAAATGAGTATTTTTCGAGAAAATTCAAAATGAAAATTGAGAATTAGAATTATAAAATATCTAGGAACAGCTTAGAAATATCAAAATTATAATTGTCATGTTGATAGATTTATTGAAAATATAAAATTATGAAGTAGTTTATGGGAGAGAAACCGAGGTAACGGAAAAATAAATGAAATTATTATCGAGTTTGAAAGAAGTCAAAGTGCCCAAGAGAAGAATATTAAAGGTTCCTAAAGAAATATAGAGTTGAAATTGGTATCAAGTTAAAGAGGATACTATTCCAAATTTCGGTAATTTTGCAGTTTAACGCCCCCTCGTAAATATCGACTTTTTCAAGTTTTTCGAAGAAAATATGCATTGTACAGTGATTTTTGATCATTTTCAATTGTGGCTAACCAGTTATTTTGGAGCAATCTAACGGTATGGGGAGTGAATTGGGGTACTGGGTGGGGTAATAAATTCAATAGGATAGCTTAGAATTTTCAAATTTTTGGCTAATAAAATGAAAATGGTAAAATTTATGACGAAAATTGAAATTTGGGTAATTTTGCAGTTTAACGCCCCCTCGTAAATATCGACTTTTTCAAGTTTTTCGAAGAAAATATGCATTGTACAGTGATTTTTGATTATTTTCAATTGTGGCTAACCAGTTATTTTGGAGCAATCTAACGGGATGCGGAGTGAATAGGGGACCTCGTAAAGTCGATATTTACGAGGGGGCGTTAAACTGCAAAATTACCGAAATGGTAATTTTTTTCGAAATGATGAAAAGCAAAATGCGTCTCTAAAGCCAGGCCTGGAAACAGTTAAAACTAACATGGTTGCTAGTTTAACCATTTTTCTCATAGTATTTGCCAAAAATTTAGAAATTCTGAGCTAACCAATTAAATTTATTACCCCACCCAGCACCCCTATTCACTCCGCATCCCGTTAGATTGCTCCAAAATAACTGGTTAGCCACAATTGAAAATGATCAAAAATCACTGTACAAAGCATATTTTCTTCGAAAAACTTGAAAAAGTCGATATTTACGAGGGGGCGTTAAACTGCAAAATTACCGAAGAGCGTTTTTCAAGAGATTTGGAATTACAAAATAATGTATAGGATCAAAATTGTAGAAAATTTTAACAGTTTCGAATTTGTAGAAGATGAAATGTTACGTTTCCAAGATACATACAAAACCCCAACAAATGAGAACTGCCTTGACCCCTTGCCCCGTTTTCTAACCCTTGACGTCAGAACTTCCAGTATGTAATAACAACCCTTCTCCCAACAAATTTCAGATGTAAATTTTTACCTGGCTTCTCACGTCCCTGGCCCCTCCCTCCCCGCCCTTGGACCATCCATCGATTGGACTGCCAGGACAACATACCCCTTCAAATCCATCAACTTTAGTTTGAATAATTATATATTTACTTTACTTCGCCTGTAGGAAATCGCCCCAGTAGATATTTAATTGAGCACCCTGTACTTCGCATATTCCTACATAGGATGCACTCCTAAAATATGTAAATATATCCCACTTTTAACCGTATAATTATTTTGACTTACCGTGAGTATGCCTCTCCAGGAATGTGGTCCCTCTCCAATAACGACATGAATGTTCTTAAAAATTCGATGACGTTATAATTAGCATCTTCTAGGAGTCTATAAATGAGCGGTGAAAATAAAAAAAAGAGTAATTTCTGATTAATTCAGAAGGGTGAAATTTTCAGAATAATTAAATTCACCTTTTTATCCACAAGCTATTAACTCCTGTAATACATGACATTGCTGCTTCCGCCGTATTTTTCTCCTTTGCACTGAAAGTACGAGGTTTTACCTTTACTGGATGGTTTGTATAAGAAGTTCTTGTTTGAATTTTTGATGCTTCGTAAATATGAAGAAGATCATTATAAATAGTATATTCACAAGCATGCTTGATGAGGGTGAATGTTCTTTTGAATCCAAAAAGGACCTCAGGCTGGAACTTTTGTTTCAAATCTTCACAGAAAGTACCAATTATGGAAAGTACAGCTGAACGTTCCTAAGAGAAAATCCAAAAATCATGAATAAATATGCTGTAATTATTATGAACCACCATTAATTGGAAAAAAGTTAATGAATCATTCAACATACCCATTTCTTGTCTTACAAAATAATATTATTCACTTGAATATATCTAAAATGATGAACGAGGCTTATACAGGGCGAGGCAAATCAAATAGTGCAGTTTTGAAAGCCAATTAAACAAAAAAATTGGTTCAAGCCCTGTGGACAGGAGCTTTGGCGCTCTTATTCAAACTTTGACAAATCATATCTGAGAACAAGTATGGGTCGGACAGAATCGATTTTGACTATGGATTCTTGATCAGTGAGTCGAACCAAATCGTTCAAGGCCATTTTCAAGCAAAAATTCGAAAATTACAGACATTTGGGCAAATTGGTAAGCACTTGTGCGCAACTTGTAGAAATGAGGTTGATATTATTTACTTCAGCACTATTTGTGCCCTATGTTTTGAAAATGACATTAGAATGAAGATGACCGCCAGCAGCTATACATTGATTAAGGCAATTTCTGAAGTTTTCGGCCGCATTCTGATATATTTCGACTGGTATATGGACGATCTTCTCCCGAATTCGCCCTTTGAGGCTTCACATCTTTGGAAGAACTCAAGAACGAATTTGGGAGTAAATAGTCGCTATGTGTCAAAATGCGTTCGAAAACTTCAGGAATCGCCTGTCATGATCTTTCAAATGTCATCATTCAAAATAATTCTATTCAGGGTGATAACAACTCGAAGCGAAAAATTAAGAGACCCATAAAGACTCATATTCTTGATAAAACTTGATAAAAAAATTGCCGAAGAGGCTTCGTTTGCGAGTTTCTGTATGCGACCAATTCAATTTCATAAATTACAGTAAGCCTAGAAATAAATAAGTGAGTTGACTGTCACCTGGTGGCAGAGCTCATCCAACACCTCCTAAAAGGAAGGCCAATCAACTCCCATCACTTTTTACAATATGGCGGCGATAGTGGATGAAAATTCAATTGACAGCTGTTTTGTTTGTCAATAGTGAATGCTTAAATCACCGTTGAAAATTTCAAGTGGAGATTCGTACTATTTTTATGTCCAAATTACCGATGACTCACCGTTACCAACTCATTGTCCAGATTATATGGTGAAATAATAAAAGGAAGAACAGGAAAGGAAGATGAAATATATGTCATAGAAGAGCAGAAAGGATTCAAGGCAGGAATATCATGCGTTGACAACATTTTTTGCCTGAAGCAGCTTCTGGAAAATAGAACAGAGAGAAACTTGATTTTTGTATACTTGCAGAAGGTTTATGATAGTGTACCGCTAAATTGGTAGAAAATGGCGTAAGCCAAATATACAGGGTGTAACTAAATAAGTGTAAAATATTTAAGGGGGTGATTCCTCATCGAAAAAAAGATAGGATCTTTCATATAAAGAAACTTCATTAGAGCATCCCTTGCTAAGATACAGCCCCTTAAAGGGGGTACAGAATATTTGTTTAATAATTTTTTTCACAAGCACTAAAAAAGTCACAATATTGAAATTAACCTGATATTTTCTAATACCAAAAAGACACTTAGCCAGTAATTTATTTGGTTTATCCCATGGTTGTAAAAGGTGGAAAACGCAACCCCTAAAATTTATTTCCAATGTAACTTTTTGTCTTATTATTTGTTTACCATTTTAAAATTTATTTCCGATAACGTGTTTCATTCTCAACAAAAAATGTCTCTTGAATGTTTTGCCCAAAATAAACCAGATTGCAGCAAAACATTATTTTACGAACAACTACAGAGATACATCGTCATAAATGCGATCTGGATTTATTGTTATTTTGTAGTTTCTACCTGCATTACATGATACAAAAAATTCGAGGAACATTTTTTGTTCAGAATGAAACAGGTTATCGGAAATAAATTTTAGAATGGTAAACAAATAATAAGACAAAAAGTTACATTGGAAATAATTTTAGGGGTTGCGTTTTCCACCCCTTACAACCATGGGATAAACCAAATAAATTACTGGCTAAGTGTCTTTTTGGTATTAGAAAATATCAGGTTAATTTCAATATTGTGACTTTTTTAGTGCTTGTGAAAAAAAATATTAAACAAATTTTCTGTACCCCCTTTAAGGGGCTGTATCTTAACAAGGGATGCTCCAATGAAGTTTCTTTATAAGAAAGATCCTATCTTTTTTTCGATGAGGAATCACCCCCTTAAATATTTTACACTTATTTAGTTACACCCTGTATAATAAGGGGAGTGAAGGAGATCTTAACGGATGTTTCAGCAAGGGTGAAGGTGGGAACCAAACTGTCTAAGGAGTTTCGTATCTCAAAAGATCTCAAACAGGGCTGTCCGGTAGCACCGACTCTGTTTAAGGTCTATCTTGCCTCGAATCTGAAACATTGGCGAAGAAAATGTCGAAATATGGGAATTCCAATAGGAAAATAATATATACTTTTCACTCACAGTTTGCTGACGACCTGGTCATCAAGGCCAAAGATGAGGAAGATATTTATTACATGTTGAGAAAATTGGAATAGGCATATATAGAGTGGGGTATGACCATAAACATCTCAAAAACAAAATATATCGTTGTGAATAATGGCAGGAGTGATCTTATCCTGCGAGATGAAATAATACAGGGAGTAGATGAATATACCTATCTCGGAGTGACCCTCACAGCAGTTGCATCCAGTGGAAAGGGAAATAAAGAAAAGGATAGCACAATGATATTTTATATAAACATCCTTATTATTTTACTTATCATACTTCTGATAATAAAAGACCCATTTTTTATGCTGTCGACTCCGTTCATCTTTTGAAAATATAAAAAATAAGAGGTAGACCTACCATATCCTTATATCCAACATCAATTGAAAAGCAGAATGTGAAGCTAGTGCTAATAATTTTTAATCAAACCACATTATGGAACTTGGTCCTAGGCACTGAGTATCATGAAGATTATGCTATTTTTGCTAAGATTCAAAATCATCCAATAGAGGACCAATGGAAAATATATGTGCGCTATTAAATAAAATAATCTCATTATTGCATATAATTCATCAATTTGTTTGAATATGAGAAAAATCGTATAATTCAAATTTTCAATTTACCGCCTTTTCTCCATCTACTATGGCGGCCATATTGTTTTTGATGACTGGCCTTTAATGTAGGAGGGTTGGTTTATCAATTTTGCTTTATTGGTTTTCCGTCGCTTTTCAAAGGCTGCGACAGTTTAGAATTGGCTATTCGCGTACTGCTGCTGGTGGTGCTAGTCGAAATAATTATTATGATGTTATGAGGGAAGAATAAGTGATAGATTGTGTGCTCGATAATCCTCAAGTTAGTGCTAGACAGATTGCTGCCCTTCTTAATAACCTTAAAACCCGAAGTTCTACATCCATTTCATAAACAAAAAGTACATAGCTTGCATCAAGGAGATCACATGCTGAGACTCGCCTTTTGTCAATGGCTTCTTCAGCAGCTTGAACAAAATGAAAATTTTTTCAGAGGGACGCTTTGGTCGGATGAAACTACTTTTACTCGGGGTGGCATAAATAACTGCCACAATAAACATGTATGGTCTCTAGAAAATCCTCACGCTTTTAAAAGAAGAGGTTTTCAACAAACATTCTCTATTAATGCATGAGGCGGAGTGTTACGGACAATTACTTCCAGTTCAAGTCCTCAATAATCGTTTGAATGTCGATGCGTACCTGAAAATTTTTAGAAAACGATCTCGCAAATTTGCTAGGAGATTGTCCTCTGGATTTGGTATACAATCGTATGTGGTATCAGCACGACGTAGCACCACCGCATGTTGGACGAAATGTTGTCGCCTGGTTAAAGCAAACTTTTAATAGGAGATGGATTGGTCGGAGTGGTAAAACAACTTGTTTACGCAGTGGAAATTAATAATCAAGAACAATTAATGGAACGAATTATGAATGCAGTCGAATCCACTCAAAATAGGCAAAACATGCAATTAGTATACGATTCCTTCATTTTCGTTGCCAAGCCTTTACCGATGCTAATGGTGCTATTTTTGAACATTTGATTTAATACTATGTATTAAAGTTGAAAATTAATGAAATGCAGGAACTTTGAAGTCTGATATCTCGGAAACAAAACCAAAAATCCAAAAATTTTATTTTACATTTTTTATCAAGAATATCAGCCTGTATACGTTCCTTAATTTTTCGCCTCGAGTTTTGAATCACCCCGTATATCGGAAACTATTCTTCCGACATACTGAAATTTAGCGAGAGCCTTCAAAACCTAACTTTATAGCCAAGTTCCAAATTTGAACACGATCGGATTTATATTGTTGGAGGTCCAAGCAGCTGGACGGGAGACCATTGCCCCAACAACTTTCGAACGAAAAAAGATAGGCAATTTTCAGGGTAGGTTGCGCATCTGAATGGGAGTGTTAAGTTCGTTGTTGGGAACTTGGGTGAGTTCAGTATCTGGATGGGTACTCATTAAAGGATAATTTGGGAGGTATATTCCTTATTAAATGGTTCCTTTCTAGAATTTCAGAATAGCTATCAACAAAAACATAATTTTCGATTTGACGAAGGAATCTGATATAGACTCCGAAACGTTACGCAATAGTTGTTTTATGGTTGATATTGACAACAATTTGTTAGGCAACATTGTACAATAGATTGCTTCTGACAAATATCTTGTGTTTTAACGCAGAAGCAATTTACAAAATAATAATTTTTTTATTTTATAGATATTTTCAGAGTTTTGGGAGAAAGGAAACATTCAATAGCTGGATGGGTGACCGTTGCCACGATAACTTTTGAACGGAAATAGATAGCGACTCAAAATTTTCAGGGTCGGTAGCGCATTCCAAATATGGTTAAGTCCGTTAATGGGCATAATCAACCGAACGGTTTCCGAGTATTAATTTTGTTTTCAAACAATACAGATTCGATAGAATTGAAACTTGGTAGCTAGTTGTAGAATATCGACACAAAGACGTATGTGAAATTTCGTGAAGGAGAACGAAAGATATAGCAACATGAAATTTTTAGGGTAGGTTGAGCATCCGAATGCGAAATTTAAGTTTGTTAATATCCTTCATCGGCCAAACGGTTTTTTGGAGTTATAACCTTCTGAAATTTTGTTGTGATTTCCTCAATAACTCTGAAGATACGAATCCGGTCGAATTCAAACATGGTAATTATTTATCATTGAAAAAATTCTCAGAAACTATCCGTCCGATATCGCTGAAATTTTGCGACAGCCTTCAAAACCTAACTTTACAGCAAGTTCCAAATTTGAACACGATCTATATTGTTGGAGATCTGAGCAGCTGTGGGTGAGTTTAGTAGCTGGATGGCTAACCGTTGCCCCGATATTTTTCGAATGAGATAGCAATTTTCAGGCTAGGTTGCTTGGTGTATACTTGTAGAATGCCAACGCGCTAATTTTCGCGAAATTTCGCTATTGCTAGCAAAAACTTCATATTTTAGAAACTATTCGTCAGAATCCCCTGAAATTCCGCACATAACTTCGAGCCACCATTTTACATTCGAGTACCGAATTTCAGCTCGATCGACTTCGTATGAGGCGTGAATAAACAATGGAACATGCGCATAAAGCTCCTAATTTCATGTCAGTGCTTATCAAGAATTCTTTTTAATTGACTTTCAAAACTGCATTGCTTGGTTAATCGCACCCTTTACAAGTGGCTTACGTTCGTGACTCCAATTCCAAATCAACTCAACACGATCAAAAAATCATAAACCCGTAACCGTTCGATTGCTTGATCTAAATCAACTTTTGAAAGAAATATCTTAAGGCTTACTTGCAGGGTAGATTTAAAGATCGAAGGCAACATCAAATTCGTGAATAGGCAGAATCTGCTCAGTGGATCCGTAAATATGCTAATTTGAATTTAATTCTCATTAGACAACAAAATTAAAATCGAGATTATTAAATGACTATTCTGAGTTCCGTGCCTTTCGGGAGTTTATTTCTATTTTGCTCGCTAGTTCCAAAGCACCATTATTTTGCCCAAATATCTGCAATTTTCGAATTTTGAGCCGAAAATGGCATCTGATGATTGTATTTGACTTAATGATTCGAACTCAAATTCAATTCTGTCCTTCTGGCCGTAAACATGGTAACTTTCAAAAGAATGAACCTAAAAACATGCAATTCGCAGGGTATATTTGAGGCCTGGGTACGCCGGTCGAGTTAGTGAATGAGCAAAATTCGCCGAATGGTTTCGGAGATGTACCCATTGGAAATCTTCTTTCAATACTTTCAAAACTAGAGATCCGATTCTAAAAAGAATTCTACGCGAAAATTGTAGATATCTGAACTGTTTTATCCTTCTGTTTGCTATTTGCTGCAGTAGGTATAAACGATACTGCGATCACACGGCTGTTTGACCTTGCTGACATGCAAAGGGTTTGGATTATGGAATCGGACGGAAACTACAGACGAGTGGAGTGGCGGATACGTCCGATGGTTGCAGCATGCATCGAACAAATTTCCTGGTCGAGAATTGGAACCGGTAATGCCCATGATTCGATGAGTACTTCCGTTGCAGGATGGTCTAAGGAAAACTTAACACCTCGATTTTTCGACTTTAAAATGAAAATCTGGAAAATCACTCGGACCCGTCAATTTCTGATTCGAGGGGGAAGAACTTTTCCCCTAACGGGGGTGAGCACAACCCCTTGATTTTCAATAGGGATGAGGAGTGTTGCGATAACTAATTTTGAAGATCATATCGAGTACTATCTCACCCTAAAATTTTGCTTCAAAGTATCCATCGATAAAGAAAAAATGATAGCACCCTGTTCCTTGCGGAACACGCGCGCAATAGCTGCGAAAATAGTGGAAGAGGCAATGTGGAATTTATCTCGAACATATTATTCGAATCCGACACATTTCAAAGGTATGTAGTAGTTATGTAGTTAAGTTTTTGTCCAAAAAAGTATTAATTTCTAGTCCAAAAATGGGTTCAAGCCCTGTGGACAGGAGCTTTCTGGCGCTCTAGTTCAAACAGACAAATTATATCTCCGAAAGTATTGGATTCTCAGAGTTGGGAATTATATCAATGTATTCTTATGATAGAACTGCATCAATTCAAGTAATAGTTTATTTATCAAGATTAAATGAGCAAACTGAGAATGAGAACTGCACCATGGAAGAAATCAAATTAAAATAGCTGAAATGAATTTGACTCTCTCTTATAGAACAGGATGACATGCACGAGTATGAACACAGATCATATAATGAAGATTAGATAGAATAATGATAACATTCTGTGAAAACATAGAAGTACGATTCATTATTGATATTTCGAAAAATCATATCTCCGAAATTATTAGCTTGTTGGAGTTGAAAATGATATCAATGGATTTTTATGGTGAAACTGCATCTTAAATAAAAATTGAATTTGAAATTTGTTACTTAAAAAAAAATTTTTTTTTTCGTTACTCCGAAACCATCTGGCCTATTTTGCCCAATAACGAACTTAACTGAGATGTTCATCTCCCTAACCTACTCTGAAAATTTCAACTGCCTAGCTCATTCCGTTCGAGAGTTATTGTAAAAATTTTTTTTTCAAATTTTCAAAAATTTTTAAACTTTGCGGTAAACTGGTCAATACAAAACTTCACATACGTATGAAGGTCATGATTCTTCAATTTGATGCTAAATTTCAGATAGATCGAGTGATCAGTTTCGGAAATATTAATAAAAAATGTATTTTACTAAAATCGGACATAACTCCGATACCGCCCGATGGATTTTGCCCATTAACGAACTTCTTCTTCTTCTTCTTTTATTAGGATTTGCAATCCTGTTTATCTTCAATCACAGCCTAAGCTGGGATGCTGAGCTCCAGCTCTCATACCATCTGGTCGGAGGTCTTCCAGGTGGTCTGGTACCCCTGGGCCGTCCGTGTCTGGCTATCTTGGGGAGCCTGGTGTCATCCATTCGGTCGACGTGGTCCCTCCATTCCCATCTTCTGGTTCTGGCCCAACGCACGACATCCTGGACTTCATACTTGTCTCTAGTTCTGAGTCGACATTGTGAGGTTTTAAAAGAATATTCATAGCAATTCAGTGCAAGGACAAGTCAGTTTGGGGGATGTAGCGTTGTTTCCGAGTTGAAGTGTCCGTACCCTGGCCCTGGGGCTAATTTTGAAATTGATGTTACCCCTTACAGGCATTTTTCGTTATGCGAATGAGCAGACCATCAGTGATTTAACTGGTGGTGTTTTCGTCAGACAGGATTGGCGTTTTTGGGTGGCGGATGCTACTCCTCCATAGAATTCCCTGGTGAGGGTCTGCGCATGCGTGGATTAAAGATGTGATATCTCCTGAACCACTAGTGTTGGAGAATTAGAGTTTTTTGTAAGGTGTGTGATTTTGAGAGGACTTTTAGCCGCAAGTAGATTGCGCATGCGCAGAAGGGAAGTGACTGTTTTTGAGTTGTATGGGTTATGTTGGCAGTGCTGAGCCGATATTGTGAGGTTTTAAAAGAATATTCATGGCAATTCAGTGCAAGAAGTCAGTTTGGGGGATGTAGCGTTGTTTCCGAGTTGAAGTGTCCGTACCGTTGCCCTGGGGCTAATTTTGAAATTGATGTTACTCCTTACAGGCATTTTTCGTTATGCGCATGAGCAGACCATAAGTGATTTAACTTCTGGTGTTTTCGCCAGAGAGGATTGGGGTTTTGGGTTGGCGGATGTTATTCCTCCATAGAATCCCCTGGTGAGGGTCTGCGCATGCGTGGATTAAAGATGCGAAATCTCCTGAACCTCTGGTGTTGGAGAATCGGAGTTTTTTGTAAGGTATGTGATTTTGGGAGGACTTGCAGCCGCGAGTAGATTGCGCATGCGCAGAAGAGAAGTGACTGTTTTTTGGTTGTATGGGTTGAGTTGAGAGAAATGAGCTGATATTGTGAGGTTTTAAAAGAATATTCATGTCAATTCAGTGCACGGACACAAGTCAGTTTGGGGGAAATAGCGTTGTTTCCGAGTTGAAGTGTGCATACCGTGGCCCTGGGGCCAATTTTGAAATTGATGTTACCCCTTACGGGCATTTTTCGTTATGCGCATGAGCAGACCATCAGTTATTTAACTACTGAAGTTTTCGTCAGAGAGGATTGGGGTTTTGAGGTGGCGGATGCTATTACTCCATAGAATCCCCTGGTGAGGGTTTGCGCATGCGTGGAATAAGGATGCGATATCTCCTGAACCACTTGTGTTGGAGAATCGGAGTTTTTTATAAGGTGTGTGATTTTGAGAGGACTTTCAGCCGCGAGTAGATTGCGCATGCGCAGAAGAGAAGTGACTGTTTATGGGTTGTGTGGGTTATGTTGGGGGTGCTGAGCGATATTGTGAGGTTTTAAAAATATATTTGTGGCAATTCAGTGCAAGGACAAGTCAGTTTGGGGGATGTGCGTTGTTTCCGAGTTGAAGTGTGCCATGTACCGTAGCCCTGAGGCTAATTTTTAAATTGATGTTACCCCTTACGGGCATTTTTCGTTATGCGCATGAGCAGAACATCAGTGATTTAACTGCTGGTGTTTTCGTCAGAGAGGATTGAGGTTTTGGGTTGGCGGATGCTATTCCTCCATAGAATCCCCTGGTGAGGGTCTGCGCATGCGTGGATTGAAGATGCGATATCTCCTGAACCACTATTGTTGGATAATCGGAGTGTTTTGTAAGTTGTGTGATTTTGGGATTACTTTCAGCCGCAAGTAGATTGCGCATGCACAGAAGTTAAGTGACTGTTTTGGGTTGTACGGGTCATGTCGGGAGTGCTGAGCCAATATTGTGAGGTTTTAGGAGGATATTCATGACAATTTAGTATACGGATAAGTCATTTTGGGGGTTGTAGCGTTGTTTCCGAGTTAAAGTGTCCGTACCGTGACCCTGGGGTTAATTTAGAAATCGATGTTACCTCTTACCTCGTTATGCGCATGCGCAGACCATCAGTGATTTAACTGCTGGTGTTCTCGTCAAAGAGGATTGGGGTTTGGGGTGGCGGATGCTATTCCTCCATAGAATCCCCTGGTGAGGGTCTGCGCATGCGTGGATTCAAGAAGCGATATCTCCTAAGCCACTAGTGTGGGAGAATTGGAGTTTTTCGTGAGGTGTGTAATTTTGGGAGGTCTTGCAGCCACGAGTAGATTGCGCATGCGCAGACGAGAAGTGAGTGTTTTTGGGTTGTATGGGTTATGTTGGTAGTAATGAGCCGATATTGTGAGGTTTTAAAAGGATATTCATGTCAATTCAGTGCACGGGCACAAGTCAGTTTGGGGGAAATAGCGTTGTTCCCGAGTTGGAATGTCTTGATGGTGGCCCTGAGGCGAATTTATAAATAACTATATTCGGTAGATCTATATTAAAATACGTTCGGATTTGAAGAAGAGGCAATTGCGTTCCTAACGGAGGTCCCATAACCGCATTTTTTTTTCGATCTACGGTAAAGCTAACATCCAAACTGTATCGATAGCTATATTTGTTAAAGGAACTTAAAAAAAAAAGCTCTGACGTGAAGTCAGTACTCTTTGGCGCGCGTGTTCACGGTGGCTAATTTGAATTGCATGATGAGTACTTCAAGCTCAGTGGATAGAGCGTGCCGAAGATCTACCCAAAAGGTAGAACTCATCACTCAATGCAAATTACTCACCGTGAACACGCGCGCCAAAGAGTACTGAGTTCACGTCAGTGCTTTTTTTTATTACCTACAACTTTGCTATTCAACTTGTTTCCATAGGACTTGTAGTTTTGCCGGAAATCAAGATAAACCGTTTTTTACCCTTAAAAACTGACCCCCCCTCCCCTTCCCGAACTCAGATCGACCGTAAATTATTTTTCCTATCATTTTTATTATATTCTCTTCCTTTTCCAATGGGTTTCATTCTACTGGTTCAGTCGGAAACAAAAATAGGGTGCATGAAAGAGACGAAGCGAGGGACGTGGCTGTCTTAGGTCATGTAGCAATGTAGCAATGAATCCGAACTTGAGTACTAGGAAATTGTCCGATATATCTGGTGTTTCACGCACAACAAACATGAGAATCCTGAAACAACATAAAATCCATCCTTTAAGATACGATTGGTCCAGGAACAGAATGAGGATGATCCCGATCGCCGACTCCAGTTCTGTGAAGTGGTCAGTGAAATGATTAACGGTAAACAAAACTACTTGTTCGATATCTGTTTTTCGGACGAGTGTTCATTTTACCTTAACGGCATTGTAAACCGGCATAACTGTCGGTACTGGTCAGATGAAAATGCAAGATTATTTCGTGAGGTGCATACTCAGTGTCCCCAAAAATGAAATGTTTGGGCGGGTATTTATGGAAAACACATAATCGGCCCTTTTTTATACCCGGTAAACTGGCCAAATTTATTCAGATCTATTGGAGAACGCTATTTATCCAGCCATCGATCCACTAAACGATCTATTTCCAACAAGATGACCTCATTTCGTTCAACCGGTGCGTCAGTTGTTAGATGAAATTTTTCCTCACGCCTGGATTGGAAGAAGGGGACACCCAGATCACCTGATCTGGCTCCACTGGACTTTTTTCTATGGGGGTCACCTGAAATCCAAGATTTACGCTACCCAGCCTGAGTAACCAGATTGTTTGCGAACTCGGATCATTAATGCCGTCAAATTACACCAGAAATCTTGAGTAATGTACGTGAACGTTCTCAGCAAAACTTATATTACTGCATGGAAGTGAATGGTGCCCATTTACAGCATTTAATAAACTAATCACAAAAGTAAGTACTCCTCCACTATTTTACCTGTCATTTCGTTATCGATGGAAAATTTGAAGCGAAATTTCAGGATCAGATAGTACTCGATAAGATCTTCAAAATGAGGTATCGCAAACACCCCTCATCCATATTCAAAATCAAGGGGTTGTGCTCACCCCCGTTAGGGGGTTGCAGTTACGGGGATGCAAAGAGCGGAAAAGTTGTTCCGCCTCGAATTAGAAATTGACTGACCCGAGTCATTTTCCACATTTTCTTTTTAAAGCCGGAAAATCGAGATGTTAAGTTTTCGTTGGACTACACTGTATGTTCTAAGTCATTCATAAATAGATCATGGCGCATTCGAAGGTCTAAAGAGCGCTGACAGATATGTCATTTATAAATACACAAAGCGAAATATCTGGTTAGTCTGTGGTTGCAGTGAGAAAAAGTATTACAACAAAAGGATCTATTGAATCGAAATAATAATAATAATGACTGTACTAATAATAATTTCTACGGAAGTTTTTTTTTCACTATTCTACTTTCAAACTACTCTCTATATCTAATAAAGTACTCTTTCATAACTGATAACTCACCGAATAATAAAACAAGTCCACTGAAAAAGTTTGCATATTGTGCTTCGTTCCAGGTAATTCGGAAAATGTATTCAATATTCCAGTATTCCCAATGGCACCCATATGGGGAGAAAGACCTGAGTCCAAAAAATTTCTACTCAATGCCCTATAAATACACAACCTAAAAAAAAATAACTCGAAAAATATATGTAAATCTTTTTAATCCAACAACTATCTAATAGCTGAAGTTTGTACAGGATATTCAAATTTAGAAAATTGCAGTATTTCACTATATTTTCAGTATATTTCATTATTATCACAAAGCACCTAGGTGCCGACGCACCTGTGTGTGCTTAAAAATATTCAACAATGCACAGCCACTTGACTTTTTTTTGTATGGGGGATTCCAACGTTGACCTTCTTAAGTCCGACCAGTATGATGCAAAATATGTTCTAAGATTTTTTGGCACTCTCGGAATTCATCAAGTAGTTGACCGGCCCACCAGGATAACGAAAACTTCGTCGAAATTGGTTGATTACATGATTACAAGCGAAAAAGACAATTTCTCAGAAATTAAGGTGATACAAGAGAGCATAGGTGATCATGAATTGATATTAGCGTTGCTCAATGGACTGAAGAGTAAAACGAAGGTTATATTTAAGACAGTTATTATGATGGGAGAACTTCTAGCCAAACCGAGAAATACCATCTATTCTATGAATAATATTGATGACATAGTACAATTTTTATCCGATACTTAAAATATTCTTTTAGATCGCCATGCTCCATTTATTAAACATCGAATAACTAAAAAGTGGGTCCCATGGCTCACAATTGCAATTAGAAATATGCAAAGAGACCGAGACAGGGCTCTGAGAATGTTTAGAAAACATTCCACTGAGGAAAACTGGAAGAATTACAAATGTCTCAGATACTTAGTTATGGTATGGTCACCATTGAACGTGAGTATAAGGCATTTTACGGTGGAAAGTTTCAGAAAAATGACGCTAAAGAGCTTTAGGCTAGCCTGGGATTGCTTGATCTGAGTGGCAGGAGGTTACGTTGTGGGGAAGTGCCGGATGAGCTGGGAAATGCTTCTGATAAAACAACTATTTCGTTGAATCTGTTCCTGATCTGCAGCCGTCGAGTGAACAGATCGAATTTTACAATAATAATAGGCTCCATGATAATACCGGTTTCAGTTTTGTACGTGTTGATGAAATAGAGGTCTTAAATGTTGTAAGGAGTATCAGGAGCATTGCAACCGGTATCGATGGAATAAATATTAAAACTATAAATTTATGTCTACCATTTCTGCTATCATACATCACTCATATCTTCAATTTCTGTATAGAGAACTCTGTGTTTCCGAGTATGTGGAAGAGGGCAAAAGTTATCCCACTATAGCGAAAAAGTCGAATCTCACAAACGTAGGTGAAATAAGACCTATAAGTATTTTACCCACTTTTTAGAAAATACTGGAGAAGATAATGGACGAACAACTATCTCGATTCGAATAAAATTATACCCCAAAACCAGTCTGGTTACAACAAAAAAATAGCTGCAATACTTCACTTCTCAGTATTACTGACGATATAATTAAATCAACAGATAAAAGTTTGATCACGGTTCTCTCTAATTCTAGAGTATTCAAAGGCATTTGACACACCAAGCCACCGGTTGTTGATTTCGATTTTGGGGTATATTAGCTTTCCGAGATGTCGGTGAGGCTGTTTGCTAGTTATCTGACGTATAGGGAGCGGGCAGAATCTTTGAGGGGGTGACTTATCGCAGTTCTCAAAGACAATAAGGGGCGTGCCACAGGGTTCCGTCTTGGGTCCGAAATTGTTCGTGATATACATTTTGCGTTTTTCTAATGTACTTTCGTCAACGCTCTATCATAGTTTCGCCGATGCCACACAGTGTAATCTCCCTTTTCCACTCGAGGAAAGTGCTCAGGCGGTTGCTGCGATCAATCATGGATATATAAAGAAATTTTCTTACAATTACTGTCTGATAGTTAACAACACCAAAACTGTTGGAATGATATTTCGGAGGGTACGGCAGAGAGACATGTTCATTAATGAGTATGCTTCCGAAATTTGTTTCGATAATTCTTCAGTCAGATTTGAATTGGAGATGAGGAATCTGGGACTGATTATCGATCAGGACTTGCGATATTCTACTCACATACATAAATGAAGGGGCAAGTGGAAGAAGGGGTCAAGTGACATTTTCTGAAAATATTCGGTTATATCATGGAAGAAGGTCTTATGTGCATATGTAACTTGTCCTGTCAGGATTTGCTTCTATTCTCCATATATGAGCAGATACACAGTGGTAGAAGGGGCTATGTTACATTAAACATCAAGCACGCAAAGTTATGTACGCATGAATCAAAATTTATATCGAAAAGAAATATGATAGCAGAATGCTGTAAATCATGAAAAATCATCCAAAAACTAATCCTCAGAATTGAACCAATCAAATTATTAAACTACCTTCCATCAAAAAATGCCAGCTCACTTCACTAAAATCTAATTTTCTCGCAAACTCATATTTGTAACATAACTCCTTCTTCCACTTGCCCCTTCAAATGTGTTCAGAGGGCTGTAGTGGCCCAATTGGCCCTATAGCATAGCATATTAGTCATGCCATTGAGTTAATCAATCCACAAGGATTGTTTGTATAATTGTTTCTATAAATCACATGTATCTTTCGATTGTTGATCAATATGTTTATAAACGCTGGAACGGTGGTTCAGTGGTAATTTTTGTGATTCTTGCAATTTAGTGGGAATGAGTTGTTTGGTTTGACCATAATATTAGACACCAATATTTCATGAATAATTTAATTCCATTCAAATTACTCGTTTTCACAATATTCAAGTCGCAGCTTATAATCTATGTTATAATATCACGTATGTCGCAGCTATATGTCAATTCGAAATCAAATCTCATAATGAAAAAACTATACGTTTTCAATCGGGAACCTCTGCTTATCGCTTCGCCGGGCAAGAACATATGGACGTGTTTCCTTGCTTTCAATGTGAACGATAAAATAATATAAATTCGCGATCTTTGCAATTAAGACAAATAAGGAAAATAATTTTATAGATTCTTAACATTCTGCCCCCTTGAAGCACCCTGCTTCAATCACATTAATTTATTGGTAGTGGACAAAGCTTAGAGATAGGACGAACAAAAGTTCCGGTTTGTGTTCTCAATTCGACTACACGCACCCTACCATCGGAACCTGGAAGTACCTTGACAATCCGTGCAAGAGGCCATTTCAAAGGCGGTAGATTATCTTCTTTGATGAGTACCAAAGTGTTTTCTTCTACATCAGCCACTGACTGGTGCCATTTGGCCCTAGTCTGTAGTTGATGCAGGTATTCAACTGACCATCTTTTCCAAAAATGCTGCGTTGATTTTTGACATAACGCCCAATATTTTAATCTATTAACAGGTATCTCTGTGAGATCTTTTTCCGGCAATGCCATCAACGGCTTACCTATAAGAAAATGACCTGGAGTAAAACAGTTGATGTCATCTGGATCACTAGAGGTAGCACACAATGGTCGAGAGTTCAAAACGGCTTCAATCTGAGCTAGACAAAAATGTACCTCCAAACACTCTTTTCAAATGATTTTTCATCGACTTAGTGTGGATTCATGCAGCATCAAATAACAATTATCAAGTAAAAAGTATCAAATAACAATTATGATTTACCACGTACAAAAATGCAGCATTCATGCACTCAAATTAACAATTAAGAAATAAAAACCCACAAGTCAAAGATCGGAGGTATTAATTTTTCAAAATAACCTCTGTTCCCCCTATATTTGAAAACAAGTGTTTAAAATTCATTTTTCCAATGTTATAACACGGAACCCACATAAATACACACCAAATAAATTGAATATTTTACAAAGTAAGGTTATATGTATGTATGTAAATTCTCGAACAAACAGAGCCCCAAAATAGTAACCCCCTATTTGGGGAGGTTTGAACATGGGCTCAGCACAGTAAGGCTATGTACCCAATCTCGGTAATTCTTAGTAGTATATCCTGGTGTCCCTGGGGCCAACGGGAGTCTCGGAAAAGCCGATCACCAGGAATGTAACAGCCTCGTGTACATTCACTTTTCAACAATCACAACAAATCCGGACAATCTTTCCAAACTTTTCACAAATTATAATTACACTTTTCACATTTATTAATCTTAGTCGTTCTTTGTATATATTTTTCAATTTATATTAAATTTTGGAGCTCCAAACTGGGACGCGGGGAAAGTAGACATCCCGCCGTAACGACCATTTTGGAACTCCAAAGTAAGGTTATATTTACATCATCGGACTGTCTAATCTGCGTACAGCTGCGCACGAGTTGCGTACAAGTACGAAATCTCGTTCAATTAAAGTAGAAAGTTAAAAGTTGGCGAACTCCTACTTGTTATTTGTTAATTGATAATTGTTACTTGGCTTCATGTACACTCTCATTCAGATATATGAAGTTCAACTTTTACTCACTATTTGTAATTGTTAATTGTTACTCGATACTCGTTAATTTGGGCTGCATGAATCCACACTTAATGTTAGATTCCCATTGACCCCCCCAGTGGGGGCTATTAGGTGGTATAAATTTCCAGGTTATCTCCCTTGCACTTAAAAATTCGAATATTTCTGAAGAATTATCCCCTTTCTTGAAAAAGTTATACATTTCCTTCCGTTCATTAGCAGCGCCCCAAAAATTACTGCCATTATCGCTCCATATTATTTCTGCGGCGCGCAATAAATCTTTTAAGAGTGTGCATAAACGCGGATGTACTCAAGTTCGAAACTAACTCGATATGCACGGCTTTTGTCACCATGCATATGAATAGTGCAATATACGATTTAGAAATAATCGACCGTCTTAATCGAAATTCCTTTATTGATATAGGCCCAGCATAGTCTATTCCTACTCTCTGAAAGGGTTTAGCAATTGTTACTCGGTCTGAGGGAAGATACCCCATTATTTGATCAAGAGTTTGAGCTTTGAACCTGAAACATGTAACGCATCCTTTTAGCGCAGATTTAATTTCCGTATTCCGTTTAAAATCCAATATTTAAGTCGTAAATTCGATAACACGGTCTGAGGCCCGGCGTGAAGTAGTTTAAGATGCTCTGAAATAATCAACAGTCGGACTACGTGATTCTTGGCAGGTAAAAGAATTGGAAATCTACGATCAAAATTGAGAGGCGTATTTGCCAGTCTGGTATTCAGTCTTATAAGCTCATTGCTATCAATACATAGATTTAACTTAAAGAGGGAGCTTCCCTTGAGTTCTATATTATTTTTAATCTTAATTAATTCGTCTTCAAAATGTTCCCCTTGAATTATTTTAAATGTTTCTATTTCAGCTTGAATCACCTCAGGAACAGAAAGAGGACCGAAGTGCCTGTTATTTTTATCACGGCAGTTTTAATAAATCTCAGACAGAAGGACATACATCTTATTAATCTGAACTATTTAGATAAGTTCTTGTACGGAAATTGTCCTCCTTTATCAGTTTCTGCACTTACGGTTGCTGCAAACGAACCCGTTCAGGAATATTTTCAACAGATTCCGAATTGATATTTGGATTAAGATTTTGTTTTATTGAGAATTCACCCCTTAACACTGCAGGACCGGTCCACCAATTAGTACAATTATTCAAATCTTGTGGAAAGACACCGCGCGATAAATGATCTGCTGGATTGGCTGCTGAGTTTATGTGTAACCAAATGCAATCACCAGTTAATTCTTTTCTCGCCATAATATGTTCTGTAATTTTCTGTGCTTAGGAGATATCCAAATCATTCTTTGAATATATGTGGTCAACACACACTTAAACAATCTAAAGCGGATTAGAATGTCGAACAAGTCCGGTTGTGTAGGAAACCCTTTAAGCATAATATCGTTCAATGATAATCCAGAAGTGGTTTTCATAGATGCATCGAACACCACCCTGAGAGGCGTAGAAGCGCTGTTTTCTTTCACAATACCGTGGTGAGGCATGAAATTTCAATCGTGATACGTTTCAGGATTGTCCAAATCAAATTCTACATATTTTGCATGTCCTAACTTAACATATTCCTTTATGAATTTGATATAATTTGTCATATATATTGGATCTCGCTGGAGTTTTCTTTCCAAAGACAAAAATCGCCTACGTGCTGACTGAAAGGAGTTACCTAAATAATTTATATATTTTGGGGACGAAAATGGAATGTCAACCTGATATGAACCATGATCTAATCTAATTATTGAATCTAGAAAACGCGTTCCGCATATTTCATCTTCGTTTGATGATAAAGGTGTGTTTGATATTTCCTCAAACTGCCAAAATGTAGGTATGAATTGATTTAAATGAATTTCTTCCGACAGCGAAGATAAATCAGCTGGATTAGAAAACGCAAGATGGCAACTATAATTCAAAGTTGGGGTCGTTGATCCTGCCACAAGCCAACCTAGATAAGAGTTCTGTAATACAGGGTGGCCGGCCGATTGACGTCCATAAAAAAAAAAACAGGTCCCTCATATCATGGGGTATTCGAATCACCCCCATGTATGTTATCCGATTTTTCACGGTTTCCGAGTTATGAATTTTTTTATGAAATTTGAGAATTTTCAACTTGAACAAAAATTTTTTTTTTGAAAAAAGTACAAGACTTTTCTGATATTTTTTTGTTGTAAATAGATCGCCAGGAATCGTACTTTCATACATAAAATAACCAGCATCGTAACCTTGATAAAAATTATGGAAATGTTTGTCTCAAGTAAGAAAGTTACGTATTTTGGATCATGATCTAAATTTTCAAATTTAAATTAAAAATGTAAACAGGTTACTTCATGGTTTCTTAGTAGGCTTAAAAACTGCGCTCAACACTCAGCTTTCAGAATCATTAATAAAAAATGGTACTCAACAGTCTACTTTTGCTAGAATTAGCCTTCGAAGTCAGCGAGGTGGAAAAAATCAAAGAACTAGAAGTTTACTCAAAAATTATTTTTTGCCATTTTAAGATTCTCTAGGTTGACTCCCTTCGTTAACCAACCTGAAATTACTACAAAAAGCTAATATTGAAACATTTGGGGGTTTTATTTATTTAGGGCCAGTTCCATAATAAAAAAAAAGAAAGTCTCCTTTCCGCTTTCCATGAACCACTTATAAAGGTCAAGGGAGCTTTGAAGTATCCTTCATCATAAAGTCCGGACGAAGCGGACCTATCAAGTGGCCCCCACGCTCACCTGACCTTAATCCCATCGATTTTTTCGTTTGGGGTTATTTCAAAGAAATCGTTTACGCCCGAGAATGTTCTAATGAAGACGAACTGCTACTGAAGATAAGAGAAGCCGAACGTGTCCCAAGAGAAAACAGGGCAGATTTTATGCGACTGAAAGAAAATTTTTTGCGGAGGTGTAGAATGTGTATTGAGGCTGGAGGTGGCCACTTTGAAAACCTATTGTAAATTTTATAAATAAATTTCTTTTTATCTACATGATGTGTGATTTATTGCCATACCTTTTTGGCGCTCTAGTTCCTCGGAACTGAGTGCTTATCAATTTGCCCAAATGTCTGTAATTTTCGAATATTTCGATGAAAATGGTCTTAAACGATTTGGTTCGACTCACTGATCAAGAATCCGTGGTCGAAATTCATTCTGTCCGGCCGGTCCGGCCGTAGGCACGATAACTCTCGAACGGAATAAGCTAGAGAGTTGAAATTTACAGAGCAGGTTTGGGGGATAAATATCTCGGCTAAGTTCGTTATTGGGCGAAATCGGACAGATGGTTTCGGAGTAACAAAAACAAAATTTTTTTTTTACGAAACAAATTCCAAATTAATTTTTTTTTAATAAGAAGTTTTATCATAAGAATCCATTCATATCATTTTTAACTCTAACAAGCTAATACTTTCGGAGATATGATTTTTCAAAATTTCAATAATAAATCGTATTTCAACGTTGTCACAGAATGATATTATTCTATGTATGAATATGAATTGTCATAATGTCAAATATGTTCCTGAAGAATTGATATTTCGAAGAATTGTGAGCGAAGTGAGAAAAATCTCAGTTGTTTGCTCCGAAATTAGTTTTTCTCAGAAAAGTCTTACATTTCGGAACATGAAGTAAGAGATCTGAGAGTAGTGAGACTGCTTTTCATCCATAGACATAGATATAACTCTCGAACGGAATGAGGTAGGTAGTTGAAATTTTCAGAGTAGTTTAGGGAGATGAATATCTCGGTTAAGTTCGTTATTGGGCAAAATTGGCTAGATTTAATTTGTTTTCTTCCATGGTGCTTTTCTCATTCTCATGATTGCTCATTTAATCTTGATAAATAAACTATTATTTGAATTGAATTTCTTTTAGGATGCAGTTCTATCATATGAATACATTGATATAATTCCCAACTCTGAGAAACCAATACTTTCGGAGATATAATTTGTCTGTTTGAACTAGAGCGCCAGAAAGCTCCTGTCCACAGGGCTTGAACCCATTTTTCTTTTTCATATCTACAACTTTTCTTATAAAGCTAATTTTCATTAATTTTCAGCATTTTCTATCATAGCTGGATTAGAAAAATCTTAAAATGGCAAAAAATAATCTTTGAGTAAACGTCTAGTTCTTTGATTTTTTCCACCTCGCTGACTTTGAAGGCTAATTCTAGCAAAAGTAGACCGTTGAGTACCATTTTTTATTAATGATTCTGAAAGCTGAGTGTTGAGCGCAGTTTTTGAGCCTACTAAGAAACCATGAAGTATTCTGTTTACATTTTTAATTTAAATTTAAAAATTTAGATCATGATCCAAAATACGTAACTTTCTCACTTGAGACCAACATTTCCATAATTTTTATCAAAGTTACGATGCTGGTTATTTTATGTATAAAAGTACAGTTCCTGGCGATCTTTTTACAACAAAAAAATATAAGAAAAGTCTTGTACTTTTAAAAAAAAAAAAAAATTGAAGATGTCCAAGTTGAAAATTCTCAAATTTCATAAAAAAATTCATAACTCGGAAACCGTGAAAAATCGGATAACATACATGGGGGTGATTCGAATACCCCATGATATGAGGGACCTGTTTTTTTTTTATGGACGTCAATCGTCCGGCCACCCTGTATAGGTTGTCCTACACCTAATTTAATTATTTCTGGAATCATCAGTTCGAAGTATAAATCTGATCCAATGAACAAGTAAATGTAATCTGGTTCGTGGAAATTAACATCAGCGAGATTAATGTCAGGGGGAATACTGAGAATATTTCGGTTAATAGGTGACTGAGGTAATTTTGTAGTAATATTGTCTAAAATAGTGCAAGCTAGTTCAAACTATCCAGTGCAAGAATCGATTCCAGACAAATATGTAACACTCTGGAAGCCCTTGTTACCGTCCCCGAAATACCACTTATGTTGTGAACCTTATAGTAACTCCTTTGACCCATTATTTGCGCTAACTTTGAGGTTATAAATGACATTTGACTGCCACAATCCATCAATGCTCGGGCTCCTATTCATTTCCCATCTCCATGCAGAATATTTACTCTAGCAGTAGCCAATATCACATTCTGAATATTATTTTTAATTTTACTAGCATAATTAGAACCTACAATAGCTGGAGTTGCTGAAATATCTGCATGGGATGGTTGTGGATTGGCACTACTGGTACTCGGGCTGTTGCCATGATCACTTGAGTACGCTTTTTGACCAAGATTTGAACTATTACAGAGTAAGGTATTATGCTTCCTGTTACATGTTCGACAACCGCCAAACATACAATTTGTAACAGTATGTTTGGAGCCTAAGCAATTATAACATAATCTATTCAGTTGTACAAATTCCCTTTTTTTCTCTAAAGATGTGTTCTTGAATCTATCACAAGTGTAAAGTGAATGACCTCCCGTGCAAAATAAGCAACTTCCCCGAGATTTATCCCTACCTAGGTTGCGCGGTAATTGGGAGTGATCTTTAGATGAAAAGTTTACTACTTTTGGGCTAGCCCTCGTATCCAGAGATGATATATTTTCCAAGGCACGACATCTCTTTTCTATAAAGTCCATGAAACCCTGAAAGGTTGGCAATGTTGAACTATTTCTTTCTAACTCGTAAGCTATCTGTGTTTGGAAATCCAATTTTTTAGTCAAAAGAAAAACCAGAATAACATCGCCCAATTGTGAACTGGTAATTTGGGAGCTTGAAGAGAATTGAAATTTTGCCTTACCCTTATACTGAATTGCCTTAAATTTTTTTAATCTCCTCTTGTGATCGAACTGATTTCGAGTAAACCACTTAAGTGCATATTTATAGTAACAAATTGATCAAGTGGTTTACTCGAAATCAGTTCGTACAACAGTCGTTGTGTACTATTATCCAACTTAGACAATGCAATCGAAACCAGCAAAAAATCAGCGAGATCATTTAAGGATAGTTGTTTCAGTGCACTCACTGCAACACACAAATTATTCTAAGAACGAATTAAGATTTCGAACATATTTCAGATGGAACTGTTTGAATTGAATGATTGATTTAAAGTAGGTCATCGCGACTAATCTTTCATCTTGAAAAGTATCAACTAAAATGTTCCAAATTGTCTCATAATTCTCCGCCACTGGAGTAATTCCTGAAACAAAATCTGAGCGCGACCTCGTGAATTACTAAGCAAATCATTTTGGAAGCTTCCATTGTGACAGTATAATTCTTCTGCGCTCTCAACTGGTAATCCGGAATATAGTTATATAGGTTTAATTTCCAAACTCAATAAATTCATTTCATCGACAACGTCAGTTCATTTCTTGAATTCTCCAAATTATTAAGACCTATCTTGAAATAAGAATAAGATTCTTGGTTTCTCAAAATCTTTTATATAATCAAATATTTTCTGGAAACGTTGGAACAACATCATTTTTCTAGCTTCTAAAACCTTCAATTTATTTAATTTAAATTCAGGTTCTGCGGATTCTGCTTTTGACATGATTTTGTTCCAATTACTCAAAAATTATGAATCAATAGAAGGATGACAACAAGAAAGGCGAAAACAACAAATGTTGAGGTTATGAAGAAATCAGTGTGTGCTGTTCAACAGAATTCAAGCAAAAAATTCGCGAAGAACAAATTTCAACAATCCGGTTCGGAACGGACCAAAATGGTTGGTATTTAGTGAAAAAGTGGACGGTGAATTGGCTGGTCCTTTTCCTGCAAACAGAAAAATTGTTCTTACTTATTTCAGCGGTAAATTGTCTCTTCCTAACCTTCAGGGATAAGAAGGTGGGTTTAAGGGGAAAAAAATGGGTTCAAGCCCTGTGGATAGGAGCTTTCTGGCGCTCTAGTTCAAACAGACAAATTATATCTCCGAAAGTATTGGTTTCTCAGAGTTGGGAATTATATCAATGTATTCTTATGATAGAAGTGCATCATAAAGGAAATTCAATTCAAATATTAGTTTATTTATCAAGATTAAATGAGCAATCTGAGAATGAGAACTGCACCATGGAAGAAATCAAATTAAAATAGCTGAACTGAATTTGACTCTCTCTTATAGAACAGGATAAAATGTACGAGTATGAACACAGATCATATAATAAAGCTTAGATAGAATAATTATAGCATTCTGTGAAAACATAGAAGTACGATTCATTATTGAAATTTAGAAAAATCATATCTCCGAAAGTATTAGCTTGTTGGAGTTGAAAATGATATCGATGGATTTTAATGGTGAAACTGCATCTTAAATAAAAATTGAATTTGAAATTTGTTGCTTAAAAAAAATTTTTTTTTCGTTACTCCGAAACCATCAACCATTATTTTGCCCAATAACGAACTTAACCGAGATATTCATCTCCCTAACCTACTCTGAAAATTTCAACTGCCTAGCTCATTCCTTTCGAGCGTTATTGTAGAAAAAATTTGTTTAAATTTTGAAAAATTTTTTTTGACACTTTGCATTAATCTGGTCAATACAAAACTTCACATGCGTATAAATGTCATGATTCTACAATTTGATGCTAAATTTTAGATAGATCGAGTGATCGGTTTCGGAAATATTCATAAAAAATGTGTTTTACTAAAATCGCTCATAACTCCGAAACCGCTTGATGGATTTCGCCCATTAACGAACTTGTCCGAGATATTTACGCTCCAAACCCACCTTGCCAATTTCAATCCTCTGACTCCTTTCGCTCGAGAGTTATCGTGCCTAGGGCCGGCCGGCCGGACCGGCCGGACAGAATTGATTTCGACCTCGGATTCTTGATCCGAGGAACTAGAGCGCCAAAAAGAATGAATGTACTTAGATGTAATCCAAGTGATCATCTATCTATGCTACGGTGTATGCCCAGAGCACAGGCACTAAACGGAAAGTCTAATTGGCACTATAACTATAGCGGAAAATCTATCTAGTGTTCAGCCGAACTTCTATCTAGTTCAAAGCGGCGAACTAAGTTGAACACTCACCAGCGGAATATCTATGCCTGGAAAACTATTAAATAGCGAAAGGATCAAGCGTGAAAACCACCAATAATTCTACTAAAAATGCAAAAATCAATGATAACAAAGCGGCGAGGATATATCTCGAAGATAGGCATATTTTAATACTAATTAAAATTAATTTAAAATGAAACATACGAATTTGTCGCGGGTATCAACATGTGTTATTTTCCCGTTGTGTGAATATAGCCATACAGTATGCACCTAAATAAAAGAGGCGTAAACACCTGGTATGCAGCTTTCATCAGCTCTTGTTGCCGCTATTTTTTTGTTGGGGAGGATCCTCCACTGCTTGTAGAAAATGGTGGCCCAATCTAAAATTGAATCAAGTAAAAGCGACGCCACTTGGCCAAAATTTTGTGACATATATAACATCTTTATGTTCACAATCACTCCCACAAGGAAACATTGATTGCCTTAGGCCACGTCCGGACAGGCAGGTGGCTTGCTTAGCGCCAAGAGCCTGGAGGCTTGCATTCTGGCTACTTGCTAGGATACACGTTGGCCGCACTGAAGGTGGTTTGCGTGGTGGGTTGCTAGGTGCATTTGCTTGTCGGAACGTTGACCAGATGTGACAAAAATTTCTCTAAAATTGTTAATTACAGAAAATTTTCTTTAAAATATACCATTTCATGGCCTTATCCATCATGTTGGGTTCATGATATAAATAATTCACGGTCAAGTCATGGGGAATTTAATGTTCTGTATAAACAATTGCATAATTTTGAAGAAAAATTTTACGGATAGTTGCGTATGACCAGAGAAACATTTTATCTACTTCTAACTACAGCTCATTACAAACTAGGGAATTATTTCAACGGAATTGGATCGACTACCTGGCAGAATAAGTCATTGCCTGAAAACATAATCGACATAATATACACTCACAGCATTAACGTCTCATTGTAAAAAAATTAAATCAGTTTTTAGTACCTACTTAAAATATTTTTCTACTTCGACTGCTACCTCTTCCCATAGTTTCGTTAAGGCTACTGCATATTCATGTATAATTATGGCCAGATTCTGAAGTTGTTGGTTATATGTCATCCATTTATGACATCTAAAATGCCTTGCGCCTTGTGTCAAAACACCAACACGTTAGTTTACATCGATACACGCTTAGCGACTAGCTAGACGCTAAGCGTGCAGTGCGACCGGTTGCGAAAGTTCTAGAGCGTTCGTTTTTCTAAGTTACTCGCTAGGCTCTAGGCGCTAAGCAAGCCACTTGTCTGTACGGACGTGGCCTAAGACTTGTTTTTGACATGTAGTAACTTCACCGAAATCTTTGATAACTCGGTACTAAGTTTTCCATGTATACTTCATTCACTTTTATAAAGTCTCCCGGTTGGTCATGAAAGTTTGACACATCCCACCGTGTATATTTTGGAAATGTTAGATTATAGTCGTTTTCCTGTCCTCTCTACGTAGAGGTCGTAGTAATTACGTATTTTTCACAAAGTGAATTTACTTCGGAAAAATAATGAATTTGAGAAGATATTCTGTGAATTCAACAATTCCAAAGATCTGGCGACTGTTGAAGAAAATGTTTCCTCTGTTGTTACTGGAATTATTCAGGTATATAAATTGGATGGAAGATTCAGTTATGCTATTTTCTTGTACGGAAATCAAGAATCAAGTGTTGAAATTTTAATGAAAAATAATGGATAGAGTAGTCCGTTACTTTGTGATAGTTCATTTGAATAAAAGTCCCTGAATAACCTGGCAGGAAAACTTCGAAACTAATAGACGTATCTGTGGAATTCCCCACTTTTTGAAATTCTCAAGAAATAAGCCTACAGAAGATATTTAAATACCTTGTTGCGCAATTTGAAATACACCAGTTTTAAAATGTAGTAGTACTACGAAACCCGAGTCACTGTTAAATCTTAATAAAATATAGTGATAGGAAACTAAGTAATTTCATTCGAGAGTTCAACACCCTGGGACAGAATTATATTTTCCTATTGCAGATATCAGTTCTGTATAGCACTTCCTGATACTTTGTCTCTGCTTCTTCAGAACTACTTTCGGCATTTTCAATCTCAAAGTGAAGAGTTCTTAATTACTCGAAGATAGTGGTTTATGATAATATCTTGTACAAGATGGAAGATTATGTTGAAACTGTTGTGAGTACAAATTGGAAATGTCTCGGAAAATTGTTTTGATATTGACGATATTTCTGGAGTGCAAACCTGCCTCAGTTTTAGTAAGAAAAACGTGATATACCTAAATCATGGCCAACCGGGAGAATTTATAAAAGTGAATGTTGCATATATATTGTTTTATGGTATCTGGGGAAACACATACAGCAGCAGCTTCTTCTCTTCAGGTTTTTTATTTCTGCTCAAGAAACCAGGGCTATCGCTATCATTGTTTGCCTCATCTATAAGACGTTATTGTTTATGTTTTTTACCTGATACTAAAGTAAATTCGTCCTCTTTTGGAGCCTTCCTGCTTGCTGGAGGTAGAACTTTCGGAGTAACCAACATTAATTCATTCGTTCGTTGTTAAGTTCATAGCTTGATTAGATATGTTATTTACTTGGAGGTTATTACCATAGACAAACTGGTTTTGTTTAGCAACTGACATTCCATGGTGCTTGATGCTCCGTAGTTCATTCAAACGGGGATTTCTGTGACATTTGCGATTTCACTTTTCTTTACTGTCTGTCCCTGTTTAGGTTTTCTTTGAGTATTTCGTTGCGAAGCCTAAACTTGATCTATAATATTACTAATATCAGTCACAATATTTACATACTTTTTTCCACCATGTGTGGCATAATATGGCTTCGTTGTTATTTTTCCTTCTTCCAAGGATTTTAATTTTCCCTTAATAATATCACATTTTATTGATGTTTTTTTTTCTTGTACTTCCCTTAGGAGAGCCTTTGAGTATGTAACTTCAATACCCAAAATTCTGATTTGAACCTCTGAATCCACGGGTTTCGTGCTTGTTTCCATGATTTGATCTCTTTCAGATGTAATATGTTTGCATGTGCATTATTTTGATTCAGCAGCCCTTGTTAAGCATGAAGGGTGGAATTCTTTCCTACACTTCACACAATGAATATAATCCACAACTTGTTTGCTGCAATATACGCATTTCATTCCACTAATTTGGTCGTCTTGTGAGGAGCGACTTTTCTCGTCTACTTCACTTGGCACCATTTTTAATAATATGAAAATCCTTTCTGAAAATCAGATGTACGTTGTTCGGGGATATTAAGAAGAGATCGTTTTCTCATGACGCTGTTGTGAGAATCATATCTATAAATCTACTTGTCTTTCAAATAAACTGGTTGAGAAGTTTGCAATACCCTATGGGTAAATACCAAGTAATGATACCTAACTAAATCCTTCATTTTGAACCACCTTAATATACAATACTTCTCTGAAAAATGTCAAACGTTCTGAGGCCGAAATTAAACCTAACGCAGTTGTTCCGTACTATCTGAATTATATTTCTAGTCAAATGGTCGATGTAGATAGAAGTAGACTATATCACAGTAACTGAGAATAGTGATGACCAGGGATTCGCACAATTTTTTGCGTAATTTAGTAATATAGAGCCCGTAGCTTCAGATAAGTTTTTTGGTAGATTCTTTACAGGGTCTGTGAATTTAGCTGTATTCTGCACATGCAAGCAATGACCATCCACATTGATGTTGAGACCACAATTGATGAATTACCTATGAGCAGGGGAACAGGACAAAACCTGCGCTGATTCAGATGGATTGACAGTGAGGTTATGGCGTCTCGAAAAACGAACTTCTACATCAATATCTTCATGCAGTCTGTCGTTAGCAGTCCGAACGTTGCGGCACTCCCGACTCAATATTAAGCAATCGAGAGCTCTTGGCGTTAATAAGGACAGACCGGTACCTCCCTTTGAGATAAGTTTCGAAGATTAGAATAACACCCACACTAAATACGAAAAACTTCAGCTTAGCACATAGAAGGTTGTGATTCAGCCTATCAAAGGCGCGCGAAGAATCAAGCGTAACCAAAAGTACGGCAATTTTCTTGTCAATTGATACAACTATATTGTACATTAAATTTGAAAGAGCCGAACTGGTGCCGTGGTGTTTGCGAAATCCAGAATGGTTTATTGGCAATATGTTGTATTCACTTATGTACTATGTGACCTGACCAAGAATTACTATTTCCAAGATCTTAGAAAAAGCAGGCAGGAGACTAATCGGCCTGAGATCATACAACTCGGGAGGAGAGCAAATTTCAGGAATAGGCACAACTATTGCCTGTCACCAGCTATGTATTATATTATGTATACAGGGTGAGTCTTTGACCACTGCCTTTATTTTAACCAAAGATTCCTCTCATCAGATGAAACACTTTTTTTATTCAACATTCTTTCAAATTCCGCTCAGGTAGAAATATACAGGCTGTTGAAATTTTGAAAAAAAATCAGTTTTCATTTTGTAGCTTTGACATCCTTTTTTCGAATAAAATGAATGTTGGCGTAAAGTTTCTTATATTATCCAAATATTAGTATTATCCAAATATTAGTTATTTTCTACTTTAACTGGTTTTCTAGTTATGGACTCGTGGATTCATAAAACTAAACGAAATTAGCATAAAGAATGCATATAAAGTTTTTCTTGAGTAATTTCAAGAATATTCCATCGTTTTAGAACATTATATTATTCTTCATCATTTCTCCTTAATCGAGATATTCTTCATTGAATGTTTTAAAATGGAAAACTCCAGAAATTTCACTACTTTTATGGATCCGTCCCTGAGCGTTGGAATCCCGAATCAAGCTGTGAACCACGTTACCATGCCTTATTCTCGTCCGCCAACAATGTCATAGATAATTTATATGCGGGAGTGTATTAGCACATTGTGAAATCTTTAAACGCTTGTAACTTCTTACCTGAGCCGAATCTGGAAAAATGGTAAATGAAAAAACTGTTTCATTTGATGAGAGGAATCTTTGGTTAAAATGAATGCAGTGGTCAAAGACTCACCCTTATGACATTTATGATAAGCGTAAGACATCGTAAAACCACAGGCAAACAAATTTTAAGCATATGGAGTGTTAATCCATCAACTCCCGAAGCATCGAACCCAATACCACAAATAATAAATAACAGAAGATTCAACCAAACGTAGGTCAAACTGTGGTCCGCAAGCAAATCTATTCTCCGTATAATACTGCATAGTCTCGCCCGGTATCACTAACCGGTCGAAAACTGAAACGAAGTAATCATTATTGACCTCAGGATCCAGCTTTCCGTCAGGTAGAAGGCCTCTTAAAGGCCACTGACGCCCATTCTTGTGAGTCCAGACCACGATTTCTTACGGCTGTTCCCAATAAACAATCTCTAAGGAACGATAGATAGCAATCGACTGGGCCGTCTCTGAGACCCAACTGCTTGAGGGTCCCTGTTGGTTCACAGACGGCTCTGCTACCACCCAAGGGGTGGGAGCGGGAGTCAGCGGTTGCAGAATTGCTAGGGGTGAATCCATCAGCCTGGGTAGTTTTGCGACTGTCTTTCAAGCAGAAATTTTCGCCATTGATCACTGTGCGAAGCTCATACTTGAGAAAGGTTGGGCTCAGGGATCAGTCAAGATCCTATCGGATAGCGAAGCAGCCTTGAAGGCCTTGACTTCATACAACTGCAAATCCCTGCTTGTGCAGGATTGCCGGACCACACTCGCTGAACTTGGAGGGCGCTGCAGGCTGCAGCTCTTGTGGGTCCCAGTCCACTCGGGCATAAAGGGTAATGAGATGGCGGACTCATTGGCGGCACGAGGGGCTTCTATGGGGCTCATTGGACCAGAACCGGCCTGCGGCATCTCTCTCGGAGCAGCGGCGAAGGAAAACAACAGATGGGTGGACCAAAAGGTCCAAGAAATCTGGAGCAGCATACCTGGACACAGACATGCTCGCTCAACAATTATTGGCCCATCAGCTGAAAGAGCCAGGAAATGGCTCAAATTCTCTAGGGTGGACCTGAGAATCCTTACAGCTGTATACACGGGCCACTGTGGCCTCAGGAAACACCTCAATACACTGGGGTTGACTGAGGACTCCGAGTGCAGACTTTGCCTGGAGGACGACGAGTCTATCGAACACATCATGTGTGACTGCCCCGCTGGGGACAGGATCAGATTGGAGGAACTAGGAGTCCACAAACTGACACTGAGGGAACTGGACAAGTTCTCACCCACCAGAATCATATACTTCATCAAGAGACTTGAGCTTGTGGGTGAAGTATAGATTAAATACTAAAGGTGTGCCACAATAGACCGATTGGTCGCAGTGGAGGGGCGGGTTCAGTCTGCCCAGCACAACCCATAATAATAAAAAAAAATAGCAATCTTCTGTCGATGGTAACCGGTTATCTATCTGTAGCACTCGTCCCACAAATTCGGATAAGTCTGGTCAAGTTCCTACAATGAGTAGATAGGCCAGTAGGCCACTTATCCGAGCCCTCTCCTGCGGTCCTGTTCATGCAAATTCATAGAGAGTGTCTGTTATGTCACCATAATATTTTTTTCTATGAGTATATTATGTTTTTTTTTTACTCTAAATGACAACAAATATTATAGAAGACAATAATATTCAAAAATATGTAATTTATTTCATTTTAAAAGTCAAACCAAATGAGTTGAAGATTTCATATGGCTCTTGAATCACATAAAATTGAACATAAATTACATTGACAGGACCCGTTTTATGTTCTGTCTTGATCGGGTTTGGCGTTTATTATTCATTTGAAATCAAAATTGAAAAAAATATTACACCTTAAAAAGCAAGAAGGAAAAAATTAAGCTCGAGTGCGAAATTGCGGAGAGCAAACATAAATTAAATTCTGCCCCTAGTTCACAATAGGACATTATTATGTAATAATGTTTTGTATTTCTTTACCTCTATTACAGTTTCAGTTGGTACATCCCCTATGATTTTTATTTGTTAGTCAGTTATTTATAATAAATAGGTATGAAGGTGTATTTCAACTAAAAATAGCTTGTATAACAACTTCTATCCTCTGCTCTCTTTCTACTATTCGTCAAAAACCACGGAATAAGATAAAGGTGACTAGGGATAACCATTTGATATTACCTTAGAATATTGGGACGCGGCAACTGTCAATTCCATACAAACAGCTATCTGTAGTAGGCTATCCGTTCTCCCATCGGTAGATAGCAACCAAAGATAGGATAACCTACTGTCGGTATGTTTATTGGGACGATAAAGAGGAAGATAGATATAATTTTCTACGCCAAGTACGCCTGATTTGTACAAGCTATAGGCTCTCCGCTTCTCCTTTAGTGTCAACCTAAGAGAATATGTCAGCCAAGGCGCCTTAGGCTTACCTCCTCGTTCCGTTCGAACGGGCGTCAAATAATTTGAGTAGAAGCTACGTCAATCTGAACACTTAGAGGTCAATATCCAGACATCTGTAGATCAACGAGAAATCACAGCCCCGCAATTCCCGCAAAAACTACACGTCGTCAAACCCATGAAAATCACGATAAGTTATGCATTTTTGTTTAACGATATGTGGCAAGTTTATATTACACATTACGAACTTGAATTTTGCATCCAGAACCAAGCAGTTGTCAAAAAGTGAACAGTTATTAGTAAAAAATAGGATCAAGCAAGGTTGACGAGGTAGGAGTGACCCTGGTTGGATGCTTAACAATGTTAGACCATAGGACTCAAAGCAAAGAGACCCGCAATTAAGTAAGCTAAGCAAGTCAACATTAACGACGCCAACCACGATGACATGCTCGTGATTAGTGATCACTACAGGCAGCAAGCTATCAAGAGCTGCTATGAAATCCAACATATTTAGAGCAGGTGGTCGGTATAATATACCAATAACGCAGGATACCGTACCCAAAACAATTTTTATCCAGAAATGTTCCAACCACGGCTGGGTGTTCAAGCCGAATTAGACAAACTCAGTCACGAAATGACTCTTGACAAAAACACCAACACCCATATTAGGGTGTCCTTATATGTTAAAAAAATTTTTTTTTTTAGTTTTCGAAACGCATACCCTTTCATTATATTTATTAGTCTATTGGTTACCCAAGTACAGAATTTCAATCTCCTACGTTAATTTTATCCCGTGCCGACTTAGCTTCAAAGTTTTCGAAAATAGCTGGTAAACCCATTTCCTAACTCTGCCCGTAGACCATCACTTAAATACATTCTATTCGATAAATTATGATGAGAATACAAATTTATAGGATAAACTTTCTGCAACTAATAAAAATAGTGCAATATATCTAATTATTAATTCGGATTTTTCCATTTTACTGTTCTTCATCTGCAGTAATCAAACAATGAAAAACTCCAGCATTAATTTAGCATCTCGTTCAGCTGTGTTTAATCTAAAAATCTTTTCAGCTTCAATATACATACTAGTACTTCGCGGCGTTTTTATTCCACAATAACACACTCTCTTGCAGGAAACTACTGTCAAGTTTCAGTCACGGGAATAAATCTTTGCTCGTCACCGAAACGAACTCAATCAAAGATTTCCCTGAAAAAAGTTAAAACTACTTGGAGTAGTATGAATGAAAGAGTTTCAATGAACTGATTAAAAGCCAGACATTTCTTCCTTGGATGGGACATATCTCTTTCCAGAAGCTTCAAAGCCTTCGCTGTAAATTTTCTACAATGTTCGTTTTCGTCCACTCATCAACCTCATCATCAAAATTTTAAATAACGACTATTTCCTCTGATAAGTGCTACAAGTGTTGACAGAACTCATTTAGAGTCGCCTTAAAAATTAATTTATCAACCCTTTCATAATCTTTTAAGGTTTGTAGAAAATATCAATGTTGATAAGGTGCTTTTCAAGCAAACTACATACCAGCTAGGGCTTCTCATAAACTGCCACAATAAATAAACAAAAATTGCAACAAACAGATTTTTTAGTGTAAATGGTTTTTGCCACCCAAAAAGCTTGGTGCATTGCGCCAGAATGTCTGATTTTTAGTTCATCATCATTATCTTTATCCAGAAAAAGAACAGCGAGCTCGATTGATTCACGATAATGATCTCATATTATCGATTTTGCCCGTTGATTGTTGAAAAATGTCACCAATTCATCAATATTTATTTGTTCCACAGAGGTGTTGTTGAACACAATCGGTACATGGTTTGATGGCACTAAGATTAATATCCATCCAGTTGTCTCTAAAATTTTTGAACAGCGTAATATCAGGACTTCTAGTAACTAGCTGGATCAAACGCAGTTTTGAGAACCCGGCCTTCACGTGCATTTATTACTGCTTTCGATTTATGCTAAGTTGACATCTGTCTAGTGTTGCAGCTAATTTTGAGGTCACAAAACCTTCTCTTCCCCTTATTGTCAACTTACATATTGAGATGTGGCAGCCTGAGGTTCTTCCAGACTTTCTTCAGAGATTGTAGATTGTTCCTCTATTTCTCCATGTGTTTCAAAGCTGTGTGAAGAATCAATAATCTCTTGGAAATCATTTGCCTTAATTTATTTCTCTCTTACACCTGGTAAGTATCCCGGACGTCCTGACCCTCTTTGTTTTTGCAAGAATATTTCATCTTCTGCAATTTTTATTCTTTCGAGAGTATCAGCATGTGCGATATCGAATAAATTATCTACATACCTCGAATTGAAAGTTTTCCTTGTGGTGCCTATAAACATCCTGAATCTTCTTACTATTCTTTTGAAGCTCACGCCAGACTTGATCCACTAAGTTTTTAACATCATTACGAACAGCTTTGGTAGGTATTCTAGCCTTTTCACAGAATATAATACTCTCTCGAAGATTTGCACTGTCATTAACAGTCAACTTTACTTCGCGTATATTAAAAAATAACTACATAAGAATTTGACGAATAGACGGTAATTTTGCTCCTGTTATTTGGCGATTTACTTCACCAATTAAAAAAAAATGTTTATTGCTTCTTAATTCCACTGATATCCTCAAAAATCAAAATAATACCGAATCGTTACTCGACAAGCCGAAATAAACTGACAATAACAAAAGGCATGCGCCGCTTCTGTGACTGAACTTGTATGAACTTCTTTACGCGCAAGTCGGAACGGTTAGTTCTCTTCCAAATGAGGTAAAAAATGGTTTTCGAGTGTTTTGGGTACAAATAAACGAAACATGAGCCTATGCGTTGTGAAATTAAGACTATCATTACAGGGGTCTTTAGCAACTCGTTTCAGTCGCAAATATATCAAAGTCATCCAAGTGTAGCAAATTAAAAAATGCATCAAAATGACAAAGCAGAGATCGCACATTAAACGAACCAAGCCTGAAGGAAGTAATTTGATTAGGGGTTGACCCAACCATAATCGATTCTAGGAGCTAAATTAAGAATATAGTCCATATATATAGGACATTCACGGTTGAACGCGGCGTGATCAACATTTAAGCTTGCCTTGTTTTTACTGTTAAATGCGATACAGTTAGAACATATCAGAACATTACTCTTACTCTGCTCTCGTGACCGTCAGAACATTTAATACATCCCTTGACACCCTTGCAATCCATCGACTTGTGGCCGAAGCCAGAGCATACAAAACACTGAATAACGTTTACATGATCAACAACCTTTTACTTCTTCCCGCCAATCTATATACCTCCCCGCGGAACAAGAAGCCCACGCAGATCAGGGCACAACTGGAGCACTATATTAGTAGAATCCCTGTAGCCCTTCAGTCTGGTAACCACCTTGAAGTCGCTAACTGTGAAACCATCAAGTTGATTTAGAGCGATGATGCTCCCAATTATATTTAAACCCTCGGGAGTCATTTTGCCTCTTTAATTCCAAATTCATTACCAAATGTTGTATACAGAACTTCTCTAAGCGCGCCAAATTGTCAGCATCTTTACAGTATATTGCGATGCCGTGTTTCGTCTTTTTGGTACCACTGACACACATTCATTTCAGCGGGGTCCACAGATTTCATTAAAGTATTCAGAACATCACATTTTTTAGCCGCCTTATCAGCTGGATTAATGAGAAGAACAGGTGTCGCATCATTTCTAGATTTACTTACAACATGACTGTAGAAGACGAGAGGTTAAGCGAAGAATTTAACTCTACAATATTTATATTCCTACCAACAGCGGAATTTGAACTATTCAATTTAGATTTCAACATCTGATTTGAACAATCAATCTCAGATATGATTTTGCTCATCAGAGTCTTCTCTCCCTCTGTCTCAGCACTCGATTTCCTTATTAAACAGAGCGATAGAATCTTGTCCACCGGTAGAAGAAATGGTTTTCGGAGACTCGACAAATCCAATCTCATTTCGCACTTCGACAGTCATCACGACACCATAAGATATTGTTAATTTTCCTCACCAACTTGCAGAATTCATCCCTCAATCCAACACTGGATTAAAACATTTTTTACAATTTTCACAACATATTTCTTTCGTAGAAACCACAAAATTATCGGAGTATACGCTGCACACACTCACATCGACTATCATCGTCAACGCTCATATGTATACTACCGCTACGACAACAATGGAGACCCTTTTTAACATGATACACATTCAGGTTAAAAATGTTGGTTCAATGAGTTCCTCAGAATGGACCTCAATGTAACAAAGGCAAGGTGCATGGAGATTTTGTGCTCAGCAGAGACACATTTCCCTTTGTGCCCAAAAGATTCCATGTCGGTCGAACTTCAGCGTCAACTATGAAGTGGTCATCAACCGCCAGGTGATCAATAAGATCTTTTGTGTGAAACCATGCTTCAATCAGCTTCCCAAGAAAAATATTTTAGCAGGTACAGAATTGTTCCCCCAAGCGAATAAACAAATCCCAGAATTTTCTTTCCCGATCCTATGTAAGTGATACCTTATCCCACAGTTATCAGTGAGTAGCCCTTTGAGAAACCTTAGTTCGTCCTGGTCTCCCAGGGAAATTTTAAACTTTGCTAAGAAGAGGAAACTGATTGAAGCATGGTTTGCCACAATAGATCTTGTCGGTCACAGTGTGGAAAGGGCACTTTGCAAACAATAAACCACAAGTAATCTAATCTATCCTAAAACAGGCATGAACCTATGATGATAATACAAATTGTTATAATAATGTTACCTGTCATTGCCTCCAATAATCTGACAACTTCCAGTAGTCATTGAGAACATAGCACTTGGATGATATAAATCTATCAATATTTCTCGCTTAGAATCATACAACGAGAAGAAATGATTGACAAATTGATCGACTAAACCAAAACCTTCTTCACTACAGAGGAAATTCTGTTGAGGCATTGGTTGTCTTGATAGTCCTAAGGGAACATCATCCTGGGAGAAAAATATTAACCCAATTAAATGAAAGAATGCAATATCTGTTCAAATCAGCGACCCCAGAGTATATCTAATTTAGTGTTACTCCAAGTTACTCCGAATTATTATAATTTTGTAATAACCAAGCACAAAATATCTCATTTATGAAGTAATTTTAATAAAATAACAGACCACTCGCAATGTCTTCTTGTTCTAGAATATGTTAATAATTGAAATTGGAATTTATTAAAATGACAGTCTCTTAAAGTAAAGTACTCACCAGTCCCTTCAACATTGGCAGAATTTTTGTAACCATCTGAACATAAGAAAATGCATCATACTTATCACATATAGGATTTCCATCTAGCCACAATTCGACTAAATCAAAAATCTTCAAGTATTCCAACTCTTCAATGTCTTCAATCTACAAGAAGTGTCAGTTAATAAAGAAATATTTTCCTTAGTGCGGTGAAGTTATCACAACTAACCAAATTATTTCTCAAATCCAATCTCTTGAGCGAACTTATACCTCGAAGAACTTCGAAGGGTGATAGCGTTTTAATTTCATTATCGTTCAACTTGATACAAGCTGGTTTCATTTCATCAGAAATACAAAGTGCAAAGCATAATAGTTTTGGTTGAGACAAGGGCATATACTCTGTCAATCCTGGAAGAATATATTTATATAAATGATATTTTGATTCAAACAAAGAACTAACTCTCATTATCAGAAAATCTTTCCAGATTCAATGTTTTTGATGTGTCGTCATATAGTAGATCCAAAACTGTTGAAATGTTGCTTGCAGGTGGGGGTAAATTTGAAATTGTTGAAAACTTCAAGATTATTTCACAAGTAAACTGAAAATGAAGGGTTAATTATGAAGAGAATATATAGATGGTTCGAAAAACTTACTGTCTGAGTAGCATCAGTGGGATCAGGAATGACAAGTTTGTCATTCAATAATTTCAAAATAGCGCCATAACAATTTCTGGCTAAAAATATACAATCTGATCCTCTGCTTTTAAAATGTATTGGTAAAAGTGCTTCTGGATATACATAATTCAAAATAATCTTCAATGTTTCATTCCTATTCCTATTAGTGACATTATGAATCTGAAAATAGAACAATATAATACATTGAAACAGTTTATTCAGATACTGCTTTTAAGTTTGTTCATAACGACCAAATCATTGTCAATTTTTTTATTTATATAGTATACAAAATACATTTGGATGAAATGACGTATATTGTTCTTATTTTCCCTTTTATAACGAGGTACTACTAAGAAGTTGTTGAAGTAAAACCACTGTCATCAGTGGCGTAACGTTCCTCAGCCAGCACCCCCCCACCCCAATGATTGTCCCCGGGCCCCACTCCTACTTCAGCTCCTATCACAATACACCTATGCTGGGATTTCGTTTAAAATCTTATATATTTAACGCATCCGGGAATAGTTTAGATAGGTACTTAAAATTGTCAGAAATAAATGAAAGAAAGTAAATCAGAGAATTAATTAGGTACTATCAGCATATTGTGTTTTATTATAATAAATATTTCAATGAATTAATTTAAAATTATATGATCTTTACAGGTAAGATGTACATGTGCTTGTTGTAAAAGTTTTTAGACATCTTATTCACAAATCGAAATGATTTATTTTCCGACTGTACACTAATACGTGAATACTCGATATTTCATATATCGATACTTTCGAAGCGATACGATTCAAGTATCGATACTATACTTATTTCGATATATAGGGTGTCCCAAGTTCGAGTGCCTATTAGACTTTTCTAGAGAACTGTACATATTTGAAATCTGAAAATTGGGATTATGATATTGCTTGAAATTCTCTACAGAGCTAAAATATTTTCAAAGCCCAAGCACTTCCGGTTATACATGGAGTGAAAATAAATTTGATGAGAAATTTTTTTTTCAAGTTTTGCATTCATGGTATGATCAAGTATTCAATGCTGAATACACTTATGTTAAAACCATTGTATTCTTTCAAACAGTTTTAAAAATATCGAAAAAAAACGGAAAAAAGTCAAATATGTTTAAGTCAGTATTATGTTCATTATTCTTATTTTAAACATCCTGAGCGTGAATCGTTTTTACAACATCGAAGAGAAAGAATGTGGAAAGGTCATGCATCTTTTGAATTTCAGAAATATCATCACAGGGTGTTTCAAATTTTGTGTCGAAAATTGTGATCAAAAATTGGCCATAACTTCTGTTTTTCAAATTAGAACACTTTTTTTATGATTGCGTTGAATTCTGCGCTGAAAAATAATTATAGTTTTCTAACATGATTATGTTCCTAAATTCAATCATTTCTGATTTTTTTTTTAATTTGGGAGCATAATGATGTTAGGAAACTATTATTTTTCAGCGCAGAATCCATAGCAATCAAAAAAAAAAAAATAGGGTTCTAATTTGAAAAACAGAAGTTATGGCCAATTTTTGATCATAATATTCGAAGTTGAAACACCCTGTGATGATATTTCTGAAATTCAAAAGATGCATGACCTTCCCACATTCTTCCTCTTCGATGTTGTAAAAACGGTTCACGCTCAGGATGTTTAAAATAAGAGTAATGAACATAGTACTGATTACATTTTTGACTTTTTTTCCGGTTTTTTTGGATATTTTGAAAACTATTCGAATGAATACAATGGTTTCAACAGAAATGTATTCAACATTAATTACTTGATCATACCAGGATTGCAAAACCTGAAAAATTGTTTTTTCACCAAATTTTTTTTCACTCCCTGTTTAACTGGAAGTGCTTGGGCTTCGAAAATATTTTAGCTCTGTAGAGAATTTCAAGCAATATCATAATACCAATTTCAGATTTCAAATATGTACAGTTCTCCAGAAACGTCTAATAGGCACTCGAACTTCGGACACCCTACGATCCAGAGTATTTTCACTCGCCTATACTATACATTTTAACCAGGAAATACATATATTACATTAGCAGAAAATTAGTTTTTACTTTCAATTGGTTTTCAACAAGATAAAGTAAAAATTAAATAAAAGGTTCAACTCTCGGGCCCCCAGACCCTGCGACCCCCCCCCCCCCCCCAACGGGGGGTCTGGGGGGGTGTACGTTACGCCACTGACTGTCATGATGTGGAATTCGGGGTATACCTGGGCACACTTTTATGTTACATTACGACGAGATAATGATATGAGTAGATCATAATTATTTGTCTCTAGTTTTTTCAGCGAGGGGTTAAACTAGACTGGCTTCATTGTCTAAATTACAAAGAAAATGGTTTTAATTGAATAAAATGGAGCTATAGTAACTCGACTAGAAAATTAAGGAAATAATGCCCATTTGGCTTTGCAGTCTGTCGTTATGGACTATTTCCCATGGGTTTTCTTCCACCATTTCCATTGAAAGTGAATTACGTGAAAAATGGAACTATGTGGCTGAAACAATTCCAAATAAAAAAATGGAATTAAGTTTATGAGGAGATGCTGGTTGTACAAAGTGCTAATGAAAGGTATTTCAAGCATATGGTTCAACGAATATACCTATGTAGTTTTTCTTAAACATCATGTATTACTATTTTCTTTGCATATTCCCATTGATATTGATTTTTATCAAAAAAGAAATGAATACCTATTTTCAGCCAAAAAATGATACCCTCCTTTATTTGGTATGAAATTTAGATAATTTCATAGAGTTCCACAAGGCTATCAAATAACTTTTTCACGACAGAACCATTCAAATATAACTTATAACATTTTCAAATGTAAAAATTGTATTGGTTTAATTTTTTAATGTTGCTGATAATCACGCTTTAAATTAGGAAGACCTAGGTATTTTCAACTACCTTGAATAAATAGTAATGGAAAAATTAATGTTGATTTCGTTAGATTCAATATTGTGTGTATCTACATAAAAAGATCATTTCAATTTAGTGTTTCATAACTTTGAAACTACAAGACTTAGGAGAATAAACTTTAGTGTTTTTCTTAGACAATAACTCTCTCTACCTCCCATACCCTGTTGGTCCACTAATTATACATATTATGTTTAAACATCTAAATGTCTAATGTATAAAGCTCGATCCAAGCCACTGCCGCAAGAATCAATGAATCGAAACCCCTTTCAGCCACGCAAAGTCCATCAAAAGATATCCTAAATCTGTGAGTAATATAAATAAAATTTTAAAGATAGGTTGTTTTTACTTATTCCAATTCGAATGCTTATATCTATGTTAGCTTGTGTAGAATAACTATTGATATGATTACATTGAAACTCCTACAGCTCCCAAGATCTTGTACAACTTAGAAGAACCAGTTGTGTTCTGTAAAGGCTTTGTTATTGTATCTTTACTTCATGTTAGGCATAGATGGAAAGCTTAATTGGAATTCCCACTTGGAAGGAGTGATTCACAAGGTACTCCGGAACAGCTCAACTGGCTGTATGTGACGGTGGTGAGACCACACTTATGGCAGTATCTACAACCAAAATCCACGCAGAGTGGCCCTACCGTATTGTCTTTTCCAGCAGAGACGATTGGATGATTGCAAAACCAATTACGAGATTCGGAAAAAATTCATATCATTTATACAAAATTTCAAAGAAGAAGAACTAAAAACGAAATGGTGGTTACATGGGTGTGTATTTATGAAGTACATATTAACAATGTAATCGAATCAAATGTAAATTATTAATATAATATTATATGAGAGACTTGTGTATGAGATGAAGAGGGTGTTGCTTGAGAAAGCAGTTTATTCTATTGATGAGTTCCTGAGTACTGCGTTCCCGCTGCAGCCTGACTGAGAATCTTGATGTGAGTGTTTTAGATGTTGTAGTGCGTTTTGTATTGAATCAATATAATTGGTGAGATTATTGTAATATTTTTGAATTGAATGTGACAACCCATCTAAGTTTTCTTATGAGGCTAATTTATTTACTATGTAATTATTTTCTTTTCGTTAAATAAAATTATAACTATTATTATAATTCACCTCAGCATTGAAACATGTCAACTTGAAACGATATAAGCGAGTTTTTCTTTGAATATGTAGGTACAAATAATATAAATAAGCACTGACCTGAAGTCAGTCCTCTTTGGCGCGCTTCAAGCTTAGTGGATAGAGCGAGCCAGAGATCTAGTCAGACGGTGGCGGCCTCCATTTACTGTCGGGTCAAAAATTAACAGTGCTGAACCTAAGCTGGTGAAAGGATACAGTAACAATGAGGCAATGAGGTGTTGAATCAACAGTCAAAGCAGAAAAATGCGTTATTTTTTTGTGCTCGAAGATGACTAATTTTGAATGATAAATAGAGCTTAAATATAATGATTTTGGTCTCAAAATGTACGCGAAATTATAGTAGTGAAATGTGGATAGTTGTGAAAGACTAATTACAAATGAAGTCACTAAAATTAACAAATATATTCTTAGTGGTCCCGCAGAGCTCAGACAGTATCTTCCTAATGTCCATGAACGCTGTTTAGCGTTTTCAAAAATAATAATGAAAAATGGCGATACCGCTGTTAATAAATCAACCAAGTCCAGAGCGTTCCTGCCAATAGGGTCCTTCATAATGGCTTCGTATAATTAATATACTTATGCATATATTTCACAAGTGAAATAGACCCCAGGGGGTTCATTGATTTGCCGAGAAAGCAAGAGCAGACGCGTTTCTGGCTTCTTGGCCTTCATCAGTACTCTGTAGCTAAACAACAAATTCAACTAAACTGACCCGGGTTAAGCCTCTCAGAGCCGGCTTGGTCTATCATACCTAATCGCCCACGCCACCTATGAGACAAAACACGGAAATCAGCCTTTCCCCACCAGTGAATATCCGCCCCTCCTGCGAAGCAAAACCAGCGTCGAGAGTGTCGAGACCTCAACTCAAACTGAGTCGAGTAGGGTTACAGGAAGGGAGTACACCATTGCGTCTCTCTTGATTATGTGATATCATAATATATTTGCGTTCCTTGTTGCTCTCATAGTTTTCTGTCTATACCACAGATATACTGTATATGCGTACTGGTACGTTTTCCATCTCGAGCGAACCAATAGTTATAATATATTCCTTCTGTACCAGCAAGCTAAGTTTACTTTTTGAAGATGAAATTAAGTTGAGTTAGTTATTCAAGCGAGCCGATGTAGGGCTTCACGCGAGAGCGAGATTTTTCTCGTCTCGTTCTCGTCTCGTGAAAGCGAGACGCGACGAGACGTTTCCAAAAATATCATAGGCGATACCGAGACCACATACGAGAGTCTCGTTAAATTTTTTGTATGAAGTTTTATATACGACTCGACTTTTTTCAACGCCCACAGAAAACAATTGAATATGAAGAGTTTCCACTATAATTACCAATATATTTTGTCTATATATTATGCATCGATCGTTCTAGAAAAACACGATTTTTTAGAAGATTATTAATTCGTTATGACCTTGCGATAATTGAGATTATTTTTCAAGAAAAAATAGAATTCACCACCAAAAAAACGGATGCCATTATGAATTCAATACTTAACGGACATTTTTTATTGTTCATAATGCCCAACGCATTGAAAATTTCGTCTCTATCTGAACATCTGGAGAAATGTATTCTCTTGTGCTCCTTGTAGTGAAGATGTGAACAATTATTAAATACATCTGTGGAACTTTGTATAATAAAACTGGAAAAGAAATGAAGCTATTCAATGTTTCGAAAAGTGTTATGAGGAATACGCCAAGAACACCCTCAGTGATCTACCATTCTTTGAAAACTATACCAAATTGTTCAATTCTATTAAAAAATGTATCGACATGGATAGCCTATTTAACACATCAACAAAACTTTCGAAATATTGGAAAGCTGAGTTTGAAGAATATTTGCTGTTAGAAAGAGCAAATTCGAATCAATATATTTTACAGTGGTGGAGAGTGATGAAGAAGTTTTTCCATCACTTTCCAAGATGGCCGATGATTTATTAATGGCTACATCCGTACCTGTTGAAAGATTATTTTCCACAACAGGTATCATCATGGCAAAAACACGTACATCATTCAAAAATTATGTGATGCAAGCGTGATGATGTTTGAATTCTTGCTCATCGAGTAATCTAAAAGTTGAAGTGTTTAAAATTAAAAAATTGGTTCAAGCCCTGTGGACAGGAGCTATTGGGCGCATGTTCATCTTCCTTGTGGCCCGTACTGACCAGTAAAGAAAAAAAGCAGTATCATGTTGAATACCTTAATATTATTGATTATTATAAAATAATCGATGAAAATACTGAGAGAGACCCAGGAAATTTGACACATTTTGTCTTATATCTCCAGAAATTGAAATCGTATAGAGCCAAAATTTTGCACAATGTTGCAAAATACTACAATTGACGTTAGTACAAGTTTTTGTTGCAATCTGATGAATAGTTCACGAAAAAAAATTTTTTTTTTCGAAAAAATTAAAAGAAATATTTTTTAAAAATTACCAACATTTCGATCATAACAGAATTTTGCCAAAAGTTGCGCGTTTATATCCTCGAACTGACTACCAAGTCTCGATTCAACATCTTCTTTAGTTCCTGAAATATCAGGGAAATAACCTCAAAATTTGAAATGTCTATAACTTCTAAACCGTCCGGCCGATTTTGCCCGTTAACGAACTTAACCGTCGCATTTTGATCAGAAACCTACCCTGAAAGTTTGAAGTCGATAGGACCTTCGGTGCTCCTGTTATCGTGCCTACGGCCGGAAGGCCGGCCGGCCGGACGGCACCCAAAAATCTGACACCGGATTCGTGATCAGGGAGTCCGAATTAGTCTATTAGCCAATTTTCAGCTCGAAATTCGAAAATTACAGACATTTGGACGAAATGATAGGACGATGTTCCCCTAGAACATGCGCCCAAAAATAATATGTACATGTACAAATATTTTTTTATAAGAGCATAATAAATATAGCTTTACAAAATTACTCATAATTGTATACCATTTCGTTTATATATTATAATAATTTTTGATCGTTATTCAGAATTAAGCGAGACGAGTCGTGACAACTGAAAACGAGACGAGAACGAGACTTAATTCTTTGAGAATTGGCTAGAGCGAGACGAGATTTTTTATACTCTCGCCTACTCTCGTCTCGTGTGAAGCTCTAAACCTACGTAATAAACGTTGCTCTCTATTCGTGCCCGCGTAAATAAGAGAAATAAAAAAAAATTGGTTCAAGCCCTGTGGACAGGAGCTATTGGGCGCATGTTCATCTTCCTTGTGGCCCGTACTGACCAGTAAAGAAAAAAAAAAGCAGTATCATGTTGAATACCTTAATATTATTGAGATTATTATATAATAATCGATGAAAATACTGAGAGAGACCCAGGAAATTTGACACATTTTGTCTTATATCTCCAGAAATTGAAATCGTATAGAGCCAAAATTTTGCACAATGTTGCAAAATACTACAATTGACGTTAGTACAAGTTTTTGTTGCAATCTGATGAATAGTTCACGAAAAAAAAATTTTTTTTTCGAAAAAATTAAAAGAAATATTTTTTTAAAAGTTACCAACATTTCGATCATAACAGAATTTTGCCAAAAGTTGCGCGTTTATATCCTCGAACTGACTACCAAGTTTCGATTCAACATCTTCTTTAGTTCCTGAAATATCAGGGAAATAACCTCAAAATTTGAAATGTCTATAACTCCTAAACCGTCCGGCCGATTTTGCCCGTTAACGAACTTAACCGTCGCATTTTGATCAGAAACCTACCCTGAAAGTTTGAAGTCGATAGGACCTTCGGTGCTCCTGTTATCGTGCCTACGGCCGGAAGGCCGGCCGGCCGGCCGGACGGCACCCTAAAATCTGACACCGGATTCGTGATCAGGGAGTCCGAATTAGTCTATTAACCAATTTTCAGCTCGAAATTCGAAAATTACAGACATTTGGACGAAATGATAGGACGATGTTCCCCTAGAACATACGCCCAAAAAGTCAGTACTCTTTGGCGCGCGTGTTCACGGTGGCTAATTTGAATTGAATGATGAGTACTTCAAGCTCAGTGGATAGAGCGAGCCGAAGATCTACCCAAAGGATAGTGGACACCATTCACTGTCGGTTCAAAAATTAACAGTGCTGTATCTAAGCTGCCATCAGGATAGAGTAACAAAGTTGGAAAAGAACACAACTGACTCTCCTTAGTCGCACAAGCTCCTAGAAGGTTTGGGAAGGTCAGTATAATCCTAATCATGTTTATAGCACGCGCGCCAAAGCAGATTGACTTTTTACACTTTTTCTTTCATTGTTAGGTCACTCTGCTTTTGCGCGCGTGCTATAAACATGATTAGGATTATACTGACCTTCCCAAATCTTCTAGGAGCTTGTGCGACTAAGGAGAGTCAGTTGTGTTCTTTTCCAACTTTGTTACTCTATCCTGATGGCAGCTAAGATACAGCACTGTTAATTTTTGAACCGACAGTGAATGGTGTCCACTATCCTTCGGCTCGCTCTATCCACTGAGCTTGAAGTACTCATCATTCAATTCAAATTAGCCACCGTGAACACGCGCGCCAAAGAGTACTGATTTCACGTCAGTGCTTTTTTTTTTTTTTCAAGTTCCTTCAACCAATATAGCTATCAATACAGTTTGGCTGTTAGCTTTACTGTAGATCAAAAAAAATTGCGGTTGTGGGACCTCCGTTAGGAAAGCAATTGCCTCTTCTCCAAATCCGAACGTATTTTAATATAGATCTACCGAATATAGTTATTTATAAATTGCCTCAGGGCTACCATACAGACATTTCAACTCGGAAACAACGCTATTTCCCCCAAACGGACTTCTGTCCGTGCACTGAATTGACATGAATATTCTTTTAAAACCTCACAATATCGGCACAGCACTCCCAACATAACCCATACAACCCGAAAACAGTCACTTCTCTTCTGCGCATGCACAATCTACTTGCGGCTAAAAGTCCTCTCAAAATCACACACCTTACAAAAAACTCCGATTCTCCAACACTAGTGGTTCAGGAGATAGCACATACTTAATCCACGCATGCGCAGACCCTCAATAGGGGATTCTATGGAGGAATAGCATCCGCCACCCCAAAACCCCAATCCTCTCTGACGAAAACACCACCAGTTGAATCACTGATGGTCTGCTCATGCGCATAACGAAAAATGCCTGTAAGGGGTAACATCAATTTCAAAATTAGCCCCAGGGCCACGGTACGAACACTTTAACTCGGAAACAACGCTACATCCCCCAAACTGACTTGTCCTTGAACTGAATTGCTATGAATATTCTTTTAAAACCTCACAATATCGACTCAGCACTCCCAACATAACCCATCCAATTAAAAAAACAGTCACTTCTCTTCTGCGCATGCGCAATCTACTCGCGGCTAAAAGTCCTCTCAAAATAACACGCCTAACAAAAAACTCCGATTCTCCAACACTAGTGGTTCGGGAGATATCGCATCTTAAATCTACGCATGCGCAGACCCTCATCAGGGATCTGGATTCTATGGAGAAATAGCATCCGCCACCCCAAAACCCCAATCCTCTCTGACGAAAACTACAGCAGTCAAATGACTTCTCATCTGCGCATGCGCACAACGAAAAATGCCGGGAAAAGGAAGCATGAACCTCAAAAAAATAGGTTTCGGCATTTTAAGCAAAGTATTCCGCAAAATAGTAGTAATTTTTTTATTTTTTTCATGTCGCGTGATCTTCACGAAATTTTGCAATAGTGTTTGCATTGGTCTTTTGCATCTAACTACTGAGTTTCAATTTAATCAGATCAGTATTTTTCGAATTATCGTGAAAACAAAATTCAAAAATTTATGAAATTTTTTTTTGCCACTTTTAGGGCCGTCCGGTCATAACAAAACTTCGCAGGCATATAAAGGTCATGATTCTACAATTTGGTGCCAAATTTCAGAAAGATCAAGTGATCGGTTCCGGAAATATTCATAAAAAACGTTTTGACTAAAAACGGCCTTAACTCCGAAACCGCTCGGTGGATTTCGCCCGTTAACGAACTTGTCCGAGATATTTACGCTACAAAACTACTCTGCAAATTTCAACGCTCTAAGTCGTTCCGTTCGAGAGTTATCGTGCTAACGGCCGGCCGGACCGGACGGACAGAATTGAATTTGACCTCGAATTCTTCATCAGGGAGTCGAACCCAATCGTTTGAGACCATTTTCAAAAAAAAATTCGAAAAATACAGACATTGTGACGAAATGATAGCACGCTGTTCCTTGCGGAACACGCGCGCAAAAAGTTCGACGGTATAGTGACTATTTCACTCCTATAAAAATCTGACCAACCACATGCCAAAGACTGCTCATGTTATCGCGAAAACATCAACAGCCTCTGAATTATGATTGGTCTTACAACTTTGCTGTTTTCAACGACTCAACCATGGATTCCGTATCCAGTTTGACAAATGATAAATATAAATTACAGACGTCAACATGCGTCATTTTGTTCGTGAAATAGTCTTAAGGCTGGTCCAAACGCTACGTTTTGCACAACCTTTTGTCTGCGCAGTCTTAAGACGGAATGAAAACGTAGCAATTTTTACGTCTACATGATGCAGAGATATCTATATATTTCGCACAGTTCTAGGAATATCGTCATGGAGGAGGTACTACTCTTGTCAATTTTGGCATGCTGTTACCATAATTACCGTCTACATGCAGCGACAAATCTGCGCAGTTCACGGATATTTATGCTCTCTAGCTCTGTAACTGCAACGTCTCCGCGCCGTTTTCAAAACTGCGCAATTTTCCTATCTACACGCAACGTGATGAACTGTGCAGGCAATAGGTTGTGCAATACGCTACGTACGGACCGGCCTTTATGAAATATGACTCGTGACGGAATTTATCTTATAATTCTGTCTTTTATTTCTTAACTCAACTGGGTTGCTTGGAGAAAACACCACTCGTCCTTTAGACTCGTGGTATTTTCAAGCAACTCAGTTTCGTTAAGAAATAAGTCGACGACAGACTTATCGCGAAAATTCAGTCACTAGTGATATTACTACTGACAATGACAGTGTAATTATTCAAATGCCAAGGGTAAGTAGAAGCTTCCTATAATATGTTATATATTGTATTACGTAGTGAGGAGTATAATCATGCTTTCGTTTCTGCTTCATTAACTACTCACGACAGGACAAACGAACAGATTGACTATTGAAAATGCGTACTAGGACAAGGACTGATCGCAATCGGAGAATAATGTGAAATTTAAAACTTATTGATATCTCATTTTCACACAATTAGACTAGATAATAGATATTTTGTGCGTATGTTCTGGGGAACATCGCGTTATAATTTTGCCCAATTGTCTGTAATTTTCGATTTTTTTGCCGAAAATTCGTTAGAGTTCGAGGAAGAATTCGAGGACAAATTTGATTCTGTCCGGCCGACCGGCCCTCCGTTGCCACGATAACTTGAGCACGGAATGAGTGACTTGAAATTTTCAGGATAGGTGGCGCATCCCAATACGACGGACAAGTTCCTTAATGGGCATAATAGGCCCAATGGTCTCAGAGTAATAATTTTATTTTCAACCAATATTAATCCGATCGAATTGAAACTTGGTGAATAGTTGTAGAATATAAACCTAAGCACGTTAATGAAATTTTGTGAGAATCGTATCAGTAGAAAATTTTACAAAAATTATTAAAAAATAATTTTTATGTCACGATAACCTGAGAACGGAAAGAGATAGCAACTTGAAATTTTCAGGTTAGGTTGTGCATCTGAATGCGACATTTTGGTTTGTTTATAGGCATAATCGGCCGAACATTTTTGTAGTTATAACCATCTGAAAGTTGGTTGTTTCCTCAATAACTCGAAAAATACAAAACAGATTAAATTCAAACATAGTTATTAGTTGCACAATGCCAACGCGCAGACTCTTGCAAAATTTCGTGAGGATCGTATTACTAGAAAATTTTTAAAAATTCATTGAAAATTATTGAAAAAAATTCTATATATCAGTAACTATTCGTCCGACATCGCTGAAATTTTGCGAGAGCCTTCAGAACCTAACTCTACTGCCAAGTTCCAAGTTTGAACACGGTCGGATTATATTGTTGGAGATTCGAGCAGCCTTGTGTGAGTTCAGTACATGGATTGGTGATCGTTGCCTCGAGGACTTTCGAACGAAAAGAGATAGGGACTTGCAAATTTCAGGGTATTTTGCGTATTCGAATGGGAGAGTTAAGTTCGTTCACGGGCATAACCGGCCCAACGTTTTCAGAGTTGTACCCACCTGGAATATTATTTCCTCGATAACTTGAAAAATATAGACTCGATCGAATTGAAGCTTGGTAACTAGTTGTAGAATATAGACATACAGACGTGTTTAAAATTTTATAAGAATCGTACCCCAAGAAATTTTCAAAAAAATTATGAAAAAAGAAATTGGTTCAAGCACTGACGTGAAGTCAGGAGCTTTTACGCGTATGTTCTATTGTCCATTCTATGGTAAATTCGATTAAGAGAGTCCAATACAGGAGAATGGACAATAGAACATACGCGCAAAAGCTCCTGACTTCACGTCAGTGCTTGTTTGACTAGAAATTCATCTGTTTATAGTTATTGAGATTCCATTCTCAGACAACGAATTCTTTTTTTGTGAGTATTGTAATTATTTCGTTGAGCAAGGAATCAATCACGCTGCACGCAGCAAGGAATGGTATACGTTGAAAAGACAAATTTCATCATAGCAACTAATTTCTTTCTTTAATGGAACGAAATTATTCCGGAGACTTGACGATTTTTCTTCCCTGAATATACCTATAAATTATTTCTTTGAGACAACGACATTCTGTTAATGTAGTAATGAATATTTTTCGTTGAAGCAATGATTTTTTTTCGTGAATGCAATATAAGTTATTCGTGGGGGCAATAAATTAATTTCGTTGAAGCACCGTAAGTACCTACTTCGCTGAAACGAAAATTCTTTTCGTAAGGTCATCAAATTTTTTCCATTAAATCAATGATCCATTCTCGTTGAAACAACGAAAGATTACTTTTAGTTAATGGATTATTGTCACAGTGATAAAGTGTATTTTATATAGTATTGATTCGTTTGCCCGACGATTTTTTTGTTTGTTTTAACGAAAGCAATGATAGACTCATGAAACCATGTTTGTTCGACTAGCGAACCCCATCTAAGGCGGAGAATTAACGGAAAAATTCATTAGTAAAATGAGGTCTTGGGTCAAATACACGCTAATATTTTTTTGAGTGCAGTACACAACATTCATACCTAAATTTCATAAAAATTGGTCAAGACATTTTTCAGTTTTTACATAGCGATTGGACCGGGTCAAATTGTGAATGAAAACCACCCTGAGACATACTCAAACAAACAAAATTTCAACAAGTTCTGTTGAGCCGAGTTCCTCTAAACAGATTGCAGCGTCACCTACCTGGTCCAATTATTATGAATCGGAACCATTCTGATGCTGCGTATTCACTTGCAACAGAATGCTCCGAACGAACCAAACGAACCGCGCGCGCTGTAACAAATTTGTCTAGTCAATACGTCGCGCAGAACAGAACCAAACGCGCGAAACATTTTCGCTGCGTATTCACTTGCAACAGAATGCCCCGAACGAACCGCGCGCGCTGTAACAAATTTGTCCAGTCAATACGTCGCGCAGAGCAGAACCGAACGCGCAAAACATTTTCCGAGGTTTGTCGGTAAATGCGATTTGATCAAAGAGAATTATTCGCCAGTGTTCAGTGGATACGGGCGTTTCTTGTGTTTGGCGTTCGTTCGAGAGAAGCGAAGAAAATGGACTGGAGCAGGGAAAAATGCCTAGAATTGATCCATCAATTTGAACTGCATCCTATCTTATGGGATCCCACAAACGGGTATTATTTCACCAAAATTAAAAAGCATGATGCGTGGGCAGTAATTGGTAAAAATATGGGATTTGAAGTAAATGACGTCAAAAAAAATGGTAAGTCTTCTATCTAGTTTTAGAAGGGAAAAAACCAAGGGGAAGAATCTCTAGGAACAGGAAGAGGTAAGATATTTCTAATTTAACAATTATTATACCGGTGTGAACCTAGCAGACTGTTTCAGCAGACCGTTTGGCGGAAACACCCGAACGCTCCAGGCCAGTGGCGTGCAGGCTGATTCTAGTTTCTCTCTCATATTATCGTCTGTTCGCCAGAGCACTTGAATATTTTGGATGTGGGTTCCGTATAGCAATGGAAATATCGCCTGAAAAAATTATATCGACTTCCCGAGGGGCTGCGGAATAGTCTTTTCAACCCTTAAAGTTCAAAATTTAATATCTCCGGAACTATTCGCCGGAGCACAAACAGATTTTGCGTGTGGGTTGATAATACCGATAACAACATCCCCTGAAAAAATTATCGACTTCCCGAGGGGCTGCGGGGTAGGTTTTTCAACCCTTAAAGTTCAAGATTTAATATCTCCGGAACTATTCGCCGGAGCACATACAGATTTTGCATGTGGGTTAATAATACCGATAACAACATCCCCTGAATAAATTATCGACTTCCCGAGGGGCTGCGGGGTAGTTTTTTCAACCCTTAAAGTTCAAGATTTAATATCTCCGGAACTATTCGCCGGAGCACATACAGATTTTGCATGTGGGTTAATAATAACGAAAACAACATTCCCTGAAAAAATTATCGACTTCCCGAGGGGCTGCGGGGTAGTCTTTTCAACCCTTAAAGTTCAAAATTTAATATCTCCGGAACTATTCGCCGGAGCACATACAGATTTTGTATGTGGGTTAATTATACCGATGACAACATCCCCTGAAAAAATGATCGACTTCCCGAGGGGCTGCGGGGTAGTTTTTTCAACCCTTAAAGTTCAAAATTTAATATTTCCGAAACTATTCGCCGGAGCACATACAGATTTTGCATGTGGGTTAATAATACCGAAAACAACATTCCCTGAAAAAATTATCGACTTCCCGAGGGGCTGCGGGGTAGTTTTTTCAACCCTTAAAGTTCAAGATTTAATATCTCCGGAACTATTCGCCGGAGCACATACAGATTTTGCATGTGGGTTAATAATACCGATAACAACATCCCCTGAAAAAATTATCGACTTCCCGAGAGGCTGCGGGGTTGTTTTTTCAACCCTTATATTTCAAAATTCAATATTTCCGGAACTATTCGCCGGAGCACATACAGAATTTGTACGTGGGTTAATAATACCGATAACAACATCCCCAGAAAAAATTATCGACTTCCCGAGGAGCTGCGGGGTAGTTTTTTCAACCCTTAAAGTTCAAGATTTAATATCTCCGGAACTATTCGCCGGAGCACATACAGATTTTGCATGTGGGTTAATGATACCGATAACAACATCCCCTGAAAAAATTTTCGACTTCCCGAGGGGCTGCGGGGTAGTTTTTTCAACCCTTGTATTTCAAAATTCAATGTCTCCGGAACTATTCGCCGGAGCACATACAGATTTTGTACGTGGGTTAATAATACCGATAACAACATCCCCTGAAAAAATTATCGACTTCCCGAGAAGCTGCGGGGTAGTTCTTTCAACCCTTAAAGTCAAGATTTAATATCTCCGGAACTATTCGCCGGAGCACATACAGATTTTGCATGTGGGTTAATGATACCGATAACAACATCCCCTGAAAAAATTATCGACTTCCCGAGGGGCTGCGGGGTAGTTTTTTCAACCCTTAAAGTTCAAGATTTAATATCTCCGGAACTATTCGCCGGAGCACAAACAGATTTTGCATGTGGGTTGATAATACCGAACCAACATCCCCTGAAAAAATTATCGACTTCCCGAGGGGCTGCGGGGTAGGTTTTTCAACCCTTAAAGTTCAAGATTTAATATCTCCGGAACTATTCGCCGGAGCACAAACAGATTTTGCATGTGGGTTGATAATACCGAAACAACATCCCCTGAAAAAATTATCGACTTCCCGAGGAGCTGCGGGGTTGTTTTTTCAACCCTTATATTTCAAAATTCAATATTTCCGGAACTATTCGCCGGAGCACATACAGAATTTGTACGTGGGTTAATAATACCGATAACAACATCCCCTGAAAAAATTATCGACTTCCCGAGGGGCTGCGGGGTAGTTTTTTCAACCCTTAAAGTTCAAGATTTAATATCTCCGGAACTATTCGCCGGAGCACATACAGATTTTGCATGTGGGTTAATAATACCGATAACAACATCCCCTGAATAAATTATCGACTTCCCGAGGGGCTGCGGGGTAGTTTTTTCAACCCTTAAAGTTCAAGATTTAATATCTCCGGAACTATTCGCCGGAGCACATACAGATTTTGCATGTGGGTTAATAATAACGAAAACAACATTCCCTGAGAAAATTATCGACTTCCCGAGGGGCTGTGGGGTAGTCTTTTCAACCCTTAAAGTTCTAAATTTAATATCTCCGGAACTATTCGCCGCAGCACATACAGATTTTGTATGTGGGTTAATTATACCGATGACAACATCCCCTGAAAAAATGATCGACTTCCCGAGGGGCTGCAGGGTAGTTTTTTCAACCCTTAAAGTTCAAAATTTAATATTTCCGAAACTATTCGCCGGAGCACATACAGATTTTGCATGTGGGTTAATAATACCGAAAACAACATTCCCTGAAAAAATTATCGACTTCCCGAGGGGCTGCGGGGTAGTTTTTTCAACCCTTAAAGTTCAAGATTTAATATCTCCGGAACTATTCGCCGGAGCACATACTGATTTTGCATGTGGGTTAATAATACCGATAACAACATCCCCTGAAAAAATTATCGACTTCCCGAGAGGCTGCGGGGTTGTTTTTTCAACCCTTATATTTCAAAATTCAATATTTCCGGAACTATTCGCCGGAGCACAAACAGATTTTGCATGTGGGTTGATAATACCGATAACAACATCCCCTGAAAAAATTATCGACTTCCCGAGGGGCTGCGGGGTAGGTTTTTCAACCCTTAAAGTTCAAGATTTAATATCTCCGGAACTATTCGCCGGAGCACATACAGATTTTGCATGTGGGTTAATAATACCGATAACAACATCCCCTGAATAAATTATCGACTTCCCGAGGGGCTGCGGGGTAGTTTTTTCAACCCTTAAAGTTCAAGATTTAATATCTCCGGAACTATTCGCCGGAGCACATACAGATTTTGCATGTGGGTTAATAATAACGAAAACAACATTCCCTGAAAAAATTATCGACTTCCCGAGGGGCTGCGGGGTAGTCTTTTCAACCCTTAAAGTTCAAAATTTAATATCTCCGGAACTATTCGCCGGAGCACATACAGATTTTGTATGTGGGTTAATTATACCGATGACAACATCCCCTGAAAAAATGATCGACTTCCCGAGGGGCTGCGGGGTAGTTTTTTCAACCCTTAAAGTTCAAAATTTAATATTTCCGAAACTATTCGCCGGAGCACATACAGATTTTGCATGTGGGTTAATAATACCGAAAACAACATTCCCTGAAAAAATTATCGACTTCCCGAGGGGCTGCGGGGTAGTTTTTTCAACCCTTAAAGTTCAAGATTTAATATCTCCGGAACTATTCGCCGGAGCACATACAGATTTTGCATGTGGGTTAATAATACCGATAACAACATCCCCTGAAAAAATTATCGACTTCCCGAGAGGCTGCGGGGTTGTTTTTTCAACCCTTATATTTCAAAATTCAATATTTCCGGAACTATTCGCCGGAGCACATACAGAATTTGTACGTGGGTTAATAATACCGATAACAACATCCCCAGAAAAAATTATCGACTTCCCGAGGAGCTGCGGGGTAGTTTTTTCAACCCTTAAAGTTCAAGATTTAATATCTCCGGAACTATTCGCCGGAGCACATACAGATTTTGCATGTGGGTTAATGATACCGATAACAACATCCCCTGAAAAAATTTTCGACTTCCCGAGGGGCTGCGGGGTAGTTTTTTCAACCCTTGTATTTCAAAATTCAATGTCTCCGGAACTATTCGCCGGAGCACATACAGATTTTGTACGTGGGTTAATAATACCGATAACAACATCCCCTGAAAAAATTATCGACTTCCCGAGAAGCTGCGGGGTAGTTCTTTCAACCCTTAAAGTCAAGATTTAATATCTCCGGAACTATTCGCCGGAGCACATACAGATTTTGCATGTGGGTTAATGATACCGATAACAACATCCCCTGAAAAAATTATCGACTTCCCGAGGGGCTGCGGGGTAGTTTTTTCAACCCTTAAAGTTCAAGATTTAATATCTCCGGAACTATTCGCCGGAGCACAAACAGATTTTGCATGTGGGTTGATAATACCGAACCAACATCCCCTGAAAAAATTATCGACTTCCCGAGGGGCTGCGGGGTAGGTTTTTCAACCCTTAAAGTTCAAGATTTAATATCTCCGGAACTATTCGCCGGAGCACAAACAGATTTTGCATGTGGGTTGATAATACCGAAACAACATCCCCTGAAAAAATTATCGACTTCCCGAGGAGCTGCGGGGTTGTTTTTTCAACCCTTATATTTCAAAATTCAATATTTCCGGAACTATTCGCCGGAGCACATACAGAATTTGTACGTGGGTTAATAATACCGATAACAACATCCTCTGAAAAAATTATCGACTTCCCGAGGGGCTGCGGGGTAGTTTTTTCAACCCTTAAAGTTCAAGATTTAATATCTCCGGAACTATTCGCCGGAGCACAAACAGATTTTGCATGTGGGTTGATAATACCGAACCAACATCCCCTGAAAAAATTATCGACTTCCCGAGGGGCTGCGGGGTAGGTTTTTCAACCCTTAAAGTTCAAGATTTAATATCTCCGGAACTATTCGCCGGAGCACAAACAGATTTGGCATGTGGGTTGATAATACCGAAACAACATCCCCTGAAAAAATTATCGACTTCCCGAGGAGCTGCGGGGTTGTTTTTTCAACCCTTATATTTCAAAATTCAATATTTCCGGAACTATTCGCCGGAGCACATACAGAATTTGTAAGTGGGTTAATAATACCGATAACAACATCCCCTGAAAAAATTATCGACTTCCCGAGGGGCTGCGGGGTAGTTTTTTCAACCCTTAAAGTTCAAGATTTAATATCTCCGGAACTATTCGCCGGAGCACATACAGATTTTGCATGTGGGTTAATAATACCGATAACAACATCCCCTGAATAAATTATCGACTTCCCGAGGGGCTGCGGGGTAGTTTTTTCAACCCTTAAAGTTCAAGATTTAATATCTCCGGAACTATTCGCCGGAGCACATACAGATTTTGCATGTGGGTTAATAATAACGAAAACAACATTCCCTGAGAAAATTATCGACTTCCCGAGGGGCTGTGGGGTAGTCTTTTCAACCCTTAAAGTTCTAAATTTAATATCTCCGGAACTATTCGCCGCAGCACATACAGATTTTGTATGTGGGTTAATTATACCGATGACAACATCCCCTGAAAAAATGATCGACTTCCCGAGGGGCTGCAGGGTAGTTTTTTCAACCCTTAAAGTTCAAAATTTAATATTTCCGAAACTATTCGCCGGAGCACATACAGATTTTGCATGTGGGTTAATAATACCGAAAACAACATTCCCTGAAAAAATTATCGACTTCCCGAGGGGCTGCGGGGTAGTTTTTTCAACCCTTAAAGTTCAAGATTTAATATCTCCGGAACTATTCGCCGGAGCACATACTGATTTTGCATGTGGGTTAATAATACCGATAACAACATCCCCTGAAAAAATTATCGACTTCCCGAGAGGCTGCGGGGTTGTTTTTTCAACCCTTATATTTCAAAATTCAATATTTCCGGAACTATTCGACGGAGCACATACAGAATTTGTACGTGGGTTAATAATACCGATAACAACATCCCCTGAAAAAATTATCGACTTCCCGAGGGGCTGCGGGCGAGGGGTAAATTTCTACCCCGCAGCCCCTCGGGAAGTCGATCATTTTTTCAGGGGATGTTGTCATCGGTATAATTAACCCACATACAAAATCTGTATGTGCTCCGGCGAATAGTTCCTGAGATATTAAATTTTGAACTTTAAGGGTTGAAAAGACTACCCCGCAGCCCCTCGGGAAGTCGATCATTTTCTCAGGAAATGTTGTTTTCGGTATTATTAACCCACATGCAAAATCTGTATGTGCTCCGGCGAATAGTTCCGGAGATATTAAATCTTGAACTTTAAGGGTTGAAAAAACTACCCCGCAGCCCCTCGGGAAGTCGATCATTTTTTCAGGGGATGTTGTCATCGGTATAATTAACCCACATACAATATCTGTATGTGCTCCGGCGAATAGTTCCTGAGATATTAAATTTTGAACTTTAAGGGTTGAAAAGACTACCCCGCAGCTCCTCGGGAAGTCGATCATTTTTCCAGGGAATGTTGTTTTCAGTATTATTAACCCACATGCAAAATCTGTATGTGCTCCGGCGAATAGTTCCGGAGATATTAAATCTTGAACTTTAAGGGTTGAAAAACTACCCCGCAGCCCCTCGGGAAGTCGATAATTTTTTCAGGGGATGTTGTTATCGGTATTATTAACCCACATGCAAAATCTGTATGTGCTCCGGCGAATAGTTCCGGAGATATTAAATCTTGAACTTTAAGGGTTGAAAAAACTACCCCGCAGCCCCTCGGGAAGTCGATAATTTTTTCAGGGGATGTTGTTATCGGTATTATTAACCCACATGCAAAATCTGTATGTGCTCCGGCGAATAGTTTCGGAAATATTAAATTTTGAACTTTAAGGGTTGAAAAAACTACCCCGCAGCCCCTCGGGAAGTCGATCATTTTTTCAGGAGATGTTGTCATCGATATAATTAACCCACATACAAAATCTTTATGTGCTCCGGCGAATAGTTCCTGAGATATTAAATTTTGAACTTTAAGGGTTGAAATGACTACCCCGCAGCCCCTCGGAAAGTCGATCATTTTCTCAGGAAATGTTGTTTTCGGTATTATTAACCCACATGCAAAATCTGTATGTGCTCCGGCGAATAGTTCCGGAGATATGGAATTTTGAAATATAAGGGTTGAAAAAACTACCTCGCAGCCCCCCGGGAAGTCGATAATTTTTTCAGGGGATGTTGTTATCGGTATTATTAACCCACGAACAAAATCTGTATGTGCTCCGGCGAATAGTTCCGGAGATATGGAATTTTGAAATATAAGGGTTGAAAAAAATACCCCGCAGCCCCTCGGGAAGTCGATCATTTTTTCAGGGGATGTTGTTATCGGTATTATTAACCCACGAACAAAATCTGTATGTGCTCCGGCGAATAGTTCCGGAGATATGGAATTTTGAAATATAAGGGTTGAAAAAACTACCCCGCAGCCCCTCGGGAAGTCGATAATTTTTTCAGGGGATGTTGTTATCGGTATTATTAACCCACATGCAAAATCTGTATGTGCTCCGGCGAATAGTTCCGGAGATATGGAATTTTGAAATATAAGGGTTGAAAAAAATACCCCGCAGCCCCTCGGGAAGTCGATCATTTTTTCAGGGGATGTTGTTATCGGTATTATTAACCCACGAACAAAATCTGTATGTGCTCCGGCGAATAGTTCCTGAGATATTAAATTTTGAACTTTAAGGGTTGAAAAGACTACCCCGCAGCCCCTCGGGAAGTAGATCATTTTCACAGGAAATGTTGTTTTCGGTATTATTAACCCACATGCAAAATCTGTATGTGCTCCGGCGAATAGTTCCGGAGATATTAAATCTTGAACTTTAAGGGTTGAAAAACTACCCCGCAGCCCCTCGGGAAGTCGATAATTTTTTCAGGGGATGTTGTTATCGGTATTATTAACCCACATGCAAAATCTGTATGTGCTCCGGCGAATAGTTCCGGAGATATGGAATTTTGAAATATAAGGGTTGAAAAAAATACCCCGCAGCCCCTCGGGAAGTCGATCATTTTTTCAGGGGATGTTGTTATCGGTATTATTAACCCACGAACAAAATCTGTATGTGCTCCGGCGAATAGTTCCGGAGATATGGAATTTTGAAATATAAGGGTTGAAAAAACTACCTCGCAGCCCCTCGGGAAGTCGATCATTTTCTCAGGAAATGTTGTTTTCGGTATTATTAACCCACATGCAAAATCTGTATGTGCTCCGGCGAATAGTTCCGGAGATATGGAATTTTGAAATATAAGGGTTGAAAAAAATACCCCGCAGCCCCTCGGGAAGTCGATCATTTTTTCAGGGGATGTTGTTATCGGTATTATTAACCCACGAACAAAATCTGTATGTGCTCCGGCGAATAGTTCCGGAGATATGGAATTTTGAAATATAAGGGTTGAAAAAACTACCCCGCAGCCCCTCGGGAAGTCGATAATTTTTTCAGGGGATGTTGTTATCGGTATTATTAACCCACATGCAAAATCTGTATGTGCTCCGGCGAATAGTTCCGGAGAATTTAAATCTTGAACTTTAAGGGTTGAAAAAACTACCCCGCAGCCCCTGGGGATACGATAAATTTTTCAGGGGATGTTGTTATCGGTATTATTAACCCACATGCAAAATCTGTATGTGCTCCGGCGAATAGTTCCGGAGATATTAAATTTTGAACTTTAAGGGTTGAAAAAACTACCCCGCAGCCCCTCAGGAAGTCGATAATTTTTTCAGGGGATGTTGTTATCGGTATTATTAACCCACATCCAAAATCTGTATGTGCTCCGGCGAATAGTTCCGGAGATATTGAATTTTGAAATATAAGGGTTGAAAAAAATAACCCGCAGCCCCTCGGGAAGTCGATCATTTTTTCAGGGGATGTTGTCATCGGTATAATTAACCCACATACAAAATCTGTATGTGCTCCGGCGAATAGTTCCTGAGATATTAAATTTTGAACTTTAAGGGTTGAAAAGACTACCCCGCAGCCCCTCGGGAAGTCGATCATTTTTTCAGGGAATGTTGTTTTCGGTATTATTAACCCACATGCAAAATCTGTATGTGCTCTGGCGAATAGTTCCGGAGATATTAAATCTTGAACTTTAAGGGTTGAAAAAACTACCCCGCAGCCCCTCGGGAAGTCGATAATTTTTTCAGGGAATGTTGTTTTCGGTATTATTAACCCACATGCAAAATCTGTATGTGCTCCGGCGAATAATTCCGGAGATATTAAATCTTGAACTTTAAGGGTTGAAAAAACTACCCCGCAGCCCCTCGGGAAGTCGATAATTTATTCAGGGGATGTTGTTATCGGTATTATTAACCCACATGCAAAATCTGTATGTGCTCCGGCGAATAGTTCCGGAGATATTAAATCTTGAACTTTAAGGGTTGAAAAACCTACCCCGCAGCCCCTCGGGAAGTCGATAATTTTTTCAGGGGATGTTGTTATCGGTATTATTAACCCACATGCAAAATCTGTTTGTGCTCCGGCGAATAGTTCCGGAGATATTAAATTTTGAACTTTAAGGGTTGAAAAGACTATTCCGCAGCCCCTCGGGAAGTCGGTATAATTTTTTCAGGCGATATTTCCATTGCTATACGGAACCCACATCCAAAATATTCAAGTGCTCTGGCGAACAGACGATCATATGAGAGAGAAACTAGAATCAGCCTGCACGCCACTGGCCTGGAGCGTTCGGGTGTTTCCGCCAAACGGTCTGCTGAAACAGTCTGCTAGGTTCACACCGGTAATTATTATTGTAATTACAATACAATTACAACTCTGTAAATGAAATTATTTTATACTAAATATCCTGGTTTGATATTTTCTATAAACAATTTTGTCTTTTTGCGCGTATGTTGTGGGGAACATCGCGTTATCATTTTGCCCAAATGTCTGTAACTTTCGAATTTTTTGACGGAAATGGTCCCAAACGATTTAGTTCGACTCCCCAATGAAGAATTCGAGGTCGAATTTGATTCTGTCCGGCCGGCCGTTGCCACAATAACTTGAGAACGGAAAGAGCTAGCGACTTGAAATTTTCAGGGTAGGTGGCGCATCCCAATACGACGGACAAGTTCGTTAATGGGCATAATCTGCCCAATGGTTTCCGAATAATAATTTTGTTTTCAACCAATATAAATCCGATCGAATTGAAACTTGGTGAGTAGTTGTGAAATTATGTGCGAATCGTATGGCTAGAAAATTATTAAAAAATTATTAAAAAATATTTTTGTTGTCACGATAACTTGAGAACGGAAAGAGATAGCGGCTTGAAGTTTTCAGGTAGGATGTGCATCAGAACGCGACATTTGAGTTTGTTTATAAGCATAATCGGCTAAACGGTTTTAGAGATATAGCCATCTGAAATTTGGTTGTTTTTTTCTCCTCATTAACTCAAAAAATACTAAACCGATTGAACTGAAACATGGTTATTAGTTGTAGAATGCCAACGCGAAGATTCTGCAAACTATTTGTCTGAAATTGCTGAAATTTTGCAAGAGCCTTTAACACCCAACTCTACTGCCAAGTTTCAAGTTTTAACACGATCGGTTAAATATTGTTGGAGATTCGAGCAGCCTTGTGTGAGTTCAGTAGATGGGTGACCGTTACCTCGATAACTTTCGAACAAAAGGAGATAGGGACTTGCAATTTTCAGGGTAGGCTGCGTATCCGAATGGGAGAGTTAAGTTCGTTTTTGGGCATAATCGGTTTAACGGTTTCCGAGGTATACGCACCTGGAATATTATTTCCTCGATAACTCAAAAAATTAAGATTCGATCGAATTGAAGCTTGGTAACTATTAGTAGAAAATCAACATAAAGACGTGTTCAAGATTTTTTAAGAACCGTACCCCTAGAAAATTTGAAAAAAATGACGAAAAAAAAATTTTTGTATGAACCGTACACCTAGAAAATTCCAAAGAAATTACGAAAAAAAAGATTCCTTCAAGCACTGACATGAAGTCAGGAGCTTTTACGCGTATGTTCTATTGTCCATTCTCCTGTATTGAACACCCTTAAACGAATTTACTATGGTAAATTATGTTGTCCATTCTGCTGTATTGGACACTTAATTCGAATTTACCATGGTAAATTCGAATTAGGAGTGTCCACTACAGGAGAATGGACAACATAATTTACCATAGTAAATTCGATTAAGGGTGTCCAATACAGGAGAATGGACAATAGAACATACGCGCAAAAGCTCCTGACTTCACGTCAGTGCTTGGAGCAATTTTTTTTCGTATATTTTTTGAATTTTTTTTATAGGAATAGAAGAAATATACTTGTCAAAATGGTTTGCATTCACACGCATGGCTTTTCTTCTAGACAAAGATAAACCAAGACCTACAATAGATCAAAAAAAAATATATAAAAATTTAAAAGAAACTCTTTTTTTAAGGCTTCTTAGCGCATTTACAATTAAAAAATCACTAGTGGCTACTATCACATCGTCTACATCCATGTCGAGGAACACGCAAACACTGATACGGGTGGGAACGCAGCGAATACCGCAAACTCTCCAAACAGCCCGCACAATGTTTGTTGCAGCGCGCGCGGTTTGTTCGGAGTGTTCTGTTGCAAGTGAATACGCACCTTTAGACTCACTCACTCATAAACACAAAATTTCACCCGCGGGGTCTGGGGGCCCGGGAGCTGAACCTTTTATTTAATTTTTGCGCGTATGTTCTGGGGAACATTGCGTTATAGTTTTGCCCAAATGTCTGTAACTTTCGAATTTTTTGACGAAAATGGTCTCAAACGATTAAGTTCGATTCCCCAATGAAGAATTCGAGGTCAAATTTGATTCTGTCCGTCCGGCCGTTGCCACGATAACTTGAGAACGAAAAGAGCTAGCGACTTGAAATATTCAGGGTAGGCGGCGCATCCCAATACGACGGACAAGTTTGTTAATGGGCATAATCGGCCCAGTGGTTTCCGAGTAATAATTTTGTTTTCAACCAATATAAATCCGATCGAATTGAAACTTGGTGGGTAGTTGTAGAATATGAACCTAAGCACGTTTGTGAAATTTTGTGCGAATCGTGTGGCTTAAAAATTTTAAAAAATTGGTTCAAGCACTGACGTGAAGTCAGAAGCTTTTGCGCGTATGTTCTATTGTACATTCTTCTGTATTGGACACCCTTAATCGAATTTACCATGGTAAATTATGTTGTCCATTCTCCTGTATTGGACACTCTTAATTCGAATTTACCACGGTAAATTCGAATAAAGTGTCCAATACAGGAGAATGGACAACATAATTTACAATGCTAAAATCGATTAAGGGTGTCCAATACAGAAGAATGTACAATAGAACATACGCGCAAAAGCTTCTGACTTCACGTCAGTGCTTGAACCAATTTTTTTTTCGTGATATTTTTAAAATTTTCTAGGGGTACGGTTCTTAATGTTTTTTTTGCGTCATTTTTTTCAAATTTTCTAGGGGTACGGTTCTTACAAAATTTTAAACACGTCTTTATGTTGATTTTCTACTACTAGTTACCAAGCACCAATTCGATCGAATATTTATATTTTGAGTTATTAAGGAAATAATATTCCAGGTGGGTATAACTCGGAAACCGTTAGACCGATTATGCCCCAAAACGAACTCAACTCTCCCTTTCGGATACGCAACCTACCCTGAAAATTGCAAGTCCCTATCTCCTTTCGTTCGAAAGTTATCGAGGCAACGGTCACCCATCTACTGAACTCACACAAGAATGCTCGAATCTCCAACAATATTTAACCGATCGTATTAAAACTAGAAACTTGGCAGTAGAGTTAGGTTATGAAGGCTCTTGCAAAATTTCAGCAATTTCAAACGAATAGTTACTGATATATAGAATTTTTTTTTTTATTTTCAATGATTTATTAAAAATTTTCTACAAATGCTATCCTCACCAAATATTGCAAACATTTTCGCGTTGGCATTCTACATTAATTCAATCGGTTCAGTATTTTTCGAGTTAATGAGGAACAAAAAACCACGAAATATCGGAAAATTTCAGATGGCTATAACTCCAAAACCGTTTGGCCGATTATGCTCATAAACAAACTGAAATGTCGCGTTCTGGTGCACATCCTAACCTGAAAACTTCAAGCTGCTATCTCATTCCGTTCTCAAGTTATCGTGACAACAAAAATATTTTTTAATAATTTTTTTAAAATTTTCTAGCCAAACGATTCGCACAAAATTTCACAAACGTGCTTAGGTTCATATTCTTCAACTACTCACCAAGTTTCAATTCGATCGGAGTTATATTGGTTGAAAACAAAATTATTACTCGGAAACCACTGAGCCGATTATGCCCATTAACGAACTTGTCCGTCGTATTGGGATGCGCCACCTACCCTGAAAATTTCAAGTCGCTAGCTCTTTTCGTTCTCAAGTTATCGTGGCAACGGCCGGCCGGCCGGACAGAATCAAATTTGACCTCGAATTCTTCATTGGGGTATCGAACTTAATCGTTTGAGACCATTTTCGTCAAAAAATTCGAAAGTTACAGACATTTGGGCAAAACTATAACGCGATGTTCCCCAGAACATACGCGCAAAAATTATTAAAAAATATTTTTGTTGTCACGATAACTTGAGATCGGAATGAGATAGCGGCTTGAAGTTTTCAGGTTAGGATGTGCACCAGAACGCGACATTTCAGTTTGTTTATGAGCATAATCGGCCAAACGGTTTTAGAGTTATAGCCATCTGAAATTTTCTGAAATTTGGTGGTTTTTTGTTCCTCATTAACTCGAAAAATACTGAACCGATTGAATTCAAACATGGTTATTAGTTGTAGAATGCCAACTCGAATATGTTTGCAAAATTTGGTGAGGATAACATTTGTAGAAATTTTTAATAAATCACTGAAAATAAAAAAAAAATTATATATCAGTAACTATTCGTTTGAAATTGCTGAAATGTTGCAAGAGCCTTCATAACCTAACTCTACTGCCAAGTTTCAAGTTTTAATACGATCGGTTAAATATTGTTGGAGATTCGAGCATTCTTGTGTGAGTTCAGTAGATGGGTGGCCGTTGCCTCGATAACTTTCGAAGGAAAGGAGATAGGAACTTGCAATTTTCAGGGTAGGTTGCGTATCCGAAAGGGATCGGTCTAACGGTTTCCGAGTTATACCCACCTAGAATATTATTTCCTTAATAACTCAAAAAATAAATATTCGATCGAATTGGTGCTTGGTAACTAGTAGTAGAAAATCAACATAAAGACGTGTTTAAAATTTTGTAAGAACCGTACCCCTAGAAAATTTGAAAAATATTACGAAAAAAAAATTTTTAAGAACCGTACCCCTAGAAAATTTTAAAAAAATCACGAAAAAAAAAAATTGGTTCAAGCACTGACGTGAAGTCAGAAGCTTTTGCGCGTATGTTCTATTGTCCATTCTTCTGTATTGGAGAAGAATGCAGAAGAATGGACAATAGAACATACGCGCAAAAGCTTCTGACTTCACGTCAGTGCTTGAACCAATTTTTACTTTATCTTGTTGCGAACCAATTGATAGTAAGAACTAATTTTCTGCTAATGTAATATATGTATTTCCTGGTTAAAATGTTTAGTATAGGCGAGTGAAAATACTCTGGATCGTAATATATCGAAATAAGTAGTATCGATACTTGGATCGTACCGCTTCGAAAGTATCGATACATGAAATATCGAGTATTCACGTATTAGTGTACAGTCGGAAAATAAATCATTTCGATTTGTGAATAAGATGTCTACAACATGTGTTGTAATTTTCTACTAATGTAATATATGTATTTCCTGGTTAAAATGTTTAGTATAGGCGAGTGAAAATACTCTGGATCGTAAGATATCGAAATAAGTAGTATCGATACTTAAATCGTACCGCTTCGAAAGTATCGATACATGAAATATCGAGTATTCACGTATTAGTGTACAGTCGGAAAATAAATCATTTCGATTTGTGAATAAGATGTTTACAACAAGTGCATGTACATCTTACCTGTAAAGATTATATAATTTTAAATTAATTCATTGAAATATTTATTATAATAAAACACAATATGCTCATAGTACATAATTAATTATCTGATTTACCTTCTTTCATTCATTTCTGACAATTTTAAGTACCGTAAAACCCGGCACCTTTGCCCAGCGCTTACAACTTTGCCCACTTCCGAGGGCATACTTGACGGCAAGCCCGTTAGAACGTTGTGTCATTAAGGTTGGCTGGAATGGGTAGTTCATCCCCAACTGCTGCTGAAATGAGTCAGACTCGAATATCAGTTAAGGAAAATGACGTCCTTTTTCGCTAGTTTTGAAGACTAAAAGCTAAGGTCCACAAAGACATCATTTATGAATGGATTCAAAAGAAAATTTTAATAGTTGTGCCCTGATACCTTATGACCAACATGGCTGAGGAACGTTACGCCACTGAGTGCATTCTACACGAATCGAGACAGTACAGAGGAAGTTTCTTCATATTCATTCATATTAACTTTAGATTCTTCTACAATGAGGGCACCTGTCTGGTCCTTTATCGCGATGTGGGTCTACCATACTTCCATTGTAGAATCACAGGGTTCACTATGATCTCCATTGCCTTTTGCAAATTTTTAACTGAATGGTCGATTGTCCTTTGCCGTTTCATGTACAATTTTGTCGTACAAAGTATAGTAAGGGTCCAGGGCCGTAGCTAGAGATGACTTTGAGGTAGGGCAATGGAGGTTATGGGTAGGGCAGAAGTAAAAAATTTTACTCGATGTGATCTGATGAATCAATTTTCATCGTACCTACGTTTGATTGCAATAGGTAGTTAATATCAAAATATTTATATTTATATTTGCAACTTGGCTGCACAGTTAGGTTCTGAAGGCTCTCGCAAAATTTCAGCGATATCGAACGAATAGTTACTGATGTATGGAATTTTTCTCGATAATTTTCAATGATTTTTTCAAAATTTTCTAGTTGTACGATCCTCACGAAATTTTGCAAGAATTGTCACGTTGGTATTATACAACTAATTACCATGTTTGAATTTAATCGGTTCTGTATTTTTCGAGTTATGGATGAAATAACAGCCAAATTTCAGATAGGTATAACTCAAAAATCGTTTGGCTGACTATACCTATAGACGAACTCAAATGTCGCATTCAGATGCACAACCTAACCTGAAAATTTCAAGTCGCTGTCTCTTTTCGTTCTCAGGTTATTGTGACATAAAAATATTTTTTAATAATTTTTTTTTAATTTTTCAGTGACACGATTCTCACAAAATTCCTCAAACGGGCTTAGATTAATATTCAACAACCATTCATCATGTTTCAATTTGATCGGATTCATATTGGTTGAAAATAAAATTATTACTCGGAAAACATTGGGCAGATTATGCCCATCAATGAACTTGTCCGTCGTATTGGGATGCGCCACCTACCCGGAAAATTTCAAGTCGCTATCTCATTCCTTTCCCAAGTTATCGTGGCAATGGACGACCGGACGGCCGGCTGGCCGGACGGAATCAAATTTGTCCTCAAATTGTTCTTCAGGTAGTCGAACTCAGTCGTTTGAGACCATAAACGGCAAAAATTCAGAAATTACAGACATTTGGGCAAAATGATAATGTGATGTACCCCAGAACATTCGCGCAAAAATAATTCTGAAGATTATCGTTAAATGTCCGATGAAGGAGTCTGATATAGACTGTGAGACGTTACGAAATAGTTGTTTATTCTGAAATTCGAGAAGTTCCGAATAATTATCAACAATTCTGTTGATTTTGCATCTTTGTGCAGAATAAATAATTAGTACACGAGGTGCTTCTGAAAATGCAGCGTGTTGTCTATACAGGGTGAGTCTTTGACCACTGCATTAATTTTAACCAAAGATTCCTCTCATCAAATGAAACACTTTTTTCATTTACCATTTTTCCAGATTCGGCTCAGGTAAAAAGATACAGGCTGTTGAAATTTGGAAAAAAATCAGTTTTTGTTTTGTAGCTTTGGCATCCTTTTTTCGAATAAAATGAATGTTGGCGTAAAGTTTCCTATAACTATGATACATATTTTCCAAATATTAGTTATTTTCTACTTCTACTGGTTTTCTAGTTATGGACTCGTGGATTCATAAAACTAAACGAAATTAGCATAAAGAAAGCATATAAAGTTTTTCTTGAGTCATTTCAAGAATATTCCATCGTTTTAGAACATTATATTATTCTTCATCATTTCTCCTTAAACGCACCGTTTTCGAGATATTCTTCATTGAATGTTTTTAAATGGAAAACTCCAGAAATTTCACTACTTTTATGGATCCGTCCCTGATTGTTGAAATCCCGAATCCCCCCCCCCTAGCTACGGCCCCGTAAGGGTACATTTCTCCCTAGAACCATGTCATTAGCCAACAAATTTCCTGAATTGGAATTCTTCTGCATGTAAAAAGGGTTCCTTCCAGTGGCCTCGGGTTGTTCCGGTTCTTTATATGTGAGTCTCTTATTGTTTGTGTTAAGGTTTCAGCTCAGTATTAAGTAATTATGTAAAATATTTTTGTAGGAGACTTTGTCCCTGTATTGTATGAAAAATAGATTTTTAATCTGTAATGAATATTATTATTATATATAACAAAGTCGACACATAACACAACTGACTCTCCTTAATCACACAAGCTTCTAGGAGCTTCAGATGGATCTCCTTGGGGAAGATCTAGGAGCTAAGTATAATCACAATAATGTCATTAGCAAGCGCGCCAAAGCATATTTACCCCACGTCAATGCTTTTTTAGCGTTTTTGCGCGATGTTCTGGGGAACATCGCGTTATCATTTTGCCCAAATGTCTGTAACTTTCGAATGTTTTGACGAAAATGGTATCAAACGATTTGGTTCGACTCCCCGATGAAGAATTTGAGGTCAAATTTGATTCTATCCGGCCGGCCATCCTGCCGTTGTCACGATAACTTGAGACCGGAAAGAGCTAGCGACTTGAAATTTTCAGGGTAGGTGGCGCATCCCAATACGACGGACAAATTCGTAAATGGGCATAATCGGCCTAATGGTTTCCGAGTAATAATTTTGTTTTCAACCAATATGAATCGCATCGAATAGAAACTTGGTGAATAGTTGTACATTATAAACCTAAGCACGTTCGTGGAATTTTGTGAGGATCGTATCACTACGCGATAACCTGAGAACGGAAAGAGAGATCGATTTGAAATTTTCAGGTTAGGTTGTATATCTGAATGCGACATTTGAGTTTGTTTATAAGCATAATCGGACAAACGGTTTTGGAGTTACACCAATCTGAAATTTGGTTGTTATTTCCTCACTAACTTGAAAAATATAGAAGCGATCCAATTCAAGCATGGTTATTAGATGTAGAATGCCAACGCGAAAGTTGCTCCAAATTTCGTGAGGATCGTATCATTAGAAAATTTTTGAAAAATCATTGAAAATTATTGAAAAAAATTCTATATATCAAAAACTATTCATCCAATATCGCTGAAATTTTGCGAGAACCTTCAGAATCTAACTCGACTACTAAGTTCTAAGTTTGAACACGATCGGATATATATTGTTGGAGATTCGAGCAGCCTTGTGTGAGTTCAGTAGATGGATGGGTGACCGATGCCTCGATAACTTTTCAGGGTATGTTGCGTATCCGAATGGGAGAGTTAAGTTCGTTTACGTGCATAATCGGTCCAACGGTTCCGCAGTTATAGGCCACATTAGTTAGGTTAGAATCATTCTCTTGGCGGGAGATCCATATTCAAATTTTTTAACATGGAAATTCAACTTTGAGATGAAACCACCCTATTTAAAAGAGAATGTTAGTACAGAAACATCAAGTATTGGGTACCTTCATCATTAGTGCATGTTTTCATGTTCTTTCCACATCAAAATCTACTTCGATTTATTCTTAAATCAAAATTGAAACCAGTGTAGTTCGAAAGATTTCCGTATGTCGTAGATGACTTCTGTTGTGCGTCATTACAAGGCCGATTTAGGGTTATGTTATTATGTTTGACTGATTTCGAGTGAGTTAAGACATACGCCAATCGAAGTTGGTGAACACTTTTATATTCATTAATTATTTTGGAAATATACAATTTTGTCATGAAAACTTGATTCTAGATTGTTGAGAAAGTATTTCAACGATAAACCTTAAGAGATTAGCCAAAGTATCTAAAAACAGGCAAGAAATTTGCACCGGTGTGAACTGGAAAAAATTTTAGCAGTCAGAATAAGATCTCATTTGGATAAATTTAACATTCTGCCGCCACGCCAGTCAGGCTTCCGGAAGGGTTATGGTTGCTGTGCAGCTCTTCTCGATATTGTGGATACCATTATTCGAAATATTGACACTGGTAAAAGCTGTGTTTTATTGCTTTTGGATTACTCCAAGGCTTTTGATAGAGTGAATCATCAACTGTTGGCTGCGATACTGGGGCATATAGGATTATCCGATAGGGCCGTGAAACTTGTAAGGAGTTATCTTCAAAATAGGTATCAGTATGTGGAGACATTGACAGGTAGATCGGAGTTGGGATTGGTCGGAAGTGGAGTTCCGCAGGGCTCGGTTCTTGCTCCAATTTTGTTCTGCGTTTATACATTTTTCGTCACCAATGGACTGCAGTACTGTGTGGACTTTGAGTACGCTGATGACACGCAGCTACTCTTCACTTTTGAGTCAGCAGCATTGCACCGGGCAACAAGTGAGATCAATGCGGATAACGATCTGTTGGTAAAAAATTCAAATGAACATCAGCTTTCCTTGAATCCAATTAAAACAAAGGTTCTCGTATTTGGAAAAGACAGCAAAAATTTGGAGTCTCTTTTGGATGTCAGAGTTGAGGGTGTCAAGATTCCTGTGGTAAGATCTGCACGTAATTTGGGGGTTATTCTGGATACAGAGCTCCGATTTACCGAACACGTCACATCTTGTGTTCAGCGAGCGTATTCAGGATTGAAAAAGTTATACGGTAGTAGACGTCAACTCCCTCAAAGGTCTAAAATTTTACTGACTGACTCACTGGTTTTGAGCCATTTCAATTATTGTGACGCTGTTTATGGGCCATGCTTGCGGGTTGTTGATAAGACAAGGATACAGAGAGTGCAACGTTCTTGCCTGAGGTTCATTTATGGCATAAGGAAATATGAACCAGTTATCCATAAGTTGAAGTGCTGTCAATGGTTGAGCATGGATAAGCGAAGGGAGCTGCATTCCGTGGTTTTGTTCCATTCCATTATCTGTTTTCGAAAGCCCCCATATCTGTATAACAAAATAAGGTTTAGGTCGGACGTTCACAATGTAAATGTTAGATTTAGGGGATTAATTTCACCACCTGCTCATAGAACATCTTTATTCCGCAGATCTTTTTCATTTTCGATCTATTTCCTGTATAACCGCATATCTTCCTCTCTTAGGCTGAGTCATCCATCGCGGTTCAAAAGTAAGTATCGGAAAATGTTGCTGAACACATAGAACTAAGGGCAAGTTTGTGCTGAATTTTATAGATTCCTCTGGTGTGCACATTCTTGTAGCTTATGGTATGAGGTGTGGGAATGAATACTAGTTTTTCGTTGGTATTTTTGGGCTTACAATAATAACAGTATCGCTGACGTAAGTCCTTTTGCAGTATTTTTTTCTCTTCAATGTATTCTGAAAAATTGTATCATTTCTCTGCAATAAATGTATTATTATTATTATTATTATTATTATCCACATCCACACATACACTCAACGACCAAAAAATGTTCAAATTGAAATATTAATAACTCGATAAGTACTTGGTGAATAATTATGAAATTTGAGAGTGTTGCTCATGGATGCCTAAAGAATCGAAATAAAATGTCAAATGATTTGTGTAGCCCCCAAGGGCGGTGGCTGGGGGCGGTAAAACGAAAAATGCTATAACTCGAAAAATATTGAGTGTTCCACGATGAACTTTGGATATGTGGTCAAGAATGGCGTAAATAAAAAGATGTAGTAGGTCCCATAGTTTGTGCGGCCCCAGGGGGGCGGCGATCGGGGGCGGAATATCGAAAAATGCCATAACTCGGAAAATATTGAGTGTTCCACGATGAGCTTTGGATATGTTGTCTGGAATGGCGTAAATAAAAAGATGTAGTAGGTCCCATAGTTTGTGCGGCCCCAGGGGGGCGGCAATCGGGGGCGGTATATGGAAAAATGCGATAACTCGGAAAACATTGAGTGTTCCACGATGAGCTTTGGATATGTTGTCTGGAATGGCGTAAATAAAAAGATGTAGTAGGTCCCATAGTTTGTGCGGCCCCAGGGGGGGCGGCAATCGGGGGCGGTATACGAAAAATGCTATAACTCGGAAAAGATTGAGTCTTCCACGATGAACTTTGGATATGTGGTCAAGAATGGCGTAAATAAAAGATGTAGTAGGTCCCATAGTTTGTGCGGCCCCAGGGGGCGGCGATCGGGGGCGGTATATCGAAAAATGCCATAACTCGGAAAATATTGAGTGTTCCACGATGAGCTTTGGATATGTTGTCTGGAATGGCGTAAATAAAAAGATGTAGTAGGTCCCATAGTTTGTGCGGCCCCAGGGGGGCGGCAATCGGGGGCGGTATATGGAAAAATGCGATAACTCGGAAAATATTGAGTGTTCCACGATGAGCTTTGGATATGTTGTCTGGAATGGCGTAAATAAAAAGATGTAGTAGGTCCCATAGTTTGTGCAGCCCCAGGAGGGGCGGCAATCGGGGGCGGTATATGGAAAAATGCGATAACTCGGAAAATATTGAGTGTTCCACGATGAGCTTTGGATATGTTGTCTGGAATGGCGTAAATAAAAAGATGTAGTAGGTCCCATAGTTTGTGCGGCCCCAGGGGGCGGCGATCGGGGGCGGTATATCGAAAAATGCCATAACTCGGAAAATATTGAGTGTTCCACGATGAGCTTTGGATATGTTGTCTGGAATGGCGTAAATAAAAAGATGTAGTAGGTCCCATAGTTTGTGCGGCCCCAGCGGGGCGGCAATCGGAGGCGGTATATCGAAAAATGCGATAACTCGGAAAATATTGAGTTTTCCAGGATAAGCTTTAGATATGTGGTCGAGAATGGCGTAATTACAAAGATGTAGTAGGTCCCATAGTTTGTGCGGCCCCAGGGGGGCGGTGTATCGAAAAATGCCATAACTCGGAAAATATTGAGTGTTCCACGATGAGCTTTGAATAAGTTGTCTAGAATGGCGTGAATACAAAGATGTAGTAGGTCCCATAGTTTGTGCAGCCCCAGGGGGGCGGCAATTGGGGGCGGTATATCGAAAAATGCCATAATTCGGAAAATATTGAGTGTTCCACGCCCCCGATTGCCGCCCCCTGGGGCCGCACAAACTATGAGACCTACTACATCTTTGTATTTACGCCATTCTAGACGACATATCCGAAGCTCATCGTGGAACACTCAATATTTTCCGAGTTATGGCATTTTTCGATATACCGCCCCCCTGAGCCGCACAAACTATGGGACCTACTACATCTTTGTATTCACGCCATTCTAGACAACATATCCAAAGCTCATCGTGGAACACTTAATATTTTCCGAGTTATGGCATTTTTTGTTACACCGCCCCCTGGGCCGCACAAACTATGGGACCTACTACATCTTTTTATTTATGCCATTCTAGACCACATATCCAAAGCTCATTGTGGAACACTCAATATTTTCCGAGTTATATCATTTTTCGTTATACCTCCCCCGATCTTAGCCCCCCTGGGACCGCACAAACTATGGGACCTACTACATATTTTTATTTACACCATTGTAGACGACATATCCAAAGCTCATCGTGGAACACCCAATATTTTCTGAGTTACGGCATTTTTCGATATACCGCCCCCGATCGCCGCCCCCCTGGGGCCGCACAAACTATGGGACCTACTACATCTTTTTACTTACGCCATTCGAGACCACATATCCAAAGCTCATCGTGGAACACTCAATACTTTCCAAGTTATATCATTTTTCGTTATACCGCCGCCGATCGCCGCCCCCCTGGGGCCGCACAAACTATGGAACCTACTACATATTTTTATTTACGCCATTCTAGACGACATATCCAAAGCTCATCGTGGAACACTCAATATTTTCCGAGTTACCGCATTTTTCGATATACCGCCCCCCTGGGGCCGCACAAACTATGGGACCTACTACATCTTTTTATTTACGCCATTCTAGACCACATATCCAAAGATCATCGTGGAACACTCAATATTTTCCGAGTTATATCATTTTTCGTTATACCGCCCCCGATCGCCGCCCCCCTGGTACCGCACAAACTATGGGACCTACTACATCTTTTTATTTACGCCATTCTAGACGACATATCCAAAGCTCATCGTGGAACAATCAATATTTTCCGAGTTATCGCATTTTTCGATATACCACCCCCGATTGCCGCCCCCCTGGGGCCGCACAAACTATGGGACCTACTACATCTTTTTATTTACGCCATTCTAGACAACATATCCAAAGCTCATAGTGGAACACTCAATATTTTCCGAGTGATGGCATTTTTCGATATACCGCCCCCGATCACCGCCCCCCTGGGGCCGCACAAACTATGGGACCTACTACATCTTTTTATTTACGCCATTCTAGAAGACATATCCAAAACTCATCGTGGAACAATCAATATTTTCCGAGTTATCGCATTCTTCGATATACCGCCCCCGATTGCCGCCCCCCTGGGGCCGCACAAACTATGGGACCTACTACATCTTTGTAATTACGCCATTCTCGACCACATATCCAAGGCTCATCCTGGAACACTCAATATTTTCCGAGTAATCGCATTTTTCGATATACCGCCCCCGATTGCCGCCCCCCTGGGGCCGCACAGACTATGGGACCTACTACATCTTAGTATTTACGCCATTCCAGACAACATATCCAAAGCTCATCGTGGAACACTCAATATTTTCCGAGTTATGGCATTTTTCGATATGCCGCCCCCCTAGGGCCGCACAAACTATGGGACCTACTACATCTTTGTATTCACGCCATTCTAGACAACATATCCAAAGCTCATCGTGGAACACTCAATATTTTCCGAGTTATGGCATTTTTCGATACACCGCCCCCCTGGGGCCGCACAAACTATGGGACCTACTACATCTTTTTATTTACGCCATTCTTGGCCACATATCCAAAGCTCATCGTGGAACACTCAATATTTTCCGAGTTATATCATTTTTCGTTATACCGCCTCCGATCGCCGCCCCCCTGGGGCCGCACAAACTATGGGACCTACTACATCTTTTTATTTACGCCATTCTAGATCACATATCCAATGCTCATCGTGGAACACTCAATATTTTCAGAGTTATCGCATTTTTCAATATACCGCTCCCGATTGCCTCCCCCCTGGGGCCGCACAAACTATGGGACATACTACATCTTTTTATTTACGCCATTCTAGACAACATATCCAAAGCTCATCGTGGAACACTCAATATTTTCCGAGTTATGGCATTTTTCGATATACCGCCCCTGATTGCCGCCCCCCCTGGGGCCGCACAAACTATGGGACTTACTACATCTTTTTACTTACGCCATTCTAGACCACATATCCAAAGCTCATCGTGGAAAACTCAATATTTTCCGAGTTATATCATTTTTCGTTATACTGCCCCCGATCGCCGCCCCCCTGGGGCCGCACAAACTATGGAACCTACTACATCTTTTTATTTACGCCATTCTAGACGACATATCCAAAGCTCATCGTGGAACACTCAATATTTTCCGAGTTACCGCATTTTTCGATATACCGCCCCCCTGGGGCCGCACAAACTATGGGACCTACTACATCTTTTTATTTACGCCATTCTAGACCACATATCCAAAGCTCATCGTGGAACACTCAATATTTTCCGAGTTATATCATTTTTTGTTATACCACCCCCGATCGCCGCCCCCTGGTACCGCACAAACTATGGGACCTACTACATCTTTTTATTTACGCCATTCTAGACGACATATCCAAAGCTCATCGTGGAACAATCAATATTTTCGAGTTATCGCATTTTTCGATATACCGCCCCCGATTGCCGCCCCCCTGGGGCCGCACAAACTATGGGACCTACTACATCTTTTTATTTACGCCATTCTAGACAACATATCTAAAGCTCATAGTGGAACACTCAATATTTTCCGAGTGATGGCATTTTTCGATATACCGCCCCCGATCACCGCCCCCCTGGGGCCGCACAAACTATGGGACCTACTACATCTTTTTATTTACGCCATTCTAGAAGACATATCCAAAGCTCATCGTGGAACACTCAATATTTTCCGATATACCGTCCCCGATTGCCGCCCCCCTGGGGCCGCACAAACTATGGGACCTACTACATCTTTTTATTTACGCCATTCTAGACAACATATCCAAAGCTCATCGTGGAACACTCAATATTTTTCGAGTTATGGCATTTTTCGATATACCGCCCCCGATCGTTGCCCCCCTGGGGCCGCACAAACTATGGGACCTACAACATCTTTGTATTTACGCCATTCCAGACAACATATCCAAAGCTCATCGTGGAACACTCAATATTTTCCGAGTTATGGCATTTTTCGATATACCGCCCCGATCGCCGCCCCCCTGGGGCCGCACAAACTATGGGACCTACTACATCTTTTTATTTACGCCATTCTTGACCACATATCCAAAGTTCATCGTGGAACACTCAATATTTTTCGAGTTATAGCATTTTTCGTTTTACTGCCCCCAGCCACCGCCCCCTGGGGGCTACACAAATCATTTGACATTTTATTTCGATTCTTTAGGCATCCATGAGCAACACTCTCAAATTTCATAATTATTCACCAAGTACTTATCGAGTTATTAATATTTCAATTTTAACATTTTTTGGTCGTTGAGTGTATGTGTGGATGTGGATAACTTCACACCGGTGAAATTTGCGTAAATTTTAGGTCCATAAGAAATGCATGGGGAATTGACAGCTCGGATCCACGGATGGATCGCAATTAAAATTTCCTGCCTAACCTATCTAATGTGGTCTATACCCACCTGGAATATTATTTCCTCGATAACTCAATAAATATAAACTCGATCGAATTGAAGCTTGGTAACTAGTTGTAGAATATCGATATAAAGACGTGTTTGAAAGAACCGTACCCCTAGAAAATTAATAAAAAATTACGAAAAAACAAATGTTGTAAGAACCGTACCCCAAGAAAATTTCAAAAAAATTACGAAAAATAAATTGGTTCAAGCACTGACGTGAAGTCAGGAGCTTTTGCGCGTATGTTCTATTGTCCATTCTCCTGTGTTGGACATTCTTAATCGAATTTACTATGGTGAATTCTATTGTCCATTCTGCTATATTGGGCACTCCTAATCGAATTTACCATGGTAAATTCGGAATTTACCATGGAATGTACCATGGTAAATTCGATGGTAAATTCGATTAAGAGTGTCCAATAGAGCATGTAACATGGTAATCACCATGTACCATGGTAAATTCGGAATTTATCATGGAATGTACCATGGTAAATTCTATTAAGAGTGTCCAATACAGCAGAACGGACAATAGAATTCACCATGGTAAATTCGATTAAGATTGTCCAATACAGAAGAATGCACAATAGAACATACGCGCAAAAGCTCCTGACTTCACGTCAGTGCTTGAACCAATTTTACTTCTTTCATAGTGAAGTCGATAAGTCTACGTTTAAAATAGTTTGTGGTTAGGGAACCCCGTTAGGAACGCAATTGCTTACGCCTATTCTTCAAATCTTCCAAAAATAGTTATTTATAAATTCATCCCAAAAAAAGAGGAAAACAAAAGACTCATATGTTGGCTCTGCACCAGATCCCCATGATCACTCGGAATTCACTTGCATTCTAGCACAAACAACACCATAAACAGTCAGTTTACTTATGCGCATGCACTCCAACTCAGGATCAAACGTTATTTCCCTGAAACTGACTTGTCCGCGCACATAAGTTACAGAAACCGTTTCAGAATAATGGTTAAATATTTTATTTAAGAAATCAGAAATGTATAATACCAAGGTGGAATATTTAACACTTAAACGCCGTCAAAATATCGATATACCTATTTTCATTTTGGGCCAAACATTTTTTTGTTGCTATTTTGAGTTTGTTATGTACCATATTAGGTAAGTCTCCTATCAGATGTTTTTCACAAGAACAGTCTCATGAGACCGCTCTGGCCCTTGGACAAAATGGAATCGCCCAGCTTGAGCGGTCTACTCGAGCGGTCCTCGTGAAGCTGGTTGAGTCTTGTCTGTTTCTTCCGCTGTATAATTTTCATTTGAATCAGTATTAGCCCTATCGTTATAGTGACTACAAGTGTTCATCAAAATGTCTAAAGTTGGAGTAAAAATGATTATATCGGTTGCAGAAATAGCAGAACTTCATGAGGAAGGTAGGTTCATTATATTTTACCAAATATATTTACTCCAATAAATTGTTTTGAAATTCTTTTGTAATTTGAATTCAAACTTCAAGTTTTCTTCTATGATATCGTTTCTTTTTTCACAGATCTCACATATTATGAAGAATATAATCCCTTTTCAACCAATTCAGAGGATGACCCAAATTATTGTCCTGACAAATTCGTTATTCCTCAGCTCCGATATTGAGATAGAGAACGATCAGGAAGTCCAGAATGACTCAAAGACAAACCTCATAGAAACCAATGATTCTGATTCAGTATTATCTGAAATGCCTATAATTGACGTAAATCAGAAGTGGATGATTCCACAAGGAAACCATAAAGATTTGGTTCTTCATATCGACAATCAGAAAGAATGCGTCTGGAATTCGCTGCTGCATTCATGAATGAGAGCCCAATATTTTAGTTTATTCTAAGATCAGCAAATCATTGATCATATAGATTCCCAACAAAACCTCTATGCTACCCAGATTATCATGGCCGCAGAGGATGTACCAGAAAATGCCTGAATCCATAGATGGACTCCAACAAATCGTGATGAAAATTCTTACGGTTGTTAGGATAGCAAAGAAAAGGGTAGAACAATCGTCCAAAAACAAGGTCAAAAAGTTAATACATTCTGTGAAGATTCAGAGGATCAGCTCCAGATTGATATGCTCTTGATGCAGAGCATCAAGTCAGAAATGAGAACCTAATTCAAAAATTGTATTTGTTTTATAAGAATTACTCTTAATTTTGAGATATTTTTTGAATAAATATTAATACAATTATGTTTTCGAACTTTTGCTGGAAGCAAATTAGTTGATAATGAAGGAACCTAGTATTGAGTCCAAAATTCAAACCATTATATATGTCATACTCTGACAGGCCTAGTGGTCCTCCTAAAGTATCAAAATCCATAGAATGAGCAGTCCCCTGGCCACAACTGATGAGATAGTGAATTACAAAGGTAGGGGTCCCTAGGGACAGCCGTGGTGTTTAACGTGTGAATGTAAACTGTGCTGTTATCAAATGTATGAGAAAAAATTTGGTTTGAAAAAGTAAAATGCTTGAGATGCAAAATAGCTAGGGGAAGGATTAAAATAATTTCATCCATGCTCTTGACAGTTTGTTGATACTTTCTGTAAGTTTTTCTAGATGTGAAAACTATTAAGTATATATTATAAGTTAAGTTGCAACAAACCAATCTTCAAGATTTTATCATTGCAGATTGCCCATTTATGCTTGCTAAAGGCAGAATTACTGCAATGGTTATGGAAATATGAGTGAAAGTTCAAAATGAAAATTTAATTAAATATCGTCAAAAACTCTAGGTGTTTAGAAGTATGAAACATTTGCCGCTTGTATATGAACATAGCAAAAAAATCATGGATGGACAGCTATTAACTCATAAATATTCTTCAATAGTGGGATGATGAACGAAATTATTCCTAAGTAAATTTTTTTTTGTGGATAACTACTGTTCAGCACCTCAGATTTGAAACCTGCGGATCATGGTTTAATCAGTCTACCATAAACTCGCCATCGCAAGGTACAACTACTGGAAATGATTAAAAATATAGAACTGAAAAAAGAAACTGTTAGATGCTGATACCTATAATGCTCTCCACAGCTCTATTAGATATGTATGAAAAAGTATTAATATGAAGTAGGTATACACTATAACTTACTATAACTGCATGCCAATAATCTGGGTTTATTAAAACAGATGAATGTTTTCCAATGAAATCCTGAGAAATGTTATTAACATTCATAACAACAGAATCTTCTGGAATTTCATAAAAATTCCCAATATTTTCATCCATATTAGCACATCAATATCACCTTCACCATATGGGTACTAATAAATAATACAAACTTTTAGTTTTTACTTGTAGTACTTGCACACTTTTTTCCGAATTTTGAATGCAGAACACAGAATATAAATATATATGCAGAATAAACAGAAATTTGTATATATTAGTCCAATATTAGTCATTGGATACATAGAAACTTTTTTCAATGGGTTGAATTCTTCTTCTTCTATCAGTTCCATCCTTCATGTGCTATAATAATCTTCAAAAGATTCACTTTAATATATTAGTTGATAATATCACAATTAATACAACTATGATTTAATCTGTATAATTTCTGACAAAGGTAACTTCTACGACGATGTCAGCGCGACGCGATGGTGGCGGGTTTCGAAAACTATCTGCGCTAGTAAAGAATAGCAAGGAAATTTCAGAAAGTGAACGCCCGCTAATTGGTGAATAAAAAAAATGGGTTCAATCCCTGTGGACAGGAGCTTTCTGGCGCTCTAGTTCAAACAGACAAATTATATCTCCGAAAGTATTGGTTTCTCAGAGTTGAGAATTATATCAATGTATTCTTTTATGATAGAACTGCATCATAAAGGAAATTCAATTCAAATAATAGTTTATTTATCAAGATTAAATGAGCAATCTGAGAATGAGAACTGCACCATGGAAGAAACCAAATTAAAATAGCTGAAATGAATTTGACTCTCTCTTATAGAACAGGATGAAATGTACGAGTATGAACACAGATCATATAATAAAGCTTAGATAGAATATTTATAGCATTCTGTGAAAACATAGAAGTACGATTCATAATTGAAATTTAGAACTTAATCTTAGCAGAAATTGAATTCAAACATCATAGAAGAATTTAAATTCAACAAGAGTGCCAAAAATTATCAATCCAAAACAAATAGACGAATTCTACCCAACAACGAACTCATCCGAGACATTCATTCCTCAATTCTATGATGAACGATGAACTATAATATATATCTTTCCTCAAATCTACTCCAATACACCAATATTCCAGTTTTGTTTTTAGTGGAGATATTCTGAACTTAATATTATTAACTTACCATTACCATTCCCATCATCATATGGATTGACCATCGGCATGAAAATATCAACCAACAAAAAGTATGATAATTAGAATTCATCATATTTATAGGATTGCTGGAATGAATGACAATGAGACAACGTCATGTCTCAGGAAAATAAGTTGACATTATAACAATTCATAGAATACCCACAGAATAATTCTATCGTTCTGTGAAAACATAGTAATACGATTTACATTGAAATTTTGAAAAATCATATCTCCGAAAATATTAGCTTGTTAGAGATAAAAATAATATGAATGGATTCTTATGGTGAAACTGCTTATTGAAACAAATTTAATTTGGAATTTGTGTCGTAAAAAAAAATTTTTTTTTGTTACTCCGAAACCATCTTTCCGATTTTGCCCAATAACGAACTTAGCCGAGATATTTATCCCCCAAACCTACTCTGAAAATTTCAACTGTCTAGCTCATTCCGTTCGAGAGTTATCGTGCCTACGGCCGGCCGACCGGACAGAATGAATTTCGACCACGGATTCTTGATCGTTTAAGACCATTTTCATCGAAAAATTCGAAAATTACAGACATTTGGGCAAATTGATAAGCACTCAGTTCCGAGGAACTAGAGCGCCAAAAAATTGGTTCAATCCATGTGGACAGGAGCTTTTTGGCGCTCTTGTTCAAACAGACAAATTATATCTCCGAAAGTATTGATTTCTCAGAGTTAGGAATTATATCAATGGATTCTTATGATAGAACTGCATCATGAAAGAAATTAAATAAAAAAAATGGGTTCAAGCCCTGTGGACAGGAGCTTTCTGGCGCTCTAGTTCAAACAGACAAATTATATCTCCGAAAGTATTGGTTCCTCAGAGTTGGGAATTATATCAATGTATTCATATGATAGAACTGCATCATAAAGGAAATTCAATTCAAATAATAGTTTATTTATCAAGATTAAATGAGCAATCATGAGAATAAGAACTGCACCATGGAAGAAATCAAAATAAATCTGGCCAATTTTGCCCAATAACGAACTTAACCGAGATATTCATCTCCCTAACCTACTCTGAAAATTTCAACTACCTACCTCTTTCCGTTCGAGAGTTATATCTATGTCTATGGATGGAAAGCAGTCTCACTACTCTCAGATCTCTTACTTCATGTTCCGTTCCGAAATGTAAGACTTTTCAGAGAAAAACTAATTTCGGAGCAAACAACTGAGATTTTTCTCACTTCGCTCACAATTCTTCGATTGATTAGATCATGTCATGTCTCAGAAAAATAAGTTGACATTATGACAATTCATACATAGAATAATAATTATATCATTCTGTGACAACGTTGAAATACGATTTATTATTGAAATTTTGAAAAATCATATCTCCGAAAGTATTAGCTTGTTAGAGTTAAAAATGATATCTTTGGATTCTTATGGTAAAACTGCTTATTGAAAAAAATTTAATTTAGAATTTGCTTTGTAAAAAAAATTTTTTTTTGTTACTCCGAAACCATCTGTCCGATTTTGCCCAATAACGAACTTAGCCGAGATATTTATCTCCCAAACCTACTCTGAAAATTTCAACTGTCTAGCTCATTCCGTTCGAGAGTTATCGTGCCTACGGCCGGCCGGACGGCCGGACCGGCCGGACAGAATGAATTTCGACCACGGATTCTTGATCAGTGAGTCGAACCAAATCGTTTAAGACCATTTTCATCGAAAAATTCGAAAATAACAGACATTTGGGCAAGTTGATAAGCACTCAGTTCCGAGGAACTAGAGCGCCAAAAAAGAGTCGCTTAAAAAATAGCTCCAAAAATTATCATTTAAAAAAAACATAGAAGTACGATTCATTATTGAAATTTCGAAAAATCATATCTCCGAAAGTATTAGCTTGTTATAGTTGGAAATTATATCAAAGGATTTTTATGGTGAAACTGTATCTTGAAAAAAATTGAATACTGCCAACTCTTATTTTTTTGGTTTTTTTATTCATCTAGAGGGCCATCATAGAAATCCTCATGTCCAGACATTTCCAATAAATAGCTGTATATTGAGCTTAATTTGTTTGTGTCCGTTTTCTTGTTCATAGCATTTTCACTTTTATTTATCTGAATCATTTCATGGATGAGTCTTTTCTGATAATTTTTTTCTGTTTTTAATATTTTCACATTTTCAAATCTACACGGTGGTCCATATTGTATGCATGTGTAGCCAGTGCACATCTTTCATGGTTTTTGGTTATGTCTGATTTGTGCAATGCCATCCTACCAGAGACATCTGCATCCTACTCATGACCCATTGGGATGTTTGTCCAATATAACTTTTATCACAACTTGCACATTCCACCTGGTATACCACATTACTAGTAGGTATATTACATATTACTTGTATATTACACATTACTTGTATATTACACATTACTTGTATATTACACATTACTTGTTTATTACACATTACTTGTATATTACCACATTACTTTGTATATTTTATTAAACCATGATTTTGTAGAAGCCCTGAAGAAGCATTAAACTAATGCGAAAGCTTGGCGAAGAATAAATAGTTGAAACCATATTCTCCTGAATTGAGTCAATAACCCTTAAGAAATTCACAAATATTTAAAATATAGACTCTTATTATTGCATTAAATTTGAAAGAAAATGGGTATTTATGAAGATATCAACTGTATTTATGGACCAGAAACAACGGAAGGACCTTAAATCATGGAGTACAAACAACAACAAACTTGCATCAGCTTTAAACAGACGTATCTTTTTACTAGAATGTAAAAGACAAGGAATTGTACCGAATCACATAAGATCGAATATGAATAATGTCATGGGACTATTTTAATATAACAACAGAAGACTCAACATAGAAATAAAAGAGTTCAGTGAAAAAACAAATAGAAGGATTCTGAATCTAGAATTATGTCGCAATTCGAAGTTTGAAAATATGTTCTGCTGGAAAACAAGTGTCCGATTCTTGAATTTGTGAATATAATTACGTGAAATCGCAGATTTCGCGAACCCTGAACTCGGGCGAGAGCAACATCCTTTCTAAGTGACACTGTATCGTTTGTTATCTTATTATTAAATTACCGAATACCTCTGAAAGATATAACTTGAAACTGTACAGGATGTGCTGTAGTCCCATTTCTTCTCGTTTTCCCACACTTTTCATGAGAAACATGTTGTGGTATTTTTCTTGAGAAGATGCTGTGCCATCAAACATGAATAATGTAACAATTTGAAGTTTCTGATGGCTAGAGAGCCAGTTATTGATGAGACTTTGTAGAGGTCACTCGAAATAAACGAATTGATTTTTAAAGTGTTTCAATTGCTTAAAAACGAAATTATATATACAAGACTGTTTTGAAAATGAAAATAATATTGACTGGTTGCATATTGAATAATTTATATGTATAAATTCGGGATGATGTTTTAGATTATTTAGAATTGGATCATTTTGATGATGTAGTTTATGAAGGCAATAGGAATATAGGAAAATATAAGAACATAATGGAATCAACAAAAGAAATTACTGTTCGTTGACCACTGAGGTGAATATTACCTTTTACTTCCTTAAGTAGTGAGACATGTTCCTATATACAGCATTTTCATAATGTTGCTAGCAAAAAAATGCTGAAATATATGGATCTACATTTGTGCATCAAATATTTTTTCGCGAGTTAAGGTTCATAATACAGAATGAATGTGTTAGTGGTATGAACTATTAAATTATGAAAAGATAATAATTTGTTCGTCAGCCTCTGCCTACTCAAATATCAGAAATAAATGGACAATCTGCTATGATTGTCTCCAGCCTTGCTCTAGACATTTCGATGATACTTTCGCCTTATTATTTTAAATGTTTATTTTTGAATGACTAAAGAATTGAAGATTGCTCATTTAATCTTGATAAATAAACTATTATTTGAATTGAAATTCCTTTATGATGCACTTCTATCATGAGAATTCATTTATATCATTCCCAACTCTGAGAAAACAATACTTCGGATAATTTAGTTAATACTTCGGGTAATTTAGTTAATGAACAATTAGATCTAAATTTTTCACCGTTACTCAATCTATTCAAATAGAGAATCAATTTATAAATAAAAGCATTAGGAATGAATTATTGTTAATGTGTACAAAGAAACCAGCAGTGAAATCTCATGTAATTAGTTTTAAATAAGTCTATTATGTAATTTAAATAAGTTTCTCCTGTAATTAGTTTTAAATGATTCTGTGTCCATGTCATCTAGGTATAGGGAGATAATAACTTGTTAAGAATTTAGTATGATGTAGTCTGATGAAGTCGCTGTGTCGACGAAACGCGTCACAATATTGAATAAATAAGTGTAAATCGTATATAATTTTTCATTGAGTCAATACTTCGGAGATATGATTTGTCAAAGTTTGAACAAGAGCACCAAAGCTCCTGTCCACAGGGCTTGACCCAATTTTTCAAAATTCGAACTGACGCGTTGCGAATGTAAGTTTCTATAGAAACACACTAGTCGCGTTATATGGCGTTTATCCCCTCCACCTTCTATTCTATTCTCGACCATTCGCAATTTTAACGATCGGTCGCATATGCTATATATTGGTATAGAGATGCGAACGATCGTGCAAATTACGAATGGACGAGAATAGACCCCCTGGGGGTCTATTCTCGACCATTCGCAATTTTAACGATCGGTCGCATATGCTATATATTACTATAGAGATGCGCACGATCGTGCAAATTGCGAATGGTCGAGAATAGAGCCCCTGGATCGCCAGATCATACGTTGCGTGGGACCATAGTCTAAATACTAAATAGCACAGAATATATATTCTGTGCCCTAGGTATATTCTGTGCTAAATAGTATAGAGTCTATGCGTGGGACAGCTTTGCGTATGATAGCGTGTGATAAGTGTGTTTCTAGCATGGAGGTATAAGGAAGTGGAGAGGGCATAAAGAAACTTGTCACGTAAACAAACATATTGGTGTGTCCTATTTTCTATAGGAGTCCAGAATTCCAACCATAGAAAACTCACAATTTCATGTTTATAACAAAGGATTTGCCCATACCAATATGGCCGATTTTATGTGACACTTTCTTTACAAGGGAAATATAGCATATATGCTCCCTTCACTTCCTTCTACCTCCAACACAGAATTAGGGAATTAGGTATATTCTGTGACCTCCATGGTTTCTAGGCATGTAAATTCAAGAGTCCAGACTCCGGGGGCCCTATTCTCGACCATTCGCAATTTGCACGATCGTTCGCATCTCTATAGCAATATATAGCATATGCGACCGATCGTTAAAATTGCGAATGGTCGAGAATAGACCCCCAGATATCATAATGCGTTGCATATGCGTTGCGTACGTGGGAACAGTCTGTATCTACCTTTACTGTTTCTAATCATCGTATCCTCCAAAGCCTTCTTATCTCTTAAGGTTAAAATTTGTTTACTTCAGAAACATATCAAGTGTTCTATATTTTTGAAATGGATATTTCAAGCTCTATCGAAATATGAAAAAATATACTGGGCGTCCCATACCATTTGAAAAAAAAATCCATACCAATATCTGATAAATTATCGGTTGGCGGAAAATTCAATTAACGTCATTGTTACTGAATTGGAAAATTTTCAACAGAGGAAAAGTTACAGCAATATTGGGAAAATGCGCATTGTCGAAAAACACCCGGTACCTATGTAACGGTGACAGATTGCCACATGCGATTTTCGCCAATGATTTTCTCATGAAAATTGCCTCTCAGACACCGACAGACCGAGTTTTCGTCTATCTAGTACAGAAATAGGACTTCACCTCCAAAAGTGTTCAATTTCGCGCACCCTGTACAATGGTACTGGATGAATGAACTGAAATATGAAATGTCCAAAACGGTGTCTATAAGCCTATGAAGCAAACAATACATGATTAATTCGTAGACGTGTCAAACAAAAGAATATGAAATACAGAGGTGAAAGCGGGTGGTGCGAATAGGATTACAATAATTAGACTATGAGTGCATACAGAGCAGTTACAGGTGAATGAAAAGACAATGAAATGAGTTGGTTCGCGTATACGGATCTACAATGCGTTCCTGATCAGAAATTTAACGTAGAAAATTACAACTCTTTTATTCGGGAGTTTCCATCGGAGATGGCACCCCAGACACCGAGTCATGTCAAACCAGGTAAGCAAACTAACTAGGTGTGGGCCTCAACACAAAGATCTAAAAAACGACCGTCTGGTACACGTCTGTGTACCAGAATCTGTTCCAAGCAACCACAAAATCACCCTAGTACCTTTAGCAATAAATTTCAGCAATATTTTGTTCCATCCTCCTGCCACCTTGATTTTTTTGGAAAATGTTCTGTTTTGATGGTAAAATAAGATTTGCTATCCACCTACGAAGTCGCATGTGATTCCACGATTTTTTGAGTACGGCTCTGTCTTCTTACGCTTTCAACAATTGTAAACGCGTAATCCGAAAGTCGCATACAAATTAGCAATAATTATCTGTGCAGAAACTTAACGTTGTACATACAGGAACCGGTGTTCCCTGTTCCTATGATGTCTCTAGGTCCTTTACATAAATCTAAATGGACTTGCTAATTTGCTTGCGACCTTGGGATTACGCATATACCATGGTTGAAAGCGTGGGGAGTTAGAGCCGCGCGTACTCGAAAATTCGTGGAGTCGCATGCGACATCGAGGGTGGATAGTAGCCCTATCATGCATATTTTATATATGCAATTTTTGGTGGAATGATTTATTTTGATGAGTTCCACCTTCTGTTAAAAACAAACACTCACCTTCGAAAACACCCAATATAATAATCTGACTCGGATCATATACTTCTCCATTGTGCTGTCGCAGTTACGTTATTTCTTTATGAAATACTTATGTAATGTATCAAGTTCGTTACAAATTGTGTAACAAACACGATACACTAAGGCCGCTCGTGTACCAGCACGACGAGACCGCAACGCGACCGCGATTTCGTGTCGCTTAGAAGTCGCGGTACGTGGTTAGCCATAGAAGCGCCCACACCAAAGATACGGCGATGCGAAACAAATCCCTCGTTAAAAAGTATCGTCGCGGTCGCGTTGTGATCTCGTCGTGCTGGTATACGAGAGGCCTTACAGTTAGTGTATCGTGGTAACAAAGGCCGTCGCAAGGCGGACATAGAGCTCTTATTGTAGGCTTCTGTTACCAAGTTATATGTCTGATACGTTTATGAATTTGTGTTTGCTGGGATGTAATGGTCGGTTACAAATTTCCGGCTGTGGGGGCGGCGTTGTTTCAACAATATTTCTAATGACAATCCTGCCACGTTGAAAGTTTGGAGATATGTTTTGTACGGATATATTGAATGTTCCGTTGTGCTCTTTTGATTTCTTATTTCCGAATAAAACATTTACTACCCTGAATCTGTATCGGTGCACTATTACTGAATATTTTTTGATAATAATTGAAAATTATGTCGGCGATTAGAAGTTCAAATATGCGTCTTCCTCAGAATTTCCTTTCAAATTAGAATGAGTTATAATACCATTGAGAATTTGAATACTCAATGATTATACTAAAACACCGTCTAAGTCGGTAAGGAGGAATATATTTTATCTAAGAGTTTTTGGTTAAATCTTCATATTTTGTGGCAAGTTCCTCTATATTTGGACCATTATTAATGAAACACCCTTTATTACATTTACTTGTGTTTTAATAAATCCTTTTTGGCGCTCTTGTTCCTCGGAACAGAGTGCTTATCAATTAGACCAAATGTCTGTAATTTTCGAATTTTTGGATGAAAATGGTCTTGAACGATCTATTTCGACTCACTAATCAAGAATCCGTGGTCGAAATCGATTCTGCCGTAGGCACGATAACTCTCAAACGGAATGAGCTAGACAGTTGAAATTTTCAGAGTAGGTTTGGGAGATAAATATCTCGGATAAGTTCGTTATTGGGCCTGCAGTTAGAATTTTTTCAAAGATGCAGTCCATTCATAAGAATCCATTGATGTCATGTCATTTTCAACTCTAACAAGCTGATACTTTCGGATATGATTTTTCAAAATATCAATATAATCATTGTACATCTATTTTTTCACAGAATGCGAATTCTATCTGTCTGTGTTCACTGTTCATTCATATCATCTTATCTACCTATAAGAGATGTCATATTTATTTATGTTCTAGTTTGTTTATATAATTCGTACTTTGAAAATACTCGAGCATAATTTACGAGTTATTTTCTAATTATGGAAGATTTAGAACGGCACTTCCAACAGTTCCAACTAATGTACAGGTAGTTATTCCTTAGTAACACTATTTAAGATTTGCTACATAAGTATTCTGGACTGATTACATTAGATTTGTTCCATAAATAAAACTGACTATTTCATTTATTCAATTTTTCAGAATGACTCCTGATAGTTTAACAAGAAGAAAGAAACACTTGTAGCCAAAATTGGACCATCAGATAAAGATAAGATGCAAAGGGAATTTAATTTCTTTCATGATGCAGTTCTATCATAATAATCCATTGATATCATTCCCAACTCTGAGAAACCAATACTTTCGGAGATATAATTTGTCAAAGTTTGAACAAGAGCGCCTAAGCTCCTGTCCACAGGGCTTTCACACTTTTTCAATGCATAACACCTTATTTGGTTTTCAATTTTTTCGCAAAAAGATTTGATTTTCATATCCCTTTCTGAAGGAGTCGTGAGTACGAAATAATTTTTTCATCAGGTGAGTTGGTGAGTATAATGTAATTGATGAAACAATTGTTGTGATATTCAATGAATATTAGCGGCAATAATGTGTTATACTTTAATCGATATTAAGATGAATTTCCTTCAATTAAAGTCCGAAATAATCAAAGACATAAATTGACAGTCAAACATCAGACAGATCGTATACGTATATTACCAATTTTACTACTGAAAACTATTTGGGCATAGCATTTACATAATAATTACGTAACACAAATACGGAATCATGTTTAATATTTCGAAATTTCCATAATACAACAATAATGTGTAACTGTAAGGCATTCAAGGACGACAAATGTTCTTACAGCAACTGAGGTAAAGCAGAAATCACTTCATAATGGTGCTTCCGTCTGTGGATATCAGAACATAAATAAAAGATTGAAATCATAAAGAAATTATTATCCCCCTCCAACACCAAGTTCTTCTTCATTTTGTTTCCTGAAACAATCACCCACTGGAAAGAAATCCCAACATCTTTGCTGGTACATGTTCCAAACATATGTTTCTTGTCCTGTGAATTCTGTGTCTGGTTTATTTATGAGATGCATAAGGAAGAACCTGCAACATTAAATGTTTCAACCTTGATTATAATCAGTTATTTCAAAAGATATTTTCTGATGGCATGTTTAAGAGCGAGAAGATTGTAATCATTTTTCTGTCGTCTATTATGTGGCACGAGAATGCCAAAATATCTCGTTAACGTTATTATATTTGGAAGGACTGAAACCAGCATCGAGCGATTAATATCTCGAGTGATAATTCGAGCTCTCTAGAACCGACATATTGATTATCGAAATAATTTGATTATGCCCAACTCTATTTATAACTCAAGAACGACTGGACTGATTTTCATGATCTTTAATTTGTTGGATTTGCCTCCAACCCGAATAGCAGAATAACTTTAAAAATATCGAAAAAATTAACGAATAAAAAGATGTATGAAGAAAATTCAAATCCGCATACAGTGTCATATCTGATACATGACAGAAATATGTTGTATGCTGGTTCAGTTTGATGAAGTTTACATTGTGAAAGGTTATGTCGTTTGTCATCATTATGCATCATTCTTTCTTAATCCTCACAAAGTGCGATGGCCAAGGCTCCCAGGGATGTTGTTTGTAGGGGAATCGAACAAAAGATAAAAATGGTCGCAGTTCTGAGAGGCGGCATACCAACCAAACGATCCCGGTTCACTATCTAATATTATATTATATTATAATGCGTAACATAAATATTCAGTTATACTTACATGTAGTTTGCTAGGTTATGTTCTTGGGCAACGTGTGTATCGAAACCATGCGGAACGGCATCAAAATAATCTTTGCCCATACCGCAAATGAAACAATTTGATTCCATATCGTTTTTAACGCTTTCCAATTGATCACGTAATTCACCGAATGCGTCAATGATCAAACCTGAAAAAGTTCACATTCTAGAATAATATTTTGGTTGAATTTTTTATGTATAGGTACATTCTTATTTTTAAGGTAGCTTCTTGGGCATTGTTTGTATTTTGATTTTCTTTGTTTGATAGGAAATTCTTAACTGTTTGGAAATAATTTTCAATATGTGGATACTTTTGTTGGGCATATGCCTTTTTGTATTCCAATGTTTACTAAGTAAATAAATAAATAAATAAAAATAAATATCAATGAAATATCGTCTGCTTTATTTGATAACACAGGTCTGACAAGATTCGTTCTGGAGAAAGCGATGTGCATGTATCTGTAATTGAAATACAGATATACTTGGGTTGAAGAGCGGCTTTCCCTCTTTTTTGGCGCTCTTGTTCCTCGGAACATAGTGCTTATCATTTTGCCCAAATGTCAGTAATTTTCGAATTTTTGGTTGAAAATGGTCTTAAACGATTTGGTTCGACTCACTGATCAAGAATCCGTGGTCGAAATCGATTCTGTCCGGCCGTTAACACGATAACTCTCGAACGAAAGGAGTTAGAGGATTGAAATTTGCAGGGTAGGTTTGGAGCGTGAATATCTCGGAATAGTTCTTTAACGGGCAAAATCCATCAAGCGGTTTCGGAGTTATGGCCGTTTTTAGTAAAAATATTTTTATGAATATTTCCGAAACCGATCACTCGATCTATCTGAAATTTTGCATCAAATTGTAGAATAATGAGCTTTACATGCGTGCGAAGTTTTGTATTGATCGGGCTTTAGTAAAATGTCGAAAAAAAATTTAAAAATGTTTAAAATTTGTTTCTACAATAGCTCTCAAACAGAATGAGCTAGGCAGTTCAAATTTTCAGAGTAGGTTTGGGAGATAAATATCTTGGTTAAGTTCATTATGGGGCAAACTCAGCCAGGTGGTTTCGAAGTAACAAAAAAAAATTTTTTTCACATTACAAATTTTAAATTAAATCTTTTTAAGATGCAGTTGCATCGTAGGAATCCATTTATGTCATTCTCAACTCTAAGAAACTAATACTTTCGGAGATATGGTTTTTCAAAATTTCGTTATTGGGCAAAATGGTTTCAGAGAAAGGAAAAAAAAAATTTTTCACATTACAAATTTCAAATTCAATTTTTTTTAAGGTGCAGTTTCACCATAAAAATCCATTGATATCATTTTCAACTCTAACAAGCTAATACTTTCGGAGATATGATTTTTCGAAATTTCAATAATGAATCGTACTTATGTGTTTTCACACAATGTTGTACTTAATTTTTCTATCTATGAATTATTTTATGATCTGTGTTCTTACATGCCATCTTATTTTCCTATGAGAGATAAATATCAAAATTATTTCTGGTTCGTTATTCTTGATATGTAATACCCTTCCTGTTCTATAAAACAAAGTATGATTGAATGCAAAATGGCCAATGAAATAACCTCAGCTATCGTACTTTTGAGGTGATTTTGAACGTCAATATTCTGCGTCTGAACGTACTAACGTAGTTCTTAGCTTCTACTTCACCATTTTCCAGGTTAACTGTCAAGTTAGCGTTCTAGATTATTGTTTATTATTATTTATTTAAAATCATCAGCGAATTCTGAAAATGGTTTTCACGGATGTGCAAAAGGCTTTCATAATTGAATCGTACTTCAGAAATGGGCAGAGAATAGAAGGCGAGTGGAAATATTCTGTCGGCAAATGTTTATCGACTTAAGGATCTAGTATCCCAATGTTCCTGTGGATTATCAATCTTTCCAAAGCACTGTTTCGCGATGTGTCAGTGTTTTCTGAGAAACAGGTAGTGCTCAAAGAAAAAAAATTGGTTCAAGCACTGACGTGAAGTCAGAAGCTTTTGTGCGTATGTTCTATTGTCCATTCTCCTGTATTGACACTCTTAATTCGAATTTACCATGGTAAATTCGAATTAAGTATCCAATACAGGAGAATGGACAACATAATTTACCATGGTAAATTCGATTAAGGGTGTCCAATACAGAAGAATGGACAATAGAACATACGCGCAAAAGCCTCTGACTTCACGTCAGTGCTTGAACCAATTTTTTTTTTCGTAATTTTTTTAAAATTTTCTAGGGGTACGGTTCTTAAAATTTTTTTTTTCGTCATTTTTTTCAAATTTTCTAGGGGTACGGTTCTTACAAAATTTTAAACACGTCTTTATGTTGATTTTCTACTACTATAGTTACCATGCAAGCACCAATTCGATCGAATATTTATTTTTTGAGTTATCAAGGAAATAATATTCCAGGTGGGTATAACTCGGAAACCGTTAGACCGATTATGCCCAAAAACGACTCAACTCTCCCTTTCGGATACGCAAACTACCCTGAAAATTGCAAGTCCCTATCTCCTTTCGTTTGAAAGTTATCGAGGCAACGGTAACCCATCTACTGAACTCACACAAGAATGCTCGAATCTCCAACAATATTTAACCGATCGTATTAAAACTTGAAACTTGGCAGTAGAGTTAGGTTATGAAGGCTCTTGCAAAATTTCAGCAATTTCAAACGAATAGTTACTGATATATAGAATATCTTTTTTTTCAATGATTTATTAAAAATTTTCTACAAATGCAATCCTCACCAAATTTTGCAAACATTTTTGCGTTGGCATTCTACAACTAATAACCATGTTTGAATTCAATCGGTTCAGTATTTTTCGAGTTAATGAGGAACAAAAAACCACCAAATTTCAGAAAATTTCAGATAGCTATAGCTCTAAAACCGTTTGGCCGATTATGCTCATAAATGAACTGAAATGTCGCGTTCTGGTGCACATCCTAACCTGAAAACTTGAAACCGCTATCTCTTTCCGTTCTCAAGTTATCGTGACAACAAAAATATTCTTTAATAATTTTTTTTAAATTTTCTAGCCATACGATTCGCACAAAATTTCACAAACGTGCTTAGGTTCATATTCTACAACTACTCACCAAGTTTCAATTCGATCGGATTCATAGTGGTTGAAAACAAAATTATTACTCGGAAACCACTGGGCCGATTATGCCCATTAACGAACTTGTCCGTCGTATTGGGATGCGCCACCCACCCTGAAAATTTCAAGTCGCTAGCTCTTTTCGTTCTCAAGTTATCGTGGCAACGGCCGGACGGACGGCCGGACAGAATCAAATTAGAACTCGAATTCTTCATTGGGGAGTCGAACTTAATCGTGAGACCATTTTCGTCAAAAAATTCGAAAGTTACAGATATTTGGGCAAAATGATAACGCGATGTTCCCCAGAACATACGCGCAAAAAAGGAAGTGGTAGACCTAAGAAGAGAACCCCAGAATTAATCAGCAATGTTGAAAATGTCATGACAGAAGCTCCACGAACCTCAATTCGAGTTTTATCTCAACAGACTGGAGTATGCGTTGGTACATGTCACACGATATTGAAAGAAGACATCAATTTATTTCCCTATAGATTAACGTGCTTTCAAAAAATTGAAGAAGTAGGGTGGCTTTCTGGCAGTGGTTTCTCAACCAATTCATCCATAACATGGATACATTTTTTTTCCTATGAGCCTGGTTCCATCTCTCGGGATATGTCAACTCTCAAATTATGTGGAGCAGCAAAAAACCAGACAATTCCTTCATTGAGACACCAGTTTGGTGTGTCGAAGACGAATTTCGGGGCCTATTTCCTTTGATGGAACTTTAACATCATTTCGTTATAGAGAAGAAATTATCATAACGTTTGTAGCTGAATTGACTTTCGATGAATGCTCCAATTCTTATTTCTAACAAGATGAAGCCAGAGCACACATCGCTACAGAAACCATTGCAACCATAAGGAATATTTTTCATGATAAGATCGTGTGATCTCACACCATGTGACTCTTTCCTATGGCCTCATCTGAAGAATTCTATCTTTCAAATACCTATTTCTGATTTGGACCAACTAAAGATTAGAATCATTGAAAAAATTCATCAAATTAACGATGATCCTTTCATTTTGAATAATGTATTTGAATCTGTCAAAAGAAGATGTGAGAGGTGTTCGGAGCAAAGAGGAGGACATTTCCAGCATCTACTTTAACGAAAGAGAACTTTGAATCCTGAGAGCCATTGTAATGAAATCCTGTTATTTCAGTTCAGTTAGGTATGCCTTTTTATGATGTAATGGTCTCATCAATTCAACATTTATTGAGAATTAAACATATTGAGATTCTCACTGTGATTTATTTACATTATTGAATTCAACATTTTTGCATAATTTAAAGTATGAAAAATATTCGACCTCGTTTCACTCAAGATTCAGGTCTTCGACATATATGAGAATCATATATGGTTAAAACTTAGCAATCGTTTGACCTTCTGTAATCAAATTCTATGAAAGAAATTCATTTTGCAGGTAGGAAGAAATCATTATTCAATCTGGTAGTAATTTTTTCTAAAAAGTGCTTTTTTGGCGCTCTTGTTCCTCGGAACAGAGTGCTTATCAATTTGCTCAAATGTCTGTAATTTTGGAATTTTTGGCCGAAAATGGTCTTAAACGATTTGGTTCGACTTACTGATCAAGAATCCATGGTCAAAATTGATTCTGTCCGGCCGTCCGTCCATCTGGCCGTTAACACGATAACTCTCGAACGGAATGGGCTACATAGTTGAAATTTTCAGGGTAGGTTTAGGAGTAAATAGCTCGGTTAAGTTCGTTTTTGGGCAAAAACGGCCAGGTGCTTTCGGAGTAACAAAAATAATGTTTTTTAGCATTACAAATTTTAAATTCAATTTTTTTCAAGATGCAGTTTCATCATAAAAATCCATTGATGTCATTTTCAACTCTAACAAACTAATACTTTCGGACTATGAATTATAACTATAATTATAATTATAGTTTTCGAGAAAATAATCAAAGTAAGACTAAATAAATTTTTGCACAAATACAATCTTTTGTCAAAATCGCAGTACGGTTTCCAAGAGGGAAAATCCACTCAGGATGCAATACATGTGTTAACTAACAACATATATGAAAGTATAGATAAAAGTGTTCCAACAATAGGTGTTTTCCTAGATTTGTCAAAAGCTTTTGACACAGTAGATCATTCTATACTTCTTGATACACTCGATGATATTGGAATTAGAGGTACAGCTCACAATCTATTCAGGGATTATCTGAACGAACGGAAACAAAGAGTGAAAATCTCAAATGAAATTAGTTCGGAAGAAACAATAAAATGCGGAGTTCCCCAAGGCACAGTGCTAGGACCTATTTTGTTCACTATATATTTGAATAATTTATTCGCACAACAAAGGGATGGAGAAATTATTAGTTTCGCTGATGATACGGTCATAGTGTATAGAGCTGAAAACTGGTATGATCTGAAAATAAAAGCAGAAAACGATCTGGCTCGTATTAAAGACTGGTTTGACAGCAGACTATTATCAGTTAATTTTAATAAAACCCATTATTTGCCATTCAGTAGCTTTGAGAACTCCCTTCCAAATTATAACTTGTCAATTGAAAACAACTTTATTATAAAACCTGTAGTGAAAATCAAATATTTGGGGATCTTTCTGGATCCACATCTTAGATGGAACCACCATGTTCAATATTTGGTGAAGAAGTTACGCTGTATTCTGTATGGGTTTAAACAGGTGATGGGGCATCTCGATTTCAGACAGAAAATAATGGTTTACCAGAGTTTGGTGGAATCGCACTTGATGTATGGAATCATTGGCTGGGGAGGAGTATCGCGAACTTATCTCAACACCCTGGAGATCTCCCAAAGGAGGTTCCTCAGGCTGATTTTAGAGAGAGAGAGAAGATATCCCAGTGACTTACTTTACTCTGAGGCAAACACCCTGGATATAAGACAATTATTCATTGTTCAGATAGCCATTAGACAACATTCCAATAAAACAAATCTGGTAGAGTTAAAACATTTGTATAACACCAGAAGAAAACATGATTTTGTTACACCTCTAACGAACAAGGCGATAGGGCAAAGATGTTATAATTATTTAGCTCCTAAAGTGTACAACTTCCTCCCTCACGAGTGGAGTACCGAAACTTCCACCGTTGTATTAAAAAAAAAATTGAAATCTTTTATACGATCCACACCAAGGAAGGAATTGCATAGAATTGTTGAAGGGTGAAGATTTATATGTCGATGTGTCAAAGTTGCAAAAGTTTATGACTGTTATTGTAAATGAACTGTCTATTTTTAATATTGTATGAGGTAAAAGTGTACTAGACTTTGCTAGATGTTATTTGATATTTTATATTTTGTGTGTTTATGTATTGTTTGTGTATGCAGATTATTCTCTATTTGTTTTTATAGTCTATTCACATTTAATGATTTTACCACACACAGGGTTTTACCCTCAGTGGAATTGTAATTTATTCATCAATTTCTTATGTATGTGTATATGAGTGTATAAAGAATTTCGTATTGTATTATATGCTTAATGTGTACTCCTAGTGATGAATAAATATTATTATTATTATATAAATCCAACATGAGATGTGTCATAGACCTACGTTTTGAATTTAATCACGAAAATTCTTGAGAATTGAGGCACAGAAGCCAAATTGAAAAAGTGAGAAAGCCCTGTGGACAGGAGCTTTGGCGCTCTTGTTCAAACTTTGACAAATCATAACTCTGAAAGTATTGGTCTCTATTTTATGATGCAGTTCTGCAGAAGATTCCATTGATATAATTACCAACTCTGAGAAACCAATACTTTCGGAGATATAGTTTTTTATATATAATTCATCACAGCATTTTGCCCTTGTACGATAGAAAACCGGTCTCCTGAAAAACAATATATTCGCGCAAATATTGCATTAACTGCCGTTTTTATTTGATGAATTTTTGAGAATTTGTATGAGTTTATTTCTTTCATAATACCGATTTTCATTTAATTTCTAGAATTAAGGCTGATAAGAATATAATTACTTTCAGATTGCACAACGAGATACACTCGCCCTAGGATTACTTCATACTAATATCAGATTATAGATTTGTTGGCGTTCACAAAATAAGTAGTCTGAAATGCATGCGCAGTTTACAGCGAGCGAACACTCCTATGAAACTGCGCATGCTCCTGATGGTTTCGGACTGTTTATTTTGTGAACGTGAGTTTGAAGTAGGATCAAAGTTTATGTATCCCTCGACGTTTGGTCTTTATTAAATATATGGAGTATGCTAAGGTATTAGTTCTTTTTCTCTGATTCATATTAACATCCCTAGAACGAATCTTGCCAGACCTATATAGAAGAATTATCTCAGTTCAAATGTCGCCGTCAGTCAATGATTAAGAAGGTATATTCAAGTGCTATGAATCAAGTGAATGGAATATAGGTTATTGTTGTTACTAGTGCTGTTACTGATTCAAGGTTAGAATATTCGTTAACGTTAGTATGCAAAATAGGTTCGCAATTTGTTTTGATAATAAATAGTTCAGGATACCAATTGATCGAGTCATAACCATCATCACAGTAACGCAGTTTTCAAAGTTGAGACTTTTTTTAGTTAGTAGAACTGATCATAATCAACCATTCACTTTTCAAAATAACAAAATCGTCTATAAAATGCAACGATGGCTGGCCATGTACAGGGTGGTCAAATTGGAGTCCTATTTCTGAACTAGATAGATGAAAATTGATGTCGGTGTCTGAGGGCCAATTTCATGGGAAACTCATTGGTTGAAACCACATGTCGTTATCTATCCCCGTTACATATAGTTACCGGATGTTTTCTGGAATGTACATTTTCGAAATATTGCTGTAACTTCTCTTCCATTTTTGGCGCTCTAGTTCCTCGGCCTGAGTGCTTATCAATTTGCCCAAATGTCTGTAATTTTCGAATATTTCGATGAAAATGGTCTTAAACGATTTGGTTCGACTCACTGATCAAGAATCCGTGGTCGAAATTCATTCTGTCTGGCCGGTCCGGCCGGCCGTAGGCACGATAACTCTCGAACGGAATGAGCTAGAGAGTTGGAATTTTCAGAGTAGGTTTGGGGGATAAATATCTCGGCTAAGTTCGTTATTGGGCAAAATCGGACAGATGGTTTCGGAGTAACAAAAAAAAATTTTTTTTTTTACGAAACAAATTCCAAATTAAATTTTTTTTAATAAAAAGTTTTATCATAAGAATCCAACGATATCATTTTTAACTCTAACAAGCTAATACTTTTGGAGATATGATTTTTCAAAATTTCAATAATAAATCGTATTTCACAGAATGATATATTATTCTATGTATGAATTGTCATAATGTCAACATGACATTATCTAATCAATCGAAGAATTATGAGAATAAAGTGTATTCCGAAATGTGAGCGAAGTGAGAAAAATCTCAGAGTAGTGAGACTGCTTTTCATCCATAGACAAGGAATGCAAATAGAATGTAAATATTGAAAGCATAATTCTGTAGTTCGAGAGAGCAGAAAATTTGGTGAACGTAGATCAGGAAATTTTTGATCGATTACAAGGTAATTTTTCATTATTACTCTTCTTTCATAAATGTTTCATGAAATATCTACTATTTGTAGGTACTTTAAACCTGTTTTGGGCAATTGTCATACGAAACTTGTTGGCGCTCTAGTTCCTCGGAACTGAGTGCTTATCAATTTGCCCAAATGTCTGTAATTTTCGAATTTTTCGATGAAAATGGTCTTAAACGATTTGGTTCGACTCACTGATCAAGAATCCGAGGTCGAAATCGATTCTGTCCGGCCGGCCGACCGTTGGCACGATAACTCTCGAACGAAAGGAGCTAGCGGATTGAAATTTGCAAGGTGGGTTTGGAGCGTAAATATCTCGGACGAGCTCGTTAATGGGCGAAATCCATCAAGCGGTTTCGGAGTTATGGCCGATTTTAGTAAAAATATTTTTATTATGAATATTTCCGAAACCGATCACTCGATCTATCTAAAATTTAGCATCAAATTGTAGAATCATGACCTTTATACGCATGTGAAGTTTTGTATTGACCAGATTACCGCAAAGTGTCAAAAAAAATTTTAAAAATTTAAAAAAGTTTTTCTACAATAACTCTCGAACGGAATGACCTAGGTAGTTGAAATTTTCAGAGTAGGTTAGGGAGATGAATATCTCGGTTAAGTTCGTTATTGGGCAAAATTGGCCAGATTTTATTCGATTTCTTCCATGGTGCAGTTCTCATTCTCAGATTGCTCATTTATTATTTAAGATGCAGTTTCACCATAAAAATCCATCGATATCATTTTCAACTCCAACAAGCTAATACTTTCGGAGATATGATTTTTCTAAATTTCAATAATGAATCGTACGTACTTCTATGTTTTCAAAGAATGCTATAATTATTATATCTAAGCTTTATTATATGATCTGTGTTAATACTCGTACATTTCATCCTGTTTTATAAGAAAGAGTCAAATTCATTTCAGCTATTTTAATTTGATTTCTTCCATGGTGCAGTTCTCATTCTCAGATTGCTCATTTAATCTTGATAAATAAACTATTATTTGAATTTAATTTCCTTTATGATGCAGTTCTTTCATGAGAATACATTGATTCAATTCCCAACTCTGAGAAACCAATACTTTCGGAGATATAATTTGTCTGTTTGAACTAGAGCGCCAGAAATCTCCTGTCCACAGGGCTTGAACCCATTTTTTTCTTAAATACACCCCCATCTTTTCACTCCGAAAACGCGAAACTCTACGAAACTTCCGTATTTTTCCTCGATGAACCCCTTCGAAATTTCCCCCAAACCCTCCTTTCAACATCCAAAAAAACATAACGCTTATAGTAACATTTTCTAAATTCGATAAATGAATAACCGCTCGACCGATTTATTTGCAAACTCCACTTAAACCATCTACTAAATAGTCCGAACAAAGCCTAAAAATTTGGTTTGGATAGGTGAGCCCGTTCTTGAGTTATAAAATTACAACGAAAAGTGGCATTGATTTTTATATATACTGATTTTAACAACAAATGAAATTGGAAAATAATATCACAAAAGGCTACACTCAATTTCCAAATTATTTCATACCTTCTTCTACACGCCTGGTAACTTCTGTAGACATTCAGTTCTACTAACTCATCTTTTTGCGCGCTTGTTCCGCAAGGAACAGCGTGCTTGTTCCGCAAGGAACAGCGTGCTATCATTTTGACCAGATGTCTGTAATTTTGGAATTTTTTGGCGAAAATGGTCTCAAACGATTGGGTTCGACTCACTGCTGCATAATCCGGGGTCAAATCCAATTATCTCCGTCCGCCCGTAAGCACGATAATTCTCGAACGAAATGAGTTAGAAAGTTGAAATTTGCAGCATAGTTTTGGAGCGTAAATATCTCATTGTTACTGGGCGAAATCCACCAAGCTGTTTCGGAGTTATGGATCTTTTTAGTTTAAGTATTTTTTATGAATATTTCCGAAACCGATCACACGATCTATCTGAAATTTAGTATACAATTGTAGAATCATGACCTTTATATGCATGCAAAATGTTGTATTGATCAGAGAGTTACAAACAGGAAAAACATTCTCGGTAGTGCAAAATGTCGTGAGGATTGCATAACTAGAAAACATTCAAAAAATTTTCAACTATTTTGCCTAAAATTGCGAAAACAAATATGGCATTGAGTCTTATTTGGCATTTCGGTGATCAATGATGACCACTTGGGACGTGCATAATTTCATTGATAACAGACCACTAGGAGCCTCAAAAAATTTAATAATTTAGAACTTCCAAGACTTGGCTATATATTTCAGTTGTTTTCTACGAGAATCACTTTCTCTTTACATTCGACTTCGGTTCCTACACGTGTTTTATTAATTATTTCGATCGCTAGAATGTTATGTACAAGGGCAACTAATTTAAATATGGACGTGCATATGCGGTGGCAATTGAATAAATGGGTGACGGATGTGTGGAATTTCAAATTGCTTTTTAAAATTTGTCTGAAAGTTGAGTTTTGAAATTCATGCTACCCCTCTCGGGCATTTTCCGTCATGCGCATAAGCAGACGAGAAGTGATTTAACTGCTGGAGTTTTCATCTAAGAGGATTGGGGTTTTGAGGTGGAGGATGCTGTTCCCCCCTTAGAAGGGTCCGCGCATGCGTGGATTGAAGCGGATAAAGATGGGTAACTCAGTGAAATATACTGCGCTAACACAGTAACTCAAGCGCAGCTCTTTGAGCCAACCCATTGAGTTACCGCAATTGCGCCATACAGCGCAGCCTGCGCACTTGCGCAGCAGCGTAATCAGAGATTTGATACTTCGCTCCGCCGCATAATTGCGCCAACCAAAACCAATCAATTAATAATTTGAACTCAATGGGTTGAAATTGTGCGTTGTGCCAATGAAATTCACAATGTTGTAATCATATTCCATAGAAATTGAGTCAATTCATCTAACCTAATATTTAATACTTCTGTTAATGACAAGGAAATATCAAAAATTTCATTTTCAACGAGTTCAGTTGGTAAATGCACATTCCAGAATTCAAAATTGCAGATTAGGAAAAATATAAACCATCAAACTCATACTTTAGGTACTGCCGAAAGAACTGCGCTTGCGCTGATACATTTCCGAGAAATGAGTTGAAACAATCGAGTCAGTGGTCTCAGTTGGCTAAATTGCGCGGCGTGGCGCAGTGTTACACATCTTCAGTGTGGGAGAATCGGAGTTTAGTCTAAGGTGTGATTTTGAGAGGACTGTCAGCCACACAGGAGAAGTGGCTGTTTTGGGGTTGTATGGGTTACGTTGGGAGTGGTTTACGTCTAGCGGTCATGGATCTGGTGCTGAGCTGATATTGCAATGTTTAAAAAATAATTCATGGCAATTATGTGCGCGGACAAGTCACTTCCGGCGATGAAGTGTTGTTTCCGAGTTGGAGTGTCCATACTTTGAATTTAACTTGAGTGAACTGCACTTGCGCATAATTAAGCTGGCTGCTTATAGTATTGTTTGTGCTAGAATGCAAGTGAATTTCGTTCATCCTCATCATTCCGCGATCATAGGGGTCTAGTATTGAGCCAACACATGAGTCCTTTGTGTCCTCTTTTTTTGGTACGAATTGATAGATAACTATATTTGGATGATCTATATTAAATTACATTTGGATTTGAAGAATCCAATTGCGTTCCTGAAGGGGGTCCCATAACCGCAATATTTTTGTTTTATTTCGACCTACAGTAATACTAATAGGCGTAAATCTGACTGTAGTAATGAACAGAATTCTCAAAAACTTGAAAAAATATAAAAAAGCTCGGACGTGAAGTAAGTACTCTTTGGCGCACTTATTCACGTTGACAAATTTGAATTTAATTATGAGTGCTTTGAGCTTAGTGGATAGATCAAGCCGGAGATCTAGTCAGACGGTGTGAATTCTGGCCAATGAATTCACTGTCAGGTCAAAAATATTAACTGTGCTGTGTCTCAGCTGGCGTACAGGATACAAGTCGCACAAGCTCCTAGGAGTTTCTGAGGGATCTCCTTGGGAAGATCTAGGAAGGTCAGTATAATCATAATCATGTGAAGCGTCAATGCAGATTGACTTCACTATGACAGAAGTAAAAAATGGGTTCAAGCCCTGTGGACAGGAGCTTTCTGGCGCTCTTGTTCAAACAGACAAATTATATCTCCGACAGTATTGGTTTCTCAGAGTTGGGAATTATATCAATGGATTCTTATGAAAGAACTTCATCTTAGCAGAAATTGAATTCAAACATCATAGAAGAATTTAAATTCAACAAGAGTGCCAAAAATTATCAATCCAAAACCAAAAGACGAATTCTACCTAACAACAAACTCATCCGAGATATTCATTCCTCAATTCTATGATGAACGATAATATATATCTTTCCTCAAATCCACTCCAATTAATACGCCAATACACCAATATTCCAGTTTTGTTTTTTGTGGAGATATTCTGAACTCAATATAATTAACTTACCATTACCATTCCCATCATCATATGGATTGACCATTGGCATGAAAATATCAACCAACAAAAATTATGATATTATATTATAATTCTCATAATTCTACAATTGCTGGAATGAATTAGACAACGTCATGTATCAGGAAAATAAGTTGACATTATAACAATTCATAGAATACACACAGAAAAATTATATCATTCTGTGAAGAAATACGATTTATATTGAAATTTTGAAAAATCATTTCTCCGAAAGTATTAGCTTGTTAGAGTTAAAAATGATATCAATGGATTCTTATGGTAAAACTGCATATTGAATAATTAATTTGGAATTTGTTATGAAAAAAAAAATATTTTTTTTGTTACTCCGAAACCATCTGTCCGATTTCGCCCAATAACGAACTTAGCCGAGATATTTATCTCCCAAACCTACTCTGAAAATTTCAACTGTCTAGCTCATTCCGTTCGAGAGTTATCGTGCCTACGGCCGGACAGGATTAATTTCGACCATGGATTCTTGATCAGTGAGTCGAACAAAATCGTTTAAGACCATTTTCATCGAAAAATTCGAAAATTACAGACATTTGGGCAAATTGATAAGCACTCTGTTCCGAGGAACAAGAGCGCCAAAAACGCTAAAAAAGCATTGATGTGGGGTAATTCTGCTTTGGAGCGCTTGCTAATGACATGATTATAATTATAGTGACCCTCCTAGGTCTTCCCAACGACATCCCTCAGAAGCTCCTAGTAGCTTGTACGACTAAGGAGAGTCAGTTGTGTTCTGTGTCTACAAATTTGTCAATGTGAACAAGCGCGCCAAAGACTACTGACTTCACGTAAGTCCATTCTCATTTTATTTCTGAATCATACAATGTTATTGTTTTGGTCACCAGCATACAAATTCGAAAACGCTCACTTGCTAGCTATCGATAAATTCAACTAAACCTTCTCATAGCCGACGAGTTACGTTATGTGTAAACGCTCCCCCAACATACGGACAACAAAGGACTCAAGGAACTCAGCCTACTTCACTCCCCCCTATTCACACTATGAATATTCATATATATTATATTTATATGCCCCCATTCCCACGATATAATCGAGAAGAGACGCGCACATAACTCGGAGAGTATCTTCCATGACCATGAACACTGTTTACCGTCTACAAAAAAATACTGAAAATGGCCGATTCAGTTGTCAATAATGTTTTTGTTATCGCTATCAATGAAATCTCCTATTTGTTAATTTATGTTGTGAACTCTATACATAAGTATGGATTTACCACAGCCCACTATAGAGATAGCCTGGATCACAGTCTGACAACGCCGCAATTAATCGTCCCTTAGAGGCATACTCCTTCAATTCGGTAGCGCTGGATTTTGATGAAATTTCGACTATTTCATCATTTTTCAAATGATTTACTGTCGAAAAATGATGAGGACTACAATAAGATCTTATTTATGATGAATATTTACCGATAAAACAGTTTAAAACAATGTAATTACGAGATGAAGTGTTGTGATTTTGGACACTTTGGGATTTAAAAGAAAAAAAACTAGAAGAGAGCACGGATTTTCAACTTCAGATTCGTTATCTAAAACCCAAAATTAGCAAGTGAGTAAATTTTCAGGACGATTAGACAGTTATGGGATGCTGCAAGTCTATGTGAATTCAGAATATCAATTCAATGCTACAAAGAGTAAATTCACATTGTTTTTTGATCTGAACTGTGTAAAAATGTTGATAAAACAAATTGATAAATTCCGAATCTGAATCCCCATTAATTATATTTCTGTAGCGGGAAATGTTTACTTATTGATCTGAGGTTGAGACCATCTGCTCGGGTAAAGGTAAGATCGAAAGGAAGAATCCATTTCAAATCACTGCAGAAAATCTGAACATTTTTAATGAATAAGGTCCTTATTGATTTCAACTGAAGCATCTACAGATGCAGACTTTTGGAAATTGAATACATATATATAAAAATAAATAGATTATTTTAGCTTCTTGATCTCCTATCCAGATGTATCAATTTTTGTTGAAAAATAATTAGAAAGGTCATCAAAATGTTTTATAAAATAGGAAGAAATGAAAGTTCTATTTCACTCATATTTCTAGTCCATCTTGTTGTCTATAGTCTGAACTGAAATGTACTCATCTCCAATAAGTAGAAATAATCCAAAGGAAATTTCACTATTTACACACTGCAGTTTAATCACAGAACATATAAATATCCGACCATATTTATCACTGCATTGCATTAATTCACATTTGACACCGTTGTACACAAAACATACCACGAAATGCCCGCGGAAAACAATAATGGTTAACTCAAGAATCAGAGGTAATCGTCCATTTTTACAAACAACAACAACAGAGAGTACGTCTCGGAGCTGTGTTGCCATTTTATCATCTTCCAGGCTAGTAGATATAGTAGGTTGTGGATTTACGAACCCATTTCACCACCCTATTGGCAGAACGATCAGATCTTGTTGATTTATCTTGATTAATTTGAAACATTTCGCAAAATGGTACATTTTGAAGAGTTTTACATCCTGTTGAAACAGCCTCACCTTTGAACAACCTGTGGTTCACTGTAGTGATATTTTTTATTATTATATCTTCTTTGATCTCGTAATTAGGTTTTGAGAGTAGACATTTGGCTGAAATGTTTACTATTCTCTTTAAATCATCGTTGTGACTTTAGTGGCATCTAATAGCATAGTTATAAACACATGTGATTGCTAAATGCATATTGAGCTGTTGAACCAGATATTGCCATACTGTTTGTACATTCTATACACATTGCATTTTTCAGTGTGAAGCCACAGAATAGCGAATAACATTATTATCACAATACCTATTTTGAGTGATGAATTTTTACATATAAATTGGTGATTATATTTTAATTTAATAATTTCACCCCTTAGAGGAAGAATTTCATTACTCACCCTGAATGATGGCCAATAGTATAATGATGACGAAGAAGAAGAAGGTAATATCGAACATGATACGGTAAACCTCATAGTCATCTCCATCTGGAGGTTCAATTTCATCACCAATGCCTCCACCAGCTCTGACACCTTTATAAAGATGGAAAACGAAACACTGAAAAAAAAAATAGTTGAAGATTTGAATAGTATGTAGTAAATTCATTTGGATCAATTAATCAACAGTAAAGCTTTTGCATTATGTTGGCTATAAATTTTAAATTAGACAAACTTACACAATAATTTGGAATGGTAATTGTACTAAATAAGACTTTAGAATACTGTTTAACCTGTTGAATTATAGTCATATTCCGACTAGGGTGGTAGCATCACTACATTTAATATACCCTTTCATAAAACTAATCAGGGACTTAACTCACACCGAATTTGACATTTTCATGCCTCGCAACCTATTCCTGAGAATCATTAAATCGAACCTCATAACTTAGTTAAGTCGTTTTCCTTGGACAAAATTCTTTGCATGGGTTCCAATTGCGTGTTTTTTATTGTTTTTGTAGCTTGTTGAATATTTGCTGGTCTATGTAATACTATTAATCCAATGTGCAATCATATGGTGAATACTTTTTTTTTTCCTTTATATCAATATTTTCTGTATAAGTTTGTGAATTGGGCTCTGCGCATTGATAAATAAATATATAAATAAATTACTTGTATTGCTTATATACGTTTCCATTTTTATTGGATGTTCCCAGGAGTACCTAATCTGAAGTATAGATGGCGTAAGAAACTTGGAAAGAATGACTATTGGCAGAAACTGGGCGAGCTATTACACATTGTAAGTATTTCAAAAACTGCTGTGAATCCTACCTTGACTCAAAATTTGGACTGAAGAAGGATGTGCGCAAGTTGAACGAAGAGGTAGAGTCTGGGGTTGATGGGTATTTCGTGGAGCTTGACGATTCTCACTTTCAACAGGGTTCAAAGCAATAAACAAGCTGGGAAACGGGTATCGAACTGGCGACTATGTATACGGAGAAATGAAGATATTTTTGTCAGGTCAGGATTACTTCCCAGACTACCCCCCTAGATATCGATATTGTTTCTTGTGTTCCTATCAAGACATGCTGGGTGAATTCTTTAAAAAAAACTTATATCCAAAATACACAGTTTCATGCACCTGAAAACAAGAACACGGATTCAAAATGGGATCTTACCGTAAACATATCGTGACATTTCTTAGCAACTGCATCCTCTTCTTCTTGGACGTAAAACTTACGGAAGAAATTGAATGCTATCACTGTATATATGTACACTATAATAGTCAATAACAGGACAGTGAGTACTAGTTGCTTTCCGTTATGGGTAACAGATTGTAAAATCGTTCTTAAAGCCTTAATACCCACTGCGACATCCAATAGATGGGCAGCGAAAAAAAAATTATTGAAGTTTCCCAGTATGGAGAATACGAAGTAGTACAGGGAGTACAGGAACGAGTTGTCCGTGATAGTGACGCCAGATTTCCATACCTGATAACGCCAATCAATTGAACAAATGCTGAAAAGAACATATGGTTTAAATGTTGTTGTTACATTTACACGGCAGGTATATAATACTAGTCATGTGTCTTTTGAATCTACTTTGGTAACTCCTTTATTACTTATTGAAAAAGAAGAAGGAAGTCGTGCTTTCATGGAGTACCAACATCTCATATCGACACATGCTTAGAATATATTAATCAGATTTCGAAATTGAGTATGATACAAAAAAAATATATGTGTATGACATGTATGAACATATCCTTCTTTCGGCTTCAAGAGTGGTATCGAGTAGTGATCTACTAGAAGTTCAAAGATTTTTTTAGGTAATATCAGATAAAAGGAGGGGCGATAAGTCCATGCAGACCTCGCAAATACTTCGACCTGGAGATCTATTGTGCGAGTCCGCGCTGTTTACCAGTCCGGCTATGAAGTCTCAATAACTATATTTCTGGGAACTACATCCATCACTTGTTCCGGTTTCAGCTAAGGTTTTGTAGCCCTTTTTGATGGACTTCTTCAAAGTCGCAAAGCAGGTGTTCGACTGTCACAGTGGCTTCTTGACAAAAGCGAAAGGTATCATTGAGAATTGCATCCTTGAATTAATTCCAGATACTGGAGTTAATCAGAACTCTGGAACTGGAAGGCAAGCTGTAGATGGTGATGACATCGACAGCTCTGACGGGGGGGCACAATAGACCTTAAGGTCGCAGTGCAACGTCACCCCCTACAACAATATACATCATTGGGAATCTTTCCCATGTTTCGGAGATGATAATTCACAGCGCATCCGTCAATTTTCTCAGTTCTAATTTGTGAAGTGAGAGAGCCTTTTTGGTCCAGCTCGTCAAGTAGGAGAGGAATAACTTGGCCTGTCTTTATCCCCTGACCGCCCACCAGAACGCAAGCTTCCTCTTTTCTCCCATTTCTCAACTGCCATCGACTGATGACCGATGGAGGGGGTTACCCCCTCTACCCTTGCCAGCTGTCATTTCGTTACAATGCACCCCTGAATGACAAGGCACCCAAATAAGGTTGACCTGATTATCTTTTCCGAGTGCGCTAAGTGAGCTATTTATTTATTTATTTTAACATATTACACCCAACAGGCACATGCCCAATTACAGGTGTAAATAATACAAATATTATCGAATAACAATAAATTAATTTAAATTAAATCGCCGACAAAAAACATCTTCCATTCCTGATCAGGCAATACAACTGCTTTCTTAATTTATCAATGGACAGAAAAAAAATATCTGCCGAAGGGACATTGTTCAAGCTTCTACACAGAGGAACAGAAGAGGTCCCAGATTGGAACCCTGTGGAACTCCAGAACAGGCCACAAAGTAAAAGGATTTCATTCCTTCATATTCTACGTATAGCTGTCTGCCATCCAGATAGGAACTCAAGAGCAACCGTATGTCAACAGAAATACCGAACCTAGCCAACTTACTCAAGAGCTGCTTGTGTGATACTTTGTCCAACGCTCTGCTGAAATCAGCGTAAACCACATCAATGCTTGCGATTATCTAATGAGCTTGATACACATTGAGTAAAAGTACAAATATTCGTGACCATGCTCCTCGACCGCACAAAACCATGTTGGGACTCTGATAAGCTGCTGTGCACCTGAGAATAGATGACGTCAAAGAGAACAATCTCAAATAACTTTGAAAACATCGATATAAGCGCAATGGGTCTGTAGTTTCTGATATCTGCGATCTTACCAGATTTGAATACGGGCCAAATACGTGAGGTCTTCCACATTGCAGGAAACATTTTAGTTCTCAAAATTAAGTTAAAAATAAGTGACAAGGGATGACAGAATGAATTTATATGCTTTTTGACTACACAGACAAGCACATTTTCAGGACCAGAGCTCAACTTATTCTTAAGTTTTCTGGCTGCCTTCAGTATCTGCACCTCCGTGATCTCCTGAATATGCAGATACCGAGAGGAATCCGTCAAATGATCTTCATGACCATCGCAATCGACATCCAATCTTTCTCCCCTGAGCTCTCATATACACTATTGAAATGATCCGCGAAAGCATCGACAATTGTTTTTGGGGTATTAAATTTATAATTACCACTAAACATATATCCCGGAATACGGGTTTTATAAACTCCGAGTATGCGGAGCACATATCCCTTTTAACAACCCGTCTTATATTTTTGAAATATTGAAGATAAAATAAGTGTTTTCTTTTACTATACATTCGACGGTAATTATTTTTTCGCTTTATATTAATGATCAGATCTTCTGTGAACCAGGAAGGATACCTGCGGCAGTAACGAGCCTTGAGCGGACAACACTCGGAGAATATACCTTGAATTGTTTCAAAGAATTGTTCACAAACTATATCACTACTAGATGCACTAATTAAATAGTCCCAATCCGCCTCCCCAAATAGCTCCTCAAAAAATTTCTGGTTGTCTAGTTTACGAAAATTATGAAGTTCGATATCAGAAACAAATTTCACTTCAGATGCAGAATCTACTTTTAAATTCACAGTAAGACACGGGTGATGCGAGTCAACTCCGACCAACGGTTCCAAGTCCTGTAGTACCTCACATTTAATACATTCAGGTGCAAGCACCAAATCCAACAACCTATTATTACCGATTTTAATGAAATATTAAGTATATAATAATAGATATTATTATATACCCTTCTTTTCCGGTATTTGCATTCCGCGCAATGCAAAATACACCCCCTTATTGCGAGAGTTTCTACCTGAAATACCGAGGGACATTAACCCATTGTTATTGCTAATTGGACTGAGGGGCCGTATACACGAATCGTCTATCGGTGTAGAACACCACAGACCTCACAAGGAGAACCACATCGTCATTAGCCAATTGATCGCGACTCGGATAATGCCACGTTGTAGTTTTTGGAAACTAGTGTCTCAGATGAATTCGCATTCGTTGGTATCACTACAATAGTTTCAACAGATTTGAAACACCTACAATAGCTGAAATCTATAGATTTCTGATACTATTGTATAGATTGTGATTTCAACGAAGTGAGTTCATTTATTTTTACTTGTCAGAAATCCGATATATTTAGGGATGAACAATGATTTACGGGTACTACCGCAAAAGCAGCAAATACCAACAACCAACAACATGCTTTTACTCTACTCCTTTTGCGGAAGTGCCCGTAAATTCATCAATTCATTTAAATATACTTCGTATTATCCTGATATTTACGGATATTCAAACAAATCGTTTGAATTATGAACTATGCATAAAATGTCACTGTGTGTCACAAATGCACAGACAGATACAAGATCCCATATTATGATTGAATGAAAATCTTGGTATGAGCGGACAAAGAAAAAGTGAAGACGTAATTTGATCTCTTTGGGTTCCAAACACATGACTTTCTTCACAAAATCCCTACTCTTTCAGCCTCTCACCATAGGTTGAAAATGATAACAATAAAATGCTCTTCAAACCTGAAAATATGAATTGACATCATTAAATCATCCATTTCGGGAATATTAAATGTGCCGTCACAAAATTCTTCAAGAACATCCAAATCGTTAACAAATCTGACCTTTTCCCATTCACGAACGAGAACTTATTCAAGCTCAAATCTACCCTACAATTTTCAAGTCCCTAAGATATTTTTTTCGGGTAATTGTGCTCACCAACGGACCGAGACCAAACAGAATCTAATTCAGCACCGAATTCTCTATCCGGAAGTCTGATATAATAATTTGAGACCATTTTAAGCTGAAAATTCGATAAACAAAGACATTCTGACGGAATAATAGCGCCCTGGTACGAGCTCGCAAAAAGCAGTATCGACATTTCTGACATTTTTGTTATTGAACTATTCAAATCTGTAGGTCCCAGATAAATAACTCACAAATGTACGAGTCCCTTTCCTTCTTCAGTTTCCTGTTGTTGGAAGGAAGTCTTCTCCATTCCAAGAAGATTGCTGATAGACTCAAAATCGTATGTCTCGCTGTACTTCTGTCGCACCTTTTTCTTGACAAATTTGTCCCAGTAGTTGACGGGAAACGACCTGGAAACCAATATTTCAATACTCTAGATCTTGAAATTGATTGTCTTCAATTACTTAGCAGAGATTACTAATTTGTCCCAGTGCGACTTCAGGTCATCATCTTCTGGTTGCTCCACAATGTACAATCCTTCGAATTCCACTCTCCTTGCAATTTCCTTTTCCCTTTTGAATATTGCGAGAGGTACCTAGAATATACAGCCGACAGTAATTTGAAGCAACTCTAGACTCAACTTATAATACACAGATATTTACAGGGTAAGCCTTCAAGTTAATTTTAACTATAGATTCCTCTCGCATCCAATAAAACATTTTTTTTCATTTACCACTTTTCTAGATTCGGTTCAGATAAAAAAATTACAAGCGTTTAAAGATTTCACAATATGCTAATACAATCCGGCCTTTGTTAAACCACTCGACGTAGAACTGTAATATGTACTATAGAATATCAGCTTGAAAATTTATTTACTCACTCAATTCTTATGATTTGGTCATTACGGCAGCATTTGTAGCAAAAATATTCCACTTGATATTAATCCAACCCAATTATGTCCAATTGTTTCCACTCTAAGATTATAAACAATTTGACCATCACTCATCCTCAGATTGAAAATTCCGTAAATATCTTTTCTTTTTTTTCGAAGAAAATTGAATAGTTGAGAAAAGAATCCAACTGACAGAATAATCATAAATCATTTTTTAGCGACGATACCGCTTAAAGCCTGGTTCTCAGAGCTTCGTAGTGTCGCCAGCGATAACCTTTCAGCTAATTAGAGCATGTATACAAAACTTCCTCTAACCCCTACCTATTCATTTCTAGTTGTCAAAATCTGTCGCGACACGCCTCTTTTGTAGTTGAAATATTCCAACTACACATTCGATTTCTGCGACACTTGTCATCTTGTCATGTAAACAAGCCAAAAGAGTTGTTTTGAACACATTGTTTCCAGTATTTATTTTGAGCTCTGAGTTTTTTAATTATCTACGGCGCAATTTTGATCTATATTTGAGGTATTTATTTGGAGAGGGAGATCCGTAAATTTGGTATTTGACAATCAGCTGTTTGTTTACGACAGCAGAAATCACATACGTCATACGATTATGTAGAGAGGAGTGGGGATTATCGCTGGCGACACTACGAAGCTCTGAGAACCAGGCTTAATACCGGTATCAAACGGTTATAATTTCTACATTTTAGTGAGAGTGGTTACAAGTTACCGCTTGTAACCACTCTGGAAGTTCCCTCCAAAGCTGTCGTTTCGACGTTTTATACCGGTATCAGAATTTATAACCGGGTCCTTGAGGTGGGTTACTAGCGGTTGACATTTGTTGAAAGTTTGAAATTGTCAAAAGTATTGAAAGTTTGAAACTGTTGAAAGCAATCGAAATGGCTTCGGCAAAGGAAAGCGTGGAATTTTTTAATATACTCTAAACTACCAAGGAGTGGATTACTTCGTCATTACAGACCGCCCAACGAATCTTTTATCAAGCGGTAATAGAATGAAGGCAATCTGGCATGGATATAGACCACAAAAAGACTAGTAGACTACGTTCTTGTTGTACTGGTTAGTGTCTCCTCTTTACTTTTTCTCAATTATAGGTGGTGAGAATCATTTTCTATAATTTCATCCAACAAATTTAATTATGTAGGGTTTCTTTTTTCATTCGAAACAATTGAAACAATTCAATTTCAGTATATATTTCAAGCCAGAAATCCCCTAGTTCTAGCCTGAAGTGCATTATCCATAATTTGAATAGTGCTATATCATCACTGGGAGAAATTCCAATAAGACACAATAATTCTCTATCTCTATTAGAATAAGTAAGGTTTGCTTAATAAAAAGTAAACAAATACTTACGAAGATTAACCGTTTACGTTTAAGTGACAACACTGACAACCTCAGTAACATTTTGCGATCATGGGGTGGGGGATAAACTTTTGACATTGATGACAAACCGTTGTTAATAACCGGGTTATAAGCGGTATCCTCGCTAAAAAATCATTATTATAATAAGTTGGTAACGTACACAGAAGCTCTAGGTGAGATCAAATTCTATAAACAACATTAGTAAGGTTAGAATCATTATATTGGCGGGAGATCCATATACAAATTGTTCAACGTGGGAGGCATTTGGAGGTTCAAATTTGAGATGAAACCACGCTATTCAAAAGTAAACTTAGAAGAGAGACATCCAATATTGGGTACCTTCATCATTATAGTGCGTGTTTTCATGTTATTCCACATCAAAATCTAATTATATTCGTCCAATTATAATTGAAACCATTGTTGATGGAAAGATTTCCGTATGTCGTAGATTATTTCTGTTGTGCGTTTATAATTTATTATTACATGTTCGATTACTATTATTTTGTGACTGATCAGCACACCAATTTTATATTCATAAATTATTTTCGAAAAATAAGTACAATTTTATTATAACATTTCGATTTTAGCTGAATCTGTTTCAACAGAAATAAATTATAAGAAATTTGCTGAAGCATATAACAATAGGTGAGAGATTCGCGTAATCGTCGGATCCATGGATGGATCGTAGTTCAAAATTTCCGACTTATCTTGTCTATTCTAAGGAATCATCGCGTAGTCAACGTCTTTTTGTAGGTATATGCCTCCGTGGACCGTTTTAATGAGGCATTGTCAAATGGTATACCAGTAATTTTCTAAAATGATTGAAGATTCTCAAAATGTCTCAAGATATACTTTATCTGTATGCTATAATAACTGTTAATTGGAGAATATGTGTCATAGTTATAGAAAACTCAACACTAAAATTAATTTCTTTCGGAAAAACCATGCAGGATTCGAGTGTATTAGCACATTGTGAAATTTTAATTATTATTTATTGTTAAGTTCAAAACCCCCCCCCCTCCCCGAAATGTTATTTTTCTCTTAAAAAAAAATTTTTGCTGCAGAAAGTGACTCTTACACCCCCAAAACCCCCCCAGAAATTAATTCCTATTTCAACCCCCCCTCCCCCGAAATTAATTCCAGGCTACGCCCTTGCTTGAAAATATTTTAGATTTTCTCGGCATCCCGGATTACACACTGAAAATGAAAATCATGAAAATATCTTGAGTATAATTTTGGATGAGGTTAAGAAAGAATGACCCTGTTTACCTACTAAATACTTTGTAAGTATCCTGTCTCATAATGTTTATTAGAATTTTGATGTTTATAGTGAAATATAATAAAAAATAACGAGTAATCACCTTCAAATGATAATATGCGATCAACATAGCAAGGGAAACGAGCGAATGGAACATTGCCGCCAACCTCATGACGTGAGTCATGTAGTAGAAGTCTTCATCTACATGCACCAATTCCAAGGGATCCTCTTCTTCCTCTGATCCTTCGCCAGCACCACTACCACTGCCAGAGCCACTGATGATATCATCATTACCATTGCTACCGCTACCATCAAGTCCGTCAGATAGATTCGATACCTTAAAATCATCAGTATCAGTTTTTTGTATACAGGCTAGTACTCATCTGATTAGCACCACCATGTGTTTGGGGCTACAGGAAATGTATTAGCTCAATATATTTTTCATAACCATTAGGAAGATATGCGGCAATTTATGTACCTATTAACATGGATACGAAAATTCTTTCAAAGAGAGCTAGAGCCCCCCGAAGATGGCCTCCAATATCGAGTTTTTTCCAATTATTTCAGAACGTATTCATGTTACAAATTTGAAATTAGACATCGAGTGAAATTTTTGTATGCAAAATCTGTTGTTATAAATGTGCTACCCAGTACAGAGCCGTCACAAGGAGGGCCGTCTGTAGAAAATCTCTGGGAAAGTGATTTGTTTAACACATTTTTCACAATTTGAGGCGAAATGATGATTCCTTGGATATTTTGTAATAGATTAAGAGAGCAATTGCGACTGAATGTGCGTTTCATAGATAAAGTACTTTTCACGGATGAGGCCGGATTCACTCGGGATGGGATCATACATTTTTATAATCATGTTTGGGCAGATGAAAATCCCCATGAATTTCACCAGAACAAATTTAATCAATTGATATTTTGTCAACGTTACAATAATAACTATGCAATAAACGATTAGATGATCGCTTTAAGTATTATTCATAGATATTATAAAACTATAGAATAATTCGCGAGAAAAAATTATGTTTGATTGAATGAATTATATTATAAAGGAATATGGGGTGCTGTGTTCTAATTCTGTTAACTTATGTGTATTCTTATTTCCGTGTTCGTGGGAGTGAGAGTGAGAGTGTGTCTTGTAGTCAGGAGATCCTAGGATTGTCTGACTGCCAGAATGTGCTAGTTCATTTAGCGTTACCCAGGGTGCACCACGAGGAGGCATATCTCCTACACACATGGGGCAAACAACCATCACCATACTGCGACTGTGGAGAATACCAAACGATTAAACGCATCACGGAGGAATGTCCAACAAGATCATAGAACGGCAGACCAGAAGAATTCCTGCTGGCAACCACCGGGTCGATAGATATTAACTAACTGGATATTTGCTTGTGAAAAACCTTAAGTATGTTATATTAACTTATATGTGTAAATTTGCTTTTATGCTTACTGTGTCTGAATTGCCATACGATAAATAAATAAATAAATAAATAAATAAATATAAATAAAGAAATATTATATGCACCGCCTCTTTTGCGTTTTTTTCGAAAATGGTGCATCCTAAAGGCAAACTGATTCGAGATGCCGAAGACTGAAGAGTTACCCTTCTTGAGGATTCTCATGTGAGCACTAAGAATAAATAAGAAAGATGGAATATAATTATATATGATTCTGCATAGCCAATTTTAATTATATGCTTGAGACTCATTATTGTTTCTGTCCTTTTGAGTGTAAAATTATTCATTCTAGCAAAATTTTCAGGTAAATACCAATTGTGATTTAATGGAGGAATATCAAGAAACTGAGAAAGAACTCCATGTACAAGTATAAGGTATTAGAATATTTCAATGAAATCATTAATTCAAGTTCAAGAAATATCTCGCACATCTGAAGAATTGTTGGCTAATGAAGCTCTATGTTCTTGAATTGGAATGTCACAGAAATTCTTTACGACATGCTAACTGAGTTAGCAGCAGCATTGAAAGCTTCGAAATATTTACCACCAGTTGAGGAAATCCATAACAATTTGCCAAATAACTTTGATCAATTCAGTAATGTGAGAGTTATTCTTAATTGTACAGAAATTTTTGTACATTAGACAAAATGCTTATGTTGCAGAATTAAATGTTACTCTTAGTACATAGGGAATAACACAATAAAAGCAGTGACACCTGCAGAATTAATCAGTTTATCAGTGGAGCCTATGGTGGACCTGCTTGTGATATTATGAGGTAACGAATTCGATATGTTTTATGGATTTACACAACACAAGCGTTTTGTTCAATTTCCCATAAAAGGATAATGTGAATTTTCGTCAATTCAATATTGTTATATTCATTATTTCATTCAAGGGACATGTCATTTATGAAAATTATATCATTTCATTATGATATTAAAGCTCTTCTTCTTGCTATCTTTAAAAAATAATCCTCGACATCAAGGTTGTCTTCGATGGAAATTCAATTTAGCATAGAAAGAGTAATATTTAAAAATATATGGTCAAAATAACAAATTCTTGATATAAATTTCTTTCATTCAGAGTTTTGTAAGAATTCAACTGCTTTCCAAATAATCCCATTAATTACATCTGATAACATAATTCTAGTTCTACTGTAAGTATTGAAATATCAAAAATTTTACACACTGATAAAAATGATCAATTTGTCAAAAATTTTATTAGCACATATTAACAACTGACGATAAGTATCTACAATCTACCTACATGAATAAGCTGAACAACAACCAAAAAAAAAGTTCAGAAATCAAAATTATTTTTAATTGAAAAATTGTTCGAAGTTGTATCATCCTTTGATAATAGTAATAGTTAAATAGTTATAGGATATAATTATAGGATATAAAAATTGGGATATCATTGCCATACTACAGGATACAGGGTAAACTACCAATCTAAGTTGTAAAAATGGAGTCAAAATCTATTTTAACAATAAAAATCATCAATCACCCTGTATGATATTGCCAAGCATTTGGATTTTGATGTTGAATTACACTTCTCTACGCTACCAAAGGTGGAAGAAATTATCAGTGTTCACATACAAGATGAACTAATCCAAAGATAGCAAAGGTCCAAAATTTTCCTACTCCGGTCCAGATTTTTTGAATTTCAGAATTGGTAAACAAAAGTGATCGAATAGGGTGATATTGTAAACTTTTAAATCTGTCAGTTGATTGGTCCAAGATTTATTGAACTTCGAAGTTTCTTTCGAGATCCGAAAGTTACCCTGTATAGGTATATCTAAAACCAAGGAAGGACCTCAGGCGATAAAAATTCCTTGATATGAATCCATCTAGATGACCAGAGTTGACGGTTTTCGTTTATCACATTCCACCCGGGACACCAGTATAGGGATTTTTTCAAAGGAATCAAAGGTGAGGCATTTTTTTAACAGGAGGTAGAATTTATTAAAATTAACAATCTAACAAGAAACGGTATGGATGATGTGAGTTACCTTGTGTTCCGAAATTGCTGGCACTACTGGCCGCAGTAAGTATTTCGGAACGCTCTTAAGTAACAGTGAGCATCGCCAGTGAATTTCAGTAATATCTGACGTTTCAATTTACTGTTCAGTACTGTTCAGGAATATCGGAACACGGCACTAGTGCATTGATCCGAACCGTCAATTGATATAACTATAAGATAAAATATGTAAGGGCAATATTGTACTGAACTTATTATTATTTTGGGTTCAATGTTTATTTTGTTAAATGTTTAATATATTATTATATAAGATTTTTTAATTCTAACACATGGTATCAATTAGAATTCCCAGGCAAATTATGTCACGACAGGGATTTGTTGACAGAAAATGTCGGAACAGGTCAATTTTTATTCGGAGGGGGACATATTTTGAGTACAATTGTAAGCCAAAATCTTCTCAAGCCTAGGTGTAGGGATTGTCATCCCTAAATTCTTAATAGGGAATAGAGGGTGAGCTATACCTCAATTGAAAGACAACTTGTCCCTCTACATGAGTACTACAGTTTGCAAATTTTAATTGAGTCCTTGAAGTAGTTATAGGGTGTTCATACTTAGTGTACTAATCAAAGAAAATACAGTCTGTTCTCAAATGTTTGTATGTCCCCCTCCGGATAAAAATTGACCTGTTCCGGCATTTTCTCTCAGAACATCCCTGTCATAATTGGCCTGGCAAGTTTCCAAATTGACACCTGGTGACCTAGTATGCATAAATCTTAAGCCAAAGGCTGAAAGGACCTAATGTCGATGGCCAGTTGCTAAATGCGAGCAATAAATAACGGTTACTACTACTAATGTTAAATGATGCCACGAAAAATTTCGGAAATGGTCTGGAAAGAACCTACAATGGGCGGATTCTCGAAAGCAAGAAGGCAGGAAATATGTCATCCTTACCTTCATCAGAAGGTGCAACAAGCTTTATAATAACCGTCAGATCATGTATCAATCATAAAATTATGTTTGTTTGCCATTAATCTGAACAACGAAAATTTTACAAACTGTAAATAAAGATTTAAAATTTATTCATAAATATTTTATACCCTGTATATATAATAATCAATTGACTATTGACAGTAAGGACATTTTTCGAATCCCGGAAATCTAAGTGCATTAGTGCTAATTTGTTTCAGTAGAAAAAATTGCTCATGTTCATACATAAATGGGAAAAGTCACATTTTGTTCTAATTTAAGATATGAAAGGTGGAGTTAGACTGTAACCTTTTTATGCACTGGTCAACACACTACATATCAAGGAAACCATATAATATACAATAAAGAAATAATATACTACACTAGTTTCCTTGTAATAAGCGCTTATAGTATTCAAAGGTTAGAATAAGCCCACAGAACTCACACTAGCACACTAGCACACTAGTTTCTTTGGAATAAGTGCTAATAATTTTGAGGGTTTGGAAAAGCGCGTACAAGAATAAGTTGTGATTCTTAAATGCCAAAAATGCTTTAAATTTAGGATTAAAATTGTCTACAGGGTGTGTGACTTTGTTGCACATTAATTATTTTACCCATAGACACTTTTTTAATTTATATGTATACGGTCCTGTTCATCAATCAGTTGATGGCGCGGCTGTTTCGAGGTGAAATGTGTTTTTAAAAAATTAAATTAGTGAATTTTGGTGAGTCTGGGAATTGTTACTTTAAAACAATTGTAAATAATAATTTTGGTGAAATAGTGATGATTCATACCTCCTGTTAATATAAGAAACACCGTTGCACTTTATAACCTATAAAACGTTGTCAGAATTCTTACCTTGTAGAAAAGTAGCATAAAATTGATGCAGAAGGCCAATACGAGAGCTACCAACTTCAAGTTATAAAAGTTCCTCGCCAAGAAAGAAACCGCTCGTTTACCGTATGCACCAAATTTTATCTGGGAAACCGCCGAAGGTTCTGTGGAGCCCTGTTGTTTGCTTTCAGTCTCCACTGCCTGCATTGCTGCTTGCTGTGCAGCCTGGGCTTCCACCTTTTCTTGAGCGGCCAATTTTGCCTGCTCTCCTCTGGAAAAATATCATAAAGCGAGCTCAATTGAAAATAACCTGGAGGTGCAAATTGTTTGTGCAATATACAATATACATCTTTGGATAGACGCTACAGAAACAAACTTAAAAATGTACGAAACATATAGAGGTTTTTTACTCTTTGAACCATCCACCACTTGACGTCCAAAAAATATAAAAAACACTGACGTGAAGTCAGTATTCTTTGGCGCGCGTATTCACGTTGACTTATGATTGTTTTAAAGCTCAGTCGATAGAGCGAGCCGGAGATCAACCCAGAGTGTAGTGGATACCATTCACTGTCAGGTCAAAAATTGACAACGCTGAGTCTAAGCTGGCGTAAGGAAAAAGTAACACAATTGACAATGAACAAGTCCGTAGTCACGCCAACCTCTAGAAGTTTCTGAGGGGTCTAATCATAATCATGTTTATAGGACGCGCGCCAAAGCAGATTGACCCCGCGTCAATGCTTTTTAGCCTTTTTCTTTCATTGTGAAGCCAATCTGCATTTGCGCGCATGCTATAAACATGATTATGATTATTCTGACCCCCCTAAGTAGACCCCTCAGAAATTTCTAGGAGCTTGTGTGACTAAGGAGAGTCACTTGTGTTATTTGTGTTACTTTATTCTTACGCCAGCTTAGACACAGCACTGTAAATTTTTGACCTGACAGTGAATGGTATCCACTACCCACTGGGTTGATCTCCGTCTCGCTCTATCCACTGAGCTTGAAGCACTCATCATTTAATTCATATTAGCCAATGTGAACACGCGCGTCAAAGAGCACTGACTTCACGTCAGTGTTTTTTTGATATTTTTCAAATTCCTTTGACAAATCTGGCTATCAATACAGTCTGGCTATTAGTTTTACCATAGATCGAAATAAAAAAAATGCGGTTATGGGATCCCCGTTAGGAACGCAATTACTTACGCTTACGCTTAATACAGATCTTCCAACTATAGTCATTTATATATTGGGCCCAGGGTCACGATACAGACACTTGAAGACTCGGAAACAACGCTGTTTCCTCGATACTGACTTGTTCGTGCACAGAATTGCCATGAGATTTCTCTTAAAAACTCACAATATTGGCTCAGCACCAAATCCATGACCGCTGGAAGTAAACCACTCCCAACATAAGCTATACAACCCAAAACGAGCCACTTCTCCTCAGCGCATGTACAATCTACTCGTGACTGAAAGTCCTCTCACAATCACACACCTCATACAAAACTCTGATTCTTCAACACCATTGGTTCAGGAGATATCGTAGCTTCAATTCACGTATGCACGGACACTCCCAAGGGGATTCTATGAAGGAATAGCATCCTGCACCTCAAATCCCCAATTCTCTCCGACGAACACTCTAGCAGTTGAATCACTTCTCGTCTCCATGGTACGGACCCTCCTACTCGGAAACAACGCTATTTCCTCCAAACGGATTTGTCCATGCACAGAATTGCTTGAATTTTCATTTAAAACCTCACAATATCGGCTCAGCACCAGACCCATGACCGATGTAACTTATCCTCTGAGCCCTACGTTGATGCGATTCGTGACGCCAGCTTCTTTCAGTTAGCCACTGAGCCCACAAGATTTCGAAACAACCAAAACCCATTGCTCCTTGATCTTATTCTCGTCAAGAATAAAGATCTGGTATCTCAGCTTCACTACTTGCCTCTTTTCGGCAAGTCAGACCATAGCTTTCGATTGCCAACACTAGCTAACTGTTTACGTCTCGTCTGTCAGCATTTCGCATTACTTTCATTTGTGGTAGTTTGCTACCTGAAACAACCTGGTTGCGATCTGTTTACCTCAAACAAGCAAAAATTCTCGGATATATGTTTTGCTGTCATTTGTACGTTGTGACTTGTGAGGGAATTGGGTTATGTTACGAATTTATTAAGTTTCTTTAATTTATTTATTTCTATCCACTGTTTTCACACTAACGAGCGAATTGTCACCCCTTTGCATCTTATCTTAATATGACGGCCAAATGTTGGCTACGAGTGTTTCAAAACAATGAATATGAAACAAATCTAACGTATCAGTCCAGAGAGAACTCAAACCAGAATACTTATGTAGAGAATCTCAAAAAGTGTTACTAAGGAATAACCTGTACATTAGTTGGAAATCCCGTTCTAAATAATTGGATAACCATTCTTCCACGAATGGAGGCCTAAAGTGGATCAATCTTTCTCCGCTCCACATCAGAAGTGAGCATCTTTTTGGCGCTCTTGTCCCTCGAAGCAGAGTGCCTATCAATTTGCCAAAATGTCTGTAATTTTCGAATTTTTGGCTGAAAATGGTCTTAAACGATTTGGTTCGACTCACTGATCAAGAATCCGTGGTCGGAATCGATTCTATCCGGCCGTTAACACGATAACTCTCGAACGGAATGAGCTAGTCAATTGAAATTTTTGGAGTAGGTTTGGGACATGAATATCTCGGTTAAGTTCGTTATTGGGCAAAATCGGTCAGATGGTTTCGGAGTAAAAAAAAAATTTTTTTCACATTACAAATTTAAAAATAAGTTTTTCTAAAGATGTAGTTTCACCATAGGAATCTATTGATGTCATTTTTAACTCTAACAAGCTAATACTTTCGGAGATATGATTTTTCTAAATTTCAATGATAAATCGTAGTTACTTGTGTTTTCACAGAATGCGATAATTATTCTATCTATGAATTATCATAACATGTTCTGTGTTGATACATGTCAACTTATTCTCCTGAGACATGATATGTCAAATTTTGATATTTAATGTCCATGGTTAATCTATATGATGATGGGAGTGCTAATGGTAAGTTAATAATATTGAGAATATCTCCAGTAAAAACAAAACTGAAATATTGGCTAAAGTTTCAATTGATATAAAATAATTTTCAGAGTGGATTCGAGGAAAAAATGTATCGTTCATCATAGAATTGAGGAACGAATATCTCGGATGAGTTCGTTGTTGGGTAGAATTGGTGTATTGGTTTTGGATTAATAATTTTTGGCACTCTTGTTGAATTTAAATTCTTTTATGATGGTTGAATTTAATTTCTGCTATTATGAAGTTCTTTCATAAGAATCCATTGATATAATTTCCAACTCTTACCAATACTTTCGAATATATGATTTGTCAAAGTTTGAACAAGGGCGCCAAAGCTCCTGTCCACAGGGCTTTAACCTTTTTTTTCGTTAGAGGTTCATAATTTTTGTCCAAAATATTACTTAATAATATAAGTTTCTTCGATAATCAGAGAATGACTCGTAAATTATGCTCGAGTTCCTTGCACTATTCATTTTCGACTCAGTAACCAAAAAACCCTGCCTATAAACTAAGCGAATAGAAATTTCAAATTGTTTACATGCGTACATCAACCAAACTGTTCAGAAATACACTTTCAATTCCGTTTGACATTAATGACGTTTATCTTTCAAACTGGACCATATGACAGGGCACGCAAACAGTAACCAGTTAGTTGAATGAAAGTAAGGCTCATGTGACCCTCTCATCCAAGATAAATCTATCACTGGGCTCTTCAAGTAACAAACAGACAAAAAAGTGGATACATTTCGACCTTCTCCGTAAAGCGCTTGATTTGGATTGGAAGATGGTCCTCTCGCCTTGTGCTGTCGTTGATGATGTATGGGACATATTTCTGGACACAACCAAGGCCTTGATTGATGGTTGCTCTGAGTCTAGGACAGTTGTTTGTGTTCCTGCTAAACCACGGATCAATCACACCATCCTTAAGATGATTAGACATAAGAAAGCGATTTGGCAGAGATACATGCTTCATAAGTCTGGTCATATTTACCAAGCGCATAGAGACTACACTTCAAACACCTGTCAGACGTAATTAAAAGAGCTAAATCTGCATTTGAGTCCGAACTGTTTTCCTCTGGGGATCGTAGGCGATTGTTTAAGTATCTGAGGTCATCCCTAAAATCGAAAGTCACCTTTCCACTAGTCAGAGATAAACACGACGACATCACCTCTTCTCCGTTGGCATCTGCAGAGGAGTTGGCCGACGTTTTTGAATCAGCCTTTTTTGGAGCCGCTTCGCTTGCCGGGTCTATTGACCGGTGATCTGGGTGCCATATTGGGTGATGTTGAGTTCACTCCTACTATTGTTTTGAAGCATCTCCAGCAGACGGAATTTCCGCGAGAGTTCTCAGGTGCTGCGCACCTTTCCTGGCTGAACCCTCGTCCATCTTATTTAATATATCTTTTTCTTCCCACTCACTATCTGCTTGTTGTAAAATGGCGCTTATAACCCCTATATTTAAATCGGGTGACAAATTGGACTGCAAAAACTACCGTCCTATCAGTTTGGTACCCAAAGCCGCAAAAGTATGTGAGAAGGTAATCCTGGAAAGAATCATTCAGTTCGCGCTTGACAACAACTTAATTCCCGAGAAACAATATGGTTTCTTGCCTGGCCGTTCTGTGTTGACAAACCTTTTGTTATGTGTACATGATGTGAATGGTCGAGGATGCTGGACAGCGGTATTCCTGTTGATGTGGTCTACCTCGATTTTTCTCGTGCGTTCGATCGCGTTCCACACAAGCGTCTACTTCTCAAGCTCGATAGTTTCGGTATTCAAGGTTCCCTTCTTGAGTGGATTAAGTCATTCCTTTCTGATCGCAGTTTTCGCGTGCGCGTGGGAGATTCTCTATCGACTACGAGATCAGTTCTAAGTGGTGTCCCCCAGGATTCGGTGCTGCTCGGATTCTTTATATGCTGAGTAGATAATTTTCCCGTTGCGATCTGGCCACCTGTAAGATTCTCTATACCACTTATGTGCGCCCTATCCTGGAACATGCCGGGCCTGTTTCGGATATGTCTCTCGTTCGTGACGTGGAACTACTCGAGAGTGTTGGGTGCGACCAGAATTCCCTATGGTGTGCTGCGACCCAGCTATCTTGAAAGGATTTCTATTACGATTCTTCCCCTTTTTTCTGAAAGGCGGACACGAGGTGACCTTATTATCATCTATAGAGCTCTCCACCGACTTTTCAACGTGGATCTGGGTGAAATTTTCACTCTAAACAGTGACGAACGAATACGTGGCCACAGGTACAAGTTGCGGAGAGAAAATTTCAAGACAACCCAGAGGGAATATTTCCTGTGCAACAGGGTGTTTTCTGCTTGGAATCGTTTACCACCTGCCGTTGTGGAGGCCTCCTCTGTCAATTCATTCAAGATCCAGTACCATGGGTGGATGCAGAGTTGATCATCACCAATCTCAGGAGAATGATCTCTTTTTTTTTTTTCCTTCAATCGTCTTTTATATCAAACTGTTTTTTTCGCTATTTGCAATGTACATTTGCTTTTATTTTGTTATTCTTTGAGTTAATAGAATTCTTTCTAATCTTTTGCCAAATAAATAATAATAATAATAATAATAATAATAATACAACCCAAAAACAGCCACTTCTCCTCTGCACATGCGCAATCCACTCGTGGGTGAGAGTACTCTCAAAATCACACGCCTCGCACAAAACTCCGATTCTCCACACTAGTGGTTCAGGATATATTTCATCTTGAATCCACGCATGCGCGGATCCTCACCAGGGGGTTCTATGGAGGAATAGCATCCTCCCCCCCAAAACCCCAATCCTCTCAGACGAAAACGAAGTTAAATCACTTCTCAACTGCGCATGCACATAACGAAAAATGCTCGGAAGGGGCAGCATGTACTTCAAAAAAATAGGTTTCGGAATTTCAAGCAAAATATTCCGCAAAATAGTAGTAATTTTTTTAATTTTCCATGTCATGTGATCCGCACCAAAATTTGCAAAAGAGTTTGCTTCGGTCTTTTGCTTCTAACTACTCAGTTTCATTTCTATCAGATGGAAATCATGTGGAAACAAAATTTTAAATTTGTTTGAAGTTTTTGTGCCATCCGATTGACACAAAAGTTCGCATGTATATAAAGGTCATGATTCTACAAGCTGATGCTAAATTTCAGATAGATCGAGTAATCGGTTCCGGAAATATTCATAAGAAATGTTTTAACTAAAAATGGCCTAACTCCGAAACCGCTTGTTGGATTCCACCCGTTAAGGAACTTGTCCGTGATATTTAGGCCCCAAAACTACCCTGCAAATTTCAATCCTCAAACTCCTTTCATTCGAGAGTTATCGTGCTAATGACCGGCCGGACTGGACGGACAGAATTGAATCTGAACCCGGATTATTCGTTTGAGAGCATTTTCGGCAAAAAATTCGAAAAATACAGACATTGTGGCAAAATGATAGCACGCTGTATTCGCCGCAAAAAAAATTTCGAATAGTACGCACTTGGATTTTTGAGCAGTGTTCGCAGGGAACAGCGTGCTATCATTTTGCCACAATGTCTGTATATTTTGATTTTTTTGCCGAAAATGGTGTCAAACGATTGAATTCGGCTCACCGATGAATAATCCATGGTCAAATTCAATTCTCTCCATCCGGTCCGGCCGGCAGTTAGCAAGATAACTCTCGAACGAAAGGAGTTAGAGGACTGAGATTTGCAGCGTAGTTTTGGAGCGTAAATATTTCAGACACAGCGAAATCCGGTTTCCGGTTTCGCAGTTAAGGCCCTTTTTAATCAAAACATTTTTTATGAATATTTCCGGAACCGATCACTCGATCTCTTTCCGGGTTCTTTCGTTATGCGCATGCGCAGATGAGAAGTGTTTTAACTGCTGGATTTTCGTCTGAGGGGGATTGGGGTTTTGGGGTGGAGGATGCTATGCCTCCATAGAATCCCCTGGTGAGGGTCCGCGCATGCGTGGATAAAGATGCGATATCTCCTGAACCGCTAGTGTTGAAAAATCGGAGTTTTTTGTGAGTCATGTGATTTTGAGAGGACTGTCAGCCACGAGTGGATTGCGCATGCGCAAAGGAGAAGTGACTCTTTTTTGGTTGTATGGGTTTTGTGGAAAGTGGTTCAGGACTATCGGCTCTGGATTTGAGCCGATATTGTGAGGATTTAAAGAATATTTATGGCACATCTGTGCGCGGACAAGTCAGTTTGGGGGAAATAGCGTTTTTGGAGTGTCCTTACCGTGGCCCGGGGGTTAATTTTTAAATTCATGTTACCCCTTACGGGGGATCATTCTTTATGGGCTTGAGCAGACGAGAAGTGAGCTGGTGTTTTCGTCTGAGAGGATTGGGGTTTTGAGGTGCAGGATGCTATTCCTTCATAGAATCCCCTTGGGAGTGTCCGCGCATTCGTGAATTGAAACTGCGATATCTTCTGAACCAATGGTGTTGAAGAATCAGACTTTTGTGTGAGGTGTGTGACTTTGAGAGGACGAGTAGATTGCGCATGCGCAGAGGAGAAGTAGCTCTTTTTGGGTTGTGTGGCTTATGTTGGGCGCAGTTTAGGTCTTGCAGTCATGGATTTGTTGCTGAGCCGATATTCCGAGGTTAAGAATATTCAAGGCAATTATGTGCACGGACAAGTCAGTTTCGGCGAAATAGCGTTTTTTCCAACTTGAAATGTCTGTACCGTGGTCCTGGGGCCATTTATAAAGAATTATATTTGGAAGATCTATGTCAAATTGCATTCGGATTTGAAGGATAGGCGAAGAAATTGCGTTCCTAATTCGAAATTCATGTAACCCCTTTCGGGCATTTTTCGTTTCGCGCATGAGCAGACAAGAAGTGGTTTAACTGGAGCTGGAGTTTTCGTCTGAGCGGATTGGGGTTTTGAGGTGTAGAATGCTATTCCTCCATAGAATCCCCTTGGAAGAGTCTGCGCATGCGTTGATTAAAGCTGCGATATTTCCTGAACCATTGGTGTTGAGGAATCAGAATTTTGTGTGAAGTGTGTGATTTTGAGAGTACTTTAAACCACGAGTAGATTGAGCAATGCTCAGAGGAGAAGCGGGTCTTTTTGGGTTGTATGGCATATGTTGGGAGAGATTTGCGTCTAGCGGTTATGTATTTGGTGCTGAGCCGATAGTGTGAGGTTTAAAGAGAAATTTCATGGTAATTCTGTGCACGGACAAGTCAGTTTCCAGGAAATAGCGTTGCTTCCGATTCCGTGTTGAAATGTCTGTGCCGTGGCCCTGGGGCCAATTTATAAATAACTATATTTGGAAGATCTATATTAAACGTGTTCACGTGGGCTGATTTGAATTGAATGATGAGTGTTTCGAAGTCAGTGGATAGAGCGAGCCGGATATCTTCTCAGAGGGTAGTGGACATCATTCACTGTCGGGTCGAAAACTAATAGTGCTTGTATCAAGGCTGGCGTAAGGATAGAGTAACAAAGCCGACAAAGAACACAACTGACTCTCTATGATCGCAAAAGCGCCTAGGAGGTTCTAAGGGATCTCCTTGGGGAAGATCCAGGAGGGTCAGTAAAAAAAGGCTCAAAAAGCATTGACGTGGGGTCAATCTGCTTTGGCACGCCTGCTTTAGATCTGATTATGATTATACTGACCCTCCCAGGTCTTTCCCAAGGAGATCCCTCAGAATCTCCTAGGAGCTTTTGCGATCATAGAGAGTCAGTTGTGTTTTTGACGGCTTTGTTACTGTATCCTTACACCAACCTTGATACAAGCACTATTAATTCTCGACCCGACAGTGAATGATGTCCACTACCCTCTGAGAAGATATACGGCTTACTCTGTCCACTGAGCTTGAAACACTCATCATTCAATTCGAATCAGCCAACGTACATACGAGCGCCAAAGACTACTGACTTCACGTTAGTGCTTTTTTATATTTTGATAGGAGATTATCAATGTTTTGTAGAGTGTTCATAATATTCACCTTGTTGCAAGTATCAACAATGGTAATAATATTTCAAATGTGGTTAGATTTGATGTTTCTTTTCGTGTTCCTTATATGGAACACTATGCCACTTAGGTTGATGATGTGCAAGCTATGTACAGGGTGGGCCAAATTGGTCACTTAAGAAGGGAAAGTCAAAAATGTGCATTTTCGAAATATTGCTGTAATTTATATTTTGTCGAAAATTTTCCATTTCTACAAAAACATGTATGAGGTTATTCAAATTTTCAGGAAACTGATATGTTATCTGATCTCGGCATTAAAATATTTTTCTCAAATGGGACACCCTAGATAGTAGCCCTAAAGTATGTCCACTATGAAACGGAAACGAAATGAATAAATAATTAATATTTCTTCTACATAATACATTAGAATTGCATTATTTGTATTTCCAAAGTATAATGTTGGTAATAATCCCTTTCAAAACTTGAATGCTTTTATTTGGTTTAAATTAGTAAAATAATCCAACTAAACTTTTTATGTCTCATGGTGGTCCACCCTCCCCTACTTCATATTTTTCAAATTTTGAAATTTTATTGCTGGTTCGAAAGTTGAACAAAAAGTTACGAACTGAACAGTTTGAATCAACGTTTGACAACTATAATTTGCATTATTTCATTAGTCATGGTATCCTTCAAAGCCTTCTTATCTAAATAAGGATGAAATTTTATTACTTCAGAAAGATATCAAGTGTTCTATATTTTTGAAATGAATATTTCAAGCTCTATCGAAATATACAAAAATATACGGGGTGTCCAATTTGAAACAAAATTCCATAACGATATCTGATAAAATATCGGTTTGCGGAAAATTTGATTAACGTCATTGAATTCTACGTCAAAAGTAGCTACGAGAATGTTTCTAGAGAATTGGAGATTTTTTAACAGAAGAAACTTTACAGCGATATTAGAAAAATGCTCATTGTCGAAAAACACCGGGTAACTATGTAACGGTGACAGATATCTACATATACGGGATTTTCGCCAATGAGTTTCTCATGAAAATTGGCCATCAGACACATCAGATATCAGTTTCCTCTATCTAGTACAGAAATAGGACTTATTCTTCAAAAGTGTCCAATTTAACCCAACCTGTACACATCGAACAGAATATAGGGACCTATCTGACGATGATTTTGTAGATGAAGATTCTCTTTGTCTATTAGATTATGATATCATCTGGAAAAAAACTAGTTGCAAATGTTGAGATTTTCATGGAAAGTGGTTCAAGAGTGGGACATTTACATGTAATCATGGTGTCAACTTTTTGAGTCGCAAAGGTATTGACGAATTCTCAGCCGTGTAGATTGGAAAAATCTACATCAGATATTCTATTTCTAGAAAAGATTACCTGGGAGGCATATATCAGAAGGATGTAAATATAAATGTCTACAGGATTGGTCAATTTTTACCTGGCAGATGCGGCTGTTCAGAAATACTAGGGTAACCTATAAATTCATCACCCAGGGACTTCCCACCTCTCGATTTCGAGAGAGAAATTGTGCAGTACTACCTGAAGAAATTTCTGAATTTACCGATGTATCGACCACTTCATTCATTCATCAACTGAATTCAAATTTTAAAATGCATAAACTAGTGAACTTACTCAGCGCGAATTCGATGCCGAATCTCAGGTGCGCGGCAGGCGATCACGCTACCTACTCAGCCATCCAGTTGCTATACAATTTTGAGATTTACATAATTCCTAAAATACTGAGCTGAAATCCGGTAATCGATGGTGAATGGAAGGTTTGCGCAGAAATTCAGTGGAATCTGACAGATATTTTCTGAATAATAAAATTGTCGAAGAAAAAAGTTTCTACAGATAGTACCTATCCTCAAGAAATTACGCACAAATTTGCGCATCGCCATTCTACGTCTAGTTAACAAATTTCAATTCGATCGGATCTGTAATATCTGAGCAAACGATATTTCAGTTCGAAAGTTTATAAATATAAATATATAAAATAATAAATGCTAAAATACCATCGAGTTGAAATCTGGTCCTTAATTATAAAATGGCGGCTTGAAGGTTTATGCCGAATTTCAGCGGAATCCGACTGATATTTTCTGAGAAATGATATTCATGAAGAAAACATTTTTTTAGTGATACGATACGATTGATTTGTCGTCGGCATTCTACGACTAATTACCTTGTTTCAATTCGATCGGATATGTATGTTTTGAGTTATTGAGGAATCAATATTTCAGATGGTTATAACTCCGAAACCGTTTGGCCGATTATGCCCATTAACGAACTTAATAAAATAATGAACTTACTCAGCGGGCACTCGAATCCGGATCTTCTGCGTGGCAGGCGAGCATCTCGGCCGTCGAAATGTGGTTACAATTCAGAGATTCACATGATTTAAAATTTCAGAAGAAGCAGATAAGTACCTGTTTGAAATTCTATTTTCACAACAATTCCTAAAATTCAAAGCCGATCAAGCCGGTACTTGATTCTAAAATGGCGGCTTGAAGATTTGTGCAGAATTTGACAGATAGTGCAACAATTTGCGCGTCACCATTCTAGAACTTATTATCAAGTTTCAATTCGATCGGATCTGTATTTTTTGAGTTATTGAGGAAACAATATTTCAGATGTGTATAACTCCGGAACCGTATGACCGATTATACCCATTAACGAATTAAATCCTCGCTTTCGGATGCGCAACCTACACTGAAAATTTAAAGTCGCTTTATTTTTCCATTCGATAGTTATCGTGGTAACGGTCGGCTGGAAGGACATAATTGAATTTGGCCTCGTATTCTTCATCAGTGAGTCGAACCTAATCGTTTGAGACCATTTTTGGCAAAAAATCTAAAATTACAGAAATGGAGCAAAATGATAGCACGCTGTTCCTTAGAACATGCGTTCAAAAAGCGGCACCTACAGGAAAGAAAATGAACTGGTGCCCATGTTCCGGCAAATGGCAAGAGAAAATCGAATCAGTGCATACACCAGTTTAAAGACATCTTAACTTGACCGCAATGACAGTGACCATCACATGTTTCCGCATGGACTATATGAACGCCAAATTTTGTTGGTAATTTCCGATTTTGCGGATTTTACGAAATTCGTAGGCACCTCAACACCTCATGCTCGCAAGTACACTGAACGGACGATTTTTTTTTTAATTCTACTCCCGAACGTGAGATGAAAATTTCAGGGGGACTATAAATTATTTTTTAGTTGGACGATACCAAAAGTTCATCATTCGAGGAAATAATGAACTATAACTTATCATGAATATCATCAGATGTTTGATGTTTAGTTTCTATATCATCGGCTAAGACGATACACAACTCAATTTTTCTACAATTCAAGAGAACGAAAAAGCTGATGCAAATTTGCGCTATGATGCTGCATATTTTGGGTTATTCGACGATGACTCAATTGTGAATAGCGGCACTACATATCATCCGAACCGGAAAATAACGTTTCAATATAATCGGCCGCTGCAATTTTAATGGAAAATCGTCAACATCTGACTTTGCAATAAAAATCATCATAAAGGTTTTTTGCATTTACCAAAATATCGACGGCTAAAAACCGATAGCGCCTCATTTTTAGCCGACGATATTTCGGTACAAGGAAAAAACCCTTATAAGACAATTTTACATCCACTTGTCTCTTGCAGATGTTTATCTGGGAAACGGCTTGACGTGGTTAATTGGAATTTGACACAGTGATCGGACATGTATCTACTCCAACAGAGAGTGTAAAATAGCCAGTAATTGAAAAAATGTCGTTTTCCTGAACCTTAAAAACTTTTTAATTCAATTCTTCTGCTCCACTGTACCCATACTCACCCTAAAAGATCTGAAAGTGACATGGGCATTTCTTGAGCTTCGGTTTCACTATGTGTTTCGGTTCCTTCTTCTGGGGTAGTTTCTCCATCACCAGAAGAGAGCTGGCTACCCGTGGGAGACTCATGTGCATTCATTTTATACCTAAAATAAAATTGGAAATGATACTTCTATAAAAGTGCAATATTATATTATTACTTGTTACTCTTCAAACTCTGGAAAATAGTTATAGTATAAAAAAAAATAATTGTTTTGAAATTGCTTTTGCGTTAGAAACATTAGATCTTTGAGACTAGAAACAATATTGAGATCAATGTTGCCTTATAAAAAGTAATAAAAAATACATCAACGATTGGACAAATTTTAGAATATTTACAAGTACAAATAGTTTATTGCTTTTAGGTAAAGCTAACTATGATCTCTGCTAGGTAGTCCGTTCATCTCTCATATTTTAGAGTAATATTCAACAACAAATAATTCTGAAGATTTTCGCTTAGTAACTGATGAAGAAGTCTGATTTAGGCTTTCTGAAACGTAAAAAAAAATTTTAGTCGTTGGTGTTGTTTCCTTACTGTTTATTAGGTAACATTTTTCTAAGTATTGCTCCTGATAAATTCTAGTGATTCTAACGCAGAAAGCAATTTCAAAACAATGAAATTTCTTTATTTTATGGATATTTAATCACAGTTTGGGAGGGAAAACCCAGAAAAAAACAATTGAATGTTGAAATAAGTAGAATATGTAAGTAAATGATTAAGATCATATATAGCCCAGTAATTTGATGCTCAATAGAGAGGTTACCTGGAATGTTTTCGGTGAATATTGAAAATTACCAATATGAGTGCACGCTTTTCCCTAGAACTTCATTTTTCTTTCAAATGTAAAATGGGATGTCAAATAGTCTATGGATGCAGAACGGCTGGATAAAAATGCTCCTTTTATGCACGAATTGTAGTGTACTTGTGATAAGTTCCATCACGAGATAACAAAATAATGAAGAGAAAAATAACGGAGAGGATTGCAATGAAACTGATAATCCCATCGCGGATGATGTGGAAGAAATGTATATCCCCGATATTTCGATCGGTACTAGGCACGATGAACTCGCAATATCTGATCCATCAAGAACAGCAGAGCGAAGGAGAATGAGGTAAATTTTGTGAAAGTGCATGGCATGTGGATTAAGTCTACTAACTGTTGATACCACAATGAAACATTCTCAAAGAGCATTAACGTGAAGTCAGGATATTTTTTGCCATTGTTCTTCTGTCTAAATTCACGCCTCACATACCCTCACGAAATGGACCTTCAAGCTGTCGATTTTCAACCGAGTAGTAGATTTCAATTAGATCGGATCGGAATTTTTGAAAATATTGGGAAAATAAAATTTGGCTTGAAGGTTTGTGCGGAATCTGACAAATAGTTTCTGAGATATAAAATATTTGAAGAAATATTTCTATTTTTTTTTTCTAGTGATACGATCCTCACGAAATTTCGCAAAAATTTGAGCGTCGGCATTCTACAACTAATTACCAAGTTGGATCGGATTTCTATTGAATTATTAAGGGAATAAAAACAAAATTTTAGATAGGTATAATTCCAAAACCATTATGCATATTAACGAACTTAATTGTCGCATTCGGATGCGCAACCTACCCTGAAAATTGCAAGTAGTTATCTTTTGCCGTTTGAGAGTTATCATGGTAACGGTCACCCATCCACATACTGAACTCTGCTCGATATCCAGATTTTTTTCAATATCTTCACCATCATAGATTTGATCGTGTCCAAATTTGGAACAGTAGAATTAGGTCCTGAAGGCTTTCGCAAAATTTCAACGATATCGGGCGGAAAGTTGAGTTCAGAGATACAAAATATTTTGTAATATTTTTTTTTTTTGATTTTCTAGTGATACGATCCTCATGAAATTTCGCATAGGTATGTCTTTGTGTCGGCATTCTACAACTAGTAACAAAGTTTCAATTCGATCAGATCTGTATTGTTTGAAAAGAAATTTTCAACTCTGTAACCGTTTGGCCTATTATGCCCATCAACCTACCTTGAAAATTTAAAGTCGCTATCTGTTTCCGTTCGAAAGTCATTGTGGCAACGGCCGGCCGGCCGGAAGGACAGAATAGAATTTGGTCGCAAATTTTTCATCAGTGAGTCTGACCTAATCGTCTGAGCAAATTGAGCAGTTTCATCAAAAAATTCGAAAATTACAGACATTTCGGCATAATAATACCACACTATTCCCTAAAACATGGGCTCAAAAAACACGCAACTTACTCTACCTCATGGTAGAGGTGTGGGGAAATGAGTTTTCTTGCCAAAACGTATGTTGAAGTAGACATTGCAGCGCTAGTTCAATTTATTATAAAATTAATTTTATCGTCAAATGAGTTGGAATGGAGATATGGCCAAAAAAATGTTTTTAGGCGATATTTTGCCAATTTCTAATTTGCGGCAAATATGAGATATGGCAAAGTAAAAATACGGAAACTTTCCGGGAATAAACTATCAAATGATTGGACTAATAGCAACATAAATTATTTAGTTCTACGATCGGGTGTGGCTGATGCTACTGCTCATTCGAGGCAATTAGAAATATCAACCGAGTATAATGATCCGTTAATCAAGCATTACACGTGCAACTATTTTGAGATCAGATTTTGATTTTCCCAGAACTTATTATGTTTGTTGCTCCTAAGTAGTTCTAGATGCTTAACTATGTTTAATTTCATTCAGTAGATTCAACTATAACTCGTTACTCAGGAAATGAAATTTCAAATTTTTTTTATTCTCCTGATTAGCAGCTTAGGAAATTAATCCCAGCAAGTATTGTGAAAAGATTTTTTGAATGCTGGAACAAGGTCTTAATAAGAAAAATCCAAATATTTTGCTTTCATCTTATATGGGGTTCCTGGTTGCTTTATTACCTCAGTTCAGCATATCCGAAAGTTCATTAAGAATGAAGGCAGACTCATTAGAAAAATTGACATTTTGTATGAAATGTTCATTTCTCGGAAAATCTACTTTTCTAATTTCGCCAATACCCATACTGACCTGAAATCAAATAGTGATTAACGATAATTGTATTAAATGTTAAATGTGCAATATTTATGTAAACCTGTTATGGACCCATGTGGTTTAATTTGGGGTTTTCAATCCTAAAATCCAAAGCGCATCATGCTGAAATCCGGTACTCGATTGTAAAATAGAGGCTTGAAGGTTTGTGCCGAATTTCAGCGGAATCTGACAGATAGTGTAACAAGTTGCGTGTCGGCATTCTACAACTTATTGCCAAGTTTCAATTCGATCGGACTTATTGAGGAAACGATATTTCAGATGTGTATAGCTCCGGAACCGATTGGCCGATTATGCCCATTAACGAATTTAATCGTCGCTTACGGATGCGCAACCTACCCTGAAAATTGCAAGTCGCTATCACCACCCACTCCCCTGTCCCCAGGAAGATTTACATTTACAGATGCCAATTATAGCCACCTATTACCGAATGTGAAATTTTCAATGAACTGGAGCAATGACCTAGGCGACTATAGATTTTGTTATACAGGATGAATCCTGATGAACTGTACATATTTCATACAGAGGTGGGCAACAGTTAGCCGTTTCCAGAAATATCCGATATGAGGGGTACTCAACCATTCGTTTGAATTTTTCTTTTGTGTTATAAATTTGAATACAGGGTGATTTCCAATTATCAGTCATAGTTTCAAAATGCCCCATTTACTAACGAATTTTAACAAATTCATATAATTTTGGATCTAGTAGGACTACACTCAGGACTACATTAATCCCTGTAGAGCTTCTGTAGAGCTAGACCGGTACCTACTCTAAAATATTCAAAAAATTCATTCCTTATCTCCTAAACTTTCAATTGAATGAGTGATCTTTGAAGGATACTGTGGGAAGTATATTCATTATTAAAAGGTTTCTCTTCTGGATTTTCTCTCCCAAACTCTGAAAAATATCTATAAAATAAAAAAAAAGCACTGACGTGAAGTCAGTACTCTTTGGCGCGCGTGTTCACGGTGGCTAATTTGAATTGAATGATGAGTACTTCAAGCTCAGTGGATAGAGCGAGCCGAAGATCTACCCAAAGGATAGTGGACACCATTCACTGTCGGTTCAAAAATTAACAGTGCTGTATCTAAGCTGCCATCAGGATAGAGTAACAAAGTTGGAAAAGAACACAACTGACTCTCCTTAGTTGCACAAGCTCCTAGAAGATTTGGGAGGGTCAGTATAATCCTAATCATGTTTATAGCACGCGCGCCAAAGCATATTGACTTTTTACACTTTTTCTTTCATTGTTAAGTCACTCTGCTTTTGCGCGCGTGCTATAAACATGATTAGGATTATACTGACCCTCCCAAATCTTCTAGGAGCTTGTGCGACTAAGGAGAGTCAGTTGTGTTCTTTTCCAACTTTGTTACTCTATCCTGATGGCAGCTTAGATACAGCACTGTTAATTTTTGAACCGACAGTGACAACTTCTCATCTGCGCATGCGCACAACGAAAAATGCCCGGAAAAGGCAGCATGAACCTCAAAAGAATAGGTTTCGGCATTTTAAGCGAAGTATTCCGCAAAATAGTAGTAATTTTTTGATTTTTTTCATGTCACGTGATCTTCACGAAATTTTGCAAAAGTGTTTGCATTGGTCTTTTGCATCTAACTACTGAGTTTCAATTTAATCAGATCAGTATTTTTCGAGTTATCGTGAAAACAAAATTTTAAAATTTTTTAAATTTTTTTTTGCCACTTTAGGGCCGTCCGGTCAAAACAAATTTTCGCAGGCATATAAAGGTCATGATTCTACAATTTGATGCCAAATTTCAGAAAGATCGAGTGATCGGTTTCGGAAATATTCATAAAAAACGTTTTGACTAAAAACGGCCTTTACTCCAAAACCGCTCGGTGGATTTCGCCCGTAAACGAACTTGTCCGAGATATTTACGCTACAAAACTACCCTGCAAATTTCAACGCTCTAAGTCATTCCGTTCGAGAGTTATCGTGCTAACGGCCGGCCGGACCGGACGGACAGAATTGAATTTGACCTCGAATTCTTCATCAGGGAGTCGAACCCAATCGTTTGAGACCATTTTCGAAAAAAAATTCGAAAAATACAGACATTGTGACGAAATGTAAGCACGCTGTTCCTTGCGGAACACGCGCGCAAAAATTAATTATTTTGTGATTTGCTTCTGCGTAAGAAACACAAGATATTTTTCAGAAGCAATCAATTGAACAATGTTGCCTAACAAACAACAACGAAACAACATCAACGAAGAAACAACTATATCGTAACCTTTCGGAGTCTATATCAGACTCCTTCGTCAGACACTTAACGAAAATTTTCAGAATTATTTTGTTGATAGTTATTCTGAATTTCGAGAATTGTCACATCGAACATAATATTATGCTTTAGTTATTATAGGTATTTTTGTGCCTCCTTTTTTTGTAATTTTTTGTTTCTTTTACTATTCATTTTTTGCTCAACGTTCGGTAAAATACATAGTTGATTTCAAAGAGTAAGGTTTTTTTTATTGTTGTGATTATTGAAGTGAAAACAGAAGTAAAGTACCTTGGACTCCACCTGGATGATAAATTAACATGGAAAAGACATATTAAGGCCAAAAGAAGACTGCTAGACCTCAAAGTTAAAAAAATGTATTGGCTTCTGAAGAGAAAATCTCAACTATCCTTGGAAAACAAAATTTTAATTTACAAGTGTATATTGTGACCAATATGGACATATGTGATCGACCTCTGGGGATGCAGTAAGCCAACAAATAAAAAAATCCTCCAAACATTTCAATCCAAGACCTTGAGAATGATGTCTGATGCCCCATGGTATGTGTCAAACAAAACTCTGCATAACGATCTAAACGTACCCTACGTAACAGAGGTAATAAAACATTTCTCTACAAAATAGGAGACACGCACTAACGATCACGAAAACCCTCTCATCAATGAATTATTGCACACCAACTATCCAAGACGACTCAAGAGAACCTGGCCAGAAGATCTGAGTAGATGAAACGCAGTAATCCGTCGCTGGACGGTACCTGTCTCAAGTCTTTTACTTACATTAAATTTACTTATTACTTATTGAGTAAATTGTAAATTTGCATTGAATGAATAAATTAAAAAAAAATCAAGATTAGGAACACAAAATATCGAAGCTTACTGCAATTCTTTCAATTTGAAATTTCAATTGACGTTTTCTCCATCAAATCAAAAGTACAATACAAAGTGTGATACATCGTTGGAAAAGTAATTTTGGGTGGAAATAAAAAAATTCAAAAAATATATGGGGTGCTATTTGGGATAAAAAAAAGTCAGAGTCACTTCCGGTCAAACCGAAAATGACTTTCAATTTTTGTTTTTCTCAATTGAAGGTTTCTCAAAACGAATTGAAAATCATTAAATAATCAAATTTTTATCTTTTGAAATGGCTGAGATATTCCATTGGAACATGTATACTGGGACACCCGGTATACTAATATGAATGAAAATTAAGTTTAGATCACGATGGTTCTACTTACAATAGTGATCATAATGGAATATATTACGAAAAGTGAATTAATAAAAATAGATACGATATCCTCTGGAAGATGTGGTTCCAGTTGATCCATCAGAAAATGATACTAATTGTCAAACATTTCCATCTTGACGGTGAAATAGCGCCTGAAGTTCAGTGGGTAGAGCGTTGGACTAGGATTTCAATTAGATATGAGTCCTCTCGATAGAAAATAATCGAATCTTTCGATTATTGAAACCTCTCGAGATATCTCGAGATGTTCTGAAAAACTCGAGCGATTCATTCGAATGATTTTCGGTCGTCTATCATGTGGCATGTGGCGAGAGAGATAACGCGACTCGACTTACGAGAATGCCGAGATCTACATTTCGAATGTTTTGATTTCGAGTTTCCATTGACGGCATTTCAGACTCGAGGGCGAGGTATGAGAGGTTCCTTTAACGATCGATGGAATTTATGGATGAAATCAGGTGCGTATTGTTGTCATTCCCGAATTAATTTTGGGGAATTTAAGGTTCATACTTTCATACTTTATTTCGAACAGCTGAAAATAAATATGGTATCGACCCCGAAAAAATATGTCACTAGTAAAACGTAATAAAGTGACACTGAATACTGTCGAAGCAGCTGACGCGATAAGGACTGAGACGAGCACTGAACGATTAATATCTGGAGCGATCATTCGACTGTTGAAATCTATATCGATATCGAGAATCTATATAACGATTATTGTAATCATTCGATTATGCCCAACTCTAATTTTAAGGTCCCGATTCAAATACCGCTTGGTTAGGATAGAGGATTTTCTGGCCATTTTTTCTGGGATTTTCTGACCAATCGGTATCGGCTACCTTTTCGGTCATATTTAACAGCACCTAAGCTTGCGTATAAAAGCCTAAACAGAACTCAACTGCTTGCTCTAAGAGAAGCGCTTGGTAGAGCTTTGTGGGGCCTTCTCAGACAACCTAGGAGTCTCGGGAAGAGAGTTGAAATTTGCAAGGTAGGTTTGGTGCCTAAATATCTCAGTTAAGTTCGATAAATCGTCCGAGTGGTTTCGGAGTCATCTGATATTCAGTTTCTCCAATAACTCGAAACATATGAACTGATCGAATTGAAACTCGATAGTTAGTTGAAGAATACCGGTACGAAGAATTTCGTAGGATTGTATGACTAGAAAAGTAAAAAAAAATTTTAAAAAAACATTCTGTATCTCATAAACTATCCATCCAATATCTTATTTTAACCGCCGAGTTCTATATTTAAACTCAATCGGACCTATATTATTGAAAATATTGGGAAAAGAATTCCCTGGAAGTCTTGGGCGAACTCAGTACCTGGATGGGTAGCTGCTCTGGCTATGAAATTGGACAAGCCAGACAAAGCAGACCGGCCTTGCGTCAGTGCTTTTCCAATGAATTTGGTTTTGATAAATTGGCATTGAGAAACGGATGATGTGTGCGTGGGATCCCAGTCCCAATTATTTCAAATAATCCGATATAGCTTAACCCATACGGGTCATAAAAACTTACTGTCCGTTATCTTCTTTAACCACGTCCAGCCCAAATGCCTGCATTTGTGAGTTTTGTTCCTCAACTGACGGTAGCGCCGGTAGCATCCTTAGGTGCCCGGATTTCTCCTCTTCTTTAACTTCGACGACAGGCTCTTCCACCATTGGTCCTCTCATAAGAGACATCAAAATTCCCATGAAGAATTGAAGTACTATGGCAACTCCATATCCGGAGTAGTAAAAGCTGTTGAAAATAAGCTTGAAGAAGGCCACGCAAAGCTCCGGAACAGTCATTTGTTGCATCTCCGTGATTTTATGCTTTATATTGGAAGGACTGAGGGACGACAGTCCATAGGATATGCCCTCTTTCACTGACTGAAGTCCTCTGCGGAAAGGATCCCTTTTGCTCCTGTTGGAAGGTTTAAGTGAAAAATTAATGTTTATACTGTTACATATACTGTGAGCTGATATGAAAGGAATCAATTTTGTTTTCAGGTGACAATACTTCGCAGCGCACGTGATAAGTTTGTTCTAAAGACTACATACTATTCATTCACATCATATACTAGCTTCTCAAAGTTTCTTTTTACTAGAAATATACCAAAATAAATTTACCTAGTGCAAAGGATTTCTAAAAATTAACATATTTTGTAGAATTCTATATTCGAAACAGCATTTGTGATATATAGTTTTCCACTAACGTAGTCGTCCATCATATATTCAGAACTCTCAGTCCGATTGACCGAGGTCAGGTGTTACCAAATCTTCGATTGAATTGGCACTTTCGTACATGGTCGGATGATCCCTACTGTATATTAGCGTTGTGTTTATAATTCGAATAAGATACTAACCTTTGGATTCAATCACAAGCTTTGTATCGCAATCACCTAGTTCTACAGCTAAAATGCATAACCTATCAATATAAAAATTCCAGTAGTTTTCTGATTAACTACAGTTTTTCAGCACCATTCAAGATCAATTCTCGGTGTCGAAAAATTTATCAAGAAATCAGTATTTTTATTCATTACAGGATTTCCAGCATGTACATTGTCACAAAAAATGCCAATGAAGTACAATTACTACATTCCCAATCTTTTTCAATCTTCAATGAAATTAGAGCATAAATTTAAGCGATTTTGGATTTGAATTTCTTGTCAAAGTTTTAAATTTGCATAACAAATGTTTCTATGTCTTATAAGATTATTAGTTGCCGATTTCATACACTTGAATCTTCTTGGCAGCCTGATTAGCAAAATTTTAGAAACAAATATGCTCTCCAATTTTCAAGATAGAATTAGTTGAATTTCAATACTAAATTTCTCGGACTAATTTAATTCCTATTTTTGGAGATCATTGGAAAATAAGGTGTTATGTAACGAGTCACATCTGAATAAGAAAATATTACCTTTCTTCCTCTTCATCAGTCATATAGCTATAACTAGTCGCTCTGGTTGGTCCTCCTTCGCCAGATTCCTCTGTGGACATTAGACCGCTAGCGTGCTGCATTTCAAAGATGGCATCCTCACAAAAGTTGATGAAGGCTTCTAATTTTTCCTTGTCACCGCCTTCTGTTACGATGGAATAGAAGAATGCGCGCTTTGATTCCTGAAAGTTAAGGTTAAATCATCAATTGATGAACCCCATGAATATTCGGACACATACTTTGATTTGTGGTTTTTCCCATTGCTCAATGTTAGATTCCTTGATTTCGAAATAGACTCTTTCTATTCGTTTGCTACTGCCCATAATCTCTATGCGTCCAAGGAATGGTTCGAAGTAGTTCAAAACAGAACTGGCAGTTTCTAAGAACTTGGCAAGTCTGAGAAAAAAATATTGACCAATACAGATTTCTGGTGTATTTATTCCGATCATCCACTTACCTAGGTTCATTTGGCATATGCTCTGAAAGGTTTGTGAGCAGAACGGCCAGGTTGAAGCCGATTTCTTTTGCTGGTTCATGGAAACGATCTATGAACCCGACGTAATCTACTTTTCCGTCATGGTTGGTTTCACAACAAGCCAGGAGGAATTCAATCTCTTCCCTTGAAATTAATTCAAATCATGTGACTTTATATGGAGTTTTCGAATGTACTTCTATTGCTGATTAGGTCAAACATTCAAATATTACATTGACTATAAAAGAAGTATGAAGAGGAAATGTATTTTTTCTTTCATGAATATGGTTTCAAAATATCATTACCGTTACTTCTAGTGGCAGTGCATGGTCATTTGAAAAACAAATAAAGTCAACTTCGTCAATAAATGAAACTTTCACCAAATTATAAATATTTGTATGTTTTGTTTATTGAAAATAAAACTATGCCTGATACGAAATAATAAACAGGAACAAACCCCATAAATTGAAGCCGACCAGCGACACGAACCAAATCCGAATATATTAGAGATGGGACCTCTCGAGTGAAAATAATCGAACTTTTCGATTATTATAATCTGGAGAATGCGAACGAATTCAGTCGAATGATTTTCTCTCATCTGTTATGGGCCACGAGATGAAATAGCGCGGAAGCCGAGATGTTTACATCTCTTATAGGTCCCTAGGTATTCATACTTCCTAGTATTTGTTCTAATATAGCGATGATAATAATAATTAATAAATAATTGCGTTCCTGACGGGGGTTCTATAACCGCAATTCTTGGTTTATTTCGAAAAAACTAATAGCCAGACTGTATTGATAGGCAGATTTGTTGAAAGAACTTGAAAAATTTAAAAAAAACACTGAAGTGAAGTCAGTACTCTTTGGCATGCGGGTTCACGATGGCTAATTTGAATTGAATGATGAGTACTTCAAGCTCAGTGCATAGAGCGAGCCGGAGATCTTCCCAGAGGATAGTGGACACCATTCACTGTCGGTTCAAAAATTAACAGTGCTGTATCTAAGCTGCCATGAGGATAGAGTTCTTTTGCAACTTTGTTACTCTATCCTTATAGCAGCTTAGATACAGCACTGTTAATTTTTGAACCGACAGTGAATGGTGTCCACTATCCTTTGGATAGATCTCCGGCTCGCTCTTCCCAGAGGATAGTGGACACCATTCACTGTCGGTTCAAAAATTAACAGTGCTGTATCTAAGCTGCCATAAGGATAGAGTTCTTTTGCAACTTTGTTACTCTATACTTAATAGCAGCTTAGATAAAGCACTGTTAATTTTTGAACCGACAGTGAATGGTGTCCACTATCCTCTGGGTAGATCTCCGGCTCGCTCTATCCACTGAGCTTGAAGTGCTCATCATTCAATTTAAATTAGCCATCGTGAACACGCGCGCCAAAGAGTACTGACTTCTCGTCAGTGCTTTTTTTATTTTTGATAAATGTTTCCCAATGATATAACGTATATTTTCTAGAGCGTGTGTTTTTTAATTGGGAAGATCCATGGAAACAAAAAAATAAATGACAGTGGTGATTAAACAAGTAAGGACTTTAAATTCAGAATGAAAATCCTCAAAAGAGTTTAAGAGTCTCAATTAATTAATAATTAGTAACAATCAAGAATTTTCCGTAACAATTGTCGCCCAACGCGCGGCTAGAATGATATGAAATTGTTACATATTTGGATTTAAAAACAAAAATAGAAACAAGGAGTAAAACCGTTGCTGGAATGGAGAAAGGAGACGAAGAAGAGAATGTAAGAGTTATTACAAGGGAAAAGAAACCAAATGTATGAACCAAGTATTATGGATGTTTTACAAGCAATGAAAAGAATATCAGCGAAAATGCAGAAAGAATGGAAAATAAAATAGAAGAAAACTCTAGAGGTATGCAGAAAGGATGAAAAAACGAATAGAAGAGAATTATAAAAAGTTGGACAGAAGATTAGAAGAAAATATAATAGCTTTTGATGAAATATTAAGGATTACAAGTATTAATAAAATGAACGAATGAATATTAGTAGAGAAACAAGCCGGTCGAATACTGATAGAGACTCAAGACGAACAAATAACAATAGGAAAAACAGTTGAACGAATAAGTAGACAAAATGAAGAATCGGAAATAATTACGAATAGATAAAATAAAGCATATATAGAAATTGTAAATATAGAAAAAGATATTATGTATTAAGAATAGTAACCAATATGAAACGAAAACCAATGAATATGAACAAGCAAAAATTAGTAAAATGAGAATACATATAAAAAATGTGTTAAGAAGAAAAAACATTTCATATGAAATGAAACGAAACAATGAGGTTAAAAAGGTATTACAAAAATATGAAGGTTCTATTACAAAAGGCAATAGAATTACAAGAAGACATAGCCATCGTAAAGAATTTGAAGGATTAGAAATTTTTGAATTAAGAACATATTTAATACCACAGAGAGAAAATTATTCGTTTGTGATTAGAATGAATGTAAGAAGGAAAAAGTTTAAATTCAAAGAGAAAATAAGAAAGAGAAAGGTTAAGTTCAAACAATGATTGTTGAATGAATTATAAATTTTCAAAGAAAAAGTATTAATTTCAAATTAATTATTTTTAGTTTATATTTGTAACTAACCGATTGCAATTTATTTTACTGAAACATTCCAAAAAGTATTCACAAATTTTCAGAAATTTATTTTAAAAATTTTAAATGTTTATTCCTTAAATTTACAATTTGACAAATGAACATTTTAATTTTAGAGAAGCCGTTATGGTACGAAATTATTATTTTTGATATGTTGGAATGTTTTCAAAGGAGTATAATATAAATTTTGTAGAGTGTGTGTGTTTGGTAATTGAGGAGATCCATGGAAACAATCCATTGAACAGATGAGGTCGATAATTTATATTCCAAACAAGGGTAAATCTGTTTGATCTCAGGGAAATTATTTTTGGTCGCGTTTAAAAATTAGAGTTAGGGACAGAGCAATTTAAAAAATTGGTTATGGTTATCTGTTTTCAGTACAGATTATTTTCGTATTTCAAAAATAATACTATCAAATATACAATCAATAATAATAGATTACTTGGAAAACAAGTATCCGATTCTTGAATTTGTGAATATATACAAGACTGTTTTGAAACCGAAAATAATAGTGACTGATTACATATTGAATAATTTATGTATAAATATTGGGGATGATATTTTAGAACATTTAGAATTGGATCATTTTAATGATGTTGTTTATGAAGGCAATAAGAAAAAAATTAGTTCAAGCTCTGTGGACAGGAGCTTTGGCGCTCTTGTTCAAACTTTGACACATCATATCTCAGAAAGTATTGGTTTCTCAGAGTTTGGAATGAGATCACTGTATTCTTATGATAGAACTGCATCATAAAGGAAATTCAATTGAAATAATAGTTTATTTATCAACATTAAATGAGCAATCTAGGAATGAGGACTGCACCATGGAAGAAATCAAATTAAAATAGCTGAAATGAATTTGACTCTCTAGAACAGGATGACATGTACGAGAATGAACATATAGATCATATAATAATTCATAGATAGAATAATTATAGCATTCTGTGAAAACGTAGAAGTACGATTCATTATTAAAATTTCGAAAAATCATATCTCCGAAAGTATCAGCATGTTAGAGTTGAAAATTATATCAATGGTTATGATGAAACTGTATCTTGAAAAAAATTGAATTTGAAATATGTAAGTTAAAAAAAAAAATTTTCTTCGTTACTCCGAAACCATCCGGCCTATTTTACACACTAACGATCTCAACCGAGATATTTATCTCTCAAATCCACTCTGAAAATTTCAACTGCCTAGCTCATTCTGTTCGAAAGTTATTGTAGAATCAAAATATTTAAAGAGAAATTTTTTTTTGACGCTTTACGGCTACCCGATCAATACAAAACTTCGCATGTGTATAAAGGTCATTATTCTACAATCTGATGATACATTTCAGATAGATCGAGCGATCGTTTCCGGAAATATTCATAAAAAATGTTTTTACTGAAAACGGCTAAAACTCCGAAACCGCTTGGTGGATTTCACCCGTTAACGAACTCGTCCGAGATATTTACGCTCCAAACCTACCCTGAAAATTTCAATCCTCTAACTCGTATCGTTCGAGAGTTATCGTGTTAACGGACGGCTGGACAGAATCGATTTTGACCACGGATTCTTGATCAGTGAGTCGAACCAAATCGTTTGAGACCATTTTCAAGCAAAAAATCGAAAATTATAGACATTTGGGCAAATTGATAAGCACTCTGTTCCGAGGAACAAGAGCGCCAAAAAGATCATAATGGAATCATCAAAAGAGATTACTGTTCGTTGACCACTGAGGTTAATATTAGCTTTTACTTCCTTAAGTTGTGAGGCATGTTCTTATATACAGTATTTTCATAATGTTGCTAGCAAAAAAATGCTGAAATATGGATCTACATTTGTGTATGAAACATTTTTTCTTGAGTTAAGGTCCATAATACAGAAAAGAATGTGTAAGTGGTATGAACTATTAAATTTTAAATTATGAAAAGAGGATAGTATTTTATTAATATATTTTAAACTATTAAAATAATTTGTTGTATGCACCGAGTATAAGTGTGGATTCAAGCAGCCCAAATTAACGAGTATCGAGAAACAATTAACAATTACAAATAGTGCGTAAAAGTTGAACTTCATATATCTCGATGAGAGTGTTCATGCAGCCAAGTAACAATTATCAATTAACAAATAACAAGTACGAGTTCTCCAACTTTTAACTTTCGATTTTAATTGAACGAGATTTTGTACTTGTACGCAACTCGTGCGCAGCTGAACGCAGATTAGACAGTCCGATGATGTAAATATAACCTCACTTTGTAAAATATTCAATTTATTTAAGTGTGTATTTATGTGGGTTCCGTATTATCACATTTAAGAATTGAATTTTAAACACTTGTTTTCAATTAAAGGGGGAACAGAGGTTATTTTGAAATAAATACCTCGGATCTTTGACTTGTGGGTTTTTATTTTTCAATTGTTAATTTGAGTGCATGAATGATGCATTTTTGTACTTGGTAATTCATAATTGTTATTTGATACTTTTTACTTGATAATTGTTATTTGATGCTGCATGAATACACACTTAGTTGCAACAACCCATTCCACGAGGTTGAATCATTGCAGATTGCACATTAAATCTTGATGAATAAATTTAATGACAATTTTTGAAGCATTAAAGCATTGTAGACGGCTCTTTTTTTTAAATGATAATTTTTGGAGCTTCTTCTTTTAAACGACACTTTTTTATATTTAATTTCTTTCATGATGCAGTTCTATCATAAGAATCCATTGATATAATTTCCAACTCTGAGAAACCAATACTTTCAGAGATATAATTTGTCTGTTTGAACAAGATCGCCAAAAAGCTCCTGTCCACAGGGCTTGCACCAATTTTTTTGACACTAGGCGCGAGGCATTTAAGAAGTCAAAAATGGATGACATATCAATTGCATCAGTTTTCAAAGGAGAACCTCTGTGGAATCCAGCTAGTGAACTCCATAAAAATGCAGTAGCCTTAACGAAACGATGGAAAGAGGTAGCAGTCGAAGTAGAAGAAGATTTTAAGTACTAAAAAGTTAATTAGTTATTTTACAATAAGAATGTATATTATGGAGTTGGATTATGTTTCCAGGCAATGAGTATTTTTGCCAGGTAATCGATCCAATTCCGTTGAAATAATTCAACAAAATGTCTCTAGTTTGTAATGAGCTGTAGTGAGAACTAGATCAAATGTTTCTCTGGTCATACGCAAATATTCGTAACATTTTTCGTCAAAACTACGCAATTGTTTATACACATGATATATGACTTGACCGTGACTTATTTATGTCATGAACCACATGGAAATGGTATATTTTAAAGATGAATTTGCTGTAATTAACAATTTTAGAGCAATTTTTGTGACATCTCGTCACCGTGCCGACAAGCAAATGACCAAGCCACCTAGTGACCCCCCACGCATACCAACTTCAGTGCGGCCACCGTGTATCCCACATAACAAATAATATGTGTGTATCCTAGCAAGTAGCCAGAATGCAAGCCTCTAGGCTCTTGGCGCTAAGCAAGCCACCTGCCTGTCCGGACATGGCCTAAGGGGTGATTCTGCATGACAATATAATGACAGTTTGCTTATAACTTTTTTCCGCAAAGGTTTCGTTTTCCGAGATACGGGGTGTTGAAGTTATTCTTAAAAACTGGCAATTTATGTATTGCTCTGAAACTGGTTGATGCAAATGAAATTTGGTGCAATTCGTTGAAATATTCGTATTCAACCGAAAGTTGACAGTAGCTTACTAGCGCCGCTACTAGATAATTTATTAAAGAAAGGAGAAATGCGCGTTAAGATATATATTTTTTTTTTATAAAAACGGCGCCCCATACGAAAAAAGGTACAAATTGAACAAATAATTGAAAAATGATTTTCAGTTTGAAATATCTCAGTGGTTTCTTTCAAATAAAAAAAATTGAGATCATTATCATGCACGCCAATGATAAATATAAAATGCTTGAATGCATATGTCCAAAAATGCGTAATAGCAATCTCTTAAAACCATCAAAATTTCATTTGCATATCTCGGGAGGTTTCAGAGCAATGAATGAGTAGTTAGTTTTTAAGAAAAACTTCAATCTCGGAAAATGAAGCATTTTCGGACCAAAGTTAAATAGCAAACTGTCATTATTTTTTATCCAAAATTAACCCCACACTTCGCTTCAAAAACCAATTCAAAACTAAAAAGGGACGGGAGATCCATTTTCCATTGAGGTTGCTCTAATAGCGGCTTTTGACAGATCCGGTTGGAGTCGGTACACTCTCAGAGTGTTCGGATGCTAGTCAATGGAAATCGTTATGAGATAGACAAAAGTCAGATCATTTTCATGAGATTTTCAATATATTTTCAAGCAAGTATAAGGACTTTGAATTTAGCAGGTTTCACACTTGGATAATTCGATAAGTGGTATCAGATTATCTCATCTCTGAATCAATTCAGATAATTCAAGATAATTTGATATAACATAATTAAATACATCCGAGTAAAACAGAAAAGAAGTTTAAACAGATTAAAAACCGAAAACAAGTTCATAGGATACATGGTCAAACAATTCTCGAAAATCATAAAGAGTTCTTGATGATTTTTTTCTTATTTTGGGAGCTGGCAATAATATTACAAATATTCTTACGGTGTATAACTCTTTTGCTGATCCATCTTCTCTTTGAAATCCTTTGGGTAAACCCATCCGTCATTATTGAAGTCGATCTCTTGAAAACTGGGACTAGATGTCAATTCTTTCAGTTTCAGAAACATATCAAAGTACTTTAATATAAGTTCTACATTAGAGGCACTCTCTACTAATGTGTCCACCATCTGCTTTCCGATAGTGCCGTTGACGACATTGCCTTCAAGCATGGACAACATCATAGTGATCATATCTTTTTGAAGGTTGAGTAGTTCCTTGAGCAAATCCACTTGACAGGAATGTTTGGAAAGTTTCTCTTGCATGTGAGAGAAAAGGAATAGAAAACCGCCTACAGCGTCCCACAATCTAAAATAATTAGATAATTATTGATATTGCAGCAATGCACCGCTATTTATTATATTTATTGGAAAATAAACATTATTGTTATTATTATTTTCTTGTTCTACTTAGCGCTTGTGCTACGGATGTGTTCCTTAGTAATACCGAGGCAAATACAAGTCATGAAATTTCTAGACCCCCATAGAATTTGTTGTGAAGTTGCACCAGTGTGAGAGAACATTTTCGCGAATTATTTTCACAGAGACGGATTTATTCAAATCAAAAAGTGAACAAACTAACAAACTATTTCTCATTTTTTCAGATCATTTATTGGGATAGGTTTCTCTAATTTCGGGCAGATCCAATTCGAAAACAATATGTTCATAGCATCAAATGATTCGAAATAATGAGTGCTGTTGACGTTATCGCGATTTAACTGTATTCTCAACATTCAGGTATTACCAAAATGAGAGAAAGAGGCCATTTTAATATATTTTTTTTACCTGGAATGTGCCAATGCTTGTTGATTCAGTGTACAAGGTCCTTGAATGACTTCAGTAAGGGTATTGAATACTTGACTTGCTACTCCTATCGCCTTGAAAAAGTTGGCTTTACCTGCAGCATCTATAAGCTCCTTGCTGGAATAGTGCCAGTAAAAATCCATTATGGATTCTTGAAGTCTCAGAAGGTAATCAACTGTACAAATTACTACATTGACTGTTGTTGTGTTGCCTGCCTGGGTACGGAGGTAATTCTGCCATTCTAGAATGATTATTAAGTCATACAACATAGATGAAAGAATGATAAAAAAATTAGAGGAATATTTGAATTTCAAAAACTGCATGTAGGTCCACTAGTTGTGATTGACTGCTTCTTGGATTTTGTGTATTTAGCAAAACTTGCCCAGGGAGCGACCAAACTAACATCAAACAGAGCTTTAATTTGAAAACAGATTTGCGAATTCAACGTTTTCAATTCAAATAAATGCCTAATTATTGGATTAAGCGATAAACGGTGCAATAGACCGTAAGAAGCAATATTATATGGACGGGATCATCAAGGCACTCGGAAATAGAGTTGCAAATGCTGCATATTCAGTTGATCCGAACACTGCCATGTGCCAGACAATACAAAAACAACGAAAACGTAAATGGAATAACAATGTAGCACTCTTATAGTTGTTCAAAAAATTGAATAGGAACGTGTACCTTGAATTGCAAAAAAGATATTTGAAGGCGTGTGATCTTACTAAGTCCTAGGTGCTTTCTGAACAAGTTGAAATACTAGCTATAAAAGTCTGCGAAGCAGACAATCTGAAAATGGTTTTATTTCATCGATTTGACTGCATGACCCAGCAATATACACGCTCATTCCGCCTCAAAATTAAATCCTAAATACAGGCAAACAACATAGAAATCAACCTGATGGATCACAATATACTCCTTGACTTACGCCGGTAAGCCAAGTATCTACGTGATATTATAAGCTGATGCGCCCCATGCATGTGAATCGGCAAGCATATTCATCGAATCAAGCATCTTAGCAATAATTTCGTCCAATCAATCCACCAAATCATATTCATCTAAGTACATCAAGTCATCTCTATGAATTGTGTTAGGAAATAATCACAAATCACGAAAGTGATATCTTTGTGAATGAGTTCTCAAGGGAAAAGGAAATGGCTATGAGGAAGTTACTATATCCGAATTCCTCTCCCATGAATCCTTCTAATCAAGTTACTTTCGACCATCACTGAAACCATCAGCTGTATCAAAATCATCTAAATATAAACCAGTCGTCCATATAGGGAGAAGAACAAAATTCATTTTCTTGATCTGCGTCATCTGTTTGTTCAATCCAAATAATCATCATCTGACATGGTCTTATTTTCCCTAACGGGTTCATTAGGGTGTCCCTTATTTTTCAAAGTTTCAATTTCACAACCCATAAGCTCTTGTTTTGTTCATTTGGACCCAAAACACTCGAAAATAATTTTTTACCTCATTTGGAAGAGAACTAACCGTGCCGACTTGCGCGTAAAGAAGTTCATACAAGTTCAGTCTTCAGTCACAGAAGCGGCGCATGCCTTCTGTTATTATCAGTTTATTTCGGCTTGTCGAGTAATGATTCGGTATTTTTTTGATTTTTGTGATGTCAGTGGAATTAGGAAACAAAAAAAAATTTAATTGGTGAAGTAAGTCCCAAATAACAGGTGCAAAATTACCGTCTATTCGTTAATTTCTTATGTATTTATTTTTAAATAAACGCGAAGCTAAATTGACTGTTAATTACAGTGCAAATTTTCTGGAGTGTATTATATTCTGTGAAAAGGCTAGAATACCTACCAAAGCTGTTCGTAATGATGTTAAGAAGTTATCAAGTCTGGCGTGAGCTTCAAAAGGATAGTGAGAAGATTCAGGATGTTTATAGGCACCACAAAAAAAACTTTCAACTTGCATTATGTAGATAATTCATTCGATATCGCACATGCTGATACTATCGAAAGAATAAAAATTGCAGAAGATAAGATATTCTTGCAAAAACAAAGCGAGCCAGGATGTCCGGGATACTTAGCATGTGTTGACAAAAAGTTGGCTGAAATTGAACAAAGGGCAGCGCTGAGTAAACTGGCAGAAGAGAAAAAGAAATTAAGGCAAATGATTTCCGAGAGATTATTGATTCTTCACACAGCTTTGAAATAGAGGAACAATCTACAATCTCTGAAGAAAGTCTGGAAGAACTACTAGCTGCCACATCTCAATATTTAAGTTGACAAGAAGGGGAAGAAAAGGTTTTGTGACCTCAAAATTAGTTGCAACTTTAGACATATGTCCACTAAGCATCAAGCTAAAGCTGTAATATATGCACTTAAAGGCCGGGTTCCCAAAACTGCGTTTGATCCAAGATCCAGCTAGTTACTAGTAGTCCTGATATTACGCTGTTCAAAAAGTTTAGAGACAACTGGATGGATATTAATCCTAGTGCCATCAAACCATGTACCGATTTTGTTCAACAACACCTCTGTGGAACAAATAAATTGTTGAATTGGTGACGTTTTCCAACAATGAACTGGCCAAATCGTGAATCAATCGAGCTCGCTGTTCTTTTTCTGTATAAAGATAATCATAGTGAACTAAAAATCAGACATTCTTGCGCAATGCATGAAGCTCTTTGGGTGGCAAAACCCAAAAAAACACTTAAAAAAGCTGTTTGTTGCAATCTCAGTTCGAAATGGGTGCCAAGAAGGAACAAGCTCTACGTGATTTGTGTTTATTTATTGTGGCAGTTTATGGAAGCCCCAGCTGGTATGCAGTTTGGCAGAAAAGCACCTTATCAACATTTTTGTTTTCTACAAACCTAAGAAGATTATGAAAAGGTTGATAAATTAATTTTTAAAGCGACTCTAAACGAGTTCTGTCAACACTTGTAGTACTTATCAGAGGAAATAGTCGTTATTTAAAATTTTGATGATGAGGTTGATGAGCGACGAAAACGAACATTGTAGAAAATTTACAGCAAAGGCTCTGAAGCTTCTGGAAAGAGATATGTCCCATCCAAGGAAGAAATGTCTGGCTCTCTTTACGTTTGGTAAAAAGTAGCGTTTAATCAGTTCATTGAAACTCACTCTTTCATTCATACTACTCCAAGTAGTTTAACTTTTTTCAGGGAAATCTTTGATTGAGTTCGTATCAGTGACAAGCAAAGATTCATTCCCGTGACTGAAACTTGACAGTAGTTTCCTGCGAAGTACGAGTATATACAGGGTGAGTCTTTGACCACTGCATTAATTTTAACCAAAGATTCCTCTCATCAAATGAAACACTTTTTTCATTTAACATTTTTCCAAATTCAGCCCAGGTAAAAAGATATAGGCTGTTGAAATTTAAAAAAAAATCAGTTTTTATTTTGTAGCTTTGACATCCTTTTTTCGAATAAAATGAATGTTGGCGTAAAGTTTCCTATAACTATGATACATACTTTCCAAATATTAGTTGTTTTCTACTTCTACTGGTTTTCTAGTTATAGACTCGTGGATTCATAAAACTAAACGAAATTAGCATAAAGAAAGCATATGAAGTTTTTCTTGAGTCATTTCAAGAATACTCCATCGTTTTAGAACATTATATTATTCTTCATCATTTCTCCATAAACGCACCGTTTTCGAGATATTCTTCATTGAATGTTTTAAAATGGAAAACTCCAGAAATTTCACTACTTTTATGGATCCGTCCCTGAGCGTTGGAATCCAGAATCAAGCTGTAAACCACGTTACCATGCCTTATTCTCGTCCGCCAACAATGTCATAGATAATTTATATGCGGGAGTGTATTAGCACATTGTGAAATCTTTAAACGCTTGTAACTTTTTACCTGAGCCGAATCTGGAAAAATGGTAAATGAAATTTACCAAAAAAGAAAATTTTTAGATTAACAAGAGCGCCAAAAACAGTTGATGACACAGCTGAACGAGATGCTAAATTAATGCTGGAGTTTGATTGTTTGATTACTGCAGATGAAGAACAGTACAATAAAAATCTGAATTAATAATTAGATATATTGTACTATTTTTATTAGTTGCAGAAAGTTTATCATATAAATTTGTGTTTTGATCATAATTTATCTAATAGAATGTATTTAAGTGATGGTCTACGGGCAGAGTAAGGAAATGGGTTTAACATCAGCTATTTTTGAAAACTTTGAAGCTAAGTCGGCACGGGATAAAATCAACGTAGGAGGTTGAAATTCTGTACTTGGGTAACTAATAGACTAATGAATAAAATAAGAGGGTATGCGTTTCGAAAACTAAAAAAAAAAAATTTTAGCGTATAAGGGACACCCTAGGGTTCATACAACCAGAGTGGGAAACTGCCTGGATGGCCAGATTATGGAGAATATATAGAAATTGAAGTCAAGACAAGAATTAATTAATATATTATATGACCGTTAATGACGTTCACCACGCACACATAAACTATAGGAAACATAAACACATGAAAAAAGCTTATAATGATTAAGCAAATCAGTCTAATGAAGGAAAAAAGAGTGGGCGGAAATAGCGAGAGAGAAATCTCCATAGATGTATTAATATTTAGGATAATATGTCTATGCAAATCATCCTCGGGACGACCACAAAGGCGAGTAGACCAGAATATGTGCTGAGGATGAGAAAAAAATAAAAATAGTTCAACTTTTTGTGAAGTAATAAGGTAATATTCTTTGCAAAACAAAAATGTTTGAATCTATAATTTTAGTAGCTTGAAATTGTTATCCATCTCCGCTATTCAATAGCATCGCCTATTTCATGTAACGAATTTCTCTAATATAATGGAATACCACTAGAGCCTCCAATGTATTCGGCTATGATACTAAATTCGACCAATTGCAATTGAGAATTCTCTGCGGGGACTAGGGGCAGATTATTTTAACGTAGATTCTGAAGTGAGCGATTACGCTACCTTCAAATAATTTGCTCTGATTGGCTTCTCTCTCTTGACGTTTGTCTTTGAAATAAAACGAAATGGACTCCTTATACCTAGCCTAAATTCGAAGTGTCTTCAACAAACCGGGGAAGAAACTATACGAGAAAATGAAATAAAAACATTTATGAAAAATACGAGTGGGTCTCTAGGTTTGAGATAAAAAAAATCATCTAATTTGTTTTGTGTGTACTCTAGGGTGAGGTAGAACATTGTAATGTAAGTGGTCTTAATGATAAAGCGCATATCACCGAAAAGGCCAAATTCCATGGATTTTTCAAACCACATCTGGCAAATCGAATGAAGCTGACCTTATTAGGTAAACCAAATAAAGAGGAATAGCTGGACACTACATAATGGGAGAACATCGGAATTCATAATGACAAGAGTAGGTACTAAAGTGTTATAATTTCCCAAATTCTAGAAACCTTTTATAACAAGATAATTCACTTACCCAGATTGTGACCTTCACAAGTGAGCTGTATAAACCTAAACAAAGCACAAGTGAATTCTGCATCATGCATATTCTTCTCGCCAGCGGCACCTTCGGAACCTACACCCAATCCCTCTGCTTTTGTGTTCCTCTCGAACGCATCCAGATCCAACACGCTACAGCTGTTCATTAGGCCAGCTATGCTAGTGAAGAAACCAACGTCTTTTTTGTCTTTCAGGTGGTTCAGCATGCCCATTTGGATATCGAAGTTACCACCCCTCAATATGGAAATGCCTAGTTCCAGAGTCTTCATTACCATATCCGATGGTATGCCCTTACAGGCTGAGATGTGTAACAGGACCATCTCGGCAACACCACGGTTAGCCAACCTGGCTTGGTTGAAGAGGAGCTTCTGTTTCTCCATTTCTTGTTCCTGTAAATTGCATCAGTGATGAAATGACAAAATAATATATTTTAATAAGGCTACCTCTTAATCAGATATATTTTTTCATAGTAAGGTTTTACTGTGTTGCCAAACAATTTTGAAATACCATCGATTTTGAATGAATTGATATAGAGCATAAAACACTTCTTCTTATGCTGTCTGAATGTTGTGATCTAAAATAGTAGGACTATCTTCTAATTAATTGCCTAATATAATATGTTCTTCTTACTCAAGAAGTAGATACGGTTCAATCTAATCAGTATTTTTGATGTCGATGGTAGACTGATAAATATGATATCCTGATAAGCTGAATACAATAATTGAGGTTAAGCAAGTTCATTATAATCACAAGTCACAAGGATTCTTACCATTAAATCAGACATTGTCCTCTTAGCAAAACGAACATATAAATGAATGAATATTTTTATTCCATATCACAATAATACAGACAAATATAAATGGTACGTACATGAATAGAAGAATTTCCTTCTTCACCTTCGGCACCACCTCCTTCACTACCACCTTCCTCCTCGCCTTCTTCTTCTTCTTCGCCACAAGATTTACCCATAATATCTGCGTAGCTCATGTACAATGGGTCTTCCTGTATATATTTCAAGTTGATATTAACCTCATAACTTTTTTATTAGAGCAAGCAAAATATAAACAGGCATCAAGCCAAAATTTTACTGGCGTGCCGATATCTTCGAGTTTTGAATACATGATTCTTGAAAAACTTCCGAAAGTTTTGATACTTCTAGTATGACATTGTAGTTTTTTTGCAACTTAAACACAAACCTGAAGGGCTCCAGAACGCTCTGTCATAGCACCACGACAAAATGTGGTAACCAACTGAGTCAGAGGATCATGTTTGTCGCCCTCCTCTTGTTCGTCCTGCTTCTTCAATTCCGAGTCTTCAAAACTTTGCGTTAGATCTTCGATCATAACCTCTTGGCCTACGTTTTCATCTTGAAGCCACAGTTCACAATAGGAGCGAATAAAAATATTGATTGCTCGATGTCTGTAAGAAGAAAACACCTCATGGTTAATTGATTCAAAATTGATACTCAAATCAATATAATAAAACATGGTTAAAATTAGATACTCAGAAATATCAAACAACTCATTAGAATATCATTGGGTCCTACTCGAAAAAATATAGTTCACATATCGATGGCTTAGAGTGCATACCGGTCAACTTCATTTTACGAACATTTAAATTTCTAAGTTAGTGCTGGCCATAAATCCATAATTGAATGAAGTATTTTTCTTGATGAAACAGTGCTATATTTTCATCTATGTAGAATAAGTACCAATAAGATTCTGAAATATAAAAAATAAATCAGATCAAAATAGTTATTTTCATTCCCTGAAAAGTTTTTTCATTTTTGGAGTTAGCAGGGTTTCAAATTAAGCCATCAATATCTGTAATGATGACTGGGCAATCGATGAAATTTCCAAAATTTCAGAAATCCTTTAATCACTCAACCACTTTATTAGACATTTGAAAATATGAAATTGGTATTCCACAATGTTTATGTTTCGAAAAACACTAACCGAGAAAGACCATTCAGAACAAAAACTGAATTTACTAGACTGAATTGTCTATTTTTTCCTGGCAATAACGACATTATTCAAACGGATGTAAATAATATAGATTTCAAAGTTCCGAAGAAAACCCTCTATAATCTTAGTACTACCCTGAAAATAATCAAATTACATAAGTCGTTTTGAAGAATTGTTGAAAGGGAACAATCCCACCAAATTTAATCAGAATCGGACCACTGATTCCCATGTAATGGGTTTCGGAAATTCGGTCCAATATTCATGAATCACCCAGTTGGTATCTCCAAAACTAACTGCATTTGGACACAAATTATGCAATTTTTCTGAAAGGCCTGGATGATCTTCATTTACCACTAGGTTATGGCCAACCGCTCACGCAGCACCCTGTATATACTATTTCATTTAGCTGCCGTACTGAACAATAATATTGTCTATCCTGTATTTGCCTGTTTATTTTTCTCTGGCAAATCTATTATCTAGTTTTCTAGTGATTGCTCTAATTAACTTTTTGCGCGTATGTTCTGGGGAACATCGCGTTATAGTTTTGCCCAAATGTCTGTAACTTTCGAATTTTTTGAAAAAAATGGTCTCAAACCATTAAGTTCGACTCCCCAATGAAGAATTCGAGGTGAAATTTGATTCTGTCCGGCCGGCCGTCCGGCCGTCCGGCCGTTGTCACGATAACTTGAGAACGAAAAGAGCTAGCGACTTGAAATTTTCAGGGTAGGTGGCGCATCCCAATACGACGGACAAGTTCGTTAATGGGCATAATCGGCCTAGCGGTTTCCGAGTAATAATTTTGTTTTAAACCAATATAAATCCGATCGAATTGAAACTTGGTGAGTAGTTGTAGAATATGAACCTAAGCACGTTTGTGATATTTTGTGCGAATCATATGGCTAGAAAATTTTAAAAAAATTATTGAAAAATATTTTTGTTGTCACGATAGCTTGAGAACGGAATGAGATAGCGGCTTGAAATTTTCAGGTTAGGATGAGCACCAGAACGCGACATTTCAGTTTGTTTATGAGCATATTCGGCCAAACGGTTTTAGAGTTATAGCCATCTGAAATTTTCTGAAATTTCGTGGTTTTTGTTCCTCATTAACTCGAAAACTACTGAACCGATTGAATTCAAACATGGTTATTAGTTGTAGAATGCCAAAGCGGAAATGTTTGCAAAATTTGGTGAGGATAGCATTTGTAGAAAATTTTTAATAAATCATCGAAAATAAAAAAAAAAAATTCTATATATCAGTAACTAATCGTTAGAAATTGATGAAATTTGCAAGAGCCTTCATAACCTAACTCTACCGCTAAGTTTCAAGTTTTAATACGATCGGTTCAATATTGTTGGAGATTGGAGCATTCTTGTGTGAATTCAGTAGATGGGTGACCGTTGCCTCGATAACTTTCGAACGAAAGGAGATAGGGACTTGCAATTTTCAGGGTAAGTTGCGTATCCGAAAGGGAGAGTTGAGTTCGTTTTTGGGCATAATCGGTCTAACGGTTTCCGAGTTATACCCACCTGGAATATTATTTTCTTGATAACTGAAAAAATAAATATTCGATCGAATTGAAGCTTGGTAACTAGTAGTAGAAAATCGACATAAAGACGTGTTCAAAATTTTGTAAGAACCGTACCACTAGAAAATTCGAAAAAAATGACGAAAAAAAAAATTTTAATAACCGTACCCCTAAAAAATTTCAAAAAAAATCACGAAAAAAAAAATTGGTTCAAGCACTGACGTGAAGTCAGAAGCTTTTGCGCGTATGTTCTATTGTCCATTCTTCTGTATTGGACACCCTTAATCGAATTTACCATGGTAAATTATGTTGTCCATTCTCCCGTATTGGACACTTAATTCGAATTTACCATGGTAAATTCGAATTAAGAGTGTCCAATACAGGAGAATGGACAACATAATTTACCAAGGTAAATTCGATTAAGGGTGTCCAACACAGAAGAATGGACAATAGAACATACGCGCAAAAGCTTCTGACTTCACGTCAGTGCTTGAACCAATTTTTTCTGTATGGTATTAAGAAAAGAAGAAACATATGCACGTCTGGGAAACGGAATGGTTGGAACACATCAATATAATAAACAGAGATAGCGATGTTTTTACTATGTTTTCGTGTTACTTCAGCCATGTTAGTCACTCTATTTATAATGGCGATTTCCATTGACACGCTCGGATCACTGGGAGCTGTCACACTGACATATTTGACAGATATTTTCGGTTCAATTGGACAGATGCATGACAGATGAGATCGATTTCGAGTGCTCCGTGCGTGTCAATGGAAATCGCCATAAGAGAATACAACGTCGTTCTCATAATTTTGATTAGCCTAGAGCCTAAATAAAAAATATAGGTAAACTGGTACTCTAGAAAAAAGTATGAACTCAGTCATTGTGGTGACGGGCCATGATGACACAGACCTGATCGAGAGCCTATTAGAGGCTCTAACAACACAAGTCTGGTGTGAGGGTGTTAAATGTGAACCCGCATAAAACCTTGATTGTCCCATTCACTAGGAAAAGAAAGCTAAATATAGATTCCCTCACTATGAAACTATGAATGCAGTTTAAAACATTGTGGATGAGGCTAGATATCCGGGTGTCATTCTAGATAGAAAGCTTGATTGGAATTCGCACCTGGAAAGGGTGAAACACAAGGCCAGACACTCCCTCTGGACCTGTCAGCATACTTATGGAAAGAGGTGGGGATTCTTAGACTATAGAAAGATATTTCTATAGTCTAAGTGGGGATTGGATCCGAAACAGCTCCACAGGCTGTACGTAATGGTAGGGAGAACACAAATCAGTTGTGGCAGTATTCAGTATTGCTTGGAGGGATTGCACATGTTCAGGAACGTGCCAGGGGGTCAATTCTCGAGACCATTCGCTCGTCGAACGTATACGTTCGTGACGTCATGAGCGTAGATTTCTGGAAATTGCTATTCTCGGGGAACGAATAATGAGCGAATACATGAGCTACTCGTTCGTTCGAAAACATCGCTGCTCAACTGTCAAATGTTATTCCATTCAGATCATATACTTAGTTATCTGTGATTCAGATCATAGACAACATATCATTCAGATATGAATTGTTTAAAATGAACTTAGGAGGTTCTTTTGTGGGATAATATGAATAATATAATTAATATTGTGGCTGAAAATGTTAGTACAAGAACGTAGCGAGAGGCATTGTAATGAGCAATTTAGTCAAACCCATTTATCAGATGATATGTTTAGGCGTTTATTTCGTTTAAACGTTTAAACAATGAATTGGTTCGTGATTTGATAGAAAAGATGAATCCGTTTATCATTCCTCCTAGAAGACTTCATGATTTGGATATAAGGAAACAAAGGTGAGACTGTTTTTCTCAGAAGTGATATTAGGTGTTTATATTATTTTTTATCATTAACATAGGAACTGAATCATTTGATAAGTCCTTTGAGTACCTCTAAATATAAGTCATTCACTACATCCCTTTCCAAGACAAAATGATAGGCGAAGTGAACTTTTACTGAAATTTTTAATTGAAAGTCTCGTATAATGGCACTATACTATTTTCATAGGCTCAACTTCTTCATCATAAGATCATTTTTATATTTTACAGTTTCACTCGGAAATTTGGGTTTCCTGCTGTAATCGATTGTCGTAATGTAGGCATTTTACCCCCTTCTGGAGATAGTGGAGAATATCTGTATGTTAACAGAAAAAAATACCACTCATTGAGTGTACAACTGGTAATAATTTCTATCCTATGTGATATTGTTCATTTTATATATATATGTATTTACTTTTTTAGGATATGCAGCAGTAATTTCAGGATAATGGACGTGAATGCATGTTTTCCAGGAGCAACTCATGATTCATTCATTTGGAATCAATCTAGATGCCAAGATGCCCTTTGTAATCTTTATTTGAGAACAAGAAGATCTTTCTACTTACTGGGTAAACTGTATATATAAATTATATAATAAAGAAGCAGCTTATAATCAATGAAAGTCCATTACTAGAGTAAAGAAAAAACACTTGCACTGAAGAATATCAGGAAAGGAGGGTCTATAGAACCACAGCACGTGTTTTGCTAAACAGCATCGAGTGGAAAGTATCTGTTCCACCTGATATAAACCCTCCATTTATGAAAATCTTCAGTGCAAAGTGTTTTTTTTGTTTACTTTATTCAGAATTGTATTTCAGGTGACTCTGGATATCCACTGAGAACCTGGATTTTCATTCTGATGGTAAACCAGAACCAGGTACACATCAATTCGAATTCAATCAACACCTAAAGCACACTCCTTTGATTGATAGGTGTAATGGTCTACTGAGATGCCCTTCAGGTGCTTATTGGAACATAGGGTGTTACATTACACACCAGAAAAGGCAGTAAAATTAATAAGTGCATGCGTTATGCTTCACAACATATGTATTGAACATTTTATGCCTGACCCAGACATAGGTGATGATCTTCTAGATTATGGAATAAATGCTATTGGCAATGAAAACAACGTGGGAGGAGCTATGGCAAGAATGGCATGAATCCTGAATTAGTAGAGGAAAGAAATATAGTGATGAATTATTTTAAGAATACATGAAGTAATGAAATAAATATATCTGCACTTTGTTTTAGTATTTTTTCCATTGTATAATGATTTCAAAACGATGACATCCCACATTCTTTAGGGCCGATTTATTCAACCTCTCCGTAAAGTATTTGTTAACTATGTGCTCGTTAAATTAACTGACACCCTTTAAAGTAATAAAATCTATTCATATTTCACAGATGTTCCATAGATTTGCAGATCACTTCGTATAACAGAGAGATGAATAAACAATTATAGAATACTTTCCTTTCGGTAAGGCTACTTGAAAGTTTACAGTGAATATATCGTCCCTTACTCATTGAATACAACAAGTAAATAATTGAAAAAAGAAATATTTTCTCAGAAACAAATTCATCAAATAATAGTAACAAGATCGTTATATGGTTCCATAATAGAAACATTTTGATAAAGAAATAATATACATAAAATACTATATAAGTCAATACATCTTTATTTTTCATTAAAATTTATTATTAATTATAACAAACAGCTAATATCGGTTAAATATAACATAATAATATAAGGACACACTTCATTAATAGGTACCTACATATTTTCTGAAATTACTTCTGTCTGAATTATTTCATGTTAAACGCTTTAATCGAATATATGTTCTCGTTCTGCACCATAATATTTCATAAGGAAATTTACCAGCAATATCTGGATGATTTTGTTTAACGAACGCGGTCTCTGCGACTTTATTACATAATAATGTTTCCTTATTAAAACTCCATTTCAAGCTCTGGCCAACTCAAATAATACTTGAGGTAGTAAGGCATTAAATTCAACCTGCAGGTTTTGTACCTACTTAACATCCTTTTTGGTATGCCTTAATTCAATGCTGAATATTCAATATGTTGGATAAGCAATGAATTTCCATCCTTCATTGGGAATTGTTTCCCAATGTTTTATTATTCCACATTATAAAAGCTGTAGCATAACAATTTAAAGAATTTTTATATTCCTCCTTCTTGCCCAATTCATATTTAAATAATTCTATGGATCGATCGTTCGTTGAGCGAATACGCTCATAAACGAGTGCAATCGAACGTATAGTTCGTTTTGAGTCAATTCTCGAGCAAATCTTCAACTACTCGCTCCATCGAAAGTGTACGCTCATTTCGAACGAAGAATATAAACTTGGCATCGTGGCAAAATTCATCGAAGAATGTGCTAATCATAGAAATCTAATGTTTATGACTTTATTGACTTTATGATCTTGCATCTTGATCAACTTATCTAAGGTTAGGGTAATATGTTTTGATTAGGGAGCAATTTGAAAGATTCGTAAAATCAGATTTGCATTTGCTGTGAATAACATTCTATTTTTCTTTTGAATATCAATTGTTTCTTGTGGTCAAACATGGACAGAGAAATAAGTCTCGCTTCCTCATCTAATTAATTTCACCAGACAGGACTCAATATGGAAGGATATAACGAATAATTAAATGTAACCCCGTGTGCAAACAATGAGTGGAGGTATATAAAAGAGATCCTTGTTTTATATTTTGTATAGTTACCAATAATGTAATTTTTTCCAGGGTTTGCATGATATTCAGACCATGGCTCCAATCACTTCATTTTTATTTCCAACAGCATATATTCCATAATCAATAAGTTCATAACCTATATCTGGGTCAGTTCCAGGAATATTACTGTGTGTAATACAGCACCTGAAGAGCATCTTCAGGACCCCATTACACCTCTGAATCAAACAACGAGGGTGCATGCCTTTATTATGAAAATTTTAGCCATCTAAAGATGATTCAAAAATTGACCATAAGATAAATGATTACCATCTGACTATACGTCAATGAATTTTGATGTTCCTGCCCAATTCATATTAGGCGCCCATGAATCCTTCTTTTCCACACCAATCCAGCAATAGCTGGATATATTGCCTCGATTTAAGCAGGAATATCCAACATTGCATTTAGGCCTTCTGATTGCAGATTGGATTGAATGCCTATCTCAAGCGAACTTACTTCATCCAAGTAATGTGTTAGTTGAGTTGGCCCATAAGGCTAAAATGGACTTTTAATCCACAATCTTTTTTTTTCCCCATAGGAGACATACTTATACTCAATAATCTTGCAGATTGCAATAAATTAAATTATCACGATATTGCTGCTTAATTTTCTTATGAAATAATATTATGCATGTTCAGAATCAGAACATCAATTAGATTAATGCATTGGAAAAAAAATATTTTAAAAATGGAGAGGGAAGGTACAAAAAAATATTTGAATTGACAAAGTGCTCATGACCATTGTTTATTGTCTATAGAGAATCTCAACCCTCACTTGAAATCTTTCAATCAAAAATATGTATAAATGTAGTGTGCAGTGCTTATATGTATACCTATACTAAGATAATATTTAACCGATGTTAACTGTTTAATTATTCAAATAATAAATTTTGATGAAGAAAAAAGATGTATTGTCTAGGAATTACCTTTATTTTTTAGACCATACTATAATATTAATTGAATAATTTCTAGTAATCTCAATATTAGATGACAAGAAAATAAAAGTAGTATGTAAATTGTTTCACGTTTTCGATATTTTCACTCAAGAATGTCTGACAGTCCTTTTACGTGAAACATATTCTGGCAAATAACAGGAATATGTTATTTAACAATAATGTTCAATAGCGTTTATAATTGAAATATAAAAAAGCACTGACGTGAAGTCAGTTCTCTTTGGCGCGGATGATTCACATTGACCAATGTGAATTGAATGATGAGTATTTCATGCTCAGTGGATAGTGCGAGCCGGAGATCTAGTTAGATTATGGTTCACTGTTGGGTCAAAAATTAACAGTGCTGTGCTCAATCTGGCCTAGAGATACAGTAACAAAGCCTACACAGAAACAAACACAACTGCCTATCGTAACTCGCACAAGCTCCTATAGGAGCTTCTGAGGGATTTCCTTGGGGGGCCTAGGGGGGGCAGTGTAATCATGTCATTAGCAAGAGCGCCAAAGCAGATAGAACCCGCGTCAGTGGTTTTTTACTTCTTTCAAATTGAAGTTAATCAGCATCGGCGTGCTTACTAATGACATGATTATACTGACCCTCCTAGGTCTTCCGCAAGGAGATCCAGATGCTCCATTTTTTTTGCGAGATAGGAGACTAGTTGTGTTTGTTCTGTGTGGCTTTGTTACTGTATCCTTACGCACATCACTGTTAATTTTTTGACCCATTAAGCTAATATACCGTCTGACTATATAAGATCTCCGGCTCACTCTATCTATTACAATAGTTGAATATTTTTGTTCTATTAATGTGATCATCATGAAATTTGGCATAAGTCTTCGTTTCGGTAGTCTGCAACTAACTACCTAGTTTCGATACGATCAGATCAGTATTTTTCGAGTTATTGGGAAGACAAAACTTGCAAATGTAAGATTTTTTTTTTAGTGTACGTAGTCATTCGATCCATCCAAAACTTCGCGTGCTTATAAAAGTTGTCATTCTAAAATTTGATGCTAAATTTCAGATAGATTGAGTGAGTGGTTTCGAAAATACATAAACGGAAATAATGCTTCAACTAAAAATGGCCAACACTTGACCAAAACTACTGGGTGGATTCAGATCTCAGATTAACAAACTCAACCGAAATATTTGTGCCCCAAACCTACCCTGCAAATTCAAACTCATTTCGTTCGAGGGTCATCGTGCTTACGTACGGCAGGACAGAATTGGTTTGACCTTGAATTATTATTATTCATCAGTGAGTTGTACAAAAATGTAGGAAAGCTCTGCGGACAGGGGCTTTGGCCTTTGGCGCTCTTGTCAAACTACCGCAGCGAGTATTCAAACTTTGAGAAATCATATCTCTGAAAGTAAAAAAATTTCAACTGTACGTCCTATATTATAGCTCATTCTGTTCGAGAGTTATCATGTCAACGGCCGGCCGGACATAATCAATTTTGACCACGGATTCTTGATCAGTGAGTCGAACCACGTTTGAAACGATTTTCAGCCAAAAATCTGAAAATTACTGACATTTGGGCAAATTGATAAGCACTCTCTGTTCCGAGGAACAAGAGCGCCAAAAAAGAATTAGTTCTCGAGAAGAGTTTATTTGAAGAATATTTGCAGCAATCAAAACCATAAACCCCTTTAGTTTATTAATATTATTAATTCTATGAATGAAACCGTCAAAACAAGCGTTCATCTCGACGAGCGTGTGATATAGAGCACTCGTTGTCGAACGAACATTTGAGCGATGATTTGGAACGATTAGCTCGTGTTTTCGTTCCCCGAGAATTGCAACTGGTGCATATCTCTGAACACTTTCGGTGGTGCCTCATTCATTATGTCTGTGTTTCCAAATAATAAAGAAACAACATTTGACATATCTAAAATTCTGAATTTACGCGTGATTTACTTATTCTATTTCAAAATTTAAATTCAACGATGAAGCGCCACGCCAATATCAACACCAAAAACAAGGTATTATATGAGATCTAGGCGATAAGAACACACGCTCTTCAATAAATTCTTCCACGATGCCAAGTTTATTCTTCGTTGGAAATGAACGTCTATGCTTTCCTTGGAACGAGTAGTTGAAGATATGCTCGAGAATTGAATTGACCCGAACTACACGTTCGATTTCACTCGCTCATGAACGTATACGTTCAACGAGCGATCGATCTCGAGAATTGACCCCCAGGTTTCATGATCTTTGCGATAGTACTTACCAAATAGGTAAACACCCCGAATATAAACAAAAATATTGTACGTAGTTGGACCGAACAAGACCTGATGACGCGGGTGTGCAAATATAATAATACATTTATTTTTTATTTATTTAATTAAGAATACGGGATACAAACAGAAAAAAGTCCAAATTAGTATCCACATTTTGAACACAAAATCATAATTTCAGTTAACAGTTTTTACAACCAGAAAAAATGATTAAACAAATCCAAAATCATAACATAATTCAAAGTTGACAATTTCACAACTTTCGAGACAGGAAAAGAATATCTCAATATTATACAACTACATTTCGTAATTCATTTTTGAATTTTTTTACGGAGGTATAATAAAAACTTAAAGATGGGGCATAGCAATTGCAGATCCTCTGGCATCTGACTGAATGCGAATTTATGCCAATATTTATTCTTCTAAAACAGATGTTGAACACTTCATGTTGTCTTGTTGTACGACTATGAATATTGATATTGAGCAATGACAACAGTTCAGTGGAATCGATATATGCATTTATTACTTTGAAAGCAAATATGATATCGTTTTTACTTATACGTTTCGACAAATTTATGATGTTATATTCTTTTTGTATTTCTGTGTAGTCACTGTTGACAATGGGGGTATTGGTTTTATTCGCTAAGTATCTCAAAAATCTGTTTTGGACTCTGCAGTCTATGAATTGTGTTTTGCATATATCCGGTTCCAAACGACAGAGGCATAACAGAGCTTGCTAGGGGGCGTCCATAAATTACGTGAGATGTTTAAGGGGGGAGGGGGTCGAGTCAAATCTCATCTAATCTTACGTTGGAGAGAGGGGGGGTCTCCGCAAATATCACGCAATTTTTTTCTGATTGAAACAAAAGAAAATTATACTATTTTGGTCCATTTTTAAATCACAGTAGTCACGATTTAAGTATTCTATTGTTAAATTTTTATTACACTTATAACTCTCAGCAATATTGATTACTAGTCGTAAATAAAAGTACGAAGTATTTTTTTTTCTTTTTACAATAACAATCCAACGCGTTTACGTAAGAAACCCACACGAACATCTCACGACATCTCACCAGGGTTGGGAGGGAGGCACAGAAAATTTAAAAAACACCTCACGTAATTTATGGTCGCCCCCCTATCTATGAATGCGAAATAGAGTGGAATCAGAGAACGCACATTTAAGAAACCTTTGCAATTTCTCATGATATATCCCAACTTTTTCGAACATTGAACAGCCTGGGAACTAACGGGGTCAAAACCCAAATCCCTCACTTTATGAACTTTACTTATCCATCGATGTTATACTGGTGTATGATTTTTGAATTTTATTGTATATTGTATATTATTGTATATTATTATACTGATTCTCCAAGGTCTTCCCCGAGGAGACCCCTCATAAACTCTGGAAGAGCTTGAGCGAGTGAGGAGAACCAGTTGTGGTTGAATATAATATTATGTTTATTCGATATAAATTGCCCAACCACTTCCTCCGCATTTTCAGCTGAACAATTGAATAATACTAATTTTCTGTTCACGCTAATACATTTTCTTATAAAATATCAGTTTAAAGGCCTAGATCAAACCAGAACTTTAATACGGCTCTCATGTTTGGAGCTCAGCACCAGAGCATTCGTTGCGACTTTTAGCAATGTTAGCATTGTTCGCACTAAGTAAACTGAGACTGAGGTAAAATGACCCAATAGTGAAAGAGAACCTTATTAAGTATACTTCTTACTCTGAGGAAAGAATGTAAATCAGCCGTATAATTCGCAAGATAAAAGCGTTAGTAAATATACAAATATAATCATACAGAATTATTTTAGCTTATTATATAGGATGGTCAGCATTTAACAGTTGACGTTCTTTGGAATAATAACCAAAATTACTAGAAATCATTGATTTGATTGGATAGCTTATTGAAGGCTTGTTACATTTGCAGAAATCTTCGATGGCGTAGCCAAGCTCACACAGACGACGTCACGAATATAGATATTAATACACATAATGTGCGGTCGACAACAAAAACCCACCTCTAGGGTCACTCAATTAATTATATAATATGTATTTCGTTTAATTGGATCATATCCATACGGTTTATCGCATGAAGAAAGATCCCTTTTTTTATTTTACAGAATCAAGACAAAATTTATTTCAATGGTATGAACTAATATATTGTACACAACAGTCACGATTTTAGCCAACGTATTTTCATATTATCGACTTGTCGTATATGCTCAGACACTCGCGATTATTTCGACACTCACACATACTGTTTCAGCGATAATAATTTGGTGGACAGAATAGATATACTACCTCAGCGAAATTAGCATATCCTAAAATGCGTAGAAGGGGGAAAGCGAACAGCGGGGTATAAGGGTAACTTAAGGAACACCTAACAAGAAAGTAGAAAATATTTGTAGCCGGTCCTGCAACACCTGATGCCATTTTCGACCTCATAGTGTAGAGTTTTCCTTGATTGTAGTGCCATCCTGATCGACTCTACCTTTGTTTGGGAGAATTATTTTTTTCATTGTGGTTGCCTGACTAGGTTACTCAAATGCAATGGCGGATAAAACACTCAGAAGGCTATAATTTTCAAGTCAATTATCTAGGCAGAGAAGCTAGGCAAAATTACATACATTAATTAAGATTAAAAACAAACAAACCTGGGCATCTTGTACAGAGGCTGACACGTCAAGCAGGCCAAGGCGGCTCTCTTCCTCGCAGCTCCCAACACTTTTCTCCAACCATTGTTATTTATCTTCGGCCTAGTGGCCTGTTAGTTGAAACAAACCAAACATTAACAGTTCAAGCTATGGTGAGTGTAAATAAGCAAGCTTTACAAACGGAACTAAAAAAATCACGCCAAAAAATCTGACAAACCTCGGTAAACTGTGCAGAGAGGCTTGTCTGAAGCATGACAAAACTGCCCTTTTTCTTTGGGTCGAGACCACACTACGGTATACACCCTTTTGCTGTTGTTGGGGATGATCGATCTGAATTGCAACGAAAAAAAAAATCGAACTTAGGAAAACTGAAGATAATGGGAAATACTGACAGATAAAATCATAAAAACAATATGTCTACTCATCAAGAACAATAATTTATAAGAGTGAATTGATACTTTCGAATATTGAATATTAATAGTATTTCCTTCATATTGAGGCTTTTGTGCAAGTCATATACAAGAACAATTGAAGTATACAAGACGAACTAACCAAAAATGTTGATTCATAAGAACATATAGACATATATAAATAATGGGAAATCGGCAAACATGTAAGGACCCCGGCCTATATGACCAATAACGTTAAGCAATCTGCCGTTGGAAAGGTATTTTTGCGCGCGTGTTCCGCAAGGAACAGCGTGCTATCATTTCGTCACAATGTCTGTATTTTTCGAATTTTTTTTCGAAAATGGTCTCAAACGATTGGGTTCGACTCCCTGATGAAGAATTCGAGGTCAAATTCAATTCTGTCCGTCCGGTCCGGCCGGCCGGTCCGGCCGTTAGCACGATAACTCTCGAACGGAACGACTTAGAGCGTTGAAATTTGCAGGGTAGTTTCGTAGCGTAAATATCTCGGACAAGTTCGTTAACGGGCGAAATCGACCGAGCGGTTTCGGAGTTAAGGCCGTTTTTAATAAAAACGTTTTTTATGAATATTTCCGGAACCGATCACTCGATCTTTTTGAAATTTGGCATCAGATTGTAGAATCATGACCTTTATATGCCTGCGAAGTTTTGTGTTGAACGGACGGCCCTAAAGTGGCAAAAAAAATTTTTGAAAATTTGAAAATTTTGTTTTCACGATAACTCGAAAAATACTGATCTGATTAAATTGAAACTCAGTAGTTAGATGCAAAAGACCAAAGCAAACACTTTTGCAAAATTTCGTGAAGATCACGTGACATGAAAAAAAAAAAAATTACTACTATTTTGCGGAATACTTTGCTTTTAATGCCGAAACATATGTTTTTGAGGTTCATGCTGCCCTTTCCGGGCATTTTCCGTATTGCGCATGCGCAGATGAGAAGTCCTTTAACTGCTGTAGTTTTCGTCAGAGAGGATTGGGGTTTTGGGGTGGCGGATGCTATTCCTCCATAGAATTCAGATCCCTGATGAGGGTCTGCGCATGCGTAGATTAAAGATGCGATATCTTCCGAACCACTAGTGTTGGAGAATCGGAGTTTTTTGTAAGGTGTGTTATTTTGAGAGGACTTTTAGCCGCCAGTAGATTGCGCATGCGCAGAAGAGAAGTGACTATTTTTGGGTTGGATGGGTTATGTTGGGAGTGCTGAGTCAATATTATGAGGTTTTGAAAGAATATTCATAGCAATTCAGTGCAAGGACAAGTCAGTTTGGGGGATGTAGCGTTGTTTCCGAGTTAAAGTGTCCGTACCGTGGCCCTGGGGCTAATTTTGAAATTGATGTTACCCCTTACGGGCATTTTTCGTTATGCGCATGAGCAGACCATCAGTGATTTAACTGGTGGTGTTTTCATCAGAGAGGATTAGGGTTTTGGGGTGGCGGATGCTATTCCTCTATAGAATCCCTCGTTGAGGGTCTGCGCATGCGTGGATTAAAGATGTGATATCTCCTGAACCACTAGTGTTGGAGAATCGGAGTTTTTTGTAAGGTGTGTTATTTTGAGAGGACTTTTAGCCGCGAGTAGATTGCGCATGTGCAGAAGAGAAGTGACTGTTTTTGGTTTGGATGGGTTATGTTGGGAGGGCTGAGTCGATATTATGAGGTTTTAAAAGAATATTCATAGCAATTCAGTGCAAGGACAAGTCAGTTTGGGGGATGTAGCGTTGTTTCCGAGTTAAAGTGTCCGTACCGTGACCCTGGGGCTAATTTTGAAATTGATGTTACCGCATACAGGCATTTTTCGTTATGCGCATGAGCAGATCATCAGTGATTTAACTGGTGGTGTTTTCGTCTGAGAGGATTAGGGTTTTGGGGTGGCGGATGCTATTCCTCCATAGAATCCCCTGTTGAGGGTCTGCGCATGCGTGGATTAAATATGTGATATCTCCTGAACCACTAGTGTTGGAGAATCGGAGTTTTTTGTAAGGTGTGTTATTTTGAGAGGACTTTTAGCCGCGAGTAGATTGCGCATGCGCAGAAGAGAAGTGACTGTTTTTGGGTTGGATGGGTTATGTTGGGAGTGCTGAGTCGATATTATGAGGTTTTATGAGAATATTCATAGCAATTCAGTGCAAGGACAAGTCAGTTTGGGGGATGTAGCGTTGTTTCCGAGTTAAAGTGTCCGTACCGTGGCCCTGGGGCTAATTTTGAAATTGATGTTACCCCTTACAGGTATTTTTCGTTATGCGCATGAGCAGACCATCAGTAATTTAACTGGTGGTGTTTTCGTCAGAGATGATTAGGGTTTTGGGGTGGCGGATGCTATTCCTCTATAGAATCCCCTGTTGAGGGTCTGCGCATGCGTGGATTAAAGGTGTGATATCTCCTGAACCACTAGTGTTGGAGAATCGGAGTTTTGTGTAAGGTGTGTTATTTTGAGAGGACTTTTAGCCGCGAGTAGATTGCGCATGCGCAGAAGAGAAGTGACTGTTTTTGGGTTGGATGGGTTATGTTGGGAGTGCTGAGACGATATTATGAGGTTTTAAAAGAATATTCATAGCAATTCAGTGCAAGGACAAGTCAGTTTGGGGGCTGTAGCGTTGTTTCAGAGTTAAAGTGTCCGTACCGTGGCCCTGGGGCTAATTTCGAAATGGATGTAACCCCTTACGGGCATTTTTCGTTATGCGCATGAGCAGACCATCAGTGATTTAACTGGTGGTGCTTTCGTCAGAGAGGATTGGGGTTTTGGGGTGGCGGGTGCTTTTCCGCTATAGAATCCCCTGGTGAGGGTCTGCGCATGCGTGGATTCAAGAAGCGATATCTCCTGAACCACTAGTGTTGGAGAATCGGAGTTTTTTGTGAGGTGTGTAATTTTGGGAGGACTTGCAGCCACGAGTATACTGCGCTTGCGCAGACGAGAAGTGAATGGTTTTGGGTTGTTTGGGTTATGTTGGGAGTAATGAGCCGATATTGTGAGGTTTTAAAAGAATATTCATGTCAATTCAGTGCACGGACACAAGTCAGTTTGGGGGAAATAGCGTTGTTTCCGATTTGAATGGTCTGTATGGTGGCCCTGAGGCGAATTTATAAATAACTATATTCGGTAGATCTATATTAAAATGCGTTCGGATTTGGAGAAGATGCAATTTCGTCCCTAACGGAGGACCCACAACCGAATTTTTTCCTGGACTACGGTAAAACTAACAGCCAAACTGTATTGATAGCTACATTTGTTAAAGGAACTTGAAAAAAAAAAAAAAAGCACTGACGTGAAGTCAGTACTCTTTGGCGCGCGTGTTCACGGTGGCTAATTTGAATTGAATGATTCAAAAACTAACAGTGCTGTATCTAAGCTGCCATCAGGATAGAGTAACAAAGTTGGAAAAGAACACAAGTGACTCTCCTTAGTCGCACAAGCTCCTAGAAGATTTGGGAGGGTCAGTATAATCCTAATCATGTTTATAGCACGCGCGCAAAAGCAGATTGACTTAACAATGAAAGAAAAAGTGTAAAAAGTCAATCTGCTTTGGCGCGCGTGCTATAAACATGATTAGTATTATACTGACCCTCCCAAATCTTCTAGGAGCTTGTGCGACTAAGGAGAGTCACTTGTGTTCTTTTCCAACTTTGTTACTCTATCCTGATGGCAGCTTAGATACAGCACTGTTAATTTTTGAATCATTCAATTCAAATTAGCCACCGTGAACACGCGCGCCAAAGAGTACTGACTTCACGTCAGTGCTTTTTTTTTTATGTTCTACAACTTTACTTTGGTGGCAAGTTCCGAATCGCCGTGGAAAAAAAATAAACTTCATGTTAACAGCTTTCTTGCATTGCAATGGTAATATTAGATATTACAATGAATATTAAGCGTCTTAATTATACATTTATATGTAAAGAAATGTTGACAATTGTCTATTCTTCGAGTCTCAACTTCATCGTTAATTTCATGCATTAAATGTGCAGCTGGAGAATGGAGAATGGTTCGTGCCTTCGTTTACCAATATAACACACTATAGACGAAATATCAGCACAGCTTCCCACTGTGCGTTGCCCTGTTAGGCAAGTGGAATACTATTGCGTTATTGCATGCCGTTTTCAATCAAATTAATTGAAATATAGCAGAAATATTTTCTCACGTTTATGTGACGTGGTTGGATATGACCTCTTAACAAAAACAAAGTAAAATCTTGAGGTTTATCATATTATATTTGCACTTCCCCGAGTATGTCTACTTCAATTCTGTACAGACCATTTTATAAATTTTCTGCCCAGTACTATTTGGCTAATTTTATTCGACACGATCCTAAGGTGAATGAATTCAAATCATTTTCTGTAAAACGCAGGAAGAATTATAATTCTGGAACATTTACATATATTGCTAAGAACGCAATCCTTTGACTATTGACATGATTAGGCATGTTAATTCTTTTGTGAAATGGGTTTAATATGAATTCGGAATTGACCTTGTCAGCCACTGGTTTTCTGAAGGGCATCTGCGATTTTGACATCAGTGAATAAGTTGTAATAGTTCTGCTCCTTCCCCTACCTCGACGCCATCTCACCGATTGCTACCGCGTAGCTTCACTGTAGCGACAACTTTTTTTTACAGCGATTTTAGGCTTGCTTCAGAAGTAATGTTGTAGCACATACAAAATCCTTCCCAACGACATATCACTCAACGTTGCAGATCATATAGGCCAATGCCACCTTTAATCTATGGACCTCAATTCATCAACGGAATATTAGCAGCTTGAGCTCTTGTTGACCTCACGTGTAAAGTATTTTTATAACTCTCGAAATATGATATTCTATGTCTCAGTATCAATGAAGAACTGACATCACAATTTATATAACCATGGATTTCTGTGGTCTTAAGGGAAGCGTCCACATGTCCGCATCGTAAGTATCGGACGCATCGCATCAAATGAATTAATTTTTCACAATGCGTCCACTGTATCGGCAGCGTACGGAACTACCAGCAATCGGATTGCGGAAGAAAATGCTAAAATATCTAATAAAAGGAAACATAATATCTGGATACACAACATATTCCAGAAGAGATCACATCATGGAGAATATCACACACTTCCCTTATTTGTTGGTTGGAATAATTAGTGTGTTCTAAATTATACAGGGTGGTCCAGATCTTAACCAAGAAATTTTAAACAACGTATTCTACGTCAAAAATAAGCCCTAGTTTGTCATATAAACATATGTCGAGAAATGCTTCCCCTTTGAGAATCAGGGTCTTGAAATTATTAGAAAAAAATGTTCCTTTTTCTCTTCTACTTCGAACATCTTCTTTAAATTCGTATTTGAGTGTGGCTGTTAACGCTTAATTTTTTTGTAATTACACGTTCCGTTTACAAGGATAGTCTTATTATTATTATGTACCTACCTTGTACATATCAAACTTTGGCGATTTCCTCATGCATGAGAATGTGTTTAATTGTTTTACTCGGAAACGGTGCCTCGTCCGTCAAAAAGTCAGGAGAATGAATTTGTTTCAAATTAAATAAGGATTTCAAGAGTAATTTTTATTGTTGAAAAAACCAGTGGCGTATCATTTTTTTATTCTGAAAATATTCAGTCTCGATGCAGTAGGGTCGCCACTGGTAGAATAAAAAAATAATAATTTTATTCAAAAAGTGCTCATTGATCCTTAAAACCTATGTCCCAAATTTCATAGAAATATTTCAAGAAGTGTAAAAGTTATTAATAGAAAAAATTTTTTTTTTCAATAATTTTAATACCCTGTATCTCGGAGAGGAAACATTCCTCGACATATGTTTATATGGCAAACTAGAGCTTATTTTTGACGTAGAATACGTGGTTAAAATTTATTGGTTAAGATCTGGACCACCCTGTATATCTCTTCATATTCTTGCATAATTGCAATAAGTCTAGCCACATCCATGCTGTAACAAAACAACGCTTGTGGACAGGACGGTCATTGCGTGTGGATTGCACCATCTAACGATGGAAACGAGAATCGGCTTGTGAAGTAGATCCCTATAACACCCCTCCTAATTTCTTATTCTTGTTGAACTTGCGATGACTTGAGGAGCTGGTAACGGGGATATCTTATTCTGGTTATACAGGTTCGGAAAGTATATATCTTCGGTATTGTGATTTAATGAGAGCGTGATGAATAGCTTGCTAAATATTGAGAGAGCATTACAATTTCTCCTCAAATAGCGTGAAGAGGGGATCGAATTATCGTTTAACGTCACCATACAGAGAAACGCGGAATCTCCCCTGCTGCGAAGCAAAAGAAGCCTACTACTTTAGTACCATATCAGCAGCCGTCGGGGGAAAGCACTTGCGGCAATTAATAAGAAATATTTGCGATAATTTCACATCAGATATTTGAACAATTAAACTGAATCAATTAATCAATTTAATCTGTCGGACGACAGGTTGTTCAAATATTTTTTGAACGATTAAAGTAAACACTTTATTTCCGCTAAAATAAAGTGTCTACTTTAATCGTTCATAATGAATTTCCGTCAAGTAAAGACCGAAATATCAAACATCAAAGCTTTTTTGCTGTTGTGGCCGCGAAATAAAAGAAAATTCTTAGAAGATAAAACAAAATAAAACGATAATACTTTAAAAAAAGAAGAATACTTTTCGCATAGATTATAAAAAAATATTTACAAGAAAAGAAAAAAAAATTATTTTTTCAAGGAATTACTTTATGAAATGTTCGAACAAACCACCATTTTTAGCCAAACAATAGCCAAATCTATTAAATAATTCTGTTCTGGTATCCACAAGGGTAACTGGTGATGCCTGAGCACACAACTGAAAAATATTTTCGTTCAGTTCATCCTAATTGGTGTCACTTTCAAGTGTCAAGTGTCCAATACAGGAGAATGGACAATAGAACATACGCGCAAAAGCTGCTGACTTCACGTCAGTGCTTGAACCAATTTTTTTTTTCTTGAAGTTAGGATAGAAAGCAATGATGAAAAAATTAACACATTATTGTCTACCCTCAATTCTTCTTTAGGAGAAGAATACATAATTATTCTTGGAAAATATTACTGGAATTAATGTCATATTTAAATAATCAAAGTAAAGAAAATTATAAGTTTAGTTACTAACATATTGAATGAGATTCAATTGAATTCCAGTAATATTCAATTACTTATTCTTAACCAATAAATGTCCATTGATACTATTGATAGATCTAGGGCCGGTTTCTGAGGAATATAACATCTGGTTTATCTTCCGTTTATCTGTCCAATTCAATAGAATTCGGTAGATAAACTGAATATAAACTCCATTCAAATGTGTCAGAAACCGGCCCCTAAAGGTGATGAAGTGAAACATAAAGATATATTCTCATTAGTGAAAGAAAAACTGGCCCAAAATTCCTCTCTACCCATCACGAGATTTAATATCCACAAATGAGCCTCTCACCTTACAAGATCAGAAAGTGTGGTTAATTTAAAGTTAAGTTTTGAAGCCTTCAGCAAAATTTCAGCGATATCATATTAAAAATAATACATAACCTTTCAAAAGTCCCCTCTCACAAATATACTCCTCTAAGGCACATGGATCTCTTGAAGAAGAATCGCCTTCTCTATTTCTCAAAGATATTCACTCTTGTTCATAGAAATCCCTTCAATATTTAGTTGCCTCCTCCTAAGGCGGATCTCTTTCAAAACCAGGTCTGACCGCTAATGTAGGGCTATCATCTCCCATAGATTTGTGATGAAATAACACGATTTTCCCAAGAACATACGCGCAAAAATATGTCATCATGACATTCATGAAGGTTCTCGCAAAAATACGACCATAGACAACATATCATACGATGATTCGCATCCAGCTACCGAACTCACAAAAGGCTGCTCGGTTCTCCAACAATATGGATCCGATCGTGTTCAAACTTGGAACTCTGCAGTAGAGTTAGGTTCTGAAGGCTCTTCCAAAATTTCAGCCATGTCAGACGAATAGATTATGATATATAGAATTTTTTTCAATTATTTTCAATAATTTTTTTGAAATTTTCTAGTTATACCATCCTCGCGAAATTCTGCAAGAATTTTCGCGTTGGCATTCTACAACTAATAACCATGTTTGAATTCAATCGGTTTTGTATTTTTCGAGTTAATGAGGAACAAAAAACAACCAAATTTCAGATGGCTATAACTCTAAAGCCGTTTGGCCGATTATGCTTATAAACGAACCTTATTAGGCTCTTCAGAGCCAGTTTTGTCTGGAATTTTGTTCCGAGAAGCTGGCTTAAGGTTGGGGTTGTGTACATCCATAATGTTGGCAAAGTCAGTTCACAACCTAACTCATATAGACCGATAAGTCTTGCGTCTTTCATTCTGAACACCTTCGAGAAGAAACTGGATCGCTCAACAATTATTGTTCCTGAGAAATCTAACGGCAGCATATACGCGACACTGTGGCCTCACAAAATACCTAATTAAGTTAGGGTTGGTTGAAGACTCTGAATGCAGACCATGCTTGGCGGACGACGAGTCTTTCGAGCAAATTATGTGATTGCTCCGTCGGGGAAAGGACTAGATTTGAGGAACCAAGAGTCCACCAGCCGAGACTAAAGGAACCGGACAAGTTCTCAACCACTAGACTCATCTCTCTGATCAGAAGGCTTGAGCTTATGGGTGAAGTATAGATTTAGATTTACCACAATAGGCTGACTGATCGCAGTGGCGAGGCGAGGTACGTCCGCCCGACATAACACGTATCGTATCTTATCCTGAATTTGCCCCAAAAACTTTCAATTTTTCAAAATCCATTAGGTTCGAAAATCTCATTTCCATAAAAGGATTTTCTCAAATGTTTTGGTTAGGCGTATTAATTGTTTTTTCGTCGACCACTATGAAAAGTAACATTTTACGTACTAATTCGCGGCCGTAAAATCAACCATTATTTTTTTATTGACGAGAAAGTATTTTCTCGTCCGCCAAATTACTTCCTCGTCCGCTGTGGTCACTATGAATAGGTACGGCATGATACGGTTCATTGCAAACATAAGTGTCTGTTAGAATAACTGTCAGTACTGTGGTCACTATGGATACAGTTCAATACAAACATAAGTGTATGTGTCATTTGCTATTGTGAAATTATTTAAGAGGTCAGAAATTCATTAAAATATGGGGAGGTCGACGAAAAAATGTAATATGCTTCTCGGCGAAAAACTGTCTACTGTCTCGTCTGCTTGCTATCCCAGGCGGAGCCGAGGATACAGTGGACCACCGGTAATCCGACCCACGTCTTATCCGGAGCCCCTTGTAATCCGACATGCGTATCACTGCTGATATATGTATTTTGATCGGTAATTTGTCGGATTACAAGGTACTACTTTTCAAAGAATTCCGGAATATAGGAGGTGTTAGTTCATTACTCTATAATCCGACAAATTCGATAATCCGGCACTGCCTTGCAAAACGTTTGTCGGACTACCGGGGGTCCACTATATTTTCACTCTCGAAATTTGGTTGCAGTTTTCGTACTTTTCGTGAATCACTCGAAAATCATTCATATTAGACTAACAGGTCCGCAATATGATCTTTTTTTTTCCAGTCAGTTTTTGAACTTTATGTATAAACAATTTTGGTAGAATGGTTGAATTTGATGTCATACATCCTGTTAGAAGAATTATCTCATATATATTTCACTTGATAGCGATAGTTCTTTAAAGCTTTATTCTTTCTATTCGAGGTTATTGCAAGGGTAGATTTATTTAGGAGAGGCTGTAAGGGGGCAGTTATCACCTGATACAAAGGTTGAGACGAGAAATTTATGGAATAAGATATAACCTTATATAGAAAATGCTATTTACAGATTCAGTCATGGAAAATAACGTCCCCGAAAACTTAACCTAAATCCGCTCTTGGTTTGAATATGCACTTCGTACAAAGATTTTGATAACGTAGTTTACTCAAAAACTCACCATGTGCAATCCAAACAACACCTTACTCATCGCCACTATCCTATCCACAGTTTCTTCCAACTGGTTTTTGCCATTATTGTCCATGTCAATCGTCACGCTCTTCTTACTACCTAACTGACTGTACAAATAATGTTGCCAGGACATCTCGTCAGCTGGATCGATCTTGTCTGGCAGAGTGAGTTGAGTCTTCGCGAAATCTATGATGTCGTACTCCGGCAGCTTCTACAGATTTCAAATTCATATAAAAATTGCTACAAACATTCAGTCAAACTTACCTTTAGGAAACGATCCTTGCAGTGCTGCACCATTTCTTGTTCCCTACCGGCAAATAGGTTCAAGCCTACAGGAAGCAGTCGTTTCAAACAAGCCACCATGAGAGATGCCTGAATTTCCTTGTCCTTATTGCGTTTTTTATCTCTATTCTTTTTCTTTTTCTGTAACAAGATCAAATAAAAATATAGATGGGCTACTACAACTACAAAAAATTGTTTCAAGCACTGACGTGAATTCAGGAGCTTTTGCGCGTATTATCCATTCTCCTGTATTGGACACTCTCAATCGAATTTACCATGGTAAATTCGATTGAGTTACACAGGAGTTATACAGGAGAATGGACAATAGAACATACGCGCAAAAGCTCCTGACTTCACGTCAGTGCTTGAATCAATTTTTTTTCGTAATTTTTTTGAATTTTCTAGGGGTACGGTTCTCACAAAATTTTACACACGTCTTTATGTCGATATTCTACAACTATACCAAGCTTCAATTCGATCGAGTCTATATTTTTTGATTTATCGAGGAAATAATATTCCAGGTGGGTATAACTCTGAAGGGTTGTATCGATTATGCCCATTAAGGAACATGTCCGTCATATTGGGTCGCGCCACCTACCCTGAAAATTTCAAGTGAATTTCAAGTCTCTATCCGTTCTAAAGCTATCGTGGTAACGGCCGGTCGGACGCACAAAATCAAATTTGACCTCGAATTCTTCATCAGGGAGTGGAACCTAATCGATTCAGATCATTTTCGGCAAAAAATTACAGACATTTGGGCAAAATGATAACGCGATGTTCTCCAGGACATACGCGCAAAAATGATAATAAAAGCGTCGTGTCGAGTGTCAAGAGCTCTCATTCATTCGTCCATTAAATGATCAATCAAATTTTCAATGATTTAATATACTACTCTCATTGATGGTTATCATAGATCCACGTGTATCAAGAAAACGACATTTCATAATCAGATAATTGTTTATTATACAGGGTGAGTCTTTGACCACTGCATTAATTTTAACCAAAGATTCCTCTCATCAAATGAAACACTTTTTTCCTTTACCATTTTTCCAGATTCGGCTCAGGTAAAAAGTTACAAGCGTTTAAATATTTCACAATGTGCTAATACACTTCCGCATATAAATTATCTATGACATTGTTGGCGGACGAGAATAAGGCATGCTAATGTGGTTTACAGCTTGATTCGGGATTCCAACGCTCAGGGACGGATCCATTAAAGTAGTGAAATTTCTGGAGTTTTCCATTTTAAAACATTCATTGAAGAATATCTCGAAAACGGTGCGTTTAAGGAGAAATGATGAAGAATAATATAATGTTCTAAAACGATGATATATTCTTGAAATGACTCAAGAAAAACTTTATATGCTTTCTTTATGCTAATTTCGTTTAGTTTTATGAATCCACGAGTCCATAACACCTATAAAACCTGTAGAAGTAGAAAATAATAATATTTGGAAAATATGTATCATAGTTATAGGAAACTTTACGCCAACATTCATTTTATTTCAAAATTTCAACAGCCTGTATCTTTTTACCTGAGCTGAATTTGGAAAAATGTTAAATGAAGAAAGTGTTTCATTTGATGAGGGGAATCTTTGGTTGAAATTAATGCAGTGGTCAAAGACTCACCCTGTATATACATGGTGTTTCAGAATAAAGTACCGTAAATTGGGGATTTTATAGATCTGGACGAGAAATTAAGAAAAGCTAAATAACATTTTTCAGTAAAGCTTCCCGTTAACATTTTACAGGGTGTTGAAGTGAAAGTGTCCAATACGGAATTTCAATATTTAATATTAAGTTAATGAACACATTTCACTATTTTTGGCATTGTGTTTGTTTAATACTCAATCCGCCGTATTCACAAAGCATTCAATCTGCGTTAAGTCCTAACTGAGGTCCTCAGTTAAGGATAAATAAGAATCGCAACCTCAGTTTAAGTGAAAATTAACGTGAAACAGGCCTGTTTCAGCACCGTTACATTCGTTAACTGAGGTTGCGATTCTTATTTATCCTTAACTGAGGACCTCAGTTAGGACTTAACGGAGATTGAATGCTTTGTGAATACGGCGGAATGTTTTTCATTTGAATCTGACATTATATTCTTTTTTGTTAAATACAAATTTTTGATGATCATTTAAATTTTCATTTTCAGTCATATAAATACTTGTAGGATTAAATTTGAAATATCTCAAAAACGGAAGGCTCTAGAGACATGAACTAAGACTACGTTTTCGATGGAAAACCGTATGGGGATTAAGGATGAGTATACATTTTTATAATATACAGGGTGCGCAAAAAGTATAGATCAAAATAATTTGGTAAACCCGATGTAATACGTCAATGGATAATCCAAATTTGTCGAAATGACATGTGCTGATTCCTACTGATAAACAACTAATACATGCCGATTTTCAAGTTAATATCTCTAACCTAAGGGAAAATTAAAAAAAAAAAGTATTTAAAACTTTTACTTCATCGCCCTGTAGAATGTTAAGGGAATGGTTTACCGAAATATGTTATTTAGCTTTTCTTAATTTCTCGTCCAGATCTATACAATCCCCAATTTACGGTACTTTATTCTGAAACACCCTGTATTATATTATTATGAATATGAATTCTGATGAATACGCGAATCCATTCAACTTTCAGAATCCTTAACTTTTCAATGCCAATCTATAGACTTTTACGAGATATCTTGAACTCTGGTGTGATCACCGATTTGATTTGTTTGAAACCGTTCGGTCAACTTTGTTTCCTCTTATGGAAACTGAATCATTCAGAAATGACGACAGATTTATACTTAATTTGAATTCGTCGCTGACAATACCTGTTTTTGGCGCTCTTGTTCCTCGGAACAGAGTGCTTATCAATTTGCCCAAATGTCTGTAATTTTCGAATTTTTGGCTGAAAATGGTCTTAAACGATTTGGTTCGACTCACTGATCAAGAATCCGTGGTCGAAATCGATACTGTCCGGCAGTCCGTTAACACGATAACTCTAGAGCGGAATGAGCTAGACAGTTGAAATTTTCAGAGTAGGTTTTGGAGATAAATATCTCGCTTAAGTTCGTTATTGGGCAAAATCGGCCGGATGGTTTCGGAGTAACGAAACAAACATTGTTCTTTACATTACAAATTTCGAATTTATTTTTTTTAAGATACAGTTTCATCATAAGAATCCATTGATATCATTTTCAACTTTAACAAAGTAATACTTTCGGAGATTTGATTTTTCAATAATACATCACGCTTCTATGTTTTCACAGAATGCCAATTCTATCTGTCTGTGTTCACTTTTGATACATGTAATCTTAGACCATAGAAGAGAGAGGACGGACTCGAGGACGGATAACATATTCCCTGACCTTGAAACAAAATGTCCACCACATGACCATAAAACCAGGGTCCTTTTTCCAGCTGTGGCTTTTACATCCGTAAGCTGTACATCCTACCATTATGTTTAACACAGTTTCATAAGATAAACACAAGAAAAAAACGTCCACCACATCGTTTGGTGTCCACCAAACTGTCAAAGTTTTGGTTTCAGATCGATAACGTTGCGTAGTACGGCATGTGGGTTTCCCCTCTCTTCCCTGATCAAGGCATGTAATCTTATCTACCTATGACAGACTTGTCAAATGTATTTCTGTTCCAACAAAGTATGATTGAATGCAAAATGACCAATTATAGGATATTATAATTACCCCTACCCTATATGCCCTTGGATAATCCATTTGATAATGGAAATATATAATTTGGTAAATTTATCAAATTGGGTTCAGAATATCTTCAGTGAAAACAAAACTGGAATAATGGCCAAGTTTCAATTGATATGAAATAATTTTCAGAGGAGATTTGAGGAATGAATATCTCGGATAAGTTCGTTATTTAATTTTAATTCAATTTCTTTTATGATGCAGTTCTGTTATAAGAATCCATTTATATCATTCAGTTTGAACAAGAGCGCCAAAGCTACTGTCTACACTTTCCCACTTTTTAAATTTCGTAAATAGAATTTCCTGGAAATTTTAAGGTGAGAATGAACAGTGATTAACTGTCATTCGTGAAAAATTGGTGATTATTTCAGGAGAAATAACATCCTAAACCGTCTGTGTGTGTAGTCCTAGATATTATACAGTGTCTTTATAAATGATTGTAACATCGTGGTAGGCTTTGAATAATTATTTGCCACTCTTCGCTAAGGATCCTGACTATTTTACTGGCCTTTGTAATTGTCAGCCTTGATAATTGTATTGCCAGAAAATAAATTATGTGGATGGAATCGCGAATGTGAACAGTATATATACATATGAAGCGGTAAAATAAGTATATTTCCAAGCCAATTGTGATATTACAATCATTTATAAAGACCCTGTATTAGATCTATAGTCGACTTCACGTGGTTTACCGATAGCTCTGTGATGCTCACAGGGACCAGTACCGGAATTGTGAGTTCTCACATCAAACTGTCCATTCTTCTTGTGAAGGACTGTTCCATGGTGCAAACAGAACTATATGCTGTTGTGGTCAGCTTACTGAAGAATATTCTTAGAGGATACTCTGGGAAACACACCTACATAAGCTGTGACAGTCAGGGAATACCAAAATCTTTCTCTGATGTCTGGAATCAACTATCTATAGTAACTCCCTACTTACTCTAGGTAGTTGATTAGAGCAGCTCTACGCATGCTGGGCTCTAATAATGCTCTGATGGTTATCTGTTGCCGGCGCACGCAGAAATTCCTGGTTACGTGCAATCAAATGCATTGGCTAAGCGAGGGACACACTCAGCATTTACTGGGCCGATAACGTCACTACCTATCTGCAGTACATCTGTTAAAATTTTCTTTGAAAAATAGCCCGATAGGACATTTTCCTCTGAAAGGCGGAAGGCCTCAGGCAGTTGAGGCTCCTCATTGACGGGCATTTCTCAAAGTCTGAGTTTAAAAATCTACTAGCTCTGGAAAGGAACTCAATAAGCCTGGTGAGTGCTTCTTTAACAGGCCACCTTTTTGGATAAACATTTAAGGAGAATGGTTCTAACTGACTGTTCCTCGTGCCGCTGGTGCAGGAGTACAGATGAAACTGACGAACATATTCTGTTCAACGCCAGCAACCTAACCAAACTAAGGACTGTACACCTAGGAAACCCAACATCCAATGGAGATAGAGACCCTTCCCTGAAGACTCGCAGCATTTTTGTCAGCCTGTTATCGGGTCTGAGTGTCTTCATTTACTAATATACTACAAACTTATAAGATTTAACTATCTAGTTCGAATGTTATATCTGTTGAAAATTAAGTTGATGAAATTATGTTCCATATATTAGAGAAATTCTTAGAATTATTGTGCGGACTAGATGCAGTATGAAAATAAATGTTTAGATGACATGGATAACAGATAATTTAAAAGATTTATATTCACTATTGGGGATACATAGATGAATACATATCATGGTAAGCCTACTCATCTATTTCCCAAAAGATAACTACCCTACGAACTGTTTGAATAAGTTGTTATTAACTTATCCTGTTTTAAGATGGTAATTATAACAATTTGAAAACAAGCGAGATTGAATTGAATTTTCATAAGTGTCAAATTTGAAATCAATAGTCAGTCTATGCCTTTATTCGAGCAGTTCATCTGTGATTGTATTCCAGGTTCGGATCGATAAAAGCAGGTAGATTTCTGTAATTTTTCCATATTGTATGACATTCAATGAGGAATATCTCGAAAACGGTACGTTTAAGGAGAAATGATGAAGAATAATTTTATTTTCAAAAAGGATAGGATATAAAAATGACTCAAGATAACCTCCATCTGCTTTCATTATGCTAATTTCTCATAGTTTTTGGAATTCGCGAGTCTATAACGAGGAAATCAGTGAAAGTAGGGAAAAACTGTTAAATGGAGATTATGTGCCATAGTTATAGAAAACTTCATGCCAAAACTCCTTCGGTTCTGAGTAACCATGTCAAAGCTACGAAAGAAAAGCTGATTCTTTTTTCAAATTTCAACAGCCTGTATCTTTTTTCATGTGCCAAATCTGGAAAAATGGTAAATGGAAAAAGTGTTTTATTGGATGAGAGGAATCCATGGTTAAATTTAATGTACAACTTAAAGACTCACCCTGTATATTGATAGATAGATAATAAATAATAAAAATAAATAATATTCTTTTGAACTTTGAGCATTCATTCTTTCATCTAACAATAAAGCATGTGTATGAAGAAAGTGTTAGCAGAGGTTAGTGCAACGGGGTTCCATAATATTCGATGTATGATACAAGAGCTAAGGGAAAAACCGCAGCAAAAAAAACATGTCTCCCCCGTTAGTGTTGTGATTTATGATAATTGAAATTGTTAACAAAATATGCTGATATATTAAATATTGAAGTATTAACTAAATGATCTATGGTCTCCTCTGGTTCCCCACATTCAAAACTAGGGCCCTCAACTGAGTTCCATCTGGAAAGCATGCTGTTGCAACGACCATGACCCGTTCTTAAACGATTAAGAATATACCACATTTTCCTTGGAAGATCAAACCCGGAACTCTATTTGAAGGAACAAAAATGAAATATTTCTTGAATAAATCGCTTCAGACCATCTGGTCGCTTTTATTCGAATCGAGAAAACAGTTGAGCAATAAAGGATCGCGGGACTTCAATCTGGGAATCTTATTGCCTGGAATACAGGAGAGAATCGGAAAAGAATTCGGAAAATAATGAAATTTATTCCAAGAAATTAAAACAGCAGTCTGCCTGCGAATGCGGGGCTGGACAATGTTTGAAAGAACTGGTAACCAATGAATAGGTGTAGATCTAATAGTTCTAGTGATGATCCTCATAGATGAATTCAGCAGTGCATCAATTTTTTGCGCATGAACACCGTTGAACCATACGGGGCAACAATATTCAGCGGTAGAAAAAACCAAGGCTAAGGCTGCCGTACGGAGAGTAGGTGCATAATTTTCTGCAGAAATTAGCTGGTACTTCCTGGGTTAGGAAGTACCAGCTAATTTCTGCAGAAAATTATTCATTGTTTTCATCTTCAGACGCAAGTCATCCAAATGAGCTTTAAAATTCTTTGTATTATGTCTGAAGAAAGAATCACCGAAAGCTACACTCAATTTTCTATATTTTTGACGACTGTTCAATGGAAGCAAGAAACCTGTTTTATTTGGATCCGGACACAAACGCCACTAAAATAGGTAATTTAATCTGCTTAATCTGCAGATAGATTATTTTCTATACTTTGGAAATCAGAATGACGAAATGCAATGCAATTTTTCCGAGTGAGTAGCATGAATATCAACAGATATAAATTGAAAAGGAGAGGTGCTAAAACTGAACCTTGTGGGAGACCATTATTGAAATTTTTGAAATTCCTACTATTATTATCAACAAAAAGACGAAACATTCTATCTATCAACATATTTTCGAGTAGACGAACCATTTTTCCACACTTTAAATGGTTATAAAGTTAAAAAATCAAACCATCTTTCCAAACTGTGTCATATTGTATATCATTTTGTATTGTATATTATTACACTGATCCTCCTAGGTCTTCCCCAAGGAGACCCCTCATAAGCTCTCGAAGAGCTTGAGCGAGTAAGGAGAATATGCTGCTGACAAATCCACAAATGCTGTTCCTGTTTTCATGTTATTATTGAATCCTGTTTCGATAAAAGTAGTTAAGACTAAGAATCTGATCACAACAATTCCTGTTTTTCCTGAAGCCTCCCTGGCAATTCTGTAGAACGTCTCCTACGATTGAATCCTAAATAGAATCAACCTTTCTAAAATTTTACACTCAATAGACTTATTGGTCGATAACTGCTAGGATCAGAAGAATTCTTTCCACGTTTTAAAATGCCTATGACATTCGCTTTGCGGAATTCTTTTGGAATATCTACAATATTTAGTATATTATTATAGAGTGATAATAACCAAGACAATGTCCTTTTGCCCAATAGTATAGGATCCCGCTATACAACGACCTTCACCGAGATGCTTATTTAATGAGACGTATTTTTTATGTTATTAAATATGCCAATAAATATATCCTATATGGGTTGCCTATCAAATTTCAGTCCAGAGTATTTTTAATTAATTATTTAAAAAAATTTTTTTTTTAAACATTGCACCGGTGTGATTATTAAATAAATTTGATACCAATCGAAAGTTTGAAGCCCATAGAATATGCAAACGTTAGGTTGCCTATTTTTTTCCGGTCACAACCACGGGTTGCCAGGTGTAAACAGGTAAATCTATACTAGCATTTTGCAACGGTCTGATTATTGAATCAAACTTAGATAAAATGAAAGATTATTTCATAAGGAACACGGTGGTATAGGGTTGCCTGCGAAAAATCAGTCCCGAATTACGGTTGTCGAATTTTAAATAATAAAATATCGCTGCGAGTGAAAGTGCGATAAATCAATAAAACGAAACAAAATCTGCAATTTTGCTTATCAATGTATGACTAAAGTCTTGAGTACCAAAGACAAGAACAAGAAAGTATTGTTGAAAATGGAACGAGATGTATTTGGGCGACTTTTGGCAATAAGTCCAAACAAAAAAATTAATCTCGAATTTTGCCTAACTTTTCCACTAGCACCATTGCCCCCTGCTCTTTTTGCATGTACTGGAGAGATGTTAAAAACTTCAAAATCAACGTTAGCAAAGGTTTTGAAATCCAAAACTAAAATGGTTGAGCCAACTCATATCAACGTTGAGATAATAGATGGTTTTTATTACTTGCATATAATCGGAGCTGCTATAGGTCAAACTTTTGATAAAATTGCCGAGTCAATACTCATAAAAATATGTTCAACAAACGCGACAGAAATACATTTGATTTTTGATCGCTACTTATCACCGTCAATCAAAGATTCCGAACGTGAAAGCAGAAAAGAATTCGATATTCCGTACAAAATTTCAGGACCTCAGCAAACTAGACCAAAAAATTTTTTGCAAAGCCTTAAAAATTATCGCTTTAGAGAGGCTCTGGTGCAGTTTCTGGCTGATTATTGGCAAAACGACAATTTGGTAACGATAATCCAAAACAAAAAAAATTTTTTAACCGTCGACCATCACTGTTACTCTTATCAAGTTCAGGAAAATTCCGTAAAAAAAACTGAAGAAACTAATTATGAATGTCATCACGAAGAGGCAGATACAAGGATTATTTTTCATGCTTCTAAAGCGGAACCAGGCTCAAGAGTTTTAATTAAAGCCTCTGATACTGACGTTTTGATTATTTTGTTAGGAAATATGCACAAACTTATCGGATCAGAAATTTGGCTTGCCAGTTCAGCTCCAAAAAAGAGTAATAATCAAACTGTTGATTGTATTAATTGCACCGATTTAGCGTTGGAGTTAGGAATTGAATTATGCCAAAGTCTTCCAGCATTCCATGCATTTACAGGTTGCGATTACACGGCAGCATTTTACAACAAAGGGAAAGTAAAACCTTTTCAGCAATTTTCAAAAAATGAAAAATATCAAACAGTTTTTGCGTCATTAACAGATGCTGCTGATATTTTCATTGGTGAAAAAATGAAGACTGTTCAAGAATTTACGTCTAGTATGTATGGTATCAGGTACTGTACCAGTGTGAATGATGCGAGACATCGCATTTTTTTGAAGAATTACTCTGCAAAAGAAGACAGCGAGCACTTTTTAAAAAAAATAAAAGGCTTCGACTCCAACTCCATACCACCATGCTGGATATCATTAACTCAGAAAATTTTACGAACTATTTTCGTAAATTCCATGTGGCTTAATGCAACGGATCCAATATGCGTGAAACTTCAGCCTGAGAACTGCGGTTGGTTCTTAGATGAATATTTAAAACCAGTAGGATTCATTGGGGATCATACACCTTTAAAAATAGAAGACATTGTCGAAAAAACTGAAACGGAGAGTGATGACGAAGAAGATTCAGAAGTTGGAGATCAAAGTTATAAGTCCGATGACTCGGAACCTGAATAATTTTAAAAATTTTTGTATTTTAAATTTTTTTCAATAAACAGAAGTATTCTTTTAATTGTTGTTTTTTATTTCGGCTCCCAATAATAAAGATAAAATTTGCCAGATAAGTAATATATATGTTTTACTCTAACTGTCTTTTTTACTAAAGATGTGTATATACTTTAGTGTCACATAAACAATAAACATAGATAAATAATTAATTGATTAAAAAATAAAAAATTAAATAACTATTTCTGTATATTAATAATTAACTACTCCAAAATAATGCACAGCATATACGAGTCTATCGCTATCCTTTTCATTTCCAAGCACAAATAGCATGCGCACTCTCCTTCTTTAAATGGGCGGACTTTAAACAGCTGCTACGCTGCGCCCTTTTCTACCGCATGGGATGGTTGGTCTGGGACCTCTCTCTCACACACATTCACTCGCAGCGATATTTTATTATTTAAAATTCGACAACCGTAATTCGGGACTGATTTTTCGCAGGCAACCCTATACCACCGTGTTCCTTAAGAAATAATCTTTCATTTTATCTAAGTTTGATTCAATAATCAGACCGTTGCAAAATGCTAGTATAGATTTACCTGTTTACACCTGGCAACTCGTGGTTGTGACCGGAAAAAAATAGGCAACCTAACGTTTGCATATTCTATGGGCTTCAAACTTTCGATTGGTATCAAATTTATTTAATAATCACACCGGTGCAATGATTAAAAAAAAAAAATTTTTAAATTATTAATTAAAAATACTCTGGACTGAAATTTGTTAGGCAACCCATATAGGATATATTTATTGGCATATTTAATAACATAAAAAATACGTCTCATTAAATAAGCATCTCGGTGAAGGTCGTTGTATAGCGGGATCTTAGACTACAAGTGTTCGATGAATTCAGGATAAATTCCATCAAATCCTGCTACTTTTCGAGATTTAGTACATTTAACTGCTGATTTTAATTCATCCAAGTTGAATGGATCCGAGATACTGTCTACAGATGAAGATGATGTCCTAAATGTATGCAAATTATACTTCATATCTCTGATTTTTGTGAAATTTCAACCAAATTGGAAACAACAACTAGACGACGAGAATACGATTCAGGATCAATTTTAGAAGATGATAATGTTAGAAGAGTATCTCATTCATATCTGAAACTTCACTATTTCACTTTTCGTTACGACTTGCATTTATCGAATTCATTAGCTTTTCACATTTTTCATTCGTTGGGGAATTTTGATAATCCTTATTATTTTGATAATCCTTATATAAATTTTCTGCTTAAACTTACCAACCAGGAATATACTCTTGACGGAAACCTCTCGGAATGAATTTTTTAGCTGAAGCTTTTACTACACCAATAACAAATCTAGAGTAATTTTAATGAGTTGGTCGAAACCATCTTATGTCACTATCAACTTTGTTTCGACAATCCCAATCAGCCTTCTGAAAATTCGAACGGGTTTTATTCAAACAGAGAGCAAAATGAACCACATTACCTATGTTTAAATAACATGGGCTTATGTTGGCTACGCGGAAAAACACCTAGAATTTTAAGCTTTACTGAAAGAGGTTTAGAAGGAGCATCACAGGAAACCATGCAAAGATAAGGGTTATAGCCTCTATTCCATATTGAAGAATGGAAAGAAGGTGTATCTTTTGGATCAAATATCAAAAAATAATCATTGTCTTTCATCCCATCGGACAAAGCTACACCATTTCTATCATTAACGCAAGTGTTGTCAAGACGTTAAGACGTGACTCTTATGCTCTTGCTTTATTGTCGATTCCTAAGTGATCTACATTGACTTTGATTTCGTAAGTTGTATGGCTGTTGAGGTGTCAGTTCCATTTTTTATGTTCGATTCCGATTTTTCGATCATTCAATTGAATGACATTTGGATATTTCATTCGAGAATTTTTAATTAATTCAAGAAGTCCTCGCGCAGAAGAGTAACAGTAACAACACCTGTCTTCTTGAGATAAGCGATTATTTATCTGCATCCTTTTTTGTCAGCGAAGTACTCTTATTGTGCTCTGGTGCTCTGCTACGGTGTTGCCGCTTCCAGAAATTATTCCTGCAGTTTGCCAGATAAAATCCGATCATACCATTATGGGTTCAGGAAAGTGTCCAAATTGTGGGAACGCGTCCAAGTCTTCTCCATGTACTGTCTGCGATGGCTGTAAGTCTGAGGTTCACCTGGGTTGTGTGGGACTTAACGCTGATGATATCCGCATTACCCGTAATAAATCGAAGTCCATTAAGATCCTGTGTGTAAACTGTAATATGTGCATGGTGTCGGATATGAATGATAAGTTTACCAGGTTCGAAGAGAAAATTTTCAATTCCACTCAATCTGAGTTTAAAGAGCTGAAATCTGCTATTGCTGGCATGCAGGATGAAATTGGCAAGCTGCGCTCTGCATCCGGTTCCTCCGTGACTGATGCCTCTATAATGGAAGATGTTGTGCAGGAGATATCTGAGAGAGAGATGAGGAAATCCAATTTGATTGTTTTTGGACTGGTTGAACATGATCATACGTCATCTCAGGAACGAATATCCGCTGATAGAGCTGAAGTTGCCGGAATGTGTAGGGTGGTGATTCCTTCCATGAACGTCGATAATATCAAGGTATTTCGTTTGGGGAGGCGCACTGAGGGTAGGAATAGGCCACTTAGGGTGGTCATGAATTCGGTCGATGAAGTGCGTGGAATAATGAGGAAAGCCAGGGACATTAGGGCTACTGATCGCTTCAGGGGTGTATCTCTGTCTTATGACAGAACTCCTATGCAGGTGGAATATTATAGGGAGTTAAAGGCATTACTGAATGAAAGACTTAAGAAAGGTGAAACAAATTTAGTTATTAAATATGTAAACGGCAGCCCCAAGATTATGAATTTAAACCACTAGCCCCACCCAATTATTGTAAGAGTAGTTTCGAGGCATATTATCAGAATGTTCGTGGCCTTAACACCAAGGTTACTACATTTTTTAACAACACTTCACTTTATGAATATGATATCATATGTTTAACTGAATCTTGGCTTTCTGATAAGGTGTGCAGTTCGGAGCTATTCTCCAGTCACTATGTTGTGTTTAGATGTGATCGTGACTTGGCTAATACAGGTATGTCTACAGGTGGTGGCGCAGTTATTGCTGTGAATAGTAGCTTAAAGACTACTCGTGTTGATGTCAAGTCAATACGAGATTTGTTTCCCACTATAGATATTGTAGTATGTAAAATTAGTTATTGTAGTCTTAGGTTGCTGGTCATTAGTATTTATGTACCGCCGGCCATCACTTTTCAGCAATTTGAAGGTTTTGTTGATTCCCTTGAAACTTTCGCTAGTTTGTTCCCTCAGCATAAAATATTAATTTGTGGTGATTTTAATGTGCCTGCCTATGGTTCAGTGGTGGTTGATAGAAGATGTGATGTTTTGGGGAATATGTGTCGATTTTTGGATATTCAGCAACACAACAATATTGCTAATGTGAATGGAAGATTTTTAGATCTGATATTCGCCAACTTCTCTTGTGATGTTGCTCGTGATGCTCATCCCCTGGTTAGGGAAGATGCTCATCATCCTGCTCTGGCTTATTCATTCGATGTAACGTCTGAGATGTCTGGTCCTGCTTTCGCTTGTAATCATGAAGGAAGAACTTATAATTTTAAAAAAGCGAATTTTCCCCTCATGTACCAGTTAATTAATTCTATTGATTGGTCTATAATTCAACGGATGGATGACTCTGATTCGGCTTGCGAGGTAATGTATGCCAACCTCAATAATATCTTCGATACTTGTGTGCCATTTTATACATCTGGGGGTCGGCGTTATCCTCCTTGGTTTACACATGATGTAATATCCAACATAAGACTGAAGGATCGTTACCATAAGCTATTTAGGAAGTACAAGCGTGATTATGATTACCTTCAATTTAAAACTCTACGCGTTAAAATTAAGAGAGATATAGATAGTTCTTATTCGGCTTATATTCAGTGCATAGAGGCAAGAATTCGTGAAGACCCAAATAGCTTCTGGGCTTATGTGCAAACAAAAAAGTCTAAATCCCGTATTCCTGGTGTCATGTCATACCAGAATATTGAGCTGAATGATTCACAGAGTATTGTGGACGGATTTTCCAATTTTTTTTCCGGTGTCTTCACTACTTCAGACATAGATTCCGCTTCTGAACGTTATGATGGACTATATCCTAATAATAACTCAATTTCGCTTCCGACTATTACTGAGGATGACATAGTTAGGGCCTCAAAGAAACTTAAAAATAAATTAACTTCTGGTGTGGACCATGTACCTAGTTTTCTTGTTAAGGACTGCATTTATTCTCTGGCCAAACCATTATCTTTAATTTTTAATATTATTTTGAAGAAGATGCATATTCCTAAAATATGGAAAATGGCGAAAATTTGTCCTATTTTGAAATCTGGTGATCCTGCCCTTATAACAAACTATAGGCCCATAGCAGTTTTGTGCAATTTTGCTAAAATATTAGAGATTATACTATATGACTCTATATATCCCTCAGTTCGTGCACTTATTTCACCGCATCAACACGGGTTCATGAAGAATCGCTCAACTGTTACCAATTTGGCATGTATCGCTCAGTCTCTCTCTGAATCATTAAATGACCATGGTCAGATGGATGTTATTTATACGGATATTCAGAAAGCTTTCGACCAGATTGATCATGGAATATTGATTTCTAAGCTTGGGTCCATTGGATTCTCGTCACGGTTTTTATTGTTGATGCGGTCATACTTCTCGGATCGTTATCAATATGTTCAGCATGGAGGTTGTGAGTCTGTACTCTATCTGGCCTCATCCGGTGTGCCTCAGGGCTCCAATTTGGGCCCGCTACTATTTCTGTTATACATCAATGATTTGTCTCTACTACTTCAGTGTCTGCATCTCCTCTTTGCCGATGATTTAAAAATATTTGCTTCTATTGGTGATCAACATGACTGTGCCAGATTGCAGACTGCGTTGGATATGATTAGTTTGTGGTGTTCCCAAAATGGACTAAAACTAAATATTAGTAAGTGTAAAGTTCTGTCATTTACTCGTAGATTGACTCCGGTTCTCCACGACTATACACTGGATGGTCAGGTTCTGGAGAGATGTGTTGAGTTCAAGGATCTGGGTGTTGTTTTTGACTGTAAGTTATCCTTTGTGGAGCACATAAGTCAGGTCACTGCTTCTGCATCTAGAATGCTGGGTTATTTTGTGAGAAACTGGAATAACTTTGTGGATCCTGGTACGATGAAAACTCTATATTATGCCTTTATTCGTAGTAGGTTGGAATATGCCTCTGTAATCTGGTGTCTTCTGTACAATAATTCAGTTGTAAACTTGGAAGCTGTTCAAAGAAAGTGTCTGAAATATATGTACTTCAGATGTTATGGGCAGTACCCTTCGAGAGGCTTCGACCACTCACTCCTCACCAATAGCCTTGGAGTTGAGGTGTTGAAATTAAGGCGTGAGCGTTTCGCCTTAACGTTTCTTTATAAGGTGGTGCGCAATAGAATTGACTGTCCATTTCTCTTGAGCAAGGTGAATATTCATGTACCAAGGCCCGGGCTGAGGCGGAATAACAACTTTTATGTGGATTATAGCAGGTTGAATATTATGTCACGTTCTCCTGTTAACTTCATGTGTAGCTTACATGACAGGTGTTGTAGTCAATGTGATATATACTTCGATGAGCTTTCAGTGATTTTGATGTGCCATTTAGAACAATACGCTGGGGTATAATAATTTTCGTTTTTTTTTTCTGTTTTTGTTGAATCTGTTGCACACTTGGGATATGGTAGAGGTTGTTGGGCTGTTTTTCTTTTTTTTAACTTATTGCTGTTATCTAAATTGTATTATTATTTCATTGGTTATTACGATATATTATTTGTGTTTTCCTTGCATACTAGTATAAGAGTCTATTTTGCATATGATTATTTAGTTTTTCACACTTGTTAATTTTTCTCTGTAATTGGGTGTAAACCTGTTGAGAATAAATGTATTATTATATTATTATTATTATTATTAACATCATAACCCCACATAACATGATGCGAATTAAAATCTCTGCAGTAAATTGATGGGTGATTAAGATTAATATTGAAATTTCTTGGCCAAAAATAATTTGGAGGTTTATAAATGTTGATGACAGAAATGTCAAAAAACTTGAAGGTAATGAAGAAAACTCCTTCAATCTCACCTTTCCCAATTAACTCAACATTATGAACAGATGAATTTTTGACACAAGTTAGACCGTAAATTCGACTTAGAAGAAAATCAACTAAAACATAACCTTTCAAAAGTCTTCTCTCACGAAGATTTTTTCTGTTGCTGTATGGGTTTCTTGAAGAAGAATCCCCTCTGCACCATGCTGGTCCGCTAATTTTGAAGGTAATCGCATTTATCCCTTGAAATACCTTCAATATTTAAATTTTTAATGGAAAGCTTGTTGTTGCTATTTTGCCGGGATGGCTCCTGGAACCTAGTTTGGTAATCCAATCGATGATTTCTGGGAACTTCAGAAGTTGAAAGGCCGCTACAGGACTCTAATGAAGGGCAATCATCTCCCATAGATAGAAGGTACACTTCCGAATGGAAAATATGGAGTATAAAATATTCAAGAAAAATTGGCGTTATTAATTTATATAAGTAATCATTAAAGGATACTGTGGGAAGTATACTCATTATTGAACGGTTTGTTTTTTCTGGGTTTTCTCTCCCAAACTCTGAAAAATATCTATAAAATAGAAATTAATTATTTTGTGATTTGCTTCTGCGTAAGAAACACAGGATATTTGTCAGAAGCAATCAATTGAACAATGTTGCCTAACAAACAACAACGAAACAACATCAATGAAGAAACAACTTTATCGTAACGTTTCGGAGTCTATATCAGACTCCTTCGTCAGACGCTCAATGAAAATCGTTAGAATTATTTTGTTGAGAGCTATTGTGAAATTCAAGAATTGTCATATTGACAGTATTTTTTTTTTATAGATAATTTTCAGAGTTTGGGAGAGAAAACCCAGAAAAAAAAAACCGTTCAATAATTAATTTATATGTCAATTTGGCGAGGTCACATTATGAATTTTACATTTTGAGTTAAAATGGGCGGACGTTGTTGAAAATATATCCTATAATAATTGAAGGTGCTAATAGAGAGGGAGATGAGAGCCCCTAGACCAACCATAGATTTAAGAGAAGAAATACATGAAACAAAGCGACAAGCCATTTCTTGCTGGTTGAAGTATTCGAATGCAGGCTATTTATAAAGATAAATAGCTATTATTTATGAAATTAGCTAAAAAATTTACAATTACTTGCTACAATTAGTTGTGAGCATTTTTCTAAATATCAATTACAAACAATTGTTGGTGTTAGAAGTGTTCCATACATTAACCGCATTAACGTGTCATCATGAGCTGTTCTTCCTAAATCAGAGCTCAAAAGAATTATCCATGAGGATATCATTTTAACCACACTTGACGATATATTTCAATGTATTTTGGGTGAGTTCATTAAGATATTACTTGTATTAAAAAATGTTACGATATGAAAGTGCATCTAAGTAACTGAATTTTCCTGATTATCGCAGATTATCAGTTATGCGAAAATCCAAATAAATATGTGCCAAAAGAGGACTATGATATGCAAATTGGTAAGTTTATTACCATGAACTTAGTCGAGAGTTGTAGAATTATAATTCAATATATGCGAATATCTGAAATATTACTAGTTGAAATATTTTTTCATATTTCAAGATGTATCTCTTCGATCAAAAGATTTGTCGGAAGAGTGTAAGAATTCAGACTCTCCTACCAAACGTCTTGGAACTACATTGACCCCCTGAACAACAGGTAGAAAGTAACTCACTGTTTCTGTAAAAGAAGACCCATCCAATCCTGCGAATCAAAATGTTTCCAAAAAGCACCAAATTTCAGTAGACCAAATTTTTTTTCAGAAAAATTTAAAAAATCTACTTTATACAGGGTGGGTCTTTAAGTTTTTCATTAATTTTAACCATAGATTCCTCTCATCAATTGGAACAATTTTTTCATTGACCATTTTTCCAGATTCGGCTCAGGTAAAAAGTTATAAGCGTTTGAAGATATAATTATGAGCAAAGCCAGCCCTGAACTGTCTTCAAGTTGTAACGGTTGAAACACCTTTACAACGTTACGCCACTGTTCATCAAATTCGCGAGAAAGAATTTGAGACAATTGCAAGATGAGATGCATGATACCAATGATGCGCGATCAATATGTGAGACCGATAAGATCCAAATTTCCGGATATTCCTGCCTTTCTGCTGGCGACTGTTGGACAAGAAGTATCTTAATTAATAAATCGTATTTATATTGAGAATTTTTGGTAATTGTTGCATTGAATTATAAATTTATCTGTTGGCGTCTAGGATAGAAGACGGTAAGTGAGTTTCGTTTATTCTTATTAGGTATCTAGTATGTAGTTCAATTTCGTCTGGAAAATCATAGCGGTCATTATCTCGTATTTTGTTATCGACCATTTTGGGTTTTTCTTTTGTTAGTTCCATGTGGCTTCACAAATCGATGAATTGTGATTTATATTGAGTAATATCTGAATAATCATGTTATCTTTTCCAAAATTATTTAATTCCGAATTTGGTTGGTTAGTGAATGAACATTTCAATGAAATTTTTTTTTCGAGGATTGATGTAGATCACGTTGGCATATTTCATATGAGCTTTGCATTTCGTGTTCACTGAAGGTTGAGCCGTTTGCTAATCTGTTTTGAAATTGATTTTTATAAATGTGTTTATATATCTTTGTATTGCAATATGAATTTGCCAATTTAAGTCGACAGAGATCCTTGAAGAACCGATTATGTAATACCGACGTTGATTTGAATTAATTTTCAGCCACTGGGGATTGGTTGGAAAAACTGAAAATTACGTTCCACTTGGGATTAGTTGGAAAAAAACTGAGAATTACATTTCACTGTGGATTGGTTACAAAAGTTGAGAATTCTATTACTCTGGGGAACTAGTTAAATGGTTCGATTTCACTGGAGAAGTAATTGTATTCCACTGGGAGACTAACTGCTTCGCTGAAGGATCGGCCAACCAACCAAGGAGAACATTACACATAGAAGATTATTGTGGATTGAAACAAGAATAAGCTAAGTTCTTCATACTTTTCCGATTCATGAACCACAAATATTTTTGTCTATAATTTCAAGTTAATAATATCCCTAATTTCTGTTAATATTCAATTTGACTGTCTGGTCACCAATTTATTTTTTTTTAGTTCTTTATGAGCTCATTAAATTTCAGATCAGTAATTACGAATTATGTAGCGTAAGTCGTTGTAAATATAACCTACTATTATTTGTAAAATGCAAACTGTGATCGAAATAGAATAGTATATCTCAACGTCTTAATTCCTATATTGTTGATGCCAACCAACTAATACCTTTACCTAAATTAAAGTTAGCTTACAAACTTGCAGCTAGCCGGAGCATTTATTTTTCAAAGGAAAAATAATAAATGAGATTGTAAGGTTACACATTGGCGCCCAACGTGGGGCACGTTTTTCTTGGGTTTTGGTTGGTTGTTGATAATATAGGTTGTGAACGCGAGCTCATAACTTTTGAAGTCTGCCTTCGTTAACTTTTAGATATTTCTTGATTAGAAGTTAAAATTCCTTTTTTTGATTTGAAATTGGAGGATAATTAACTTTCGAAGTCTAGGTTTGGTATCTATATAGCGGTTTATTTTTATCTTTTACTTTTGAGTAATTTCATTTAAAGAGTGAATTTAACCTTTTCAATTCATAACTTCACTTCGTTATCTATTTAACTTTATCTGTTTCGATTTATATTTTCTTTTTCATTTGAAGTGAGGTGTTGAGTTGACCACCGGGATTTTTGCTCGAATTTGTTATTGCTTGACTTATATTGAATTTACGTAAATTATGAAGAGTGATTGAATATGTCGATGAACCCTAACTTTCTTAAAGCTCACGAGCTGACATATGAGGTATCCATTCGTGTGGGTAAGAGAGTAATTGATACAGTTGAGAAAAATCGCAAAACGTTAAGAGGTTCTCTTTCACAAGAAGGAGCCAATAGAAGTTTCATTGCCCTTGTGGATGTTTATACGTTCAATGAGAATATTGATGAGTTGAAGCTTTCTATGAAAGATATCACGGAGTTAATTTCTAAATTTAGAGTTTCTTTACCTAAAGATGATTATAATAGAATAGTCACTCGTTTAACTCACTGCTCAGGTAGACTGCATCGTCTTCATGCTAGCGACGATGATGAAACATCTAACAAACAAAATTTACTTCTAGAACTTTTGGCTTTGGAGTCAGATTTGGCAGAGAAACAATTTTCTCTTGATACACCTGCTTCTTCTACTCCAATAAGAAATTCATTACCTAATGCTAATATATCTCCGAATACCTCGACGAATCTCGCTAAGAAAATTCCCGTTTTCAAATGGGGTATAAAGAAATTTTCTGGTCGAGAACCTTTAATGCCGTTTTTAGAATTAGTAGATTCATTAAAATTGTCTCGTGGCTGTACGGATGAGGACCTTTTTGAGTCAGCTTCTGATTTATTTCAATTAGATGCGTGGACATGGTGGCATAACCATTCGCTAAGAAACACTCTTAAGGATTGGTCAGAGCTGGTCGTTGGTTTGAAGAGTACATTTTTGTCATCTAATTACGACAAGATTTTGCTTGATGAAGTAAGATGTAAGAAACAACAATTTGGAGAATCTGTTACCATCTTTATTCATTCTTTAGAGGCGCAATTCAATAGACTAACTGTTCCGTGTTCAGAGAGAGAAAGAGTAGATATCATAAGAGCTAATTTGTTACCTGATTACGTGAAAGCTTTGATTTTACAGGATATTGGTGATTTGCCTTCATTGATTTCCCTTTGTAAACGTGTTGAAGATACTCTATCTTTAAATAATATCTCAAAATCTCCAAAAAGGTTTACTGTTTCTGAGTTAGCATCAAATATAATATGTTGGAACTGTCGAACACCAGGACATAAATATTTTGATTGCAAGAAACCTAGAAATATGTTTTGCTATGGTTGTGGTTTTGAAGGGGTGACTAAGTTTAACTGCAAAAAGTGCACAAAAAACGTGAAAGCTGGGGAATTTCTGGCAGGAAATTCCAAGCAGCTAAGTACTTCAAAATGCACTGCCACAAAAAAAACAGAACCGGGGAAAAAGTAATTTCGCAGACAAAGAAAGTCGGTTTTTTCGATCTCAGTGATTGGAAGAATTGGCTTACTACCGTTAAAATTTTTTATGAAACAGGTAACACTCCTAAGAATGTTGTAGTTCCACCAATGCGACCAGACAATGAAAATATCTCTGTTCAACCCTTACTTGATCGACGTGTTGACGATAATCGACCTTATCTTGAAGTTATTATTAGTGACGAAACTGTATCTGCCCTACTTGATAGTGGCAGTAATGTTTCAATTCTCGGCTCTTCGTTTTTGTATATCTTAAAGAAACTTAACTTATGTATTGATTATGATATTTCTGTTAGTTTAACCACAGCGGATGGTCAGTTACAGAAAGCTTTGGGGTATGTATTTCTGCCTATCTCCATTGATGGCATAGCCAAAAATGTTAAAGTTCTCGTGGTACCGTCCATATCTCATAAGTTGATTTTGGGAATGGATTTTTTAAGGCTTTTTAGGGTTAAAGTCGATTTTTCGAAATTTTGTTATGATGCCTCATTACTTTCAACAGCGGCCTTACATACTATTCAACCTATTGATAATTTATCTGACACTCAACGCGAGGAATTGGACGAAGTTATAGACTTATTCAAGATTATTGGTCCTGAAGATAGAATAGGCAGAACACACTTGTATACTCATACTATTAAAACAGAAGGTGGTCCTGTTAGGCAAAGGCAATATCCTTTATCACCTGCTATACAAGCTGTTCTTAATGGGGAAATCGACAAAATGTTAACTTTAGATATAATTAAACCAGTAACTACGTGTGCACCTTGGCTATCTCCGCTTTGGCTCGTTGATAAAAAGGATGGTAGTCATAGAGTTTGCTTTGATGGCAGAAGATTAAACTCAGTAACTGTACCTGACAGCTACCCTATGCCTCTTGTCGATACCGTTATAAGTAAAATAAAAAACGCTTCATTTTTAAGTTCTATAGACTTAAAATCAGCCTTCTTTCAAATTCCTTTGGATGAAGATTCGAAGTTGAAAACTACTTTTTCCGTGCAGGGCAGAGGATTGTTCTGCTTTAACGTTTTACCTTTTGGTTTGAATAACTCAGCCCAGGCGATGTGTAAATTGATGGATGTAGTCATAGGTCCTTCTTTGGAGCCGTATCTTTTTTACTATGTTGATGATATTATTGTGGCTACACCCGACTTTGACACTCACCTAGCCATTTTGAGGAGACTTTTTAAGCGCCTTAAGGAAGCTAATTTAACGGTTAACTTCGATAAATGTAAATTTTGCAGGCCATCACTTAAATTTTTGGGATTTCTCGTTGACGAAAAGGGGCTTAGAACTGACCCGGATAAGGTAAAGTCAATTTTAGAGTATCCGGCTCCTAAGAACACTACTCAAATTAGGCGTTTAATCGGTTTGGTTGGCTATTACCGTAGGTTCCTTAAAGATTTCTCAACTATTTGTAGTCCTATTTCAGACCTCCTTAAAGGTCGGAAAAAAGGCCAACCTATCGTTTGGACGAAAGAAGCAGATAATGCTCTAGTAAAAATTAAATCCGCGTTGACTTCAACGCCAATCTTAGCTAGCCCAGATTTCTCAAAAAAATTCTCTATAGCATGCGATGCATCAGATGTTGGTGTTGGAGGTGTAATATTTCAAGTGAACGACGGTTTAGAGCATCCCATAGCTTACTTTAGTAAAACCTTAAACAAATGCCAGCGAAAATACACGACCACCGAAAAAGAACTCCTGGCAATTCTCCTCTCTATTGACCGTTTCCGTCCTTATGTTGAAGGAACTGAGTTTACCGTTATCACGGACCATTCTAGTCTTATTTGGTTAAGTACAATGAAGAATCCATCACCTAGGATCGCCAGATGGATCCTAAAGTTATCTAGTCATAGATTTAATATAGTGCACCGTTCTGGCGCACTTATGAACGTTCCAGATTCCCTTTCACGAATTCCTGAGGCATTGGAGACTGCTGTGTTGGACTTATCCACCCTGAAACCTGACAAATGGTACAGAGGGATGCTGAATAGAGTGTCATCTCATCCTCATCTCTATCCTGACTTTAAGGTCATTGGTATCATATTGTATAAACATGTCTTGTGCAGATCAAAATTTTCTAATGATGCATCTGAGTGGAAAATTGTAGTACCTACTGCAAACAGGTCCGAAATATTAAAAATATATCACGATGAACCTACGGCTGGTCATTTAGGTGTTTTTAAAACTTTGTCCAGAGTTTCATCTCTATATTATTGGCCGAATATGCGACAATCAGTTTTATCTTACATTCAAAAATGCAGAATTTGTGCATCCTGCAAGTCCGACAATTTACCTCAAGCTGGTCGCATAGGTAACTACCGAAATATCAACTTTCCATTTCAGTTAATATCGGCAGATTTATTAGGACCATATCCAAGGTCTAAAAAGGGCAATCAATATGTGCTGGTTATAACTGATTGGTTCACGAAATTCGTTTTAATGCAACCTCTTCATCGAGCAACTTCTACAGCCATTTGTAAGTTTATTGAAAACCAAGTCTTCTTGTTGTTTGGTGTACCTCAAGTTATAGTTGTAGATAACGGAGTTCAATTCATTTCAAATGATTTCAAAAACCTAATAAAAAAATATAATGTACAGAAGATCTGGTACAATGCCAAGTATTTTCCTCAAATTAATCCCACCGAAAGAGTGAATAGAACAATAACAACAGCAATTAGGTCTTTCCTTCATGAAAATCATAAAAATTGGGACCAAAATATCTACCAAATAGCTCAAGCTATTAGATTAGCGAGGCATGAAGTAACGGGTTTCTCTCCTTCATATCTATGTTTTCTTAGAAACATTCCTACCGATGGTGGTTTCTATGGGCAAATTTCTGAAAATGCAAACAATACGATTTCTATTAGAAATAAGATTCTGGACCCTACCACGCAGGAAAAGTTGCCTGAATTGTATGAGAATGTTCAGAAAAGAATCTATCATGCACATAAGGTAAATGCTGCTCGTTATAATCTAAGAAGAAGAGACATCAGATTTCGTATTGGGGACCGAGTGTGGAAGAGAAATTTTGTACTTTCTAATGCTGCCAATAATTTTGCTGCTAAATTGGCTCCCAAATTTGTACCTTGTATCGTTAAAAAAGTTTTATCTCCGTCAGTTTACAATTTAGAGGGCTTGGATGGAAATAATCTCGGTAATTTTCATGTTTCACATATCAAAATTGATATTTCACAGGATGATGTTGACTCACGGGATGGGGATGATGCAGATTCAACAGATTAATTATTGCTTTACCTTTAATTCCTTTTAGCTTATCCATTTTTCTACCGCGAATTAATATCCATGAAATATATTTTCTCCACTCCTTTATCGCTTTGAAATTTTCCGTATTACCTTACCTACCGAACATTTTCGGTTTGCAAAACCTAGGCAAATAAAATTTTAGTGTCAACTATCGGATATACGTATCGTTTTATCTTTCATCGTATCTTTTCTTGTATCTTATACCTATTTATCCCTTACGTATCATATATTTTTCTCTAAATACGTTCTTCAGGTCATTTCTTGTAGTAAAGGCCTGTATATCCAGTTGACTGTTAATTTCTTGAAGTAATTGCGGTTATGCAGTACCTACCTAATTATAAATTTGTGCGTAGCTGTATATTAACTTTGGAGTTTATGAATTTGGGGGTCTCAAGACTCTATTTATTTAACTTGCTGTGTACGATGTATACGAGAAAGGTTCACCTTACATTTCATCTATATCTTGCAAGATAATCTCTTGCTGGCGCCCTTACTACCTTATTATTACCTTCCTCCCTTAATATTATCTGTTTTATTTCCTTTCATTATCCCTATTCCTTATTTCAATAATTGATCTGTGGAATTACTGTGACAGTTCTTCCTTTTGTATAACGAACAACATCTTACGTTTCTGAAGTCAGTGTCCTTTCTTTAATTCCGCTTTTTATTCCTGCATAATTATATTTTAGTATCTTGGGCCTGTGGTATTTCTTATGGAATTCCAGGGCGGTGTGATTTAATCTAATTACATCATACTTGGTTGGGAGGGATACTAAACATGTCAATAACATCCAGACACTATATATAAGTTTTTCTTTCGATTTTCTTGTTCAATTCAGTTTATATCTGAATTGTTAACTTCGAATTTTTCCTCATATTTTTTTGGTATTGTATCTATATGAAAATATTGGCCGAACAATATTAGTGAAATGACGTAACAACCTAACTATGAAATTTCTTTCGACTATCTATTCCTCAATATTGCCATCACATTTCTCTTAAAAATGTTATTGAGAGTGTCGTTTGCTGAATAAGTTGACAAACCTATCTTATTTTATATACCCTTATCTGTATGTCGACGTAAATTCGGGCATATTTTGGTTGTGGGTGAAGTGATCTCTTGCATAGTGCTGGGATTTTTTAGTGGGTATATGTTCACGAGACTTATTGTTTTTGGGTTTCGGATATTTAGAATCTAGGTTTGCAAAATTCATCTTGGCTCAACATCTTAGGAGGGTACCTTATCTAGCGAATTACCTTTTGAACCTAATTCTTAGGGAAATTAGATTCATTTATCCATTAACTATTATGACGTATATTACCGGCTTTGACTTTGTTGTATTCTTCACTCATGTATATTTTTAGAAGGAATTGAATTCCTATATTTATCTTTATTATGCCTTTTTTTTCTCAAATGAAGAATACAACGCTTATATTTTTCAGATTTATGAGGGTAACAGAAGGAACCAATTGTGGTGGTTGCGCTTTTCTGGAGCGATGGTTGTTGGAGTCGTCGTTGATGCTGGACAGTAAACGAGGTTCTCTACGTACAGTCTCTAGTTAACGCAATGCTGTCCGCGAGGGTTGATTGACCACCCATTTAATCCTCCCGCATCGACGATGATCGCCGGGCGCTTGTGCTCCGGGGAGGAGTGGACACTGTAGTTGGGACCGGACGCTTCGATCCATAAATCTCTTGGATAGACACTATTTCTGATGAAGTAGTGGCAGAGTTAGGGATATTGCTCTGTATAATAAAACCCTCATACCCCTGGTAGATTGTGTATTATCCACTTACATATGTCTACCCATATTTTTTTTGTCTCGTCCTTCAGGCGATAACTTGATATTTTTGTTCTGAGGTGGAAAGATCTTTAAATTATAATTGTTTTTTTAGTTTTCTCTCGAGAGAATTAACAGGCAATTGGGTTGATAGATGGGGTATGTCTGGGAAGCATTCGATAGATGATCGAATGCTAACCATTTCAATTTCCCTTTGGTAACTTAGTTTAAGCTTGCTCGTAGTACTGAAACTGAACGGCTCTCTTTTACCTTGAATTTATCTTACATATACCGTAACGTTTTGGGATTTTTATATTGCGGGGTGAAGCTTGATTTTCTTGACGTTTTTGGACTGCATAATGATATCTTAAACGATTGATAGCTTTGATCATTTTTTTTTTACTCGATTTATAAATTTTTCTTCGCTGTAACATTCAAAATTTAACTTCGGAATATTTTTCTCTTTGGAATATTTTTCTCTTCAAGATTATTAAAAAAATTTTATTTTGACAAAATTTTTTTTTCTGGGCGATAGGGGTGTGTAACGGTTGAAACACCTTTACAACGTTACGCCACTGTTCATCAAATTCGCGAGAAAGAATTTGAGACAATTGCAAGATGAGATGCATGATACCAATGATGCGCGATCAATATGTGAGACCGATAAGATCCAAATTTCCGGATATTCCTGCCTTTCTGCTGGCGACTGTTGGACAAGAAGTATCTTAATTAATAAATCGTATTTATATTGAGAATTTTTGGTAATTGTTGCATTGAATTATAAATTTATCTGTTGGCGTCTAGGATAGAAGACGGTAAGTGAGTTTCGTTTATTCTTATTAGGTATCTAGTATGTAGTTCAATTTCGTCTGGAAAATCATAGCGGTCATTATCTCGTATTTTGTTATCGACCATTTTGGGTTTTTCTTTTGTTAGTTCCATGTGGCTTCACAAATCGATGAATTGTGATTTATATTGAGTAATATCTGAATAATCATGTTATCTTTTCCAAAATTATTTAATTCCGAATTTGGTTGGTTAGTGAATGAACATTTCAATGAAATTTTTTTTTCGAGGATTGATGTAGATCACGTTGGCATATTTCATATGAGCTTTGCATTTCGTGTTCACTGAAGGTTGAGCCGTTTGCTAATCTGTTTTGAAATTGATTTTTATAAATGTGTTTATATATCTTTGTATTGCAATATGAATTTGCCAATTTAAGTCGACAGAGATCCTTGAAGAACCGATTATGTAATACCGACGTTGATTTGAATTAATTTTCAGCCACTGGGGATTGGTTGGAAAAACTGAAAATTACGTTCCACTTGGGATTAGTTGGAAAAAAACTGAGAATTACATTTCACTGTGGATTGGTTACAAAAGTTGAGAATTCTATTACTCTGGGGAACTAGTTAAATGGTTCGATTTCACTGGAGAAGTAATTGTATTCCACTGGGAGACTAACTGCTTCGCTGAAGGATCGGCCAACCAACCAAGGAGAACATTACACATAGAAGATTATTGTGGATTGAAACAAGAATAAGCTAAGTTCTTCATACTTTTCCGATTCATGAACCACAAATATTTTTGTCTATAATTTCAAGTTAATAATATCCCTAATTTCTGTTAATATTCAATTTGACTGTCTGGTCACCAATTTATTTTTTTTTAGTTCTTTATGAGCTCATTAAATTTCAGATCAGTAATTACGAATTATGTAGCGTAAGTCGTTGTAAATATAACCTACTATTATTTGTAAAATGCAAACTGTGATCGAAATAGAATAGTATATCTCAACGTCTTAATTCCTATATTGTTGATGCCAACCAACTAATACCTTTACCTAAATTAAAGTTAGCTTACAAACTTGCAGCTAGCCGGAGCATTTATTTTTCAAAGGAAAAATAATAAATGAGATTGTAAGGTTACAAAGTGTTGAACATAGAAACACTGGGATTCAATATCGCATAATTGTATGAAAGGTTTATTATCTGCTGCTCAAAATTCGTTGAAATCGTTTGAGATAACTTATTTATTTAATCACTCAAGACTAATGAGATAGTTTTAAAAAATCTTCATGCTGCATTTTTGAAAAAAAAATCTTCCTGAATATTAAAACACTGACTCCAACTCAGTTTTCATTGAATATCCACAATATCTGCATCACCTAGTCTGTCATTCATTAAATCTTTTAATTTGCATCATATAAATGACTTTATATTATAAATCATTCAAGCAATTTATAATAAACAATAATTATAACCTAACCTCTATCAGTCTATGGTCTATAGATAGCATAGAATCAGGACATGCGTTTCACGAATATACGTTCAGTTCACGATTAACTGATTTCTTTAACATATTTAACAAGCAGGTTAACGGACTCAAGGTTACATAAAGCTTTTCGATTATATCCACAGATAACTAAGTATATCAAAACCCGAGTTTCTTAGATAAGAAAAACTTGACGAAAAACGTCGAATTCTGAAATCAATCAGACAAGTGACAACCTCCCATACACGTATACAGGGTGTTCCTAAATTGAACGTACAAACGAAAAGGGGAGATTCCTTAAGTGAGTTTAAGAAAAAAAAGTCCCATAAACATGGGGTCGCAAACGTTTCGTTTTCGACATACAGAGTGTTGAAATTTGAATTTTTTTCAAGTTTTTTTCTCATAGTATCTACACTTCAAAAGATATTCAACTGAAATTTGGAATATATATTACATTTGAGAGTTCTCACCACGTGACATGGCAATTTCGATAGAAGATCTACAGGGTGATATTTTTTCTGGAACACTGCCACCTGTTCTTCTGCAGAACTTTTTTTTGGTGAGCAACTGTTAATTTGAAAAAATGGGTTCAAGCCCTGTGGACAGGAGCTTTCTGGCGCTCTAGTTCAAACCGACAAATTATATCTCCGAAAGTATTGGTTTCTCAGAGTTGGGAATTATATCAATGTATTCATATAATAGAACTGCATCCTAGAAATTCAATTCAAATATGTAATAGTTTATTTATCAAGATTAAATGAGCAATCATGAGAATGAGAAAAGCACCATGGAAGAAATCAAATTAAATCTGGCCAATTTTGCCCAATAACGAACTTAACCGAGATATTCATCTCCCTAAACTACTCTGAAAATTTCAACTACCTACCTCATTCCGTTCGAGAGTTATATCCACAGAACACAAATAATATCTAATGGATGAAAAGCAGTCTCACTACTCTTCAGATCTCTTACTTCATGTTCAGTTCCGAAATGTAACAATTTTCTGAGAAAAACTAATTTCGGAGCAAACAACTGATGAAAAGCAGTCTCACTACTCTTCAGATCTCTTACTTCATGTTCAGTTCCGAAATGTAACAATTTTCTGAGAAAAACTAATTTCGGAGCAAACAACTGAGATTTTTCTCACTTCGCTCACAATTCTTCGATTGATTAGATAATGTCTCAGGAACATCATTTGACATTATGACAATTCATAGAATAATTTCATTCTGTGACAACGTTGAAATACGATTTATTATTGAAATTTTGAAAAATCATATCTCCGAAAGTATTAGCTTGTTAGAGTTAAAAATGATATGAGTGGATTCTTATGATAAAACTTCTTATTAAAAAAAATTTAATTTGGAATTTGTTTCGGTAAAAAAAATTTTTTTTTTTGTTACTCCGAAACCATCTGTCCGATTTTGCCCAATAACGAACTTAGCCGAGATATTTATCCCCCAAACCTACTCTGAAAATTTCAACTCTCTAGCTCATTCCGTTCGAGAGTTATCGTGCCTACGGCCGGCCGGACCGGCCGGCCGGACCGGCCGGACAGAATGAATTTCGACCACGGATTCTTGATCAGTGAGTCGAACCAAATCGTTTAAGACCATTTTCATCGAAATATTTGAAAATTACAGACATTTGGGCAAATTGATAAGCACTCAGTTCCGAGGAACTAGAGCGCCAAAAATGTAAAAACAAGCTTTGTTCTTATACTAAACTTTTCGGTCTCTTGTAGTTTTGTCGTATCTACCAACGATTTCGAGAAAAAAAATTTTGAACGATTCTCTCGAAATCCTCGCAACTATAATAGGAAGGCCAGTTTGTAATCTGTGGTGGTCAAACTTTTTTTTCTCGAAATCGTTGGTAGATACGACAAAACTACAGGACACCGAAAAGTTTAGTATAAGAACAAAGCTTCTTTTTATATTTTTTCAAATTAACAGTTGCTCACCAAAAAAAAGTTCTGCAGAAGAACAGGTGGCAGTGTTCCAGAAAAAATATCACCCTGTAGATCTTCTATCGAAATTCCCATGTCACGTGGTGAGAACTCTCAAATGTAATATCTATGCCAAATTTCAGTTGAATATCTTGTGAAGTGTAGATACTATGAGAAAAAAAACTTGAAAAAAATTCAAACTTCAACACTCTGTATCTCGAAAACGAAACGTTTGCGACCCCATGTTTATGGGACTTTTTTTTCTTTCACTCACTTAAGGAATCTCCCCTTTTCGTTTGTACGTTCAATTTAGGAACACCCTGTATATTAAATAATTATATTATAATTTGTATACTGTGACAGAAGCATGCACATAATTCATTAGGTTAGCCACAGTGCCACATAATATATCGTTCGGTCCTAACCTAACCTCCAATAATAATTGGGATGGACATGTGGAATTATTATTATAATTGATATCGAACAATTTTAACATTACGAAGAAATTCGTTTTATATTACTATACTATTGGGGATAAAAAGAGAGAAATTCAAACATTAATACAGATCATGGTAAGCGCGCGTATTCAGTTATTTCCCAAAAGATAAGTTACCCTGCGATTCAAATTGTTTGAATAATTATTGGCTTTTGTTTATGGTATTATGATTGAATGGTAATGTATATGCATATTATGTGGAGTTATAGAGGTTATACTAACTATACCTCTTTCTATAAGTGTCAGCTTTGAGATCAATACTCAGTCTATGTCTTTATGTCGATCACAGATCTTATACTCCATTCACTTTTATAAAGTCTCCCGGTTGGCCATGAAAATTTGACACATTTCACCATGTATATTTTGAAAATGTTAGATTAAAGTCATTTTCCTGTCAGATAACTACGCAACGTTGTCCTCTCTGCATAGAAGTCGTAGTAATTACGTATTTTCACAATGTGAATTTACTTCGGAACAATAATTAATTTAAGAAGATATTATGTAAAAAACAATAATTCCACAGTCCTGGCGACTATGAAAGAAAATTTTTGCTCTGTTGTTACTGGAAACATTTCACGTATATAAACTGGTTGGAAGATTCAATTATGCTATTTTGTTGTATGGAAATCAAGAATCAAGTGTTGAAATTTTATTGAAAAATAATGGATAGAGTATAGTCCTTTACTTTGTGATAGTTCATTTGAAAAAATAATAAAAGTACCTGAATAAACCGACAGGAAAACTTCTAAACGAACAGACGTAACTATGGAATTCCCCACTTTTCTCAAGAAGACATTTAAATTACCCTTTTGCACAACTTGAAATACACTAGTTTCAAAATGTAGTAGTACTACGAAACCCGAGTCATTCTTATACCTTAATAAAATATAATGATAGGAAACTAAGAAATTTCATTCGAGAGTTCAACATGTCAGAATGAAGTTTTCCTATTGCAGATTTTAATGTTATGATTATGTTAAGTTTGAGACTTTTGAGAGTAGAAATTGGCAACGTCTCGGCGAATTGTTTTGACCTTGCCAATATTTCAGCAGTGCCAACCTGCCTCTGCTTTAGTTACAAAAACGTGACCTACCTAAATCATGGCCAACCGGGAGACTTTATAAAAGTGAATGGAGTATATGTTATCCTATTCCAGGTCCGGGTTGATAAAAACAGTTAAATTTCTAGAGTTTTTATCATATTTTGTGTCATTCAAAACTGAATATCTCGAAAACTGTACGTTTTAGGAGAATTGATGAAGAGTAATTTAGTTTTCTAAAATGATGAGTATTCTTAAAATGACTCGAGATAACCTTCATCTGCTTTCATTATGGTAATTTCTCATAGTTTTATGAATTCGCGAGTCTATAACGTGGAAACCACTAGAATAAGGAAAGAACTGTTGATTGGAGATTATGTGTTATAGTTATGGAAAACTTCACACCAAATTTCATTTCATTCTGAGTAACCATGTCAAAGCTACAAAAGGAAAACTGATAATTTTTTCAAATTTCAACAGCCTGTATCTTTTTTCCTGTGCTGAATTTGGAAAAATGGTAAATGAAAAAGTGTTTTATTTGATGAGAGGAATTTATGGTTAAAATTAATGCACAACTTAAAGACTCACCCTGTATATTATGATCTTCCTCACCTGGTGAAGTGTCCATAACAATTTGGCTAAATATGACATGATTCATAAACTGGCAGGTCTATATGATCATATGAAAACACAAATTTTTCATTTACTGTAGCAATGTTTGTTTTTACGTCAGTTTGGACAGTTGCCAGTTAATTCTTTAACAACAGTGGGTTTTGCGAGTGATGTGGACAAGCTTTTTGATTATTTGAATTGTATAGTTGTATTGTATATTATTATACTGATCCTCCTAGGTCTTCCCCAAGGAGACCCTTCATAAGCTCGCGAAGAGCTTGAGTAAGGAGAACTAGTTGTGTTCTGTGTTGGCTTTGTTAATGTCCTTACGCCACATTAGATACAGCACTGTTAATCTAGTAGTAAACTCGATACTGATTTGGTTAAAATGAGATATGCAATGAGTGAGGGTTCGCGTCATGAGCAATTCATTATTAATTGTATTCATTATCAGCATATTTGTATTCATCTGTAATAAATGATGAAAAAATGGTAAAAATTCTGCAAATTTGTAAACTTTTTACTGACAGTCGTTAAATACCTGAAAAACATCTTAACAAAATTATTTAAGTCTCAGGTCTTTTCTATCCAGCTGGATTTCATCAAAAATTATATAGAATCAATAGAACCTCCATTAGAAACACCATACATCTATTTGAAATTTGCACCTTAATTGTAGATTTCGCAACATCCTATATCATTTCAGTGCCATCTTTTTCCGTTCCAATCAGGTCTGAATTCGTGTGCAGGGAACACCGATCAATCGAGTCGTTTACACAATCACGTTTTAACCATAAAGTAAATATTTACATATGTGTTCTGCGGTTTCAACCTTAACGCGAGCAGATATCTTTCAACCTTGGGAAAACCAAGTTTTCCCAAAGTGCTTACATATACAGGGTGAGTCTTTGAGTTGTACATTAGGTATAACCATGGATTCTTCTCATCAAATGGAACAATTTTTTCATTTGCCATTTTTCCAGATTCGGCTCAGGTAAAAAGTTATAAGCGTTTAAAGATTTTATTTTACATTGGTCAAAGCCAACTGTCGTTGAGTGTTGAACATAGAAACACTTACTGGATTCAATATCGCATTATTGAATGAAAGCTTTATCTCCTGATGCTCGAAATTCAACGAAATTGTCTGAGAAATCTTATTTACTCACTGAACTTATGAAATGGTTTCAAATAATCTTCAAGCCGCATTTTTGAAAACAGCTCTACCTGAATATTAAAACACTGACTCTAACTTGATTTTCATTGAATATCAACTATAAGATTATCCACAATATATTCTTCGCCTATTTTCACATTCCTTACAAATTTTAATTCGCATATTAAGGAATATAAATCAATATCCAATATTTATTATAACCGAGTAACCGGAACAGAGCGGTTAAGACAAATCTCTTGCTATACATAACCAATTGGTTATGATAGCAGGGGATTGGTTTTAATCACTCTGTTCCGGTTACTCGCTTAAATTGGACTTATGTTCTCTATGCAAATCTCAGAACACAAATAATTGCAAATGCAAATGACGACCTCGTATAGACACAAGCCGTGTTCCTTAATGTTATAGAAATCTTATAAGTTATGGAAAGTTATAGAAATCCGGTCCAAATTTGTTATAGAAATGTAATTAGGGGCGGATTTTCAATAACTTATAAGATGTCTATAACAAGGGCGTAGCCAGGGGGGGGGGGGTTTGGGGGTTCAAACCCCCCCCGAAATTTTATTTATTCTCTTAAAAAAATTTTTTTTGCTGCAGAAAGTGACCCTTACACCCCCAAAACCCCCCCCCGAAATGAATTCCTATTTCAAAACCCCCCCCGAAATTAGTTCCTGGCTACGCCCTTGGTCTATAACATTTAGGAACATGCCTACAGTAAAATAATATTTTATTATATTGTGACAGAAGCAGGCACAGAAATGTAATCATTCCTGTTCTATGGTCTACCCTTAGATTATTCGTGGATTATTCTGCCGACGGTTCTTTGTTTACATGTATAATTCCGTAGATCCAGATTGAGAATTTCGCGTCAAGAATAATTGGGATGAATAGGTGGAATGATACTTATAATTGATATTTCCCTGGTGCATACTAATATATTACTGATAAGATTCAACTATGTAGTGACGTGAGTTATTAAGTGGATGAAATTATGTTCCACATATTAGAGAAATCCTTAGAATGATTGTGCAGAATCGAAGCAGTATGAAAATTAATGTTTAGAAGATATTGATAACAGATAATTCATAAGTTTCATATTCACTATTGGGGATGCATAGATGAGTACAGAGCATGGTAAGCCTATTCATCTTTTTGCCAAAATAGATAACTCACCTGCGAACTATTTGAATAAGTTCTTATTATTTTATCCCGTTTTAAGATGGTAATTATAACCAATCAATTTGGAAATAAGCGAGATGAAATTGAATTTCTATAAGTTTCAACTTTGAAATCAATACTCAGTCTATGCCTTTATTCGAGCAGATTATCTGTGATTGATTTCCAGGTTCGGGTCGATAAAAGCAGGTAAATTTCTGTAATTTTTTTCATATTGTATGACATTCAACGAAGAATATCTCGAAAACGGTACGTTTTAGGAGAAAAGATGAAGAATAATTCATTTTCCAAAAAGGATAGAGTATTTCATGAATGGCCCAAGATAACCTTCATCTGCTATCATTATGCTAATTTCTCATAGTTTTAGGAATTCGCGAGTCTATAACGCAGAAACCAGTAAAAGTAGCTCGCGCGCTTCGATTCGTCCAAGTTGGTACGGGTTTTCAAATTGATCGTGCTCCGAAAACCCGTACTAATCGCAGCGCTCGCGCCGCGCAGCGCGCTAATGTATACGCAGCATAAGGGTTTCATTCATTTTCACGAACCGAAACGAGTGGAACCGTAAGCATGTAAAACAAGCCTAAGTAGCGGTTTTTAGAAACTACGAGGGATTTATTGTCAATCTGAATAGCTTTCCTAGTTTGGGAGAGAAAACCCAGAAAGGAGCAATCTAATAATCTGTATTTGTACTTGCATATAAATAAGTAAATATATAAAATATAGATTTGCTACTATTACGTAACTAAACTAATTTTTGTATACACCGTCATCCTAATGAGTATTTAATGAAAGTCTCAAAATTATAAGCCAAAACAAAAAATAATTGTAACTGAATCAAAATATGTATTCCGGAATGTGAGCGAAGTGAGGAAAATCTCAGTTGCTTGTTCCGATATTAGTTTCTCTCACCAAATTCTCAGGAAATTCTAACATTTCGGAACGGAACACGAAGTAAGAGATCTGAGAGAAGTGGGACTGCTATAAATCAGGCTTACTTCTCTCACTTAATGACGGGACTGACGGATGGGAATATAACCAACAAAATTTTAAATTAATCTGTATTTTGCACATCATTCAAAAATATTTCATAGGTTTTCAAAAATTCGTATTAACGGGGACGTCACACCCAGAAATGTGTGAAAATATTTCGTAAATATGGAAGGCAGAATTCTGTATAGTTCGAGACAGGGGAAAATTTGATGACGTGGATCAGGGAATTTTTGATCGATTACAAGGTAATTTTTCATTATTACTTTTCTTCTTTCATACAATGACATGTTTTATGGAATATCCACTATTTGTAGGTACTTAAACCTGTTTTGGGCAATAGGTCTCTTGCATGTAACACGAAATACCATATGTTCATGTTTATGTTTTTGGCGCTCTAGTTCCTCGGAACTGAGTGCTTATCAATTTGCCCAAATGTCTGTAATTTTCGAATTCTTCGATGAAAATGGTCTTAAACGATTTGGTTCGACTCACTGATCAAGAATCCGTGGTCGAAATTCATTCTGTCCGGCCGCGTATTGGCATTGCTTACCATGCTGCAACGCATACATGTTGTTGCAACGCGGTAAAGAATGCCTTCACCGATGCTCTCTCTACCCAGACATATCTTACCACGACTCAGCACAGGCTGTTGTTCAGACGTAGTAACTATTGTATTATGTACACGCGCCCATTCTCAGGGCATTGTTTACCGCTTTCCAACTCAACATTGGGTGCCTATACAGCCACCGTGCTTTTTTAGGTGTTGTCAGTTATGCTGTTACGCAAGACCGCTAGACACGCGCAGACATTACGAAGATTAAGAAGATAATGTCTGTCGAAAACAATTTTGTTATCACTAAAGAAATTAAGTGGAGAAGGTGTTGTCAGCAACTATACTTTTAAAAATAAAAGACTTTTTACTGCTCTTGTTGGAGCAAAGAGTAACTTTATTAAGAGAAAAACTGGATATATATTTTCAAGTATAAGTACTTTCTTTAGGTTATTCTAAAATGTATAATAGTTATTCATGTGCCAAGGACGAAAAACTGTCTATTATTGTCGTGCCTGCGAATTGCTATCCTAGGCAGTGCCGATTATAGCAAACAGGCGAGATAGTTTTCCGCCGAGGTGTATATTAGATCTTTTCGTCGACATCTACATAATTTTATGAATTTCGGACCTCTTAAATAATTTCACTGTAAAAATGATAGTTATTCTCACGTACACTTATGTTTGTATTGAACCGTATCATGCTGTATCCATAGTTACCGCAGCGACTTACAGTTATTCCTACAGACACTTCTGCTTATATTGAACCGTATCATACCGTATTCATAGTGAGCACATCGAACGAAGAAGTAAATTTAGGTGAAGAATATTCCGCAGTTGTAACAGAACATTTTGAACGCATCAGTAAAATAACATCCAAAATAAAACGGTTGACATGGTTAATGCCATGAAAAAATTCAATAAAACTTAAAACAAAATTAGGACACTCTCTGACTTATTTAATTTTATTCATGTATACAAAAATGTCTCACTGAAATAGAGCATATCTGTTCAACGAACATCAGTGAGCCGAAGAAAAATCAGACGTGGCTTATCATGCGGCGCAAAACAAATTCAAGCTGGTAGGCCATCCAAGAAAGAAATGCCAAACAATCCTAAAAGGCAAAGATCTTTAAAGGAAAATATTGATCTTAATAGACCAAATTCAAAATCACATGGAAATGCACACCAGGATTATATTTTAGTGAATTTTGCATTTAATGTAGTTTTTGTATTTTAGTGTGGTTTAATAAATGGCTTTTAGCGATACTTACTATATTAAGCGGCCCATACACGCTCAATATAATTGTGCAATGTGGGTTGCACAATATTGACGGTGGCCCCTAGACGATCAATATTATTGTATAATATGTTGGTTGGTCAAACATTTCTATCGTATGGAGGCGATATTGATGGTTGAGCAATATATTGCGCTATTGCGCAACTTTTCAATATCGCCCACACAAGATCAATTATATTGCACAAATATAAAATATTGTTCAATAATATTGAGCGTGGGCTGCATTATACGATTGTTATTTTTATGTGTATTAGTTTTATTTACTATATATTATAACATTTGTATTTTAGAATGGTTTAACTATTTTTGGCGATAGTATATTTTTGTTATTTTTATGAACGTGAACTGCCAAATTGCAAAAAAAAAGCAAATTTGAACGTGGTTGGGACTGCAACGCGGTAAACAATGTCTCGAGATTGGCAGCGTATCAATAATACAATAGTTACTACGTCTGAACATCTGCCTGTGCTGAATAGTGGTAAGAAATGTCTGGGTAGAGAGAGCATTGGTTCAGTCATTCTTTACTGCGTTGCAACAGCATGTATGTGTTGCAGTGTAGTAAACAATGCCAATACGCTGTCCAGCCGGCCGTAGGCACGATAACTCTCGAACGGAATGAGCTAGAGAGTTGAAATTTTCAGAGTAGGTTTGGGGGATAAATATCTCGGCTAAGTTCGTTATTGGGCAAAATCGGACAGATGGTTTCGGAGTAAAAAAAAAAATAATTTTTTTTTACAGAACAAATTCCAAATTAAATTTTTTTTAATAAGCAGTTTTATCATAAGAATCCACTCATATCATTTTTAACTCTAACAAGCTAATACTTTCAGAGATATGGTTTTTCAAAATTTCAATATTAAATCGTATTTCAACGTTGTCACAGAATGATATAATTCTATGTATGAATTGTCCTAATGTCAACTTATGTTCCTGTGACATTACATTATCTAATCAATCGAAGAATTGTGAGCGAAGTGAGAAAAATCTCAGTTGTTTGCTCCGAAATTAGCTTTTCTCAGAAAAGTCTTACATTTCGGAACGGAACATGAAGTTAGTAAGAGATCTGAGAGTAGTGAGACTGCTTTTCATCCATAGACATAGATATAACTCTCGAACGGAATGAGGTAGGTAGTTGAAATTTTCAGAGTAGATTAGGGAGATGAATATCTCGGTTAAGTTCGTTATTGGGCAAAATTGGCCAGATTTAATTTGATTTCTTCCATGGTGCAGTTCTCATTCTCATGATTGCTCATTTAATCTTGATAAATAAACTATTATTTGAATTGAATTTCCTTTATGATGCGGTTATATCATATGAATCCATTGATATAATTCCCAACTCTGAGAAACCAATACTTTCGGAGATATAATTTGTCTGTTTGAACTAGAGCGCCAGAAAGCTCCTGTCCACAGGGCTTGAACCCATTTTTTGAATCTACTTCAATATCAGATCAAGATGTATCCCCTCATCCACTTTCAAAATTTAAAAAATTTTAATATTTCGGTATTGAGTATCGGAAAATCAAGAAGCAAACTCAAATGAGGTGAAACGCTTCTGATTGGTAGAATCATAGCTATAACGGCTGACGTAATCAAAATCTACCCTGGGCAAGTCCATCTGCTTGTTACAGCAAAAAAAGAGTGAAACGGAAACGAAGAGAGAGAGTAGATATGACGAGTTACGTCACGGATAGCCGCCAAGTTTCATTCGTTTGAACAGCAACCAAATTTGAATGATTGCTTTCTCGTTGAAAATTGAAATTTTTACGGCGGTTGAACTTTCTCCGTATTCTTATGGATATAATAATCGATTCCAATAATAAATATCGCGATGTTCCCCAGAACATACGCGCAAAAAATACATGCAAGAGACCTATTGTCATACGAAACTTGTTTGTTTTGTAATCAGAATCTGTAATCTGTATCAATATTCAAGAAATTATTTTTCGGATTACTTATTTATTAGTATGGAATTACTTATTTATTTGTTCAAAAGAAAAATTTCATATTTTGATCAATTCAGATCCGGTCTTCCTAGAAAGATATAAAGACTCTTTGAGACATAATTCAGTACCCATAACAGATTGTCGGCTATGGAAAAGCTAGAAGTGTCCCAAAAGTTCCAAAAAAACGTCCATTTTAGCCTTTCAATCATAGAGGAACACCAGCAAAAATTTTTTGAATGCCTTCTCTCCCGCCCAGATTATCTGATTGATTTAATTCTTGTCAGTATTTTTAAGAAAAAAATTAAAAACTGCTTTTCAGGCGCCATCTTTAGGGGGCTGTAACTAAGCACGGGGGGCTCAAAAAAAAAGAGTCATATGAAACACCCATGTATATTTATATTTTAATTTCAAATAAATATTGTCGCTAGCTATTAAGATACACAATAGATCTTCACGGGATGGCCCATTGTTCCAGATGAGATGAAGCGGGATTCGGGAAGCGAAGCGAGACGTTTCGACCAGCGGTGCACTATGGCCACCATCCTCTACAATCAAGTAGGTTCGCGGAGCGGTCTAGTCTGCTACGATAAAGCGATAAGCGGTGCACTAAGGACGTACCTTTAACCACGTCGTAAACGTTTAATCATTTTGATCAAAAGCTTGGGTCGATCGATTGAATCAAGCGTGATTCATCGTTTAGAAATCCGTTTTACGCTTCTAGCAAGGCTTGACGGAACTTGATAGAATATATCCCTTGTCTATGATAGAATGTTTGAATGACTCAAGCGGTTGAAGAGGGCGCTTGTTCGTCTACGGCAATTTCCGTCAACTCTGTGTAGAAACTTTCTTGATCCATTCTCAAAAAGTTCCTGTAGTCCTCTGGTTCGCGATTCACGCAGAAAGTTAATTAAATGTCCATGACTAAAGATTATACCAGTCCTTAGATCACAGCCGTTTTTTTGCCTTAAGGGCGACCAGTGTTAAGGCGAGGAAACCGAAATATGCATTTGACGCCATTATTCAGCCCCAAAAGAAGAACAAAAGGTTCGAAATAAGAAACCAGATACGCAATGCTCCATGTTTCGCCTTCCACTGATGTGGATGATTGAAGCGAGCGTCAATCGATTAACCCACTCGTTTGATTCTAACAGCTTGACCGTTTACGGCCTCCGTCAGATATGAATGTAAATAAATTGGTATAATCTTGAATTGGAAATAATAAACCTATGTGCTAACTTTGAGACTCATTAAACTCCTCCAGTATTTCAAACAGATCGATTCATTTTTATGGGGGAACTTTGAAAACAATAAAAATATATACATTACCTTTCCACCGCCACTCTGTCCACCTTCTGGAACTACACTCCTTCTGGTGGCTGTTGGCATTATCAAAACCATGTTGTCGATCTCGTTTGCTGATATGAAGTTTTGTTCTTCGCGCAAGAAATACTGCGATTTCGACCAAATGTTAAATATTTCGGCGACATTATTGTAAAGGTCTTCAGCTTCCGCTATGTTATGTCGCAACCAATGATTTCTCTGTAAATCCACATATTTGATAAGTAATGGGTAGAATGAGTAAATGTCCCTGACTAATAACTGCCAATCTTCTTGAATTTGAGCTTCAATCTGTAATAAAAAGTAAACGATTGAATGATGCAGTTTTACACCTGCAAACAATTGTAAAATAAACAAGCCTACTAACGTATTCCTGAGTGGTCTCTGTCTAAAGGACACATTTTTGGGAATGATAACATTCAGTGAAAATTATATACAGGGTGTTCCTTAAAGACATTCTAATATTGAAGAGGGTGATTCTTTGGCCCATTTCAAGAAAAAAACATCCTATAAACGGATATCCTAACGCTTAACTTTTAAAATACAGGGTGATAAAATTTTGAAAAAAAATAATTTTTTCAATAATAACTGAAATAATATTTGTGGATATCTTCATGAAATTTGCATTAAGGAACATTTTGTGGTCTACAAAAATTTTCATTTACACTAGAAAAAAATACTACTACTGTTTTCTCTTGAAATAAAAATCACTTTTGAGTTCCTCATTCATTGTTGAGCAAATTTGATCTCATGGGTTTTCTTTGTCCAACGCATGGTTTCCGCTTGAAAAAATAAAAATCGTTTTACTTCAGGATCAATTCCTCAAAAATCTGAAGCGGTGCGGAAATGTTTCTGCATCGACAGAAAGCAAATTAAGAGATCAGATTCGTTCCAAAAGTATCCCCAAAGTTAAGACTTGTAGCACATATGTTCATCGGAAGTTTTTTCTTCTTTCTTACAAGCCAAAGAATCACTCCCTTAAATATTAGAATGTCTTTAAGGAACACCCTGTACTTAAGCAAGGTATAAAAGATGAGTCTGTACTCGCATGTAAGTTATACATTAATAACAACCATAGATTCCTCTCATCAAAAAAAAACACTTTTCCAGATTCGGCTCAGATAAAAAGATAAAGGCTGTTTAAATTGCATAAAAACTCAGTTCTCGTTTTGACATGGTTATTCAGAATTAAATTAATCTTGGTATGAAGTTTTCTATAACTATACACATAATCTCTAATTAACAGTTTTTTCCTACATCTGTTGGTTTCCTAGTTATAGACTCGCGAATTAATAAAACTATGAGAAATTGGTGCAAAGAAAGCAGATAAAGTTTAATTGAAGTCAATATAAGATTCTTCAATCATTTTAGAAAATGAAAATAATTTTTCATCATTCCTCCTAAAACGTAACGTTTTCGAGATTCTTCATTGAATTATATAAAATCTAAAAAAAATCCAGAAATTTAATTGATTGCTTTATGAACTAGAATCACAGACGATCTCCTTATCTCAAATAAGATTTATGTGCACTCCAATTTCTTTTGTTTCCATATTGGTTATATTATCATCTTAACACGGGATAAGTTAATATGGTATAACTAAACTGTACCTTATAATCAAATTTCAATTTTTTGATTAATGATTGTTGTTTGTGCAATTCGCCTGCAATTCAAAAAACTTTGAATTGCAGGATATTTATCTTTTGAGAAATAGATGAATAGGCTTTGCATGATCTGTATTATTCTATAAATTTTTCTCTATTATTATTATTATTATTAAATAGTTAATAATAAACATTATCTGATATGCTTATCACGAATTAAAACATATTGCATCGATTCTGCACAATCATTCAAAGGATTTGTCTGATATGGAACATAATCCTTGTAACACATCTTTCAATTAATAATCATATAAATTTATAGCTCATTTATAACTTGTTATCCGCAATCAAATTCCAGTATTTTCAACCAGCAATGAATAGATTTAACACTCCAAAGTGAAATATCAATGATAAGTATTATTCCACCTATTGAATGGTACTGTGAGATAACCCAATTATTGTTGACGAGAAATTTCTTATAATTCCAATTTAGCTGCAACTCTTCAAGAACACAAATTTCCAAATGTAACGCCCTACGGAACTAAACATAAACAAAGGTTTTTCCTATATAAGAAGGTTTTGTGTTTCGATGCCATCTAAAAGCATTGTGAAACCCGAATTCCTTCAATCGGCGTGTTTAATTTAACAAAAGAATTGGTTAATTGTGGAATAAACGTATCTTCTTCAAACCCACCGCTAGTATATTATGTCTATGGCTCATTGCTATCTGATAATTATATGATATTTAAGGAATTTTGTGAGAATAGGCGATGATGAGCATTTATACAAAAAACCGGATGGTTCTCACCTGTGATGTATCATCAGAACTACTCTTAATGAATCCCCTCATACTCTCCTCCTTATGAAACATGGCCTCTGTCCTCTTTTTCACCCTCTCTGCCAAGGGTAAAAACGGATCCTTGAGCAACTCTTCGCTACTGTTTATGATAATCTGTTGAGTATATGCAGCTATCCTCGTCATCCACGGTGCTGACTCGTTGCCTATATTCTTCTTGATTAATTTGAGAACGTTTTTGAGCAACTGATTCATATGTTCCGCCGTCACCATTGATACATGAGTTCTGGCAATATAATAATGAAGATCAGATCAAATGGAAATATCCGAGAACCCATATAAATGATAGTTATTTATGAGAGTTATGAATTATTTGAGTATTTATTTTTTAAAACTTTCTTGATAAATCAACAAGTCTAGAGCGTTCTGCCAAGGTTGTCGAATTGGGTTCTTATAATTATTATGCTTATGCATACAGTTCAGAAATTATATTAACACCCAGGCTAGGGCTTCACACGAGACGAGAGTAGGCGAGAGTATAAAAAATCTTGTCTCGCTCTCGCCAATTCCCAAAAAAATAAGTCTCGTTTAAGTCTCATTCTCGTCTCGTTATCAGTTGTCTCGTCTCGTCTTGCTTAATTCTGAATAACGATAATAAATATTATAATAGATAAACGAAATGGTATACAATAATGAATAATTTTGTAAGGCTATATTTATTACGCTCTTATGCAAAAATATTTGTACATGTACACATATTGTTTTTAATTCTAATCACTGATATTTTCAACTTTTAAATCACTCGATGACCAAGAATTCAAACATAATTACGCTTGTATCACATCATTTTTCAATGATGTACGTGATCATACCTGCTGTGGAAAATAGTCTCTCAACAGGTACGAATGTAGCCATTAATAAATATCGGCCATCTTGGAAGGTGTAGGAAGATCTTTTTCATCACTCTCAACCACTGTAGAATATTTTGATTCCTATTTGCTCTTTCTAACAGCAAATATTCTTCAAACTCAGCTTCCCAGTGGCTAGATCATTGAGGGCGTTCTTGGCGTACTCCTCATAACACTTTTCGAAACATTGAATAGCTTCATTTCTTTACCAGTTTTATTATACGTAGTTCCAAAGATGTATACAATAATTGTTCACAACTTCACTACAAGGAGCACAAGGGAACACATTTCTCCAGATGTTCAAATAGAGACGAAATTTTCAAAGCATTGGGATTTAGGGGCAATAAAAAGTTGTCCGTTAAGTATTGAATTCATAATGGCTTCCGTTTTTATGGTTGTGAATTCTACTTTTTCTTGAAAAATAATCTCAATTATCGCGAGGTCATGACAAATTAATAATCTTCTAAAAAATCGTGTATTTCTAGAACGATCGATGCATAATATAGACAAAATATATTGGTAATTATAGTGGAAAGTCTTCATATTCAATTGTTTTCTGTGGGTGTTGAAAAAAGTCGAGTCGTATATAAAACTTCATACAAAAAATTTAACGAGACCAAAAACGAGACTCTCGTGTTGCGCTGTATGTGATCTCGTTATCGCCTATAATATTTTTGAAAACGTCTCGTCTCGTCTCGTCTCGTCTCGCTTTTACGAGACGAGAAGGAGACGAGAAAAGAAAAATCTCGCTCTCGCGTGAAGCCCTAACCCAGGCGATTTCACTGATTTGCAGAAAAGCAAGAAATTACGAATTTCAGGCTTCTTCGCCTTCATCAGTGCTCTGAACGTAGCTCTCGAAAAATTCAATTAAACTGAACCGTGTTAAACTTAGTTCCTTGTTTTGCCTCATAGGTGCCGTGAGCTACAGAACACTAACGAAGACCAAGAAGCCCGGAACTCATCTTTTCTTACTTTTCGGTAAATTAATAAAATCCCCTGAGTGTTAATTTGATTTGTGAACTCTATGCAAAATAAATAAGTATAATAATTATATGAACTCATTTCAAGATCATATTGGCATAACGCTCTGGACTTGTTGATCAACCATTTTTGCGTGCGTGTTCTGCAAGGAACAGCGTGCTATCATTGTGCCCGGATTTCTGTATTTTCATTTTTAAATTTTCATCAACATAAATATGAACAAACCTGTAACAATTGGAACATTCAATTTATTAGTTTTAGATAGTAAACTATTTTCAGACATACCCTCCTGTGGGACTAACGTTATCAGGTCCTTGAGACCACCAGAATGGAAGATAAGAGCAGAGCATGGGCATTATGACGTCGATTACATGAGGAGCATCAGAGTAGGTTTTATCACTATCTACAAACTGATCAACTTCGGTCAGAATGGCTTCCAGAGTTGGCATAGATCCCTCCATTCGAGCCATTATGTCTGAAATATGTTATGGAGAAAACAAATCTCAAGCAACGTATCAATGTTGAATAGTATGATTCTCACCTTGAGCTTCTAGGGAGTGGTCTGCAATCCTATTTGCTAGTGAGAAGGGATTGTGTTTGTTCAAGTGAGGTTCCAGAAACGCCACTGGAAACGTAGAGCTGAAAGCTCCCAGGCAAGAACCTAATATAATGAGAAACGCAATCAGATTCTTGCCATTAATACCAAAACCATCCTAGGTTGTAGTTTGGTTGAATTAAATAAATTTAATAAAATAAATAAAATATCTTCTCAACATACCTAAGGCTGGTTTATTTCTCTCTATTTCTGTTTTCAAATATTTTCTATCATGAGTAAGTGTGGCATCTATGCCTAGTGTATAGAGAGCCTGGAGTATCTTGTACGAGGCCACTTGAATATCATCCACTTAAAAAAAAGAAATATAATATTACAAACATGATGAACGACATTTTTCAATGGGTGATTCTTGCAGAATTTCAGCAACATCTGACAGATAGTTTCTGAAATATAAGATTTTTGAATAAACATCTTTTTTAGTGAAATGATCCTTACGAAATTTTGCAGAACTTTGTGCGTCGGCATTTTTCAACTAATTACCAAGTGTCAATTCGATCGAATAGGTATTTTTTAGTTATTGAGGATACGATATTCCAGACGGATACAACTCCGGAACCGTTTGACCCAGTATGTCCATTAACGAACTTAACCGTCGCATTTGGATGCCCAACCTACGTTGAAAATTGCAAGTCGTTATTTCTTTCCGTTCGAAAGTTATCCTGGCAACGAAGAGGAAGCCAGTCACAATCGATTTTAGCCTCAAATTCTTTATCAGCGAGTCGAACATAATCATGTGAGAACATTTTCGGAAAAAATATCGAAAATTACAGACATTTGGACATAATGATAGTACGGAACCCTGTGGTACACCAGAGGTAACGGGAGTATCGAAGGAAGAGTAGGTATCACCCACTCTAACACGAAAAGTTCTATTAGCGAGGAAGGCGCCGATCCATCTCAACAAGCCCAGGTGTTCCAGTTTCTTGAGAAGTCTACCATGAGGCACTCGGTCGAAAGCTCGGGCAAAATCAAGGTACACTACGTCCACGGGATCCCCACGGTCCCAAGCCTTGGTCCAGTCGGATAAACAAGATAGCAGGTTTGTGATCGTCGAGCGACCGGGAACAAAACCATGCTGCTCCCTCGGAAGAATGCCATTTGTAAGTGAAAACTCAACGACCTGGTCACAGATTATTCTTTCCAAGACCTTTGCTACCGATGAGACCAAATTAATAGGTCGGTAGTTGTGAGCGGAAAACTTATCCCCTCGTTTAAATATTGGGGTAACAGTTGAGGACAACCAATCAGATGGAATGGAGGCTGTCGATATGGATTTCATGAAAATAATGTACAGAGGAGGAACGAATTCCCCAGCGCAACGGTGTAAAAGGTTCGATGTGATGCCATCCTTTCCTGGGGAGGTATTGAGTTTGATTCTGGCGAGATATCTCTCAACTATTTCTCTAGTGATAATGATGTTGCTTATATCCTCAATTTCACGTGGTGTTAGTGGAGATGGGACAACTCCGGGGGGCTCAGCGGTAAAGGCGGATGCAAAAGTCTCCGCAAGGACATTCGCAGACTCCTCCGCACTCTCACATATTTGTTCATTGGAGTTTCTGATGGAGGGAACGCCAACTCTTGAATTGAGAGATGATCTGACATATTTAAAAAGCTTTTTTGGGTTTCTCGAAGAGGCTAATCTATTCTGGAAGTTTGTTTTTGCAAGCTTAATCCTATGATCAACGAAATTGGAGAAACTCCTGTGATTCTGATAATCGGAATTTGATCTCGAACGTAGGTATCTCTGCCACATCGACTTCTTAAGTTTCACCAGTCTGAGTATATAAGCGTTGATCCAAGGTCTAGTTGGATTGACTCTGGATAGCTGCGTGCGAGTATTGTTGGAGACAGCCTCCTCAACAACACTTAGAAATGTCGACCACATCGAATCCAAATCCTGGCCACCCAGCAGATATTCCCAATTCTTAGACATGATTACAGAAGTAATTTTGTTGTAGTCAATCACCCTGAATAACTCAGACGTCCTCCCATTCGCAACACACGGTCGCAGCTGTATTTCTGTGGTCAAAGTAACGTGGTCCGACTTGCCAAATGGTGGAAGATAGTTGACTTCTGATACTATATTGGCATCAGTTGTGAACAAGAGATCCAACACCGATGGTGTTTGTCCTTCACGATATCGTGTGGGTTTAAGTACCAGCTGTTCAATTGCAGAAGAACCAACCATTTCAGCATACGGGAAAGACGGTGAATTACACGATGGCATTGTTGTTAGAGGCCATCTGATATCAGGACAGTTGAAGTCCCCAGTGATCAACATATTATTATATTGAGTAGAAGAGTCCACCAGAAATGCAATGCAGTCTTTGGCTATACACGGACGAGGGCGGTAAATGCAACCAACGAGTAGCGTAAATTCTCGGTTGTGAATCTTTAGGAAGAGGTTGTCAATACCGGACCAATCCTGGTGTGATACATCAACCCTGAAAGAGCTGGTAATACGAGAGTTAACATAAATACACACTCCTCGATGTCCAAGAGTCTCCAGATTATCATCACGAAACAGCTCATAACCTGCGATGGCGAAAAGGGAATCGGGGATTGAGGGTTGAAGCCAAGATTCCGAAATGAATATCAAGTACGGATTGTGAGTTCCCACGAATGCCATGAGTTCAGAAAATTTAGAGGACATGGATTGCATATTACTATACATGATAGGCCAAGATTGGAGTCTAACTAGTTTTTTGCACTTTCAATATTCTTAGGTTGGGTTGATGCTACAATGGATGGATTCCCCCTGACATACTTTATTGTAATATTCGTTTCTCCATCCTCCTGTCTCCTCCTCAGCTCATCCCTGACTGCGTTCAAAGAAGCAACCTGCTCCCTAGTTTTGTTGTCCTGAATTCTAATTGTACGATACTTGGGATGACCACGAAGTGTAGACCTATTTCTCAGTACATTAGTTACTACGTCAGAGTTCGAGAATGAGAGTTTCATCCAGCGTGGTTTGGTTTTGTCCTTGGAAGGCAACCTGGTGATATTAATGATGGATTGACTAGCAGTGGGAGAAACATGTTCAATAATTTCAGCAGCCGTATTTTTATCCTTATCTTCGCTGGCCTCGGGTACATTTATTATTATTAATTTGGAGGAGCGTTTTACTCTCTCCAGAATCTCTGGCATAGAATTATCGACATATTTAGTTTTAATATGAGACAACATTTTCTCTGTGGCATCTATTTTGGTGGTTATGGCCAAAATATCACGTTCGAAGGAAGAGTTAGCCCTCTGTATAGCAGATATATCTGAGCTACATTTTTGAATGGACGACCCATGAGAAGTGAGTGTTTCAGAATGGACGTTGAGAGTTGCAAAACACATGTCCAGTCTAGAACATATGTCCCCCTGCCTCTTCTCCACCCTAGCTAGGCTAGCTGTCATAGAACTCATGTGCTCCATCAATTGGTTGAAATGTTTGAGTGTTATAACATCACCGGCATTCGCCCCTCGCTCCTGTACGGAAGGCGAGATTGGGCGAGAACCACCGACTCTACTACGGAGAAGACGTTCAGAGGAAGTACAGTTGGGACAACACCACCTATCGCTAGAATTCTCCAAGAATTCCATCTCTCTACTTGTCAAGTTTACACATTCAGGGTGGAAGCTTTTAATGCATTTTGAACACGCAATTGGCGATACCCCGCTTGAAATTGTCCTACCACACTTGGAACAATTTTGCGACATTTTTTCTCTACCTACACAAAGACCCAGAAAAAAAAAAGAAAACGAAAACGAAGCCGGAATTAAATATGAGGAAAGGAAACAAACATACACGCTTCACTCCCTTGGGCCTGTAAGGGAGGCTTCCACAGAACAGGGCGGCCACGGTTTGAAGGAATCGGAGAAGGATGAACGGAGTAATATGTATGTGTTTATTTCAGGGATTCCGTGCAAATGAAAATCTACACGCGTCAGAAACAATTCAGGCCTATAATTCAGCACCGGCGGTCGCGGAACGGGTCCCGTATGTAGTGGGGAAAGAAAACTGGTGGTCTCTTAGTTAGGCGCTGACCGATCAAGGTCGTACAATGTTGTTTCAAAACAATTTGAATTCGGCAAATATAAAAAACAAATTAAACCACTAATTAGCAAGACATTAACGTAGTTATTGGATTAACGGTTGGTGGATACCATATGAAGTAACTTACTCAAAAAAATTGGTTCAAGCACTGACGTGAAGTCAGAAGCTTTTGCGCGTATGTTCTATTGTTCATTCTTCTGTATTGGACACCCTTAATCGAATTTACCATGGCAAATTATGTTGTCCATTCTCCTGTATTGGACACTCTTAATTCGAATTTACCATGGTAAATTCGAATTAAGTGTCCAATACAAGAGAATCTTTTTTTTTTGAGTTATCAAGGAGATAATATTCCAGGTGGGTATAACTCGGAAACCATTTGGCCGATTATGCCCAAAATCGAACTCAACTCTCCCTTTCGGATACGAAACCTACCCTGAAAATTGCAAGTCCCTATCTCCTTTCGTTCGAAAGTTATCGAGGCAACGGTCACCCATCTACTGAACTCACACAAGAATGCTCGAATCTCCAACAATATTTAACCGATCGTATTAAAACTTGAAACTTGGCAGTAGAGTTAGGTTATGAAGGCTCTTGCAAAATTTCAGCAATTTCAAACTATTAGTTACTGATATATAGAATTTTTTTTTTATTTTCAATGATTTATTAAAAATGTTCTACAAATGCTATCCCCACCAAATTTTGCAAACATTTCCGCGTTGGCATTCTACAACTAATAACCATGTTTGAATTCAATCGGTTCAGTATTTTTCGAGTTAATGAGGTACAAAAAACCACCAAATTTCAGAAAATTTCAGATGGCTATAACTCTAAAACCGTTTGACCGATGATGCTCATAATCAAACTGAAATGTCGCGTTCTAGTGCACATCCTAACCTGAAAACTTGAAGCCGCTATCTCTTTCCGTTCTCAAGTTATCGTGACAACAAAAATATTTTTCAATAATTTTTTAATAATTTTCTAGCCATACGATTCGCACAAAATTCCACAAACGTGCTTAGGTTTATATTCTACAACTACTCACCAAGTTTCAATTCGATCGGATTTATATTGGTTAAAAACAAAATTATTACTCGGAATCCACTGGGCCGATTATGCCCATTAACGAACTTGTCCGTCGTATTGAGATGCGCCACCCACCCTGAAAATTTCAAGTCGCTAGCTCTTTTCGTTCTCAAGTTATCGTGGCAACGGCTGGCCGGACAGAATCAAATTTGACTCCGAATTCTTCATTGGGGAGTCGAACTTAATCGTTTGAGACCATTTTCGTCAAAAAATTCGAAAGTTACAGACATTTGGGCAAAATGATAACGCGATGTTCCCCAGAACATACGCGCAAAAATATATGAGATTATCTTGAATTAACTTCCGTTTCCAGAGGGAAAAACAGAGAGAGACCACTCGGTACGTCTTTACTTCACATCAATCATCCTTGTACTGTATTCATGGTTGTCACATAATTTGGTCCAATTCAGGAAATTTTCTTTAGCGTATATCAAACATATGAACACATATATACATGGTAAAGAGAGCAAATTATTTTCAACGAAAACTGGCCTGCAAGATGTTTGAGAACTTAGATTGAATATTAAACGAATGATTCGTTTTTGAGCTATGAAAGCTCTGTTGAATTCTACACAGTTTCCCCAGAGTAAGATGTTATATGAAAGTTGACTATATACCAGGCTGTAGTAGATCTGCATTAATGAGTTGACAGGAAGTATGTATTTTACTCTATTGATGGCATAATACGAGTTATTAAGCTTTTTTCAGAGAAAGCTGATATGTGTAGACCAGGTTAAATTTCTGTCAACATGGACTCCCAAAATTTACATTCTTCCGCAGACACTTTATTGAAGTTGGAGTAATTTAGTTCAACAGTTTCTGCAGTGTTTTTCCTGATACCGAAATGAATGTAAACAGTTTTGTTGACATTAACAACAACTCTGTTGGACCGACACCAATCGACGAATTGGTCAATAATTTTATTACAAGCGTCGCGAAGCTCCCCGTAACTCCGCGCTGAGACCACAACCGATGTATCATCAGCAAATAAAACTAGAAGAAATTGTGCAATGTGAATAGGCAAATCATTAATGAATAATAGAAAAAGTAGTGGTCCCAGAACGGAGCCCTGGGGAACCCCACAACGGTCACAACCTATTGGAAACCGAGCGGAATAAGTATCGTCAATCTTAACACGCACAATTCTCTGGTTCAGGTAGCTACGCAGCCAGTCCAGAAACACTCCCCTGAAACCTAAATTATAGCATTTACTCAAAATAAATTCAAAAGAAAGTGTATCGAACGCACAGGAAAGATCGAAAAATAATCCAGCAACGTGTGAACCTTGATCAATGCCATTATATACCGACTCAACAAACTTGAGTGCAGCCGAAAGAGTTGAACGGCCACTTCTGAAGCCGTGCTGGGCGTTATTCAAAAGATCGTACTTGTTCAGAAATTTTGACATCTTAGTGGACACGACTTTTTAAATATCTTGGACAGAACACTCAAAATTGAGATCGGACGATAGTTCACGATATCTTCCGAATTACATCATTTTGGTACAGGAATTACAATAGATTCCTTTAGTATATTGGGAAATTTGCCCAAGGACACCGACAAGTTGATAAGATGGGCGAAATGTTCGCTTATCAGGTGAGCTGTTGTTTTCGCGATTTTGCTGGAAATGAATTGGATTCCAACGCTTTTTTTGTTTTTCAAATTATTAATAGCATCCAAGACCTCAAATTTAGTCACAGGATGGAAAAAAAAGGTTCTCTCGGTAATTGGCGCCAAAGTGCAGGACATAGATAAGTCACCACCATACCGTAATTTCAATTGACTTTCAGCTTTTGTTGAGAAATTATGTGCGAACACATTGACAAGTTCTGAAGGACTATCATACCGAACACCCTCTACATTAACAGCTGGTATGTTATGAGATTGTTTTTTTGCGTAAGTTAGTGAATTAACAATCTTCCAGAGAGTCTTACCCTTATTATCAGAATTATCAATAGATTTACTGTAATACATAAGTTTGGAAGTTTTTATCAATGAGTTGTGTTGTGATTTTGCATACTTGATATAATATATACGCCAGATATAAACCTGCTGGACAAAGAACTCAAGGAATTGTCTGTCGTCGAATTTTGCTCCCCCGCTGAAAATAATGTGGTGATGAAAGAAGAACAGAAGAGGGAAAAATATTTAATTTAATGTTCGAATTGCGAATCATGCACCCAAGGCATAAAGTTAGGATGGTCGTTCTAATCATAGGATGCCTAGGCGGAATGAGAGCGAACTACGTGGCAGAGTTGCGGATGATTCCAGCCTGTAGATGCTTGGCTGAGGAATTAGCACACATAAGCAGAAAGCAGTTGCTCAAATCACTGCGAGTCATCAGGTCCCATCAACAACTGAAGTCCTGGCACTCCTGAGAGAAGCGGACCCTCTCAGGGCGGGCCTATAAAAGGTCTTCTCTCTCGAGTGGACAAAAAAAAATAGTTGAACAGTCTCTAGAGGGTTGGATCAATTGTACCAATGAAATTAGATAAAAAAAATAGTGTATATACTCATATACTTCAAGTTGAAATTATTCAAAACTACAATTTGTGGCTACGTCCAATTTATACTCACATAATAAATCACTGCCATATTCACAATTTGCTAGATGATCAAATAAAGCAGTCAGTATAGGTAACGAAACGGTGTTGACATAAAACAGAGAAGTTGAAGTTTTCAGATGTGTTCCACGAAGATGACTGTATTTACCCTAAAAACATATATATATATAAATATATATATATATATATATATATATATATATATATAAGTATATATGCTTAGGGAATAGAGGCTCATGTATGATCATGTATCATACATGAGCCTCTATTCCCTAAGCATATATACTCATAATTAAAAAGGCTCTTATTTTGGATTACTATATATATATATATATATATATATATATATATATATATATATATATATATATATATATATATATATATATTAGTGAATGACAGCAGCCGGAAACCAACTTACCTCCTGCAAATTTATGATGGTATGCATTAGATCGTCGGCTGTGTTATTGAAGAACGTTAACATCGAAGTCCTGATGAATTCTGGACAATTCTTAACCAGGGACTTGGCATCAATGCCTTTGACGAGAACTTGCAGACACCGCACAGTTATCCTTACGTCCGCTCCAAAGGCAGCCAGTCTCGATCTTAATAGACTTGCCAATTTACAGAAAAGCGAAGCCACCATCTCCTTCTCCTTCAAACTGGCCGCGCCTATGTTATTGGTAGCCGTAGCTACCGCAATGAAGTAGTTTCTGTGAGTTGAAAAATATTTTTCCATGAGTGGTAAAACGACTTTAGAGAAGAACTTGATATCTCTAGATGACGTCTTGTAAGAATTTCTCCTGCTGAACGTTTGCGAAGGCTTTAAGAGTTTCATAGTAATTGTCGCTCTGTCTGCATATTGGATCAGTTTCTCCAAGAGGCTGTAAGCGAAGCGGAGCTCTATGGAAGGACCACCCCCAGCTTGCTCGTTTTCTTGTGCAGCGCCTCTGTTAGGCCTGGAAGAAATTAATACCAAATATGAAAATGTGAGCAAATATTTTATCTGAAATTTCAATCACAATTGGACATCACATTTAGGGAAACTCTTATGCCGGGTCCAGACGGGTGTAATGTAACGCGTAATGTAATGCGAAGGCGAATTCTTCGTGTGGACGGTACTACGAGCATTGCATGTAACGCTCGTCTACCGTCCACACGGAAAATTCGCCTTACATTACGCGTTACATTACACCCGTCTGGACCCGCCATTAGAATGTCTCATGTAGCAGTGATTTGCTCAATTAATTACTCATCATTCTTCATTTCGTAGAAAAACATTGTTGAGCTAGTTGGCAAATAAGAGATATTCCAATAAAATGTTTTGAATAGTGCGTAACCGTTCATTTTTGTAGCTTATTCATCTATTTCCCAAAAGATAACTACACTACGAACTGTTTGAATAAGTTGTAATTATCTTATCCCGTTTTAAGATGGTAATTATAACAATTTGGAAACAAGCGAGATTGAATTGAATTTCCACAAGTGTCAACTTTGAAATCAATGATCAGTCTGCCTTTATTCGAGCAGATCATCGGTGTATTCCAGGTTCGGATCGATAAAAGCAGGTAAATTTTTGTAATTTTTTTCATATTTTATGACATTCAATGACGAATATCTTGAAAACGGTTCGTTTTAGGAGGAATTATGTGGAATAATTTTATATTAAGAAAGGATCGAGTATTTAAAAAATGACTCAAAATAACCTTCACCGAGTCTATAACGAAGAAACCAGTAGAAGTAGGGAAAAACTGTTAATTGAAGATTATGTGCCATAATTGTAGATAACTTCATACCAAAATTCATTCAATTCTGAATAACCATGTCAAAGCTACAAAAGAAAAACTATTTTTTTTTCAAATTTCAACATCCTGTATCTTTTTTCCTGTGCCGAATTTGGAAAAATGGTAAATGAAAAAAGTGTTTTATTTGATGAGAAGAATCTATGGTTTAAATTAATGCACAACTTAAAGACTCACCCTGTATGTATAAAAATGAATTGATGTTCGTTAGTCTCGCTAAAACTCGAGAACGGCTGGACCGATTTGGCTAATTTTGATCTTGAATTATTTGTGGAAGTCCATGGACTGTTTAAAAGGTGATTAAATATAAAAATGTCTTCAGGGTGTTTTTCTTTTAACGTCAATGGCAACTTCCTCTTTTTCACTCCATAGTCGTACAATTTCATTGAATTGTGTTAAAAAATATACTTTTGAGGCATACATAAAGCATTAGTATACAGAGTGTTCTTTTTCTCACGGCACAATTGCACGCAATTGAAGTGATTTGTGCCACAAACACAGCATTAACTAAATAGGTACTTTGGATGTGTTCTCATGATGTGTTTGTCTGAAATTTTCCTAAAGGGTGTTTTTCTTTTAACGCCGTATTTGTCCGAAATTTTCATACAGGTTGTTTTTCTTTTAACGTCAATTGCAACTTGCTGTTTTTCGCGCCAATCGTACAATTTCATCCAATTGTGTTAAAAATTATACTTTCGAGGCATACATCATTGAAAATAAACCATAACTATACAGGGTGTTCTTTATATCACTGCGCAATTGTACGCGATTGAAGTGATTCGTGCCACAAACAAAGCATAAACTAAATAGGTACCTTGGATGGATTCTCATAATGTATCTGTTCCAAATTTTCATAAAGGGTGTTTTTCTGTTAACGTCGATTGCAACTTGCTTTTTTTCACGCCAATCGTACAATTTCATTCAATTTATTTAAAAAATATATTTTCGAGGCATACATCATTGAAAAAATACAATAACTATACAGGGTGTTCTTTTTCTCACGGCACATTGTACACAATTCAAGTGATTTGTGCCATAAACAAAGCATTAAATAAATAAGTACCTTGGATGGATTCTCATAATGTAAAAATTTTGTTTTTCCTTTGATGTGTGGACATGGCGCATGGACAATTATACGTCGCGTGTTCGCGCGTCGGAAAACCGTCATCTTTGCTTATTTACACACCACAAAACAAAACAAGAATATAGATTATCAGAAAGCTTCAAATTGATTAAGAGACTGTATTATAACTGTGTGTCTCAACAAGTCCAGAGCGTTCCTGCCAATAGGGTCTTCATAATGGCTTTGTATAATTAATATAATTATGCATATATTTCACAAGTGGAATAAACCCCAGGGGATTTCATTGATTTTCCGAGAAGCAAAAGCAGACGCATTTCTGGCTTCTTGGCCGTCATCAGTACTCCGTAGCTTCCCAACAAATTCAACTAAACTGAACCGTGTTAAGCCTCTTACAGCCGGCTTGGTTGATTATACATAATCACCCACGCCGTTTAGCGTTTTCATATCATATAATAATGAAAAATGGCAATACCGCCAATCAACAAGTCCAGAGCGTTCCTGCCAATAGGGTGTTCCTAATGGCTTCGGATAATTAATATACTTATGCATACATCTCATGTGTGTGTGTCTGTCAATATCAAATTGAAACCTTATAAATAGCCAGTATTTCAGGAAAACTCTTTTTTGGAGGTAAGCAACATCATGTGCAATTACGTAATCGAAAATAATAATAAAACTTCATTCATACCGAGCATTTTTTTTTATTAAGTTAGGCGGTAAGAAGTTCGCCGGGCCAGCTAGTCATTGATAAGAGTCGTACGGTACTATCGGAAATCACCGTATCCATTTTGCGACTTCGTTCAGTTTTTCAAAAATTTAAAAAGGAATAAAAGCAATATATTTGCACATATCAATTATAGTCTTCCAGTAATAGTAAGTCTTTCAAGGTACACTCATTGAACTTTTACGTTTATTATTTCCTACCTATGCAACTTGTATCCTTGATACTGCAAGTACTTTAAAAACTCCTGTGACCTCTCTCTATCCTTCTTTTTCTCCTTATCTGTCAATAGGTCATACGGCACCAACTGTGGATGAACACCACCCCCACAGGTGTTTAGCTCTTCTTTCTTCTTCTTTGCCCAAATATCGTGAGCATTTTCCGCCAAGCGTTCGGCCATATTCTGCATCTCCCTGGAAAGATTTAAATTGGTCATGTCCACAGGATGGGGGTTATAGGTGCCGTCACCAGATACCGGACGGGGACTGTTGTTTCTACTGGTGGGTAAATCAACTTCGGTATGCTCTACCGTCCAACCTATAGCTAGGAGGGCTTTCAGAGAATCCCTCACCGGTTCCTTGTAGCGTTCTTTTTCCTGTAATACACGAAATCTGAGAATAATATTCCAGAGAGTATCCTACAGTTGCGTGATGATTAATTTTTTGGAGGCTATCAAATGCAATAACTAAATAACTAATAATATACCACAACAGGCTGATCTTGGAACACCTAAACAAGAATCATTTAAATCCAGTTAAATCAACGAACTTACATAATCGTTGAGCATTGAGTAAGGTTTCAACCTAGAATGGATCTTCTGTTCCCATGAATAAGGCTCACCGAACTGCCAACCATTCTCCAATTTCCTTGAAGCCCAAGCGTCGTGATAATGTTCCGAGAACTGCTGGACGATGCTGTTCAGGTCGTTATTTAATTGAACCGAAGATGTATTTATTGGCTGCGGGTTATAGGGACCATTTCCACCTCCATCCTTATTTGCATACCATTCATCGTCATAATTCTTAGACAAGGAATAATCGGGTGGTAAGGCGCACCCTATGGCCGTCAAGCAAGGCAGAGCTTTACCAAACAGTTCTGGATCATAATCCATCTTACTCAGAGAATCGAATATGTTTGAGAAAAGCATCATGGTAAGTCTTTTCTCCTCATCACTGGCAGCACCGTATGCTCCCTGACCAGTACTGGAACCGTAATACTTGGCGCACCTGTCATAATGCAAGGTTAGAAGTCGAAGTGCAACTGTTGTATACTCCGAAAGATTAGACACGTCCACTGTGAGTTTCCGTAGCAATTTAAGGAGCATATAAGGATGCAGTTGACTAGTCAACGCCACTAAAAAGTCCGAGACAGCCTCCCTTTGTCCTTTGGTGAGCATGCGGTTCTTAGATAACCTGTAAACGGTGTGTAAGGTAGCGTCCAAAAGTGAGGAATAATTTTCGGCCTCACTATAGAATTTGCTGTGTTGGATAAGAAGTGGTAGTATAGAGTTTCCCATATAACGATTCATGCTTAACGCCATATCGGATTCGCTTCCGTCATTCTGCAAAAAAAAATTAATTGTATTAGATGACCATAAATTATGCTGAGTGCCTTGTGAAGACACTCTGATCAAAGTCATAGGGATTAAAATAATATGGTTTGACTTTTGCAAAACCTCAACTTTTTTTAGTTCCTTGAGAAATGAGCAAGTTTCACCTGTCTTGATATCATGTCTACATATAAATAAATTTACAGCTACTATGAACTCATTCATCGTATATCATAAAAAAAGCACTTACGTGAAGTCAGTACTCTTCGGCCCGCGTGTTCACGGTGGCTAATTTGAATTGAGTGATGAGTACTTCAAGCTCAGTGGATTGAGCGAGCCGGAGATCTACCCAAAAGACAGTGGACACCATTCACTGTCGGTTCAAGAATTAACAGCGCTGTATCTAAACTGCCATAAGGATAGAGTAACAATGTTGAAAAAGAACACAACTGACTCTCCTTAGTCGCACAAGCTCCTAGAAGATTCTGAGGGATCTCCTTGGAAAATATTTGGCAGGGTCAGTATAATCATAATCATGTTTATAGCACGCGCGCCAAAGCAGATTGATCTTTCCCAAGGAGAACCCTCAGAATCTTCTAGGAGCTTGTGCGACTAAGGAGAGTCCGTTGTGTTCTTTTTCAACATTGTTACTCTATCCTTATGGCAGCTTAGATACAGCGCTGTTAATTTTTGAACCGACAGTGAATGGTGTCCACTATCCTTTGAGTAGATCTCTGGCTCGCTCAACCCACTGAGTTTGAAGTACTCATCAGTCAATTCAAATTAGCCACCGTGAACACGCGCGCCAAAGAATACTGACTTCACGTCAGTGCTTTTTTATTTTTTCCAGTTCCTATAACAAATATGGCTATCAATACAGTTTGGCTGTTAGCTTTACCGTAGATCGAAAAAAATTGCGGTTATGGGACCTCCTTTAGGAACGTAATTGCCTCTTCTCCAAATCCGAACGTAATTTAATATAGATCTACCGAATATAGTTATTTATAAATTCACTCCAGGGTCACGATACAGACATTTCAACTCGGAAAAAACGCTATTTCCCCGAAACTGACTTGTCCGTGCACAGAATTGCCATGAAATTTCTCCTAAAACCTTGAAATGACGGCTCAGCACCAAATGCATCACCGCTAGACGGAAACCAATCCAAACATGAGCCATACAATCCGAACGTCTCCGCTACACATACGCAATCTACTCGTGGCTCGTCCCCTGAAAATAACACTTTACATAAAATTCTGATTCTTCAACTCCATTGGTTCAGGAGATATAACTGCTCCAATCCACGCATGCGCAGACACTTTCAAGGGGATTCTATGGAGGAATACCTTCCAACACCTGAAAACTCCAGCAGTTAAATTACTTCTTGTCTGCTCATGCGTGAAACGAAAAATCTCCGAAAAGGGTTACATGAATTTCGAATTAGGAACGCAATTTCTTCGCCTATTCTCCAAATCCGAAAGTAATTTAAAATTGATCATCCAAATATAGTTATTCACAAATTGGTCCCAGGGCCACAACACAGACATTTCAACTAGAAAACAACGCTATTTCCTCGAAACTGACTTGTTCGTTCACCTAATCATCTTGAATTTTCTTTTAAAACCTCACAATATTGGTTCAGCACAAAATCCATGAATGCTAGACGTAAACCGCACCCAACATAAGCCATACAACTCAAAAAGAACCACGTCACCTCTGCGCATGCGCAAACTACTCGTGTCTGAAAGTCCTCTCAAAATCACACACCGCACACAAAACTCTGATTCTTCAAAACCCTTGGTTCAAGAGAGATCGCACCTTCAATACACGCCTGCGCAGATACTCCCAAGGGGATTCTGTTAAGTAAAAGCATCCTGCACTTCAAATCCCCAATACTCTCAGACGAAAACTCCAGCAGTTAACTCACTTATGCTCATGTGCACAACGAAAAATGCCCGTAAGGGGTAACATCAATTTCAAAATTAGCCCCAGGGCCACGGTATGCACACTTCAACTCGGAAACAACACTACATCCCCAAACTGACTTGTCCTTGCACTGAATTGCCATAAATATTCTTTTAAAACCTCACAATATCGCTCAGCACTCCCAACATAACCCACACAACCCAAAAAACAGTCACTTCTCTTCTGCGCATGCGCAATCTACTTGCAGCTGAAAGTCCTCCCAAAATCACACACCTTACAAAAAACTCCGATTCTCCAACACTAGTATAGTATATAGTATAGTGGTTCAGGAGATATCGCATCTTTAATCCACGCATGCGCAGACCCTCACCAGGGGATTCTATGGAGTAATAGCATCCGCCACCCCAAAACCCCAATCCTCTGACGAAAACTACAGCAGTTAAATGACTTCTCATCTGCGCATACGCATAACGAAAAATGCCCGGAAAGGGCAGCATGAATTTCAAAAAAATAGGTTTTGGAATTTCAAGCAAAATATTCCAGAAAAAAGAGTAATTTTTTGAATTTTTTCATGTCACGTGATCTTCACGAAATTTTGTGAAAGTGTTTGCCTTGGTCTTTTGCATCTAATTACTGAGTTTCTTTCAATCAGATCAGTATTTTACGAGTTAACGTGGAAACAAAATGTTAAAATTTTTGAAATTTTTTTTGTCACTTTATGGCCATCCGGTCAGTCACAAAAAACTCCGATTCTTCAAAGTGGGGACCTCACACCCAGGAATGTTTGAAAATATTACGTAAATATTGAAAGCATAATTCTGTATAGTTCGAGAAAGGAGAAAATTTGGTGAACGTGGATCAGGAAATTTTTGATCGATTACAAGGAAAAGCTCGAAGTGTCCCACTGAAGAGGATGAACTGGCAACTGTTTTAATTTTGTCTCCCCGTTTAAATCAGAGAAATAAAGTGTATTCCGAAATGTGAGAGAAGTGAGAAAAATCCCAGTTGTTTGTTCCGAAATTAGTTTTTCTCAGAAAAGTCTTACATTTCGGAACGGAACAAGAAGTAAGAGATCTGAGAGAAGTGAGAATGCTTTTCATCATGTTCAGTTCTCTCACTTAATGACGGGTCTGTCGGAAGGGCATATAATAACTTCAAAAATATTATTTTGGTGTTGAAATACTCGTATTTTGGCGATTCAACGGGGACCTCACACCCAGAAATGTTTGAAAATATAAGGAAATATTGAAAGCATAATTTTGTATAGTTCGAGAGAGGAGAAAATTTGATGAACGTGGATTAGGGAATTTTTCATCATTCACAAAGTAATTTTTCTTCATTATTATTTCTATTCCTTCATCCATGTTTTATGGAATATCTACTATTTGTAGGTACTTAAACCTGTTTTGGGCTATTGTCATACGAAACTTGTTTTTTTTTGTTAGTAGAATCTGTTTCAATATTCTAGAATTTATTTTTCCAATTTAATTGTTTTTTATTTGTATTTGTAAAAAAAAATTTCATATTTTGATAATTTCAGATCCGGTCTTCCCAGAAAGATTTAAAGACTCTCTGAGGCAGAATTCAGTACCCATAGGTACTGAACAGATTATCGGCTACGGAAAAGCTCGAGGTGTCCCACTGAAGGGGATGAACTGGCAACTATTTTACTTTAGTTTCTCCGTTTGAATCAGAGAATAAGTTTGATGATAAGAAGACAGCAAAGGAAGACCTCTGGTTTGAACTCGACTGAGAAATGAGCCAGAAGGGGAATTTTATTAGAGAAGGAACGTTTGGTCGAGGAAAGGTTCAAGAAAAGTTTTATAACTTGCAATCGACCTACATAAAATATAAGAATGTGTAAAAAAACAGGAATGGGGCGTTTGAGAGTGTTCAAATATTTTGATGAAATAAATGAAATTCTTTAGGACAAACACAAAAGCCAGCCTGGTGTCATAACTGATAATGCTGCTAATGATCGAGAATCAGAGATGTTGGGGTAGATTCTTCTTCGGCGCTGTGGCTCTTGAAGATGTTGGTGTAGATTCTTCTTCGGCGCTGTGGCTCTTGAAGATGGTGGTGGCTGGAACTTTGGGTCGTAAATCCAAAGTTACCAGTAGTTGAAGCGGCTTGGGTTGTAAATCCAAAGTCGCTGGTATTTTTTCTTTAGGCCCGAAGGACCAATGTTGGGGTAGATTCTTCTTCGGCGCTGTGGCTCTTGAAGATGGCGGTGGCTGGAACTTTGGGTCGTAAATCCAAAGTTACCAGTAGTTGAAGCGGCTTGGGTTGTAAATCCAAAGTCGCTGGTAGTTTTTCTTTAGGCCCGAAGGACCAATGTTGGGGTTGTTATCTCAATTTAACTCAAGTTCTAAGAGTTCTGGGGTGTTGGAACCTTAGCGACTCGAGATTGAGATGAGTAAAGCGGATCACTTGATAATGAACGTTTATTCCTTATCTAACAAGGTAGGTATTTAAATACACAAAAGTACAGTGACGTCAGAGTAATCGAGGCTGAATAATGAACATTCTGCAGATTCAGTAATTTCTCAACTAGTATATCATCGCTATTCTAGTTATTGACCATTGTGAAATATAACAAAGGAAATTTATGTTTGCATATAAGAACTAATAGTTATGAAATGAGGACATGGTCTAGATAAATTCCAATGGAAAATTCTGATTGAATTTTCTAATATTTTCTGTACGTTTCGTACAGAGATCTACATCACTTGCAGGTTCATATTCAGTTGTCATCTGACAGATTAGAAGGGAATATATTCAAAGCAGGCGAAGTGTACGACCGCAGACTGATGTTCTTCGTGAATTGGTTCAAATCCAAAGGGATAGGCTCAGATGATGGATATGTTTGAAGAACATAGTGATATCACTCCTCCTCGAAAAATGGGACAGCATAAAGGAGATCAGGAATATTTATGGAGTTTTTTACGGAAGAGTAGTTTTTGTATTTTTCGAATAGTTTTCAGAGCAACTATAGACAAACGATTTGGTTCGACTCACTAATCAAGAATCCGAGGTCGATTCTGTCCGGCCGGCCGGCCGTAGGCACGATAACTCTCGAACGAAAGGAGTTAGAGGATTGAAATTTGCAAGGTGGGTTTGGAGCGTAAATATCTCGGACGAGTTCGTTAATGGGCGAAATCCATCAAGCGGTTTCGGAGTTATGGCCGTTTTGACTAAAAACGTTTAAGGAAACTGAAGGAGTCAACTTGTATTTTATTGAACAGAGAATGCAGTTTTACAAATTCCTCAATTGGTATTGACCATATTTGGCTAATTTTATTGAAAAAGGAGTTGGAACTTGGTAATTTCTATGAGAAGTAAAACTATGTTAGCTATGATTTTTAAATACTGTCAATGTGACAATTCTTGAATTTCACCAAATAACTATCAACAAAATCATTCTAAAGATTGTCATTGAGCGTCTGACGAAGGAGTCTGATATAGACTCCGAAACGTTACGATATAGTTGTTTTTTCGTTGATGTTGTTTCGTTGTTGTTTGTTAGGCAACATTGTTCAATTGATTGCTTCTGACAAATATCTGTGTTTCTTAAGCAGAAGCAAATCACAAAATAATTAATTTTTATTTTATGGATATTTTTCAGAGTTTGGGAAAGAAAACCCAGAAAATAACCTTTCTATTAAATTACCTCACAGAACATTCATAAAATAGTGAGACAAAGATACTAGATTTTCGGTCCCATGAGTAATGTCAATTTTGACAGGAGTAAAATTAACTCGCAGTAGAATACTCTGACATTTCGAACGACAGTCATGGAGTAAAATTTACCCAACCATTCAGTTTTCGAACGCAATGGAGTAAATATTACTCTACGGAGTTAATATTCCAACACAACCCTGAGATGATCACAAAAAGGAATACAGCATAAGTAATACCATAGACAACATATCATAAGACAGCCGGTGCTGATGACATCAGGTGACAGCTTCATATACTGGCTCAGTAGCAGACTCCGATGATCATTCAACGGAATTCACTAGCATTTTAGCACAAACAATACCATAAACAGCCAGCTTACTTATGCGCAGTTCACTCGTCACACTCTCGGAAACAACGCTATTTCCCTCAAAACTGAGTTGTCGGCGCACAGAATTTCCATGAATTTTCTTTCAAGACCTCACAATATCGTCTCAGCACCAGACCCATGACCGGTAGACGTGAACCACTCACAACATAACTCAGGACCACGGTAAGAACATTACATCGCTGATACGAAGCTATTTCCTCGACGCTGGCTTGCACACTCACATAATTGACATGAGGTTGTAATATGGCCTTTCAGTCCCTCCCCAGTAACTCAAATTTCACAAATTTTGAAAAACAAATTTAAAATTCTACACATCGTTCACCCACTCATTAAATTGCCACAGTACTTACTCGTCCATATTCAAATTAGTTGCCCTTGTACATATGCTTGTTATCGCAATAACCAGATAAAACATGTGTAGGAACCGAATTTGAAGGTCAAGAGATCCTATGATTCACGTGGAAAAACACCGAGATAATTTGCCCAGTTTTGGAAGTTCTAAATTGTGAAAAAAATTCCGAGGCACCTAGAGGCCTCTTTTTATAATAATAATAATAACAACAGCTCTTTATTTTAACCTTAGCGAAGTCAAAGTTAATAACTTCTCCACTTAACTGAGGACCACAGTCATAAACATTGCATATTTACAAAATACTTACAAATGAATAAACAATTTATACACAACAAATGTCTGTTCGATTGAACATTACTTGACACTTCGTTCGTCCAACTAACTTCCATCTATTTGACGTTGCTTGATACATCTCCCAAGGTAATATTTGAAGCCTGTACGGTTGTCCTTAATATTTTGCGGAATATCATTATACAACTTAGCGCAATTATATGAGGAAGAGCATTCATAAAGTGAGGCATTATGCTTAGGAATCGTAATATATTGACATTATGGCATTCAGATCTAAATTTGATTTGAAACAATTTTATGCGACAAACAAGCCAAGTGGACAACTCGCCTATTTTCCATTTTTAACCCATTTATATCGTGTATATATCAAGTACAATGCTCCCTACGTTTCACTCGGCAAATATATCCTATACATGAGTTCTGTAGTTTTTGCAGTTTACATGCATATTCCTGATCAAGGCATGGCTCATCAAGGAAAAACCTACTGCGATATAAGTTTCTTAGATAGGTATAACCTTTCTGTATTATAAGTTGTACATTTTTTCCGATTCGTAGTTGAGTATCCATAACAAATCCAAGATTCTTTGCTGAGTCTACATGAATAATGTTTTGATCTTCGAGATTGACAGTGAATGAATCACTCACTTCCATATGGTACGGGCCAAATATCATTAGATTAGTCTTCCCTACAGTCAGCCTCAAGCCGTGATTAGACGCTTACTCTACAAGACCATGGATAGCACACGGTAGTGCAAACTGAGCATCTTGAATCTTGCGTTTTTCAAATTTAATGTAAACATGTGTATCATCCGCAAACTGATGTTTCAATATTCTCAGACATATCAAATGTATACAAGACGAACAATAGGGGCCTCAATATAAAGCCTTGAGGTACACCCTGTGACACCTCAAGCGGATCAGATTTTTTATCATGTATGGTCACATATTGCTCACGTCCCTCCAAGTAGTTTGCCAAGAACGCTCTAGATTTGCTTGAGAAGTTTGGATATTTAACTTCAGCAATCAACAGTCTGCGAAACCAGATCAAAGGCCTTGCTAAAATCCAGCAACTCCAATGCCGTATTCTCGCCCATATCATTTGAGTTGCTAATATTTTCTCGAATACCTTAGAAATGATAGGTAATGAGCTAATTGGTCGAAGATGAGTCATAGAAACATGTTCTTTATTTTTTGGCAGCGGCACCACAATAGTTGTTTTCCAGTGAAGGGGAAAACAACCGCAATGAAAATTTGCACCAAAATGGCAAAACCAGACTCAATCCGATACTTGGTTACTAAATTTCGATCACAATATTCCGCAAAATAGTTGAACATTTTTTGAATTGTTTCTAGTCATGCGATACGGACGAAATTTTGCACAAGTGTTCGCGTCAGATTTTGCATCTAACAACCAAATTTCAATTCAATCAGATCAGTATTTTTCGAGTTATTGTGAAGACAAAATTTTAAAATTTTGAATTTTTTTTTTTTGGAGAGCCTCATTAAAGCTCCTTGGTTTTTGTGCGAGTTAGGAGAGTCAGTTGTGTTCTGTGTAGGCTTTATTACAGTATCATTGCGCCAGCTTAGGCACAACATGGTTATTTTTTGGTCCAACAGTGAACGGTAGTCATTATCGTCTGACAAGATCTCCAGTTCACCCTACCTGAGCTTCAGCTACTACTGAGCTTCATTCAATTCAAATTGGCCAACCTAAACAAGCACACCAAAGAGTACTGACTTCACGTCAGTGCTTTTTTATATTTTGGAAAATAAATTGTCGATTTGGTCCTGGTTGAGCTGACTCGTTATGAAGTAAGGATTCGATTCCTTCGTCTCTTCCCACAATAGGAGGTTGATGGTTTGTATCAAACCGTTAAAATAATATCGTACATTTTTCTCAACAGAATTAATGAAATCCATTGATTCCTTGAAGTTTGGACTGCTGTGGTATCCTTCTCGGACAAAGGTCTACGAAGATAATTACCCTCAAATTTTACTTGAGAATTGTGACAGTCGAAAAGATCATTCATTTTCAGAATTATAATTGTGCTGTTGAATTGGCACTTGAGGACTCAAAGGCGTTTGGGTTTCTATGATTTTCCGTGATCTTCGAAAGAGTACGAGAAAGAGAATTCTTCGAATCAAAATTATTTCCAAATTAAATTTCTATTTGTATCCGAGATTGCATCAATTATTTCAATAATTTTATACTGTAATGAATATTTGCTCGCTTAGCATAAGAATGCATCAAAAAACAATAATTTGGTACAATTATTTATATGGGTGAGCGAAATATACGATTGAAGGATTATCCTTGGAATGTTTGAATTTACACTTCGTCCAGCTCGGAAAAACCTCCGATTTATTAAAAGCATGGTTGCATGATAATGATGATTACATATTTATTTCGAAAAATCACTACAGAAAAAAACATAAACACTCGTTGATATACAGGGTGAGACTTTAAGTTGTGCATTAATTTCAACCATAGATTCTTCTCATCAAATAACACACTTTTTTCATTCACCATTTTTCCAAACTCGGCACAGGAAAAAAGATACAGGCTGTTGAAATTCGAAAAAAATATCAGTTTTCCTTTTGTAGCTTTGACATGGTTACTCAGAATTATGTGAATTTTGGTGTGAAGTTTTCCATAACTATTACACATAATCTCCAATTAACACTTTTTTCCTACTTCTACTGGTTTCCTCGTTATAGACTCGCGAATTCATAAAACTATGAGAAATTACGCTAATGAAAGCAGATGAAGGTTATCTCGAGTCATTTTAAGAATACTCAATCATTTTGGAAAATTAAATTACGCTTCGCAATTCTTCTAAAACGTACCGTTTTCAAGATATTCAATAATGAATGACATAAAATATGATAAAAACTCCAGAAACTGTTTTTATCAACCCGGACCTGAAATAGTATAACATATGATCTGTGCTCGAATAAAGACATAGACATAGATCATCTCAGAAAGTGAGAATTTGTATATGGAGAGGTTTAACGAGTAATTTCGCAAAAGGAGCAGATTCAGAATAATTCTGCTGGTACCTGTTATATATATATATATATATATATATATATTTTCTTTTTGATAAGCTACCCGAAAATATCTTTTACATTTTTTCTGAAAGAACGCACGCTCCCACCCGAAAACAGGTTGAGACCTCCCTCATAATAATTACATAAATCCATCATTCTCGATAGAGGTGAAAACTTCGCACTGTTGGTTCTGTAGGTGGGTAAGTGAAATGAAACATGATTTCTGAGGTGTCTAGCAGGAACATGAAAGTTAATTTCCTGAAGAATTTCAGGACAATCTATTTGGTTCGATAAAACTTTAAAAATAAAGGTGATGTCATTTACTGTTCGCCTATCCTTCAAACTAATCATTCCGAAATGATTCAGCCGTACAAAATAATTGTCAGGATCACCACGATTCAATTGGAATGATCATGTATATGGCATAGAAAGCTTGATTCAGTTTATTACAAGTAGATTGAACGTATTCGGTACAAGGCAGAGTGTTATCCTCATGAACTTCTAGGAATTTAGTACATGGTTTTGATTACAAGGTGTGGTTGATAGTGAGACTTCTCTAACCAGTATCGCTCAGACGAAAGCAGATACATTCTATCTTATCAACATTCAAAATTGAAGCATTTTCACTGCCCTAGCGATCAAAACAACTCATAACCGTGTCACATTTCATTGAAAGCTCCCCAGGGTTCTCCGTTGCGAGATGTGCAAATGAGGTGTCATCAGCAAATATGACCGTCATCTACAAACAAGTTACATCAACATAATCCGGAAGATCATTGGTGAATAATAGAAATATCAAAGGTCCCAGCACGAATGAATTTGCGCTCGCATTTTTCAGAACATCTTGAGGGATATCAATAATCGATTATTTTCATTAGAGATGTCCCATCAAAAAGTAAATGTTTTGTCAACACTTTAGATAAAAGTCGACCAGAAGTATTTGTTTATGTTTTGAATGTATTATTTGATCGCTGAGTTTTGGAGAAATGGTTCTATTGATGAGTTTTTTTTTTTCAAATTACACACTCAAAAAAATGTTTATGCAATATAGATTTAGGCATGATAAACTTACTCTATCCAGCATAGTAGCGCATCGAAGATCAGGAAGGAACGCTTCCTCCAACAATTTGAAGAACAACTCTTCTGTCTCAATGCCATATACCCTTTCCAAGAATAAAACCACTGACTGCTTATGACCAGGTATCAGACCAGAAGGCATGTCGGACTTAGGTCGTTCTTCTCCAGCTGCGGGGTTGTGCAGAGAGAACTTTAGACTCAAAACACCTTGAAGATCTTCAAGTGGTACTAATGACCGCAAGATAGCTCTGGCCCTCAACGATTCATTTTTACCCTGAAACATTATATATTTGCAAATTTCTTGAACAGTAAGCACATTTCGACAGCAAGCTTAACTGGAAATAAATCACATAAGCAAGGAACGACATCAACTAAATCTCAAGAATAGGTTAGTGTATCTGAACAGGAATAAAAATCTATAGAATTTCATTGAAACGTGACTTTCATTTAATGTTCAATGACAAATTTGAAATGTTGTTTTCTTAATATATCAGATCTGTAATAACCATAGATGTCAGTCTACAGCGTTACAAATCAGTGTAATATATTGATTATTACACGAACGAAAGCGCTCAAACTCCTGGCCCGGTGTCAGTGCTTTTATATATTTTTTTAACGGCATATCGGTTTTTCATACATGCAATAATCAATTAGGCGCATATCCTTTCAGCCTTAAGATGTGATTTCGTTGCGAAGTCCAACGTTAGCGGCCCGGCGCGACGTGCAGCCGTCGAGCACTGCTTCAGTGCTTTTCAATGGCAATGATTTCGTCGGGGCGGGTTGTCTTGAAGACGAGGCGGCCCGCCATCCACGGCCACGTCCCGAATGCTCGAAAACATATCGGGATGCGAACGCCGCGATAGTTTTATGATCAAAGGGGCCCGATAGAATCATCATTCGAGATTATTAAGATTTAGGAGTTGGTTACAGAGTTTGTTTTGCTTTGGGGTCGTACAATCGCACATTAATTAACAGTTGTTTGTGAGAAATGAATGCTTTAAAGTTATTTTTCTGCTTTTATTTTATACTAGCTGGCCCGGCGAACTTCGTACCGCCTAACTTAATAAAAAAAAATGCTCGGTATGAATGAAGTTTTATTATTAGTTTCGATTAATTGTACATGATGTTGCTTACTTACAAATCAGAGTTTTCCTGGAATACTGGCTATTTATGAGGTTTCAATTTGATATTGACAGACACACAGTTATGATACAGTCTCGTAATTAATTTGAAGCTTTCTGATTAACTGGTGGTGCGTAAATAAACAAAGATGACGGTTTTCTGACCCGCGAACACGCGACGTATAATTGTCCATGCGCCATGTCCCCATATCAAAGGAAAAACAAAATTGTTACATTATCAGAATCCAAATGGCTCAAATCCCTTCAATTATGTACAATTGTGCCATGATATAAAGAACACCCTGAATAGTAATGGTTTATTTTCAATTATGTATGCCTCGAAAGTATATTTTTTAACACAATTGAATGAAATTGTACGATTTGCGTGAAAAATAGCAAGCTGCAATTGAACTTAAAAGAAATCCTGTATGAACATTTCAGACAAATACATTATGAGAATCCATCCAAGGTACCTATTTAGTTAATGCTTTGTTTGTGGAACAAATCAATTCAATCGCGTACAATTGTGCAGTGATATGAAGAACACCCTGTATAGTAATGGTTTTTTTTCAATGATGTATGCCTCGAAAGTATATTTTTTAACACAATTGAATGAAATTGTACGATTGGCGTGAAAAACAGCAAGTTGCAATTGACGTTAAAAGAAAAACACCCTGTATGAAAATTTCGGTCAAATACATTATGAGAATACATCCAAGGTACCTTTTTAGTTAATGCTTTGTTTGTGACACGAATGAGAATGACTTCAATCGCGTACAATTGTGCCGTGATATAAAGAACACCCTGCATAGTAATGGTTTTTTTTTCATTGATTATTTATTACTATTATTGAAACAGTGATTAGAGTTGAGGCCTAGGCCTATAAACTCCCAGAAAAAATACAAAAATCCAAAAAAAATATCGCACAGGACTGCTTGAAGAGCGAAAAAAAAACAGATTATCGGAAAAAATTAAACAAAAAGATTTCTTCCACTCAAACACCATCCATCATAATTGTTTTTAAATGAGTTCACCGACACTGAGTCAACCACCACAGGAGGCAACGCGATACACACTCCGAATATCCGATTAGATAAAAAGTGCTGCCTTTGCACTGTCTTGAAGTTCTCCTTGCGGAGCTTGAGAGCATGGCCTCGCAAACGACGGTCTGAGTTCAACGTGAACAGGTCACACAGGCTAACTCCAAAAAGACCATTCATAGCCCGATAAGCGGTGATGAGGTCACCACGAGTTCTCCGGTGCATGAAAGTAGGTAAGCTCATTATGGAGATTCTTTCACTATATGACGGGCGCGAGACCCCATACGGGAGGCGTGTTGCACGGCGCTAGAGACCCTCCAGCAATAACATATCGCGGCACAACATCGGACTCCCAACAGGCCCGGCGAACTCAATGATGGGCCGCACATAAGTTTGGTATACAGCCGCACATGTCAAAGGATCACATCTGACAAATGCTTTCTGGATCAGGAATAAGGATCTCTTTGCTTTGTTGACCACATGAAGAATGTGATCAGACCAACTCAAGTTATCCGTCACCACAACACCCAAATCACAATAGCTGCCAGATACAGGGATGACAACTCCGTTGAGATGGTAACTCCGTCGCGGATTACGGGTACCCATGTGTAGAACGACGCACTTCTCAACGCTGAGTGGCAGCTGCCAGTCCTTACACCACCGCGAGATGGAGTCGAGGTCCTTCTGTATAGTAGAGGCGCAACTGGAGGGGCTGAATATCTTGGTGTCATCGGCGAACTGTGAATAGTGAGAGCCAACATGGTGTGGCAAATCCGAAATATATAGCAGAAAAAGAACTGGACCCAACACAGAACCCTGTGGTACTCCACTTAACACGGCTCTCGAGGAGGAGGAGACAGAATCAATAACACGGACCTGAAAGGTGCAGTCTGAAAGAAAAGCCTTTATCCACGAGAGGAGGTGGCCACGAACTCCGATATGATCGAGCTTGTATAAGAGACGCCTATGAGGCACGCGGTCGAAGGTTCTGGCAAAATCGAGGTAGATTACATTAACCGGGTAACCTCTGTCTAGAGACATTTACCAGAAATTGACGCATTCAAGTATATGTGTGATGACCGAGCGCCCCGGGAGGAAGCCGTGCTGGCAGTTGGGTATTATGCCGTGCTCGAGTGAAAATTGAAGAACTTCATCCAATATAACCCTTTCACAAATCTTTGCTATGACCGGGACCAGGCCGATAGGGCGATAATTGTCAGCACAACGCTTATCTCCCTTCTTGAAAATTGGCGTTACACGTGCACTCCGCCAAGAGGAAGGGATGGAGGATGTTTCGAAAGAGCGAGTGAAGATCAGAGAGAGCCGGAGTGCCAGAGAATGGGCACATTCCCCAAGTAGCCTGGCAGAAAATCCGTCAGTTCCAGGTGCAGACTGCACGTCTAAGGAAGAGAGTTTGGCCTCTTGAATGGACGGAGAAAAATTATGTCCTTGGATTCGACGGACATACGAGGGGTCACTAACGCGCGGGGTGGACCAGTTTCATGGGTGAAAGATGACAAAAAAGAATCGGCCAAAACGTTCGCAGTTTCCTCCAGGCTTGAGCACGGTTTGTTGTCCCTGTCATAAACCAATGGAGCCTCAACCTTGGTGTTCAATGTTGACCTAACGTATTTAAAAAAACTCTTACGATCATTAGATCGCAACAGCTTCAGTTCGTAGTCCCTTTTTGCTTTAGCGATGGTAGACGATAAGGAATTTGAGAAACTCCTATGAACATCATATTCTGTTCGCTGTTTTCTACGAGTATAGCACTGCCAAAATGATTTCTTATGCCGAATCAACCTGATTATATTTGCGTCGATCCATGGTTTTGAAATGGAGGGGATTTTTCTAATTGATGTGCATTCGTCAACCAGGCCCTGCAGCGTCTCAGTGAAGATGTTCCACATAAGTTCGACAACAGCAGCCGGCTGCAGCAGATACAACCAATTTATCGTCCCAGCCAAACCATCCAGCTGTTGATAGTTTGTAATTTTTTGGGTTTTAATGTATCTAGCACTAGTTGAGGGGAATATGAGCTCCAACTTACAATGTACGATGACATGATCAGATTTACCCAGAGGTGGATGCGGCTCAACACCTCAGACAGTATCGGGATCATTGACCAGCACCAAGTCTAGGAGTGAAGGAGTCCGAAGATTGCGAAAAAGAGTTGGAAAATCCACTAACTGAGTCAAGTTGTTATCGTGGATTGTGTCAACAAATATGGCGGAAGTTGAGTTGTAGACTTTAGAGGATAAGGACCAAACGACATCTGGCATGTTAAAATCGCCCGCTATGTATAGATTTCTTTTGTTCGTGAATAAACTGCCAAGTAAATCGGCAAGCGTACCATTGGATATGTTGGGGCGTGCTCGGTAGATGCAACCAATAGTGAAACAGCAGGAATCCTTTCTGTAGAGATCAATAAACAAACTTTCTATTCTTGTCAGATTGGGTGTTGAAGGCCGGAGTGAGAAGGAATTAGAAACAGCATCAGACACATAAATACATACACCACCGTAACCAACCGTGGTTGTGCTATCATTCATATAGATGGAATAGCCCGGAAATGCCACCACGCCATCCGGGATTCCAGGATGAAGCCAGGATTCGGCTATGAGAACGAAAGTCGATGTATGCCTCGAAAGTATAATTTTTAACACAATTGAATGAAATTGTACGATTGCCGTGAAAAAGAGCAAGTTGCAATTGACGTTGAAAGAAAAACACCTTCTATGACATTTTCGGACAAATACATTATGAGAATCCATCCAACGTGCCTAATTAGTTAATGCTTTGTTTGTGGCACAAACCACTTCAATCACGTACTATTGTGCCGTGAGAAATAGAACACCGTGTGTAGTAATGGTTTATTTTCAATGATGTATGCCTCGAAAGTATCTCTTTTTACTCAATTGAATGAAATTGTACGATTGGTGCGAAAAACAGCAAGTTGAAATTGACGTTAAAAGAAAAACACCCTGTATGAAAATTTCGGACAAATACATTATGAGAATTCATCCAAGGTACCTATTTAGTTAATGCTTTGTTTGTGGCACAAATCAATTCAATCGCGTACAATTGTGCAGTGATATAAAGAACACCTTGTATAGTAATGGTTTATTTTCAATGATGTATGCCTCGAAAGTATATTTTTTAACTCAACTGAATGAAATTGTACGATTGGCGTGAAAAACAGCAAATTGCAATTGACGTTAAAAGAAAAACACCCTGTATGAAAATTTCGGACAAATACATTATGAGAATGCATCCAAGGTACCTATTTAGTTTATGCTTTATTTGTGGCACAAATCACTTCAATCGCGTACAATTGTGCAGTGATATGAAGCACATCCTGTATAGTAATGGTTTATTTTCAATGATGTATGCCTCGAAAGTATAATTTTTAACACAATTGAATGAAATGGTTCGATTGGCGCTAAAAACACCAAGTTGCAATTGACGTTAAAAGAAAAACACCCTGAATGAAAATTTTGGTCAAATACGACGTTAAAAGAAAAACACCTTGTAGAAAAATTTCAGACAATTTCATTATGAAAATCCATCCAAGGTACCTATTGAGTTAATGCTTTGTTTGTAGCACAAATCACTTCCATCGTGTACAATTGTGCCGTGAGAAAAAGAACACTCTGTATAGTATTATATATTTTCAATGATGTATGCCTCGAAAGTATATTTTTTAACACAATTGAATGAAATTTTACGACTATGGCGTGAAAAAGAGCAAGTTGCCATTGACGTTAAAAGAAACACACCCTGTAGACATTTTTATATTTATTCACCTTTTAACCTTCTCTGGACTTCCACAAATAATTCAAGACCAAAATTAGCCAAATTGGTCCAGCCGTTCTCGGGTGAGTCTTTGACCACTGCATTAATTTTAACCAAAGATTCCTCTCATCAAATGAAACACTTTTTTCATTTAACATTTTTCCAAATTCAGCTCAGGTAAAAAGATACAGGCTGTTGAAATTTTGAAAAAAAATCAGTTTTTATTTTGTAGCTTTGACATCCTTTTTTCGAATAAAATGAATGTTGGCGTAAAGTTTCCTTTAACTATGATACATATTTTCCAAATATTAGTTATTTTCTACTTCTACTGGTTTTCTAGTTATGGACTCGTGGATTCATAAAACTAAACGAAATTAGCATAAAGAAAGCATATAAAGTTTTTCTTGAGTCATTTCAAGAATATTCCATCGTTTTAGAAGATTAAATTATTCTTCATCATTTCTCCTTAAACGCACCGTTTTCGAGATATTCTTCATTGAATGTTTTAAAATGGAAAACTCCAGAAATTTCACTACTTCTATGGATCCGTCCCTGAGCGTTGGAATCCCGAATCAAGCTGTAAACCACGTTACCATGCCTTATTCTCTTCCGCCAACAATGTCATAGATAATTTATATGCGGGAGTGTATTAGCACATTGTGAAATCTTTAAACGCTTATAACTTTTTACCTGAGCCGAATCTGGAAAAATGGTAAATAAAAAAAGTGTTTCATTTGATGAGAGGAATCTTTGTTCGAAATTAATGCAGTGGTCAAAGACTCACCCTGTATATAGATACTAAAGTATTAAAATGAATCATAAATGCCTACAAATTTTGAAATCTAAAGTATTTTGTTGTGTTTATGGATATAATAGTTGTGACAACATTGTGTTATTTCATTTTTATGTCCTAAATATGAAGTTGGATGTTGCATCGTTGAAATACTCAACAAAAATGGACGTAAGAAAAATTATGATACCAACATTTACAAAATGAAAAATGGTACTAACTGGGTATTTAGTTTTGTGATGACCCTTTGGAAACATTAGTTCACAAGGTTTCGAGAATTTTTTTTACAACATGCTAACTGTGTTAGCAGCAGTATTGGAACCTTTGGTATATCAATTTCCGTAAATAAAATATCGAAACTACACAAACATCCTTCTGCTACACTGAACCTACTTCTGAAAGTTCCCTGAAACTAATATTCATAGAGGGCGCAATCGCGAATAAATATATTAATAACTACTTCTTCGGAGATATTGGGATTTTTAAACTATTTGTGGATTGCTTCTTCAAATCTCCATGGATAAGATTCAAATCGAAATAAGATTGGCATCTATTAAGTCTAAAGAAACCTCAAAACCTTTCGCCGTTTGTATTAAGATGGGTTTCAATGAGTATACTATAATCTTGATATCCTTCTTGTGTCCTAGATTTGTATAATTCGTGAGGTTCTCTCGTGTGAGGGACAATTTCTCCAAAAAATCCGCATCTTCTAATGAAATCAATACAACTGCGCTGCTTCTGGATTCATTTTATAGCAGTATTCACGTCACGACGTTTAAGAAACGACTACTGAAACGTAGACACAGTCGTCGCGAGGAAAACACTCGGACGTAACGGATAGCCGTCACCTCAAAACGTCGCGGCAGGCCACGAACGCCAGACGTCGCGACGAAATTGCACCTTATGACGGACCGGACACCGAAAGCGGAGTTCAGTGGAGCTGAGTCAGAGGGGGCAACAGATTGCGTAGTGGACCCCAGCTCAATCAGCAACTTGCCTAGCATCGGTATCCAACTCGTATTCCGTACAACATCTTTAAAAAATGGGAAAGTTGGTCATGTCCGAATTGAAACAAAAAAAATTGAAAATTTTACACTTAGTTAGGAATCTGATAATTCAGACATCGAATTTATGGCCAATCATCAAATGATACTTCGGGTGGTGCATTCAACATTCTATGTTTTTTTTCTTGGTTTTCTCTTCTAAAAATATCTACTATGAAAATATTTTTAATTCTTTCGTAATTGCTTCTGCGTAAGAAACGCAAGATATTTATGGAACATTGTTCCATAAAGCTTACAGTGACTCTATACAAGACAGTGGCGACAATAGTGTTCCTATTCTAGAATTTAGCCTAGTCATGGCGGCTTAAACCATGTGAAACTAACAGCTAATCAACAAGTGGAACACTATTGTCACCACTGTCTTGTATAGAGCCACTGTATGAAAGTGTACAGTGAATCTATACAAGTCAATAGTGTTCCTATTATTGATAAGCTGTTAGTGTAATATTGTTTCAGCCGACGTGACTAGGCTAAATTCGCCTATTGTCGCCACTGTCTTATATAAAGTCACTGTAATAAAGCTCAGCCTGCAGCGCTCTCCCAGTTCAGCAAGTGTAGTTCGCCAGACCTGCACAAGCAGGGACCTGCAGATGTAGGTAGCCAAGGCCGTCAGGGCGGTCGATAGGATCTTAATTGATGTGCGAACCCATCCTTTCTGAAGTATGAGCTTCGCGCAGTGATCAATGGCAACAAATTATGTTTGATCTACACAGGGTGAAGTATTTTCCATTAGCAATTTTGCAACAACTGACCGCCGCTTACATCCCTTTGGTGATAACGGGGCCATCTATGAACCAATAGGAACACTCAATCAGTGAGATCCCAAATATAGTCTAATCGTATCTGCTGGGAATGATGATACGGTAGCGCCACTCTTTGTAGGTTTTGGTTATAGATACGTCAGACCGCATGCTCATTATCCCGTCGGCTTCCAAGATGGCCTGCAGAGAACCGGGACCGAACCTGATAATATCAGGCTCATTGGGATCCATATGGTTAAATCTGTATGTCGCCATCAGGGCCACGCTCCTGATTACTTGGAGAATAGGCGCGAGGTCTAGTGGGCGTTCCATCATGCACGCAGATCTCTGGATTTTCGCAAGTTTGCACTTGTAAAGTGCAATCTCACCATCACGTTTTGTCAGTAAAGTAGTAGAGCTGTTTCGGAGCCAGTTCCCACCATCCCACCTATCTTCATAAGTCCGCTGTCAGGCCCCTAGGCAGTGCCAGGCCTTGTGAATTAACGCAGACGCAATATCAAAAAAATTTGTTCAAATTGCTTTTGCGCGCATGTTCTATTGTCTTTTCACCTGTATTGAACACTTTTAATTGAATTTACCATCGATATAGACTGTTCTCTCAGCTTTAATAGGATATGAATACATTTCTTACCATTTGAATGACACACTTGAGTAATGACAGAATCGTCTAAGATCACAGAATTTGTAATACTGACATATGTATTCTATCCGAATTGAAATTCGTTAAATATCTGATAATATACAAAAAAACGTCACAAGTAATTTTAGGATACGATATTCACGAAATTCCGCGAAAATTAGCGCGTCGGCATTCTAGAATTAATTACCGATGGGTGATTCCATTATCGCGGGTGCAACATTTAGAGGCATGTTTTAATTTCATGTAATTAAATAAAGAAAATTTTTGATGAAATTAGCCTTTAAAAGACTACATTTAAATATTACAAGGATTCTAAAAAAATATTTCAAAAGCCAGATGGAAGGTTCAAATTGTCATCGCGGGTGCAACAGATTTGGCCCAACCTCTCCAGATCATAGACAAAAAACGCATAGATCTGTTAGTTGTGATACATTTAATATGTTATGCCTCAATATGTTTAAGTAACAAAGCACATAAAATGAAAACTTTAAACAAAACAAAAATAAACAATGAATTATTCATTTTTTAACGAATCGCGGGTGCAACATCAAATTGTCGCGGGTGCAACCAGTCTAGATCAAGTGAATATAGAATTCAATTTAACTTATATAGGAAAAAAATGAGAGATCAAACCATATTTATTACTAAATAGTACAATTTTGTTATCGCTTATATTAATTATTTCTTTTCAAATAGGTACCTACGTCAATATTCGTAGAAAATTCTATGAACATATTATTTCCATCAGTATTTTTCTCCGGCGCTTCCAACTTCGCGATAATATCATCAAATTGTACGTCTGCTATGTCGTTAACGATTTTAATCGTCGTCATAAATTGTACTCTGATTTCTCCATCTTCATCCATATCGCTATGACACAACCCCACATAACGATATCGAGTAATTTTTTTGCCGCTTTTGTAGCGCAGATGTACGAGCACATAGAAACCAGCGCAAATATATTTTGGTAAGACAGCAGCTTGGACAGTAGCAGTTACAGGACATGCTTCTGGCGATAATACTGAAGCTTGAAGAGACGTTGATGGAGTTTCATCATTTATAAATTCATTATCTGATTCATCTGTAAACATCAGAAACGTGCCTTCTCTGTTTAAGGGGCAATGAACATTTACTCTGATCCGAAACTGAAGGCACAGATATATCAGGAAACGGAACTTCTTTTCGTAAAATGTGATTTGTAAGAGGTTCCAAATTGTCATCGGTGCAATCACTTTCTGTAATAACGTCAAAACCAATGTGCATATAAAATGAGACAGTGAGATGCACGCCACAGAAATGCTATGAGCCTCTTCAGATTGGAAGAAATGTTTTAATTGAATGCCTGGTATTTTAGTTAGCCCCTCCCATTGGGCATCAAGCATGGCTATCTTTTCTTCAACTTCTTCTTTTGCTACAAATTAAAAGCCGATGTTCCTAGAGCGACTTTCTTCTTCGCACTAATAACAAAAAAAACAACTAATAGCGTGATTAAAACATCAATGTCGGGAATCGTCTATAGCGGAATCGCCCCGAGTTTTAATTGGATCGGATTTGTATATTTTGAGTTATAGAGCAAATATCGACAAAATTTCAGATGAGTATAACTCCAAAACGGTTTAGCCGATTACGCCTATTAACAAACAATATACATCCGATCATGTTCAAATTTGGAACTTGGCTGTAGAGTTAGGTTTTGACGGCTCTTGCAAAACTTGGATGAATACATTCATGCAATGTTGGACGAATACATCCTGATATCGTTGTTGCGCCTTCAAAGTGCGACATGTGAATTTTGATAAATTGTGCATTCATACACTTAGCGTGTTTGCAGGAGCATATTTTCGATTTCGTACTTGTCGCTTTTCGATCAAATTCAACTGGAACCGAAACTAGTGTGATTATCACATGGCAGCTTTTAACGAAATATCCATCTTGCGCAGTTCTTAATCGAAATATACACTTAACGCATTTTGCACAATATATGCACATGTCGCGTTTTGAAGGCGCAACGACGATATATAGAATTTTTTCAATGATTTTTTGAAATTTTCTTATGATACGATCCTCACGAAATTTAGCAAAAATTTTCGCGTCGGCATCCACGACTAATTACCATGTTTGAATTGGATCGGATTCGAAATTTTTGGGTTATTGAGGAAATAACAACCAAATTTCAGATGGGTATAACTTCAAAACCTTTTGGCCGATTATGCCCATCAACAAACTCTAATGTCTCATTTGGATGCGTAACCTACCCTAAAAATTGTAAATAGCTATCTCTTTCCGCTCCCAAGTTATCGTGAGATAAATAATATTTTTTAATAATTGTTTTATATTTTCTAGTAATACGATTCGCACAAAATTTCACAAACGTCTTTGTGTCAGTATTCTACAACTAGCTATCAAGTTTTAATTTGATCGGATCTGCTTTGGTTGAACACAAATTTTAGTGCTCGGAAACCGTTGGGCCGATTACGCCCATCAACGAACTTCACGGTCCTATTTGAACGTGCCACCTACCCTGAAAATTTCAAGTCGTCATCTCTTTCCGTTCGAAAGTTATCGTGACAGCTGGCCAGACAGAATCAAATTTGTCCTCGGATTCTTCATAAGTGAGTCGAACCTTATCGTTTGAGCCCATTTACGGCTCAAAACATCGAAAATTGCAGACATTTGAGTGAAATGACAGCAAGCTGTTTCCCAGAACATACGCGCAAAAATCAAAACATGTTTTATTATAGAATTTTGTAGGAGTTTTGGAGAGAAAATTAAAAAAAAAACACTGAATACTTATATGGCATCATAAACCAAAGCAATATTTCCTCCAGATTTGCGTCTTCCAATTAGTATCCATGTACTTATTCCCGCTTGGATCGTACAACACCTTCTCCTCCCTCATACATTCGATCAACAATAAAGTCTTCCACATCCATTGCACATTAATTAACACTGAACCAAATTAATATAATTTCAGAGACTGCCCTGTGACAACAAGCAGAAAGAAAGGATGACACTAAGTAACAAAACCACTCGGCTGTGTGGCAGTGGTGAGTAGGTGTGGATGACGTGGAGATAGATGCATAGAATACACGGTGAAGACACACTTTGACATATTTTCGGCCGAATTGCGGTCTGAATACTGTCAAAATACAAGGATTTTGTTCTACTTCAGTTTTCACCGATAGATGCCGGCAGTAGAAATTTTATGGACAAAATTATCGACATGTCAAATTAAATTTGAATCTTTGTTTATTCTAGTATCTTGTAGAAAGTCGTACCGTTTGCTGAAATTTAGGATTTTGAGTATTTTGTTCAACGTCCTTGTGTTCCGCGCCGAAAGTAAGCCAAATGTTTGCTGTGTGAACTCTGAACGAGTATCCAGAACCATTTTAATCAAATATCATTTTCATTTCGAAAATACTTCAGGAGCAGATTTCTAATATCAAGATATTAATTATAATATTAATAATATTGAAAGATCGCTGATACCGTTAATTGTTAATAAACCAACAAAGGAGAACGCTAAGACTTGTTGATTTACTATAATCTTGCCGATTGATGAACATAAACTGTTTTAACAGTTGAAATTAAACATTAAGGTATAACTCTATCTTCTTATATATAAAAATGAATCGCAAAATGTGTTGGTAAGCGCATAACTCAACAGTGCCTGGACCAATTTCGCTAATTCTTTTTTTAAATGTTCGTTGAAGTCCAAGGATGGTTTTTACGGGGAGAAAATGTCGAATAATTGCCGGGAAAACCCTAAAAACAGCCCTTTTCTTTTTTCCATACAAACGTTTTCTAACTAAAATGTAGAGTCAATTTGAACTTTATGGCTATTCAATAAAGTTGACGTTGGGGTTGGAGTTGTAGTTGGATTGGAGTTGGAGGTGGAGATGGAGGTGGAGGTGGAGTTGGAGTTTTAGTTGGCGTTGAAGTTGGCGTTGTGGTTGGCGTTAGGATTGGAGTTGGCGTTGTAGTTGGGGTAAGAGTTGGTGTTGGAGTTGGCGTTGGGGTTGGAGTTGAAGTTGAAGTTGGAGTAGGCATTGTGGTTGGCGTTGGTTATGGAGTTGGCGTTGTAGTTGGAGTTGTAGTTGGACTGGAGTTGGAGGTGGAGATGGAGGTGGAAATGGAGATGGAGGTGGAAATGGAGTTGGAGTTTGAGTTGGCGTTGAAGTTGGCGTTGGGGTTGGCGTTAGGATTGGAGTTGGCGTTGTAGTTGGGGTTAGAGTTGGTGTTGGAGTTGGCATTGAAGTTAGTATTGGGGTTGGAGTTGGCGTTAGCGTTACAAAATACATACAACCCTAAATTTTCACCCTTCTATCACCAACCCCCATTTTTTAATAGTCATTTTAGGAATTAATCAGAGTTGGAGTTCGCGTTGTAGTTGGCGTTGGGGTTGGAGTTGGCGTCGGAGTTGGAGTTCGAGTTCGAGTTGGAGTTGGAGTTGGAGTTGGAGTTGGAGTTGGAGTTCGAGTTGGAGGTGGAGTTGGAGTTGGAGTTGGAGTTGGAGTTGGACTTGGACTTGGACGTGGACTTGGACTTGGACTTGGAATTGGACTTGGACTTGGAGTTCGAGTTCGAGTTCGAGTTCGAGTTCGAGTTGGAGTTGGAGTTGGAGTTGGTGTTGGAGTTGGAGTTGGAGTTGGAGTTGGAGTTGGAGTTGGAGTTGGAGTTGGAGTTGGAGTTGGAGTTGGAGTTGGAGTTGGAGTTGGAGTTGGAGTTGGAGTTGGAGTTGGAGTTGGAGTTGGAGTTGGAGTTGGAGTTGGAGTTGGAGTTGGAGTTGGAGTTGGAGTTGGAGTTGGAGTTGGAGTTGGAGATGAAGTTGGCGTTGGCGTTGGGCAGGCGTTGAGGAGGCAGTACGAAGTCTGCCGGGCCAGCTAGTTAATTAATAATTATATTCATTATACAATTCAGTTATATATTGAGAAGGAATGAAATTACATGTTATGAAAACTAACAATGTTATTTGTCAACGATGAAAGGACTAGCAGAGAACAAAGTTCATAGTAACCACACAGTGTGATTGCATCAAAGTTGAATAGCTTCCCTAAAGCGTCATTCTTTTTGGCGCTCTTATAATATAATATTATTTGTTTCAAGGATATTGTCACACGACATCACGACAAGAATAGCAACTGGCTTGTGGTAGAGGCAGTGTATTGAAAATTAGAACATTTGTTTGTTCAAAATATTTTTCTAGCGAATATATATTGAATAAAAGATTGAAACGTAGTACACTACCCTCTATTTGGTTAGTTTATCAATTTAATGAATAATTTTTGATATTTCATCAGTATACTTTGTCTGAATAATAGATAGCTATCGAATCAAATATAGTTTGCAATCTAATTGCTGGGATAAAAAGTTGTCAAGGGGTATTGGGTGACTGAAAAAATGCTGTATGCATGAGAATGTTTTGATGAAGTTTCAAATTATACATCGAAAATAATAAGTAATAAGCTGTGTAATCCGCCAAACCTACAACTGACCCATTCAATCTTAAATGCAGCATACTGTTATCATAGACCGTATAAAATGAGGTGTAAGAGAGCTAATATACAAGGCACTGCTAAAGATAAATATACAGTTGAAATCGTCAACAAATTGGTTCATGAATTAGGAATACATTGTCAATGATGAGCGAAAAAAAATGTCTTGATGGGTACAAACATGGCCTTACCAAAGCTATGACGGCAGTATCGGGAGCGCAACGTCCTAGAAGATCCACGAGTGTGCAGTAGAAATTCAATATGGCGGCACCTGTGTCGATATAATCCTCGTCCTCTTCACTTTCGGGTAGCGGGTGAGAAAATTGTCCATTTTCCTGCTGGCCTTCTGCTTCATCCATCATTTTTCTTCTGTCGGCTATTTTTTCTGACATCTGTGATAGGAAGTAAAATATTTCGATATGAAGGATATTTCGAGAAATATGGACTATGAATACAATCATATTACGACTATGCATTTCATATAAATATTCGCTTGTGAGAGTTTGGAGCATCAGTTGTGTTATTGTAGACTTTGCTATTGGGTCCTCAAGCCACCTAAAGTAAAGCACTGTTAATTTTTGATCCAACAGTGAAGGATGAACGCTACAGTCTAACTAGGGAATGTCTTTCCTAGCACGGTATTGAACTCGGGACCTCACGGCCTAGTAAAATGATCTACCATTGAGCTGGAAGTATTACTAAAATATAATACAATAAATTAGCTCAAATCGCAATAATATTCGGCACGTAAATATGATGAGTTTTAATAGTGTTAAAAGTTTGAAATAGAGAACTTTGTACGATAGTACAAGTACAGCGCTGAAGATAACAAACTCCGCAAAGATTTTTCTTGAAAGTTGTTATTCGACTTATGGGCTATCCTTTTGTCAACCTCTTATGTAAGTTGAAGATTTCTCACATTTTCAACGGAATCATTTTCATGAATTACTGCCCCCTGTCCCCCTAAATACTAGACGCTCCCCAGATATGAATCTCTGCAATTTCTTTATGTCAGTTCTTTTGAAATCCTCAATGTATCACGAGGGAAAGGTGAATTATGTAGGAGAATTAAGACATTGATGTGAAAATGGATGAGAAGATATTCTTGGACAATACAATATCAATTCCGTAGAAGTGACGTTGATACACCCGTCAGATCCTCATTTGAATCAATTTTATCGGTGAGTTATTGAGTGTTGTTATTTTTCAACCAGATATCGAACTCAATTTAATAAACTATTTATCAAAAAAATGGTTGGTAAAAGTTATTAAGATATGGATCCCATTAATTGCGATTCCACACATCGAACGGTTCAAATTACTTTTCGTCAAACACCTCTGATTGAGTTGAAGCAACTGCAAGGTGAAATGTGTGTTTACCAAATGATCGTGTTTTAAGGGGCGTATTAGACTCAATTTCAAGTCAATGGAACAACTTTCCCATGAGCTATTTCAAATGGCTTATTTTGAAGAGTTCTACAACCTCACAAAAACCCTGGATATATATTTTCAATTTTTGGCTCTACTGTTTAAAATACTAGAATAAAATTTTAGAATATGATTACAATATTAAGTATTATACCTTATTGGCATCAATGATGGCTCTGAGAAGTCCTTCACCTTCTCCTCTAAGGGCGGGCCCCAAACATTCTGGCCTTCGGATCAGCAGCCTGATTACCAGATTGGCGTTTTCTTCGACGCTCTCTCCATTAACCCAAACACAAAACCTGAGGAAATCCAAGTATCTCTCACCCTCTACAGGATCCCAACCCAAATCTGGGTAACCTTTCTCCACCAGTTCAGAATTCGACTGAAGACCACAGCGTGACAAATAAACAGCAATCTTCTCCAGGTAGTGCTCCCTTAAAGCCAGTGCCAGCTCAGTGTTCTCCATTAAAGACGAGTAAGCGACATCTAGCGGCGTCGAGCCTCTAAGGCTGGGCCTCGATAATAAGATGTTTGAGTTATCTAACAGAAAATCGAAATGCTCGAACATTGCCTTCTGGTTCTGACGTCCTGTTCTGCAGAAGTAACACAAAAACCTACAGCAGGCTACCACCATCTCATGAGATGTGTCCTGAAAACATAATCAGTAAAAACAAAACATTCACATACGAAATATATATGATAGAAAGGATTGTAGAAGGTAGTCAAATATAATAATATAATAGAGAGACATTGAAATTTCTAATTTTAGGCATATAAAAACAGCTAAAAATAAATTTTATGAAAATCATTATTCTGCCACCAAGTCAAAAATGCTTGGAAATGATATGATATCTTTTAAACGTAACTAGTTGTTAATCTGATTTGAACTGTGCATACATTTGTATTTATATAGATAGGCTTGATGAAATATATATCTGAAAAATTAGTCAAGATCGGTGTATACAAAATATTGGAATATTGCTTTATCCCGCGAACCGTACCTAAAGTAGAGAAAAGAATCTACTAATATACGGATTTTAAAAGGATTAATGCAACTACAACTCTTTCTACCCGAAAGTTTGGAACAACAAATACCTTTTCTTTCGCTGTAACCTCGCCCTCCCCTGCTTGCGCTTGGGCACTAGCGTCTGATTGAGCTTGAGACCGCCTCCCCAAAGTGTTAATCATTACTGCCATGACATTCTCGTGTATCCTGAGGATTCTTATGAGATCCGGGTGCTGGAAAAACGTGTGATTATTGACCAATTTCCACAATCTTTGCCTCATGAGTTCCTCCTCTCCCTGAGACATCTGGACGGGCAGTAGGGCGCGGATTTTACTCAAACCCACCCACATCTCGGCCACGTCTGATTTTGTTTTGGCATTAATGATGTAGGTCTTTTGAAGCGCTCGGATCAATTCACCTACGGAGTCGTACTGCCTAACGAACAGGCTGAAATTGGATAGGATATATTATTATAAAATATGATGATGCGAAGACTCGAATAAACACCAGATAGAGAATACGAATTCGGAAATGCAGTGCTTTCAGAGATTGAGAGGCACTGCCATAGCAAAGCCCTTACTTTATTTATGACTGGGCAATTCAAGATAAAATTACAATTTTGCAATATTTCACTTTCTACCTGATACTTTCGCTCTACGGGAGAAGTGTTTAGTAATAACATAATCTTGGTGGAGTGAAGATGTCTCGCATGTTTGCGACATTTTTAAGACGTTCTCGTTTAATTCAGCCATGTTAGTTACAGTAGTATTTGAAAGTGAAACAGCAATAAGTTGTTTAATTTTGATTAGCTGTAAGTCTAAACAAGAAATTACAATTGGTACTAGTTTTAATTATACTCTTGGCAAGGTTTTTTCTAACATTCTGTCAAGACCAAGTACTATATCAGATGTTTACTATTCAGATCACAAACCTGTTTTATTCTCTGGAAGTACCCCAGTAAACAGCATGGAGAAAAGTTAATCAATTTTCTGATAGCACTAGAACTGTTTTAAAAATGTATTAATTGAGTAATACTAATGATGTATTGTGTCGGGCGGCGAACCCCGCCCCATCACTGCGACCAGTCTGTCTATTGTGGCGCACCTAAATCTATTATTCACCCACGAGCTGAAGCCTCTTGATAAAGGAGATGAGTCTGGTGGGCGAGAACTTGTCCAGTTTCCTCACTCTCAGTTTGTGGACTCATAGTTCCTCAAATCTAATCCTGTCCACAGCGGGGCTGTCACACATGATGTGCTCAATAGACTCGTCGTCCTCCAGGCATAGTCTGCACTCAGAGTCCTCAAACAACCCCAACTTATTTAGGTGTTTACTGAGGCCACAGTGACCCGTGTACACAGCTGTTAAAACTCTCAGGTCTAACCTAGAGAATTTGAGCCATGAGCTGGCTCTTTCAGCTGACGGGCCAATAATCGTTGAGCGAGCATGTCTGAGATCAGATATGGCGCACCTGAGTTCCTGGACCTTTTGGTCCAACCATCTGTTGTTCTTCCACCCCAATGGCTTGAGAGAGATGCCACAAGCCGGTTCAGGTCCATTGAGCCCCGTGGAAACCCCTTGCACCATCAATGAGTCTGCCAACTCATAACCTTATATGTCCGAGAGGACTAGTATCCAGATGAGCTGCAGGCTGCATCGCACTTCCAGTTCAGCAAGTTTGGTCCGACAGTTCTGCACAAGCAGGGATGTGCAATAATTGTACGAAGCTAAGGTCTTTAAGGCGGCCTGGCTATCTGATAGGATCTAAATTAATCTGCGAACCCACTCTTTCTCAAGTATGAGCTTCGCGCAGTGTTCAATGGCTCAATGGCGAAAATTTCTGCTTGAACAACAGTCGCAAATCTACACAGGCTGATGGAATCCATCAGCAATTTTGCCTTCACTAACTGCCACTCCCACCTCAGGTGCTAACGAAGCAATCTGGGTCCCTAAGATGGTCCAATCGTCCCTGCTGGGAAAGACGACACAGTAGGGTCACTCTGTGTAGGTTTTGGTTATAGACACGTCAGACTGCATGCTCATTATCTCGTTAGCCACCAATTCGGCCTGCAGAAAACCGGGTACGAATCCGATCGCGTCAGTCTCATTGCTAGCCATATGCCGAAACCAGTATGTCGCCATCCGGGCCACGCTCTTCATCACTAAGTGAAGAGGGACGAGGTCTATTAGACGTCCCGTGACTGCGGTGGGAGTGGAGTTAAAGCCTCCAGTCTCCATCAAGCACGCAGATCTCTAAATTATCGCCAACTTGAGTTGAGACTGAATTTTTAAAGTGCAATCCCACCAAGCAATACTGCCGTAAGATATTTATGGTCTCACCACCATCACTTACAGCCAGTAGAGCTGTTTCGGAACTAGTCCCCCCCCCTTTCCACAAGTCCGCTGACAGACCCAGTGGGAGTGCCTAGCCGTTTTTGTAACAGGAGGCAGAACTCATCAAAATACACTATTTCAGAAAAAAATCGTTCATGTCAAAAAGCTATTTTGCTATTTTTTTAATACGGGTGTTTTTAAAGTTGTCATCAAAATGAAAAATTCAACAAAAAATTCCTGCGAAAGGTATCAAGATAAGTGGAGATGCAGTCACTGGAGTTGACATTTATTGACACCTCAGCAACAAATACAAATATGGTACAGCGTAAAGTGTATGGAAGAAGCGAAGAAAATTATTTACTTAATCAACAGGGCATTCCCTCAGTGTTCGGTAGGCATGGTAACGGGCAAAGCCACTTTATACCACTTATGTGTGGCCCGTCGGCTATCATGGAGATCGCTGGTCCTGTTTGGGCGCTAACAGTTGTGGATGATCTGGATCAACTCGAGCGAGGACAGCGTGTAACGCGTGTATCGTATGGTGCGGTTCGCCTCTGATGTGACGAGAGATTGTCTGTTCAGGTTTCGTTTGTTCATTGAATGCTCTGAACGCAGCAGCCTGATTGTCATCTACACAGCGTTGCATGGCTTATTTGGGTGTAATAAGTTATGAATTGAGGAGTAAAACAATATATTTTCCCCTTGCTACTTTTATTACACACAATGGCTTACTGCGTGGTTTCGTTTCTTCAGAAAACTATATTACCAATCTTCTGCTTTTATTGGTATCCTCGTCGCCAATTATTATGTAGTTGGGAATAAAAAAATATTTTTTCTCCTTGATATTTTCATTACACACATGTAGATGTTTGATATTTTTTACGTAGAAAATTGTTATTTCGGACCGGTAACGAATCGAAGACTAACTCGCTAATTAATTATGAATCCTCAGCGCATATCCTCGAGACGATCAGTCACATATCCAGTATGTTTCCCTGTCTCCAACATACAGTGCGAACATTTAAATTCGTTAAATAGTATTGATAAATTAAAGATACATAACACCTAAATATCCTTTTCTCAATACCAACAACCTGCGTGACCGTCAACTCAATTTGTACCATGAAAATTGCCGCACATCTCAGATATAACATTTCCCCAGGATTTTCGACGTGTGGAATTCACTGCGTCTGTAAACTTCTAAAAACCATCTGGATGTGCTTTACTTTTAGGTGTTCTTTTCATTACAGAGCTTTAGTATTACGCACATTGCATGTATACTCTTATATGATGTTATGTGAGTTAGGCTTAAGCATTCCTGAATAGAATGTGAATACCCTCGAACGGAGTTCGAGGAACCCAGTGTTACTTCCATATTGTATTTAGTCAGCATTTTTAGCTTTCGTTCTCCAGGAACAAAATTATTTGTCTCATTATTAATTCAGACCTGCACAGGCCTCCTCTTTTCTCACTTATGTAATATGTAATAATAAAACATTTTCTGCATTTAAACTAGTGATGTTCCGGATATCCGTATTATATCCGTATTCGCGGATATCCGAAGCAAAACAAAGATCTGTATCCGTATCTGTATCCGCCATTTTTTTGGCGGATCTCGAACGGATCTGATTAAGTTTTATATGTTATTAGACTTTCGAAATTGTGAGTGAGGGTGAATATCTAGCAACGAAAACTATTCGAAATATGTTTTATTTTCAAAGAATACTTACTTATATTTTGCACATTTGAATTGTAAAAATCAAATAAATAAACAATCTTTCTGTTTCTACCTTCTCTGGTAGTCATGAGAATATGACTACTTGGAAGTCTTCCTAATTAGATCAAAACTCAAAGCTATCTCTGATATTTTGAATAATAACAAATTTCAAATTCTCTAACTTAACAGCATTCAATCTCCATAGTAAGTTATCGTTATATGGACAAAATATAACACATAACTACAGCAACTCAAAAATATTATAAACCGTAATCGAAATTGAGCAATGGTTAATTAAACTTTAAAAACAGAGATCGAATGCGTAAGAGAGTCTAGATCCGTATCCGTATTCGTATTCGCGGATCTAGAAACTGGTGTTCCGTATCCGTATCCGCATCCGCGGATTCATACATTCAATGATCCGGCACATCTCTAATTTAAACCTGGCCACAAAGAAACACTATAAATTGAAGAATTGTACATGCTACATCCTAGAAAAATGTGATTATTGTACAACACTGGAGAAAATATCTCACAATTGAATTCAATGCAGATTGCCAAAGTTTTATATTAAATCGAAACTAAAGACGGTATTAGACTCAAGATCTGTAAATCTGAAAACATGCAAAATTCAAAATCTAATGGCACATATGAGATGTCGAATCACAATTAAAATGTATTGAAATAATTTTTAAGATTAGTTGATAATTGATAAATAACAAAATGGATATAAGCTTATAACCTCCACCTATACAGGGTGGTCCAGATCGTAACATTGAAACTCTAACCACGTATTCTACGTCAAAAATAAGCCCTAGTTTGTCATATAAACATATGTCGAGGAATGCTTTCTCTCTGAGATACAGGGCGTTAAAATTATAAAAAAAATGTTTCTTATTAATAACTTTTACACTTCTTAAAATATTTGTATGAAATTTGGGGCAGAGGTTTGAAGGATCAAGAGGCACTTTTTGAATAAAATAATTTTTTTTTATTTCACCAGTGGTGTCCGTACTGCATCGACACTGAATATTTTTAGACAAAAAAATGATACGCCACTGGTTTTTCCAACAATAAAATGTATTCTTGAAATCCTTATTCAATTTGAAGCAAATTCATTCTCCTGAGTTTTTGACGTACGAGGCACCGTTTCCGAGTAAAAAAATGAAACACTCTCATGCATGAGCAACTCGCTAAAATTTGATATGGTACATAATAATAATACTCGTAATAATAAGACTTTCTTTGTAAAAATTGTGTAATTACGAAAAAATAAGCGTTAACAGCCACACTCAAATACGAATTTAAAGAAGATGTTGGAAGTAAAGGAAAAAAAACTTTTATTTTCTAATAATTTTTACACCCTGTATCTCGGAGAGGGAGCATTTCTCGAAATATGTTTAGAGGACAAACTAGTGCTTATTTTTTATGTAGAATAGGTGGTTAAAATTTCTTGGTTAAGATCTGGACCACCCTGTAGAATTGTATATTTTTTAATACAATAGAAGATTGGTATCGTCTCTCTTTGAGATAAATTTCAACATAAGAGAATAAAAATACAAAATTATACCTGAACATTTGCTGTACTAGTTGTGGAGTCTCAATCTGACATTCCTCTGCCCATTTCACTATGGTAGCAATTAATACCTTCCTGAATATCTCTTCAGGTGTTTTCTTCTCTGGTTCAGGTTCTGGTTTAGTTTCCTCTTCTAGCTCCTTCACAGCATTAATGAAATTGTACAACTTTTTCATTGGTCCGGGTTTAGCGATTGCTTCCGATATCTGTTGAATTCAATTTTAATAGAGATTCTTCAATCAATAAAAATTACTTAAATAGATTACCTCCTCAATTGGTTCAGCTTGCAAGGCCTGCAGAGACACGTGAACCATGAGAATATCGTGAAATTCTTTCATTCTATCTGAGAGCTCATCACCCAGTGGACAATTCTCTTTATCTTCCTCTTCAACGTTTTTAAAACCTGCAAATGCAATATTAAGATAAGATAATTCACTTAAGAAGGTTAAATTAAGATATCTTATATTGAGGAGTACCCAAATATCCCTTATGTAGGAGGTAGGTACCCTCATCTTAACGACCCATTGGGCTCTTGAGCGTGGTTGGAAAATTATATGAGCAAATGATTGTGAATAGGCTGACTGAGGAATTGGAGTAAGGAAACAAACTGTCTAACAAACAAGATGGCTTGTGGAAGCAGAAGGCCCAGAGAAGGTATATATCTACTGGGACATCACCCATGAGTGCACCATGGGTCTAGTACATGGATCGCTGGTAGGACCAGCCTATGAAGAGGTGTTTGAGCTCCCCAATGAGATAGATGTGGATGCGCTCGCATAAGCAGATGATGTGCTGCTCATGGTGGAGGCTGAGAGGGAGATGGAAATATGAGGAGATTTAGTGGACCACTAGATTAGGAAGAGGAATCATCAGGCGGCAGTCCAAAAACGTAGATTTTTTACCAACACAATTTAAAGTTTCAGCCATAACACCCATATTTACATTGCAAAGATATTTGAAAAATGTCTAAATGATCGAATGACAAACTATCTGATGAGTCAGAATTTGCTTTCAGAGAACCAGTTTGGGTTTACTGTGGGTCTCAACTCGAGTGGCGCAATGCGGGAGTTGGTATAATTTGTGACTAATGAGATTAATGACGGTAATAAGTTTATCGCTGAATTTTTGAACCTGGCGAAGGCCTTTGATATGGTAACTCACTTTGGGTTCTTGGGGAGGATGGAGTTGGGGGGGGCTGTTTTGGAGGTCTTTAGGGGTTACATTGTGAAAAGGATGCTGCGAACTAAGGTGAGGAAGGCAATAAGCGCCTCGGAAACTATTTATATAGGTATATCTCAGGGGGAAAGTTTTGGGGCCAACACTTTTCGATTTGTATATTAAGGGGCTAACAAGACTTGACATAAGAGGTAAAATAATACACTATGTTGCTATTTAGTGGTAATGACTGGGAGAGTGTGCGGATGACAACTCTACATGAAGTAACGGAATAAAAGAATGGCTGGACTTTTTGCGATCGTGTTCCGCAAGGAACAGCGTTCTATCATTTTGCCACAATGCATGTATTTTTCGAATTTTTTTGCGAAAATGGTCTTAAACGATTGGGTTCGACTCTCTGATGAAGAATTAGAGGTCAAATTCAACTCTGTCCGTCCGGTCCGGCAGTTAGCACGATAAATCTCGAACAAAAGTAGTTAGAGGATTGAATTTTGCTGGGTAGGTTTGGAGCGTAAATATCTCGGACGAGTTCGTTAACGGGCGAAATCCACCAAGCGGTTTCGGAGTAAAGGCCGTTTTTAGTAAAAACGTTTTTTTTTTAATATCTCCGCAAAGCGATCACTCCATCTATCAGAAATTTGGCATCAAATTGTAGAATGAATCAAGACCTTTATTTGCATGCGAAGTTTTATACTGATTGGATGGCCAAAAAATGGCAAAAAAAAATTTCAAAAATTTTTTAATTTCGTTTCCACGAAAACTCAAAAAGTGCAAAATGCAAAAGACCAAGGCAAACACTTTTGCAAAATTTCGTGAGGATCACGTGACATGAAAAAATTTCTACTATTTTCCGGAATATTTTGCTAGAAATTCCGAAAACTATTTTTTGCGCGTATTTTCTGGGAAACATCGCGTTATCATTTTGCCCAAATGTCTGTAATTTTCGAATTTATCGCCGAAAATGCTCTCAAATGATTGGGTTCGACTCCCTGATGAAGAATTCGAAGTCAAATTTGATTCTGTCCGTCCGGCCGTTGCCACGATAACTTGAGAACTGAAAGAGCTAGCGACTTGAAATTTTGGCGCATCCCAATACGACGGACAAGTTCGTTAATGGGCATAATCGGCCCAATGGTTTCCGAGTCATAATTTTGTTTCCAACCAATATAAATCTGATCGAATTGAAACTTGGTGAATAGTTGTAGAATATAAACCTGAGCACGTTTGTGAAATTTTGTGAGAATCGTATCACTAGAAAATTAAAAAAAAAATAATTAAAAAACATTTTTTATGTCACGATAACCTGAGAACGGAAAGAGATAACGACTCGAAATTTTCAGGTTTGGTTGTGCATCTGAATGCGACATTCAAGTTTGTTTTTAAGCATAATCGGCCAAACGGTTCTGGAGTTATACCCATCTGAAATTTGCTTGTTAATTCCTCAATAACTCGAAAAATACAGAATCGATCCAATTTAAATATGGGTATAAGTTGAATAATGCCAACGCGATAATTTTTGAAAAATTTTGTGAGGATCTTATCACTAGAAATGTCTTTAAAAATCATTGAAAAAAAATCTTTATATAAGAAACTATTCATCCGACATGGCTGAAATTTTGCGAGAGCCTTCAGAACCTATCTATACTAGCAAGTTCCAAGTTTGAACACGATCGGAACTATATTGTTGGAGATCTGAACAGCCATGTGCGAGTTCAGTAGCTGGATGGGTGACCGTTGCTTTATTAAACGAATTTACCATGGTAAATTCGTAGGATAGTTGTCAAATGCCAACGAAAAAATTCCTGCGGAATTTCGTGAGAATCGTATCACTAGAAAGTTTTTAAAAAATCATTGAAAAAAAATCTATACATCAGAAACTAATCATCCGACATCGCAGAACCCAACTCCACTACCAAGTTCCAAGTTTGAACACGATCGGATCCATATTATTGGAGATCCGAGCAGCCTTGTGTGAGTTCAGTAGTTGAATGGGTGACCGTTGCCTCGATAACTTTCGAACGAAAGGATATAGGGACTTGCCATTTTCAGGGTAGGTTAAGCATCCGAACGGGAGAGTTAAGTTCGTTTTTGGGCCTAATCGGTCCAACGGTTTCAAAGTTATACCCACCTGGAATATTATTTCCTCGATAACTCAAAAAATATGGACTCGATCGAATTGAAGCTTGGTAACTAGTTGTAGAATATCGACTTGAAGACGTGTGTGAAATTTAGTGAGCACTGTACCCCTAGGAAAATTTTTAAAAATAACGAAAAAAAATTGTTTCGAGCACTGACGTGAAGTCAGGACCTTTTGCGAGTATGTTCTATTGTCCATTCTCCTGTATTTGACACTCTTAATAGAATTTATCATGGTAAATTCGATTAAGAGAGTATTCAATTCAGGAGAACGGACAATAGAATTTACCATGATAAATTCGATTAAGAGTGTCCAATACAGGAGAATGGACAATAGAACATACTCGCTAAAGATCCTGACTTCACGTCAGTGCTCGAAACAATTATTATTTCGTTGTTTTTTTTTATTTTCCTGTTAAATTCGAATCAAAAACAAGTTTTCATACCAACGGAAATATTGAGCTACATTTCGTATCCATAAAATGTCACAGAAAATGAATATTCTGATAATTTAATGATTGAGGGGCCTGGAAGTAAAAGGGTTTAAGTGCATTTTTTGAAATTCTGAGATATATGGCTTCAAAGTTAACTTGAATTTCAAATTCCAGGAATTAGTTCAAAAAACGTGGGGAAGCCCTGAGGACAGGAGCTTTGGCGCTCTTGTTCAAACTTTGACAAATTATATCTCCGAAAGTATTGGTTTCTCAGAGTTGGGAATAATATCAATGGAATCTTATGATAGAACTGCATCATGAATTAAATAAGAATCCATTGATATCATTCCCAACTCGGAAAAACCAATACTTTCGGAGTTATGATTTGTCGAAGTTTGAACAAGAGCGCCAAAGCTCCTGTCCATAGGGCTTTCCCACTTTGTCAATTTGGCTTCTCTGTGCGTCAATCCTGTTCGTAATTAAATTCAAAACGTAGGTCTATCACTCATCTCTGGATTTATATACATTAGAAAATTATAATTAGAGTATTCTTTGAATTCATATAGAATTGAGAATAATTATTTAAATTTTGAAAAATCATATCTCCGAAAGTATTAGCTTGTTAGAGTTGAGAATGACATCAATGGATTCCTATGATGAAACTGCATCTTGAAAAAAATTGAATTTAAAATTTGTAATGTAAAAAATTATATTTTTTGTTACTCCGAAACCACCTGGCCGATTCAGCGCAATAACGAACCTATCCGAGATATTAATCTCCTAAACTTACTCTGAAAATTTCAACTTTCCCATTCTCTCATTCCGTTCGAGAGTTATCGTGTTAACGGCCGGCCGGACGGAATCGATTTTGATCATGGATTCTTGATCAGTGAGTCGAACCAAATCGTTTAAAACCATTTTCAGCCAAAAATTCGAAAATTACAGACATTTGGGCAAATTGATAAGCACTCTGTTCCGAGGAACAAGAGCGCCAAAAACTTGGTTAATATTTTATATGTATATCAGAGAGTCCGATAGGAGTGAATAAAACATTATTATCACTAATTTTAGACCTTCAGATGTAATATTCTGCTCTTATAGATCTTTTTGCACGTATGTTCTGGGGAACATCGCGTTATCATTTTGCCTAAATGTCTGTCATTTTCGAATTTTTCGCCGAAAATGATCTCAAACCATTGGGTTCGACTCCCTGATGAAGAATTCGAGATCAAATTTGATTCTTTCCGTCCGGCAGGCCGGCCGGCCGTTCCCACGATAACTTGAGAACGGAAAGAGCTAGCGACTTGAAATTTTCAGGGTAGGTGGCGCATCCCAATACGACGGACAAGTTCGTTAATGGGCATAATCGGCCCAATGGTTCCTGAGTAATAATTTTGTTTTCAACCAATATAAATCCGATCGAATTGAAACTTGGTGAATAGTTGTAGAATATAAACTTTAGCACGTTTGTAAAATTTTGTGAGAATCGTATTACTAGAAAAATTTAAAAAAATTATTAAAAAATATTTTTTTTGTCCCGATAACCTGAGAACGGAAGGAGATAGCGACTTGAAATTTTCAGGTTAGGTTGTGCATCTGAATTCAACATTCGATTTTGTTTATAAATATAATCGGCCAAACGGCTTTGGAGTTATACCCATCTGATATTTGGTTCTTATTTCCTAAATAACAAATACAAAACTGATCCAATTTAAATATGATTCTTAGATGAATAATGCCAACTCAAAAATTCTTGGAAAATTTTGTGAGGATTGTATCACTAGAAATTTCCTAAAAAATCATTGAAGAGCTTTCAGAACCTATCTCTACTACCAATTTCCAAGTTTGAACACGATCGGATCAATATTGTTGAAGATCTAAGCAGCCTTGTGTGAGTTCAGTAGCTGGATGGGTGACCGTTGCCTCGATTATTTCCGAACGAAAGGCGATAGTAACTTGCAATTTTTAGGGTAGGTTGCGCATCTAAATGGGAGTGTTAAGTTCGCTGTTGGCCATAATCGTCCCAACGGTTTCGGAGTTAGACCCAACTGGAACATTATTTCCTCGATGACTCAAAAAATACAGACCCGATCGAATTGAAGCTTGCTAACTAGTTGTAGAATATCGACATAAAGACGTGTGTAAAATTTTGTGAGAAATAAAAAAAAAGTCACGGAAAAAAAATTATGAAAAAAATAATTTGTTCAATCAATGACGTGAAGTCAGGAGCTTTTGCCGGTATGTTCTATTGTCCATTCTCCTGTATTGGACACTCTTAATCGAATTTACCATGGTAAATTCGATCAAGAGAGTCCAATTCAGGAGAACGGGCAATAGAATTCACCATGGTAAATTCGATTAAGAGTGTCCAATACAGGAGAATGGACAATAGAACATACGCGCAAAAGCTCCTGAATATACGACATTGCTTGTTTTTATGAACCCTTTTACTTTCAGTCCCCTCAATTGGAATCGATTGTAAAGTATTGTTGTAGGTAAAATTTATTAACGGAGTTTTATTGAAAAATCATTCTAATGGAAGGCAATAATTACACAAATGAAGTTTTGATGTAATTGTTTATTCTTCACGGTCAATGCGATCAAATTGTGGCAAGATCATGCAGAATTTTATGGTTAGGACTAAATCTTTTGCATTTCTCCTGAAAGCAGGATGATCTGCGTCAAAATAAGTTAATCCATTTAAAGCTTCGACATTGTGCGTCCCACTTCAAGTTTTGATCCATAAAAGATGGAATTATCATACAAGTTTTCTTTTGTTCATTGGCTCTACGTCAGGATACATCTCATTAAACATTCTGCATGTTCTTGCTACCATTTGATCGCATTGACCCTGAAGAATAAACAATTTCATCAAAACTACATTTTTATTGCCTTCCATTAGAATCGTTTTCCAATAGAATCTCTATTCATAAGTTCAATAATACTTTACAATCGATGCTGATTGTAAAATTATGATTATGTTCTATGAAATTTGTACTATAATATTCCATTGGCATGCAAACTTGTATGTTCTGAGGAACATCGCGTTATCATTTTGCCCAAATGTCTGTAACGAATTTTTTGACGAAATTGTCTCAAACGATTTGGTTCGACTCCCCGATGATGAAGAATTCGAGGTCAAATTTGATTCTGCCCGGCCGGCCGTCGGGCCGTCCGGCCGTTGTCACGGTAACTTGAGAACGGAAAGAGTTAGCGACTTGAAATTTTGCATCCCAATATGACGGAGAAGTTCGTTAATGGACATAATCAGCCTGATGGTTTCCGAGTAATAATTTTGTTTTCAACCAATATAAATCCGATCGAATTGAAACTTGGCGAATAGTTGTAGAATATAAACCTAAGCACGTTTGTGAAATTTTGAGGGAATCGTATAGCTAGAAAATATTAAAAAAATCATTAAAAAATATTATTTATGTCACGATAACCTGGGAACGGAAAGAGATAGCGATTTTCAGGTTAGGTTGTGCATCTGAATGCGACATTTGAGTTTGCTTATAAGAATAATCAGCCAAACAGTTTTGGAATTATGCCCGTCTGAAAATTGATTGTTATTTCCTCAATAACTTGAGAAATATAAAACCGATCCAATTCTAACATGGTTATTAGTTGTAGAATGAAAACGCAAAAGTTCTCGCAAAATTTCGTATTTCGTATTTCGAGTATCGTATATCTAAAAATTTTTTTAAAAATCATTGAAAAAATTCTATATATTAGAAACTGTCCATCCGACATGGCTGAAATTTACCATGGTAAATTTCGATTAAGGGCGTGTCAAATACTGGAGAACGGACAATAGAATCCACCATGGTAAATTCGATTGAGACTGTCCAATACAGGAGAATGGACAACAGAACATACGCGCAAAAGCTCCTGACTTCACGTCAGTGCTTGAACCAATTTTTTAATCCGAAAAGATTACATTTTAGGTATAGGAACATGTTATATCGTTTGATTGATTCTCCTTCAATACATCTTTATGATAACAGAATATTTAATTTGAAGAAACTCACTTTTTATCGTTTTAGTATTTCTTGGGAAAGCCTCGGATTTTGAACAACCCTGTATGATTAGAGTATTTAATTAAACGTAAATGATACACGATATATTGGTGATCCATACCCAAAATTTCAGCTCTCCAGGATTCCAAGAACCGAAATAATGAATGTTTAATTGAAACTATATTTTGCACACAGAAAATAAGTAAATCAATCAATTACTCGAAAACTGCTAGAGATAGGGATGAGGAAGTTCATACAAAAATAATCAGGAGGCTACGGTGAATCGAAAAAACCAAAAACATACAGGGTCTTCCATTTGAAATATCAAAATTATTTGTACTTATTGATATAAGCGGAAACACCGTACTTCTGAAAATATTCTAGATCGATGGAGCTGTGGTTCCTAGCCAAGGAATAAAATTTTCAATAAAATCGTCCCGTTTTCCGTAAAAGTCCACTGTACCATCGATCGTGGCCTACCCTGTATATCGCATTCGCAACCTCTGTTGACGTATTCAACCGAGATCACGCTAACTACGCTGTTAAACTATCTCAACTGAGGATTTGGTATTCACGAACCGTAGTTAACGTTGCAACTGTGAATCCTCAGTTAGCTTACTGAGGTTTGAATTCAGCTCAACCTCGTTTTGTGAATTTAAATTTCTATTTAACATAACATACCAGTTAACGATAATTAACGGGTCGTAAAAAATTATTTTGTGAATACGGCGGATTATCAAATAACTATGATCCTTACCTAAAATTGCATTCATTTGTTCCTTCGGAGGACACCTGAACTCTTTCGTTTTCTTGGCAGCTACGGCTGAAGGTAGATCAGATTGTTTGATTTCTACATAACGTCTCAACTGATCCGACTGTAACTCGCCAACGAAATCTGTGCTGAAAGCTATGATGGCCTCTACCCTGTGTCTCAACTGGACGTCACAGAGATGGTGCAGCAGGTAACACATTTGGAGTTTGGCCCCTTCCGCCATTTTCATTGAAAGAAGACCCTTAGAGTGCTCATTTCTGCCTTCTCTTTCAAAGGTTGGATCCCAAGTCTCTGGGTCTACCATGATGAGAAGCTTGTCCACATCTTCGTCTCTGAGCATACCAACTAATAGAAGACGATCTACTAGTTTCAGCAATGGCCTGTTGACAATGGATACTTGATATATAGACAATTATTGAGATTGTGGTTAACAATCAATGTCGAATTTTGAAGCCAAATAGCATAGGAATTTTCTTTCATTTAAATGTCTTTTTACTGTGAAAAGTATTTTATGGAAACGTAATATGGAACGGAAATTTATTCATTTATATATTTATTTCATTAATTAAGACTACAAATCATCGCGATGGCGATGTTACCATAGAATATATCATTGTTAAATATAACAATACGAGAACGTAATGAAATAAATTTAAAAAAAATTGGTTCAAGCACTGACGTGAAGTCAGAAGCTTTTGCGCGTATGTTCTATTGTCCATACTTCTGTATTGGACACCCTTAATCGAATTTACCATGGTAAATTATGTTGTCCATTCTCCTGTATTGGACACTCTCAATTCGAATTTACCATGGTAAATTCGAATTAAGTGTCCAATACAGGAGAATGGACAACATAATTTACCATGGTAAATTCGATTAAGGGTGTCCAATACAGAAGTATGGACAATAGAACATACGCGCAAAAGCTTCTGACTTCACGTCAGTGCTTGAACCAATTTTTTTTTCGTGATTTTTTAAAAATTTTCTAGGGATACGGTTCTTGAAATTTTTTTTTTCGTCATTTTTTTCAAATTTTCTAGGGGTACGGTTCTTACAAAATTTTAAACACGTCTTTATGTTGATTTTCTACTACTAGTTACCAAGCACCAATTCGATCGAATATTTATTTTTTGAGTTATCAAGGAAATAATATTCCAGGTGGGTATAACTCGGAAACCATTAGACCGATTATGCCCAAAAACGAACTCAACTCTCCCTTTCGGTACGCAACCTACCCTGAAAATTGCAAGTCCCTATCTCCTTTCGTTCGAAAGTTATCGAGGCAACGGCCACCCATCTACTGAACTCGCACAAGAATGCTCGAATCTCCAACAATATTTAACCGATCGTATTAAAACTTGAAACTTGGCAGTAGAGTTAGGTTATGAAGGCTCTTGCAAAATTTCAAGCAATTTTAAACGAATAGTTACTGATATATACAATTTTTTTTTATTTTCAATGATTTATTAAAAATTTGCTACAAATGCTATTCTCACCAAATTTTGCGAACATTTTCGCGTTGGCATTCTACAACTAATAACCATGTTTGAATTCAATCGGTTCAGTATCTTTCGAGTTAATGAGGAACAAAAAACCACCAAATTTCAGAAAATTTCAGATGGTAATACTCTAAAACCGTTTGGCCTATTATGCTCATAAACAAACTAAAATGTCACGTTCTGGTGCACATCCTAACCTGAAAATTTCAAGCCGCTATCTCATTCCGTTCTCAAGTTATCGTAACAACAAAAATATGTTTTTTAATAATTTTTTTAAAATTTTCTAGCCATACGATTCGCACAAAATTTCACAAACGTGCTTAGGATCATATTCTACAACTACCCACCAAGTTTCAATTCGATCGGATTTATATTGTTTGAAAACAAAATTATTACTCGGAAACCACTGGGCCGATTATGCCCATTAATGAACTTGTCCGTCGTATTGGGATGCGCCACCTACCCTGAAAATTTCAAGTCGCTAGCTCTGTTCGTTCTCAAGTTATCGTGGCAACGGCCGGACGGCCGGACGGACAGAATCAAATTTGACCTCGAATTCTTCATTGGGGAGTCGAACTTAATCTTTTGAGACCATTTTAGTCAAAAAATTCGAAAGTTACAGACATTTGGGCAAAACTATAACGCGATGTTCCCCAGAACATACGCGCAAAAAGCACTGACGAGAAGTCAGGAGCATTTGCGCATACGTTCTTCTGTCTATTCAGGCCTCACACACCCTCAGGAAATACTGCATGAACCTTCAAGCCTTCTTTTTTCAACCGAGTACTATATTTTTCAATTCGATCAGATCTCTATTTTTCAAAATATTGATAAAATAGTTGGCTTAAAGGTTTGTGCAGATTTTCAGCGGAATCTGACAAAAAAAAATTCATTTTTTTTGAAGAAATATATTAATTTTTTGGCGCGCTATTCAGGTGAACATATCATTTTGCCCAGATGATCTTTTTTCAAATTTTTTGCCGAAAATAGTCTCAAACAATTGGGCTCGACTCACTGATAAATAATCCGGGGTCGAATTCAATTCTGTCCATCCGGCGGTAAGCACAATAACCCTCGAATGAAATGAGTTAGAGAGTTGTAATCTACAAGGTAGGTTTGGAGCGTAAATATCTCGGTTAAGTTCGTAAATGGGCAAAACCCATCGAGTGGTTGTGGAGCGATTTTTAGATACAGTATTTTTTTATGAATACTTCAGATCTATCAGAAATTCAGCATCAAATTTTAGAATAATGCATGTGAATTCTTGTATTGATCGGATAGCTGAAACTGGAAAAAAATCTAAAATTTACAAATTTTGTTTTCACAACAACTCGAAAACTACTGATCTGATTAAATTGAAGCTCGGTAGTTAGATGCAAAAGACCAATGCGAACACTTAAGCATTTCGTGAGGGTCGCCTGACCAGAAAAATTTCAAAAAATATTCAACTGCGTAATATGTTCTTGAAATTCCGAAGCCAAATGTGGGATTGAGTTTAATTTTGGCATTGTAGTAGCCAATAATGACCTCTTGGAGCGTGGAAAATTTCACTGAAAACACGAGCACTAGGAGCCTCAAAAAAATTAATAAATTAGATTTTCAAAAGTGCACCTTACACGGTCAATATTAATGACTCAATATTTGGCGAAAAGCGGGCTCAATATTATTCAGTTACGAACTAGCTTCGAGCGCAGATACATCTACCGGAGTAATAGCATTGATCTTCAATAGTACTAATTGAATCATTAGGTGTTTGTTGATACACAAGGAATGTCATTGCATCAAAATACAGTAGAACCCCGATTATCCATGTCCGGTTTAACCGGGCCGAGATAAGTCGCTCAAAATACCACCATGAGTTTTCTACTGGTAAGTCTAATCATATCGATTTTAGTAGTGTTTGTCAGTAGTGATTTTATGATTACTTGTATTTCCCGGCTCATTATATCACAATATTCATTTTGTCCAAAATCGAATCCGGAGAAATTATTGCTTTTTGATTGAAGTCAAACTAGATAGCGACTTGAAATTTTCAGGTTAGGTTGCATCTGAATGCGACATTGGAGTTCATTTATAGGCATAATCGGTCTAACGGTTTTGGAGTTGTACCCATCTGAAATTTGGTTGTTATTTCGTCAATAACTCGAAAAATCCAAAACCGATCTAATTCAAACGGGGTCATCAGTTGTAGAATGTCAACATGAAAGTTCTCTCGAAATTCCGTGGGGATCGTTTTACTAGAAAATTTTTAAAAAATCATTGAAAAAAATTCTGTATATCAGAACTATTCGTCCGACATCGCTGAAATTTTGTAAGAGCCTTCAGAACCTAACTCTACTGCCAAGTTTGAAGACTGCGCGCAAGTGTGGTGTTTGGATTATCCGTGTTTTCGATTATCCGGTGAGGGTTTGGTCCCTGCTTGCCACGGATAATCGGGGTTCTATTGTACATTATTGGATTCATACACATCATCCGTTCGTGCTAGAGATTTATTTTTCAATTTCGATTTTTTTGAGGGGGGTTTGGGTGTAAGGGTCACTTTCTGCAGCAAAAATTTTTATTTTCAAGAGAAAAATATCATTTCGGGGGGGGGGGGGGGGTTCTATTGTTCTATTGTCCATTCTCCTGTATTGGACACTCTTCATCTAATTTACCATGGTGAATTCTATTGTCTGTTCTCCTGTATTGGACACTCTGAATCGAATTTACCAAGGTAAATTTAATTGAGAGTGTCCACTACAGGAGAACAGACAATAGAAATCACCATGGTAAATGAGATTAAGAGTGTCCAATACATGAGAATGGACATTAGAACATACGCGCAAAAGCTTCTGACTTCCGTCAGTGCTTGAACCAATTTTTTTTTAATAATTTTTTTTAAATTTTCTAGTGATACATTTCTATCAAAATATCACGAACGTCCTTAGGTTTGTATTCTACAACTAATCACCATGTTTCAATTAGATCGGATTTGAATTGGTAGAAAGCAAATTTATTACTCGGAAAACATTGTTCCGATTATGCCCATTAACGAACTTGTCCGTCGTATTAGGATGCGCCACCCACCCTGAAAATTTCGAGTCGCTATCCCTTTCCGTTCTCAAAATATCCTGGCAACCGTCGGCGGGCCTGCTGCGATAATCAAATTTGACCTCGAATTCTTCCTCAGGGGGTCGATCCCAATCGTTAGAGAACATTTTCGCGAAAAATTCGAAAATTACAGACATTTGGGCAAAATGATAACGTAATGTTCCCCTGGACTCGTAAAAATGAAAAGACCGTCGGAGGAAAACGAATAAATTAAAAATAAAACATAACCATTCAAAAGTCCCTTCTCGCAAAATATACTCCTCTGTAGCCGCATGGCTACAAATTGATTTCAAAAATGTTGTAGCTCCTAAGGTGAATGTCTTTCAAAACCAGGTCTGACCAATCCAAACTATGATTATTCAGAACTTCAGATGTTCGAAGACCGCTACAGGACCCTAATGTAGGGCTATCATCTCCCATAGATTTGTGATGAAAAAATCGGCACGAAATGAAGATATAATACAATATGTCAGCATGACATTCATGATTTTGAAGGTTCTGGCTAAATTTCTGCGATTCCCACCCAGCTACTGAACTCACACAAGGCTGTTCGGATCTCCAACAATATGGATCCGATCGTGTTCAAACTTGAAACTTGGCAGTAGATTTCGTTTCTGAATGCTCTTGCAAAATTTCAGCGATGTCGGACGAATTGTTTCTGATATATGGCATTTTTTCCATTATTTTCAATGATTTTTTAAAAATTTTCTAGAGATGCGATCCTCACGAAATTCCGCAAGAATTTTTGCAATGGCATTCTACAACTAATAACCATGTTTGAATTATATCGGTTTGGTATTTTTCGAGTTATTAAGGAAATAACAACCAAATTTCAGGTGGGTACAACTCCAAAACCGTTTGGCGGATTATACCTATAGACAAATTCAAATGTCGCATTTAGATGCACAACCTAATCTGAAAATTTCAAGCCGCTATCTCTTTCCGTTCTCAGGTTACCGTGACATAAATAATATTTTTTAATGATTTTTTTTAATTTTCTAGTGATTCGATTCTCACGAAATTTTGCGGACGTCCGTAGGTGTGTATTATACAACTACACACCAACTTTCAATCCGATCGGATTAGTATTTGTTTAAAACAAAATTACCACTCGGAAACCGTTGGGCCGATTACGCCCATTAACGAACTTGTCCTTCGTATTGTGACGCGCCACCTACCCCTCAAAAGATCAAGTCGCTATCTGTTTCCGTTCTCAAGTTATCGTTCCAATGGCTGACCGGCCGGACGGACAGAATCAAACCTGACCTCGAATTCTTGATCAGGGAGTCGAACCCAATCGTTTGAGACCATTTGCGGCAAAAAAATCGAAAATTACAGACATTTGGACAAAATGATAACGCGATGTTCCCCAGAACATACGCGCAAAAATGGGTACCACATAATGGTCGCATTCAGCAGACGAAGCGCTCAGCCACTTCACGCTACCGCTAGCTAGCACAAATCAAATGTGCTCCATAAAATAGCCTCCGCTCCACAACGTGTTGAGTTCGTAGGGCATGTGCCACCGAACGTTTTGGTAACGATTGCGGAACTGTTTCGTCCGCTGAATGCGACCAATATTGGGGCTATATAAATTCCCGTTCATCTTCTTTCATACAAGGTAATTCATTGGTAAATGGGTGGAAGCTGAGGGTAGATAGAGGACACTGAGGTGAGTCGGAATAACCTTCATTTTAAGGGCCTTTCTCTCTTTATATTCAAGATTTTATTTTTATTTATTATTATTGATAAGGGGGTTACGTTGCACCGCGACCTTGAGATCTATTGTGCCCCCCAACAGAGCTGTTCTCACCATTACGCCATCTACAGCTCGCCCTCCAGTTCCAGAGTATAAATGAACCTCAATATCTGGGAAGGCTTCAAGGATATTATGTCTTCGCTCCTACAAGTTTCCTGTCCAAAGCATTCCTTTCGCTGACTTGCAATGGCGAGGCATTCTGTAACAAGGTGAAGAGGAGTTTCTTCCTCCTCCCCACAGAATCTGCACTCGTCAGTATCTGATAAACCTATTCTCATCAAATGCTTCCTGAGGCGACAGTGTCCTGTGAGGAAGCCAGTGACCAGGTGTAACTTATTCTTGCAGAGATCCAGATACCTTTTGGATCTCACTTCTTTAAAGTTCCTAAGGAACTTTTTGGAATGAACCAAACCTGGAAGATTCCGCCAGAGTGTCTCTCTTTTGGTTTCCTCCTTCTCCAGAAACTCTTTCTTGTAGGTGCATTTTCCTATACCGCAGAAAGGTTCTGGGCCGATAAAAGGAGTTCGTGCTGCCTTTCTGGCAAGTGTATCGGCCTCTTCGTTCCCCTTGACTCCCGAGTGACCGGGGACCCAGACTAAAAAGACCTTATTATTCTTGCCAATTTCATTTAGTTTTCTTCGGCACTCCCATATCAACTTTGAATCGATGGCATGGGAGCTCAGTGCTTTGATAACAGATTGACTATCCGAATGGATTGCTATGTCGCATTTCTGATATTTTCTTTCTAGGTTAATATCTGCACATCTTTCGATTGCGAGTAATTCTGCCTGGAAGATACTCAAACGGGAGCCTACCGACAGTGCGCACTTGGTGCCTGTCCCATATACCCCAGCGCCAGCTCCCGTCGTGGTTTTTGAGCCATCTGTGTACCATTTTATGGTATTTTCTTTGAAAGTCTGGGTGGTGAACTCCCTTTCCCATTCTTCCTTTCTACTTATCATCGTGGTGAAGTTCTTCTCAATGCTTACTTTTTTGACCATTGCATCACTAGGAAGGTTCACTGATGGGATGTACTTAGTCAGAGAGGTCCAGGCTCTCTGACATTTAATCCTCTCAGTTCCTGTACCTTCCTTAGATATTCTGAGGGTGGCCTCATGGGCTAACCTCTCAATCACTAGATGCAGAGGTGAGAGATCTGTGATGATCTCAAGTGCCCTGGTTGGACACGTTCTCATAGCTCCCGTGATGCACACACAAGCTAGCCTTTGCACTTTGTCAAGCGCTTTCCTAGTAGTTGTCTGATCTGCTTTGGCATGCCAGACTACTGCCCCATAGGTAAATATTCAAGATACAGAGTGTTATATTGATTTTGTCAATTTCTTCAATTATCAATAACATTCGAACTACCCCATATATTTTCATGATAATTGGTACGTTTATTCTCTCCAACAACTGCTTCATACCTACATAGTAACTGATTTTTTTTCAGTACCAGAAAAATTGATAAATAAGATTCAACCCAAAAAGAACACCCTGTATATCAGAATTCCTTGAATTTGATAGGATATTCGTAAAAAGGAGAAAAAAACTGAAGGGAGCAAGGTATTTCTTGTACTTGCGCATGCGTTCGTTGGAGAGAATAAACGTACCAAATATCATGAAAATATATGGGGTTATTGAAGAAATTGACAAAATCAATATAAGACTCTGTATCTTGAACATAAATGGAGACCCTTAAAATAAAGGTTATTCTGACTGGCCCTTAGCTTCTGCCTATTTACCAATGAGTAGTAACCCTTTATACATTGATAGAAATATTGAATGAAGCGCCCACAAAACAATGTTCATATTGAAGCCGCGTCAATATTATTGACACAATATAGTCCTCACACGTTCAATATATTGATCAATCTCGAAATTGCGTCACTAATATTGACCATGTAAGGTGCTCTTAAAACCAGTTGTTTTCCATATGAATCACATCTATTCGCATTCGACTTTGGTTTCTACCCGTGATTTCTCTGATTATTGCGATCGCTAACATTTGTACCGTGGCAATTGAATAAGTGGGTGAACGATGTGTTCAATTTTAAATGGGAGTGGTTTACTTCTAGCGGTCGTCGGAGTGGTGCTGAGCCGATATTGTTAGATTTCAAAGGAAAATTTAAGGCAATTCTGTGCACGAACATGTCAGTTTCGGGGAAATAACGTTGTTTCCGAGTTGCCCTGGGCCCCTATTCACGAAATGTTGAGAGAGATCTCTCCTACGAGATTTATCACGTCAGTGACTCTGCGCAAACTGTGAGAGGAGATTCCTTGTAGGAGTTATCGCATGCGAATACTCATCTCTACGAACGTCGAGTATACGGGGCCTGGGGTCAACTTTGAAATTCACTATGCATTATCGGTGACGGTAAGGAGGCTGCGCATAAGTGAGCTGGCTGTTTATGGTGTTGTTTGTGCTAGAATGCGTTGAATTCCGTTGAATGAATCGAATTTACCATGGTAAATTCGATTAAGAGTGTTCAATACAGGAGAATGGACAATAGAACATACGTGCAAAAGCTCCTGACTTCACGTCAGTGCTTAAACCAATTTTTTGGGACGAATTTATCTATATTAAATTACATTCGGATTTGAAGAATAGGCGTAAGCAATTGCGTTCCTAACGGGAGTTCCCTAACAACAATCTTTTTTTTTAATTTTGACATACGGTAAAATTAATAGGCGTAGACCAGACTTTAGTAATGGAAAGGATTGTCAAAGAAACTTGAAAAAATATAAAAAAGCACGGACGTGAAGTACTCTTAGGCGCGCTTGTTCACGTTCACACATTTGAATTGAATTATGAGTGCTTGAAGCTTAGTGGATAGAGCGAGCCGGATATCTAGTCAGACGGTAGTGGACACCATTCACTGTCAGGTCAAAAATTAATAGTGCTGTGCCTAAGCTGTCGTAAGCATACAGTAACAAAGTTGACACAACTGACTCTCCTTAGTCACACTAGCAAATAGGAGCTTCTTTAGGGATGACCTTGGGGAAGACCTAGGAGGGTCAGTATAATCATAATTATGTCATTAACATGACCCTCCTAGGTCTTCCCCAAGGAGGTTTCTCAGAAGCTCCTAGGAGGTTGTGTGACTAAGGAGAGTCAAGAGTTGTTTTTATAGCAAAAGGAATTGTCATCAGTGTGTTTTAAAATGAGATCGTTTGCAATGCAACTTAATTTTGTTAGTATCATTCACGATATACCATCAACCACAAGTATAATAAAAAACAATTTGGTAAGTATATGAATGAATCAGTTTCCTGTAAACTGTAAAATTACAATTTGATACTTACAGAAAAAGGTTTTCATTTGAGCCCCCGATAGGATCTCTATTGTGTACTTGATTAATATCCACTGCTTCAGCGAGTGCTGCCATCACATAATTTCTCACCACATCCAATGGGAAATATGGGGAATACAGATTTTTTATGTCCTCTATGATGTCACTGTAGAAAATGACGGAAAAAACTTTAAGGATATATGAATTAATGTTAAAAAAATCTTTCAACAAAATTCAAATACACTCCTATGATGTCAATACCATTCAGAGGTTTCTTGATTACTTACGTAATGTTAGTCATATTCATCACTGGTTGCACTGACTCCATTTTTAATTTGCACAAGCTATTACCCATTTCACTTTCTTCGTATAGATCCTTTAAATCTTGCCCAATTGGAATGACATACTCGTTTTTGCACACCTCCCTGTAAAATAATAAATTATTAAAAATCATGTGTTAAATGAAATTCAAGCGAAGGAAAAACATACGATGTCGCATTTTCATGTTTTTTGAACAGGCAAAACCATTGTATAAGGCCAGCCTCATACGGTCGGAATTTCTTTCTGAATTCATATTCTTAATTCATAATTCTGGAAGCTTACAAAATCTAGAAATCAATACTCTGAAAAAATCAAAATGTGTGAGGAGGATAGTGAATTAGTATGCAATTCCGTGTTTTCTGAATTAATAATATGAATTAAGAGTATGAATTCAGAGAGACATTGCGGCTGTATAAGGCCGGCCTAAATGTAGTAGAACGGAACGCCAAATGATAATTCGCAGTAACACGCAGAGTCACAGAGTAATCTCCATATAAATTTATCGATGCAGTGCAATAACACGGATTGTCCAAGTTTAATTCAGCAATTTCTCAGTTCATTATCTTTATGACATTGCATGTTTTCCCCCGTTCCCTTCATATTGTTATATTCGAGATCAAACTGTCGCATGTTCGAAGGGAATTTATGGTGAAGGTACATATTTTGGTCTCCTCTGTACCTCCGGTTGACTGAAGCGGAATGTTACAAACTTCACACCGACCTATAATATGTCAAACCAACAATAAGAGAGCGCTCAAATTCTTGCAAATGGCACTTTATTTCTTCGTTCACAAGTGTTCGCAAGTATTTTATTTCAAAGTAAAGAAGTTGAATTGACTTCAAGAGAATAGAATGTTTGTGCGTCGCATCAAAAATCGTTATAACGATACTAGTAGCATTGTCCGGAGTGCTCCAAAATGCACTGCAATATCGAATGAAATTAAATGTAAAATTATCATGGCACTTACCGACGCACAACAAAAAGTTTAGGTTTGCCGAATTCTGAATTTTCGTTAAGTTTTTTTATGAAGTGGAGTGAATTGAAATGTGTGCTAATAAAGTGAAAGTTCTGGTATTTTGATCTGGTTCAGATTCTCAACACGCTCTTTTTGTGGGATAAATTTCTAAACATGCCTTCTACATGTTGTATCTAGCTGAAAACTCTATAGACCACATTAGTTAGGTTAGGCGGAAATTTTGAATTACAATCTATCCGTGGATCCTACCACTGAATTTCCCATCATGCATTTCTTATGAGCCTGAAAATTACTTGAAACTCTCGCCTGTTTTTAGGTACTTTTGCAAATTCTTTAAATTTATTTCTGTTGAAAAAGATTCAGTGGACCTTTATAAACGATATAGAATCAAGTTTTTATTATCACAAAAATGTGATTCAAAATAATTTATGAATATAAAAGTGTTGAGCAAATTCGATGGATGTATATCTTAGCTCACTCGAAATCAGTCACAAATAATAACATAACTTCTAAATTCCGAGTTAACCCAAGGTTGCGAGTAATGCGAGTGTGCTACTCTTATAGGCCCTGAACCAGCTTGTGGACTTTCCTGAAGGAGAGTCCACAAGATCTCCTTCAGGAAAGTCCAGCAAGATATTGAAGAATGGATTAGGAACCATCACCTCTCAACCTGAAACGATGCCTCAGGCAATGTTTATGGCAAGAGGATGATGAAAGACCATCTACTCGCTACAAGTTTGCTACGCTTGACCAGATCTTCACTCAGAAATGTGGTTGGCCTCTTTAGCGGTCACTGTAATCTGAGGAAGCACTTGAAGGTAATGGGGAGACACCGGGCGTCTGGACAGAGTATGTGACATGAAGGACGAAATAGCCAGCCATGTCCTCTTCAAATGCGAGGCTTTGTCTAGCATTAGAACAAACATATTCTGCTTTGTTGACGAAGATGACTTCTTTCCACAGGAGAATTTGATTAACAGACTCGTGGAGTTCATAGAAGAATCCAAGCTGTTCTCAAACAAACCCTGGATTAGTAAACTTCCTTCGGGGATTTGTAGTATTGATATTAATATTGAAAGATGTTGTAAATTAAGGTGAGGGTGTAATATTATAAATTATATATAATACATAGGTATAAGTGTGTGGACGCTTTAGTACGTACGTCCTGTACGTATTGCACATCCTCGAGGCGTCTGAGAAGGGCAGATGCGCCGGTGGGCTCACAACCTCAAGCCATGTCCTCAACTTCCGACGATTCCCCTATCACCATGAGGGAGTTCAAACTACTGATGGAGCTCTTATCATCGAATGTGGTTTCGATCAGGGATGACATCGTTGGGATCAAGATCTCCCAGGAACAGCTGGCGGCTCAGGTGTCTGGATGCAACGCCCGTCTGGATAAACATGAGGCGGGTTTGGTAGCTCAGGGTGAGACCATCCAAAGGCTAGAGTCAAACATCTCTCCCCTGTCTTCTGAGCTATCTCTAACGAAAGAGGAGGTTACCAATTTCCAGAGCATTGCGAGTGGTCTGAAGCATGAAATCCTCAGCAACCTGCCGACACCCACTGCTTCAGTTGATTATCCTGAGATTGTTGATAGAGTGCGGCGATCTCACAAAATTATTGCTCGTCACGTCCCTGAGGGCCCTGATGGCTCCTCCGATGGCTCCATTGCGAGGCAGGTTATTGATCACATCTTACCCTCCTTCTCTCAGTATGTTGTTCATCATGCTCGTCTCGGTTCACTCTCTCGTACACCAAGACCACTGGCCATCACTTTTACTAGCTCTATTTTTATCCGTAAGATCTTACAGAATAAAGCCAACCTATCTTCATCTCCAGCCTTACGAAACATCACGCTTTTTGACGATATCACCCCCACTCAAGCGAACTGTTTAAAACAAGCCCGAGAAGAGTTAAGGCGTTGGTAGTCGAACGGTGAGGATAACTTAACTATTAAATATGTTAGAGGTGTCCCGAGGGTGGTAAATAGGATGGTGGCTTCTTCTTCAAAAAACTGATGTCTTGTTCCTTGCAGCAGTGGACGGTCCTCTATACAAACGCTTGGTCTTTAAAAAACAAGTTTAGTGAATTATGTGTGAATGTGGATTTTTTGCGTCCAGACATTATTTGCATAACCGAAACATGGTTGCACGCTGGTATACCGGACCAACTATTCAATATAATAGGTTTCTCTCTTTTTCGCTGTGACAGTACTCTCAATGTCGGTTATAATGGCGTCTGAGTATATCTGAGTGACAAAATCACTGAATCTTATAATATCAAAGTTTCATCATATAACATTCCACATATCGATAACCTGTTCATCAGTATTTCTTCGCCCGCCTTTTCCATTCTCATTGGCTGCATTTACAGACCCCATCCGATGAGTTGCTTCTGGATCATATTAATTCTGTATCGGAAACTTGCCCTAATATTTTCATTACGGGAGACTTCAACTTTAGGGAAATAAGATGACCAATACGTTCTCCTCCATCTCCGAATACTGTTGCTTGGCGCTTTGTCAGATTGCTGGACGAATCTGGCCTCCACCAACTGATTGACAAGCCAACCAGAATTGTGTATGGACAAAACCCATCAACCCTTGACCTTGTGCTGACGAGTGATCCGGATCTGGTTTCTGATGAAAATATGTGTTGAGTCCCCTCGGTCGATCTGATCATGTGATGATTAAGTGTACACTCCAGTTTACTACGCTTCCCGCACTCGGCACCTCTAAGAAGATGATCTCTATAACTGATTATGATTCCCTTAACTACCATTTTTCTAATACGGACTGGAACAGTCTATTGAGTAACAGGAATATAAATAGTGCCTGGGAATGTTTTCGTGAGAACCTTGAGGAATCTGTGGCTCGTTTTACCAGGAGGAAATTGGTCAGCTCCGTACCATCTAAACCATGGTTGACAGACGAGATTATTACTAGGCAGCGTCGAAAAAGTAAGCTATTGCAGCGTTTTCTTTGTGGTGGGTCTGAGATGGACTACCGTGTTCATCGCAACTGCTCAAATACCCTCAGATTAAAAATCAAGAACTCAAGAAAGTTGTTTCATGAATCACTTGCTCAACCCAATAACCGAAAAAAATTCTATAAATATATTCGAAACACTCTCAGCTCTAAGGTGTCAATTCCTCGTGTCAGAGATGAATCAGGTGATCTGTGTACTGGTGGAACAGATTGCGCTAAAGTTTTCACTAATGTTTTTTCCAACTCCTTTTCTGCGGAGCTGAGTGGCCCATTGCCCCACATTACTTCTCACCGTGTTGTCAACTCACTCGAATCTATTGATGTCAACGAAGAAGAAATATTGAAACTTTTATCCGAGTTGGATCCATCTTCCACCCCTGGCTTGGACGGTATCTCAGCTGGAATGCTGAAAAGGTGCTCCACATCTCTCTCGTCGCCGATTACTGACATAATAAGATTGTCTCTCAGCTCTTGTCAATTACCATCTGCTTGGAAAATTTCTAGGATTACTCCGGTTTTTAAGAAGGGGGACAAACTATGCCCAAGTAACTACCGTCCCATAAGCCTCCTTCCTATCATTTCCAAGATTGCTGAGAGAGTTGTGTGTAACAGGTTGCTCCATTTCCAGCGCGAGAACGATCTAATCCCTGAGTGCCAGCACGGTTTCCTACCGGGACGTTCAGTCATCACGTGTCTACTGCAATGCCTTCAGCACTGGACCGAGTCTCTTGACTGTGAGATACCTGTCGATGTCATCTATTTGGACTTTTCCCGAGCCTTCGACCGTGTCCCTTTTAATCGTTTGCTCCATAAACTCGAACATTTTGGCATTAGAGGCAGTTTACTGGCTTGGCTTCATTCATTCATCATTGGTAGGCATTTTTCGGTCAGAGTGGGCGATTCTTTTTCAGATTTCAGAGCAGTTGTTAGTGGTGTCCCCCAGGGCTCAGTTTTGGGACCACTTCTTTTCCTGATTTACGTTTCGGATCTCCCAAACTCACTCTCAGTCATTTGTTCACAATATGCCGAAGACATTAAATTATTTTACGATGCTGGCTTCCCTGATGTTTTTCGGAGTGACCTGGTGCGGTTGGATCAGTGGTGCCGCCAGTGGCTCCTCCCTCTAAACGTGGAAAAATGCAAGGTTCTCCATCTTGGCAAACATAATCCGAGGCACCAATATCTTGCCGTAGGCAGTGTTCTGGAGTCATGCACGGAGCATAATGAGCTTGGCGTCATCATTATAGAGGATCTTTCCTGGTCTGCTCATGTGGGTAATTTAGCCTCTAGAGCTAGTAAGATCCTGTACTTGATACGGAGAGCCTTCCCTGGATGTTCTGTTGTTACTTGCATGCAACTATATATAACTTACATCCATCCAATTCTCGAATACGCTGGGCCCGCGTGGATTCCTATCCTGCTCTGTGATCAACAGCGTTTGGAGCGAATACAGCGCTCTGCAACCAGGATTCCTTTTGGGCGAGTTCGTCCATCGTACGAGGAGAGACTCCAAGTGTTCCGGTTGAGCAGTTTTCATGATCGTCATGTGCGCGGAGACCTACATAATTGTGACATATCGAATCTTGAACCATTTTATTGTTGATAATCTCGAGGAAATTTTCACGATAAACAACAGTCATCTTCGTGGCCACCGATATAAGTTGTACCATGAGGTGTATCGAACCCGTGCAAGAGAGTTTTTCCTCCCGAACAGGGTATTTGGCAGGTGGAACTCGTTACCGGAGAGTGTCGTGGGTGCCGGGAGTGTGAATACTTTTAAAAATAGACTAGAAAGCTTTTTTTTTTCTTTTTTTTTCTTTTGTCTTCTGAAGTGTCCTTTTTATTTTTCCTGTATGAGATTCATAGGCCATTTGGCCTCATCTCAATATCTGTACATAATAATAAGAAGAAACCTTTTTGGGTCATGCCGCGCACGTAGCGCGATAATAGATGATGTTATGTCAAAGGGGTGAACATAAAAGAATGCCAGTTGAGTTCATAAATCCATGTGTTTTGAATGTAAATAAATATCCTTTCCTAGTTTATTGCAGGTGCGACGAGGAAAATAAATTAATCGAAGCAATAAACACAGAACAGACCTATTATATACTAAAATGTCTATGTGCCAATATTTCGAAGACTAGGAGAAATAGCTGCATCTACTCGATAAAGAGGAAACGCAGAACTCTAGGAGAATTCGTATTATAACTAACTACTACCGATTGAGTATTTGGACAGTATTCGGATTAAATATATTTTAGAAGCAAATCAGCAATCAAATATGAAATGGTCGAATTTTTTTGGAACAGTATTACCGAAGGAACGTCTGGCTTTAACACTGAGGAAGGTGGTTGTGATTTATATTATCAGAAAAAAAGTTCAATTACAAAAGAGTATTAAGTACTTAAAGTAGATCCAAATTTCGTACAAACACTATTTCATTTTATCCTTGAAACGTGAAATGTTACCAGCTGTAGTCTTAATTGAAGTACCGTTATCATTTTCTGAAATGTTATTTTCAGGATTTCAGGTGACGACAATAACATAATCAACTTATCGATTTCACGTCAGCAGTCGATTGAAATACGTCGGACTACGTCTTACAGTGCTGTCGTGAAATCGACATGTTGATTATGGTATTGTTGACCCCTCATTTATTTATTTAGCGTATGGCAATAGTACACATGACATGATATAATAACAAGCCCTGTGGACAGGAGCTTTCTGGCGCTCTAGTTCAAACAGACAAATTATATCTCCGAAAGTATTGGTTTCTCAGAGTTGGGAATTAAATCAATGTATTCTTATGAAAGAACTGCATCATAAAGGAAATTAAATTCAAATAATAGTTTATTTATCAAGATTAAATGAGCAATCTGAGAATGAGAACTGCACCATGGAAGAAATCAAATTAAAATAGCTGAAATGAATTTGACTCTTTCTTATAGAACAGGATGAAATGTACGAGTATGAACACAGATCATATAATAAAGCTTAGATAGAATAATTATAGCATTCTGTGAAAACATAGAAGTACGTACGATTCATTATTGAAATTTAGAAAAATCATATCTCCGAAAGTATAAGCTTGTTGGAGTTGAAAATGATATCGATGGATTTTAATGGTGAAACTGCATCTTAAATAAAAATTACAGACATTTGGGCAAATTGATAAGCACTCAGTTCCGAGGAACTAGAGCGCCAAAAAGTGTAATTCCCTTTCCGGGATTTGAGCCCGCCTTCTCTCGTTCCGAAACCAAAAACCCGACGGCCTAGCCCAAATGGCTATCGGGCTCCTCGTACGATCTTGTCGATCTCCGGTATTAGAATAAAACGTCGGTACTTACCTGGGATATATATTCTTAATTTTCACTTTTCGACATAAAATCGCCACATGGGGGTTTATTTGACGGTTTTTTACCCTTGTCTCTCTGAGTCGATTTTGACGTTTCTCGAACCAACTATTAGCAAGGAATTAGACAATGTCATGTCTCAGGAAAATAAGTTGACATTATGACTATTCATAGTCATACATAGAATAATTATATAATTCTGCGAAAACGTAGAAATAGGATTTATTATTGAAATTTTAAAAAATCATATCTCCGAAAATATTAGCTTGTTAGAGTTGAAAATGATATCATTGGATTCTTATGATATAGTTTATTGTGTCATAATATAACTGCATAATAAACTGCTTATTGAAAAAAAATTAATTTGGAATTTGTTTTGTTAAAAAAAAATTTTTTTTTGTTACTCCGAAACCATCTGTCCGATTTCGCCCAATAACGAACTCAGCCGAGATATTTTTCTCCCAAACCTACTCTGAACATTTCCACTGTCTAGCTCATTCCGTTCGAGAGTTATCGTGCCTACGGCCGGCCGGACCAGCCGGACAGAATAAATTTCGACCAAGGATTCTTGATCAGTGAGTCGAACCAAATCGTTTAAGACCATTTTCATTGAAAAATCCGAAAATTACACATTTGGGCAAATTGATAAGTACTCAGTTCCGAGGAACTAGAGCGCCAAAAACATGAAGTTAAAATTCAAACTGAAACATCAACAACACAAAACAATAAGTGTGAGAACATACAGAGATGAAGATAAATAAATTGGTTCAAGCACTGACGTGAAGTCAGGAGCTTTTGCGCGTATGTTCTACTGTCCATTCCCATGTATTGGACACTCTTAATCGAATTTACCATGGTGAATTCTCTTGTCCATTCTCCTGTATCGAATCGTATCCTGTATCCTTAATCGAATTTACCATGGTAAATTCGATTAAGAGTGTCCAATACAGGAGAATGGACAATAGAATTTACCATGGTAAATTCGATTAAGAGTGTCCAATACAGGGGAATTTCAGCCATGTCAGATGAATAGTTTCTGATATAAAAATTTTTTTCAATGATTTTCAAAAAAATTTCTGGTGATACAATCCTCACAAAATTCTGCAAGAATTTTCGCTTTGGCATTCTTCAACTAATAACCATATTTGAATTGGATCGGTTCTGTATTTTTCGAGTTATTGAGGAAATTCAAGTCGCTATCTCTTTCCGTTATCGTGACATCAAAAATATTTTTTAAAAATTTTTAAAAAATTTTCTAGTTATATGATTCTCACAAAACTTCACAAACGTGCTTAGGTTTATATTTTACAACTATTCACCAAGTTTCAATTCGATCGGAATATTTGTTGAAAACAAAATTATTACTCGGAAACCATTGGGCCGATTATGCCCATTAACGAACTTGTCCGTCGCATTGGGATGCGCCACCTACCCTGAAAATTTCAAGTTATTGTGGCAACGGACGGACGGCCAGCCTACCGGCTAGACGGACAGAATCCAATTTGAACTCGAATTATCCATCAGGTGGTCGATCCAATCGTTTGAGACCATTTTCGGCAAAAAATTCGAAAATTACAGACATTTGGGCAAAATGATAACGCGATGTTCCCCAAAACATACGCGCAAAAAAGAGCATTTGTAAGTAACAAGTCCACAAACATCGATCACAAACTAACAGGTAAGTTCAGTACCCACTCAATCGCTGTCGGAGGGAGAGAATATATATCCGTACTTGGTCCCTGGTAAGCCGTAAGTGTGCAGTCTTGATATATATGTTTTATTGTTTGATAGGTTGCTCCATATTCACAGTTGCGCGAGGGTTGTTTATTTCACCTATACAGCATATCCGCGCAGACACCGTGTCGCGGTCGAATTATGTTTGCCGTCCTCCATACTTTGCGAGGCAAGTCGAATCCCGCAGGCTCTTTTTGGGTGTTTATAAAATCGAGTGCATCCGGGGGGCATCCTCCCTCCAGTCTGCTTCCCATTCCTGGAGACCTCTGAGTTGTGTTCGAAAATTAACTCCACGGAGTAGAGTAGAGTTTTTGAAGGTTTGACAGATTTACTCTAGAGTTACTCTGACACTGACAGTGACAGAAGGTGCCAATATCGGAAAATAGGTTATGTTGGTTTAAGAAAGAACCTATTTATTTTTGTTTTCTTTACATATATGTAACTTTAATCATAAATATATATTGTGAGCAGTATAAAAACTATTAAATTACATCACAAAACATTCATAAAACAGTTAGACAAAGATACTAGATTTTCCTTCCCATGAGTTATGTCAATTTTGACAGGAGTAAAATGAACTCCGAGTCGAATACTCCGACTTTTCGGACGACAGTCACAGAGTAAAATTTACTCAACCTTTCAGTTTTTGAACGCAATGGAGTAAATATTACTCTACGGAGTTAATTTTCGAACAGAACCCTGAAATCATTTTCATGCAGTGCCTGAGCGGTCTTGATTGGTGGATGCCTGGATTTTAATCTGGTTAGGCAAGCAGTGGGTAGTTCCGGATAGGCAGCTCCGGGTTATCCATTATTTTCTTATATTCTCGTAGGAGAGCCTCTCTTCGGCGGGTATTTGGCGGCATAATGTGATTGACAGTTGGGAGCCAATAAGTTGGAGTAGATTTTATGCATCCCGTTATGATTCGCAAGCTCCTGTTGACTTGCACATCCACCTTAGAAACATGGTGGCTGTTCATCCAAACCGGAGCGCCATATTCAGCTGTGCTAAAGACTAGACACATTGCCGAGCATCGCAGAGTTTCGGCAGTCGCCCCCTATGAAGTTCCGCATAACTTTTCCATAATATTATTCCTCGTTTGAATTTTCGCAGCCGTATTCTCTAGGTGTTTTTCAAAGGAGAGCGTTCTATCCAATGTAATACCCAGGTATCTTGGATTCGGGTTATACCTAAGGCGTTCACCTTTCCAGAATATTTCAGGCTCATGGTTGTTTATTATTTTAATTGAAGAAAGAACACTCTGTTTTGCTGGGACTTGGAACCAGTCTCCATTTTCTATAATATATATCTAGAGCTTCGACATCTTTCTCTCTGCTGTATCACGAGATTTGAGTTTCACAGCTATAGCCAGATCATCGGCGTACGCAAATTTATGTCCCCTCAAAATTACGTTTTAGAAAATGATAACGGTATTTCAATGGAGCTACAGCTGGTTACATTTCACGTGTCACGGATGAAAATGAAATAGCATTTGTGCGAATTTTGGATCAACTTTAAGTACTTTCTACTCCTTTGTAATTGTTTTTCATTTTGCACAAATTTTTATTATTATTATTATTACAGAAAAATAAGAGCTGAGGTATCAACCTATAAAAGCTCAGAAAAATAGAAATGAACAAAAGAGAAACTACATCGCATAAACTTAAAAATACAAAGAAAATTATTTTAACTCTGTCCAACGTTAAAGTTGAAACCACTCGAACCAAACACATAACTCCCTGAAAACAGAATAGTATAATATAAAACGACAAAACTACGTGGTCAAACGTTGACTGCACCATGAGTCATATCTCGATTTGAAGGTGTTCACTGATGAGGTTCCAACCACACTAACCGGCAAACTATTCCATACGTCAAACACACGATTGGGCAGCAATTGTTGTCTTACTGTTGTTCTGAAGATCTGTTGACGCAGCTTGTATTCGTGCTCTCGCAGGTGGTTTTGGTTCAGCAGAAATGTGTTTGAGGTGTCCAAGCCGTGAAGCAACCGGTGCATAGCCCTATAGGTGATAATGAGATCGCCCCTTAAGCGCCGCTCGGCAAAAGATTGGATTCCGAGCTGCTTGAGCCGATCAGAATAAGATGGCCTGTGCTGACCATATGGTATGCACTATTTCGAGAGCCCCAGAATCACGCACCAGATAGGGACTCCAAACAGGACCAGAAAACTCAAGTAGGTATGGGGCGCACGTAAGTGGTGAAGATCTTAGCACACACTTCTGGGTGACATCCGTGAAAGGCTTTGCTCATAAGGTAGGTAGCTCTCTTTGCTTTGGATACAATATGCTCCACGTGCCTCGACCATCAAAGATCCTCCGAAATTATTACTCCCAAGTCGTTATGATGGTCGGTTGTATTTAAAATGGTGTTCTCAATTACGTAATTGAGTCTAGGATTACTCTTACCAACATGCAGGACCACACATTTCTCAACGTTTAGAGGAAGCAACCAGACGGAAGACCACTGCGTTATCCTAGTAAGATCCTCCTGCAGGTCGTCGTGATTAAGGAACGGATTCACGTATAGTTTAAGATCGTCAGCATACTGTGAGCAAACGGATTTCAGTAGAGATGGAAGGTCGGACAAATAGAGTAGAAACAGAAGTGGTCCTAAGACGGAACCCTGAGGCACACCACAAAGGATTGATCTTGCCGAAGATAATCTACCGTTGATACGAACCTGATACTCTCTGCCACTAAGGAAAGATATTATCCAACGAAGCAGATCCCCCCTGACTCCATAATGCTCTAGTTTATGGATGAGCCGACAAAGAGGGACTCTGTCGAAGGCAATGTCTGTAACTTTCGAATTTTTTGACGAAAATGGTCTCAAACGATTTGGTTCGACTCCCCGATGAAGAATTCGAGGTCAAACTTGATTCTGCCCGGCCAGCCGTCAGACCGTCCGGCCGTTGCCACGATAACTTGAGAACGGAAAGAGCTAGGAACTTGAAATTTTCAGGGTAGGTGGCGCATTCCACTACGACGAACAAGTTCCTTAATGGGCATAATCAGCCCGATGGTTTCCGAGTAATAATTTTGTTTTCAACCAATATAAATCCGATCGAATTGGAACTTGGTGAATAGTTGTAGAATATAAACATAAGCACGTTTCTGAAATTTTGTGAGAATCGTAGAAAATTTTAAAAAAATATTTTTTATGTCACCATAATCTGAGAACGGAAAGAGATAGCGATTTGAAATATTCAGGTTAGGTTGTACATCTGAATGCGTTATTTGTGTTAATTATAAGCATAATCGGCCAAACGGTTTTGGAGTTATACCCATCTGAAATTTGGTTGTTATTTCCTCAATAACTCGAAAAATATAGAACCGATCTAATTCAAACATGGTTATTAGTTGTAGGTTGTAGAATGCTAACGCGAAAGTTCTCGCAAAATTTCGTGAGGATCGTATCACTAGAAAATTTTTAAAGAATCATTGAAAATCATTGAAAAAAATTCTATATATCAAAAATTATTCATCCGATATGGCTGAAATTTTGCGAGAGCTTTCAGAACCTAACTCTACTACCAAGTTCCAAGTTTGAACACGATCGGATCTATATTGTTGGAGATCCGAGCAGCATTGTGTGAGTTCAGTAGCTGGATAGGTGACCGTTGCCTCGATAACTCTCGAACGAATAGAGATAGGAACTTGCAATTTTCAGGTTAGTTTGCGCATCTGAATGGGAGAGTTAAGTTCGCTGTTGGCCATAATCGGCCCAATGGTTTCAGAGTTTTATACATCTGGAATATTATTTCCTCGATAACTCAAAAAATATAGACGCCATCGAATTGAAGCTCGCTAACTAGTTGTAGAATATCGAAATGAAGACGTGAGTAAAATTTTGTGAGAACCGTACTGCTAGAAAATTTTGAAAAAATTACGAAAAAAAATTGGTTCAAGCACTGACGTGAAGTCAGGAGCTTTTGCGTGTATGTTCTATTGTCCATTCTCCTGTTTTGTACACTCTCAATCGAATTCACCATGGTGAATTATATTGTCCGTTCTCCTGTATTGGACACTCTTAATAATATTCCAGATGGATAAAACTCTGAAACCGTTGGGCCGATTATGGCCAACAGCGAACTTAAATCTCCCTTTCAGATGCGCAACCTAACCTGCAAGTTCCTATCTCCATTCGTTCGGTCACCTATCCAGCTACTCAACTCACACAAGGCTGCTCGGATCTCCAACAATATAGATCCGATCGTGTTCAAACTTGGAACTTGGTAGTAGAGTTAGGTTTTGAAGGCTTTCGCAAATTTTTTTTCTTTGATGATCCAAAACGTATCCACCTACTTTAGTGTTAAAGCCCAGTAATTCCTCCGGTTGTACTGTTTCTTGAAAATTCGAACATTTTTTATTTGCTGGCTGATATGCTTCTAAAATATATTTATTGTCCAAATACTCAATCGCCAGTAGCTATGAAAATTTCAAAATTTCATCAATTATCCTAGAGTTCTGAGCTTACTCTTTATCGAGTTGACCCAGCAATTTCTGCTAGTCTTCTAATTAATTGACATTCGTTATAAGATTAGGTCACAAAAACTTTCTTTTCGACTGCAGTGGACGAGCAGAGATCGGACGTTAAGTCGGCTGACTAACTACTCGGACGAATACGGTTCCAATGAACGGCCACCCTAAAGGTGGCCAAAACAAGAACCATTGATTCAGTTCAAAAAAAGAAATATATTTGTGAACAATTACAGCTTTGGTTCAATGAATTTTATCGAGTAATGCGTCTAGAATTTGTAACTTCATTCGTTTTGGCCAATTGTCTGTATTGCGCAAATTTTTGGCGACAAATGGTATACGACATTGGACTTATTGATGAAAACTTAGCCATTTGAGAGCACGATATATTTTGAAAGATATAAATTAATATTCGTATGGGGGATTCAAACTGAAATGAGAAGAAAGAATACATATTCAACTATACTCCATTCACTTTTATAAAGTCTCCCGGTTGGCCATGAAATTTTGACACATTTCACCGTGTATATTTTGAAAATGTTAGGTTATGCTCATTTTCCTGTCATATAACTACGCAACGTTGTCATCTCTACATAGAAGTCGTAGTAATTACGTATTTCTTCACAATGAGAATTTTCTTGTGAAAAATAATGAATTTGAGAAGATATTATGTGAATTCAACAATTCCAAAGACCTGGCGACTGTTCAAGAAAATTTTTCATATGTCGTTACTATGGAAAATATTTCACGTATATAAAATGGTAAAACTGGTTGGAAGATTCAGTCGTGCTATTTTTTGCGCGGAAATCAAGAATCACGTGTTGAAATTTTAATGAAAAATAGTGGTTACAGAAGTCCGTTTCTTTGTGATAGTTCATTTGAAAAAAGAATAAAAGTACCTGAATATCCCGGCAGAACTTCTAAACGAACAGACGTACCTATGGAATTCACCATTTTTCGAAATTCTCAAGAATAAAGCCTACAGAAGACACTGAAATACCTTGTTGCACAACTTGAAATACACCAGTTTCAAAATGTAGTAGTACTGTTAAACCTCAATAAAATATAGTGATAGGAAACTAAGTAATTTCATTCGAGAGTTCAACATGTCCTGAAACAGAATGAACTTTTCCTTTTGGAGATTTCAGTTCTGTATAGCACTTCCTGATGTATACTTTGTCTCTGGTTCCGGCATTTTCAATTTCAAAGCAAAGAGTTCTTTATTATTCGAAGATAATGATATGTGATAATATTTTGTCTAAAATAGAACATTATGTTGATTGTTGAGAGTAGAAATTGGCAAAGTCTGAGAGAATTGTTTCGACATTGGCCGCGTTCGGCAGACCCAACAGTTGCGGAACAGTTGTTCCATTTCTATGATTTTTCTGCCGAACGGTACGCTCACTAGGTGCATTTGTTAAATACATCTGAGCGCTCAATCGTGTTTGTTATTTACAAATCGAGTACACTGAGTAATGAGTATTACCTCAGCGAATGCTCGGATGTCACTCGAAAAGCTCCGAGCAAATCGGTGGAGCGGATGGAGCTCAACTATTTTCAATTTCAATGTCAATATAACCGTCAAACGTTCAACGAAATAATTACCCAAAAAAATTTGAGAATGATTTATGAATGCGAAATTTGCCAAGGAACAACGGAAAAAATTTCTGTTATATGAAAATACATATGGAAGAACGTATGTTTTTTTAAAAATGATTCTATGTTAGCAAGGTACCACACGCAAATCATTAATTGCTTCTCCTTTGCGACTTCAGGAGGTCCTCTCGGCACGTTATCTTCATGAACCTCATGCAATTTTAAAAAAAAAAGACGACCGGAGTTATTCGAAAATGATGCCTAAATTGATTATCTGTAAATCTCATAGCGGTATCTTCGGCAAAATACCATATTTTTTCTTCATGGTTGATTTCCTCATCTTCTGAATCGCTATCGAGTATCTATCTCTTCCCTATATGTAATATTAAGGTAAGAATTTCAAACTCAGAATAAACAATCGCGTTTGGATATTCCTAGACGCTCGAAAGACTCGAAAATCACGTGATCATAAAATCCGCTCGATCTTATCGCCTCAGTGATGTAATTACCATATGCACCTTGAGAACATGTTGAGTAGCGGTTGTCATTTTAAGGAGCGAAGATTTTTTCCGCTCAGCATCGGTAACATGTTGTAAGTTTGACAGTTGTGCCATTTATTTTAAAAATAAGAAGCGAAAAAATGGATACTGGGACATATATTTTCGACGGAAAGAATTACGTGCATATCGGGACATTCTAAAATGATCTTTGAATAAATAACCCATATATTGAGGAATTGTATCTTCATAAAAATTCTGATTCCTGAGAACAATTTCTCTGTTTTCATCTTCCAATAAAGGCAGAGGTTGAGCCAATTATTTAACAAGTTGACTTGTTATATTGGCCGTAATCATCTTCGAAGAGTAATCGAATGATATTTGGATTCATGATTGAATATTTATTTTTGTGACAGGCAATCAAAGAAAATTTGAATCACCTAACCCGAACTTCATCTGTGATTTACCGACTGAAGGTGCTGCCCGTTCGGCAGATTACGATACCGCTACCTATCGGTATAGCGGAGCGGTTCATGCTACCGATCTTTCTGCCGAACGCGACAATTGACGATATTTCAGAAGTGCCAACCTGCCTTTGTTTTAGTTACAAAAACGTGATAGACCTAAATCATGGCCAACCAGGAGACTTTATAAAAGTGAAAGGAGTATATGTTTAAATCGAGTAGTTGGATGTATAATATCGATTTGAATGTTCGGGTTATATGAATAGAGGCACTGAAAAACTGACTTTAACAAATTTTTGATACCTCGACAACAATTATGATCATATCATTAAAAGAACAATGTAGATACATAAATAAGGTGAATTATCCAAAAAAAATCAACATCATAGCTCTTACCACATAAAAAAATGAGGTCTGAATCCAAGTTAAGATTCTCCCCATTGGTATGAATTTGATTTACTATTAATTATATTTATCTTTTCTTGTTACAAAGGGAGTGAAAATGTACACAGATATAGAATGAGGTTTTTAGAAAAATTAATAATTCAATGGATTTATCCAAGTAAACGATTTTCTGAATATTTAGCTTCAACTCTTCCTTGATTCAATTTCAACCCCTGTAAGGTGTATTTGACATTCAATTAAAAAGCATTCGAAATTCACCGGTTTGTGGAGGTTATTATTAATCTATGTAGTAGTTAGACTTTCTTAATGTCGTTGTTCTAATGGACAACATTGCAAAGGAAATACATTACCTAAACAGAATGCGAACCCAGAAAACCATTCCGATTATGTCATGATTGCGATAAACCTTCATAGGATTACCTTGACAAATAATCCTTTTTTTACTGACTACAAAACCAACTACTCCAAACGTAACATATTAAGTACAGACTTACATAGTAGTCGCCGCAGACTCCAGATGAACAGCTATCAACAGATCATAGAACCCTTGTCTGAGAGGACCGCTCATGTATTCCGCCTTTATAGCATAAAGCAATTGCTTTTGGTCGACGTGTTTGCAGAGGACATGCGCCGCCCTGTAATTGCTCTGATAACATAGAGCCGCATAGAGGGTGAGCGTGTGCGCATGAAAACTCAACAACTTGTCCACTTCTATCAATTCCAAGATATCGATACACCTGTCTTCCTCTGGTATATGTAGAGCGAGCATAGATATCGCATCCTCGCATAGCATCGACCAACCACGGATATCCGACAACTTCAATGCGTGCACTTGAAGACTTTGATTGGGTACCTGAAAATAACTCGTACGATATACTCTTGGAATTCAAGATATGAACAGCGTTGAAAGGAAAGAGTTTCATATCGATACATTGATGTGTATATCGTGTTGTTTAAATACAAAATATGTGTTCAATTGTCATTGGATCCTTCTATATATCCCATACAAGCGTCAAAAATGAATTAAGTTTCGCAGATATTACCAAAGCCAAAAAGTTGTTTCCTCGGGTAGGAAACAAATTTTTGGCTTTGGTAATATCTGCGAAACTTAATTCATTTTTGAGGCTTGTATGGGATATATAGAAGGAATGTTTAAGATAAGAAATAGAGTAGAACATTGACTACCTGACTACGGACTACGTAAAGAAGGTTAGCATTAGGTAATTTTAAGTCATATCGTTACCAAAGGATAAAGGATAAATGAAAGATATCGCCAATACAACTTATCGTTCATTTTGATATCGGCTCAAAAATCGAACATCCAACCCACACTTCACACGAAGATAAACGTTTATTGAACATAAGATTTAAATCTCGGCTGCTGCTTCAACATCAAATATCAATCGAAATATATTTTTTTCAGTGGCTTGGGCCGTATTAGTATCAATTTAATCAGTATTGCATCTTGATATCTTTCAAATTGTATACGGTAGCTTTTGGTTAAATGGTTCTAGTTGAAATTGAAAAACTCTCACATATGAAAACACTTTTCATATGAGGGCAATGAAGACAATAATAATAATAATAATAATAATCATATTTATTGAAGCAATAAAGATAGGAATGGTGATAATTAACATAGGGTCACTCTTACAGCTAACCATTACTTGGCGAATATTATGCCTCAATTGAAGTGAATTCTAATATACAGGGTGAGCCAAACATGTGTACCGAGCTTTCTGGGGGTGATAGCACATTGAAAAATAAGTATAGTTTGATGAATAAACTTATGGCCCAAAATGCATATTAAGGGAGATATATCCTTCCAAAGTTGATAAAATTAAAAAAAAATCTCCGCTTAGCTTCTAAACGGTGAATGCAACCAGATTGAAATTTCGTGCATAAATGTATGTTGTTAAAATAATTTTTTTTTATTACACTACTACATTTCCGATATTCTTATAAAGGGTGTTTTTGGTGAAAAAATAGAAGCATTCGATGGAGCGAAGGAAATCACATGAAAAAGGTGCTCTGATCTTAAAACAAAAAATTGAACCGTTTTAGAGATATTTGAGTTTTTGTAGTCACATGATGTCAACAGATTAATTCATCGCGAGATTCATCGGTAATGATATTTTAGCAGGCCATGTCATTAACATTGTTTTAGTTAATTTCCTCGTGTGGTTTTTCTGATTATTTATATTATTATTATGATTTTCAACTGGGATAAAAAAAATTATTTTAACAACATACATTTATGCACGAAATTTCAATCTGGTGGCATTCACCGTTTAGATGTTATGCGAAGATTTTTTTTTAAATTTTATCAACTTTGGAAGGATATATATCCATTAGTATGTATTTTGGGTTATAAGTCTATTCATCAAACTATACTTATTTTTCAATGTGCTATCACCCCCAGAAAGCTCGGTACACATTTTTGAGTCACCCTGTATATAATCAACCCACACAAATTTTCGCTACAAAAATAGAATGAAAAATATAAAAAAGCACTAACGTGAACATAGTACTCTTTGGCGCGCTTGTTCACGTTGGCTAATTTGAATTGAATGATGAGTGTTTCAAGCCCAGTGGATAGAGCGAGCCGGAGATTTAGTCAGAGGGTAGTGGACACCATTCACTGTCGTGTCAAAAATTAACGGTGCTGGCGTAAGGATAGAGTAACGAAGTGACAAAAAACACAACTGACTCTCCTTAGTCGCACAAGCTCCTAGGAGCTTCTGAGGGATCTCCTTGGGGCAGACCTAGGCAGGGCAGTATGATAATAATAATCTTTATTAATAGCCTACGGCTAAGAAGGTACAATTTTAGAATAGATCATATGGAACACTTTCAAAGAATTACTATTTTTTATTGCACTCGGTAGTGAGTTAAATTCCACTAATACTCTATGGAACAGGCCTTTTTGTGCCTGAGCTGTGATTGTAGGTGCCACAAAAAAAAAAAATATTTCTCGTATTGTAAGTGTGAACATCTTGTACAAATTTGAGTTCTTCCAATAAATATTCAGGATACAGTGGGTTTTTCATTTTATACACTTTTATCATAGTATATCATTCGTATTCTGGTCGTCGAAGCGAGAGGTCGTACATGTGTGCCTAACTATTGAATTCAACAAATATGTCGAAAACTTCCTATAATTTGCGCCCCAAAGGCCCAAACCAGGGTGAGGACCTCAACTGTAGTGAGGACCCTCTATTTAGTTCGTTCCTGTCTGTTTTAAAGGATTTCATTGAAGAAAAAATCAACACAGCCACGGCTGAATTGAGATCACACATCACAATACTGGAATCGAAAATCGACGATCTGCAGGGCAAAAACGACCAACTGTTATCACTACATGTTGCTGAAGGTAAAAACAGCACGTGTCGTTCCGAAAGTGAAATTGATAAGGAATCATCTGTTGGCAATTCCGACTTGGATCCCATATCCACCCGAATGCTGAGTAATGCGGTGTTGCCGCCAGTACCTCGACCACCGACTTCGTCTAAAGGGAAAGAATCGAAGAAATCCAACATGGATAGACCGGCGAAAGCTTCCGGTAATAGGAACATCATTCTTGGGAATAGTAGGGCCCAGCCATCTGACAGCTTTTCTGCCACTCCACGAAGTATCTGGCTCTATGTCGGTAGATGCAAACCTGACACTACTGTTGGCGATGTCCGTGCCTATCTCAATGCTAGGATACAGAACCATAACTTTGATGTCGTCCAGCTCAATACCATAATACATAATTCCAGTTTCAGGGTGGGAGCAGATCCTTCTCTTGAGAAAGTTCTGTACGATGCAGAGTTTTGGCCATCTGGAATACTTGTCAAGAGGTACTTTTTTCCTGGACGAGGAAACGCCCAGAGGAACCACCCCGGTGCCAGTTCATCGGCTTGATTTGGGCTCTTCTGCTGAGGCGCGTTCACTCCACGCAAGTAAACCAAATTTACTAAAAATGTTACACCTCAATGCTCAATCTATAGGTATCTAATAAGTATCCATTAATTGACGTTATGTTAAAAAGTAGTGGTTACCCCGATTTTGTCTGTTTGACAGAACATTGGATCACTGAGAAGCACGATAAAGACGTTTTTAATTTATGTGGTTACATCCGTGTAGCTGAGTTCTGTAGAATCAATCGCATCCACGGGGGTAGTGTGGTTTTTGTCAAATCAACGATTGAAACTAAATGCTCTAGAATTTCATATTTGGAATCTCTGTGCGAGGAACTTAATTTCGAGTGCTGCGGCATCTCTCATGATCGCACGTGCATTGTTTGTATATATAGATCAGGCAAGGGCAATTTAGAGATATTCGAGAGTCGATTTACACAAATGCTTGCATTTGTTCTTGTTAATTTTGAAAATGTTTTCATTTGCGGTGACTTCAATATAGATGAACGTCTACCATGCGACGATTCAACAAGGTCTTTCTTATCTGTCTTGGAGAATTTTAATTTGCGTTCACTCGTCTCGTCCCCCACCAGAGTTTTTACCAACTGCGCCAACAGAACATCTAGAAGTAGCGTTGACTATATAATATGTGGAATTGATAAACCCCAAATAGTTGATGTTCTGAATTATCATGCTGGTTTTTCGGATCACAATGCTCTGGTTGTTACGTTCAGGGATGAAACTACGCAAACCCATCAGCACACTTTTAGGAGAGTATATCGTCGTAGGTTCTCCGATGTCGGATTTGCAGAGTTCGATTTCCTTCTGCGCAGGGATCTGGAGGCGAGCCGACAACACCGATCAGTCGAATACAGAGATAATTTCAGCCTATTTTACGATGACTTCCTTTGGTGTTTTAATGCTGCCTTTCCCAGACGAATAACAAAAGTAAGGTGTTGTCCTGCAATGGAGATCGCAATATTTCCCGATGATATAGAGCAGAAAATTCTGGAGCTCGAGAACGCCACTTGGCTGGCATCTAACCTTCCTTGTTTACAGACACGTAATAGGCGGGATCTCTTGAAATTCGAGGTGAATAACATGATTCTGTCTTATCGGCAGGACATATTTAATGATGAGATTGATACTAGTAGGAACAAGACGCGAACCGTGTGGCGAATTATCGATTCGGTTCGGAATAAATGTGTTTCCCGCGGTGGCATGGTATTGTACGAGGGTGGGCGGAAAATATCGGATACTGGAGAGCTGAGCAACTTCTTTGGTGTATATTTCAGTTCGGCAGCCCAAGGGCTGATTGCTGGTCATTTTCCTCCAATACCTCTTCCGACTGGGTGCTCCATCACCTCCCGGAACGTTCCTAATTCTTTGTTCTTCCGTCCTGTCACTTCTGAAGAGGTTGAGCGTATAATAACAGCGTTACCAAATCGTTCATCAGCTGGCTGGGATGATATTCCAGTTAGAGTCATGAAGCAGGCTGCCCCATACATTTGCGGAATTTTGGCAGACTCAATAAATCACTCTGTCTTGAGCGGATCATTTCCCGACAGACTGAAGATCGGTCTTACAATCCCTATATTTAAAAAGGGTGATCGCGGCATGGTCGATAATTATAGACCAATTACTATTTTGAGTGTTTTTTCAAAGATTTTTGAGAGGGCCGTTTATGCACGTTTGGTTGGTTACATAGAATCTCATGATTTGTTCGCCGATTGCCAGCATGGATTTCGCACTCACCGATCTACTGCGACTGCCATCTGCAGTATCGTGCAATCCATCTCAGGCAGGTTAGATATCGGCCACTATGTCACAATGATTAGCTTCGATCTGCGTAAGGCGTTTGATTGTGTTGATCCATTTTTTTTGTCGATAAAATTGTATCACTTGGGAATTCGCGGGTGTTTGAATGATTGGCTGGTGTCCTTCCTGTGTGGTAGGAGATTTGGCGTGAGAGTTGAGGAGTCTCTTTCCGCGGAGTTTGACATTCCGTTGGGGGTGCCGCAGGGAAGTTCACTGGGACCTTTGCTCTTTCTCTTGTTCGTCAACGACTTACCTGAACACATAGTCGATGGTGAAGTATGTCTGTACGCTGATGACACCAGTGTTATTATCAGTGATCCATCCCCCGGGGTCCTGAAGGAGAGATGCGACGCCGTGCTCGAATAGATTCTGGGGTGGTGTGATAGAAACCACCTGGTAGTAAATAATGATAAGACTGTATGTGTCGAGTTTCACAGTCCCTATAGGGAGCCTTGTCGACCTCTTCTGGTTTTCGGCGGTGTTGTCCTGGGGCTGTCGGATCACGTTGGGCTGCTCGGCTGCATTCTCGACGAAAACTTGTGCTGGACATCCGAAATTGATAACGTTTGTGCTAGGCTGAATAAATGTTACTATACCTTATGTCATCTTCGAAGACACGCTGGCTTTCGTTGTGCGATGACTTATTATCACTCTAACGTTGCCTCCGTGCTTCGATATAGTCTTTTGGTGTGGGGGCGGGCCACGGGAGCCCTTCGAGCGTTTATTCTGCAGAAGCGTATTATTCGCGTGCTGTTCGGTCTCGACCCACGAGTCTCTTGCAGGGGAAGCTTTCGTTCCCATGGTCTCCTTACACTTCCATGCTTGTATATTTATCATCTTATGATTTATATTCATGATAGGAAATTCGGTATTCCTAGGCTCTGTGACCACCATTCGTACAACACTCGCGGTTGTCGAAAACTTTACCACTCAGGGTTGAGGCACACATTTCATGAGAGATCGCCGCTAATATCGGGTATACACCTTTATAATGTTCTGCCAGAGTACTTGGTCGGGAAGCATCCATCGGGGTTCAAGCGTGAGCTGAGGTCGATTCTTGCCATTGGCTCTTACTATAGCGTCAGTGAGTTCGTCTCGGCGGTGGAGTCCCGGTAATCTGTTTGTTCTGTATGTCTTTATATTGTGTTACTTAGTTGTTTACTCGATTTTTTCTCTGTATTGTAAATTTTGAATTTTTTTGACATCGCTGTAAATTCAGTGGAATAAAATTATTATTATTATTATTATGGAAATATACCGATTGCCTTACACTTAAGTAATGACGTTGCACTTAACATTATCTTTATGCTGGTAAATCTGCTCCATTTTAAAATTATTCTTAAAGCTCGATTTTGTTATATTTGCAAGTTATTCAGTTCTACATTATTTAAGATATAAAGGATGGATGAGTACAAATTTATATGTGAAAGTATTATGGTCTCATAAATATATTAATAATTTTGACAATTAACCATGTTGATTACTGATCCTTCCCACGAGGTAAAAATTTTTAGAACTTTTATTTGTCACATATTTTGCATGATCATAAAATGAGCATCTATTATTACGCCGAAATATTTACATTTATAAACTCTTTCAATAACTTGATCAGTGATGTTAATAACATGATTAGAGTCTTCTTTACTATATTCATTCTTCACAATCATCAGTTTGTTTCATTAATATTCAGCGATAGACTATTTAACAAGCAGATATTTTTTTCAACTCTTGATTCACAATTTTTGTGTATTCATCTACACTATTATCTATATCGTATATAAGAGTATCGTCTGGAAATAATTGTAACACACAGTCCTGTAGGGAGTTGACGATATAATTTCTATAGATTATTGAAAATATCTGGTTCCAAAACCATTCCCTGGGGGACGCCATGTAGAGTTGCTACAGGTGGAGATGTACTATCCTAGTACCTTGTTTTCTGAAATCTATCTCGGAGGTATGCTTCTAACCACTTCAGTATCTACTGTTGATTCAAACCCATATTTATTAATTTTCATTAGCAGCAGTTTGCGGTTTCGAATACCCGCTTAAAATCCAGGAACACTACAACAATAGATTGTCCCTCCCGAAGAGCACCCTTCCATCTGAGTAGCACTGATTGGATGGCTCTCTCACAAGATTTCTTCGATCTGAATCCTGCTTGATAGGGGGTTAATCATATGTTATAGACTACTGGCCCATGCTGAAAAAATTATGGGTCATTTGAACCACCAGGTGACCTATCTAGAACGATATAAGAGCATAAAATAATAAGATTCAGCACTATACCGTCACTTGTAAGCTGTCCAACTGAGTGCAGGTGAGAATTCGAAAGTACAGGTAGAGTGAGTACATTTTGGTCACATATTTTTGTACGGCATTCTTACCACCGATAGATCCATGAAAAATAATAAGAAAACGCGCAGTGCCGTACAAAAATGGTGGGCCACAAAGTCGAATTTTTTTTTTATTTTCTGACAATTACCAGAGTAAATTTGGTCATTTGATCTTGTACGGCATCTGAAAAAATCGAGGGTTGTAATCCCCTCTCTTTCCGTAGTCCAGCAGGTGATTTGACACAACATGAAATAAATTTATTTTGAAAGTATTTTATGCATAGATAATATTATTTCATATGCCGTACATTTTCGTTGGTTCAAAGGGAAAAAAAAAATTAAATAGAAAAAATCAAAAAGAAAAAATCTATATAACGAAATGTAAGGTGAAATTTATTTTATACGGCATGTAAAAATTTTCAGTCTTTTCGTGATTCTAGGTTCCTAGTTAGAAACTATGTCATATATGGGTTTGTTTACTATCGATTTATACTTGAAATATGTAGATGTGCAATTTTATTTTTAATTTTTCAAAAATAATTCTGCTAATTTCAGTATCATAAGTACTCGCACATTTTTGAGCGACGTTCTGTTACGACGTTTAGCATTTGTAGGGAATATCGTATTTTATTCGGATGTACTCGGCTTGGACCCGAGAGAAGATAATTCGGACGTCGATGAAGACGTTGATTCTGATAACAACTCAGCAACGGATTCCGATACAGAATAATTCAAACAAAAACCATATTTCTTATAATCATCATTAAATTTATGAATTTTTTTTTATGAAATGACCATTTTTTTTATTATTATCATTAAATATTTCGAATTTTTCTAAAACATGATTGTTTTATTTATTCACATCATTACAATGAAACAAATCAATTATATGTATGTATCAATAAGGTTTGAAGTATATATTGAACCAAAAAGTTGATACTGGGACTGGGATTGACAGTTTCAATTCTTGGACATAATATACACACCGTTTCAGTTCAGTTTATTATTATTATTATTATTATTGATAAGGGGGTTACGTTGCACCGCGACCTTGAGATCTATTGTGCCCCCCAACAGAGCTGTTCTCACCATTACGCCATCTACAGCTCGCCCTCCAGTTCCAGAGTATAAATAAACCTCAATATCTGGGAAGGCTTCAAGGATATTATGTCTTCACTCCTACAAGTTTCCTGTCCAAAGCATTCCTTTCGCTGACTTGCAATGGCGAGGCATTCTGTAACAAGGTGAAGAGGAGTTTCTTCCTCCTCCCCACAGAATCTGCACTCGTCAGTATCTGATAAACCTATTCTCATCAAATGCTTCCTGAGGCGACAGTGTCCTGTGAGGAAGCCAGTGACCAGGTGTAACTTATTCTTGCAGAGATCCAGATACCTTTTGGATCTCACTTCTTTAAAGTTCCTAAGGAACTTTTTGGAATGAACCAAACCTGGAAGATTCCGCCAGAGTGTCTCTCTTTTGGTTTCCTCCTTCTCCAGAAACTCTTTCTTGTAGGTGCATTTTCCTATACCGCAGAAAGGTTCTGGGCCGATAAAAGGAGTTCGTGCTGCCTTTCTGGCAAGTGTATCGGCCTCTTCGTTCCCCTTGACTCCCGAGTGACCGGGGACCCAGACTAAAAAGACCTTATTATTCTTGCCAATTTCATTTAGTTTTCTTCGGCACTCCCATATCAACTTTGAATCGATGGCATGGGAGCTCAGTGCTTTGATAACAGATTGACTATCCGAATGGATTGCTATGTCGCATTTCTGATATTTCCATTCTAGGTTAATATCTGCACATCTTTCGATTGCGAGTAATTCTGCCTGGAAGATACTCAAACGGGAGCCTACCGACAGTGCGCACTTGGTGCCTGTCCCATATACCCCAGCGCCAGCTCCCGTCGTGGTTTTTGAGCCATCTGTGTACCATTTTATGGTATTTTCTTTGAAAGTCTGGGTGGTGAACTCCCTTTCCCATTCTTCCTTTCTACCTATCATCGTGGTGAAGTTCTTCTCAATGCTTACTTTTTTGACCATTGCATCACTAGGAAGGTTCACTGATGGGATGTACTTAGTCAGAGAGGTCCAGGCTCTCTGACATTTAATCCTCTCAGTTCCTGTACCTTCCTTAGATATTCTGAGGGTGGCCTCATGGGCTAACCTCTCAATCACTAGATGCAGAGGTGAGAGATCTGTGATGATCTCAAGTGCCCTGGTTGGACACGTTCTCATAGCTCCCGTGATGCACACACAAGCTAGCCTTTGCACTTTGTCAAGCGCTTTCCTAGTAGTTGTCTGATCTGCTTTGGCATGCCAGACTACTGCCCCATAGGTAATTATTGGTCTCACAATCATGACGTACATCCATCGCAGTATTTTAGGGCTACAGCCCCAAGTCTTACCGGATAGATTTCTGCACGCCATCAGAGCTCTTATTGCTTTACTTGCAGTGATATCCACATGCTTGTTCCACAGAAGCTTTCTATCCAGAGTTATTCCCAGATATTTAACTTCAGTCTTCCAGTCAATCACTTCTCCATTTAAGGAGAGGGATTTTATGGCTGGAAGATTTATTTTCCGGGTGAATGGAATTACTGTGGTCTTGGTTGGGTTAATACTCAGCCCCACCGACTGGCACCACTGCTCAATAATTCTGAGGCCCTCCTGTAGTAAGTCACATAAGATGCCCTCGAATTTGCCTCTCACTATTAGAACTATGTCGTCAGCATAGCCTACGCATTCGAAGCCAAGCTCCGTTAGCCTGTGTAGTAGTTCATCTACTACCAGGCTCCATAGGAGGGGAGATAATACCCCCCCTTGAGGTGTCCCGCGAGTGGCTTTGACAGAGATGGGTTGATTTCCCCCCAATGTCTCAGCTGTCCTCGTTGTCAGCACGTCATACATCCATTTTATTATGGTATTGTTGACACCCCAGTTCAGTTAGACGTCATAGTGATTTTATCATATTATCAATTGTTCTCTTCAAAATTATGTTGATACCGTACTGTATCAGATGGCCATAAAGTACCCTCAAAATTGTAGCGTCACTTTCATCAGCCTAAAAGATATGGTGTGCATAAAAATGTACGGCATCATTTTTTCCTAATTTATATATGTTAATACTATTTAAAACAAGGGATAAAATGTAGAAAACTGCTATATTTCATTAATCTATGATATTTAAACTTTTACAATAATTCGCAAAATTTCAGTTTTTGTATTTCTCTATAATTTTTTTTAGAACGGTTTTTTTTGAACGGCAATACTATATAACAATTGTATTTTACAATATCATGTTAAGAAAAAAGTTCCCGTACAGGATCAAATGACTTTACAGCTCTAAAAATCAAGGATACGATGCAATTAAGGTAATTATTGATTCAAATGAACAATCATTTTTTGACGGCATTATTTTTAATAGTACTTTTGAGTGCTAGATAATTTTTTGGAACCGAAGCCGTACTTTTTCAAATCACCCCCTGGACTACGGAAAGAGAGGGGATTACAACCCTCGATTTTTTCCCCTTGTCGCATGATTTTTGTACGGCGTTGCGGAATAATGGATTAGAAGCAGTATTGAAATAGTATGACACAGATGCCGTACAAGATCAAATGACCAAATTTACCCTGGTAATTGTCAGAAAATAAAAAAAAAAATTCGACTTTGTGGACCACCATATTTGTACGGCACTGCGCGTTTTCTTATTATTTTTCATGGATCTATCGGTGGTAAGAATGCCGTACAAAAATATGTGACCAAAATGTACTCACTCTACCTGTACTTTCGAATTCTCACCTGCACTCAGTTGGACAGCTTACAAGTGACGGCATAGTGCTGAATCTTATTATTTTATGCTCTTATATCGTTCTAGATAGGTCACCTGGTGGTTCAAATGACCCATAATTTTTTCAGCATGGGCCAGTAGTCTATTATCTTCGATGTATTTTCGGACCTGTTGGTAACTGCCAATTCTAATGATTTTTCATATGTAGGTACCATATTGACTGGACGAAATTTTTCGCATTTACTAGTATTACTGATTTTTTCAAAGATGATGGAGGTTTTCCACTTTTCTGGAAATTCCCCCTTTTGTATAAAATGCAGAAATCTCTCACCGATTGTTTCAAATTACCACCTAACTATCTTCACTGTTATACCATATATGCTACCCGTTTTACTTCCTTTTTTTTTTAAATTACTTTCATCTCCCTAAAGGTAATCACTTAAATTTTCCAAATTTATAGCTGGGTATCGTGATGGTTGTTAAGTTTATTCTATTGTTCACTGAGCTCGCTTCTTGTGTAATTTGTTCAACACTGTCCACAAAGAAAAATTGAAATTTTTCGGTGATTAGATTATCCTCCCTAACCATCTCGTTTCCGAATTGAATGACTTTCCTTTTCTGTGTATTTTTAGAGCTCTGTATAAGATCTTTCAACGTTCTCCACATTTTTGCAGAATCAATTTGTTTTAAATCCTCATTGTGTAAGCTTTGAATATTTAAATATGCTCTTGTGATATCTTTTGATTGTTATTCTCTATTCTACGAGAACAGGTTCTGGATAATTCATCTTTTGTTCCAGTTGTTTATATACTCTCTTATATTCTGGACAGTTTCGGTCAAACGCTGTATGCTTAAAGTCTATATCCTCCACCATCAGTAGCGTTGATATATTCTTGCAGTTTATACATATGTGTTCTTTGGATGTGAGTTCATCTACTCTATATTACTGTGAGCATTTGGGGCATATTGTATCAGTACTCCTGCATACGCCAGCTTTGTGCCCAAATTTCCAATAGTTATAACACTGGATTATGTTAATTTAGTCCTTAAATTCACTTAATTTCCAACCTTTCTGCAGCTTGTTATTTATATTCATTTGCCTGTATGTTTCCGGATCAATTTGGAGCATAACGCATGTTTTAAAGTTTTTATTTCTGTACGTACTAATTACCTCTATTTCTCTCATCGGCTTCGGAGTTGTTATATCATTCTGAAGTTTTTCTATGAAAATGTTTATGTCTTTTATGATGTTGTTATCTACATTTATTATTCTGATCTTTGGATTCTTCTTGTCCCAAATTTTCACTTGATAATCAATTCCTGATCCATCGGTTTTTTTGTCTATTGGGTTTTCACACGATATTGCTCCTACGTTTTTGGTGTATTTTATTCTTGATATGCCTATAGACAAGGAATCAGGATTATCCTTATTTTCAATCCATTCGTTCGTTTTTATACTTTCTTGTGAAAATTTTTTTGGTTTAACTATTATCATTTCTTTCTGATGACTGTTGTTATGGTTTTTCTTTCATTACTTGACTGTAAGATATATTGTATAATATTTCAATCAATTTATCATCTTTCGCTTTTATCACTTCATCCTTTGTGACTATCACTTTTCTAAGTAAGGCGTAATACTCACAACTAATGCATTGAGGATAATAAAATTTCAACACCCTGTTCAGTTGGATAACTTTCTCCTCACTTGCTGTGAGATTACCATATTTTTTGCATATAGATGCGTTAAAGCCGTTACACACATAAGTCTCTTTCGCCACCTCACATATTCTGCAAGTCATTTTGACACCTTCAAAGGTCTAAACCGTTAGGCTATGGCGCACTTTAGTACTCGTTGATGAATTTATGTTAATCAAATATCAAACAGGTGTCCTCACTGAGAATAAGATAATTTTTTGTTCTGCTACTAAATGGACCCAAATATTGTTTGATGATTCACTATTTTCCGATTTTGTAGGCGAAATTGTTAATTACCACACTTGAACGGCCGGCCGGACGGACAGAATTAGGTTTGATCCCAGATTATTCATCAGTGAGACGAACTCAATCATTTGAGACCATTTTCCTCTCTCATTCTCCTCTGCATATGCGCAATCTACTCGTGGCTTGAAGTCTTCTCAAAATCACAAACTTCTCACAAAATTCTGATTATTTAACACCATTAGTTCAGGAGATATCGCAGCTTCAATCCATGCATGCGTAGACACTTACAAGGGAATTCTATGTAGGAATAGCATCCTGCACCTCCAAAACCCCAATCCTCTCAGACGAAAACTCTAGCAGCTAAACCACTTCTCGTCTGCTCATGCGCATAACGTGAATGGGTAACATGAATCACAAAATTAGCCCCAGGGCCACGGTAGGGACACTCCAACTCGGAAATAACGCTATTTTTCCCAAACTGACTTGCAGTGCACATAATTGGCATGAATATTCTTTTAAAACCTAACAATATCGGTTCAGCACCAGACCCATGACCAATAGTCCTAAACCCCTCCCAAAAAATCTCATATAACCCAAAAACAGTCACTTCTCACCTGCGCATGCGGAATCCACTCGTGGCTGAGAGTCCTCTCAAAATCACACACCTCACAAAATATTCCGATTCTCCAACACTAGTGGTTCAGGAGATATCGCATCTTGAATCGACGCATGCGCAGATCCTCACCAGGTGATTCTATGGAGGAATAGCATCCTCCACCCCAAAACCCCTATCCTCACAGACGAAAACTCCAGCAGTTAAATAATTTCTCGTCTGCTCATGTGAATAATAAAAAATTCCCGAAAGAGGCAGTTACCCCCCAGCCGTTCACCGTTCAGACAAATTGAGAATCAATTTAAAATTCCACATATCGTTCACGCATTAATTCAATTGCCACGGTAGTTACTCATTCATATTTTAATCGGTTGCCTTCGTACATATCGCATTTATTCATATAAGCCCGCAAAAAACGTCGAATGTTTACCAGATGTTATATAGGAATTCGAACTGAAATAAATTGTCCAGTTTGGAAGTTCAAAATTATTAAATTGGTTTTTAGGCTACTAGTGGTCTGTTCTCAGTGAAATTTTGCACACTCCAAGAGGTCATCATAGATCACCGAAGTGCCAAAATTGAACTCAATCCGATATTTGGTTTCGGAAATTTCAAGCAAAATATTCAGCTAATAGTTAAACATTTTTTGAATTTTGTCTACTCATGCTATCCCCAGGAAATTTTGCACAAGTGTTTGCGTCGGTATTTTTCGAGTTATCGAGATAACGAAAATTTCAAATTTTTGACATTTTTTTTGCGCGTATGTTCTGAGGAACATCGCGTTATCATTTTGCCCAAATGTCTGTAATTTTAGAATTTTTTGCCGAAAATGGTCTCAAACGATTGGGTTCTATTCCCCGATGAAGAATTTGAGGTCAAATTTGATTCTTTCCGGCCGGCCGTTGCCACGATAACTTGAGAACGGAAACAGCTAGCAACCTGAAATTTTCAGGGTAGGTGCCGCATCTCAATACGACGGACAAGTTCGTTAATGGGCATAATCGGCCCTATGGTTTCCGAGTAATGATTTTGTTTTCAACCAATATAAATCCGAATGAATTGAACTTTGTGAATAGTTGTAGAAAATAAACCCAAGCACATTTGTGAAATTTTGTGAGAATCGTATCACTTGAAAATAAAAAAAAATTCATTTTTTATGTCACGATAACCTAAGAACGGAAAGAGATAGCAACTTGAAATTTCCAGGTTAGGTTGTATCTGAATGTGACATTTGAGCTTGTTTATGAGCATAATGGGCCAAACGATTTTGGTGTTACACCCATCTGAAATGTTGTTGTTATTTATTAAATAACTCGAAAAATACAAGATAGATCCAATTCAAATATGGTTATTAGTTTTTAAATGCCAGAGTGAAAATTTTCGCAAAATTTCATTAGGATCATATAACTAGAACATTTTTAAAAAATCACTGAAAATCATTGAAAAAAAACCTTCAAAACCTAACTCTACTACCATGTTCCAAGTTTGAACACGATCGGATCAATATTGTTGGAGATCCGAGCAGCCTTGTGTGAATTCAGTAGCTGGATGGGTGACCATTGCCTCGATAACTCTTTAAGGAAAGGAGATAGGGACTTGCAATTTTCAGGATAGGTTGCGCATCTGAATGGAAGAGTTAAGTTCGCTGTTGGCCATAATCGGCTCAACGGTTTCGGAGTTATACCCATCTAGAATATCATTTCCTCGATCATTCAAAAAATATAGACTTGATCGAATTGAAGCTTGCTTACTAGTTGTTGAATATCGACATGAAGATGTGTGTAAAATTTTGTGTGGACCGTACCACTAGAAAATTTAAAAAAATTTCAAAAAAATATTATGCATCTCACGATACCTTGAGAACGGAAAGAAATAGCGACTTGCAAGTTTTCAGGGTAGATTGCGTATCTGAATGCGACATTTGAGTTCATTAATTAGCATAATCGGCCAAATGGATTTGGAGTTATATCAATCTGAAATTTGGTTATTATTTCTTCAATAACCCAAAAATTACAATGCCGATTCAATTCAAACATAGTAATTAATTCTAGAATGCCGATGCAAATATGTTCACAAAATTTGGTGAAGATCGTATTACTAGAAAATCTAAAAAAATCATTGAAAACAAATTTATAATATATCTGGAAGCAGTTGTCCGTCATCGCGTCGCTGAGATTTTGCGAGAACCTTCAAAACCATGATGACATATTTAATTATAACATACATTTTCGGGTCGATTCAAAAATAGTAGTGAATCATGTATCTATGGGAGATGATGCCTACAGTAGGGTCCTGTAGCGGTCTTTCTAAAAACTAGCGGAGGCGATTCTTCTTCAAGAGATCCATGCAGCTACAGAGTGCAGAGGAGTATACTTGTGAGAGGGGACTTTTGAAAGGTGATGTATTATTTTTTATGATTTTTTTTATCAAAAACTAACTCTACTGCCAAGTTTCAAGTTTTAACACGATCAGATCTATATTGTTGGAGATCCGAGCAGCCTTGTGCGAGTTCAGTAGCTGGATGGGTGACCGTTGCCTCGATAACTCTCGAACGAAAGGAGATAGGGACTTTCAGGGGAGGTTGCACATCCCAACTGGAGAGTTAAGTCCGTTTCTGGGCATAATCGGTCCAACGGTTCCGGAGTTATACCCACCTGGAATATTATTTCCTCGATAACTCAAAAAATATAAACTCCATCGAATTGAAGCTTAGTAACTAGTTGTAGAATATCGATATAAAGACGTGTTTGAAATTTTGTAAGAACCGTACCCCTAGAAAATTTCAGAAAAATTACGAAAAAAAAATGTTTGTATGTTATACTCCATTCACTTTTATAAAGTCTCCCGGTTGGCCATGAAATTTTGGCACATTTCATCGTGTATATTCTGAAAATGTTAGGTTATGCTCATTTTCCTGTCAGTAGTCGTAGTAATTACGTATTTTTCACAATGTGAATTTTCTTGGTAAAAATAATGAATTTGAGAGGATATTATGTGAATTCAACAATTCCAAAGACCTGACGACTGTTGAAGTCGTTCCTCTGTTATAACTGGAAGTATTTCACGTATATAAACTGGTTGGAAGATTCAGTTATGCTATCTTCTTGTACGGAAATCAAGAATCAAGTGTTGAAATTTTAATGAATAATAATGGATAGAGTACCTACATTCTACATGTAATAACCATGTTTGAATTGGATCGCTTCTATATTTTTCGAGTTATTGGGGAAATAACAACCAAATTTCAGATGGGTATAACTGCAAAACCGTTCGGCCAATTATGCTTATAAACAAACTCAAATGTCGCATTCAGATGTACAACCTAACCTGAAAATTTCAAATCGCTTTCTCTTTCCGTTCTCAGGTCATCGCGTATTGAAAAATATTTTTTAATATTTTTGTTTAATTTTCTAGCGATGCGATTCTCACAAAATTCCACGAACGTGCTTAGGTTTATATTCTACAACTATGCATCAAGTTTCAATTCGATCGGATTCATATTGGTTGAAAACAAAATTATTACTCGGAAACCATTGGGCCGATTATGCCACATGTCCGTCGTATTGGGATGCGCCACCTACCCAAAAATTTCAAGTCGCTAGCTCATTCTGTTCACAAGTTATCGTGGCAACGGCCGGACAGCCGGCCGGACATAATCAAATTTGACCTCAAATTCTTCATCGGGGAGTCGAACCAAATCGTTTGAGACCATTTTCGTCAAAAAATTCGAAAGTTACAGACATTTTTTTTTTCAGAAATATTAATAGAAAAGAAAAGTCCTTCTTGGTGCGGAGTTGCTGAGAAGCACTGTATATTCTTGATACTGAAGAAATGGTATTGTCTAGGTTAATTTGAAAACAGATTTTCTGTCATCAAGTTCTTAACAATCCTTTTTTTTGCGAAGAAAACTGACAAAATACCTATTAAAAATAAATATATATTTTCTTATTTATTTACTATTTTAGACATTTTTTTAGTCACTGCCAGTGTTTTCTGCGAAAAATAGTATAGTTAAAAACTTCATGAGGGGCAAAATTTTTGCTTTCAAATTAACCTAGACAATCCCATTTATTCAGTAACAAAATATACCTACCAGAATGTTATGCTCCACCCGTAAATCCTCTCGGGCTATTCCAGAAATTTCTATTGTTGTCTAAAACGTGTTCTGTCAAGAAGTTCCCTGAACATCATTGGAAGGTTCTTAAGCACTGTCACGGGGATGCCCCTGGAATATTCCATGTACATTCACGGATGTCCCGGGAATATCCTAATGGGACACTCCCGGAATGTGCCATCTGCCCATAACGGCTTTACCGGGAATGTTCCCGGGACGTTCCGGGATGTTTTACGACATTCGGCGAACATATCTTTCTTTACACATGGACATTCCAGGAACGTTCTGGGAATACACTATACAACACCATAAACAGCCAGCTCACTTATGCGCATGCGGAGTTCACTCATCACCGATAGTTCATAGTGAATTTCAAAGTTGGCCCCAGGGTCACGGGATGGACACTCATACTCGGAAACAAGGCTAGTTCCCGAGAACTGACTTCGGTTTAGCACCAGACCCATGACCGCTAGACGTAAACTATTCCTTCAAACATAACCCATACAACCCAAAAAAAACACTCACTTCTCCTCTGCGCATGCGCAATCCTCTCATGGCTGAAAGCCCTCTCAAAATCACACACCTCACACAGAACTCCGATTCTACAACACCAGAGGTTCGGCATATATCGCATCTTCAATACACACATGTGAGGACTCACAACAGGGGTTTCTATGGAGGAATAGCAGCCTCCACCTCAAAACCAAAATCCTCTTAGACCAAAACTCCAGCAGTTAAATCACTTCTAGTCTGCTCATGCGCATAAAGAAAAAGTGGGAAAGCCCTGTACACTGGAGTTTTGGCACTCTTGATCAAACTTTGACAAATCATATCTCCGAAAGTATTGGTTTCTCATAGTTGGGAAATTGAAATTTTGAAAAATCTTATGTCCGAAAGTATTATCTTGTTAGAGTTGAAAATGATATCAATGGATTCTTATGGTGAGGCAGCATTAAAAAAAAAATTGAATTGAAAATTTGAATGTAAAAATCTATTTTTTCGTTACTCCAAAACCACCAGGCCGATTTTGCCCAATAACGATCGTACCCGAGATAATTATCTCCCAAACCTACTCTGAAAATTTCAACTGTCTAGCTCATTCCGTTTGAGAGTTATCATGTTAACGGCCGGCCGGACACAATCGATTTTTACCACGGATTCTTTATCAGTGGGTCGATCCAAATCGTCCAAGATCATTTCCATCCAAAAATGAAAAAATTACAGATATTTGGGAAAATTGATAAGCACTCTGTTCCTAGGAACAAGAGCGCCAAAAATGCCCGGAAGGAGTAGAATGAATTTTAAAATTGGCCCAAGGACCACGTTATGAGCATTACACCTCGGACACTACGCTATTTCCTCGAAACCGGATTACACACTCACAGAATTGACATGAGGTGGTAATATGGCCATCCAGTTCCTTCTTATAAAATTGGTTCAAGCACTGACATGAAGTCAGGAGCTTTTGCGCGTATGTTCTATTTATTGTCTATACTCCTGTATTGGACACACATTTTAATTCTCGTAATTTTTTTAAAATTTCCTAGGGATACGGTTCCCACAAAATTTTACACACGTATTTATATTGTCGATATTCTACCACTGGTTACCAAGGTTCAATTCGATCGAGTCTATTTTTTTTTTTTTAGTTATCGAGGAAATTATATTCCAGGTGGGTATAACTCCGAAACCATTAGACCGATTCTGCTGAAAAACGAACTTAACCCTGAAAATTGTCCTCCTTTGTCTCCTTTCGTTCGAAAGTTATTGAGGCAACGGTCACCCATCCAACTACTGAACTCACACAAGCCTGCTCCGATCTCCAACAATATAGATCCGATCGTGTTCAAACTTGGAACTTAGAATAGTTAGGTTATGAAGGCTCTCGAAAAATATCAGTGATATCCGACGAATAGTTTCTGATAAATAGAATTTGTTTCAATGATTTCCAATGATTTTTTAAAAATTTCCTAGTGCTACGATCCTACCGAAATTTTGCAAGAATTTTCGCGTTCGCATTCTACAACTAACAACAACAATCATGTTTAAATTGGATTGGTTTTGTATTTTTCGAGTTATTGAGGAAATAACAAACAAACGTCCTTAGATTTGTATTCTAAAACTACTCACCAAGTTTCAATTCGATTGGATTTGTATTGGTTGAAAACAAAATTATTACTCGGAAACCATTGGGCCGATTATGCCCATTAACGAAATGGTCCGTCGTATTGGGATGCGCCACCTACCCTGAAAATGAAAGTCGCTATATCCCTTTTCGTTCTCAAAATATCGTGGCAATGTTCGGCCGGCTGGATGGACAGAATCAAATTTGACCTCGAATTCTTCAACAGGGAGTCGAACCCAATCGTTAGAGACCATTTTCGGCGAAAAATTCGAAAATTACAGACATTTGGGGAAAACGATAACGCGATGTTCCCTACAACATACGAGCAAAAATGAAAAGACGAGAGGAGCAAAACGAACAAATTAAAAATAATACATAACCTTTCAAAGTCCTCTCTCACAAATATACTCCTCTGGGAAGGAAAGTGTCGTAGCTCATAAGGCCAGGAGAATATTTGCTTGTATATGCTTTTGTTTGTTTTCCGTTTCAATGCTGCTTTGAATTTGGAGTTTTTTTCCGTCTAGTTTTATAGAATGGTGTAACTTGTGTATTTCGTTAAGAATTTATAAAGGAGTAATAATATTTTCACATAGGCCATTTTGGAATAAAATGTTAATTTTGGTTGGTTGAGGTTAAGTGGAGTGGCATCTTGCTAGACTTCGCCTCATTTTTGTATTATAATATTGTAATATTTACAGTATAAATAAAGGCAATTTATTATTATTATTATCTCTTTCAAAACCAGGTCTGGCCAATCCAAACGATGATTATTCAGAACTTCAGATGTTCGAAGACCACTACATGACCATAATGTAGGGCTATCATCTCCCATAGATTCTATTATGATATGAAAAAATCGGCCCGAAAATTTATGTTATAATTTAATGTCATCATGATATTCATGGTTTTGAAGGTTCTCGCAAAATTTCAGCGATGTCGGACAACTGCTTTCTGATATATTATAAACTTTTTTCAATGATTTATTTTTAATTTTCTAGTAATACGTCGGTATTTTAGAACTAATTACCATATTTGAATTGCATCGGCATCGTATTTTTTGGGTTATTGAAGAAATCATTTCCAAAATTCAGATTGATATAACCCCAAAACCATTTGGCTAATTACGCTAATTAACAAACTTAAATGTCGCATTCAGATGCGCAATCTACCCTGAAAACTTGCAAGTCGCTATTTCTTTCCGTTCTCAAGGTATCGTGAAATACATAATATTTTTTCGTAATTTTTAGAAAATTTTCTACTGGTACGGTCCCCACAAAATTTCAGATGCGCAAACTTCGCTGAAAATTACGATCCCGATCTCCTTTCGTTGAGAGTTATCGACACAACGGTCACCCATCCAGCTACTAAACTCACACAAGGCTGCTCAGATCTCCAACAATGAAGATCCGATCGTGTTCAAACTTGGAACTTGGTAGTAGAGTTATGTTCTGAAGGCTGTCGCAAAATTTCAGCCATGTCGGATGAATGGTTTCTGATATATAGAATTTTTTTCATTGATTTTTTTTTTGAATTTTATAGTTATACGATCCTCACGAAATTTTTAAAGAATTTTCGCGTTGGCAGTCTAAAACTAATATCCATGTTTGAATTCTATCCGTTTTGTATTATTCGAGTTATTGAGGAAATAACAACCAAATTTCAGATGGGTATAACTCCAAAACCGTTTGGTCGATTATGCCTATGAACAAACTTAAATGTCGCATTCCCCTAACCTAAAAATTTCAAGTCGCTATCTATTTCCGATCTCAGGTTATCGTGACATAAATAATATATTTTAATAATTTTTTTTTAATTTTCTAGTGATACGATTCTCACAAAATTTCACAAACGTCCTTAAGTTTGTATTCTAAAACTACTCACCAAGTTTCAATTCGATCTGATTTGTATTGACTCAAAACAAAATCATTACTCGGAAACCATTGGGCCGATTATGCCCATTAACGAACTTGTCCGTCGTATTGGGATGCGCCACCTACCCTGAAAATTTAAAGTCGCTATCCCTTTCCGTTCTCAAAATATCGTGGCAACGGCCGGCCGGCTGGCCGTACATAATCAAATTTGAAATCGAATTCTTCATCAGGGAGTCGAACCCAATCGTTTGAGACCATTTTCGGAGAAAAAATTCGAAAATTACAGACATTTGGACAAAATGATATTTTATTATAACAAAATTATAATCTATCAGAACATTTCTATAAGCTTATGTGCTGGTTTCGGAGCTAATGCTTCCAAGTCTCCTGATAAGATTCTGTCCAGTGACAGGTCCTGTTCAAATCCTCTTTAGATCTGCTAGCTATTTTCTCTTGAGCTGCCGGTTGTCCTACAACTCAGTCAGTGGGTGGAGCAGAATATTCGTATGGCCCTCGACCTTGCGTGGTGTTTCTCGCTTCTTTCCGATATGACATATTTCACCTACGAGGTACCATGAGGATCTCGTGTAGGGTCATTTGAAACGTACCATGGTGCATTTGTGATAATTCTGAGAATTTTTTTATTAGCTTTTTAGCTTTATACACCAGAAGTTAGTTCACAAGTGTTAAACTTCAAACTATTCTTTCATTTCATATCTATTTGTCTCTTATGCGGAGTTCACTTGCACGGACTTAGTCTCATTGATCTTAAATCTCCATCTGTGCAACCATTCTTGTATTTGGTCCAGGTAATTCTTTAACAAGTGAGAGGCTTTTGCTTGGTCTTTATTGCTCGCAAAAATAGCGGCGTCGTCCGCGAATGTACCCATTAGGGTGTGCGGATTGGTTGGTCGAACTTCCGTGTATAAAAGCTAAAGTAGAGGGCAAAGAATACTTCCTTATGGTACTCCGGATGTTATGGGACAATTGGTTGTGGTTTTGCCCTTCACTCTTACTCTAAATTTTCTTGTATTGATATAGGACCTCAAAAGTTTGAAGTAGATAATAGGAAGGAAGTTTTTGGCGCTCTAGTTCCTCGGAACTGAGTGCTTATCAATTTGCCCAAATGTCTGTAATTTTCAAATTTTTCGATGAAAATGGTCTCAAACGATTTGGTTCGACTCACTGATCAAGAATCCGTGGTCGAAATTCATTCTGTCCGGCCGGTCCGGCCGTCCGGCCGTAGGCACGATAACTCTCGAACAGAATGAGCTAGACATTTGAAATTTTCAGAGTAGGTTTGGGGGATAAATATCTCGGCTAAGTTCGTTATTGGGCAAAATCGGACAGATGGTTTCGGAGTAACAAAAAAAATATTTTTTTTTTACACAACAAATTCCTTATTAAATTTTTTTTCAATAAGGAGTTTTACCATAAGAATCCATTCATATCATTTTTAACTCTAACAAACTAATACTTTCGGAGATATGATTTTTCAAAATTTCAATGATAGAATTATTCTGTGGCTATTCTATGAATTGTTATAACGTCAACTTTGACGTTGTCTCATTGTCATTCATTCCAGTAATGGTATCAATATGAGAATTATAATATTATCATACTTTTTGTTGGTTAATATTTTCATGCCGATGGTCAATCCATATGACGATGGGAATGGTAATGGTAAGTTAATAACATTGTCATTCATTCCAGCAATCGTATAAATATGAGAATTATAATATAATATCATAGTTTTTGTTGGTTGATATTTTCATGCCGATGGTCAATCCATATGATGATGGGAATGGTAATGGTAAGTTAATAATATTGAGTTCAGAATATCTCCACTACAACAAAACTAGAATTGAGGAATGAATATTTCGGATGAGTTCGTTGTTGGGTAGAATTCGTCTATTGGTTTTGGATTGATACTCTTGTTGAATTTAAATTCTTCTATGATGTTTGAATTCAATTTCTGCTAAGATGAAGTTCTAAATTTCAATAATGAATCGTACGTCGAATTGTATGGTACCCCGTTACACCAACCTCTGCTAACACATATACAGCTCTCAGTCAAAAGAATATATATACAGAATGCTATAATTATTCTATCTAAGCTTTATTATATGATCTGTGTTCATACTCGTACATTTCATCCTGTTCTATAAGAGAGAGTCAAATTCATTTCAGCTATTTTAATTTGGTTTCTTCCATGGTGCAGTTCTCATTCTCAGATTGCTCATTTAATCTTGATAAATAAACTATTATTTGAATTGAATTTCCTATTTGATGCAGTTATATCATAAGAAAACATTGATATAATTCTCAACTCTGAGAAACCAATACTTTCGGAGATATACCACCGTATTCACAAAGCATTCAATCTCCGTTAAGTCCTAACTGAGGCCCTCAGTTAAGGATAAATAAGAATCGCAACCTCAGTTAATGTATGTAACGGTGTTGAAACCGGCCTGTTTCACATTAATTTGCACTTAAACTGAGGTTGGGATTCTTATTTATCCTTAATTGAGGATCTCAGTTAGGACTTAACGGAGATTGAATGCTTTGTGAATACGGCGGATAATTTATCTGTTTGAATTAGAGCGCCAGAAAGCTCCTGTCCACAGGGCTTGAACCCATTTTTTTTATCTTATATAACAGTCCAGGTTGCCAGACCTTGGCAAATATTTTGGGTCACATCGAGAAATGCTGTTGTAAAGTATTTATTCTGTACAAGTGATTAATTCACCGTGTGGCTTATTATATGAGTTTGTATCATAGTTGAGTGCGCTGCTCGAAATCCAAACTGGTGATGTGGTATCCATTGATCTATGTTGATCCTTCTCAGGATTAGTCTTCCAAGGATGTGTCAAGTGACAGGGAGTAAGCTTATTGGCCGGTAGGAGAATGCGTCGTTCGGATCATTGCCTGGTTTTGGGATAAGAATAACCTCTGCTATTTTGAACTGTTCCGGTCAGTAGTTTTGTTTCACTATGGCGTTGAAACTTGAGTAGGGTAACTCCCCTCTCTGGTAGCTCTTTAATCATTTTTGGAGTTATCATATCCACTCCTGCAGTATTTTTGCGCGTATGTTCTAGGGAACATCGCGTTATCATTTTGCCCAAATGTCTGTAACTTCCGAATTTTTTTACGAAAATGGTCTCAAACGATTTGGTTCGAATCCCCAATGAAGAATTCGAGGTCAAATTTGATTCTGTCCAGCCGGCCTTCCGGCCGTTGCAACGATAACTTGAGAACGGAAAGAGCTAGCGACTTGAAATTTTCAGGGTAGGTGGCGCATCTCAATACGAGGGACAAATTCGCTAATGGGCATAATCGGCTTAATGGTTTCCGAGTAATAAATTTTTTTTCAACCAATATAGATCCGATCGAATTGAAACTAGGTGAATAGTTGTAGAATATAAACCTAAGCACGTTTGTGAATTTTTGTGAGAATCGTATTGCTAGAAAATTAAAATTTTTGTTGTCACGATAACCTGAGAACGGAAAGAGATAGCGGCTTGAAGATTTCAGGTTAGGTTGTGCATCTGAATGCGACATCTGAGTTTGTTTAAGAGCATAATCGGCCAAACAGTTTCAGAGTTATAGCCATCTGAAATTTGGTTGTTTTTTGTTCCTCATTAACTCGAAAAATACTAAACCGATTGAATTCAAACATGGTTATTAGTTGTAGAATGCCAACGCGAAAATTCTTGCAAAAATCTTGAGGATAGTATTTGTAGAAAATTTTCAAAAAATCCTTGAAAATTGAAAAAAAAACTTCTATATATCAGTAACTATTCGTCTGAAATTGCTGAAATTTTCAAGACCTTTTAGAACCAGCTCTACTGCCAAGTTTCAAGTTTTAACACGATCGGTTAAATATTGTTGGAGATTCGAGCAGCCTTGTGTGAGTTCAGTAGATGGGTGACCGTTGCCTCGATAACTTTCGAACGAAAGGAGATAGGGACTTGCAATTTTCAGGGTAGGTGCGTATCCTAATGGGAGAGTTGAGTTCGTTTTTGGGCATGATCAGTCTAACGGTTTTCGAGTTATACCCACCTGGACAATTATTTCCTTGATAACTCAAAAAATTAATATTCGATCGAATTGAAGCTTGGTAACTAGTGGTAACAAATCAACCTAAAGACGTGTTTGAAATTTTGTGAGAACCGTACCCCTAAAAAATTCGAAAAAAATTACGAAAAAACAAATTTTAAGAACCGTACCCATAGAAAATTTCAAAAAAATCACGAATAAAAAAATTGGTTCAAGCACTAACGTGAAGTCAGTTCTATTGTCCATTCTTCTGTATTGGACACCCTTAATCGAATTTACCATGGTAAATTATGTTGTCCATTCTCCTGTATTGGACACTTAATTCGAATTTACCATGGTAAATTCGATTAAGGGTGTCCAATACAGGAGAATGGACAATAGAACATACGCGCAAAACTTCTGAATTCACGTCAGTGCTTGAACCAATTTTTTTTGTATTCAGGTGATTGATTTCATCTTGGACTTCTTCTTCTATTTCAGCATCTGTGGCCTCGTTCTGGCCCATTGTGTGTTAGATGGATTACGTATAGCAGGGATATGCATCGTTGGCTTTTTGGCGCTCTAGTTCCTCGGAACTGAGTGCTTATCAATTTGCCCAAATGTCTGTAATTTTCGAATTTTTCGATGAAAATGGTCTTAAACGATTTGGTTCGACTCACTGATCAAGAATCCGTGGTCGAAATTCATTCTGTCCGGCCGTCCGGCCGTAGGCACGATAACTCTCGAACGGAATGAGCTAGAGAGTTGAAATTTTCAGAGTAGGTTTGGGGGATAAATATCTCGGCTAAATTCGTTATTGGGCGAAAGCGGACAGATGGTTTCGGAGTAACAAAAAAAAAAATTTTTTTACATGACAAATTCCAAATTAAATTATTTTTTTTTAATAAGCCGTTTTATCATCAGAATCCATTCATATCATTTTTAACTCTAACAAGCTTATCCTTTCGGAGATGTGATTTTTCAAAATTTCAATGTAAATCGTATTTCTACGTTTTCACAGAATGATAGAATTATTATGTGGGTATTCTATGAATTGTTATAATGTCAACTCATTCTCCTGAGACATGACGTTGTTTCATTCGAGCAATCGTATAAATATGAGAATGATAATATAATATCATACTTTTTGTTGGTTGATATTTTCATGCCGATGGTCAATCCATATGATGATGGGAAATGGTAAGTTAATAATATTGAGTTCAGAATATCTCCACTAAAAACAAAACTGGAATATTGTAGATTTGAGGAAAGATATATATTATCGTTCATCATAGAATTATATTATATTATATTATTATATTATTATAATTATTATATTATTATTAAGGAATGAATATCTCGGATGAGTTCGTTGTTGGGTAGAATTCGTCTATTGGTTTTGGGTTGATAATTTTTGGCACTCTTGTTGAATTTAAATTCTTCTATGATGTTTGAATTCAATTTCTGCTAAGATGAAGTTCTAAATTTCAATAATGAATCGTACTTCTATGTTTTCACAGAATGCTATAATTATTCTATCTAAGCTTTATTATATGATCTGTGTTCATACTCGTACATTTCATCCTGTTTTATAAGAGAGAGTCAAATTCATTTCAGCTATTTTAATTTGGTTTCTTCCATGGTGCAGTTCTCATTCTCAGATTGCTCATTTAGTCTGGATAAATGAACTATTATTTGAATTGAATTTCCTTTATGATGCAGTTCTATCATAAGAATAAATTGATATAATTCTCAACTCTGAGAAACCAATACTTTCGGAGATTTAATTTGTCTGTTTGAACTAGAGCGCCAGAAAGCTCCTGTCCACAGGGCTTGAACCCATTTTTTTATTCTTTATTGGTTCCCATATGGAATTGTCGTATCTGTTGAGTTTTTAAACATAATCTTTAAACGAGGTTTCCTTTGCCTGTCTGATTTTAGTTTTCAATCTCTTGAATGTTTTATTTAAGATGTTTTTGCCTAATGGGGAGTGTGTTTAGAAGTTTAGAATTTGTTTTTGTAGATTATTTATGCACTGACCATTGCTACTATGGGTAAATGGTTCGAGGATAGGTCGTAAATTGGTGAAATGTCCATGTTGGAGGGAAATGCCTTGTGTCACGAAAAAATCCAGAAGTTCATTTCATATGGATCTGTCGGCCAATAGGGGGAAGAACTCGTTAATAAAAATTCGTATCCCTTTTGTTGTATGACACTTGCTATTTCCTTCCCTTTTGTAGTTGTAAGTCTTGAAGAAAATAGGGTATGTTTGCAGTTCCTGCTATGAACTTGGGGCCCAGAGTTGTGAAAAAGTCATCGAAGCTTTCTTTGTTGATGTTACGGGTCAGTACACTGCGGAAACTGTTTTTTCATATGATGCAAGTTGAACTATTATTCTTGTGGCTTGTAGTTGTTCTTTGTCGTATTTTGGCAGCTCCACGTGTTATCTTATTTCACAATAACGGTGGTCCCAGTTTTTTCTGGGTGATTGGTATTATATGTTGTATATTGCGGTATGTTGAAGTAAGACCTGTCAGTGAAATGCGTTTCGCTTATCAGTAAAATGTCTACAGAATTGTGATGGAGAAAAACTTCTTCAACTTCAAGTCCGGACTCATTTGACGACGTTATCAAGAAGATAACATCTTGGTCATCTGTGTTGATAACAATAACACTTCTGGAGTCCTTTCTAACTAATATTCACTAATTTATTGAGTCTTTTCTCACTAATATTTACTTATTTATTGAGTCTTTCTTAACTGATTTTATCACTTAAAATGAATTATGTTGAATTACAATTGTTTTCAGTCTTGAATTGCAATTCATTTATTCACATATATCATTGCGAATACGATTTTATCGTTTCAATATGGAGAAGTAGGAATAGATAACCATTCGCGGCCGATGTTACATAAGAACTGAAAGAGTATATAAGGGAGGATGAGTAAATTCTCTTGACCCCAATCATTACTCAACCTCCTTATTGCTTAGAGCTGGAGCAAGTAGATCTTTCATTTCTAAATGAATTATACTTCTGAAATTGCAACTCTGCACTGTCAATTGATAGGTCTAGCCAAGCCTCAACAAGTAGACCAACATCTAAAAATAAATTATAATTCTGAAATTGCAACTCTGCACTGTTAATTGATGGGTCCAGCCAAGTCTCAGACAGTATAATTACATCATAACCAGCAACATTCACACACTTGGCAAGCTCATAAAGTTTCAATAATTGAAATTTTATGAGCAAATTGTTTCAGTTGCTTTCCATGTGAATCATCTGTTTACTTTCGAATTCGATTCCTACACGTGTTATATCTGATTATTGCGATCGCTATCATATGCACAAGGGCAACTGGTATAGGGTGATCTTCGTCGGGAATTGGACATAACTATTTATTTATTCATTATTCAACAGGAACCTCAACAGAAAAATCCAATTACTGAGGATCGCAGAATTACAATATTAATGAAAACAAAGTCTACATCCCAATTAACTCAAATGTTTTACATACAAACGTATATAATAATTACAAAAAAAAAAATTTTCAAGAGAGAAAACAGAAAAAAAAACAACAAATATACACATTCGTACATGAAAACATATCAGCAGTTCACTCTCCATAAGATATCATTAAATATGATAATAGTGATTTCCTGAACACAGCGAGACTCACACCGAAGATGTCCAAATTATGAATGCGCCAATCATAAAACCCCATCATTCTCGAAAATAAAGAACCGTAATACAGTGCAGTGCGAGCTCTATGCACCCAGAAGAGAGCTCTTGTCCGGCTCCGATATCGGCTCCGATAATCGAAGTTATTTACTATTTTGAACAGGAATATTCCATCAAAGAGCACTTTTCTGTGCTCCAAGGTCAATAATTTATAATATCTTAAGCTGGCACCGTACTCACAATTCACCAAGTTAACATTGAACTTAAAATTCATATGCTCCACAAACCTCTTTTGCACATTTTCAATCCTGTCGATGTATTTGTGATAGTGAGGAGACTAAATAGGCGTAGAATACTCCACATTGCTTCTCACCAATGATGAGACTTTTAAAGCATCATAAGTATTGAAATTCCTTGTTGCCCTCCTAACAGAGCAGAGCATTCTAAAGCTCTTTTTAACTAGTCCTTCAATATGAAGTTCAAATGATAGTTTTGAATCTAACGTTATACCCAGATCTTTGACATTGCTCAGCCTCCCTATCACAATCCCACCGACATAAAAATAAACTGAAACGATCCAGATCTTCCTGCATACCGATAAGATCATTTGTATTGCTGATTTGCTTATATATTTTCAAATCATCGGCATACAGTTCGTGATTCGAATTGAGAAAACAGGCCGAAGCTTCATTTATATCAATTGAAAACAAAAAAGGTCCTAAATGCGATCCTTGTGGTACCCCAGAAGTGGCAACAAAAATTCCCGACGAAACACCATTTAATACAACCTACTGTCTTCTTTTTGACAAATAAGACTCAATTAATTCAAGTAAATTTCCACATACACCAAAATTCTCCAAAAGCTGCATCATAGATGCATGGTAAACCTTATCAAAAGCCTTCGCCATATCTGTATAGATTGCATCCACCTGCCCTTCCAAATCAAAACTCTTTGATACAAAATCAATATTGGGTGCAAGATTAGTCAAATCCGAGCGACCCTTATAGAAACCATGCTGATGCAAGTTAAGATTAGATTTTGATGAATTGAAAATTTTCTCAGTTACAATAGAGTCAAAAATCTTACCAAAATGACATAAAATTGATACTGGTCTATAATTCTCTATTTCCTTTCTAGTGCCACCCTTAAAGACCGGTACAACCTTGACTAATTTCCACCTATCAGGAAAGACTCCTAAATTTAATGATTTATTGAATATAATATGTAAAGGCTCAACTAGAGTCTCTCCGCATGATTTGATGAAAATAGATGGAATAAGATCTGGTCCTGAATCATTATTTACATTGAGAATTCCAATCTTTTGCTTTATTTCCATAAAATCAATACTATCCTAAGTTATCAAATTACATGAGTTATTATATCCTTTGACTATTACTGGTTTACTAGGATCCTCATACACAGCAGCAAAGGATTGACAGAATGCTTCAACAATACATTGATCATTCTCAAAAACTTCTTCACTTAGGCACATTGAATAAGGCATGGTATTACCAGACCAGAAATGTTTAGTATCCCTGACAACATTACTTTCCACCATTGCAATATAGCATCTATAATCATTATCAACTCAACCTTGCATTGACTTCGCAACTCTAAAAAACGAGTATAATCAAGAACACTATGAAATTGTTTATATCTTTTATGGAATTTGGCCTTATCCTTGATCAAATTAATACTGCTTTTAGAAAACCAAAATGGAAAACTTGAGTCTCTTGGAGGAACTATCAGATATATAAGTAGATTTCCTAGAATAGTCAAAATTAAAAAAAAAACTAATTCATGATTTGAACCAATTAAAACTGATCAATACAAAACTTCAAAGGCATAAAAAGGTCATGATTCTACAATTTGATGATGAAATTCAGATAGATCAAGTGATCAGTTTCGGCAATATTCATAAAAAATCCTGTAACTAAAAATGGTCATAGCTCCCAAACCACTCGGTGGATTTCACCCATTAATGAATTTAAACGAGATATTTACGCTCCAAACATACCTCGTAAATTTCAAGGTATTTCGTTCGAGAGTTATGCTTACGGCCGGCCGGGCGGACATAATTGGATTTAATCCCGGATTATTCATTAGTGACTCGAACCCAATCGTTTGAGACCATTTTCGGAAAAAATTCCAAAAATACAGGCATCTGGGCCAAATGATAACAGTGTTCCTGGGGAAACCAGCGCGTAAAAACGAAAACATTCGGTGGATGGAAGAAACGAAAAATTATAAACTTTTACTATTTTATCACATACCCTAGTTTTATAAATGTTGAGAATATAATTTTATTTCAAGAATTTTATTTTTGTTTTTAATTTTGATGGAAGAGTTGACCCTACACCTTCTCGTGGTTCTTACTGAACAATGAATTGAATAACAACTAACTACCTACCTATTTCAAGTTTATCCTGTTCATCTCAAGATTATTGTGCCGAATGAAATGTAATTATTCCATTCATTGACCAACTAGGTTCTCATATCGTATATTCTTCCGAGGATTAGAAAACAAAACTAATTCAATGAATTCGCTATTGTTTTAAATTCGTACTGAACGATATATCACGCTGCCGCATTGAAAGAGTAGGCTTCTAAGGCATATTCAAATGTGGCGTTGTCAGACTGTGTTCCAGGTTATCTCTAGAGACAACTGTGGTTGAATTATCCCGATGTCTCCAAATTCTACTTAACACAGATTCTTGAAAAATACGCTTTCCAATAGGTAGTGGGAATTAGCCGATCCAAACAACTCTATGAAAAATTTAATAAACTGCGACCTTAACCCATTCGATATTCTTGACCACACTAATTCCGTTGTAGATCTTAATCCATTTAAATTTTTGTATTCTGCACCTCCTCCAATATTAGTGAATACAAATAATACAATAATAACAAATATCAATATTCAGTGAAACATACATCATTTGAAGACTTAATTTCGTTCCAGTTTCTATATCTATTTTTCATATTGGATTGGAATAAAAAAATACACTTACACGAGCCCACTGATTTGGTTTGAGACATTGGACCTTCAATCGTGGAGGGAACTGCGGTGTTACATGTTTACCACTGTTCTGCAACACTGCCGCCGAGAGAGGAAGTGTGGTTAGAGTTCGACCCAATTCTATCTGTAGGACTTCTTTACTTGTGGCCTCTACGAAAATGGCAGGGAAGAGTTTCGTTTCTGGCTCCATCTATGTGCAATTTTCAATTATTTTCACTACAAGATGAACTTTACTAAACACTATCTTACCCTGAATACGTGAGTTGTGGATTTGCCTTCGCAGGTGAATGTGATGAAACCTGTGGCCACATCTAAGAAACAACCAACGAACATACCCTGAGATGCACCCTTGCCTGAGGCATCTTGAGATACTTCATTATAAAGTTCATCTGCACGAACCATGTAACAAGCATGGCGATCAACGCTGGAAAGAATAAACACATTTCCCGATATCCTAATGTATATACATAGTGAAAAATCTGGGCCCTAAAATCGTTGCTTAAGGATCTATCCTCCAATATGTTATTAACTGTAACGCGAGGCCCAATTAAACGTAGGCCAAGACGGCAAGCAGTTAGGGAAACCAGGAAGAGAACAAGGAGACCGGAAATAAAGACAAAATGAAGATAGATGCGGATAAACTCCGACTACTAAGATGGGCGAATTGGTAGAGGCGTCAGACCTGAAATATGATGGGAGCAAGAGCGGGTTGTGGTCTTGTATACGGTTCAAAGCTCTTCATCAGTTTCGACCGATATTTCATTAGAAGATTTTGGTATTGCTGATTGTTGGTGCACAAGGGCATTGAGGTTGGCGCCTGGCGATTTTTTCCTGAAGTATTGCAGATGAATACATGAAACTTGCTACATAGATCGCGTATTTAACAAAATGCTTAAAGTCAGAGAGAGACCAGAGACGGCCCCCCCAAAGAAGGACAAGGGGAGCCTAAATGAGCGTACGTGGTTTTGGGATTTGGACTTAAATAATTAGGTCATTCATACAATCAGATATATTGTCACTATACCGACATATTTGTCAATCAGTTCATAAGTTTGCTTTAAGAAAATCTATTGATAATGTGGAGTATCGATTTAGTGAACTCCGCTTTGAGTGAACTACCTAGTTGAATTAACCACCCTGTAGAGTGAACTCACGAATATTACCATTGCTTCGCTATACAGTGAACAGCAGTATACTCTCAATTGCGACGCACGCATGAATATGTATAATATTTAAGCAATTCCTTCGAATATGTGCCCTTGATCTCAAACCTCGCAAAAGTGAACACACCTGAAATTGATTTGCTACAAAAAGTTCACTAATTCGACGTGATTCTACTGTCATGAATTGTGATTTTTTAAAGTATAATTTTCTACATTGGAGAATCGAAAAGTTAAACCCAAATGTGTAAATTTCTTTTTTGGAAAAGGACAATGGCATATGTTGGAATTAGGTCGTTTCGACTCGCATCGGTTTTTTGATCCCACTTAAATACTGACTAGCAGTTGATTCGCAATTTCCACGAATTAATCTAGATTACCAACAAATATAAGGCGAGTGGAAGGATGATAGAGATTACAAATGCTTAGTATCAACATCTTTTTCGGTTCCTCTCAACTTGATACCAAATAGGTATGTAACATACTCAAAACCCCCCAATATCAGACAAAGTCTGAGCGTACCAAAGAGATGTTTACCTATGAATTCAGAGACATGAGCACACTATCATATATTTGCCTCCCACTAATATCGCCAACTGATAATACGAGAAAATCTATCTACTCACCAATCAATGATCCTGTTATAATCATCAGTTAAAATAACAGACGATTTCAACACCTGATTCTGGTTGAAATCCAAGGAATGGAGATGATATTGTGTTGTTACCCAACCAATATAAACATGGGATGGATCCTGACCAGGAAAAATGCGTACACCTGTAGAATTTAAAAGTGAAATAATCATCCCGACAAATTAATGAGATGATATTTACCATAAAAATATTCATTCATAAGTTTCAAACAATCTACATCGTATATGTCGTTACCATAGACTTCTATACCAGAAGTTTGTGGGATGGTCAACTGTTTCTGTTGGCCTCCAGTCGAATGGAGATCACTCTGAAAGCATAGAAATTAATTTAGTCAAATAGTAATACCCACGACAGAAATATGATCCGAAGTTTCTGAGTCTATAATTCGGCATGAAGCTGGTGGATATTAATCAGGCAGTTAAGGACATCAAGATATTCGCTGATGGTAAGAAGTGGATCTTTTTAGGTTATGGTTATTTCAGGCTGGGTGTGCAGTAGAGACAGTTCCAAATAAATCCTATACACCCTCAACGAAGCGATCTTTTTGTTTCTGAAAATAAATTTATTCTTTTTCCATTTAGCGGAATAATTATAGGTCGAATTCATATAAAATTCCAACCCATGTGGAAAAAACTCAATACGCTGGCCACAGTCGCCAGTTATCTTTAATCCGTAACAGGAAAATGGCGTCCGACCAATCCATAGGCATGGCCCCCTTCTCTCAAATATCTCGAGCTCGTGACTTACGCACCTTTGAATAAAGAACCATGGTTCTTTATCGACGACGCTATATTACAATCTGAGACGACGCTATATTACAATCTGAAAAGATCGGAAACACCGAACTACACTTTTTAAAACTTTTTTCGTCGTGGTATCGCGGGAGGAATTTTCACGAGCGGCGAAGCCGCGAGCCCGCTAAGCGGCGAATATAGCGACGGAAAGGGCGAGGACTGACGTATCGCCGAAGGCGATTTTGGTCGAGATAGGAACGTCGCCAGTATTTTAAAAAATTCCCGAAAAGTCACTAAATCGGGGAAATCGGCGAAAGCGGGGTCGCTCAAATCCCTAAGGCTTTTTCGTTCGGGATGCGGGCCGACTCTTAATGGTGCAAATCGAAAGACGAAATATATACGGATAAACGTATCGCGCCACTTTTTTCTTATTCCTTTCCGTTTATTTACTACGAGCGTTTGAAAATCGCCAAAACGGGGAAAATCGACCGTTTTTATGGGACTATAGAAATAAAACGACCCGAGTGAGGCCAAAATCGAACGATCCCCTGATTGAAGATCCGGTGCGGCGAAAACTCACGAAAAGCTCGAAGTAAATTAAAGGATGAAATCGCAAACGCACATCTCTAATTTTTTGAAAGGAATGAGCTAGAACGCTAGAAGCATTCCAAGGTCAGTAATGTCATTCAGAACGGCGGCGTGAATTTTGAAGAGGAATTAACGAGAATCGATCGATTATGGATCGGAAATGTGCCGAGAATTATTCAGAATCGATAAAAACCCTTGGATTCGATTTGACACTTCCCACGGAAATTAATATTTTCCACAATTCGCCGGTTGAAATGAATAACCTCAAAATGGACTGAACGGATTTGTTTTCGTGAAATCAACGATATGATCTGTTATAAATTACGTGCAATATCACTCTATAAGTAAGTACTATAAGGTAATTACTACTTTACTTGAATTTATAAAGAATTCGACGATTTTCAGGTCAGATGATCTTCCAGTGTGTGAACATAAATAGTACTACAATATTTGAAGTTTTCCAGGATATATCACGATAAAAATTAAGTTTTCATGCTTATATCTGGATATTTTCACTTTCCAAAGATTTTGTTCGAACTTGACCTTTTCCATTGATCGTTTAAACCTGTAAATATCGTGGTTTTTTGAAAGCTTCTTGCTTTTGGCAATTCTGTAGGAACATGAATCAATAAGGAGTTTATAACGATAACAAATTATTTTTTTTGCAGTTTTTTTTATCAATTTTGGAGGATCTGTGATAATGATTAAGATAAACACCAAATCATCCTATGTATTAAAGGCTATACATACATCTAGGAAGTGGTTTATACGGATATATATATATATATATATATATTGAATACTTTCGTTAATTTACATTATCTATTTCCATACGTAAGTATTTTTTAAACATAGGTGGCATTTAAGCGAATAACCAAAACACAGTGTTTCCCCTACCAAACATAACTGATCGGTTATGATAGAATAGGGTAGGTCTTAACAACTGTGTTCTGGGTATTCACTTAAATTCGGCTATAATATTATACTTCCTTCCTGAGTTAAATTGTCTACAATTTGCTCAACAATTTCTGGCCCATCAGCTGAAATAGCCAGACAATGGCTCAGATTCTCTAGGGTATACCTGAGAATCCTAACAGCCGTATACACGGACCACTGTGGCCTCAGAAAAAAACCTAATTACGTTGGGTTTGATTGAGGACTCTGAGTGCAGACTATGCCTGGAGGACCACCAGTCTATCGAACACATCATGTGTGAATGCCCCACTGGGGACAGGATCAGATTTGAGGAACTAATAGTCCACAAACTGAGACTGAGGGAACTGGACAAGTTCTCACCCACCAAACTCATATTCCTTATCGAGAGGCTTGAGCTTGTGGGTGAAGTAGAGATTATAGGTGTGCCACAATAGAACAATTGGTCTCAGTGGAGGGGCGGGTTTCGTCTGCCCAACACAATTAATATAATAATAACCTCTGCCTAAGTCATCTGTTTTAATGGAAATTCAAGAGTGGACGTCATAATGTGTTGCATGCGTCCCACACGGCCTCCTATGTCATATCTGTTCAATTATGATCCTACAGTGAATATACAGGGTGGTCCAGATCGTAACCAAGAAACTTTAACCACGTATTCTACGTCAAAAATAAGCCCTAGTTTGTCATATAAACGAGAAATGCCTTCTCTACGAGATACAGGGTGTTGAAATTATAGAAAAAAAATGTTTTTTATCAATAACTTTTACACTTCTTAAAATATTTTTATGAAATTTGGGAGTTCAAGGATCAAGAGGCACTTTTTGAATACAATATTTTTTTTTTATTTCACCAATGGTGTCCGTACTGCATCGAGACTGAATATTTTTGGACAAAAAAATGATACACCACTGGTTTTTCCAACAATAAAATTTATTCTTTAAATCCTTATTTAATTTGAAGCAAATTTATTCTCCTGACTTTTTGACGTACGAGGCACCGTTTCCGAGTAAAAAAATTAAACACTCTCATGCATGAGCAAATCGCTGAAATTTGATATGTTACATAAAAATAATTCTCGTAATAATAAGACTATCTTTGTAAAAAATGTGTAATTACGAAAAAATAAGCGTTAATATCCACACTCAAATACGAATTTAAAGAAGATGTCCGAAAAAATTTTAACACCCTGTATCTCGGAGAGGAAGCATTTCTCGACATATGTTTATATGACAAACTAGGGCTTATTTTTGATGTAGAATACGTGGTTAAAATTTCTTGGTTAAGATCTGAACCACCCTGTATAATATTCCATTCCATGAACATATTTGAACTGTTGATTCATCGAGTGGGTAGTGTAGATGTGATTAAGTTAGTTATATGGATTTGATAGCTGGATCTGCTAAGTAATTGGTTTATAACTATTAACTTATGCCATATTTAGCACAGCACTGTTAATTTTCTTCCCAACAGTGAATGTAAATATTTCAACAAAATTAACTGTCGGAGAAAAACCACTATACAGGGTGTCTTTAGTAAAATGTCATCTCGAGATATCTATCAAGAGGACAATTATAAACTTTGTAAAACCGTTGCAAGAGGAAACGCACTGCTATACAGAGCGTTTTTCAAAAAATTACAACTCAAAAAGGGCTTGACCGATTCTGATGAAACTTCGTGTGCGTGTGTTGCGGTCGTTCCCAATTGGTCCCGGTAGGTGGCGCTACAATCGATCTATAGGAACTCAAAAACGACTGGGCCAAATTTGATGAAACTTTGTGTTTGTGTTTTGGTGTTTTTCTGGTTCACAATAGCATCCGATAGGGGGCGCCCCAAGATAAAACGTTGTGTGCATGTTTGAGTGGGTCTTAAGGTCACAATAGGAAACCGGAAGCTGGCACTGTATCCGGTTTTTAGGATGAACGGCTGGACCGATTTCAATTAAACTTTGTTTCTGTATCTGGGTATGTGTCAGGTCTACAATATACCCCGCTAGGTGGCATTTCTATCGCAGAAATGGCTCGACCGATTTTGATGAAAATTTACTTTTAAGTTACTTCTTGTGATCTGAATCTTAATAAACATTATTATTATTATTGTTTAAGTGGGTGTCGAGGTTACAATAGAAAACCGGTAGGTGGCGCTATATTCGGTTTATAGGAACTCAAAAATGCTTCGACATTTTTCGATGGGACTTTCGTGTGTGTGAACTATCGGTTCAATTGATCTACCGATAATATTGATCTACTAAAAAATTGTAGATCTACCGGAAAAATGTAGATCTACTGTAAAAATGTAGATCTACCAGAAAAATGTGGATCTATGACTAGGTAGATCTGCTGGCTCATCTGAATCCCAAAATATGGACTGCTGGCCACTAGTCAACGCTATATTATTAAACGCGCAAGCTGGGAACCATCGAAGGTAGATTTTGAGAACTTTCTAAAATAGGCGGTTTCGAAGAAATTTTCTCGAGCGGCGTAGCCGCGTGCCTTGCGAAGGGCAAATATCGCCGCGGCGAGGGAAGAACCGACGTATCGCCGAAGGCGATTTTCGTCGAGATCGGGAAGTCGCGAGTGTTTTAAAAAAATTCCAGAGTAGTCGCGAAATCGTCGAAATGAAGAAAAGTGGCCTCGCCCGAAACCCTAAGGCTTTTTCTTTCCTCTCGCCCGACCGTATCTAACGGTACAGATCGAAAGACCGAATTTAGACGGATAGAATAGCGAGACACTTTTTCCGATTTTTTTTTCGTACGTTTTCTACGAACGTTTGAAAATCGCCAAAATGGGGAAAATCGACCGTTTTTATGGGACTATAGAAATAAAACGACCCGAGTGCAGCCGAAGTCGACCGACCCCAAGATTTTGGATTGAAGGTGGAGTTCTGTTTTATCTTACGTAGTAATTAATGGATAAAATCCCACTTGCACATCTCTAATTTTTTGAAAGGAATAGGCTAGAACAGTGCTTCCCAAACTTATTTTTACTGTGACGCCCTTGGGGCTTTCCCATTTTTGTACGACGCACCTTAACTCAGCCCCCAAAAATGTATACCAATTTAAGTACTAGCTTGTTAACACGTTGTCAGCTCACTAGACTCGGTCGCATCGACATGAGATGGCCCTCAGACAATATCGCGACGCACTGTTTGGGAAGCCCTGGTTTAGAAGTGTTAGAAGCTTTCCAAGGTCAAAAATGTCTGAATTCCGGCGTCAATTTAGGAGAATTTAACGAAAATCGAGCGATTATGGATCGGGAATGTGCCGAGAATTATTCAGAATCGATAAAAACCCTTGGATTCGATTTGATACTTTCCACGGAAATTGATAATTACCACGATCGGTACGTATTCGCCGGTTGAACTAATAACCTCAAAATGGACTAAACGGATGGGTTTTCGTGAAATCAACGATTAGCTGTTATAAATTACGTGGAATATAACTCTATAAGTAAGTACTATAAGGTAATTACTACTTTACTTAAATTTATAAAGAAATCGATGATTTCCAGGTCAGATGATCTCCCAGTGTATGAACATAAACAATAGTAGGTATCTATGTACTACAATCAGGATCTGTGATGATGATTAAACAACAACCATCCTCTGTATTAAAGGCTATACATACATCTGGGCAGTGGTTTATAATGATATATATCGAATACTTAATTAATTAATTTACATTATCTATTTCTATACGTAAGTATTTTGTGAACAAGTGGAATTTAAGCGAATAACCAAAACACAGAGGTTCCCCTACCAAACATAACCCATCGGTTATGATAGAAAGGGATTGGTCTTAACAACCGTGTTTTGGTTATTCGCTTAAATTTAACTATTATATACTATCTTCAAGTCAAGTATTATAAATGTCAGTGTTTCTTCTAGATCGAGGATAGGATTTTGACTTTTAAATGAACGATAACTGATGATCTCCAATAGAGGTAAATCAATTTACGAAACAGGTACTCTATTTGTGAGAGTATTGTTTTATTGAACGATAAAATGTGAGGAATGCCTAAGGAGAATGGTGAACTTACAGAATTCAGATTGAATGTTAATACTTATAACTCAAGAATCCTATCATGCTTATACATGTAGTTTTGATAATAAATATTTCATCGTACGAACAGAAAAAAATGGATGTTACACTGTAAGTACTTATTATTATTAGATACTATGCATTTGCTTCATCTGTGAAGGGAGTTAATTTGTCTACAAGTTTGGCATCAGTTCAGTCTGTCATCTTGATTATGATGATACTGTTTCCAGATTAATGAACTGACGAAACACATTACACGGTCGCTTCTCGATAAAAATGCATTGGATTCTTCGAATTCCATAAACTTGCCGCTTGAAATACAATCAGTTTCCTGTTTCTCTGACATCATCATAGATCGATGTCAGACTGAACTGATTCCAGATTGACCGTGTAATTTCCTTCTTCCATGAGACTCATTGGACCTGAACCAGCCTGTGGTATCTCTCTCAGGGCAATTATTACTGTCCCACCAACAATTATTACTGGCCCATCAGCTGAAAGAGCCAGACAATGGCTCAGATTCTCTAGGGTATACCTGAGAATTCTAACAGCTGTATACACTGACCACTGTGGCCTCCGTAAAAACCTAATTTCGCTGGGGTTGATTGAGGACTCCGAGTGCAGACTATGCCTGGAGGACCAAGAGTCTATCAAACACATCATGTGTGACTGCCCCGCTGGGGACAGGATCAGATTTGAGGAACTAATAGTCCACAAACTGAGACTGAGTGAACCGGACAAGTTCTCACCCACCAAACTCATATTCCTTATCGAGATGCTTCAGCTTGTGGGTGAAGTATAGATTATAGGTGTGCCACAATAGAACAATTGGTCTCAGTGGAGGGGCGGGTTTCGTCTGCCCAACACAATTCATATAATAATAACCTCCGTCTAAGTAATCTGTTTCAATGGAAATTCAAGAGTCTGGACGTCATAATGTGTTGCATGTGTATCACACGTGGGATCAGTTTATCCTTACCTTTGTTGTAAACGAAGGGTATTTAATAATAATAAATAATGTTATTTTTAGGTAAAGCTACTTTAAAACTATTAAGTTTGGCTCGGTTTTCTTTATTCCATTGTAATAGTGCTCTTCTCATCACGATTTGGAAAATTTTGTGACAATTTTTCATAACAGAACCTATTTGTTGTAAGTAAACGAATTTTAACAGTTCATAATTTTATCAGAGCGGGAATTAGACAACAAATCTTTCGAGAATGGAGAATAATTTGATATGATATACCTAGAACAAGATGAAAGTGTAAAAATCATGAAGTTTAAACAATATATCATACACAGGATGGTTCTTAATTTTTCTACTCATCCCACACAATCCAAAATCTATCCTATTATTAATTCATAAGAATCATAAGAATTGATGATATAAATTACATAAGGTAAGATTATTTTCCCATTTTTATGTGCTCGGTCACTCAGACCATCTATTGTATATTATTATACTGATCCTCCTAGGTATTCCCAAAGGACACCCCTCATAGGCTCTCGAAGAGCTTGAGCGAGTAAGGTGAACCAGTTGTGTTCTGTGTAGGGTTTGTTACTGTGTCCTTGCGCCACCTTAGGCACAGCACTGTTCATTTTTTACCTAACAGTGAATGGTGGCCACCTATGTCATATCTGTTCAATTTTGATCCAACAGTGAATATATAATGTTCCATTCCACGAACATATTTGAACTTTTGATTCATCGAGTGGGAGGATTAGATGTGATTGAGTTAGATATGTATATGGATTTAATAGCTGGATCTGCTAAGTAATTGGTTTATAACTATTAACTTTTGCCATATTTAGAACAGCACTGTTTTTTTCCCAACAGTGATTGTATATATTTCAACAAAATTAACTGTCGAAGAAAAACCACTATACAGGATGTTTTTAGTAAAATGTCATCTCGAGATATCTATCATGAGGACAATTATAAACTTTGTGAAATCGTTGAGGAAAAAAAAAGAGGAAAACCACTGCTATACATAGCGTTTTTCGAACAATTGCGTGTGTTCCGGCGGTTCCCAATCGATCAATAGGAACTCAAAAACGACTGGGCCAAATTTGATTAAACTTTGAGTTTGTGTTTCAGTGTTTTTCTGGTTCCCAATAGCATCCGGTAGGGAGCGCCCCGAGATAAAACTTTGTGTGCGTGTTTGAGTCACAATAGGAAACAGGAAGCTGGCGCTGTATCCGGTTTATAGGAAGAACGGCTGGACCGATTTCAACTAAACTTTGTGTGTGTCTCTGAGTATGTGTCAGGTCTACAATATACCCCGGTAGGTGGCATTGCAATCGGTCTATAGGAACTATGAAATGGCTCGACCGATTTTGATGCACCTTTACTTTCAAGTTACTTTTTGTGATCTGAATCTTAATAAACATTATTGTTATTATTATTAGTGTTTGAGTGGGTGTCGAGGTTGCAATAGAAACCCGGTAGGTGGTGCTATATTCGGTTTATAGGAACTCAAAAACGCCTCGACATATTTCGATGGGACTTTCGTGTGAGTGAACTACCGGTTCAATTGATCTACCGATAATATTGATCTACTGGAAAAATGTAGATCTACCGGAAAAATGTAGATCTACCGTAAAAATGTAGATCTACCAGAAAAATGTGGATCTATGGCTAGATAGATCTGCTGGCTCATCTGAATCCCAAAATATGGACTGCTGGCCACTAGTTCCAAGTTACGCACAGTCCGAGCCACAGAACATATCGTAAAGAGAAGTCAAAGCTATGGTCTAAAATTGGAAGTATATTTATGACGTTATATAGTTCGCACCCGGCCCATAGAAGGAGCATCGAGGATTCTACAGGATACAGGATCCTTATTTACCATATCGTCACCTCAGAATTACACTGTTGTATGTCGCATTTTTTATGATTTTCGAATCACCAACTTCACAAAGCTGTATTTTCAGCAAATATTTGTTTTGTATAGTTTCAAAAGTGTATTTCAATCATTCCAATGTTAGCAACCATAATTGCATACATAGTTGTATGAAGTAATAGTAGAAATAGAAATAGTATATGGATTATACTGATCCTTCCTAGGTCTTCCTCAAGGAGACCTATCATAAGCTCTCGAAGAGTACATATATCTTTTTTTCAGTTGCACGGTGGTTTGTACAACATAATTCATAACTAAGCTAAGTTCGTAGAGTCCACATTTTTTACATCTGACATAAAAGTCGTTCGTTCAGTCCCATCTTTCACATTTGTCGAAAATACATTTGCGTTTTTTAAGTCCAGATGTGACGTCATAGAGAGAAATTCCAATAAGACATAATAATTCTCGTTAGTGAATAGCATTTCGTCAAATAAATTCCACATTTGCATGTAATTCGTGTTAATTGTTTATCAAACCTTTGAATAAGTAAGGTTGGTAGAAACAGACTGATCCCACGTACGCAACGTGGGAGAGCTTGTGTGCACACTTGTCCCACGTATGCAACGCATATTGACATCAGACGTTGTCATTTTTCAGTGTGGGTACTATGTTTTTGGCGCTGTTGTACCTCGGAGCAGAGTGATTATCAATTTGCCCAAATGTCTGTGATTTTCGAATTTTTGGCTGAAAATGGTTGGACGATTTGATTCGACTCACTGATCAAGAATCCGTGGTACTGAATTACTGAAATTAACAGTGCTGTATCTAAGCTGCCATCAGGATAGAGTAACAAAGTTGGAAAAGAACACAAGTGACTCTCCTTAGTCGCACAAGCTCCTAGAAGATTTGGGAGGGTCAGTATTATCCTAATCATGTTTAAAGCACGCGCGCCAAAGCAGATTGACTTTTTACACTTTTTCTTTCATCGTTAAGTCAATCTGCTTTTGCGCGCGTGCTATAAACATGATTAGGATAATACTGACCCTCCCAAATCTTCTAGGAGCTTGTGCGACTAAGGAGAGTCACTTGTGTTCTTTTCCAACTTTGTTACTCTATTCTGATGGCAGCTTAGATACAGCACTGTTAATTTTTGAACCGACAGTGAATGGTGTCCACTATCCTTTGGGTAGATCTTCGGCTCGCTCTATCCACTGAGCTTGAAGTACTCATCATTCAATTCAAATTATCCACCGTGAACACCCGCGCCAAAGAGTACTGACTTCACGTCAGTGTTTTTTTTTTCAAGTTCCTTTAACAAATATAGCTATCAATACAGTTTGGCTGTTAGCTTTACCGTAGATCGGAAAAAATGCAGTTGTGAGTCCTCCGTTAGGGACGCAATTGCATCTTCTCCAAATCCGAACGTATTTTAATATAGATCTACCGAATATAGTTATTTATAAATTCGCCTCAGGGCCACCATACAGACATTTCAAATCGGAAACAACGCTATTTCCCCCAAACTGACTTGTGTCCGTGCACTGAATTGACATGAATATTCTTTTAAAACCTCACAATATCGGCTCATTACTCCCAACATAACCCAAACAACCCAAAACCATTCACTTCTCGTCTGCGCAAGCGCAGTATACTCGTGGCTGCAAGTCCTCCCAAAATTACACACCTCACAAAAAACTCCGATTCTCCAACACTAGTGGTTCAGGAGATATCGCTTCTTGAATCCACGCATGTGCAGACCCTCACCAGGGGATTCTATAGCGGAATAGCATCCGCCACCCCAAAACCCCAATCCTCTCTGACGAAAGCACCAGCAGTTAAATCACTGATGGTCTACTCATGCGCATAACGAAAAATGCCCGTAAGGGGTTACATCAATTTCGAAATTAGCCCCAGGGGCACGGTACGGACTCTCTGAAACAACGCTACATCCCCCAAACTGACTTGTCCTTGCACTGAATTGCTATGAAAATTCTTTTAAACCCTCATAATATCGACTCAGCACTCCCAACATAACCCATCCAACCCAAAAACAGTCACTTCTCTTCTGCGCATGCACAATCTACTCGCGGCTGAAAGTCCTCTCAAAATAACACACCTTACAGAAACTCCGATTCTCCAACACTAGTGGTTCAGGAGATATCACATCTTTAATCCACGCATGCGCAGACCCTCAACAGGGGATTCTATAGAGGAATAGCATCCGCCACCCCAAAACCCTAATTCTCTCTGACGAAAACACCACCAGTTAAATCACTGATGGTCTGCTCATGCGCATAACGAAAAATGCCTGTAAGGGGTAACATCAATTTCAAAATTAGCCCCAGGGCCACGGTACGGATACTTTAACTCGGAAACAACGCTACATCCCCCAAACTGACTTGTCCTTGCACTGAATTGCTATGAATATTCTTCTAAAACCTCATAATATCGACTCAGCACTCCCAACATAACCCATCCAACCCAAAAAATGTCACTTCTCTTCTGCGCATGCGCAATCTACTCGCGGCTAAAAGTCCTCTCAAAATAACACACCTTACAAAAAACTCCGATTCTCCAACACTAGTGGTTCAGGAGATATCACATCTTTAATCCACGCATGCGCAGCCCCTCAACAGGGGATTCTATGGAGGAATAGCATCAGCCACCCCAAAACCCTAATCCTCTCTGACGAAAACACCACCAGTTAAATCACTGATGGTCTGCTCATGCGTATAACGCAAAATGCCTGTAAGCGGTAACATCAATTTCAAAATTAGCCCCAGGGCCACGGTACGGACACTTTAACTCGGAAACAACGCTACATCCCCCAAACTGACTTGTCCTTGCACTGAATTGCTATGAATATTCTTTTAAAACCTCATAATATCGACTCAGCACTCCCAACATAACCCATCCAACCCAAAAACAGTCACTTCTCTTCTGCGCATGCACAATCTAGTCGCGGCTAAAAGTCCTCTCAAAATAACACACCTTACAAAAAACTCCGATTCTCCAACACTAGTGGTTCAGGAGATATCACATCTATAATCCACGCATGCGCAGCCCCTCAACAGGGGATTCTATGGAGGAATAGCATCAGCCACCCCAAAACCCTAATCCGCTCTGACGAAAACACCACCAGTTAAATCACTGATGGTCTGCTCATGCGCATAACGAAAAATGCATGTAAGGGGTAACATCAATTTCAAAATTAGCCTCAGGGCCACGGTACGGACACTTTAACTCGGAAACAACGCTACATCCCCCAAACTGACTTGTCCTTGCACTGAATTGCTACGAATTTTCTTTTAAAACCTCATAATATCGATTCGGCAATCCCAACATAACCCATCCAACCCAAAAACAGTCACTTCTCTTCTGCGCATGCGCAATCTACTGGTGGCAAAAGTCTTCTCAAAACAACACACCTTACAAAAAACTCCGATTCTCCAACACTAGTGGTTCGGAAGATATCGCATCTTTAATCTACACATGCGCAGACCCTCATCAGGGATCTGAATTCTATGGAGGAATAGCATCCGCCACCCCAAAACCCCAATCCTCTCTGACGAAAACTACAGCAGTTGAAGGACTTCTCATCTGCGCATGCGCAAAACGGAAAATGCCCGGAAAGGGCAGCATGAACCTCAAAAACATATGTTTCGGCATTAAAAGCAAAGTATTCCGCAAAATAGTAGTAATTTTTTTTTTTTTTCATGTCACGTGATCTTCACGAAATTTTGCAAAAGTGTTTGCTTTGGTCTTTTGCATCTAACTTCTGAGTTTCAATTTAATCAGATCAGTATTTTTCGAGTTATTGTGAAAACAAAATTTTCAAATTTTCAAAATTTTTTTTTGCCACTTTAGGGCCGTCCGTTCAACACAACTTCGCAGGAATATAAAGGTCATGATTCTACAATCTGATGCCAAATTTCAAAAAGATCGAGTGATCGATTCCGGAAATATTCATAAAAAACGTTTTTACTAAAAACGGCCTTAACTCCGAAACCGCTCGGTCGATTTCGCCCGTTAACGAACTTGTCCGAGATATTTACGCTACAAAACTACCCTGCAAATTTCAACGCTCTAAGTCGTTCCGTTCGAGAGTTATCGTGCTAATGGCCGGACCGGACGGACAGAATTGAATTTGACCTCGAATTCTTCATCAGAGAGTCGAACCCAATCGTTTGAGACCATTTTCGAAAAAAAAATCGAAAAATACAGACATTGTGACGAAATGATAGCACGCTGTTCCTTGCGGAACACGCGCGCAAAAAGTAACTCAAAATTGATGTGGAAAACTCTAAAGTCATTAGTAAGCACGAATTGTAGAAACAATATATTGAATATACTCAAAGATGGAGTTGAAATTTCAGATGATATTGAAAATGAATTTAATGAATACTTCGTAGAAAGTATCGATAATATGGTAAGTAACGGCACATTTGGACTCCAAACCTACCCTGAAAATTTGAACTCTCTGTCTCATTGCATTCAAGACTAATCGTGCTGTCGACCGGACGCCATTTCGGACAAATTGATAGACACTCTGTTCAAGTGAACAATGAACAATATTGTCGTCTGAGGCGATTGGTTTGAATACAAGGAAACAAAATTAACTATCACTCAAATTGGTCAACAGCCCTCAGTCTTTTGATTAAAAATTGAGCTGAGGAATAAAAATTACAGGCTATAAATATACCAACTCGATAAAACCATATTTGAATATGGATCTAGAACATCATAATAAAATTATTAACAGCATGAGAGGAACTACATCTTCGTCAGGTATGGAATCAAATACTACTGGATTCAACTGCATTCAACTTTTCAAACGAATGGTCTCAAACGATTGGGTTCGACTCCCTGATGAAGAATTCGAGGTCATATTCAATTCTGTCTGTCCGGTCCGGCCGGCCGGCCGTTAGCACGATAACTCTCGAACGGAACGACTTAGAGCGTTGAAATTTGCAGGGTAGTTTTGTAGCGTAAATATCTCGGACAAGTTCGTTAACGGGCGAAATCCACCGAGCGGTTTCGGAGTTAAGGCCGTTTTTAGTCGAAACGTTTTTTATGAATATTTCCGGAACCGATCACTCGATCTTTCTGAAATTTGGCATCAAATTGTAGAATTATGACCTTTATATGCCTGCGAAGTTTTGTTTTGACCGGACGGCCCTAAAGTGACAAAAAAAATTATAAATTTTGTTTTCACGATAACTCGAAAAATACTGATCAGATTAAATTGAAACTCAGTAGTTAGATGCAAAAGACCAATGCGAACACTTTTGCAAAATTTCGTGAAGATCACGTGACATTATAAAAATCAAAAAATTACTACTATTTTGCGGAATACTTTGCTTAAAATGCCGAAACCTATTTTTTTGAGGTTCATGCTGCCCTTTGCGGGCATTTATCGTTGTGCGCATGCGCAGATGAGAAGTCATTTAACTGCTGACTAGTTTTCGTCAGAGAGGATTGGGGTTTTGGGGAGGCGGATGCTATACCTCCATAGAATCCAGATCCCTGATGAGGGTCTGCGCATGCGTAGATTAAAGATGCGATATCTCCCGAACCACTAGTGTTGGAGAATCGGAATTTTTTGTAAGGTATGTTATTTTGAGAGGACTTTTAGCCGCGAGTAGATTGCGCATGCGCAGAAGAGAAGTGACTGTTATTGGGTTGGATGGGTTATGTTGGGATTGCCGAGTCAATATTATGAGGTTTTAAAAGAATATTCATAGCAATTCAGTGCAAGGACAAGTCAGTTTGGGGGATGTAGCGTTGTTTCCGAGTAAAAGTGTCCGTACCGTGGCCCTGGGGCTAATTTTGAAATTGATGTTACCCCTTACAGGCATTTTTCGTTATGCGCATGAGCAGACCATCAGTGATTTAACTGGTGGTGTTTTCGTCAGAGAGGATTGGGGTTTTAGGGTGGCGGATGCTATTCCTCCATAGAATCCCCTGTTGACAGTCTGCGCATGCGTGGATTCAAGATGCGATATCTCCTGAACCACTAGTGTTGGAGAATCGGAGTTTTTTGTAAGGTGTGTGATTTTGAGAGGACTCAAGTAGATTGCGCATGCGCAGAAGAGAAGTGACTGTTTTTGGGTTGTATGGGTTATATTGGGACGGCTGAGCCGATATTGTGAGGTTTTGAAAGAATATTCATGGCAATTCAGTGCAAGGACAAGCCAGTTTGGGGGATTTAGCGTTGTTTCCGAATTGAAGTGTTCGTACCGTGGCCCTGGGGCTAATTTTGAAATCGATGTTACCCCTTACGGGCATTTTTTGTTATGCGCATGAGCAGACCATCAGTGATTTAACTGCTGGTATTTTCGTCAGAGAGGATTGGGATTTTGGGGTGGCAGATGCTAGTCCTCCGAAGAAGCCACTGGTGAGGGTCTGCGCATGCGTGGATTCAAGATGCAATATCTCCTGAACCACTAGTGTTGGAGAATCGGAGTTTTTTTTAAGGTGTGTGATTTTGGGAGGACTTGCAGCCGCAAGTTGATTGCGCATGCGCAGAAGAGAAGTGACTGTTTTTTGGGTTGTATGGGTTATGTTGGAAGTGCTGAGTCGATATTGTGAGGTTTTGAAAGAATATTCATGGCAATTCAGTGCAAGGACAAGTCAGTTTGGGGGATGTAGCGTTGTTTCCGAGTTAGAGTGTCCGTACCGTGACCCTGGGGCTAAGTTCAAAATTGATGTTACCCCTTACGGGCATTTTTCATTATGCGCATGAGCAGACCATCAGTGATTTAACTGCTGGTGCTTTCGTCAGAGAGGATTGGGGTTTTGGGATGGCGGATGCTATTCCGCTATAGAATCCTCTGGTGAGGGTCTGCGAATGCGTGGATTCAAGAAGCGATATCTCCTGAGCCACTAGTGTTGGAGAATCGGAGTTTTTTGTGAGGTGTGTAATTTTGGGAGGACTTGCAGCCACGAGTATATTGCGCATGCGCAGACGAGAAGTGAATGGTTTTGGGTTGTTTGGGTTATGTTGGGAGTAATGAGCCGATATTGTGATGTTTTAAAAGAATATTCATGTCAATTCAGTGCACGGACACAAGTCAATTTGGGGGAAATAGCGTTGTTTCCGAGTTGAAATGTCTGTATGGTGGCCCTGAGGCGAATTTATAGATAACTATATTCGGTAGATCTATATTAAAATACGTTCGGATTTGCAGAAGAGGCAATTGCTTTCCTAACGGAGGTCCTACAACCGCAATTTTTTTCGATTTACGGTAAAGCTAACAGCCAAACTGTATTGATAGCTATATTTGTTAAAGGGACTTGAAAAAAAAAAGCACTGACGTGAAGTCAGTACTCTTTGGCGCGCGTGCTCACGGTGGCTAATTTGAATTGAATGATGAGTACTTCAAGCTCAGTGGATAGAGCAAGCCGAAGATCTACCCAAAGGATAGTGGACACCATTCACTGTCGGTTCAAAAATTAACAGTGCTGTATCTAAGCTGCCATCAGGATAGAGTTACAAAGATGGAAAAGAACACAACTGACTCTCCTTAGTCGCACAAGCTCCTAGAAGATTTGGGAGGATCAGTATAATCCTAATCATGTTTATAGCACGCGCGCAAAAGCAGATTGACCTAACAATTAAAGAAAAAGTGTAAAAAGTCAATCTGATTTGGCGCGCGTGCTATAAACATGATTAGGATTATTCTCAATTTGTTGTTTGCTTACAATTTTGCAGCAAAAAATGTTCTTGTAGAATAACCCTTGAGAACATTAATGAGTTCTCAAAAATTGTATAACAAAGTTCTAAAACGTGTTACCACTTTTAGAAAACAGATCTCGGCATACGGCGTCGGTCTGTTTCCAAGCAACATTGTGTTGAATATCAATTTTCTTGGGTTATTACTACTTCCTCAAATATACTGGTATTTCCTTAGATTTAGGTACAAAACATTTTATTGAAAAGGGGATTCCTTTTCAAAATTATTTGTATTTAATATTGAGTCTGTATATCAATACCTGCGAGTTCTTGACGGTACTTCTTTGCAGTTTCGGAGACGCATTCGCCAGACCTGGTGAGTGACCACCTTGAGGAGATCTACTAGGCGGCGATAAACCATTAAACATGCCGTTGATCTCCATATCGGGAGTTTTTGACTTCTTTCTTTCGGTCCTATCTCCACTGGAAGTGCCTCTCTTTTTCGAAAAGAACCTGAAAGGTGATCTCCCACGCTTCTTTCTGTCATCGAGTTTCTCTTGGTTTGTTGGGGATATATCATTGTAGCGTTGTAGATCTATTTCGCTACCAACTCTTCTTGAATCAACTATAAATTTGAAAAACAAATCACATGTTCATATTAGAAGGAACATTTACCACCTTATTATTACATAATTATTCAATAAAAATCGTTGAACACAATATTTCAAATAAGTGAGGTTAATATATTACTCTACTTTCATGGAATATGTGCTATTGAATTAAACCTCTGTTATAATATTTTCAAATTGAAAATTTCCGCCAAATCACTCAGATAATGTAGCATATTAATAATTTCTTGCTTCCTATAGGAAAAATTTAAATTCCTTCTGAAACTGAGTATATAGTTGGTCAAAGCAAAATCAGTTGTGTTCTGGTTGGACATTGCCACTAGGGCTTCACACGAGACGAGAGTATACAAAATCTCGTCTCGCTCTCGCCAATTCCCAAAAAATTAAGTCTCGTTCTCGTCTCGTTCTCAGTTTTCTCGTCTCGTCTCGCTTAATTCTGAATAACGATATTAAATATATATACAGGGTGTCCCATAAACATGGGGTCGCAAACGTTTCGTTTTCGAGATACAGAGTGTTGAAGTTTGAATTTTTTTCAAGTTTTTTTCTCACAGTATCTACACTTCACAAGATATTCAACTGAAATTTGGCATAGATATTACATTTGAGAGTTCTCACCACGTGACATGGCAATTTCGATAGAAGATCTACAGGGTGATATTTTTTCTGGAACACTGCCACCTGTTCTTCTGCAGAACTTTTTTTTGGTGAGCAACTGTTAATTTGAAAAAATGAAAAAGAAGCTTTGTTCTTATACTAAACTTTTCGGTCTCTTGTAGTTTTGTCGTATCTACCAACGATTTCGAGAAAAAAAAATTTGAACGATTCTCTCGAAATTCTCGTAACTATGATAGGAAGGCCAGTTTGTAATCTGTGGTGAATGAATTCAGTGTTCCAGAAAAAATATCACCCTGTAGATCTTCTATCGAAATTGCCATGTCACGTGGTGAGAACTCTCAAATGTAATAGTAGAGTTCAAACCGGGCTCTATCGTGTCACCCCGTGGGACCTTCATTGCTAAAATGTATAGACCACTGGGTATCATTCTCCATACCCTTACAATGTAAATTCAACTGGTCGTCAAAAAATCGTCGTGTGCAGGAAGGGGTGGGGGGAATTTTTACAAAAATTGACAAAAATTTTTTTTCTGTTCATGGTCATCTATATACGGTGAACATCACTCACACAAACTTCTGTTGAAATATACGATTCAGAAATATTTTTTATTAATTGTCAAAAAAGTCGGATACAATGCTCTTAAATGGAATTCCTTAAGATATAAACGCTTGCCCTGAACACCCATATTAACTATTATGTTCCACTCGGTTTTACGCGAGATCTGTTAGGATTATCGAAAAAATGCTTTATATGAAAGGTCTGCTCCGAAAACCAACGATTCAGATGCTTCTTTCAAAATTACAATAGGTAGAACAGTTTCCTCACAAAATAAGAAATTGTCTTATTAACTCCCATTAACCGAAACCGAACCTGGAGACGCTAGTAAGGCGCAATTTGTAGCGTTACTCCATGTTAGTGGCGACCTTATGGATTTGAGCTTTGATCTATGCACATAAGGTTCGTTATATCTATCCGACCAACTTTACAGTACTATTCCTGCGTGCCTTCAGAACGCATTTTGAAGATATTGTTTAAATTCCTAATTTTTTATATATATGAGAATTTTACATATAATTCATATATATTTGATTTAATTTTGTTAATTCGTTAATAAATATGCAAATATGCGAGTTCAACTTATATTCATTACTTCATAAATCAATTTTGTGACGTAATATTAACACATTTTTGAAATCATCGTTCATTCTCATTAGTAGTAACAAGATTTCCTGAATCCTAGACCAAAAATCTAGAAAAGAATTAAGAAGGTATATAGTTGGTATCTATTATATTTAGGGCCTAAAAATTTCTTACATGTCATGATTCATCTAATTCGACCATCACTATCACATGAAGAATCATCAAGGGAAGGAAGATTTGAAAAATTTGAAGTACTCGTATTTGCACATGTTTTTGGGCCATACATTTGCAGGAGCCAATACACGGAATTTGTTTTCTTTTACAGGAACACATTGATCCTGTGCAATCTGAAAAGAGAATTTCCATTTCATAAAGAATATTTACGGATCTGATATTCGAAATAATATTTACCTTTCCTACAACTGCAGTTGCTAAGGATAGATGTTTCCTTAGGTAGGATTGGCATCGTCGTTAATTTTGGCAGAAGTTTTCCATTTTCTACATACCACCCACTAAATATAGGATCCGGTAGAGATGGTCATGGTACATTACTATTGATCCAAATTTTTGTTTGGTAATGGACTTCAAGGCTGTGTTGTCTCAAACTATCCAATGTTGGAGGTAATTTACTTATGGATCTTGAAGAAGCTATAATATGCCCCTGAGCCTGTTGATACATTTCACATTTTCGTTTGTCGTATACAGATGGATTTCAAATTCAACAATATCATTGAATACTTATTCTCTCAAATTCTCAAAATCTTGAAAGTTCACTCTGCAGTATCTGCTCAGAATCTTCATCAATTTTCATTAATTTTTTACCTTCTTCGACATTTTGACCGAATGAAGATGCAAAGATGAGCGTAATGTGACTAACTTCATACCAATAATGTTGTAACTCAAGAACCATTAATCCATTCTATAGTACTATTTTCAGTTTATCCCACTGTTCCTCCTGCAGCTTTGGAATTTTTGTTGATATGCTCTAGCGCCTGATCTACAGAAAGTTGGTTAAAATTCCCAATCAAACATTTAATGACAAAATTCCTATTTTTGAATTCATCATGTACTTCCGGTGCCATGTTTGAAAGTATTCAATGATATTGTTGAATTTGTAATCTGTCTGTATACGACAAACGAAAATGTGAAATGTATCAACAGGCTCAGGGGAATATTATAGCTTCTTCAAGATCCATAAGTAAATTACCTCCAACATTGGATAGTTTGAGACAACACAGCCTTCGAGTCCATTACCAAACAAAAATTTGGATCAATAGTAATGTACCATGACCATCTTTACCGGATCCTATATTTAGTGTGTGGTATGTAGAAAATGGAAAACTTCTGCCAAAATTAACGACGAAGCCAATCCTACCTAAGGAAACATCTATCCTTAGCAACTGCTGTTGTAGGAAAGGTAAATATTATTTCGAATATCAGATCCGTAAATATTCTTTATGAAATGGAAATTCTCATTTCAGATTGCACAGGATCAATGTGTTCCTGTAAAAGAAAACAAATTCCGTGTATTGGCTCCTGCAAATGTATGGCCCAAAAAACATGTGCAAATACAAGTACTTCAAATTTTTCAAATCTTCCTTCCCTTGATGATTCTTCATGTGATAGTGATAGTCGAATTAGATGAATCATGACATGTAAGAAATTTTTAGGCTCTAAATATCATAGATACCAACTATATACCTTCTTAATTCTTTTCTAGATTTTTGGTCTAGGATTCAGGAAATCTTGTTACTACTAATGAGAATGAACGATGATTTCAAAAATGTGTTAATATTATTATTATTATTATTATTATTATACTGATCCTCCTGGGTTACGTCACAAAATTGATTTATGAAGTAATGAATATAAGTTTGAACTCGCATATTTGCATATTTATTAACGAATTAACAAAATTAAATCAAATATATATGAATTATCTGTAAAATTCTCATATACATAAAAAATTAGGAATTTAAACAATATCTTCAAAATGATGATTCTTCATCTGATAGTGATAGTTGAATTAGATGAATCATGACATGTGAGAAATTTTTAGACCCTAAATATCATAGATAACAACTATATACCTTCTTAATTCTTTTCCAGATTTTTGGTCTAGGATTCAGGAAATCTTGTTACTACTAATGAGAATGAACGATGATTTCAAAAATGTGGTAATATTACGTCACAAAATTGATTTATGAAGTAATGAATATAAGTTTGAACTCGCATATTTGCATATTTATTAACGAATTAACAAAATTAAATCAAATATATATGAATTATATGTAAAATTCTCATATATATAAAAAATTAGGAATTTAAACAATATCTTCAAAATGCATTCTGAAGGCACGCAGGAATAGTACTGCAAAGTTGGTCGGATAGATATAACGAACCTTATGTGCATAGATCAAAGCTCAAATCCATAAGGTCGCCACTAACATGGACTAACGCTACAAATTGCGCCTTACTAGCGTCTCCAGGTTCGGTTTCGGTTAATGGGAGTTAATAACACAATTTCTTATTTTGTGAGGAAACTGTTCTACCTATTGTAATTTTGAAAGAAGCATCTGAATCGTTGGTTTTCGGAGCAGACCTTTCATATAAAGCATTTTTTCGATAATCCTAACAGATCTCGAGTAAAACCGAGTGGAACATAATAGTTAGTATGGGTGTTCAGGGCAAGCGTTTATATCTTAAGGAATTCCATTTAAGAGCATTGTATCCGACTTTTTTGACAATTAATAAAAAATATTTCTGAATCGTATATTTCAACAGAAGTTTGAGTGAGTTATGTTCACCGTATATAGATGACCATGAACAGAAAAATTTTTTTTGTCAATTTTTGGAAAAATTCCCCCCACCCCTTCCTGCACACGACGATTTTTTGACGACCAGTTGAATTTACATTGTAAGGGTATGGAGAATGATACCCAGTGGTCTATACATTTTAGCAATGAAGGTCCCACGAAAATCTGTTTTAGAGCTCTTTTCATGCCTTGTGAACTCTACTATAATATCTATGCCAAATTTCAGTTGAAGTGTAGAGAAGTGTAGATACTATGAGAAAAAAACTTGAAAAAAATTCAAACTTCAACACTCTGTATCTCGAAAACGAAACGTTTGCGACCCCATGTTTATGGGACTTTTTTTTCTCAAACTCACTTAAGGAATCTCTCCTTTTCGTTTGTACGTTCAATTTAGGAACACCCTGTATATATATCAATATTGAAGATTGATTATATATATATATATATATATATATATATATATATATATATATATATATATATATTATTATAATATATCAACGAAATGGTATACAATAATGAATAATTTTGTAAAGCTATATATATTACGCTCTTATACAAAAATATTTGTACATGTGCATTATTCTTAATTTTAAACACTGATAATTTCAACTTTTAAATTACTCGATGACCAAGAATTCAAACATAATCACGCTTCCATCACATCAGTTTTCAATGATGTACGTGTTTTGTCATGATCATACCTGCTGTGGAAAATAATCTTTCAACAGGTACGGATGTAGCCATTAATAAATCATCGGCCATCTTGGAAAGTATAGGAAGAACTTTTTCATCACTCTCCCCCACTGTAAATTATTTTGATTCCTATTTGCTCTTCCTAACAGCAAATATTCTTCAAACTCAGCTTTCCAATATTTGGAAAGTTTTGTTGATGTTTTAAATAGGCTATCGATTTCGATACATTTTTTAATAGAATTGAACAATTTGGTATAGTTTTCAAAGAATACCTTCCCAGTGTGTAGATCATTGAGGGTGTTCTTGGCGTATTCCTCATATCACTTTTCGAAACATTGAATAGCTTCATTTCTTTACCAGTTTGATTATACGTAGTTCCACAAATGTATACAATAATTGTTACATCTTCACTACAAGGAGCACAAGAGAATAAATTCCTCCAGATGTTCAGATAGAGACGAAATTTTCAAAGCATTGGGATTTAGGGGCAATAAAAGTTGTCCGTAAAGAATTGAATTCATAATGGCATCCGTTTTTATGGTTGTTAATTCTATTTTTTCTTGAAAAATAATCTCAATTATCGCAAGGTCATAACGAATTAATAGTCTTCTAAAAAATCGTGTATTTCTACAATGATCGATGCATAATACAGACAAAATATATTGGTAATTATAGTGGAAACTCTTTATTCTTATTCAATTGTTTTCTGTTGGTGTTGAAAAAAGTCCAATCGTATATAAAACTTCATACAAAAAATTTAACGAGACCAAAAACGAGACTCTCGTGTTTCGCTGTATGTGGTTTCGGTATCGCCTATAATATTTTTGATAATACGTCTGAGACACGATGCCAATACGTCTGAGACACGATGCTGCTCCTGAGTCCTTGGACCTTTTGGTCCAACCACCTGTTGTTCTGCCGCTTTAGGAGAGATGCTCTAGGCCGGTTAAGGTCTAATGAGTCCCACAGATGAGCTGCAGCCCGCAGCGCTCTCCCAGTTCAGCAAGTGTGGTCCGGCAGTCCCGCACAAGCAGGGACGTGCAGTTGTAGGAAGCCAAGGCCTTCAGGGCGGCTTGGTTATCCGAAAGGATCTTAATTGATCTGCGAACACATCCTTTTTCAGGTATGAGTTTCACACACTCATCAATGGCAAACATTTATGCTTGAAAAAGAGAAGAAAATGTACCCTGGCTGGTGGAATCTCCATCAATAATTTTGTAATGACTGACTCCCACCTCCACCCCTTCGATGGTAACGGACATATCTTTGAACCATCAGGGACCCTCAAGCAGTGGGGTCCCGAAGATAGTCCAATCATCTCTGCTTGAACCGGCGATACAGTAGAATGGTACATAGCCGATACCACTTGGCTAGACCAGATATTTCTCAACATGACCTGATTGAACCCGGAATCCCAATGCATTATACTCTATGCATAATATTGTGAAGAGTTCAATCAATAAGAATTTCTCATAACTTACTGCCATTTTCGGGACCGTTCATTCTAGTGAGAGATGTTTTACGAGGTGGTCTTGAAGGAGATTTCATTGACTTCTTTGTATTACCCGATTTCATCACCTCATCTGATTCGACAGCTTCTTCATAGTTTCGATGTAGACCCTTGAGGTCGCTTATCGAAAAACCGCTCTTCATTATTTGTTCGATGTGAGCTGGTGTTATCTGTTGTTCAGCTTCCGTCCTCAACTTATGCTGCCTTACCTTAATCTCCTGCCATCTTCTTTTTTTCTCTTCATCTCTGTAACAAATATCATTCGTATATATTCATACACTCACGTGGTGTTCTTTCTATTCAAAGTACCAATACTAATAATTATCAGTAATGAATCTTCGAATTTTTGTACTAACATTTCGAATTAGTATAGTCGTTAAGAATCTGTCTTTGACTAAAGGATGAGAATCGTTCAAACTTTCTGAATCGCGTCGCCACTAGCGATAGTGCAAAACAAAGGACTGGGAAATAGGAATGCGAACGAACATCTGCCAGTATTATTCACTGCTTTCGCAACACAGTATTTTCGAACACGCCTTGGGTAACAAGCTAGTTAGTATTAGGTCTCAGAATAATATTCTAATTAAGTGGGGAAAGGGGAGGGGGTGCTAATGATATAAATGGTACACATTTTGTCGGTCTCTACTTACGTAATAAATTCGGAATGGCAGATGACGGGTAAACTTAATCTGAGAAATTCCCAATTGGCCTTCTCCATGGTCTCAAATGTATTGTGACTGATTTTGAGACCTGGTGGACTATCTGATCCTGCGAGAATTCTTGTTACGTCTATTTTAGTATCTTGGTAGTCTTCTGTATTTTCGAATATGGGGTGATCCTTGGTATACCAATATGTCACCTTCCTATTCATATTGCTACGAAAGTCGAAAAGAGTCATGAAAATGGAAACGAAAACAAATGCAATGAACTTGAGTTTATTTGTAAAACAATCTCATGTGAATTAATCGTCTGTTCTCCTAATACTTATTTGGCACTTACACACAAAATGGCTCATAGCCCTCCTGTAACCCACACATGGTGAAGTACTTCAACTGAGTTACATCTTGCCCAAAGCACAATCTGGCTTTCTGACCAACTCCTAGTGTGAATGCTGGTACAAATTGTTCACCCTGTACATCAGCAAATGTGGTTTCACCTCCCAATGCATCCATTAAAAGTTCACCATTCAGTGAAAAACCTAGCAAAAAGGTTTTGATCGGTTTTTGATTAAAATAATGCCACAACATCACATGGTTATCGCAAACTCATTTTTTTTTAATTTGAACGAAAGTTTCAACATTCATATTTCATTCTTTTTGAAGCAGCGGAAACACTATAATATTTAAGGAATTTCTTGATAAATCCAAATAAACTTTCTAATCCAAATCATGAAAAATAAATACACAATATGTTGTAGTGGCAATGTTCATTGTTAATTCTTCAAAACTATTTCAAAACGCATGCATTAAAAAAATATATGAAAACTGATCAAATATAGGTACTCATTTGGACATGCCTATGTTAACATATTAAATGTGGTAACATGCTAAAAAAATCTTCACAAAACCATAGTTCCGCAAATCTATAATACAATATAAAACAGCTAAATCTGAAAATCCCTTTAATTATAGTAAAAAGTGAAAACAGTACCTATGCACTATGAAACTGGAATAAAATATATCAATATCGATAGTGTATACATTGTATCAGACAAGTGCAGAAAAAAGCATTTTAGAGGCTGGAGCAAAACTATGAGCAATTTATGAAACTGGTGTTTATATAGTGGAAGTACAATCCCTGATAATTTCTATGTCATAAAGAGTTTGAACTAGGTAATGTCAGAAGGAAAAACTGATAGATGCCTCAACTAAGGATTCCCAAAATTTCTCTTCGACTAGTATTTCTGAATATGAATCAATTTTCAAAGAGACACAAATTTTGGTTTAATATTTCCTGATGATGAACCAGCGAGTTATCCATCAACGAACAAATCTCCTCTAAAATTTCCAGTTAATATTAAGTAGGTTGGTAGAATTCGAATATCAGCGTTTTTTGTTTCAAGCCAGAGGTTTTTCTACTCGTTTTTTTGGGGAAAATTAGTACATATTTTGTATAGACCCTTTTGCCAGTACATATTTAATACTGTTTTTGGAGTTAGAAATAAATAAACGTATTATTATTATTAAAAAAAAATCTCTGAATCTAACCCTCAGTTGAGTATATTTCGGTTTCAATCAGCATTTCAAAATAATTGATTCCTGTTGATGAGGAGATAATAAACTTTTCTGTAAAATTTGCATTGGTTTTTGTTTGAAACAAGAAATTTTCTACTCAGTATTTGCGCACATGGAACAGCGTGCTATCATTTTGCCAAAATGTCTGCAATTTTGTTTGCCGAAAATGGTCTCAAACGATTAGGTTCTACTCACTGATGCAGAATTCGGGGTCAAATTTGATTATGTCCCGCCGTCCATTAGCACGATAAATTTCCAAATTCGAACGGAAAGAGATAGCAAACGTACGAAAGCCTAGAAGGGTCATGGTAGAATTTTATTCCATAATTCATATAATAAAGTATGAATTCATACAAAAATGTATGAATTCATGCAAAAATGTATGAATTCAATAAAGTATGAACTAGTAATCCACTGTATAGTTCATGTATATATTATCATCATATAATATATTAAATTGGCATAATGAAGTGAATTTCCTTGTACAGTGAGCACTTAGAGGTTGGAACATATTTATTTCTGTTAAATCCAGTGAGTTTTGGGAAAAATCCTGAAACCTGTCAAAATTTCCTTTAATTGCTACAAGTTTGGGTAAAAATTTTAAGCAATTATGTCACTGGTGTAGGTGTGGTGACGTATCGGTGTTTTTTGGCGCTCTTGTTCCTCGGGACACAGTGCTTATCAATTTGCCCAAATTCCAGTAATTTTCGAATTTTTTTATGAAAATGTTCTTAAATGATTTGGGACAACTCACCGATCAAGAATCCATGGTCGGAATAAATTCTGTCTGGGCGGTCCGGCCATAGGCACGATAACTCTGGAACGAAAGGACCTAGAGGATTGAACTTTGCAGGGTAGGTTTGGAGCGTAACATCTAGGACGAGTTCGTTAAAGGGCGAAATCCACTAAGCGGTTCCGGAGTTATGGCCGTTTTTAGTAAAAACATTTTTCATGAATATTTCGCATCAAATTGTAGAATCATGACCTTTATGCATGCAAAGTTATGTATTGATCGGATTGCTGTAAAGTGGCAAAAAACTACGGCCGGCCGGTCCGGCCGGCCATATGCATGATATCTCTCGAACGGAATGAGCTACACATTTGGAATTAGGAGAGTAGGTTTGGGAGATGAATATCTCGGTTAAGTTCGAAATATTGGTATATTAAGCAGAACAAACTTGCTCAAACCTATTGGTCTCTTTCTGTAACGCATAAGGTTAGGACAAACGTTTTATTAAACCAGCGAAGAAGGAGCTCCGCTCCGACACGTGGACAGTTTTTGGTAAACATGATAAATGTGTGTATTTGAAAATAGTGGGAAAGCCATGTGGACAAGGGCTTTGGCGCTTTTCTTCAAACTTTGACAAATCATTTCTCCGAAAGTATTGGTTTCTCTGAGTTGGGAATGATATTAATGGATTCTTTTGATAGAACTGCTTTATAAAAGGAATCAAATTCAAAAAAGTGTAATTTAAAAAAACAACTTTGACAAATCATATATCCGAATCAACGGTGGGTTTCACAAAACTCTGACACCTCTTAATTGCCAAATTAGTGCAATTATCTGTCGATTCCCAGTTCAAATTTGATGCAACCATCGAATTAAATCCCTAATTAAGCTAATCGAGGCTTCGTGAAACCCACCATTAGAGTTGGGAATGATATCAATGGATTCTTATGATAGAACTTCATCATGAAAGAAATTAAATTCAAACATCATAAAATAATGTAAATTCAACAAGAGTGCCAAAAATTACTAACCCAAAACCAAAAGACCAATTCTACCCAATAACGAACTTAAGTGAGATATTCATTACTCGAATCTATTATGAAAATGATATTATATCAATTGAAACTTAGGCAATATTCCAGTTTTGTTTATACTAGATATTCTGAACCCAATTTGATTAACTTGCCAAAGTATATAGGAAGGTATTTCCATCATCATCATTATCATATGGATTATCCGAGAGCTTCAATCATAATTTCTTTGACATGTATCTTATCTATAGATGAAACGAGAATGATAAAATACATTTCATCATTGTCATTTCATCATCATCATTGTCATTCATTGTATTCATACATGTACACAGATGAAATTCATAGACACGGACGTCAATTTTCGATACAGCATTCTGTGAAATCATAGAGCTACGATTTAATATTGGAAATCATATTTCCGAAAGTATTGATTCGTTAGAGTTGAAAATTATATCAATGGATTCTTATGATGAAACTGCATCTTCAAAAAAATTGAATTCAAAATTTGTAATGTGTAACCATTCTGCCGATTTTGCCCAATAACGAAGTTAACCGAGATATACTCCATTCACTTTTATAAAGTCTCCCGTTTGGCCATGATTTAGGTCTATCACGTTTTTGTTACTAGAGCAGAGACAGGTTGGCACTGCTGATAATATCGTCAAGGTCAAAACAATTCGCCGAGACGTTGCCAATTTCTACTCTCAAAAGTCTCAAACTTAACATAATCACAACATTAAAATCTGCAATAGGAAAACTTCCTTCTGACATGTTGAACTCTCGAATGAAATTACTTAGTTTCCTATCATTATATTTCATTATGGTATAAGAATGACTCGGGTTTCGTAGTACTAAGTACTACATTTTGAAACTGGTGTATTTCAGCTGTGCAACAAGGTATTTAAATGTCTTCTTGAGAAAAGTGGGGAATTCCATAGATATACGTTTATTCGTTTAGAAGTTTTCCTGTCGGGTTATTCAGGTACTTTTATTATTTTTTCAAATGAACTATCGCAAAGTAACAAAGCCTACACAGAACACAACTGGTTCTCCTAACTCAGGGCAAGCTCTTAGAGCTTATGAGGGGTCTCCTTGTGGAAGACCCAGGAAGATCAGTATAATAATTATAATAATAATAATAATAATAAAATAAAATCATCACTTGATTCTTGATTTCCATACAAGAAAATAGCATAATTGAATCTTCCAACCAGTTTATATACGTGGAATGTTTCCAGTAACAACAGAGCAAAAATTTTCTTCCATAGTCGCCAGGACTGTGGAATTTTTGAATTCACATAATATCTTCTCAAATTCATTATTTTTCCGAAGTAAATTCACATTGTGAAAATACGTAATTACTACGACTTCAATGTAGAGAGGACAACCTTGCGTATCTGACAGAAAAATTACTATAACCTAACATTTCCAAAATATACATGGTTAAATTTGTCAAATTTTCATGGCCAACCGTGAGACTTTATAAAAGTGAATGGATTATATGTATCTCTCAAACCTACTTTGAAAATTTCAACTGTCATTCTGTTCGAGAGTTATAGTGTCTATGGCCGGCCGACCGGACCGGCTGGACATAATCGATTTTGACCACGTATTCTTGATCAGTGAATCGAACCAAATTGTTTAAGACCATTTTCATCCAAGAATTCAAGAATTACAGACATTTGGGCAAATTGATAAGCACTCTATTCCGAGCAACAAGAACGCCGAAAACGTTACCACACCTATAACAATGACGTAATCACTTTAAAATTTTCATCATAAGTTGAAATATCGAATGAAAAAATCAATCTGATTTTGTTCAAATTCAATGGGTTTAGGAAAATAAATATCTTCAGCTCGTTACGTGATCACTGCATAATATCAGAATGAGAAATTAAATATGAAGTCTGATTTTGTCAAAGCAATTTTATGGAAAATTAAAAATTTTCCAAATATGTGTGGACTTCCTGAAGTTTTGATAATCTGTATTTCCAGATCTTTCCTCAATGCAAGCACGAATTCCATCTCCAATGTGCCGCACGCGGTAACTCACTCTAGATAGCGGTAATATATGGGTTCCCCGAGATTCATAAATCGCCCGCTTGCCTCGCCGCGTGCTTCTCACCTCGCCGCTCCACTATATTTGTACCTTTAATCAAATTTACCATAGTGAATTCGATTAAGAGTTTCCAATTCAGGAGAATGGACAATAGAACATACGCGTAAATGCTCCTGACTTCACGTCAGTGCTTGAACAATTTTTTTTTCGTAATTTTTTTAAAACCAGACGCAGGCGCGAGTGTTGCAATCAGCTTGATCTATTTTTTGAGTGGACTGTTAGAAACTGTTAATTTTTAAACATCGATAAGTGCAAATTGATTAGCTTCCACCGTGGCAGGGTTGTCCATAATTATGTTTTTAATATTAATGGCAGTATATTGAGGAGGGTTGAGGTAGTAGATGACTTGGGTGTTAGGTTGGATGTAAGACTGGACTTTAGAGAGCACATTTTGAATATCACCAAGAAGGCATATCGTACTCTGGGCTTTATTTTGCGCAATTCCCATGATTTTTCCCCTGATACATTGAAGATGTTATTTATCTCGTTAGTCAGGCCAACATTGGAATATGCGTCTTGTATCTGGTCGCCGGCCTATGCTTGCCACAAGCATAGCATTGAAAGAATTCAGAGGAAGTTCCTCTATTTTTTGAGTTATAGAGTCGGTTACCTTGGCAATGATGTGGAAAGCATCAGGGTTCAGTTGGGACTCGACAATCTTGAGGTACAGAGGTGGCTAGCAGATTTTTGCTATCTATTCAGGTTGTTGAATGGTTCTGTGGACTGCCCGAACTTACTGCAGCGTATTGATTTTTGTGTACTACGGAGATCTATCAGGAATAACCAATTGTTCCGGCCCAGGCTGCATAGAATGAATTACGCCAAACAATTATTTCCTTCTCGTATTCTCGACTTCAGTAATGCGATTAATTATTTTGATTATTTTTCGATTTCTTTTCGCTTGTTTAAGTCTCAGACTCTCCGTAAGTTGAGAGAGATCTTCCGTGTGTTACCATCGTGACAATGTTTTTATTTTGATATATCATTAAATTACTATTGTGTTTGATTGTTCATTTGTTCATTTAATTCTCAACTGTTTTGTTATTTTATGTTCCTGTTTATTTTCTATATTACTATTGTTATTTGAAGTAGGAGTAACCATATATTTTTTGTAAATGTTTTTAAGTTCTATTGGGGGTTTCCCGTTATACCTGCAAATGCAGTGGAAATAAATAAATAAATAAATAAATAAATGAATCTTCTAGGGTGACGGTTCTCACAAAATTTTACACACGTCTTTGTGTCAATATTATACAACGCGTTACCAAGCTTCAGTTCGATCGAGTCTATATTTTTCGAGTTATCGAGGAAATAATGCTCCAGGTCGTCCAGGTGGGTATAACTTAGAAACCGTTGGGCCGATTATGCCCAACAACGAACTTAACTCCCATTCGGATACGCAACCCACCTTGAAAATTGCAAGTTCCTATCTCCTTTCGTTCGAAAGTTATCGAGGCAACGGTCACCCATGCAGCTACTGAACTCACACGAGGCTGCTCGGATCTCCAAAAATATAGATCCGATCATGTTCAAACTTGGAACTGGGCAGAAGAGTTAGGTTCAGAAGGCTCTTGTAAAATTTCAGTGATGTCGGACGAATAGATTCTAATATATAGACATTTTTTCAATGATTCTATTTATGATCAATTTTCTAGTTATACGATCCTCACTAAATTTCGCAAGAATTTTTGCGTTGGCATTCTACAACTAATAACCATGTTTGAATTCAATCAGTTCTGTATTTTCCGAGTTATTGAGGAAATAACAACCAAATTTCACATGGGTATAACTCCAAAACCGTTTGGCCGATTATGCCTATATAAACAAACTCAAATGTCGCATTCAAACGCACAACCTAACCTGATAATTTCAGGTCGCTATCTCTTTCCGTAACCAGGTTATCGTGACATAACTAATATTTTTTAATAATGTTTCTTTAATTTTCTAGTGATACGATTCTCACAAAATTTCACAAGCGTCCCTTAGTTTGTATTCTTCAACTACTCACCAAGTTTCAATTCGATCCAATTTGTTTTGGTTGAAAACAAAATCATTACTCGGAAACCATCGGGCCGATTATGCCCACGAACTTGTCCGTCGCATGGGGATGCGCCACCTACCCTGAATATATCAAGTCACTAGCTCTTTCCTTTCTCAAGTTATCGTGGCATCCGACGGCCGGACATAATCAAATTTGACAAATTCTGCATCGGGGAGCCGAACCCAATCGTTTGAGACCATCTTCGGCAGAAAATTCGAAAATTACAGACATTTGGGCAAAATGATAACGTGATATTCCCCAGAACACTTGCGTAAAAACTGTTTGCATATCTCTCGATAAAGTATATTTTTTCATTTCAAATGGTTTTCATTGCGCTTTCAATTTGAATATTATTGTAACGATTGAAGTACAATAATCTTGTCACTTTAATAATTAAACTAGATTCGATATTCTTCAAGATTCAAATATTGTTATCAAAAGAATAGTCATATTTGGCGTTTCTTTTGTAAAAAAAAATTGAAACATATCAGTTGAATAATATCGAATTTAGTTTAATTCACAAAGGATATCTATTGAACATCCATTCAAAGTATTTCATGGATATCGTTAACGGACATCTTATGGATGTCGATAGAAAATGTCTTATGGATGTCTGTAATAGATATCTTATGGATGTCGGTAATAGATATCTTATGGATGTCCAATTTGGTGGACGCCAGATATCTTCTGGACATCCATAGGGTATTCAATAACCTCTCAGGATATCTTATGGATGTCCAGAATATCCGTTACGGATATCCGTCAGACATCCATTGGACAAACCTTTGCTATCTGGGTTAGATACCATTACTGAGTCATATCGTTTCCAGGAAAACCATATTTTCTGTTATGATATGAAACCTATCAGGCTGAATTTTTGAATAACCCATTTGATCGTTACCCTACATACTCGTACTACATAAATTTCTCCTCCTCCTAGTGATGCGATTCTCATGAAACTGAATGAATGAATATTGGAGGCGTTAATCTACTCCTAAATACCGAATTTGTAGGGGTATAAAGTTCCGGATATAGTGGGAAAATAAATAAATTAATAAATATATCCAATGGTCGGATTTTGACTAGCATATTCAGGATTCAAACCTACCCTGCAAATTTCGAGTCTGTAAGTTCTTTCCATCGAAAGATAACGAGTTTACGGACGCATTCTTCAACAGTATGTCAAATTAAATCGTTTCAGACCAATTTCGGCTAAAACTTCGAAAATAACTACCTCTGGGCAAAATAATAGCGCCCTAGTATGACCGCGCAAACACGATATAAGGCTACTAAACGGATCCGAAAATTGGAAAGTTATAGTTCTTGTAGAACTACAAAATTCTATGCCTAGCAAAAATAAACATTCAGTAGTGAACAAATCAACACCATTATTTGTCGACTAGAAATAAAGTAATTTGAAAATTGATTTCTATTCAGACACCACATCTCAAAGACATACTTGAATAACCGACTATATGAATAAAATCAATGCTCATGCCAACTCCCTCAAAACCACGCAAACAACTTGAGACGGACTGTTTCAAGTTCTTGAAAATGTAATGAAATCAAATGAAGCTGAAGCGATCCAAATTACAAAAGCGGCCTCAACCTCCATAAAATTTCTTACTGATGGTGTGATCGATAAGATCTAGAAAAACCCCAACGACTTCACCCACTTGCCATTGCTTCCCGAACGATTCAGCAGCGTTACAATATACCTTTTCTTCCTGTTGAAACAATGAAACGATGAAAGAGACACAAGTCTAAGTTAGGTTAATTGGTAGAAGATTAGTTTATGCACGTCAATCTTTAGACTTCATCGACAAACACAAGGAATCAGCGGTTACCGTTTTCAACATTTAAAATGTCCCGAGTCAATCAATAATAGAATAATAGAAGTTATCATGAAATCACTTACATCATTTTTATGAGGATAATACTTTTGAGAATTATGGCGAACATTGCAACAATACACAAACAGTACCCCTGGTACAAAAATACTTTTCTAAAAACATGAAATTATTAGCGAGATACCAGATACGGAAATATTGGCTTGCCAAAAATCCATATTAGAGCAGGGTAGAAGCCTTTAAAAATGGTAAAAAGTGAAAAAAAAATTATAGTAGAATGACACCCATGGAAAAGGAAGAGAATATAACAGAAATGATTGGAAAAATAATTTACCTGCGATCTAAGTTCGGGAAGAGGAAGGTGGTGAGTTTTTAAGGGTAAACAACGGTTTATCTCAATTTCCGGCAAAACTACAAGTCCTATGGAAATAAGTTAAACGGCAAAGTTGTAGGTAATAAAAAGATCTACAACTTTTGTACCTACACTTTTTCAAATTTCCACGTTTTTGGTTTTTAATTTTTATCTTTCACAAAAAAAATTTTTGTTTCACTAAATTTGGTAAAAACTTACCTTTTTATGTCACAAATACACTGTAATTTTTTGGATTTAAAATATTTTTTTCTCACCAAATTTGACTTAATATCGAAAAAGCACCCAAATTTTCAATCCAAAATTCTCACGTAAAAATATCTGCTTTTTCAAAAAAGTAGTTGGGCTTTTTATCTATTGGAGTCTCTACTTTCTGATGGTGTAAAAAAATATACATTACTATGGTAAATTTTCTCGGAAAATGCTAAGTTAATAAAGTTAATATTTAATAAGACATCCACAATATCTTGAGAAAGTTATAGAATCTTCTCTAAATTATATGTGTAGATGCCTATTTATTGGTATTTTAAGATAACTTGTATACCTGAGTGACATACGAATAATTTTAGCCCATCAAAAGGTATTTCATAGGGAAGTGGGGAAGGGGTATGAGGGTCTGGACCTTACTGCCTGTTACTTCGTAGCATTTTCTGAGAGAATTTAACATAGTAATGTATATTTTTTTTGAACCATCAGAAAGAAGAGATTTCAACGAACAAAAAGCTCACCTATTTTTTTTTAAAAAGGAGATATATTGACGTGAGAATTTTTGATTGAAAATTAGGAAAAAAAAAAATTTAATCCAAAAATTACAGTGTTTGGGACATAAAAAGGTAAGTTTCTACTAAATTTGGTGAAAAAAAAATTCTTTTTGTAAAAGATAGAAATTAAAAACCAAAATCGTGGTTATTTGAATTTTTCACATAAATTATGAGGTAATGTGAAAAAAGTGTGAGTACGAAAGTTGTAGATCTTTTTATTACCTACAACTTTGCCATTTTTGTTTTCCATAGGACTTGTAGTTTTGCCGGAAATGGAGATAAACCATTTTTTACCCTTAAAAACTCGCCCCCTTCGCCTTCCCGACCTCAGATCACCCGTAAATTATTTTTTCATATTCTACTACACTATATTTTTGTTATATTCTCTTCCTTTCACAACGGGTTTCAATAATGATTTTTTAGCGACGATACCGCTTATAACCCGGTTAATAACAACGGTTTGTCATCAATGACAAAAGTTTATCCCCCACCCCATAATCGCAAAATGTTACTGAAGTTGTCAGTGTTGTCACTAAAACGTCAACGGTTAATCTTCTTAAATATTTGTTTACTTTTTATTATGCAAACCTTACTTATTCTAACGTTTGATAAACAATTAACATGAATTACATGCAAATGTTGAATTTATTTGACGAAATGCTATTCACTAACGAGAATTATTGTCTCTTATTGGAATTTCTCAACAGTATATTACATCCAAATAATAGTCCCACTTCCCAGTGATGATAGCACTATTCAAATTATGAATAATGCACATCAGGCTAGACCTAGGAGATATCTGGCTTGAAATATACAGGGTGAGTCTTTGACCACTGCATTAATTTTAACCAAAGATTCCTCTCATCAAATGAAACACTTTTTTCATTTACCATTTTTCCAGATTCGGCTCAGGTAAAAAGTTACAAGCGTTTAAAGATTTCACAATGTGCTAATACACTCCCGCATAGAAATTATCTATGACATTGTTGGCGGACGAGAATAAGGCATGGTAACGTGGTTTATAGCTTGATTCGGGATTCCAACGCTCAGGGACGGATCCATAAAAGTAGTGAAATTTCTGTTTTCCATTTTAAAACATTCAATGAAGAATATCTCGAAAACGGTGCTTTTAAGGAGAAATGATGAAGAATAATTTAATGTTCTAAAACGATGGAATATTCTTGAAATGACTCAAGAAAAACTTTATATGCTTTCTTTATGCTAATTTCGTTTAGTGTTATGAATCCACTAGTCCATAACTAGAAAACCAGTAGAAGTAGAAAATAACTAATATTTGGAAAATATGTATCATAGTTATAGGGAACTTTATGCCAACATTCATTTTATTCGAAAAAAGGATGTCAAAGCTGTATCTTTTTACCTGAGCTGAATTTGGAAGAATGTTAAATGAAAAAAGTGTTTCATTTGATGAGAGGAATCTTTGGTTAAAATTAATGCAGTGGTCAAAGACTCACCCTGTATACTGAAATTGTATTTTTTCAATTGTTTCGATTGAAAAAAGAAACCTTCCATAATTAAATTTATTTGATGAATTTATAGAAAATGATTCTCACCACCTGATTAAGAAAAAGTAAAGAGGTGGGTACTAACCAGTACAACAAGAACGTAGTCTTCTAGTCTTTTGTGGTATATATCCAAGCCTGATTGCCTTCATTCTATAACCGTTTAATAAAAGATTCGCTATTTGGCGGTCTGTAATGACGAGGTAATCCACTCCTTGGTAGTTTAGAGTATATTAAAAAAATTCCACGCTTTCCTTCGCCACAGCCATTTTAATTGCTTTCAACAGTTTCAAACTTTCAATACTTATGACAATTTCAAACCTTCAACAGATGTCAACCGCTAGTAACTCACCTCAAGGAGCCGGTCATAAATTTTGTACCGGTATCAAATGTCAAAATGACAGCTTTGGAGGGGAACTTCCGTTACCGCTTGTAACCACTCTCGCTAAAATGTAGAAATTATAACCGTTTGATACCGGTATTAAGCGGTTACGTCGCTAAAAAACGATAAATCTACTATAATTTTATTCGGTTTCAAAAATTATCGACCCTGGTCTATATACCGGGTCTGGAATATAACACAGGCAGTATGGCATATCATATAGAGTGCATAAGAAAGAGAGCGCTAATCAGTCAGTCGACCATTGCAATATATATCAGACAAGGGCGATGACGAGAATAAAAAATAAAGTGTTTTACTGGATCAAGTGGGCCGGTCGATGGCGACGGGGAGGCCGTCGTGTTTCAACGACAATGCCGATGCGGAATGATCAGCTGAACTCGCTCGGCCGTAGTAACAGCCATGGTGTAAGAAGTCTTCTTCCACCATGGGTAACAGCGTGTTGAGAGTAAGGTAAGACCATAAAGTCAGTCGCAGATAAAAAAGCAGGTTCGTGAGGCGACACAGTGTGATGCAGCGCGTGAAAAAAACCTTACGCTGATTCCAAGCGCAAAATTAAAACGCAGATTCACATTTTTTAAAGTAGTGAGTCTAATTTCGCAGCCACGGTGCTGTTGTCAAACAAGTTGTTCGCTTAAAAACCGTGAATTTTAAGATGGCTGAAAAAGAGCCAATTCTTATTGATCTGACCTCATTGTGTTCATTGTGTTGTGGTCTTCATTAAATGATAATGAAGAATAACTATCAACAAAATAATAAGAATAAATATGAACGAAATAATACTAATGATTTTCGTGTGTCTGTCGAAGGAGTCTGATATAGTGTGGATTCATGCAGCATCAAATAACAATTATCAAGTAAAAAGTATCGAATAACAATTATGAATTAATTACCAAGTACAAAAATTTTGCATTCATGCACTTAAATAAACAATTAAGGAATAAAAACCCAAAAGTCAAATATCCGAGGAATTAATTTTTCAAAATAGCCTCTGTTCCCCCTATAATTGGAAACAAGTGCTTAAAATTTAATTTTCAAATGTGAACCCACAAAGTGAGGTTGTATTTACATCCTCGGACTGACTAATCTGCGTTCAGCTGCGTACGAGTTGATGCGTACAAATACAAAATCTCGTTCAATTCAAGTAGAATGTTAAAAGTTGGCGAACTCCTACTTGATATTTGTTAATCGATAATTGTTACTTGGCTGCATGAACACTCTCATTGAGATATAAGAAGTTCAACTTTTACTCACTATTTGTAATTGATAATTGTTACTTGATACTCGTTAATTTGGGCTGCATGCATCCACACATAGACTCCGAAACGCTACGATACAGTTGTTTCTTCGTTGATGTTGTTTCGTTGTTATTTGTTAGGCAACATTGTTCGATTGATTGCTTCTGACAAATATCTTGTGTTTCTTACGCAGAAGCCAATAACAAAATAATTAATTTTTATTTTATTGATATTTTTCAGAGTTTGGGAGAGAAAACCCTGAAAGAAACCTTTTAATTACGATTCATCGTTTTCTTTGAGTAGGAAAACCAATCTATCCGTCGTACGATACTGGTCTCGGAAAATTAACATCGGAGCATTTCTGTGCGTAGTCAGTATCCACAAAAACTCAATGTTTGGACAGACTAAATGATCATTCCGCATCTGCATTGTTATTATGATTTTTTTTTCCGCTTGAGAGGAAAAACCTTTTATAGGCCCGCCCTGAGAGGGTCTGCTTCTCTCAGGAGTGTGATACTCCAGATGTTGAAGGTTACTCACTAAAAAACCTTTCGCGCGTTCCTTGGAGTAGTTCTTCGTCCTGCCCTCACAGCGTCTCTTAACAAAAGAGATGAGCTGCAAGCGTTGATAGTTGATAGTTGATGGGACCTGATGACTCGAAGTGATCCGAGCAACACCGCTTTCTGCATTCTGTGAGCTGAATCCTCGGCCAGAGATTTGCAGGCCGGAATAATCTTCAATTCAGCCACGTAGTACGCTCTCATTCCACCTAGGCATCCTATGATTAGTATGACCATCCTAACCTTATGCCTTGGATACAGGATCCCAAGTTCAAACATTAAATCCTTGTATTTCTCCCTCTTCTGTTATTCTTTCATCACCACATTATTTTCTGCGGGGGAGGAAAATTCGACGACAAACAATTCCTTGAGTTCTTTGTCCAGCAGAAGTATATCTGGCTTTATGGCGTGGATCTGCCGAGTTGTTGGAATCGCATAGTTCCAGTAGATGCGAGGCCTACTATTTTCAACAACTGCTTTAATCTCCAGAGGCACATATGGTAGCACTGGTTCCTTGTCTATATCATAAACCTCTCTCAGATGGAAGTAGAGAATTCGGAGTGCCGCATTGTGTCTTTCCACATATCCTGATGGAGCATGGACTCTGCAAGCAGACAGAATGTGCATAATAGTTTCTTGCTGGCTGTGGCATGCTCTGCACGTTGTGGGGGTGTCCACTTCCATGATGTTCTTTTAATACCATCTGGTATTTATAACCCCATCTTGACAAGCTATAACAAATCCCTCCGTTTCCGACTTGGGTCCAGCGGACTTCAAAAAGGCGAAAGATAATTCTTCCGACTGGCCCTGATCTTTTAAACTCCTGAAGTATATGGAGTGCAGGTGTTTACTCATGTGATCTTCGAGTAGTTTCTTCAGTTGTGCCTGCCTTATCTCTCTGCCAACTCTTCTTTGGTCTGTTCTGCTAGCTCATGATCGATTGATATGCCGGTTATACAGAGCTTCTCCAAAGCTCTCTGACCAGCCCTAAATAGGAAAGCTCCTTGGTTCCTGATTTCATGCTGAGCCACCATTTTCAGAAGCGGGTCTTCGCTTCTCAATATCCTTATTGCCATTTCCAACGTTTGTTGATGGTTTTGGTATTCCAAACTTTGCAAACGTCTGCCTCCCTGCGTTCGTGGAAGGTATATCCTTTGAATCGAGCAGTTGGGATGCAGGCTACGATTCATGTTCATCACTTTACGAGTGGTTCTGTCTAGCTCGAGAATTTCATTCACTGTCCAATTAACTACCCCGAATGAGTAGGTGATTATCGGTACTGCCAAGCTGTTCGTAGCAGATACTTTATTTTTCCCGGACAGCTGTGATTTCAATATATCTAGGATCTCCTTTTTGTAGCTAGCTGTTAAGGCATCCTTGATTTGGGTTATCTCCAGTGCACCTCGTTGTGTCATCCCAAGAAATTTGTACGTTTCTTCCTCTTCGAGGTGTCGAATGCTTATTCCCCTTTCTAGGTCGATGTCTTCTCCTGTTTCTTCAGTTCTTCCTCTGCTTAGATGAAAAACAGAACATTTGTCCAAACCGAATGACATTCCTATTGCTGAGGTGTATTCGGCAACGATATTCAGTAGTTGTTGTAGTGCTGCCTTGGAAGAAGCGTACAGTTTTAAGTCGTCCATGTAGAGTAAATGTGAGATCAGATGTTCTCTTCTGCTTGGTGACCCGGCCTTGTACCCTATTCTGCTTGCCCTCAACTCAGTTGTTAATGGTAGAAGTGTTATGCAGAACAATAACGGGCTTAGCGAGTCTCCTTGAAATACGCCTCGCCTGTATCTCACCCATCCAGTATAAGCGGTTCGACACCTTGGATCGGACGGCGAACTTAGTTTTCCATGACGCCATGATGATTCCCATAACAGGGGCGACGTAAGGGTGGACTTTCAGCATCTGTAGCAGCTGTATTATCAAGCTGTGCGCCAATGTGTCAAATGCTTTCGCGTAATCTAACCATGATGTATGTAGGTCGCGCTTGTAGTGTTTCGCATCTTGACAAATGCTTTGGTCTATAAGGAGGTTGTCCTTGCACCCGTGTACTCCTTTCCTCGCTCCTCTTTGTTCATGGATTTGATTCCACACTGGTCCAATGGACTCCAGAATCCGATGATGAAGAACACTTGTGAGAATTGTATACAACGTATTCACACACGTGCTTTGGCTGTCCTAGATCACCTGATTTCGGTATCAGTACAGTTCTGCCCTCTACCAACCATGAAGGAATTGGCTCACGGTGAATTACAATCTCACTAAATAATCTAGCTAGGTGTTGGTGGGTAGCTGGAAAGTTCTTCCACCAGTAGTTCTGAACGCCATCCAGTCCAGGTGCCGTGAAATCATGCTTGTTCTTCAAGGCATGTCTAATCTCTTCGGTTGTTACTTCAGTCAGCTCTTCGGGTTGTTGCAGACTTTCATCACATAATATCCGGAATCTGTGGAGTGCTGGAGTATCCCTGGTTTCCGCTGGTCGCTCGTACAGATTTTTCCAGAAATCTTCGACTTCATTCGGTGGTGGTGGGTTTTTTGCCTCTACTTGTTTGGGTCGAAATAACTTTGAAGGTTCGGTGGTGAAGGTGTGTTGTCTTCTATCCACTTTTTCCTCTTGATCAGCTTTCTGCTTCAATAGATTTATGGTGGGCAGGCTCATCGTACGATGCAATGCACGCAGCTTCCCCATAATGTCCTCTATTTTCTTGCTTGGCTTCAGTTGTCCTTTCATAACATCTATGGTACATTGATACCAAGATGCTTGCTGCCTAACGGTTCTTATCTTCTTGTCTAGCTTAATCAATCTTGACCTATGTTTGTCCTCCTTTGTTGTTGTTCTTCCTAGTGGGCACAGAAGTGAAGCAGCTGCTCTCAGTGCAGCTACGACATCTTCTAGCGAACAGTCCTCCTTTAGGTGATCGTCGATTATAATATTCATCGCGGCTAGATCTTCAGCCGGGAGACTCGATTTCAGCCTTGTGGTCCTTAAGTTAGGATTCCCTACTGCAGCCTCAAATGCTTCTCTTCTATTGGCGAATAGCTCTGGAACATCTCTCACCTGCTCCATCTCCGGTGCTGCGACTTCTTCACGTCGCAATCCAGGCATAAGAGATTGGATGTTTGCGGCGTCTCTCACTCGCCTCTCATCCCGTTCTTCTCTCCTTTGATTCGTCCAATGTGGCTGTTGGTTTGGAGCATCTCTCACCTGCTCTTCAGTTTGTTCTTCTATACCCTCTGACTCTTGATGCTGCTGCAATATTCCCCCCCTCTTGAGATGGCTCACCTGGTCTCGTAGGTTCTGCTGCGTCATGAAGTTGAGATCTGGCAGATTCTCACACCACAGACCATGCAGTCTACCCATATATCCCCTTCTTTCTGGTCTCGATCTTCGGTATAACACAGACAGTTGTTCGTTTTGCTCGGGTGTCCACTTGTGGCCCCTTTGTGTGACCTTGTTACTGTTGCCGGGTCCGACTACGGGTTGCTCTTGCGAGCGATGATTCCCTATGCGACCGACAACTTGTTCTCTCTCCTCCTCGATGTCCTCGCCGGAAGCTGTAATTTCTTGTATGACAGGCGCCCGCCTCCTCAGCATCCTGCCGTTGGTGGTTCGCATGCAGTCACGTCCAGCACCAACCCCAGACGTGCCCTGGTGATCCCCAGGCAGCAGCTGTTCTCCGAGGCTCCGTAGATTGTAATTAATCATTGGTTGACCGGGGGTGACCGGGATCCGCGGGCTTGTCACACCCGTATGCTACTAAGTAGTGTCCCCGTGCGGTTTTGCATTTTATACCTACTGCCAGTAGCTAGGGTAACTCGGGTTTGCTAAGCCCGTACTCTGAGACACATCCCAGAGCCCCTGAGGCTGTTATTATTATTATTATTATCATCATACAGAAAAGTGTTGAGGCAATGCCTATAAACTCACTAAAATTAAAAATTGTTGTTCAAACGAAGGGACAGACCACCTTCGACCGCCCTATCATCGCGCATACCTGTTATATCTTTCACTGGTCGACTGACTGATTAGCGCTCTCTTTCTTATGCACTCCGAATGCCATACTGCCTGTTTCTATACCATACCGGTGTACAGTCCTAGCAGACCTATACTCACTCCGTTCATATGTATGTAAATTGCATTGTTTATTTTATTCAGTTTCGAAAAAGGTATAAAACCAGAAAAATGTAAATTTCAACAACATATTATTATATTATGAAACTTGAGCCGAGCTGTTTTCTACACCTAAGTAAAATAATGGATATTTAAAAAAAATCAGAAAGAACCATTAATCTACATGAAGCAATTTATCCTTTTTTACAGAATTTTATTCATGTAGAAAATATGTAAATTAATGAATTGGCATAGCATTCAGAGGTCAACCAACCATTTTCACCGATTATCAATTAGTTTGAGAATAAGGAATTAAATATTTCGAATGAGTTCTATCGAAATGGAGATTTTAGGTCAGTATAATGATATACAATATACCTATAAATAATTTCTAAAATACTAACATGGTGTCAGCAGCTCTCTTGTCATTGAATGATAAACAAATATAAAAATTGAAATTTCAACATAATTTGTGGTATCCGTGGGTCCTATCGAGATACCTCCCTGACTGTATCAGAATTTGAGCCAACGGCACGAGAGCTCTGGAGAATTTGGCGGAAAAATCACATGAATGAAAGGATGTTTCGAATAAATTACTATATTTTGGAAATTCAGAATATTATGTAACTCTGCAGTATTATTTAAATCGAAATTTCAAATCTGAGTTCTCAATTTGAACTTCTTCTGCGGCGCCGATCTTGGGCTCAACGGAGGCCCGTCACTCAAGAGCCTCGACTGCCTTCAGAGAAAAATTACACCACACATTCAAGTCCCGAAGTTATTTCTTTTGAAAGTCATCATGCATATAAACGACAGGCCACAATTAAATTTGACCAGGCATTCTCCATCAGTGAGTCAAAATTAGACCCTGGTATTGCGACTTCTTGCCGCTTAGAAGTCGTGGAACGAGGTTAGTTATAAAAGCGCCCTCACCAAAGATACGGAAATTCGATCGCTATATGACGCAAATACCTCGTTAAAAAACGTCGTCGCGGTATCGTAGCTGTCGCGTGGTGCTGGTATACGAGTGGCCTAACCAGTCACTGGCGTTTCTCGTTTCTCTACAATTGGAAAAAAAATACGGGGAACAAACCTCTCAATACAATACTTGATTCAGTAATATTTCATGAGAATATCAACTGAATAACAGAAGAGAATATATTTCATACGCCGGATCATAGAGTGATTTGATGATATGTCCCTTCCGAAAAAAATATTACCGTTCACCACTAATAAAATGGTCAAAACGGTAACAGCTGATTCACCGCGTACTTTGCCATAAAACTTACTGATATTATTATCGAACAAATCTACAAAGCACCCAACAACATCCCCAACTGTGTACTTAACGCCAAAGGGTTCGCACAATCCACCATGCCATTTTTTCATCTGATGAGAAGGTGAAAATAAGCATGAAAGCGAACTCAAATTAACGTTCTAATATCCCATTTAATTCCATCATATCCATGATAACACAATTTCTTAGTAGCTATGTCTTTACAATCATTAATTAGTATAAGGTGAGTAGGTACAGGTAATGGAAATGTTTCAATTAGCACATCTGATCAATCGATTCCAGTTGCAGTTCTACCCTAAGATTTGATTTTGGAATCGATTCCAGTGGCTCTTTAGTATGGAGTAAAATTTCTATGCTTATTTCTGTTTTTGTATGGTATGTTTTTGCAAGCTTGAATATGCTTATTTCAAACGAATAACTTGGAGAATTAGCAGGAAACAAATGTTTGTAGACCAAATACATACATGTATGTTTTTCAAATCTGTAGGTAGAAAATGAAATAAATGTTAGAAGCATAAGAGATAAAGAGCACTAACTGATTATTGTTGGTATCCATAAAGAGAATACTTAGCGGTGGAAAACTATCGAGCATTGAAATACCGCTACTTGCATTTGATGCTCACTTCAAAACTCGAATCAATCCACAATAGGTACATATCATTGAACGTCAGGATGTTAGTGCAGACTACATGTTTCAAACCTTTTCAAGTTCTCGCGCGTCAGTGCGGCTACAACATCAGGACAAATTTTAACAAAACTACTAAGGATATCCAGTCCTTTTAACTGATATTGAAAGCAAGCACCAGTAGAAAAGAACGTGACTTCATCATACTAAATTCTAAACAAGTAGTGGTCGCGAAACGCGTCTCGATATTAAATAAATTAGTGTGAATGGTATATAATTCTTCATTGAGTTAATATGGATTTGCATCAAGTAAAAACCACAAGCATTCAATATCGTGATTGCTACGCGGCTTCCTGACTTGTTTATTATTAGATTGGCGTTGGCTTACCTAACAACATGTTTGGTTTTGAATGTGATATAAAAGTGAAGTGAATTGAATATTCGTTAGGTATTCGTTACCAACATTTGACTGATACTTCGAAGTGGCCGTAAATTAGTGAATTCATCATAAAAATGAATAAACGGAAAAGAGACGACCATTGGACATTCTTCACAGAAGTCGATACTCAACATGCTATCTAATAATAATAATAATAATAATAATTTATTTGCAGATATTATACAGGTATACAGATCTACAAATAATAGTGATTCCCACAAAGGCTTAGCCTGTCCGTGGGGTGAACCACCGAAATTAAATTAAATTCCAACTGCCTAATCAAAACAAAATAATGAAATAATAAAGGCACCATATGCAATAAACAACAATTTTTGTTTCATTCAATTTTTTTTTTTTTTTTTTGATATATCTATTTTTCCAACATAGATTTTTTTTCAAGTTTTTTGGGAGGGCAAGTTCAAAACGCGATGCATTCAAGTTAAAATTAGCATACGGGGCCGCCACTTCGAAGTTTAAAAAACATTTGAAGACTAGACACAGTTACATTTTCAAGAATATCTTTCAAACAAAAAACTGGTATATTGGTCACAATTCAAAAACCATACCAGTGATTACATCACACTTTAATTTCGCTGATATCAAAGAATCACGCTCACGTTTCACAACTTGATTGAAATATCACGATATCGTTCTTTCCAAACTTGACCACCTTAAGGAATGGCAATAGGGTCAAGCGATGAGGTAGCTTGACTCTAACAAACTACAACAGAGAGATAAGAAAGGCCAAAATGCAGTTCTGGAGAAGCTTATGTGAGAGAGTGATTAAAATTGCCCCCATGGCTATACTTCCAAAAGTACTATTAAATCATCACTCCAACCCAATTGGCCAGATAAGAAAGCCATGTGACAGTTTCACGAATAATCACGAAGAGAGCCTGAGTGTTCTACTGCAGGCTCATTTCCCTGGTTCTAAGAAAGTCTGCGCCAGAGAAGAAACCTCCACAGAGGGAACATATAAGCCCTCCAAGTGGAGCTATCAAAAATCTGGCATACTATTCACACCAAATATAATTGAATGGGCGATAAAAAGCTTCCAGCTCTTCAAAACGACAGGCATGAAAGGTATATTCCTGGGTATGCATCAAAAAGGTGCTGAATATATTGTACTTCCACTTACAGAGCTCATTAGAGCTAGTCATTCAAGGGTAGTTTTCATATCCAAAGTGGAACGGACAGGCTCCTCAGAACACGAATCCTATCGACCCAAATATCCTACCACCTTTCTCCTAAAACCATGGAGAAAAACAGAAAATCAGGTGAGAGGAAGTATAAAGCTTCACCAAATACAATTTGCCTATAGATTAGTTAAATCCATGGTAGATGCCTCTACCATGAGGTGAGGGACACCCTCTCTACAAAAGCAATCTTACTTGTTATGTTTGGTGATATTTGGGGTGCTTTTGATAACACACCGCACACCTCCATATGCAATGCTGCCAGGAGCAAAAGGGTTGAACTATCCGCTGCTACGTGGATATTGGCAATGCTGAAATGGCGAAACGTCACGGCCTACTTGGGGTAGAGAGAAGCTGACATGTAGGGATTGCCCGCAAGGTGGGGTCCTAGCGCTCCTGCTATGGAGCCTGGTCATGAATGGAGTCTGGAAAGGCTTTCGGCAGGTGGTTTTAATGCCCAGGCATACGCTCATGACATGATTATTCCTTCTCCTTTTCTGAATTTCCCGATAAGTTTCATAGTGATAATTGTTAGAGGCATACTGAGTAGGCGAATGCAAACTACCCTCGGTATCTTCGAAAAGTGGTGTGAGTAAAAAGTTCTTCATGTCAATTTCTCTTCACTAGAAGAGCACCGTCAGACTCTGCAATTCGACAGTGATGCAAATAACTAGGAGTTGAACTAGATACTAAACTCAACTGGAGAAAAAACACATTCTCTCCAAAGCCACTATGTGGGCCTGTAAAATTATATTTGGGAAGACATGGGGGCTGAAACCATAAATGGTAATGTGGTTATACACAGCAGTAGTACGTCCAATTGTTACCTACGCATCCTCAGCATGGTGGACAGAAATTTACGAGGCCATCACATCCATTCGGTTGCAGAAATTTCAACGGCTTGCCTGTGTTGGTGTCACAGGACACTATATTACAACTATAGATTTACATACTCCCACAGCAATACTTGAGGTCATACTGAAGCTGCCTCTCTTGCATCCCATGTAAGGAAATGCAGCCTGCTGGATGCAATAAGAATTTATCGTAGTGGGACTCCTACCTGGTAACTGGGTAGCACATATGAGGATACTGAGCTCGAATATTTTGGCAAAGCCCTCTGATGTAATGTCAACCATATTTGGTGAACGTTAATCAGCTAGACAAAAAGTCATCAATTTGGTATACGGATCGATCAAAATGAGATAAGAGTGCAAGTGTTGGGGTATGTCAGGTATCCAACGTACGAAAGTTCATAATGTTTAACGATACTGTCAAGGCCAAACAAATCACTCAAGAAAGGACACGAGGTAGAAGATCATCCGATTCTTTGGCTCTGAGCCCAGATACACATTATCATACGGACTGTATGATACACATTATCATACAGTCCTTTTTTAGCTCTATAGAGGTATTGGCTATATCTAAAGGAATTCAGGGCAATACCGATTCCATAGCACAGATAATTCGATATACTAGCAATATCTCTAAAAATCTTAGCGTTATCTTCCGAATTTCGATCCAATCGAAATTCCATTTCCAACAAAACAGTTGGAGAAATTTGCAGGGTATATGGGACGAAACTAAAGATCTCTGGGACGTGTCAACTATCCTACAGGTAGAGACACTAGCTGTCTAAGTTTCTGCTCAAAATTGTCCATAAACCAACTAGAGGCTATAAGGTGACTCTTGTATGGGTACCAGGGCACTGTGGTACTGAAGGAAATGAGAAAACTGATGAACTTGTGATAATGGCGTTAAGGGTAACACCTGCTGGACCAGGGCCCTCCTGTGGGCTTGAAAAAGGGCACTACGGGGCAGGTGTCCAACAACGGGTCTAAATAACAGAACAGCTCTTTGGAGAAATCCTCCAGGGCTTGCACAGGCAAAACGATTCGTGGATTTCTCACCATCCTATACCAGCAAGCTCCTGCAGCTGCCACGAGCTGAGCGGGACTGCTGACTGGACACTGCCGGTACAAGCACTTCTTGGGCAAGTAAGCAGCCGAACATAAGAATTCTAAACCATGTGTCACTTTGAAAACTTGCTATCCCAATTATGTCACGACAGGGATGTTTTGAGAGAAAATGCTGGAACTTTTATTCGGGTCTCTATTAAGATTTTAGGAATGACAACCCCTACTTACCCCTAGCTTACAATTGTGCTCGAAATATATCCCCCTCGGAATAAAAATTGATCCGGCATTTTCTCTCAAAACATCCTTGTCGTGACATAATTGGCCTGGCAAGTTTTCAAATTGACACCCTGTATATGGGTGAGCCAGTTCCAAATCCACACGACGTGATATCCAAGCGTCCTAAGGACGTCATCAGGTATGTTAACACCACTGACAATGTGCTTAGGATTGAATAAGTAAGGTAATAGGACAAAAGATCGGCTGATCCAAGCTACCCGACCCCGTCCAGATAATAATAATAATAATTACACATGAGCAAATTGGAGCGACGAAATCATGTCTACAAATCTATAAGGCTAGTGAAATGGTAGAAATCGAGACAAAAGGATAATTGATTTTGGTTGAAGTCTGTCGAGCTATTTAGGTCCTCTTTCGGAATTGTCAAGCATCGTCATATGGACAAGGAGTTCTTGTAGGTGGGAACTTGCGACGTTGCTAATTCGATGGTAAATATGAAAAATCCAGGAAGATGGAAATTAAGAGAAAATCCTTGATTTTTTTTTCTGAAATCCTGGTATCTGAATATTTCGGGCTGGTTAGATCAGTTCACGATGATCTCAAAACAGATTACGACTGATTTTGAAGAAGAAACAGTTCGGTGGTAGAATAATGAGAATGAGGTCTCAGCCATTGGACTTCATTTAAACACTGGAATTGGATGGGGAACTGTAGCTCGGGATACCTCTGTCAGCTCAGGAAAATGTAACAAAATAGATCATCGGATCATGAAAATTACTATTTCCGCTAATTAATGGTCAAATATTGATATTCATTCCATTATCACCGGGTACAAGCATGACAACCTAAAAATTATTCATCAAGAAGATACTTCCGCATATGGCTAAATAACAGTGGAAATCGCGCGAAATTTAGGAAACTATATGGATTAATTTTATCGGGTTTACCACTTGAACGATTTTTGGCGAAATAGTAATTAGTAGTAATTTGAGGAGTTACACCTTGTTAGAAAAATACTCATTTATATAAATAGCCTGTACACCGCCACATACTTCACATTACAGTAGTAACTACAGTCTTGTCTACCACAATTTGTTTCGTCTGACATGATTATGTTTCGGAAACGATGTTTCCATCTTCTAAGACGAAGCGAAGGTGATCCATATTATCAGTCTATTCTACGGACAAGTTTGAAAAACATACTAGTATTTTGTTCTACCACACTGAGCAACTCAAAACAACTGCTACTAATTCCTTAAGCTGAATTTATAAACTCTGTCGTTCCTTGCAGTTTAGTTCGCTGTTCGCTTATGGCCAATCATATATAATCATACCTTAGGTATGTTTGCATGAATACCGGACTCCAACCTTCAGTTTTCATTAGCCCCTTACAGCTGTGTGTTAGGCAACACACAATATCAAAATCGGTTCACTGGCTGTTGATGTACACTCTTTGAAACAAATTACATCTCATCCAGCGAAACTACCGACGAAGACGATCGATAAAGGGGATTTCACGTTCGGCCAATCAGGAGAAAGCACGAACACTAACTAGTAAGTGGGCGGTTTTTCGATGGATTGCTTCGTCGATGTAGTAAAGTTCGATGCAGTAGAGCGTCTATGCATTAGGTTTTCGATGTGGTGCACCCTACTCCCCGGAACGACAGAGTTTATAAATCCAGCTTTAAACTGTATAATACGGACAGTCTTGATATTCCCCATATTTTTGAAGAATCCTGAACATACTTTCTAATGAAACGTAAAAAAATTACTTGTGTAATTCCAATGAAAATTTTCAATACTGCTGATTGTTAGCTCATGTTCCAAAGTTGATTGTCAATCAAATGTTCCAATTTGAAACAACTGGAAATCAAATATTATCCATTTCCGAAGATCACCTCATTGGATAAATCAACTTTTTTTCTTTTAGTCTCACCCTTGATATCAATTATAACTTACATTATATCCGTCAAATGCCCACGTGTTCTCATCTGAACCGATCATTCGTCCTGGAGCACAGTCAGCCTTGGCCCATCCTACCCGCATAGGTCCGGTGGTGAGAACCTCAAATTCAAAGTACCATTTACCCGACGAGACGCCATAGGTACGTTCGGCTCTGTAAGTCCTGAAGGCGGACTGACGCAATCTACTGGCCTCAGCTAATAGCGTCTCTTGCTGTTCACCGGTAGGTGGGTCCAACATGTAACCATACACTAAAAGAGTCCTAACGGTTTCGGAGGCTGTATCTCTATTTGCTTTTTTGATTGCGTCGTCCACTTTGTTGTATGGCACTAAGTGAGGGCTTCGCATTATTTCTGAATCCTGAGGATTAAAAAACATACATAGTGAAAAAATTGGTTCAAGTACTGACTTGAAGTCAGGAGCTTTTGCGCGCATGTTCTCGTGCCCATTCACCTCTAATGGACACTCTTAATACATAATCGAATTGAATCGGCATCGTATTTTTTGAGTTATTGAGGAAATAACAACGAAATTTCTTATTGATATAACTCCAAAACCGTTCGGCCGATTATGCCTTTTAACGAAATCAAATGTCGCATTAAGATGCACAACCTATAACCACTAAAAATTGCAAATCGCTATGTCTTTCCGTTCTCAAGTGAGATGAATAATATGTTTTAATAATTTTTTTTTAATTTTCAAGTGATATGATCCACACGAAATTTCACAAACTTCTCGGTATTCTACAACTATCTACCAAGTTTCAATTCGATCGGATCCTGTATTGGTTGAAAACAAAATGTGTACTCTGAATCCGTTTGGCCGATTATACTCAATAATGCATAACAGATGGTTTGTTTTACGGCATACTCTAGTCGGCGAAATTGAAACATCTAGAGAGCTACCCGCTTTGGGACAATGCAATATTATGAATATTACTTTTTGCCGGCTACACACATTGTCACTATTGAATATTGAATTTACGGCAACAGGAATGTGTACAAGGTACACGGTGTTATTCCATGTTATTCCGTTCCTATTATCGGCCTGCTTTGCATTTATCTGGTCAGGCGGTCAAATTCCTTTACATTTTGTAACAATTTTTACTGAAATATTCCAACTCCATTGAAGTAGGGCCGATTATGCCCCACAATAAATTTAACTGTTCCTTTCAGATGAGCAATGAACCTCAAAAGTTGCAAGTCGCTATCTCTTTCCGTTCGAAAATCCTGAAAATTTCATCTTTTTGGCGTGAAGGGAAAAGAAATAGCTGAAAATTCAAGAAGAAAAACAGTTTTTTGTGAATAACTCAGAAAATATCCACTTTAGGGCAAGGGTGTGATGCATACACTCACATTATTTTTTAACGTAGATTCAATATCTGCCATAAAAAATGGGGTTCTAATTTGAAAAAATTGATTTTTCACGATTTTGTCATCCCTAACTTTGAAAGCGATTTTTTCACCCCCTGTATCATGAATCGCGATTTCGATTTTTAAACTGGATACATCAATCTTACATCTTGAAAAATCCCAAAAATGAAAATTTTCCATCCTCGAAGTTATTCTTGTTTCAGCGGAGCTCTATTTTCGGTTTTTTTTTCGAATTTTCCCGCTCAGAGAGAATTTTCCAACCAAAACTGAAAAATGTTACATCAAAATAACTTGAAATTTTCTAGGGAATCTATTTCTGCAATAAAAAAATGGTGTTCTAATTTGAAAAACGGAAGTTGACGTCATTTCCGGAAAAACCGGAGGTGCTCATGCCTTGAAAATATTTTAGATTTCATCAGCATCGTGAAGTACTTATAAGTGCTGAATTTCATGAAAATACGTTCAGTAGTTTCCCGTATAAATATGGGTGAGGTTCCTCGTGAAAGACCCTGTATATAAGACTGTTTTGATGTAGTTTATGGAGGCAATAGGAAAGAAGAACATAATGGAATTATCAAAAGAAATTACTGTTCGTTTACTTCCTTAAGTAGTGGTAGTGAGACATGTTCCTATATACAGTATTTTCATAATGTTGCTTACAAAAAATACTGGAATATGGATCTACATTTTTGTATCAATCATTTTTCCTTGAGTTAAGGTTCATAATACAGAAAAGAATTTGTTAGTGGTATGAACTATTGAATTTTAAATTATGAAAAGAGGATAGTATTTTATTAATATATTTTGAACTATTAAAATAATTTGTTCGTGATCCACTACCTACTCAAATATCAGGAATAAATGGACAATCTGCTATGATTGTCTCCAGCCTTGCTCTAGACATTACGTTGATACTTTCCTTAGGTATGTCGAGTTGTGAAAACTATGCACCGAGTGTGAGTTTTACAACAACCCATTCCACGAGGTTGAATCATTGCAGATTGCTCCATCAATCTTGATAAATAGATTTAATGACAATTTTTAAAGCATTGAAGCATTGTAGATTGCTCTGCATTTTTCTTAAACGACACTTTTTTTTAAATTTAATTTCTTTCATGATGCAGTTCTATCATAGGAATCCATTGATATAATTCCCAACTCTGAGAAACCAATACTTTCGGAGATATAATTTGTCTGTTTGAACAAGAGCGCCAAGAAGCTCCTGTCCACAGGGCTTGAACCAATTTTTAATTTTACGAATATCTGAAAAGTTATGAAATAATTTATGAAAGGGGTTGTTTATTTCAACTCCATGTAGATATCGTAGGAGGTTGAAAAATTACTGGAACTTGTACCACTTATGGTACATCTCTTCAAAATCGAGGTGTCGTAAGTACTTCGGTACTGTAGATAAAAATTCAAAACTGAAAAATCCATTCATCCTTTCAAGGGTTATCACTTAGTTAGGGGTGTGAATTCGAAAAAGTTTTATATAACAAACTAGTTCTATGTTTGGTAAGGAATCACCTCCTGAAATGTTTCGCAGTTGTTTTTTAACTCCCTGATGTATACTCAATCAATATTGTCATTGATAGCGGATTTTACCTCACTTCGATTGCCGAAATAAAATCAATTATATGGTAGATCCCAGTTAATTTTGATTGAACCATTAAACTCTAGCTACAATCGAGGAATGTATCAGTGAACCAAAATTTTGTGAAACGTATCACTTGGCTTAGTAATTCGTATATGAATATGAATTTGATTCTCCAATGTGACTAGTGTGCTCCAACAGGCAAGGTTATTTACTTCGTGAAGTTAACCAAGTTTACATTTCTTTTGGGTTTCTGTTTATTCATTCAGTAATGCTGCGAATTTTCATAAATTTGTAATGTTAAATTATTTAACTCACATAACTAAGAGACTTTTGGTGAAATAGTTTATCTTGATGAGTTTTGTTTCTGCTAAAAAGCACCTTCAGAATCACTCCCTGTTTTTCAATCAGTTTGAGTACAAGAATCATTGGACCTACCTCATTTAGACCATAAGTCCATCCCTGTTGTATCCTTTCTTTTGCCCAGAGATTATGGGTATTCTCAGCTAACTGATCAACCAATTCTTCTAGTTTCGGTGTTAAAGTAATAGCGGCCAAGTCCAGTGGTGCAGGTTTGTACCCATTGGATTGCATAAAAGGTTCATTTGGAAGACGGACTGTCTTAATTCTAGACGGAGGTTTATCCATGGTTATATAGTAGCCCAAAGCTATTATGGTCCTGAAAATTAAAAAATGAAGTATTGCCTGACTCTTACAAGCTCTTCAAATTTTCGTCTTTTAAATGAAAAATTTATGAAGTTATGGCCACGGTCAAAGTTTTGAAGCCGAATTCAACGCAATGAAAAGAAAAGGTATAGAAAAAGCCTAAAGCTGAACAGAGGAGGAGAACGCTTTCTCCTAACACCCCACTACGAAACACGTGGATGAACTAAATTCCAATAAAATGGATCGAGAGCGACGAACACCCTTCTGCCTGAGCAAAAGAACAGAAAGTTAATATTATTAAATGGTAGTGCTAGGTCTCAACCTTCGCCTGATGCACTGGCTGTACACAGTTGTGGGGCCGATGGTAGCATAACTACTGGCTTGTACGTGCATCACAAACGCTATGAGATCCACCCCAACAGCGGCATGGAACTGATGTTCTTCTAGATATTTATATCAAGGCCGAGGCAAGGTTGGGATCTAATAGGCTTAAATATACTGGCAACTGGAACTCCACCTCCCAAGGTGAGCATGCCAGAATTGAAAGCATCATTTCAAACCCTCTATTAGATATGAGGAGTGACTATATGATGGAAATATTAAGCTCAACCACGCTATTCACAAATACAGCTATAGCCTAAGAGACAGAGGCCGGCAGATATCACATATTTTAGGAAAGCCTGAAATTTCCTCAGTTAGTCTATGATACCTACCAAATATGAAATGGGGGACAGCTAAGCCCAGTCGCGGTAGGTTCAACGTCCCGATAGGTGTGGTAATTTCACCATCCCAAAAGTATTTTAGGAAAGCTGCCGTTTTGAAATGTCATAATATACTATTAGGCACTACTACTTAAAAATGAAATGAAAATATTTTATAAAACTTGAAATTCATAGATATTATTCTCAACAGTATTATAAGCTTATATTTTTCAAGGCAGAAGGTTCCGTCGGTTGCTTCGACCTGGCAGAAAGTAAAATCTTTCCTTCTTCGCAAGCATAAAATTTATTAAGTATAGTATCTATTGAATCCGCTGACTATTTCAACTATTATGAATAAAAGAAATAATATGATTGACATAAATGAACACACATTAACTGACGTTTAATGGAATATAGAGAAATCGTTGGAGGTAAAATATAACTTCAAAGAAAAAAAAAATATTATTGTTCACATTATTAAAAAATGACAAAATTTCAATCTTCATATCCATTTTCTGAATCATTGTCTTCATCAAGTAGAATAATCTCATCATCTGCTCCATAGGTTTATATAATGTGAAATTCAAATTATGAAATCGAGTTTCTTGCATTTAAAGTTAATTCTGAAACTATATAATTACCTACCTGAAGAATTCTCGATCAAATTGCTGACGAAAGATGGCATCTCCCTCAAACCATTTGAACATGAAGGAGCTTTCTTGCTTCACCCAACCATGCCAATGTTTGACAGTACCATATAATAGAACAAAAAATCTCCCCGTATATAACATACGTATACATATAACTCCATTTACTTTTATAAAGTCTCTTGGTTGGCCATGATTTAGGTCTATCAAGTTTTTGTAACTAAAACTAAGGCAGGTTGAAATATTGTCAATGTCAAAACAATTGTCTCAGGCGTTGTCAATTTCTACTCTCAATAACCAACATAATGTTCCATCTTAGACAATATAGTATCACAGATCATTATCTTCGAAAAATAAAGAACTGTTCGCTTTGAAATTGAAAATGCCGAAAGCAGTTTTGAAGGAGCACAGACAAAGTATCAGGAAGTGCTATACAGAACTGAAATCTGCAATAGGAAAACTTAATTCTGTCTAAGCACATGCTGAACTGTCGAATAAAATTACTTAGTTTCCTACCCTATCACTATATTTTATTCAGGTTTAACAGTGACCCGGGTTTCGTAGTACTACTAAATTTTGAAACTGGTGTATTTCGAGTTCTGCAACAAGGTATTTAAATGTCTTCTATAGGCTTATTTCTTGAGAATTTCGAAAAGTGTGGAATTCCATAGGTACGTCTGTTCGTTTAGAAGTTTTCTGCCGAGCTATTCAGGTACATTTATTCTTTTTTCAAATGAAATATCACAAAGTAACGGCCTACTGTATCCATTATTTTGCATTAAAATTTCAACACTTGATTCTTGATTTCCATACAAAAAAATAGCATAACTGAATCTTCCAACCAGTTCATATACGTGAAATATTTCCATAGTAACAACAGATGAAAAATTTTCTTCAACAGTCGCCATGCGTTTGGAATTTTTGAATTAACATAATATCTTCTCAAATTCATTACTTTTTCCAAGAAATTCACATTGCGAAAAATACGTAATTATTACGACTTCTATGTAGAGAGGACAACGTTGCGTAGTTATCTGACAGGAAAATGAGCATAACCTAACATTTTCAAAATATACACGATGAAATGTGTCAAAATTTCAGGGCCAACCGGGATACTTTATAAAAGTGAATGGGGTATATACAGATATACCCACGCAGGAGGAAAGATTTTACCGTTTGCCAGATTGAAGCAACCGACGGACCCTTCTGTCCTTTCATTTTTAAGTAACAATAATCGTATATTTTGACATATCGAAACGGTAGCTTTCCTAAAATACTTCTTTGATCGTGAAATGATCACACCTTTCATGCCTGAGGGACGCTGAACCTACACCGACTGGGCTTAGCTATCCCCCATTTCATATATGGTAGGTACAATAGAATAACTGGGGAAATTTCGGGCTTTCCTAAAATATATGTTGTCTACCGACCACTGGCTCCTAGACTATTAGACTGTATAATGAACAGAGTAAACAACCTCGTTAGGCTGGCGAACTTGTGTGGCATACAGACGGATCCAAAACCACCAGTGTTTTCCATAGGACTCCCAGGTATGAGGCATGTATACCTCTGGAGAGCAACACAACGATATTCCAAGCAGAAATCCACGCAATTGAGGTATGCTCTAAGGAAAACCTGAGAACAGAAGAAGATAGGGTTAGGAAAATCCACATCCTCTGATAGTCAGGCGGCGGCCCTAAGAACAATTGAGTGTCTGGAGCACAGATCAAAACAGTTTCGGGACTGTTGAGATATCCTCTGTGTTATGGCAGTCCACAACAGCGTAACGCTTGTATGGGTGCCGCGACACATTGGAGTTCCTAGGAACGAGAGGGCGGATGTTCTTGCCAAACAAGGCTCTAGCACTTTGTAGAACTAGGACCGGCGGTCGGAATAATCAAATCTTCTGCTAGATGATACGTATTTGCCTGAGACACAGTGAGAAAATACTGCGATAAGGCAATCTATATATGGATATTTCCATTCCAGAACAACCATTTGCGGAACCAGTTTACTACTTTATGAGCGTAAAATGATTTACATGCTTATTGTATCAAAATGTTTTTGTTCACTTGGCTGCTATGTCTTCCTCTGAATTAACTGTTCGATATTCTTTGCCTGTGTTTACCTAAATGGTACTCGGGTTCCGTTACAATAGTTTTACAAATTTACAATACGAAAACATATTGGTTATTATCATGAAATAAAAATTTGAAATCCAAAATTTATCTAGACATCTTCAAAATTTCGAGGATGTGAGAAAATCATAGTTGATTCTTACATTATAGTGTAACTAATTTTCCATGAATATTTGTTTGAATACTACATGAAAATGAAAAAAAAGAAAAAATCACATTTTCTTAAACAGCACCAAATATTTCACTGGTGATATTATTATGTATTTGTGAGTTTTATATGAATTATGTATTCCCGTCTTGGAATTAACATGCATATTTTCCATGTGTATTATACCTTATTGAACTTAGAGTTATATGGGGGTTTTTCCAAATCTAATACTGCTGAAAAAAATTGGTTCTTACTTTAGCGTTTGAACTGCTAATTGCGAGTCATAGCGCTTTTCCGCCGGTGGCAGCTTATCAAAGGGAACCAGACATGGATGCACATGCCGCATATCATCTCTGTATTCACCCCACTGCCAGCCAGCTTCGATTTTGTTCATTGCCCACATTTCATGTATGTTTTCTGCCAGTTTATCCTTGATAGACTCGACATAACTTGTAAGGGACACCATAGAAGTATCTACTGGGTTTGGCACGAAAGCAGTATCGTCCTCCACTAATAATGGTCCTGCTAGTATAGTTTTATTCATATTGCCGAAGTAGAAACAAGGTTCTAACATCAAGACTTGTTGTGGAAGTAGACTCTCGACAAGAGGTGAGAATTCTTCTGGAGGTACATATTTTAGTTTTCCCTGGTCCCCACCAAGAAGGAAGCGACAACTGGAAAACACAAACATAAGTGAAAATCTGTCATGAACATAAAACAATGAATCATAGGGCCATCAACATGGAGAATGTTGGAAACAGTATAATTAGAGGTAGTAAAACAATACATTCAGATTACAAGACAGAGAAACCCTAGCACGTCATTTCAACCTGTAACTCGAAAAGTAAATGATAGCTGTCGGCAATAGTATTTCATATACGTTTTTATTTTAATCAGCTTTTGAGATGAATGCCATCAGCGATGGGAATACGATTGACGTGACGTCATCAAAATCCATGAGAATTTCACTAATCAATCCGATGAATATAAGAACAAAAAGCTGAGAAATATTTTGTTGTTGTTATGTTGTGATCAATAGTCTAGTATTTCGTCCCATTGATGTTTTCAAGTTAATAATAATAATAATAATAACAGAATAATAATAATCGACAGAATTTTAGAATCAATGATTTTGGTGTGTACTTTCTGGCATCATGTGTGATCTGTTCGCGATGGAATAGTTCCAGGATGTCCTCTGAGACTTTTAAGCGTTCATAAAACTTTCGATTGAGCTTTTTAAGCCGTTCTTGTATTGGTTGTATTTTAGTTATCTGGTACAATAACTCATTAGATGGATTTTTAAGTCGGTTCCCAGGGTGTCTTATTTTTGTGATGGTACGAAGTGATGAAGTTTCTGCAGTTTTTAAGTTGTTTAGTGCAGGTTATCCACAATTAATACATATTGAATGTGCATACTCCAAGGCAGGTCTGCATATTGTCTTATATATTTTTACTGCATTCTTTATGCTTATTCCTCTATTCCTGATGGTAAGTTTGGTGAAAGTTTTAGCTCTTGCTATAGTTCTCTTCTTAATTTCTTTAGAATATTTGTTAAAGTTCATTTTGTTGTCAACTTCAACTCCAAGATATTTTATTTCCGCTGCAGGATTTTCGGCTACCCCTTTTATTGTTATAGTAGGGGATGTTTGACAAATTTTATGATGGAAAAGGATAAATTGTGATTTCCTGGGATTAGGTTCCACCGGCCATTTACTGAAACACATTTCCAATTCATTCATCATGCACTGCAATCCATCCAAGCAGCTTGTCAGTGAGTTGCTTCGTGATATAATGAAGGTGTCATCTGCATGCTGTAGTGAATATTGATGTTTGTTTCTTCCCTTTGGTATATCATAACATTACAAGATGTAGAAAAGTGGAGACAGGCTAGATCCTTGTGGAGTTCCTTGTTTGGGAAAAAATGGTTCTGACAACGTATGTTCAATTTCTACTCTCAACTTTCTATCATTCAGAAAATTTATGATTATATGTATGCGGTACTTTTCAAGTTAACACAACTTTTCGAAATCAGAAAATATCATTTATATTTCAGTAAACGCCGCTATTAATGCAATTTTAATATGTTTGGAGCATTTTATAATAGTGTGATCCAATAATATCTAGGAGTGAAACTAGATTCATCTTTGAATTTCAAAGCTCATTTGGATGACTTGCGTCTGAAGTTGAAAACGAGAAATAATATTCTGCAGAAATTAGCTGGTACTTCATGGGGTGCTGATGCAGCTACTCTTCGAACGGCAGCCTTAGCCTTGGTTTTTTCTGCCGCTGAATATTGTTGCCCCGTCTGGTTTAATAGTGCTCATACTCAAAAAATTGATGCACAGTTGAATTCATCTATGCGAATTATGACTGGAACTATTAGATCTACACCTATTCATTGGTTGCCAGTTCTTTCAAACATTGTCCCGCCCCACATTCGCAGGCAGACTGCTGTCTCAAATTCTTGGAATAAATTTCATTCTTTTCCGATTATCTCCTACATTCCAGACAATGAGATTTCCAGATTGAAGTCACGAAACCCTTTGTGGTTCAACTGTTTTCTTAATTCGAATAAAAGTGACAAGGAAGTTTGGCGGTCTGAATGGATTTCTTGCAATTTATTCAACAAAGATTTAATTTCTGATCCTTCAAATAGAGTTCCGGGGTTTGATCTTCCAAGGAGAATATGGTCTATTCTGAATCGTCTAAGAACCGGTCATGGTCGTTGCAACAGCATGCTTTTCAGGTGGAACTCAATTGAGAGCCCTAGTTGTGAGTGCGGGGAAGCAGAGGAAACCATAGATCATTTAGTTAATAATTGTCGCATATATTGATTCAAAGATGGTTTTAAGGCTATTCATAATGTTTCTGAATCATTTTTAGAATGGGTAGCGAGTTTCAAATCTATTCAATAAAATATAGAATATTCCATTTTTAATTTGTTCGTTTTGTCCCTTTGTCTTTTCCTTTTCCAGATTGGGTTTCGGGTACCTTGGAGAAACTTCTCTGCTTGCTGAAGGAAGAAGCGATAATGAAGAAAAAGATGCCCTTCAATATTTAATATTTCAGCATATTTTGTTAACAATTTCAATTTTTCATAAATCACAACACTAACGGGGAGATAGGGTTTTTTGCTGAGGTTTTTTCGCTAAGCTCTAGTATCATATATCAAATTATATGGTACCCCATTACACTAACCTCTGCTAACACTTTTTTCATACACATGCTTTATTGTTAGATAAAAAACAAATTGCAATGCTCAATTTCAAAAGAATATATATTTTTTTTTTTTTTTACTTTCACACTCATAGTGGGTTGTTCCGTGTATTACTCGAGCGCAAGCGCCAAGAGCAACTACGTATGTTAATAGGGGTATATGATCTTTCTCACGATGTTCACAGTTCCCAGTATGACTGCCTTCTGCATCCACATAATTGTGTTGGAAGGCAGTTTCAGTTGTTGTAAATGTTGGGTGGTTTTTCGATGTACAAGACCATTAGTGCTGATGACCAGTGGCATTATGGTGACTTCATCTAATTGCCACATGTCTTTTATCTTTTATATATATATATATATATATATATCTATAGCCATCATACCCATTGCAAAAATAATTATTATTTGTGTATGTCGAAAGAAAAAAAAATATAAAACATAAAAAGCGAAACTTATAATGGGTGTATATAAAAAGTTGCGACAAAATTTTGGGGGTGATACCTTGTCAAAAAATAGGGTGGGTTTTTCTCATAAACATTTCTTTTTGGACCCCCCTGCTTATTCACAGCCCCCTAAAGATGACACGCCGAAACGCCAAATGCAATAGAAAGAAAGAAATATTCATCGATTGTAACCAACAAATTTGTTGATTACTTTCGATAAATAATATTTCTTTCTTGGTATTTGTGATCATATAAAATGTTCAAAGTGACCACCTTCGGCCGTTACACAAGAGTCTAGACGTCGGCGCATATCGGGTTACCCGGCCAAAAAATCCGGTATTTTCAATAACCCTCCATGAAAGAACAGTGCGGTTTCTTAAGTTTTCCAAATCTTGTAAACCAATGTTTTTAAATGGCCCTAAAAAGTAGAATCCAGAGGAACTGAATCTGGTGATCGGGTAGGCCAGAACTGAGGTCCACCTCGCCCTATCCATCGATTTGCATATGTATGATTTGAAAGCTGACGTTCTCCAATACTGAAATGTGCGGGGGCCCCATCTTGCATAAACCACATTGTCCTTCGGACACGCGAATAAATATTTTGTAGAAGTACAGGAAGTTCTTCTTGTCGTAATTGAAGGCATGTATCTCCATTCAATCTAGGTGGTAGTAATTTTGGATCAATCACGCCGACGTGTTTAAGATGTCGGTTGGTGTACACGCGTGTGCCCGCTGTGCGGACAATTCTATAGTTAGTTCGAAGCAAATAACTTGTAAATTTTGTGATAAAGTATTTCACTCGCAGTGTGTACAGGTTAAGGATACTGTGATAAAAATGAACAAGGATTGTGCCAATTTATATTGGTTTTGTGATGACTGCATTCACTCTATTAGCGATAAAGCAAAGATCGCCAAAACCATCGAGAAGTTGGAACAGCAAACTAGAATGTGCGTGAAGAACTCAAATGACATTCTTGAGAGTTTAAATAACGCAAAAATACTGAAGGAGTCACAAAAAAAAACTGGTCTCTTGAAAAGGAATATTTTCCACTTTTAATAATAAAACCCAAGAAAGTGAATCAAGATAGGAAGGCGACAAAACAGATTGTAACGCAAAAAATGGGTTCAAGCCCTGTGGACAGGAGCTTTCTGGCGCTCTAGATCAAACAGACAAATTATATCTCCGAAAGTATTGGTTTCTCAGAGTTAGGAATTATATCAATGTATTCTTATGATAGAACTGCATCATAAAGGAAATTCAATTCAAATAATAGTTTATTTATCAAGATTAAATGAGCAATCTGAGAATGAGAACTGCACCATGGAAGAAATCGAATTATATCTGGCCAATTTTGCCCAATAACGAACTCAACCGAGATATTCATCTCCCTAACCTACTCTTAAAATTTTAACTACCTAGCTCATTCCGTTCGAGAGTTATTGTAGAAAAACATGATTCTACAATTTGATGCTATATTTCAGATAGATCGAGTGATCGGTTTCGGAAATATTCATAAAAAATATATTTACTAAAATCGGCCATAACTCCGAAACCGCTTGATGGATTTCGCCCGAGATATTTACGCTCCAAACCCACCTTGCAAATTTCAAACCACTAAGTCCTTTCGTTCGAGAGTTATCGAGCTAACGGCCGGCCGCCCGGCCGGCCGGACAGAATCGATTTCGACCTCGGATTCTTGATCAGTGAGTCGAACCAAATCGTTTAAGACCATTTTCATCGAAAACTTCGAAAATTACAGACATTTGGGCAAATTGATAAGCACTCAGTTCCGAGGAACTAGAGCGCCAACAAGTTTCGTATGAAAATTGCCCAAAACAGGTTTAAAGTACCTACAAATAGTAGATATTCCATAAAACATGTATGAAAGAAGAGTAATAATGAAAAATTACCTTGTAATCGATCAAAAATTTCCTGACCAAATTTTCTCCTCACTCGAACTACACAATTATGCTTTCAATATTTACGTAATATTTTCAAACATTTTTGGGTGAGGTCCCCGTTGCATCGCTAAAATACGAGTATTTCAACCCCAATAAGAACTGAGCATTCTCTTACTTCATGTTCCGTTCCGAAATGTAAGACTTTTCTGAGAAAAACTAATTTCGGAGCAAACAACTGAGATTTTTCTCACTTCGCTCACATTTCGGAATACACTTTATTCTCATAATTCTTCGATTGATTAGATAATGTCATGTCTCACGAAAATAAGTTGACATTGTGAGAATTCATACATAGAATAATTATATCATTCTGTGAAATACGATTTATTATTGAAATTTTGAAAAATAATATCTCCGAAAGTATTAGCTTGTTAGAGTTAAAAATGATATCATTGGATTCTTATGGTAAAACTGCTCATTGAAAAAAAATTAATTTGGAATTCGTTAAGTAAAAAAAAAATTTTTTTTTGTTACTCCGAAACCATCTGTCCGATTTTGCCCAATAGCGAACCTAGCCGAGATATTTATCTCCCAAGCCTACTCTGAAAATTTCAACTGTCTAGCTCATTCCGTTCGAGAGTTATCGTGCCTACGGCCGGCCGGACAGAATGAATTTCGACCACGGATTCTTGATCAGTGAGTCGAACCAAATCGTTTAAGACCATTTTCATCGAAAAATTCGAAAATTACAGACATTTGGGCAAATTGATAAGCACTCAGTTCCGAGGAACTAGAGCGCCAAAAATAAATCCGTCCGAATTGGCGATAGCAGTAAACAAAGTAAGACCAGCTGGTCAAGGCACGGTTGTTATTTAATGCAATGATAGGGATTCCCTCAGAAAGTTGCAAGATACCGCTGTTGCCAGATTATCGGAAGAGTATGATGTTGAACTACCGAAGGCTGTAAATCCGAAGATAATCATCGTTGGTGTAACGCAACGGCATTTGGAAGATGAGGAAAATTTAATAGAGGGAATAAAACGTCAAAGTAATATGGTGGAAGATTCGGATAATAATATAAAGATGATCAGGGTATATATACCGAGAAACAAAAAGTAGTCGAATGTTATTTGGGAAGTGTCACCAGAACTTTTCAGGGATGTCATGAGGAGAAAAAGAATATTTTTTGGATGGGAAAGTTTTTCTGTATATGAGTATATTGGAATAATGCGGTGTTGGAAATATGGCCATAAAGCCGCAAAATGTCGTCAGGAAAATGTTGTCTGTCCTCTATGCAATGGAAAACACAGAAGTAGTGAGTGCAAATCGGATTTTCAGGAATGTACAAACTGTAAATTTGCTGTGGATGTTTTAAGAATCTCGAATGTTGATTTTAGGCATACGGTATTTGATAAGAACTACTGTACTTGTTACAAGAAGGAACAGGAAAGGGTAAAATTTCGCATACATTGCATTTAGCAATTAAGGGTTGAAACCAATGGTTCGTCAAATTTTGTTGGAAATTTTGGTGTAATTTTGCATATGAATATACAGGGTCTGATATCACACATGGACGAATTAGTTGAAATAATGAGAGAGGGTCAACCGCTTGTTGTCTGTTTGACCGAGACGCATATTACGGAGGATGTAGAAGAATGTGAATTCCACATTGAGGGGTATACAGCCATTGTCTCATTTTCGAATAGCACACATACCGGTGGTAGCATGCTTTACATTAGGGATGATGCTACCTTTAAACATGGATTTAATGACGTAGTGGATTACAGCTACTGGGCAGTTGCAGCAACACTCCATTTTCGAAATGAAACTGTGTTAGTGGGGACATTCTATAGATCACCGAGTAGCTCTGTGCAAAGGTTCTTGGACTATCTTGAGGAAAAATTAAGCGATCTTAAACAGAGAACATATTTCTTGGGAGACTTGAATATTGATTATTTGAAGAATAGCTCTGACTACAGGAAACTAAAATCAATTGTAAATTCCGCTGGTGTTAAGCAAATAATAACAAAGGCTACACGAGTCACCATAAGATCCGCTACACTAATCGACCACATAATAACAATCGACTTCAATGCAGTAGAGATCCCAAGAAACTTTCCTATGCTCAGCGACCACGAGGCAGTAGGCGTTTAACTGGAGTGTCTAAGCAAAAAACTGTTAAATGAGATGTTTATGTCAGGAATTTGAATCCTCAAAATATGGACAAAATAAGGGAAGCACTTATTGGTCAAAATTGGAATTACACTTCCACAGATGTAAACAAAATATATTCGGAATTTATAGAGATTATACAGGGGGTGGTTGATAAGATCCGTTATCCAAGACCCAACCTAAGAGATATCCGTGTTTGAAACCGATTGTAAAACAGGCACAGCATGCTAGAGATATAGCTTGTAAGAAATTCAATTATACCAAGAGTGAAGAAGACTGGAAAGAATACAAAAGACAGCGAAATAACGTTATTTCAGTGATCAGAAAAGAGAAAGAAAAATATTATAACCAAAATATCGATTATTGCAAGACAAATGGAGAGAAAATGTGGCAGTCATTAAAGGGGCTTGTTGGAAGTGGAAGAAAACGCGCCGATTTCACTAACATTGACTTTGGATCGTATAACAACAACGTAGAAGAAAATATGAATAATTTTTATGCCGACAGCCTGAATGAAATAGCACAAAGTATTGAAAAAAAGCAATGGGAATCGGTTAGTTGCGTAGCATCTGCTAGATTTTCTAGCTTAAAAAGAATAGGGATATCACAGCTTGAGAAAATTGTAATCAACCTAAAAATTAGGAGCACCAGCGATTCTCTTCTTAGTGTCAGGCTTGTGAAAGATTTATTTTGTGTGATAGGGTACCCGTTGTTGTATTTGGTGAATGCATCTTTGAGTGACGGAAAAGTCCCCGATAAACTAAAGGCAAGTGTCATAGTGCCCATACCTAAAGTGTTAACACCAAGGACGCATGGAGATTTTCGACCAGTTAACTTACTACCAGTAGTCGATAAAATTCTGGAAACAATAGGGTGTGAACAATTAAGAGACTACCTAGAACGTAGTTGCCTTCTGTACGATGGACAGTCAGGTTTCAGGAGCAAGCACTCGTGCGAATCTGCGTTGCAATATGTTTGGTGAAAATCCATGAACGAATCAAAAGTGACTGTGAATGTTTTTATAGATTTAAAACGTGCATTTGAGACTATTGACAGGGACACACTTGTTGCGAAATTAACTTTATACGGCATTGAGGGTTCTGCCCTAGAATGGCTAAGAAATTTCTTATTAGATAGATCTCGTCAGACTAAAATTAGTGATAATATTTCTAGCAAAAGGGATAGCAGATGGGGGGTTCCACAGGAAAGCGTGCTAGGGCCACTTTTGTTTATTGTTTATATTAATTAAATATTATTCTATTAAATTATAATAGATCATAGAATGTTAATTTTATACACCTATTTGTTTTGTTAATTACTGAAAGAACTTATTTATTTTTATGAATTATTTTTGAGCATAATTGCGTTATGTGGATATTTTCTTTTTCTAAAATTTTGAAGTAGTATCAGTAAAACGTATTTAAACCAAGATAATTCAAAGCTTAGTAGGTACTAAGACAAAACTAGTTATGTAACGACGACAGCAAAGACAACTGCATTTTTACGAACTTCACTTTTTACATTATTGATTTCAGAATTCTTCAATTTATGATATTTTCTTTTTTTTTAAAGCCAATATTAACCTGTATCTTCTAATGCATATGAAGTCCATTTGTTGATGTTTCTGTACTGAAGTAATTCTAAAATATTCATGTCATGATAGTACATTGAACGAATCATGCACAATAAACAAATTCTGAAGATTTTTGCCTGGTATATGAAGGAGGAGACTGATTTAGTCTCCGAAAGAGAGAACACTAGACTTCACACAATCCTATCTAGAGAACCGTCCAATGGTTTTTACCGAATATGCAATGTAATTTATACCCCAGTATTGTTTTTACTGCAAACTATAACAATCACAAATTAGAACTCTGGAAGGTGAATTCATCAGATCATGGTTCCTTTCTGGGGTTTCTCTCCCAAACTCTGAGAAATATATATGAAATAAATATTTGTACGATGGTATGTATATATCATTCAAGAGAATTATAGTAATAAATTTAATTTGGATATATTTTCTTAATAAAATTACAATAACAATATGGTTTAGAATATTTTTTATGATAAGTTTTTACTGTCGTCATGTTACCAAACATCTGGTTCAATTGCTAATCCAAAATGATCAAATTGAAACTACATCATTTTTTTGCAGTTCTCTTTGCCACAGCTCATTATAGGTCTCAGACATAGACACCAGTGCATAAATGTTGCTGTACCTTTGTGCCTTGTAAAAAAACTGACCTAGAAGTTCAGGCATAATGACTTGGACTCGTTGTTTCCAAAACTCATTATCAAGCAATATTAAATTAATAATAGATATTTTAGTCGAGATGATAAAATCACAATACGCAAACATAAATATTTGCATCTGGACCTGATAATCTATTGATGTTTTATGTCGATAGTAAACAAATCATCCTCTAGGACAAAGCAACAGTTTTTCATACTAAGATACATGTTTTAATTATCAATATTCTTTATATATAAGTTGTATGGACATTTTATTTCCACAACGCTTGCACTCAACCAGAAGTTGCTAGTTCAGGATGCTTGGGATGTACTGACAATCCCACCTCACTAATGCTGAGACTGTCATGGTTTTAGTTTATTTTATAACATATCTTCGTCACCTACACGAAGGAATGAAAAATATATTAGTCGGATATATTTGAATAATCATGAAACACACTTCTGGGTTATCCTTAGGTAAATGTTCACTGGCCATTGTTAAAATCAACTGTACAATACTCCACGAAGTCTAATTTATCATTAAAATAAAAAATTTCCACGCCTTTACTTCAATATATGCGAACAAATTTAAAAAATTCACCGTATTTATATAAGAAATACAAATACAGCTTTGTTTACCAACAACGGCTATCTTGATCTTGGGTCACGTGATCTGGATTCCCTAAATATCATTGGTTCATGTTAACCATGATGTTAGAATTCAAGAAATTTCGAACAATACCATTAACATTACCACTAACATTAACATCATTGTGAATAGTATCAAGGTAGCCCTATAGTTTAGACTTTAACATCTTCGCTTAACATTAACATTACCATTAATAACATTAACATGATTGTGAATGGGCCCTTAGAGATCCTGTACACGTTATGTGATTTGGATCTAAAAGTTGTTCCTTTAAGATCGCAAACACCGTCATATGGTGAATTTGTAATTGCTGAGCAATTTTCCTAGTACTGACGTCAGGTTGCTCGTCGACAAGATTTAGTACTGCTTCTTCTATTGCTAGAATTAAAATCTCGCGCTGGCGACCACAATCATTTTTATTTATTTTAAATACACCACTTTCCCGTAGTCGTTGGTTAATTCGTGTGAATAGAGTTTGATGTGGAGTCACACGATCAGGGAACATTTCTGCATATTTTCTGGACGTTTTTAGAGAATTACCACCAGAAAGACGTAAACAAAGTGCATATCGATCATTTCTGCGTTTGTGTACACCGTCGTCTTAACGAGTATGTGACAAAAATCTCAAAATGATAAATCAAATCAAAAAATAATTGTAACTGAATCAAAGTTAATCAAAACTAGTCAGTTTTCATAACAACATGACATCCGCTTAATACTACAAAAGTAACTACACTCTTGTCCACTACAGTGACAACTACAGCGCTTACTAGATAAATTCTAGTTCGAAAATAATTCCAGTCTCTACGAATCACGCTATCATGATGATGAATTTTTTCTTCTCAAAAACCGTGAATTTTAGCAAAAAATCACAAGAGACCTTATTTGTTAAGAATGAATCTATCCAAAATTAATTTTTTTATTGTAAAATATGAATATGGAAAAAAGTTCCTTGCAAAACAAGATTTAGGGGTGGCTTTTTCTACACCTTTCAATCAAAGAGGAAGACCACCAATAATATTTTGGAATACCTTCTCGCCTACATAAAAAATTCGCTGGATTTCATTCTTGTCATTTTTTTGAGAAAAAAATTAAAAACTTCTTTTCGGTGACATCTTTAGAGGGCCGTAACTAAGTAGATAGGCTCAAAAAAGATGAGTTTCTATGAAAGACCCACCCTATTTTTTGACAAGAAATCACTCCTTAAATTTTTTCGCAGCTATTCATATAATAATACTTAACCGCACTGTTCCGGTTATTCGCTTAGATTCGACTTAACTCTACTACTACTCTAATGATTTTTAAATACTGTCAATGTGACAATTCTTGAATTTCACAAAATAACTATCAACAAAATAATTCTAAATATTTTCATTAAGCGTCTGACGAAGGAGTCTGATATAGACTCCGAAACGTTATGACATAGTTATTTCTTCGTTGATGTTGTTTCGTTGTTGTTTGTTAGGCAACATTGTTCAATTGATTGCATCTGACAAATATCTTGTGTTTCTTACGCAGAAGCAAATCACAAAATAATTAATTTTTATTTTATAGATATTTTTCAGAGTTTGGGAGAGAAAACCCAGAAGAAAACCTTTCAATAATGAGTATACCTCCCACAGTATCCTTTAATGATTACTTAAAACAAAGGTATGGGCCTTTTTCAATCATCCTTTTCAGAAAATTGGAAGAATTATACAAGAAATTGTCACACACAGAAAACAGTCTAACTTTCATGTGCCGATGCAGGGACAGTAGAATAATTCCCAAGTTCCTAAGAATTAAATTACCTTTCGATAGTTATGGTTGCCACAAAATTATGGACAGATTTGGTAATGCTTTAGTCAGAGAAAGAGTAAGTTTTCTCAGACAAAATAAGGTAAGACTAAGTCAAGATATTCTAAGGTTAGAAGAAGAAATTTTTAATAATTTGTCAGAGTGATTCAGATCATATCTTTTATCGTGTTGATATTTCATATAAAAATGAATATAAAAAAGTAGAGATTCAATTTTCAATAAATTCAATTATCTGTTCGATGAAAAACAAAGACAATCCTACAAAAATGCACTTAATAACAACTTCGTCAAAAACACGGTTATAAATTTATCTTCAAGAAGTTTGAATGAAAGTGAAAAAAGAATCTTATCAAAGGGTCTAAATTTTGCAGTGACAACAAGAAAGGTCCCCATACTAGACATTATTACATCTATTGAGAAAAGAGCTCAAAAACTTCCAACTGAAAAGTCAAACGAATTCAGAGTTTTGAATAAAATGTTACTAGAGAAGCCTATCAAAACAACTTCAAACCTAAGTTATATGGAAAAACAAGCTATAATCTCACTTAAAAAAGATAACAATATTGAAATCTTACCTGCTGACAAGGAAAACGCTACAGTCATTTTGGATTCAAATTAATATCATAATAAACTTTTGGATATTGTTAACGATAAGAACAAATATACCAAAATCAATAAAGATCCCACTTCTATAACAGAAAGAAAAGACAAAAACATTTTACCAAAGCATTCAAAAACCCTTACGTATAGACAGAGAAAAGAACTCATGCCATCTTACAGTAAACCACCACATTTATATGGTCTTCCTGTCGATAAGTCGCTTCAAATAGTTCGAACGAAATTAGAAAATGATGACTCAATAATTAAAGATTCAAAATTTAATGTCAATGATATTATGGAAATGATTGATGTTTGTTTGAATACCACCTATTTCCAACTAGGAGATGTTTTTTATCGACAAAATTTTGGAATGGCAATGGGTTCGCCTTTATCACCTCACATGCTTGGTGGCGATATGTTGACGATATATTTGTAATTTGGCAACATGGTAAAGAAGAGATAGGCAAATTTTTCGATTTCATAAATTCAAAGGAACCTACAATAAAATTCACTTTGGAAATAGAGACAAATAATCAGCTTTCTTTTCTGGATGTTTCGATAATTAAGTATCCGAACAATTTCGAAACGAGTGTCTTCAGGAAGCAGTCACATACAAATAGATATTTAAATTTCTATTCAAACCATCAGCTTAGTGTGAAAAGAGGTGTTATTAAAACACTTTATGATAGAGCGAACCTAATTTGTTCTACTCTTGAAATTCGAAATAATGAAATTGATTTCATCAAAAAATTTCTCGAAGAAAATGGATATCCGAGGCAATTCATAAATACATGTATCATGAATTTAGATAGAAGAGCAAATAATCAAGAACAAAAAAATAATCAACGAGTACAACAGAATAATCAACAAGAACAGCAACCCAATCTGTTGAATGTGATCCCTTATGTTCGTTGCCTTTCTGAAAAAATTAGAAGAATCGGTTCTAAGTTCAATATAAGAACCGTCTTCAAAACACAGAATGATCTTATGTCTTTATTAACAAAAACAAAACCCATAAATGAAAAACAAAAATAAAAAAACTGTGTATATAATATTCCTTGTATTTGTGGTAAATCATACACAGGAGAAACATCAAGACCACTAGAAGTAAGAAAGGCAGAGCATAAGAATAACTTGAGAAATGGAGACATACAGAAATCAAAAATAGCAGAACATGTATGTACAATACAAGGAGATCACATGATGGATTGGAGTAATACAAAGATTCTAATGACAGAAACTGATTATATTAAAAGGAAACTTAAGGAGTCAACTTGTATTTCATTGAACAGAGAATGCAATTTTGCAAATTGCTCAATTGGTATTCACCATATTTGGCTAAATTTATTCAAAAAGGAGTTGGAACTTGGGGATTTCTATGCGAAGTAAAACTATGTTAGCTATGATTTTTAAATACTGTCAATGTGACAGTTCTTGAACTTCACAAAATAATATCAACAAAATAATTCTAAAGATATTCATTAGGCGTCTGACGAAGGAGTCTGATATAGACTACGAAAAGTTACGATATAGTTGTTTCTTCGTTGATGTTGTTTCGTTGTTGTTTGTTAGGCAACATTGTTCAATTGATTGCTTCTGACAAATATCTTGTGTTTCTTACGCAGAAGCAAATCACAAAATGATTAATTTTTATTTTATAGATATTTTTCAGAGTTTGGGAGAGAAAACCCAAAAAAAACCTTTCAATAATATGTATCAGTAAGAGAATTACAAACATACAGAGACGATGTTTGGGGTTTCGGGGTGGAGGATGCTATTCCCCAATAAAATCACCTGGTGTTGGAGAATCGGAGTTTTTTGTGAGGTGTGTGATTTGGAGAGGACTTTCAGCCGCGAGTGGATTGCGCATGCGCAGAGGAGAAGTGACTGTTTTTGGGTTGTATGGGTTATGTTGAGAGTGGTTTAGGACTATCGGTCATGGGTCTGGTGCTGAGCCGATATTGAGAGGTTCTAAAAGATTATTCATGGTAATTTTATGCACGGACAAGTCAGTTTGGGGGAAATAACTTTGTTTCCGTGTTGGAATCCCCTTTCGAGCATTTTTCGTCATGCGCATGAGCAGACGAGAAGTGATTTAACTGCTAGAGTTTTCGTCTGAGAGTAATGGGGTTTTGAGGTGCAGGATGGTATTCCTCCATAGAATAAACTTGGGAGTGTCCACGCATGCGTGGATTAAAGCTGCAATATCTCCTGAACCAATGGTGTAGAAGAATCGGAGTTTTGTGTGAGGTGTGTGATTTTGAGAGGACTTTCAGCCATGAGTAGATTACGCATGCGCAGAGGAGAAGTGACTCTTTTCGGTTGTATGGCTTATAATGGGTGCGGTGTATGACTATCGGTCATGGATTTGCTGCTGAGCCGATATAGTAAGGTTTTAAAACAAAATTTGAGGCAATTCTGTGCACGGACAAGTCTGTTTCGAGGAATTCGCATTTTTTCCGAGTTAAAATTCATGTAACCCCTTTCAGGCATTTTTCGTTTCGCGCATGAGCTGACAAGAAGTGATTTAACTGCTGGAGTTTTCGTCTGAGAGGTTTGGGGTTTTGAGGTGTTGTTTCCGAGTTGCCTGCATCGTGGCCCTGGGGTCAAATTATGAATAACTATATTTGGAAGATCTATATTGAATTACGTTCGGATTAGCAGAAGAGGCGTAAACATTTGCGTTCCTAACGGGGGTCCATAATCGCTTTTTTTATTTCGATCTACGGTAAATCTAATAGCCAGACTGTATCGATAGCCAGATTTGTTAAAGGAACTTGAAAAAATATGAAAAAGCACTGACGTGAAGTCAGTACTCTTTGGCGCGCATGTTCACGTTGGCTAATTTGAATTGAATGACCAGTGTTTCAAGCTCAGTGGATGGAACAAACAGGAGATCTACCCAAAGGCAAGTGCACACCATTCAGGTTGTCAAAGAACACAACTAACTTTCCTTAGTCGCACAATGTCCTAATGGAAGAAAAAGTCTAAAAACGCATTGACGTGGGGTCAATCTGATTTAGCGCGTGTGCTATAAACATGATTATTATTATTCTGACCCTCCCAAGTATTCCCCAAGGAGATCCCTTAGAAGCTAGTGGGAGCTTGCGCGACTAAGGAGAGTTAGTTGTGTTCTTTGTCAACTTTGTTACTCTATTATTAAGCCAGCTTAGACACAGCAATGTTAATCTTTGATCCGACAGTTATTGGTGTCCACTTACCTTTCGGTAGCTAGGGGACGCCTCCACCCTAGGTTTTAGGGAAAGAATAAAAATCATCATATGTGCAAAAATTGTTTTGTCAAATAATTATACTTATTGAATATCTTTATGTCTAGCCCCCCCTAAACATTTTCATATGGGCGCCCTTGGTCTTAGGTAAGTATTTTCTTTGTTTCTGGTGAAGTATATATGTTCTAACCTATCTATATGTATCTTCCCAACAAAAATATACAAATAATCAACTGGTTTATATCGAGAACACCAGAGATCTGAAATAGTTATTCACTTGGAAAGTTAAGTTTTTATCTGTATATGATTTTCAGAAACCACTTTTGCATAACGTTGAAGCTTGCCAAATGATTATCGTAAACACCACCCCATCCTGTGATTCCATAGCTTAATTGAGACTGAATCAGTGCGTCATTGAGCATTTTAAGGTGTCTTGTGCTATCTAGGTACTTCTACATGTATCTGAATTTGTACAGGAGACCTCTCAATTTTTTTATCGGATACTTCGTATGTTGATCCCATTTCAGATGACAGTCTACAATTACACCAAGATATTTCAGTCTGGTAGCCTCTGGTATTTCCGTCCCATTGTCTATTCTAATCGACCCCATGCTGGGAAGTCCTGTTCTGTATGAGACAAATGGGAGATATTTAGTCTTCTTGATGTTGAGGTTGAGTTTGTTGTATTGAAACCAGTTTTTCAGCCTAGCAAAGTCAATTTGTACTCTCTGTTTCAATTTTTCCCAGGAGTCTTCATGGTATTGAATTACAGTATCGTCTGCAAAGCTAATGATATTGGCATCTGATTGTGCTTGTGCTTTCTCTAAACTGTTTATGTAGACTAGGAACAAAATTGGATTATTTTTCTGAATCTACTTCAATATCAGATCACCATGTATGCCCTCATCCACTCATCCACGAAATTTATAAAATTTGAATATTTCGATATTGAAAATTGGAAAATCAAGAAGCAAATTCAAATGAGGTGAAACGCTTCTGATTGGTAGAATCATTGCTATAACGGCTGACGTAATCAAAATCTACCCACGGCAAGTCCATCTCCTTGTTACAGCGAAACACCGTGATACGGACACGAGAAAAGAGAGAGTAGACATGACGAGGCGCCAAGTGTCGATCGTTTGAACAGCAACCAAATTTGCAAAATTATCGTTTTCTCGTTGAAAATTGAAATTTTTGGCGGCGTATTCTTATGGACATAATAATCGATTCCAATAATAATGGGCTCCAACGATTAGGTTCGACTACTGATGAAGAATTCGAGGTCAAACTTGATTCTGTCCAGCCAGCCGTTGCCACTATAATTTGAGATCGGGAAGAGATAGCGACTTGCAATTTTCAGGGTAGGCGGCGCGTCGAAATACGACGGACAAGTTCGTTAATGGGCATGATCGGCCCAACGGTTTCCGAGTAATAATTTTGTCATCGACCAATACAGATCCGATCGAATTGGAACTTGGTAGCTGGTTGTAGAATACTGATACAAAGACGTTTGTGTAATTAGGTAAGAATCGTATCACTAGACAGTGATACAATTTAAAAAATTGGTTCAAGCACTGACGTGAAGTCAGAAGCTTTTGCGCGTATGTTCTATTGTCCATTCTTCTGTATTGGACACCCTTAATCGAATTTACCATGGTAAATTATGTTGTCAATTCTGCTGTATTGGACACATTCGATTAAGGGTGTCCAATACAGAAGAATGGACAATAGAAGATACGCGCAAAAGCTTCTGACTTCACGTCAGTGCTTGAACCAATTTTTTTCACTCTTATTTCGAATTTACCATGGTAAATTCGAATTAAGTGTCCAATACAGGAGAATGGACAACATAATTAACCATGGTAAATTCGATTAAGGGTGTCCAATACAGAAGAATGGACAATAGAACATACGCGCAAAAGCTTCTGACTTCACGTCAGTGCTTGAACCAATTTTTTTTTCGTGATTTTTTTTTAATTTTCTAGGGGTGCGGTTCTTAAATTTTTTTTTCGTCATTTTTTTCAAATTTTCTAGGGGTACGGTTCTTACAAAATTTTAAACACGTCTTTATGCTGATTTTCTACTACTAGTTACCAAGCTTCAATTCAATCGAATCTTTATTTTTTTAGTTATCAAGGAAATAATATTCCAGGTGGATATAACTCGGAAACCGTTAAACCGATTATGCCCAAAAACAAACTCAACTCTCCTTTTCGGATACGCAACCTACCCTGAAAATTACATGTCCCTATCTTCTTTCGTTCGAAAGTTATCGAGGCAACGGTCACCCATTTACTGAACTCACACAAGAATGCTCGAATCTCCAACAATATTCAACTGATTGTGTTAAAACTTGAAACTTGGCAGTAGAGTTAGGTTATGAACGCTCTTTCAAAATTTCAGCAATTTCGAACGGATAGTTACTGATATATAGGATTTTTTTTTAATTTTCAATGATTTATTAAAAATTTTCTACAAATGCTATCCTCACCAAATTTTGCAAACATTTTCGCGTTGGCATTCTACAACTAATAACCAAGTTTGAATTCAATCGGTTTAGTATTTTTCGAGTTAATGAGGAAAAAAAAACCACCAAATTTCAGAAAATTTCAGATGGCTATAACTCTAAAACCGTTTGGCCGATTATGCTCATAAACAAACTCAAATGTCGCATTCAGATGCACAACCTAACCTGAAATTTTCAAGCCGCTATCTCTTTCCGTTCTCAGGTTATCGTGACAACAAAAATATTTTTTAATAATTTTTTAAAAATTTTCTAGCCTCACGATTTGCCCAAAATTTCACAAACGTGCTTAGGTTCATATTCTACAACTACTCACCAAGTTTCAATTCGATCGGATTTATATTGGTTGAAAACAAAATTATTACTCGGAAACCACTGGGTCGATTATGCCCATTAACGAACTTGTCCGTCGTATTGCGACGCGCCATCCACCCTGAAAATTTCAAGTCGCTAGCTCTTTTCGTTCTCAAATTATCGTGGCAACGGACGGCCGGACGGCCGGCCGGACAGAATCAAATTTGACCTCGAATTCTTCATTGGGGAGTCGAACTGAATCGTTTGAGACCAATTTCGTCAAAAAATTCGAAAGTTACAGACATTTGGGCAAAACTATAACGCGATGTTCCCCAGAACTTACGCGCAAAAAAATATATTAATAAATATTATTTTTCTACAAACGTCAAAAAATGACAAGGTTCGCGCATTGACAACAATATGCGAAGTGACCCTTTTTTTCATTTTCCTTCGTTACCATGACACCGTGCGCGAAGTAGTGTGCGAAATACCTACTTCGCACACTGCATGTAAACAATATGGAATTTTTATATTTTAACCTTTATGTTCCTCGATTTCTCCGGTGAAAGATTTAAAATTACAGAATTGACCGCATCTGCCGAGTTAGGTGAGGTACTGCTTACATCATCGTCGCTCGAAATTTCCATTATTTCACAGTTATAAATATCACGCACGAAATGACGCGAATAAAAAGTCACTCCAAAATAATTATCAAGAACTGTCACTTTGAAATAATGGTCAACAAATGCCATTTTATTTCCATAGTTACAGTAATTACTTGATTTGTAAAAACAGTTTAAGCCAGTTCCATACTATTTTTCATATTAAGCTAAGCATCTTACTTATTTTAGAACAATATTTTTGAAGTTTGTAGAAAAAATTTTGTTTGCATCTCATGCGCGAAATACTTTGGTGATCTCGATTTTTTTTTTAACTCGGCTGCGCCTCGTTAAAAAAAATCAGTTCTCGATCACCAAAGTAGCATTTCGCGCACTAGATACAAAAATAACTATTATCTCACGATAAGCTGAGAACGGAAAGAGATAACGACTTGAAATTTTTAGGGTAGGCTGCACATCCGAATGCGACATTTGAGATTCTTAATAGGCATAATCGACCTAACGGTTTTGGAGTTATACCCATCAGAAATTTGGTAGTTATTTCCTCAATAACTCCAATCCAATTCAAACATGGTAATTAGTTGTAGAATGCCAAGGCAAAAATTCTTTTAAAATTTAGTGAGGATCGTAACACTAGAAAATTCATTGAAAAAAATCCTATACACCAGAAACTATTCGTCTGACATCGCTGAAATTTTGTGAAAGCCTTCAAAACCTAACTCTACTGCCAAGTTCCAAGTTTGAACACGATCGGATCTATATTGTTGGAGATCCGAGCAGCCTTATGTGAGTTGAGTAGCTGGATGGGTGACCGTTGCCTCGATAACTTTCGAACGAAAAGAGATAGGGACTTGCAATTTTCAGGGTAATATTATTTTCTCGATAACTCAAAAAATACAGAACCGATCGATTGGTAATTGCAATTTTCAAGGTAGGTAGCGCATCCGAATGGGACATTTAAGTTCGTTAATTGGCATAATCGGTCAAGGGTTTTGGAGTTATACTCATCAGAAATGTTGTTGTTATTTCCTGTATAACTCAAAATATACAAATCTGATCCAATTAAAACTCGGTAATTACTTAGAATGTTGACCCACTAATTTTTGCGTAATTTTTAAAATATCGTATTACTCAAGTCTGTCTTTAAAATGGTATGAAATGTATTCATATATTATAAACGCTGAAAAACGGTATATATCGATGCTAATTCGATTAAGAGTGTCCAATAAAGGTGAGTAGACAATGTAACAGGCGCGAAAAAACTCCTGACTTCACGTCAAGTCTTGAAACAATATTTTTGATTTACCTTAGTTTAGAAGAACAACTTATCACAGGGAAGAACATTCCATCTAAGTTGAAATCTCTAAAGCTGCCTCTAATGGGAACTCCATTGAATGTGAAAGTAATGATTGGGACTGTCAAATCCAAGGCACAACCAACCACATCATCTGGAAAGTTTGAAGAAATGTAAGAATTTCAATAAATTGAAAAATCAGGACACTATCTTGACTGGCCTTTCAAAGCAGCTCTTGCGTGGTATTTCATTATTTCGACAGTTCAATATAACAGTTGATTTAGGCCTTTCTTAGATCGAACGGAAGCTATTATTTATTCATCAAGAAATTCCTTAGAGCTAGAAATTGATTGCAATGCATTGTTTCCAATAGATGTTGCAAATGTTTTAGCTAGATATGAAATATCAGACTGTGGGTAGTTTGTTGCTCCAACTTTCAGAGAATTAATTCCTATATTCGGCAACTTCAGGCCTCAAGGCCATATTACCTGGCGTCCAGCCTGTTGGTTCAGCATTACCATACATCAGTAAATTGAAAAGCTTGTATGACATTGAAGATTCTTCGTCATAATGAATTATTTCGTCAATGATGAAGAGGCCTCCGAATGATATTCCATCAAGTACATCATATTCATTGGTTGAATGGATTAATTCAATCTTGCCGTTCAATTCCGAAGTGCACTTCTTCCTTCTTTGAAGTTTTTATTTTTCATTTATTATAACAAGAATAGGTACTTACTCTTCCTTATATATGGTTCAGTATTCTTGTTCCTGACTTGGGTGCTCCTTCCTCCGGTCCACAAAAAGGCCCCATCAAAACCAAACGAATACAAATCATCTCCCACTCCATTTCCTCCCCATTTTTCACCACCTCCAGGATAAGGCACATATCTTGAATAAGATAATGAGTTAACAATCTTCCTATTGTATTTAGATGAATATTTACCCTTTGGAATTAGCCCATCCGATGCGCAGATGTGGCAACATATGACTAGTTTGCTCCAAGTGATCGACAGTTACTTCAAAGTACCATTTTTGATAGATGGCACTACCTTCCACCCTTCCTACGAAAATATTAGGGCGGACGCTGCAAGAAGAATTGTCAATTATTCAGTTCTGTAATGGTTTTCACTCAATCTCACCTTGCCACGTGGTCTACTAACTGAGTTTGTAAAAGCAGATTTTTACCAGGCAGCAGATAATCACATATGTTGTTTTGAGAACTCCTCACTGCTACACCGTTACCGACGCAAAGTGAACAAAGAACATCTAGAACTTTGGGGTCCCTGCCGTGTTTTTCCAAAAGGGATATAATCACTTTGATATGTTCATCCTGCAAAACAATTGGGTTATATTCGAGAAATATATGATCTCTTCAATGCATATTATATTTTGAACTGTATTCATGTATTCAAAAATAATAAATTATATAGTATTGAAATTAGCACAATATATCGAATGGACTATTCAAAGCATTGAATAAGGAAGACCAACACATGGTTCGAAACTACAGCTGAAAGAGGATCTCAAACTAGTTGATATCTAAGACTGAGGTTACACGGTCAATCTGCCATGTATCTCGCATCAGTTCAGTCCGTGACCTTGATCACGATGAGACTGATGCGGATTGATGGACTGACGAAGCACATTAATATGCATTAATATTCCATCAATCCGCACCATCAATCCATCAGTTTCCCATCAATCTGATATCAATCCATGATTGATGTGATACGAGACTGACACCAGATTGACCTTGTAATCTCCGTCTTAAGGGCATACACGTCAACTGAATTTATTGATTTATTCAGACACATACAGCGTATATAACACGGGAAACCCTATTTAAACTTATAACAAAGCAAAACAAAAATTATGAAAGTAAATTACAAAATAAAATGGCGGATCTGTGCAGAACGTGTAAAGAGGGCCTGAAGTCAAATACTATCTGAAATGAAGAAAATGCGAAGTGGTTCCACATTGCATTTAAAAACATTTCTAAAATTGAGGCCAATAATAAACGACAAAATGCTATAACTTGGAAATTAAGTGAATTCAATGAAAGTGGGATTAGAATACAAGAAGAAGAAGAATATAATGTTAAATCGTTACAAAATCCCAAAAAGGTATGAATGTATGAATGAACTTATGGATATGGACGGTAAATTCGAAAGAATTTTGGAAATACTCGAGATACAGGAAAGAGTGAATCGTAAATTAATTACAAGCTGACGCCAATGACCTGAAATGAGAAATTAAAATCTTAAAACTGCATTCCAACAAACAAGAGCAAGAAAATATTAAAAACAATGTGGTTATACACGGGATTCCGTTTATTGAAGTTTTGAATGTAGTGGAAAATATTAAGGAAACATTGAAATTTACCATGGTAAATTCGAATTAAGAGGGTCCAATACAGGAGAATGGACAACATAATTTACCATGGTAAATTCGATTAAGGGTGTCCAATACAGAAGAATGGACAATAGAACATACGCGCAAAAGCTTCTGACTTCACGTCAGTGCTTGAAACAATTTTTTTTTTCGTGATTTTTTAAAAATTTTCTAGGGGTACGGTTCTTAAAATTTTTTTTTATTTCAAATTAAATTGACAATCAGATTTACACAATCTATAAGCCAATGTGATGACTAGTACATGATATAAAATGAATGCACTATAGTGACATGGAAGGTAAACGTCTAGTGACGTTTCCTTAGTTTCCCTTAGGTCTTTTGGCCAACATCTTCTGAGTCTCCTATTGTTGTGGGTTTTATAAGTGGCTGTAGTAGAGGATTTTGATGTTCTTCTAGCTTGTTGAAGTGTTTATTGATGTATTCCTTAATTACCTGGTTTACAAAAGGAATTTTGAGGCCATATTGTATGTGTAGTTAGATACATACCAGGGTGCATTCACTATTATTCTAAGTATTTTTGATTGTGCTCTTTGTATTATCGCCGTATTAGATTTGCTTGCGCATCCCCATAGGTCCAAATTGGTTTTATGACAGCCTTGTATATATGTAAGTATTTTATTTTCAGTTGTTAGATATGATTATCTCCCAATTAACCAGTTCAGTTATCATGACATAAGTCGTAATTTGTCTGGCGTATTTTTTCATTCTTTTATACAATATAAAGTAAAATATATATCTATGGGAGATGATAGCCCTTCTTAAGGGCCCTGTAGCGGGCTTCGAACATCTGAAGTTCTGAATAATCATCGCTTGGACTTGGACCGGTCAGACCTGGTTTTGAAAGAGACCCTCCTGGCCTTACGAGCAACATTTTCATTTTTGAATTCAAATATTGAAGGGATTTCAGGAGTGAATATCTTCGAAAACTAGCGGAGGCGATTCTTCTCCACGAGATCCCATTCGCCTACAGAGAAGTATTTTTGTGAGAGGAGACTTTTGAAAGGTTATGTATATTTTTAATTTGTTCGTTTCCTCCTCTTGTCTTTTCATTTTTCAGGTTGAGTTTCGGGTACCTTGGAGAAACCTATCCGTTTTTTGACGGGGGAATCCACATTGAAGAAATATATACCCATCAATATTTTTAAATTTTAGCAAATTTTGTAAACAATAGTTACAAATCACCACACTCACGGGGAGAAAGGGTTTTTTGCTGAGGTTTTTCCCTAAGCTCTTGTATCATACGTCGAATTGTATGGTACCCCGTTACACCAACCTCTGCTAACACATATACAGCTCTCAGTCAAAAGAATATATATATATATATATATATATACAGGGTGTTTCATCATAAAGTGGACAAACCTATATGGCGTATAGGAGATATCGAGGGAATCATTTTTGGCTTATGACATATACCCCGTTTTCGAACCATAAGCGAGATACAGGGTGTTAAACCTCAGGATTGAGCCATTTACAATCCAATATTGTCAGTTTTCTATAACATATCAAGTTATGATTTTACGTCACAGTGGAGTATTTTGGGATACTTTATCTAGAAAAGTTCAAAATCAGTCAAAAAAAAAATTCAAAATGGCGGAAAACCTAAAATGCTCTTCAATTTTTTTCTCGGTTCCAAATTTGAATTTAATTTTTCGAACGTGCTCATTTTTATAAGAATTTCTGTAGAAGAAATTTCTGATAAATCGACAACAAATTTTTTTTTACATGTCTACAGCAAAAAAAAAATTTCACCCAAAATTGTTGATTTTTCACACGGTGGTACTCTATCTCCTACCAAATACGAATCTGAAAACAGAATCGAAAAATATCAAACGGTTTCTTCGCTAGAGCCATCCGAATATGGCATTTTGACTTCTTGCTCAACTAAAAATAATTAAATTAATAATTAAACTGATTTGACTATGGGGGTTTGTTGTGTGAATTTTGGCTATCAAATTATTCCAAATCCTGGAAAAGAATTAATCACAAAATAGTTTTTTATGTTACTCTGATGGAATTCTTAAGTTCATCTCTAGACTCTAGACTGAGAAATGTTAATTGGAACTTATCTAAGAATGCTCAGAATCGTTACCTAGCAACGGCGATTCACCGAATTTGACGTTTTATTCGAAGCGCAATCTAGTTTTGAATGAAAATGAAATATTCAGTTTTGGAAAAAAATGAAATGATTCAGGCGTATTATGAAGGAAATTCCTCGGCGAGGAAAGCGAGAGAAATCTACTCCCGTAGATTTCCAGGTAGAGCACTACCAAATTTCAAGACGTTTCTGGCGACAGTACGGAAATTACGAGAGGAAGGTACTCTCTCCCACAAAAAGAAGGAATCTATCCGAACGTATGATGAACGCATACTGGATATGGTTGATAGAAATCCGGAGATATCTACGAAAACTTTAGCGAATCATCTAAGTACGAGAAGCAGATCAACTGTATGGAGAATTTTGAAACGAAACAATTACCGTCCATATCATTACCAAAAAACTCAAACCTTAGAAGAGGGTGATTGTGATAGAAGGAAAGAATTTTGTCGCTTTGTTCTTAGAAGAAAACGTGCTGATAGAAATTTCTTGGGTAAAATTCTTTTCACTGATGAAGCTACGTTTCATAGAGACGGATTCTTTAATAGTAAAAATACTGTTATATGGCAAAGGGAGAATCCGCATGCAACAATACAAAGGAATAGACAAAAGAGGTTTTCAGTTAATGTTTGGGCGGGTATCAAGGATCGATTTATCATCGGACCTTACATTCTCCCTCAAACGTTGACTGGAAATACGTATTATCAATTCTTGCGGGAGACTTTGCCGAATCTAATGGAAGATATTCCTCTGAGCCATTTTCAAGGAATTTGGTACCAACATGACGGTTGTCCTGCTCACACAGTGAGAACTGTACGGGAGTATTTAGACACTAAATACCCCTACCGATGGATTGGTCGATTAGGACCGGTTGCATGGCCTCCTCATTCACCAGATTTGACACCTCTTGACTATTATTTCTGGGGTCACATGAAAAGCCTTGTCTATGACAAGCGAGCTCCAGTAAACTCGAGAGAAGAACTTATTGAGCGAATTGAATCAGCTGCTGACGAAATTCGCCGAAACCCGGAAATGATTGCAGCATCGGTGAATACAATGGCGAAAAGAGCGAGAAGGTGTTTACAGAAAAATGGAAATATTTTTGAGAATGAATTATGAATTTAAATTTTTTTCATAGTTATTAAATTATTTTTTCCATTCTATTTCTTGTTCTTTATTTCCGAGGTAGATAAATGTTGAATTATTCCTCAAAATATCATTGAAATTTCGAAATTATTTAAGTTACAAAAGGACATTGCTTCCTAATATTTTCCCATTTCTATTCATTTCAATCGAAATGTAATATTCTACTAAGTGAAAATTGAAAATCTAGCAGTTCGGTGAATCGCCGTTGCTAGGTAACGATTCTGAGCATTCTTAGATAAGTTCCAATTAACATTTCTCAGTCTAGAGTCTAGAGATGAACTTAAGAATTCCATCAGAGTAACATAAAAAACTATTTTGTGATTAATTCTTTTCCAGGATTTGGAATAATTTGATAGCCAAAATTCACACAACAAACCCCCATAGTCAAATCAGTTTAATTATTAATTTAATTATTTTTAGTTGAGCAAGAAGTCAAAATGCCATATTCGGATGGCTCTAGCGAAGAAACCGTTTGATATTTTTCGATTCTGTTTTCAGATTCGTATTTGGTAGGAGATAGAGTACCACCGTGTGAAAAATCAACAATTTTGGGTGAAATTTTTTTTTTGCTGTAGACATGTAAAAAAAAATTTGTTGTCGATTTATCAGAAATTTCTTGTACAGAAATTCTTATAAAAATGAGCACGTTCGAAAAATTAAATTCAAATTTGGAACCGAGAAAAAAATTGAAGAGCATTTTAGGTTTTCCGCCATTTTGAATTTTTTTTTTGACTGATTTTGAACTTTTCTAGATAAAGTACCCCGAAATACTCCACTGTGACGTAAAATCATAACTTGATATGTTATAGAAAACTGACAATATTGGATTGAAAATGGCTCAATCCTGAGGTTTAACACCCTGTATCTCGCTTATGGTTCGAAAACGGGGTATATGTCATAAGCCAAAAATGATTCTCTCGATATCTCCTATACGCCATATAGGTTTGTCCACTTTATGATGAAACACCCTGTATATATATATATATATATATACCAATAATATAATACCCAAGAAAACTTTCACAAGAATTTATATATATATATATATATATATATTTATAGCCCTCCTGTAATTCTGCGTCCATACATTATGTTTTTTACATGTAATTCTGCGTCCACCGCATTGCTGCGTCTGTATACGGACGCAGAAATGCAAGTCAATGCTAAACGCTTTATTATAACGTCCTCGTTCGTTTCATTGTAATACGGCGATGACGTTCCAATGGCGGTATCGTGTACTTTTCTTGAATACCGTAGTTCGTGTTGTCTCCACTCGTGGCGCTGCAGTCGGGAAGTGTATATTCGAAATGTATATTACTATTACACCATCACGACATTCATGCGTCAATAAAACCGGCAACACTGTTCCGTATATCGATAACCATCAAACCGATATTTCTGCGTCCTTCAATGATTTCCAGATGTGAGTTGTTTACGTTTTTCATGTTGAAGCAGTATTCGAAGCTTCAAGGTCACAAAAATTCGACTTCCTACGATTCAGGTACCTTAGCATTTATAATGGAGCCTAATGATAATTTCAAATTCTCACATAACGTAGCTTCAGTACACTTTAAGATCGAATAATTATTTTCAGATTCATCATGTTATGTTCTGAATCATCAAACAACATTTATTATGTTGAGGATTTTTATAAATAAGTTAGCTTAATTGTGAAAAATTCACGGGAATACTTGTTTCAACATGACTGAATAAATTAAAACCAAGCAAAATTGATAATCATGAATTATTACAATGTGAATTAGTCAGTAAGCTGCATAATAGCACTCTTACGTTGGGTTTCACGAAGGTTTGACAGCTCTTAATTGCCAAATTAGTGCGATTCTATGTCGATTTTCAGTTCATTTTTGATACAACCATCGAAATAAATCCACGATTAAGCTAATCGAAGCTTCGTGAAACCCAACATAAGTCAGTCAAAACCGTCACAAAAATTACTAACTCAGCAAAAGTGCAAGTAAATCTGAATTTTTGTAAGTGGCACTTGAAGAGCAATAACTAAATTTTCTGTGCTTTTTGTGGAATTAACGAAAAAAGTTTTGCACTCCATTCAATATACATAAACAATGGTCATTTGAAAAAAGTCCAAATGATAATAACAGAAGGTATTTGCTATTTGGCTGATTTCTTCCAAAAGCTTTAGCTTTTATCGTCGTGATTCACTTTCGAATATCAACGCAGTCGGCTCCAATATGAGTACTAATTCAGGCAGAAAGCACATGAGGTTTCTCAAAAATACCAACTATATGCAAAACTGCTATTTTTATTTTTAAGAACCAACCCAAACTATTCTCTCATATTTTTCCTTATAAGTTAAGCCTTCTTGCGATCATGAGAGAACCAAATGTACTATATGCTTAAATTGGTACTCCAAATGAAGCTAAATGAATATGGAGCAATGAAAAACGACGAGAAAAAAATTCTTTCAGGAAAAGATCAGCTTAACGGTGAGTGCCATATCTCATCATCATCTATTCGACTCATAGAATTCTAATTGAACCCAAATTATTGCAAATTCAATGATAAATAAGGAGTATTTTCCTTAAATAGAATTTTGGGAGTAACAATGTGAAAACTAAATAGAGTGAATAAGTGCAAAAATTTCGTCCTTCTTCGTGAATTACCACAAGTAGCATAAATTTTCTAATGTGCCAAATATATCATGTAAAAATCTTTTATCGACTTCGACTATTGTATTAAATTAAATTTTCTGGAATATACTATGAAAACATACATATAATTTTCAAAACAAATAAATAGAAAATCACTTCTGCATCTTTTCATTGACTTATCACTGCTGGTATTACACCTATCCCTGTCCATTAAAAAATAGAGTTCTTAGAGAGAAACAAAGGAGTTTTACTTTTAATGCCTGATAGTGTCAATGCTGGCTGTAAGCGCAGTATAATTCGTCCTCAATGGTGAAAAGAAGAAAAATAGTATGTTAATTAAAGGGATATCTCCTCGAGCTTACTAGGCCTAAACAGAGTTAGTTAGTTATCTTTCTTCCACCAATGGCAGGAACTCTGTAAGACTTGGAACGGTTCCTATTGGTCTTAATGAATAAAATAATCGAATCACAAATATTCAAAAAACATAAGCGTACCATAATTCCCACAACAGGAATTTTGAGTTATACAATTTCTGTCTGACCTGAGAGGAGAAAGTCAATTCGCACGCTGTAGTTATTGATTTTCTCGGAATATTTTCTGCCAATGTACATCGATACAGTCCCATAAGTCTACATGAATCTGTTTAGTTCTTTCGTCCCTTGTTATACTTCGAACCAAAATATATTTGGCAAATTGAATCAAAGTCTTCGATCCGTTTTACCATTCAATAGAAAGTAGCAAGTAGAGCAATCCCAGAAGGGTTGACTGATGAGCATTTTTGAGAAAAATGTTTCAAACCCTAGTTTCCATAGAGGAGATCAATTTAATATTCACCTTGATATCGGGCTCGAAGATAAGGTGAAATATGTTTGTTTACATTACATGCCATATTTTTCATACCAGAAATGAATAGAGCGAAAAATTTAAGTTGATGTTGGGACCTGCAAGGCAACTCCTAGAAAGAGCACCTGGCACTTGTTTTACAAAATTTCTCCATTGCATAAATTACAGTTATTCATCTCTTGCATCTATCCCTGATCAGTGTTTGTTCATAAAGAATACACGAATATCCTGTCATTTGTCACCATACTGACTATCTACTCAAGGTATGGTGTGATTTATGAAGGTGAAATATTGCAATTTTTTCTGAGGTTTTTAGTTCAATAAATAATAGGATTTCAGTTTCAAATATTCTTGCATTGCTCTAAAAATTCGGTAATAATATTACTTCGTAATTCTTGTTATGTATTATCTTGCCATCTACACGCTTTGTAGTTGCAGGATCTTGTTCTCCAAAATTGCCAAGGCGGTTTCGGGAAAAATTGAAATAACAAGTTCTCAGTTTTAAAATCTTTATCAAATCAGGTTTAAACAAGAAATTGAAAATAGATATAATTTTTATAGAATAATCTTCTGCTGTGTAGAAAGATGGTTAAGCACCTAAACTGTATACGCTTTTGAAGTGTGGAAAGATGAATCGTCTTTCAAAAAATATTTTGCCGGATAGAAGACATCGTGTTTTTGTTGATGATGATAATAATTATAACTTTAGAATTTCGAATAATGAACCCCATCCCTCAAGGATCTGTTTTAGCACTCCTTCATTTCATACTCTTATGTGAATAACTCTTAGTTATTCTTCCGTTCCGGTACTTTACTAGAACCTTTTTCAACTCAATACTAACACTCCACTGAATCAGAATTTATATTTCCACTAATATGCAGTTTTTCATACATAAATGATGTGTGGTTAGAAACGAGGGCATTTTCATAAGTAGCTCGATTCGAACATAAAATAAATATTAGGAATAATGGATTTCATTTCAACGAAATTTAAATTATGGCTATGCATTATAGACACTTTGAAATCAACCGTTTTTTAACTAATTGAAAAAGTTGCATAACTTAGAGTGGTGTTTGAAAGTGAAGCTAATTGTAAATTCCATTTTTGGCATTCATAAAATATAGGGTGCCATTTAAAAAAAATCATATCTGTTATTGAAATAGTATAACCTTAAGTTAAAAAGTTAAAGTCGAATTAAAAGTCATCAACTGCTAAACAGAAAATTTTTATGCAATCTTATTCAAATAATTAGTCATTCTGCTGATTCGGTCTTTTGCTAGATAATAATAATATTACGAATAATAAGCAATGCATTATATTATTATTGATTATTGCTATTCATTATCAACTCTCTGCAATCAAGTACTTCTCAGAACAACAGAATAATCCATCTAAAATTAGTCCAAGAAAACTAAGTATCTTAACACAAAGGGAAGACGTTACATTTAATTATTGTGCTATCACAAGATTAAAATATCATATTACAATTTGTTCAACCAAATTTTTTTTTTAGGTCTCATCTTATTCTATTAATTCATCCATTCGATATAATTAAGGCAACGAACACGCAGAAGAAATTCCTATCGAAAATTCCCGTACTCAATATGTTTTCTTCCTTATCAAGAGGGGCGAAAATCCGTTGAATGTAACATCTGTGTGGGTCAGGTCTGCGTTCAAATCGAATGGAATGTCAAGGCCAATCAGTCTATTCCTTCATAAAAAAAAACCCTCATACATTTGGCAACACAGCCTGTGCAGCAATGTCCGAATGGTTGACGTGTATATAAAACGAATGACGCAGAAATGATCGAAATATCGGCAAATAAATATACGGACGCAGAAACTACGGTATTTTTTAAGGACGCAAGGTTCATTGTACCGTTGACAAGAAAATTTTCTCCCCCAGTTTTCAAGTATATTGAGATCTGAGACTCGCAAAATGATCGTGAGGTGTATACGGAGATAGTCTACCTAACATACGTCGATATACACTTCGATTTCAAGGGGACGCAAAGATGTCAGTATCATGTAATGACGCTGAAATGATGTCGGGATATATATATATATATATATATAAATGGAAAAGTATAACGGGTGATTCCGCAAAAGAAGCAGAGAAAATAATTCTGCTGGTACCTGCCGACACGTGTTTCTGCTAGTTGGCTTCTTCAGGACAGGGCAACCAAGAAACCAAAAAAAGGTGAAATGATAACTGAAAACAGGTGGCATCACATCAGGAGCGAGCAACCAATTTGTGCCTTCAGCTCTAGGACCTCCAATTCGGAGGTAAACTATGGCATCGGCACGAAGGAAGCATAAGCTACCTGTGCGATGCGACCTCAACCCGAGGATATGTATTAAAGAAAATAGGATAATGCGGATAAGTATATTTAAATGGAAAAGTATATTTAAATGGAAAGTATTTAAATATACTTATCCGCATTATCCTATTTTCTTTAATATATATATATATATATATATATATATGAAGCAAATGAGTGAGTTTCGCTTTTATGGAAAGCTAACCACTAGACATGAATAATAATAGGACTAGCAGGGACCGCAGTCAAGAGTCATCCACAAAGTGTAATTACACTTTGACTGCGGTCCCTGCTAGTCCTATTATTATTCATATATATATATATATATATATATATATACTCCACGCGAAAGAGGGTGGCGGCGAATCTTTCAGTCCCGACGTCCTTGAAATCTATAGGACAGAAGCATCATATGTTCTTAGCTCCTAGGGTGTTCAATTCATTGCCGGTTAATTTAAGAGGGGACTTTGCAATATCTAGATTTAGGTCAAATTTGGGGAAATATATCTTATCCAGGGAGAGAATAGGAGGAATTAGGAGGTGTTGGCTCGGTATATTTTCACTAGTGAATGTTAATCGGTAAAGTTCTGATTCAAATGAATGAACAGCTTTTCAAGCCGAATATTTTTCCCTAATCTTCCAACCCTGACCGATTACTTCGGGTTTCAGAACACGCTCCTGGCTCTTGTTACCAGCCCAGCCTACTGATATTTATAATTTCACAATTCGCATCCTGGAATCATCACGTGACGTGACCCAATATGGCGGTTCTTTCATCTTTGATGGTTCTTTGTACACAAACAACAAACATAAACAAGTTACGTGTTGTGGTCGTTGGTTATTTTATAGTGTTCATTGACTTATTCCGGAGCTTTTCTGATGTTTAAACTATATTGAAATGGAGAATGAATATCCGAAAAGGAAAAGACTATTGTTGAACAACGGAGACTTTGCTGAACGGTAGGTTCGCAAAAAAGTACCTTCATCATGTGTTTACATTTCATTTTATTACAGTGAAACATATAATAAAGTTGGGATTAATTAACGGCTTAGATCCTTTAACATTGAATGTTTCTGATCTAGATAGTGGATAATTCAATTGATGGTGTTCCTCATAGACAAGGGATATATTGGTGTTCCTCCAATCACAAATATGGATATTGCAACGTATTTGGATTATTATATACCACAACCTACAAGACATTCATGAATTTTTGCGAATGAAGAGTTCGTATCTAATAGCACAATGCTGGGATAATTACTTTGAAAACAAACAGTTATTAGTCGGTCGCATTATTGTGATTTCGATATATGATCTCCAAATAGTTGTTTCGAAGTACGAATCCTAAAAAATCTGGAAATATGGGAAAAGAACTGCTAAGAAATTTCATTCAGAAGTTGTTATTCCAGGGCTGATGGCGAAATATTTCACATCTGTATAGGGTGCTGCAGATTATCGAGTAATGATCTTAATAATAATGATCATGAACCAACTGAAGAATCAATCAATTTTGAGAAGTTTGTTTTTCCTAATAATAATACGACGTATAACAAAAATTGGAGAAATAGTAATTTAGACCTTGAGGAGAATAAAACAAAAGTGGTAAGTTTAACGGTTTTGATTTGTGTGATGTATCAAAATGTTACATTCAAATAGATTCTTGTTCTCTAGAAAATTAATTCATACTACCACGTTACTGGTTATCAAATTTGTTCACATATAAAAATCCTCGAGATTATTGTATGAAATTCTCCTGGAAATTAATAATGTATACTCCTATAATAATATAATAATAATAATAATAATAATAATATAGTAATAATAATAATATAATAATAATAACAATACGAGTTGTCAAAAATTGGGGGCCTAAACATAAATTGATGACAAAAGGACTCCTGGAAAGGGTAATGACAAATGCTCTTGCTATGAACTCTAGCTGGTTAGGATTTAAGAAGAAGGATAATTTTTCGGCATTGAATTTTTCCAAAATAGTGAAAGGTAAGAATTTTTTAAGAATTTACTATGTTCTATATTTATATGAAGAAGCAATGTTTGCTGGAATATCTAGTCAAGATATTTTACCGAATTAGCTTTACTCGGAATTATTGCGCTAACTGAAATACATTAATACTCCATATTTGAATTATCTCTCATATTTTACCGAATCTGTGATGAAAATTCATCGAAAGATTACAGAGTCTGATGCGGAATTGGGAATTAAAGACTGGTAACGACTACAGGGACAGGTGCAGGCATTGTGGGACCTCGAGTGAGCATGTCCATCCCTCTCGGGAAGAACTGCTCGATAATACAGGCAGAACTATACGCTGTTCTTGTCTGCGCGCTGGAAAACATCCGACTAGGATACTCTGGCAAGTACATATATATATATATGTTGTGACAGTCAAGGAACGTTAAAATCCCTATCTGATGTGAAGATAAACTCCTACTTAGTAGGCGAATGCAGGAAGGCTCTGCGAAGGCTGGGCGCTGGTAACGTTGTAAAACTCATCTGGTGTCCGGCTCACTCGGAGATTTCAGGTAATGTTAAGGCAGATAAGCTGGCGAAGCAGGGGGCTCGGATACCATATATAGGTCCTGAGCCTTCACTTCCAGTATGTCGTACCTCTGTTAAAACATTCTTCAAGAATCGTTTGGACAAGAATTTCTCCAGTGTATGGAACATGGGAGTAGGACTCAGGCAGTCAAGGCTTCTCATTAAGAAACCATCGTCAAAGTCTGAAGTAAAGAAACTTCTTTCACTCGAAAGAAGAGAACTGAGCCTGGTGACTGGATTACTAACTGGTCACCAGTTCAACAAACATCTGAATAGGATGGGATTGGCCGATAGCGCTCTGTGTCGCTGGTGCAAGAGCATGGAAGAAACAGCTGAACATATTCTGTTCGACTGTAACAACCTTAAAGAATTGAGGGTCATACACCTAGGCAACCCAACACCTACGATTCCTATGGTGAGAGGGACTTCTCCTTTTAAACTCGCGGCATTCCTGTCAGCGTGTTTTTTGGAATGAGTCTCACGAGTTTGTCAAGCGGGAGAACAATGGGCCAGAAGGCCTCAGTTCAGCCTGAGAAGGCACCGCGGTAGAAGAAGAAGAAAGACTGGTTGGTTGAGGCGAAAGAGAAGGAGGAAAAGTCGCAGAAATGAAACCTCAAAACTATAATCTAGTGAAGATAAGAATATTAGTTGTACTTAATATCATTCATACCATGAAGCAATATTTTTTGATTATTCTACTAGCTAAAATTTAGTTTGTTGTTTGGTATTTCATTCTGATCTAGGATTACACTGAAAACAATTAAATTATTCAAGGTGCCTAGTAATATTTCTTTTCTTTTCTTCCAGAATCTGTGATTTTGAAACCAAAAGGCTGGTTGGTAGCCAAAAATGATGGAGAAGATAATCTCGCAAATATAATTTTTTTTTAATTTTTTTGTAAACAAAATATTTTGTTACTATTCTTTTGAATTTATTTCAGGAAATGTCTTCCTAAAAATAAAACTGTTGACTTGAATGATGTATTATTATAAAGTGGATTAGTGTTGTTCGACCTCGAATAATATTATTATTATTTGTGACAAAACTAGGCTTATGCTCAGAATCAGCATTCTGATGATTTTTTATGGGATTACGAAAAATAAATAAGAATTTCATAACCATTCCGTGTGATGAGTCTATGAAATCTCAAAGTTTAACTAAATTTACAAAACATTTTAATTTTAAACTGAATTATAACAAAAAAGCATTCAATACCGTTAATTTATCGTTGAACACAATTTTTTTTAGTTTTTCAGTTGGTGTTTGGTATTATTAATTCCCGTAGCGAATGCGGCAGGAATTAATAACACCAATGAATTTATAAATTCATCCAAATATTCTCGGAATTAAAGTGTAATGCATATTCTGGGAATATTTCTAGAATGAATAAGCTCAGAATCAGCATTCTGATGATTTTTTATGGGATTACGAAAAATAAATAAGAATTTCATAACCATTCCGTGTGATGAGTCTATGAAATCTCAAAGTTTAACTAAATTTACAAAACATTTTAATTTTAAACTGAATTATAACAAAAATGCATTCAATACCGTTAATTTATCGTTGAACACAATTTTTTTTAGTTTTTCAGTTGGTGTTTGGTATTATTAATTCCCGTAGCGAATGCGGCAGGAATTAATAACACCAATGAATTTATAAATTCATCCAAATATTCTCGGAATTAAAGTGTAATGCATATTCTGGGAATATTTCTAGAATGAGTGGGAATCTCCATAGAATATTTGGAGTAATATTAATAGGAGATTTTTTGAAGCGTACCTGGAATATTCTCAAGAATATGCCTGGAATATTGTCAAGAACATTCCAAGAACGTTCTAGAATATTCGGGAGAACATCCATAGAACCTGTTTAGAGCCAGAGTTCCTCTCTCATTTAATAGTCCATGGAATGTTCTTAGAATGTGTGGCGTCTCTTGTGAGGATATTCTATGAATATTATGAACATTCTGGCGGTAGCTTTAAGAACATCCATATAACGTGTGTGTGCTATCTGGGTGGTAATCAGGTCAACCCCAGGTGCTTTTTTGTGTTCAGGTTGTTGATGGCCTGCCTTAGTTTTTTTGGAGTGATTAATTCTATCATGTCCGTCATATTTGAGTGTGTGTTCAGAATTTCTTCCACTTCCTGAACTTGAACGTTGCTATGTGGTCTGAATACCTTTGAGAGGTGCTCTGCAAAAATATCTGTTTTCTCTTTGCCACTTCTTGCCCATGAACTTGTTGGACTATTCCGTATTGGTGTTGAGGTTATCTTTGGTTTGGACCAGTGTTTTATCGGTTTCCAGATAGTGTTGTCATATCTAGATAAATTAGATACGTAGTTGGCAATTGATTCATTTTTAGCTTCTTGTAATCTAGCTTTTAGTTTGTTGCTGATTCGATTGTAGTTAGTTTTATTTATATGTGTTCGGCTTCGGTGCTAAATTGACCTAGTCCTTCTTTTTTTCTGCTATCATCTTTTTTAATTCCACAGCAATGTTTTTGTCATTGGTCATTATTTTTTGGCTATCGTCAGATTTTGCTGCTCTGGCCCGCCTGTTGTAGGGTTCTGATGAAATTACTACACTCATATTCTATATCTTCTGTTTCTTTCAGTCTAGTGGATAGTTCTGTAGATTCTTGTATGACTTGTCTTAAAGATATGGAACAAAATACACAACAATATTGTTAAGTGCTACTTGCTCATGGTTATGTAATAAGAAATGGAACTAAACCAGAAAACTATACAAGACTGGACAAGCGGACTGGAAACAAATCAATTCTAGACCATTTGGTACCAAAATTTCAAATCTGACTGGGAAATTATATAATCGTGTCATTATTTGTCGGATCATCGGCTACTCAGGCTGAGAAAATATACGAATCCAAAGCAATAAACTACGACCAGGTGGGTGATAACCTAAGACGTGTCCTCGGAGATTTAGTCCGGTCAATCTAGACCAAAAAATGAGAGTGAAGGTACATAAAACCCCAACAAGCTGAAAATCAGTGAAATTGTTCAAAACATAATTATAAATAATATTTAAAAGTTCCTCATCATTCCCTTGTATGGAAAATTTTTTATTCAAGGTCAAAGGTCAAAAAAATGAGTTTTACGCGATTTTCAGCAAAACGGTAAGCTTCATCATAAAAGTACCTTGGACAAAAATTGTAGATCATAAAATTATCTATAAAAATTGGTTCAAGCACTGACGTGAAGTCAGGAGCTTTTGCGCGTATGTTCGATTGTCCATTCTCCTGTATTGGACATCCTTAATCGAATTTACCATGGTAAATTATGTTGTCCATTCTCCTGTATTGGACACTCTTAATTCGAATTTACCATGGTAAATTCGAATTATGTGTCCAACACACCTGGCGAAGTAGAAATACATGTTTTTAAAGTGGGACGTGATCCGGACCCTCCGATTGCTTTGGTTTCATCTTAGCAATAATTTCAAACACCTCCTGCAACGAAAAGGAGCATGAATCAATAGAGATATCATTGTCGTGATTAAACGTTTTCGGAACCACAGACTCAGAACTGTAAACACTAGAGAAGTACTCCGCAAATTAATTAGCCATAACAATCCCATTCGAGCTAGAAGTTCAGTTAAATTTGACACTATTGGAAAGAGGATTATTACCGCGCTTAGAATCGTAAAACTTCCAAAACTGCTGCGGATCCCAGTGGACACCCCTTTCCACATACTAACATAATTGGAATACAACCTTCCGTTAAGATCTCCACATTCAGTTCGCAGGTTTCTAAACCTGACACGGTCAACAGGTTGTCCACATTTTTTGAAGGCTGCATGCGCGCCTCTTTTCTCTCCAATCAACTAATTGGTTGAGTCCTATGTAATCTGCCTTGCAAAAATCATATATACAGTCATCGTATGATGATACAGCCTGTGTACTCTACAAAAATATCAAATTGTAGTGCCACAGGGTGGGGGCTGTTCTCTTGTAGACTGCCCACAGCATGCGAGATCGCGAGTGAACTGTCACCAGTAAAGATCAAGTCTGATAAGACATTTCTACTGTTACAAATGATATTGCGCTGACAAAAATTCAAAAAAGTGGGGAAGCCTTGTGGACAGCAGCTTTGGCACTCTTGTTCAAACTTTGACAAATCATATATCCGAAAGTATTGGTTTCTCAGAGTTGGAAATGATATCAATGGATTCTTATGATATAACTGCATCTTAAAAGACATTGAATTCAGACATCACGAAAGAAATTAAATTCAACAAGAGTGCCAAAAATTATTAATCCGAAACGACCAAACCGATTCTACCCAATAAGGAACTTAACAGAGATATTCATTCCTCAAATTTACTATGAAAATTATATTATATCACTTGAAACTTAGACAATATTTCAGTTTTGGTTTAACTGGAGATATTCTGAACCAAATTTGATTAATTTGCTGAAGTATATATTTCCATCATCATATGGATTATCCGAGAGCTATCTATGATAGCTGAGGTTATTTAATTGGTCATTTTGCATTCAATCATAATTTGTTTGAGATGTCTCTTATCAGTAGATGAGATGACATTGATGACATGTATGAACACAGGGCATGACTTTCATAGTTACGGACGTTAATTTTCGATTGCTGCCTTCTGTGAAATCATAGTGTTACGATTCAATATTGAAATTTTGAAAAATCATATCTCCGAAAGTATTGATTTGCTAGACTCGAAAATGATATGAATGGAGTTTTAAGATGACACTGTATCATAAAAAATTTCATTTGAAATTTGTAATGTAAAGAAAATTCTTCTTTTCGTCACTCCGAAACCATCCGGCCCATTTTGCCCAATAACGAACCTAACTGAGACATTTATCTCCAAAACCTACTCTGAAAATTTCAACTGTCTAGCTCATTTCGTTCGAGGGTTCTCGTGTCTACAGGCGGCCGGATAGAATCAATTTCGATCATGGATTCTTGATCAGTGAGTCGAACCAAATCGTTTACGACATTTTCCATCCAAAAATTCGAAAATTACAGACATTTGGGCAAATTGATAAGCACTCTGTTAGGGAGCAGCGGGATCGTTACCTTCGCACAAAATAAAGTAATCGTCACACCATCTAGCAATAGGTGCATTATGATCCCCACATAAATACATCTTCGAATCAGGATACTGCAGAGCAATCATTTCAAATTGTGAGACATATAAACATCCTGGGTGAACTCAGATGTATGTAGGTAGCACCTATGATAAACTTGTGATGATCCATTATTAACAAAACAAAAATGTGCTCAACATTATAACCTATGTTCTGTATCTGGACAGCATTGATTAAGACTTTAACTAAGATAACAACTCCACCACCTTTTTTCTTACTGCTTGTGCTAGAGCTTCCGTCCAATATAAAGATATTATAAGTTGTATCTACCACTCACTGTCAAACAAATCCTCATTCAACCAGGTTTCAGTTCCTTCATATTTGTTGTTCAACTGTGTATATTCTCTAGGTGTACCACTGACTTCTTTGTTCATTGCTTCTCTTAAGCTTGGCGTGTTTCCGCACATTTGGAAGAAAACTTATTGCTCCGGGAACAAGCATGATGTATCCAATTAAAAAGCCCTATGTTTTCCAGTTGCTATTCCTAAAATTTTTGCCAAACTGGTCTACTCATATTTGACCGGGTACTGCAATAATCTCATCATTGAGGAACGCGATGGATTCTGTAGGGGAAAGTCAACATCAACAAATCTGTTGGTGGTTCTTAATAGGGTAACTATTATATATATATATATTAAATGTATTTTGATGGTTCCTAGTTGATTTGGATCGAGAGTTCTTTTCGTGGGCGTTACCACGTTGCCACGTTGTCACATTTAGCATACCCTCCGGAGTTCTTCAGGGTTCTTATATGGGTTCACTTCTTTTTGTCCAGTTCATCAATGATGTATTATCAGCAGTTTTTCATCATAGTTTGTTCCTTCTGTTTGCCGATGACCTCAAGATGTTCAACTCTATATGCTGCCATGATGATTTTCTATGTTTACAGGCAGAATTATTCAGTCGTGGGGAGCCCCACATACAGCTCACCTGTCAGAATCCTTGAGGCTGTGCAGAATACATTCTTTTCACTAGTGGCGTACAAATTACGGACTTGAGAATTCTTGGTGACAGATGATCACTTCCTCTCGGACCTTTCTTTTCTCTACAGACTACAGAGTTTGATCGATTCCAATGCCCCGAGGAGGATATCCAGTGTTATAATGTATTTCTACCGGCGTGAAGTTGGCAGCCACTTATTAGCGCGATAGCTGTCGTTTCACCAGTTGCGTCGGTGTAAATACTTTATATGGCGTAACTTCCGTTTGAAACACGGCTGGTATTTGAAATTTGCAGGAAATGTTTACTGTGGACTAATGAACTAGTTTTATTAATCGTATCCACTTCAGATGGGTGTGAGGGGTGGAAATTGGAACCGCCCCCTGAATAGATATCTACATACATACTTTCATAACTCGTAGAAAATACATACTTTCATAACTCGTAGAAAAAAATATCCTCTATAGATGAAACTAACATGGAACGTTTATTTTGGACCAATAAAGAATTCGTATAAATTTGATCGACTTCGGATGGGCCCGCAGGGTGGAAATGATAACCACCCCCTACTTTTCATATACCTTCATAAAACATTGATTAAAATACCCTCTACAAATGAAACTTACAGAAAATGTTTAATGTGAACTCAAGAACAATACTTAGTAATTTTATCGCCTTCGCAGGGGTCTGAGAGGTGGAAATGGGAACCGCCCCCCAATTGATGTCTACCTTCATAACACGTCAAAAAAAAGAGCCTCTACGGATGATACTCATAGGAAACGTTTATTGTGGTATATTGAACAAATTCTATCAATTTTATTGACTTCGGATGGGCCTGAGGGGTACCTTCATAACACATTGAAAAAAATATCCTCCACAAATGAAACTCATAGGAAACGTTTATTAATTAATTAATAAGTATTGTTCATGAGTTCACAATAAACGTTTCCTGTGAGTTTAATCTGTAGAGGTCATTTTTTTCGAAGTGTTATGACGGTACATATTAATTGGGGGGCGGTTCCCATTTCCACCCCTCAGGCCCATCCGAAGTCAATAAAATTCATAGGACTTGTTCAATAGTCCACAATAAACGTTTCCTGTGAGTTTCAGTTGTAGAGGATATTTTTTTCAATGTGTTATGAAGGTATATGAAAAGTAGGGGGTGGTTACCATTCCCACCCGTCAGACCCCTCCGAAGGCGATAAAATTAATAAGTATTGTTCATGAGTTCAATACTCAATACTCATGAACAATACTTATTAATTTATCGCCTTCGGAGGTGTCTGAGGGGTGGAAATGGTAACCACGCCCTAATTTTCAATGTGTTATGGAGGTAGACATCAATTGGGGGGCGGTTTCCATTTCCACCCCTCAGGCCCATCCGAAATCGATGAAATTCATAGGACTTGTTCAATATTCCACAATAAACGTTTCCTGAAAGTTTCATTTGTAGAGGATATTTTCTTCAATGTGTTATGAAGGTATATAGAAATCACTTCGGGGGCGGTTCACATTTCCACCCCTCAGGCCCATCCGAAGTCGATGAAATTCATAGAACTTGTTCAATGGTCCACAATAAACGTTTCCTGTGAGTTTCATTTGTAGAGGATATTTTTTTCAATGTGTTATGGAGGTATATATAAATCACTTCGGGGGCGGTTTCCATTTCCACCCCTCATGCCCATCCGAAGTCGATAAAATTGATAAGATTTGTTCGATAGTCCACAGTAAACGATTCCTGTGACTTTCATCTGTAGAGGCTATTTTTTTCGACGTGTTATGAAGGTAGACATCAATTGGGGGGGCGGTTCCAATTTCCACCCCTCATACCCCTCCGAAGACGATAAAATTACTAAGTACTGTTCTTGAGTTCACATTAAACGTTTTCTGTAAGTTTCATTTGTAGAGGATATATTTTTCAATGTTTTATGAAGAAAAGTAGGGGGTGGATATCATTTCCCCCCCCCCCCCCCGGGCCCATCCGAAGTCGATAAAATTTATATGAATTCTTCATTGGTCCAAAATAAACGTTCCATGTGAGTTTCATCTGTACAGGATATTTTTTTCGACGAGTTATGAAAGTATGTAGATATCTATTCAGGGGGCGGTTCCAATTTCCACTCCTCACACCCATCTGAAGTGGATACGATTAATAAAACTAGTTCATTAGTCTACAATAAACATTTCCTGCAAATTTCAAATACTAGCCGTGTTTCAAACGGAAGTTACGCCATATAATGTATTTACACCGACGCCACTGGTGAAACGACAGCTATGGCGCTAATAAGTGGCTGCCAACTTCACGCCGGTTGTATTTCTATCCTAATCCCGTCCATATCGACTACCGCAAACATTTCTGTATTAATAGATGTTTGGGTTGGGTAATAATATGTCAACACATCTGCAGGTTTTTGGCCTGAAGTTAGTTGAAGTTTATTGTGATAAATAATTACTTCATTACTTGGAGAATATCTTGTGGAAGATGTATTTGTTTGAATACACGGCAATACAATCCGGTTCTACCAGTAAATTGAGCTAACATATCATTTCACATGTACAAAGATTTTTCAGACACATCTTGTATCTAAAGAAATAACTTATAGTAGTTTTCTGTCTTATTGACTTACTCGCATCATATTCAAAGCTTCTGGAGAATCTATAAGGACACAATGAAGTACATCTAACATTCCAGTCCCCTCACCAGATGCCTGTGATCCCAGCCTAGAGAAGAGCCAGTTCAACCTATTAGAATTGGCGAACTGGGCACAGTTGGTATGGTTTCCTTTGATGATAGCAGCTGCAAATTGATACATAAGGGTATCAGAACAATCAAAATTAGCTTGAACTTCAAAACAAATGCCATTGAAAATGTAAAGAAAAGGCTGCAATTTTTCAGGACGCTTATTATTTCCTCAACAAATTGCACTCGATATCTCCATTCATCTAGTAAATCTATTGATTCAGAAGAATGATTCCTTTATAATTCATTTCCTTCAGGTCGACCGTTCTCAATGAAATATTGGAAGATCATCCTTGGTCAATACTCAATTTGTGTACCAAGTAACATCTTGAATGCTTCATACCAGAAGGACGAATTTGCTTTATCAGCAATATACAGGGTTAGTCTTAAAGTTGTACATTAATTTTAATCATAGATTACTTTCATCAAATGAAACACTAGGGAACAGCCTGCTATCTCAGTTTCAATCAGCATTTCAAAATAATTGATGAGGATAAACTAAACTTGTCTGTAAAATTTGATGTGATTTTTGTTTCGAACCAGAAGTTTTTCTACTCGTTTTTTGCGGGCATTTTTCGAATACCGGATTTCAGCTCGATCGGTTTTCGTATTTAAGCAATTAATGTGAAAATAGAATTTCGAACTGGTATTTGGGTGATTCCGTTCTAACTGTGATATTCAATGTCCTGTATTGTTTGTTCTCATAGGTCATTAATTAATAATCAATTTATGAAATTTTTGTGCTTATTGGAAAATTATGAACATATTTCAACACTATTTTCATATTAATATAACTTGCCCCTTACAGAAAATTTACAATATATCACTTAAATGTCAGTACCATGTCCATTTCTAGAATTTATTTATAAATTGTTAGTTTTTTTTGTCGTAATAAATGATTTAAACTAATTACCTCATAATTTATGATCAATCTGAACAAAATTGACACATTTTTTATTTAATGTATTAAGTAAAGCTTTTAAGCTTTAAAGACAAAAGTTATTGAACCGGAATTCAATGTTAACTTAATACATTAAACAAAAAATGTGTCAATTTTGTTCAGTTTGATCATAAACATTAGAATTTATGAGGTAATTAGTTCAAATCATTCATTACGACAAAAAAAACTAACAATTTATAAATAAATTCTAGAATTGGACATGACACGGTACTGACATTTAATAAATAAATTCTAGAAATGGACATGGTACTGATATTTAATTGATAAATTGTAAGTTTTCTGAAAGTGGCAAGTTATATTATATGAAAATAATGTTGAAATATGTTCATAATTTTCCAATAAGCACAAAAATTTCATAAATTGATTATTAATTAATGACCTATGAGAACAAACAATACAGGACATTGAATATCACAGTTAAAAAGGAATCACCCATTTACCTCCTCTGAAATTTAAATCATGTAAATCTCAGAATAGTAACAACACCTCGGTGGCCGAGAGGTTATCGTGCTCGCCTGCCTCGCAGGATATCCGCGTTGGACTGCGTGCCGAATAAGTGCACTATTTTATTTATTTTAAAATTTTGATTCAGTTGATGCCCAATGCATTCTTTCACGTGTTAACGATAATAATTCAGATTGAAGGTTCATGCAGTATTCCGTGAGGGTGTGTGAGGCGAAAACAGAAAATACAACATGCGCACAAAACCTCCTGACTTCACGTCAGTGCTTTTCTCGATATTTTCATTCACCATTTTTCAGATTCTGTTCAGGTGAAAAATGTTATATTGTAACTTTGGCATGGGTTTTCCGAATAAAATTAGTTTTTGTGTTAAGTTTTCCACAGCTACGACACATTCTCCAATTAACAGTGTTTTCCTACTTCCAGTGGTTTCGTCGTTATAGACTAGCCGACTCATGACAATTAATTAAATTAACATAGAATCAAGTTGGAAAAGCACTATGGCCAGGGGCTTTGGCGAACTATTCAAATTTATAGCCAGAGCGGTCACCCATCCAGGTACTGAACTCGCAAATGGCTGCTTAGCTCGGGGAAGAAAAATAACATTCCCAATATTTCCAAGAATATGAATCCAAACGTAAACACAAACCTACGCTTTTTGGCCGATAGTTGTCAAACACGATTAGTTTCGACTCAAATATACCATTCACTGTTGTGTCGAAAATAAACAATGCTTTGTTTGTGGCGGCGAAAGTTCACAAATCAGTCCAATCGTACAATTGTGCCATGAGATAAAAAACACCTGTATAGCAGTGCTTTATTTTCAATAATTCCGAGAATTATTCCTATGATACAAATAAGTCAAATCGTAGGGTTGTGCAGTGAGGAACTATACATTGACATTTTATCGAAAACTACTTGCAAAGCATCAATTTTTTTAATATACGAAAATACTCCCGTAATTTTATTTAAATATCGACTTAATTCCGTCCATAACACTTTTCTCAAAGTTCTCATTCCGATAGAATTTGAAAAATAATCAAAAAGATCAATAAATTGGCTACGGGAATCGATCCCGGTACCTAGAAGACAAATCGCAACCACCGTTTGTAATTAATTCAAGTGTATTCTTTACCGACCTTCGATACCTTGCACATTTTTAATTTCAGAAAAATATCATAATGTTAAATCGGGAACTTGGCTGTAAAATAAGTTGCAGATCATAGACAAGATACATCAATTCTAGGTTTTGAGCGAATACCTTATTACTGACGTATCGACTTGTCAAATTTGACTTCGACCGATCTAATTCATTAAATTCTCTCAAAAATCAAGAACTGTTGACAACTCATCAGTGGACCAGTACATCTCGATCGATGGAATATCTTCAACAATATAAATCTGATCGAGCTCAAATATAGAACTTCATTGTAAAATAATTGAAGGCTCTCGCAGAATTTCAACGATATCGGTCGAATAGGTTCTGAGATATGGAATTTTTTTAAAAATATTTTTTATTAAGTCATGCGATCCTCACATAATTTTGCGTAAGTCTTCGTGTCGGTGTTTTTCACCTAACTACCGCGCTTTAATTCGATCAGATCTGTATTTTTCGATTTATTAGGAAAACAACATTTCAGATGGCCATAACTCTGAAACAACTCGGTGGATTTTGCCCATTAGCGAACTTAGCCAGTGCATTTGTACTCCAAACCTACTCTGAAAATCTCAACTCTCTAACTCATTGCGTTCGAGCGCTGACGGACCTCCGGCCGGACAGAATCAATTTTGACCTAGGAGTCTTCATCTGTAAGTCGAAACTAATAGTTTGAAACCATTTTCGGCCAAATATTCGAAAAATACAGACATTTAGACGAATTGATAGGCACTCTATTCACCTGAACTGCGCGCCAAAAATAGAAAATAAAGTTCATCTTGAGTCATTTCAAGAATAACTTATCATTTTAGAAATTTAAATTATTCTTCACTATTTTCCAAATATTTTTCATTGAATGTTATAAAATCTATTCAAAATTCCAGAAATTTCACTTCTTTTACATCTGCTCCTGGGCTATATACATCGGAATGCTAGAATCAACCTAAAAGCAACTTTGCCACCTTTCCCTTGTTCACCATCAAAGTCATTGGTCGCATTCAGCGGACGAAACAGTTGCGCAACCGGTGATCGGTGGCACATGCCCTACGAACTCAACACGTTGTGGAGCGGAGGCTATTTTATGGAGCACATTTGGTTTAGCTAGGTAGCGGTAGCGTTAAGCGGCTGAGCGCTTCGTCCGCTGAATGCGACCATTATTTCTATTCAATTTGTGATTTCTTCCAGTTTACTCCGTTTACTTCCAGTTTACTCCGTATTCACAAAGCATTCAATTTCCGTTAAGTCATCAAATTCCATCAAATTCGACATAAACAATGAAAACGTTTTATTTGACTGGATTTTTCGAACAATTAATACCTATTTATTATTATTATATTGACATTCAATGTATAAATATACACCTACAGTGAGCATAAAAAGTATAGTATAATGGATTTTATTTTCTCCCCTTTCAGTAATATCGAAAAATATTTTGATAGGTCAGAGCAAGGGCGTAGCCAGGAATTAATTTCGGGGGGGGGGGGGCGCCAACGTGGATGGAGAAAAGGCGGTAAATTCAAAAATTGAATTATACGATTTTTCTCATATTCAAACTGAATTATACATGCCATGCAATAACAATAGCGCACCTATATTTTCCATGGGTCCTCTATTGGATGATTTTGAATCTCAACAAAAATAGAATAGTCTTCATGATACTCAAGTGATGCCCTAGGACCAAGTTCATGAGTGCTACCACTATGGTTTGATTAAAAAAATTTAGCACTAGTTTCACATTCTGCTTTTCGATTGATGTTGATTACAAGGATATGGTAGATCTACCAGTTATTTCTTATATTTTTCAAAAGATGAACTGAATCGACAGCATAAAAGGGGTATTTTATTATCAGAAGGATGTTTATATAAAATAATAAGGATGTTTATATGAAAAAATGTTATTTCTCGCATCTCAGTCGCCATAGACTCCTATTCTGCCAATCTTGGTCTTGAAAACTTCTCCTGTCCATCGCTTGCTGAACTCCTTCCCTCTACGTTCGTCTTGGTCTTCCTCTTCTTCTTTGCGGAGGGACCCATTTGAGGACTTTAAATGGCCATCTCTCGTCACTCATTCTTGACATGTGCCCAAACTATTGTTGCGTTTTTGCTTCAATTGAATCTCTAATATCTGCATCAACACCCACTCTAGCTCATATCTCCTCATTCCTGACTCGATCCTGTAGCGTAGCAGCACCTCCAATATCTCATCTCCATTGCTTTCATTTTGTTCCTAAGCTGCGTTGTCATTTCCCATACCTCGGCTCCATATCATGTACTTCATATTCTCTAGTTTTATAGATTTCTTATTTGTGGACTCCAAAGTAAGCCATTCAGTTGTTTCCTAATTGATCTTCCTTGGGCGATCCTTTTCCTCATTTCCCTTTCCCCTGGATCCGAATGCTGTGAGGGTCACTCCGAGATAGGCATATTGATCTACTCCCTGTTTTATTTCATCTCGTAGGATAAGATCACTTCTGCCATTTTTCACAACAATATATTTTGTTTTTGAGGTGTTTATGGTCATACCCCACTCTATATATGCCTCATCTAATTTTCTCAACATATAATAAATATCTTCCTCATCTTTGGCCATGATGACCAGGTCGTCAGCAAAGCGTAGAGTGAAAAGTATATTATTTTCCTATTGGAATTCCCATATTTCGACATTTTCTCCGCCAATGTTTCAGAATCGAGGCAAGGTAGACCTTAAACAGAGTTGGTGCTACAGGACACCCCTGTCGGAGACCTTTTGAGATACGAAACTCCTTCCCACCTTCACCCATGCTGAAATATCGTGAGCTTCCTGCCTTGAACCATTCTACCATATAATCTGGACAATGAGTTGGTAATGCTGAGGGGTCGGTAATTTGGACATAAAAATAGTAGGAATCTCCACTTGAAATCAAATTTTCAACGGTGATTTGGGCATTCACTGTTGACAAACAGAACAGCTGTTAATTGAACTATCATTCACGTTCGCCGCCATATTGTAAAAAGTGATGGAGAGTTGATTGGCCTTCCTTTTAGGAGGTGTTAGTCGAAGTAATTTATATCATCATGTGTATTTCAGAATTCACAATTTAATGATTTATCCATCCATGGCAAAATCAAAAATAAGGTCTAGCAATTTGAAAAAAATATCGATAATGTCACTGCTTAATAACTGGAAATTGTAGACCAATGAATTACGCGGAAATGTTCCTTAAAAAATAAATTAATTTGATCTACAAAACCATTTTCCGCTATTCCTGAAAGGGGAGAAAATAAATCCATCATTCCCTACCTACTGTATACATATAGTATATGTATACAGGGCCATTCATGACTAAAAACTCATGGAAACAGGTCCGCAAAGACTTCATTACTATAGGGTGTTGAGATTTCAAGATTTTTTTTATTATTTTCGGGTCATTCCAAAATAAACTGTCGAAATTAAAGGAATCAAAAGTTTATCCAAATATAGCCGGAGCTTACTAGATCATATCAAACATCTCAATGTCGTGTAGTGCACAGAAAACTTACATAACTCCTTGAGATAAAAAAAATCATTACCTAATAGTTGGTAGAGGTAACCAGAAATCATTTCCCAATTATGATCTCCAGCTAATGCTGACAAGAAACCTTGAGAAGTGATTATATTAATTTTATCGATAGCTTCCAAAATCAGATTCAGGATGCCTTCCTCTTGGAAAAGATCTTGGCGGTTCCTTAAGGCTCTCAATTTGTACTGCTTTTCTTCATGTTCTGTAATATATAATGAAACACATATAATTATAATCCTCAAATTCATTTTCATTTAGCAGTATGGTTCCACAATGCTAAACAATATTCGAGTTCATGTATGTACTTGCGTACCTATGTCATCAGCAGGCTGAGCAAAGTAATTGATCAAATCTTCAAGGCACATTACCATCTCATTAAGGTTCACTGTTAGAAAGAACAATGAATGCCTTCTATTCAATTGTAAAGTTTCTAAACCACTGAAAATGAAATTTATTTAGATAGAGGCCACAATTTAAATGTAAGTGTCTCACTTGATGAATTGTGTAAAGAGGGAGCTACATTTTCTAATAACCCTAGCAGTTCTAGATTCCTCTTCTTGACTCCTACTGAAATCCAAGCCGTCGTCCATTTTACCTTCTTCATGTAGTACTGCTTGTTTTTCCTCCACTTTTCCAACACCCTTTTTCTTGGTCTCGTAACTTTTGTAAGATAACCATAAACTGCTTTCTGAATGTTGTACAATAACTGTAGAGTCGCCGTATTTGATGATTGGGGAGCCTATAACCTCTAAATCTTTGTCTTCTAATACCACTTTTTGATCATCTTTCTCTTGACGAAGGCAGAAGGCTGTCAGTGCTGTTGTTGCTTCCTCCCTTAAATGAAGTATCGGAATTAAGGGCAGAGCATCAATTCAGTGCAGCAGGCCAACAACTTCAAAATTTGGAATTCAGGAATGAAATTTCAACAGAATTTGCGAATCTTTATACTCTTTGTAAAAAATGGTAATCATGGGGAAGATCCAGAGAGATAAAGTAAATCATAAATAAAAAGGAAATATGGGCCGTTAAAGTATATATATATATATATATATATACGACAAAAGTTAACTCCGTGTTATGTTTAACAGTAAGGTAGGTAAGGGTTCTAAAACGGATGAATAAGCTCAAAGTGGACTCATCTATTTATTGTCAACGTTTCGGCTATACTTCATAGCCTTCTTCAGGACACTGTAAAATATGGTAAATTTAAAATTAGAGACTAACACTTTACAACGAATACAAGAACTAAAAAACATCTTCCACTCACCAAATACTTGAGGGTGAAGCTCTTAAAACATAATATTCTAACGTTACAACAAGTAACAACGTGCCAATCATATCATATATATATATATATATATATATATATACAGGGTGTTTCCTAAACATGCGGCAAAAATTCAGGGGGTTGTTCCTTGGACTATTCTAAGAATATTTTGTCCTTTGATGATTTTTGAAAAACCTATTTGTTTCGAAGATATAGGGGAAACAAAATTTTGGATAATAACATTTTATTATGAAAAATTACATGAAAATTCAACTCAACCTACAAAAACTGTTGAAAATGACCACCTCTACCCAGCATACAAGCATCCAATCTTCTCCTCATTGACTGCCGAACCCTTTCAAAAACACCAGGATCATTTCTTATTAAGTTACACCCAGCAATGATCCGATTTCGCAAGTCTTCCACATTTTCTACTGGAGTGGTATAAACTAATGATTTTAGATGGCCCCATAGGAAATAATCTAAGGGGTTTAAGTCCGGGGAACGAGCAGGCCATAAATGAGGTCCACCTCTTCCAATCCAGCGATCTCCGTATGTTAATGTTAAAAACTCACGAGCAACCAAACTAAAATGCGCTGGTGCACCATCGTGCATAAACCACATTGCATGTCTTATTGCCAATGGTACATCCTCCAAAAACAGAGGTAACGTTTGTTCTAAAAAGTTGCGATACACGTCCCCGGTAAGTCTTTCTGGTAAAAATATCGGCCCTATTAGGCAGTCACCCACAATACCAACCCAAACATTCAATGAGAACTGATGTTGAAAACGATCTTCAATTACCTCATGTGGATTTTCGTCGGCCCATACATGGTTGTTATGAAAATTTCTTATTGCATTTCTTGAGAAATTCGCTTCATCGGTAAAAAGAATCAGCGTCAGTAATTGAGGAATTTGAACTAATGTGGTTAAAAGCCATTGACAAAATGCAATACGTGGGGGAAAATCAGTAGGAATAAGTGCCTGAACGCGTTGCATATGGTATGGGTATAACAAATTGTCTTTAAGAATTTTCCAAACAGTCTTATTACTCACATTCAAAGTATTGGAAATTTTTCGAGTAGAAGTACTAGGGTCTTCTTCGATCATGTCCAGCACATTCTCTTCCAGTTCTACCGTTCTTACTGTGTTTGGTTTTCCTGGTCCCCCCATTTTTTTCAATGCGCCTGTTTCATGCAGACGTTGATGAATATTTTGAAACAATTTTCTGTCAGGAATATTACGCCCAGGAAATCGTTCAATGTACAACCTCCTAGCTTTTAATGAATTTCCATCAGCAAGTCCATAAATGAAATGCATGTCAGTCATCTCGGCGTTTGTATAGCGATTCATAATAGTCAAAGATAAAATGTTAATTGCTAATACATCACAAAACGAATTCAAATGAAAACCGTGTTTAATCTGTATTCCTTTACCATCTGCACTTATCAATTTTTAGTCAAAAAACTGGCCGTTTTTAGTAATTGGAATGTTGTTAAACAAATTTAAAAATAAATTGTACCTACTTAGTAAACACAGTGCGGGACGCATTTTTATTTAAACTATTATTAATTTTAAAAATATGAAAAATGTTGTTCGCCCTGTATCTTCGAAACAAAGAGGTTTTTCAAAAATCATCCAAGGACAAAACATGCTTAAAATAGTCCAAGGAACAACCCCCTGAATTTTTGCCGCATGTTTAGGAAACACCCTGTATATGGAGAAGTATAACGGGTAATTCCGCAAAAGGAGCAGAGAAAATCATTCTGCTGGTACCTGCCGACACGTGTTTCTGCTAGTTGGCTTCTTCAGGACAGGGCAACCAAGAAACCAAGAAAAAGGTGGAAAGATAACTGAAAACAGGTGATACCACGACAGGAGCGAGCAACCAATTTGTGCCTTCAGCTCTAGGACCTCCAATTCGGAGGCAAACTATGGCATCGGCACGAAGGAAGCATAAGCTACCTGTGCGATGCGACCTCAACTTATCCGCGTTATCCTATTTTCTTATATATATATATATATAGTAGTAAGTAAATCACAAATATTTAAAATATAAGTAATCATTAAAGGATACTGTGGGAGGTATACTCATTATTGAAAGGTTTTTTTCTGGGTTGTCTCTCCCAAATATCTATAAAATGAAAATTAATTATTTTGTGATTTGCTTCTGCGTAAGAAACACAGGATATTTGTCAGAAGCAATCAATTGAACAATGTTGCCTAACAAACAACAACGAAGAAACAACTATATCGATATAGTTGTTTCTTCGTTGATGTTCTCTCCTTGTTGTTTGTTAGGCAACATTGTTCAATTGATTGCTTCTGACAAATATCCTGTGTTTCTCACGCAGAAGCAAATCACAAAATAATTAATTTTTATTTGATAGATATTTTTCAGAGTTTGGGAGAGAAAACCAGAAAAAAACCTTTCAATTTAAAATATAGACCGCATTAATATATATTGAGATTTTTTTCCCTTTCTAGTATTTGGGCATCATTGAAATCAAACGGGTGATCGTTATCCTGCATATGACATGACAATGCACAAGATCTCTTTCCAATTTTTTACACTTTTTCTTCCATTGTTAAGTCAATCTGCATTTGGCACGCGTGCTATATACATGATTATGATTATACTGACCCTGCCAAGTCTTTCCAAAGGAGATCCCTCAGAATCTTCTAGAAGCTTGTGCGACTGTAGAGTCAGTTGTGTTCTTTTTCAACAGTGTTACTCTATCCTTACGGAAGCTTAGATACAGCACTGTTAATTTTTGAATCGACAGTGAATGGTGTCCACTATCCCTTGGGTAGATCTCCGGCTCGCTCAGTTCACTGAGCTTGAAGTACTCATCACTCAATTCAAATTAGCCACCGTGCTTTTTTTTTTTCAAGTTCCTTTAACATATATGGCTATCAATACAGTTTGGATGTTAGCTTTACCGTAGATCGAAAAAAATTGCGGTTATGGGACCTCCTTTAGGAACGCAATTGCCTCTTCTACAAAACCGAACGTAATTTGATATAGATCTACCGAATATAGTTATTTATAAAATCGCCCCAGGGCCACGATACATACATTTCAACTCGGAAATGATGCTATTTCCCTCAAACTCCTCCCAAGTCCCAAGTCCTCCCAAAATCACACACCTTACAAAAAACTCCGATTCTCCGACACTAGTGGTTCAGGAGATATTGCATCTTGAATCCACGCATGCGCAGGCCCTCACCAGGGGATTCTATGGAGGAATAGCATTCGCCACCCCGATATCCCAATCCTCTCTGACGAAAACACCAGCAGTTAAATCACTGATGGTCGGCTCATGCGCATAACGAAAAATGCCCGTAAGGGGTAACATCGATTTCAAAATTAGCCCCAGGGCCACTGTACGAACACTTCAATTCGGAAACAACGCTACATCCCCCAAACTTACTTGTCCGTGCACTGAATTGCCATGCATATTCTTTTAAAACCTCACAATATTGGCTCAGCACTCCCGACATAACCCGTACAACTCAAAAACAGTCACTTCTCTTCTGCGCATGCGCAATCTACTTGTGGCTGAAAATCCTCTCAAAATCACACAACTTACAAAAAACTCCGATTCTCCAACACTAGTGGTTTAGGAGATATCGCATCTTGATTCCACGCATGCGCAGACCCTCACCAGGGGATTCTATAGAGGAATAGCATCCACCACCCCTAAACTCCAATCCTCTCTGACGAAAACTTCAGCAGTTAAATCACTGATGGTCTGCTCATGCGCATAATGAAAAATGCCCGTAAAGGGTACCATCAATTCAAAATTAGCCCCAGGGCCACGGTACGGACACTTCAACTCGGAAACAACGTTACATCCCCCAAACTAACTTGTCCTTGCACTGAATTGCCATAAATATTGTTTTAAAACCTCACAATATCGCTCAGCACTCCCAACATAACCCACACAACCCAAAAACAGTCACTTCTCTTCTGCGCATGCGCAATATACTCGCGGCTAAAAGTCCTCTCAAAATAACACACCTTACAAAAACTCCGATTCTCCAACACTAGTGGTTCAGGAGATATCGCATCTTCAATCCACGCATGCGCAGACCCTCACCAGGGGATTCTATGGAGTAACAATTCGCCACCCCAAAACCCCAATCCTCTCTGACGAAAACTAAAGCAGTTAAATGACAGTTAAATGACTCATCTGCGCATGCGCATAACGAAAAATGCCCGGAAAGCGCAGCATGAATATCAAAAAAATTGGCTTCAGAATTTCAAGCAAAATATTCCACAAAATAGAGCAATTTTTTGAATTTTTTCATGTCACGTGATCTTCACGAAATTTTGTAGAATTGTTTGCTTTAATCTTTTGCATCTAACTACTGAGTTTCTATTCAATGAGATCAATATCTAACGAGTTAATGTGGAAACAAAATTTTAAAATTTTTGAAATTTTTTTTTGTCACTTTATGGCCATCCGGTCAGTCACAAAAAACTCCGATTCTTCAACACTAGTGGTTCAGGAGATATCGCATCTCGAATCCACGCATGCGCACCGGCACCGGGGGATTCTATGGAGGAATAGCATCCTCCACCCCAAAACCCCAATCTTCTCAGAAGAAAACTCGAGCAGTTAAATTATTTCTCGTCTGCTTATGTGACTAACAAAAAATGCCCAAAAGAGGCAGTTACACCTCCAGTCGTTCACCGTTCAGACAAATTTTGAAAACCAATTTAAAATTCCACACATCGTTTACGCATTAATTCAATTGCCATGCTAGTATGTGGTCCATATATTAATCAGTTGCCCTCGTACATATCGACTGGATTCAGATAAACGCGCAAAAAATACATCGGAACGAAATCTGTTCACCAGATGTTCCATGTAGGAATTCGAAATGAAATAATTTGTCCACTTTGGATGTTCAAAATTATTATTTTTTTTTAGGCAGTGGTCTGTTCGCAGTGAAATTTTGCACACCCCAAGAGGTCATAATTCGTCACCGAAGTGCAAAAACTGAACTCGATCCGATATTTCGTTTTGGAATTTCAAGCAAAATATTCCGCTGATAATTAAAAAAAATTTAAATTTTTTCTACTCATGCTATCCCCACGAAATTTTGCACAAGTGTTTTCATTGGTACTTCGAATCTAACTACCGAGCTTCAATTCAATCGGATAAGTATTTTTCGAGTTATAGTGAAAACAAAATTTCAATTTCATTTTCAAATAGTTGGCTTTTTGCGCGCGTGTTCCGCAAGGAACAGCGTGCTATCATTTCGTCACAATGTCTGTATATATCGAATTTTTTTTCGAAAATGGTCTCAAACGATTGGGTTCGACTCCCTGATGAAGAATTTGACGTCAAATTCAATTCTGTCCGTCAGGTCCGGCCGGCCGTTAGCACGATAACTCTCTAACGGAACGATTTAGAGCGTTGAAATTTGCAATGTAGTTTTGTAGCGTAAATATCTCGGACAAGTTCGTTAACGGGCGAAATCCAGCAAGCGGTTTCGTAGTTAAGGCCGTTTTTAGTCAAAACGTTTTTTATGAATATTTCCGGAACCGATCACTCGATCTTTCTGAAATTTGGCATCAAATTGTAGAATCATGACCTTTATATGCCTGTGAAGTTTTGTTCTGACCGGACGGCCCTAAAGTGGCAAAAAAAAATGTCAAAAATTTTTAAATTTTGTTTTCACGATAACTCGAAAAATACTGATCTGATTAAATTGGAACTCAGTAGAAATTTAAAAGTTATTTCGGGAAAATTAGTCTCAACAATCGGCTATCAATCTCTTTATTGTATCATAACCAAGCTTTCGGAAAACATCGTTTCCTTCCTCAGGGTGCTAAAAAATTCATGGTAATAAAGTAAACTAACAAGAAAATGGCAAAACAAAAACTGTAAAAATTTGATACTTACAACAATGTGAAAAAAACTTCGTTAAAATTATAAAAAATTGGTTCAAGCACTGACGTGAAGTCAGAAGCTTTTGCGCGTATGTTCTATTGTCCATTCTTCTGTATTGGACACCCTTAATCGAATTTAACATGGTAAATTCGAATTAAGTGTCCAATACAGGAGAATGGACAACATAATTAACCATGTTAAATTCGATTAAGGGTGTCCAATACAGAAGAATGGACAATAGAACATACGCGCAAAAGCTTCTGACTTCACGTCAGTGCTTGAACCAATTTTTTTTTCGTGATTTTTTTTTAATTTTCTAGGGGTGCGGTTCTTAATAATTTTTTTTTCGTCATTTTTTTCAAATTTTCTAGTGGTACGGTTCTTACAAAATTTTAAACACGTCTTTATGTTGATTTTCTACTACTAGTTACCAAGCTTCAATTCAATCGAATATTTATTTTTTGAGTTATCAAGGAAATAATATTCCAGGTGGATATAACTCGGAAACCGTTGGACCGATTATGCCCAAAAACGAACTCAACTCTCCCTTTCGGATACGCAACCTACCCTGAAAATTGCAAGTCCCTATCTCCTTTCGTTCGAAAGTTATCGAGGCAACGGTCACCCATCTACTGAACTCACACAAGAATGCTCGAATCTCCAACAATATTCAAATGATCGTGTTAAAAATAGAAACTTGGCAAAAGAGTTAGGTTATGAACGCTCTTGCAAAATTTCAGCAATTTCAAACAAATAGTTACTGATATATAGAATTTTTTTTTTTTATTTTCAATGATTTATTAAAAATTTTCTATGAATGCTATCCTCACCAAATTTTGCAAACATTTTCGCGTTGGCATTCTACAACTAATAACCATGTTTGAATTCAATCGGTTCAGTATTTTTCGAGTTAATGAGGAACAAAAAACCACCAAATTTCAGAAAATTTCAGATCGCTATAACTCTGAAACCGTTTGGCCGATTATGCTCATAAGCAAACTCAAGTGTCGCATTCAGATGCACAACCTAACCTGAAATTTTCAAGCCGCTATCTCTTTCCGTTCTCAGGTTATCGTGACAACAAAAATATTTTTTTATAATTTTTTTAAAATTTTGTAGCCATACGATTCGCCCAAAATTCCACAAACGTGCTAAGGTTCATATTCTACATCTACTCACCAAGTTTCAGTTCGATCCGATTTATATTGGTTGAAAACAAAATTATTACTCGGAAACCACTGGGCCGATTATGCCCATTAACGAACTTGTCCGTCGTATTGCGATGCGCAACCCACCCTGAAAAATTCAATTCGAAAGTTACAGACATTTGGGCAAAACTATAAAGCGATGTTCCCCAGAACATACGCGCAAAAATTACAACAGGATACAGCCCAATGACCAACCATATCATCAATTCAAATTGCAACATCAATAATGAAAAACTCCTGAAGAAAAATTTTTGTTTCAAAACTTTTAGACGTCTAAAATGGACATTTAAAATATTAACACAGATTGTAGAGGCATCAGCGCCATCTATTGTAATCTTATTAAATTAGCTAATGACCGTCCTAAGAAAAAGATTCAGGTTCCTCCTACCAACCATGGTATTGATTGAAGATTTCTGTTTTAAATCAATATTTTTGACATAATATTAATCATGTCAAGTGTCAACTTAACCCTTCCAGAATCTTTTATATATTTCCGTTGATGGTTGTTTCCGTTAATATTACTCCATGTTTTCATTTATGAAGTGTATGTCCATTTTAGACGTCTAAAAGTTTTAAAACAAACATTTTTCTTCAGGAGTTTTTCATTATTGATGTTGCAATTTGAATTGATGATATGGTTGGTCATTGGGCTGTATCCTGTTGTAATTTTTTATAATTTTAACGAAGTTTTTCTCACATTGTTGTAAGTATCAAATTTTTACAGTTTTTCTTTTGCCAATTTCTTGTTAGTTTACTTTATTACCATGTATTTTTTAGCACCCTGAGGAAGGAAACGATGTTTTCCGAAAGCTTGGTTATGATGCAATAAAGAGATTAATAGCCGATTGTTGAGACTAATTTTCCCGAAAAAACTTTTAAAATTAAACTTACAAAGTAGTCGCTACTTCCACCTATTGAAACTCAGTAGTTCGCTGCAAAAGACCAAAGCAAACACTATAGCAAAATTTCGTGAAGATCACGTGACATGAAAAATATCAAAAAATTACTACTATTTTGCGGAATACTGTGCTTGAAATGCCGAAACCTATTTTTTTGAGGTTCATGCTGCCATTCCGGGCATTTTCCGTATTGCGCATGCGCAGATGAGTCATTTAACTGCTGTAGTTTTCGTCAGAGAGGATTGGGGTTTTGGGGTGGCGGATGCTATTCCTCCATAGAATCCAGATCCCTGATGAGAGTCTGCGCATGCGTGGATTAAAGATGCGATATCTCCCAAACCACTAGTGTTGGAGAATCGGAGTTTTTTGAAAGGATTGTGATTTTGAAAGGACTTTTAACCGCGAGTAGATTGCGCATGCGCAGAAGAGAAGTGACTGTTTTTGGGTTGGATGAGTTATGTTGGGAGTGCTGAGTCGATGTTGTGAGATTTTAAAAGAATATTCATGGCAATTTAGTGCAAGGACAAGTCAGTTTGGCGGATGCAGCTTTGTTTCCGAGTTGAAGTTTCCGTACCGTGGCCCTGGGGCTAATTTTGAAATTGATGTTGCCCCTTACAGGCATTTTTTCGTTATGCGCATGAGCAGACCATCAGTGATTTAACTGGGGGTGTTTTCGTCATAGAGGATTGGGGTTTTGGGGTGGCGGATGCTATTCGTCCATAGAATCCCCTGGTGAGGGTCTGCGCATGCGTGGGTTAAAGATGCGATATCTCCTGAACCACTGATGTTGGATAATCGGAGTTTTTTGTAAGTTGTGTGATTTTGAGAGGACTTTCAGCCGCGAGTAGATTGCGTATGCGCAGAACAGAAGTGACTGTTTTTAGGTTGTAAGGGTTATGTCGAGAGTGCTGGGCCAATATTGTGAGGTTTTAAAAGAATATTCATGGCAATTCAGTGCACGGAGAAGTCAGTTTGGGGGATGTAGCGTTGTTTCCGAGTTGATGTGTCCGTACCGTTGCCCTGGGGCTAATTTTGAAATCGATGTTACCCCATACGGGAAGGTTTCGTTATGCGCATGAGCAGACCATCCGTGATTTAACTGCTGCTGTTTTCGTCAGAGAGGATTGGGATTTTGGGGTGGCGGATGCTATTCCTCCATAGAATCCAGATCCCTGATGAGGGTCTGCACATGCGTGGATTAAAGATGCGATATCTCCCGAACAACTAAAGTTGGAGAATCGGAGTTTTTTGTAAGGAGTGTGATTTTGAAAGGACTTTTAGCCGCGAGTAGATTGCACATGCGCAGAAGAAAAGTGACTGTTTTTGGGTTGTATGGGTTATGTTGGGAGTGCTGAGCCGATATTGTGAGGTTTTAAAAGAATATTCATGGCAATTCAGTGCAAGGACAAGTCAGTTTGGGGGATGTAGCGTTGTTTCCGAGTTGAAGTGTGCGTACCGTGACCCTGGGTCTAATTTTGAAATTTATGTTACCCCTTACGGGCATTTTTCGTTATGCGCATGAGCAGACCATCCATGATTTAACTGCTGGTGTTTTCGTCAGAGAGGATTGGGGTTTTGGGGTGGCGGATGCTATTCCTCCATAGATTCCCCTGGTAAGGGTCTGCGCATGCGTGGATTAAAGATCGATATCTCCTGAACCACTGATGTTGGATAATCGGAGTTTTTTGTAAGGTGTGTGATTTTGAGAGGACTTTCAACCGCGAGTAGATTGCGCATGCGCAGAACAGAAGTGACTGTTTTAAGGTTGTAAGGGTTATGTCGAGAGTGCTGGGCCAATATTGTGAGGTTTTAAAAGAATATTCATGGCAATTCAGTGCACGGAGAAGTCAGTTTGGGGGAAGTAGCGTTGTTTCCGAGTTGATGTGTCCGTACCGTTGCCCTGGGGCTAATTTTGAAATCGATGTTACCCCATACGGTAAGGTTTCGTTATGCGCATGAGCAGACCATCCGTGATTTAACTGCTGCTGTTTTCGTCAGAGAGGATTGGGATTTTGGGGTGGCGGATGCTATTCCTCCATAGAATCCAGATCCCTGATGAGGGTCTGCACATGCGTGGATTAAAGATGCGATATCTCCCGAACCACTAAAGTTGGAGAATCGGAGTTTTTTGTAAGGAGTGTGATTTTGAAAGGACTTTTAGCCGCGAGTAGATTGCACATGCGCAGAAGAAAAGTGACTGTTTTTGGGTTATATGGGTTATGTTGGGAGTGCTGAGCCGATATTGTGAGGTTTTAAAAGAATATTCATGGCAATTCAGTGCAAGGACAAGTCAGTTTGGGGGATGTAGCGTTGTTTCCGAGTTGAAGTGTGCGTTCCGTGACCCTGGGTCTAATTTTGAAATTGATGTAACCCCTTACGGGCATTTTTCGTTATGCGCATGAGCAGACCATCAGTGATTTAACTGCTGGTGTTTTCGTCAGAGAGGATTGGGGTTTTGGGGTGGCGGATGCTATTCCTCTATAGAATCCCCTGGTGAGGGTCTGCGCATGCGTGGATTGAAGATGCGATATCTCCTGGACCACTAGTGTTGGAGAATCGTAGTTTTTTTTTGGGAGGACTTTCAGCCACGAGTAGATTGCGCATGCGCAGACGAGAAGTCACTGTTTTTGGGTTGTATGGGATATGTTGGGAGTAATTAGTTGATATTGTCAGGTTTTAACAGAATATTCATGTCAATTCAGTGCACGGACACAAGTCAGTTTGGGGAAAGCAGCGTTGTTTCCGAGTTGAAATGTCTGTATGGTGGCCCTGAGGCAAATGTATGAATAACTATATTCGGTAGATCTATATTAAAATACGTACAGATTTGGAGAAGAGGCAATTGCGTTCCTAACGGAGGTCCCACAACCACAATTTTTTTCGATCTACGGTAAAGCTAAGAGCCAAACTGTATTGATAGCTATATTTGTTGAAGGAACTTGAAAAAAATAGGTTCAAGCACTGACGTGAAGTCAGAAGCTTTTGCGCGTATGTTCTATTGTCCATACTTCTGCATTGGACACCCTTAATCGAATTTACCATGGTAAATTATGTTGTCCATTCTCCTGTATTGGACACTTAATTCGAATTTACCATGGTTAATTCGAATTGAGAGTGTCCAATACAGGAGAATGGACAACATAATTTACCATGGTAAATTCGATTAAGGGTGTCCAATGCAATGAATTATGTTGTCCATTCTCCTGTATTGGACACTCTCAATTCGAATTTACCATGGTAAATTCGAATTAAGTGTCCAATACAGAAGAATGGACAACATAATTTACCATGTGTATTGGACACTCTCAATTCGAATTTACCATGGTAAATTCGAATTAAGTGTCCAATACAGGAGAATGGACAACATAATTTACCATGGTAAATTCGATTAAGGGTGTCCAATACAGAAGTATGGACAATAGAACATACGCGCAAAAGCTTCTGACTTCAGGTCAGTGCTTGAACCAATTTTTTTTTTTGTGATTTTTTATAAATTTTCTAGGGGTACGGTTCTTGAAATTTTTTTTTCGTCATTTTATTCAATTTTTCTAGGGGTACGGTTCTTACAAAATTTTAAACACGTCTTTATGTTGATTTTCTACTACTAGTTACCAAGCACCAATTCGATCGAATATTTATTTTTTGAGTTATCAAGGAAATAATATTCCAGATGGGTATAACTCGGAAACCGTTAGACCGATTATGCCCAAAAACGAACTCAACTCTCCCTTTCGGATACGCAACCTACCCTGAAAATTGCAAGTCCATATCTCCTTTGGTTCGAAAGTTATCGAGGCAACGGTCACCCATCTACTGAACTTGCACAAGAATGCTCGAATCGCCAACAATATTTAACCGATCGTATTAAAACTTGAAACTTGGCAGTAGAGTTATGTTATGAAGGCTCTTGCAACATTTCAGCAATTTCAAACGAATAGTTACTGATATATAGAATTTTTTTTTTATTTTCAATGATTTATTAAAAATTTTCTACAAATGCTATCCTCACCAAATTTTGCAAACATTTTCGCGTTGGCATTCTACAACTAATAACCATGTTTGAATTCAATCGGTTCAGTATTTTTCGAGTTAATGAGGAACAAAAAACCACCAAATTTCAGAAAATTTCAGATGGCTATAACTCTAAAATCGTTTGGCTGATTATGCTCATAAACAAACTAAAATGTCACGTTCTGGTACACATCCTAACCTGAAAATTTCAAGCCGCTATCTCATTCCGTTCTCAAGTTATCGTGACAACAAAAATATTTTTTAATAATTTTTTTAAAATTTTCTAGCCATACGATTCGCACAAAATTTCACAAACGTGCTTAGGATCATATTCTACAACTACCCATCAAGTTTCAATTCGATCGGATTTATATTGGTTGAAAACAAAATTATTACTCGGAAACCACTGGGCCGATTATGCCCATTAACGTACTTGTCCGTCGTATTGGGATGCGCCACCTACCCTGAAAATTTCAAGTTGCTAGCTCTTTTCGTTCTCAAGTTATCGTGGCAACGGCCGGACGGACAGAATCAAATTTGACCTCGAATTCTTCATTGGGGAGTCGAACTTAATCGTTTGAGACCATTTTCGTCAAAAAATTCGAAAGTTACAGACATTTGGGCAAAACTATAACGCGATGTTCCCCAGAACATACGCGCAAAAAAGCACTGACGTGAAGTCAGTACTCTTTGGCGCGCGTGTTCACGATGGCTAATTTGAATTGAATGATGAGTCCTTTTTGCGCGTATGTTCTGTGGAACATAGCGTTATCATTTTGCCCAAATGTCTGTAATTTTCGATTTTTTTTTCCGAAAGTGGTCTCAACGATTGGGTTTGACTGCCCGATGATGAATTCGAGGTCAAATTTGATGCTGTCCGGCAGGCTGACCGTTGCCACGATAACTTGAGAACGGAAAGAGCTAGCATAATCGACCCAATGGATTCCGAGTAATAATTTTGTTTTTTAACCAATACAAATCCGATCGAATTGAAACTTGGTGAGTAGTTGTAGAATACAAATCTAAGAACGTTTGTGAAATTTTGGGAGAATCGTATCACTAGAAAATTAAAAAAAAATTATTAAAAAATATTATGTATGTCACGATAACCTGAGAACGAATAGAGACTTGAAATATTCAAGTATTTATGGTAGGTTGTGTATCTGAATGCGACATTTGAGTTTGTTTATAGGCATGTTGGTTGTTATTTCCTCAATAACTCGAAAAATACAAAACCGATTAAATTCAAAAATGGTTATTACTCGTGGAATGCCATCGCAAAAATTCTTGCAAAATTTCGTGAGGATCGTAATACTAGAAAATGTTTAAAAAATCATTGAAAAAAATTCTATATACATATCATGAACTATTGTCCGACATCTCTGAAATTTTGCGAGAGCCTTCAGAACGTAACTTTACTGCCAAGTTCCTAGTTTGAACAAGATCAGTTCTATATCGTTGGAGATCCGAGCAGCCTTGTGTCAGTACAGTAGTGGGATGGGTGACCGTTGCCTCGATAACTCTCTAACGAAAAGAAATAGGGACTTGCAATTTTAAGGGTTGGTTCCGTATCTGAATGGGAGACTTAAGTTCTTTTTTGGTCATAATCGGTCCAACGGTTTCGAAGTTGTACCCACCTGGAATATCATTTCCTCGATAACTCGAAAAATATAGACTCGATCGAATTGAAGCTTGGTAACTAGTTTTAGAATATCGAAATAAAGACGTGTGTAAAATTTCGTGAGAACCGAATCGAAATTTCAAAAAAATTACGAAAAAAAATTGGTTCAAGCACTGACGTGAAGTCAGAAGCTTTTGCGCGTATGTTCTATTGTCCCTTCTCCTGTATTGGACACTCTTAATCGAATTTACCACGTCAGTGCTTGAACCAATTTTTTGCGCGTATGTTCTGGGGAACATCGCGTTATAGTTTTGCCCAAATGTCTGTAACTTTCGAATTTTTTGACAAAATTGGTCTCAAACGATTTAGTTCGACTCCCCAATGAAGAATTCGAGGTCAAATTTGATTCTGTCCGTCCGGCCGTCCGTTGCCACGATAATTTGAGAACGAAAAGAGCTAGCGACTTGAAATTTTCAGGGTGGGTGGCGCATCGCAATACGACGGACAAGTTCGTTAATGGGCATAATCGGCCCAGTGGTTTCCGAGTAATAATTTTGTTTTCAACCAATATGAATCCGATCGAATTGAAACTTGGTGAGTAGTTGTAGAATATGAAGCTAAGCACGTTTGTGAAATTTTGGGTGAATCGTATGGCTAGAAAGTTTTAAAAAAATTATTAAAAAATATTTTTGTTGTCACGATAACCTGAGAACGGAAAGAGATAGCGGCTTGAAAATTGCAGGTTAGGTTGTGCATCTGAATGCGACATTTGAGTTTGTTTATGAGCATAATCGGCCAAACGGTTTTAGAGTTATAGCCATCTGAAATTTTCTGAAATTCGGTGATTTTTTGTTCCTCATTAACTCGAAAAATACTGAACCGATTGAATTCAAACATGATTATTAGTTGTAGAATGCCAACTGAAAACGTTTGCAAAATTTGGTGAGGATAGCATTTGTAGAAAATGTTTAATAAAACATTGAAAATAAAAAAAAAATATTCTATATATCAGTAACTATTCGTTTGAAATTGCTGAAATTTTGCAAGAGCGTTCATAACCTAACTCTTCTGCCAAGTTTCAAGTTTTAACACGATCGGTTGAATATTGTTGGAGATTCGAGCATTCTTGTGTGAGTTCAGTAGAAGGGTGACCGTTGCCTCGATAACTTTCGAACGAAAGGAGATAGGGACTTGCAATTTTCAGGGTAGGTTGCGTATCCGAAAGGGAGAGTTGAGTTCGCTTTTGGGCATAATCGGTTCAACGGTTTCCGAGTTATATTACCATAGTAAATTCGAATTGAGAGTGTCCAATACAGGAGAATGGACAACATAATTAACCATGGTAAATTCGATTTAGGGTGTCCAATACAGAAGAATGGACAATAGGACATACGCGCAAAAGCATCTGACTTCACGTCAGTGCTTGAACCAATTTTTTATCTATGTAATGTGCAGTCTACATTACCAAATGGTGAAATAGAAACGAAGCTCTTCAAATATTAAATCCTCATATATTTTTTTCGTTTTTAAGTACTTATGATATTTTCGCGCGGATGTTCTGGGGGACAGCGTGCTAAATTTTGCCCAAATGTATGTAAATTTTGGAATTTTTTGCCGAAAATGGTCTTAATAACCACCAATACCATGATAACTTGAGAACGGAAAGAGATAGCGACATGAAATTTTCAGGGTAGGTGCGTGTCCAAATGCGACGGACAAGTTCGTTAATCGTTAATCGGCCCAACGGTTTCCGAGTACAAATTTTGTTTTCAACCAACACAGATCTGATCAGATTGGAACTTGGTAACTAGTTACAGAATATCGACATAAAGACTTATGTGAAATTTTGTGAGGATCACAAGACAATTTTAAAAAAATTATTAAAAAATATTATTTATCTCACGATACTTGACAACAGACTAGCAATTTTTAAGGTAGGTTGCGTATTCGAATGTGACATTTGAGTTAGGCATAATTGAGTTTATCGATATTGAAATCACCACTTACAATTATTGTGCTTAAATTTTTAGATTTTTTTTCTAAAACCTGCTCAAATTCCTTAAGATCCAATAAAGCCATGTACAGGATGAGTCTTTGAGTTGTACATACATTAATTTTAACCATAGATTCTTAACATCATATGAAAGACTTCAATTCTGTCCTTTCGGCCGTTGGCACGATAACTCTCGAACGAAACGAGTTAGAGGATTGAAATTTGCTGGGTAGGTTTGGACCGTAAATATCTCAGACGAGTTCGTTAACAGACGAAATCCAACAAGCGGTTTCGGAGTTAAGGCCGTTTTTAGTGAAAACATTTTTTATGAATATTTCCGGAACCGATCCCTCAATTTATCTGAAATTTGGCATGAAATTGTAGAATCATGACCTCTATACGCATGCGAAGTTTTGTACTGATCGGATGGCCATAAAGTGAGAACAAAAGTTTTCAAAAATTTTAAAATTTTGTTTCCACGTTAACTCGAAAAATACTGATCTGAATGAATTTAAACTCAGTAGTTATATGCAAAAGACCAAAGCAAACACTTTTGCAAAATTTCGTGACGATCACATGACATGAAAAAATTACTACTAGTTTGCGGAATATTTTGCTTGAAACTCCGAAACCTATTTTTGCGCGTATGTTCTGGGGAACATCGTGTTATCATTTTGCCCAAATGTCTGTAATTTTCGAATTTACTTCCTGATGAAGAATTCGAGGTCAAATTTGATTCTGTCCGGCCGGCCGGCCCTTGCCACGATAACTTGAGAACGGAAAGAGATAGCGACTTGAATTTTTCAGGGTAGGTGGTGTATCCCAATACGACGGACAAGTTCGTTAATGAGCAAAATCGGCCCAATGGTTTCTGAGTAATAATTTTCTCTACAACCAATACTAATCCGATCGAATTGAAACTTGGTGAGTAATTGTAGAATATAAACCTAAGGACGTTTGTGGAATTTTGTGAGAATTGTATGGCTAGAAAATTAAAAAAAAAAATTATTAAAGAATATTATTTATGTCACGATATCCTAAGAACGGAAAGAGATAGTAATTTGAAATTTTCAGGATAGGTTGAGAAACTGAATGTGCCATTTGACTTTGTTTATAGGCATAATCGGCAAAACGGTTTTGGAGTTATACCCATGTGAAATTTGGTTGTTATTTTCTCAAGTATTCGAAAAATACAAAACCGATCCAATTCAAATATTGTCATTAGTTGTAGAATGCCAACGCAAAAATTCTTGCGAAATTTCGTGAGAATCGCATTACTAAAAAGTTTTTAAAAAATCATAGAAAATTATTGAAAAAAATTCTATATGTCAGAAACTATTCGTCCGACATCGCTGAAATTTTGCGAGAGCTTTCAGAACCTAACTCTATTACCAAGTTCCGAATTTGAACATGATCGGATCTATATTGTTGGAGATCCGAGCAGCCTCGTGTAAGTTCAGTAGCCTGATGGGTGACCGTTGCCTCGATAACTCTCGGACGAAAGGAGATACGGACTTGCAATTTTCAGGATAGGTTGCACATCTGAATGGGAGAGATAAGTTCGCTGTTGGCCATAATCGGACCAAAGGTTTCGGAGTTATACCCATCTGGAATATCATTTCCTCGATAACTCAAAAAATATAGACTCGATCGAATTGAAGCTTGCAATTTTCAGGATAGGTTGCACATCTGAATGGGAGAGATAAGTTCGCTGTTGGCCATAATCGGACCAAAGGTTTCGGAGTTATACCCATCTGGAATCTCATTTCCTCGATAACTCAAAAAATATAGATTCGATCGAATTAAAGCTTGGTAACTAGTTGTAGAATATCGACATGACGACGGATGTAAAATTTTGTGAGGACCGTACCACTAGACATTTTTTTAAAAATTACGAAAAATATATTATGTATCTCATGATTCCTTGAGAACGGAAAGAAATAGCGACTTGCAATTTTCAGGGTAGATTGCGCATCTGAATGTTACATCTTAGCTCGTCAACTAGCATAATCGGCCAGATGGTTTTGGAGTAATAACAATCTGAAATCTGGTTGTTATTTCCTCAATAACTCAAAAAATACAAATCCGATCCAATTCAAACATGGTTATTAATTAGTTGTAGAATGCCAATGCGAGAAATCTTGCAAAATTTCGTGAGGATCGTAGAGCACCAGAAAATTATAAAAAAATCATTGAAAAAAAAATTGTTCAAGCACTGACGTGAATTCAGAAGCTTTTGCGTAAATTGCTAAATTCGATTAAGAGTGTCCAATACAGAAGATTGGACAAGAGAACATACGCACAAAAGCTTCTGACTTCACGTCAGTGCTTGAAACAATTTTTTTTTTAAATTCATGCCGCCCGGGCATTTTTCGTTATTCGCATGCGCAGATGAGAAGTGATTTGACTGCTGGAGTTTTCGTCAGAGAGGATTGGGGTTTTGAGGTGGCGGATGCTATTACTCCATAGAATCCCCTGGTGATGGTCCGCGCATGCGTGGATTCAAGAAGCGATATCGCCTGAACCACTTGTGTTCGAGAATCGGAGTTTGTTGTAAGGTGTGTGATTTTGAGAGGACTTTCAGCTGCGAGTAGATTGCGCATGCGCAGAGGAGAAGTGACTGTTTTTGGGTTGTATGGGTGATGATGGGAGTGCTGAGCCGATATTGTGAGGTTTTTAAAGAATATTCATGGCAATTCTGTGCACCGACAAGTCAGTTGGGGGTAATAGCGTTGTTTCCGAGTTAAAGTGTCCGTACCGTGGCCCTGGGGCTAATTTTGAAATTCATGTTACCCCTTACGGTGATTTTAAGAGGACTTTCAGCCACGAGTAGACTACGCATGCGCAGAGGAGACGTGGCTCTTTTTGTGTTGTATGGCTTATGTTGGGTGCGGTTTACGTTTAGCGGTCATGGATTTTGTGCTGAGCCAATATTGTGAGGTTTTAAAAGAAAATTCAGGGCAATTCTGCAAACGGACAAGTCAGAGGAAATATCGTTGTTTTCGAGTTGAAATGTCTGTATCGTGACCCTGGGGCCAATTTATAAATAACTATATTTGGAAAATCTATATTAAATAACTGTAGGATTTGGAGGATAGGCGAAGAAATTGCGTTCCTAATTCGAAATTCACCCCTTTCGGACATTTTTCGTTTCACGCATAAGCGGACAAGAAGTGATTTAACTGCTAGAGTTTTCGTCTGAGAGGATTGGGGTTTTGAGGTGCTGGGTGCTATTCCTCCATAGAATCCCCTCGGAAGTGTCCGCGCATGCGTGGATTGGACCTTTGATATCTCCTGAATCATTGGCATTGAAGAATCAGAATTTTGTGTGAAGTGTTGTGAGGACTTTAAGCCACGAGTAGATTGCGCATGCGCGGAGTAGACGTGGCTCTTTTTGAGTTGTATGGCTCATGTTGGGAGTGGTTTGCGTATAGCGGTTATGTATTTGGTACTGAACTGTTATTTTGAGGATTTAAGTGTAATTTCATGGCAATTCTTCGCACGGACAAGTCAGTTTCGAGGAAATAGCGTTGTTTCCAAGTTGAAATGTCTGTATCGTGGCCCTGGGGCCATTTCATAACTAACTATATACGTTCGGATTTGGAGAATATGCAATTGCGTTCCTAACAGGAGGTCCATAACCGCTATTTTTTTTTATTTCGATCTACGGTAAAACTAATAGCCAAACTGTATTGATAGCCAGATTTGTTAAAGAACCTTGAAAAAATATAAAAAATCACTGATGAAAATTCAGTACTTTTTGGCGCGCCTGTTCACGTTGGCTAATTTGATTGATGAGTATTTCAAGCTCAGAGGATAGAGCGAGCCGGAGATCTACCAAGAGGGTAGTGGACACCATTCACTGTCGGGTCAAATCTAATGCGGATTGCCTTTACAATGAAATAAAATGGCTAAAAAAACATTGACGTGGGGTCAATCTGTTTTAGCGCACGTGCTATAAGCATGATTATGATTATACTGACCCTCCCAAGTCTTCCCCAAGGAGATCCCTCAGAAGCTCCTTCGAGCTTGTGCTACTAAGGAGAGTCAGTTGTGTTCTTTGACAACTTTGGTACTCTATCCTTATGCCAGCTTAGATACAGCACTGTTAATTTTTGACCCAACAGTGAAATGTGTCCCCTACCCTCTGGGTAGATTTCCGGCTCGCTCTAACCACTGAACTTGAAACACTCATCGATCAATTCAAATTAGCCAACGTGAACACGAGCGCAAAAGAGTACTGACTTCACGTCAGTGCTTTTTGGGCGCATGTTCTAGGGGAACATCGTCCTATCATTTCGTCCAAATGTCTGTAATTTTCGAATTTCGAGCTGAAAATTGGCTAATAGACTAATTCGGACTCCCTGATCACGAATCCGGTGTCAGATTCTTGGGTGCCGTCCGGCCGGCCGGCCGGCCGGCCGGCCGTAAGCACGATAACAGGAGCACCGAAGGTCCTATCGACTTCAAACTTTCAGGGTAGGTTTCTGATCAAAATGCGACGGTTAAGTTCGTTAACGGGCAAAATCGGCCGGACGGTTTAGGAGTTATAGACATTTAAAATTTTGAGGTTATTTCCCTGATATTTCAGGAACTAAAGAAGATGTTGAATCAAAACTTGGTAGTCAGTTCGAGGATATAAACGCGCAACTTTTGGCAAAATTCTGTTATGATCGAAATGTTGGTAATTTTTAAAAAAATATTTCTTTTAATTTTTTCGAAAAAAAAATTTTTTTTTCGTGAACTATTCATCAGATTGCAACAAAAACTTGTACTAACGTCAATTGTAGTATTTTGCAACATTGTGCAAAATTTTGGCTCTATACGATTTCAATTTCTGGAGATATAAGACAAAATGTGTCAAATTTCCTGGGTCTCTCTCAGTATTTTCATCGATTATTCTATGAACTCTTTGAATTCCACCGAAAACAAATTCAAAGACATAAACATAAAGAATCAAGTCATAGTTTAGACGTCGAAAGAAGGACGATGTTGATCGACTTGAAAAGGTACCTATTTCAAGAAATGCAATAATGAAATGCTTAATTTTTTTTATGGTCACAGAAAATCGTCACAAAAATCTATTTACCTCATTTGACGGCTGTTTGTCAAATCAATTAATTCCAATGATTGATGTCAGATTTCCTACATACCAAGTTCAAACACATTTTATTATATGGAAAACACTTATTATGATCACGTTCTACAGGAATTGATACTAAATAGAAGCTAGATGAAGATTATTGTAATGGAAAATTTGTGTTCCAGAATAATATTAAGGTATTCAACATGATACTGCTTTTTTTCTTTACTGGTCAGTACGGGCCACAAGGAACATGCGCCCAAAAGCTCCTGTCCACAGGGCTTGAACCCATTTTTATATTATTATTTTGTAGCTCTGACATGATTTTTCTAAATAAAATGAATGTTGGTGTGAAGTTTCCTATGAATAGATTCATATTTTCCATATATAAGTATTTTCCTACTTCCACTGATTACCTAGTTATAGGCTCGTGGATTCATAAAACTAAACGAATTTAGCATAAAGGGAGTAGATAAGGTTTTTCTTGAGGCATATCAAGAATATGCAATCGTTTTAAGAAAAATTTAATTATTCTTCATCATTTCTCCTTAAACGCACCGCTTTTGAGATATTCTTCATTGAATTTTAAAATCAGAAACTCCAGAAATTTCACTGCTTTTATGGATCCACCCCTGAACGTTGGAATCCCGAATCAAGCTGTATACCAGGTTACCGTACCTTCCTCTCGTCCACCGTTAATGTCATGGACAATTTATATGCAGGAGTGTATAAGCACCTTGTGAAATCTATAAACGCTAGTTACATTTTACCTGAGATGAATCTGGAAAAATGGTAAATCAAAAAAGTGTTTTATTTGGTGAGAGGAATCTATGGTTTAAATTAATTTACAACTCAAAGAATCAGCCTGTATAGTTCTGCTGAGGTTTTTTTAGTGAGTAGCCCAAGAAGAACTGAAATATCACGCTCCTAAGAGTGTAACCCGAGGTGGAAGTAAAGTGAAAGCTGTATACTTACCGACACACAAGACACAGTTCATTATTCTCCTTGACAGCAAGATATCGCCCAGTCGTCAAATGCCTAATTCTCATTGGATGATACAAATTGATGAAACCCCCCGCCCACTTAGTCCTCGCGAGTTCTAACCTCCAAAGTGACCTGGCTTGTGACATAACACTTCCGCCTTCATACACCACAATACTGAAAAATATTAGGTTAAACCATTCATTCGATTCTAACTTGCTTTAAATACGAACTCACTTCTGCTCAGTACTCCAAGTGGATGGAATTGTAAGACACTCATCACCGCCATGGAAAAATCTCAGAACGTCTCCACCAAAAACGTAGCCGACGCATTTCATTTTCGAAATTCCGGTTCCGTACGGTTGTACGGACCAGTGGGTCACGTGGAAACTTGCGTTAACTACGGATTTATCGTCTTCTTTCGTCGTGTGCTGCGAAATAGATGAAAAAATTGATATCATTGAATAATAGTCACATAATATGGTAAATATATCTGAGCGGATCGAGTAGATTTTATGATCAGGTGATTTTCGAGCATCTAGGGATATCCAAACGCGATTGTTTATTATTATTGTTTAGTTCGAAATTCTAACCTAAATATACTGCTTCCGTCATATTAAAATTCCAAAAATATGAATAATGAATTATTATTGAATCTATCACATATAGAGAAGATATAGAGGTAATAGATACTCGATAGCGATTCAGAAGATGAGGAAATCAACCATGAAGAAAAAATATGGTAAATTGCCGAAGATACCGCTATGAGATTTACAGATAATCAATTTAGGCATCATTTTCGAATAACTCCGGTCGCCTTTTTTTAATAAAATTGCATGAGGTTCATGAAGATAACGTGCCGAGAGGACATCCTGAAGTCGCAATGGAGAAGCAAATAATGATTTGCGTGTGGTACCTTGCTAACTTAGAATCATGTTTAAAAAAAAACATACGTTCTTCCATATGTATTTTCGTATAACAGAAATGTTTTATGTTGTTCCTTGGCAAATTTCGCATTCATAAATCATTCTCAATTTTTTTTGGGTAATTATTTCGCTGAAAGTTTGACGGTTATATTGACATTGAAAATAGTTGATAGCTTGATCCGCTCCACCGATTTTGCTCGGACGTCACTCGAAAAGCTCCGAGAAAATCCGTGGAGCGGATCAAGCTATCAACTATTTTCAATGTCAATATAACCGTCAAACTTTCAACGAAATAATTACCCAAAAAAAAATTGAGAATGATTTATGAATGCGAAATTTGCCAAGGAACAACATAAAACATTTCTATTATATGAAAATACATATGGAAGAACGTATGTTTTTTTTTAAACATGATTCTAAGTTAGCAAGGTACCACACGCAAATCATTAATTGCTTGTCCATTGCGACTTCAGGATGTCCTCTCGGCACGTTATCTTCATGAACCTCATGCAATTTTATTAAAAAAAGGCGACCGGAGTTATTCGAAAATGATGCCTAAATTGATTATCTGTAAATCTCATAGCGGTATCTTCGGCAAAATACCATATTTTTTCTTCATGGATGATTTCCTCATCTTCTGAATCGCTATCGAGTATCTATTACCTCTATATCTTCTCTATATGTGATAGATTCAATAATAATTCATTATTCATATTTTTGAAATTTTAATATGGCGCAAGCAGTATATTTAGGTTAGAATTTCGAACTCAGAATAAACAATCGCGTTTGGATATCCCTAGATGCTCGAAAATCACGTGATCATAAAATCTACTCGATCCGCTCAGATGTATTTACCATATGTGACTAATTGTACAATAATTTTGAATATAAAAAATGCACTTTATGCATTGGATTTATCTGACTCTGGGACTATGGATGCTATCTAGAAATATTCAGTGCTATCATCACAGATTATTCAGAAATAGGAGGCGTCTTTATAAAATTTATTATAGCAAATATACAGTATCGGAAAGAAAATATCTTGGGTATTATCGTTCAATGAGAGCATAAAGAATAGCTTGCTTAATATTGAGAGAGCATTACAATTTCTCCTCGAATAGCGCTAAGAAGGGATATCGATTTGTTCCGCAAATAATGAGTCATGAGCCTTGATGCCTTGCCTTGCTATGATGTTCTGCGCCAGGCGTAGTGACGTCAGTTGAAGTGTCGAGTGGGGTAACAGGAGGGAAGGACATCATTGTGTTTCTCTTACTTATATGGTATTATAATATAATTAATTTCCTTGTTACTCACATAGTATTCTGTCTACAGTATTGTAAGAATATATCTTGGTTATTGTGGTTTGATGAGAGCGTAAAGAATAGCTTGCTAAATATCGATAGAGCACTACAATTTGTCCTCGAATAGCGCGAAAAGGGGATATCGAATTGTCGTTTGACGTCACCACACAGAGAACCACGGATCGAGTCACTGCCTGGCGTTTCGCTGTCTGGGCCCCTATTCACGAAATGTTGAGACTGTTGAGCAGCGATGCCAGATGTCGAATATAAAATTATGGTACAACGATGCCAGAATTATGGAATATTAGGGCAAATTATAGTACAATAATATATATGCATATTTTTTTATAATTAAAGTACTGTGATATTTTTCGGAATTTGAGAGAAAAAAACCAGAAAAAAGCCATTTAATAAGACGACTTGACATATTCGCTGAATAGTTTTGCGAAAAATATTGAATGGAAGAATCGATGGAAATTATGGTACAATTATTTATTATGGTACAATTATGGAATGCTCTAAATTTGAGGTATAAATTATGGTACAATTCCATAATTATGGTACATCTGGCATCGCTGCTGTTGAGAGAGATCTACGAGATTTATCACGTCAGTGACTCTGCGCAAACTCAGTATGTGAATTGTCGGTTGGAATGTGTTTCTCTACTACTAAATAGTGAGGGAGAAGTGAGATGAGATTTCTTGTAGGAGCTATCGCATTAAAATACTCATCTCTACGAACGTCGAGTATACGGGACCTGGAGTAGTGTCGAAGGTCGAAGTCAGTTGAAGAGTTGACTGGGGTAACAGGAGGGGAGGACAGCATTGTCAATTGTGGAAGTCGATGAATGCCACGACAAGCGGCCTGTTACACTCGGTGTTTTTTTCGATGAGTGTTTTTATACTTTGAGGGTGAATTGTGCATATGTTGCAATTTTTTTTCTGCTTTTTATAGAGATTTATTGATTTATTCATACAATCAGGAGGCCTCATAATTGTGAATTTTAATTGATAATTCCGTTTTTTTATAATGTTCAAATATGTTTTAGCATCTCAGTCATTTATACAAAGTGCAGACTTTGAGAAGATTGCAGCAGTATGATAAGGCTCTTCTCATTACGATTCGAAAGACAGAAATAAAATTTGAAAATTGTGTAACTTAAATAAATCAGATTAAAGATTCCAAATAATTCTATTTTCTTTCATTCAACAATTTTGAAACTTTATTAATTATGAATAATATTCTCTGTGTTTTACTGTTTGTAAATTATTATTATATAAAATCTACTGATAAAGATGATGAATAATAATGCTTTCTTCGATTAAGTTAAAGTTTTCAAATGCACCTTTATTTATAAATACTTGCAACTGAAAATCTCAAGTGTTTGTTTCCAATCAAAGAAAGTCAAACTAATTGAAATAAATTCAATGAAGTGTATATGTGTGGTGTGGATATTTTGTATATTTTCTAGTTTTTCTTCGATAGAGAATTATTATTTAACTTGCTTAGAGAATTTTCTGCTTTTATGTTTCATATCATCATATTTATTTTACATGTTATATGCTGAGCTGATACATTATTTTAAATCGCAATGATAATTTTCTATGGAGCACATATTATGCAATATCAATATGTGAAGGTTCACCCAGTGTTATATAACTATGACTCAGTTTTTGTATATAACTTTTTTATGATGGATTCACGGCCCTAGTTTCGTATGACATTTTCGTCTTGAAATTGAACACTCTACTGTTGGAAAAACTGGTTGAACCTTTAGGTACATATTTATATTACATAATGGTTTATATGCTCCCTAGAAAATTATACTTGCAATTTAAAATAATTTATGAGCTCTGTATCGAATACGTAAAAGAAATGTATCAGATACATACATGATTCATAAAAAGGACGTAACGGCTATGTCAATGTCATATAAAAGGTACGTATCAACTATGTAATTATTATATAAGATCAATGTATCAGCTACGTAAATGTTACAAAAAGGGAATGTAGCAGAAATATTAAATATGTAATATAACAGTGCTATCTTTTCAATGTAACATGTAATGCACATGATCTATACATGATACAGCAAAATTGTTACAAGTTATGTAACGAAAGGCGGACATAGAGCGGTCGTAGAGCGGTACAAGAAAGGAGCAGGTATGTTACGTTGCTATGTAGCATAGAACATTGAAATGTGTATGTTATATGTATGATACAGAATTGTGTTTGCTGGGTGGTCATTCGTTCCAAATCCGCTGCGAAGACCCGTCATTTCTTGGGAATCGAGGTATCAAAGAGGTAGAGGTTGAAAAGATCACTTAATTTTTCCAGTGAACTTTGGCCACCTATTTTGATTGCATCCGATACTATATGGATTTCACCTGGTGATCTGTTGTATTTTGTCTTCTTCAAGACCAGTTCTAACTCCTATGGTGATAACAGGTATTTCCCCTGATCCTTAGTTGACAATACCCTTTCTAAATGTTAGGAAATATGCCTCGTACTCCTTAACATAACATAACATAACATTCTTTATTGATCCTGTAAGACACAACTAACAGTGTATAGGACATGTCATAAAAAGAAAATGCATTTAGCAATTGGGTACATATACATAGTTGTTCAAATCAAAAGATCGGAAAAATACTCACCCACCGAGTAGAAACATTTCGATGTGAGAATACCCTTAACCTCTCTCCTGAACTGAATTACATTCAACGACTTAACTGATGATGGTAAATGATTATACAATTTTATACTCTGATATAATGGAGAGCATTCAAATTTATGTGTTCTATGTTTGGGAATGAGAAAAATATCAGAGTTTCTTGTTTCATACTCGTGACAATTTGAAACAGACTTCCATTTTGATACATTTTCTTTAGCGTAAGTTAGGCATTTCAAAATATAAAAACATGGCAGCGGCAATATTTTGTTTGATACAAATATTGGTTTGCACGAGGAACGGGGAGTTAAATTGAAAATTAACCTCATAATCCTCTTTTGAGCAACGAAAACTCTCGAAACAGTAGTGCAGTTTCCCCACAGCAAAATATTATATACAAGATGGCTATAAACCAGACTATAGTATATTTCAATAAGAGAATTAAGAGGCAGAGTGTTTTTGAGCCTATTTAAAGCAAAGAATGAACAATTGATCTTCTTGCATACATGGTCAACGTGGGATGACCAACCGAGACCTCTGTCGACATGTAAGCCAAGAAATCTCGTAGAATTAGCCGCCACCACCACGCCGTCCGACAAAGTCAATCTCAGAGGTTCCATCTCGATGCCACCAAGGCCAAAATGCAAACAAACGGTTTTCCCGACATTAACCATCAAATTGTTCACGCGGCACCATGCGAAAAACTCCGCCATCAAACCTTCACAAGCCCGTTGGAGCTCAACACGACTACGCGCCGAAACCACCACGGATGTGTCGTCAGCAAACAATATCGACAGGAGACAAGTTAGATGACTGGGCAAATCATTTATGAACAACAGAAAGAGCAGCGGCCCCAGCACGGAACCCTGAGGAACTCCCATCTCTATACTGTTGTCCGCAGAAAAACATTCGTTAACTCTAACAGACAAGGTTCTTCCATTTAAGTAATCTTGTAACCAGTCCAAGAATATCCCTCTAAAACCCATATTATAACATTTGTCAATAATAAAATCGAATTTGAGAGTGTCAAAAGCGCAGGAGAGATCAAAAAATATCCCAGCCACCTGCATATTCTTATCCAAACACTCATATATTGACTCCACGAAGCTAAGTGCCGCCGTTTGAGTAGAATGACCGTTACGAAAACCATGTTGAGCTGAGTTCAATATCTTGAACCTGGTAAGATAATCTACCATTCTCGAAAAGACGACTTTTTCAAATACTTTTGAATAAACACTTAAAATGGATATTGGGCGATAGTTTGTTATATCCTCTAAAATGCCTTTCTTGAATACAGGGACAACAATGGATTTTTTAAGAATTTTTGGAAACTTACCCGATGTTACGGATAAGTCTATCAGATAAGCTAAGTGACGGCCAATTGCTGGAGAAATCTCTTTAAGGATTCTTACTGAAATGCGATCATATCCCACGCTCTTTTTATTTTTCAATTTCTTCACGGTTTCCTCAATTTCAGAAAGAGAAACAGGATAAAAAAAGAAATTGCAGTTTAAGGATGGTGTAATAGTACAAGATAGTGACAAGTTGTTACCGTAGCAAGTGTACAGTCTATCTCTAGCTGTGGTGGAAAAATAACTCGCAAACAAGTCTGAGACTTCTGCAGGTTCGGAGAACTTTGCCCCATCTACCACGATCGACATAGAATTATTATTATTTCCTGATCTGCCAATGATGTTGTTAACAATATTCCAGACCGTTTTGCTTTTATTTTCTGATTTAGCTATAGTTGCACAGTGAGCATTAAATTTGGTGGACCTTATTAATGAGTTATGATGTTTTTTTTTATTTTTATAGTTTACGTAGGTAGTTTTTGAACCGATATTCATGTGAAGCCAATACAGGCTATTAAGATTTTTTTTACTCTGCATTATTTCGGATGTTACCCAGCTTCGCTTCCCTGCCGCCTTATTGACCTTTCTCAAGGGGCAACACAAATCTAAATAGTAAGATATAGCATTGATAAACATTTCAAAACATTGATCAACATCATATTCCTTATAAACTTCTACAAATTCATACTCAGCTAGTCGAGTTACCAAATTAGCCAAACAGTCCGGACTCAAGTCTCTAATTAAAGACATTTTCGATTTATCACTGTAAACCGGTACAAAATTTAGTCTTAGAAGTATGGCTCGGTGATCACTCAAATGCGCCTCAAAAACAGTAGCTCTATAATTCTCCAGATGGTCATTCATGATGATGTAATCAAGTTTAGAAATAGAAGTTCTACCATTACTGTATGTGAAAACTCTAGTTGCTTCAGTAGATGAAACCTTCAAATGAAAACAATCCATCAATTCATTCAGTAATCTGAATTCATTGGAATCAGGACTTAGGTAATCTATATTTAAGTCTCCACACAGGAAGACATAATCTATTTTATCAAAACAAGCCTGAAGAGCGCAAAACAATTTATCAAAAAACAACTCAAGACTTCCAGTGCCAGGTCTGTAAATGCTTATGATACCAAGACGGGAATTCTTAACAGTTATTACGATACCACACATCTCTATATGCATTTCAGTAGAAAATTTAGATACAGAAAGTTTATTCACTTGAAGACCTACCCTGGTAAATAGCATTGAGCCACCGTGTTGTCGATGATTACGACAAAAATAATCAGCCAGAACATAACCCGCGATTGACACAACACTTACACTATCCGAACTGCACCAGTGCTCCGCCACACTCAGCACATCGGGGTGTATTTCCTCCACAAGTATCTCCAGAGCATCTAGTTTATTCAAAATAGATTGCACGTTCAATTGGACAATTTTTAATTCCCCAATATACGAATCATTTGAAGGGGAACTTATTCCAGTGGTTCTTTGAATTTCCCACGCTGGAAAAAACGGTTTACATTGACCTTATTAGGCCAATTCGAGCTCACGAGAGCCTTCTCATATTCTGAGGCAGAAATCAGAACTTTAAATGAGGAATACGAGTCCGGGTATTTCGAGTTTAGTTTTTCGCATTTTATATTGGAAAAATTCCGTTTTAGGAAATTTTCTAAATTTTCGACTGAGGTGTCGGGTCTGAGATTCGACACATGAAAAGCCTTGAATTTGTCCAACCCTTCCACCTCTGAATTCCCAGAATATGTTCCAGTTACCAAGGTTTCCCTGGGTCGACGTTTTGGTCGTTTGTGGCTAACTACCTTCCAGTTTGAGTCCAATTTAGATGATATTTCGTTGTCATCGAGGCCAGTTGGTGTGCCCAGATAACTTAAACCTTCAAGATTGGCTCGATCTCGTTCCTGTCCGGCTAACTGTTTCTTTCCTGGATTAGAGGGACCGGCAGTTGAAGATTTATCAACGACCACTCTCTCGGTGTACGTCCGACGGTGGGGAGCATCGGTTACAGCACGCTCAGAACTTAAACGTTTAGTTGAACCTAAGTTGACCACACATTCATGACTAGCCTGAAGACGCTTATCTTGGGAATCCCACGTTGACAACACCTCGTTGAATCGATTTTTTACAGTTTGTTTTGATTTCAGCTCATTTTCCAGTGTTTTGATTTTAAATTTCAGCAGAGAATTGTTTTCCATTAATACGTTATTTTTAGATTCCAATTCTGCAATAATTTTCAGAAGGAGATCTTGGTGCGTAGATTCGCTCGTAATATTTTTACTGCCAATATCGGGCATCGGGGAAATCTCGCCAGTCGATTTTTCGGAAATAGGACCGGATAATTCGACGTCGCAGCACTTTTTCACTTTAGCACCACATCCTGGATGGAAACTTTTGCTGCAAATTTGACACCTGCAACTACTTTTAACAATTTGCCGTTTACAAAATCCACATTGGGGAACAATCTTCAAAGAGAGAACAGCATCGATGTCTTTACTACTCGCCGACATGATGACAACTTATCCACCTCTTGTCGACTTTTATATAGTCTAATAGAAATCCTCTGAGTGTTTCGTTTCTGTTTTTTCAAAGATTTCCTTGTTTGTTTCTTAACTCATGAATTTCTTTTCTCCCGCTCGTCAGTCTCCTAATCAACACTCACATGCTCTTTGGCGCTCTTGTTCCTCGCAAAAGAGTGCTTATCAATTGGCCCAAATGTCTATAATTTTCGAATTTTTGGCTGAAAATGGTCTTAAACGATTTGGTTCGATTCACTGATCAAGAATCCGTGGTCGAATTCGATTCTGTCCGTCCGTCCTGCTGGCCGTTAACACGATAACCCTTGAACGAAAGAGGTAGAGGATTGAAATTTGCAGGGTAGGTTTGGAGCGTAAATATCTCGGACGAGTTCGTTAACGGGCGAAATCCACCAAGCGGGTTCGGAGTTATGGCCGTTTTCAGTAAAAACATTTTTTATGAATATCTCCGAAACCGATCACTAGATCGGTCTGAAATTTGGCATCAAATTGTAGAATAGTGACTTTTATATGCACGAGTTTTGTATTGATCGGGTTGCCGTGAAGTGTCAAAAAAAATTTAAATTTTTTTAAATTTTGTTTCTACAATAATTCTCGAACAGAATTAGCTAGGCAGTTGAAATTTTCAGAAAAGGTTTGGGAGATAAATATCTCGGTGAATTTCGTTATGTAAAAAATTTTTTTTTACATTACAAATTCCAAATTCAATTTTTTTCAAGATGCAGTTTGACTATAAAAATCCATTGATATCATTTTCAACTCTAACAAGCTAATACTTTCGGAGATATGATTTTTCGAAATTTCAATAACGAATCGTACTTCTATGTTTTCACAGAATGCTGTACATACTTAATTATTCTATCTATGAATTATTATATGATCTGTGTTCCTACATGTCATCTTATTTTCCTATGAGAGATAAATGTCAAAATTATTTCTGGTGCGATATTCTTGATATAAAATACACCTCGTGTTCTGGAGAACAAAGTATGATTGATTGCAAAATGACCAATGAAATACCACAGCTATCGTAGAATTATGAGGATGATATGATATTATACTTTTAAGGTGATAATATAATGCCCGTGGATAATCCATATGATAATGGAAATGTATTCTTTGGTAAGATAGATAATCCAATTGGGTTCAGAATATCTCCAGTAAACACAAAACTGCAATATTGTCCAAGTTTTAATTGATATAATACAATTTTCAGAGTAGATTTGAGGAATGAATATCTCGGATAAGTTCATTATTGGGGAGAATTGGTCTGTTTGAATTTAATTTCCTTCATGATGTAGTTCTATCGTAAGAATCCATTTATATCATTCCCAGAGACCAATAATTTCGGAGATATGATTTGTCAAAGTTTGAACAAGAGCGCCAAAGCTCCCGTCCACAGAGATTGAACCAATTTTTTTTAATCTTCATAGTTTGTCAAATTTTTTCCTTCTTGTATTTTCTGATATCTTTTATTATGGTTTTGGATATTTGTTTGCTCATATCTTTCATCTCTTCGTATGTGGTTGTTCCCTGGTCCCTTCTATCTCTTCCCTCTTGCATTTTTTCATCCTTTTGTGATTTTGGGCAATACTTTTCTTGGCTTACAGATAGAGCTATGACTATGGCGTCATTTAAATTTTCGATATTCTTCTCCTTCTCCGACTTTTCCAGAAGGTCGTTAATATTCCTCTGAAAACCATATCTGTCGGGGATGCCGAGCCCTTCTTTATGATTTGGTTATCATGTTTCGGCGTTCCCTACCTAGGTATAGAATTTTCGCTCTTACTATACGATGATCACTACTTGTAGAGAACCTATTCAATACTTATACGTCTTTAACGGTGATTTTGTTATCCGTTATTATATAGTCGATCTCGTTTATTGTCCGACCGTCTGGACTTTTCCAGGTCTATCTTCGACTGAGTTTTTTGCAAAAAAACTGTTCATGAGGAATAAGTTATTTTGTAAAAGGAATCCAAATATCGCCTTGCCACGATCATTCCTGCCTTCCGAACCGAGACATCCAAGAGAGGTTTCCGAGTTGTCAGACAAGCCAACTTTGTCGTTAAAATCTCCACATAGGAATGTGAAATGGGTTCTCTGATCCTCACATGGAATATAATGCAGCTGAATTGTCCGCCGCGGCATTGGCTAGTTTCAAGTATTCGGGAACTCCAAGTCTGTATGCCGTATGTAGACGCATCATTCAGTCCAGAAGAAGTTATTTATCATCAATCTATAGCGCTCGACGGTGATGATTTTGCAATGACCAGTGACCTTCTCGGTTCATTTGGAGCTAATGCTAATTTCGTATGGATTAAAAATGTCTCGAATCCGACAATTTCGGATTGGGTTATTTTTGTGAAAATTTGGGCCAAATAACGACTCCAGATCAGCAAACACACAGCGTTGTCTATGCTCGTTCACCTTGAATTCCTCGGACAGTTGGATTTTATACCGCCCAAGACCCTCATTTTTGCGCACATGTTCTAGGGAACAACGTGCTATCATTTTGCCCAAATGTCTGAAATGTTTTGCCGAAAATGGTCTTAAACGATTAGGTTCTACACACCGGTGAAGGGTTTGGGGACGAATTCGATTCTGTCCGACTGTCTGAAATTTTGTTGTTATTCCCTCAATAACTCCGATTGACAAGTGGTGATTAGTTGTCGATGCGCACATTTTTTCGAACTTTCGTAAGGATCGTATCAATAGAAGAGAAAATTAGAAATTTTCTTAAAAAAAAAATTTTCTTCAAAAACTTTATGTTTCAGAAACTATCTGTAATATTCCGCTGAACTTCTGCACAAACCTTCAAGCCGTATTTTATTTTCCGAATAATTCCAAAAATACAGATCCGATTGAATTGTAATCTAGTATTCGGTTGCCCATGACTTCACTTCAGTGCTTTTTGCGCGTGCGTTCCGCAAGAAACAGCGTGCTATCATTTTGCCACAATGTCTGTATTTTTCGAATTTTTGCCGAATTGGTCTCAAACGATTGATTTCGACTCACTGATGAATAATCCGAGGTCAAATACAATTCTGCCACAACTAACTCTCCTTAGTCACCTAAGCTCCTAGGAGCTTCGGAGGGATCTTTTTGGGGAAGACTTAGTAAGGTCAGTATAGTCATAATCATGTTTATAGCACGCGCGCAAATGTAGATTGACATCACAATGAAGGAAAAGGGCTAAAAAAAGTTGGAAAGCCCAGTGGACAGGAGCTCTGGCGCTCTTGTTCAAACTTTGACAAATCACATCTCCGAAACTAAATTAAAATTAAATAGCGAACTTTCCGAGATATTCATTCCTTAAATCTACTATGAAAATTATATTAAGTAGGTATATCGATTGAAACTTAGCCAATATTCCAGTTGTGTTCACTGGGGATATTCTGAACCCAATATGATTAACTTACCATCATAATATGGATTATCCAAGGGCATATAGAGTATATAATATCCTATAATTGGTCATTTTGCATTCAACTCTGTCTTCTAGAACCATAGACATAGAATAAAATAGAGAGAGAGAGAGAGGGGGAGAGATGTTGTCACGTGTGGCATATTCATCTTGTCCCATTTTAATGATTTTTTTTCTGTTCCAAAGTTTTTAGTAAGTTCAGGACTGAAAAATATCATTGATAAAATTAAATGTATATTCGATATCTTGCAGTTACAAGGGATATGGGTTGCTGGCGTTTCTGAAATTTGTAACCACATACCTGCTGACTTCACGCAGTGTTTTTTATATTTTTGAGAATTTTTTTATGGGCATGTTCTTGTTCTATAATGTTCGAATTTTTTTGCCGAAAATGGTCTCAAACGATTAGGATCGACCAACTGATGAAGAATTCGAGGTCAAAGTTGATTTTGTCCGGCCACGATAACTTGAGAACAGAAAGAAAAGCGACTTGAAATTTTCAGGGTAGGTGGCGCGCCCCGATATGACGGATATGAAGTTCGTTAATGGGCATAATCAGCCCAATGGTTTCCGGGTACTGATTTTGTTTTCAACCAATACAGATCTGATCGAATTGAAACTTGGTGAGTAGTTGTAAAATACCGAAATGAACACGTATGTGAGGTTTTGTGACGATCGTATCTTGAGAACGGAAAGAGATGGCATGTTGCAATTTTCAGGGTAGGTTACGGATCCGAATGCGAAATTTGATTTTGTTAATAAGCATAATCTGCCAAACTGTTTTGGAATTATACCTAGCTGAAATTTTGTTATTTCCTGAATAACTCAGAAATACGAATCCGATCCAATTAAAGCATGATAATTAGTTGTAGAATGCCAACGGGTAAATTTTCAAGAAATTTGGTGAGGATCGCATCACTAGAAAATGTTTAAAAACTCATTGAAACAAATCTATATCACAGAAACTATCCGTCAGCAGAGATTTTTGCCAGATCCTTCAAAGCTTAACTCTACTGCCAAGTTCCGAATTTGAACACGATCAGATCTATATTGTTGGAGATCTGAGCAGCCTTGGGTCAGTTCAGTAGCTGGATGGATGACCGTTGTCACGATAACTTTCGAACGGAAAGAGATAGCGACTTTCAATTTTCAGGGAGGTATCACTAGAAAATTTCAAAAAAATTATTAAAAAATATTTCAAAAAAATTATTAAAAAATATTATGTATCTCACAATAACTTTAGACCATAAAAAGATAGCGACTTGCAATTTTCAGGGTAGTTTGCGCATCCGAATTCGTTATTCAAGTTCGTTAATAGGCATCATCGGCCAAACGGTTTTGGAGTTATACCTATCTGAAATTTTTTTGTTATTTCTTCTATAACTCAAAATATACAAATCCGATACAATTAAAACTCGGTAGGTAATTACTTGTAGATTGTCAACCCGCTAATTTTGGCGGAATTTCGTGAATATCGTATACTGAAATTAGAAGATTGTGAAAATATTTCGAAGGTAAGTAATGACATTACGGGATTCCTTTTCGTTTTTTGCGCCCATGTTCTGGGGAACATCGCGTTATCATTTTGCCCAAATGTCTGTAAGTTTCGAAGTTTTTACCGAAAATGGAATCAAAGTTCGATAATGGGAATAATCGGCCAAATGGTTCCCGAGTAATCATTTTGTTGAATGGTTTCTTTCTGGGTTTTCTCTCCCAAACTCTGAAAAATATCTATAAAATAAAAAATTAATTATTTTGTGATTTGCTTCTGCGTAAGAACAGAAGATATTTGTCAGAAGCAATCAATTGAACAATGATGCTTAACAAATAACAACGAAGCAACATCAACGAAGAAACAACTATATCGTAACGTTTCGGAGTCTATAATAACAATCAACAAAATAGTTCTGAGGATTTTTTCGTTAAGCGTCTGAAGAAGGAGTCTGATATATACTCCGAAATGTTACGATATAGTTATTTCTTCGTTGATGTTGTTTCGTTGTTATTTGTTCGGCAACATTGTTCAATTGATTGCTTCTGACAAATATCTTGTGTTTCTTGCGCAGAAGCAAATCACAAAATAATTAATTTTTTATTTTATAGATATTTTTCAGAGTTTGGGAGAGAAAACCCAGAAAGAAACCATTCAATGATGAATATACCTCCCACAGTATCCTTCAATGTTTACTTAATAATCTTGTTATCGACCAATACAAATCCGACCGAACTGAAACTTTGCGAATAGTTGTAGAATACCTTAAAGACGTTTGTGAAATTTTGTGTGAATCGTAAATCTAGAACATATAAATTTTTTTTTATTCTTGTCACTTGAGAACGGAAAGAGATAGCGATCTGAAATTTGGTTCTTGCGAAGTTTCGTGAGGGTCGTATCGCCAGAAATTTTTTTAAAAACTTATTGAAAAAAATTCTACATATCAGAAACTATTCTTCCGATATCGATAAATTTTTTGAGTGTTCAAAATCTAGCTCTATTGCCAAGTTCCAAGTTTGAACAGGATATGATCTATATTGATGGAGATCCGAGCAGCATTGGGTGAGTTCAGTAGCTGGATGGGCAACCGTTGCCTCGATAACATTCGAACGAAAAGCGATAGGGACAATTTTCCACATAGATTGATCATCTGAATGGTAGAGCTAAGTTCGTTGTTGAGCATATTCGGCACAACGGTTTCGGAGTTATACCAATCTGACAGGACCGTACCACTAAAATATTTAAAAAAAAATCACGAAAAAATATTATTATATAATTGGCATAATCGGTAAAGTTGTTTTGGAGTTATAGTCATCTGAGATCTGTTTATTTCCTCTATAACTCAAAATAAGTATACAAATCTGATCCAATTAAAACTCGGTGATTACTTGTAGAATGTCGACCCAGTAATTTTTGCGGAATTTCGTGAATATCGTATCCTGGAGTTACTTGAGGCGTAAGTTTTTTCGTATTTCAACTCCAATTGAATACATATGCCAGAATTAAAAATTCTTCGATCATAGACGATTCTCTACTGAATTATGTCATTAATATGGTATGAAATGTATTCAAATATTATAAAAGCTTATAAGAGCTGGAAGAGTATCAGAATGGGGGCTAAGTGTAAACATGGGAAAGACTGAGTATCTGAAAGTAGGAAACGAACCAGAGGACACAGAACTGAAGATTTGGGAATTAAAAAGGTGTAAAGAGTTCAAATATCTAGGAACTATCATTTCAGAGGAAGGTACCACAAAACAAGACGTCCTTTATAGGACACAACAGGGGAAGAAGGCTATTCGTTTACTTAACTCTCTTCTGTGGTCGAATAAGATCAAATTGGATACTAAAATGACAATCTACAGGACTATTGTGGAACCAATTTTAACATATGGCAGCGAGTGATGGCAGTTCGAGGGATGACAGGAAAAGAGTAAAAGTGGTTGAAATGGACTTCCTGCGGAGAGCCTGCGGGATATCAAGGATGGAACACGTTCCCAATGAAGTAATTAGAAGGCGAACAACGAGGGTGTTCACAAGCGCTGACAGAATTGAATCGAGGCAATTATTGTGGTATGGTCATGTAAAAAGAATGTCTCCGGAAAGATGGCCGAAGTTGGCAGAGGAGTATAGACCACAGAACAGGCGGAGAAAGGGAAGACCAGGAAGGACATGGATGGGATTAGAGAGACTATGAGGGACCGGGCGATAGCAGAGGAAGAATGGAAGGATAGAAAGACATGGCGGTCGAAATGCGGGATGCGTCAGAGGACGTAGGAACCCCGCGATATATATATATATATATATACAGGGTGTTCCTAAATTGAACGTACAAACGAAAAGGGGAGATTCCTTAAGTGAGTTTAAGAAAAAAAAGTCCCATAAACATGGGGTTGCAAACGTTTCGTTTTCGAGATACAGAGTGTTGAAGTTTGAATTTTTTTCAAGTTTTTTTCTCATAGTATCTACACTTCACAAGATATTCAACTGAAATTTGGCATAGATATTACATTTGAGAGTTCTCACCACGTGACATGGCAATTTCGATAGAAGATCTACAGGGTATATTTTTTCTGGAACACTGCCACCTGTTCTTCTGCAGAACTTTTTTTTGGTGAGCAACTGTTAATTTGAAAAAATGTAAAAAGAAGCTTTGTTCTTATACTAAACTTTTCGGTCTCTTGTAGTTTTGTCGTATCTACCAACGATTTCGAGAAAAAAAATTTTGAACGATTCTCTCAAAATCATCGTGAAAATCCAAATTATGATGGGAAGGCCACTTTGTAAGCTGTGGTGAATGAATTCAGTGTCAGTTTTTATGGAAATTTTCCTGATCTGTAGCGATGATTCATAAAGATTCGATAAACTCGTATAATCAACACAAAAAATGTATTACAACAAGAAACGTAAAACTAAAAAAAAATCATAACAAGAAAACTAAGTAACCGCAAAGGTTCTTCGTCTCATAGACGATCGAACTCTTTCAAACACTCCCGGAGTATTCCTAACTGTATCAAATGCGCCTATTATACGATTTCTCAGTTCTTCAACGGTGTTCACGGGTGTTGAGTATACTAGAGATCTTAGGTGGCCCCATAAAAAGAAATCTAAACTATTTAAGTCTGGGGATCTGGCGGGCCATGACTGAGGACCCCCCCGTCCAATCCACCTGTTTTCATAATTTTCGTCCAAATACTCCCTTGCCAAAACTGAAAAATGAGCAGGAGCACCGTCATGCATGAACCACATTTCTCGTCGTAGCATAAGAGGTATATCTTCCAATAACAAGGGCAAATCGTTTTCTAAAAAATGTCTGTATGATTGACCTGTTAGTCGACCTGGCAAGAAGAAAGGACCAATCAAATCATCACCAATATTACCACCCCACACATTTAGTGAAAATTGCTCTTGAAAATGGGTTTCTACATATCCATGCGGATTCTCCTCAGCCCATACGTGTTCATTATGAAAATTGATAATTGAAGTCCTTGAGAAGCATGCTTCATCAGTGAATAGAATTTGGCAATCAAAATAAGGATTCATCAATAGTCTACTGAGGTACCACTGACAAAAACTAACCCTCGGATGAAAATCTCGAGGCAGAAGAGCTTGCACCCTCTGAATGTGATAAGGATATAGCAGAGAATCCCGCAAGATCCGCCAAACAACTTGATGACTTGCATTCAAAGGTACATACACTAATTTTTCTTGTACTGGTTCTTGGATGTTGTTCTATTTCGTTCATAACTGCCTCTTCGAGTTGTGGTGTTCTCACACTGCGTGGTCTCCCAGCATTAATTCTTTTCGTGGAAAAAGATCCAGCTTCTGAAAGACGCCTATGAATATCAGAGAACATTCGATGATTTGGTATCACTCTATTGGGATAGCGTTCCATGTAAAGACGCCTAGCTTCTCTTGCATTTCCATTTGCAAGACCATACATGAAATGCATATCAGTAATTTCGGAATTCGTGAAATTCGGCATGTTTTCGATATTGAAATGTGTAGAGGTTCTAATTTCGGATCAAATATTGTTGTGACAGTCATAAAAATTGTAATGAAAATAGTAGTCTAACTACATTCAAAAAAATAAATAGCCACAAATGCAACCACCTTCACTTTTAAAAAAAAACAAACGTTCAATAATTTGATGTGTCAAAACTGGCACTGAATTCATTCACCACAGATTACAAACTGGCCTTCCTATCATAGTTGATTTTGAGAGAATCGTTCAAAATTTTTTTTCTCGAAATCGTTGGTAGATACGACAAAACTACAAGAGACCGAAAAGTTTAGTATAAGAACAAAGCTTCTTTTTACATTTTTTCAAATTAACAGTTGCTCACCAAAAAAAAGTTCTGCAGAAGAACAGGTGGCAGTGTTCCAGAAAAAATATCACCCTGTAGATCTTCTATCGAAATTGCCATGTCACGTGGTGAGAACTCTCAAATGTAATATCTATGCCAAATTTCAGTTGAATATCTTGTGAAGTGTAGATACTATGAGAAAAAAACTTGAAAAAAATTCAAACTTCAACACTCTGTATCTCGAAAACGAAACGTTTGCGACCCCATGTTTATGGGACTTTTTTTTCTTAAACTCACTTAAGGAATCTCCCCTTTTCGTTTGTACGTTCAATTTAGGAACTCCCTGTATAAAAGCTGAGAAAACGGTATACAGGGTGAGTCTTTGACCACTGCATTAATTTTAACCAAAGATTTCTCTCATCAAATGAAACACTTTTTTCAGTTAACATTTTTCCAAATTCAGCTCAGGTAAAGAGATACAGGCTGTTGAAATTTTGAAAAAATATCAGTTTTTATTTTGTAGCTTTGACATCCTTTTTTCGAATAAAATGAATGTTGGCGTAAAGTTTCCTATAACTATGATACATATTTTCCAAATATTAGTTATTTTCTACTTCTACTGGCTTTCTAGTTATGGGCTCGTGGATTCATAAAACTAAACGAAATTATTATAAAGAAAGCATATAAAGTTTTTCTTGAGTCATTTCAAGAATATTCCTTCGTTTTAGAACATTATATTATTCTTCATCATTTCTCCTTAAACGCACCGTTTTCGAGATATTCTTCATTGAATGTTTTAAAATGGAAAACTCCAGAAATTTCACTACTTTTATGGATCCGTCCCTGAGCGTTGGAATCCCGAATCAAGCTGTAAACCACGTTAACATGCCTTATTCTCGTCCGCCAACAATGTCATAGATAATTTATATGTGGGAGTGTATTAGCACATTGTGAAATCTTTAAACGCTTGTAACTTTTTACCTGAGCCGAATCTGGAAAAATGGCCAATGAAAAAAGTGTTTCATTTGATGAGAGGAATCTTTGGTTAAAATTAATGCAGTGGTCAAAGACTCACCCTGTATGAGCAATAAAGTACTTAATTATTAATACCTACTTTATTGATATTTTGATATATCCAAAAAACTTTTAAATCATCGTTTTCAGCTGATATGGCTAGAAGGAACAGCTTGGACTTGATTGCTAAAGCTAAAATATTAATCTACGAAAACCACGGCATTTGTTCCAGCTATTTCAATCCGTCCGAATTTATAACAAATATCAAGCTGCAAGTTGTTATACCATCTAGTGTCATTCCTTCGCTATGCTTGCCAATGGATGTTGGAATACAAGGTAAATGGAATTTTTTCATTATATTGTTCATATCTTGAATGATAATAGTTGTAGGAGCTTGCACACAATCTCAGTTAAATATGCAGATTCAAAAACCTGAAGTCTTTGCGAATGTCTGCTTTCAGATGACTTGAAAATTTGATATGCGTCCTCGTAAAATTAATGCAATTCATTGATATTTGAATTTCTATTACTGGAGCCACATGCCATTGTAGAAAAAAGTAGTTCCATTCGAAAGCAAGCAGGAACGTCACATTCATTTAAGATTTCCATTTATTGATATTATTTCATTTAAAGTTGTAAATTTCAATATGATATATATGTTGATATTATCCATGATATAAAATGCTTGATGATTTGCATGAATATACATATATTCCTGGATGTCCAAGAAGTTCACTATGTGGCAGAAGTGGAACCACAAATGCTTGCTACCCCACGTAACTTATTTTATTTACTAATATAAAATGAATATGTTTTATGATTATATAAAATTGAATTGTTATAATTTACTTTCAGGAAAAACGAGAAGGGGATGTAGGACACGAAGACTCTCCCAGCTCTCCCCAGAGGCTATGGAAATATATAAAATTCAAACTGTATTAAACCGCAAAATAAGAAGGATTGATGAAAAGAATAAAGGCTAGAAATTGATAGTCAAAGAGCTAGATAATGCATGCCATTCTTTCGGACACTTGAGGAAAACACCAACCTTCATTGTCTCCAGTCTCAGAACTTGAAATCCGAAGGAGAGCGCTATACTGTAAATGAGAAACTTCTTTTTTACTTTATTCAAAAATAGCCCTAAGTGATACAAACTCCTCACCAACATTTTTGCGGTTCCATCCAGAAAAACTTTGTTAAAATTATTGCATTCAGCTAATTTCAGAACAGGTATCAATTCTAGCGTTATGGATTCAATTAAACTTAAGCTTAAGAGAATGGATGAGAAGCAAAAATTTTGTTCCATTTTGTTTGTTTGATGAAATATCGACCGAGCCTTCTCTGCAATATAACAAGGCGAAGGATTTAGTTGAAGGCTTCCAAGATATTGGACTTTCAGTAAATTGCTCTTCTAATATTGCAGACAAGGTTATGGTCTTCATGGCTAGGAGAGTATTTCATAAATGGAAACAAACAACTCTAGCTTATTTTTTCAATCATGGTGGAATGAAACGTGATGATCTTTCCAAATTACTTGAAGATATTGTTAGGCCTCATGTCGTGGCACTTATTTGTGATCAATGTTTTGCAAATTTAGCTGCTATAAATAGGCTATATATAGAGAAGCAACTGGATGATTTTCACCTACAAAATGTTTTTCACATTATCTTGTGCATAATGATATCCATTTTTGCGCGTATGTTCTGGGGAACATCGCGTTATAGTTTTGCCCAAATGTGAAATTTAATTCTGTGGTGCCGTACGGCCGTACGGCCGTCCGGCCGTTGCCACGATAACTTGAGAACGGAAAGAGCTAGCGACTTGAAATTTTCAGGGTAGGTGGCGCATCCCAATACGACGGACAAGTTCGTTAATGGGTATAATCGGCCCAATGGTTTCCGAGTAATAATTTTGTTTTCAACCAAAATAAATCCGATCGAATTTAAACTTGGTGAATAGTTGTAGAATATAGACCTTAGCACGTTTGTGAAATTTTGTGAGAATCGGATCGCTAGAAAATTATTAAAAAATTATTAAAAAATATTTTTGTTGTCACGATAACCTGAGAACGGAAGGAGATAGCGGCTTGAAAATTTCAGGTTAGGTTGTGCACCTGAATGTGACATTTGAGTTTGTTTATGAGCATAATCGTCCAAACGGTTTTAGAGTTATAGCATTCTGAAATTTTCTGAAATGTAGTAGTTTTTTGTTCCTCATTAACTCGAAGAATACAAAACCGATTGAATTCAAACATTGTTATTAGTTGAAGAATGCCAACGCGAAAATTCTTGCAGAATTTCGTGAGGATGGTATAACTAGAAAATTAAAAAAAAAATAGTTGAAAATTATTGAAAACAAATCTATATATCATAAACTATTCGTCCGGCATGGCTGAAATTTTGGAACAGCCTTCAGAACCTAACTCTACTGCAGAATTCCAAGTTTGAACATGATCGGATCTATATTGTTGGAGAACCGGGCAGCCTTTTGTGAGTTCGGTAGCGAAGTGGTAGCCAAGTGTAGCGGATGGGAATCGTCGTATGATAATATGTAGTCTATGGTCGTATTTTTGCGAGAACCTTCAAAAAAAATATGAGTGTCATGATGACATATTTTCGCTCGTATATTATGGGATAATCGTCTTATTTCATCACAAATCTATGGGAGATGATAGCCCTACATTAGTGGTCAGACCTGGTTTTGAAAGAGATCCTCCTTAGGAGGAGGCAACTAAATATTGAAGGGATTTCTATGAACAAGAGTGAATATCTTTGAGAAATAGAGAAGGCGATTCTTCTTCAAGAGATCCATGTGCCTTCAGAGGAGTATATTTGCGAGAGGGGACTTTTGAAAGGTTATGTATTATTTTTAATATGATATCGCTGAAATTTTGCTGAAGGCTTCTGATCTTGTAAGGTGAGAGGCTCATTTGTGGATATTAAATCTTAATTGTGATGGGTAGAGAGGAATTTTAGGCCATGTAGGCCACTAAGGCCCACTTGCACGAATGCGGGTTATCTAATTAAATCCGGATTAACTCTAAACCTAGGGTTAAATTGATAATAGGTCTTGCACCTTCAAGAGTTAGAGCCTAACCCTGGGTTAAAACTATAAAAATTTAACCCGGCAAAATAGCAGGGTTAAATGGCTAAGTCCGGGTTAGTCATGTAAAAATTGACATTTCTAATTTAAATAGTTTCGATTTGTGATGAATTTCTGGTAAATAATAAATATTAGCAGTGATCGGTAAATTGCTTGTGTGGTATTTTTGAGAATGATTCATGATTAATGGATATACTACAAACTACATTCTGATCTACGCATGCGCCCCGTTTTAACCTCAACATCGAATCTGAAATCTGAAACGTAAACAAAATATTCTCAATCCACGAAGTACGAACGAGTATTCCTTCCGTTGAAAATAATCGAGATTACCTTGTATTTGAAGATTGGAGGAATCTAGAAATATTGTTTATGTATGTGAAAGAAATTCCAAATTATGGAGAACTGTGGAAAAGTTGTTCAGAAAGAAGATATCTGGTATATGTCCTTCAGGATTTCTGGCTAAAAATCAGCAGTAAGTAATAGAAGTGAATTGAATGAATTACTTTACTCAGAGAAATCCAAGTCTTAATATTTCCTTTCAGGTTGGAATGAATTAAGGTCCAGTTGACGTAGAGCAAAAAAGTAATGCTTTTCGACAAATAGAATGCATGAGTTACTCTTGGAGTTACTGCAGATAGAATTCTTAAAAACAAGGTATATGGAACTTAGTCGATTGAATATTTGTGAAGCTTAAGTATATCTCATGAGAAAATTTAATATTGATAAGAGGCAACCAAGATGACATGAACACTAAAATTTTTAAAGTTCAAAAGTGGAATAGCCAAGAAGAAAATCTAGTGTTTCTATTCAAACAAATCTGTTTTCCTGATATCATGGGTCTCTTACGATCCATCATCAGGGTGTTTGGATGCCAGCGTGTACCTATATAATAGGCATTTTTAACGAAACATTTTAATTTTTCTAATTGCAGAATATTTTAAAATATAGGAGTAGAAGGCGATGCAATATAACATGTGTGTAGGTATATATTATGTATATTGTTTTCCCGTGGAACTTCAGGTATATGTTTCTTAAATGCTTGTTGCTTAGCATGCTTAACAATGAATACCTCTGAAGAACAGATTTTACTAATATTATAATAGAATGGCTTGATAATTCAACGCTAACTTTGAAAATGATGTATCCTAGTGTTGCGGAGGAAAATCCAAGTATATTTTACAACGAGAAGTAGTATATAAGGAAACGGAGAAAGTCAGTTATCATATTTTAATAATAATCTATATACAAGTATTTATCCTCCCTGCAGTGTTTCACGAATCCTCCATGATTATGTGGGCAGCAGTGGTCCAAACTCGAAAAAATGTATTGCATGCTGCTTGATGTAGTATTGAATTTTCAAAATGAATGTTATTCTTGATCTCTCTTGAAGTAAATAATCGAATATGTTAATAGAGTTTTATTCGAAATTATTTCCTTTGTTTGTATTACGGCTTCAGTGAGGTATACAAATTTTTTGTTCACTGAGGGCTGATATATTTTACGACCTGTAAACTGTCAAGTAGCCTTACCGAAAGGAAAGTAATCTGTAAATGTTCACTTTAAAGGGGATCAATAAATTCAACGAGCACATAGTTGACGAATACTTTACGGAGAGGGTGAATAAATCGGCCCTTAGTAGATAGTATAAAACAATTTATAGATTGGTATCTAAATAAATGAATCTTATTTTCACAATAACTCTTTTCCCCTAACCCATGAAAACAAATTTTCACAGACAATTTACATGAATCATTAGCTTCAAACGTTCATTATCTTGAAATACAAATGAATAAGTGGAAATTTAATTTTAATATTTCAATATTGAATGGAATATTTAGAGTTTATCTATAATTTCAGATATCTCATCTCATCAACGAGTGACAAAAGTATTGAAATTGATTATGCATTAAACGATGTGTTCAAATGTCAAATTATTACCATATTCCATATCGACAGACATTCTTGTAATGATTATGAAGAATTAAAAAGGTTTGATGGCTAATATAAAAATTTGTTCAAGCACTGACGTGAAGTCAGGAGCTTTTGCGCGTATGTTCTATTGTCCATTCTTCTGTATTGGACACCCTTAATCGAGTTTACCATGGTAGGGTGTCCAATACAGAAGCATGGACAATAGAACATTGGTTCAAGCACTGACGTGAATCAGGAGCTTTTGCTCTTCTTAATCGAATTTACCATGATGAATTCTATTGTCCGTTCTCCTGATTGGACCCTTTTAATCGAAAAAAAAATTGGTTCAAGCACTGACGTGAAGTCAGGAGCTTTTGCGCGTATGTTCTATTGTCCATACTCCTGTAATGAACACTCTTCTTAATCGAATTTACCATGATGAATTCTATTGTCTATTCTCCTGTATTGGACACTCTTCTCAATCGAATTCACCATGATGAATTCTATTGTCCATTCTCCTGTATTGGAGACTCTTCTTAATCGAATTTACCAAGATGAATTCTATTGTCCAGAATGGACAACGTTCTGTAGAAAGTATTTGTATAGTCCGGTATAACGTCTTACATGTCTACTCATGTGTTGACACCGAACAACTCGGAGAAAGTACTTGTGAACGACAAGAAATTGGCCGCACCGCGGGATTCCACAGCACATGGTTGTGGTGAAGATAAAAATCACCTAAAATACGCGGATTTTTGAGATAAAATGTGATGATTCGCACATGTTGTTCAACGCTATAACTTTCCACGGTGAATTACCATTAACATAAACAACTCACAACAAATTTGTCAGACTTATGGCGATTTCCATTGACACGCTCGGATCACTCGGAGTCATATTTGACAGATATTTTCGTATTCAATTTGACAGATCTGATGGATTTCGAGTGATCCGAGCGTGTCAATGGAAATCGCTATTAACAACTGCTATAAACTATAGTCCGTTTAAGATATATTGACATCGAAGTAGGCCTTGAACGTGTAGTTGGTGCTTTATTTCTAGTTACAAAAAATTACTGTTCTGTAACCAGAGAAAATAAACATTAACATAACCTTGAATATTTTCAATGCTATCTCCTATTTGTAATTAATCGAAGATCCTTATAAATGCATTCTTGATGTACTTTGGAAATTCAAATCGCGAATGTATTTTATCCTGAGATTTTGGAAGGATAATTTTCCAAGTACAACTGCAATAGACTGATGAAACAAACATAAATATGAGGTTGATGCCCAGAAACCATTTCAAGGAATTGGAAACAATTATTTATAATAGAGAAGAACAAAAATTGGATAGTTTTTTTTAATGCAGGATGAGGAACCTTTTGACATAATATTCATGTGCATCAATATATCTTAGAACTTAGGTTCCTTATCCATAGCCATTGGAGAATCAATCAAGGTGTAAAAGCCCATAAGAAACTCACTTTTCATTTATTGAATCCATATTGGTTATTGAATAATTTCATTAATATAATGTTAATAAATATTATGTTATTATTATTACTTCATCAGTATAAATTATTGAGAGGTGGGTTGAATAATGGAGCATTATTTTGGTCGAAGAGTTGATTTATCAGTGTTTAAGCAGACTTATTATTTCTGTCTTAATTTAACATGGAAAGTAATAGCTTGTAAAATATTATAATCTTTATGCAATGATATCTAATAGTTCAAGTGTTTATTTTGCCACAAAAAAAATCAGAACCAAAACTTTTTTGTTTAGCACTAGGATGCGGAAATACTCAAACTCGGTACGATTAATTATAAACACACATGTAAAAACTATCCCAAATTGTTCGATTTTCGTTATATCGAAATTGTCAGAAATAAATAATAAATGACAGTTCATCAGCTCATGGTTATTTTCAATGCGAACAACCTAAATTATGTGACTTGAAATATAACTAGACCGACTGTTGCCAACTGAATTTCGATTTTCCAAAGCCACCCTTGATGTCAATATATCTTAAACGGACTATAAAAGAATTCGAGTGACCTAATTAATGCCTAATGAGATAGTAGTAAAATTATTTTTCATCTTTAATTCGCTTACCAAATATCGTTCAGTTGCAACAGAAACCAAAATGACGTCGTCACCAACACGTACTTTCTCACCTTCAGATCTGAAATTGAATTTTTCAAATGAATATTTTGGTGAGGTTTGAAGAATATCTCACCTTTGTTTGCTGGCAGGATGTACGGTCCACCAGCAAGCTTCTCCTTGACTATGTTCTTGTAAACCCACATCGAAGGCAAGCTTGTCATTACTAGAACTTGTTGATAAACAAGCAAGATACTGAAACAGCAAATATTCATGATTATTGGTTCATGACAGTATATACATTCAAATGGACAACAATTCAGCCAACTAGTGAAAACTAAACTTTGGGAATTGGTAAACGAACAGTAAGGAGTGAGGGTGCCGAAGAAAGGGAACTGCATAGAGACTGAAGTAGAATTAATCTGGTTATATGTGACAGAAAGGCTTTAAAAGCGAATGACAAATGATTCTTCATAAAAGAAAAATGATTTTGATTAAAATATTATCTTTGATAGTGTAGAAAAATACCATTATGAAAATATGATGTTTGAATGAAATCCTTGAACTTTATGTTCAAGAATTTTGGATTTTAACTATTTTCACTGTTTTCTCATCTATCAATAAGGAGTGTTTTTATTTCTTTATTTGCGCCGATCTTGGGCGGATCTGCGGCCTAGAGGCGACAGAGAGAGGTGCCTCCCACCATAGGAATAGTGGGTGTTAGGCTTCTTAGATAAGGTGTACCGTACTTAGTGCGGTTAGGTTGCTGTAGTTGAACAGAATATTTGCGGCAGTTTCATCCATGTTCCTGCACCAGCAACACAAGGAAAAATCAGTAAGCCCTATTCACCTTAAATGTTTATTAAACAGGTGTCCAGTTGAATCACCAATCTCCAGAGCTAGCAGATTCTTAACCTCAATATTTGAGGAAGGAGCCTCAATGAGGAGCCTCGACTGCCTGAGGTCGTCCCTGTGCTCCATTCAGAGGAAAATTTCCTAGCGAGCCATGTCTCAAAGGAAACTTTGACAGATAGGTAGTGACGGTACCGGTCCAAAAATTTTGGATGTGAAGTATTTTCATTATTTTTACATTTACCATTAAGAAGAAGTCTTTGTACTAATGTTTCTAATCACCAAGTAATTGAAATTCCGATGTCCAGGGAGGGTCATCAGAGAAGGCAAGAGAGGCTAAGCCTCCTGAAAATCTTTTTTGGTGCAGTTGGTAAGATTAGATGTGGTTGTTTGGCGTAAGGCGAACCTTTCAGCACCTGGACCAATCGGATATTTTGTGCGTAACTATGCTACTATCAATTTTTCATCAAAATTAGCTCCCTCACAAAACCGATAACTAGCCTCTAATGTCTATAGGTGTAAGGGTCTTTGTTTCGAGCTGCATAAGACTCGTTTGCGCTAACGCCATGCACCTCAGAATAAAATAATTTAATAATGAAAATTTCCGAATTGTTCCATCGAGAGTCGAGAGTTGGAATTTTTATGACCGTATGATAGTGATGAAGGCAGTGGAACCTAGCTACAACGAAGGTTACATATAAATCTATTATATTCTAATCGGACTGTATAGGAATGATTTGGCATTCATGTGGTACGGGGCCCGGCAGTCAGAACAGAACAAACGATTTTAAAATGGAATGAAAGGGTGGTCCGATCAGGAGGGGGCTGGGTTCAATCCTTTCTCCTGATGTGAAAGTTAAGTTTCAAAAAAATTTATTGGGTCATCTATATAAATCAAAAACACAGCTTCTGGAATGACAAGGAGCCAAGGCGGGTCCTTGAGAATGCCACGGTCACCGGCGATACTGGCTGAGGCATTAAGAATGTCTGTTCGGACAATTTTCCATGAAACCTCGATCATTCACCCACACAAAACTGCTGTTATTCAACAACACTAACTAATTTTTTTCAATAATTAGGTAATGTACTTTTCACAATCTTTTCATAAATCTATTAAGCTAGGATATGAACGGCAGTCACCTAGACACCTAGACTAATGAATGTATGTAAAAATAGCGAATTTTCCCCACTGGAAAGCCACATGAGGAAGGCAAGGTCGATATCATAATATACTGCGCATTACCTGGTAGGATTTCGAAGCATGAAATGAAAAATGATTGAGTTCTATTTTGAACTCTTTAATTTTTGTAATGTTCCTAAAAGATGTACAGTGTACAGTTTTGCACCATAAAACAAAAATCTTTAGGTATGGCCTTGATAATGGAGTTTGAAGTGATGCAATTCTACCGAGCCTGGTTTTATTATTTCTTCTGTATTCATCATTGTTTGAGTACATCCACAATAACGATCGATATAAGTTGTCTAATATTGAATCATTTTATTTCGTTGTATAGTGTCTGTGTTGAAAACCGTTTACTTTTAAGCAGAATTATCTTCAACAACGTTCAGTTGACGTTTTGTTTTGGAGATACAGGGGGTTTTCCGAAAAATCTGAAAATTTTGAAGCTCTATGACTTTCGAACCGTTGTAGCTTTTGGTTTGGTTTTTGGTTCAGAACATACTATTTCAACCATTATCCGTACATAATAATGAATGTTGGAGAAATAAGTCAGCAGCATAGCAAAAATAATACTATATGGCCTGTACGGAAGCAGCACACTATATAAAAAATATTTCTAATATTTATTTTTGAAGAGTAAGAAAAATTGTGCCAATAACATGTTTCATTTCGAGTGGCACAAATTTATCCATGAAACTACGATTTTTCAAAGACGAGATATTGATGTTCTGGGGAACATCGCGTTATCAATTTGCCCAAATGTCTGCAATTTTCGAATTTTTTGGCGAAAATGGTCTCCAGCACAATTGAGTTCGACTACCTGATTAAGAATTCGAGGACAAATCTGATTATGTCCGGTTGACCAGCCATCCGTTGCCACGATAACTTGAGAACGGAAAGAGATAGCGACTTGAAATTTTCAGGTTAGGTTGTGCATTTGAATGCGCCATTTGAGTTTGTTTATAGCATAATTATTTATTGGAATAATCGGGGCCAAACGGTTTTGGAGTTACACCTATCTGAAAATTGATCCTCAATAACTCTTTCGTGAGGATCATATTACTAGAAATTAAAAAAAAACCTTGAAAATTATTGAAAAAAATTATATATATCATTAAACATTCGTCCGACATCGCTGAAATTTTGCCAAACGCAAGCTAACTCTACTGCCAAGTTCCAAGTAAAAACCATCGAATATATAGTGTTGGTGTGTTGGTGATTCGAGCAGTCTTGTATGAGTTCAGTAGATGGATGGGTGACCCTTGCCTCGATAACTTTCGAACGAAAGGAGATAGGAACTTGCAATTTTCAGGGTATTTTGAGCATCCCAATGGGAGAGTTAAGTTTGTTTACGGGCATAATTGGTCCAATGGTTTCAGAGTTATACCCACCTGGAACAATATTTCCTCGATAACTCAAAAAATATAGACTCGATGGAATTGAAGCTTGGTAACTAGTTGTAGAATATCCACATAAAGACATGTTTAAAATTTCATGAAAACCGTACCCCTAGAAAATTTAAACAAAATTGGTGCAAGCACTGACGTGAAATCAGGAGCTTTTGAGCTTTGTTCTCCTGTATTGAACACTCTTAATCGAATTTACCATGGTGAATTTGAGACAATAGAGAATGGACAATAGAAAATACGCGCAAAAGCTCCCGACTTCACGTCAGTGCTTGAACCAATTTTTGCGCGTATGTTCTGGGGAACATCGCGTTATCATTTTGCCCAAATGTCTGTAACTTTCGATTTTTTTGACGAAAATGGTCTCAAACGATTTGGTTCGACTCCCCAATGAAGAATTCGAGGTCAAATTTGATTCTGTCCGGCCGTTGCCACGATAACTTGAGAACGGAAAGAGCTAGCGACTTGAAATTTTCAGGGTAGGTGGCACATCCCAATACGACGGACAAGTTCGTTAATGGGCATAATCGGCCCAATGGTTTCCGAGTAATAATTTTGTTTTCAACCAATATGAATCCGATCAAATTGAAACCTGGTGAATAGTTGTAGAATATAAACCTAAGCACGTTTGTGAAATTTTGTGGGAATTTTTAAGAAATCATTGAAAACTGAAAAAAAAAAGATCTATACAGGGTGAGTCTTTGACCACTGCATTAATTTTAACCAAAGATTCCTCTCACCAAATGAAACACTTTTTTCATTTACCATTTTTCCAGATTCGGCTCAGGTATAAAGTTACAAGCGTTTAAAGATTTCACAATGTGCTAATACACTCCCGCATATAAATTATCTATGACATTGTTGGCGGACGAGAATAAGGCATGATAACGTGGTTTACAGCTTGATTCGGGATTCCAACGCTCAGGGACGGATCCATAAAAGTAGTGAAATTTCTGGAGTTTTCCATTTTAAAACATTCAATGAAGAATATCTCGAAAACGGTGCGTTTAAGGAGAAATGATGAAGAATAATATAATGTTCTAAAACGATGGAATATTCTTGAAATGACTCAAGAAAAACTGTATATGCTTTCTTTATGCTAATTTCGTTTAGTTTTATGAATCCACGAGTCGATAACTAGAAAACCAGTAGAAGTAGAAAATAACTTATATTTGGAAAATATGTATCAAGTTATAGGAAACTTTACGCCAACATTAATTTTATTCAAAAAAAGGATGTCAAAGCTACAAAATAAAAACTGTTTTTTTTTCAAAATTTCAACAGCCTGTATCTTTTTACCTGAGCTGAATTTGGAAAAATGTTAAATGAAAAAAGTGTTTCATTTGACGAGAGGAATCTTTGGTTAAAATTAATGCAGTGGTCAAAGACTCACCCTGTATATCAGTAACTATTCGTCTGAAATTGCTGAAATTTTGCAAGAGCCTATAGAATCTAACTCTACTGCCAAGTTTCAAGATTTAATACGATCGGTTAAATATTGTTGGAGATTCGAGCAGCCTTGTGTGAGTTCAGTAGATGGGTGACCGTTGCCTCGATAACTTTCGAACGAAAGGAGATAGGGACTTGCATTTTTCAGAGTAGGTTGCGTATCCGACTGGGAGAGTTGAGTTCGTTTTTGGGTATAATCGGTCTAACGGTTTCCGAGAAATACCCACCTGGGGTATTATTTCCTCCATAACTCAAAAAATAAAGATTCGATCGAATTGAAGCTTGGTAACTAGTAGTCGAAAATCAACATAAAGACGTGTTTAAAATGTTGTGAGAACAGTAGCCCTAGAAAATTTCAAAAAAATTACGGAAAAAAAATTGGTTCAACCAACTGACTTCACGTCAGTGCTTGAACCATTTTTTTTGTTCATTTAATCAGCTTGTTTAGTCCCTTTCGATATTGTTTGTATTGATTCTCTGGTGTAATGGTTCGATAATTTTTTTTAGGTTGTCTCTAGCTCTGATTGAGTTAATCAGATATCAAACCATGGTTTTATCTTGTGATGTCCACGTTTTTTTGCATGCGATATTTTTCATGGACAACGCGATCAAATTTTACCAATACGATGGTTTCGCAGAAACCATATTATGGATATTAGCTGAAGACCCTGAAATTATTTAAATAGATTGTTTCAACCTCTGGCACTTCTATTACCTAAACAGTTGTAAGATCGAATATATATATCGTGTTTCTCAGCACCACCTAATTCACAAGGTAAGCAGGGGCCTACCTAATTCTTTAAAATAAAGTGCATTCAGATTTCAAACATTTTCCGAGGTCACGACCACCTAAATTGTGCCTACCCAAAAAATCGATCCTGGAGCGACCCCTGCTTTTCCATTCAATAACCGTAAGATTCGACTGGCGAACCCTGTATACATTTTGCATAGAAGAATGTGAAGTATCAGTTCATCAATTTACACTCACCATATCGCTATTCTGGTGTCTAAGCAGAATGGCATTGCCATATAGTAAGGTCCGGTGTCCAGAGCCTGTTCCTTTACCCTGTAAAACAAATTTTAAATCCAACGAACTACTCAAAAAGCAAAAACGGTAATCAGTATCCATAAAACGAAATTCTCAATATTTAGTTCAAATATTTATTATATGCGCCATAAAATTGTTCAAACAGAATTTGTTAAATTTCTCTCAACAGCGTTCTAGCCATTCTCATGGCCCAATCGAAGCTTTTCAAAATCATCAATCAATAATGTTTCTAATTCAACGATAACAAGGAAAGGATAATATTATGTTATACTACAGTCAGTCTATAGTAAGTTTTCCAAGATTAGTGATATGTAGCAAGCCACACTGATTTGAAATACCAGAAGAATGAAGTACCTACAGGAGAACCAGAAAGATTCATGATTTTAAAAACATAGTTGTTTCCGAACTCATTGTTGCAAGTTGTGGAGTTTTTGGAAACTCATTCGCAATTTACGGTTATATTGCGGTGCTTTTAGAATCCTGACTTTTTTCTGTTTACAGACTTCATTTTCACTAAAGTAAGTACGATACAACCCATTGTTAGTTGACCACAGAAATGAATACATTGTATCCATTTCAAGTTCTTTCAAATGTACCCAACTTAATGGTAATCCTGTAGTTTTTTTTATTTAGAGTCTAACTATTTTTTCTTGGTTAACTTACTTCGGACCAGACCTGTTATTTGCAACTAATATTCGCAGCTATGTAGTCCAAATAAGCACTATTATTACAATAGTTCTACACAGTAATATGTGGTTGTATTAGACGGTTAGAATAAAATATAATAAATGATACAATATAATTCGATTCAGTTTTACTTACTACGTTCTGCTGTGCCTGAAATGCAAAAATTAAGCAGGTGAAACAGAGGACACACAAGAGGATATAATGAACATATTTTACGGAAAAATAATACAGAACAAGCACATATAGTGTTCAGGATCTATACAGGCTCCCATCAAAATGCTCAAATGATTCAAATAGAAATAAATATTCAATAGAAAACAGTAGTTCCTAGTAAAAATAAATCATTTATGTGGGTAATTTCAGATTATATTGGTTCATTTATACGATTGTTATATCCTTTGGAACTGACATAATATACACGTCTGGCAAATCGAGGTTTTGGGTGCCGAATGTGTATGGAACGAAATGACACAGGGAAAGCGTTACTGTGGATGCGAATTCTGATGAAAATGTGTTCTGCCGAGTTCATTCGTACTCGTACGACGTGGGCATTCTGACGAGTTTTTCCTTCCCATAGTAACCACTTTCATCGAAACTCGGGCGTTTGATGATTCAAGACAATTCCTCAGAAGTCGTCAAAGCACTTTTTCGTCAGAATTCGCAACCGCAGCCTTAAGGCGAAAATTCATGAGACGATTTTGTCGTCGAAAACCAACGATTTTGTCGTCCAAAATTTCGACGATTTTGTCGTTCAAAAGCAACGACTGTCGTTCAAAATTTCCCTTCCCCTATATTTCATGGAACGACAAAATCGGACGACAGATTATTTTGAACTGACAGAAACATAACCTAATTGAATTTAAATATTACAACTAAATACATATGTAGGTACAAAATGAGTTCCTAAAGTACTACAGTTATCCATAATAATTATATAAATGTATTAAATCGCAAAAGAAAAACAAATGGGAACTTCCAAGACGATGCAATTTCTGGAGTACATAGGAGCTTCAACTTCTAATTCTAGAATCCTTGTAGAAGGAGAAGAGGTTCTAAATGTAGATCATGTAATCATGTATGACAAAACAAATTGTGGTCCCATTTTTATAGACATTTGTTCCTTATGTTTACAAAGTAATGCCTTAATTCAGAACCACATAAAATTGTTGGCCCATATTAATGTGGAGAATGGTGAACTTAAAAAAAAGTATGGTATATTCTTGTAAAGTCGGAGCATGGAGCAGGTGTAAACATATCACTGATGTTTTAATTCAAGTTCAGGTGCATGCTGTTCTAGTTCATTTATGAGGATATATAGTGTCTAATTGATCCAGATACAGCTGTGGTGAAACAGTTATCCATAATTAAAATGATTTTTTCAAGATATGATACATATTTATTATGTGAAAATAATTATTAACAATAAGTGTAATGTTTGAGGTATAATAAAGTTGCTTTTTTTTGTTTTGTTTTCAAGAGTTTTGGTGACCATCTCATCTATTCAATTGAAAATATCAAAACTGTTTATGCCTGTTAAACTTTTCAAAGCACTGTCACTGTTCAAGATATCACTCTTTTTAGATAACCGGGATATATTAGGGCCGGTTTCTCAATTGCGAGTTAACCCGATGTTGCGGGGAACCCGAGTGTTACGCATTCATGAATATCGCTAAATACATGCGTCAACTCGCAACCTCGAGTTAACTCGCAATTGAGAAACCGGCCCTCAATGGCACAAATGTTAGGTGGTCTGGTAACAATGTACACAACCAAGTATACTACTAAAATTATTATTGCTGTTCAACTAACTCAAGGGTGCTTGGGTGATGCTTATTTCTTCTTCTGAATGAGGTTTTTCAGCACAGTAAGTCATCGACACATCCTTCCTCAGTTCTCTTTCGAGATACCTCCTTGTACTCTGTTTGAAGATGATGTAGTTCCAAGTTGAGTACTGTTCGGTCTATTATAGTTATCTTCCTAACGCAGTTCCAATAATTATATATATATTTGGTTTTCCGGAGGTAAGAAGTGAAAACACAAACGTATACTAGTAAATTTCACAGGGAGTTGGACATAATAAAACAATACAGAATAAAACCTATACATTTTGGCATTTTTTTCACCCATGAATTGCATTTGGGCACACAACAATAGTCATTTCTGGTCTAAGACATATTAGATAGGATAATATTATCTACTTTCATTTGAATCTGTCCAATAGAGATGAATGGACAATAGAATATGCGCGCAAAAGCTCCTGAGTTCACGTCAGTGCTTGAACCAATTTTAATTTTCGCGGCTGTCAGAGGTATGTCATCATTTGTCGTTGGAATGCTGGATTAATCCAGCGACATGGACGACGTCGTCCAAATGACTGTATACTCATTTGGACGACGTCGTTCGTTTAGAAACGAACGACGAGAATCTTGTCGTTGCGATTTAATAGTTCCATGAATTTTCGCCTTTAGGCTGTCCGTCCATTGGAAGTTGGAACCGTATTCGTCCGACTACAATACGAACATTGCTAGGCATGCGCACCACTACACCCGACCAGGGGGTCTATTCTCAACCATTCGCAATTTTAACTATCGGTCGCATATGCTATATATTGCTATAGAGATGCGAACGATCGTGCAAATTGCGAATGGTCGAGAATAGGGCCCCTGGTAGGACGAATGCGGCCGAGTACGGCCTTATCTGATGCCATTTTGATCTGAAAATCGGACGAATGCGGACATATTTCATCCGAATGCTGACAGTACTGACTACTGACGTGAAATTGATAAGTTGGTTATCTAATTGTTGTGTTTCTAACTGAATAGGATATGTACCTCCTTTGAATAATGGATTGCGATAAACTCAGGAGGTATGAATTTAAAAATATATAGGTAAATGACTATCCATTATGTTAGTGAATTGATATCTCTTGTCAATGGAATTGATTATCATTTGTCATACGAATGAGGTTGAGGTTTCATTTCGTCAGATGCAGTGGACAAGCATCCAACCGTTTAGTCGGCCGAGTGGGTCTCGGACAAGTACGTTTCCAATGGACGGCCAGCCTTATGTTCGATAAAGAACGGCAACAATATCCCCTATAACCCGAACGGCTAAAGTAACAGTTTTTGCGCGTATGTTCTGGGGAACATCGCGTTATCATTTTGCTCAAATGTCTGTAAATTTCGAGTTTTTCGCCGTGATGGTCTCAAACGATTGGGTTCGACTCCCTGATGAAGAATTCGAGACCAAATTTGATTCTGTTCGGCCGGCCGTTGCCACGATAACTTGAGAACGGAAAGAGATAGCGACTTAAAATTTTCAGGGTAGGTGGCGCATCCCAATACGACGGACAAGTTCGTTAATGGGCATAATCGGCCCAATGGTTTCCGAGTAATAATTTGGTCTACAACCAATACTAATTCGATCGAACTTGGTGAGTAGTTGTAGAATATAGACCTAAGGACGTTTGTGAAATTTTGTGAGGATCGTGTCGCTAGAAAATGTTTAAAAAATTATAAAGAAATATTATTTATGTCACGATAACATAAGAACGGGGAGAGATAGCGACTTGAAATTTTCAGGTTATATGTTGAGAATCTGAATGAGCCATTTGAGCTTGTTCATAGGCATAATCGGCAAAACGGTTTTAGAGTTATACCCATCTGAAATTTGATTGATATTTCTCCAATAACTCGAAAAATACGAAACCGATCCAATTCAAAAATGGTTATTAGTTCTAAAATGGCAACGTGAAAATTCTTGAAAAATTTCGTGAGGATCGTATCACTAGAAAATTTTTACAAAATCATTGAACCTAACTAACCTAACTCTACTACCAAGTTCCAAGTTTGAACATAATCGGATCTATATTGTTGCAGATCCGAGCAGCCTTGTGTGAGTTCAGTCGGTAGCTGGATGGGTTGCCCCGACAACTCCCGTTGCCTCGACAACTCTCGAGAGAAAGGAGATGGGAGAGTTAAGTTCGCTGTTGGCCATAATCAGCCCAACGGTTTCGGATTTATACACTGAGAAAAAAGTTACAAGTAACAAAGTTATTTGAGATATTCAAACATCGACTTGGGCCGAAGAGTACCCGATCTCGTTGATGCTTTGAAGATAGCCGTTAGATGTTAAATAATATCATCATTTAGTCATCAATGGTCAGAATTCAAAGCGTAAAGGTCAAAGGATTCATCATCTATAAAGAGTGGTTGAATTCGCACCCCGCCGGTATCGTCGAGTTGTGTATCACTGATTACGAGAGTTAATCGAGATATTCTTTCGAAGAGGGTCTGCGGTTATATCAATACGTATAGTGTTGAATTTCTCAACTTTTACTTCTGCATGTTTATAGTATTTTCCTGAAATGGATTACGAAGACATCCTCACGCATGGGGGTTCAAACATTACGTGGAAAATTTAGAGGTAAGTCAAACCTTTCATTGTTTTAGTACAATGTTCATATATATATATATATGCATATTAAATTATTTCTTTCTGGGTTTTCTCTCCCAAACTCTGAAAAATATCTGTTAAATAAAAATTTATTATTTTTTTATTTGTCAGAAGCAATAAATCGAACAATGTTGCAAACAATAACGACACAACATCAACGATGAAACAACTAAATTTCGTAACGTTTCGTCAGACGAACTTAACGAAAATCTTCAGAATTATTTTTTGTTGATTGATAGCTATTCTGAAATTCGAGAATGTAAAGTAAATTTCGTAACGTTTCGGAGTCTAAATCAGACTCCTTCGCCTCGAATTTTAGAATAGCTACATCCACAAAAAATAATTCTGAAAGTTTTCTTTAAGTGTCTGACGAAGGAGTCTGATTAAGACTCCGAAACGTTACGAAATTTAGTTGTTTCATCGTTGATGTTGTGTCGTTATAGTTTGTTAGGCAACATTGTTCGATTTATTACATCTGACTAATATCTTGTGTCTATTACGCAGAAGCAAATCACAAAATATTAAATATTTATGTAACAGATATTTTTCAGAGTTTGGGAGAGAAAAACCTCTAAATTTTTGACAATGTGTACTTGCGCTAAGTAACGGTGCCTCTTTAACGTAAACAAAACATCTAATTGTCAACACAAACTTTTTACTGGATCTAAGTGAAAAAGTTACTTGTAACAGACAGATGTTTTGTCTAACTGCAGTAACAAAAATACTTGCGATATGAAAAAATGATGATAAGTGTACGTTCAAACGTTACTTACATCGAATAGCATTTTTACTTCTGGTGTTTAGCTGGATTTTCTATCAAGTAATACATGCTACTTGGATCAAGTCAATAATGTCAGTTATTCCGAATAGAAATGAAAAACTTATTACAATTAACTTTGCTAGCTTGTGATAGACTACTTTTACTAGATAACACGCGAACTTGTTGCAACTAAAAAAAGTTCTTTGTGTCTATAGCAAGTCACAATTTCTAGTTGTTGTCTTGTTGTAATTAAAGTTCTTTCTGAGTGTACCCATCTGGAATATGATTTCCTCGATAACTCAAAAAATATAGACCCGATCGAATTGAAGCTTGGTAACTATAGTTGTAGAATATCGACATGAAGACGTGTGTAAAATGTTGTGAGGACCGTACCACTAGAAAATTTCTGAAAATCACGAAAAAATATTATGTATCTCATGATTCCTTGAGAACGGAAAGAAACAGTGACTTGCAGTTTTCAGGGTAGATTGCGCATCTGAATGCGACATCTAAGTTCGTTAACTAGCATAATCGGCCAGATGGTTTTGGAGTTATATCAATCTGAAATTTGGTTGTTATTTCCTAAATAACTCAAAAAATACAAATCCGATCCCATTCAAACATGGTTATTAGTTGTAGAATGCCAACGCAAAAATTCTTGCAAAATTTCGTGAGGATCATAGCACTAGAAAATTTTCACCATGGTAATTTCGATTAAGAGTGTCCAATACAGGAAAGCAGACAATAGAATTCACCATGGTAAATTCGATTGAGAACATCCAATAAGGGGGAATGGACAAGAGAACATACGCGCAATAGCTTCTGACCAATTATTTTTATTTCATGATTAGGTTTAAGGCTATTAAAACTTCAACAACTTTCAAATCGCACTAAGATTCAGTTCATACTAATCAGCCGACTCTGTGTATCGCATTAAAATGTGTTACCCAAGACCTTGGATTACCAGACATACGAAGAACTGAGCCTTGCATGAACCGCTATAAATTTTTTTGATCATAGAATTTTCCCCACATATCAATGAATTATAAGTTTTACTCATTTGTGGCGAATACATGAGTATATTTGAATCTTCATTGTTAAAACAGTGAGTTAGGAAAAACACTACATTTTTCGAAAGCCTGTATGATTATTACTTAATGAAATTTTACCATTCTTATGGCTGCTTCTTTTATTTTGAAGGGTGAAGATAGAAATACAGAGGAAACGGGGATTACTCCATAGAAGACGAATATTTGTTTGGTTAAAAATGATAGACTGCAATAAGGTGTCAGTAGACATAACGAATTAATTGAGTAACTTTCAGGTTAGTGTGATGTGAATGGTAGAATGGAAATTATGCATCAGTTGAACTATATTGATATATATTTTTTTTTAGAAATATCGAACTGAAAACTGTACATAAGATCTTAAGAAACTATAAAGATCAAATTTCAAAACATGAAGCCCCCTTTAAATACCTATTAATACAGAAATGGCAATATAACTATGAATAATTGAAAATCTTCAAAGTTATTCTTCCTTTGTATCAAGACTTAGACTTAGAAGTTCACCTAACTCATTCTCCAGAGATTTTACAAAAATCACATTTGGTGCGGATATCAAATAATAACATCTTCTTGGTTTCATTGTTGGCTCCAACTGGCATGCAGGTTTACAGTGTGTATCAACGATGTGAGCGTGGATTATAGCTTCTTCACCTCTCGAGATATGAAAAAATATTTCATATAAGACTTGTTAGAGAGTAGAGAGCAATGAAATCGATGTTCCTAAAATGAACTCCAATATACAGATTATACCCTATTCATGCGTGATGCATCAATTTAATGTTTTTTATTTTTAATGGAACACTCCAATTTTTTTCCACTCTGTTGGATTTCTCGTGAAGTATGTTTCTCGAAAATATACCGTTTTATGGGTTTATAGCAGGTGGTTGGAAGTTGTAGTGAGGTTTATGTAGGGAGGTTTATGTAGGGAAATGGGTTAATTCATTGCGAAATATCTTATAACGCCAGAAGTTCATTGGGAAGCAGACGAACAAAGACATAATGGAACCATTAATTGATCATTATGAAACACAGTATGCATCACGGGCCAAACTGCCAACAAATTTACGAACACTTTTTATCTATAGAATAACTTTTCATTGAACTTTATGTCGACTAACAAAAATGTAACTGACAGGAAGACTTCGGTCGATAGCCAATTGATCTTAGTATTAATAAAGTTATTTTACTACTACTACTACTACTATTTTATAATGGAATATTTGTAATTATTTAATAATGAGTTTATTTAACCGTAAACTACAAGCAATCCTCAGAACCATTGATATATGACTGTGCGTGGTTACAATTCGTTTACAGGTTGCAAGACCTGAAAAAACTAAATTACTGATTTCAATACGGATTGGAATTCTACTTGTATCGAGCGAAGGTACTTTGGCCCTGACTTGAAGAGGGCCATATGAAGTTGTAAAGGTCAGGAGAAATGAGAGGTATGACGTTGGGAAGGTGGGCTTCCACAATGGACCGGTTAACACGTCTACATGTACGAAGTACATGAAGGCGTGGGTCCACAATGAGAGCGACACTGAATTCGAGGCGAATTTATAATTCAGGATGGTCGAGATGTAGGATCTCAATACGGATTGGAATTCTTCTTGTATACGAGAAAAAATGTGTACCGAGCTTTCTGGGGGTGATAGCACATTGAAAAATAACTATGGTTTGATGAATAAACTTATGGTCTAAAATGCATATTAAGGGAGATTTATCCTTCCAAAGTTGATGAAATTAAAACAATTTCTCCGCATAACTTCTAAACGGTGGCTACCACCAGATTGAAATTTCGTGCATAAATGTATGTTCTTAAAATAGTTTTTTTTTATTACACTTCTATACATTTCTTATATTGTTATTGAGGGTGTTTTCAGAGGGTGAGTCATGATTTTTTCGGGATAACTTCTTTCGTTGTATTCGTTTTGCTGGAAAAATATAAGCATTCGATGGAGCGGAGAAAATTACTTGAAAAAGATACTCCTATCTTAATACAAAACAATTAACCGTTTTCGAGATATTTGAGTTTTTGTGGCCACATGATGTCAGCAGATTAATTCATAGCGAGATTCATCGGAAACGGTATTTTAGTAGGCCATTTAGTAGTTTTATCAACTTTGGACGGATATGTCCCCCTTAGTATGGATTTTGGGCCATACGTTTATTCATCAAACTATACTTATTTTTCAATGTGCTATCATCCGCAGAAAGCTGGGTACACATTTTTGACTCGCTCTGTATAGTTAGAATTAGAATTACATTTCAAGAGCACAAACGACGTATTATCGATACATCAGACGTTCTCTAAACCCTCGGGTACTCCACATCCATTAGTATATCGTTAGCGATCTTAGATAGATGTAACATCGACAGGAGTTGAAGAATTTGATACCAAACCCCGACTCTCTGGCGTCTCCAAGGAGGTCGGGGTCAACGGGATATCTATATTTGGATTTTATAATACCCGAAGAGCTCTTGATGTGCAACATTAACAACGACTAGATTCCAGCAATTGCCTTACGAACGTGGGAACGTTCCCACGGAATCGTATTGGTCTAAGGCGAGGTAGTTCAAGCAGAGAATCACCAATTATTGCACTGCCCTGTTAGATCGTGGGCAAGCCAAATGCAGGGTGGTAAACAGAGTAGGTACCTAGGTTATGAAGAAATGAGGGCGAGGCAGTATGTTCTGAGGAGGGATAAGATCAAGACGATAGTATTAACACGGTTGGCGAGTACGAGTTTTTATACCTGAGATTTAGACGGTTCTATTGAATTCTGACTCGGACGAATTTAGAGTATATTGCGGTTGTTGGCGAACTTCAGTCATTGCGGAAGTAAATACTTTCAAAGTTGTAAATATTTCTTCGGGTTCAATGGTAAATAAAGTGTGTGAATAGCAGAAAAAAAGTGTTTTTTGAAAACCAAAGACGAATGTTAGGACCGTAAATCAATCAACCCCTAGGCGATTTATATAAATCTCCTACATTTGAGGGCTCAATCCGGGATGAATTAGTGGACTTTGGATCTGAATCATATTATATACTTCGACGAGACGTTATAGGGGAGACGAATTTTTGCGCGCGTGTTCCGCAAGGAACATCGTGCTATCATTTCGTCACAATGTTTGCATTTTTCGAGTTTTTTTTCGAAAATAGCCTCAAACGATTGGGTTCGACTCCCTGATGAAGAATTCGAGGTCAGTTTTGTAGCGTAAATATCCGGACAAGTTCGTTAACGGGCGAAATCCACCAAGCGGTTTCGGAGTTATGGCCATTTTTAGTCAAAACGTCGTTTATGAATATTTCCGGAATCGATCACTCGATCTTATTGAAATTTGGCATCAAATTGTAGAATTATGACCTTTATGTGCTTTGTTTTGACTGGACGGCCCTAAAGTGGCAAAACAAAATTTCAAAAATTTTGAAATTTTGTTTTCACGATAACTCGAAAAATACTGATCTGATTAAATTGAAACTCAGTAGTTAGATGCAAAAGACCAAAGCAAACACTTTTGCAGAATTTCGTGAAGATCACGTGACATGAAAAAAATTACTGAATCCCCTGGTGAGGGTCTACGCATGCGTGGATTCAAGATGCAATATCTCCTGAACCACCAGTGTTGGAGAATCGGAGTTTTTTGTAAGGTGTGTGATTTTGAGAGGACTTTTAGCCGCGAGTAGATTGCGCATGCGCAGAAGAGAAGTGACTGTTTTTGGGTTGGATGGGTTATGTTGGGAGTGCTGAGTCGATATTGTGAGGTTTTAAGAGAATATTCATGGCAATTCAGTGCAAGGACAAGTCAGTTTGGGGGATCAAGCGTTGTTTCCGAGTTGAAGTGTCCGTATCGTGGCCCTTGGGCTAATTTTGAAATTGATGTTACCCCTTACAGGCATTTTTCGTTATGCGCATGAGCAGACCATCAGTGATTTACCTGGTGGTGTTTTCGTCAGAGAGGATTGGGGTTTTGGGGTGGCGGATGCTATTCCTCCATAGAATCCCCTGGTGAGGGTCTACGCATGCGTGGATTCAAGATGCAATATCTCCTGAACCACCAGTGTTGGAGAATCGGAGTTTTTTGTAAGGTGTGTGATTTTGAGAGGACTTTTAGCCGCGAGTAGATTGCGCATGCGCAGAACAGAAGTGACTGTTTTTGGGTTGTATGGGTTATGTTGAGAGTAATGAGCCGATATTGTGAGGTTTTAAAAGAATATTCATGTCAATTCATTGCACGGACACAAGTCAGTTTGGGGGAAGTAGCATTTTTCGTTATGCGCATGAGCAGACCATCAGTGATTTAACTGCTGAAGTTTTCGTCAGAGTGGATTGGTTTTGGGTTGGCGGATGCTATTTCTCTATAGAATTCCCTGGTGAGGGTCTGCGCATGCGTGGATTCAAGATGCGATATCTCCTGAACCACTAGTGTTGGAGAATCGGAGTTTTTTGTGAGGTGTGTGATTTTGGGAGGACTTTCAGCCGCAAATAGATTGCGCATGCGCCGAAGAGAAGTGACTGTTTTTGGGTTATACGGGTTATGTCGGGAGTCCTGAGCCAATATTTGAAGTTTTAAAACAATATTTATGGTAATTCGGTGCACGGACAAGTCAGTTTGGGGGATGTGGCATTGTTTCCGAATTGAAGTGTTCGTACCGTGGCCCTGGGACTAATTTTGAAATCGATGTTAACCCTTACGGGCATTTTTCATTATGCGCATGAGCAGACCATCAGTGATTTAACTGCTGGTGTTTTCGTCAGAGAGGATTGAGGTTTTGGGTTGGCGGATGCTAATCCTCTATATAATCCCCTGGTGAGGGTCTGCGCATGCGTGGATTCAAGATGCAATATCTCCTGAACCACTAGTGTTGAAGAATCGGAGTTTTTTTGTAAGGTGTGTGATTTTGGGAGGACTTGCAGCCGCTAGTAGATTGCGCATGCGCAGAATAGAAGTTAGTGTTTTTGGGTTGTATGGGTTATGTTGGGAGTAATGAGCCGATATTGTGTGGTTTTAAACGAATATTCATGTCAATTCAGTGCACGGACCCAAGTCAGTTTGGGGAAATAGCGTTGTTTCCGAGTGTAAGTGTGCATACCGTGGCCCTGGGGCTAATTTTGAAATTGATGTTACCCCTTACGGGCATTTTTCGTTATGCGCATGAGCATAAGTGAGTTAACTGCTAGAGTTTTCGTCTGAGAGGATTTGGGATTTGAGGTGCAGAATGCTATTCCTCCATAGAATCCCCTTGGAAGTGTCTGCGCATGCGTGGATTGGAGCAGTGATATCCCCTGCACGAATGGTTGAAGAATCAGAATTTTGTGTGAAGTGTTATTTTCAGGAGACGAGTAGATTGCGTAAGCGCAGAGGAGACGTTTGGATTGTATGGCTCATGTTGGGAGTGTTTTCCGTCTAGCGGTGATCGATTTGGTGCTGAGCCGTCATTTTAAAGTTTTAAGAGAAATTTCATGGCAATTCTGTGCACGGAAAAGTCAGTTTCGGGGAAATAAAGTTGTTTCCGAGTTGAAATGTATGTACCGTGGCCCTGGGTTGAATTTATAAATAACTATATTCGGTAGATCTATATTAAATTACGTTCGGATCTGGAGAAGAGGCAATTGCGTTACTAAAAGGAGGTCCCATAACCGCAATTTTTTTCGATCTACGGTAAAGCTAACAGCCAAACTGTATTGATAGCCATATATTTTAAAGGAACTTGCAAACAAAAAGCAGTGACGTGAAGTCTCTTTGGCGCGCGTGTTCACGGTGGCTAATTTGAATTGAGTGATGAGTACTTCAAGCTTAGTGAATTGAGCGAGCCGGAGATCTACCCAAGGGATAGTGGACACCATTCACTGTCGATTCAAAAATTAACAGTTCTGTATCTAAGCTTCCGTAAGGATAGAGTATCACTGTTGAAAAAGAACACAACTGACTCTCCTTAGTCGCACAAGCTTCTAGAAGATTCTGAGGGATCTCCTTGGGAAAGACTTGGCAGGGTCAGTATAATCATAATCATGTATATAGCACGTGCGCCAAATGCAGATTGACTTAACAATGAAAGAAAAAGTGTAAAAAAGCATTGTGGTGGGGTCAATCTGCTTTGGCGCGCGTGCTATATACATGATTATGATTATACTGACCCTGCCAAGTCTTTCCCAAGGAGATCCCTCAGAATCTTCTAGAAGCGTGTGCGACTAAGGAGGGTCAGTTGTGTTTTTTTTTCAACAGTGTTACTCTATCCTCACGGAAGCATAGATACAGCACTGTTAATTTTTGAATCGACAGTGAATGGTGTCCACCATCCCTTGGGTAGATCTGCCGCTCGCTCAATTCACTAAGCTTCAAGTACTCATCACTCAATTCAAATTAGCCACCGTGAACACGCGCGCCAAAGAGACCTGACTTCACGTCAGTGCTTTTTTTTTAATATGCAGTTTCAACATAAAAATCCATTGATATAATTTTCAACTCTAACAAGCTAATACTTTCGGAGATATGATTTTTCGAAATTTCACTAATGAATCGTACCTCTGTGTTTTCATAGAATGCTATAATTATTCTATGAATTATTATATGATCTGTGTTCATACTCGTACATGTCATCCTGTTCTATAAGAGAGAGTCAAATTCATTTCAGCTATTTTAATATCATTTCTTCCTTGGTGCAGTTCTCATTCTCAGATTGCTCATGTTATCTTGATAAATGAACTTTCATTTGAATTGAATTTCCTGTATGATGCAGTTCTATAATAATACATTGATATCATTTCCAACTCTGAGAAACCAATACTTTCGGAGATATGATGTGTCAAAGTTTGAACAAGAGCGCCAATGCTCCTGTCCACAGGGCTTGAACCAATTTTAAGTTTAGGGTTGAGTTAAAGTTACCAGCCAGCATACACCAGCCTTTACACTTGGAATAAGCAAGCTCGAAAGTCGGTAGCAGTCGGACATCGAGGTGGCGTAAGCTTCCGGCCGGCCAACTCCAAGCGCTGCTATTCCACCACGGTCAATAGCGTTCCCTCCCGTTCTCTCACGCTTCTGATATTTTATTTCGATGTTCCGAATAGGCGAATATTCCTAAGGACTAATAAATTAAACAAATTTTGTCGTTCAATTCTGAAAGCACTACCGGTACAACTGCATGGTTCGAAATATGAAATTATTCTCGTAGCGCTCAGATAGAAGTTTGTAATTTTAGTTTTCTGGATATCTGAATGGTCGGCCAAGAAAGGTTATTAGCAGGAAACATGTGTCGATCAAATACCTAATCAAATTGATTTTTTCGTTCGACTCTGATATCCTTAAGTACCCAGCTCCAAGAATCGAAATATGAGGTTTATCTCATAGTGCTCAGGTAGAAGTTGGTAATTTTTGCGCGCGTGTTCCGCAAGGAACAGCGTGCTATCATTTCGTCACTATGTCTGTATTTTTCGAATTTTTTTGCGGAAATGGTCTCAAACGATTGGGTTCGACTCCTTGATGAAGAATTTGAGATCAAATTCAATTCTGTCCGTCCAATCCGGCCGGCCGTTAGCACGATAATTCAAGAACGGAACGAGTTAGAGCGTTGAAATTTGCAGGCATGTTTGGAGCGTAAATATCTCGGATAAGTTCGTTAATGGGTAAAATCCATCAAGCCGTTTCGGAGTTATGACCATTTTCAGTTAAAAGGTTTTTCGAGAATATTTCCGAAACCGATCATTCGATCTGTCTGAAATTTAGCATCAAATTGTAGAATCATGACGTTCATATGCCTGCGGAGTTTTGTATAGATCGGATGGCTATAAAATAGAAATAAAGCACTGACGTGAAGTCAGTACTCTTTGGCGCGCGTGTTCACGGTGGCTAATTTGAATTGAGTGATGAGTACTTCAAGCTCAGTGAATTTAGCGAGCCGGAGATCTACCCAAGGGATAGTGGACACCATTCACTGTCGGTTCAAAAATTAACATTGCTGTATCTAAGCTTCCGTAAGGATAGAGTAACACTGTTGAAAAAGAACACAACTGACTCTCCTCAGTCGCACAAGCTCCTAGAAGATTCTGAGGGATCTCATTGGGAAAGACTTGGCAGGGTCAGATAATCATAATCATGTATATAGGGGCGCCAAAGCAGATTGACCCCACTGTTAAATCTGACAAAGTCTCCCCTATCGCAACTTTGCAAACCTCTAGATTTCGGGGGTTCGGCTGGTGCCGGTAGATTGAGAGGGGAGGAAAGAGTGGGGGTAATGGATTAAAATAGGCGGAAACGGACAGAGAAGTGTAGTTATGAGGTAGTTATCAAGTAGTTGTCAAGTGGCGTACTTCAAGCTCAGTGAATTTAGCGAGCCGGAGATCTACCCAAGGGATAGTGGACACCATTCACTGTCGGTTCAAAAATTAACATTGCTGTATCTAAGCTTCCGTAAGGATAGAGTAACACTGTTGAAAAAGAACACAACTGACTCTCCTCAGTCGCACAAGCTCCTAGAAGATTCTGAGGGATCTCATTGGGAAAGACTTGGCAGGGTCAGATAATCATAATCATGTATATAGGGGCGCCAAAGCAGATTGACCCCACTGTTAAATCTGACAAAGTCTCCCCTATCGCAACTTTGCAAACCTCTAGATTTCGGGGGTTCGGCTGGTGCCGGTAGATTGAGAGGGGAGGAAAGAGTGGGGGTAATGGATTAAAATAGGCGGAAACGGACAGAGAAGTGTAGTTATGAGGTAGTTATCAAGTAGTTGTCAAGTGGCTCTCAGGGAGTTCTCAGGTTTCGGGTAGTTCTTTCGAATCTCTGCGACGTGTGACCAAAACGAGTAAGTACCATTGTGAAATAGATTCTGTGTTGCGAATAAAAATCTAGACTGTGTTTGTGTGTGCTTCTCTTATTTCGCTAACCTGTTCAAATTTACCTCCGAGAACGAAAATTTCGATAAGTCCTTAATTCTAAATTCAACATCTGGCGACCGTGACAGGACTTAGTATCGGAATCCGGAGGTAATTTATTTCGTGTTGGGTGAAATAATCTTACCGTAAAATGGATCTCAATATCAGGAAGAGGACGGTCCGACGCATGTCCTTCACGAAGGCACTCAAATCTTTCAACACTGTGATGGCCCTAGAAAGTTCAAGTACTGTGGAGATCAGAGCAGCCTTTGAAGTACTGGTGGAAAAATACCATGAATTGGAAGAAGTTTCCCCGATGATATTGGAGAACATGTTCACTGATAAAGAGGGTGATGATGACGACCTAATGAAGAACGCCGAGGACAACGACAGGTATAAGGGCCAATTCTTGACTGCGAAATGACGTCCAGAACGAGGTGTAATCTTCCTAAAGTGGAACTTGCCAAATTCAGCGGGGATATTCGGGAATGGCTGAAATTTTGGAGTCTCTTCAGCAAGATTCACGAGGGCTGTGGACTACGTGATGAGGATAAGTTCCAGTATTTGATGCAATCAATGGTGTCGGGATCCAGAGCAGCAGAGCTAGTGAGTAGTTACCCTCCGGTCGGCGAAAATTATCTAGAGGCCATCGATGGTCTGAAGAAACGTTTCGGGCGCGAGGACCTACAAATCGAGGTGTATGTGAGGGAACTGCTACAGTTGGTGTTAGAAAACGCCTTAATGAAGAAGAAAGTGGTGCTCACTTCGCTCTATGACCGAATTGAGTCATATATTCGGGCGTTAGAAACTTTCGGCGTAACGACGGATAAGTGTGCGGCGATGCTTATCCGTTAGATGAATCCTCGTTACCGGAAGACTTATTGCGCGTGTGGCAGCGATCTTATAGTGCGGCTGAAAATGGTAACATGGGAAAAGGTCGGATGTGTCAAAAACGCGACTCGATGGCCTTATCCGTTTTTTGGAATCCAAGGTTCAAAACGAGCTAAGAATATCTATGGCCGTAAAATGATTCAACATAGGAGGTAGGGCGGAACGTGAGCGAAAAGCAGAAAAGAACTGGCGGAGTACGCGGGGTGTTGTTTCAGTAGTGAAAAAGGACCCGTGTGTCTTTTGTGGAAAAACTAACAACTTCAGTAAGCGGTGCTTCAAAGCGCGAAAAATGTCGCCATCGGAAAGGCAAGCGGTAGCAAAAACAAAACGAGTTTGTTTCTGTTGCTTGCAAAGTCGACATATAAAAAGGCATTGTAGAAAAAAGGTGAAATGCTCAAAGTGCAGAAAAAGACATGTGGACATAATGTGGTCTGAACAAAATAGTCGTCCCAGTTCGCGATCCGGTTCGGAAACCTCAGTGAGTGCGGTAAGTATTCCGAAAGAATGTGTTTTAGCCTCATCAGCCGAAAATTAGGTGAAATTCTCCGGGTTGGATTGTCATCCCGAGCCCAAGGACAACAAGAATATGACCATTCAAAGATTAGATAAAAAATGGTCAAGAAACTAAAAGAAACACAGAAATTCCAGGAATACGATAGGATAATACGAGAATGGCGCCACGAGGGTATAATAGAGCAGGTACCAGCACAAGAAACCGACAACTGTGGTGTATATTTAGCCCATCGCCCGGTTTTTAAGGAAGAATCGAGGTCGATGCGTCAGCAGTTAGTCCAGCCCTGAATAGCTGTTTGGAAAAATGTAGAATTTAGTCGAAAAAGTGGTGGACAATTTATTGAGGTTCAGAGAAGGTAAAATTGGTGTAATTTCTGATATTAAAAAGGCTGTTCTACAGATAAGTGTTGATCCTGCGGATAGGGATTTTTTGTGATTTCTTTGGTATGACGCACAAGGTAATTTAATCGTATTCAGACATTGTCGGGTAGTTTTTAGTGTTTGTAGCAGCCCATTCATGTTGGGTGCGATTTACATTTAGAAGATTATTTGAGATCGAGTGAAAGTGAAAGCAACGTTTTTGAGTCTGAATACTTTTACATCTCGAAGCTAAAACGTAGTTTTTATGTGGATAATTGCGTGGCAAGTGTTAATAGCTTCGAATAATTTGTAAACTTTGAAAATAGAACTAGAAGTGGGCGTATTTCGCAGGAATGTAAATGTGTATTGGTGGTTATTCAAATATTCAATCATTTGTGATTTTTTGAAAATGCTTGTGGGTATATGGATAATTTTTGTAAATTTTTAACGTACATAGTGTTAATACCCAAGGTCCAAATCCTGCAAAGTTGTGATATCCTCAATCATTTCGCGGCGGTGGGAGGATGTTGAATCTGGCAACTTCTCCCCTATCGGCAACTTTGCAAACCTATAGATTTCGGGGTTCGGCTGGTGCCAGTAGATGGAGAGGGGGTAATGGATTAAAATAGGCGGAAACGAACAGAGAAGGGTAGTTATCAGGCAGTTATCAAGTAGTTCTCAAGTGGCTCTCAGGGAGTTCTCAGGTAGTTCGGGTAGTTCTTTCGAATCTCTAAGACGTGTGAGCTTGTGTGTGCTTCTCTTATTTCGCTAACCCGTTTAAATTTACCTCCGAGAACGAAAATTTCTCCTTAATTCTAAATTCAACACCCACGTCAATGCTTTTTTACACTTTTTCTTTCATTGTTAAATCGATCTGTTTTGGCGCGCATGCTATGTAGGTACATGCTTATAGTGTCCCTGCCAAGTCTTTCCCTATGAGATCCCTCAGAATCTTCTAGGTACTTGTGCGACCAAGGAGAGTCAGGTGTGTTCTTTTTCAACAGTGTTACTCTATCCTTACGGAAGCTTATATACAGCACTGTTCATTGTTGAATCGACAGTGAATGGTGTCCACTATCCCTTGGGTAGATCTCCGGCTCGCTCAATTCACTGAGCTTGGAAGTACTCATCATTCAATTCAAATTAGCCACCGTGAACACGCGCGCCAAAGAGTACTGACTTCACGTCAGTGCTTTTTTTAATATTTTTTGGAAGAATTTGGAGACCGTACGGGAGGAAGCCGAGTTGCAGATCCAACGACGAATGAATAGTGAAAATTGTTGTGAAAAATTAGTGAATCGTGAAGTGTTATAAAAAAGGATTAGTAGGAGATGCTGAGGTAGGATTAATCCTTGTTGACTATTTATTTCCGATTGACTAAAATTGATTGTAACCTTATGTGAATTATAGAATATTATATGAATGTAACTTATATTTCGATAAAGGCGCTATTTTTTGAAAGATTGTAATTTCGAATTTGATTCGCAGAAAACTAGATATTAGTCTGTTTCGGACAAGAAGGTGAACCTTATAATAGACGTCGGGAGAACGTAGTGAGAAATTTTTGCGGTTTTAAATGGGATGAAAAATCGGAAGAATTTTCTGATAAAAGCGCAACTGTCGTCCGCTGATTTAATTACAGTATGTGGAATACTGGACTTGAGGTACGATGGTTCAGTCGAATAATTAGTAAAAAGGATATGTAACTTTCGCGTGACTCCAAGTATTAGCGAGGAGGAGAGAGATCACGATGGAGAAAGATTCGAGGATGTGGAAGAAAGTAGGCAGAGCGTCAGCTCGATAAAAGGAGAAAATATTTTAAAATATAGAATATTAGGTTTGACTTCTATTTCCATAAAGACGCTAGTTTTTGAAATATTGTAATTTCGAATTTGATTCGCAGAAAACTATATAGTATTAAGGCACAAAGAAGAGTAAATTTAAATTCGTTATTTGATTTTGAATTAGATTGACACGATCGACACGATATCTAGACTTTCAATAATTTTTTGTGACGAAGAAATTTGTATTTCAATCTGAGTGATTATAGGACATGTGTATGTTGTTTATTTTGTGAGCAATTACTGAATTTCCTGAACTCCGCCTGTGGTGGCGACGGGTGGATGAGTAGCTCGCTGTCACTATTGCCGGTCCCAAGCATCCGATCTCCACATAAAGGAGGAGGGTTGTAGCGGTAGGCCAGCTCCCTGCCCTACGTAAAAAAGTCAACCTGCTAAAAAGCCCAGCAAACAGCCTCGGAACCAGGATGGATTTAACGGAAAACTACCACAGCGAGGAAATAGGACATTGAATTTTGCAACATGGAATATACAAGGATTGAGAGGAAAAACAGAGGATATACTGAGAGGACTAGAACAACAGAAAATCTCAATAGCAGTTCTGACAGAAACAAAAAAGAAAGGATCGGGAATAGAAGATTTGGGAGATTGCGTGCACATTTTCAGCGGAGTATCTTAATCAGTCAGAGCGGCCAAGGGAGTGTCAATTATGATAAATAAAAGGTATAAAAATCGAATAACAGATTGGGAAGCTATTAATGAGAGAATATTAACAACAAACCTGACAATTTATGGACACACAACTACCATAGTAGGTGTATACGCCCCGAATGATGACGCTTCTCTAGACGAAAAGGACAGATTTTATTCAAAACTGGAAGATGTTTTAGCTGGAATAGGAAACCAAAGAGAGGTTACAGTTTAAAATTAAAACATAACTGCCTCAGTTTTAAATAAAATGTTGGATTTTTGCCCAACATCAAAGTCAAAATAATTACATCATCCAACTTTAACCGACTGTACTGTAAAAAAAATGTACTACACTATTTTGGCAAGTAACATCAAAAGATGGCGCATTTAGTCTGTATTCCAAAAGGGTATGATACTTGCTAGATTACTTTTTAGTTGAGGAAAATAATAATGTTTTTTTAAATGGAACCGGATTTCAGGCCAATTCTGTTTAATTATTGGAAATGGACCCTAGGCATCTTTAAGTCCACAATTTACAAGTAAAGTTTGATTTAAACGGAAGACGGAGAGTGACGTTATTTTACCTAGTAAGAGTGGGACAGATGGTGACGCTAAGTGTGAGCGAGATAGATAGTGACGCTACTTTTATGCGTGAGTGTACGAATTGGTACAATTTCGTGACCTGTCCGTTCACCCGATTTAAACCCCATAGATTTCCTTTACTGGGGAACGATAAAGGAAAAAGTGTACTTTAAGCCCATTCAAGATTTAGCCGACCTGCGCCAAAGAATTACAGAAGCCGCTGAATACATTAATTCAAGAAGTTACACCCGTCTTATTACGCGATCATTTTTAAGAACATTTAGAGCTTGCATTGCAGCTGAAGGCCAACAATTTGAACATTTGCTGTAATTTCTTGTTAATCTAATTAAATTAAAGTCAACTGAAAAAATCCAATGTCTGAATTTTATTTCAAACGTGCAACTTTTATTTCGTCTCTCTCTCGCATAAAAGTAGCGTCACCCAGTAAAGGAAATCTATGGGGTTTAAATCGGGTGAACGGACAGGTCACGAAATTGTACCAATTCGTACACTCACGCATAAAAGTAGCGTCACTATCTATCTCGCTCACACTTAGCGTCACCATATGTCTCAATCTTACTAGGCCAAATAACGCCACTCTCCGTCTACCGTTTAAATTAAACTTTACTTGTAAATTGTGGACTTAAAGATGCCTAGGCTCCATTTCCAATAATTAAACAGAATTGGCCTGAAATCCGGTTCCATTTAAAAAAACATTATTATTTTCCTCAACTAAGAAGTAATCTAGCAAGTATCATACCATTTTGGAATCCAGACTAAATGCGCCATCTTTTGATGTTACTTGCCAAAATAGTGTAGTGTATTTTTTTTACAGTTCAGTCGGTTAAAGTTGGATGATGTAATTATTTTTAATTTGATGTTGGGCAAAGATCCAACATTTTATTTAAAACTGGTCTCAGGGCGGGCCTATAAAGGGTTTTTCCTCTCGCGTGAAAAAAAAAAACTATACAGGGTGAGTCTTTGACCACTGCATTAATTTTAACCAAAGATTCCTCTCATCAAATGAAACACTTTTTTCATTTAACATTTTTCCAAATTCAGCTCAGGTAAAAAGATACAGGCTGTTGAAATTTTGAAAAAAAAATCAGTTTTTATTTTGTAGCTTTGACATTTGACCTTTTTTCGAATAAAATGAATGTTAGCATAAAGTTTCCTATAACTATGATACATATTTTCCAAATATTAGTTATTTTCTACTTCTACTGGTTTTCTAGTTATGGACTCGTGGATTCATAAAACTAAACGAAATTAGCATAAAGAAAGCATATAAAGTTTTTCTTGAGTCATTTCAAGAATATTCCATCGTTTTAGAACATTATATTATTCTTCATCATTTCTCCTTAAACGCACCGTTTTCGAGATATTCTTCATTGAATGTTTTAAAATGGAAAACTCCAGAAATTTCACTACTTTTATGGATCCGTCCCTGAGCGTTGGAATCCCGAATCAAGCTGTAAACCACATTACCATGCCTTATTCTCGTCCGCCAACAATGTCATAGATAATTTATATGCGGGAGTCTATTAGCACATTGTGAAATCTTTAAACTCTTGTAACTTTTTACCTGAGCCGAATCTGGAAAAATGGTAAATGAAAAAAGTGTTTCATTTGATGAGAGGAATCTTTGGTTAAAATTAATGCAGTGGTCAAAGACTCACCCTGTATACAGGGCCCGAGGCCGCCACACTGACATGGGCAAGGAGGTGATGGGGTACCATTACGGTGTCACACTTCCTGTTGTTAAAATGTCCTCCGGGTCTTCTGATGGAAGTTAGGGATAGTTTAAGCCAGGGGTGGGTTTCCTTATTTTGCAAATATTTTAGGGACCAGTTGAGATAGAGCAATGAAATTTGACGGTTTGATTGAGCAACTCGAAGACTTTGGAAACCTGGCGAAACAAGTTTTTGTAATCCCCACTAAAACAAATGGTATAGGGTGGGGGTACTTTTTAAAAAGAATGTCTTTTTTCCACGGTAACGTACTAATAATAAATTATATTCTAAAACTGCGATCTTTAACTAACCTTTCATTTGGTGTATCGTTGACACTTGGGGCTACACCGGTTACAAAGATATTATCAAAACATTCACGAACACGCAACATTTTCTATAAGGGGGCAGAGCACCACATATAGATCGGCGTTTTCCAGGTTCCCATTATCATATTGAAATATTTTTGTCTTGTGAGTGTCGATATTTTCAAGATATTAAGAGTATACATGGTGTTCCAAAAAAGGCTAGTCATCTGACCAATTTTCAATGTGATATCCTGTATACTTTGTCATATTTGAATTCTACGACAAATTTTAATGCAAGTTTGTGAGAACTTTTTTGCGCGTATGTTCTGGGGAACATCTCGTTATCATTTTGCCCAAATGTCTATAATTTTCGATTTTTTGGCCGAAAATGGTCTCAAATGTTTGGGTTGGACTTCCCGATGAAGAATTCGAGGTCAAATTTGATTCTGTCCTGCCAGCCGTGGCCACGATAACTTGAGAACGTAAAGATCGCATCGCAATACGACGAACAAGTTCGTGAATGGGCGTAATCGGCCCAATGGTTTCCGAGTAATAATTTTGTTTTCAACCAATATAAATCCGATCAAATTGAAACATGGCGAGTAGTTGTAGAATATAAACCTAAGCACGTTCGTGAAATTTTGTGAGAATCCCTAGAAAATTTAAAAAAAAATATTAAAAAATATTTGTCATGTTACGATAACCTAAGAATGGAAAGAGATTGCGACTTCAAATGTACAGGTTAGGATATGCATCTGAATACGACATTTGAGTTTGCTTATAAGCATAATCACCCAGTTATCAGGAACGTTTGAGGATGATGTCCTTGGATACATTTGCAGATCGTAAACTTCGTGGAGATATGATTCCGGGCGTTGGGTGGATTTTTTGGTACCGATCTGTCAAATCTGTTCAGGCTAAATACGAACCATCTTAGAGGTCATAGTCGTAAGCTTGCTCGTCAGAGGTTCCACACGAGAAGTCGAGAATATTTTTTGCCTAATCGGGTTTTTGGCTATTGGAATAGATTGTCACCTGATATAGTTGGAGCTCCGTCAGTGAACACCTTCAAAAACCGGCTGGACACTTGGAGAGCTAGTGCGTTGCTGTGACGTGTTTGTGTCTGTGCTTTGGAAAATTTGAAATTAGTACTGTTTCATTAAGGTTTTTTTTTGTAGTTTTCAAAGAGTTTATAGTTTTACTTTACTCTGTCATCTTTATAATAATAATCGGCCTAACGGTTTTGGAGTTATATCCATCTGAAATTTGGTTGTTATTTACCCAATAACTCGAAAAATACAAGACCGATCCAATTCAAACATGGTTATTAGTTGTAGAATGTCAACAAGAAAATTCTTGCGAAATTCTATTGCCCGTTCTCCTGTATTGGACACTCTTAATATAATTTACAAAGGCATCGAATTTACCATGGTAAATTCGATTAAGAGTGTCCAATACAAGAGAATGGACAATAGAACATACGCGGAAAAGCTCCTGACTTCATGTCAGTGCTTGAACCAATTTTTTATTCAAGAAGCAAATACGCGTATTTTCAAGGGTTGTAAAAATAGCAAAATATCATGGACACAGAATATTTTTTATTTACGGAATGCATACGTTTTATGCTAACAATTCAATTCTTGAATTAAATATTTATCAGAAAAGATTGAAAAATGACAAAGTGTACAGGGTCTCACATTGAAAATTTGGAAGTTGTGAGATGACTAGTCTTTTTTGGAACATCATGTATACTTCTTAATATCTTGAAAATATGGAGACTATGGTCCCTAACGACACCCACAAGAGACCACAATTTCAATATGGTAATGGTAAGTTGGAAAACGCCGATCTATATGTAGTGCTCTATCCCGTTATCGAAATTGTTGTGTGTTCGTGACATTCTCTTGATACCATTTTTGTAACCGCCCGAGCCCCAAGTGTCAACGATACACCAAATGAAAGGTGAAATATCGCAGTTTTGGAATCTGATTTATTATTAGTACGTTACCATGGAAAAAAATCATTTATTTGAAAAAGTACCCCCACCCCCTACCATTTGTTTCAGTGGGGGTTACAAAAACTCATTTCACCAGGGTTTCAAAATACTCGAGTTGCTTAATCAAACCGTCAAATTTCATTGCACTATCTCAACTGCGCTCTAAAATATTTGCAAAATAAGGAAACCCACCCCTGGCTTAAACCATCCCTAACTTCCATCAGAAGACTTTTTCTCAGATATTTTTTTTATATCCTTGATATTCCCATATCAACACACATAATGTCTGGAAAATTGTCAGTTATCAAATGTTCCAGAAGAAGTCCGCTGAGTTTATAATGTTGTGTATTCAATCCCTTAGTGAAAATGTGGTCAATGCAGCTATACCGGTTATCGGACGGGTACATCTGATTATTATCGATTCGAATCCATAAGAACATAACACGTTGAAATATTTTTCCACAATAATTTCATCTGATAATGAATTGATATTTATATCACCTGCTATTATATGTTTCGTGCATTTTTCCGTTTTACGAAGGTAGTTGGAAAATTCTTTGGTTGAAATAATCGATTTTCATTTGAGGAGATTTATAAATAGATGTTATTTTTACTTTCTGATCATTATCCACTATATCCGTTTCGATCACAACTTTTACGCTAGAATGCCTTATATCTTCCCTAACGTAAACTACGATTATTCCATCATTTTTGTAGTATTTTCCCTCATTATGCATACAGCTGTAGCAGTTTAGATAGAAAAATTGTAAGTCGTCTATTTGAAAAGTTTCGATTAAAATGACTACATCTGTTTGCCAAATGCTCTAGAAGGAGGTTAAACGCGGCAAAGTTCATCAGTATGATCCGGATATTTATCTGCACTATTGTGAGATCTTTGTCAATAGTATACCTGCTCTCTTAAATCTTCAGCATCTTCAGTTTTCGTTCTGATATTCCCTTACGTATGCGTTCGTTTCAACAGGCCAGCGAGAGAAAAAACTATCTCAAATTCCACGTAGTGAGCTCTAATGTACCCTCTGATGACTGGAACAAAATCCAATTCCAAATCTTCGATTGATTAAAATAGAAAATAAAAAATTGGTTCAAGCACTGACGTGAAGTCAGGAGCTTTTGCGCGTATGTTCTATTGTCCATTCTCCTGTATTAGACACTCTTAATCGAATTTACCATGGTAAATTCGATCAAGAGAGTGTTCGATACAGGAGAACGGACAATAGAATTTACCTTAATTCGATTAAGAGTGCCCAATACAGGAGAATGGACAATAGAACATACGCGCAAAAGCTCCTGACTTCACGTCAGTGCTTGAACCAATTTTTTTTTTGGTAAATTTTTTAAAATTTTCTAGGGGTATGGTTCTCACAAAATTTCACACACGTCTTTATGTCGATATTTTACAACTAGTTAGCATGCGTCAATTCGATCGGGTATATATTTTTTGAGTCATCGAGGAAATAATATTCCAGATGGTTATAACTCCGAAACCGTTGGGCCGATCATGGCCAACAGCGAACTTAACTCTCCCATTCAGATGCGCAACCTACCCTGAAAATTGCAAGTCACCATCTCCTTTCGTTCGAGAGTTATCGAGGCAACAGTCACCCATCCAGCTACTGAACTCACACAAGGCTGCTCAGATCTCCAACAATATAGATCCGATCGTGTTCAAACTTGGAACTTGGTAGTAGAGTTAGGTTCTGAAGGCTCTCGCCATATCGGATGAATAGTTTCTGATATAGAGAATTTTTTTCAATGATTTTTTAAAAAATGTCTAGTGATACGATCCTGACAAAATTTTGCAAGAATTTCCGCGTTGCCGTTCTCCAACTAATAACCATGTTTAAATTGCATCGGTTTTGTATTTTTCGAGTTATGAGGAAATAACAACCAAATTTCAGATGGGTATAACTCCAAACCCGTTTTGCTGATTATGCTTATAAACAAACTCAAACGTCGTGTTCAGATGCAACCTAACCTGAAAATTTCAAGTCGCTATCTCATTGCGTTCTCAGGTTATCGTGACATAAAAAATATTTTGTAACAATTTTTGTTTAATTTTCTAGTGAAACGATTCTCAACAAATTTCACAAACGTGCTTAGATTTTTATTCTACAACTATTCACCAAGTTTCAATTCGATCGGATTTATATTGGTTGAAAACAAAATTATTACTCGGAAACCATTGGGCCGATTACGCCCATTAACGAGCTTGTCCGTCGTATTGGGATACGCCACCTACCCTGAACATTTCAAGTCGCTAGCTCTTTCCGTTCCCAAGTTATCGTAGCAACGGCCGGACGGACAGAATCAAATTTGACCTCGAATTCTTCATCAGGGAGTCGAACCCAATCGTTTGAGACCATTTTCGGCGAGAAAATCGAAAATTACAGACATTTGGGCAAAATGATAACGGGATGTTCCCCAGAACATACGCGCAAAAAAACATATCTTTGATGTGTCACTATGTGTAGGAATCCCTTTATAATAAAATTTGTTTTGGTAACACAGTTTTCATTGCTCTCTACAACTTTCATCTGAAACAATGTTTCCTATCTTGCATAAGGAAGTCGCTATTGTCCGCGAACGCATCGTTGATACACCCTGTATAGTAAATGCAGTTTTGGGCAAATTACACCCAGTTATCGATATATTGTAACATCTCAATGAGGTCGAGGAACTATGGAAAATATACAGTGCTTCCCAGCAACTCCGCAACAAGGGGGACTTTTATTTTCTATTAATATTTCTGATTTTTTTTAACGAAAAGTCGGTGCATCAAAAATGATATGAGACTAGGCCAACTGCGACTTCCGGTTTGAACGGAAATTGCCATTTTTAGAAAAATTCCAGCCTCTAGTGTGTAACGCTCGAAGTAAATTTTGTTTGAAATAAAATTATAGGTCAATGTGCAAAATTTCAGGTCGGAAAACCATGAAAATTTGTATTTCTTCTTTTGCCTATAGCTCTGTTTACAATTGCTTAATTATATAAAAGATTTTTTTGGCAACTAGACAATATTAGTGTCAGCATAAATATTTGTAACTAGAAAATTTTGTTGGAACTTGGTCTTTCGCCGGTTGTTCTAATTTTCGCTCAAAAGTTGTTTAATTCTGGTGCAAAGTTGCTGGGATGCACTGTATATGAATACAAATACGACTTTTCAGTATTATACATAACTTTACCACCACTGTCAACTCAATCGACTAAAACCTTGAAAATTTCCTATCTTCAAGAAAATATTTTGATTTTCGCTGTATCGTCAGTGTTACTCTCAGATTTTGGTGTCTTCCTAGCAAGAATGTTACCGCTACCATCATATGAAAAGTCGTTTTTTACAGACTAATATAATAGGTAGAAATTATATTTCATAAGTATTTAGCTTAGTTATATAACTAAATTGTTCTGCTCAAAAGTAGTTATTTTGTCATGATACCTGATACAGTAAAATGACGATATACTTATATCATTGTGTATAGAGATAGAAGATTTTTCATTTGACCATGACTATGATTTAGGAGAAGTTAACTCTACTGTATATTGTTCCCATTTTAGACCTCGACTTGTACAGCTCCAAATGAACATGACTACAAATTACACTAACTCAGAATAGGTATACATATTTCTTGTTTGCTACTTTTGATTATTCTGCAATAAAAAATCAAAGATAAATCAAATCCAATATCTGGTTCTTCTATATTTTGTGTATAGCAGGGACCAAAATTGCATGCAGTTACACATACATGTAGGTGGTTGCTTTGAATTATTTAAGAATATTTTCATCCTAACTATGACGTATTTATCTATTGAGAATTCACATGAAGACATGTTCCTGTTACTGCCATCAATTGCTTTTGTATAAACAATTCGAATATACAAAATCGCAAAGTACGTACTCCAGAAGGCCTGATAATTATGAAAATAATAATAGCATTCTATTGCTGATGAACCGAGATATTTAATATAACATGATAGAAGTAATAGAAGGGCCATAGCAAACACTATTTCTGACTTATGTTCATGGCCAAATACAAATTTTTCTTTCTATATACAAATTAAAATTCACGTATGCAATGAGCACATATATCACCTAATTTACAAATCATACCGTTTCATTTGCAGCAGCTGTGACTAATTCCTGTAGAGCACGAACTGATAAAGCTTGTTCTATTACACAAACACATTGAGAAAGATCTGGAGGTATGTTCTGAAAAGAGATTTTATATAAATAATAGTAATGGTAAGGGAAAAATATGGTAATTATCTAGAACAGGACATAACTCGAAAATTGATGTTTAAAAATCACTCACTTACTAATTTTGGGTCGTAGATTGCGAATCTGAAGTCAAAAAAGGTTGGTCGCATCTAGTTTTTTCGAAAAAAATTCCGAAAGTTTCCAATTTAACCTCCCTTTGTCACCATAATAACATCGTTATAAACCGTTTTATAGCTGAATATTCATCCTGAATGATATCTTATTGACTCCTTAATCATTTCTGAAGAATGATTTTCCTCATGATTCCCTTATTGCAATGAAATTTTCTTGTTTATGTGTAACATATTTTCATCCATTTTGAATCCTGAAATTGACATAACAGCTGGAGCTGATCATACCGGCAATGGGCGACGTTGCCATATTGTAACTATATTCAGAAGTATTAGGTAGTGTTTTTAGGTTAATATGCAGTTTAACGCCCCCTCGTAATTATCGACTTTTTCAAGTTTTTCGAAGAAAATATGCATTGTACAGTGATTTTTGATGATTTTCAATAGTGGCAAACTAGTTTTTTTGAAGATATCTAACGGAATGGGGAGTGAATAGGGGTGCTGGGTGGGGTAATAAATTTTTTTTCGTAATTTTTTTTTAATTTCCAGGGGTACTGTACTAACCTAACCTAACCTAACCTAACCTAACCTACCATATTCACCTGAGATGTCGTAATGATTAAGACTGTACCTTTATGAATTTTCGCCATAGGTACAGTCTTAATCTTTACGACATCTCAGGTGAATATGGTAGGTTAGGTTAGGTTAGGTTAGTACAGTACCCCTGAAAATTAAAAAAAAAATTACGAAAAAAATTTATTACCCCACCCAGCACCCCTATTCACTCCCCATTCCGAAGGATATCTCCAAAAAAACTAGTTTGCCACTATTGAAAATCATCAAAAATCACTGTACAATGCATATTTTCTTCGAAAAACTTGAAAAAGTCGATAATTACGAGGGGGCGTTAAACTGCATATTAACCGAAATGGATTTTGATGACTCGGCCTTTAAACGTATTCTCATGGCCGATTGAATCCATCACAAAAATTAATTGAAATAAAAACACTACCATATTCTGAATATAGTTACAATATGGCAACGTCGCCCATTGCCGGTATGATCAGCTGTTATGTCAATTTCAGGATTCAAAATGGATGAAAATATGTTACACATAAACAAGAAAATTTCATTGCAATAAGGGAATCATGAGGAAAATCATTCTTCAGAAATGATTAAGGAGTCAATAAGATATCATTCAGGATGAATATTCAGCTATAAAACGGTTTATAACGATGTTATTATGGTGACAAAGGGAGGTTAAATTGGAAACTTTCGGAATTTTTTTCGAAAAAACTAGATGCGACCAACCTTTTTGGGCGTATGTTCTAGGGGAACATCGTCCTATCATTTCGTCCAAATGTCTGTAATTTTCGAATTTCGAGCTGAAAATTGGCTAATAGACTAATTCGGACTCCCTGATCACGAATCCGGTGTCAGATTTTAGGGTGCCGTCCGGCCGGCCGGCCGGCCGGCCGGCCTTCCGGCCGTAGGCACGATAACAGGAGCACCGAAGGTCCTATCGACTTCAAACTTTCAGGGTAGGTTTCTGATCAAAATGCGACGGTTAAGTTCGTTAACGGGCAAAATCGGCCGGACGGTTTAGGAGTTATAGACATTTAAAATTTTGAGGTTATTTCCCTGATATTTCAGGAACTAAAGAAGATGTTGAATCGAAACTTGGTAGTCAGTTCGAGGATATAAACGCGCAACTTTTGGCAAAATTCTGTTATGATCGAAATGTTGGTAATTTTTAAAAAAATATTTCTTTTAATTTTTTCGAAAAAAAAAATTTTTTTTCGTGAAATATTCATCAGATTGCAACAAAAACTTGTACTAACGTCAATTGTAGTATTTTGCAACATTGTGCAAAATTTTGGCTCTATACGATACCAATTTCTGGAGATATAAGACAAAATGTGTCAAATTTCTTGGGTCTCTCTCACAAAAATCTATTTACCTCATTTGACGGCTGTTTGTCAAATCAATTAATTCCAATAATTGATGTCAGATTTCCTACATACCAAGTTCAAACACATTTTATTATATGGAAAACACTTATTATGATCACGTTCTACAGGAATTGATACTAAATAGAAGCTAGATGAAGATTATTGTAATGGAAAATTTGTGTTCCAGAATGAACATGCGCCCGATAGCTCCTGTCCACAGGGCTTGAACCCATTTTTTGACTTCAGATTCGCAATCTACGACCCAAAATTAGTAAGTGAGTGATTTTTAAATATCAATTTTCGAGTTATGTCCTGTTCTAGATAATTACCAAAAATATTATGTTTATATGTTTAGTTCGATTGTTTCCCATAAGGTATTCGATCATTCGTGCCAACACAGTCAGTTGAGTCGACTAATATTTTTTTCAAGGAAATACCCTTGCATACATATCCATCTACGCCTATGGCGATAAGAAATATTGGCAAATGGCAAGTTCACTTACTTTATCCGCGATAGTTTCCAAAAAGCAATGCCGATTGCCGAAACCATCAGCAGCCAAGCAAACACGTTCCCCAGTAGCGGTACAAGACAGGCAGACCATATCTTCCTAAAAGAAATTAATTTCCATCACATAACCTCAAAATATATGAACCACAATACTCACGGTCCTGAGGAATGAAACATCATCTTGTTCTGAGCCCCCTTCAGTTTCTGCCATCTCAAGTTTTCAATTTACAACCTTTAAGAAAATATTCGTGTAATAAAATCATTCATTTCCCTGTAAAATATCCGCACCGGAATGCGCCAATATTTGAAAATTTATGGTCATTCACGTGACTTCATGTTGCCAAATGTGTTTTCTGAAAGTTGAATTCGAAGGAATGTTTTTTAATTATTCCATTATACTTGAGCTATGGAAAATCTAGTACATTTTCTAATATTAAGTTTAGTGTTGAATGTATAAAGTTGGAGATAATATCTGCATTTTGTTATTTGTTAGCCGTTTCAGGAATTTGGCAACAGTCCTCTCGAGACTTCGCAGTACATTATTTTGTATTGATTTTGTTCTCTTCTCGTAGAATTCGGTCATTTGCATAAATCTGAATTTTTTGATAGGTATGAATCGTTTTTTGTGCACTTACTTTCAGTCCGTATCTTTCTTGATTATATTTATACTCCTTTCACGTTCGTTTTGAAGGCTGCATAACTAAAATACTAATCACAGTTGGTTCTCCCGATGCAAAAAATATGTCTTATTGTAAAATATAACCCATACCACCATATAAACCTACTTTTGGGGAGAAAACCGATTAATTGCTCATCATCCACACACAACGACAATATTTCGTAAACGGAGCTGACAAAATACTCTAAATATACTAACTACCGGATTCAGGGAGGATATTTATAGAAACAAGCCGAAATAAAATTAGATTCAAGTTAGCTCTTATTTGAACTGCCATTTCTATGAGCTGTTGTAACTGTTCCGTGTAGGTGGATACTTTGAAAAGTGGGAGAGCCCTGTGGACAGGGGCTTTGGCGCTCTTGTTCAAACTTTGACAAATCATATCTCCGAAAGTATTGGTTTATCAGAGTTGGGAATTATATAAATGGATTCATATAATATGATAGAACTGCATCGTAAAAGTAATTCAATTCAAAAAAAGTCTTCAAAAAAAAAGAGTGCCAAAAATTGTTAATCCGAAACCACCTGACCGATTCTACCCAATAACGAACTTATCCGAGATATTCATTCCTCACATCTACTCTGAAAATTATAATATCCTATAATCCTCATAATTATATGATATGTCTCTTATAAGTTGGCAATAAGATGCATAGAATATTCTATGCATCTATATTAGTTAGATAAGATGACATGAATATGAACGCAAATCATATATAATTCATAAATAGAATAATTACATCATTCTGTGAAAACATTTATTATTGAAATTTTGTTTTTTTCGTTACTCCCAAATCTTCAGGGCTATTTTGCTCAACTAACGAACTTAACCGAGATATTTATCTCCCAAACCTACTATGAAAATTTCAACTGTTGAGCTCATTCCGTTCGAGAGTTATCGTGTTAACGGCCGGCCGGACAGAAATGATTTTGACCATGGATTCTTGATTTCTTGGTCAGTGAGTCGAACGCAAACGTTTGAGACCATCTTCTTACCAAATCTCAGTTGAGAGGGGGGGGGTCTTGGAAAATCACGTTATTTTATTCTAGCAGAAAACATTGCAAAATCGCTTGAAAGTAACTTAAGTGGAAGTAAAAAATGTTTCTAGAATAAAATATAAAGTTAAATATACTCTTGAGTCTTTATTGTATGCGCCTTATTATATTCACACAACTATACATATATAATACATAATATAATATATAATATGTATGCTATATGTGGCATTTTATATAATATGTGTCAAAAGAGTGCCGAGGTGCACTCGACGAGCTACTGGATGAGCTTCTGTGCGCAAGCGACAAATGTTTCACAGTCGTATTCACAGAACACTAATAATAAAAATTGGTTCAAGCCCTGTGGACAGGAGCTTTGGCGCTCTTGTTCAAACTTTGACAAATCATCTCCGATTATTGGTCTCTAGGAATGATATAAATGGATTCTAACGATAAAACTAGATCATGAAAGAAAATAAATTCAAACAGACCGAGTCTCCCCAATAACGAACTTATTCGAGATATTCATTCCTCAAATCTACTCTGAAAATTATATTATATCAATTAAAACTTGTTTTTCCTGGAGATATTCTGAACCCAATTTAATAATGTATCTTACCAAAGAATATATTTCCATCATCATATGGATTATCCACGGGCAATATATTACCACCTTAAGAGTAACGTGTGTTCAAAAATATTCTAGGTCAAGTAGGCTATGGAATTATGAACTTAGAACAAGGGCGTAGCCAGGAATTAATTTCGGGGGGGGGGGGGGGGGTTGAAATAGGAATTAATTTCGAGGGGGGTTGGGGGTGTAAGGGTCACTTTCTGCAGCAATTTTTTTTTTTTTAAGAGAAAAATAACATTTCGGGGGGGGTTTGAACCCCCAAAAGCCCCCCCCCCCCGGCTACGCCCTTGACTTAGAATATAGAAGTTCATAATTCCATAGTCTACTTGACCACGAATTTTTTTTTAACGCACGTTATAATATCATCCTCATAATTCTACGATAGCTGAGGTTATTTCATTGGTCATTTTGCATTCAGTCATACTTTGCTTTCTAGAACAGAAGGTATATTTATATCAAGAATAACGAACCAGAAATATTTTTGACATTTATCTCTCATAGGAAAATAAGATAACATGTAAGAACACAGATCATATAATAATACATAGATAGAATACTTAAGTACAGCATTCTGTGAAAACATTGAAATTTCGAAAAATCATATCTCCGAAAGTATTAGCTTTTTATAGTTGAAAATTATATTAATGGATTTTTATGGTAAAACTGCATCTTAAAAAACAATAAATTTGAAATTTGTAATGTGAAAATAAATTTTTTTTTTCGTTACTCCGAAACCGTCAGGCCGATCGGTTTCGGAAATATTCCTAGAAAATGGTTTTAACTAAAAACGGCCATAACTCCGAAACCGCTTGGTGGATTTCGCCCGTTAACGAACTTGTCCGAGATATTTGCGCTCAAAACCTACCCTGCAAATTTCAATCCTCTAACTCCTTTCGTTTGAGAGTTATCGTGTTAACGGCCGGCCGGACAGAATCGATTTCGACCACGGATTATTGATCAGTGAGTCGTACCAAATCGTTTAAGACCATTTTCAGCCAAAAATTCGAAAATTACAGACATTTGGGCAAATTGATAAGCACTCTGTTCCGAGGAACAAGAGCACCAAAAAGAAGGAGCTAATAAGGGCCATATTCATAGTCGACCCTCCAGATGAGGCACAGAACATATCGTTAAGTTATATTCTGTGAGATGAGGTACGAAGAACGAGTTCTCCTATTGGCATCGGTACAACGGCTAAATCAGAGCGTAATTGAAGGAGCAGACGATTTCACTGAAAATCACTTGGATTTGTTTTGCCTCCAATAGTCACTCTTGAAGCCGTTCACGAGTCTCTATGGACTGAATTAGAATAAATCTTTTAATGTTATCACAGTGATTTTAAATAACGATAATATTCCCAATAGTCCTTGCTAGCCTTAGATACTTAATACAAAAAATATATTATTTTGTTTTTTTTGCGCTATTGTTCCTCGGAAGTTCGTTATTATTGGGCATTTGGGCAAGCTAATACTTTCGGAGACATGATTTTTTTAAATTTCAATAATACATCGTACTTCTATGTTTTCACAGAATGCGAATTCTATCTGTCTGTGTTCTATCTGTGTCCACTGTCAGACATGTCAAATGTATTATGTATTTCTTTACTAACAAATAATCTATGATTGAATGCAAAATGACTAATTTCACGTTCGTTTTGAAGGCTGCATAACTAAAATACTAATCACAGTTGGTTCTCCCGATGCTTAAAAAATATGTCTATCTCATTGTACAATATAACCCATACCACGATATAATAAATGTCAAATGTATTATGTATTTCTGTTCTAACAAATAAAGTATGATTGAATGTAAAATGCGACTAATTATAGGATATTATAATTAGGTACCCCTACCCTATATGCCGTTGGATAATCCATATGATGATGGAAATATATAATTTGGTAAAGATTATCAAATTGGGTTCAGAATATCTTCAGTGAAAACAAAACTGGAATATTGGCCAAGTTTCAATTGATATAATATAATTCTCAGTAGATTTGAGGAATTAATTTCTCGGATAAGTTCGTTATTTAATTGGCGCTATTGTTTAGTTTATTTTATGATGCAGTTCTATTATTATTATAAGAATCTAATGATATCATTCCCAACCCTGAGAAACCAATAATTTCGGAGATGAATTGTCAAAGTTTGAACAAGAACGCCAAAGCTCATGTCCAAAACACAAATTTTGAAAAATCTCGTTTTCTTTCATTATTCAAAAAAATGGAAAGCCTATATCGATAATTATGAATGATGTGCAGCTTGCTTCTAGCCTGTAGGTATTTTTGGGCGTGTATGTTTCGGGAAACATCGCATTATCATTTTGCCCAAAATGTCTATAATTTCTATTTTATGCCAAAAATGGTCTCCAACGATTGGGTTCCTTGAAGAAGAATTCGAGGTCAAATTTGATTCTCTCCGGCCGTCCGTTGCCAGGATATTCTTATTCAAGGAATATGTATATACTTGATGGCAAGTTAAACCTGTTATATTATCACTCTTCTGCACTTTTACACACTTCTCTTTGCAGAGTGGTAGCTGAAGAAAGATCGATAGATCGTTCACTAATAATTAGTATACAAATCACTGGAGGGTTCTGGAATATCAATTTCGATATGATATGGTGGTCCCTTTAAAAGTCTTTTTTTGCAAACATAGTACTTGTAGTTAGGCATGTTTGTTGTTCTTGTAAACTACTCCACACATTACTATATGATTAGCATCCAATACCGCCCATCATATTCTATATTGAAGGATTTTTAGATTTATCATTTACACTACAAACTACAAGAATATAAACAAAGGTTATCCGAAATGTAGGTAGCCGCCATTTCCACAACGACTTCAGTGACCCGAACGGCGTTTGCTATTGCCTATTGGACACTGTACTACGAATTTAGCATCGATACTAGTGAGCCAGCAGATCAATTAACCGGTAGATCTGCATAGCTAGCTGATGTACTTAGCTGGTAGATCTATATAGCCAGCTGATCTACATAGCTAGCTCTGATCTACGTAGCCAGCATATCAATGAACCGGTAGATGTACATAGCCAGAAGATCTACGTAACAGGGAATCCACATTGCTATCAGATCTACGTAACCATCAGTAGATCTGAATAGCAGATAAATCCTTAGATCTACCCATCCGATACAGATAAATATACCTAGCCAGGCCATCCACAAGCCACAACAAGCAGTCACTCGTAATGGGTGCATTGGCTTCTCTAAGACCACATGTGGGTTTTCTAAACCCCAAATACGGCAATTTTGGTCCGTCTTCTCGACCAAATTTTGTAAGACATTTTCGTGCAATTTCCCACCAATTGTGTTTGTTTTGGAAATTAATTTCCAGTAAATCCCAACGTTGCTCAAGCATAAATCGATTCATTTCGTTCAGCGGAGATGATATACTGAAATTTGTGATAGAATAGAATGCAATAAGTATTGTCAGATTCGAGTTAACCGGTGGTCCAAATTTAAACCGATAGGTGGCCCACCCGTTATATGCGGTAAAAAAGAAAAAAACTTTTGTAATTTACAATTTTATTTACAAAATATATAAATAAAAAATATTATAATGACGAAGAAATTACATAAAGATATGATTTCTAAGTTACTTTAGTGGAGAATAAAAATATCCAAAGATGAAATGATTTATCAATAATGAAACAATTTCAATTTCAGCAATTTACGTAACTAGTCTACTACAGCCTTGGTCACGTTAGATAATTCCTTCAAACTAATAATAATTTATTTTTGGTATATTCATTATTTCTTATGATTTACAGTATTTACAAAGATAACATTATATTCAAACAATAATAACACAGCCAAATTATGCTGCTGACTATACCAAATTCATAAGAGAAAAGTGGTTAGATAACACTAAGAGGTAATGTTAATTTCAAAATTGTTACTGCAGTCTTGAAATGAAACAATGCAAAATTAGAGAATGAAATATTGTGAAAATGGTTCATTTTTGATGTAAACTCTAAAAAAAATTGTCTTTTCTTTCCATATTGAGATTATTTGTTTTTTGGACCTTTGTCTATTAGGACTCTGCACCATGAAACAATTATTGTTAATTGCCAAATTTTACTGGAGAATATCTTTTGCATATCTATATCAAAACCCCCGGTCTAATTCTCAGTGAAATATTCAGTTGCCATCCGACAGATAAACCTCCAAATAAACCTAAGATGCAGGTGTTTCTATGATATCAAAATAACTTTTATGAACACTTATTTGCAAAAAAATGTCTCGAAAATGGCAGAACCATCTAATTTTGTACTCTAGGTGGATACAAGAAAAAATGAAAGAAAGGTTAAATGAAAAATGGTTAAAAAATATCAAATAGAATCATGAGGCCTCGACAGTATTTATAATGTCTTTCTTAAGATTCAAAATAATGAAATTTGAAATCGACGCCTTCAATTGGCTTCTCTAGAAAATTTTATGGAACACCTTCAATCTTTTCATAAAAACCATGAGTTCTTAAGAATATTGAATAAATACACAGTATTTTCATATTGCTTCGAAGCCCATTGAATAATGAACACATGAGAGTTGAAATGAACAAGAGGAAATTATTATGTTTCAGAGAAATTTCCTATTATTTGGAAGAAAAGTGGTCAAACATCTATCAGAATCCTGGTTGAATTAAGAAATAGATTATGATTCTGTCTGTGCAATGATGTACAGCTACAATTTAATGCATATGCAATATATTCCACGATAATCTTAGGGCTGTTTATCAGAAATCCTCAATATACCATCCAGAGCTGGTAGCAATTGGATGAATCAGTTGGCAATATACATTTAATGGAATCAAATCAATTCCATGAATGTAACTGGTACACATAATCACCATAAGCGCCTTAAAAAGACCATTATACCAACAGTCGTCATTCTCTGTGACCTTTCAAAGTCATCGTTATCGTTAAAAGGCTTTTTTGGCGAGCTTGTTTAATTATTCCTTCATTACTTTTAAATCTTACACAGTCAGTTGCAATGAAATTATCACAGACTAAAGGCTGGTTTATGCTGGCTGGTAACTTTAACTTAATCATATATATATAATATATATAGACATTTATTTTTAGTGTTATACTTTATAACCAGACTAAATAATCCGTTAACTTATTAATTATTATTATTAATAATAAGTGAACGGATTATTCAGTCTCAGTATCAACCATAGCGTTAGAAATCTATGTTTCAATTTTTAAGTTAGTGAATAAGTTAAAGTTACCAGCCAGCATAAACCAGCCTTAACAGGTTGAAAAGCAATGAAAGAGTTTTAAGGGTAAGAAATATTTGAAGGTTACAGATTATGATATACATACTGATCAAGTGGGGTGCTGTTATTTTCATCAGTATTCCATGAGAAATCGATGGAACCTAGATGTAATACTTTTGATAAGGATTGTTGCAATTTATCCAACTGTAAATTGATTAAATTATTGTTAAAGCAAAGCCATAATAAGACACTAGAGTCTCTAGACATATTTCTAGAATATATTATGCTCTTCATGTGGGATATATCACATACAGCAAAAAGTGTTTTAGGGTGAAAACAATGGGTGAATGTATTTTCTCATTAATTATATATCGCATTGATTCACTACACATTTCTGATTTCATGCTAAAAATAAATATAATATAATTGAACTGAGAACTTAACTGGGCACCTTCTCAAGAACACTAGAACACGAATTATATCAAAAATCAATTCCTCATAAGCAAATTCTATTGTTTTTTTCAATGGAAGCTTTTTGCTATGAAATGTGTGTAATACTAAGATAAATATTGTGAACTGTGAGTCTAAACTCCGATTGTTAATTTTATCATCAAAACCTATCCTAATTGAGAACTGGAGCAAAAAATATAAAGTGAAATCTTTACCATAAATGATGGCACGAACAAAAGTGTGATAATTCACCATGAGAAGAAAGTAGACTCGAAATGAGAAATGTTTAGATGGTAAATAAAGCATATCCTTCAGTTTTATATTCTTTCCAGTTATCGATTAGGAATTAATATAGTTCATATAAATTCAAGTTTTTGGTGTTGATCAATATGAGCAAATTATTCAATCTTATCACTATACAAAATTAGCTATTATAATTAAACACCATTACGTAAAGATTAACAGAGAAAATTACAGCATCTTAAAATATAGGTAAAAATTGCTCTAGCACTCTAACCAAAGATTAAAAATATTTCCTTTCCTCATTTTTGTGGAATAATTTGATATATCTTTACTATACATTGAAAAATAAAATTTTACACCTATGGAATTGTTTTGAAAAATATATAACTGTACAATCAAACTTCTAAATTCAGGTTTTGATTTATATCTATCATATTATGCATCATACATTTGATTAATCTCATTCTAGGAAATTCCTCTTTCTCGAAATCGACGACCAAAGTGGATGAAAATTTAACTATGTTAAAAAATCTCTAATGAGGTATGTTCCGTGATCCTCAATGGGAAGAATACTTTACTTGATCTATTTATTCATCGTAATCGAACTCTGTATTTTATTTTGATTTATTCATCTATCCTACATACTAGAAGTTTTGAATACTTCATTTGATGAAAAACGGGTTCTTTCTTACTGTCCACCTGTAATCAAAGTACAAATCAAATAGAATTCGAACCCTTGCTGGTAAGGTTCACCTAACTAGTGGAATTGCATAATAGTTATTCGAATATCTGATCTACAAACAAATTGTATCTGGCTTGCTTACATTTAAAATATGGATTTCTATCGTTAACTGGACATTTCCAGTATCTTATCTTATCTGTCATTGTTAAGAAGGTTAGTGATTAACATACTTCTAACTGATTAAAGGACTCCACAAACTGACTCGTCCGTGGTGGCGATCAGAGAGCGACAGAGACAGCGATCAAAACACATGGATATTCATGTGGGTGCACAAACTGGCGCGGCCTGAGACGCGGCCTAAACTATGTGTTGAGTTTGATCGCGTCTCTGGCCGCCGACTTATCGCGACCTGGTGATCAGAGAGCGGTAGAGACCGCGATCAGAACAAACTCTTAGGCCGCGCCAGTTTGTGCACCCACATGAATATCCATGTGTTTGTTTTGATTGCGGTTTCTACCACTCTCTGATCGCCACCGCGGCCGCGTCAATTTGTGGAGTCCTTTAAATGTTAACGGCAAAAGTTACTAGTCTATTTAGATATCGCACATCAATTGCCTGGTTTTTAAACACAAATATCTAAAAATAGAAAAAGGAAAAAATGAAAATAAATTATTTTGATAGAGAAACAATTATTATGGACTGAGTCTGAAACAAAGAATATTAAGCAGAATTAATATGGTAAAATAATAGAGGAGAAAGAAAACTCCCCTTGGAAGTCAGACTCAAGGGCACAAAAGGAACACAAAAATCACACCATTAAAGGAGAAAGAACAAAATCAGGAATAGCGGAACATTTGCACCTGTGTCGAGCATCACAACATCCAATGGAACCAAGCATTAGAACTAGAACGAACGCAGAACGCCAAAATAACAGCACAAACCACCTCCCCACCCTGTATCAGCGGATATATGAACACCTAGTAACACACAGATCATGACTATCATCAGTATTCACGTGAAAACCGTTAGGGATACAGGTCCTAAACGTCGTGCAGTACACAACATTTATTATTGTAATAATAATAATAATAATAATAAATTGCCTTTAATTGTTTGCAGATACAAAAAAAAGTTGCAAGAGGCGTAGTCTAGCTCAACCATATTTTTACAGATATTGACACAACAGAAAAAATTGGTTCAAGCCCTGTGGACAGGAGCTATTGGGCGCATGTTCATCTTCCTTGTGGCCCGTACTGACCAGTAAAGAAAAAAAGCAGTATCATGTTGAATACCTTAAGGGGGGGGTAAGGTATTTAATTTTTTTTTTTTGCATTTTTTTTTATTTTCGAAATTGAATCCGTAATATCTGAAGAATATTGTGTCAAAATTTCAAGTCAATTGGAGCAAAATTGACGAAGTTATGAGTATTTTTATACCTGCCGGATTTTTGTACCTATACCCGAACCGACCCGAGCGCCCCAACCCGAGCGCGCTATTGTTACCCGGCAGATGTTTTGTTCTCTATTAATGTAGTACCTTACCTCCCAGTTTAATTTATCGAAATTTCAAGGCAAGGAAAAACGGGTTTATACCTGGTTTGTATACTTTGTCAGTGTGACGTACAAAATTCAGTCAGTTTTTCCCACAACTCACTTTTTCAAAGTCGGTGCCCCTGATAACTCCAAAACTACTGCACCGATCCTTTTGAAATTTTAAACACTATTTCTGTACATCATTTACGAGGTAACGCTGTCGAGTTTTTTTTTTTTTTGTTCATAATTTTAATTTCGCAATAACAAATTAGCCGATTTTTTCCCACAAAATTGTGTTTTTCACTTCAAAGTGTTCGAAAAAATGAAAAAAATTGAAAAAAGAAAATAAACTCGACAGCGTTACCTGGGGAAAACTATTATCTAACGAATGCACTTTGATTTTTTGATTTCGGATGATCCAGCACCAAGTTATGAGGGGCACCGCAATTCACCTTTTTTTCGAGACACGTCCGAACAATTGCTGCCATTGCCGTATTTTTTAATATTTCTTTGTACAAATTTGATGAAACATTCTTCGAATGTCATACTTCAATGTACCATTGGTTGAGTAAAGAAATTTTAACTGCGTCGTAAGAAAAAAAATCACGAAAACATGGCTTTTTTTGTATGATTTGACCTTACCCCCCCCTTAATATTATTCTGGAACACAAATTTTCCATTACAATAATCTTCATCTAGCTTCTATTTAGTATCAATTCCTGTAGAACGTGATCATAATAAGTGTTTTCCATATAATAAAATGTGTTTGAACTTGGTATGTAGGAAATCTGACATCAATTATTGGAATTAATTGATTTGACAAACAGCCGTCAAATGAGGTAAATAGATTTTTGTGACGATTTTCTGTGACCATAGAACGTCAAAACACGCTGGAATGTGAATTTTAAGCAATATCTTCTGGAATTGAGATCGTATCGAACTGAAATTTTGCACACTCGCGTAGAATGCTTGATTTAACGTCGGTACAAATTTTTTTATTAAAAAATTTTCCAACTGCCCGATCCCAACAATACTTAGATAATATTATATCCATAAATTAAGAATTTCATTATTGCATTTCTTGAAATAGGTACCTTTTCAAGTCGATCAACATCGTCCTTCTTTCGACGTCTAAACTATGACTTGATTCTTTATGTTTATGTCTTTGAATTTGTTTTCGGTGGAATTCAAAGAGTTCATAGAATAATCGATGAAAATACTGAGAGAGACCCAGGAAATTTGACACATTTTGTCTTATATCTCCAGAAATTGAAATCGTATAGAGCCAAAATTTTGCACAATGTTGCAAAATACTACAATTGACGTTAGTACAAGTTTTTGTTGCAATCTGATGAATAGTTCACGAAAAAAAAAATTTTTTTTCGAAAAAATTAAAAGAAATATTTTTTTAAAAATTACCAACATTTCGATCATAACAGAATTTTGCCAAAAGTTGCGCGTTTATATCCTCGAACTGACTACCAAGTTTCGATTCAACATCTTCTTTAGTTCCTGAAATATCAGGGAAATAACCTCAAAATTTTAAATGTCTATAACTCCTAAACCGTCCGGCCGATTTTGCCCGTTAACGAACTTAACCGTCGCATTTTGATCAGAAGCCTACCCTGAAAGTTTGAAGTCGATAGGACCTTCGGTGCTCCTGTTATCGTGCCTACGGCCGGAAGTATGGCCGGCCGGCCGGCCATACGGCACCCAAAATTCTGACACCGGATTCGTGATCAGGGAGTCCGAATTAGTCTATTAGCCAATTTTCAGCTCGAAATTCGAAAATTACAGACATTTGGACGAAATGATAGGACGATGTTCCCCTAGAACATGCGCCCAAAAAATGATAATACAAAATTAAAAGCATCACAAAACATTTACAGAGGTCAGAGAATTTACTTAAATGAACACAGCATTACAAAGTTATACCCAGGGATCAGCACTAGATTAGTTTTATAACAAACATAACATATTTCAGTATCTATTACTGATTTTCTCATAATTACGCTATAATAAACTGAGAGATTTGTCCCTCAAGACCGTAGCAATATCATTGCAAATTAACACTGCATTATAAGAAACAGACCGTGAACATCACCACGAAAAATCAATTTGGACCTTAAGTAAGCCGGATTGAGGCGAAAATTCGTGAGACGAAAATATCGCAACGATGAGTGATCACCTGACAGGGGCACAATAGACCTTAAGGTTGCAGTGCAACGTTACCCCCTACAACAATATACTATCACGTCACAATGTAAAAACAACGATGCTGTCGTTAAAAATTTTCCTTCCTATTCTTTTCATGGAACGATGAAATCGAACGACAGCTTTTGAACTGATTTAAAAACATAACCTATTTGAGTGTTAATTATACAACTAAATATAAATAAAATGAGTGACTATAATAATTATTTGAATTTATGTTATAGAAACTGTTATTTAAAATATTATCAGTAGTACATGTAAAGTACTACAGTTATCTGTAATAATTATATAAATGCATTAAATTGCAAAAGAGAAACATTCACAGTGGCTCCAATTATGATTCATAACAAAAAAGTAAATATAATCAAAGAAAATTGTGGGTTGCCTGTTAATAATATACTTGCGGGCTGAAATTCTAGACCGGATTTCATTGCTTGAAAAAATCTTGCATGCTTTGTACATCCTACTTTTTCCTGTATTGTCTGTAATATTCGATTTTTTTGCAGAAAATGGTCTCAAACGATTGGGTTCGACTCCCTGATGAAGAATTCGAAGTCAAATTTGATTCTGTCTGGATTCTGTTATATATCAGAAAGTATTCGTCCGACTTCGCTGAAATTTTGCGAGAACCTTCAAAACCTGACTCTACAACTAAGTTGAAAGTTTGAACACCTTCGGATCTCTATTGTTGGAGATCCGAGCATACTTGGGTGGGTTCCGATATTTTAAAAATAATTTAAATCCTATACTCAGTTGAATAAATACGGCAGGGGTTATGTAGTATTTTTTTCGTATCTTATTAGATATTTAATGAATTTCAATTCCGATAGAATACATATGTCAGAATTAAAAATTCTTTGATCTTAGACGATTATCTCATTACTGATGCCCTCAAAATAGTACGAAATTAATTCATATAACATAAAAGCTGAGTCTATATCGATGGTAAATTCGATTAAAGGCCGATTCATATTATACATTCCGCTCGGCTCAGCTCAGTCACGCCAAAATATCTTTCAATGGGTTTTTAGATAAGTTCGTAGACGGATGATGTGCATTAGTACATTTAAATCCCATTGAAAGGTATTTTGGCGTGGCTGAGCTGAGCCGACATTAAGAGTGTCTAATAGAGATGAATGGACAATAGACCATGCGCGCAAAAGCTCCTGACTTCACGTCAGTGCTTGAACCCATTTTAATTTTTGCGGCTGTCAGAGGTATGTAATATATGGTCGGAGGAAAGATAGATTGATCCAGCATCACAACGACGTCGTTCAAATGACTAAACGAACGACGAGAACACTTGTCGTTGCGGTTTCATCGTCTCATGAATTTTCGCCTTTAGAGCCCCCGCAAACTTCTTTATCTGCCGATAGTTTCATCGGGTTGGGCTTTAAGCGCGCACACTGGACCAACTAAACTGTCGGATTGGTTGTGGGTGCGCACACCAGACAAACAATCGGCCCACTGCTCCAAAATGATGTTCTATTATTATTGCTTTTTTACAACTGAGGAGAAGGATCAAGAAGAGAAATCAGGAGTATTGAGTGCGCCCTATCTACAGCGATAGATTATTACATGGACAATTTTGCACGATGCATTCCAAATTGCTAGACTACCCGGAAAAATTTGATTTGTTTTTTCTCCAGCGATTAACTGCTTCCAATCAGGAATAATTGCTTCACAAAATTCCTCCCGCAATTTTTTTTCAGATTGACATCAGATAATCCTTTACATTTTTTTTCATAAATCGTTGGATGTTTTTCAATTTCGTCTATTAAATTCTAGTTAGACGCTTCGACAAGCAGCGATAGAGAAGAACTGGGCGGTGCCGTCATCTTGAAAAATACGCACGACCGCACGTAGCGAATGATTCGGACCGCAATTGCGGTCCTAATTTGAAATTCATGTAACCCATTTCAGGCATTTTTCATTTTGCCCATGAACAGACAAGAAATGATTTAACTGCTGGAGTTTTAATCCGAGAGGATTGGGGTTTTGAGGTGCAGGAAGCTATTCCCCTATAGAATACAATTGGGAGGGTCCGCACATGCGTAGATTGAAGCTGCGATATCTCCTGAACCACTGGTGTTGAAGAATCAGAGTTTTGTGATTTTGACACGAGTAGATTGCGCATGCGCAGATGAGAAGTGGCTCTTTTTGGGTTGTATGGCTTATGTTGGGAGTGGTTTACGTCCAACGGTCATGGTCCGAGTTGAAATGTCTGTACCGTGGCCCTGGGACAATTCATAAATAACTGAATTACATTAGGTCATGAAGAATAGTACCCTGCACTTTTACGGAGAACGGGATGTACGATTTTATTGAAAATTTGGTTTCTTGGCTAGGAACCACTGCTCTATCGATCTAGATTACTCTCAGCGCTGCGGTGTTGCCTCTTATATCAAAAAGTACTACTTTGATATTTCAAATGGAACACCCTTCCTATTATTACTTTTTCGATTCAACGTAGCCTCCTGTTTAATTATGTATCAACTTCCTTATCCCTGTCTCTAGCGGTTTTCGAGTGGTTAATTGATTTACTTCCTTTTTTGTACAAAACAAAGCTTCAATTCAACATTCATCACTTCGTTACTTGGAATCCTAGAAAGCCAAAATTTAGGTTATGGATTTCCAATATACCGTGTATCATTTACGTATAATGACATACGTCGCTTATCATACAGGGTTGTTCAAAATCCGAGGCGTTTGGTAGACATTGTAAAGAATTGTTGAATTTATTAACGCATTAATAGCGATTTCCATTGACACGCTCGAAGCACTCGAAATCGATCTCATCTGTCCAATTGAAACCGAAAATATCTGTCAAATATGACTACGAGTGATCCGAGCGTGTCAATGGAAATCGCTATAAGTTTTGATCCATAAAGGATGGAAATATTATGCAATCCTACAAATTTTCTCTTGTTCATTTGTTTGAAGTCAGGATACATCTCATTAAACATTTTGCATGTTCTTGCTATAATTTGATCGCATTGACTGTGAGGAATAAACAATTTCATCAAAACATTTGTATAGTTATTGCCTGCCATTTAAATCATTTTTTCAATCAAATCTCCGTTAATAAATTCAACAATACTTTACAACCGATTGTTTAATTATCATAATTTACATGTTATATGACATTTCATGGATACCTAATACAAAATGTAGTTCAATATTCTCATTGGCATTGCTTTTAACTCGAAAATCTTACAATTTAGGTATAGGAACATGTTATATTATTTGATCGGAAATATAATTCTCTTTCAATACATCTTATGATATACAGGTTATTCCATTTGAAAAAAACTCACTTTTTATCGTTTAATTATGTCTCGGAAACGCCGCGGATTATGAACAACCCTGTATGATTGGGGACGTATGTCACTACACTTATCTGATACACTGGATATTGGTAATCCATTCCCGAAATTTCGAAACTTCCTTGAGATAGGGATGAGGAAAATGGTGCAGAATTAACAGGAGCCTACTTGAATCGAAAAAACCAATAATATGTAGGGTGTTCCATAAGAAATCAAAGTTGTTAGTACTTTTTGATATAAGCGGCAACACCGCAGCGCTGAGAATATCATATCATCATAAATACATTATGTAATCAATCATCATATATTTAATGTGATAACTAGAATTTGTTACGAAACCGTGATCCAAGTTAATATAATATTCAGTCCAACTCCTCGCTGAAGAATATAACGGCTGATGTGGCAACCAAGTAGAATAATAGTTAAGTTGAAGACAGATGTAAAATATGATGCCAGCAAATGGTTAGCACCATTTGCCATAGATGCATAGAATACATGGTGCGGACACTCTTTGCGTATTTTCGACCGAAATGCGGTAAAAATAATTTCAAAACACAAGTACATATATTGTTCTACTTCAAATTTCGCCGTTAGATGCCGACAATAGAAAATTTACCGATATTTCAAATTAACTTCGAAGCTTTGATTATTCATGTTTCTTTTTGAAAGACGTACAATTTGCTGATATTTCGTATTTTAAGTATTGTAACTGTTTAGTTTGATTTTTTCTTAGTTATTAGTGTTCTTTTTGGTTTGTTATCGGTTTGTGTTCACAAGAATGTCAACTTGCTTGTGGTAGGGTATTGGAAATTGGAATATTTGTTTGATCAAAACATTTCTTTAAAGAACTCTATCTGGTTAGTGTATTAATTTAATTAATCATTGTTGATGTTTCATCAATATTGAAAGGATTTTTTCTGGGTTTTCTCTCCCAAACTCTAAAAAATATCTATAAAATAAAAATTAATTATTTTGTGCTTCTGCGTAAGAAACACAAGATATTTGTCAGAAGCAATCAATTGAACAATGTTGCCTAACAAACAACAACGAAACAACATCAACGAAGAAACAACTATATCGTTCGATATAGTTGTTTCGTTGTTGTTTGTAAGGCAACATTGTTCAATTGATTGCTTCTGACAAATATCTTGAGTTTCTTACGCAGAAGCAAATCACAAAATAATTAATTTTTATTTTATAGATATTTTTCAGAGTTTGGGAGAGAAAACCCAGAAAAAAACTTTTTTTTAATGAGTATACCTCCCACAGTATCCTTTAATGATTACTTTCATCAATATAACTAAAAATTGAAAAATGGCTGACACCGTTGTTAATAAATCAAAAAGTCCGGAGCATTCTGGCAATAGGGTCTTTGAAATGGGTTCGTATAATAATTAATATACTTTGCATATATTTCATAAATCAAATTAACCCCAGGGGATTTCATTGATCTGTTGAGAACCAAGAGCAAAAGCGTTTCTGGCTTTTGACCTTCATCAGTAGTCTGTAGCTCACAACAAATTCAACTAGACGAAGCAGTCCCATAACCGTCCTGAGCGGATATATATAAACGCCCACGCCATCGATGAGATAAAACAAGGAACTCGGCCTTTCCCCACCAGTGAAAATTTGAAGCGTGAAACCATATGCCCCCATTCACTCCATATAAATCGAGAAACGACTATAGATCTCAGACAGTATCTTTCTGTGGCCATGAACGCTGTCAAAATAAAAATTGAAAAATTAATGGCTGATACCGTTGTTAATAAATCAACAACTCCAGAGCGTTCTGCCAATAGGGTCTTCAAAATGGGTTGGTATAATTTATATACTTATGCATATATTTCACAAATCAAATTCGTTCATGGCCATAGGAAGATAATGTCTAAGCTCAGTAGGAGTCGTTTCTCGATTAATATCGAGCGAATGGGGGCATATGGTTTCACGCTTCAAATTGGCACTGGTGGGGAAATGCTGAATATTTTGTTTTGTCTCATAGGTGGCCTTTTAGGCAGAACGCTCTGGACTTGGTGATTTATCAATATACCTAGTTCTGAATGACCAAATCAAATATATTTTGAAATCTATCATTGAGAAGATCAGTTTTCAACCAGAATTGGTCAAGTTTGAAAAAATTATTTACCGATAAATCCCTTATTTGACCTCATTATGTCAAATATAAGCAATATAAAATTGCTGTTCCTAACACTTTGTTGGGCAAAGATGAAGAATAAATCAGTTCAGCTGGAGAACATAAACACTCTGGTTGATTTACAACAATATATAACTATTCTCTAATCTTCGATTATGATTATATTCTTTTAGGTAATTTCGATTTTCGAACTAGTAATTGTGGAATGACACTGAACTTGGTCGCTTGTCAGAACCTGCCAAAGCGCCATTATCGTTCACAAAGTGAAGTAGAACAAGACCTGACAATTCCATTTTCGCACGAAAATTTTATAGGGTATTAATAGAGAGTGCCGAGACCTTGTTATTCTATGTATCTTGGCGCTCCCCAATGGTGACTGGTGACTCATATATTTTATTTGGATACGCTGCCAAGTGTTTAAGCGTTAGCTCGACAAAATTAGCAAAAATAATCAAGATCAATTGTACACTGGCGACACACGCCTCATCTGTTCGTTCAAAGTACGTAGTTCACTTGATGAATTGATAAGAACATTTAAGAAGGAATACAACTTACTATGCAAGTATCCCATATTTCGTAATATTTCTCAAAATGACTGGAAAGGCCCATTATGTCAAAGTTATAATAGTGATTACCTTTGAGATGATACTCATAATTGAATACCAATTATCATTATTTGCACTTCATGAACACTTACTTTCTTCTAATAACTGGCCTCATGTCCTGCCAAAATATACAGGTCATGACCTTCATCCGCTGTCAGTGTACCACCCCTAATTAAATTACTTTCCAACATCACAACCCTGGAAAAATATTAATATATTATATATTTATATTTTAAATATTTTGGACAGAAGTTGTTATGTAAACCTACTTGTCTGAACCCAAAAGTCTGTAAGACCTAGATGGGTCAGCAATTTCCTGGGTGATTTCTCCATTTCTCAAGGATCTTCCTTGCATTCCATGTTTATGAAATGCTAAGACACTATCAGGTAGCACAACTGAAAATAAAAAAAATGAGAAGTTTGACTGCTTGGTTTTGTATCTTCTATCAGTAAGTACACAAGATATTTGCAACCTAGGTGGTATATAGGTTTTTCCGAACCCAGGTTTTGCGGAGGAAGCGGTTGGGCGATTTATATTTGCGTACCCGGATCAACAGATCCCGGCCGGTTAAAGGTTAAAGTATTTCAAATACGGATGCGTTAACCTATGTGGAAAATTCAGAATAACTCTTTGTTGTTATTTTTCGAGTTTATGCAATAGTGATTAACATGGCCGAAGAAAATGGAAAACGTCGTAAGAACATCGCGAGACAAAATCAAGAGAGACATTCACATTCACCCCACCGAGATAGGTTCTTACTGAATACTTCTCACTTCTCTAGTAGAGCGCGAGTAGCTGGTGGAACGGGAAATATAGCAAAATTGTGAATAAATACCGCGTCGTTTTGATTATATTTATCCAACGGCTTTACTATAGTTATGTCGTCTCTGTATATTGCATTGATAAGTACCCAGTTTACCAGACATGTTTGTCTGATCAAATCATTAGGACTGACTATCGTATCATGCTAGCTGGTGACCCGAAGTCAATTCCAATGGGGATGGGGATGAATTAATCAATCTATTTAGGAAATTAGTAGCAGTCAAACGAACAATTCTGTGTATGAATCAAATTTAGCTAGTAAATTGTTCAAAATCTTAGACCGCATTAGTTAGGTTAGGCGGGGATTTTCAATTACGATGCATCCTTGGACCCGACCACTGAATTTCCCATCTATTTCTTATGGACCTAAAAATTACGCGAATCTCCTGCCTGTTTTTAAATGCTTTAGCAAATTTTTCAAGATTTATTTCCGTTGAAATCGATCCAATGAACATTTCTCAACAAGCTAGAATCACGTTTTCATAACAAATTTGTATATTTTCAAAATAATTTATGAATATTGAAGTGTTGGCTAATCCAATGGACGTTTGTCTTAGCTCACTCGAAATCTGTCACAAATAAACCCTAAGGCCAGCCTTATACAGCCGGAATGTATCTGTGAAATCATACTCTTAATTCACATTATAATTCAGAAAACACGGAATTGCATACTAATTTACTATTCTCCTCGAACATTCTGATTTATCAGAGTATTAATTTCTAGATTTTGCGAGCTTCCAGAATTCAGATTATGAATTCAGAGAGAAATTCCGGACGTATAAGACCGGAGATCTTGCGAACTACACTGGTTTCAATTTCGCTTTAAGGATAAATAGAAGTAGATTTTGATGTGGAATGGATATGAAAACACGCACTATATTCTCTTTTAGATATTGTGGTTTCATCTATAAGTTGAACCTCCATGGTTGTGTTCGAATATTAACTCCGTAGAGTAATATTTACTCCATTGCGTTCGAAAACTGAAAGGTTGAGTAAATTTTACTTTGTGACTGTCGTTCGAAAAGTCGGAGCATTCGACTCGGAGTTCATTTTACTCCTGTCAAAATTGACATAACTCATGGGACGAAAAATCTAGTATCTTTGTCTCACTGTTTTATGAATGTTCTGTGAGGTAATTTAATAGTTTTAATACTGCTCACAATAGTTATTTTTGTATCTAGTGCGCGAAATGCTACTTTGGTGATCGAGAACTGATTTTTTTAACGAGGCGCAGCCGAGTTAAAAAAATAGTCGAGATCACCAAAGTATTTCGCGCATGAGATGCAAACAAAATTTTTTCTACAAACGCCAAAAATATTGTTCTAAAATAAGTAACATGCATAGCTTAATATGAAAAATAGTATTGAACTGGCTTAAAATGTTTTTCCAAATCAAGTAAATACTGTAACTATGAAAATAAAATGGCATTTGTTTGTTTGATTGAGGAACATAAAGGTTAAAATATAAAAACTCCATATAGTTTACATGCAGTGTGCGAAGTAAGTACTTCGCACACTACTTCGCGCACGGTGTCATGGTGACGAAGGAAAATGAAAAAAAGGGTCACTTCGCATATTGTTTTCAATGCGCGAACCTTGTCATTTTTTGACGTTTGTAGAAAATATATATTTATGATTAGAGTTACATATATGTGAAGAAAACAATAATAATAGGATATTTCTTAAACCAACATAACCTATTTTCCGATATTGGCACCTTCTGTCACTGTCAGAGTTAACTCCAGAGTAAATCTGTCAAACCTTCAAAAACTCTACTCTACTCCGTGGGGTTAATTTTCGAACACAACCCATAAGACAAATAAGATGTTGAACATTAAGCATCTGCTACCAGATTTTGATAAATTATTTAAACTTTGGTTTACTTAGCATTTCCTGTATTCTCGAAATAGTGGTTCTATATAACAATTTTTCAACTGAATTTCCGATGATTATTATTGATATTCAAACCATCATTTCTTTCATTATGCTTATTGCATTAAATAAATAAATAGACTACTATATTGGTAAACTCACTTATACTTTCTATTCCAAAGTCGAATATCAATTCTGATACCTGTTTCTTGTTCATTTTAAGTTTACCCTGAGGAGTTACTATTTTTACTACATTATCATAGCTGAATAGTACTGAATCCTTGTCAAGTTGCGTTACATTGATGATATTCAGATTTTCGCGTTTAGGAACTACGGTGGCCATACCATCCATATCTTGGAGTTCATCTGAATGAAACCAGCTTGCTCCTGTGAAAATAATTAAGGTTTAATTTTTGGAAACTGGAGGGTTGATAGTAAATAGCACTACAAAGGGAAAATCCCTATTTACTTTAGAATATGAAAATAATCTATACAAAACAAAATTTTGGAAATGAGTGCTTGAAAATTAGCACCATCTAGTTTCTATATAATTTGAATTTATATAACTTACTTAAATAAATATAAATTATTCAAATTACCTGAATTCATGTTGATAAGGTCCAGTTTGTACCTACTCGGTTGATACGCTTGTTTTATGGATACACAGACCATTGGATACTCTAACTCCGGAGTAATTATCATTTCAAAAACGTTCAAAGGACTAGGAAGAACACAATCAACATGCTGAAAAAAACACAATGTTAATGGAAATCAAGAAATAATTGAAAATTTGTTTACATGTGAATTTATCATCCATGGAGCCAATGAGAATTTCCAGTATTTTAAAATATTCACTTTATTTCACATTACATTATCAGGGGTTTTTATATGTACTAACTATTTTGTTCGGCCTAAATTTTTAGTTATTTATTACTCAATACTGGAAACGTCATTTCAATACATATGAATTCAACTGCTCTTCAGCTGTGTCGTCTGATAATATGATTGATTGGAGTTTTTGATGGCACGAACAAAAACAAGAGTGATTGAGACACTCTGCAGTTGTGAAAACTGCTGTTGCACTGAGAAATTTAAATGAATTGAAAGTAATGCATTGCTGACCACCCTGAATGCATTGCAGAATTGAAAATTATTTTGTGAGTAGGATTGACAATATGGTGCTCAAATATTGTAATTCATAAACGTATAATCGTTATAAAAGTTCTATACACTTTAGGGCAATAAAATTTTAAATGTAAAACTAAATAATATTAAATTATGACCACATAAATGAACAACTTAACCACTCTCTTAAATAAAATAGATAGTAAAACAATGATAGAACTACGTTCTATACACCAGGGGCGTTTCAAAAGCCACCGGATCATTCTCATTCACTTTTCTATTTCCGAGCGAACGTGGATATAAAGTTTTTCTAAATTTAAACGGTTATTACTCGAAAAAAAATTAGGTAAATTTTGATCAGCGGTGTGCATTACTTTTATAATTGCCCCGATATTTCGGTCCAGACGCAATATTTCCCCGATATTTCGGTCCTCAACGCAATTAATATCAGGTGAACAGTATACTCGTAAATCCATGATAATTTATCCGTTTATTCGACATTCTGGCTTGGTGTGGAGTGGCATTGTCGTCGATACAAACTAAACCTTCTCCAATTCGCTACAACAAATGGTACACTTATTGACTAACAGCCGTCATTGCTTGATCAATTATGGGAGCAGTAGGTCAGACACCTACTGGTAATAATATTAAAAAAAATAATAAATAAAATTTGTTCCAAAATTATTACGTTAAAAATAAACTGAATAATGTTCTATCGTGAACAAACAATTTACAATACTATTAGGTTTGTTCCATCAACATTTTTGGGGCAACCCTTGGAGATGCCCTACAGTTACAGAGAGTCGCCACGGGTTAGCTCCAAGGTTATACCTCGCGAAGTTTTGTTGGAACGAGTAGAGAGCGAGTGGGCCGAGTGGGCGTCACCGTTTGCGTGACGTTGGTAACCTAACCTCACTATTCAGTTAAGAAATTTTAATTTTGAAATGGTTTTACCTACCTGCCAAAGTTGATTACTGTATTATTACTATTCTCTGTTTGCACACTATTAGTGTGCAATGGCTGTAAATAGTATTATTTTTAGTGAATGATTCCACATCGGAATTGCTCAGGAATGCATCAATCCACGCTTGTGAATCCATTTCAAATATAACTAAATCGACACACTGACAAAACTGCGGGTAAATCAAAATTCAAAAGTAGCGAAGTAAGGTTAGTTTGTTTGTTGTGACAAGAAGTTCAAGCAGGTTATAGATGAATTTCAAGTACGCAAGCGTGGGTTTGGTGCTCCCTATCGAGCTCTAACCCATCAGAAGGAGAAGTTTGGAGCAAACCCGAGGGACGTTCCAGCGAGCTCTCGCGGTTGATGGAACACGAAGTTGTGTACTCCAAAATCTTGTAGGAACGCGACTTCGAGCTCCAAGTCCTCAATGCTTATGAGTGTGATGCTCCGAGCTGCTCCAAACTGGTTGATGGAACGAACCTATTAATAGTCTCACAAAAGTTTCTATTTGTGTGAGAGATTTATTTTAACTTCTAATTTTGCTTCTTTTCCTTAACCCAACATTCTATTCTCCTAAGCCCAGAGAAACTCCTGAATAAAAAATGGATTCAAGCCCTGTGGACAAAAGCTTTCTGGCGCTCTAGTTCAAACACACAAATTATATATCCGAAAGTATTGCTTTCTCAGAGTTGGGAATTATATCAATGTATTCTTATGATAGAACTGCATCATAAAGGAAATTCAATTCAAATAATAGTTTATTTATCAAGATTAAATGAGCAATCTGAGAATGAGAACTACACCATGGAAGAAATCAAATTAAAATAGCTTAAATGAATTTGACTCTCTCTTATAGAACGGGATGACATGTACGAGTATGAACACAGATCATATAATAAAGCAGATATAATAATTATAACATTCTGTGAAAACATAGAAGTACGATTCATTATTGAAATTTCGAAAAATCATATCACCGAAAGTATTAGCTTGTTGGAGTTTAAAATTATATCAATGGATTTTTATGGTGAAACTGCATCTTAAATAAAAATTGAATTTGAAATTTGTTACTTAAAAAAAAATATTTTTTCGTTACTCGGAAACCATCTGGCCTATTTTGCCCAATAACGAACTTAACCGAGATATTCATCTCCCTAACCTACTCTGAAAATTTTCAACTGCCTAGCTCATTCCGTTCGAGAGTTATTGTAGAATTTTTTATTTTCAAAAAATTTTTTGACACTTTGCGGTAACCTGGTCAATACAAAACTTCACATCCGTATAAAGGTCATGATTCTACTATTTGATGCTAAATTTCAGATAGATCGAGTGATCGGTTTCGGAAATATTCATAAAAAATGTTTTTACTAAAATTGGCCATAACTCCGAAACCGCTTTATGGATTTCGTCCATTAACGAACTCTTCCGAGATATTTACGCTCCAAACGCACCTTGCAAATTGCAATCCTCTTACTCCTTTCGTTCGAGAGTTATCGTGCCTACGGCCGGCCGGCCGGCTGGACCGAACGGACAGAATCGATTTAACCTCGGATTCTTGATCAGTGAGTCGAACCAAATCGTTTGAGACCATTTTCAGCCAAAAATTCGAAAATTACAGACATTTGGGCAAATTGATAAGCACTCAGTTCCGAGGAACTAGAGCGCCAAAAATTGGTGAAGCACTGACGTGAAGCCAGGAGCTTTTGCGCGCATGTTCTATTATCTATTCACGCCTGATACGAAGTCGATCGAGCATAGTTTCTGGAATATAAAATTTTTCAAGATGAAAAAAATTTGAATTTAATTTTAAACCGACAAACTCGCAGTTAATAATGTTTTATTCACCTCTATTCGAATTTACCATCGCTATAGACCGTTTTCTCAGCTTTTATCAGATATGATTACATTTCGTACCATTTTAATGACAGACTTGAATAATGACATGATAGTCTATAATCAAAGAATTTTTAATTCTGATATATGGTCACCTCATAATTACACTTTTGTATGTTGCATTTTTATGATTTTCAAGTTATCAACATCACAAAGTTGTATGTTCCGCGAATATTTACTTGGTAGAGTTTCAAAACTGTATCTCAATCATTCCACTGCAGGCAACCATAATTGCATAGTTGTATGAAGGTTCTATAACTTTTTTCAGTTTCATAGTGGTATATACAATATAGACTTTTGAAACTACATGATAATTATTGATCAGGCATATTATAGGGCAATGTTTTCAGAATAATATTTTTATTCATATTTATCTTTTATATTTGTGGGAGTATTATAAAATTTTGTTGTTTCTTTAAATCAATAAATTCATGCTTTTATATATTTTTTTAGGATAACATATGTGTATGTATCAAAGACTATGAAGAATAAAGTTTTCCTCAGAATAACATGGTTGTAAGTTTAATTAAAAAGCCAGATTTCTGGAAAACTCTGACTTATTTTGAGTGTTCTAGCTTAATTATAAGCTAATTTAACAAAATCTTATATACATCACCTTTCCAGATAAGTGTAACTTTACCAACTGTAGGGTTATAATCACCAAAATTTTGTTCCTCTTTTTTCTCAGAACTTCGTTTACTGTACATACAACAGTATTATTCTGAGGTGACGAATTGAAATCTAATGATATACGCAAAAACTTACTTCTCAAGTAATTTCAGGATACGATATTCACGAAATTCGAAGAAAATGTGCGCGTCGGGATTCTACAAGTAATTAGTTTTAATAAGATCGGATTTGTATATGTTGAGTTGAGGAAATACCAACAACAAATCAGATGTGTATAACTCCATAACAATTTGGCCGATTATTCCTATTAACGAACTCAAATGTCGGATTCGAATGCGCAACCTACCCAAAAAATTGCAAAGCGCCGTCATTCCGTTCTCAAGTAATCGTAAGCTAATTAATATTTTTTATTGTTTTAAAATTTTCTAGTTATACGATCCTCACAAAATTTCACAAACTTCTTTGCGTCGGTACTCTAAAACTACTCACGAAGTTTCAATTCGATCGGTTATATATTTTTTGAGTTATCGAGAAAACAATATTCAAGATGGGTATATACTCTGAAACCGTTTGGCCGATTCCAACAATCAACATAACTGTCCCATTCGGATGCGCAACAGACCCTGAAAATTGCAAGTCGCTATCTCTTACCGTTCGAAAGTTAGGTGGGTCGGTCACTCATCCAGCTACTGAACTCACACAATACTGCTCAGATCTCCAACAACATAGATCCGATGGTGTTCAGATTTGGAAATTTGCTGTAAAGTTAAGTTTTAAAGGATCTGGCAAGCGATATCAGACGGATAGTTTATAAGATATATAATTTTTTCAAAGATTTTTATTGTTTTTTTTTATTTTCTAGTGATACGATCCTCACAAAATTCCGTAAAAGTTGCATCGGCATTCTACAACTAATTAACATGTTTGAATTGAATTGGTTTAATATTTTTTTCTACAAACGTCAAAAAATGACAAGGTTCGCGCATTGAAAACAATATGCGAAGTGACCCTTTTTTTCATTTTCCTTCGTTACCATGACACCGTGCGCGAAGTAGTGTGCGAAGTACTTACTTCGCACACTGCATGTAAACTATATGGAGTTTTTATATTTTAACCTTTATGTTCCTCAATCAAACAAACAAATGCCATTTTATTTTCATAGTTACAGTATTTACTTGATTTGGAAAAACATTTTAAGCAAGTTCAATACTATTTTTCATATTAAGCTATCGCTATGCATGTTACTTATTTTAGAACAATATTTTTGGCGTTTGTAGAAAAAATTTTGTTTGCATCTCATGCGCGAAATACTTTGGTGATCTCGACTATTTTTTTAACTCGGCTGCGCCTCGTTAAAAAAATCAGTTCTCGATCACCAAAGTAGCATTTCGCGCACTAGATACAAAAATAACTATTTGAGTCAAGGAGGAAATAAAAACAACATTTCAGCGAGGTATAACTCCAGAACTGTTTGGCCGATTATGCCTATTAAGGAACTCAAATGTTGCATCGGATGCTCTACCTACCCTGAAAATTGCAAGTCGGTATCTCTTTTCGTTCTGTAGAGAGGAATAATATTTTTTTAATATATATTTTTTTTAATTTTCTAGTGATACCATTCTCACAATGTTGCACATACGTATTTAAGTATGTGCTCTACAACTACTCATCAAGTTCCAATTCAATCGGATCTGTATTGGTTGAAAACAAAATCATTACTCGAAAACCGTTGGGCCGATTATGCCCATTAAGGAACTTGTCCATCATATTGGGACGCGCCACCTACCCTGAAAATTTCAAGTCACTATCTCTTTCTGTTCTCAAGTCATCGTGGCAACGGCCGGCCGGACAGAATCAAATTTGACCTAGAATTCTTCATCAGGGAGTCGAATCCAATCGTTCGAGATCATTTTCGGCAAAAAATTCGAAAATTACAGACGTTTGGGCAAAATGATAACGCGATGTTCACCAGAACATGCGCGCAAAAATTTCTCCTATTTAAGAATTTCTCAATTTCCGCACTTCTTCATTGCCATTTCCAGTGTATGTTCTGCTTTTCAAATCGAGGGGTATTTCATTATATAGTAGTTTTCTTAATATGCGTTACCTTAAAATTAGTTCTTTCTCGTAAGCTACATTGTATCCCCCTCTCCTCCTACAGGAGCAAGGCTTGGTCATACGGTTGCCGCAACGTGAGTATTCCTGTCATATCGAATCCCATTTTTGGATTATTTCTACGTGTTTGTAATAACAATGAGCTAGACTTTCCAATGTGAGTACACCGTATGTCAAATGATACTCCACCAATCCGTAGTAAATTTTCTCAAGTTAATTTTCTTCACATATATTTCTCAAATCAAATTTGTAATTTTTGTAATAACATATTCAGAAAGTGGAGCACATCCCAAATGTTGGTCCAATATAACTCCTTATATTTAATTTTATCAGTTGAGTCAATGTGTAACGTTCCTTTTTTGACCCAGGACGGGGTTTGTTTACATTCTGCTTGCGGTAAGGTTGTCGTTTGTGTTGACATTGAGTTTGAGGTTGGGTCTCAGTGGTACCAATCGACGCTAAAGAATTATGGTATTCGAAAAGCCAAATGAGTTGGCAATATTTATATAATTGTTCCGTTGTGACAGTCTGAAATTTTGTGAGAGTCGGCGCCAGTGAGATGAGATCGTCCATTTTGTGGAGATTCTACGGAGGAGCAATAGGTTATGCGTATTTTCGAAACTTCGTAAGAATTGTTGAATTCTTCTTAGTTGGATAAAGTTTCGAAAATCGAATTAGGAGTGAGGGTTACATTGGTTTGATTTGGTAGTATAACGGGTAACCTTCACTTGTCTCGAATGAGGATTTAAAACCTTTTGCAAAATCCAAGTTGACCACGTGAACGATCTTGGCGACTTTGACAGGTATGTGTTAAATGTTCTATTCTCGTCATTTCTAGTGGAAACAATTAAGGTTGTAATTATCTTTCTATATCCAGAACATTGCTGTGTGCTTGAAGGATTATTTAGTGGAGGGACGGCCAGATTTAGTTTTGAAGCAAACTTATACAGGACAACCCGACTATCAGGGTATGTACGAATTCTATAAATATTACATAGCAACGAATAACTGGTCTGGTTGATATTCTGGTAACCGAAATTATTATGTGTTGTGGAAATTCATTTATTTCTTATCCGAGAGAAGTCACTGATGGTTTATTTTCTGTCATCAGGGTTTTATGTCAGGAAGAGTAGCACTGAGCCATTCGAGTATATACAGGGTGGTCCATAAGTAACGCTGTGAGACAGCCAATGTAGGGTTGCAGATCACGAGTGTATATACAAGGTGGCCAGTAAGCAACGCTGTGGGACATTCAATCGAGGGTTGCAGACTACGAGCACAGAGAGAAAGAGGACAGTATTGCGAGACCATCGGCGTAATACTACGTTCAGGAATAGGAATAGCACGCAAGTTATTGGAAACATATCTCGATATATACCTTATACCTGCTATAGGCGACTTGAACCTATATTATCATCAATTATATAAATTATTATTATTGTAAAGCGGAAATTGGGCACAAATTTGTGGTAATCATATACGATCATAGATAATAAGCGTGGATGCGCCTGAGCTCAAGCGACGCGTATTTGAATCAAAGAGAAATATCTACGTACAATTTCCGCCACCCTCATTGAGGGTTTCACAGTAGTTTTATTTTGCTGAATCTAAAGACCTGGGTTGTAAGCTACTGGAATGAATTGTTTGTTTTTAGCGTGAATATTCTTTTAGTGAATTTAGGAATTATTACTTTACGCTGGGGTATCTGGGAGAATTAAATTTACCTGGCGCCCATTTACTAGGTTCCCTTTTTGGAATCCACTCCCGTCTCCACTGGAGCTAGACCGCCGATCCCAGAGTTCTAGTAGCTCCGAATTTAACCACTGCGACTTGGGAACAGTCGTTAGTCGTCATAAATGGTAAGAATGCTGTCCTTAAACTCAATTTTGAGCTTGTCGTACGTTGGCAATCCATCTCTGTAGCTGGCGAATTTAATTCATTTCCTTTGTCATATTGATTTTTTTTTACCTTTTTTCAGTGCAAAAAATTCCATTATTTCTTGAAATATGCCCGGTTATTTTACTTTCATTTCTTGTAAGAACTGCTGTGTCGCCTGCAAAGGTAATAATCTCGGCATCAAGGTCCGCAGCAAATAGTTCGTTAATGTACTAAAAGAACAAAACAGTTGTTTCTTGACTAGAAGAATTTCTAATTTTGACCAGATGTCTCCTCCCATCTATGTAGCTCTGAAATAGTTTATAAACCTATGCATTCCAATGTTTTCATTAATTCTTCATGGTTGACAGTATCAAATGCTTTGGCTAGATCTATAAAAATTCCTAATTCTCTCGAATAATTTTGCCAATGATGTCAAGGTTATTGGTCTGTGTTTGAAACATTCAGTTTGTCACCACCTTTGAGGACTGGAGTTATTATTTATTTCTTTAATGCATCTGGGAAAAGTCCGTTCTTGATACTTTAATTTATGAGGTATGTAAGGGGAGGCGAGACATAACCTGAATTATTTATATGAATTTCCGTCTTGATTCCATCATGGCCTGGAGTTTGTTGTCCTTGAGTTCCCTCATTACTTTCATAACTTAAGCTTCATAGGTTTCAAGAATTACTATGGAGTATCTCCCAGTTGGTTTACTTTTAATTTTTCATTTATTTTGCTTTCAGTTTTTGCTGTGAAGTCTTTGCCTATGTTCGTAAAATGTTTATTGAACTGTTCCGCTATTATCGTTCTTGATATATGATATGTCTTCCGAGGCGACCCCTCATAATCTCTTAAGAGCTAGTGCAAATTATGAGAATGCAGTGTGCTGTATGTTGGCTTTGTTACTGTGTCCTTACGCACAGCACTGTTGATTTTTGACCCAACAGTGAATGTTGGCCCCTTCCAAATGTCTATCCTAGCCCCAGGTCTCGAGACCTACGATTCCTAGTTCAACACTCTACCACTGAACTAGCAGCACTAAGCCACCTAAAAGTGTGGTTGGCGCCATTAAGTTTGCATGATGTCACTGTTCTGTACATCTCCATACAGAAATTCGACCATCACACATATACGAACGAAATCTTGATTCGTCAGAAAAAGACGATGGCTCCTGTCACATACCATTCTAATAATACGACGTTGTGTTGTAAACTGAAGACTTATTCAATGTGTGAAATATATAAAAACAATGCGTTCGATCGACACTGGCTTATCTGTAATTCAGTGGATTCGACGAGAATTCATAACAACTATTTTTCTTTTAAAAAAAATTATAAATATTAAAACGAAACCCTTCCACTATTACGTGTACATTAATCAGGTGTTCTGATTATTCTACTAGACCAGGGGTGGCCAACTTGATGAGACCCAAGATCTACTATGTACTAACAAAGCTCTGCGCGATCTACCAATATATATATATCGATCTATAATTGAAAACATTTTAAATGAAATTCGATGCTGTCTGCCTCGTCACGATCGACTGGACCTATAGCTACGAACGAACAGTCGATCGCGATCGACCGGTTGGCCACCCCTGTACTAGACGATGTACTGGGAGCATTTATCACCTCGGTACTGTCATGGGTCAAGTTTGTTTCATTCGAAGGATGTTCAGGAACATTCATACTTTTAACTGTTTGCTCGGAGTAAATCTTTAAATTAGTATTATTTATTATTGAAAGGTTTTTTTCTGGGTTTTCTCTCCCAAAAAATATCTATAAAATAAAAATTAATTATTTTGTGATTTGCTTCTGCGTAAGAAACACAAGATATTTGTCAGAAGCAATCAATTGAACAATGTTGCCTAACAAACAACAACGAAACAATATCAACGAAGAAACAACTATATCGTAACGTTTCGGAGTCTATATCAGACTCCTTCGTCAGACTTTTAATGATAAATCTTTAGAATTATTTTGTTGATAGTTATTTTGTGAAATTCAAGAATTGGGCGTTTTCACTCCCCAGTGGTCAACTGCATGAGACTCCAATCCGAGTACTTGCTGATTACCACATAGGGGTAAAGAATATACGTAGAGATCTATAGTTTTGGGTAGTCACAGCGAGGAGCTTGGTTGATTGAATTCCAGGTGTCACTTGTGTCTAAATTCTACTCACAAGTGATTGCTGGTTCTCTTTAAACCGGCTACTTCGTAGTGTTGATTTCATCAGCGTTGAATTGTGCTCCACTGATGATTCCTAATAAGGATGAAACTGCGGTATGTAGCTATTCAACTTTGATGAAATCATACACAATGTGAGAATTCTTGAATTTCACAAAATAACTATCAACAAAATAATTCTAAAGATTTTCATTAAAAGTCTGACGAAGGAGTCTGATAGACTCCGAAACGTTGCGATATAGTTGTTTCTTCGTTGATGTTGTTACGTTGTTGTTTGTTAGGCAACATTGTTCAATTGTTTGCTTCTGACAAATATCTTGTGTTTCTTACGCAGAAGCAAATCACAAAATAATTATTTTTTATTTTATAGATATTTTTCAGAGTTTGGGAGAGAAAACCCAGAAAAAAACCTTTCAATAATGAGTATACCTCCCACAGTATCCTTTAATGATTAATCGTATTATTTAGTTTGATTTTCACAGTCGTCCGGCAGCACATTAGATCTGCGATTTCTAGTTATATGGTAACCGTCATCGGCGTCAACTACATAAGAACGTTCTTTTGGTTTATTTTTAATTTTGCCGAACGACCACGAAGATCCTAAATTTCTTTGGTATCTTACTTCACTATTTACAGGTATACATTAATGTTTTAGACTATTTTTTGTGTGATAGTGTTTTTGTTTTCCCCCATTTTTTAATGCTTTACGCAACATATTTTTCATAGTTTGTTGGGTTCTCTCTAGCATTCCATTTGGATGAGGATAACAAGGACTAGATATTGTATGGGTGGAAAACCACATTCAAATTTTTCTTTTAAGTTTCCTGAACTGAACTGTGGACCACCATCAGAAACCAAGATTTCAGAAATTCCCCATCGTACAAATAAACTCTTAATATGACCTATCACTGTATCTGATTGGTCATCTGCATTTAAATACAATAATTCCACCCACTTGGTGTAATAGTCCACTACAAGCAAATACATCAATCTACCCAAATATAAAACATCACATCCTATTATATACCATGGCACTTTGGGAAACTCGTGTAATATTTATTCTCCTTTTTTATTCGACACCCTGTATTTGAGACAAACTTTACATTTAAGTACTCGATTCTCAATTTCTTTCGTTAACATCACCAACTCCATACATATTTGATTTGTTATTTTACAATTATTTTCTATTACACAAATATCTAATTCATTTTCGAATCTGTTCTCAGGACAATTTTGAGTTACCGCTCGAGACAGCGCATCTGATATAAACAGGTTTGAAATCCAGATTTTGCAATTGCAAAACCATTCTTTGTAATCGTGCTGGGCATAATACCAGAGGTTTATTGAATACACCCAGAAGGGGCCAGGCCGGTGATCCGTTTCAACTAGAAATTCTCGGCCATAAATATATTCATAACATTTTTTACAACCGAATAATATTATAGCCACTAATTCCTTTTCCATCTAGGCCCATCGCTACTGGATTTCAGACAACGTCTGCGTTGGGTAATTAGCTAGCTTATTGACATCATAATATTGCAGTACAGGACAATTTTCTTTTCAATTCCTCAAAGGGTTTCGTTCGATAATATCTAGTTTTAGTGAATGTTCGACCTAAAAAAGTTATTTTGTCAATCCAAATTTACATTTTTTCCTATTAACCCCCAACTACTATGGTTTATTCACACTAACATAACTACTATCGTGGGGTCACCAATGAGCCCATTAACTAATTAGTCCTAAATTAATTATAGTGCTTGATATTGTTGTTTTTTTTTTACTTCTGATACTTCAATAAGTTCTTAGATCATAACAATGTGGTTTGAAACATATATTTTTCAAGTATTTTGACATGTGTGGAGAAAATAAAAATATCCTTTGATTTTCCACCAAAAATAAATATAACTGACTAATTGAAAATAATATGGCCTTCGCCTGTGACAGAAAATTTGGAACAAAAAATGTATCACCAAACAAGCCCTGTGGACAGGAGCTTTCTGGCATTCTAGTTCAAACAGACAAATTATTTCTCCGAAAGTATTGGTTTCTCAGAGTTGGGAATTATATCAATATGATAGAACTGCATCATAAAGGAAATTCAATTCAAATAATAGTTTATTACTGTTTTTATTAACTGTAGTGGACAAGAGTGTAGTTACTTTTATAGTGTTCTTAATAAGTCCACAGTGAAGTCAAAATAGAATATTGAACGGAGTTGGCAAATTTTCAAAGCAGTTGGAAAAATTTCGAAGCAGTTTTTTTAACCAAAACAAATATTATAGCTTATATTATACGTTATAAACATCATTGGATAATTCATTCATTTTTCTTCGGAATTTAACTGATACCGTATATGATAATCAAACAAAATAATAAAAAATCATAATATACATAATACGACAATACGTAATACAGAAGTTTATATAACTCACTGAAGTTACACTTAAAGAGGTATACGAATATAAATACCTAGGATTGACTATCACTAAGAAATTAGATTGGAATTCTCGTTTCGAATATAAGAAACAAAATTTCACCTATGATAGGAGCTGTCAAACGATGTGCCTTTCGACTAAATAATCAGACCAGGAAAATACTATACAACACTTTCTTTGAACCACAATTGAGGTATTTGCTGCCACTCGGGGGTTCTTCTTCCAAATAGACTGTCTATGCTTATTTCGTAATTTTTGGTTTTAATGGGGGTATCCCGTTTGTCATCCAAATTATAAACAATCTTGGACGTAAATGAATACATGTTTGGTGGAAAAGTTCAAAGTATTCAAAATAAAGCAGTCAATACAGCTTATTGCATGGATTATTTTACACCTACAACAATGGTCTATAAAATTACTGAGTTATTTATACTGGAGTAGTCTAAACAAATATTTAATATACAAACAGACCAAATGAAAACACGGGCCACATTAACTTATAGCCGTGAGATACATTGTTATAGTACCAGAAATTGTGCAAATATGAGACAGAAACTACAGAGATGCAGTAAATACAAATAGTCTCCCACATACAGCGGTGTAGCAGCATTCAATTTCCTTCCAGTACATGTAACGGGCGAATGCAAATGTTGTTTTTTTAATAACTTGCGTAAAAGAAGGAAATAGTTTTATATATAAATAGGTTCGGGAAAGAAACATGTATTTATTCAGGCCTATTTATTGCTGTTAACTAGTAGTAAGGTGCTGTTACCAGAGATCTCACTGTTTTTGGGACAAAAAAATATACGTTATTTTTATTATGAAGATTCCTTTATCCCTGAATGGTCTAATTATTGAGGAAAGTAAGGTTGTCAAGGACCTTGGAATAATATATTGATTCGAGGATATCATTTGGATACCACACAGAATATATTGTTTCAATAGGTTTCGTTTCGAGGATTTCATGGCGTTTCAAGGACGAGGAAACTCTGAAGGTATACTTTTCTCTAGTACGTAGTACCCAGGAATATGCAACACCCATTTGGAATCCCTTTTACTACAAGTATATCAATCATGTGGAAAGCGTTCACAGAAAGTTCTCTAGGATCCTGCACTATAGCTTTAGAAATCGGCAAATTGACTGCCCCTATACTGCCAGATCAAAATGATATAAAATGACCAGCTAAGAAGGGTGATTATCGCGAAGACTGAATGTTTATTTGCGTAGAAACTAGTGAGTTATTTTTTGTGTGTTACTGTTCAGATTATTAGAATATTTCAATATTATGTTCGGAATCAAATATACTTAGGGTCGATTTATTCAACCTCTCCGTAAAGTATTCGTTAACTACGTGCTCGTTAAATTTACTACCCCTCTTTAAAGTAATAAAACCTATTCATGTTTCTCATATTTGCAGCACTTTGTGGAACTGAGAGGTGAATAAACATTTAAAGAATACTTTCCTTTCGGTAAGGCTATAAACAGTTTACAGATAGGTGAATATATCGGCTCTTAATTTAAAAAAATATTTTTTTGTTATATTTAGTGAATCCCTGTTATTGAGTCTTTGAGTTGTACATTAATTTCAACCGTGGATCCCTATCATAAAATCAAACATTTTTTTGGCGCTCTTGTTCCTCGGAACATAGTGCTTATAAATTTGCTCAAATGTCTGTAATTTTCTAATTTTTGGCTGAAAATGGTCTTAAACGATTTGGTTCGACTCACTGATCAAGAATCCATTGTCAAAATCGATTCTGTCTGGCCGGCCGTCCGTCTGTTAACACGATAACTCTCGAACGGAATGAGCTAGACAGTTGAAATTTTCAGAGTAGGTTTAGGAGATACATATCTCCGTTAAGTTCGTTATTGGGCAAAATCGGCCAGGTGGTTTCGGAGTAAAATATTTTTTTACATTACAAATTTTGAATTAAATTTTTTTACGATGCAGTTTCACCATAAGAATCCGTTGATGTCATTCTCAACTCTAACAAACTAATACTTTCGGAGATATGATTTTTTCAGATTTTCAATAACTATTATTCTCAATTTTATATGAATTCATGGAATTCTCTAATTATAATTTCCTGATGTATATAAATCCAATATGAGATGAGTCATAGACCTACGTTTCGAATTTAATTACGAAAATTCTTGAGAATTGACGCACAGAAACCAAATTGAAAAGTGGCAAAGCGCTCTTGTTCAAACTTTGACAAAACATAACTCCTAAAGTTTTGGTTTCTCCGAGTTGGGAATGATATCAATGGATTCTTATTTAATTTATTTCATTTTATGATGCAGTTCTATCATAAGATTCCATTGATATAATTCCCAACTCTGAGAAACAAATACTTTCGGAGATATAATTTGTCAAAGTTTGAACAAGAGCGTCAAAGCTCCTGTCCACAGGGCTTTCCCACATTTTTCAGTTACCATTATTCCGAATTTGGCTCAGGTAAAAAGATAAAGGCTGTTGAAATAAAAAAAATCACTTTTTATTTTGTAGCTTTTGAGATACTTTCTCCGAATGAAATGAATGTTGGTGTGAAGTTTCCTAGAACTATGACACATATTCTCCAAATATTAGTTTTCCTCTACTTCCACTAGTTTCCTAGTTATATACTCATGGATTGATAAAAATAAATGGAATTAGCAAAAAGAAAGCAGATACAGTTTTTCTTGAATAATTCCAAGAATCGTTTTTGAAAATTAATGTATTCTTCATCATTTGACATTAAACGCACCGTTTTCGAGATATTCTTCATTGCGGGCCGTTTTCTCAATTGCGAGTTAACTCGAGGTTGCGAGTTGCGCATGTATTTAGCGATATTCATGAACGGGGTAACGGGTAATTCGGGTTACCCGCAACCTCGAGTTAACTCGCAATTGAGAAACCGGCCCTGCATGTTATAAAATCAGAAATTCCAGAAATTTCACAACTATTATGATTCCACGCTTCTGTGCGCGGAATCCCGAATCAAGCAGTAAACCACGTTACCGTACCTTTTTCTCTTCGACCATCAATGTCATAGATAATTTATATGCAGGCGTATATTACCACATTGTGACATTTTTGAGCGCTTGTAACTTTTTACCTTAGAGGGACCTGGAAAAATGGCAAATGAAAGAAGTGTTTTATTTGATGGAAATAATCTATGGTTAAAATTAATGTAGAACTTAAAGACTCACCCTATATATAAATAAATAATCAGTCGCGCAACTGACGTCACACGGTGCCAGTCTCTTCTCAGCGTTTGAACTGCTTTTCAAAACTTACAAGTGATATATACGATAAGTGACAGCTTCTAACCTATTGTTGGTGTGACAATATTTCCAGTAATCGACTGATACACGAGGGAAAATGAGAACAGAATCCATGACTCATCAACAAGTTATTAAACTAATTAGTATCAGAAAAAACTGAATATTTAAAAGTTTTGAAGTCGGAACAAAATTAGAAGAAACACGTAGATTAAATATTGTAAAAAAAAGGATGATTTATTTTGTCCCTTGGTCGCGGAAATAATCAACAAATTATCTGAGTAACAGGAAACAATATCAGACATACTCAAGAGTAAGACAATATTTTTATTTCGTTGAATGCAATATTGGTCAAATTATCGTTAGGCGGCCTTTTTCGTTCCACCGTCGATACAGAGAATCGTATGCGAGATGAAAATGTCGCAAAGCAGAACCAACTATTTGTTCCTCTCTTTTGCAGTTGATACAATGACGTAGTCATTCATAGGCATGAATAAGACATCGGCCAACATAGTTTCCGAACATATGGACTATTTTGAGCAGTGATGCTTAAACACATCAATACTTTTTTTGTTCTGCCTACCTAGGGCTATTTAGTATATTCTTTGCCATCGTAAAATTATCAAACTGCTTAAAAAATCCAAAGAAGCGTTCGATAATGTTCAGTTTTTGTTTTTATATATTAAATCCCTTAGGGCCGGTTTCTCAATTGCGAGTTAACCCGAGGTTGCGGGTAACCCGAGTGATGCGCATTCATGAATATCGCTAAATACATGCGTCAACTCGCAACCTCGAGTTAACTCGCAATTGAGAAACCGGCCCTTAAGAGCGTATATGGTTCTTCTTGGAGAAGATCTAAATGAAAAAGTGATGAAGGCAAAAAAAAAAGAAGACATTGATTGCGAGCGATGTTGGATGTACAGGTAACAATATTTTATATATTAACCATGATCTTATCAAAGAAAATCAGTTACTGTTCAAGCAAATAAGGCAATTCAAAAAAGAACATAATTATATGTTTTCGTGGTTTTCAAAAGTAAATATATTTCTGAAAAAAAGCGAATTCAGTAGAATTATTGAAGTACACTCTGGAGAGACGTTAACTCATTTTCCGAAAGCAAAAAACTAACATGCAAAGGAAAGAACATATCTTCCTTTTCAACAGAGCATTCAATGACTATATTATAATTCAATATAAGGTCAATAAAATCTAAGTTCAGGATTGATAATTAAAGGTATTACACTATACAGAAAGGAAATCCAGCCATAATTTTACTCACGGAAGCTCGGCTATATTATTCAAACAAAAACTTTTACCTTATCGAAGGCTACGAAGGTATTTACGATTGCCGTACTACTCGTGGTGGTGGAGTGGCTAGCTGTCTTTGTCAGGGTCGACCGCAGATATATCCTACTGCATATATTCAAAGAAAAGTATTCAAATAATCTAATGATACACCTTAATGATATAGATCTAAAACTGTGTGCAATATATCGAGCCAAAGATAATGATGTTGCTTCTTTTATTGCTCATTAAACTCACTTCTGGAAGATCATCGTAACTCTATTGTTCTTAGTACTTGAATACTAAGAAATAAAGCACAGCATGTTAAAACTATACTGCCTAAATATGAATGACTATAGGCTGGTTTATGCTGGCCGGTAACTTTAACTTAATCCTATATATATAATATTTCTAGTGATATGGTTCATACTCAGACTAAAGAATCCGTTAACTTATTAATTATTATTATTATCCATAAGTAAACGGATTCTGTAGTCTCAGTATAAACCATAGCACTAGAAATCTATGTTTCAATTTTAAGTTTAGGGTTAAGTTAAAGTTACCAGCCAGCATAAACCAGCCTTAAGAAAGTAAATATATAGGGATAACAAGAAGATCACATTCTTACGGCACCCATACAGATCATGTGATTGCCCCTTAGACACTGCATTGTGGAGTTGAGGAAAAGGATATACCTATATCCGACCATAGACTGCTATGTATGTATATGTATTAAATCAAATTTGAACAAATCTGCTGCTAAAATAAAGAAATATGACTTTTCCACAAAATATAAAAGATTTCGAGATCTAATAAAGGAGGCTCTTGAGGAAGTGGCAACAAAGAGCTAAGATGATTTCATAGATATTATAACTACCGCAAAGGCCAGTACTACACAGAAGAAAAGGGTATATATAAAAAATAATGAACTCTGGTTCAACGCCCATATAAATTCACTTTTAGGCAAAAGAGACAAATTATACAAAAAAGTAGACAATGAGATATACAGATCACAATTCAAAATCCTGAAAAACAAGGTAACAAAGGCTTTATACAAAGGAAAAAATTCTACTATTCAAATAGATTGAAAGACAGGTTCTACCAACAAATAACAGGAAAAAAACTCATCTAACAATTCTGATAGTTGGAGACAGAACTTATGAAAGGAAAAAATAAATATGTAACATACTCAACACCTACTATGTCAATATTGTTACAATCAATATCTAAGCAAAACCATCGTACTCCTGAAATGCAAAGTTCATCCATCAGATGAATTTGAGTTAAAACAAAATATTAACATGAATTAAAAATGATAGATCGTCGGGACCTGACAATGTCACAGCGCATGATATTCTGGAAATATTTCCTATCATTAAAAAAACTCGAATTGACACGCTTGACAGATGCTTTAAAGAAGGCACCTTTCCAGACAGGTGCAAGATATCTAAAATCGTTACAATACATAAAAAAGGTTGCCGAACAGAACCTGGAAATTACAGACAAATTTCGATCACCTCAATATTTGCAAAGATACTAGAGAAAATAATCAAGGTCAGATTACTTAAATTTTTACATATCTCAAGCGTCCAGTACAGGTTTCAGAAAAATAGTTCAACAGAGAGGGCAGCTGTCGACTCTATCGAAAATGTGATTGAAATGTTGTATATAGGTGAAAACGTCGTAGCCATGTTTATAGATCTCAGCAAAGCATTCGATACCATCAATATTGAAATACTGTTGAAAAATCTGAAGAAATTTGGTGTACCAGGTCCAGCTTTTCGATTGTTTCGAAGTTTCTTAACAAACCGACGTCAGTATGTAGAGATCGATGGGTGCAAAAGTAAAAATGGGTTCAAGCCCTGTGGACAGGAGCTTTCTAGCGCTCTAGTTCAAACAGACAAATTATATCTCCCAAAGTATTGGTTTCTCAGAGTTGAGAATTAAATCAATGTATTCTTATGATAGAACTGCATCATAAAGGAAATTCAATTCAAATAATAGTTTATTTATCAAGATTAAATGAGCATTCTGAGAATGAGAACTGCACCATGGAAGAAACCAAATTAAAAAAGCTGAAATGAATTTGACTCTCTCTTATAGAATAGGATGAAATGTACGAGTATGAACACAGATCATATAATAAAGCTTAGATAGAATATTAATAGCATTCTGTGAAAACATAGAAGTACGATTCATTATTGAAATGTAGAACTTCATCTTAGCAGAAATTGAATTAAAACATCATAGAAGAATTTAAATTCAACAAGAGTGCCAAAAATTATCAATCCAAAACCAATAGACGAATTCTACCCAACAACGAACTCATCCGAGATATTCATTCCTCAGTTATATGATGAACGATAATATATATCTTTCCTCAAATCTACTCCAATACACCAATATTCCAGTTTTGTTTTTAGTGGAGATATTCTGAACTCAATATTATTAACTTACCATTACCATTCCAATCATAATATGGATTGACCATCGGCATGAAAATATCAACCAACAAAAAGTATGATATTATATTATAATTCTCATATTTATACGATTGCTGGAATGAATGACAATGAGACCACGTCATGTCTCAGGAAAATAAGATGACATTATAACAATTCATAGAATACCCACAGAATAATTCTATCATTCTGTGAAAACGTAGAAATACGATTTACATTGAAATTTTGAAAAATCATATCTCCGAAAGTATTAGCTTGTTAGAGTTAAAAATAATATGAATGGATTCTTATGGTAAAACTGCTTATTGAAAAAAATTTAATTTGGAATTTGTTTTGTAACTCCGAAACCATCTGTCCGATTTTGCCCAATAACGAACGTAGCCGAGATATTTATCCCCCAAACCCACTCTGAAAATTTCAACTGTCTAGCTCATTCCGTTCGAGAGTTATCGTGCCTACGGCCGGCCGGACAGAATGAATTTCGACCACGGATTCTTGATCAGTGAGTCGAACCAAATCGTTTAAGACCATTTTCATCGAAAAATTCGAAAATTACAGACATTTGGGCAAATTGATAAGCACTCAGTTCCGAGGAACTAGAGCGCCAAAAAGATGAAAATAAAAAGTGGTGTACCGCAAGGAAGTGTGCTAGGACCAATCCTTCAAATGTTGTAGGTGGAGAGCATATGTAATGCTGGGCTAATATGAAAATATTCAATGTTTGCGGATGATATGGTATACTATACAGTGGAAAAGACTCTAAAATATTACAACATTCCATCTTAAAGACCTTAAAAAACTAAGTATGTGGCTCAACAATAACAAATTAATATTGAACAATGAAAAAACGGTATTTGTGTACTTCAAACCAAAAAACAGGATCTCTAGACCACCTAAATTATTCATCGATAGAAAAACTGTAAGTCAAGCTGAAACTACCACATATTTGGGTCTTCATGCGTCAGACAATATGTCTTGGGACGAACATGTTAATGCCATCATAAAAAAGTTATCTGGATTAACTGAGGCTTTTTGACGGATAGGCAATCTGAAAACTGATCATTGTAAAAAAATTGTTTATTCGGCTCACAATCAATTTGGGGAGTAACCTCAAAAAACAACTTGAATCCTGTTCAAGGATTGCAGAACAAGTGTTTAAAATCTCTATTTAACCTTCCATTTTTGACCCTCCAACATCCGAACTTCATGGGATGATTCCTTTTCTTAAATTCAACAAACTAGTGGAGTTGAATTTAGTTTACAAATTTAAAAATATAATGAAAAAAAAGTGAAATGTTACTAAAACAAATGAGTGATGTGCGTCAAATGAACACAAGAAACAAGGATAACTATTATCTTAACAAAGTTAACACTGAATTAGGCAAGAATTATCCGCTCTACTCTAGTACAGTAACATTTAACAAACTACCTTTTAAAGATTGTGATAAATTTCCTAAGTTTAAAATACTGTTAAAAAGTTGATTTATACTTGTACTTTTCAATAAATAATCCGCCGAATTCACAAAGCATTCAATCTCCGTTAATCTCCTAACTGAGGTCCTCAGTTAAGGATAAATTTGAATCGCAACCTCAGATAACGTATTTAACGGTGGTGAAACAGGACAGTTTCACGTTAATTCTCAAGTTAACTGAGGTTGCGACTCAAATTTATCCTTAACTGAGGACCTCAGTTAGGACTTAACGGAGATTGAATGCTTTGTGAATACGGCGGAATAGTTTATAAGACCACCACCTTCAATTTTTTCATCAAAGCCTTACCTTCAGCAGCATAAATTTATTCAACGGATCATACCACTGCATCAGAAAGATACCAGTGGTTGAAGCACCACAGAGGTATTTGTAACCATTGTAGGGATTGCGTGACACGCAACACTTCTGAGTACCCTTGGTGTCTGGCACTCGAGTTGTTAGAGCGAATTTCCTAGGTACCAACCTCTCCGGTATGCGATTCATGTGCAGACTGAACCTATGGGACTGCTTGCTCTGTAAAGCCAATAGATCATGTCTGTAGAGCTGGGGTGTTTTTCCTGAAATAATTCACATATTTTATCGATGGCGAATGATATAAGGCTGAGTCGATTTTTTGAAAGCAATGTACAATTTTGCAAAAGTAATTTATTTAAACAATATTCGAAAAAACCTTTTTCCACTTCGTTTGGATTGCCTTGCATCAGTTCTGATGAGACATAAAATAAAAAAAAGGTGGAAAGCCCTGTGGACAGGAACTTTGGCGCTCTCGTTTAAACTTTGACAAATCATCTTCGAAATTATTGGTTGGGAATGATATCAATGGATTCTTATAATAGAACTGCATCATAAACAAATATGATACAACTGCATCATGAAAGAAATCAAATTCAAACAAGAGCGCAAACAACCACGAACTTTTACCCGAGATATTCATTCCTCAAATCCACTCTGAAAATTATATCATCTCAATTGAAGCTAATATTTGAGTTTTGTTTTTACTGGAGCTATTCTGAAACCATTCTGATAAACCTACCAAAGTATATATTTCCATCATGATATGGATTATCCACGCTCATTAAAATATTACCAAAAAGTATAATATCATATTATATATTATGTATATAAAGAACTAGAACCAATTGGCAGTCAAACTATCACTCTCGGGTGATCTCCTGACTACTATTTACACACTGTACCGAACGATGCAAATTGACTAACAGAACTGCGCTTCTCAGCGCCAACCGACCAGATATCTGGGACCATCTGTCCGGATATGCCAGCTGAACATAGAAGGATCTAGCGAGGGAAAAAATCAATGCCTCTCCAAAATTCTGCTTAGCGGAAATATCGATATAGCAGTTGTCCAAGAAACTCACGTCGCAACTGAAGCAGACATGAAATCGAGAGGAATAAAATATGAGTAATCTCTTCGCGGATTATTTCGAGAGTGTTTATGTTGCACCGCACCCCAAGTTTAACTGCGATGAAGCGCATGAACACGAGTTGAATTCTTTCATTTTAAGTGGGGTTAGCACTGATACAATGGACGTCGAACGAGCTCTGCTATCTCTGGATGTGATAGGAACCAGGTCCGGATTCTGTGCCCGCTCAGTTTATTCGTTCATGCAGTACATCACTTGCGGAACCTTTGACGATAATATTCAACAGGTCTCTGAGATCAGGGGTTTTTCCGGACCGTTGGAAGTTGGCATGTGTTGTTCCGGTTTTTAAGGCGGGGAGTAAGCTATCGGTGCAGAATTATAGGCCTATAAGTAAACTCTCTATTTTTGCCAAATTGTTTGAGTCCCGGATATACCCCCACTTGTTCCATCTACCTAAAACTCGAATAATTCCCGAACAACATGGATTTTTCAACGGACGTTCGATCGAAACGAATCTAATAAATTTCACAGAGTTCTTGTTGTGTAGTCTCGATGGAATCCAAGTGGACGTCGTGTACTCGGATTTCAATAAGGCCTTCGACAAAGTATCTATTTAGGGACTTTTGGGGAGATTTTATGGGGTCGGGGTGTGCGGATCTCTTCTGCGGTGGCTTGAGTCTTATCTCAGTAATAGGTCGCAGTACGTTTCGGTGGAGGGTTTTGAGTCGCGATATCTATCGGCTTCATCTGGCGTTCCTCAGGGCTCTCATCTGGGACCCTTGTTATTTATTATTTATATTAATTATATCATTGGATGTTTCAAGATGTGTAAAATATTAATGTTCGCCGATGATTTAAAAATGTTCATTAGAATCAGGGACCTCAGTGATTACCTGCGTTCCCAGGAGGATATTAATAGTTTCACCGAATTCTGTGAGAAATCTAATTTATTCATAAATGAATCCAAATGTCACGTGATCACTTTTACCAGGAGTAAAAATCCAATAACTTTTCCGTATTCATTGTTGAGTTCACAACTGATGCGTTCAACCCGCGTGCGTGATTTGGGCGTGACATTTGACTACAACCTGAAATTTGACTTGCACATCGATAATGTCGTAACTTCTTCGAGTCACATGCTTGGTTTCATATTGAGACAAAGTCGATCGTTTTCCAACTATAGATCCTTTATCAAGCTCTATTATGCCTACGTCTTGAACAAATTAAATTTTGCATTTGTTGTACGGAACCCCCAGTATACCACCTATATAGAGCGACTTGAGAGAGTTCAAAAGAAATGTTTGCGCTTTCTGGGGTTCAAATCTGGCCTACGGTTGAACAGAGGAGATTATATGGTAATTATAGTATAAGGTTGAGACAATTCAATATGATGAGCTTGCAGAACCGCAGAATCATGAGTGACGTACTATTTGCACAAAAACTATTTAGTAATCGTTTGGATTAATCGACACTTGTCTCGCAGATAAACCTTCATGCTCCATTGAGGAGATTCAGTCTTGCCCTTAAGGCATACGAACAGCTCCAAGAATTCTCGTATGGTACGAATACTTGAGCGGTGCAACCGCTTCAAGGATATGGTTGATGTCATTGGTCAGTGAGATGACTGTTAAGAGATGTTTGGCAAATCACTTTAGAGATGTTTCTGTCTAAGGTTTTTTTTTTGTTTTTTTTCATTAATGGAATAAAAGGGGAAAAGGAAAATAATTGTGTACCTACCAGAAAATAAAAACTATCTTTCGTATATGTGTAAAATGTGTATATTCTCAGATTAGAATTGAAATTTTGTTTTTGTCTTTTTTTTTGTTTTTAACATTATGTTGCAAAGCACTTCTGTAATTGAAAATTGATTTTTATTTTTCATTTGTGGACATTTTTTTTGGGTACTTGTTTACCTGTGTATGTTCCTACTGTAAATAAATAAATGAAAATAAATAAAATGCTGTCTGCTGGACCAACCAAACGGTAATTAATATCGGGAAGATGTGCGCACAGTAGATGAATAATAATCAATGAAAATCTGTATTCTGTGCGAAATGTCTTTATCCAAAGCAGAGCGCTTTCGGCCTCTAGGCCATCTTCGGTGCTTCCTTGTCAGTTTTAAGCACAGGACAAATGTCCATCGAACGGGAAAAAATACAATACAGACAATTAGGTATCGAACAGCAAACTATAGCCTGAGATATTTGTGAGCTCCATCGTTGTTAGGAATTGATAAGAAAAATTTTAATAATTCTGATATTTTCAAGAGTTGATTAGTTTGCTGTTCGATACGTAATTTTCTGTATTGTGTTTTTTCCCGTTCGATGGACGTTTGTTCTGTGCTCAAAACTGACAGGCGCTCTGCTTTGAATAAAGACATTTTGCACAGAATACAGATTTTCATTGATTATTAAAACGTTAATTATTGGAGGAGCTTTCGACATAGATCGATTAAACTTGGGAAACCAATTCACATTATCCTTTTATGATTTACTAGGCTCATACGACATCCATCCAACCATAATGAAGCCCACAAGATCAGCTACTAAGAAATGCATAGACAATATATTGACTAATGAAAAATAGTATAAAGCTAAAACTGTCCAAATAAGAATGTAGGACCATGAAACAGCTCAAATTTTGACAATTGCCTTACAAAAAAAACAGACACAACAAAATATTGCTATAAAAGAATAATGTCCAAAGAAAGAACTGACAACTAAGTAGAACGACTGAAACATGTTGACTGGAATATTATACAGAATACGAGGTCTGTTCAAAAGAAAAGGTGAATTTTGAATTTTTTTGAAAAGCATTTATTTATTCATAAACATCCATTTTGTTTCCTTCAAAGTAATCCTCCTCAAATATAATTCACTTAGGCCAGCGCTTCTTTTAATCCTCTAAGCACTTCTGAAATGCGCTTTTCGTTATGGCCATCAGCTCGTTCTTCGATTCTGACTTTATCTCATCAATTGTGGCAAAACGCTTCCCTTCCATTGGTCTCTTCAGATTTGGGAATAGGAAAAAGTCGCAGGGAGCCAAATCTGGTGAATACGGTGGTTGAGGCATGATTAAGGTGTTGTTTTTGGCCAAAAAATCACGAACAAGCATTGATGTGTGAGCTGGTGCATTATCGTGATGCAGAATCCATGATTAATTTTTTCAAAATTCCGATCGTTTGAGCAGTATTTCTTCACGCAAACGCTGCATAGCTTTCATTTAGTATTCTGTATTAACCTTACGACCTATTGGCAAGAACTCATGATGTACTACGCCATTGTAATCGAAGAAAACAGTGAGCAAAACCTTCGGTCTTGGCTCATCTGGCCGCTTCCATTGGGATGATTGGGCCTTGGTTTCGACGTCAAAACCATATAACCACGTTTCGTCACCAGTTGTGACCCTTTTGAGCATACCTGGATCGTCGTTGACGTCATTCAACAACTCCTGAGCGATATTGAAGCGACGTTGCTTTTGCTCAAAATTTAGCAATTTCCAAACAAACTTCGCACGTGATGAACCTTTTCAGTTGTTAGCAATAAACTACTAATCCAAATTGGCTGATAATGCCAACATATGATGTACATATGTGTATGAACATAACAGCAGACAGCAGTATGAGCAGACATGCCCTCTCAAAAAGATTCCTATCACCAAGCCAAAGAATATTAGGGCCGAAAATGAAGTTATAAAAAATTGTAAAACGACACTTGACATCCAACATCCATGCAAAACAAGAAACCCTATTTTCAATGAGGCATATAAAGAAGAGAAACAGGAATACGACAATCTACTAAGGGAAGAAAATCGAAAAACATTTAAGACACAAATTCTAGAATCAGATAAGGAAGTTTGTGGAATACAGTGAAAACAATTAAAGGGAATGTCAGAACTTCTCCTATTCTAGAGAATCTCGATGAGATGGCTGATAGATTCAATTATCATTTTCAACATCTGCAAAAATCTTAATAAAACAAAAATTACCTCCATATTCTACAAAATCCAAATTCATTTGAATTCCAACAAATAGATGAAAATGAAATAATAAATATAATACCACTGTTGAAGAATAAAAGCAGCTGTGGAGTAGATGGTGTGCCAATGAATATCATTAGAAAATGCAAAGAACAACTGGTCCGTCCTTTCTAATAAATAATGCACTAAAACTGGGCATATTTCCTGAACAACTAAAAAAGGCGTTAATAAAACCATTGTTTGAAAAAGGTAGTGAAGAAGCACCAGAAAACTATAGGCCGATCAGTCTTCTTCCAACTTTCCAAATTATGAAAATCATTTGACAACCACTCATAATATATTTATCATAACAAATACTTTCAATTTTAGGAGTTGTGAAGAGTTTGAGGCTTGGGGAGGTCAAGAAAACCGAGGAGTGGATTATTTTTGCATAAGGACTTCTAAAACAGAGAAAGGAAATACAACTACATATTACTATTGCAATAGAAGTGATTATAGAGGTAACATGTTTATTTACAGAGCCCCTAAAGATACAACAGTTCTATATTTCAGAATACAAAAGTGTTTGTGAGAAACGAAAGAGAAAGATTGGAGGCAGTATACATGTTCAGGGATTATGTCCTTCAAGAATAACAGTCAAAATATCAACAGACGGTAAGTTCATATCTGTAACATTTCACAGTCAATCTAATCACTCTCTTTTTAGGCTTGTATTCAGATACATTTGTTGAAACACACGTGGGACATGAAGAATAACTAAGTACAAAAAGACTGACACAACCTCAACAGAACCTTATAGTTGAACAGTTGACTGCTGGTATATCTAAAGAGAGATTAATGAAAGATGCTAGGGATACAATAGATAATGGAAAACTGAAAAGATTCAATGTTATAACAAGAGCAGATTTAGCATATTTGGTGAGAAAACATAATATAAACAAAATAAGGCATGATGACGATATGGTAGCGACATCTTTAAAAGTGGAAGAATGGAACCACCAGGGGAAAAATTTCGCTTTCATATTTAAAAAAAAATGGTAAATTGTGACATATGTATATTAACTACCCTATTTATACAAATATTGCATTCTGGTTCAGGTGTAGGGGTGTTGGAAGCCTAGAAGCTAAAATAAAATAAGTTTGTGTCCTTAATATGTTTTGAAAATTTGCATCTTGTGAATTATGCTCTAGATTTAATTGTTCAGTATTTCTCACAATTACTACTTGAATTTAACCATATTAAAATAAATACACTGTTCTGTATTTCATTTGAATCAACTTTCTCATTAAAGAAATTTTAAATGTATTTTATTGTTTTTGTTTGACTTCCCTATTCCACGTTCTCAACAAACTCAATCAGACCTTTTTCAGTAATTCAGAATTTTCAAACATATGGGGAATGCTTAATATAAGTCATTATATTAATACTTTAGACATCATTTTCAGTGCTATTTCAAATAATTAATTCTCTATAACCTACTCAAGGAAGGAATCAATTCATATTCAAATTGTAATGGCCATATGAGGTTGTAATAAAATGAGAGTATTTGTTTGAATTAAATTAGAAAATAAAGAATAATTGTTGAATACTTCATAATCCTCAATTGAAAACAGCATCTTGGACATCAATGGAAATTTTCAATCAGTACAATTATTTTGACAAATATTTTCCGTCATTATCTTGCGTGTTCAACGTAGAACGATTTAAAATCGAATTGGCGCCACAGAGAACATGCCCTCTCCCATTTCATTGATCCCGCACCATTTTGAAATAAAGGCCATTTCTATTCTATTCTATATTATTATTATTGTTATGACTGAGGGATCCATGGTCGATAGTCGTTCGCTTTAGAAGGCAATGCCCATTTACGAACTCAGATCGCGTATTCCGGTCTCAAACCTACCCTGCGTATTTGAAGTCTCTAAGGGCCGTATTCATAGTCGACCCTCGAGATGACAGACAAATACTGAAAGTCCCTTTAAGAAGATTCTAATTTACCTGAAAGCGTCATAAGAATATCCTTGATGACATACATCCAGATGGTCCTTCTGTTGTACAACTGATCAATACATGTCTCATGTAACTCGTTCAAGTTGAGATTGTACATCCCTTCTTCAGCGCCTATAAGGATGTGTTGATCTCTGGTTTCCGGATGAATCCAAGAGACTGTACAGTGAATTCTCAAAGGACAACCATTAAAAATCTAAAAAAAAAACAACAACGTCGTACCTTCTCTTCAGGGATGTGAAGTTTTAATTCCTGTTTACCTTTGAAAAGCAGGCACCCATGTGGACTTTTGGAGTAGGTGGAAGCCCATTACTAGGAGGCCTAGGCGGAGTATGTCTTCTACGGTGTTTACGGGGCGGTACAGGAGGATATGCTACCAAATCTGGAGGACTATTATTGTGAAGTTCAGTTTCTGCATCAGCACCTTGAAGAGAAAAATGTAGTAGTATTATTTATAAAATGGTCGTTTGTATTATATGGGCTGATTTTCATCTGAGGTGAATATACAGGATGAGTCTTTTAGTTGTGCATTAATTTTAACCATAGACTCTTCTCATCATCAAATAAAACACGTTTTGCATTTACCATTTTTCCAAATTCAGCACAGGAAAAAAGATACAGGCTGTTGAAATTTGAAAAAATTATCAGTTTTCCTTTTGTAGCTTTGACAGGGTTACTCATATTGAAATGAATTTTGGTGTGAAGTTTTCCATAACTATAACGCATAATCTCCAATTAACAGTTTTTTCCTACTTCTACTGGTTTCCTCATTATAGTCTCGCGAATTCATAAAACTATGAGAAATTACCATAATGAAAGCAGTTGAAGGTTATCTCGAGTCATTTTAAGAATACTCAATCATTTTAGAAAATTAAATTACTCTTCACCAATTCTCCTAAAACGTACAGTTTTCTAGATTTCAATATTGAATGACAAAAATATGATAAAAATTCCAGAAATTAAACTGTTTTTATCAACCCGGACCTCGAATAGGATGATCTGTGCTCGAAAAAAGACATAGACTGAGCAGAGACAAGTCTTGTCTCTGGACTGAGTATTGATCTCAAAGCTGACACTTATAGATAGAGGTATAGCTAGTATAACCTCTAAAACTCACATAATATGTTTATACATTACTATTCAATCATAATGAAAACCATAAACAAAAGCCAATAATTATATAATAATAATACACTGCGCAAAAAAATTAACGCACATTATGGAAATCTCAAATTTATTCTACAACTGAAGGTGTTCTCAATGATAATTATTTTTATCAGAATTATGCATGCATATGTTATCCCCTTTCAACGTTTTTCTTCAATACAGATGTTTTTTTCCCAGCAGGAATAAAAAAATGGGTTCAAGCCCTGTGGACAGGAGCTTTCTGGCGCTCTAGTTCAAACAGACAAATTATATCTCCGAAAGTATTGGTTTCTCAGAGTTGGGAATTATATCAATGTATTCATATGATAGAACTGCATCCTAAAGGAAATTCAATTCAAATAATAGTTTATTTATCAAGATTAAATGAGCAATCATGAGAATGAGAAAAGCACCATGGAAGAAAACAAATTAAATCTAGCCAATTTTGCCCAATAACGAACTTAACCGAGATATTCATCTCCCTAAACTACTCTGAAAATTTCAACTACCTACCTCATTCCGTTCGAGAGTTATATCTATGTCTATGGATGAAAAGCAGTCTCACTACTCTCAGATCTCTTACTTCATGTTCCGAAATGTAAGACTTTTCTGAGAAAAACTAATTTCGGAGCAAACAACTGAGATGTTTCTCACTTCGCTCACAATTCTTCGAAATATCAATTCTTCAGGAACATATTTGACATTATGACAATTCATATTCATACATAGAATAATATCATTCTGTGACAACGTTGAAATACGATTTATTATTGAAATTTTGAAAAATCATATCTCCGAAAGTATTAGCTTGTTAGAGTTAAAAATGATATGAATGGATTCTTATGATAAAACTTCTTATTAAAAAAAATTTAATTTGGAATTTGTTTCGTAAAAAAAAATTTTTTTTTTGTTACTCCGAAACCATCTGTCCGATTTCGCCCAATAACGAACTTAGCCGAGATATTTATCCCCCAAACCTGCTCTGTAAATTTCAAACCTCTAGCTTATTCCGTTCGAGAGTTATCGTGCCTACGGCCGGACGGCCGGACCGGCCGGCCGGACAGAATGAATTTCGACCACGGATTCTTGATCAGTGAGTCGAACCAAATCGTTTAAGACCATTTTCATCGAAATATTCGAAAATTACAGACATTTGGGCAAATTGATAAGCACTCAGTTCCGAGGAACTAGAGCGCCAAAAAGATGAGATTAAAAGATTTTGAATGTATTGGCTCATTTCTGAAATCAGTTGTTCTCGATCAATTCTAGTGATCAATAGTTTTTCTTTCGTTTGATTTTCCAAACTCGATCGCTATGCAACGCGAAACACGCAATTTGACCCAAGAGGAATGTGCCCAAGCGGTAGTTTTGCGAGAAGAAGGGTGGACATACACAAGAATTGCAGAAAGGTTTGGAGTTTCCCATACAAGTGTGTCCAGAATATTGCAGCGATTCAGGGAGACAGGTATGAATGTCCGAAGACCAGGACAGGGTAGACCACGGGTAACAACTGCCATTCAAGAACGTTACTTGAGAGTTTCTTCGTTGAGACAACGGTTTGCAACCACTCGCCTCCTTCAAAATCGGCTTGAGCAAACTCATGGGGTGCAAATTAGCACTCAGACAATAAGAAATCGCCTCAGAGAATATGATTTAAGGCCTCGTGTCGCGGCAAGAGGCCCAGCTCTTACCCCAGCCCATCGAAGGGCGCGTTTGGATTTTGCGAGAGAGCATATCCATTGGGAGAAGAGGCTGATTGGGAAAGAGTTCTCTTCACAGATGAGTCTAGATTCTGCCCCTACCATTGTGATCGACGTTCCCTTGTATACAGACGTCCACACATGAAAGATATGCTCAGTGTAATTTCCTGAATACTACTGGTTTCGGGGGAGGATCGATTATGGTATGGTGTGGAATATCTTTGACTGCTCGCACAGACCTAGTGGTCGTTGATAATGGAGCTATGAATGCTGATAAGTATATAAGGAACATTCTTGAAGAGCATGTAGTGCCATTTGCCCCATACATTGGTGAAAATTTCATTTTTATGGACGATAATGCCAGACCCCATCGTGCGCGCATCGTTCAGGAGTACCTTGAAGAGGTTGAAGTCTCTCGAATGGAATGGCCAGCAAGAAGTTCAGATCTCAATCCGATTGAGCAGGTTTGGGACAACCTCAATAGAAGGCTGAGAAGTTCAGAAAATCATCCAGCTACTTTTAATAACTTAGGAATCCAACTCAGAGAAATCTGGGAAGGATTGGATCAGAACATTTTAAGATCACTCATTTTGAGTATGAACCGTCGTTGCCGAGCTGTAATTAACGCAAGGGGTGGAAATACCAAGTATTAAATCACTTATGAGCATTCCAGTATTTTGAAAATTGTTTATTTCTCTTCTTTCACATAAGATTCGGTGAAATCCTGAAATTTTCTTCCATTTAATGTGTCTTGTTTCGTTCAAAACCTTCCCGAGAGAACATAAAAAATAAGCTATAAAGTCAATGTACGTTAACTTCCATTAAAATTGAGATTTTCAGAATGTGCGTTAATTTTTTTGCGCAGTGTATAATGTTTATTTAGGAACAAATATGGTTTAACAAACATGCTTACATTTATAATTAATGGAATTATTTAGAAACAATATTTCTAACAAAAGTGATGACACTTGTGCGTGAGTTTTTTCCCAATTTAAAATTTTTAAATCCGATGTCTCTATTTATGCTATTACACATCTTCCATATCGAAAAATAAAAAATTTTTAATTCTTTAAATACAACAAAAAACGATAAACAACATCCTAAATATAGTTTTTTCGATTAAAGAAGTTGTTTCACTCTATTTTTGAATGATTTTTAATCCAGCTCTTGATTTGCCTTTTATAACTTCTTGTGTTTGTGTTTTACTTTATGTTTGACGGTAGTTTGTTATATAATAGTGGTGCCAGGTAAGTGAAGACTTTCAATCCAATTGTTTTATTAGCTCTGGGCAGTGCAAATGATATACTCCTAAGTATGTATTTTCGCTCTTTTTCAGGTACTTCTGGTTTCTGATTGTGCTTATGCATCAGAAGTGAGCGAGCATAGAGTTGTCGTACTGTGAAAACGTTTGCTTTATTATCCATTTCTGTGTAACTTCTATCCTCTTCTGGTAAATGTCACTTACTCCTTCCCATCCCAGTATTCCATATGTCAAATGTGGTTCATCCAATGCATGGTATAGCTTTTTTAGCTCGTGTATAGTGCATATTTCCCTTAACGACTTGAACTTATTTATTAACAGTCTTATTCAAACAATTTGAATCGCAGGGTAACTTATCTTCTGGAAAATAAATGAATACGCTCACCAAGATCTGTATTAATCTTTGAATTTATCTCTATTTATCCCCAAAAGTGAATATAAAACGAACTTCTTCATGGTGTTAAAAACGTTTAATATCAATTATAAGTATCATTCCACGTATCCATCCCAAATATTATTGACGATAAATCGTTAATATGAATTTACAGAACATGTTAATAATAAACACGCTAAAAGTTAGGTTAGGACCGAACGATATATTCTGTGGCTAACCTAATGTATTACATTTCTGTGCCTGCTTGTGTCGCAGTATAAAATAAGAGTGCTAAAATATTATTAAACTATATTTATAGGAGGTTATCACTTGTCTGATTGTTTCCAGATTCGACGGTTTTCATTAAGGTTTTCTTATCAAGAAACTCTAGTTTTGATATACTCAGTTATCTGTGGATATAATTGAAAAGATTTATGAAACACGAAGTCCGTTAACCTGCTTGTTAAATATGACAGAGAAATCAGTTAATCGTGAACTGAACGTATCTTCGTGAAACGCATGTCCAGATTCTATGCTATCTTGCTATATACCGGGTCTTTCACGAGGAACCTCACCCATATTTATACGGGAAACTACTGAACGTATTTTCATGAAATTCAGCACTTATAAGTATTTCACGATGCTGATGAAATCTAAAATATTTTCAAGGCATGAGCACCTCCGGTTTTTCCGGAAATGACGTCAACTTCCGTTTTTCAAATTAGAACACCATTTTTTCATTGCAGAAATAGATTCCTTAGAAAATTTCAAGTTATTTTGATGTAACATTTTTCACACCATAGTTCACTGTTCATATTTTTTTTTTTTTTTTTTTTACATTGTGTAGATTGTATACGATATTTTCTTTTCCATATTTGTTAATATACCATATTTTGATTTCAAAACTGGCTGAAGGACTTTGGTCGATGGCCTTTTGGATTGTGCCAATAAAGAACTATTAATAAAAAAAAATAATTTTCCAGTTTTGGTTGGAAAATTCTCTCTGAGCGGGAAAATTCGAAAAAAAAATCGAAAATAGAGCTCCGCTGAAACAAGAATAACTTCGAGGTTTTTGGATGGAAAATTTTCATTTTTGGGATTTTTCAAGATGTAAGATTGATGTATCCACTTTAAAAATCGAAATCGCGATTCATGTTACAGGGGGTGAAAAAATCACTTTCAAAGTTAGGGATGACAAAATCGTGAAAAATAATTTTTTTCAAATTAGAACCCCATTTTTTTATGGCAGATATTGAATCTACGTTAAAAAATAATGTGAGGGTATGCATCACACCCTTGCCATAAAATGGATATTTTCTGAGTTATTCACAAAAAACTGTTTTTCGTCTTGAATTTTCAGCTATTTCTTTTCCCTTCACGCCAAAAAGATGAAATCTTCAGGAACTGTTATTTGAACCATGCTGTAGATTTTTCACCCCTTCTTGAAACCGACTTCAAGTTACTATTAGGAGAACCATGGCAAACTCTCGCAGTTATAACTAGAGAAGATGCTCAAAGTTTTGACCGTTAATTTCTAGACATTTATTTATACGTCTCAGGAATGCTTCGTGCGTTGCTCTTCTTATTTCATCGGGAGGAAGAGATCTGCAAAAGTGTTTAAAAACCAAATTGAGTTTCAAAACTATGAATCTAAAAATCTAAACAAACCTGAACGCATTTCTGACTCGTTCTATGCAGTCCTCTTTATCAGTCAGGGGAGTTGAGTAGACAATATTTTTTATCCTACCCCAAACATAATAGTCTAAAGGAGTTAAATCGGGAGAACGTGGTGGCCAAAGATGTGGACCATTGTTCGCCAACCATCGATCTTCAAATAGCCTGTAGATGATATTTGACACATTGAGTGAATTGTGTGGAGGCGCGCCATCTTGTTGATACCATAAGTCATTATGGTTCTGTACTAGCGGCTCAATTATTTGAGTCAATATGTCAGAATATCTATCTCCTAAGGGAGAACATTCTTTAAATAATGCAAACATGTGTAGTGTTCTATCTTACCAGTTAAAGTCCCATCATAAATGTGAACATCGAGAATTGCATTATTTTTGATGGCGCAAAAAACATTGAAACTCCAGGTCTCTTGAAAGTTCCATTGTCTGAAGTGGTGGTTGTTCTCTTCATCCCAATAATGACTGTTATGCCTATTGAAAGAACCATTCTTTGTGAATTTAGATTCATCTTTCCAAATTATACAGTCCAAAAAGTTTTCATTCTCTTGAAATCGAATCATCATAGCTTCGCAAAACTCTGTTCTCCTGACGAAATCAGTTTCCTTCAAATGCTGTACCCTATTGAATTTATATGGGTGCATTTTATGTTTTTTTAATATTCTCCAAACACTCGATTGAGATAATCCCAGATCAATCTCGGCATCTTTGAGAGAATTTTGAGGATTCACACGAAAATATGCAAGAACTGTAATTTCGTTGTTCTCATCTTCTACTACACTTTTTTCTCTGTGTATAGTTTTCTTAACGAAAGATCCGACATTTCTCAAGTTTGTCATGATTCTGTTAATGGTATCTCTCGTTGGTCTGGGTCGGTCAGGAAACCTCTCAATGAACAGTCGAATCGTTCTATCTACAACTTTATTACATTCTCCATGAAGTAGAATGAGATTTAAATAATCTTCATTGGTAAAATTAGGCATAGTGATCGATTTTATAACTTAATACGAATTATCACCAAATTAATAGTAAACACAAAATGCTACTGAATAAAGAGGAATTTGGCAGATGTAATTAATGATATCTATCATTAAAAAAAAAGAATGTAAAACATGGTAAGTTTTTGCATATGGTTCATAAGAAATTATTTATTTATCACTGGAGAGAAAACCGATGGCCGATTAGTTGAAATAAAGAGGTTTCCGATACAAATTCGAATCAAAATTCGCCATCTATTTAGGAACAACCTGTAACTTTTTTCTCTTGCATATTAGGGTAGTAAAATCTAAAACATGGTTTAAGTAACAGTTCCTGAAAATTTCATCTTTTTGGCGTGAAGGGAAAAGAAATAGCTGAAAATTCAAGACGAAAAACAGTTTTTTGTGAATAACTCAGAAAATATCCACTTTAGGGCAAGGGTGTGATGCATACCCTCACATTATTTTTTAACGTAGATTCAATATCTGCCATAAAAAAAATGGGGTTCTAATTTGAAAAAATTGATTTTTCACGATTTTGTCATCCCTAACTTTGAAAGCGATTTTTTCACCCCCTGTATCATGAATCGCGATTTCGATTTTTAAAGTGGATACATCAATCTTACATCTTGAAAAATCCCAAAAATGAAAATTTTCCATCCAAAAACCTCGAAGTTATTCTTGTTTCAGCGGAGCTCTATTTTCGATTTTTTTTCGATTTTTCCCGCTCAGAGAGAATTTTCCAACCAAAACTGAAAAATGTTGCATCAAAATAACTTGAAATTTTCTAAGGAATCTATTTCTGCAATGAAAAAAATGGTGTTCTAATTTGAAAAACGGAAGTTGACGTCATTTCCGGAAAAACCGGAGGTGCTCATGCCTTGAAAATATTTTAGATTTCTTCAGCATCGTGAAGTACTTATAAGTGCTGAATTTCATGAAAATACGTTCAGTAGTTTCCCGTATAAATATGGGTGAGGTTCCTCGTGAAAGACCCTGTATAGGCCATATAAGCATTCTATGCATCTTGTATAGGCCATAGACTGATAGAGGTTAGGTTATAATAATTTTTTATAAATTGGAAGAATGATTTATAATATAAAGTCATTCATATGATGCAAATTAAAATATTTAATGAATTGAAGAATAGGCGATGAAGATATTGTGGATATTCAATGAAAGCTAACTTGGAGTCAGTGTTTTAATATTCAGGAAGAATTATTTTCAAATATGCAACATAAAGATTATTTAAACCCATTTCATTAGTCTTGAGTGAGAAATAAGTTGTCTCAAACAATTTCATTTTTAATAAATCAACAAGTCCAGAGCGTTCCTGCCAATAGGGTCCTTCATAATGGCTTCGTATAATTAATATACTTATGCATATATTTCCCAAGACAAATAGACCCCTGGGGGTTCATTGATTTGCCGAGAAAGCAAGAGCAGACGCGTTTCTGGCTTCTTGGCCTTCATCAGTACTCTGTAGCTTCTCAACAAACTGACCCGGGTTTAGCCTCTCAGAGCCGGCTTGGTCGATCATACCTAATCGCCCACGCCACCTATGAGACAAAACACGGAAATCAGCCTTTCCCCAAAAGTGAATATTTGAAGCGTGAAATCATATGCCACCATTCGCTCGATATTAATCGAGAACCGAGTCCCGCAGAGCTCAGACACAGTATCTTCCCAATAGCCATGAACACTGTTTAGCGTTTTCAAAAATAATAATGAAAAATGGCGATACCGTTGTTAATGAATCAACAAGTCCAGAGCCTTCCTGCCAATAGGGTCCTTCGCCATTTTTCATTATTATTTTTGAAAACGCTAAACAGCGTTCATGGCCATTGGGAAGATACTGTGTCTGAGCTCAGCGGGACTCGTTTCTCGATTAATATCGAGCGAATGGTGGCATATGATTTCACGCTTCAAATATTCACTGGTGGGAAAGGCTGATTTCCGTGTTTTGTCTCATAGGTGGCGTGGGCGATTAGGTATGATCGACCAAGCCGGCTCTGAGAGGCTAAACCCGGGTCAGTTTAGTTGAATTTGTTGAGAAGCTACAGAGTACTGATGAAGGCCAAGAAGCCAGAAACGCGTCTGCTCTTGCTTTCTCGGCAAATCAATGAACCCCCTGGGGTCTATTTGACTTGTGAAATATATGCATAAGTATATTAATTATACGAAGCCATTATGAAGGACCCTATTGACAGGAACGCTCTGGACTTGTTGATTTAATTTCATTGAATTCCGAGCAGCAGATAATAAAGCTTTCATACGATTGTGCGATATTGAATCCCAGTGTTCCTGTGTTCAACAGTTAAAGACCGTTCAGGGATGAATTAGCATAATGTAAAATCTTTAAACGCTTATAACTTTTCACCTGAGCCGAATCTGGAAAAATGATAAATAAAAAGTTGTTCCATTTGATGAGAGCAATTCATGGTTGAAATTAATGTACAACTTGAAAACTCACCCTGTATAATAATGATTATTGCATAAAAAAAGCAGTTTCATATGCATATAGATAGTAACTCAATGAAAAATTATATACGATTTACACTTATTTATTCAATATTGTGACGCGTTTCGTCGACACAGCGACTTCATCAGACTACATCATACTAAATTCTTAACAAGTTATTATCTCCCTATACCTAGATGACATGGACACAGAATCATTTAAAACTAATTACATGAGAAACTTATTTAAAAACAATTACATAATAGACTTATGTAAAACTAATTACATGAGATTTCACTGCTGGTTTCTTTGTACACATTAACAATAATTCATTCCTAATGCTTTTATAAATTGATTCTCTATTTGAATAGATTGAGTAACGGTGAAAAATTTAGATCTAATTGTTCATTAACTAAATTACCCGTATGTTTTTCCCTATTTATTTCGACCATTTCCCAGTAATCGAGTTGCGCGCCTTTATTCAAATTGTGTAGAATTTTGAAATCCTGGTTGAACTTATGTCCTTCTGCTAATAAATGATTCGAATAATTTGAATTAATTATTCGAATCATTTATTAGCAGAAGGACATAAGTTCAACCAGGATTTCAAAATTCTACACAATTTGAATAAAGGTGCGCAACTCGGTTACTGGGAAATGGTCGAAATAAATAGGGAAAAACATACGGGTAATTTAGTTAATGAACAATTAGATCTAAATTTTTCACCGTTACTCAATCTATTCAAATAGAGAATCAATTTATAAAAGCATTAGGAATGAATTATTGTTAATGTGTACAAAGAAACCAGCAGTGAAATCTCATGTAATTAGTTTTAAATAAGTCTATTATGTAATTGTTTTTAAATAAGTTTCTCATGTAATTAGTTTTAAATGATTCTGTGTCCATGTCATCTAGGTATAGGGAGATAATAACTTGTTAAGAATTTAGTATGATGTAGTCTGATGAAGTCGCTGTGTCGACGAAACGCGTCACAATATTGAATAAATAAGTGTAAATAGTATATAATTTTTCATTGAGTTAATATGGATTTGCATCAAGTAAAAGCCACAAGCATTAAAAAAAATATATATATAGATAGTAAGTCAAACATGTCAATAATTCAAAGAAGCCAGTCCAAAATCCTTAGAATGATAACGAATGCACCGTGGTACGTATCAAATCAAACACTACACGAAGACTTGAAAGTACCATACGTGAAGGACGTCATCAAAGTAAAAAGCGAAAAACATCACACGAGGATAGAGGGCAATGTGAACACTTTACTTCACCCACTGACGGAAGTGCAAAACGATCGGCAACTGAAAGTAAAATGGTCAGCAGATCTAAGGCTCTCTTCACATCAACACGACACGGTTTTATGTACTGCAACGACACAAACGCTCGAGCTTTCCCACAGCCTCGCTCCACAGTCGTGTGAACGACACCGGCATCCAATTCTTGGGTTGAAGGCTCGAATGATAGATTTCACAGCTATCCGGCTGCCGTGCACGACTAGAGGGTGTCCGGCAGTCCCCCCGGGCCGTGCAAGGCAGCCGTGTGTCGTTTACACGACCACGACTCGTGCCGGATAGCTGTGAAAGCTCTCATTCAAGCCTTCACCCAAGAATCGGATACCGATGTCGTTTACACGACTGTGAAGCGAGGCTGAGGGAAAGCTCGAGCGTTTGTGTCGTTGCCGTACATAAAACCGTGTCGTGTTGATATGAAGCGAGCCTAAAAGAGGTTTGAAGGACAGGGCTTCATCACGACACTTAAGAGCACGCAGCTCTGATGGCAGCAAATAAGCTCATAGGACGTACTTATTCTGATTGCTTGTAATTACTACTATTTAAAAAAATATATACATATACAGGGTGAGTCTTTAAGTTGTACATTAACTTTAACCATGTATTCCTCTCATCAAATGGAACACCTTTTTGCGCGTATGTTCTGGGGAACATCGCGTTATCATTTTGCCCAAATGTCTGTAACTTTCGAATTTTTTGACGAAAATGGTCTCAAACGATTTAGTTCGACTCCCCAATGAAGAATTCGAGGTCAAATTTGATTCTGTCCGGCCGGCCGTCCGTCCGGCCGTTGCCACGATAACTTGAGAACGAAAAGAGCTAGCAACTTGAAATTTTCAGGGTGGGTGGCGCATCCCAATACGACGGACAAGTTCGTTAATGGGCATAATCGACCCAGTGGTTTCCTAGTAATACTTTTGTTTTCAACCAATATAAATATAAATCCGATCGAATTGAAACTTTGTGAGTAGTTGTAGAATATGAACCTAAGCACGTTTGTGAAATTTTGTGCGAATCGTATGGCTAGAAAATTTTAAAAAAATTATTAAAAAATATTTTTGTTGTCACGATAACTTGAGAACGGAAAGAGATAGCGGCTTCAAGTTTTCAGGTTAGGATGTGCACCAGAACGCGACATTTATGAGCATAATCGGCCAAACGGTTTTAGAGTTATAGCCATCTGAAATTTTCTGAAATTTGGTGGTTTTTTGTTCCTCATTAACTCGAAAAATGCTGAACCGATTGAATTCAAACATGGTTATTAGTTGTAGAATGCCAACGCAAAAATGTTTGCAAAATTTGGTGAGGATAGCATTTGTAGAAAATTTTTAATAAATCATTGAAAAAAAAATTTTATATATCAGTAACTATTCGTTTGAAATTGCTGAAATTTTGCAAGAGCCTTCATAACCTAACTCTACTGCCAAGTTTCAAGTTTTAATACGATCGGTTAAATATTGTTGGAGATTCGAGTATTCTTGTGTGAGTTCAGTAGATGGGTTACCGTTGCCTCGATAACTTTCGAACGAAAGGAGATAGGGACTTTCAATTTTCAGGGTAGGTTGCGTATCCGAAAGGGAGGGTTGAGTTCGTTTTTGGGCACAATCGGTCTAACGGTTTCCGAGTTATACCCACCTGGAACATTATTTCCTTGATAACTCAAAAAATAAATATTCGATCGAATTGGTGCTTGGTAACTAGTAGTAGAAAATCAACATAAAGACGTGTTTAAAATTTTGTAAGAACCGTACCCCTAGAAAATTTTTAAAAAATTACGAAAAAAAAAATTGGTTCAAGCACTGACGTGAAGTCAGGAGCTTTTGGACACTCTTAATTCGAATTTACCATGGTAAATTCGAATTAAGTGTCCAATACAGGAGAATGGACTACATAATTTACCATGGTAAATTCGATTGAGGGTGTCCAATACAGAAGAATGGACAATAGAACATACGCGCTAAAGCTTCTGACTTCACAGTGCTTGAACCAATTTTCATTTACCATTTTTCCAGATTCGGCTCAGGTAGAAAGTTATAAGCGTTTAAAAATTTTACATTGTGCTAATCCATCCCGGAACGGTTTTTAACTGTTGAACACAGAAACACTGAGATTCAATATCGCATAATTGTATGAAAGCTTTATTATCTGCTGCTCGAAATTCAATGAAATTGTTTGAGATAACTTATTTACTCACTCATGACTAATTAAATGGTTTTAAATAATCTTTATTCTTTATACTGCATTTTTGAAAAAAAAATCATCCTGAATGTTAAAACACTGTCTCCAACTTAGTTTTCATTGGATATCCACAATATCTTCATCGCCTATTCTGTCATTCATTAAATATTTTAATCATTTTTTAGCGACGATACCGCTTAATACCGGTATCAAACGGTTATAATTTCTACATTTTAGCGAGAGTGGTTACAAGCGGTAACGGAAGTTCCCCTCTAAAGCTTTCATTTCGACATTTGATAGCGGTATCAGAATTTATAACCGGGTCCTTGAGGTGGGTTACTAGCGGTTGACATTTGTTGAAAGTTTGAAATTGTCAAAAGTATTGAAAGTTTGAAACTGTTGAAAGCAATCGAAATGGCTGTGGCAAAGGATAGCGTGGAATTTTTTTAATATACTCTAAACTCCCAAGGAGTGGATTACTTCGTCATTACAAACTAGTAGACTAGTAGACTAGTAGACCACGTTCTTGTTGTACTGGTTAGTGCCCACCTCTTTAGTTTTTCTTAATTATAGGTGGTGAGAATCATTTTTTATGCTTCATCAAACAGATTTAATTATGGAAGGTTTCTTTTTTCATTCGAAACAATTGACAAAATGCAATTTCAGTATATATTTCAAGCCAGAAATCCCCTAGGTCTAGCCTGAAGTGCATTATCCATAATTTGAGTAGTGCTATATCATCACTGGGAGAAATTCCAATTAGTCACAATAATTCTCAGTAATCATTAAAGGATACTGTGGGAGGTATACTCATTATTAAAAGGTTTTTTTCTGAGTTTTCTCTCCCAAACTCTGAAAAATATCTATAAAATAAAAATCAAGATTTTCATTAAGCGTCTGACGAAGGAGTCTGATATAGACTCCGAAACGTTACGATATAGTTGTTTCATCGTTGATGTTGTTTCGTTGTTGTTTGTTAGGCAACATTGTTCTATTGATTGCTTCTGACAAATATCTTTTATTTCTTACGCAGAAGCAAATCACAATATAATTAATTTTTATTTTATAGATATTTTTCAGAGTTTGGGAGAGAAAACCCGGAAAAAAAACCTTTCAACAATAATTCTCGTAAGTGAATAGCATTTCGTCAAATAAATTCCACATTTCCATGTAATTCATGTTAATTATTTATCAAATGTAAGAATAAGTAAGGTTTGCATAATAAAAAGTAAACAAATATTTACGATTATTAACCGTTTACGTTTTAGTGACAACACTGACAACCTCAGTAACATTTTGCGATTATGGGGTGGGGGATAAACTTTTGACATTGATGACAAACCGTTGATAAATAACTGGGTTATAAGAGGTATCCTCGCTAAAGAAAATATTAAGAACGGTACCCCTAGAAAATTTCAAAAAAATCACGAAAAAAAAATTGGTTCAAGCACTGACGTGAAGTCAGAAGCTTTGCGCGTATGTTCTATTGTCCATTCTTCTGTATTGTGCTTAAACCAATTTTTTTTTACGTGATTTTTTAAATTTTCTAGGGGTACGGTTCTTAAATTTTTTTTTTCGTCATTTTTTTCAAATTTTCTAGGGGTACGGTTCTTACAAAATTTTAAACACGTCTTTATGTTGATTATCTACTACTAGTTACCAAGCTTCAATTCGGTCGAATATTTAGTTTTTCAGTTATCAAGGAAATAATATTCCAGGTGGGTATTACTCGGAAACCGTTAGACAGATTATGCCCAAAAACGAACTCAACTCTCCCATTCGGATACGCAACCTACCCTGAAAATTACAAGTCCCTATCTCTTTTCGTTCGAAAGTTATCGAGGCAAAGGTCACCCATCTACTGAACTCACACATGAATGCTCGAATCTCCAACAATATTTAACCGATCGTGTTAAAACTTGAAACTTGGCAGTAGAGTTAGGTTCTAAAGGCTCTTGCAAAATTTCAGCAATTTCAGACGAATAGTTACTGATATATAGATTTTTTTTTTTCAATTTTCAATAATTTTTTAAAAATTTTCTTCAAGTACTATCCTCACGAAATTTCGCAAGAATTTTCGCGTTGGCATTCTACAACTAATAACCATGTTTGAATTCAATCGGTTTAGTATTTTTCGAGTTAATGAGGAACAAAAAACTTCAGACGGCTATAACTCTAAAACCGTTTTGCCGATTATGCTCATAAACAAACTCAAATGTCGCATTCAGATGCACAACCTAACCTGAAATCTTAAAGCCGCTATCTCTTTCCGTTCTCAGGTTATCGTGACAGCAAAAATATTTTTTAATAATTTTCTAGCGATGCGATTCTCACAAAATTTCACAAACGTGCTTAGGTTTATATTATACAACTATTCAGTCGCTAGCTCTTTCCGTTCTCAAGTTATCGTGGCAACGGCCGGACAGAATCAAATTTGACCTCGAATTCTTCATTGGGGAGTCGAACCAAATCGTTTGAGACCATTTTCGTAAAAAAATTCGAAAGTTACAGGCATTTGGGCAAAATGATAACGCGATGTTCCCCTGAACATACGCGCAAAAATCATTTTTAATTTGCATCATATAAATGAATTCATATTATAAATCATTCAACCAATTTATAATAAACAATCATTATAACCTAACCTCTATCCGTCTATGGTATATAGATTCACGAAGATACCTTCAGTTCACGATTAACTGATCTCAGTCATATTTAACAAGCAGGTTAACGGACTTCGGGTTTCATAAAGCTTTTCGATTATATCCACAGATAATTAATGGTGGGTTTCACGAAGCACCGATTAGCTTAATTGTGGATTTAATTCGATGTTTGCAGTAAAACTGAACTGGAAATCGACATAGAATCACAATAATTTGGCAATTAAGCGCTGTCAAAGCTTCGTGAAACCCAATGTAAGTATATCAAACCCCTAGTTTCTTAGATAAGAAAACCTTGATGAAAACCGTCGAATTCTGAAAACAATCAGACAAGTTAGGTTAGCCACAGAATATATTGTTCGGTTCTAACTTAACCTTCAATAATAATTGGGATGGATATGTGGAATGACACTTATAATTGATATTAAACATTTTTAACACTATGAAGAAATTCGTTTTATATTCACTATTGGGGATTAATAGAGAGAAATTCAAAGATTAATACAGATCATGGTAAGCGTATTCATTTATTTCCCAAAAGATAAGTTACCCTGCGATTCAAATTGTTTGAATAATTATTGGCTTTTGTTTAGGGTTCTTATTATGATTGAATGGTAATGTTTAAACATATTATGTGAGTTATAAAGGTCATACTAACTATACCTCTTTCTATAAGTGTCAGCTTTGAGATCAATACTCAGTCTATTTCTTTATTCGAGCACAGATCATATGTTATCCTATTCCAGGTGTAGGTTGATAAAAACAGTTAAATTTCTGAAATTTTTATCATATTTTATTACATTCAATATTGAATATCTCGAAAACTGTACCTTAAGAGAATTGATGAAGAATAATTTAATTTTCTGAAATGATTGAGTATTCTAAAAATAACTCGAGATAACCTTATCTGCTTTCATTATGGTAATTTCTCATGAATTCGCGAGTCTATAACGAGGAAACTAGTAGAAGTAGAAAAAAACTGTTAATTGGATATATTATTATAATTGTTATAGTTATGGAAAACTTTACACCAAAATTCATTTCATTCTGAGTAACCACGTCAAAGCTACAAAAGGAAAACTGATAATTTTTTCAAATTTCAACAGCCTGTATCTTTTTTCCTGTGCCGAATTTGGAAAAATGGTAAATGAAAAAAGTGTTTTATTTTATGAGAGGAGTCTATGGTTAAAAATTAATGCACAACTTAATGACTCACCCTGTATACAGGGTGGTCCAGATCTTAAACCAGAAATTTCAACCACGTATTCTACGTCAAAAATAAGCCCTAGTTTGTCATATAAACATATGTCGAGAAATGCTTCCTCTCCGAGATACAGGGTGTTAAAATTATGGAAAAAAAAATAAATATTCCTATGAGATTTGGGACATAATTTTTAAGGATCAAGGAGCATTTTTTGAATGAAATTATGTTTTTTTATTGTATCAGTGACGTCCGTACTGCATCGAGACTGAATGTTTTTAGACAAAATAATGATACGCCACTGGTTTTTCTAACAATAAAAATTACTCTTGAAATCCTTATTCAATTTGAAGCAAATTCATTCTCTTGATTTTTTGACGTACGAGGCACTGTTTCCGAGTGAAAAAATTAAACACATTCTCACGCATGAGGAAATCGCTAAAATTTGATATGGTACATAATAATAACAAGACTATCTTTGCAAACGAAACGTGTAATTACAAAAAAAGCAGCGTTAACAGCCACGAATTTAAAGAAGATGTTCGAAGTAAAAGAAAAACAACATTTTTTTTTAATAATTTTAACACCCTGTATCTCAAAGAGGAAGCATTTCTCGATATATGTTTATATGACAAACTAGGGCTTATTTTTGACGTAGAATACGTGATTAAAATTTCCTGGTTAAGATCTGGACCACCCTGTATATAGGCTGATCCACCGCTAACTGAATCGGTCGATATCTTGAAAACCAGAAATCGAATTTTCATATATTTTTGACGACGGACAAGTTCGTTAAAAGGCATAATAATAATGGGTCCCAAGTATGTAATAATTTTGTTTTCAATCAATACAGATCCTATCGAATTGAAACTTTGTGAGTAGTTGTAAAATACATATTTAAAGACGTATCAATTATTAAAAATAAAAAAGCACTGACGTAAAGTCAGTACTCTTTTGGCGCGCGTGTTCACGGTGGCTAATTTGAATTGAATGATGAGTACTTCAACCGCAGAGGATTAGCGAGCCGGAGATCTACCCAGAGGATAGTGGACACCATTCACTGTCGGTTCAAAAATTAACAGTGCTGTATCTAAGCTGCCATAAGGATAGAGTAACAAAGTTGAAAAAGAACACAACTAACTCTCCTTAGTCGCACAAGCTCCTAGGAGATTCTGAGGGATCTCCTTGGGAAAGACTTGGGAGGGTCAATATAATCATAATCATGTTTATAGTACGCGCGCCAAAGCAGATTGACCCCACGACAATGCTTTTTTACACTTTTTCCTTAATTGAAAAGTCAATCTGCATTTGGCGCGCGTGCTATAAACATGATTATGATTATACTGACCCTTCCAAGTTCCAAGTCTTTCCCATGGAGATCCCTCAGAATCTCCTAGGAGCTTGTGCGACTAGAGAGAGTCAGTTGTGTTATTTTTCAACTTTGTTACTCTATCCTTATGGCAGCTTAGATACAGCACTGTTAATTTTTGAACCGACAGTGAATGGTGTCCACTATCCTCTGGGTAGATCTCCGGCTCGCTCTATCCACTGAGCTTGAAGTACTCATCATTCAATTCAAATTAGCCACCGTGAACACGCGCGCCAAAGAGTATTGACCTCACGTCAGTGTTTTTTTTTCCAAGGTTCTTTAACATATATGGTTATCAATACAGTTTGGCTGTTAGCTTTACCGTAGATCGAAAAAAAGCGGTTATGGGACCTCCGTTATGAACGCAATTGCCTCTTCTCCAAATCCGAACGTGATTTGATATAGATCTATCGAATATAGTTATTTATAAATTAACCTCCCCCAGGGCCACGATACAGACATTTCAACTCGGAAACAACGCAATTTCCTCGAAACTGACTTGTCCGTGCACAGAATTGCCATGAAATTTCTCTTAAAACCTTAAAATGACGGCTCAGCACCAAATCCATCAACGCTAGACGCAAACCACTCCCAACATGAGCCATACAATCCAAACGTCTCGTCTGCGCATGCACTCAAAATAACACTTCACACAAAATTCTGATTCTTCAACACCATTGGTTCAGGAGATATCACAGCTCCAATCCACGCATGCGCAGACACTTTTAAGAGGATTCTATGGAGGAATAGCATCCAGCACCTCAAAACTCCAATCCTCTCAGACGAACTCCAGAAGTAAAATCACTTCTTGTCTGCTCATGCGTGAAACGAAAAATCTCCGAAAGGGGTTACATAAATTTCGAATTAGGAACGCAATTTCTTCGCCTATTCTCCAAATCCGAAAGTAATTTAAAATAGATCATCAAAATATAGTTATTTATAAATTGGCCCCAGGGCCACGACACAGAAATTTCAACTCGAAAACAACGCTATATCCTCAAAACTGACTTGTTCGTTCACAGAATTGCATTGAATTCTCTTTTAAAACTTCACAATATTGGCTCAGCACAAAATCCATGACCGCTGGACGTAAACCGCACCCAACATAAGCCATACAACCCAAAAAGAGCCACGTCACCTCTGCGCATGCGCAACCTACTCGTGTCCTCTTAAGATAACACACCTCACGCAAAACTCTGATTCTTCAAAACCATTGGTTCAGGAGAGATCGCTCCTTCAATCCACGCATGTGCGGATACTCCCAAGGGGATTCTGTTAAGTAATAGCATCCTGCACCTCAAATCCCCAATCCTCTCAGACGAAAACTCCAGCAGTTAATTCACTTATCGTATGCTCATGCGCTTAACGAAAAATGCCCATAAGGGGTAACATCAATTTCAAAATCATTATTAGCCCCAGGGCCACGGTACGCACACTTCAACTCGGAAACAACGCTATATCCCCCAAACTGACTTGTGTCCGTGCACTGAATTGACATGAATATTATTTTAAAACCTCACAATATCGGCTCAGTGCTCCCAACATAACCCATACAAGTCATAAAACCCAAAACAGTCACTTATCTTCTGCGCATGCGCAATCTACTCGTGGCTGAAAGTCCTCTCAAAATCACACACCTTACAAAAAACTCCGATCCCCAACACTAGTGGTTCAGGAGATATCGCATCTTGAATCCACGCATGCACAGACCCTCACCAGGGGATTATTTGGGGAAATAGAATCCTCCACGCCAAAACCCCAATCCTCTCAGACGAAAACTCCAGTAGTTAAATCACTCCTGATTTGCTCATGCGCAAAAAAAAAATGCCCAAAAAGGGTAATATGAATTTCAAAATTCGCCCCAGGGCCCCGGTACGAACACTTCAACTCGGAAAAAACGTCATTTCCCCCAAACTGACTTGTCCGTGTATAGAATTGTCATGAATTTTCCTTTACAACCTCACAATATCGGCTCAGCACTAGACCCATCACAAATATTCCTAAACCATTCTCAACATAACCTATACATCCCAAAAACAATCATTTCTCCTCTGCGCATGTGCAGTCCACTCGTGGATAGAAGTCCTCTCAAAATCACAAACCTCACAAAACATTCCGATTCACCAACACCAGTAGTTCAGGGGATATCGCATCTTCAATCCACGCATGCGCGAATCCTCACAAGTAGATTTTATTAAGGAATAGCATCCTCCACCTCAAAACCCCCAATCCTCTCAGACGAAAACTCCAGCAGTTAAATAATTTCTCGTCTGCTCATGCGAATAACGAAAAAATGCCCGAAAGAGGCATTATGGATTTCAATATTGGCCCCAAGGATTATCATTGAATGGTTTCTTTCTGGGTTTTCTCTACCAAACTCAGAAAAATATCTATAAAATAAAAAATGTATTATTTTGTGATTTGCTTCTGCGTAAGAAACACAAGATATTTGTCAGAAGCAGAAAATCGAACAATGTTGCCTAACAAATAACAACGAAACAACACTACGCTGTCTCCTCGAAACTGGCTCGCAAACTCACAGAATTGACATGAGCTGTTAATATGACCTTCCAGTTACACCCCCAGTTGTTCACTGTTCAGAAAAATTTTGAAAACCAATTTAAAATACCACATATCGCTCACGCATTACTTCAACTGGCGCAGTATATCCTCGTCCATATTTTAATCAGTTGGCCCTCGTACATATCGCACTGATTCAGATAAACGCGTCAAAATATGTTCACACCAGATGTTAGATATTCCGTGTAGGAATTCGAACTGAAATAATTTGTCCAGTTTGGAAGTTTATTTATTTATTTATTTATTGAACTCAATCCGATATTTGGTTTCGGTATTTCACGGAAAATATTCCGCTAATAGTAAAAAAATGTTTCTACTCATGCTATCACCACGAAATTTTGCACAAGTAATTTCGTCGGTACTTTACATCAAACTACATCTATCAGAAGCGTATGTTCTCCTGTCCATTCTCCTTTATTGGACACTATTAATCGAATTTACCATGGTGAATTATATTGTCTGTTCTCCTGTATTGGACACTCCGAATTTACCATGGTAAATTCGATTTAGAGTGTCCAATATAGTAGAATGGACAACAGAACATACGCGCAAAAGCTACTGACTTCACGTCAGTGCTTGAACCAATTTTTGTTTCGTGAGCTTTTGCGCGTATGTTCTATTGTCCATTCTCCTGTATTGGACACTCTTAATCGAATTTACCATTGTAAATTCGGAGTGTCCAATACGGGAGAACAGACAATATAATTCACCATGGTAAATTAGATTAATAGTGTCCAATAAAGGAGAATGGACAAGAGAACATACGCGCAAAAGCTTCTGATTTCACGTCAGTGCTTGAACCAATTTTTGTTTTCAATGATTTTTTAAAAATTTTCTAGTGCTACGAAATTTTGCAAGAATTTTCGCGTTGGCATTCTACAACTAATAACCATATATATATTCTTGATGGGTATAACTTCGAAACCGTTGGGCCGATTTTGGCCAACAGCAAACTTAACTCTCCCATTCAGATGTTCAAACTATCCTGAAAATTGCAAATCCCTATCTCCTTTCGTTCGAGAGTTGTCGAGGCAACGCTCACCCATCCAGCTACTGAACTCACACAAGGCTGCTCGGATCTCCAACAATATAGATCCGAATCCGATCATGTTCAAACTTGGAACTTAGTAGTAAAGTCAGGTTCTGAAGGCTCCCGCAGAATTTCAGCGATATCGGACGAATAGTTTCTGATATAAAGAATTTTTTTCAATAATTTTCTATGATATTTTAAAAATTTTCTAGTTATACGATCCCCACAAAATGTTGCGAGAATTTTCGCGTTGCCAATCTACAACTAGTAACCATGTTTGAATTGGATCGGTCTTGTATTTTTTGAGTTATTGAGGAAATAACAACCAAATTTCAAATGGGTATAACTTCAAAACCGTTTTGCCGATTATGCGTATAAACGAACTCCAATGGCGCATTCACATTCTCAACCTCACCTGAAAATTTCAAGTCGCTATCTCTTTCCGTTCTTACTTTATCGTGACGTACATAAAATTTTTGATATTTTTGCGCGTATGTTCTGGGGAACATCGCGTTATCATTTTGCCCAAATGTCTGTGACTTTCTAATTTTTTGACGAAAATGGTCTCAAACGATTTAGTTCGACTCCCCAATGAAGAATTCGAGGTCAAATTTGATTCTGTCCGGCCGGCCGTCGGCCCGTCCGGCCGTTGCCACGATAACTTGAGAACGAAAAGAGCTAGCCACTTGAATTTTTCAGGGTGGGTGGCGCATCCCAATACGACGGACAGGTTCGTTAATACGCATAATCGGCCCAGTGGTTTCCGAATAATAATTTTGTTTTCAACCAATATAAATCCGATCGAATTGAAACTTGGTGAGTAGTTGTAGAATATGAACTTAAGCACGTTCGTGAAATTTTGTGCGAATCGTATGGCTAGAAAATTATTAATAAATTATTAAAAAATATTTTTGTTGTCACGATAACTTTAGAACGGAAATAGATAGCGGCTTGAAGTTTTCAGGTTAGGATGTGCATCAGAACGCGACATTTCAGTTTGTTTATGAGCATGATCGGCCAAACGGTTTTAGAGTTATAGCCATCTGAAATTTGGTTGTTTTTTGTTCCTCGTTAACTCGAGAAATACTAAACCGATTGAATTCAAACATGGTTATTAGTTGTAGAATGCCAACGCGAAAATTCTTGCAAAATTTCGTGAGGATAGTATTTGTAGAAAATTTTTAATAAATCATTGAAAAAAAAAATTCTATATATCAGTAACTATTCGTTTGAAATTGCTGAAATTCTGCAAGAGCTTTCATAACCTAACTCCACTGCCAAGTTTCAAGTTTTAACACTATCGGTTAAATATTGTTGGAGATTCGAGCATTCTTGTGTGAGTTCAGTAGATGTGTGACCGTTGCCTCGATAACTTTCGAACGAAAGGAGATAGGGACTTGCAATTTTCAGGGTAGGTTGCGTATACGAAAGGGACACCCTTAATCGAATTTACCATGATAAATTATGTTGTCCATTCTCCTGTATTGGCCACTTAATTCGAATTTACCATGGTAAATTCAAATTAATAGTGTCCAATACAGGAGAATGGACAACATAATTTATCATGGTAAATTCGATTAAGGGTGTCCAATACAGAAGAATGGACAATAGAACATACGCGCAAAAGCTTCTGACTTCACGTCAGTGCTTGAACCAATTTTTTTTTAAATGTTCTAGCGATACGATGTTCACTAAATTTCACAAACGTACTCAGGTTTATATTCTACAACTACTCACCAAGTTTCAATTCGATCGGATTAATATTTGTTGTAGACAAAATTATTGCTGGGAAACCATGTCCGTCCTATTGGGATGCGCCACCTACCCTGAAAATTTCAAGTCGCTATCTCTTTCCGTTCTCAAGTTATCGTGGCAACGGCCGGCCGGACAGAATCAAATTTGACCTCGAATTCTTGATCAGGGATTCGAACCCAATCGTTTGAGACCATTTTCGGCGAAAAATTCGAAAATTACATGTTTCCCAGAACATACGCGCAAAAATGGCCATAACTCCGAAACGGCTTGATGGATTTTGCACATTAACGAACTTGTCCGAGATATTTACGCTCCAAACATGCCCTGCAAATTTCAACGCTCTAATTCGTTCGGTTCGAGAGTTATCGTGCTAACGGCCGGCCGGACCGGACGGACAGAATTGAATCTGAGCTCGAATTCTCCATCAAGGAGTCGAACCCAATCGTTTGAGATCATTTTCGTAAAAACATTCGAAAAATACAGACATTGTGACGGCATGATAGCACGCTGTTCCTTGCGGAACACGCGCGCAAAAAATATTATTCATCTCACGATAACTTGAGAACGGAAAACGATAGCGACTTGCAATTTTCAGGGTTGAGCATCCGAATGCAACATATAATCACTCAAAAAACTCTAATCTCATCCAATTCAAACATGGTAAATAGTTGTAGAATGCCTACGCGCAAATTATTGAGGATCGTATAACTATAAAATTTTTGAAAAATCATTGAAAATCTTTGAAAAAAATTATTTACCTCAGAAACTATCAGTCTGATACCACTGAAATTTTGCGGAAGACTTCAAAACCTAACTGTCCTGAGCAGCATGTAGTCAGTTCAGTAGCTGGCTGGGTGACCGTTGCCTCGATAACTATCGAACGAAAGGAGATAGGGATTTGCAATTTTCAGGGTAGGTTCCGCATCCGAATGGGGAGTTCAGTTCGTTGTTGGGTATAATCGGTCAAACGGTTTCAGAGTTACACCCATCTGGAATATTATTTTCTCGATAACTAAAAAAATATAGATCCGATTGAATTGAAACTTGGTAAGTTAATATTACGATGTATGAATGAAATCGAGTACTAAATCCCATCAAGTTCCAGTTTTTGGGTGAACTTTCAAAAGAAAAATGTATCCCCTCAAGCCATCACTTTCTTAGGTGGTCACCGGTAGCAAACAATTATAAAAATAACACCAATTCCTTCTGTAATAAGCGAATCTATCAGGAGAAGACGAATTGCCGTTACACTCTAATACTGATAATAATTCGATACCTATTTGCCAAATTGTCGTAAGACTCTTTGATTAGGGAAGAGGCTTACGATAACTTGGCAAATAGGTATCGATATGATACTTCTTTTATACATTATAAGACTTGTAAAAGCACTGTGTGCAATGTTACCAAAAAATGACTATCTATCTAGATATCTATGAGTGTCTGAAAAGAAACCTCAAGGGGCGCACATCTAAATTATAACGAACAGCTAGGCCATACTGAGAGAATTGGAATCAGCCATCCAGGATTCCCTACTGTCCTAAAGCAACTGGCTAGAGGCCATAAGGTGACTCTTTTATGGGTATTGAACGAAATGTGAAATGTGATACTCTTGCGAAAAACTATCCAGGATAACACCTGGAACCATTCTGTGGACCACTACAGGGTAACGGTCCAACAATAAAAGCTAAATAACAAAACAGCTCTTTGGAGAAATACTTGCACAGGCAAAAAGATTCTCGGATTCCTCACCGCCCTATACCAGAAAGCAGCTGCCACGAACTGAGCTTCGGGTAATGGTGGGACTGCTGACAGGGTACTGCCGGTACAAACACCACTTGTACCGCATGGGCAAGTCTGTCGACGAAACATGCAGGCTCTGTGGATCGGAAAAGGAAACAGTCAAACATATAGTTTGCAAATGTCCAGAGCTGGCCAGCCTAAGAATTTTACATATGGATGAGCCAGTTCTAAATCCTCACAACGTCATAGCCAAGGCTCCTAAAGATGTCATCAGGTATGTTAACACCATTGGGAATGTCCTCAGGATTGAATGAGTAGGATAATAGAACAAGAGATCGCAGATCCGAAGGGCTAAACGCTAAACCAAGCCAAACGGCTCCGTTCGAAAAAAAATAATAATACCCTAGGATGTTTCAATCTCATGATGAGTCACATGGCAATCTTGCATTATCAGCTCGCGCACAGCATCGTCAAACATCAACAAACATTCGTCATTTGGTTGTTAAGTTCAGATCCCCCTCCCCTCCAAAAAACAAAATCCTGGCTGCGCCACTGGACACAACAACTGATTTCGACGACCAACTCGATATACCAGCGTTTCACAGTGGCGAAGGATGGGTTCATCGATGCACTGTTGAGATAATCGTTGAGTGTTTGTGAAAAATGATCGGGCGGAAATTTTCAGGAGTTGATCGCATTTTCGACTAAGACACAATTTTAATACTGTAAATAACACAAGTTTTCCTCGTATGTGAAAACGTTCCGATTAAGTTTACAGAAAGGTCAAACTTCACGGAAGAAACGTCATATTTGACTAGGCAGTACTGACGTTGCCAAGGCTCAATATACAGTATCAGAACAAATATATCTGTGGTATAGACATAAAACTATAAGAGTAACAAGGAACGCAAATATATTAAGGTACCACATAATCAATAGAGACGCAATGACTGTACTCCCCTCCTGTTACCCCACTCGACCCTTTGAGGTCTCGAGGCTTGTTTTGCTTCGCAGACGATAATTGGATCCCCTCTTCGCGCATTATGAGGAGGAATTGTAATGCTCTCTCAATATTTAGCAAGCTATTCTTTACGCTCTCATTAAATCACAATACCAAAGGTATATTCTTTCCGAACCTGTATAAATAGCAGCGTAATAAGGATAACAGTTGAAGAAGAAAAGGAAATACCTACCATTAACTTTCCTTTCGTTCCTACTACTATCACTAAGGGATCTTTGACGTTGCCCCTGTATGTTCATTGAATTTACCATAGGAAATATTTCATCCACGGAGGAGTGTCGACGTGGCGATCCGTTCAGCAGTCCTTCATTATGAGGGGATACATTATTGTGAAGGTCGCATTTAGAGTCGCTATCTTGAACTGGTAATGTCGCCCTACAGATAAAAAAAGTAGGAACGTTCAATATGATATGATCACTTGAATACACATAAACATTTCAATAATGCAAATGGTATAACTCTATTCATGCAACAAAAATAAACATAAACAACGCGTTTCACAGGTAAGCATCTGTTACAGCATTTATGAAATAATCCTAATTTAAAATGAATTAACAACAATGTTATAGATTATACCTTCAATTTTTGAAACAATGCTGATATTTTGCGAGGAACGGTTATTAACGGACGGTGATCGTGCACATCTTAATGTGGAAGACACTATAGTCAGAAAATATGATTACCAAAACGTAGGCCTTGAAAGAGCTACTATTATAATTTGTCATTTATTGCCGTCTTTTTGTTTTGGTCAAATAACAAATACATTTTATAGCCATAACATTTACTAAAAGTTTGCTTCAGCATCAGGACAGCATGTTTTCATCTAAGATTGTAATTTTATTGTATAGTTGAGTCTTTTTTATAGTATATTCGAATCAGTACAGCTGTACACGCAATAGTTGATTGCGTGTACAGCTGTTATACAACTGATCAGCATATTTCCATTTTCCTGTTTTCCACATAAGATATACATTGTATTAAAATATTGAAGATATTAAGAAACAAATCTTAACCTGTTTATGAACTTAAGAATAATAATATATAAATAAATATATATGGATCTTTATGTATACGAATTAAGTAACATGCTGTGTGGATTTGAGGATTGATATTCTAAAATTGCATTCTTCCAAGAGGAAAAGACAAAATAAGAAATTTTTCTTCAAAACGAAAGAGGAACTTTTTTTACTGTTCAAACCAAACATAGAAACATTCCACATATTTTCAAAGAAAAAATGTACATTTACCGTAAACATTCATCACTTACTGTTGATCGTAAGAGTCAGCCACTTGATATTTGTAGGTTCCCCTAAAATAAACATCGCATAATTGAAATCAAAGCGGAAAAACGTTATCAGTGCGGTCCAAAAACTATACAAATAAAAAATACCAAGTCCCGATTAGTGAAGGTTCATTTAAGCATTAAGGGTAACAATAGCGACAAACAAAAAAAAGAAGCAATTGGATTAGTAAGCTGTTCGAATGTACGTTGCAATTACCTCATCATTAACTCTTCGTCAATGTACTGCAATAGACTCCTAAATAACAATACAATACATTAAAAAAAGGGACTAACTAAAAATTAAAAAACAAATTAATGAAAAATTAGTTGAAAACTCCGGAGTCTAAACCAGATAGGAAAGAGTTCCCTTGAAAAATTAAACTTTTTTCGCAGGTACCTACTCAATGATGAATGTGGTTCAATTAAATATTGTCACAAAATTCTGACATTTTATCAAAGACTAATGGATCTTCAACATTGGTAATCAATTATATGATGTTTAATGATAGCTAGATGAGATACAAAGTAAAGGGAATTAATTGTCTTGATATATTTTCTAATCAAGTTATGACTTCGTATCATTCGAAAAGTAAAAAATAAGATTCACATAATTCGTATACATCTGCATTAAATTATATAATAAATGATTGATCTTGCACAGCACATGCACATTTGGAATATAGCCAATCAAATTTCGCAGTTTTCTTGCAATAAGGTTTGAAGCAATTCTCGGTGCAGAAATAAGGGTATAATAGGCTTATGCATACAATTTTTGGTTCTGATCGATTATCTTATCCATACGAATAATGGAAAAATGAAATTAATCTAAAAAATATTGATCATAAAAAAAATATTTAAACTTTATATCAAGTATCGGAAATTCCGTGGGTCATTTGGTGCGATAATGTGCCGAGTACATATCAATGAAGTTTATCCACAGTAAACACTGTGGATTTTATAAAAAATACAATGTAGTGAAAATATAGACATAGGCGGAGGCCCCACTACGGCTAAACCACCCGATATTGTGACTCAAGGAAACTAATACAAGCGGCCACACTTGCGGTTTTTTCCCGCGACTGATTTCAAAACCGTGGAATGTTACAGAATTAGTCGCGGATAAAAACCGCGGCAGTTCGGCCTTGGTGAGGACTCCGCCAAAGTTCCAAAACAAAATGAGTTTTCAGAAAGTATTGTTCTTGTACCGAGCACTGCAAACATTTGAATAAGGTGGTGTTAACCCATAAAAATCACAAATTTTGAAATAAAAACCCATGGGCAACTGGAAATGATCGTAAAGTACTAGTGAAAAAAGGTTGCCACATGCTAGAACTATTATTTCTGAGTAAAATTAATTTCATCAACATTTTCTTGAAGAGACCAAACACTAAGACCAGCATTTAAGGTTGTGCGTATCTTCTCAATCTGAGTAGACAAATAATCACAACAACTCATCGGAAAACGGCAATTGATGATTTTGAAACTGAACAATATTTATAAAGGCCAGTCCAAACGCTACGTTTTGCACAACCTTTCGTCTTCGCAGTCTTAACCCTCCAGGACTCGCACTCCGTTCCTGGACACTAAGACTCGCGGGGGGTCTGGGCGCCGCCTACAGATTTTTCTTCTTTTAAACGCCGCCTTTCATTTCCAGACCTATCATCTACGCAAAGTTCAAAAGAATATATGGTTATCTACTTGGGAAAATATATACTTAAACTGAAAACGGTGAGATGATTTAAATTATGTGGGTTGTCTGAATCAAAATGTACAAACTCAATAAATTCATTAAAATTCAAAATAATGGTAGTTTTGAAAGAAAACGAGTGTACATTATAATCAAATTGGTTTCTTGGAGCATTTCGTCAGGAAAAAACCGGGAAAAACATTCTAACGGACTTTTTCCATTTTCAGCTACTTGCTTCACTCCTAGGAGATGAAATACCAAATTTTTCGTAGAAACTCGGCGATATTTAGGATGAGGAGATTTGAGAAAAAATGTTTCTCCATCTTTACCGAAAAAAATATCACAGCTTGGGAATCATCCTGATCGAAGTAATCTACCTCAGCGGACGACTCACTATCTGCCGAATGAGATAGGCTGTATTGTTGGAGCTGATTTTCTGATTCAGGGTCATTATCATCACTATCCGATAGTATCTTTTCTTCCAAAACATCACTTTGTTCTAATTCCATAAACCAACGATACCATTGATCCGGATCAGAAGATTTTCTACTCGCCATCACAACTTATAAATTCAAAACGCGATAAATCGCAGGGGGTCTGAGAGCCGCTATTGGTAAACAGAACGAAAGATCCGTTTATACTGACGTGATAGATTCCACGTACAGGCGGTTTGTTTAGGAAGGTAGGTGTACGGTCGAAGCTGAAAGTTCACACGCATCGTAGTGACACATAAACAAACGAAACGGCGGCGCTTGGACGAATTGGTCGAATTTAAGCGAGTCAAGCCCTTTAAATTATATCCGATTGGTTGTCATTGAAAGGGATTGGTCCTAACCCCTCTGTTCTGGTTACTCGCTTCAATTCGACTTAGGACTTTCTCATGGCCATTTGTCTATCTGACGATGGCTGACATTTAACACCACCATTTATACCTCAATTAATCAGAATTTTCGATTCACGACAAAAAAAAATAAAAAATTACTACATTTTATGTAGATAATGAAGGACCTTTCAAATCTTTGATTAGAGAAGAGAAGGGGATACCGCACGACGTACTACGCAACGCTATCGATCTGAAACCAAAATTTTGACAGTTTGGTGGCGTGTTTCTTGTGTTTATCTGAGCGTTTACGGACTGTTTTGTTATAAAACTGTGTTACACATAATGGTAAGTTGTGCAGCTTACGGTTGTAAAAGCTACAGCAGGAAAAAGGAGCCAGGACCTGTGGTCATGTGGTGGATATTTGGTTTCAATGTCATGGAATATGTTATCCGTCCTCCCTCTTCTATAGTCTAAGTTTCAAATAATATGCCACACCACCTACATTCCCTATTCAAAATTTTGACGCTGCCAACAGGGTTTGCAGGTGTGAACATTTTGAGGTCAAAGTTCGTCCCTCTCAAAACAAAGGTCGACCTATCAGAGATTTTTTGATGCATAAGTCGTAAATACCGAACCTTGAGTTCCTTTCCTACACTGGGTTTCCATAGGAACCATGTTCGTTCGATTACTACAATCGTCTGCATTAGTGTTCTGTGGTCTCTAGTCTCCACGATTGACGCGCCTTGCATGGAAGAAGAATGTTCGAGTAGTTCGAATGTTGCTAATGTCATGGAGGTTTAGCTTCCATTCCGATCGTAGCGACGCTGGAATTGGAATTGTAGCAATTGTCCGATCATGGTTCCCATGGAAACCGAGTGTAGGAAAGAATGGAACCGCGTCAATTCGGTATGAGCGTGTGCGGACGATCTAATGGAAAAATCTGATAAAAAAAATTCATCAAGAAATGAAGTATTTTATTGAGAATGTTTGAGAACAACCTCATCATTGTTTAAGAATTTTATGGTGCTATTTCCATTTGACATACCTACTAGGAATCTAAAAAGTGGTAATAGCCATTACTTGGCTATAAAGAGGTAAGTGCAAAAAATAATGGAGACACCTCTTTCAAGGCAAAAATTAAAAACTGAAGTCGAAATTGAAATCGATTTTCCCCATTTCAACTTTTATGGGGTTACCACGTTTAGGCTAGCCGAACATTGAGGGCAGCCCAGCAGTACGCCGCATATCGGACGTAGCAGAGCAGAGGCCTATGCGACGTAGTGACAGGACGGAGTACTCTGTCTGGCCTACGTCAGTTGTGGAGTGAGCACAGCTTCCTCTGCAGAGTGGCCACGTTTTTTTAAATGAAACGGTTAAATTTTATGAAAATGGAATTTGTTAGTCACAACGACTACATGTGTACAAAGTACAAATATGAAATATGGGAGGAGATTAGCAAGAAATTGAATTATTCTAGCGGTATATATAAAGATAAATATATATATATATATATATATATATACAAATAAAAAAAACAAATATTCTAGCGGTAAGTACTTATTACATCCAAATTGATGTCAAACCCAAACGCTTCACAGGTTCATTTGAACCAGGAGTCTAAGTTTCGGTCCCTGTATTTCTTGTAAAATACTAGAAAAATTGAAAAACATAGAACTGGCATATATTTATCTGTTTAATATTTTTTCAATTATTTTATGAATAGGTATAATAAGTTCAATTTTTTGGAGGAACAGGTTTCGATTTCTTGCGGTCCAAATACGGACCGCGGACTCAGAATGAAAACGATTCAACGAGATTGAATATTTTATATCTATTGATACAACATAATCAATATTTTACAGCAGCACCATTGGCTGATATAACAGCTTCCATAGTCTAGTCAACAAGTGCTTATTAGGTCAAAATGTTTGCGTATTCTCCGAAAATTATGATTCGAGGTGTCATTCGATTCGGAATGGCATGTAGATAGTTTCTGAGAAAATGCTAAGGCCGCTAACAAAAATTGCAATAGTTATAAACAATTAATGAAAAAAAAGAAGGAGGATTAGGGTTTCGCCAATATCTCAAAAACTATTTGAGATAATTCAAATTTGAAAAAATATTCAAATATAAGAGGAAATATCCTAAAAAAAAGTCCCAATTGCCGGAACTGTAGGACCAATATTTATAATTTTCCTAGAGGGTTGAAAATACGCCCGAAAACGGGTACTCCGGCTTGCGCAAGCCTCGCCCCATTCGTACCTTTGATGAATAATTATTATTTAAACTTATTAAATTAGAAAATATAAAATTTAAAAAATTCAGGCGGCTGCAAGATAGATCAATGAACAATAATTCGTGATCTAAAAATGTTTATCGCGATTTTTCAATTAGTTATCCATTAGTACATTAACAATTTTTTGTAGCATGAACATTAACATTGCAAGTTCGATAATTGTTAAACTATTAATCTGAGATTTTTTTCCTTTCGTGGAGCTATTTTTCAAAGGTCTTAGAATAGATTCCTATTGGAAAATTTTAAAAATTGTTATTTTTCGTTTTGTTATGAACAATTTACTTAAGTGAAAAATTATAAAGCTTCAATTTATAACATTACTATTGATCCGTTTTCTTATGATCAGAAACCACTCAAAAATGATTTTTAATAATTATTATCTCCTATTGTTTAAAAAATTGTTATAAACCAATGCATTGTTCATGAGAGAATTCAAATTTTTCTTTTGAAAACATAATTAAAGCTTTATAATTTTTCACTTAAGTAAATTGTTAATAACAAAACGAAAATTAACAATTTTGCAAATTCTCCAACGGTAATCTATTCCAAGACCTTTGAGAAATAGCACTACGAAAGAAAAAAATTCTCAGATTAATAGTTTAACAATTTATCGCACTTGCAATGTCAATGTTCGTGCTAAAAAAAATTGTTAATCAACTAATGGATAACTAATTGAAAAGTCACGATAAACATTTTTGAACCAAGGATTATTGTTCATTGATCTATCCTGCAGACGCCTGAATTTTTTCAATTTTTGGGCGCATGTTCTAGGGGAACATCGTCCTATCATTTCGTCCAAATGTCTGTAATTTTCGAATTTCGAGCTGAAAATTGGCTAATAGACTAATTCGGACTCCCTGATCACGAATCCGGTGTCAGATTTTAGGGTGCCGTCCGGCTGGCCGGCCAGCCGGCCGGCCTTCCGGCCGTAGGCACGATAACAGGAGCACCGAAGGTCCTATCGACTTCAAACTTTCAGGGTAGGTTTCTGATCAAAATGCGACGGTTAAGTTCGTTAACGGGCAAAATCGGCCGGACGGTTTAGAAGTTATAGACATTTCAAATTTTGAGGTTATTTCCCTGATATTTCAGGAACTAAAGAAGATGTTGAATCGAAACTTGGTAGTCAGTTCGAGGATATAAACGCGCAACTTTTGGCAAAATTCTGTTATGATCGAAATGTTGGTAATTTTTAAAAAAATATTTCTTTTAATTTTTTCGAAAAAAAAATTTTTTTTTCGTGAACTATTCATCAGATTGCAACAAAAACTTGTACTAACGTCAATTGTAGTATTTTGCAACATTGTGCAAAATTTTGGCTCTATACGATTTCAATTTCTGGAGATATAAGACAAAATGTGTCAAATTTCCTGGGTCTCTCTCAGTATTTTCATCGATTATTCTATGAACTCTTTGAATTCCACCGAAAACAAATTCAAAGACATAAACATAAAGAATCAAGTCATAGTTTAGACGTCGAAAGAAGGCCGATGTTGATCGACTTGAAAAGGTACCTATTTCAAGAAATGCAATAATGAAATGCTTAATTTATGGATATAATATTATCTAAGTATTGTTGGGATCGGGCAGTTGGAAAATTTTTTAATAAAAAAATTTGTACCGACGTTAAATCAAGCATTCTACACGAGTGTGCAAAATTTCAGTTCGATACGATCTCAATTCCAGAAGATATTGCTTAAAATTCACATTCCAGCGTGTTTTGACGTTCTATGGTCACAGAAAATCGTCACAAAAATCTATTTACCTCATTTGACGGCTGTTTGTCAAATCAATTAATTCCAATAATTGATGTCAGATTTCCTACATACCAAGTTCAAACACATTTTATTATATGGAAAACACTTATTATGATCACGTTCTACAGGAATTGATACTAAATAGAAGCTAGATGAAGATTATTGTAATGGAAAATTTGTGTTCCAGAATAATATTAAGGTATTCAACATGATACTGCTTTTTTTCTTTACTGGTCAGTACGGGCCACAAGGAAGATGAACATGCGCCCAATAGCTCCTGTCCACAGGGCTTGAACCAATTTTTTATTTTCATATTCAATAAGTTTAAATCATATTTATTCATGAATGGTCCGAAGGGGGCGGGGCTTACTCAAGTCGGAGTACCCGTTTTCGAGAGTATTTGCAACCCTCTGGGAAAATTATAAATATTGGTCCTAGTATCGGCAGCTCGGAATCTTTTTAGGATATTTCCTCTTCTTCTTGAATCTTTTTTCAAATTTGAATTATTTTTTGAGATTTTTGAGAAAAACCAAAGCCCGGGGAAATTTTTAATTATTTCCGTTTATTTGAAATAACCTCAATAAATTTTGACGTTTTTGTTGTCATCGACTGCGCGATGACATGGTTGTATATGTATATGGACGGAGCTGTATTTACAATAGGAAAAAAAAATCGTTCACATTTCGGTTTCCGCCACTGTACAATATGCGGACATCGCTCAGGCGAATCACATAAATAGTTTTCATCTATAGTTCCGTGGTTCCTCCCCTATGCTACGCAGAGCAGAGGAATTGTTTTCCTCTGTAGTTCCTCCGCTGTGCTATGCTAGCCTATGTCCTCAATGTGCGGCTAGCCTCAAGCTAAGTACGATATTTAGTTAGAAAGTTTCCACAGGGATTCTCGTTTTGCCGCAACAACACAATTATCTACCCTGGCTGACTTGCAGCGTCGGTTATTATATGTACTTGCTTGTGTTGTATTTATGAAGGTTTGTCGTTTTTCATTCATATTCTCGTGAAATAGTAATGTGGAATACCTCTAGAGACATTTATGATTTCAATGCAAATATCATTCTCGAAATTGCCAAGCATCAAACTCTCATATCACAATCGAGAAATTTTGCCGGCAAAATTCAATCTCTAGTGGTATTATACAGGGTCAGCCTTTGAGTTGTACATTAATCTTAACCATATATTCCTATCATCAAATGATACACTTTTGTAATATACCATACAGGCTGTTGAAATTAAAAAATAAAAATCAGTTTTTATTTTGTAGCTTTGAGATGCTTTTTCCGAATAAAAATAATGTTGGTGTGAAGGTTTCCTATAACTATGATATGATACATATTTTCCAAATATCATTTTTTTTTCTACTTCCAATGGTTTCCTAATTATAGACTCATGGATTCATAAAACTAATGAAATTCACATAAAGAAAGCAGATAAAGATTTTCTTTAGTCATTTCTAGAATATTCGATCGTTCTAGAAAATTGAATTATTCTCGAGATATTCTTCATTGAATGTTATAAAATCAGATATTCCAGAAATGTCACTATTTTTATGGATCCGCCCCTTTGCTGAATCAAGCTGTACACCACCTTATAGTACTATTTTATCGTTCCCAATCAATTTCATAGATAATGTATGCAGGAGTGTATTAGCAAATTGTGAAATCTTTGAACGCTTGTAATCTTCCATCATTTTAGAAAATTAAATTATTCTTCATCATTTCTACTTAAATATTGTACAATAAATGTTATAATATAAAATTTGATAAAAAATCCAGAAATTCAACTGCTGTTATGAATCCGGTCCTGAACTAGAATCACAGATGATCTGTTATATTCCTCGAATAAGGTGAAAACCACTTTGCCGACGTTCATAGATAATGTATGCCCACAACACTGACATAGGAAAAAGTTGAACACAGGAATACACCTAAAATTGTCCCGTTCTTGGTCGTTCATAAATAAAACATTTCTTGACTTTAATTAAGGTGGTTGGGCATTGTAGGATATCATTGTATTCGTTTATACGATGAGAATTAGAATATATAAGGAATTTTCAATGTGAGAATAGGATTTGATAGAATTGTGTATAATCTTATAGAAGATATTGAATGAATATATTCAGTGTTTTAATACTCAAGAATAGTGCAATATTTTTTTTTCAATTGCTGCATTAAGAACCCTCCAAGACTCGAGTGAGTAAATGAGTTTTCTCAAACAATTTCATTGAATCGCAAGCATCAGATGAAGCTTTTCAATAATTATACGAATCTGGAGAAATGTTAAATGAAAAAAGTCTTTCTTTTGATGACAGTACAAATTAATATATAAATATGGATAAATATGGCAGGTACCAGCAGAATTATTTTTAGTCTGCTCCTTTTGCGGAATTACCCGTTATACCTTTCCATATAGTACAAATTAATGTACGACTTAAGGACTCACCCTATCTAAATCTTAGAAAAATAAGTATGTATTACCAAAGATGAACAAGAAAGCAAAATATCTGACTTCCGTCAGTGCTTTTTTAGGTTACTCACTTTCATCCATTTCCTTGATGTAAATGAGAAATTTTAAACAACTAGTTTCTGGGGTACGGATTTTATCGACTATTCGAATATTCGATTATTGAAATATTCTAATAAAATACCGAACGCCTATTCGAATACTCATTCGTATTTTAAAAATTCCGAGCATTAGTTCAAAACTAGGTTGAATTTGCCTTGTCTCGTAATTTGCTCATTTTAAATTATGGAATATTCAAAATATAATTCACTTATATTGATCTAGATCGAAGTATATACTAATACATTTTTTTAGATAATTTGTGTTCATTTGGAAATACATTTTGATGAAGTTCATTTTCCTATATGTGGGTGCTAAGCTACTTTGTTTAGGGAGTTCAAATGATATTCTAATTTTCCTATCTGGTTCCCCAACTGTCACTTCAAATTGGAAAAAAAAACAAATGTGATTATTTCGAAATGATAAAAATTAAAATGAGTTAATAAATTAGTTGTGTAAACCAAGCAACAATCTGTTATTTCTACGCAAAATAATGATGAATGCAAATTGATGGAAGAGTTTTGTAAATTGAAAACTGATTGTACATTATGAATCATATTTGTATATGATCAATGACAAAAGGTTGAATAGAATTCCTTGAAAGTAAAAAGGTTTAAGCTGAATTTGATGATATAACATGCTTCAAAGAAAATCGAAGTCGAAGATAAGACATAAATCTATCTGGAAATCATCAAATTGAATTTGAAATTTTGATTCTGTCATAACTGAATATCAAGAGTTATCAACAGTTAAAGTAGGTTGCATTTTTTAACATTTCATTTTGTAAAATCAATTTTCTGCTATTACAATATTGGCCTAGTGGAAATGAATAAAACTAAAAAAAAATCGTAAATGAATCACTGCAAACAAATCAGATCGAACCTCAGGGACATTTTCAAAATTTGGGAACCCGTCATAGCTTTTCTTTCAGAACTAAATGAGATACAATGTTTTACTACTTCAAAATCCTCATAGGAATTCGTTCATCTTGGCCATCATCGGTGCACTAATATTTTAGAATATTATCAGTTCGGAGTTATCCTTCTGAGTGAATCATGGATGAACATTCTTCTTTGATTGACATGAAAGTAATTTAAATGTATTTAAAAGCACTCACGTGACGTTAGGAGCTATAGGGCGCTCATTCATTTACTGATAAATTCAATTCACTGATTTGTAACCCCATATACTACTGAAATTTATGGTTATTAGAAATCTGTTTGCTCAAGAAAATTATCGAAGTCTAAATATGTTCTATTTTGAGTTCACTGTGGACTTATTATGAACACTACAAAAGTAACTACGCTTCGTCTTTGAAGATGGAAACTTTGTTTCCGAAACATTAGTCAGACGACAAAAAAAAACTGTAGTGGACAAGAGTGTAGATACTTTTGTAGTGAAGTGTAAATACAAATAAATACGCCAATAGATTGAACATTCAAGAAAGTCACTTTTCGATGCATGAAAATCTAAAACACTATACCAAAAAATACAAAGACTATAAAGGAAACAAAAGTGTTCAAGAATAAATTACATAAATTTCTTGTAAATATAGTGGAACCTTACAGGAATATATAGCGTTGAAAGGCTAAATTGTAGATATTTTTTTTACTCTGTTTTCTTCATATCATATGAATTTGACTTGGTGAATGAATTTGATTTGAAATAAAGTTATTGTTGTTATTGTTGATGCAAATCTATAGATTTTCAACCCCAGTTGAGTCCAAAGTATCGTCGTCTTTTGCTATTTTTCAATGTCCCAAAAAAATCCTCGAGTAAATCGTATGTTCAGATACCAGGCGAAGGGGGGAGCATTGTGGTGACACACGCCAACCTAAAACGGCCATAAGGGGTAGCCACCCTTTCTAAATTCATCAATGGGAAAAGGAGTCAAGTTGCACATCGTATCGATGATAATTAAATTCTCTTTACAACTATGTGATATTTTTGTAACTTTACGGGTGCTATAATTTGAAGTTTTTACCTATTGTACCGAATGGCAGAAAGTGAGTAAGTAAGGTATAGGGGTTATTTGAGTTTTTTGATCGTTCAGTTTTTATGTTGAGTTTATCATTTTTTATAGGAGTATGGCAGAAGTTTTTGCGTTTCAAGGTTTTCACGTAATGTAAGGTCCATTCTTCTCGTTGGGTCACCCTGCATAAACATAATATTTTGAAGAGCACAAATACAAGTTTAAATCATGAAGTTAGATAAATAAAATATCGATTTGAATGTTTATACCGAATTTTGTGTATACTCCATTCACTTTTATAAAGTCTCCCGGTGGGCCATGATGTAGGTCTATCACGTTTTTGTAACTAAAACTAAGGCAGGTTGGCACTTCTGAAATATCGTCAATGTCAAAACAATTCTCCGAGACGTTGCCAATTTCTACTCTCAACAATCAACATAATGTTCCATCCTTGACAAGATATTATCACAGATCATCTTCGAATAATAAGGAACTATTCGCTTTGAAATTGAAAATACTGAAAGCAGAGACAAAGTATCAGGAAGTGCTATACAGAACTGAAATCTGCAATGGGAAAACTTTATTCTGTCTTATGACATGTTGAACTCTTGAATGAAATTACTTAGTTTCCTATCCTATCACTATATTTTATTAAGGTTTAACAGTGACTCGGGTTTTGTACTACTACTACATTTTGAAACTGGTGTATTTCAAGTTGTGCGACAAGGTATTTAAACGTCTTCTGTAGGCTTATTTCTTTAAATAATGTAGATCAAACCTTTGTTCCTTTAAGAAAGGTAGCCAGTAGAAAATTTCCTATTTGGTTCTCACAAGAGCTCAAGAACTTAAACTTTCAGAAAAAAATTGCCCATAAGAATTATAAGACTAACCCAAACCACCATAGTTACACGATATTTTCAAGTTTGCGTTCTAAGTGTAAAGTGCTATCTAACCAAAGCTATAAGAACTATATACAGGACATTGAATCTGAGCTGGATGTCAGTCCGAGGCAATTTTGGAACTTCGTTAGGTCTAAGCGTAATTCATCTGCTATTCCTTCTGACCTCTATCTGGATGGTGAGCACAGTGGAATGGGTGTCGGAGCGGCCGATCTGCTGAGTATTTCGGCTCTGTATATTCTGTGGACCAACCTGAATACAACGGTGATCATCTCTGAATGACATTAATATTGCTGATCACACTGTGCTCATATCCGATATCTACACTGAACTGGCTGGCCTGGACGTGTCTAAGGGAGTTGGTCCGGACAACATTCATCCAGTTCTCTCGAAGTACAGTGCATTCGTTCTCTCTAGACCTCTTCATCGGATTTTTAATCAGTCTTTAAGAACTGGCTGCTTTCCTGACATTTGGAAGACAAGTTTTGTCGTTCCAATCCGTAAGTCAGGAGACAAGTCTAATATAAAAAACTATAGACCAATAAGTATTATGAGTGCAATCCCAAAAATGTTTGAAAGGCTAATATCAAGGTTTTTAGTATCGCTGCTTCACCTTCGATAATTGGTGAACAATATGGTTTCTGTGCAGGTCGGAGTGCAGAACTGAATCTAATATCATATACAACATATATTACAGAGGCATTGGAGACGGGACTGGAGGTGCACTCAGTATACACTGATTTCGCTAAGGCCTTTGATAAGGTGCCGCACAATATCATGATTGGTAAGCTCAGGGATTTGGAATTTCTGGTCCAATGCTTGAGTGGATTCAGAGTAACATGGTGGGCCGTATCCAGAGGGTCAAGGTTAATAACTTTATATCTCGTGAGATACTGGTAACCTCTGGAGTTCCGCAGGGATCGCATCTAGCGCCGCTGATTTTCAATCTCTATAAAGGATGTGGCATCTTGCTTCACTTCATGCCGCATACTTTTATTTGCGGATGATCTGAAGGCGTTCAAGATCATTTCAAGCCCTGCTGACTGTCTGGATCTCCAACGGCACCTTGATAGATTTGTGGGGTGGTGCGAGTCTGGGGGGATGGAACTGAATGCATCTAAGTGCGGACTCATGATTTTCTCCCGAAAACGAGTGAAAACCTGTTATAATTATGTCATTAAGGACGAGATTCTTGTAACATGCGAAACAATAAAGGACCTCGGTATCGTACTTGTCCCTGAGCTGTCCTATGCTGAGCACATTAACTCAATTATAAACAAAGCTTTTAGAATGCTCGGGTTCTTGAAGAGGAATACTCATGATTTTCATTCCATCCGTACGCTTAGAATTCTTTTTTGTAGTCTGGTTAGATCTCATCTCGAGTATGCATCTTCTGTGTGGAGTCCATATTATGAGGTGCATTCTGCAAGAATCGAGAGAGTACAGAGGAAGTTTCTTCGTCATATTAACTTTAAATTCTTCAATAATGAGCGCACCTATCTGGACCTTTATCGCGATGTAGGTCTACTTCCATTGGAGACTCGCAGGGTTCACCATGATCTACATTGCCTTTTTAAAATTTTCAACTCAATAGTCGATTGTCTTCAGCTAACTAGTAGAGTGACTCTGAGTGTTCCTCAGGTCAGAACTCGTAGCCATCAGCCTTTTCATGTACCATTTTGTCGTACAAACTATAGTAAAGGTACATTTTTCCCTAGAACCATGTCGTTAGCCAACAAATTTCCTGAATTGGATTTCTTTTGCACAGAAAAAAGGTTCCGCGGCCAGTTGCCTCGGTTGTTTCAGTTAGTTATCCTTAAGAGTCTTGTTGTCTGTGTTAAGGTTTTAAGTATTTATTTATGTAAAATATTTTATTGGTTATTCAGGTACTTTTATTCTTTTTTCAAATGAATTATTACAAAGTAACGGGCTACTGTATCCTTAATCTTCATTGAAATTTCAACACTTGATTCTTGATTTTCGTACAAGAAAATATCATTATTGAATCTCTTGTCTCTTTTTAAATGCTTCTGCAAATTTCTTAAGATTTATTTCTGTTGAAACAGATTCAGTGAACCTTTCGCAACGAGCTAGAATCCAAATTTTATAATAAAATATTATTTTCAAAAGAATTAATGAATATAAAATTGTCGGGCAAATGGACGTTTATCTTAGCTCATTCGAAATCAGTCACAAATAATAACAGCCAACGCACAACATGAATCATCTACACTCTACAGCATAAGGATATCTTTCGAATAACACTGGTTTCAATTTAGATTTAAGGATAAATAGGATTAGATTCTGATGTGATATGGACATGAAAACACGCACTAATGATGAAAGTACCCAATATGGATCTCCCGCCAAGGTAATGATTTTAACCTCTCTAATGTGGTCTATTATGAATTAGTGGAATTTATTGATCATTTAATGAATGAGCGCGCTGAAGCTCTTGACGCTAAGTCAGTTTTAAAATTCAAAATGTCAAACATCAATATATATATTGCTTGGTTCGATTTATATATCTAGGTATAAAAAAAAAACATTGTTTTCAGAAGAAATGCATTGATGATGTTACTGTGTCAGATTCACGGAACTGTATTAAACAATTCTTAAGAAGCACTGACGTGAAGTCAGGAGCTTTTCCGCGCATGTTCTTTTTTTGATTGACGCCTCAAACACCCTCATGAAATACTACATGAAGAAAGGACACATGGAAAAATGCATTGGGCATCAACTAAATTCAAATTTTAAAATAAAATAATTCTAAAAATACAAATCCGATCTGAAATCACGGAGGTCGATTGTAAAAAACAGCAAAAAAGGTTTTTGCAAAATTTGAGCAAAACTTGACAGATAGTTTTTGAAATATGAAATTTTTGAAGAAAAAATTTCAATTTTTTTTTCTAGTGATGTGATCCCCACGAAATTTTGTACATATTTGCTGGTCGCATTCTACAACTAATTTGATCAAATTTGTATCTTTTGATTTATTGAGGAAATAACAACATTTCCGATGGGTATAACTCCGAAACCGTTTGGTCGATTATACCCATTAACTAACTCAACAGGCGCATTCGGATGCGCAACCTACTCTGAAAATGCCAAGTCACTATATCGTTCCGTCTGAAAGTTATCGTGACAACGAACGGTCGGCCGGCCAGCCTCAAATTCTTCATCAGTGAGTCGAACCTGATCGTTTTGAGACCATTTTCAGCAAAAAAATCGAAAATTAAAGACATTTGGTCAAAATTATAGCAAGCTGTTCCCTAGACCATGCGCGCAAAATCTGTAGATCTGCATCAACAACAACGATTTCTGGAGGATTTGAAGTTCAATAGATTAATATATGTTTCTGTGAGGTGTTACATATCAGCAAAATCTATTATCACTTCATGAACGAGAGAGCTAAAGCTCCTGACGTCATGTCAGTGCTTTCACAATATTATTCATTAGTTTTCGGAAACTGATAATACTTACATTTTGGGACAGCACAGCTGTAGAGACTTTGAATGCTTAAATTCAGAGTAATGCAATATCCAAACAGACATTCAGCCCTATTCTGTAACTCGGATAGAAATGAACGTATCGGATCGTAATCTGACAAATCGAAATGTATCTCTTCTATCGCGTCCAATTTTGGTATTCTATAACCAATATAGAAGACGCTGCAGAAACGGAATTCTTATTTCTATTCGACGCTCTTGGAAGAAGCCGGCAACGTTGCATGTGCACGCAAATCTCGCCCTTAATAACCACCGACATTCATCAGTTTGTTTATTTTGGGTAACTTAACCTAGCAAATTTCATAAAGATATGCAGTTTACTCTCATGAATTTTAGTAGAAAAGGATAACACGCTGTTTCTGGCGGAGTAAGCGCGTAAAAAGAAAAGAAAGGGAGTTTTTTTTTTATAAAAAGCGAAGGGAATAAATTCTCAATTTATCCCGTGGAATTTAAAAACAGAAAGAAAATTACAATTCTCCAATAGCTTCAAATGATTCGACAGTCGTCAGAATTGGTTGTTCAAAGTAAGAACTAATTTCATTTATGAAATCGACAGCAATTGTTTAAGGTAAACGGTAAAGCTTCCTAAAAATTCCTTATGGGATTTCAAAAGGATTACTAACTGGTATCCCTGAGTTTACGACGTTCCATTCTGAACATTTGCTGTTCGATTTTTTCTTCTATCGCCGAACGTAATGCATAGATGATATCCATGTTATTCACTCTGATTAATGGACATAGTTCCTTCTTCTGGCAAAACACCTATTAAACTTTTCCGTATTTACAAACGCTAAATTGAATTCGTCGATTTCATATGTCAAAATACGGCGACGGCGCATGCTCCCGCTCATGGTTCCGATCTCGTAAAGTGATTCCGATATGGTTTAGGCGGTAGAGAGCAATTCTATTCGATTTCAATTTCAGATCTCGATAATAGAATTCGAGGTGAGTTACAGAATACCAATTTGAAGCGATTCCGATTTGACCGGTGTATTTCTATTCGATGTGTACCATCTCTATTCTTTGAAGTTACAGAATAGGGCTGATTGTCAGACATTACTTACTATACAGTAATTTAAATTAATCATAAGGTAAATTCATAATAATTTCGTCATAAGTAGAACTGAAATTTCCAAATAAATAATTTCATATTTCTTCATGAAATGTTACTATTCGAAAAAGAATATGGAAAACTATAGAACCTAATTTTTAATCTCATATTAGTGCAACAATGAGGGAACCCAATCTACCATCTGCGAGCAATACTCACTTTTCACGATTCAAAGAGTCGAAGGCCACACCTAAACCACACTTCTTATTTTGATGTTCCATGCAGTTATGCACAGTAGTGACATTGTTCATTATATCCATTACATCCCAGTTTTCAGGTTTGTCCCCATTCGAACTGATGCAAGGACCTAGAAACGAATATCTTCTTGAATATCTTTTATCTATAGACAGCACACAGCACTTAGATATAAGCTCATTGAACCTAATTTGAAAATGGTGTATTTCAATTAACAAATAGCTATAGGAGAACGCCAATAGATTAGTGAACACAACTTTTGGGGGAATTTATTTTATTCAGTTCCTTACCTGACCTTTGTAGAGTATTATTAACTTCATCTATATTCTCTATATCCACATCAACAGTCTGAACAAGATTCTGTGCTCTTGGTCGTGATGTGAGACGTGATGCAATACGCTGTGGTACATTAGGAACAGCCTAGAAGACAAAATATAAATTTATGCAAAAAACCGAAAATATCTCTTATTCACATGAAGATATAAAGGCAGTTTATTACAGTTCTAACCACTTCGCACCTGTCGTGAAATACTGTAACATCTCTGAAAAATTCGATTTTGAGTTTGTTACACCAAATCAGTCAAAATGACGTTATATTCATGTTGTATAAATTGTATTAAGTTTAGTTCTTCGGTTGGCCGAGCAAAGACAGAAGTTACATTTCGTTTGTGAGGGAATTAGTCGAAGTCGTTTGAGGAATTGTATATTGTTGTAAGGGGTAACAAACCACACGCTCTCCAGACACCGGACGTACACGAGCTCTCAGATAAGCTGTTACATTTTTTCGTGGACAGTTTCAATACGTATTATACTATGTTAAGATGGTGTACGGATGATTATACCCAATTTTGATAAATAATTTAATTTATGAATTGTTATTTTTAGTCAAAATTAAAAAAAAAATTGGTTCAAGCCCTGTGGACAGGAGCTTTTTGGCGCTCTTGTTCAAACAGACTAATTATATCTCCGAAAGTATTGGTTTCTCAGAGTTGGGAATTATATCAATGGATTCCTATGATAGAAATGCATCATGAAGGAAATTAAATTCAAAACAAGTGTCGTTTAAAAAAAATGATTCAAAAATTATCTTGTAAAAAAAGAGCAATCTACAATGCTTCAATGCCTTAATGCTTCAAAAGTTGTCATTAAATTTTTATCAAGATTAAATGAGCAATCTGCCATGATTCAACCTCGTGGAATGGGTTGTTGCAACTTACACATGATGCATAGTTTTCACAACTCGAAAAACCTAAGGAAAGTATCATCGAAATGTCTAGAGCAAGGCTGGAGACAATCATAGCAGATTGTCCATTTATTGCTGATATTTGAGTAGGTAGTGGATTACGAACAAATTATTTTAATAGTTCAAAATATATTAATAAAATACTATCCTCTTTTCATAATTTAAAATTTAATAGTTCATACCACTAACACATTCTTTTCTGTATTATGAACCTTAACTCAAAGAAAAAATGATTGATACACAAATGTAGATCCATATTTCAGTATTTTTTTGCTAGCAACATTATGAAAATACTGTATATAGGAACATATCTCACTACTTAAGGTAGTAAAAGGTAATATTAACCTCAGTGGTCAACAAACAGTAATTTCTTTTGATGATTCCATTATGTTCTTCTTTCCTATTGCCTCCATAAACTACATCAAAACAGTCTTGTATATATTCACGAATTCAGGAATCGAATACTTGCTTTCCAAGAGAAAATAACAACTACGAATTGACAATGTCTGCTAGAAAATATGACATTTATGAGTAGTGATCACATTGATCACTAATACAGCCATTAAAGTTGACGAATCAGGAAAAAGCTTTACGAGTAAACACAATACTAAAGGCAACAAGTCTAAGCGTTCTGCCAGTACATTTCCATGTCAAAAACAAAAATAAAGAATACAAGAGCATCGAGGGTAACTTTAACCACCGAAGAAACTATTCAGAAGGTTACAGACTGAAGAGTTAAAAGTGCATACAATTCACGTATTCCGATCGCCACGAACAAGAAAAAAGATCTGATGTTATTAGTAAATAACAACTACATTAAACTGACATATTTTGACTTCTACAATTCATTGCAAAATTACTTTTGAAAATAACTTGTCTCCATTGTAAAACTGATGTCCATAACGAGCAGGTTTTCAACTTCAAGGAGTCCAAATTGATAAAGTAATGTTTTATTCCTTTTTTGGCGCTCGCTTGTTTTTTTTTTTAAATAAATATAGCTAGACAATGATAAACCCCTAGTATTATTAAGATAAGATATTGTAATATCGCAACATTGACTGTGAAATAAAAATATAAAAAAGCACTGACATAAAGTTAGTACTCTTTGGCTCGCGTGTTCAGGTTGGCTAATTTGAATTGGATAAGTGTTTCAAGCTCAGTGGATATGATGAGCCGGAGATCTACCCATAGGGTAGATAATTGCAGCTATTTTTATCATGAATCATGATATCATAAAAATGGAAATATCTATAATTTTTTAAACCTAACCTAATTTTCATTCAAGATAATATATTACTCGTTCTCAGAATATATATATGCTAACCCGACAACCGTGTACAAAATTCGTTAGACCAAAAAAAATATGTAAAATATACACTGAATTGTAGCACTCTAATTTGCACAATTTAAGCATTATTTATTTCATCATCTAGTTTAACAACACGCACTGACGTCACAATGTTCCGACCTTGTCTGATCGTTTAAATTCCGCAAATTGATGAAAAAATGAATAAAAAAAAATAATGCGTCATACAAGAATACCATTGTTTTGAAATATAATTTCCTGAAAACTGATGGAAATTCTCAATTCAAGTATATAGGTAGTTGTGTTTGGTAACTCATACAGAAAAACTAGGCGAAGTAAAAAAGCGTATGAGCGTTTTCACTAGACTTCTTTAGTGAGTGATATCTGTAGGAATTTTATTTCCACCCTTGTCAATACTAGAGTTGAAACCCTGTAATCGATAGTAAAATGGGGGCTTGAAACTTGGTGTAAATTTTAGTTGAAATATAAAATTTTTGAATTTTGTTTTCTAGTGATAAAATCCCCTCGAAATCTCGCACCAATTTGCGGGTCAGCATACAACTAATTTCCAAGTTTCAATTCGATCGGATCTGTATTTTTTGAGATATTGAGGAAATAACAACATTTCACATGGGCCAAAACTGTGTGGCCGACATTTCGGTAAACTGATAGCACGCTGTTCCCTAGAACATACGAGCGAAAAGAGTCTCATAATTTAAATTAACGACGTTGAAATTGAAAGTTTGCAAGCTAAATTGTGGAATTCGGTGTCTGTACATAATTTAGTATCAATGGAGTAACCTACCATCAGTTAAGTTTGACAATGCAAAAATATGATAACGAATACAGTGGACCAGTATTAATTCCTGTTGAACAGCAAAATTTGCAAAGGCAGCACATTTTTATGTAAATAAATGGTTCTCTGTTGATATAGTCTAAGGATATACCGCACCCGCCATATAGTCCAGACCTGGTACCAAGGGTCATCTTTTCAAGTATGTTCAAAATTTTCTTATGGGTACAAATCTGGCTTCAAGAGAGGCTTGTTCGAAATTGGGGTGATCAAGTTTTTTACAAATAGGGACGACGAATTCTTTAATCGCGAAATTATGAATTTGCCATCGAAGTGGACACAGGCTATTTAGCATTTAATCTAAGTCATTAAATCCTAACTATGTTAATCCCATCTTTGAAATTAAGCGAAAAAACGCTTTAGAACTTCGTCAACTATAATTATTGTAGTTCTCCTTACCCCATCCTCATCTGGCTCCATGTCTGTGAACATATGAGAAGGATTGTTCACTTTTTGCAGTAGCTCGAGAGCCAATCTCCTACTCATTTCACCTTGGAATATTGCATGCTAGAAGGAAGAGGATTTAATTGAAAAATTCTACGGAAATCGTACCGATTTACGTTACCTGTAAGAGTTTTTCAGCTGTGGGCCTTTTTTTCGGATTCTTCGTCAATGCAACTTTCACAAAGTTATGAAAAGTTGGGCTCCTAAAATATACGACATTTTAAATTTCACAGCAGTGGTTATGTAATTTTAGTATGAAAGAGATACACAAAGACTAGATGGGCTAGCTTGACGGCTCTTTCTGTGCCCTATAGGGTATACTAGATTGATCAAAAAGTTTCCGGACTAGCATATAGATGGCGCCACAAATGCAAAGCAGTCGATAGCGCTATCCTTTAGAAAGTTGTGTGTCAAAATCTCATGACAATCCGACCACGCTTTCTCAAGTTATAGCTCGTTGTATCAAGCAGCAATGGTGTTTTTGTTGAGAGAAGGATAAGAAAGAATTTCCTGTGTTGATAAAGCATTGTTCTTTGATCGGAAAAAATGCGAAAGAAGCGAAATAGTAGCTTGATCGCATTATTAGAACTCTGATCCATGGAAATCAACCGTCTGCGAATGGTATAATGAATTTAAACATGGTCGTAGCGACGTCAACAATGCTCAACGCAGTGGTCGCCCAAATACGGCGAAGAAAATGTCAAACAATCCGGAAAATAGTTTTAACCGACATCAAAATGCAAGTGAGGGAGATAGCTGAGCATAGTTATCATACGGCAGTGTGCTCACTATTTTACACGACAATTTGGGTATGAAAAAACTCAACGCAGAGTTGGTGCCGCGTTTGTTTACACCGAATCAAAAACAACTAATCGACGATTCGGAGCATTTTAACCATAATAATGCGGATTTTTTTGCGACAGTATGTGACCATGGATGAAACCTGGATACGCCATTACACTCCAGATTCAAAGCGGTCTTCAGCTGAATGGGTGGAAGTATACCAAAGACACAACAATCGGCTGGCAAGGTTATGGCGTCCGTATTCTGGGAAGCCGATGATATTTTGTTTATTGACTGTATTGAGAAAGGAAAAATGATCAATTCTGAATACTACACAGCGTTATGTTCCATTCCAGGATGACACATGGCATAGAGGTATGGGGCACTTCTTGTCATCTAAATGAGGTTTTGCTAGCTCAAAAATAAGCAATTACAGCATTCATTCACTGCTCACTTCTCACTGCAAACCACTTATGATGAAGACCAGAATACTTATTGTTGTTGCTTATAACTTATAATCAGGTTGATACTCAACGTATCAGAAAACATAAAGAATTATAAGAGAGAGAATTGTCATAATTATAACAGCCGGAATGAAAGTAATCTTTCAATTCCCTTTTCTAGACTCGATACTGGTATGAGGAAAGATGAAGGGTTGAAACTTTATAATAAACTGCCTGAACAATGGAGCAGCTTGAACAACAGAGAACTGAATCGGAATTTGAAAATTTTCCGGGTTCATAATCCACCATATAGTTTGGAAGAGTTCCATAAAGAATTAGGATGATTTTATTTCAAGTTTTCATTGTGAGTATGTGTGATATCTTCCTTTTGTGTCTCAGCTGTTATATGGCAGAATAAAGATCTATTCTACTATATTCTATTTGGGCAATACCTTCACCAATATAGTGCCAATCTAGTACTTCGTTGTAAAATAAGGTTCTCATAGAATTTCAAAGATATCTGACAGATAGTTTCTGAGGTACAGAATTTTTTTATATATATTTTTGTTTATTTTCCTATCATGCGATCCTCATAAAATTTTGCATAAGTCTTCGTGTCAGCATTTTTCAACTTACCACCGTCCTTTAATTTCGAATTCCGAATAATTCCGAAACTACTCGACGGATTTCGTCCATTAACGACTTAACCTACTCTGGAAATTACAACTCTCTAACTCTTTGCGATCGAGCGTAATTGTGCTGACGACCGGCCGGACCTAATCAAGTTTGAACTCGGATTCTTCATCGGTGAGTCGAAACTAATCGTTTGATATCATTCTAGGCCAAAAATCCGAAAATTACAGACATTTCGACGAATTGATAGTCACTCTGTTCAGGTGAACAGCGCACCAAAAAACACTGATGTGAGGTCAATCGGCTTTGGCGCGCTTCCTAATGACATGATTATGATTATACTGACCCTCCTAGGTCTTCCCCAAAGAGACCCCTCAAAAGTTCCTAGGAGTTCGTTCGGATAGGGAAGTCAGTTGTGTTGTGTAAGCATTGTTACGGTATCCTTACGCCAGCTTAGGCACAGCACTGTTAATATTTGACAGTGAATGGGGGCCTCTACCGTCTGACTAGATCTCCGGTTCGCACTATCCAATGAGCTTGAAGCATAGTACTGTCGCTTTACTCTATAGTAAACCTAGAATATCGGCTGATTCCCGCCTCGCCGAACGCCACTGATAATAAAAGCTATGCGCGTATTTAGTCATATTGAATGAACCAAGTTTTACGAAGAATGAAATTTTCTGAGAAACTATTAGTAGAAACTATTGTTAAAAACCATATGGTTCCAAGATTTTGGCGGACATTGTATATGAAGTGTGTGTTCTTCTGTTTCAACTAATACTCTTGGTACCCTAAATTTTAAGTAGCTCTTGATTATTCCAAACTTTAATTACAGAAATTAAGGTTTTGAAAACTTTTCAGCATACTCATATACATACAACTCTGAATATATTTCAGTTTTTCATGCCGGATTCAATTTTCTTATCGTAACCTTCTACGGTCAGTGGTTCAGGAGATATGAAAGACTGCTGTTTTCGACAGTTTTCCCTAGCTCATTTAAGATCTTAGCTACGAAGGCAGTAATAAGAATGAATACATTAACTGCAATGGAAGTAAAGACCAAATTTTGGCAAAATATTTGATAAGATGCTGGATCTCGGTCGTTGGTCATTGACGGCAGTCAATAAAGAACAGTTATTATTATTATTTGAAAAGATGATACATAGTAGACTTAACATCCTTGAGAAAGGATCGGTTCGCAGATCAATTAAGATCCTTTTCGGATAGCTAAGCCTCCCTGAAGGCCTTGGCTTACTACAACTGCACTTTCCTGTGCAGGACTACCGGACTACACTTGCTGAATTGGAAGAGCGGTGCAGGTTGATGCTGGGGCCTTCGACGTCATTGGATTTGAACCACCGGCCTCTCTCTCAAGGCAGCAAGGTGGGAGAGCAACAAACTGTCCAAAAACTCTGGAGCAACATATCTAGTCTCAGACATGCTTGCTAAATAATGATTGGTCCTTCAGCTAAAAGAGCCAGTCTCCAGGTAAGACCTGAGAGTTTTAACAGCTGCATATACGAGACACTATGGCATCAGAAAACATCTAAGTAAGTTAGGATTGATTGAGAACTCTGAGTGCAGACTATGCCTTGTGGACGACAACTCTGTCAAGCACATTATATGTGATTGCCCCACCAGAGATAGGATTAGATTTGGGGAACTAGGAGCCCACAAGCTGAAACTAAGGACAAGTTCTCACCCACTAGGCTCATCTTCCTCATCAGAAGGCTAGATCTTGTGGGTGAAGTATAGATTTAGGAGTACCACAAAAGGCGGACTGGTTGCAGAGGCGGAGCTCGATTCATCCGTCCGACATGACACTTATCTGTTTATCTATCTGGTACAGGGGTCGCCAAAAAGCGGACCGCGGTCCGGATCCGGACCGCGAACCTTTTACTTGCGGACCCAGGAAAATTTTTATAATATTATCATGAAATCATCGCCCTGATCTAGTAGAATAACAAACTTCCTGGAGAAATATTCAATTATATCTAATATTCCTTAGAGAATTGATCGCCAAACACTCGATAACAAGCTCTCGTTATATTGAGGAGTAGTTTTTGGTAGATCGCGGGATAATTGAAGTACTACCTTTGTTGTATAAATTCGTTGCAATATAATAAATAAATTTTAAACTTTCAATCTAAAGGGTATGTATATAGGTAATAAACCGATTTTCATCTGACCATAAGAAGGTTTTTTTGTATGGATAACCGCTCAAGTGTAATGCTGATTAGCTGTAGTGCGGCTTAAGAATGTATATTAAATTCATTGCTTTTTTTATTTTGTAAGCTTCATCAGTCAATTTAATTCTGATGTAAATTTTCACAACGCTCCATACCCTATGGGTTCCATAGAAAATATAAATATAAATTCATTTACCCGAGGAAGATGAGTGCAGCAATTGTAGAAATGCATACTGTAGATGAAATTTCTACTTTGCTATTCCTTCCAGTCTAGAATATAATATATTCTGATTCAATCAAGCAAGACTTAAAAATTTTAATTATCCCATTTCTCCCCTTATTCACCTTCAAATAAAAATTAATGATTTTACCATTTCTCCTTATCCTTTAAAGTAGGTGGCTTGAATCCACTCTTTGACATGAGGAACAGCGCTCTCATCGGATGTAGGTCAAACATAGGAGGTTGGAGCTCAGCTAATTCAATCGCAGTGATACCTATGGCCCAAATATCGCAAAGCTGATTGTAGCCACCTTTCCTCTCCACAGCGGCGACCTTATATTAAATTTACATTAAAATTCAAATCTTTCTAACGAAAATTGGTTCTACCTCAGGGGCCATCCAGTATGGAGTTCCAATAAAGGATTTTCTTTTGTTGATGGTTGCAGTAATCTGAGCAGATACACCAAAATCTGCAAGCTTGACGTCCCCACATTCAGTTAACAGAATATTCGCGCCCTTTATATCTCTGTGCATCTTTCCCATACCATGGAGGTAGGATAGACCAAGCAATGTCTCTCTACACATATAGGAGATTTGATTTTCCGTAAGAGGCCCAGTAACTGAAACGATATAAGAATCTTCACTGAATAAATCGAATAGAATTGCATTTTACGACGTTATTATGGTTATTAAAGTTTTTATTTAATTAATGTGAAATTTGTAATGTATGAATAATCCGAATCCCCTACAATACGAATGATCCAAATATGTGAAATATATGCAAAGTCCTTGTATTCCTAAGTACACACTATTTTTTATTGTTGTTACAGAACTAATAGTATACCTATTATTGAAAGGTTTTTTCTGGGTTTTCTCTCCCAAACTCTGAAAAATATCTATAAAATAAAAATTAATTTTTTTGTGATTTGCTTCTGCGTAAGAATCACAAGATATTTGTCAGAAGCAATCAATTGAACAATGTTGCCTGACAAACAACAACAAAACTACATCAACGAAGAAACAACTATATAATAAATAAATAAATAAATATATGTCACAATTCTTGAATTTCACAAAATAACTATCAACAAAATAATTCTAAAGATTTTCATGAGCGTCGGACGAAGGAGTCTGATATAGACTCGGAAACGTTACGATATAGTTGTTTCTTCGTTGATGTTGTTTCGTTGTTGTTTGTTAGGCAACATTGTTCAATTGATTGTTTCTGACAAATATCTTGTGTTTCTTACGCAGAAGCAAATCACAAAATAATTAATTTTTATTTTATAGATATTTTTCAGAGTTTGGGAGAGAAAACTCAGAAAAAACCTTTCAATAATGAGTATACCTCCCACAGTATTCTTTAATGATTACTTTCATCAATATACCTAAAAATTGAAAAATGGCTGACATCGTTGTTAATAAATAAAAAAGTCAATAGGGTCTTCGAAATGGGTTCGCATAATAATTAATATACTTTGCATATATCTTCATAAATAAATGATTACTTAATAGTATACCTATCTCATATTTTTAATAAATTATGTATTTATCTATTATTTTACTTTACTCATGTAATATATCCACATTAAGGTTTTTATTTTCATTGTTGGTAGTAATTTTGTTAATTTTTCTAAAATCATGTTTATGTAATCACATAGGAAGAAGTTATATTTGACCATTGGGTCAATGTATTTTTCAAGGTGTGGGTATATCTAGACATATTATTATAGTTGAATAAGGTATCTATGCATAGAAAGTGTTGAGACTGGAGGTATCAGTTATTTGGAATAAATTGGATCAATTGCAATCATTATACTTTTTCAAGCAGCATATCGAAAACTGATAAAAGTAATTAGAATGTTTGCCATTTCAGGTTTTCCATTATTCATAGTGATTCTTATCTTCAATCTTCAATACTATTTAGAATAGGAAGAATCTTCACATTTCAAAGCTATTCATATATCTACTATATCCCTAAATTATACAATTGATACAACATTTGCACTTATCAGACTAAAATTATGAGTGAATAATGAAACATTAAAATATCAGTACAATCATTCACTCACTGTGATAAATATCCTGTAATGAGCCCCCTCCACAGTATTCCATGCAAATCCATAGTTTGTCTCTTCTAAGATAACTACCATAGTATGCAATAATATTAGGATGTCTACAGTCTCTCATCATGAGTATTTCTTGTTGAATTACAGCAAAATCATCTCCTGCAACATATGAAATATTTTGGTAGTATGGCGCATCAAAATTCACTACATATTATAAAAAAAGTTGGTTCAAGTACTGACATAAAGTCAGGAGCTTTTACATGCATGTTCTATTGTCTATTCATCTCTATTGGACAATCGAATTAACAATCGATGTAGACCGTTTTCTCAGCTTTTATAAGATGTGAATACATTTAGTACCATTTTAATGACAGACTTGAGTGATTAGAGAATCGTCTAATATCATAGAATTTTTAATTCTAAGATATTAAATTTATTCTATCGGAATTGAAATTCGTAAATCTAATAATATACGAAAAAACATATGTCTCAAGTAATTGTAAAATACGATATTCACGAAATTCCGCGAAAATTAGCACGTCGGCATTCTACAAGTAATTACCGAGTCTTAATTGAAACGGATTTGTATATTTTGAGTTATAGAGGAAATAACAAAATTTCAGATGAGTATAACTCCAAAACCGTTTGGCCGATTATGCCGAACCAGAAAATTGTAAGTCACTTTCTCTTTCCGTTCTCAAGTTATCGTGAGATAGTTAATATTTTTTCATAATTTTCTAAAAAAATTTTAGTGCCATGAACCTCACAAAATTTCCCATACCTACATCTTTATGTCAATATTCTACAACTAGTTACAAAGTTTCAATTCGGTCAGATCAGTAATAATAATAATATAATAATAATGTTTATTTCCTCTGTGACAGTATTCTTAGAGTTATTGAGAAAATAATATTCCGGATTTGAATTGGATCGGATTCGTATTTTTTGAGTTATTGAGGAAATAACAACCAAATTTCAGATGCGTATGCGTATGATGCGTATGATTATGCCTATTAAAAAACTCAAATGTCGCATTCGGATGCGCAATCTACCCTAAAAATTGCGAGTCTCTATCTCTTTCCGTTCTCAAGTTATCGTGAGATAAATAATATTTTTCGATAATTTTTTAAAAATGTTCTAGTGATACGATTCTTACAAAATTTCACAAACGTCTTTGTGTCAGTATTCTACAACTAAGTACCAAGTTTCAATTCGATCGGATCTGTATTAGTTGAAGACAAAATTAGTAATCTTGAAACACTATCGAACTTGTCCGTCGTATTTGGTCCCGCCAGCTTCCCTGAGAATTTCAAATCGCTCTTTCCATTCGAAAGTTATCATGGAAACGGCCGGTTTAATAAAATTTGATCTCTGATTCTTCATCAGTGAGTCGAACCTAATCGTTTGAGACCATTTTCGGCAAAAAATTCGAAAGTTAGAGACATCTGGGCAAAATGATAGCACGCTGTTCCCCAGAACATGCGCGCAAGAAAAGGTATTAAGTTTGAATGTATACATACCTGGTTCTAATTTTATGACTTTTATTGCTGCCAAATCGTTGGTAGAAATTCGTTTTGCCTAAAAAAAAATGGTTTCATTCAGTAAAATCTCCCCCTGTTTAATTCAAATTCATATACATAATCCCTTGCTTTCCTTTATTGTTAAGTTTCACTTCAAATCTTACTGAAGGTAAGCTTCTTTAACAAGAAATATGAGATAGAGAGCATCATTTTTCTGTTAACCAGTAGGTATACAATAAAGCAAAAGTTTATCAAGCATATACATTCCACAAAAAATTATATGTGAATACCAGTCAGAATACAGCTCAGTTCAAAGACCGTTGACTAGGAAACATAAGATCCCGAGTTGAATGCCAGGCTAGGAAAGGAATTTTACAGTTTTTGGTTAAAAAAAGGACAGTGACTTGCCTAAAGTGGCGGAAGGACATAGTTACAAAGCCTAGAGAGAACACAACTGATTCTACTTACTTCCACAAGCTCTTAAGAGCTTATGGGGAGTTTTCAATAATATGATAAAACTATAATTATTAATCAAAAACCAAATCAAGAGTAATTACCAAAACTGAAACAAAAAATTCTTTATCATACATTTACCAAAGCAGTAAAATATTCCTAAATCAAAAACAAACTTTCAAGGAATTCTAGATTCTGGAACAACAACTGACCAAAATCCAGTATCCTATTTTTCTGTTTGACGAAAGCAACCATCTTCACTTGAATATAACTAATTTAATTTAAATATAGAGCAAACTCATTCCATCCAGTCTATCTATAAGGGTATGTCGATTCTTCCGAGCCATATTTATCTGTTTACTTTATTCATTATTTGAAAGGAGCATGAATTTTGTCTTGAGGGGACAATTGCTGTTTTGACAACCCCCTCCGCCTCAAATATGATTGATATTTCAAAATTCAATTAGAGCAAGACTCATTACCTATGTAAAGAAATATCAAAAGTGAGAGGGATATACTTGTGATGTTAGGATGTTAGGAGAATGTTTTTAAGAAAACGCCACATATTTACAGGTCAAAGATGAACGAATATACAAATATGCTGAAGGGGCACCTGCTTGTTCAATCAAATATAAATTGTTGGGAAAATTCTACATTATAAATATTCAAATAATGTGTAGGTATAAGCCTTATCTAATACCAACAATATTTAGTTATAGAAATAAGGAGAGTAATTCATAGCCTCCTCTATCTATTAGATATAGGAGGCTATGAGTAATTCAAATACCTGCTACTACAAGGAAAATAGAGATAAAACATCATATAATAATTTATTCCTTTCAATTTGGAAACTATAGTAGAGGATTTGTGGGAATAAAAACATTGATATTAATATACACAACATAATCACTTTGAAAAGTTCCATGGTATGATGTACTGATATGATATGAATACTGATGCTGAGCATCCATAACAAGCAGTGCATCCTGTATCTTGCTTTTATTTGATAAACTATCCAAATACCTGTTAAATTAATTATGGACGTGAGAGGCAGATTAAACCATAGTACATTAGTCTAATAGAAAAAAGAAAACAGGACTTTGTTAAAATGTATAATCATGTCAAGAGGGATGCTGCAATTAATACAAATCTTCAGTCCTGTTCTAAAGGTCTTTTACACAAATGAAAATACTTTGTCGACAGTGCACTGAAATTACCTTATACACATCACCATAGGTTCCACTTCCTATTCGTTGGATCAGCTCATATTCGTCCTGAGGATTTCTCCTCGAAATATCCGAGCTCAGTACACCTTGAGCCATTTTTTATTTGAACACAACTATCACATTTTAAAAGTCTAAAAATCCAAAAGAAAGGAAATATGAATGTTTATTTGAATTTTTTGACAGTTTTACTCCGACATTTCTCATTTCAATTTCAAGACAACCTTCCTCCACAGATAACTAAGTATGCCTTCCTCTTTAGTGCGGGCGGTGTTGTCGTTCACGCAAACGTAAACAGGTGCGGGATTCTGTGATCAAAAAACCACGTTCAGGTTTATTTCCGGTTTTCCCAGTTTTCAATGTTTTGCGTCATTTCTAATTTCAAGACAAGTAAAAAGATTTTCTTATATTGAAAAAGAAAATACATATTCTATTAAGTACACAATTCAGTTGGATTGGGTTGGGTTTAGATCGAAATTTCGACCACCATGAAACTTTTATCTATTTGCGAAGTTTCACATTCGTAGTTCCCGTTGCAAAAAAAAATTGGATCGAAATCGTTGCATAAATACATTGATTTTTATTAGGATCTTAGATATACCAATGTGAATTTTGTGTTTGGGTACGTAGTTTACCCAGGTAAGTATATTTAGAAGAAGGCCTTCCAGTTCCGTTCCGTCTTCAACACCCCAGCTTGATGGGGCCTCAAACAACCGACGTTGCCATTTACACGAAAAAAAAATTGGAAGAGCACTGACGTGAGGTCAGACTTCTTTGGCGCGCTTCTTCAAATTCATAGCCACAGCAGTCAACCATCGAACTCGCCCAAGGCTCCTTTGCTTTAAATCTGGAACTTGGCCGCAAAAAAATATATATATATATATATAATATGCATTATAGGGCTGCGATCCAGCCTCGCACACGACTTCGTGGGTGGATAGCAGCCCTTTCATGCATATTTTATATATGCCATTTTCGGTGAAATGATTTAATTTGATGAGTTCTACCTTCTGTTAAAATAAGACTCACCTTTGAAAACACCCTGTATTGTATTCTCCGGCTTGCATGTTGATTTTTGGGGTTTTGGATATATGCCATATCTGTTAAACAAATAATATTAATATTTATTTTTGTTCAAAATAATAGTTGTCACATGACAAATAAAAAATAAAATGCATTTACAAATAAATAAACAATGAAAAAAATTAATTTCTAAATTCATTGGTACATACTTTCAAAAAGATTGATTTATATAAATATAAAAATAAAATAATGCATACTCTTTCTTCACTTCTGTCTTTTATGTCTCAAAGAGCTGAGCGTTATCCAGTTACTGATGGCATATTTCTGCGTTCTCTGTAAATCAGCTGTGATGCAAAATCTAAATCAAAATGAAAATGGATTAATAAAAAAATATCATCAAGAATATTTAATTACGAGGCTTCCAGATTGGATAAATATGTTCATTAAATATCATAATCATAATAGAGATCATTCTAGACCAACTTACAAATTGGTATACACATTAGTAAAAAAAAATGGGTTCAACCCAGGTAACACAGACCTCGCATAGAGGTCTCTGAGAGGTTACAATGTGGATGAAAATGCGAGCTCCCAATGTGAGATCCTCAAGATATCACACAGATAACCAGAATAAGATATTCCTATTGCGAGCACCTAAAGATATCCCACAGATAACCAGACTAAGACATCCTGTTGCGAGATCCTCAAGATATCACATATGTAACCAGAATAAGACATTCCCATTGCGAGCTCCTAAAGATTTCACACAGATAATCAGAATAAGATATTCCTATTGCGAGCTCCTAAAGATATCCCACAGATAACCAGAATATGACATTCCTGTTGCGAGATCCTCAAGATATCACATATGTAACCAGAATAAGATATTCCTATTGCGAGCTCCTAAAGATATCCCACAGATAACAAGAATAAGATATTCCTATTGCGAGCTCCTAAAGATATCCCACAGATAACCAGAATAAGACATTCCTATTGCGAGCTCCTTAAGTCATCGCAAGTATTACAAGAATAAGATATTCCTATTGAGGAGATCCTCAAGATATCACATATGTAACCAGAATAAGATATTACTATTGCGAGCTCCTAAAGATATCACACAGATAACAAGAATAAGATAATCCTATTGCGAGCTCCTAAAGATATCCCAAAGATAACCAGAATAAGACATTCCCATTGCGAGCTCCTAAAGATATCACGCAGATAACTAGAAAAAGACATTCCTATTGCGAGCTCCTCAAGATATCACAAGTGTAACGAGAATAACACATTCCATTGCGAGGTCCTGAAAACCTCGCAAATTCAACAAGAATAGGAAATCAGGTGGCGTGTTGTAGGGATCTACTCCATCCCTACTCTGCACTTCTCGTTTCCACCGGTAGATGGCGCAGTCGTCTACTCTGTACCCGGAAGAACAACCCCATCGCTTATAACCCGAGTGGAATATCGATCTACGCATCGAAGTGATGTATTCGGCGCCAGACATGTACTGCACATTTGGAGGATATATAGATTATAGATCCATATCGCAGCCATCTTCTCTCAGTACTGCCCCGGTTGAGCAGCCTGAGAACTTCCCCATGTGATATATCTGAGATGTTACTGGGATCATCCCCTGTGGAGGACATTTGGAGGTGATAGGGAGGTCTGAGCGACTTCCCTGCGATATCGCACTACACATCTCAAAATATTCCCCAGGGTGAGCAGTTTGAGAACTTCCTCATGCGATATCTCCGAGATGTTACTGGGCTCATCCCCTGTGGCAAACATTTGGAGGTGATAGGGAGGTCTGGGCGACCTCCCTGCGATATCGCAATAAACCTCTCGAAATATTCCCCAGGGTGAGCAGTTTGAGAACTTCCCCATGTGATATCTCTGAGACGTTACTGGGCTCATCCCCTGTGGCGGACATTTGGAGGTGATAGGGAGGTCTGGGCGATCTCCCTGCGATATCGCAGTAAAACTCTCAAGATATTCCCCAGGGGGAGCAGTTTTGAACTTCCCCATGCGATATCTCTGAGATGTTACTGGGCTCATCCCCTGTGGCGGACATTTGGAGGTGATAGGGAGGTCTGGGCGACCTCCCTGCGATATCGCAATAAACCTCCCAAAATATTCCCCAGGGTGAGCAGTTTGAGAATTTCCCCATGCGATATCTCAGAGATGTTACTGGGCTCATCCCCTGTGGCGGACATTTGGAGGTGATAGGGAGCTCTTGGCGACCTCCCAGCGATATCGCAATAGGCGTCACAATATCCCGGCAGGAGCTCGCCGAGACATCTCTGGGAGGTCCCTGTGTTACCTGGGAAGCCCTGTGGACAGGAGCTTTCTGGCGCTCTAGTTCAAACAGACAACTTATATCTCCGAAAGTATTGGTTTCTCAGAGTTGAGAATTATATCAATGTATTCTTATGATAGAACTGCATCATAAAGGAAATTCAATTCAAATAATAGTTTATTTATCAAGATTAAATGAGTAATCTGAGAATGAGAACTGCACCATGGAAGAAACCAAATTAAAATAGCTGAAATGAATTTGACTCTCTCTTATAGAACAGGATGAAATGTACGAGTATGAACACAGATCATATAATAAAGCTTAGATAGAATAATTATAGCATTCTGTGAAAACAGAAGTACGATTCATTATTGAAATTTAGAACTTCATCTTAGCAGAAATTGAATTCAAACATCATAGAAGAATTTAAATTCAACAAGAGTGCCAAAAATTATCAATCCAAAACCAATAGACGAATTCTACCCAACAACGAACTCATCCGAGATATTCATTCCTCAATTCCAGTTTTGTTTTTAGTGGAGATATTCTGAACTCAATATTATTAACTTACCATTACCATTCCCATCATCATATGGATTGACCGTCGGCATGAAAATATCAACCAACAAAAGTATGATAATATTCTAATTCTCATATTGATACCATTACTGGAATGAATTACAATGAGACAACGTCAAAGTTGACATTATAACAATTCATAGAATAGCCACAGAATAATTCTGTCATTGAAATTTTGAAAAATCATATCTCCGAAAGTATTAGTTTGTTAGAGTTAAAAATGATATGAATGGATTCTTATGGTAAAACTGCTTGTTGAAAAAAATTTAATTTGGAATTTGTTCTCTAAAAAAAAAAATTTTTTTTTGTTACTCCGAAACCATCTGTCCGATTTTGCCCAATAACGAACTTAGCCGAGATATTTATCCCCCAAACATACTCTGAAAATTTCAACTGTCTAGCTCATTCCGTTCGAGAGCTATCGTGCACGGCCGGACCGGCCGGCCGGAAAAAATTTACGTCTCTTATATATACATTATAAATTATTGGCTACCTACTTCGAAAGTTTTGAATAAAAACAGTATCTATCTATATAAACATTATAAACCGTATAATATCTACATTCTCACCAGAGTTGATATTTCCTCTCCAAGTTATAGGTGTGTTACCCCTGTCCAATTTATAGATCTCTTATTTATTTGAGCACGTGATTCTTCAGGTCCTTAATAACACCTGCGTCACCTGCAAAAATAGTTAATATTTCTCAGTCTTTGGAATGCATATTCATGAGTAATGCAAGACTTAACTATAGCTTACGTATTATTAATTAATTATTGGAAACTGCACTCCAGTTCGATATAAAACTTACCCGAATTTGTTCATTAGAAGACATTCATGGAAGTTTACTCAGCGAATTTAGATGAAATCTACACTATTTAATCAAAGATAACACTGACACAATATATAATTCATTCCAAATAATTAACTCTCTCATAACAGACTGAATTCGGGATAAGAATATCAGGAATTAAACATTCACAAGGCAAGGCGTCGTTTAGAACGGAAAAGCGCCAACCAAAGACTGCCAATATGGTGGTTAGTTTTGCAAGTCAAGCTAATAACATATCAATCTTGCATTTCCAGCAATATATCCAGAAAAAAAAAGTTATATTACAAAAATAATATGTATGTTACATCGTTGTTATACATAGGGTTGACATTTCTGCGAATATAAATATGTTACATAAATCTCATATGTTTCCAGATGGTAGAATTGTTATATGCTTTTGATATGTAGCAAATACATAACTCAGGTTATATTATTCTATCAATGTAACAGATATATAAAAAGAGCAATGTTCTCAAACTTATGCAGCAATGGTATATTAATTTTCATACATATCAGAGATATATCTTATATATACCTCAGAGATGTAACAAGAACGGGTGTGTTTGCTGGGACTAGTGGTTCAGAAGATATCGCATCTTTGATCCACGCATGAGCAGACCCTCACCATGGGATTCTATGGAGTAATAGAATCCGCCACTCATCTGCACATGCGCATAACGAAAAATGCCGGAAAGGGCAGCATGAACTTCGAAAAAATAGGTTTCGTAATTTCAAGCAAAATATTCCACAAAATAGAGTAATTTTTTGAATGTTTTCATGTCACGTGATCTTCACCAAATTTTGCAAAAGTGTTTGCTTCGGTCTTTTGCATCTAACTACTGAGTTTCTATTCAAACAGATTAGTATTTTTCGAGTTATCGTGGAAACAAAATTTTAAAATTTTTAAAAAAATTTTTTGTCACTCTATGGCCATCCGGTCAGTCACAAAAAACTTCGATTCTCCAACACTGTAGTGGTTCAGGAGATATCGCATCTTGAATCCACGCATGCGCAGAACCGCACCGGGGGATTCTATGGAGGTATAGCATCCTCCACCCCAAAACCCTAATCTTCTCATAAGAAAACTCGAGCAGTTAAATTATTTCTCGTCTGCTTATGCGAATAACGAAAAATGCCCAAAAGAGGCAGTTACCTCCCCAGTCGTTCACCGTTCAGACAAATTTTGAAAACCACTTTAAAATTCCACACATTGTTTACGCATTAATTCAATTGCCATGCTAGTAAGTAGTCCATATTTTAATCAGTTGCCCTCGTACATATCGCATTGATTCGGAACGAAATCTGATCACCAGATGTTAGAGATATTCCATTCAGGAATTCGAAATGAAATAATTTGTCCAGTTTAGCATTTTAGGCTCCTATAGTGGTCTATTCACACCCCAAGTCATCATCGGTCACCGAAGTGCCAAAACTGAACTCAATCCGATATTTGGTTTCGGAATTTCAAGCAAAATATTCCGCTAATAGTAAGAATGTTTAAATTTTTTCTACTCATGCTATCCCCATGAAATTTTGCGCAAATGTTTTCGTTGGTACTTCGCATCTAACTACCGAGCTTCAATTCAATCGGATCAATATTTTTCGAGTTATAGTGAAAACAAAATTTCAATTTCATTCTCAAATATTTGACATTTTTTTTCTAGTTTACAGCCATCCGATCAATACGAGACTTCGCAGGCATATAAAGGTCAAGATTATACAAATTGATGCTGAATTTCAGATAGATCGAGTGATTGGTTTCGGAAATATTCTAAAAACGTTTTAACTAAAAATGGCCGTAGCTCCGAAACGGCTCGATGGATTTTGCCCATTAACGAACTTGTCCGAGATATTTACGCTCCAAACATACCCTGTAAATTTCAACGCTCTAACTCACTCCGTTCTTGAATTATCGTGCTAACGCCTGGACGGACATAATCGAATTTGACCTCGAATTCTTCATCAGGGAGTCGAACCCAATCGTTTGAGACCATTTTCGCAAAAAAATCTAAAAATACAGACATCGTGACGAAATGATAGCACTCTCTGTTCCTTGCGGAACACACGCGCAAAAACCTTAACAATAAAAGGCTACACAAACCCCGCGGCCTCGGTCGCGTTTGCGATAAGTCGGCGGACAGAGACGCGATCAAAATTAACACCGAGTTTAGGCCTTAGACTATAGACTATAGTCTAAGGTTTAGGCCGCGTCTCAGGCACAGAATACAAATATATGCCGGTCTCAGGCCGCGCCAGTTTGGGCACCCACATGAATATACATGTCTTTGTTTTGATCGCTTTCATAGATCGCGGCCTCTACCGCTGTCTGATCGCGTCAGTTTGTGGCGTTTGTGGAGTCTTAAGGCTGCTCGTATACTTAGTTATCTGTGTGTACCACTCAGAGCAATAAGAAAGTAAGTAAGTTTACTTATTGATCTGAGGTATACCAGCACAACGAGACGGCTACGTGACCGTGACGATACTTTTTGCGCGCGTGTTCCGCAAGGAACAGCGTGCTATCATTTCGTCACAATGTCTGTATTTTTCGAATTTTTTTTCGAAAATGGTCTCAAACGATTGGGTTCGACTCCCTGATGAAGAATTCGAGGTCAAATTCAATTCTGTCCGTCCGGTCCGGCCGGCCGGTCCGGCCGTTGGCACGATAACTCTCGAACGGAACGACTTAGAGCGTTGAAATTTGCAGGGTAGTTTCGTAGCGTAAATATCTCGGACAAGTTCGTTAACGGGCGAAATCGACCGAGCGGTTTCGGAGTTAAGGCCGTTTTTAATAAAAACGTTTTTTATGAATATTTCCGGAAAAAAGACCAAAGCAAACACTTTTGCAAAATTTCGTGAAGATCACGTGATATGAAAAAAATAAAAAAATTACTACTATTTTGCGGAATACTTTGCTTTTAATGCCGAAACATATGTTTTTGAGGTTCATGCTGCCCTTTCCGGGCATTTTCCGTATTGCGCATGCGCAGATGAGAAGTCCTTTAACTGCTGTAGTTTTCGTCAGAGAGGATTGGGGTTTTGGGGTGGCGGATGCTATTCCTCCATAGAATTCAGATCCCTGATGAGGGTCTGCGCATGCGTAGATTAAAGATGCGATATCTTCCGAACCACTAGTGTTGGAGAATCGGAGTTTTTTGTAAGGTGTGTTATTTTGAGAGGACTTTTAGCCGCCAGTAGATTGCGCATGCGCAGAAGAGAAGTGACTGTTTTTGGGTTGGATGGGTTATGTTGGGAGTGGTGAGTCGATATTATGAGGTTTTAAAAGAATATTCATAGCAATTCAGTGCAAGGACAAGTCAGTTTGGGGGATGTAGCGTTGTTTCCGAGTTAAAGTGTCCGTACCGTGGCCCTGGGGCTAATTTTGAAATTGATGTTACCCCTTACAGGCATTTTTCGTTATGCGCATGAGCAGACCATCAGTGATTTAACTGGTGGTGTTTTCATCAGAGAGGATTAGGGTTTTGGGGTGGCGGATGCTATTCCTCTATAGAATCCCTCGTTGAGGGTCTGCGCATGCGTGGATTAAAGATGTGATATCTCCTGAACCACTAGTGTTGGAGAATCGGAGTTTTTTGTAAGGTGTGTTATTTTGAGAGGACTTTTAGCCGCGAGTAGATTGCGCATGCGCAGAAGAGAAGTGACTGTTTTTGGGTTAGATGGGTTATGTTGGGAGTGCTGAGTCGATATTATGAGGTTTTAAAAGAATATTCATAGCAATTCAGTGCAAGGACAAGTCAGTTTGGGGGATGTAGCGTTGTTTCCGAGTTAAAGTGTCCGTACCGTGGCCCTGGGGCTAATTTTGAAATTGATGTTACCCCTTACAGGCATTTTTCGTTATGCGCATGAGCAGACCATCAGTAATTTAACTGGTGGTGTTTTCGTCAGAGAGGATTAGGGTTTTGGGGTGGCGGATGCTATTCCTCTATAGAATCCCCTGTTGAGGGTCTGCGCATGCGTGGATTAAAGATGTGATATCTCCTGAACCACTAGTGTTGGAGAATCGGAGTTTTTTGTAAGGTGTGTTATTTTGAGAGGTATTTTAGCCGCGAGTAGATTGCGCATGCGCAGAAGAGAAGTGACTGTTTTTGGGTTGGATGGGTTATGTTGGGAGTGCTGAGACGATATTATGAGGTTTTAAAAGAATATTTATAGCAATTCAGTGCAAGGACAAGTCAGTTTGGGGGCTAAAGCGTTGTTTCAGAGTTAAAGTGTCCGTACCGTGGCCCTGGGGCTAATTTCGAAATGGATGTAACCCCTTACGGGCATTTTTCGTTATGCGCATGAGCAGAACATCAGTGATTTAACTGGTGGTACTTTCGTCAGAGAGGATTGGGCTTTTGGGGTGGCGGATGCTTTTCCGCTATAGAATGCCCTGGTGAGGGTCTGCGCATGTGTGGATTCAAGAAGCGATATCTCCTGAACCACTAGTGTTGGAGAATTGGAGTTTTTTGTGAGGTGTGTAATTTTGGGAGGACTTGCAGCCACGAGTATACTGCGCTTGCGCAGACGAGAAGTGAATGGTTTTGGGTTGTTTGGGTTATGTTGGGAGTAATGAGCCGATATTGTGAGGTTTTAAAAGAATATTCATGTCAATTCAGTGCACGGACACAAGTCAGTTTGGGGGAAATAGCGTTGTTTCCGATTTGAAATGTCTTTATGGTGGCCCTGAGGCGAATTTATAAATAACTATATTCGGTAGATCTATATTAAAATGCGTTCGGATTTGGAGAAGAGGCAATTTCGTCCCTAACGGAGGACCCACAACCGAATTTTTTTCTGATCTACGGTAAAACTAACAGCCAAACTGTATTAATAGCTATATCTGTTAAAGGAACTTGAAAAAAAAAAAAGCACTGACGTGAAGTCAGTACTCTTTGGCGCGCGTGTTCACGGTGGCTAATTTGAATTGAATGATTCAATAATTATCAGTGCTGTATCTAAGCTGCCATCAGGATAGAGTAACAAAGTTGGAAAAGAACACAAGTGACTCTCCTTAGTCGCACAAGCTCCTAGAAGATTTGGGAGGGTCAGTATAATCCTAATCATGTTTATAGCACGCGCGCAAAAGCAGATTGACTTAACAATGAAAGAAAAAGTGTAAAAAGTCAATCTGCTTTGGCGCGCGTGCATAAACATGATTAGGATTATACTGACCCTCCCAAATCTTCTAGGAGCTTGTGCGACTAAGGAGAGTCACTTGTGTTCTTTTCCAACTTTGTTACTCTATCCTGATGGCAGCTTAGATACAGCACTGATAATTATTGAATCATTCAATTCAAATTAGCCACCGTGAACACGCGCGCCAAAGAGTACTGACTTCACGTCAGTGCTTTTTTTTTTTAAGGAGGAATTTGCGTCGCATCGCCGTATCTTTGGTGTGGGCGCTTCTATCACCAACCAGTCCAACCACGTGCCGCGACTTCTAAGCGACACGAAGTGGCCGTCACGTTGCGGTCTCGTAGTGCCGGTATACGAACAGCCTAACTCAACCACATTGAGAAACCGGCCCTTAGGGCCGGTTTCTCAATAGCGGGTTAACCCGAGGTTGCGGGTAACCCGAGTGTTGCGCATTCATGAATATCGCTAAATACATGCGTCAACTCGCAACCTCGAGTTAACTCGCAATTGAGAAACCGGCCTTAAACAATTTAGGGCCGGTTTCTCAATTGCGAGTTAATTCGAGGTTGCGGGTAACCTGAGTGTTACGCGTTGAGGAATATCGCTAAATACATGCGTAACTCTCAACCTCGAGTTAACTCGCAATTGAGAAACCGGCCCTCAGTCAGGGATCTACTCAAAAACACACAAAATGTCATGTAAATTGGGCACGTCGTTTAGGAGAAGCTCAACGACTTGGCTCGCTTCACATCAACACGACACGGTTTTATGTACGGCAACGACACATACGATCGAGCTTTCCTAAGGCTCGCTTCACATCAACACGACACGGTTTTATGTACGGCAACGACACAAACGCTCGGGCTTTGTGTAAGGCTCGCTTCCCATCAACACGACGCGGTTTTATTTACGGCAACGACACAAACACTCGAGCTTTCCCACAGGCTCGCTTCACAGTAGTGTAAACGACACCGGCATCCGATTCTTGGGTGAAGGCTTGAGAATGATAGCTTTCACAGCTATCCGGCACGAGTCGTGGTCGTGTAAACGACACACGGCTGCCTTGCACGGCTCGAGGGGACTGCCGGACACTCCCAAGTCGTGCACGGCAACCGTGTGTCGTTCATACGACCACGACTCGGCCGGATAGCTGTGAAAGCTATCATTCAAGCCTTCACCCAAGAATCGGATGCCAGTGTCGTTTACACAAAGCTCGAGCGTTTGTGTCGTTGCCGTACATAAAACCGTGTCGTGATGATGTGAAGCGAGCCTAAACGACACTGGCATCCGATTCTTGGGTGAAGGCTTGAATGATAGCTTTAACAGCTATCCAGCCGAGTCGTGGTCGTTTGAACGACACACGGCTGCCGTGCACGATTCGAGGGTGTCCGGCAGTGCCCTCGAGCCGTGCAAGGCAGCCATGTGTCGTTCAAACGACCACGACTCGGCTGGATAGCTGTGAAAGCTATCATTCAAGGCTTCACCTAAGAATCGGATGCCGGTGTCGTTTACACGACTGTGAAGTGAGCCTGTGGGAAAGCTTGAGCGTTTATTGTGTCGTTGCCGTACATAAAACCGTGTCGTGTTGATGTCGAGCGAGCCTACAGCCTCGCTATACAGTCTTGTAAATGACACCGGTATCCGATTCTTGGGTGAAGGCTTGAATTATAGCTTTCACATCTATCCGGCCGAGTTGTGGTCGTGTGAACGACACACGGCTGCCGTGCACGACTCGAGGGTGTCCGGCAGTGCCCTCGAGCCGTGCAAGGCAGCCGTGTGTTGTTCACACGACCACGACTCGGCCGAATAGCTGTGAAAGCTATCATTCAAGCCTTCACCCAAGAATCGGATGCCGATGCCGTTTACACGACTGTGAAGCGAGGCTGTGGGAAATCTCGAGCGTTTGTGTCGTTGCCGTACATAAAAACGTGTCGTGTTGATGTGAAGCGAGCCATACAATACACTCTTACCTACATTTCATACTAAGAATTATTCAAAACTCTCGATGCTAGAATTTTGGCCGGTTGATAATTTTAGTGGATTCAATGGTTCCACGGGCCGGACGCCCCAAGCTGTCCTATTATTACATTATTACTATATATTATCTTGTCGATAATCACTTGAAATGAATGTCATTGGTATCCTTAGATTCAAAAAGAACTAATATCTACCCAATACCCTCCATTCTGTTTTAATGACACACTTAATGATTTTCCTGTAGTTTGGAAATTAACTAAATTCAATCAAACTAAGAGTCCTCTAATCGATTTTTGAGCTGTGCTTGGTAGATTTAGAAAGAGCGGAATTAAAATACTAACACTCTTCACCATAAGAAAGTATTGTCTTGCTTTAAATTCCAGGGTAGGTAGACTAAGCACATAAGCTTGAAATAGTAATTTTGTAGGAGGCAGAAAAAACTGAATGAAACGGAATTGGCTTGATGGCACTCAATTATAAAAATTGGTTCAAGCACTGACGTGAAGTCAGAAGCTTTTGCGCGTATGTTCTATTGTCCATACTTCTGTATTGGACACCCTGAATCGAATTTACCATGGTAAATTATGTTGTCCATTCTCCTGTATTGGACACTCTCAATTCGAATTTACCATGGTAAATTCGAATTAAGTGTCCAATACAGGAGAATGGACAACATAATTTACCATGGTAAATTCGATTAGGGGTGTCCAATACAGAAGAATGGACAATAGAACATACGCGCAAAAGCTTCTGACTTCACGTCAGTGCTTGAACCAATTTTTTTTTCGTGATTTTTTTAAATTTTCTGATAGTACGGCTCTTATAATTTTTTTTTTCGTAATTTTTTTCAAATTTTCTAGGGGTATGGTTCCTACAAAATTTTAAACACGTCTTTATGTTGATTTTCTACTACTAGTTACCAAGCTTCAATTCGATCGAATATTTATTTTTTGAGTTATCAAGGAAATAATAATCCAGGTGGGTATAACTCGGAAACCGTTAGACCGATTATGCCCAAAAACGAACTCAACTGTCCCTTTCGGATACGCAACCTACCCTGAAAACTGCAAGTCCATATCTGCTTTCGTTCGAAAGTTATCGAGGCAACGGTCACCCGTCTACTGAACTCACACAAGAATGCTCGAATCTCCAACAATATTTAACCGATCGTATTAAAACTAGAAACTTGGCAGTAGAGTTAGGTTATGAAGGCTCTTGCAAAATTTCAGCAATTTCAAACGAATAGTTACTGATATATAGAATATTTTTTTTTTTATTTTCAATGATTTATTAAAAATTTTCTACAAATGCTATCCTAACCAAATTTTGCAAACATTTCCGCGTTGGCACTCTACAACTAATAACCATGTTTGAATTCAATCGGTTCAGTATTTTTCGAGTTAATGAGGAACAAAAAACCACCAAATTTCAGATGGCTATAACTCTAAAACCGTTTGGCCGATTATGCTCATAAACAAACTGAAATGTCGCGTTCTGGTGCACATCCTAACCTGAAAACTTCAAGCCGCTATCTCTTTCCGTTCTCAAGTTATCGTGACAACAAAAATATTTTTTAATAATTTTTTTGATTTTCTAGCCATACGATTCGCATAAAATTTCACGAACGTGCTTAGGTTCATATTCTACAACTACTCACCAAGTTTCAATTCGATCGGATTTATATTGGTTGAAAACAAAATTATTACTCGGAAACCACTGGGCCGATTATGCCCATTAACGAACTTGTCCGTCGTATTGGGATGCGCTACCCACCCTGAAAATTTCAAGTCGCTAGCTCTTTTCTTTCTCAAGTTATCGTGGCAACGGCCGGCCGGACGGACAGAATCAAATTTGACCTCGAATTCTTCATTGGGGAGTCGAACTAAATCGTTTGAGATCATTTTCGTCAAAATATTCGAAAGTTACAGACATTTGGGCAAAACTATAACGCGATGTTCCCCAGAACATACGCGCAATAAGAGGAGAAATAGGGTATGGTGACTTACTTATTTGATTCAAAAGCCAATAAATCACATAAAATAACAAATATAAGGGATATTCTTTCGAACTGATCCAACTGATTTTAGTTAGATAAAATCACTTCGTTCAGTACTAATTCAACTGATATTAGTTAAATAAATCACTTCGTTCAGTACGAAAAAACATGCATATTGGTATGGAAAACATACCGACAACTATTGGTTGCCAAGGAGAATTTTTCAGGAATGATTTCCTTGTCTATAGTTCAAGATGCTTCAGATAAAGATAGAAAAACCAAATATCTGTTATAATAGAATTTATAATTTAGTATATTCCTTGTAACATCAAAAACTTACAAAAATAGGCTGTTGTATTTACAATTATTTCAGAAAACTTGACTAATTTCAATATCTGAATTAATAAGAATATGATGATATAACTGAAATACATTCTCATTATAATTAAGAAAGATGTACATAAATAGTTCTATTTACAATTTACAGACTGAAAAAAAGTTAACTACTTTTTTAACATTAAGACCCTATGACTCAACTGCCTCAAAATTGAAAGGATATCATTCTGAAAATGAAATTCGACAAAGATTGATACCAAAATCAGAAACCATATTTTGCCCTAGACTGCATTCGATTGTGCTTGCTTGCAGCCCATTGACCTTGCAACTCCTGTTCATTTGCTTTTGCTTTTTGAGCTAAATATGTAATATGATGCTTTTTTCTTTTGGTAGGATCTGTAGAGTCATCATCTTCAGATGGTTTGGGTATATATTCTGGATCAGTTAGCGATTTTGTCATCCATAAATCTTTTTCAGCTACTAATTCATCTTCATTAACATCTATAAGTTTTATATTTCGAGGCATTCTTTTATTTTTCCCAACCAGTTCTTTAAAGGCATCGTTATCTAGACCTTGGTATGGTGCAACTGGCTCTGGGGCCAAGTTTATTGTGGGTTCTTCAACTATAGACGGTTCTATAATTATGTCCTTAACAACTTTTTTGCCACATACCTTCTGCCACAATTCATCATCATATGTTTCTGGAATTTCTACATCACTGCCATCACTTTCAATTTCCTTGGTTTTACACTCAATTGGTTCCTTTTTCTTCCTGACGCTATTAGGTATGAGGCTTCTGCTTGGTTCACCTACTTTTTTCTTCTGTGTCAAAATTTTAGGAATGAAACTTTTATTTGACATTGGAATACATTTCACAGGTGGCAGCAAAGATAAGAGACCACTTCCTTTATTAGACTGCTTGTATTTTTTCTGTTCAGGTTCTTCATCCACTTCATCGTCAAAGTCAGAAAGGGAAGGAACTGTAATTTTGACTTTACCTTTTTGTTTAGTTTGTACTTTAGCCTTGGGTATAAAATCTTCAACTATATCTTCAAAATCCGTTTTTATTTCATCAGATAATGCTTCTCTTTTATGGGGAAGCTTTTCGAACATAGTAGAAACAGTATTATCACTTGACACTGCAAATGTGTCTCCTTCCTCAGATATTTCTGATGACATAGAAGAGGCCAATGTATTATCTTCACTTGATTCTAAAGTATTTTTATCAACATCATTGTTCTTCACAATTATTTCAGTACCATGCACAGTAAGTGTTCCTATCGCTGTGGAAGTGTTTTCGTTGTTTTGTTGGGGCTCGTCTTCGCCATCTTCGCTATCACTTCCATAATCATAAGCAACAAGTGCCATTTAAGTAATATTTTGAACAATATGATGGAATATTCCAAAATAATGGAAATCCTTTCAAAGTATTCAAACAAATCAAAAATAAAAATATGTATTTCAGATATTCGTTTTAGGTTATCGCACAGAACAATAATGTATCGTCCACAGAACATATAATATAAGAAGTGCTACGCTACCCGCCTTGTAAACTGTGCGCAACAGTAGTGACATCAGTGACATTTATACCACAGATTTGTATATTCTGTGATTTATACAATAGATTAGAGAGAGACAAAATAAGTGGGGCTTATTCCATTATGATTCTAGGGGGTGTCCGCTTGTTGAAGTATATGTCATTTTCGAAAGAATTAGAATGGTGCTCTGTGGTTCGTTTTTTAAATTTTCGGAATTTATATTATTCTGTGTTTGAAAAGAAATATTCTTCATAATGAAACAAAGCTTTATAAACAATAATTTCTTTATTAAAATAATTTTTACAATTGCATATGTATTAAATATTCCATTAAAGAATAAAACAAATACAGTAGAAATCGGTTATAGCGACATCGGCCGGCTCAGGTGGTGCAGTTGGTATAAAGACCTGCTGTGGTGCCGGGGTCGCGGGTTCGAATCCCGCTCAGGGCATGGATGTGGTGTGGGTATGTTTGTGATTGTCCAACTAGAAACTTATATAATAATTAGAAACTAATAATACAACTACGGTCTGTGCACATGGCTATAAACGCCGAGCACATTTAAAGAGAGAAAAATTCGAAAATTACAGACATTTGGGCAAATTGATAAGCACTCAGTTCCGAGGAACTAGAGCGCCAAAAAAAAATAGCGACATCGAAAGTACTGCATGTTTAGGACGCTATATCCGATAGTCGTTATAAGTAATGTACTATGTAGGTGTAGGGATCTCACCAGGACCTTACCCTTTAGTAGTTATAACCGGTTTCTACTGTAAGTACAATTTGCTTTTAGAGAAACTAAAATCCATGACACAATTCAATGAAATAAAAAAAATTTTTTACCAACCACAAGTCTTAGATTATTCCAAAATTAGAATCCAAATTGGAATTTGGTTTACGTTATTTCAAGTTCTTGGAGATATAACTACCATATTCCCCAACAATTATCTGAATCAAATGCCTATTACAGTTTGATATTTATGAATTAAAGATAAAACTAGAGCGCCAAAAATATTTGTGTGTCAACACTCATTCACAACGGTCTTTCAAATATTCATATCATAGTATATCTTGTCTATGATTCATATGATCAGAATTGTCACTTCACTAAATCACAATTACACTGATTCATCTAAGGAGGGGAAGAGGCATCCACAGTCACAATCAGTGAACTCTATATATACCTGGAAGGGACTCGCCTTGGGAGAAAAGTGAGGCAAACCGATTTCTTAGGCAACCCGCATTGCTTACGGATATCTATCTCTTTCTATCTCATTGCAGTTAATGGAACGCTCGCGAATTTCTTTGTTTATTTTAAATTTTGTCTGCTTATTTAGAAGTAAACGTGATTTTTTTTCTGAACAATTTATCAGGATTAAAGTAATAAAGCAAATAGTGCATGGTAAAGTCAAATTTTAACTGTTCTCCTATGTGGTTGGTAAATAAAATGAAAAGTTAATGGAACGCTCGCGACTTCTTTTGAATATTTTAAATTTTGCATGCTTAATTAGAAGTAAGCGTGAATTTATTTGTGAACAATTCATCAATTTTCAAGTAATAAAGCAAATAGTGCATTGTGTAAGTCAAATATTAACTGTTCTCATCCTATGTTTTTGGTAAATAAAATGAAAAGTTAATGGAACGCTCGCGACTTCTTTTGAATATTTTAAATTTTGCATGCTTAATTAGAAGTAAGCGTGAATTTATTTGTGAACAATTCATCAATTTTCAAGTAATAAAGCAAATAGTGCATGGTTCAAGTCAAATATTAACTGTTCTCCTATGTGGTTGGTAAATAAAATGAAAAGTTAATGGAACGCTCGCGACTTCTTTTAAATATTTTAAATTTTGCATGCTTAATTAGAAGTAAGCGTGAATTTATTTGTGAACAATTAATCAATTTTAAAGTAATAAAGCAAATAGTGCATGGTTCAAGTCAAATTTTGACTGTTCTCCTATGTGGTTGGTAAATAAACTGAAAAGAAAATCGCAAAAGCAACTTTTATTTAAATATTGAAACACACTGTACCTACAGATAGCTACTACTACTAATTGATTGCGTAAACAATTATACGCTTCAGGTGAATAAAAGTATAATGTGTGGGCAAATTGTTTCATCAAAGGTGAATATCTGCGTTGCCTAGGATTTACACCTTCATCGTTCCTTTTTTGAAGAAGTACAAGTTCCAATGGCAAACCTAAAAAGAAAATATGCTGTAGCTCTTGAGTTTAAAAATGTAATTTTGTTATTTTTATTTGGAAAATGATTTTTAAAGACTTCTTCTATATATAATCTTGCTCGTTCTTGCATCCAAACGCTACACAATATATAACCATTTTTATTTATTGTTAAAACTATCAAAAGTTTGAAACTATCGCCCAATCACAACTTGCACTAACAAAATTCTGTACTTTTTAAACTTCACACGATAAAGGCAGCTGAACTAATGGAATGGCATACCAAAACGAAATAAATGTTCATCTTCAATAATATTGCACATTCCAAACGAAGGTAATCCCCAAACTACCTGAATTTCTAAGTAAAAGATAATTCATGCAGATAAACATAACTCGCTTGTATGAGTGCAACAAAGACAGGTTACCGTAAATAGTGCTATCTTTGTCTCCGTTGCCCCTGACTCACTTTTCAAACGAACTCTGTATGGACGTATCCCTTCCAGTTAGTATAGAGTTCATTGGTCACAATAGACAGTCAAAATCAGGTAGAATCCATCAATGTAGGATAGGACCGTCAATAGGCGCTTTCTATTTGACGCTGTATCACTTCCAAACTGATGCGAAATCAGTTTGAACCAGAGAAATAGCCGGAATTTCCCTCTATTTCTCTGGTTTGAACTGATTTCGCATCACTTTGGAAGTGATACAGCGTCAAATAGAAAGCTAGGTATATCACACTTTACTGAAAAAAGAAACAAGTATCATTTTTACATATCAAGTAATAGAATTTGAAATATATATATTTCTGATCAATTTGGTCAGGAAGATCTTAATAGGTTGGTTCTATCAGAATTAAGTTAATGTATAATCCTGGTATATCCCTTATCGTTCCTAAAAAAATGCTCCTCAGTAAACGTTTCACGTTATTTATAATAGTCAAATTTAAGCGAGTAACTGGAGCAGAGCGGTTAAGACCAATCTCTTCCTAAACATACGATCGGTTATAATAGCAATAAGGGATTGGTCCTATACGCTCTGTTCCAATTGCTCGCTTAATATCACAGTGAATTTTAGGCTGGAATCGCCAGACATCGTCATTGTGTGAGTTCATCATCTGAGAATTATTAGACGGTGATGGTTGATTTTAAGGCTGGAATTTCCTGACATAGTCATGCCCATTGTATGAATGAATCACTTGAGATGATTGAAGCACAGCCTTTTTGTTCAGATGATCCTATAGACAGAGAGCGTTATATTTGAAATCCGATACTGAAAAATGATCAACACATAAGCGAAAATAGTAATATGTTACTACTATGTTACTGTTAATATTTTACGAATATCATTCCAAGTTTTCAGGATGGAGGGGTCTTTGTGGAAGATTTTTAGCAAACAGGAGATCAATTGCTGATCTATGAATTTTTGCAAGAAAGATATTAACAAGAATACTTACCATCTTTACGGAACAATGAGCAGCTAAAACTGAAACTCATCTTCACATGGACCGCAGGCCGCAGCTTACGAGCGACTAAATCCCAGGTTGCGTTCCACGATTTGATTGGTTCCATCTATGCGCCGATTTTATTGGTTGGAAGTGTGGCGGTATTTTCAAATGAGTGATAGATCATCTAGGGTGGAAACCTGTATTGCAATAAACTTTATGGAGATGGGATACCTTTGGTATTTATAGAAAACGTTTTTTACATCACACACGCTCTCCTGAACTCCCTTTTCTTTGCAAATGAATCACAATGAATATCAGTTGTATTTGAAATATTGTAGAAAAAATAACTCCATATACCTATTATTATTTTTATCATTAATACTATACTATATGAAGAGGAGAAAAACAGAAGCGTAATAAAAAAAGACATTGTATTAAATTACATAATATACCTCTGCCTATTTCATAATGAAAACTGGTAAAATGGAACACCATTTATAAAGAATATTTATGATCGTCAGAAGGATTGGAGGATACATATAATTGATTGAAATTATTTTTTAAAATCTCACTTATTTCTACCGATTCAGAATGAGTTGGCTTTTTGCATTGCTTCCTATTAGCTTTCCTTTTTTTTTGAGTTGAAAAAAATTTGGTCTGGTGTTTAATTTTTGCGCGTATGTTCTGGGGAACATCGCGTTATAGTTTTGCCCAAATGTCTGTAATTTTCGAATTTTTCGACGAAAATGGTCTCAAACGATTTAGTTCGACTCCCCGATGAAGAATTCAAGGTCAAATTTGATTCTGTCCGGCCGGCCGGCCGTACGGCCGTCCGTTGCCACGATAATTTGAGAACGAAAAGAGCTAGCGACTTGAAATTTTCAGGGTGGGTGGCGCATCGCAATACGACGGACAAGTTCGTTAATGGGCATAATCGGCCCAGTGGTTTCCGAGTAATAATTTTGTTTTCAACCAATATAAATCCGATCGAATTGAAACTTGGTGAGTAGTTGTAGAATATGAACCTAAGCACGTTTGTGAAATTTTGGGCGAATCGTATGGCTAGAAAATTTTAAAAAAATTATTAAAAAATATTTTTTTTGTCACGATAACCTGAGAACGGAAAGAGATAGCGGCTTGAACATTTCAGGTTATGTTGTGCATATGAATGCCACATTTGAGTTTGTTTATGAGCATAATCGACCAAACGGTTTCAGAGTTATAGCCATCTGAAATTTGGTTGTTTTTTGTTCCTCATTAACTCGAAAAAAACTGAACCGATTGAATTCAAACATGGTTATTAGTTGTAGAATGCCAACGCGAAAATGTTTGCGAAATTTGGTGAGGATAGCATTTGTAGAAAATTTTTAATAAATCATTGAAAATGAAAAAAAAAAATTCTATATATCAGTAACTATAAGTTTGAAATTGCTGAAATTTTGCAAGAGCGTTCATTACCTAACTCTACTGCCAAGTTTCAAGTTTTAACACGATCGGTTGAATATTGTTGGAGATTCGAGCATTCTTGTGTGAGTTCAGTAGATGGGTGACCGTTGCCTCGATAACTTTCGAACCAAAGGAGATAGGGATTTGCAATTTTCAGGTTAGGTTGCGTATCCGAAAGGGAGAGTTGAGTTCGTTTTTGGGCATAATCGGTTTAACGGTTTCCGAGTTATATCCACCTGGAATATTGTTTCCTTGATAACTCAAAAAATAAATATTCGATTGAATTGAAGCTTGGTAACTAGTAGTAGAAAATCAACACAAAGACGTGTTTAAAATTCTGTAAGAACCGTACTCCTAGAAAATTTGAAAAAAATGACGAAAAAAAAAATTTTAAAAACCGCGCCTCCAGAAAATAAAAAAAAAATCACGAAAAAAAAATTGGTTCAAGCACTGACGTTAAGTCAGAAGCTTTTGCGCGTATGTTCTATTGTCCATTCTTCTGTATTGGACACCCTTAATCGAATTTACCATGGTTAATTATGTCGTCCATTCTCCTGTATTGGACACTTAATTCGAATTTACCATGGTAAATTTGAATTAAGAGTGTCCAATACAGTCATGTCATCCATTCTCCTGTATTGGACACTCTTAATTCAAATTTACCATGGTAAATTCGAATTAAGTGTCCAATACAGGAGAATGGACGACATAATTAACCATGGTAAATTCGATTAAGGGTGTCCAATACAGAAGAATGGACAATAGAACATACGCGCAAAAGCTTCTGACTTAACGTCAGTGCTTGAACCAATTTTTTTATTTATAGGTTCATTAGGCTGCACAGGAACAAATGATTCAGTTTTGAACTGCTTGGTAAATCTATTAAATTATCAATCAAATTCAAATGCCTTTGGATTTGCAAAAGTACTTCATTATATTATATATAATAATATAATTATTCATACTATTTTGGAGCCTGCTCATCATGGTACATAAAATTTGCGCAGACACATATTCTTTTGAATTTTTAGATTTATCGTTCCTTTCTAATGTTATCAAGATTGTTATCATCAGTTACTAATTGCTGTATTTCTGGCAATTAATTTTCTTTTTCAAGATTCATTACCAAATGAACATGTTTACAAATGATGTTTCGGATGGAAAAATCACTGCAGGTACAGGAATATGCGTGATAACAAATTTTACAAATCTCACACATTAAAACGCAACAGCTTTCAATCCGAAGTTTCTCATCTATACAATAAATTTCATCAGTTTCCTTTTTGTCAAACAGAGTACTGACTAGATATCGGTTTTTATTAACATTGTCAACATTAATAATGAAATCAGTTAATAGAGCAGCTCCTATGCCTCAATAAAATATTTTTTGTATGGATAGTGTGCTTATACCTTTGATGTTTTTTTATAATCCTATCAACAGGCTTATCTTTAATATATTTTAGGAGCACATGCAAACTTTCATCTAATCTTTTAACTTTTTTTCCATCAAAATAAAAATATTTAATTACTTTATGCATATATTCTAAACGCATATTTGTGTTTTTGCCACAATGTGCCCGGAAACAGTAAGCCCCACGATAATTATTCGAATAATTATATTGAGAATAATATATCCCAAAGTCATGGGTTTCATCTAAAAGTAGTTGTGAAATTGTATTTTGCAGACATTCAGCAAATATATCTACGTCAGTACACGGCTGCAAACATTTTACAAATTTATAAACCTCTGATCTTTATTATATATTTTTGATAAATTTTGCTGCCATGCACGGTCAATGTGCCATTAGCAAAATAACTGCTAGTCTACTGGTCCCATTATATTGCACCAAGCGCTGTAAAAGGTGTGGGCAATGTCAGTCATAAATACTTTTGGAGAAACTACTCCTAAATTCAATTTAATTATGTCAAAAAAAATTTCATGAATGTATGTCCTTTCTATTACTAAACATAAAAGAAACCGGTAGTCCTTCACCAAATTCATCCACCACCATAATTGTTGTTAACTCAAAATCATAATTATTCAAGCCATGAGTCTCATCTAATGCCACTATATTGTTACCAAATTTCTCAATCATTTTTTTTTTGAAAATCTGTCATCATAATTAAACAAAAATCTGTACTACACAACTTAAGCATGCATAAATAATTCTCCACCTCTACCCCCTGTTGTTTATAATACAATATACCTACAATTATTTTCTTCTTTCCTACATTGATTGACCCACAAATTGACTGATATAGCATCATTATCATGCTTAACTCCCTCTGCTATGTTAATATGATATGATGTTTTGATATTCTGAATATCTTTTCTTGATATTAAATCTTCTCGATTTAAACTTTCTTCATTAATTTGATCACGATATGAATCTAGAATCCTAAAAATTAAGTAAAAAAAATTCAAATCGGAATCTTTTAGCTGCATTTCGATATTCGATTAAGGTTTTAATGGTTAGGTACATGGTTTTCAGTCCTACCACTCCAACGTTGATGGTGGGACTCCCAATGTTAGTTTAGATGCTACTATTGATTTATCCATTTGTGGAAACCTTAAATGTTGCAAGTCAAGTGCATGTCCATAGTGTGTTTTAATCACTAAATCAACAAACACGTACGACTACGAGTAATTTCCCTGATCGACAGCATATATTCCTTGTCTAGGATTGACAGCCTACTCTGAAAATTTCAACTGCCTAGCTCATTTTGTTCGTGAGTTACTGTAGAAAAAAAATTTAAAAATTTTTTAAATTTTTTTTTGATACTTTACGGCAACCCTATCAATACAAAACTTTGCATGCATATAAAGGTCATTATTCTACAATTTGATGCTAAATTTCAGATAGACTCGTACGAGATATTTACGCTACAAACCTACCCTGAAAATTTCAATCCTCTAACTCCTTTCCTTCGAGAGTTACGTGTTAACGGCCGGACGGACGGACGGCTGGACAGAATCGATTTCGACCACGGATTCTTGATCAGTGAGTCGAATCAAATTGTCCAAGACCATTTTCAGCCAAAAATTCGAAAATTACAGACATTTGGGCACTCTGTTCCGAGGAACAAGAGCGCCAAAAATCTAGTTTATCTAACTTCAGATCTGAAAATATCTGTCTTAATACATCAAAATACTTCAGATACGCTATATTTGATTCTCTATGACCAACGAATGGTTTTAAATATCGATAGAAATGCATCTAAATATGTAACTGCTTTCCAAAATCCTCTGAAAACGCCAAATGAATTTCTGAAATCATTTTTTCACATTGAAAAAAATTATGATAAATTCTTGGAGATTAAAAGTTACTTAAGCATTTTGGCGCTCTTGTTATTGTTTGTTTTTGCGCGTATGTTCTGGGGAACATCGCGCCGTTATCATTTTGCCCAAATGTCTGTAATTTTCGAATTTTTCGCCGAAAATGGTCTCAAACGATTGGGTTCGACTCCCTGATGAAGAATTTGAGGTCAAATTTGATTCTGTCCGTCCGGCCGGCCGGCTGGCCGTCGCCACGATAACTTGAGAACAGAAAGAGATAGCGACTTGAAATTTTCAGGGTAGGTGGCGCATCCCAATACGACGGACAAGTTCGTTAATGGGTATAATCGGCCCGATGGTTTCCGAGAAATAATTTTGTTTTCAACCATTTCAGGTCAGGTTGTGCATCTGAATGCGACAATAACTCGAAAAATACAAAACCGATATAATTCAAACATTATTAACGTTATTAGAGAAGGCGATTCTTCTTCAAGAGATGCATGCGCCCGCAGAGGAGTATATTTGTGAGAGGAGACTTTTCAAAGGTTATGTAGGTATTATTTTTAATATGATATCGCTGAAATTTTGCCGAAGGCTTCAAAACTTAACTTAAAATTAACCACACTTGCTGATCTTGTGAGGTGAGAGGCTCATTTGTCGATATTAAATCTCGTGATGGGTAGATAGGCATTTTAGGCCAGTTTTTCTATCACTAATGAGAATATATCTTTATGTTTCACCTCAACACCTTTAGATCTATCCATGGACATTTATTGGTTAAGATTAAGTAATTGAATAGTACTGGGATTCAATTGAATTTCATTCAATATGTTAGTAACTAAACTTTTTTTTTTTTAATTTTCCTTACTTTGATTGCTTAAATATGACATTAATTCCAGTAATACTTTTCTAGAATAATTATTACCTATGTATTCTTCTCCCAAAGAAGAATTGTAGGTAGACAATGTGTTAATTGTTCCATCATTGCATTCTATCCTGACTTCACGAAAAAAAAAATTGGTCCAAGCACTGACGTGAAGTCAGGAGCTTTTGCTCTTAATCGAATACACCATCGATTAAGAGTGTCCAATACAGGAGAACAGACAATAGATTTAACCATGGTAAATTCGATTAAGAGTGTCCAATACAGGAAAATGGACAATAGAACATACACACAGAAGCTCCTGACTTCACGGAAAAAAAATGGTTCAAGCACTGACGTGAAGTCAGGAGCTTTTGCGCGTATGTTCTATTGTCCATTCTCCTCTGTATTGGACACACTTAATCGAATTTACCATGGTGAATTCTATTGTCTATTTTCCTGTATTGGACACTCTCAATCGAATTCACAATGGTAAATTCGATTAAGTGTGTCCAATACAGGAGAATGGACAATAGAACATACGCGCTAAAGCTCCTGACTTCAAGTCAGTGCTTGAACCAATTTTCTTATCATATAGAATATTTCCGATTTCGGTCAATCCTCGAAACTTGGGTACCCTATATTATTATATCTGGATAAAAATATCGCTTAACTTTCAATCAAACCTAAATATATGGGTCCCAATTCTTTAAAATAAGTCCATAAGTATCATATTTACCTCGCCTTGACCCGTGATAGGTACTAAATTGATTTGAAATCATGTTTTAAATAGTGACCGACCGAAAGTTCGGTTTCGGTTTCGGTTTCGGCCAGTTTCGGCCAAGAAATCTAGTTTCGGCCTTAGTTTCGGTTTCGGCCCAAAATGGCCGAAACTTTCGGCCGGGCCGAAACTTGACTGTTCGTGAATTATCCTGGTCATTTGGCCAGGAGTTAAAAGTAGGTATACATAATTGTCGTACAAGTTATTGTAATCTATCTTTGTTAAGACTGAGAATTCATGAGAATTCACTTTAATGATTATTAATTGGATTACATAGGGTGATTCCAAATAAGACGTGAAACTTGGAGGAGGAGTTAGTATGTCTCATTAGCTGTTGTTTCATACATATGTATTAATAACCGAAAATCAACAGTTTTTGGAGTTCGGGTGATTTTTAAAAGATTTCTGAACTAAGTTCATATTTCGTCAATTTTTTCTACGTTGACCAAATTTGATGATAATTTTGGTTTATTTTAATCAGAAAAGGATATGATATGTACGAAAAAATCGAAACTATGCTGTATGGGAGGTTGAAAAAGAATGTATGATCATGATTTTGTATGATTTGAAATGTGCTATATGAATAAATGAAAAATCAATTTCTAATATCAAATTGTCTGCAACTTTCGAATTTCACAATTTTGTATGCCAAAATTATTTTAAAAACTTGCCAAATTCCTTCTTAATTCTATAAAAGATTTCGTTAGATTGCATATCTAGTTTCGTTTCAGCAGATTTTTTACAAGCAACCTTTTGAATGTCCGGCACATAAAATAGTGAATGTGAAAGACAGGCGGAAAATAACAACTGAAGATATCAGAAAGACGGCATGTGCTTGCCTATATGGAATGGTGGAACATAATTTATGAATACATTTTCTAATGAAATTTCGAGCTCAATTGCAACAAAAAAATATTGAATTCGTTATTTTTCTCTATTTGCTTCTTACATCCCCTTTCAAATCATACTAATTCTTTTTCATCAGAACCAGAACTCAAATATCTCGGAAACTGTTGATTTTTCGTCATCAATAAAAATGGCTCAAACCACAGCAAATTATCCATACTAACACCTCCTCCAAGGTTGACGTCTGATTTGGAATTACCCTGTATACTTCGACTGATTATTTTTTTAACTTGGTAATACCAAAATAATAAATAAAGATATCAAAAAAGTTTTCTTTTTATTTTATTTAACACTGCTTAACTGTTTTTATGTATATGCAAATAAAATTGTAAAAAATAGAGTAGATTTCAGTATGCAATATAAAGTTTCGGTTTCGGTTTCGGTTTCGGCCGAAACTGAGACGCTGGCCGAAAGTTCGGTTTCGGTTTCGGTTTCGGCTGAAAAACCAGTTTCGGTCGGACACTAGTTTTAAACAATTTGCTCTTCCCTTCTAAGATAACATGACCGCAGATATGACATTTGTAATTCTATGATCATACAATTCGATCAACTTCACATCATAAATCATATAGACCTTCGACAAGTTAGTAGGTCGAGTGTAATACGGTGGACCCGTACACTATAATCTTTGTAATATTTCAGTATTTTGTCAATAAGTTTAAATCTAGAACATGGCTGTAAAATTAGATTTTGAAGGCTCTTGCTTCAGCGATATCTGACGAATAGTTTCTCAGAATATTTTAAGGAATTCTAGTCATACGATCCTATCAAATTTTGCAAGTCTTCGTATCGAGCTTTAATTCGAACATATCAGTAATTTTTGAGTTATTTGTGAAACAAAATTTCAGATGGCTTTAACTCCGAAACCAGTTGGGAGTTGAACGGTGCATTTGGACTTCAAATCTGGTCATTGCGTTAGAGAGCAATCGTGCTTACGGACGGCCAGCCGTCCGATACTTCGAACCAGATATACCTCAAAAACGGTATCTCAGAGGGCTTTTGAGTTTTTGGCGAGTAGACTTTATAATTTTCTACCGCTGGATATTAGGAATTCGTTCTCTTCATCGGTATTCAGGAGAAAAGTGAAGCTCTTTCTGATGGACCAACCTAGGCAAGGGATATCTGGCCTTTCCAAATTCAATTGAATATATGTTAAGGTGTTTGTCGACGTGTTTTGAACTTGCACTCTCAAAAAGCTCGAAAAAATACTTTGTTAAAAAAATATATACAGGGTTACAGAGTAAGTCGTACTTATTATTCAGGTCATTTCTGATGAATTTGTTCCTATAATATGTTCTCCGAAGTTTAACCGTTATTGAGATATTGAATTTTTGAGATTTTTTTTAAATCCTTCATTTAATGGCTTTTTATCGATTTTTAGAGCTCCTAGGGTCCGTTTGTTTGATATATCTAGTTAGACGGGATGTCAATAGATAAAAATGATCAACAAAAACTGAACCTACTACTAACAGCTTAAACAGACTGCTTGACAAAGGTTGGAATTGAAGAATTTTCATTGAATGTTTTTAACTTTGAAGCGCATTTCTCCAAAAAAATGTGTGTAAGTTATTCTGCAGATGCTTTCAAAAATTTGTTGGTCTCTTCAGCTGTTCAAAAAGGTATAACACTTGCTATTAAATAGGTAAAACATTGACCAAATTACAGTTGAGGTAGTAGAGGGTACATTTTTAGTTTGAGGTAAGAGAAGCAAATAATACGTAAATAAAACACAAAGAAACAGAACAATATTTTTGGCGCTCTAGTTCCTCGGAACCGAGTGCTTATCAATTTGTCCAAATGTCTGTAAATTTCGAATTTTTCGATGAAAAAGGTCTTAAACGATTTGGTTTGACTCACTGATCTCTAAGAATCCGTGGTCGAAATTCATTCTGTCTGGCCAGCCGGCCGTAGGCATGGTTACTCTCGAACGGAATGAGCTAGACAGTTGAAATTTTCAGAGTACGTTTGGGAGTAAATATCTCGGCTAAATTCGTTATTGGGCGAAAGCGGACAGATGGTTTCGGAGTAACAAAAAAAAAAATTTTTTTACATGACAAATTCCAAATTAAATTTTTTTCAATATGCAGTTTAACCATAAGAATCGATTGATATCATTTTTAACTCTAACAAGCTAATACTTTCGGAAATATGATTTTTCAAAATTTCAATATAAATCGTATTTCTATGTTTTCACAGAATGATATAATTATTCTGTGGGTATTCTATGAATTGTTATAATGTCAACTTATTTTCCTGAGACATGTAGTTGTCTAATTCATTCATTCCAGCAATCATAGAAATATGAGAATTATAATATAATATCATACTTTTTGTTGGTTGATATTTTCATGCCGATGGTCAATCCATATGATGATGGGACAGGTAATGTTAAGTTAATAATATTGAGTTCAGAATATCTCCTCTAAAAACAAAACTGGAATATTGGTGTGTTGGAGTGGATTTGAGGAAAGATATATATTATCGTTCATCATAGAATTGAGGAATAAATATCTCGGATGAGTTCGTTGTTGGGTAAAATTCGTATATTGGTTTTGGATTGATAATTTTTGGCACTCTTGTTGAACTTAAATTCTTCTATGATGTTTGAATTCAATTTCTGCTAAGATGAAGTTCATTCATAAGAATCCATTGATATAATTCCCAACTCTGAGAAACCAATACTGTCGGAGATATAATTTGTCTGTTTTTAACTTCAACAAGCTTATACTTTCGGAGATATGATTTTTCGAAATTTCAATAATGAATCGTACTTCTATGTTTTCACAGAATGCTATAATTATTCTATCTAAGCTTTATTAAATGCTCTGTGTTCATACTCGTACATGTCATCCTGTTCTATAAGAGAGAGTCAGCTATTTTAATTTGATTTCTTCCATGGTGCAGTTCTCATTCTCAGATTGCTCATTTAATATTGATAAATAACTATTATTTGATTTGAATTTCCTTTATGATGCAGTTCTATCATAAGAATACATTGATATAATTCTCAACGCTGAGAAACCAATACTTTCGGAGATATAATTTGTCTGTTTGAACTAGAGCGCCAGAAAGCTCTTGTCCTGGCTTGAACCAATTTTTATAACTCCTGTTCGACATGGCCACCGCCATTTTTCACACAAATTATCATTCGTTTCTTTAAATTACTTTTCACGACAGAAGTTTGCAGGCTCCACCTCATTTCCTCAGCTGCTCAATAATCCTCTGTCCCAGAATATTGACATTTGCAGTCGGCATCATTTGGTCATACACCAGGCTTTTCATATGACCCCACACATAAAAATCCATCGCCGTTGAATCGGGGCTCCTCGCCGGCCATGCTATGGGTCCGCCTATCCCAATCCATTTTTTTGGATACTTCTCGTCCAACCATGCTCGAACACTTCTTAAGTAGTGCGCCATCATGTTGAAAGAACTTGTCTCCTCTCACTGTAATAGGCAAGTCTTCCCTCAAAAAGTTTTCATATGTTTCGCCATCCAAATTATCGGGCAGGAAGTATGGCCCTATCAAGTAATTTGATATGATGGCCATCCACACGTTTGGACTCAATCTCCTTTGTGCAGTTAGAAGATGCAACAGTCCAAAAACCCAAGCCAAATCGCGTTTTTACAGAAAATTGTCGAAGAGCACGGGAAATACATCTACCACAGAAGAAACATGGATAAATTGAAATTAGTAATCATTGAAATGAATATCTTCAATTAATAGTCACACAGAACCTTCTTCGGGCAAACTTCTGTTGAGAAAAGAGATTTTAAAAAATGGGTGCAAGCCCTGTGGACAGGAGTGTTCTGGCGCTCTAGTTCAAACAGACAAATTATATCTCCAAAAGTATTGGTTTCTCAGAGTTGAGAATTATATCAATGTATTCTTATGATAGAACCTCATCATAAAGGAAATTCAATTCAAATAATAGTTTATTTATCAAGATTAAATGAGCAATCACCATGGAAGAAACCAAATTAAAATAGCTGAAATGAATTTGACTCTCTCTTATAGAATAGGATGAAATGTACGAGTATGAACGCAGATCATATAATAAAGCTTAGATAGAATATTAATAGCATTCTGTGAAAACACAGAAGTACGATTCATTATTGAAATTTAGAACTTCATCTTAGCAGAAATTGAATTCAAACATCATAGAAGAATTTAAATTCAACAAGAGTGCCAAAAATGATCAATCCAAAACCAATAGACGAATTCTACCCAACAACGAACTCATCCGAGATATTCATTCCTCAATTCTATGATGAACGATAATATATATCTTTCCTCAAATCTACTCCAATACACCAATATTCCAGTTTTGTTTTTAGTTGAGATATTCTGAACTCAATATTATTAACTTACCATTACCATTCCCATCATCATATGGATTGACCATCGGCATGAAAATATCAACCAACAAAAAGTATAATATTAAATTAGAATTCTCATATTTATAGGATTGCTGGAATGAATCACAATGAGACAACGTCATGTCTCAGGAAAATAATTTGGCATTATAACAATTCATAGAATACCCACAGAATAATTCTGTCATTGTGTGAAAACGTAGAAATACGATTTACATTGAAACTTTGAAAAATCATATCTCCGAAAGTATTAGCTTGTTAGAGTTAAAAATAATATGAATGGATTCTTATTGTAAAACTGCTTATTGAAAAAATTTAATTTGGAATTTGTTTTGTAAAAAAAAATTTTTTTTTTGTTACTCCGAAACTATCTGTCTGATTTTGCCCAATAACGAACTCAGCCGAGATATTTATCTCCCAAACCTACTCTGAAAATTTCAACTGTCTAGCTCATTCCGTTCAAGAGTTATCGTGCCTACGGCCGGCCGGCCGGACCGGCCGGACAGAATGAATTTCGACCACGGATTCTTGATCAGTGAGTCGAACCAAATCGTTTAAGACCATTTTCATCGAAAAATCCGAAAATTACAGACATTTGGGCAAATTGATAAGCACTCAGTTCCGAGGAACTAGAGCGCCAAAAAGATAATGTGTAAGAAATGGCGGCGGCCACATCGTAGAAGAGTTATAAAAATATTGTTCTGTTTAATTTTGTTTTATTTACGTATTATTAGCTTCTTTTCACTCAAACTGAAAATGAACCCTCTGCTACCTTTACTGTAAGTTAAAAACATTCAATGAAAATTCTTCAATTTCAACCATTGTCAAGCAGTTTGTTTGGGCTGTTAGTAGTAGGTTCAGTTTTTGGCGCTCTAATTCCTCGGAACTGAGTGCTTGTCAATTTGCCCAAATGTCTGTAATTTTCGAATATTTCGATGAAAATGGTCTTAAACGATTTGGTTCGACTCACTGATCAAGAATCCGTGGTCGAAATTCATTCTGTCCGGCCGGTCCAGCCGGCCGGTCCAGCTGGCCGGTCCGGCCGGCCGGCCGTAGGCACGATAACTCTCGAACGGAATGAGCTAGAGAGTTGAAATTTTCAGAGTAGGTTTGGGGGATAAATATCTCGGCAAAGATCGTTACTGGGCAAAATCGGACAGAAGGTTTCGGAGTAATAAAAAAAAAAATTTTTTTTTACAAAACAAATTCCAAATTAAATTTTTTTCAATATGCAGTTTAACCATAAGAATCGATTGATATCATTTTTAACTCTAACAAGCTAATACTTTCGGAGATATGATTTTTCATAATTTCAATGTAAATCGTATTTCACAGATTGATATAATTATTCTATTCTATGTATGAATTTTCATAATGTCAACTTGACAGAAGGGAATATTGTAACTTCAAAAATATTGGGGTTGAAATACTCGTATTTTAGCGATGCAACGGGGACCTCACCCGAAAATGTTTGAAAATATCACGTAAATATTGAAAGCATAATTCTGTAGTTCGAGAGAGGAGAAAATTTGGTGAACGTAGATCAGGAAATTTTTGATCGATTACAAGGTAATTTTTTATTTATTACTCATCTTCTTTCATATTATTACTCATCTTCTTTCATACATGTTTTATGGAATACCTACTATTTGTAGGTACTTTAAACCTGTTTTGGGCAATTGTCATACGAAACTTGTTTTTTTGGCGCTCTAGTTCCTCGGAACAGAGTGCTTATCAATTTGCCCAAGTGTCTGTAATTTTGGAATTTTTGGCTGAAAATGGTCTCAAACGATTTGGTTCGACTCACTGATCAAGAATCCGAGTGCGAAATCGATTCTGTCCGGCCGGCCGACCGGCCGTAGGCACGATAACTCTCGAACGAAAGGAGTTAGCGGATTGAAAATTGCAAGGTGGTTTTGGAGCGTAAATATCTCGGACAAGTTCGTTCGATCTATCTGAAATTTAGCATCAAATTGTAGAATCATGACCTTTATACGCATGTGAAGTTTTGTATTGACCAGATTACCGCAAAGTGTAAAAAAAAAATTTTGAAAATTTAAAAAAAGTTTTTCCACAATAACTCTCGAACGGAATGAGCTAGGTAGTTGAAATTTTCAGAGTAGGTTAGGGAGATGAATATCTCGGTTAAGTTCGTTATTGGGCAAAATTGGCCAGATTTAATTCGATTTCTTCCATGGTGCAGTTCTCATTCTCATGATTGCTCATTTAATCTTGATAAATAAACTATTATTTGAATTGAATTTCCTTTATGATGCAACTCTATCATATATATACATTGATATAATTCCCAACTCAGAGAAACCAATACTTTCGGAGATATAATTTGTCTGTTTGAACTAGAGCGCCAGAAAGCTCCTGTCCACAGGGCTTGAACCCATTTTTGTTGATCATTTTCATCAACTGACATCCCGTCTAACTAGATATATCAAATAAACGGACCCTAGGAGTTCTAATCCTAGAAAAAATCGATAAAAAAGCCAAAAAATTAGGGATTTAAAAAAAATATCTTAAAAATTCAATATCTCAATAACGGTGAAATTCCGGAAACATATTATAGGACCAAATTCATCAGAAATGACCTGAATAATAACGTCCTTCAATATTCATTACGACTTACCCTGTAACCCTGTATATCTAAAAAAAAAAATTGAATAAAACAAAAATTGTTGTTTGTTACATATGGTGCCTTTATTATTTTATTATGTTGTTTTGATTAAGCAGTTGGAATTTAATTTAATTTCGGTGGTTCACCCCACGGACAGGCTAAGCCTTTGTGGGAATCACTATTATATTGTACCTGTATAATATATGCAAATAATTTTTTTTTTCCGCTCGACAGGAAAAACCTTTTATAGGCCCGCCCTGAGAGTGTCCGCTTCTCTCAGGAGTGTGAGACTCCAGTTGTTGATTGGTTACTCACTAAAAAACCTCTCGCACGTTCCTTGGAGTAGTTCTTCGTCCTGCCCTTACAGCGTCCCTTAACAAAAGAGATATGCTGCATGCGGCCTTCACAGTTGATGGGACCTGATGACTCAGAGTGATCCGAGCAAAACCGCCTTCTGCATTCTATGCGCTGAATCCTCGGCCAGAGATTTGCAGGCCGGAATAATCTTCAATTCGGTCACGTAGTTCACTCTCATTCCGCATAGGCATTCTATGATTAGTACGACCATTCTAACCTTATGCCTTGGATACAGGATCCCCAGTTCGAACATTGAATCCTTGTATTTTTCCCTCTTCTGTTCTTCTTTCATCACCACATTATTTTCTGCTGGGGAGGAATATTCGACGACAAACAATTCCTTGAGTCCTTTGTCCAGCAAGAGTATATCTGGCTTCATGGCGTAGATCTGCAGAGTTGTTGGAATCACATAGTTCCAGTAGATGCGAGCTCTGTCATTTCCAACAACTGCTTCCATTTCCAGAGGCAGATATGGTAGCACTGGTTCGTTGTCTATACCATAATCCTCTCTTAGATGGAAGTAGAGAATTCGGAGTGCTGCATTGTGCCTTTCCGCATATCCTATTGGAGCATGGACTCTGCAAGCAGACAGAATATGCGTAACAGTTTCCTGCTGGCTGTGGCATGCTCTGCACGCTGTTGGGGTGTTCACCTTCATGATGTTCTTTTTATACCATCTTGTATTTATCCACACATCTTGACAAGCCATAACGAATCCCTCCGTTTCCGACTTGAGCCCAGCGGCGAAGGATAATTCTTCCGACAGGCCCTGATCTTTCAAACTCCTGAAGAATATGGAGTGTAGGTGTTTACTCATGTATCTTCGAGCAATGTCTTCAGCTGTGCCTGTCTTATCTCTCTGCCAACTCTTTTTTGGTCTGTTGGCGTGATAGGGGTTCCTGCTAGCTCATGATCGATGGATATGCCAGTTATACTGAGCTTCACCAAAGCTCTCTGACCAGCCCTAAATATGAAAGCTCCTTGGTTCCTTATTACATGGTATTGTATCGAGACGCTACACATGACGGTCGAGTTGTTGTGGCGCTCTAATTTCGAAGTGAATATATCACGAAATAAGACGGGGTTAATATTGATTTTTGTATCGATCGATGTGATTTTCCGCAATCTGGGTGATCGTCTTCTTGAATCCGGAAATTTTTATTGTGAAGATGAAGACTTGTGGAGGGTGTACAAACTCTCTTACAAAGAAATCGCCAGGCGTTCAGTGCGGAGGTACTTGTAATAATTTTTTCCATGCCAACGGCCGGTGCTCAGATGTGGCAAAAAATCAGCTGAATGTTATTGCTGGACTTCCCGGTGGCATGTGGTTGTGCACCGGTTGCCGATCGCCGAAGAGAACTGGTGAATCAGCCTCTGTGTCATTTTATGACTCAGAGGATGAGGATATTGGCGCCGACAGCAATGAGTCTGAAGGTATCAAAAACCTAGCAGAAATTATTAAGGCCCTCAATAAAAACGTAGGTGAATCTGTGTCTCAGTTGAGTTCTGCTCGGATAAAATAACTGACTTCGAGCGGAAATTATCGAAAGTGGATGAGCTTATCAAGCTTACTAACGACTTGAAGTCAGAGAATGTATCCCTGAAGAAAGATGTTCTTAGTTTAAACCAGAGATTGGACATCCTGGAACAACACTCAAGAAACAAAAATGTTGAGATAATGGATGTGCCCGAGAAGAAAGGTGAAAATCTGATAGATATAATGGCTAACATCGGATCTTTCATGAAACATGAAATAAAACCTGAGCTGTTGGATTCTGTTACACGTGTACCAACTAGAACGCCAAATAAAGCTAAAAACATTGTGGTGAAATTTAGAACAAAAAAAAAGCACTGACATGAAGTCAGTACTCTTTGGCGCGCGTGTTCACGGTGGCTAATTTGAATTGAATGATGAGTACTTCAAGTTCAGTGGATAGAGCGAGCCGAAGATCTACCCAAAGGATAGTGGACACCATTCACTGTTGGTTCAAAAATTAACAGTGCTGTATCTAAGCTGCCATCAGGAAAGAGTAACAAAGTTGGAAAAGAACACAACTGACCCTCCTTAGTCGCACAAGCTCCTAGAAGATTTGGGAGGGTCAGTATAATCCTAATCATGTTTATAGCACGCGCGCCAAAGCAGATTGACTTATTACACTTTTTCTTTCATTGTTAATTCACTCTGCTTTTGCGCGCGTGCTATAAACATGATTAGGATTATACTGACCCTCCCAAATCTTCTAGGAGCTTGTGCGACTAAGGAGGGTCAGTTGTGTTCTTTTCCAACTTTGTTACTCTTTCCTGATGGCAGCTTAGATACAGCACTGTTAATTTTTGAACCGACAGTGAATGGTGTCCACTATCCTTTGGGTAGATCTTCGGCTCGCTCTATCCACTGAGCTTGAAGTACTCATCATTCAATTCAAATTAGCCACCGTGAACACGCGCGCCAAAGAGTACTGACTTCACGTCAGTGCTTTTTTTTTTCAAGTTCCTTCAACAAATATAGCTATCAATACAGTTTGGCTGTTAGCTTTACCGTAGATCAAAAAAAATTGCGGTTGTGGGACCTCCGTTAGGAAAGCAATTGCCTCTTCTCCAAATCCGAATGTATTTTAATATAGATCTACCGAATATAGTTATTTATAAATTCACCTCAGGGCTACCATACAGACATTTAAACTCAGAAACAACGCTATTTCCCCCAAACTGACTTGTGTCCGTGCACTGAATTGACATGAATATTCTTTTAAAACCTCACAATATCGGCTCATTACTCCCAACATAACCCAAACAACCCAAAACCATTCACTTCTCGTCTGCGCATGCGAAATATACTCGTGGCTGCAAGTCCTCCCAAAATTACACACCTCACAAAAAACTCCAATTCTCCAACACTAGTGGTTCAGGAGATATCGCTTCTTAAATACACGCATGCGCAGACCCTCACCAGGGGATTCTATAGAGGAATAGCACCCGCCACCCCAAAATCCCAATCCTCTCTGACGAAAGCACCAGCAGTTAGATCACTGATGGTCTGCTCATGCGCATAACGAAAAATGCCCGTAAGGGGTAACATCAATTTCGAAATTAGCCCCAGGGCCACGGTACGGGCACTTTAACTCAGCAACAACGCTACATCCCCCAAACTGACTTGTCCTTGCACTGAATTGCCATGAATATTCTTTTGAAACCTCACAATATCAGCTCAGCACTCCCAACATAACCCATACAACCAAAAACAGTCACTTCTCTTCTGCGCATGCGCAATCTACTTGCGGCTAAAAGTCCTCTCGAAATCACACACCTTACAAAAAACTCCGATTCTCCAACACTAGTGTTCAGGAGATATCACATCTTTAATCCACGCATGCGCAGACCCTCAACAGGGGATTCTATGGAGGAATAGCATCCGCCACCCCAAAACCCCAAGCCTCTCTGACGAAAACACCACCAGTTAAATCACTGATGGTCTGCTCATGCGCATAACGAAAAATGCCTGTAAGGGGTAACATCAATTTCAAAATTAGCCTCAGGGCCACGGTACGAACACTTTAACTCGGAAACAACGCTACATCCCCCAAACTGACTTGTTCTTGAACTGAATTGCTATGAATATTCTTTTAAAACCTCACAATATCGACTCAGCACTCCCAACATAACCCATCCAATTAAAAAACAGTCACTTCTCTTCTGCGCATGCGCAATCTACTCGCGGCTAAAAGTCCTCTCAAAATAACACACCTTACAAAAAACTCTCCAACACTTCTCCAACACTAGTGGTTCGGGAGATATCGCATCTTTAATCTACGCATGCGCAGACCCTCATCAGGGATCTGGATACTATGGAGGAATAGCATCCGCCACCCTTAACCCCAATCCTCTCTGACGAAAACTACAGCAGTTAAATGACTTCTCATCTGCGCATGCGCACAACGAAAAATGCCCGGAAAAGGCAGCATGAACCTCAGAAAAATAGGTTTCGGCATTTTAAGCAAAGTATTCCGCAAAATAGTAGTAATTTTTTGATTTTTTTCATGTCACGTGATCTTCACGAAATTTTGCAAAAGTGTAGGCATTAGTCTTTTGCATCTAACTACAGAGTTTCAATTTAATCAGATCAGTATTTTTCGACTTATCGTGAAAACAAAATTTTAAAATTTTTGAAATTTTTTTTTGCCGTTTAGGGCCGTCCGGTCATAACAAAACTTCGCAGGCATATAAAGGTCATGATTCTACAATTTGATGCCAAATTTCAGAAAGATCGAGTAATCGGTTCCGGAAATATTCATAAAAAACGTTTTGACTAAAAACGGCCTTAACTCCGAAACCGCTTGGTGGATTTCGCCCGTTAACGAACTTGTTCGAGATATTTGCGCTCCAAAACTACCCTGCAAATTTCAAGAGAGTTATCATGCTAACGGCCGGCCGGCCGGCCGGACCGGACGGACAGAATTGAATTTGACCTCGAATTCTTCATCAGGGAGTCGAACCCAATCGTTTGAGACCATATTTTTGTACTTTATACCTACATTACCTACTGCCAGATATAGCTAGGGTACCTCGGATTTGCTAAGCCCGTACTCTGAGACATATCCCAGAACCTCTGCGGGGGCAAATAAATTATTACCGTAGAGCGGTGTGACTTTGCACTACTTTTCATAGTTTTCTCGTTGTAACTTTTTTAGTTTTACGTAAAATGAGTCCTTTGTAAACTATGTATAATTTCAACATTTTAGCCATCTACTGCTGTTGTTAGAAATATAAGAACAGGTATGCAACATTTTTTTTTAATTTTCAAGTCACCCGCACATCGGTGTGAGCTTGCCAATGCCTTTGAAATCCGTTTGTTGGTAATTTAATGAAGTGTAAGGGTAAAAGGCTGAAAGGGTGTCTTTGATACAAAAAAGGTTTTTTTGAATTTGTTGAAAAAGACAAGGTTGCTATTAGAGGCGAACAAAACAACAAATTATAGGAAAATAAAATCTATTATATTTAAAAAAATGGTTTCAAGCCCTGTGGACAGGAGCTTTCTGGCGCTCTAGTTCAAACAGACAAATTATATCTCCGAAAGTATTGGTTTCTCAGAGTTGGGAATTATATCAATGTATTCATATTATAGAACTGCATCATAAAGGAAGTTCAATTCAAATGATAGTTTATTTATCAAGATTAAATGAGCAATCATGAGAATGAGAACTGCACCATGGAAGAAATCAAATTAAATCTGGCCAATTTTGCCCAATAACGAACTTAACCGAGATATTCATCTCCCTAACCTACTCTGAAAATTTCAACTACCTAGCTCATTCCGTTCGAGAGTTATATCTATGTCTATGGATGAAAAGCAGTCTCACTACTCTCAGATCTCTTACTTCATGTTCCGTTCCGCAATGTAAGACTTTTCTGAGAAAAACTAAACAACTGAGATATTTCTCACTTCGCTCACAATTCTTCGATTGATTAGATAATGACATTTCTCAGGAAAATAATTTGACATTATGACAATTCATACATAGAATAATTATATCATTGTGTGACAACGTTGAAATACGATTTATTATTGAAATTTTGAAAAATCATATCTCCGAAAGTATTAGCTTGTTAGAGTAAGTAAAGTAAAGTAAAGTAAAGTAAAGTTTATTAATCCAAGAGACCATATACAATGGCATAGGACACGTCAGGTCCAGCAATACAATAGAATGAATAAAACACAACTATAGAACTATCGAAATGAATATGCAAACATACAAATAAAACCTTACATATCCAGATACATACATTTGTACACAAGGAAAACTAAATATGATCCGTCAAGTAGCTATCCACGTTATAGTAACATTTTTCAATAAAAAAATCATTCAATTTTCTCTTATACAATTTTATATCCTCAATATTTCTCAGACCAGCAGGTAATTTGTTGAACAAATGAATACCAACATAGCTTGGATTGCTTTCTGTCGTGGATAGGTTGTGCAGTGGAAAAGCATATCGGTCCCCATACCTTGTAGAGTAATCATGATGAGCGTTGTTAGCTACAAAATTTTGTGGATTTTGTCGCACAAACAGTAAGACCTCTATAATGAATAGACAAGGCACTGTTAGAATTTTCAGCTCTCTGAATATACCTGCACATGATGCATATCTCCGAGCGCCAACAATCGTCCTCAATGCTCTCTTCTGCAATCTAAAAACCCTGACAGCAAAAGAAGAACGACCCCAAAAAATTATGCCGTACTTTACTCTAGAGCAAAAATACGCATAGTAAAACGATAACATGACTTGTCTGTTAGTAAATTTCTTCAGGTTATAAATTGCAAAACACGATGCTGACAATGACCCGCATAGAGCGTCAATATGTCCCTCCCAACTTAGGCTACTTTCCAAATGTAGTCCCAGAAATTTAACCCTGTCCACCTGATGAATGCTACTTCCCTGAATCTTCAACAAGCTACTTTCCGATGATGATTTGTTCCGCGGAGTAAAGTAAATGAACACAGTTTTCTGCTTGTTTATGAAAAGCTTGTTCTCATGAAACCATCTTACGAATTTATTCAGTATATATTGTGCGTATGCCAACATTTCTTCTTTAGTTTTTTTGGAACAAATGAAACTGTTATCATCAACAAACATAACAAGATTCTGCTGGTCATCCACGCTAGGGAGATCGTTCATAAAAAGCAAAAACAGCAAAGGACCCAGCACAGACCCCTGGGGTACACCTATATCTGTTGGTAAAACTTCAGAGTAAATTCCATTTATATCCACGAACTGTGTTCTGCCAGATAAGTAGCTTCTCAGCAGTTCCCCGATCTTACCCCTTAAGCCATAAGCATTCAACTTATCCAGCAAAAGGTCGCGATCCACAAGGTCGAAAGCTTTACTCAAATCCATAAATAGACCCAAGGTCTTCATTTTCTTGTCTAAATTAAGGTATACCTTGTTAACAAACTGATAAATAGCCGATGTAGTGGATCTACCCTTGAGAAAGCCATGCTGTGCCGCATGCAATACATTGTACTTATTTAGAAACTTCACTATTTTGTTGAAAATTATTCTTTCCACTATCTTTGACAATATAGAGAGCAATGCAATTGGTCGATAATTCTGAATGTCTTCTTTTTTTCCTTTTTTGTATATGGGAATGATTTTCGCAGCTTTTAACGGTTCTGGGAATACACCCTCTGTTAGTACCATATTTATCAAAAACGTTAGTGGTCCAACTATGAATTGAACACAATTTTTAAGCATTCCAGTAGATATTTCATCCACTCCAACAGAATTAGAATTTTTCAGATTTCTTATGACATCTATTACATCCTGCTCAATTATCGGCGTCAAAAACATGGTGTGAAGTAGCAGACAGTATGGCAACGAACAACCAGGCTGAACATCCGGCAATCTCTGTCCCAGATCTTTAGCTACACCAGAAAAATGTCGATTGAAGCTATTAGCGATTTCAACGGGGTCATCAACTACTTCATTATGTTGAATGATTTTATTGATTCTACGATTATTATTCATTTTGTTGCCAATATTATCCTTGATTATTTTCCATGTTATTTTAGATGCATTATCAGATTCCATGAACGTTTTTATGTTATGTAGTTTTTTTGCCTCAGAAATGACTTTTCGATAGATTTTTTTATATCTTTTATAATACTTCAAGATGGTTTCATCATAATTACTACCCAACACAATTTTATACCAGAGTTTCAAGTTTCGGGCCGACATGTGAATGCCGCGCGTAATCCAAGGCATTATCCGCGATTGATTTTTGACGACAAATTTTCTTAGGGGAAATGACAAATTAATATAATATTTCATAATTCCAATAAAGCATGAGAATGCTTCATTTATTCCCGTGCACTCATAAACTTCACACCATGTTTCCTGCCCAAGATAATTCCTAAAGGTCTCATGAGTTCCAGCAGTATATTTAATGTTACAAACTGGGCAGAATGATCTGACAGACAATTAAACAATACACAGCCACGTATATTGCAATCGGCACTATTCGTACTAATGTAGTCAATACCAGTTTTGGACGTTCTGGTAATTCTTGTGGGCAAGTTTACCAAATTTCTGATATTGTATGACGAGAACATATCAATAAGATTTTTTCGCAAATCTGTATTACACAAATTATCAATATTTAGATCACCACATAATATAAGTTCTGTTCTATTACATGAGCATGCCATACTTAGTACCTCTTCGAGTTGTTTCAGGAATAATCCAATATCCCCCTTTGGAGGTCTATACACTGACACAACAAAGAAGCAACCATTCTGTGTTGTTACCTTGATGCCACATATCTCAATCTCTCCTTCAATCGACAATTCCATGAACCTTGTCACATCCTCTACATTGGAAACAAAACCACTTCTACAAAATACTGCACTACCGCCGCAGGACTTCTTTTTCCTACAAAAGATGCTGCACAGTGTATAACCGCCAATATTTACCGCTTGAGACTCATCATCTGTGAGATAATGCTCAGTTAGACAGAGAATGTCAACTTGTTCACGATCCAACTCAACTTCACAAAGATCTATTTTATTACGTATAGAATTTACATTTTGATGCATTATTTTGAAGCAGTTTTTTTCAGGAAAATCATTCTCATGCACTGATTGCTATTCAGCATCAGTAACACTGGTAGGTAACATTTGGATGTTTCTTCTTTTGGCCTCAACCTTTTTCAAATAAACAGGACAATTGACACTAAATATACCATGATCAGCATTGAGATTCAATTTAAGTTTTTCTTTGGCAAATAAACAATTAGAACATCTGTAAAAGCCACTTTTGCAATCTTCAGTTTTATGTCCAGCTTGAGAACAACGCAAACATCTTTCCTCTGCTTGGCAGTCCCCTGCTTTATGGTCAAAATTTCCGCACCTGAAACATCTGAACACTGGTACATACTCATAGATCCTACAAACCGACCACCCAATGCTCAGTTTACCACTCTTCATCAGCAACTGGAAACTTCCTGGATCGCATTCCATTATTGCCATGAGAGTTAAAAATGATATCATTGGATTCTTATGGTAAAACTGCTTATTGAAAAAAATTTAATTTTGAATTTGTTTTGCAAAAAAAAAATTTTTTTTTGTTCCTCCGAAACCATCTGTCCGATTTTGCCCAATAACGAACTTGGCCGAGATATTTATCTGCCAAACCTACTCTGAAAATTTCAACTGTCTAGCTCATTCCGTTCGAGAGTTATCGTGCCTACGGACGGCCGGACCGGCCGGACAGAATGATTTTCGACCACGGATTCTTGATCAGTGAGGCGAACCAAATCGTTTAAGACCATTTTCATCGAAAAATTCGAAAATTACAGACATTTGGGCAAATTGATAAGCACTCAGTTCCGAGGAACTAGAGCGCCAAAATCAGTCCCTTTGTAAATAAACAATATAAATCCCTAAAGAAGGCTTTGTGAGATCAAATAAACTAGAAACATTTGCAAACACGTCCAAAAAACACAAGCTAATTAATATTATACGACCTGTCATCTTGAAGACGTTGGTTCTTCCAATGTTGTGACAACATACATTTCCTTGACGTATGATGTGTCCTCCATATTGCCATAGACAAATCTATTTTTCTTTTCCCTCAAATATTTTGCTACAAACCCATCATCATATGTTTCTAACTTCTCCAACATAATGTTTAACAATTTTCTTAGCAGGGCACGATACTATCACAAAACCACCATTACAGGGCTTTTTCTTGTTGATTAATGAAGTAGGAGGCAGATCATCTTTTTCAGTTTCATTTTCCAGAACCTTGAAACTGTTGGTTCCATTCAATATTTCATCTTGGTATGTGACAAAGTCCCCCGCAAAAGTGCAACAATAGAAAAATTTCCCGAAATCTAGAAACCCTCCCAACCAAATGCTTCAAGTTTTACGTGACCCTACATACATGTAAAGTAAGCTGCTAAATGTATTTTGATGTACCGCTTGTCATATTTTCTACAGAATCCTTAGTATTTCGCATTTATAAACACGTTAAAAATTACCCACTTACATAACACAGCATAGCACTCCATTCAACGCACGCCGAACGAGTGCGACCGTCGCAACCGGTGGAGGTATACCGTGGTTAACAGTTCCCATTCGAGCTGTCGGTGAGATATAGCCAACTTTACAAAAATAAAATGGAACTTGAAATATTAGGCAGTTTGGCAAAGTCACCTCCGTTGGCAAAGTCACACCGCTCTACCGTATTATTATTATTATTTACTGGTTCCACCGTTTATGTATGAATAAATAAAAATATGGCCCCGACCAATTTTTTTTTTGTCTCGGCGAAATGTGTCGGAGATGCTTTCGTGAATATCTCTGCATTCCTAACTACCGCAGAGTAATCATATTCAGCTTTTTCACTATAAATCCAATATACAACTCGCTATTTTATCGATACCATCCATCAAGGTATATATACTGTCGTTCTGAAATCGCCTTTATTACATCGCCGCCCAGTTTATGGTACCTCGTCTCTGGAGATCCCCGACCCCGTCCTTGGATCATTAGAACAAATACTTTAAGTGGCTTTCAACCTGATTAGCAACACGCAAACGTAATTCTAGAGGTTTAGGGTCCACCTTTTTGCTGGAATCTTTCCCTCAGGGAATTAGTGTTACGCAAACTAACTTTTTCAACGTCTTGTGATATATTGGTGGTAAATGAAGTAAACATATAGCACGAAGGAATTTTTTGAGTCGATTTTGATCAATAATATGAGATTAGGTACTGCAAAATGTGTTGATTCTATCAAAAAATCTGGCGGGCACGTAGAGCATGCATTAATTATTCGGAATTTGGAGAAGCTCGACCAACCCTGGACATGCGCTCGTCATGCATCAACGATATAGATAAACATGGGTTTTTTCTGTCATACTATTATTATTATTATTATATGTTTATTATCAATCTTTAACTTTCATAAGGTGTTAACATTTGATCTTAGTTTTAATATATAGGTAAACTTATAAAAATTAAAAAAAAAAAAAAAAAATAATAAACAAAAGTATACAGGGTGAGTCTTTGACCACTGCATTAATTTTAACCAAAGATTCCTCTCATCAAATGAAACACTTTTTTCATTTAACATTTTTCCAAATTCATCTCAGGTAAAAAGATACAGGCTGTTGAAATTTTGAAAAAAAATCAGTTTTTGCGCGTATGTTCTGGGGAACATCGCGTTATAGTTTTGCCCAAATGTCTGTAACTTTCGAATTTTTTGACGAAATTGGTCTCAAACGATTCAGTTCGACTCCCCAATGAAGAATTCGAGGTCAAATTTGATTCTGTCCGGCCGGCCGTCCGGCCGTCCGGCCGTTTGTTGCCACGATAATTTGAGAACGAAAAGAGCTAGCGACTTGAAATTTTCAGGGTGGATGGCGCATCGCAATACGACGGACAAGTTCGTTAATGGGCATAATCGACCCAGTGGTTTCCGAGTAATAATTTTGTTTTCAACCAATATAAATCCGATCGAATTGAAACTTGGTGAGTAGTTGTAGAATATGAACCTAAGCACGTTTGTGAAATTTTGGGCGAATCGTGAGGCAAGAAAATTTTAAAAAAATTATTAAAAAATATTTTTGTTGTCACGATAACCTGAGAACGGAAAGAGATAGCGGCTTGAAAATTTCAGGTTAGGTTGTACATCTGAATGCGACATTTGAGTTTGTTTATGAGCATAATCGGCCGAACGGTTTTAGAGTTATAGCCATCTGAAATTTTCTGAAATTTGGTGGTTTTTTTTTCCTCATTAACTCGAAAAATACTAAACCGATTGAATTCAAACTTGGATATTAGTTGTAGAATGCCAACGCAAAAAGGTTTGCAAAATTTGGTGAGGATAGCATTCGTAGAAAATTTTTAATAAATCATTGAAAATTAAAAAAAAAAATTCTATATATCAGTAACTATCCGTTCGAAATTACTGAAATTTTGCAAGAGCGTTCATAACCTAACTCTACTGCCAAGTTTCAAGTTTTAACACAATCGGTTAAATATTGTTGGAGATTCGAGCATGTGTGAGTTCAGTAAATGGGTGACCGTTGCCTCGATAACTTTCGAACGAAAGAAGATAGGGACATGTAATTTTCAGGGTAGGTTGCGTATCCGAAAAGGAGAGTTGAGTTTGTTTTTGGGCATAATCGGTTTAACGGTTTCCGAGTTATATCCACCTGGAATATTATTTCCTTGATAACTAAAAAAATAAAGATTCGATTGAATTGAAGCTTGGTAACTAGTCTTAGAAAATCAGCATAAAGACGTGTTTAAAATTTTGTAAGAACCGTACCGCTAGAAAATTTGAAAAAAATGACGAAAAAAAAAATTTAAGAACCGCACCCCTAGAAAATTAAAAAAAAATCACGAAAAAAAAATTGGTTCAAGCATTGACGTGAAGTCAGAAGCTTTTGCGCGTATGTTCTTTTGTCCATTCTTCTGTATTGGACACCCTTAATCGAATTTACCATGGTTAATTATGTTGTCCATTCTCCTGTATTGGACACTTAATTCGAATTTACCATGGTAAATTCGAAATAAGAGTGTCCAATATAGGAGAATGGACAACATAATTGACCATGGTAAATTCGATTAAGGGTGTCCAATACAGAAGAATGGACAATAGAACATACGCGCAAAAGCTTCTGACTTCACGTCAGTGCTTGAACCAATTTTATTTTGTAGCTTTGACATCCTTTTTTCGAATAAAATGAATGTTGGCGTAAAGTTTCCTATAACTATGATACATATTTTTCAAATATTAGTTATTTTCTACTTCTACTGGTTTTCTAGTTATGGACTCGTGGATTCATAAAACTAAACGAAATTAGCATAAAGAAATCATATAAAGTTTTTCTTGAGTCATTTCAAGAATATTCCATCGTTTTAGAACATTATATTATTCTTCATCATTCCTCCTTAAACGCATCGTTTTCGAGATATTCTTCATTGAATGTTTTGAAATGGAAAACTCCAGAAATTTCACTACTTTTATGGATCCGTCCCTGAGCGTTGGAATCCCGAATCAAGCTGTAAACCACGTTACCATGCCTTATTCTCGTCCGACAACAATAGATAATTTATATGCGGGAGTGTATTAGCACATTGTGAAATCTTTAAACGCTTGTAACTTTTTACCTGAGCCGAATCTGGAAAAATGGTAAATGAAAAAAGTGTTTCATTTGATGAGAGGAATCTTTGGTTAAAATTAATGCCGTGGTCAAAGACTCACCCTGTATATACCTCGAAGGTAAATATTTGGATAAACGATTCTGTTTATCCAAAAGAACCTTGTGTGAGATATGCTAAGACTAAATCTTATATATAAAATTCTCGTGTCACAATGTTCGTTCCCGTACTCCTCCGAAACAGCTTGACCGATTCTCATGAAATTTTGTGAGCATATTGAGTAGGCCTGAGAATCGGCCAACATCTATTTTTCATACCCCTAAGTGATAAGGGTTGTCGACCCTTAAAAATTGTTTTTTAATTTATGGACGAAATTTTTTGTTTTTATTTTTTTATAATGTGGCATTACAAAATACATACAACCCTAAATTTTCACCCTTCTATCACCAAACCCTTTTTTTTATAGTAATTTTAGTAATTAACCAGAGTTGGAGTAGGCGTTAGGGTTGGAGTTGTCGTTGGCGTTGGGGTTTGCATTGACGTTGGAGTTGGAGTTCGCGTTGGGGTTAGAGTTGGCGTCGGAGTTGGAATTGGAGTTGAAGTTGAAGTTGGAGTTGGAGTTGTAGTTGGAGTTGTAGTTGGAGTTGGAGGTGGAGTTGGAGTTGGAGTTGGAGTTGGAGTTGGAGTTGGAGTTGGAGTTGTAGTTGGAGTTGTAGTTGGAGTTGTAGTTGGAGTTGGAGGTGGAGTTGGAGTTGGAGTTGTAGTTGGAGTTGGAGTTGGAGTTGGAGTTGGAGTTGGAGATGGAGTTGGAGTTGGAGTTGGAGTTGGAGTTGGAGTTGGAGTTGGAGTTGGTGTTGGAGTTGGAGTTGGAGTTGGAGTTGGAGTTGGAGTTGGAGTTGGAGTTGGAGTTGGAGTTGGAGTTGGAGTTGGAGTTGGAGTTGGAGTTGGAGTTGGAGTTGGAGTTGGAGTTGGATTTGGAGTTGGAGTTGGAGTTGGAGTTGGAGTTGGAGTTGGAGTTGGAGTTGGAGTTGGAGTTGGAGTTGGAGTTGGAGTTGGAGTTGGAGTTGGAGTTGGAGTTGGAGTTGGAGTTGGAGTTGGAGTTGGAGTTGGAGTTGGAGTTGGAGTTGGAGTTGGAGTTGGAGTTGGAGTTGGAGTTGGAGTAGGAGTTGGAGTTGGAGTTGGAGTTGGAGTTGGAGTTGGAGTTGGAGTTGGAGTTGGAGTTGGCATTGGCGTTGGGCAGGTGTTGAGGAGGTACTACGAAGACTGCCGATGTGTGTGAAGTTGGCTCAGCACTTGTTTATTTAAAAAAAAAATTGTGCTGCTTTGTGCCGTTGAAATTTCCTTTCTATTTCATGTGGTTCTCAAGATATTTCAAAAATCGATAAAATGGGCTAGCCCAGCACTTTTCGAAAAATTAGGTTTCAATGGCTAAAATAGATTGTGCTATGCATGTACTGAGTTGTGCCGTTCGAATTTTTCCGAAAGTCCCACTAATTTCGCAGAAAATCGAGAAGAAAAAAAAAAGTTAGCCCAGCACTTTCGTTTTTTCTTCTCACAAATGAGTGAAAAAACTTGTACTACAGTTGTGCTGTCTTGTGCCGTAAATATTTTCACGAAAATTTTTCGAATTTTCTGTGAAATGGTGAAAATGAAAAATGAAGTCAGCCCAGCACTTTTGAATTTTTCAATTGGAAACATGCTCAAAAAATCGTGCTACACGTAGTATAAGTTGTGCCGTTGAAATTTTCACGAATATCCTGCTAATTTTCTAAAAAATTAAGAAATAAATAAAAAGCTAGTCAAGGACTTTCGTTTTTTTTGACGAATTTTTTTTTACCTAATTGAACTGCATTTGTGCTGGTCATATTTTTCAGGAAAACTCTCAGTTTTCCCTATGAATGGAGAAAATAAGAAAATTCAGTAGATTGTTTGAAAACTTGCAATGCGTGGCAACAGTGTGCGTGAAGTTGGCCCAGCACTTTTTGATTTTCGAAAAAATTTTTCTCGTACTCAATTGTGCTGGGTTTGTGCTAAAGGTTCTTGAGCGAATAGAAGAGTTTAAATATTGAGCATTATTTTGTTCATCATAATACTACTAGTGAAAATAGAAATAGTAAGAGACTTTCAACTTCTGTTTTTCCCAGTTGAAGGTTCCTTGAACGAATTGGAGAACATGAAATTTTCAAATGTTTATCTATCGAAATGCCATTGGAACAGATACACTGAGACACCCAGTATATCGAAATATTTGAAATACCAATTTTTCAGAAACACCCTGTAACTTGATAACCAATGCCAAGATATCTGGGATCTTTTTGCTGGTAATTGATTATCTCGAAAAAAAGGGTATCCTTAAATTTTTTTTTTCTAACCCTTATGATTCTGGAAATGCTCTCAGTGATCATCAAATTTCGGATACACTGTACAACTTGTCAATTTTATATTCACAAGAAACCTTCAAGAAACAATAAAATAATGAAATCTGTCGACAGTCTACTTTCAACTATATTATGGATATTCTGCTCTGAAAGTTGAACTCTGGCAACAGCGCTATCGAACCCCGCGGTAGTTGATGTCGTAAATTAGTACGAATGGAGTATGTAGACTGTAGACTAGTGACAGTTGACCAGTGAACTCTATACAGGGTCTTTCACGAGGAATCTCACCCATATTTATACGGGAAACTACTGAACGTATTTTCATGAAATTCAGCACTTATAAGTACTTCACGATGCTGATGAAATCTAAAATATTTTCAAGGCATGAGCACCTCCGGTTTTTCCGGAAATGACGTCAACTTCCGTTTTTCAAATTAGAACACCATTTTTTCATTGCAGAAATAGATTCCTTAGAAAATTTCAAGTTATTTTGATGTAACATTTTTCAGTTTTGGTTGGAAAATTCTCTCTGAGCGGGAAAATTCGAAAAAAAAATCGAAAATAGAGCTCCGCTGAAACAAGAATAACTTCGACGTTTTTGGATGGAAAATTTTCATTTTTGGGATTTTTCAAGATGTAAGATTGATGTATCCACTTTAAAAATCGAAATCGCGATTCATGATACAGGGGGTGAAAAAATCGCTTTCAAAGTTAGGGATGAAAAAATCGTGAAAAATCAATTTTTTCAAATTAGAACCCCAATTTTTTATGGCAGATATTGAATCTAGTTAAAAAATAATGTGAGTGTATGCATCACACCCTTGCCCTAAAGTGGATATCTTCTGAGTTATTCACAAAAAACTGTTTTTCGTCTTGAATTTTCAGCTATTTCTTTTCCCTTCACGCCAAAAAGATGAAATTTTTAGGAACTGTTACTTAAACCATGTTTTAGATTTTACTACCCTAATATGCAAGAGAAAAAAGTTACAGGTTGTTCCTAAATAGATGGCGAATTTTGATTCGAATTTGTATCGGAAACCTCTTTATTTCAACTAATCGGCCATCGGTTTTCTCTCCAGTGATAAATAAATAATTCCTTATGAACCATATGCAAAAACTTACCATGTTTTACATTCTTTTTTTTTTAATGATAGATATCATTAATTACATCTGCCAAATTCCTCTTTATTCAGTAGCATTTTGTGTTTACTATTAATTTGGTGATAATTCGTATTAAGTTATAAAATCGATCACTATGCCTAATTTTTCCAAAGAAGATTATTTAAATCTCATTCTACTTCATGGAGAATGTAATAAAGTTTTAGATAGAACGATTCGACTGTTCATTGAGAGGTTTCCTGACCGACTCAGACCAACGAGAGATACCATTAACAGAACCATGACAAACTTGAGAAATGTCGGATCTTTCGTTAAGAAAACTATACACATAGAAAAAAGTGTAGTAGAAGATGAGAACAACGAAATTACAGTTCTTGCATATTTTCGTGTGAATCCTCAAAATTCTCTCAAAGATGCCGAGATTGATCTGGGATTATCTCAATCGAGTGTTTGGAGAATATTAAAAAAACATAAAATGCACCCATATAAATTCAATAGGGTACAGCATTTGAAGGAAACTGATTTCGTCAGGAGAACAGAGTTTTGCGAAGCTATGATGATTCGATTTCAAGAGAATGAAAACTTTTTGGACTGTATAATTTGGACAGATGATTCTAAATTCACAAAGAATGGTTCTTTCAATAGGCATAACAGTCATTATTGGGATGAAGAGAACAACCACCACTTCAGACAATGGAACTTTCAAGAGACCTGGAGTTTCAATGTTTTTTGCGCCATCAAAAATAATGCAATTCTCGATGTTCACATTTATGATGGGACTTTAACTGGTAAGTAGAACACTACACATGTTTGCATTATTTAAAGAATGTTCTCCCTTAGGAGATAGATATTCTGACATATTGACTCGAATAATTGAGCCGCTAGTACAGAACCATAATGACTTATGGTATCAACAAGATGGCGCGCCTCTACACAATTCACTCAATGTGTCAAATATCCTCTACAGGCTATTTGAAGATCGATGGTTGGCGAACAATGGTCCACATCTTTGGCCACCACGTTCTCCCGATTTAACTCCTTTAGACTATTATGTTTGGGGTAGGATAAGAAATATTGTCTACTCAACTCCCCTGACTGATAAAGAGGACTGCATAGAACGAGTCAGAAATGCGTTCAGGTTTGTTTAGATTTTTAGATTCATAGTTTTGAAACTCAATTTGGTTTTTAAACACTTTTGCAGATCTCTTCCTCCCGATGAAATAAGAGGAGCAACGCACGAAGCATTCCTGAGACGTATAAATAAATGTCTAGAAATTAACGGTCAAAACTTTGAGCATCTTCTCTAGTTATAACTGCGAGAGTTTGCCATGGTTCTCCTAATAGTAACTTGAAGTCGGTTTCAAGAAGGGCTGAAAAATCTACAGCATGGTTCAAATAACAGTTCCTGAAAATTTAATCTTTTTGGCGTGAAGGGAAAAGAAATAGCTGAAAATTCAAGACGAAAAACAGTTTTTTGTGAATAACTGTGGGGTTCTAATTTGAAAAAATTGATTTTTCACGATTTTGTCATCCCTAACTTTGAAAGCGATTTTTTCACCCCCTGTATCATGAATCGCGATTTCGATTCTTTAAGTGGATACATCAATCTTACATCTTGAAAAATCCCAAAAATGAAAATTTTCCATCCAAAAACCTCGAAGTTATTCTTGTTTCAGCGGAGCTCTATTTTCGATTTTTTTTTCGAATTTTCCCGCTCAGAGAGAATTTTCCAACCAAAACTGAAAAATGTTACATCAAAATAACTTGAAATTTTCTAAGGAATCTATTTCTGCAATAAAAAAATGGTGTTCTAATTTGAAAAACGGAAGTTGACGTCATTTCCGGAAAAACCGGAGGTGCTCATGCCTTGAAAATATTTTATATTTCATCAGCATCGTGAAATACTTATAAGTGCTGAATTTCATGAAAATACGTTCAGTAGTTTCCCGTATAAATATGGGTGAGGTTCCTCGTGAAAGACCCTGTATATACCTGGAAGGGACTCGCCTTGGGAGAAAAGTGGGGCAACCCGATTTCTTAGGCAACCCGCATTGCTTACGGATATCTATCTCTTTCTATCTCATTGCAGTAAATGGAACGCTCGCGATTTTCTTTGTTTATTTTAATATTTGTATGCTTATTTAGAAGTAAACGTGAATTTTTTTTCTGAACAATTTATCAGGATTAGAGTAATAAAGCAAATAGTGCATGGTTCAAGTCAAATTTTAACTGTTCTCCTATGTGGTTGGTAAATAAAAAAAAAGTTAATGGAACGTTCGCTACTTCTTCTGAATATTTTAAATTTTGCATGCTTAATTAGAAGTAAGCGTGAATTTATGTGTGAACAATTCATCAATTTTCAAGTAATAAAGCAAATAGTGCATGGTTCAAGTCAAATTTTAACTGTTCTACTATGTGGTTGGTAAATAAAATGAAAAGAAAATCAGATGTGCAAATTTTATTTAAATATTAAAACACACTGTACCTACAGATAGCTGCTACTACTACTTATTCAACAATAATTTAACAGTTGCTACATAAAACAAGTAGCAGTTTTTCCTTGCAATACTAAATTCAATTGTCTGCTTTGTGATACACCGGCACATTAAATATAACGTTATTTTCCGAAAATCTGAATTTCATGACATTCCTCAACATTCTTGAATAACAGGATACTAGGATCTAGGTTTAAAAAGACCAAAATTTGCAATAAACTGATCTATAACTGAATTTATGATTGTCTGCATTAATAAGTTTATTTTGCTTGTCTAAAAGGTTCCACTTTTTATAACAGAAGACGAATTTGCTTTTCTGCGGAGGCAAACCTGAAAAGAATATATGCTGTAGCTCTTGAGTTTAAAAATGTAATTTTGTTGTTTTTACCTTGAACATGATTTTTTAAGACTTTTCATTAAATTGCTATTGCCACTTTTTTGAAATTGAATGAATGACTTATTTCATCTTAGAAATGTTCACTTCCCTCTTCTTCAGCTTCTTTTAAGTGTTTTTTTTTCTTTTCTTTGTAATAATATATCTTCATTAAAAGAAACAGTTCGAGTTTCATCACGATCAATCAACGTTCTAGCTTTTGAGCTTCTTGAAGTTGACGGTAAATTAACATCTGTGGGTGATAATATGGTATGCCCACCAACATCCAGACAATTCCTGAAAAAAAATTCGTTCATTTTCTTCCAAGAGGGGTTCAAATATATTATTGTCTCATTTACATCATAAGATACCTGTCCACCACTTTTCTTATTTTCCGTCGAGGTTCAACAATTTGCGGTCTCAAATGCTTGGGATATGAAAATACACTAGAAACAGCATCTGGTTTTAATAATTTAGAAGTACATCCAGGTCTCGCACTATATGTAATCAGTTGGAAGAAAATGGTCCCCACAAAGTTTGCTGGTTTCGTTCAATTCTCCCTGTGAACTGCCTTAATCCATAACTTCAGTATATCAGGTCGTTTGAATGGAAAACTATAACAAATAAATCCACTTTGAATCTATCAATGTTCTTGCTATTCATATTTCTTATTTTATATTCAAATCTAAATATTATCAACTCACCCATGAAAACCTATTCAAACCGATGATCTTGCTCGTTCTTGCATCCAAACGATACACAATATATAACCATTTTTATTCATTGTTAATTAAAACTTTTGATTTATGTATTTAAATTAAAAGTTTGAAACTATCGCCAATCACAACTCGCACCAACAAAGTTCTGTACTTTTTAAACTTCACACGATAAAGGCACGGGGCCGTAGCTAGGGGGGGGCATAATGGGGCAATGCCCTACCTTTAATTTCCAATGCCCTACCTTAAAAAATAGTAACAATTTAAATAATATGCTTAGGAAAATGTGTTTCCATAATGTGACGTGAGGAAAAAAATTATTACTCGCAAAGCAATTCCGAATTAACCACACGCTACATTTTCAGAAGCACCTCATGTTCTAATTCCTACCCTGAAAATTGCAAGTCCCTATCTCCTCTCGTTCGAATGTTATCGAGGCAACGGTCACCCATCCAGCTACTGAACTGACACAAGGCTGCTCGGATCTCCAACAATATAGATCCGATCATGTTCAAACTTGGAACTATGCAGTAGAGTTAGGTTCTGAGGCTCTCGAAAAATTTCAGCGATGTCGGACGAATAGTTTTTGATTTATAGAATTGTTTTCAATGATTTTTTAAAAATGTTGTTGTGATACGATCCTCACGAAATTTCGCAAGAATTTTTGCGCTGGCATTCTACAACTGAGAACCATGTGGCCAATTATGCCAATTATGCCTATGAACAAACCTCAAATGTCCCATTTAGATGCACAACCTAACCCGAAAGTTTCGAGTCGCTATCTCTTTCTGTTCTCAGTTTATCCTGACATAAATAATATTTTTTAATATATTTTTTTAAATTTTTTAGTGATACGATTCTCACAAAATTTCACATGCGTCCGTAGGTTTGTATTCTACAACTACTCACCAAGTTTCAATTCGATCGGATTTGTATTGGTTGAAAACAAAATTATTACTCGGAAAACATTAGGCCGATTATGCCCATTAACGAACTTGTCCGTCTTATTGGGATGCGCCACCTATACTGAAAATTTCAAGTCGCTATCTCTTTCCGTTCTCAAGTTACCAACGGACGGCCAGCCGGCCGGACAGAATCAAATTTGAACTCGAATTCTTCAACAGGGAGTCGAACCCAATCATTTCAGACCATTTTCAGCAAAAAATTCGAAAATTATAGACATTTGGGCAAAATGATAACGCGATGTTCCCCAGAACATACGCGCAAAAATAAGATTATCGTTAAGTGTCTGACGAAAGAGTCTGATATAGACTCCGAATCGTTTCGAAATAGTTGTTTCATCGTTGTTGTTTTCCAGGTGCAACCTGGTTCAATTGATTGCTTCTGACAAATATCTTGTGTTTCTTACGCAGAAGCATTTCACAAAATTATTTTTTTTTTATTTTATGGATAGGTATTTTCCGAGTTTGAGAGAAAATCCAGAAAGAAACCATTTAATAATGAATATACCTCCCACAGTCTCATTTAATTATTATGGTATTTCTGGCCTTTGAAAAGAGAAGAACTGATTCAGTTGATCTGAATGAAGTCCTTCGCATATTTAATAATATGGCAAATCGAAGGATTCAGGGGTTTTGAGGAAGAGTTTTATCAACGTTATAATAATCACAATATGTTAAAAGGAGTAAAATAAACCTGAAGAAATAAGTGTTTTAATATTAACTACCTATTTCACTCAAAAGTAGGTACGATGAAAATTGATTCTTCAGATCACATCAAGTAAATTTTTTTACTTCTGCCCTACCTGTAATCTCCATTGCCCTACCTTAAATTCATCTCTAGCTACGGCCCTGTAAAGGCAGCTGAACTAATGGCAAACCAAAACGAAATAAATATTCGTCATCAATAATATTGCACTTTACGAATGAAGGCAATCCCCAATTTACCTGAATTTCAAAGTAAAAGACAATTAATATAGGTAAACATAACTCGCTTGTATGAGTGCAACAAAGACAGGTTATATGTATGTATGTAAGTTCTCGAACAAACAGAGCCCCAAAATAGTAACCCCCTATTTGGGGAGGTTTGAACATGGGCTCAGCACTGTAAGACTATGTACCCAATCTCAGTAATTTTCTTCGTCGTATTTCCTGGTGTCCCTGGGGCCAACGGGAGTCTCGGATGGACCGATCACCAGAAATGTTATAACCTCGTGTACGCTCACAATTCAACTATCACAGGACATCTTGACAATCGTTTCAAATTTTCAAAAATTACTATAACACTTATCACATTTATTAATCTTAGTCGTTCTTATTAATATATTTTCAATTTATACTTAATTTTGGAGTTCCAAACTGGGACGCGGGGAAAGTAGACATCCCGCCGTAACGACCATTTTGGAACCAATCAAAAGACAGGTTATCGTAACGTAAATAGTGCTTTCTTTGTCTTCGTTGCCCCTGCCTCACTTTTCAAACTTATTTTGTATGGACGAATCCCTTCCAGTTAGTATATAGTTCAATGCAGTTGACAGTTATGATCAGAGCGTTGTGGGTTGCAGTTCTCAACGATTAGAATAGTTTTTGTTGCTACGTTGCCCTTTACAGATTTCCCTTATCTAATTCCGTAATTTACACGATTAGAAGAAAACAATTGAAGATGAAAATTATGATTGCTGCTACAAAATTGTTTTAATTTCAATTATCTGTAAAATAGGAGGAAATTTCGGGAAAGTTCGAACGGCACAACTCAATGTATATATAGCACAATCTATTTCAGTTGTCTTACAACAATTTTCCGAAATGTGCTGAGCTGGCCGGTTCTCCACATTTTGTGAGATATCTTGAGATGAGAACCGAATGGAATAAAAGAAAAATGTTGACGTCACAAATCAGCACAAACCGAGCACAATTGAGTACGAGAATTTTTTTTTCCAAATCAAAAAGTGCTGGGCCAACTTCACGCACACTGTTGCCATGCATCACAAGTTTTCAAACAATCTACTGAATTTACTTATTCTCTCCATTTATAGGGAGAACTGAAAGTTTTTCCTGAGAAATATGACCAGCACAAATCAGCACAAATGCAGTTCAATTAGGTACAAACAATTTCGTCAAAAAAAAAGAAAGTGCTAGGCTAACTTTTTTTTATTTCTCAATTTTTTTGGAAAATTAGCAGGATATTCGTGAAAATTTCAACGGCACAACTTATACTACGTGTAGCACGATTTTTTGATCATGTTTCCAATGGATAAATTCAAAAGTGCTGGGCTGACTTCATATTTCATTTTCGCCATTTCACAGAAAATTCAAAGAATTTTCGTGAAAATATTTACGGCACAAGACAGCACAAATGTAGTACAAGTTATTTCACTCATTTGTGAGAAGAAAAAACAAAAAGGCGGGGCTAACTTTTTTTTTATTTCTCGATTTTCTGCGAAATTAGTGGGACTTTCGGAAAAATTTGAACGGCACAACTCAGTACATGCATAGCCCAATCTATTTCAGCCATTGAAACCTAATTTTTCGAAAAGTGCTGGGCTAGCCCATTTTATCGATTTTTGAAAAATCCTGAGAACCAAATGAAATAGAAAGGAAATTTCAACGGCACAAACCTAGCACAATTCAGCACAAATTTTTTTTTTCGAAAATCAAAAAGTGCTGAGCCAACTTCACACACATAGTCTGTCGGGCTAGCTAGTACTAATATATAATAGTCAATTCAATTCTAGTTATATAAGACGCGTTTATTGCTATATATGTTTTTAAAAGCTGCTATATCTACACTCAGACTATACCAAACCAATCAGATCCTCATTCCCAGAATTCGACACAATAAATGCTGCCACCATATTCCCCAGTATTGGTAATTGAAATATCATGAGTGTACATATGATTTTTTAATATCTAGTAGATTAGTAATTGCGTGATCATCAATCTGTTTTATCCACGACTTTAGCATTCTTTTGAAATGCGGGGTGATTCAATATTTTTAATATTCCTTGGAATGGAATTATATATATATATATATATATATATATATATAATGGTGTAATAAGTGTATAATTGGTGTAACGGGGTACCATACAATTCGACGTATGATACAAGAGCTTAGGGAAAAACCTCAGCAAAAAACCCTTTCTCCCCGTGAGTGTGGTGATTTGTAACTATTGTTTACAAAATTTGCTGAAATTTAAAAATATTGATGGGGATATATTTCTTCAATGTGGATTCCCTCGTCAAAAAACGGATAGGTTTCTCCAAGGTACCCGAAACTCAACCTGAAAAATGAAAAGACAAGAGGAGGAAACGAACAAATTAAAAATAATACATAACCTTTCAAAAGTCTCCTCTCACAAAAATACTTCTCTGTAGGCGAATGGGATCTCGTGGAGAAGAATCGCCACCACTAGTTTTCGAAGATATTCACTCCTGAAATCCCTTGAATATTTGAATTCAAAAATGAAAATGTTGCTCGTAAGGCCAGGAGGGTCTCTTTCAAAACCAGGTCTGACCGGTCCAAGTCCAAGCGATGATTATTCAGAACTTCAGATGTTCGAAGCCCGCTACAGGGCCCTTAAGAAGGGCTATCATCTCCCATAGATATATATTTTACTTTATATTGTATAAAAGAATGAAAAAATGCGCCGGACAAATTACGACTTATGTCATGATAAATTATATACTCTCGGGGCTAAAAAGTGATGAGAGCGTTGCCCGATGGTTTTTGATGTTTTCGGTATCACAAGAAATTGCCCTCTCCGTCGGGTTTCGTGCGGGTGATTATTAATTTCTGCAGCTAATATATTTTTATTCTGGTGTATTGCAAGCACAGAAAGATGGTGCCGCATTCATAATTGCGGATTCTGAGAAAAATTGTACACTTGGGAAGCGGTAAGGTTTACTGAATATAATTTTTATAGCAACCATTTTTGGGTTATTTCCAATTTCTGTAAATAATATTTTACCACACCTCCCCACCCTAGCAGACCATAAATCAGTAGCGGCTGGACTAGAACAATATATAATGTTCTCAATAGCTCAGAATCACAGAAACCTTTCAGGATCTTGAATTTTGGGATAAGTATACGAATTTTCGATACATCAATTTGATAATTCCACCGTAAGTGGGAGTCAATTATCACTCCCAAATATTTCATTTTGGTAGTTGTATTAATAATGAAGTCATTGGCTCAGTGGTAAAGTAATTGACTTGGGAGCGGAAGCACCAAGTTCAATTCCGAGGCTAGGAAAGAAATTTTCTAGTCACGGTAATCGCCACCATTCGCTGTTGGGTCAAAAATTAACAGTGCGGTGCCTAAGGTGGCGTAAGGACACAGTAACAAAGCCTACACAGAACACAACTGGTTCTCCTAACTCAGGGCAAGCTCTTAGAGCTTATGAGGGGTCTCCTTGTGGAAGACCCAGGAGGATCAGTATAATAATAATAATAATAATATAGCACCGCAGTATCGTCTGCAAATGCAAATACCTTTCCTTTCAGATCCAGAGCGAACATGGAATTGATATAAATAGTGAAGAGCACTGGCCCTAATATAGTACCCTGTGGTACACCGTACTGCACGTCTGCAAATGAACTGAACGATTGTCCAATTTGAACGCATTGCTTTCTCTGCATAAGAAAACTTTTAAACCAGTTCAATGATTGGCCTTCGACACCTATTTTATCTAGGGTTTTTATGAGACCACTATGGCTCACAGTGTCGAAGGCCTTGGCTAAGTCAATGAAAATGCATATATATATATAATATGCAAGGCTTTCATTTGTCCAAACATTTATAGATTTCACCAGTTAGAGCAGCTATAGCATCTTGTGTTGATTTTCCAACTCTAAATCCAAACTGTCTTTCACTCAAAATTTTGCATTCTTCAAGAAACTGCGTTGTCCTATTATGTGCAACTCTTTCGAAGATTTTCGAAATAGTCGACGTAAGTGATACGGTCATTGTTTACGGATGTCTTGTCTCCTGTTTTATAGATTAGCTTAACGAGTGTGGTTTTTAATGGGGCAGGAAAAGTACCAGTATTCATGGAGAAATTTACCAAAAAAGCAATTGGAGTGGTTATATTCGTTGCAACTTGTTTGAGTAATGTGGTAATAATACCGTCAATGCTAGTGGCTTTGATGGACTTTAGTGAGTTTATAGTGTTTATTATTTCCGTTTCATTACAGGGTGTGAAAGTTCATTTTAGCGGGTTGGTTGGTTCAGGTATATGAAATTTTTTTTTTTTTTATTTTTTTACTAGATTAACGCCAACATTCGAAAAAAATGAATTAAATGCCTCAGCTATCTGTTCATTATTAATTAATGAATCATTTCCGTCTTATTTAGTGTTATTTGTTCATTTCTATTTTTTTGGTGATATAATTTTCCAGAGCTGTTGAGGATCATTTTTGATTATTTGTATTTGGTTTTTATATTACTGATTTTTTGCAACACTTATTAGTTTCTCCAAATTATTTTTATAATTTTTATAGTTCTCATTAAGTTCGTGGTTAGTGAATTTCTGTGTTTTAATTTTTTTATACATCATATTTTTTTTATTAACTGCTTGAACAATCCCTCCAGTAATCTACTCCTTCCGTTTCCTGTTGGATTTCTTCAAGGTGACAGTTTTAGTATTTTTTTGAGTATAGAATTTCAAATTATCTATTAAGATTTCTGTAGCTATGTTTACATCTGGAGCAGAATAAAGTTTTTCCTAAGTATAATTGGCTAAGTCAGTATTTAACTTATCATAATTGATATATGTTTTAGCTTTAGATTCGACAGGGGCGACCGTTTTCGAAGAATCATCTATATTTAAGTAGAGAATAACTGGATAGTGATCAGTTAGATCAATTTGTAACACGACAGGAGTTATATCTCTTTCCTCAATATTAGCAGCTTTTAAGAAGATATGGTCTAAGCAACTTCCGCTAGCTTCAATAGTGGGAACGAAGCCCCGCTCACATAAAATGTTCAAATAATGTTCATGCTCAACTGACTGAGACAAGTGATCGATATTTGCATAAGCCACAAATAAGTTAATATCCTTATCATGTTCGTATTTATTAAAATATGAAATGAGACAATCATTAAAGTTTTCTCTGGAAAGTGTATGTGGCCTATATACAGCGGTTAGGTTAATCGTTTTTCCATAGACCAACATTTCAACAAAGCTGAACTGTAGTCCACCCACACTTCCCAAAATAAATTTATATCGCAGATCTGACCTTACGTAAACTAAAACACCATCGTTTTGATTGATGCTACCTCTATTTATAATAAGTCATATTGTGGTATGCTGAATATGTCCGGGTTAAGCAACTGCCAAGTTTCTGTCAGCACTATGACATCATAGTTTTTATGAATTTGACTAAGAACTATCTTTAGTTCATTCAAGTTTTTATTCACACTCCGTATATTAAGATGGAAAATTTGGAAATCAGAGGATCCCTTATTAATGCGCAAATGATTCAATTGTTGTATTTCAGAGATACAGTGAGTTTTTATATTTACAATCTGTCTTTCAAAGTTTTGCAAATATTGTTCCATATTAATCTGTTAGATTCATTATATTATAGTCCGTACGCTCCTTTTGTCTAATCATTTGTTTATTAAAAATGGGACAACTTTTATCTAAAGTGGAATGTGAGGTTGTGTATTCAGTTTTGAATTTATTATTGCTCTCAGTGAAATTTATGCATTTCAATTCATTTGATTTACATAGGATGTATAGGTGATTATCTGTGCAAAGTGAACATTTCTCAGGACCTGAATATTTACAATCCTTGGATTTATGGTTAAATTTGAAGCATTTATAACATCTAGTTACTCCAACGTTTTCACTTATTTCGTAGCATCTCAACCCAATGACTTTACCTAGCTGGAACATTTTCTTGAAAGCATTTCCATTACATTGCAGTATACAATCACAGATTACCAGATAGTGCATTTGACATTTGGCGGGAAGCACAAAGGTCAAACTGTCGAACTGTCAAATTGTAAAATTTAAATTATTTCTAGCATTCTAGCACGTATACGAATTCGCAGTATACGCATACGCTACAAACTCAGATATTGATGGCGAAAGTTTATTTTAGTACTTTAATTTTTGCATGAAGCATTATACGAATAAGGGAGATCGACAACTTTGCACAAAGTCCTCAGTTAAAAATTGGGTTAGTCGTCGTTATCTTGGGAGCTCTTCCAAGATTTTTCAGGTTTCCAAACCAGATAATTTAGAACGAATACTCCAGTAGAAATTAGCTACAGTGATGAAGCAATAATGAGGAAAGATTCGGTGCTGTTGTATTTAAATGACAGAATTTGTAGTATCCACTTTGTGTAGTAACACAAACCGCTAAGGATGTGTCCCAACAAACACCAAGAAAAATTAAGCTGGGTAACTTGGTGAAGGAAATTTTTTAAACAGTATCTCCTAGATTTCTAATTTTCAGTCCTGTGAATGAAGAATTAAATCTTGCAAAATTAAAGCTGGAATACTCTTTCGAAGGATTGCGCATATGCAGTATGGATGATTATGACTATCTACCAAACAATATGGGAAATATAGTCAAGATATACGAGATAAACAAATGAATTTATGCAACATGCCCTTTCATTATATTATTCAGGACCAAAAGTCAATGGAAACATGATTACAACTTATCATTTCCCTTCAGTGACAACTCTAAGAAGAAATGACGGAAAACATTTAAAGAAAGGGCTGGTTTAAATGATTGTTTTCTGGAGTCTCAACTCGAGATTGCAAGGAAAAAAGAACGTTGATAGCATATGTATTCTTTCAATGGAGGAAGTATTGCTTAATTTGTACTATTATCTGAAAAATGATAAAATAGTAGGATTACATATTATTGGCCAGTATCTGAAACCATAATTTATTGTTGCACATGATTTTTTTGAAGTAATATTAATTCAGGCTTAGGAAAAAAATGAACTAGTGCTAATGGCTGGACAAATACATGATAACTGGAAGCAGCCACTTTTTTCAATACAGTTTGTAGTGGACTTATCTGAGGAAATTATTTTTGATTGTATCGGCAAAATGGAGGAGATAGGACTCAATGTATGACCCTGGTATCACTGGTATCTGATATATGGATTCTAATTTTGTTTTGTTTTCGTAAAAATATTTAGTTCCTCTTTGAATTTTATTTCTGATTCATAGTTCATGAGGATTGAAAATAGAAGTAGAAAATTTCAAGGATAGAATTTATTTATTGAACAAAGAAACGTTTACAGTACAATCATGGATTCAGAGGAAATTTGATATTTTGGTCACAGATAAATGTAATCAGAACTATGTTATCAGGTAACAATATACCATTTATGATTATGTAAAGGACATTTTAATTTAGAATACATAACTTGATGTACATTTGCAAATAAAACAAAACCAAAAGGTCTGTTTTAATTTAATATTCTACAAAAGTAGTTATTGCGAGTGACTAACTGATTTTTTTGCGAAGAAAGCACTGTTCAAAACATTTAATTTGACTAATATAGAAAGATTTTTTTCAATAGATGATTTACATCTTAATATCAAGTAAAGAACCACACTTCCAGGTTAAACGTACTAAATAATTATTCACTTATTTGTCTCGACTCGAACGACTAACAGCACACAAGTGAAACAAAAAAAAATTAGCAATAGAAATATATATTGAAAGATCATAAATAGTTTGTAGCTTCCATTCTTCATCCCTTGAATAGGCCGATTTCATTAATTATGACAAATATATCGCACTTTCAGGATTGTTAAGTATCAGAAGTGCAGGAATAAATTCCGTTGACACACTAGTTTTCGAGTTCGACTGCATCTTAAACCTCTTGATTACACTTTATAAAATTGATTAAATTAATGCCACTCGAGTTACAATTTTACGAACATAAGCTGAGTATTTTAGCTAACCTTTACGTTTGTTCGTTTGTTGTTTGTTATACATTTATGAATGAACGTCGTTCTACTCGTTCTGCCTGTACCATAGTTGCGATTGGCCGAGAGGTCACGTGATCCTATATCTGCGATTTTATTGGCACCCCCAAATAGTTAGGAGCTAGGAACTATTTGGGGGTGCCGAGAATTCCATGGTCAACATTACGCGTCAGCTGAGTACATTCATAAATACTGGGAGTGGCGCATCTGGTTAATCTGTGATACAATATTGGGACGTTTTTTTATAGTTGGTTTTTAGTAGCGCAATTTTGAATTGATCTTCTTCATTAAAATAGTCATTTTGGTTTTTAATGTCTTCAATTACTTCTTCTGATGTCATATTTTTATCTATATCGGAGATAAATACCTCGGGAATACGTAATTTGGTTCTTTGATATCGTAATTTGGACCCATTTTTGCTGAAAGTTCTCTTTTCATTTCAATGCATGATTTTTACGAATTACACTTCAGTATAATCGTTTTTCATTTTTAACGAATTAATTTCTATTGGAGTTTTATTTATTTTGAACCAAATTTTGCTTCGTTTTGGAGCCGTCTTGTGCAGATAATGGCTTGCAAATAATTAATGGAACATTTTTGGAGTTGTCAACATCCTTAATAGGCCCTGAATGGATTAGGACGTCTGAATACGATCTATTTCCTCCTGATATGTTAGTCTGTAGTTCCTCTTTAGATTTTTCCAATTCCTGTTCTGATAGTTCAATGATTTTTTCTTTAGTTTTTATAATGTTATTCTTGTCTTCAATCGTATTTTTCAGCCATTCAAAAGTATCTCCTTTTAGGCATGCATGACAATAAAATTTCATGACACGCTTACATTTGATTTCCAGAACAGCAATCTCAGCCTGATGTAATCCTGAACAAGACTTACAGTAGTTATTAGTGCATCCATCACATGTAATTAAAGGAGACCTTGTAGTGCTTGTTCTGCTACATTTCGCACATTCCATGGTCAGCCTTAGATTGGCAACGGCCACATGTCACAGTTTATTATCAGGTATTTAGTGGATCCACAAAAAATATATTCGAGATTATATTTCACCTCAACATACATTTAACGTAAGGAGGTATTTACCCCGTTCGGAATGACCGCCCTGAAAAGTTGTAACCAGTATCGGATAGATCGCCGAATTCAGTTTTTAAATGGTATAAATTTCAAGTTTTAACTCGAACTACAACACTCTCAATTGGAATAAATTCTGGAGCATCTAGAAACACATCTTTTAATTTTAATGATCAATTCATATGATACTACTCACTAATTTTAAGAATATTCTTGACTTGGTCTCTTATAAATATTAACCGATATTAATTTTTGAAGAATTCGATGTTTTGGCTAGTTACATCAATAATTTTTTTTTGCTCTAATTTATATCTGTATTCAGAATTAAGTTTTCAAGAGACAGGTTATTCAACATGGATGAACTGAAGTAAGTGTTCATTCTTTGACTGTATTTTTTCAGTTTTATTGAAAGTATCAATTTTCAGTGATAATTTGATTTGTAAAGTTTGCCGAAAGAAATATTCGAGTGTCGTCATTTGAAAGATGTTCATTATGAAGAATCAGTTCAACAACACTGTTCATATCAAGAATTTTTGTCGGTACTCTCTCGTACCACAAAAAATTTTGGCCGCACAGAATCGAAACGACAAAATTGCCATTCTGTCACTTCAAATTCTGTTCATTCAAAAAAAAACTTCTAATTCAGATTGAAAATAAATCCACGATTTCATACTAGGGGATGACCAGCATTTCACGTTCAATGTATGCCTGGTTGCAAAACTACGAAATTTGTAAACAAGGGGTATATTGAGCCACGAGGCTAGAATTTTGAATATATCCTATCTGTATGATTGAAATAAACTAAAAGGTTAAAAAGCGTACAAATCAGCATGACGGGATTTTATACCGTTACAAATTTCAGACTTGGCGAGCACTAGATAACCGGAATGTCGATTAGATAAAACGTGGAATCAAGAATACTAGTACTGGACGATTGGTATATTACGTATGCAATCGGAGTTTGTATTCAGGTTATTACCTGGCTGATTATTGCCCACGGCAAATTCGAAAGTCCGACACTGCCTTGCACAACGTTTGTCGGACTACCGGGGGTCCACTGTACTTCTACGGTTGAAAAAAGTGGGAAAGCACTGTGGGCAAGAGCTTTGGCGCTTTTGTTACAACTTTGACAAATCATATATTGTATATTGTATTGTATATTGTATATTATTATACTGATTCTCCAAGGTCTTTCCCGAGGAGACCCCTCATAAAACTATTGGCTTCTCAGAGTTTGGCATTATATCAAGGGATTCTTATTTAATTTAATTTCTTTTATTTGTCAACGTTTGAAAAAGAGCGCCAAAGCTCCTGGCCACAGGGCCTTGCCACTTTTTTGCGCTCTTGTTCCTCGGAACAGAGTGCTTATCAATTTGCCCAAATGTCTGTAATTTTCGAATTTTTAGCTGAAAATGGTCTTGAATGATTTGGTTTGACTCACTGATCAACAATCCGTGGTCGAAATCGATTCTGTCCGGTCGTCCGGCCGGCCGTTGACACGATGACTCTCGAACGAAATGAGCTAGACGGTTGAAATTTTCAGAGTAGGTTAAGGAGATAAATATCTCGGTTAAGTTCGTTAGTGGGCAAAATCAGCCAGGTGGTTTCAGAGCAACAAAAAAAAATATTTTTTTACAATAATAATTTTAAATTCAATTTTTTTTATGGTGCAGTTTCATCATAAGAATCCATTGTTATCATTTTCAACTACCGGGGTCCACTGTACTTCTACGGTTGAAAAAAGTGGGAAAGCACTGTGGGCAAGAGCTTTGGCACTTTTGTTCAAAATTTGACAAATCATATATTGTATATTGTATATTATTATACTGATTCTCCAAGGTCTTCCCCGAGGAGACCCCTCATAAAACTATTGGTTTCTCAGAGTTTGGCATTATATCAAGGGATTCATATTTAATTTAATTTCTTTTATTTGTCAACGTTTGAAAAAGAGCGCCAAAGCTCCTGGCCACAGGGCCTTGCCACTTTTTGGCGCTCTTGTCCCTCGGAACAGAGTGCTTATCAATTTGCCCAAATGTCTGTAATTTTCGTATTTTTAGCTGAAAATGGTCTTGAATGATTTGGTTTGACTCACCGATCAACAATCCGTGGTCGAAATCGATTCTGTCCGGTCGTCCGGCCGGCCGTTGACACGATGACTCTCGAACGAAATGAGCTAGACGGTTGAAATTTTCAGAGGAGGTTAAGGAGATAAATATCTCGGTTAAGTTCGTTAGTGGGCAAAATCAGCCAGGTGGTTTCAGAGTAACAAAAAAATTTTTTTTTACAATAATAATATTAAATTCAATTTTTTTTATGGTGCAGTTTCATCATAATAATCCATTGTTATCATTTTCAACTCTAACAAGCTAATACTTAGGGGTCATCTTTTCTAGCTATTAGAGATTGTCAATTCATAGTTTGAAATTATTTTCTATTGGAAAACAAGTATCCGATTCTTGAATTTGTGAATATATACAAGACTGTTTAGAAACCAAAAATAATATTGTTTGATTACATATTGAATAATTAATGGATAGATATTGGGGATGATGTTTCAGAAGATTTAGAATTGGATCATTTTAATGATGTAGTTTATGAAGGCAATAGGAAAGAAGAACATAATGGAATCATCAAAAGAAATTACTGTTCGTTGACCACTGAGGTTAATATTACCTTTTACTTCCTTAAGTAGTGAGACATGTTCCTGTATACAGTTTTTTCATAATATTGCTAGCAAAAAAATACTGAAATATGGATCTACATTTGTGTATCAAACATTTTTTCCCGAGTTAAGTTCCATAATACAGAAAAGAATGTGTTAGTGGTATAAACTATTAAATTTTAAATTATGAAAAGAGGATAGTATTTTATTAATATATTTTGAACTATTAAAATAATTTGTTCGTAAGCCTCTACCTACCCAAATATCAGGAATAGATGGACAATCTGCTATGATTGTCTCCAGCCTCGCTCTAGACATTTCGATGAGACTTTCCTTAGGTATTTCGAGTTGTGAAAACTATACACCGAGTGTAAGTTGCAACAACCGATTCCACGAAATTGAATCATTGCAGATTGCTCATTTAATCTTGATAAATAAATTTAATGACAATTCTTGAAGCATTAAAGTATTGTAGTTTTTTTTTTTTGCGCGTATGTTCGGGGGAACATCGCGTTATCATTTTGCCCAAATGTCTGTAACTTTCGAATTTTTTGACGAAAATGGTTTCAAACGATTTGGTTCGACTCCATGATGAAGAATTAGAGTTCAAATTTGATTCTATCTGGCCGTTGCCACGATAAATTGAGAACGGAAAGAGCTGGCGACTTGAAATTTTCAGGGTAGGTGGCGCATCCCAATACGACGGACAAGTTCGTTAATGGGCATAATCAGCACAATGGTTTCCAATGGTGATAATTTTGTTTTCAACTAATATGAATCCAATCGAATTGAAACTTGGTAAATAGTTGTAGAATATAAACCTAAACACGTTTGTGGAATTTTGTAACAATCATATAACTAGAAAATTAAAAAAAAATTATTAAATAATATTTTTTATGTCACGATAACCTGAGAACGGAAAGAGATAGCGATTTAAAATTTTCAGGTTAGGTTGTACATCTGAATAAAACATTTGAGCTTGTTGATAAGCATAATCGGCCATACGGCTTTGGAGTTATACCCTTCTGAAATTTGGTTGTTATTTCCTCAATAATTCAGAAAATATAGAACCGATCCAATTCAAACATGGTTGTAATTTGTAGAATGCCAACGCGAAGATTCTTGCGAAATTTCGTGAGGATCGTATAACTAGAACATTTTAAAAAAATCATTGAAAAAATTTCTATATATCAGAAACTATTCATCCAATATGAGGTGCATTTGTTAAATACATCTGATCGCTCGGATCGCTCAATCGTGTTTGTTATTTACAAATCAAGTACACTGAGTGATCAAAATGGTGTACCTACGGTTAGTACCTCAGCGATTGCTCGGACGTCCCTCGAAAAGCTCCGAGCAAATCAGTGGAGCGGATCGAGCTATCAACTATTTTCAATTTCAATGTCAATATAACCGTCAAACGTTCAACGAAATAATTACGCAAAAAAATTTGGGAATGATTTATGAATGCGGAATTTGCCAAGGAACAACAGAAAAATTTTCTGTTATATGAAAATACATATGGAAGAACATATATATTTTTTTAAACATAATTCTAAGTTAGCAAGGTACCACACGCAAATCATTAATTGCTTCTCCATTGCGACTTCAGGATGGCCTCTCGGCACGATATCTTCATAAACCTCATGCAATTTAAAAAAAATGGGTTCAAGCCCTGTGGACAGGAGCTTTCTGGCGCTCTAGTTCAAACAGACAAATTATATCTCCGAAAGTATTGCTTTCTCAGAGTTGAGAACTATATCAATGTATTCTTATGATAGAACTGCATCATAAAGAAAATTCAATTCAAATAATAGTTTATTTATCAAGATTAAATGAGCAATCTGAGAATGAGAACTGCACCATGGAAGAAACCAAATTAAAATAGCTGAAATGAATTTGACTCTCTCTTATCACAGATTACCTCTTATAGAACAGGATGAAATGTACGAGTATGAACACAGATCATATGATAAGGCTTGGATAGAATAATTATAGCATTCTGTGAAAACATAGAAGTAGATTCATTATTGAAATTTAGAACTTAATCTTAGCAGAAATTTAATTCATACATCATAGAAGAATTTAAATTCAACAAGAGTGCCAAAAATTATCAATCCAAAACCAATCGACGAATTCTACCCAACAACGAACTCATCCGAGATATTCATTCCTCAATTCTATGATGAACGATAATATATATATATATTTCCTCAAATCTACTCCAATACACCAATATTCCAGTTTTGTTTTTAGTGGAGATATTCTGAACTCAATATTATTAACTTACCATTACCATTCCCATCATCATATGGATTGACCATCGGCATGAAAATATCAACCAACAAAAAGTATGATATTATATTATAATTCTCATATTTATACGATTGCTGGAATGAATGACAATGAAACAACGTCATGTCTCAGGAAAATAAGTTGACATTATAACAATTCATAGAACACCCACAGAATAATTCATCATCAATCATTCTGTGAAAACGTAGAAATACGATTTACATTGAAATTTTGAAAAATCATATCTCCGAAAGTATTAGCTTGTTAGAGTTAAAAATGATATGAATGGATTCTTATGGTAAAACTGCCTTTTGAAAAAAAATTAATTTGGAATTTGTTTTTTTAAAAAATATTTTTTTTTTTTTACTCCGAAACCATCAGTCCGGTTTTGCCCTATAATGAACTTATCCGAGATATTCATCCCTCAAACCTACTCTGAAAATTTCAACTATCTAGCTCATTCCGTTCGAGAGTTATCATGCCTACGGCCGGACCGGCCGGACAGAATGAATTTTGACCACGGATTCTTGATCAGTGAGTCGAACCAAATCGTTTAAGACCATTTTCATCGAAAAATTCGAAATTACAGACATTTGGGCAAATTGATAAGCACTCAGTTCCGAGGAACTAGAGCGCCAAAAAAAAGGTGACCGGAGTTATTCGAAAATGATGCCTAAAATGATTATCTATAAATCTAATAGCGGTATCTTCGGCAAAATACCATATTTTTTCTTCATTGATTTCTTCATCTTCTGAATCGCTATCGAGTATCAATCTCTTCCCTATGTGTAATAGATTGAATAATAATTCATTATTCATATTTTTGAAATTTCAATATGACGGAAGCAGTATATTTAGGTTAGAATTTCAAACTCAGAATGAACAATCGCGTTTGGATATTCCTAGACGCTCGAAAGACTCGAAAATCACGTGATCATAAAATCCGCTCGATCTTATCGGCTCAGTGATGTAATTACCATATGCACCTATTGCTGAAATTTTGCGAGAGCCTTCAGAACCTAATTCTATTTCCAAGTTTGAACACGATCGGATCTAATATAGTAGTAATATAGTATAATGTTGGAGATCCGAGCAGCATTGTTTGAGTTCAGTAGCTGGATAGGTGACCGTTGCTCGATAACTCTCGAACGAAAGAAGATAGGAACTTGCAATTTTCAGGGTAGGTTGCGCATCTGAATGGAAGAGTTATGTTCGCGGTTGGCCAATCGAACAACGGTTTCGGAGTTATATCTATCTGGAATATTATTTTTCTTCGATCGTGGGAAAAGTGACACTATTTTGACCTGTTTTCTATGCGCAAAGTTCAACATTCCAGAATAGTGGGCAGTTGCTAAGCAATTAGAAAATAACAGTGCGGTAATATTCTTACCGCACTGCTGTAGCGTGCGGTAATGTTACAAATGGATTATTACAATAAAATGAAACAAAGTATGGTTTTGATTTTTATATTATTCTAATCAAAAATTGTATATTTCGTATTTTATGCATTTTAAGTAATACTATTTTATCTATATCTACTTACTTTCGTCCATAAAAAGATGTCATCTGTGGCCTCTAAATGAATTTCTGAACTTGTTCCTGGGTTAGAATTTTGGATTTTTTTGGTTTGTATCATATAGCTTGACGTTTTAAACATGATCTCAGTTTTTGATACTGGGCAATATTAATATTATTTTCAACAGACAAAGTTGATCGAAGCATCGAATAATGTGCCCACAACGTCGAAGATTTCATGGTTTTAGCCAATTCAGCAATTCAGCAATCAGTAAATTCTCAGGAAAGGATACACTGTTGTTTTGTGCAAAAATCCATGAAGTGTTGGTACGCAAGTTCATACTTCCCTCTGGATTTCGCCGGAAGTAAATTAAGTGAAGCCGCGGTCGCGTCTTCTACTAGTTCACTATCAGTGTTAATATTTATTAATTCTTTTTTAATTCCTTATAAAATATAACGAATCAAACAAATCCAGCTTGAAAATTATTTTTTTCGGCAACCGTCCGGGAAGTGCCCACTTCCCGGACGCTTTTTCTTTGAGAAAGAAGCATTTCCCGGCCTAGTCCGGGAAGTACGTACTTCCCGGACTAGGCCGGAAAAATCACGTCGATTTGGTCATTGTAAATATGAAAATCTTGGTAGGTATATTTTTAATAAATGAAGTTACCATAGCACTGAGAAAACGGCTGACAGTTCATATAAAATTAGTTGTCAACAATTTGCATATGTGATATTTTCTGTTCTGTTTAATTTGAATAAGAATCAAAATATATAAAAAAGAAGTGTGTCGTCTCATTGATTTGTTATTCTACACGGTTGCCGAAAAAATATTGTACGCAACACGCCCGAAAAAGGTTTTTTTGGACTCATAGACTTCTAGGACTCGCTTACGCTCGTCCTAGAATTTTGTCTATTCGTCCAAAAAAACCCTATTTTCCGGACTTGTTACGTAAATTACTATATTGTCATAACAAAGTAATTTCCATGGTTACCGCTTTTATATTTCAATATGAACATAGAGAAACCTATTCAAACTTACTTGATTACATCTTGAATGAAAGATTTTTTAATTAATTTCTTAAAGTTAGATCAACGATCGAAGAAAAAATAGTATGTATAATTCGTGGGAAAAGCATATTCCCAAACTTCTGTGTTACCAGACTCGTCGCTACGCTCCTCGTCTGGTAATTATCACAGTCGTTTGGGAATATTATGCTTTTACCACTAATTATACAATATACTATTCTCTATTTCAGTATCGTAATGAGTTCATTATAGCACTAAAAACAGGGCTGGAATACTTTCATTCCTGCATCGTTTCTAGTTATATTTTTCGTTTTGTGGTAGTCAGCACTGACATCTGATCCTATCAAATTTCAACACACGTCAATTATTGCCAATATAATAATTATTCTGGATATAGTGAAATAATTGTTGAGAGGAAAGGTTTTCTTTTTATTAAAAAGTAAGGTAATAGAGATCGAGGGGGAAACCGCTGACAAAAATTTGTACACCAGAATTCCAACTCAACCGCAATTTCATTGGAATTTAATAGGAATTCATCAGGAATTCAATAGGAATTCTTTTGAAATTCTATTGGAATTCTATATTCTGTACACCAGAATTCTTAGCGGTTTACCCCTCGATAGGTATCGCACTCTAAAATTAATAGGAAATCTCAATATTCAATAGGAATTCCATTGAATTCAATAGGAATTCCAGGTATTCAATAGGAATTCCTCGGAATTCAATAGGAATTCCATGGAATTCTACTTTCTTGTACACCAGAATTCCTAGCAGTTTACCCCTCGCTAGAGATTTACTTCTTGCTAATTTTGAATTCAAATTCCGTAATCTGTCAATTTTCGTAACAGTCACACCAACTGCCAAGATACAATACAAAAGTCACTTGGATGTATAATCCGAATTTGTCATTGAATTTCAACAGTATTTTACAAAACTTGCCTGAAATAGAGAAAATATCGTCTAATACTCGTTGCAAAAGGCAATTCCAACACTCATGCGTTCGAAAACGAGCGACGAAGGTACTCATTGATGTCTGAATAGGAACCCATTCTGCAACTTGTTTTAGAATGTATTATTCCTCGATAACTCAAAAAATATAGACTCGATAGAATTGATGCCTGCTAACTAGTTGTAGAATATGGAAATAAAGACGCATGTACAATTTTGTGAGAACCGTACCGCTATAAAATTTAAAAAAATTACGAAAAAAAAATTGGTTCAAACACTGACGTGAAGTCAGGAGCTTTTGCGCGTATGTTCTAGTGTCCATTCTTCTGTATTGGATACTATCAATCTAATTTACCATGGTGAATTCTATTGTCCGTTCTCCTGTAGTCCTGTGTCCAATTTGAGGAAGATTTGAAGAGAACGGACAATAGAATTCACCATGGTAAACTCGATTGAGAGTGTCCAATACAGGAGAATGGACAATAGAACCTACGCGCAAAAGCTCCTGACTTCACGTCAGTGCTTGAACCAATTTTTAATTAATAGATAATTTTTGAAGCATTTTTTTTAAACGGCACTTTTTTTAAATTCAATTTCTTTCATGATGCAGTTCTATCTTAGGAATCCATTGATATAATTCCCAACTCTGAGAAACCAATACTTTCGGAGATATAATTTGTCTGTTTGAATAAGAGCGCCAAAAAGCTCCTGTCCACAGTGCTTGAACCAATTTTTTAATCGTGTATTTAATCATGTATTTTTCATAGGTTTGTAGGCCCAACTCTGATATTTTATTCCATGCTCAGTTGTAGAATTGCCTTCGGAATCTGAATAGAACAGCTTATTTACTTTTGAAAACATTTTTGATTATTTAATCATGTATTTTTCATATGTCTGTAGGCCCAACACTGATATTATATTCCATCCACAGTTGTAGCATTGCCTTTGAAATCTTAATAGAACAGCGTATTTACTTTTGAAAACAGTTTGGATTTTTATTGGAAGAATATGTATATACTTGATAGCAAGTTAAACCTGTTATATTCTGCACATGTATACGCACTTCTCTTCTTTGCAGAGTGATAGCTGAACAAAGATCGATAGATCGTTCACAAATGATTAGTATAAAATCACTTTCAGGATTAATTGGGTGATTTTTATGTTGAAAGCTTATTGTATGAATTCATAACCTCATGCAACCTGTGGAAAATAACTTCGAAGTTTTCGTTGTAAATGTTTGTTTTTTGTTCTAGGGACCAGTGTGCTATAATTTTCCCCAAAAATCTGCAATTTTAAAATTTCTCGCCGAAAATGGTCTCAAACGATTATGTTCGACTCACTGATGAAGAATTCGAGGTCAAATTCGATCATGTTGAAACTTTGTTATCATGCCGACACTCAAACATTTTATATTTCAGAAACAATCCGTCAGATTCCACTGAAATTCCGCACAAACCTTTAAGTAGCCAGTTTACAATAGACAACCGGATGTAAGCTCGATCGGCTTTTTATATTTGGAATGATTTCATTTAAAAATTTGAATTCAATGCATTTTTTACATGTTAACGCTTCCTTTATTCATACTCAATTTCATTAAGTATTTTGTGAGGGTTTGTGTGGCATGAATAGAAAATAGAACATGCGCACAAAAGCTCTTGACTTCAAGTCAGTGGTTTCTAACAATTTTTCCTTTATATATTTTCATTACCTGTTGAATATTTCCTATTTAATAGATATGATTGCTCGGATTGATTTCTTTTCAGGATTTAATATACATCAATATTAAGAGTTCACAATAGCCGTTTGAGCAATTTTTCAACAGAAATAATACAAAAGCCCACAAACCAATACAATACTAATGAAAAACAACCAGATCAATCTCACAAAAACGAACTCCTCGTCATTTACGTCCGGAACACTCATAATACCCACTTCACGCTGAACACATTCAACTCCTTTCATCGTTTTATACTTACTTCAAATTCACGAAGGAACGAGTGAACGACGCCACTCCAAGGTTCATTAAGGGAAGTGTTACGTTACCCCTAAATTACCGATGACAACCTACAATCATGCACGGCATTCATTTCGGGGGATCCAAAACCACCATAAGGCCACTCCGCCACCCCGCGTTAATGTCTTTCTTATGCATGTGTGTTGCCCGTGTGGAGCAGTGGGACAGTCGGGGTCTTTCCTGAAAGGATGCTGGAAAAGGACCGTTCCTATGGCAACGCGAATGTATATGAAATGGCGTTAGAGGCGCAGTGCGGTGCGAGGTTTTATGAATTAGGAGATGCTGTGATGAATAGGGCTGGAAAGAATATGGGATTATTCATGTCCTTGGAGGATGACTTGAAGTTTTGAATTTCCGCCACGTGTTTCTACAAGTTTGCTTTATAACTCTCTATGATAAACCACCGGCGGGTATCACAAGTTTATTCCGATTCAAGAATTACTATTCTACTTAATACCCATGGCTAGCTATAGCTACTGAGACTACTTCAGGCACTACTCTCCTTATAAAGGTCTTAAACAGAAAGGTACAAATCTCAGGAGGGTAGTGGTTCGAAAAGAGAGAAACGAAATTGTCACTAATGTTATCTAATTCTAAGAATACAGAACAAACTCGAGTACATAGAAGAGTTAAGAGTGTAGAGACAGTGGTAGGTTAGGTGGAAAGCAAAACTAAACAGAATGCTCACTATGATTCCTATAATCATCCAGAAAAACCATAAATATCCTATATTTGGCGAGTCAAGAGAACTATGGAAATATTACTGGCAAACAGAATGGGACCCATTGGCTGCAGTGAAGCTCCCACGAGGGGAAGATCACTCGTGGATATTATTATACCAGTTGTGGATATGCTTGGATATATTTGGATAAAATTGGATATGTTTGGTTATATTTGGAAATATTTGGGATATATTTGGATATGTTTGGATATATTTAGATATATTTGGATATGTTTGATATATTTGGATATATATTTTCTATTGCTCCTTCATATGCGCATGCTCAATCACTTTTTGAGGTTATTTCTGCATAAATAATAGACAACACACAATTGGACCAATTGCATTAATAGAGAAGTAGGTACTAGTCCTTAACTGAAGTCTAAGGAATTAATTTTAAGTAACAATTCACATCTAGAAGATGACTCCAATACCAATCTGTACCAACTGTAGTCATTAGGAAGATCTCATTATTGGCTTTTAAATATTAAAAAATTAGCAGAGCTATATATATATATATATATTTTTTTTTTTTAAATCACCCTTATGGGGCACTTCATCAACTGCCGGGCATGTCTGCCAAGACAGTTAATATGCTACAGTCCTTGCAAGACCTTTCTCACTATCCGTATCGTCCCCAACACGACCTGCTTCTGTGCACTCGATATCACTGATCGATCCAGACATAGTCTCTCTGTGTTTTCGACAAGGTGAGCCTCAACCAGTCCATTCACCGAGATTATCAGCGGAAGAACACTGATCGATCGCAACTCGTACATCTCTCTCAACTTCAAAGCAAGATCTCCGTATTTTGTCACCTTCTCCGTATATGCCCTCGACAAATTCTCATCCGCCGGTATTGTGAAATCCAGCAAAAGGCAAGTCTTCTCATCAAGATCGAAAAATGCGATATCAGGTCGATTATGTGCGACACCCTGATCTGTTATAAGCGTCGCATCCCAGTATAGCTTGTATCTCTGACTTTGCAATAGAATCTTTGGTTCGTATAGATGCTGCTGGGTTTCATCCTTCAGTAGACCAAGTTTGAGGGCAATTTGCTGGTGATAGATTTTTCCCATAGCGTTATGCCTCTCTAGATAATCCCTCGGAGCTAAAATAGGACAAGATGATGTCAGGTGTTGAATGGACTCAGGTGCACCAGAACATCTCCTACACCGATCAGAAGGAACGTCCTGTTTAGCTATATTCTTTAAATACATCCTCGTCGGCATAACCTGGTCCTGAATTGCTATCAATCTCGCCTCCGTCTCCGGAAATAGGTAACCTGCACGAAGATAAGTTAAAGATTCATATTTATTTACTTCTCTGTCTTCCAGATATCTGTCGTGCAGTGCCTTGGCCTTCCATTGCCCAATGAGCTCATCCGTCGATACAGTGAACTCCTGGTTACCTGGCTCAGTTAGTTTGAGCACCGATATATTCTGATCAGCATCACAAATGGCCCGGAAGATCGGCGAGTGTTGAGCTAAGAAGTATTCTCTGAGTTTACTGATGTGGCTACTATGTACTCTCTCCAAATTGATAAGACCTCTTCCTCCTCTTTGCCGCGGTAAATAAAGGCGTATGACTGATGAATGCGGATGATGCATTCCAAATTTCGTGAGCATCTTCCTGATTGCTAAGTCCATTTCACGAAGATCGGTTACTGACCAAGTCAGAACACCAAATGAAAACGTCATGGAGGGAATAGCCCAGATGTTAATCGCATTGAAGAGGTATTTCGAATTCAGTTTCGATTTTAAAAGGGTGTTCACTCGGGTAAATAATTTGTTTTTGAAGGACTTCTTCATTTCCGACATATTGATATCCAATGCCTGCTTGTCTCCTAGATATTTGTAGGTCTCATGTTCTTTCAAGTTTGGAATTGCAACTGTATTCATGAGGACCGTAGTCTCCTCTTCGTTCTGGATTTTTCCTCTTTTCACCTCTAGTGTCGCGCACTTGTTAACCCCCATCTGCATATTTATAGAATCTGTGAACGAGGCAACTAGTTCTAATAATCTTTTAAGCTGGTCTTTACTGGAGGCGAATTGTTTGAGATCATCTACATAGAGCTGATGGTTAACTCTTATATTCCTCTGTTTCTCGATGACGTACCCATATCCGGACTTATTCAGGAGGTAACTCAAGGGGTTCAATGCCAAGCAGAACCAAATCGGACTCAGCGTATCGCCTTGAAATATACCACGGCAGATGTTAACCAAGCCACAATTGTTCACTCCATTTTTCGTACCCAGGAGAATACAAGTTCTCCAGTTCTTCATCTGGTAGCGGAGGAAATTGACGACTTGTGTGGATATTCCATGCATCTCGAGCACCCTTAAAAGCCACGCATGAGGCACACTATCAAATGCCTTCCTATAATCGATCCAAGCAACGGATATATTTCTCAGCTTTTTCTTTGTTAGAAGCCACGCATGAGGCACACTATCAAATGCCTTCCTATAATCGATCCAAGCAACGGATATATTTCTCAGCTTTTGCTTTGTTAGAATATGATCGATTATTAGGAGCTCCTTGCAAGCTTTCGACTTCTTCCGACATCCACCCTGCTCCCTCGCCACCATGTTGCTCCTCTTGAGATGTTCACTTATTTTTCCCGTTATCACAGCAGTTAGTAATTTGTATATCGACGAGAGGCATGTAATGGGCCGATAATTCTCAGGGTTAGTGGAATCTCCTCCCTTTAATATTAGAAATGTCCTTCCCAGAGTGAAGTATTCTGGTATAATAGAAGGGTCGTCTAAGGCCCTCCGGAACAATTTGCCAGGATATTATGCACACTAGTAAAGTATATATATTACTCCGCATGATCCATATTTCTATGTTATATATATATATATATATATATATATCGTAACAAAAAATTGCCGGAAATATTATATTGAGAAAATTTATTGGGAAACTCAGCAAATAAGGCTTGAAATCATACAACCATTGGTCGATACATCTATATTTCGATCCTTGTTGGGATCTTCATCAGGATGCTAAAATTACATAGGGACAATTAAAAAACTGCAAAACCCTAGTACTGTAAAATCTTGTAAAAAATAAAAAATGAATAACTTACTTAGGACTAGTTGTACAAAGGAAGGCAACACAGCTAACAGAGAAACATCAAACAATGATCCAGTATGTCAGGTAAAGGTATCACGCTCAAGATATGGAATTAGAGGACCTGCCTTGCAGTGGGTGAGGTCATATTTCACAATAAGAAAACAGATGGTGGAAATGGAAATGGAAGAAGAAGTTATAAGATCAAATATGGAGGAACTGCTTTTGGGTATTCCACAAGGAAGCATTGCTGGACCAATATTTTTCATACTATATATCAATGACTACGCAGTATAAGCTATGACAGTGAAAATAATAAAATAACAGTAATTAACTATGCAGACGACACCAACCTACTTATTATAGAGGATTTATATCCAGATTTGAGGAACTTATGTGAATGTAAAATGGCAGAAACTGATGAATGGTTCAAAAGCAACAACCTCCTTTTGAACAAAGAAAAAACCAGAATCGTACTATTCACTCCAAGTAGTACAGGTATCGAAGAACTTAATTCCATAACACTGAATAAAAATAAATACCAACTTGTGGAGCATACAAAGTTTTTAGGAGTTCACATAGATAGTCATCTGGACTGGAAAGAGCATATTACAAATCTTTGTACAAAAATTCAGACAGCAATTTATGGTTTTAGAATAACATCGAAATACATTTGTCAACGCAACTTGAAGATGGTGTATCACGCAACAATAGAAGCCAAACTGAGATTTAGCATAATCTTCTATGGATCCGGAAACATAAAGCCTTTATTTGTATTACAGAAAAAAGCAATAAGAATACTGAATAACATGAGGTATGATCAATCATGTAGAGGCACATTCAAGAAATTGGGATTACTAACGATATATGCTGTATACATTCAAGAATGTGTTATTTTCATCAAGAAGAATCCAAATTTATTTCATAAATACGAAAACCAAAATAGGTATTATGGCACAAGGAATAACAAGAAAACAACGGACTATGAAATAATTTAGAAAAATCTTTCGGTCATTAAAAGTAAACAATTATCAGAAATGAATATATAACAATAGATATGACATTGCAAACCACCGAAATACAACATAGATACGAAAAACAGATCAAAGGCGGACTCGTCAACACTCCTCAAACGACCAGTTGAAAGGACTAGACGTCGGTGTAATATGCAACACAAAATTCTCAACGATGCATATCATGGTGACTAGATCTCAAATTGCTCTCGAAGGCAAGCAGATAGTTGTAGATGTTGCTGAGGCCCTTTAGTAGAGTTCACAAGGCATGAAAAGAGCTCTAAAACAGATTTTCGTGGGACCTTCATTGCTAAAATGTATAGACCACTGGGTATCATTCTCCATACCCTTACAATGCAAATTCAACTGGTCGTCAAAAAATCGTCGTGTGCAGGAAGGGGTGGGGGGCATTTTTCCAAAAATTGGCAAAAATTTTTTTTCTGTTCATGGTCATCTATATTAGGTGAATATCACTCACACAAATTTCTGTCGAAATATACGATTCAGAAATATTTTTTATTAATTGTCAAAAAAGGCGGATACAATGCTCTTAAATGGAATTCCTTAAGATATAACCGCTTGCCCTGAACACCCATATTAACTATTATGTTCCGCTCGGTTTTACTCGAGATCTGTTAGGATTATCGAAAAAATGCTTTATATGAAAGGTCTCCTCCGAAAAGCAACGATTCAGATGATTCTTTCAAAATTGCAATAGCCAGAACAGTTTCCTCACAAAATAAGAAATTGTGTTATTAACTCCCATTGACCGAAACCGAACCTGGAGACGCTAGTAAGGCGCAATTTGTTGCGTTAGTCCATGTTAGTGGCAACCTTATGGATTTGAGCTTTGATCTATGCACATAAGGTTCGTTATATCTATCCGACCAACTTTACAGTACTATTCCTGCGTGTATTCAGAACGCACATTTTGAAGATATTGTTTAAATTCCTTAATTTTTTATATGAATGAGAATATTTACATATAATTCATAGATAGTTGATTTAATTTTGTTAATTCGTAAATAAATATGCAAATATGAGAGTTCAAACTTATATTCATTACTTCATAAATCAATTTTGTGACGTAATATTAACACATTTTTGAAATCATCGCTCATTCTCATTAGTAGTTTCAAGATTTCCTGAATCATAGACCAAAAATCTGGAAAAGAATTAAGAAGGTACATAGTTTGTATACCTATGATACTAACGGTGGGTTTCACGAAGCTTTGACAGCTCTTAATTGCCGAATTAGTGCGATTCTATGTCGATTTTCAGTTCATTTTTGATACAACCATCGAATTAAATCCACAATTAAGCTAATCGAAGCTTCCTGAGAGTCTAAATATTTCCTACATGTCATGATTCATCTAATTCAACTATCACTATCAGATGAAGAATCATCAAGGGAAGGAAGATTTGAAAAATTTGAAGTACTAGTATTTGCACATATTTTTTGGGCCATACATTTGCAGGAGCCAATACACGGAATTTGTTTTCTTTTACAGGAACACATTGATCCTGTGCAATCTGAAATGAGAATTTCCATTTCACAAAGAATATTTACGGATCTGATATTCGATATAATATTTACCTTTCCTACAACTGCAGTTGCTAAGGATAGATGTTTCCTTAGGTAGGATTGGCATCGTCGTTAATTTTGGCAGAAGTTTTCCATTTTCTACATACCACCCACTAAATATTGGATCCGGTAAAGATGGTCATGGTACATTACCATTGATCCAAATATTTGTTTGGTAATGGACTCGAAGGCTGTGTTGTCTCAAACTATCCAATGTTGGAGGTAATTTACTTATGGATCTTGAAGAAGCTATAATATTCCCCTGAGCCTGTTGATACATTTCACATTTTCGTTTGTCGTATACAGACAGATTACAAATTCAGCAATATCATTGAATACTTTCAAACATGGCACCGGAAGTACATGATGAATTCAAAAATAGGAATTTTGTCATTAAATGTTTTATTGGGAATTTTAACCAACTTTCTGTAGATCAGGCGCTAGAGCATATCAACAGAAACTCCAAAGCTGCAGGAGGAATAGTGGGATTAACTAAAAATAGTACTAGAATGGATGAATGGTTCTTGAGTTACAACATTATTGGTATGAAGTTAGTCACATTTCGCTCATCTTTGCATCTTCATTCGGTCAAAATGTCGAAGAAGGTAAAAAAAGAATGAAAATTGATGAAGATTCTGTGCAGATACTGCAGAGTGAACTTTCAAGATTTTGAGAATTTGAGAGAAGAAGTATTCAATGCTATTGTTGAATTTGTAATCCATCTGTACACGACAAACGAAAATGTGAAATGTATCAACAGGCTCAGGGAATACTATAGCTTCTTCAAGATCCATAAGTAAATTACCTCCAAAATTGGATAGTTTGAGACAACACAGCCTTCGAGTCCATTACCAAACAAAAATTTGGATCAATAGTAATGTACCAAGACCATCTTTACCGGATCCTATATTTAGTGGGTGGTATGTAGAAAATGGAAAACTTCTGCCAAAATTAACGACGATGCCAATCCTACCTAAGGAAACATCTATCCTTAGCAACTGCAGTTGTAGGAAAGGTAAATATTATATCGAATATCAGTTCCGTAAATATTCTTTATGAAATGGAAATTCTCATTTCAGATGGCACAGGATCAATGTGTTCCTGTAAAAGAAAACAAATTCCGTGTATTGGCTCCTGCAAATATATGGCCCAAAAAACATGTGCAAATACGAGTAGGTACTTAAAATTTTTAAAATTTTCCTTCCCTTGATGATTCTTCATCTGATAGTGATAGTTGAATTAGATGAATCATGACATGTAAAAAATTTTTAGACCCTAAATATCATAGTTACCAACTATATACCTTCTTAATTCTTTTCCAGATTTTTGGTCTAGGATTCAGGAAATCTTGTTACTACTAATGAGAATGAGCGATGATTTCGAAAAATGTGTTAATATTACGTCATAAAATTGATTTATGAAGTAATGAAATTAAGTTTGAACTCGCATATTTGCATATTTATTAACGAATTAACAAAATTAAATCTAATATATATGAATTATATGTAACATTCTCATATATATAAAAAATTAGGAATTTAAACAATATCTTCAAAATGTGTGTTCTGAAGGCACGTAGGAATAGTACTGTAAAGTTGGTCGGATAGATATAACGAACCTTATGTGCATAGATCAAAGCTCAAATCCATAAGGTCGCCACTAACATGGACTAACGCTACAAATTGCGCCTTACTAGCGTCTCCAGGTTCGGTTTCTGTTAATGGGAGTTAATAACACAATTTCTTATTTTGTGAGGAAACTGTTCTGCCTATTGTAATTTTGAAAGAAGAATCTGAATCGTTGGTTTTCGGAGCAGACCTTTCATATTAAGCATTTTTTCGATAATCCTAACAGATCTCGAGTAAAACCGAGTGGAACATAATAGTTAATATGGATGTTCAGGGCAAGCGGTTATATCTTAAGGAATTCCATTTAAGAGCATTGTATCCGACTATTTTGACAATTAATAAAAAATATTTCTGAATCGTATATTTCAATAGAAATTTGTGTGAGTGATAGTCACCTAATATAGATGACCATAAACAGAAAAAAAAATTTGTCAATTTTTGGAAAAATGCCCCCCACCCCTTCCTGCACACGACGATTTTTTGACGACCAGTTGAATTTGCATTGTAAGGGTATGGAGAATGATACCCAGTGGTCTATACATTTTAGCAATGAAGGTCCCACGGGGTGACACGATAGAGCCCGGTTTGAACTCTACTACTTGATGTCCGTCCTCTTATTGACACATTCATTATCCTCATTTATGAAACACATCTCCAAGAACAGCCGCTTGTAATAGTTTCTACTCAGAGTAAGGACCTTGGGATGTTCAAAATCAAAATTATGTCCTGTCGTAGATGCATGTGCAGCCAAAGCACACCTCTCCGGGTGGAGTCTCACATCACTCTTATGGACAGCCACACGACGCGTCAAACTCTGTGATGTCTGTCCTATGTATATGCCAGAACAGTTTTGACATGAGATAGAGTAAACACAGTCTGAGGCTGAGAGAGTTGGGGTCCCATCCTTCAATCTGGAAAAAATGCCACGGTTGGTATTGGCGCTGTATTTTGCCAACTTGAGGTTCTCCACCACACTGAAAATATTACTGAGTTTGCCTGTGAGGCCCGGTATAGATGGTAAGCTGGCAAATCGAGTTTTCTCAACTGAAGGAAGATGTTCCTGGCCTTCGACGTTCGTGATCTGAGGCAGTGCCAAATCTCGTACTGGACCGGCAAACACCAACTTCCACAACAAACCGCAAGGATATCCGTTGTCCAGCAACACACCGAAGAGACCCCTCAGGGAACCACGCAAAAAATCGGGATGTGCAATCCTCACCACCCTGTTCCTCAAATTCCGGATAACATTCAGCTTCATATGCCATTCATGATCAGAGGCAAAATTGATGTACCTTCCTGAGCTGGTAGGTTTCCGATACCAATCCAACTTTATAATGTTGTTGAAGTTGAAGTTCGAGGATCTCTGCAGAACACATGTTGCATCCGCCAAAATCAAGGATTCTTGGTTTGTTTACCTTACGAACCGTGAGTTTCCATTTGATATAAGACACCTTCTCAGTTTGGGTCCGAAATTTTCTTTTTCGGTTCCCTCCAGGTTTCTATCAGTTAAAAACCTATTGGCTGATGTTGAATATGTGGTAAAGTTGGCACCAGAAGGTTCACAGGACCTGTTGAGGGCTAAGTGCACTAACGCCATAACTAATCACATGAATCAAAATTATAATAAAGATAGTTTCTTTCACCGCGTTTTCCTCAGGTCTAGGGCCTTTCTGAGGGAACACAAGGACATCCTCATTGTTGAGGCCGATAAGGGTAATGTCACCGTGGCGATGAGGTCCCAATCATATGATGAGAAGATGTGGAGCATTGTTGGTGACCGTAATGTATACAGGAAAATTTCGACCGATCCAACGTCAGGGTTTCAGACCAGGAATAATAGAATCGTAAAGGGCCTAAAGGATGGTGGATTTATTGACGCTCCAACCGCTAAGAAGCTAACCAACTATAAGGGTGTTCCACCCAAAATATATGGTCTGCCAAAAATTCATAAACCGGACATACCACTGCGTCCTAAAGTTTCTACAATAGGGTCACCCACATCGGATCTTAGTGGTTTTGTGGCAGATATTCTCCAATCCGCTTTCAGGGACGATTTCCACGTGTTTGCAGTGCGAGACTCACTCTCGTTTGCGGCAGCTATGAACGGCTTCAAGATACCCGACGACCATGTTATTGTATCCCTGGACGTGGTAAGTCTTTTCACTAACATCTCCTGGGACACCACGGAGACATGTATCAGAGATAATTGGGAGGCCATTGCTGCTGTCACCGACGTCCCACTGGTTGAGTTCCTCAATATACTTCAGTTCTTGTTCAATTCCAACTACTTCATATACAAAGGATTATACTACTCACAAATTTTCGGGTGTCCCATGGGTAGTAATCTTAGTCCCATACTGGCGGCGATTGTTATGACTGTCCTCATAAAGTTTTGCTTACAGAGGCTGTCCTTTGATCCATCTTTTGTGCGTCAGTATGTCGCTGATCTTCTCCTCACTTGCCCTCCTGATAAGTGCCAGGAACTGCTGGATGTGTTCAATTCCTTTGATCGACATATCAAGTTCACTATCGAGAAAGAGAAAGACCGGTGCGTTCCTTTTTTGGACACCAGGGTAGTAAGAACTGATAACAACATTATAAAGTTGGATTGGTATCGGACACCTACCAGCTCAGGAAGGTACATCAATTTTGCCTCTGATCATGAATGGCATATGAAGCTGAATGTTATCCGGAATTTGAGGAACAGGGTGGTGAGGATTGCACATCCCGATTTTTTGCGTGGTTCCCTGAGGGGTCTCTTCGGTGTGTTGCTGGACAACGGATATCCTTGCGGTTTATTGAGGAAGTTGGTGTTTGCCGATCCAGTACGAGATTTGGCACTGCCTCAGATCACGAACGTCGAAGGCCAGGAACATCTTCCTTCAGTTGAGAAAACTCGATTTGCCAGCTTACCATCTATACCGGGCCTCACAGGCTCACTCAGTAATATTTTCAGTGTGGTAGAGAACCTCAAGTTGGCAAAATACAGCGCCAATACCAACCGTGGCATTTTTTCCAGATTGAAGGATGGGACCCCAACTCTCTCAGCCTCAGACTGTGTTTACTCTATCTCATGTCAAAACTGTTCTGGCATATATATATTGAATAATGATTTTGATTGTATAATACTTACCGAGACATGGCAAATAGACAATCTGAGCTACTTTCAAATCAATGAGTATGATATTTTTTACAATGAAGGTAGGCTCAACCAGAATGACGGAGTGATTGTTCTAATTAGAAGCAAATGGAATGCAAATATAACAAAACATCATATAGCTGGCATAACTGTTTTAAAATGCAATATATCGATAACATTAGATTACAAAAGTAGTTTCACAGCAGTTTATAGACCTCCAGAACAGAATGTAGAAGATTTTTTGGTAGGACTTGAAAGTTTTTTACAAAGAAATAATGTTTCACAAACAGAATTCATCATGGGTGACATTAACATAGATATTTTAAAGGAACATGATAGGAATATAGTGGATGAATATTTAGACATAGTTCATGAATCAGGTTTTGTATCACTTGTCAACGAGTATACGAGGGAAGTGAATCATCAAAAAAGCTGTTTGGATCATGTTCTCATTAACAATACGCGGAATTTGAGTAGAATAACAACTTTCGTATTGAAGACTAAGATAACTGATCATCATGCTATAGTTTTAACAATTAGTTATTCTAAAGGAGAAATCAGAAAGAATTCTAAAGATATGGAAACAGTAAACTATAAAAGATTGTGCCAATCTCTGTCACAAGAAAAATGGGAAAACGTAATGAACATAGTAGATCCAGAGCTTGGTACAAATAATTTCATGAAAAGCTTAATAACTCACATTGATAGAGCAACACATAGGAGAAAGAATAATATGAAATCTAAAAGAACACCATGGATAACGCATGGAATAATTGAGTCAATAAAAGTTAGAGACAAACTTCATAAGGAACTCAAGAATGATCCAGAAAACCTCACTCTCAGACAAAAATATAAAGAATATAGGAATATAATACATAAGTTGATATATAAATCGAAAAATGATTTCTATAGAAATCAGTTGATGGAAACTGGAAATAATTCTCGTAGATTTTGGGACACAGTCAAAAGCGCAATGAATGTTACAAAAAAGGTTAATCAAATAGGTAATATAGAGAATGTTGACGGAAGCATGTTAACTACACATAAGGAAAAATCAGAGCGTTTCAATATTTTTTTTTTCCTCGATAGGTAAGCAGTTAGCAGAAAGGATTGATATAAGTGATCTAGAACAATCAAGCTATTTGTCAGAATTCAAAAGGAAATATCTAATCAGAGAATCGTTATTTTTAAATCCCACCAATGAAACAGAAGTACGAATGACGATTGAAGAGTTAAAAAACGGCAAATCTCCTGGACTAGATGGTTTAACATCATATTTGCTAAAAAAAGTCTGTAATTATATAAGCCGCCCCCTAGAACATATATTCAACAACATTTTCCTACTTGGCAAATGCCCTTCCCATTTCAAAATCTCGAATATTATACCCTTATACAAGTCAGGTGATAAATCAAACGTCACAAACTACCGGCCAATCTCACTTTTATCAAATATAGCTAAAATTTTTGAAAAATTATTCAAAGCAAGGGTTATGAGTTTCGTGAGTAAAAATAAAATCTTGAAAAATAACCAATTCGGGTTTCAAAAAGGTTTATGCACGGAAGATGCCATGATAGCTTTAACGAAATCTATCTATAGTGATATTGACAAGACGTTGCCTACTGCTGGTGTATTCCTTGATTTGCGAAAGGCTTTTGACACCGTACACCATGAGCTGCTTTTGCAAAAGCTAGAAATATTAGGTTTTCGCGGAAATGTACAAAATTTGGTTAGAAGCTATATAAAGAACAGATCGCAAAAAGTATCAATACAAGGGAGTAGTAGCTCAACGCAACCGATTGATTTTGGAGTCCCGCAAGGAACTGTTATGGGGCCCATATTATTTTTGGTATATATCAACGATTTACTCGACTATGATAAAAACAGCAAATGCATATCATATGCAGATGATACAGTCGTTTTGGTGAGCGGAAAAACTTGGGAAGAACTGAAGACTAATATGCAGGAATCTATGAAAATCATTCGAATTTGGCTTGATACCAACCTTCTAACCCTTAACTGGGAAAAAACTAAATGCTTGCCTTTTTTTGTGGACAATCGTACAAAGCCAGATTTCAAAGAAATAATCTTGCACAATACTAATTGCACTGGCAATATGAGTCTAATCTGTAGTTGTGCATCGAAAATGGAAGTGGTTGGGGAGAATGAATGGTTGGGGATCACCCTGGATGCGGGCATGCGATTTGATGAACACATGAAGACAACTGCATCCAAACTTCGAAGAAGTTTATTCATATTACGGAAATTACGAAATTTCCTGAACAAATCGAACTTGAAAATTATTTATCATGTTTTATTTGAATCCATCCTAAATTACGGTATCTTGGCATGGGGTAGTAGCTATCAAAATACAATCAATCCGCTGGATATTTTGCAGAGAAGGGCTATAAAACTTATACTGCACAAAACACAAAGGTATCCTTCCCAGCTATTGTACCAAGATCTCCGTGTACTTCCATTGAGGAAACTGTATGCTCACAAAGTACTTTTGAATATTCCCAAAGATCGAAATTTAATATGTCTGTTAGTTCGGAAAAATATAACACTAGACAAATTCCGCAATTAATAGCGGAGATTCCGAAAAAGAGCAAAAGAATAACTCAGAAATGTATTTCCTATGTAGCACCCAAAATATTTAACTTACTCCCTTTATCGATAAAGGCAGGAAGATTCAAAAATGCACGTTTCAAAAGAGAATGCAAGAAATGGCTTTTCACAGTCGATATCACGATATTAAACAGAGTATTTGATATTCAATCTACAACATAGCTCAGTACACATTAGGTGGGAAACTCAAAGTTAGATCCAATATTGTTACTGTAATGCTGCAAAGTATTCTAATGAATTTATTAATTTCAACATAGATGTAGTTTAGTGTAGATTTGGTTTAAACCAAATATTATATTGTAAGCCACATGGGTTTATGGACCTTTGTAATTTTTCTCGTAAGAAGGGGATATTTTTTGTTTCTTTTTTCATTTTTGCTCACTTTCATGTTAAGAAAAATTAGCATATATTTGTGTATATTATAGTATTGTTGTTTGTATGGATTCTTGTTCGCCTGTGGGGAAGTGTAGTCACGCGCTGGTATATTGATGCCTTAGTGACAATTTTTTCTTTATTCGTGATGCGGGAATGTATAATGTATTATAGAATATGTACTATGCACTTGTATATTTGTTCTTAAATTCAGAATAAAGAATCATTACATTACATTACATTACATTACATTACATTACATTACATTACATTACATTACATATACATAGGACAGACATCACAGAGTTTGACGCGTCGTGTGGCTGTCCATAAGAGTGATGTGAGACTCCACCCGGAGAGGTGTGCTTTGGCTGCACATGCATCTACAACAGGACATAATTTTGATTTTGAACATCCCAAGGTCCTTACTCTGAGTAGAAACTATTACAAGCGGCTGTTCTTGGAGATGTGTTTCATAAATGAGGATAATGAATGTGTCAATAAGAGGACGGACATCAAGGGCCTCAGCAACATCTACAACTATCTGCTTGCCTTCGAGAGCAATTTGAGATCTAGTCACCATGATATGCATCGTTGAGAATTTTGTGTTGCATATTACACCGAAGTCTAGTCCTTTCAACTGGTCGATTGAGGAGTGTTGACGAGTCCGCCTTTGATCTGTTTTTCGTATCTATGTTGTATTTCGGTGGTTTGCAATGTCATATCTATTGTTATATATTCATTTCTGATAATTAGGTTTAATTACGTGTGTGTTAGAACTAAGAGCTCTGTGTTTTTCCTAAATCTTGTGAATTGAATTGTGGTGTGAATTTACCTAACTTTCCCTTAATTTTGGTATTGTGTGGTGAGTCACCCTTCCCTTATTAGAACCAACATTGCTTTTGCTTTCTATTTTATTTTCCTTAATTTAACTCTGAAGAACAATTGAAAGATCAGTCTGAGAGGTTAAGATGTCAAACTCAAGCCCGGGTACTTGTGCCCGGGTCCATGCGAAATTAACACCTCATTCTCAGAAAGCCTTGTTATCTGAAATTAATTCTAACGCAAATAATGTAATCCTATTTAATGAACTTTCTGTTTTACGTACGCAGGCAAACCTTAATAATGATACGGAATTGCTTGAAGAGATAATGGCGTTGGAAAAAACTATTTTAAAAAATATGACAAATAAACCAGAACGAGTTTCCTATCTTTATTCTGCCAATGATCGTGGTCCTTTTACTGTTATTATTAGCAGTAGGAACCAGAATATTGGTAACTTGAATCCGTTATCTGTTGGGAAGATGTTTTTTACTGATAAGCAATTTTCTTTGAATATTAAAAAAATATCCAGGAAAGGTAGAAAACGTGTTGGGGTTGAATTTGCTACTGGGGAGGAGGCCAACTCCTTTGTATCCAATAATAATTTCGATAAAGAGGAATATGAAATTTTTATTCCGGCGGCTATGGTAACAATTATGGGTGTTGTGTCTGATGTCGACTTTGATATTACTGAGGATGATGTTCTATCATATGCATCTTCTAATGCTATAATTCTTAAATTTAAACGTCTCAAAAGAAGAGACACTTCCGGAGGAGAAGTCATGTTTAAAGATACCAAAGCCTGTGTCCTAACCTTCCAGGGGAGGATCCTCCCCCCTTATATTTCTTTGTTTCATACTTTCTTAGAAGTAACCCAATATGTATCACCTGTTATACAGTGCTACCAATGCCTGAGATACGGTCATACCATCAAGCTATGCAATGGCAAGAAGAGATGTCAAAAATGTGGCGATAACCACGATAAGGCTGATTGTACAGCTTCAACAGAATTTTGTGTACACTGCGAAGGCGAACACAAGTCAGTCGACCGTACCTGCCCCGAATATGAGCGACAGAGGAGAATTCGAGAAGCCATGGCTTTTCACAATTATTCTTACTACGAAGCTAATAAAATCCTATCGAATAAGGCCCCCCGCATAATGTCACAACCTAATGAATTTCCACAGCTTCCCACCCAAAAGCTCTCTAATGAAGGCCCATTCCTTCAGTCCGATAAATTCCAGAAACGGCATACATATGCTCAAATGCTCTCTCAGGAACCTGTTCAAAAGACTTCCACTGCTTTTCCTGCCTCAACGCCTCGACCGGCTATGTCCTCTTTGAATAATCTGAATAAGGCTGCTCGGAATAGAACCCGATCCCCTCCCTCAGTGTCCCACTCTCCCACAAAGCGCCTGAGCTCTGGATATGATAGAGAAGCACATAAAAAGGCGTTATTCAATTACAGACCAAGTTTTTCTGGGCTAAGCACCCCATCCCAAGTGTCCGTAGACAACAGGTCTTATGCAGATAAGACTTGAGAGCTCCCAAGATCTCAACCGTCCCTGGGTGCACTTTCACCCAGAGGCTTGATAAGTGATGAAACTCCTGATAATTGCTCGGTATCAATGAATGAAATAGTTTATGAACAAATGGACCTTTCAGGTTCCAATAATCGTCAAACAATTAACGAATCCATGAATAGTGTAATAGCCATGCCTCTGACAAATTGGCGAGGATGGTTTTTAAAAAAAAAGAAAAAATAGAGTAGAATAAAAATAGTTATAATTATAAATTTAAAAAAGAAAATTTGATTTTTCCTATGTAAATTTTTTTTTTAATGGTATTTATTTGTTTTATATCTTGTATAGGTGATAATAATTCTATCGATATAACGTTTATTAAAGTAGTACTGGAAAAGAAAAATAGGTAATACACAGTTTATCCTTTTTTCTCTCGTCTGTCTTTGGCTTTTTCTTTTGCGTACGGGTACTTATTGATTGGTTTCCCTCTCCCTTCTTTTATATTTTCTTGTATTGATTTTATGCGAATTCTGCAGTGGAATATCCGATCAGCTACAGCTAACTACTACGACTTGCGGATTAATATAGATCTACATAGGCCTGACAGAGCCCTCTCAGAGACCTTCTTGAAGACTAACAGGACTTTTGCGGTGAGAGGTTACAATGTGTTCAGAGACGATAGAGTGGACGGATTCGGGGGACTGGCCTTCCTGATTAAGAGTAATCTGCCTGCTAGGGTAGGCTCTGTGAGCGGTTTGGTGACATCAGCGAGATTCCAGGTCTCCTTGGTCACTATAGGTAGACTTAAGCTAATTAGCATCTACAACCCGCCTGATATTAGGCTAGATTTAAAGATACTAAGTGACCTGGCCGCCCTGTTCAAGGTTGATACACTGATGTTTGGTGACCTTAATGTACAGAATCCCATGTGGGGGTCCGGTGTGATAAACGCCAATGGCGTTGTGGTTCAAAGGTTTCTAGAATCTTGTGACATGGTTCTCTTGAATGATGGCTCGCCGACAAGAATAACCTCCCCTTCGCAGAGGCCAAGCGCCCCTGACCTGACCTTTTGTTCGGTCAACCTGGCCCTGATCACCTCCTGGAGCACCATGCCGGATCCCGGTTTCAGTGATCACCGACCTATTATAATAGATATTGATGATGGTTCCTTGGACATAGTTCCTTATAGATTGTTTTCCTCTACCAGGAAGTTTGACGTGTCTAAGGGTAAATGGGATGTTTATGCGGAGAACGTGACGGAGCTGTTGAACTCTTCAACAGAGCCTGTTGACCTAATTGGTTTCAGTGCCTTGCTGGTTGCTGCAGCGGAGAAGACTTTCCTTTTGAAACCAAATCCTGGTGCCCCTAGGTATCGTTTACCCTGGTGGGATGATGAGCTTGCGAGGCTAATTGAGGTTCGACGTTCGGCCTTCAGGAGTTATATGCTTCAACCTACGTGGGAGAACTATGTGGAGCTGCTGCGAGGAGGCAGATCAGGTTGAAAAGGAAAAAATCCTTCCAGAGTTTCTGTGAGGGAATCGATCTCTCCTCTAATCCCAATGTGTGGAAGTCAATCAAGCGGTTCAATGGATCTTCCCCATCTGGCATTGGCAACTTGCCTTCAAATCAGGTTATCTGTGAGGTTATGGACAGGTTGACCACTGTTCAGGTACCCCCTAACATCGTTCAGGCTCATTCGGGAGTGGTAATGGAGCCCTTCACCATGGAGGAGCTGAGAGAAAATCTAAGGACGAAAAAAGATACAGCCCCTGGACTGGATTCTCTAACCTATTCCTTCTACAAACACTTACCAGATGTGGCTGTTTCTAAGCTACTCTCGCTATACAATAGTATGCTTATGGAACCTTCATTGAGTAGGGAGCAGAATGATATTTTAGTTTTGCCCATCCAGAAGAAGGGAAAACCACCTCACCAGGCATCCAGTTATCGTCCGATTTCACTCATTTCCTGCGGGGTGAAAATTTTGGAAGGTTTGATCAAGGAACGTTTGGAGCCCCTTTTTGAGGCGAAGCTTCCCTCCTCAAAAATTATATTTGGTTTTCGTAGAGGTAGATCGGTGCAGGATTGCTTGACACTTCTTACATTGTCGCTATATAAAGATATTGCCCTGGGGAATTTCTCAGTTGTTGTGTTTGTGGACATTAAAAGTGCATATGATAATGTGAATTATGAGATTCTAGGTAATGACCTGTGTGCCCTAGGGGTACCTCACCAAACGATTGCGCTCATACTAGCCCTGAACAGGGGCAGACGACTTTTCGCCCAGAGTGGCGAGTCTTCAGAGCTGTTGGGACCGTGGATACCACAGTCTGGTGTTGGACAAGGATCGAAGCTGAGCCCCGTTCTGTTTAACATCTATCTGTCGAAGATATCGGATGGACATCCGGGGGATGTTGAGATTGGGCAGTATGTTGATGATCTGTACCTTAGGGTATCTGGGCGAGATTTGGTCGTTGTAACAGAGAGGGTCAATCTGGCACTTGATCTCCTGTATGATAATTTGCGGGAGAGATTCCTGCCTGTAGCGGTGGAAAAAACGGTGGCGATGGTGGTCGGCAGACGCATGTTACCCCCCTCTCTTCCTGAGCTGTATCTCGCTGGGACCCGGATTCCCTGGGTTAAAAATGTTAAATATTTGGGAGTTACATTGGATTCCAGAATGCTTTGGCGGGACCATGTTGAAACTTTGTGTGGTAGGGCATTGATGAATATTAATGTCATGAGGGCCCTCTGCGGGACTTGGTGGGGTTCACACCCTTCCGTTCTTTTATCCTTATATAAAGCACTTGTTAGACCTCATCTGGAGTATGGCTCTTTCTTGATTGGTAGATGTTCAAGGGCATTACTGCTCAAGCTTGATCGGATGCAGTACTTGGCTATTCGTGTAGCGCTGGGACTAATGAGGTCAACACCGACTAATGTTTTATTGAATGAGGGAGGTGAGGTCTCGCTTGCGACTAGACGGGTCTGGCTGGCAGGTAAGTTTCTCTCTAGGGCTTACCGAATAATGGATAATCCCATAGTGGATATTGTGCGGGAGGTAGCTGGTTTTGATAGATTTTGGTCCAGAGGAGTGCTTCCTGCGGTTATTGTTGCGCATATGAAGATACAGCCAGTGGCTGTTCACATCTGGAGGGACAGAGTCCTCCCCTGTTTTTTGATATCATCGATGGTACATGCGGATCGACCGGTTGCGGTACACTCTGGACTCCGTAAGGGAGCCCCTGACACCGGTGAGCAATTTTTGAGTCTTTGCTCTGATAAATATGGTGGTTATAGGGCTATCTATACGGATGCCTCTGTTGATGTGGAGAGTGAAACGGTCGGGATTGGAATATTCTCAGACGATTTTGGTCTGTTCTTTAAGAGGCGGTTCCCCAATCACTGGAGTGTTTACATGGCGGAGATGGCGGCGGTTGGATATGCACTGTATTACATCCTCTCCAAGGATGTCGCTGATGTTCTGGTGGTTACGGACTCGCTAAGTGTGCTGCAGAAGCTGAAGCATTGGAGGAATGGGGCTAGTCTTGATGTTTTGTCAGTTCATGTAAAGGAGATGTTGTACAGGGCTAAGCAGCGAAATCTGAACCCTGTACTGTTGTGGATACCTAGTCATTCTGGTATAAGTCAGAATGATGCGGCTGATCGGCTGGCGAATGAGGGAAGACAACTGAACCGGGCCAGGGCATACAGGGGTGACCCCCTTTTACTTTGGCCCAAGTTTCGTAGAGAACTATATGCTGAGTGGAACTGCGAATGGAAGATGATTGGTCAGACCAAGGGCATAACCTACACTCAGTTTGTGCAGGGCGAAAGTAGAACGGAGCCTTATTGGCTAGTAAGAGAGACAACGATGCCTAGACGTATGATCACATCCATGAGCAGACTTCGAGCGGGACACTGCTGTGTGCCTGTACATCTGCACAGGTTGGGAGTTTTTCAGCATTCGGAATGCCAATGTGGAGAAGTTGGCTCGATAACCCATATTTTTATCGAATGCAATACTAACATATGTAATTGTAATAAATTTTACCGATATTTGAGTGTGTTAACTTCGTCTGCCCCCCTTTCCGTTAATGATTTTATTTATAGCTCCTCTCAGAAGATCCTTCAGTTGACATTTGAGTTCATAACCGCTTCTCAGCTGAAATTATAGCTGCCTCCCTTGGAGGAACAGTTGGTTCTTCATATGTTTTGATTATGTGTCCCTCCTCCTGCTTTGTGATACCTTAAATGTGCCTACTTTTGTGTTACCCTCCTTCCTCTCCTGCTCTAATGGTGCATGAGCCCTCGGCTTTGCTTCTTTTGGAAACAGTTAATGCGAGACTGAATTTTTAACTAATAAAAGTCAATTTGCCCCTCAGCAGTAGCTTGGTATGAGCCACGCTCAGATTCTTGCTGTCTCCGGGAACCAAGCTGCTAAATGGATATGGAATATTGAATTTAAGTGCATAGCAGTGAATGCTGAGCTCATGATTGCTGTCTAGGGTTGTCAAGAGACAGTTGGGGACCTAGCAGACAGCTTTTGAGAAGAAGAAGAAGAAGATTTCTGATAATTGTTTACTTTTAATGACCGAAAGATTTTTCTAAATTATTTCATAGTCCGTTGTTTTCTTTATTTATTTATTTATTTATTTATTTCTCAAACAGATTATAACAAATCTCTTTACATGAGAATAACAGTGATAGCAATCATATTTGGCATGTCGAGGTAAGTCATGAACATTAACTTAACAAATAATACATAATCCTTAAGGAGATCATTTAAATCTATATTGTGCATTTAGACATCTAAAAAACTGCTTGGGTTTGAGGGCAAAGCTGGTATTGGGCAAATTTAAAAAATCATTCGTTATTTTTAGCATTGTAATTACGGATGAACAATGCATCAGAGTGGTTGTACGAGGTATCTCAAAGAACTGCTTGAGTCTAGTATCTCGTGCGGGAATCCTCAATTTCATCAGATCCTTTATGTGCGGAGCGTCATAACACCGATTAAAAATTTTGTAGCAGAATTTCACGTTATCCCTGAGTCTCCTGTTCTCAAGAGATATTATTTTAAACTCCTTTCTGCGGTCAGCTGATCGAACGATATTGTAATCAGGATAAACGCTATGTTTTCTCAAATAAAGGAATCTTAAAAACCTGTTCTGAACTTTTTCCAAGGTTTTTTTATACACGAGGGGTGCCGGATGCCATATCACTGAGCAATATTCAAGCTGAGGTCGGACCAAGGCATTGTATAACAATATAATGGTTTTTATCTCTTTGAAGTTCTTACAATGCCTCAACACGAATCCCAACTTTCCAAGGGCCCTAGCTGCTATGGTCTCAATATGTGCTTTGAACGAGAGTTTGAAGTTGTACTCCACACCTAAATCCCTCACCTTCTCAACTCTAACTAACTCTGTGCCATCCATGTGATATCCAAACTTCAGTATTGTGTCTTTTCTGGAGCAAGACAGTACAACACATTTCGCATTATTAAAGGGCAAATCATTCCTCACACTCCACTGTTGAATGGCATTTATATCCGCTTGTACCCTGACGAAATCATGTACATCCTCAATCCTATGGTAAAATTTCAGGTCATCAGCAAAAAGTAGACATTTACAGTACCTCAGACACTGTGGCAAATCATTAATAAAAATCAAAAACAGTAAAGGGCCCAAGTTTGAGCCCTGAGGCACTCCCGAATTTGCATGAAACTTCCCTGAACAATTACCACCGTATTTCACCCTGAATTTTCTGCCTTGTAGATAAGATGCGAAAAATCTAATAACGTTAACGCCTGCTCCATATTCACCAATCTTGTTGAGCAGGATGTCGGGATTGACACTATCAAATGCCTTTCTGAAGTACGTATAAATTATATCGGCTTGGGACTTTTCCATAATACTGGAAACATCATGACAGAACTCCAGTAAGTTTGTCGACGTAGATTTTTTTGGTGTAAAACCGTGCTGTTCATGGCATATTTTGTCCTGAACACCCATCCATAACTTCGCGTAGACAACTTGTTCAAACAATTTGGCAACTGCGCATAGAACTGAGACAGGTCGGTAATTTTTTATTTCTATTTTCTTTCCAGACTTATGGATGGGTGTCACTAAAACCTCTTTCCATAAGGTCGGGAATGTATTTGTCTTCAATGCCAAATTAAAAATGTAAAGTAAAGGCTTCTGAAGCCACTCAGCGCAACCCTTTATAACATAAGGCGGAACTCCGTCAATACCTGCTGATTTTTTGGGTTTTAACTTTTTCACTGCCATAAAAAAGTCCGCCGCAGTTACCTCCGACATACAAAAACCAGACATTCCATTCACGAATAAGTCAGTACGATAAGTTGCAGCGTCCGTCTTAAAAACTGATTCAAAATATTCGCCAAAACACCGTGGAATCTCCGATTTTGGAATGCTCCTACCGTCCAGTTCAAACTGTGAAACAGAAGAACAATTGCTGCTGTTATTTCCCAGATAGCACACACACGTTATATGGATGTTCTTAGAAGATACCGCCAGAATGTTCAAATATTCATAGAATATCCTCACAACAGACCCCACACATTCTTAGAACATTCCATGCACTATTAAGTGAGAGAGGAACTCTGGTTCTATACAGGTTCTATGAATGTTCTCCCGAATATTCTAGAACCTTCTAGGAATGTTCTTGACAATATTTCAGGCATATTCTTGAGAATATTCCAGGTACATTTCAAAAAATCTCCTATTAATATTACTCCAAATATTCTATGGAGATTCCCACTCATTCTAGAAATATTCCCAGAATATACTTTAATTCCGAGAATATTTGGTTGAATTTATAAATTCATTGGTATTATTAATTCCTGCCGCATTCCCTGCGGGAATTAATAATACCGAACTCCAACTGAAAAACTAAAAAAAAATTGTGTTCAACGATAAATTAACGGTATTGAATGCTTTTTTGTTATAATTCAATTTAAAATTAAAATGTTTTGTAAATTTAGTTAAACTTTGAGATTTCATAGACTCATCACATTGAATGGTTATGAAATTCTTATTTAATTTTCGTAATCCCATAAAAAATCATCAGAATGCTGATTCTGAGCATAAGCCTAGTTTTTTCACAAATAATATAATAATATTATTCGAGGTCAAACAACACTAATCCATTTTATAATAATACATAATTCAAGTCATCAGTTTTATTTTTAGGAAGACATTTCCTGAAATAAATTCAAAAGAATAATAACAAAATATTTTGTTTATAAAAAAAATAATATTTGCGAGATTATCTTCTCCATCATTTTTGGCTACCAACCAGCCTTTTGGTTTCAAAATCAGAGATTCTGGAAGAGAAGAAATGAAATATTACTAGGCACCTTGAATAATTTAATAGTTTTCAGTGTAAACCCAGATCAGAATGAAATACAAGGCAACAAACCAAATTTTAGCTAGTAGAATAATCAAAAAATATTGCTTCATGGTATGAATGATATTGAGTACAACTAATATTCCTACCTTCACTAGATTATAGTTTTGAGGTCTAATTTCTGGAACTTTTCCTCCTTCTGTTTCGCCTTAACCAACCAGTCCTTAATTACCAATTCCGCATCAGACTCTGTAATCTTTCGATGAATGTTCATCACAGATTCTGTAAAATATGAGAGATAATTCAAATATGTATTAATGTATTTTAGTTATCGCAATAATTCCAAGTAAAGCGATTTCGGTAAAATATCTTGACTAGTTATTCTATCAAACATTGCTTCTTCATAGAAATATATTTCTTATCTTATCTATCTTATAGAACATAGTAAATTCTTCGAAAATTCTTACCTATCACTATTTCGGAAAAAATCAATGCCGAAAAATTATCCTTCTTCTTAAATCCTAACCAGCTAGAGTTCATAGCAAGAGCATTTGTCATCAACCTTTCCTTTTGTTATCACTTTGTGTTTAGGCCCCCAATTTTTGACAACTCGTAAACCTAAAACAACAACCGAAATGTAACATAAATAATAATATGTATGCTGTGGACTTATCTAATCCTATATGTTAGATAGGAGTATACGTTATTAATTTCCAGGAGAATTTCATACAATAATTTCGAGGATTTTTATATGTGAACAAATTTGATAACCAGTAATGTGGTAGTATCAATGAATTTTCTAGAGAACAAAAATCTATTTGAATGTAACATTTGGATACATCACACAAATCAAAATCTTGAAACTTACCACTTTTGTTTTAATTTCCTCAAGGTCTAAATTACTATTTCTCCAATTTTTGTAATACGTTGTAATATTTAATAGGAAAATCAAACTTTTCTTCAAAATTGATTGATTCTTCAGTTGGTTCATGATCATTATTATTAAGATCATTTCTCGATAATCTGCAGCAACCTCTACAGATGTGAAATATATCGCTATCAGCCCTGGCATAATAACTTCTGAATGAAATTTCTTAGCAGTTCTTTTCCCATATTTCCAGATCTTATAGGATTCGTACTTCGAAACAACTATTTGGAAATCATATAACGAAATCACAATGATGCGACTGTGAGGTGAATAATTGAATTTGTATTTTTTGGTAGTAATAACTGTTTGTTTTCAAAGTAATTATCCCAGCATTGTGCTATTAGATATGAACTCTTTATTAGCAAAAATGCATGAATGTCTTGTAGGTTGTGGTATATAATAATCCAAATATGTTGCAATATCCATATATGTGATTGGAGGAACACCATCAATTGAATTATCCACTATCCAGATCAGAAACATTCAATGTTGAAGGATCTAAGCCGTTAATTAATCCCAACTTTATTATATGTATATCTGTAATAAAATCAAATGTAAACACATGATGAAGGTACTTTTTTTCGAACCTACCGTTCAGCAAAGTCTCCGTTGTTCAACAATAGTCTTTTCAGATATTCATTCTCCATTTCAATATAGTTTAAACAGCAGAAAAGCTCCGGAATAAGTCAATGAACTCTATAAAATAACCAACGACCGCAACACGTAACTTATTTGTTGTTTATTACAAAGAACCATCAAAGATTAAAGAACCGCCATATTGGTTCACGTTACGTCACGTCACATGATGATTCCAGGATGCGAATTGTGAAATTAATAAATATCTGTAGGCTGGGCTGGTAACAAGAGCAAGGAGCGTGTTCTGATAGCCGAAGTAATCGGTCAGGGTTGGAAGATTAGGGAAAAATATTCGGCTTGAAAAGCTCTTCATCTATTTGAATCAGAACTTTACTGATTAACTTTCACTAGTGAAAATATACCGAGCCAACACCTCCTAAAAGGATGTAGGAGGTGTTGACCGAGCTTATGAACAATAGATATAAAAATTTCTATAGCATCGAAAAGCCTCTGAGGTGAAGTAGTAAAGTCAAATGTTACACTACACTATTAAATTAACCATAAATCTCAAAATGATCCCACGCGACGCAATGATCAAAGAACATTCTGAGGAGGTTCTTATTATATTCCACAAGGATCTTACCAAATACTGAAATAAACTACAACTCCTATGAATATTCTCTAAGGATATTCTAGTAATGTTCTTCATATCATATGATATGGATATCATTTTTGAAATGTGATCAGAACGTTTACTGAAGGACATTCCTTGAATATTCTAGATGTTATACGACGATGCATGGAACGTTCTATTAGAATATTCTAAAGTATGAACGTTCAGAAGCTAGATATCACATTCTCAGAATGTTGTGTGCTATCTGGGTTTTAGTAAATCCCCAGAATGTCCTACTGTCTCCCTGTATAGAGTTCTCAACATTTTTTACATAATTCAAATAACACAAATTCATTAATTTTTTGAGGATAATTCTTTCACATTTGTACATATGCATATGGTGCAACGATAGATTTTTTAATTTTTGCAGGTGGTTTTTCCTTTTTGGCGCTCTAGTTCCTCGGAACTGAGTGCTTATCAATTTGCCCAAATGTCTGTAATTTTCGAATATTTCGATGAAAATGGTCTTGAACGATTTGGTTCGACTCACTGATCAAGAATCCGTGGTCGAAACTCATTCTGTCCGGCCGGCCGGTCCGGCCGGTCCGGCCGGCCGGTCCGGCCGGCCGTAGGCACGATTACTCTCGAACGGAATGAGCTAGAGAGTTGAAATTTTCAGAGTACGTTTGGGGGATAAATATCTCGGCTAAGTTCGTTATTGGGCAAAATCGTACAGATGGTTTCGGAGTAACAAAAAAAAAATTTTTTTTTTACGAAACAAATTCCAAATTAAATTTTTTTTAATAAGAAGTTTTATCATAAGAATCCATTCATATCATTTTTAACTCTAACAAGCTAATACTTTCGGAGATATGATTTTTCAAAATTTCAATAATAAATCGTATTTCAACGTCACAGAATGATATTATTCTATGTATGAATATGAATTGTCATAATGTCAAATGATGTTCCTGAGAATTGTGAAAGAAATGTTTGAAATGTTTCGAAGAATTGTGAGCGAAGTGAGAATAATCTCAGTTGTTTGCTCCGAAATTAGTTTTTCTCAGAAAATTCTTACTTTTCGGAACTGAACATGAAGTAAGAGATCTGAGAGAAGTGAGACTGCTTTTCATCCATAGACATAGATATAACTCTCGAACGGAATGAGGTAGGTAGTTGAAATTTTCAGAGTAGTTTAGGGAGATGAATATCTCGGGTAAGTTCGTTATTTGGCAAAATTGGCCAGATTTAATTTGATTTCTTCCATGGTGCTTTTCTCATTCTCATGATTGCTCATTTAATCTTGATAAATAAACTATTATTTGAATTTAATTTCCTTTAGGATGCAGTTCTATCATATGAATACATTGATATAATTCCCAACTCTGAGAAACCAATACTTTCGGAGATATAATTTGTCTGTTTGAACTAGAGCGCCAGAAAGCTCCTGTCCACAGGGCTTGAACCCATTTTTATTGATCGAATCACCTCATCGGTGTACCACACCGGGAATCTTGATATCTTTTTATTTGAACATGGAACCACCAGATCTAGTACCATATAGAGCTGACCATAAAAGAAATCTAGTGCATTGTTAACATCCCCATATTCGAACAGTGTATTCCAGTTTATATCTCTGATTCTACAACTCATTTCAAAGAAGTTACATTTCCTGAAATTATAATACCCACCACCACCCACCGTTCTATCAGCATCACCTAGGTCAGAACCACATTTTAAATCCATATCAAAAACTAAAGCGGGGTGATGCATGTCCTCTGGTAATAAAGGAAAATCTGGTCTAGATACTGTTAAGGCTGGTTTATGCTGGCTGGTAACTTTAACTTATTCCCTAACTTAAAAATTGAAACATAGATTTCTAACGTTATGGTTGATACTGAGACTGAATAATCCGTTTACTTATTATTAATAATAATAATTGATAAGTTCACGGATTATTTAGTCTGATTATAAAGCGTAACACTAAAAATAGATGTCTATATATATTATATATATATGATTAAGTTAAAGTTACCAGCCAGCATAAACCAGCCTTTAGTGTGTGTAATCCATCCCCGGGAACCAGAATCAAATCTAATTTGCGACCATTCACATTACAGACGTTATTGATTTGTTCTAGCATTGTTATGTTCATGTGGTCTAAAAAGTTTTTATGCTTCTCATTCAGCCCACCATACGCTGTCAAGTCACTAGGCAAATCAGGTAAATTGAACTCCCCCAATATTATAATATTCGTATTTCTTTCCAGTATACTCTGAATATGAAGGAAGAAATCATTGTAACTGTCATCACCCGAGTTGGGCGGAAAGTATACGGACACAACAGCTAGGTCCCCCTTTTTCACCTTAATGCTTATTTTGACTAATTCATACCTATCAGCCTTAGTATTCACTTCCATAACTCTAAACCCATTCTTAACGTCTATTACCACACCTCCACCTCTTACCTTGTTTGTCTTCCTCATATCTCTGTCTGATCTATACACTTGATATTTTTCCAAATTGAAAACCTCCGAATCAAAACACACCGTCATACAACCACGTTTCTGTTCCGACAATTATATCATAATCTTCCTCTTCAGTACTAAGCTTTAAGTCATTGAGCTTTGTCCTCAACCCTCTGAAATTTTGATAATAACACTTAACCCTTTACTGCGCAACGTAGCATATATGCTACGCTAGCTTTCATACTTTTTATTTCGGCAAACGATTCATATTAGAGAAATCTATGAAGATTACTTTACTCGTAAACTAATATGCTTCATAATTCATAGATTACTACATAAGTGGAGGTCTATCTAACGGTAAATGCCAGTTTAAAATACAAACGTTAACAGACAAGTGAGAGAACTAGAATTTGACTAAGTTTTTTGATTTCCTGTAGGTCAATTTCGGAGTGAATTTGTGTAAAAAAATATAGGGAGCTTGAATATGGTAAGTAGTATTACAAAATCATATTTTCGTAAAAATAAAATCTAGCTAGAAGTTTTTAGCGCTTTATGAATGAGCGTTGCATTTATGCTACAATGCCCCGTTGAGCATGAAATATTTTCATTGGAGTGTAGCATATCTGTAATAGTGCCCATTGTAGATCCGACGAGAAGAATTTACATTGTCTAATATTTTTTCAGAAAAACGCATCGAAAAACTAAATTCTGACGCTGGCGGAGCTTGAAATACTTCGCTGATCATTTATCAGAACTCAGTGAAGATAGATAATAATTTTCTCAGGAGATGATGCAGATGACGTTCTTCTTCAAGATTCAGGAAACCTTCTGCCTTGTGATACTGAAATTGAAAGTGATGAACTTTTGGACATGGACAAAATGCCAATATTGTATAATTTTTCACCGGATCCTCCCAACGGATCTGATTTCTTGGAAATCATATCACCTGAAGATCCATCAACGTCAGAAAACGTAAAAATAATTAGCTATCTCATCAAAAACGCAAGAACGTAGAAAAAATCGCTGATGTGGGAAAAAAAATCTGCGTAAGAACCAGAAGAAAGTAAGAGATATCTCATCAAAGCTGGAATGGAGGGATGAAAACTACATACAGAGATATAAATCAGCTGCATTCAAAGCACTTATATAGTATAGAAAGCAGGTAGACAACTTCTAAGACGACTATAGAGACGGTCACTCAAAGGGCATTGTAGCATATCTGCAACATGAAAAAAAATCACAAAAATAGACTAGTTTTTTACATCTGGATTTTTTTCACTATTTTTCCCGATATCTGAAAGCATTTCTGGAACTCATATAATTTTTTCGAAAAAAAATAAAAAGTTGCGCAGTAAAGGGTTAATAAGTCCCCCTTCCATTATATAAATCCAAACTCAAGGAATAAAATTATAAAAAAAAAAAAAATCTACTAATGTTCAAATCCAATCTACCAAACAAAAAAGAATTATAAAAAGAAATAGTAAGCATCTTGGCCCCGCTCATTGAATTCCCATAAATACAAAATGTTATCCCTATAATATATCACCAAAACTCTGGATTTTCTATCTCTGACCTCCAATATTTGCGAAAACCTCACCATTAAAACTCCACACATTCTTTGCAGAATACTTCTTCACGGCCATCCGAAGCAGTTCCAACCTGGATTTTGTTAGGTCGTCCTTGATAGTTACGCCACTGGACTTCAACAATTTTCTATTCCACATGACTCGCTGTTTGTCTCGGTAGTTGCAAAAACGCACAAGTATGGGCCGGGAATTAATATTGTCTGTTCCAAATCTTGTTGTTTGTTGTGCGTTTTTTATTGGGCCAATACGGAAGCATGACTCGGATTGTGTAGTCATATTCATTTTGATTTTCATCGTTTTGTTCAATAAATTTTGAAATAACTGTTCGGTATTCTCATCCGTGCATTCTTCTAATCCAAAGATCCTAACGCAGTTTCTTCTTTGTGATTGTTCATGCATATCCAGCTTTTCATGAAGATTTCGATTTTCACTTTGCAGGGCTGTAAGTTTTTCCTCATATTCCTCCAACTTCTCCTTTTGTTTGATGAGGACTTCCTCCAGTTTTTCATTTAAATGTTCCGATACATGCTTCACGAGGGATTCCATAAAATTTTGATCGGATAAAATTGATTTCATTGCCTCTTTGATAATCTTCTGAATATCTTTCTGTGCCAGAGCCATTTAGCCTCGCAATTCGACTTCAATAAATTGATGATATTATTATAGATTTGACTAATTAATAAGCGGAGCTCTCGAGCGTGCTACTTCTCACGACGACACATGGATGATTTATAAATGAGCGTGATACCTTTACCTGACATACTGGATCATTGTTTGATGTTTCTCTGTTAGCTGTGTTGCCTTCCTTTGTACAACTAGTCCTAAGTAAGTTATTCATTTTTTATTTTTTACAAGATTTTACAGTACTAGGGTTTTGCAGTTTTTTAATTGTCCCTATGTAATTTTAGCATCCTGATGAAGATCCCAACAAGGATCAAAATATAGATGTATCGACCAATGGTTGTATCATTTCAAGCCTTATTTGCTTATTTGCCTAATTACGAGCGATAACAGATATTGAAGTTTCCCGAATTATTGGTAAATGCAACTTTTGTGTAATAATTCTGACTATCTTTAGAAGAAAGACCTATGTTTTGTCATAATTCAGATTATGTTTGAGGGGAAGCTCTAACAGTCGTAAGTTTTTCAAGCGATGATTTTTTTTTATATAATTGTTATTGTGTGAACATTTTTTTGTAGTTTGTGTCTCCTGATGATGTCAACAATTGTTTTGACGAAATATTGAGAACAACAAGGAAGTAACTGAGTTTTCTTTTGTACCGATACAGACCATCTCCCGATATCTATCATTTTTATTTTTATTATATATATATATATATATATTCTTTAGAACTTCAAGCTATGATCGCACAGAAAGAGTAAAGCATGAATACCAACAATAAGACTTTGAAAAATCAAATCAGAAATACTTGGCTCAATAGAAACACCACATATCAGAGCGGCACATAAAAACTCCATAGAAAACATAATTGGATAATCTAGGTCAATCTGCTTTGGCGCGCTTATTCAAATTCATAGCCAGAAAATGCCTACCCATCCAGGTACTGTACTCGATCAATGGTGCTTGGCTTCCAAGAAATGAAATAATATTTTTCCATTACCTATTTCAAAATAATGCCTGAACGCAATTGGGTTTAAATCTAGATCTTGGCTGTAAAATCAGAATCTGAAGGCTCTTGCAAAACTACAGCGATATCTGGCGGATAGTTTCTGAGATTCTCAACTTTTTTAATCCGTTCTTTCTAACTTTCTAACTAGTCATACGATCTCTATAAACTTTTGCATAAGTCTTCTTGCCAGTATTTTTCAACTGACTACTAAGTTTTAATTGGACCAAATCAGTAATTTCAGATGGCTAACTCTGAAATCTCTAGGCGGATTTGGCCACTTCACCGAGTTATTTATGCCCCAAATACACTCTCCGAATGTCAACTCTTTAACACATTTTATTCGAGAGTTATAGATTCCACGGCCAGATGGATGGACAGAATTAAGTTTGATATCAGATTCTTTAGTGAGTCGAAACTAAACATTTGAGACTGTTTTCGGAGAAAAATTCGAAAATTGCGAATACTTGGGCAAAATAATAAGCAATACTCAAGTAGATGCTACCACAGAACCTGTGGCTATCGAAAAAAGGAAAAATGTTGGACGTTTGAGTGTTTTAAACAAAATTTAGCAACCACGGATTTTAAAACCCTCAGTATCAGCTTACAATCCTTCTTTTCTTGAGCCTACTGATTGCAGTGATCACCTAGGAATATCTAAAGGTAATCTAGACTAAATGAGATTAATAGGAGAAGATATTCAACCATTCTACATGAAGGGCAAATTCTATTCTGAATGAAAATGATCCCTAAATATTTTCTAAGAAGTACGTATCTGATGAAATAGACCAGATTTGGTGATTTTTACGAAAAAGACTGGTATTTGGGCAGCGTGGTATATCTAATGGGAGAAAAAGTAAAATTGAAGTTCTTTGAGCAAGAAGATGAAAATCAGTTCAAGTGGCCAAGAAGGGGGTAGTTTGAATCTGCCCACAAAAAAATATTTTTTACGGGGCGTTATAACCTTCTGGTGATGAGAGAAGAATAAGACAAGAAATTCGGTCAAAATAAAAATATGTTAAACATAGGCACAAAAATTTGTGACTGACAAGTATCAATGATAAAATGTGATGAAATTTATATACCTGTCTTTGTAAATTTAGACTTTTTTTTGTTAGCATATGAAAAAGTTTTTTACTTATTGTTACATTAAGTTTCACTTTTTGTTGTTGAATTTTAAATATAATTACATTAGATTTTTTTGAGATAAAGTAATTCCTGACTTGAAAACATGAGCTTTTGAGCGCATATTCTTTTTTTCAACCTAGTACTAGATTTCAATTCGATATATTATAGATAAAATAAAATTCGGCTCACCATCTACCGTCCACGAAATTTCACAATTTCAGTGATATCGGACGGATAGTTTCTGAGCTAGAGAATATTTTTCAATTTTCTAGTGATACGATCGCCACCAAATTTCACAGAAGCCTTTGTGTCGGCATTTTACAACAAATTTCAATTCGATCGGATCGAAAATTATCGTGGAAACGGCTGGCCGGACATAATCGAATTTAACCTCGAATTGTTCATCAGTGAGTTGAACCTAATAGTTGAGATCATTTTATGCGCGTATGTTCTGGGGAACTTCGCGTTATAGTTTTGCCCAAATGTCTGTAACTTTCAAATTTTTTGACGAAAATGGTCTCAAAAGATTAAGTTCGACTCCCCAATGAAGAATTCGAGGTCAAATTTGATTCTGTCCGTCCGGCCGTCCGTTGCCACGATAACTTGAGAACGAAAAGAGCTAGCGACTTGAAATTTTCAGGGTAGGTGGCGCATCCCAATACGACGGACAAGTTCGTTAATGGGCATAATCGGCCTAGTGGTTTCCGAGTAATAATTTTGTTTTCAACCAATATAAATCCGATCAAATTGAAACTTGGTGGGTAGTTGAAAAATATGAACTTAAGCACGTTTGTGAAATTTTGTGCGAATCGTATGGCTAGAAAATTTTAAAAAAATTATTAAAAAATATTTTTGTTGTCACGATAACTTGAGAACGGAATGAGATAGCGGCTTGAAATTTTCAGGTTAGGATTTGCACCAGAACGCGACATTTCAGTTTGTTTAGGAACATAATCGGCCAAACGGTTTTGGAGTTATAGCCATCTGAAATTTTCTGAAATTTTGTGGTTTTTTGTTCCTCATTAACTCGAAAAATACTGAACCGATGGAATTCAAACATGGTTATTAGTTGTAGAATGCCAACGCGAAAATGTTTGCAAAATTTGGTGAGGATAGCATTTGTAGAAAATTTTTAATAAATCATTAATAATAAAAAAAAAATTCTATATATCAGTAACTATTCGTTTGAAATTGATGAAATTTTGCGAGAGCCTTCATAACCTAACTCTACTGCCAAGTTTCAAGTTTTAATACGATCGGTTAAATATTGTTGGAGATTCGAGCATTCTTGTGCGAGTTCAGTAGATGGGTGACCGTTACCTCGATAACTTGCGAACGAAAGGAGATAGGGACTTGCAATTTTCAGGGTAGGTTGCGTATCCGAAAGGGAGAATTGATTTCGTTTTTGGGCATAATCGGTCTAACGGTTTCCGAGTTATACCCACCTGGAATATTATTGCCTCGATAACTTGAAAAATATAGACTAGATCGAATTGAAGCTTGCCAATTAGTTGTAGAATATCGACTTGAAGACGTGTGTAGAATTTTGTGTGAACCGTATCGCTAGAAAATTAAAAAATATATTTTTTATGTCACGATAACCTGAGAAAGGAAAGAGATAGCGATTTGAAATTTTCAGGTTAGGTTGTGCATCTGAATGCGACATTTGAGTTTGTTCATAAGCATAATCGGTCAAATAGTTTTGGAGTTATATTCATCTGAAATTTGATTGTTATTTTCTCAATAACTCGAAAAATATAGAACCAATCCAATTCAAACTTAGTTATTAGTTGTAGAATGCCAACGCGAAAGTTCTTGCAAAATTTTGTGAGGATCGTATCACTAGAAAATTTTTAAGAAATCATTGAAAAAAAATTCTAGATATCAGAAACTATTCATCCGACATGGCTGACATTTTGCGAGAGCCTTCAGAACATAATTCTACTACCAAGTTCCAAGTTTGAATACGATATATATATATATATTCTTTTGAACTTGAGCATTACAATTAATTTTTCATCTAACAATAAAGCATGTGTATGAAAAAAGTGTTAGCAGAGGTTAGTGTAACGGGGTACCATATAATTTGATATATGATATATACTTCTGGTTTAACACTGTCTGGGAAATGTTTGGCAGGGGTCAGCTCTGTGACAGATTTGGGTGTTACACTCGATACGAAGCTCACATTCGAACTACACATTGATAGGATAGTTCAGCATTCCTTAAGAAACCTTGGTTTCCTACTGAGGGTGACCAAGTCTTTCAGCCGGGCGGAGTCTGTGATTGCGTTGTATAATTCCGTCGTGAGATCTAGACTGGAGTACGCATCGGTCATTTGGAACCCGCATTATATGAAATATATGGATAGGATGGAAAAAGTTCAGCGGAGACTGGTCAGAACCCTTAATTTTCGATTCAATAAGCATCGTCATAGTTTTTCATATCCTAGCAATGTAAAATTTTATAATTTGGAGAGTTTGAGTTTGAGACGTGAGTTTTTGGATGTTTGCTTTTCCTACAAGCTTCTCAATGGCCTGGTTGATTCTTCTTGCGCGAGCTCGTTGAGTTTGAATTGTCATCCATATAATGTCAGAAATCGGATGTTGTTGACTGAGGAGAGGAGCAATACTAATTATATGTTGAATTCTCCGCTCCATAGATGCATTCACCGCCTCAACTTGGTTGGGGGGCGGGTGAGCGAGCTGGATGTATTTTCACCATCATTGCTGGCGTTTAAAGGACGCTTGAGGGGAATTTTGCGGGACAGAAGGGTGTAAATGGTCAGGTTTGATTGAATGTGGATTTGAATTAATTTGTAATATTTACTGTTCTCAACAAGAATGTATTTTTTTATTTTATTAGTAGTTAAGTTGTACGAATCGTGGTATTTAAAATGATATTTATGTATAATGTGTGCCCCTCTATTATTGGTCAGTTTTAACTGTCTGTTGAGGGTGCCTTTTCTTGTAAAAATAAAAAAAAAAAAAAAATAAAATAAAAATATGATACTAGAGCTTAGGGAAAAAACCTCAGCAAAAAAACCCTATCTCCCCGTTAGTGTTGTGATTTATGAAAATTGAAATTGTTAACAAAATATGCTGAAATATTAAATATTGAAGGGCATCTTTTTCTTCATTATCGCTTCTTCCTTCAACAATCAGAGAAGTTTCTCCAAGGTACCCGAAACCCAATCTGGAAAAGGAAAAGGCAAAGGGAGAAAACGAACAAATTAAAAATGGAATATTCTATATTTTATTAAATAGATTTAAAACTCGCTACCCATTCTAAAAAAGATTCAGAAACATTATGAATAGCCCTAAAACCATCTTTGAATCTATATATGCGACAATTATTAACTAAATGATCTATGGTTTCCTCTGCTTCCCCGCATTCACAACTAGGGCTCTCAACTGAGTTCCACCTGAAAAGCATGCTGTTGCAACGACCATGACCGGTTCTTAGACGATTCAGAATAGACCATATTCTCCTTGGAAGATCAAACCCCGGAACTCTATTTGAAGGATCAGAAATTAAATCTTTGTTGAATAAATTGCAAGAAATCCATTCAGACCGCCAAACTTCCTTGTCACTTTTATTCGAATTAAGAAAACAGTTGGACCATAAAGGGTTTCGTGACTTCAATCTGGGAATCTTATTGTCTGGAATGTAGGAGATAATCGGAAATGAATTCGGAAAAGAATGAAATTTATTCCAAGAATTTGAAACAGCAGTCTGCCTGCGAATGTGGGGCGGGACAATGTTTGAAAGAACTGGCAACCAATGAATAGGTGTAGATCTAATAGTTCCAGTAATGATTCGCATAGATGAATTCAACTGTGCATCAATTTTTTGAGTATGAGCACTATTAAACCAGACGGGGCAACAATATTCAGCGGCAGAAAAAACCAAGGCTAAGGCAGCCGTTCGAAGAGTAGCTGCATCAGCACCCCATGAAGTACCAGCTAATTTCTGCAGAATATTATTTCTCGTTTTCAACTTCAGACGCAAATCATCCAAATGAGCTTTGAAATTCAAAGATGAATCTAGTTTCACTCCTAGATATTTAGGATAAAAATTATGTCTCAAGAAAGAATCACCGAAAGACACACTCAATGTTCTATATTTTTGGTGATTGTTCAAATGAAAGCAAGAAACCTCAGTTTTATTCGGATTCGGACACAAACGCCACTGAAATAGGTACTTTTTCAGAATATCTAAATCTGCAGATAGATTTTTTTCTATACTTTGGAAATCAGAATGACGAAATGCAAGGGCAATGTCATCAGCGTAGATGAATTTCTCAGACGAAGTAGCAGGAATATCACACAGATATAAATTGAAAAGAAGAGGTGCTAAAACTGAACCTTGTGGGAGACCATTATTCAAATTCTTGAATTTACTACTATTATTATCAATAAAAACACGAAACCTTCTATCCGAGAGCATATTTTCGAGTAAACGAACCATTTTTCCACACTTTAAATGAGTATAAAGTTTGGAAATCAAACCATCTTTCCATACCGTGTCATATGCTGCCGACAAATCCACAAATGCTGTTCCTGTTTTCATTTTACTATTGAATCCTGTTTCGATATAAGTAGTTAGACTAAGAACCTGATCACAACAATTTCTATTTTTCCTGAAGCCCCCCTGGCAATTCTGTAGAACGTCTTCTACAGACGATTCAATCCTAAAAAGAATCAATCTTTCTAAAATTTTAAAAGGAACACTCAACAGACTAATGGGTCGATAACTGCTAGGATCGGAAGAATCCTTTCCACGTTTTAAAATTCCTATGACTTTAGCTTTGCGGAATTCTTTTGGAATATTTCCAGTATTCAGAATATTATTATAGAATGATAATAGCCAGGACATGGCTTTTTTGCCCATGTGTTTGATGAATTCAGGATAAATTCCGTCAAATCCGGCTGCTTTCCGAGATTTAGTGCATTTAAGTGCTGCTTTTAATTCATCCAAGTTGAATATATTCGAGATACTGTCTATAGATGAAGATGATGTCCTAAATTTGTACAAATTATACTTCATATTCTTGATTTTTGATTTTGAAATTCCAACCGAATTGGAAACATCAACTAGTCGACGAGCAATCAATTCAGGGTCAATTTTAGAAGATGACAATGTTAGAGGAGTAGCTTCCCCTAATTTTCTCAAAACATCCCATGTACTCCTACTCGAATGTGTGAAATTCATATCGGAAACTACACTATTCCACTTTTCCTTACGACTTGCATTTATAGAATTCATTAGCTTCTCGCATTTTTCAGTAGTTGGCGAATTTTGTAAATCCTTATATAAATTTTCTGTTTCAACTGACCAACCAGGAATATACTCTTGACGGAAACCCCTCGGAATGAATTTCTTAGCTGAAGCTTTTACTACACCAACAAATCTATAGTAATTGTCATAAGTTGGTCGAATCCATCTTATGTCACTATCCACTTTTTTCGCGAATTGAACCCAATTAGCCTTCTGGAAATTCCAACGGGGTTTATTCAAACAGGGAGCAAAATGAACCACATTTCCTATAGTTAATAACATGGGCTTATGCTGGCTACGTGGAAAAACACCTAAAATTTTACGTTTTACTGAAATAGGTTTAGAAGAAGCATCACAGGAAACCATGCATAAGTCAGGGTTATAGCCTCTATTCCATCTTGAAGAATGGAAAGAAGGTGTATCTTTTGCATCGAAAATCAAAAAATAATCATTGTCTTCCATCCAATCGGTCAAAGCTATACCATTTCTATCATTAACATCATAACCCCATGTAACATGATGCGAATTGAAATCTCCGCAGTAAATTGATGGATGATTAACATTTATATTGAAATTTCTTGGCCAAAAACTATTTGGAGGTTTATAAATGTTGATGACAGAAATGTCACAAAATTTGAAGGAAATGAAGAAAACTCCTTCAATCTCACCTTTCCTAATTAACTCAACAATACGATAGGATCTATATATGTATATGAAATTTATTCCATTTTTTTATTAAATATTTAGAACTGTAATTAGTTCTTTGAAATACCATTGAATGAAGAAATTCTTGTAAGTTGACAAAATATCTTTATTTGAACAATAAAAATGCATCATATATTAAAATGATAGTTTGACTATCCAATCGCTTCTTTCCTTTATAATATTTTTACTGCAAGTCAGTATAGCTTAACTTTCAAAGTAACGTCCTACAATATTAATTTAAATGATATTATAAATAAAAAATTGGTTCAAGCACTGACGTGAGGTCAGAAGCTTTTGCGCGTATGTTCTATTGTCCATTCTTCTGTATTGGACACCCTTAATCGAATTTACCATGGTTAATTATGTCCAATACAGAAGAATGGACAATAGAACATACGCGCAAAAGCTTCTGACCTCACGTCAGTGCTTGAACCAATTTAGAATCTAAAATTACAGAAATTTGAGAAAAATTATAGCACGCTGTTCCCTATTATATGCGCGAAAATGTGCATTTTTGTTTTGTGTTGCCATTTTACTTTTGAAATTAATTCAAATATTTGCTCCGACCAGAAGCCCGAAGGACTTCGGTATTTTCTGCTGAATTCAATCCACAAGTGGAGAATGATAGGGCTACTGAATAAATAATAATACACTTACACGTTGAACACTTGCTATCACTTGATGCTGTGAGCACAGAAGATCTTAATCAGATGTCAATTTTTCATTTAACAGTATCTGCAAAAAATTGTATTTGTAAGATTGTGAGAGTATATTTCGATATATTTGGATATATTTGGATATTGTTGGATATATTTGGATATATTTGGATATTTTTGGATATATCTGGATATATTTGGATATATTTAAATATGTTTTGATATATTGTACCCAATTTTGGGAGTGATTTCCCCCTCGAGCTCCCAGAACTAATTTTTTTTAAAACTTTTTATTTGAAAGTTTAAGTTCAAAATCTACTTATATAAATTATTGAGCAAACATGATGAAAGTAAATGACATGTAGAAGTACTTGATTCAAGACCGTAAGTCCATATCGGTCTTATGATTGCCTTGTCTCACTAAAATGAAGAAGATATTCCTATAAGGGGATCAAAAAAAACTTTGTGTCAACGCTATTATATTAAACGCGCAAGCTCGGAACCATCGAAGGTAGATTTTGAGAAATTTCTAAAATAGGCGGTTTCGAAGAAATTTTAGCGAGCGGCGAAACCGCGAGCCCTGCAAAGGGCGAATATCGCCGCGGTGAGGGCCAGGACCGAAGTATCGACGAAGGCAATTATCGTCGAGATCGGGAAGCCGCGAGTATTTTAAAAAAATTCCAGAAAAGTCGCGAAATCGTCGAAATGGCGAAAAGCGGCCTCGCCCGAAACCCTAAGTAAAGTAACTTCAAAACTATTAAGTTTGGTTCGGTTTTTGAATGTATACACTTGACAGGATGGTAGTTAATATGATTTTCATCTTTTACCGGATAGCTCTTCATTCCATTGTAATAGTGCTCTTCTCATCACGATTTGAAAATTAATTGACAATTTTTGATTAACAGTAGGTACCTATTTGTTGTAAGTAAAAGAATTTTAACAGTTTATAATTGTATCGGAGCCGGAATCATACAACACATCTTTCGAGAATGGAGAATAATTTGATATGGTATACCTAGAACAAGATGAAAGTGTAAAAATCATGACGTTGAAACAATATATTATATACAGGATGGTTCTTCATTTTTCTACTCATCCCACACAATCAAAATCTATCCTATTATTAATTATCATAAGAATTGATGATATAAATTACATAAGGTAAGATTATTTTCCCATTTTTATGTGCTTGGTCACTCGGACCATCTATTGTATATTATTATACTGATCCTCCTAGGTCTTCCCAGAGGAGACCCCTCATAAGCTCTCGAAGAGCTTGAGCGAGTAAGGAGAACCAGTTGTGTTCTGGGTAGGCGTTGCTACTGTGTTCTTGCGCCACTTTAGACACAGCACTGTTAATTTTTTACCTAACAGTGAATGGTGGCCACCTATTTCATATCTGTTCAATTTTGATCCAACAGTGAATATATAATATTCCATTCCACGAACATATTTGAACTTTTGATTCATCGAGTGGGAGGATTAGATGTGATTAAGTTAGATATGTATATGGTTTTAATAGCTGGATCTGTTAAGTAATTGGTTTATAACTATGAACTTTTGCCTTATTTAGCACAACAGTGAATGTATATATTTCAACAAAATTAACTGTCGAAGAAAAACCACTATACAGGGTGTTTTTTAGTAAAATGTCATCTCGAGATATCTATCATGAGGACAATTATAAACTTTGTAAAACCGTTGCAAGAGGAAAACCACTGCTATACAGAGCGTTTTTCGAAAAATTACAACTCAAAAAGGGCTTGACCGATTCTGATGAAACTTTGTGTGCGTGTGTTGTGGCGGTTCCCAATTGGTCCCAGTAGGTGGCACTACAATCGATCTATAGGAACTCAAAAACTCAAAAATGCCTCGACATTTTTCGATGGAACTTTCGTGTGTGTGAACTACCGGTTCAATTGATGTACCGATAATATTGATCTACCAAAAAATGAGGATCTACCGGAAAAATGTAGATCTACCGGAAAATCTTGATCTACTGGAAAAGTGTAGATCTACCGGAAAATGTAGATCTACTGGAGAAATGTAGATCTACTGGCAAGGTACATTTGCTGACCACTAGTTTATTCTACTAACGCCAAGATCTCGGGTTCACAGAGAGATGTCAAAAAAGATTTTTTCCTCGAGGAGGTTGATATTTTCGTCGGTTATTCGAGGGGCGAGGGGGGATTCGAGGTGGAAAAGGGAACGAGAAATGACGAAATTTTCTCCGGGTATCCGTCTTTGACGAGAGAAAACGTGGGGAGTATTTTTAAATAAATCGTAAATTCGGGCGAAAACGCCCTTTTCGGCTAAAGGTGCAAATCGGTATGGGAGAGATCTGGCGAGGATGCGACGCTCGAAAAGGTATTTCGTCGGGGTCCGAAAGACGAGATTCGTAGGTAGTCTGTAACGTATCTCGATTCTAGATAAAACCTTCTCTTTTTCCGTAAAAAGATCGCAAACTTTGACATATTTTGAAAACCTTGGTGAAATGTGACATTTAGACCGGTTCTGATTCGTTCGACTGACTTCGGGTCCGCTATTAAGGCAAAATGTGGATGATTTGTTTCGGCCACAGATGATATAAACTTCTGTCAGCTTGAATTAACGATGTTTTCTTTCCGAATGAGCGGCCTTAAATGTCAAATAGAACTCGAATATCGAACGGAATTTGTCGAAAATCTTGGATTTGCGAAGATAAATGTCTAGAAATATGAACGAGTCGCCGATTTCGAGCGATCGCATGACAGAATTTGTGATATTCGAGAAATAATGTGTTCTATCAAATTCTAAGTTGAAATGACTGGGTAGGTAGGTACCTACCTATCTTGGAGGAAATATTTTTGATGAAACGGGCCGGAAGAAGTGAAGAACGTAAAATAAGTTAATTATCGATCTATGTTTTCGATGATATCACCGATTTATATAATATAGTATGTTATATGGCGATATTCTTCAGAAAGGTGAAAAGTACCATGATCTTTCTGACGTTAATACTCTTTATCCGCGAATTCCGAGATTACGCGTACAGCCCCGCTGGCGTATAGGTCAGGAGGCTAGCTTTCTGAGTCAGAAACCCCAGGTCGAATCCCGGAAGAGTCATACATTATTTTTCAATTTTTTTCGATTGATCTACACTGCAAAAATATTGATCTATAGCTATAGTAGTTCTGCTGTTTCAATACTAACAACACCGAAACGACATGAACGATTGTGATTGAATTTTGTGTGTGTGTTTCGGTATATCTCGAAGAGGTTAATATTCACAATTGGATCCTGTAGGTGGCGTTACAATCGATTTACAGGAACTCAGAAACGGCTATACCAATACAGATTAATATGTGATACCGATTTTGATGAAGTGTTTCTGTGGCCTGGGGTTCACGATACGATCCGGTAGGTGGCACCACCATCGGTCTATTGGAACTCAAAAACGGATGGACCGATTTTAACAAAACTTTTAGAATGAGATTTAGTGGGCCTGAGGTTCACGATAGGATGCAGTAGGTGGCGCTGTAATCAATTTGTAGGAACGCAAAAACGGCTGGACCAATGTTGATGAAACTTTGTGTATGTGTTTCGGTGGGTCTCTGGTTCAAAATAGCATCAGGAAGGGGGCGACCAATCGATTTATAGGAACTCGAAAACGGCTCAACCGATTTCAATGAATTTTTGTGTCTGTGTAGGTCTCAGGTCCACAATATACGGTCAACAGAAACTGAGAAATGGCTGAACCGATTTTGATGAAACTTTGTGTTTTTGATTCGGCGCGTCTCTGATTCACAATAGCATACTGTAGGGGGCACATCGATCGATTTATGGTTACTCAAAAACGGCTCGACCAATTTCGATGAAACTTTGTGTTGTGTTGTGTTGTGTATATTTATTATTTATTTATTTATTGATAATACTGCTAATCAACATAAGTTGTCATCACAGATATAAATTTCTTATACATAAATTCATATTTATATTCATAGTAAAAACTTAAAATAAATTCAACAATTTTCAAGATAAATTCTCAGTTTTTTTTTAAAAGAATAGAACGTCTTAGATAATCTAATGGTTTTTGGCAGTTCGTTATACAGTTGTGGTCCTATGAAGCTTGGTCTTCATCTGCCATAGTTTGAACGGATGTTTTTATTTAAGGTAAATTTGTCCCTGTGTCTTGTTTCATAGTCGTGTGAAAACTGTTCAAAGCAGACCTTGGTTTTCAGTAAATTAATTTTTTATTTTGAAGACCAACGCACACAGCTCTTGTTTTATGAGTTTTTTAATTGGCAAAATTGGGTATTTTTCATAAAGTAGATTTGTTCTTGTTTCAAATTTTAGATTAAAAATAGTTTACACTGCTCTGTTCTGTAACCTCTGAAGACGATTTATATTAAACTTCGTGATAATTTCCCCAAATTGGCACTTAAAATAACATTGTCAAAAATCGAGCACTCTTATACCGTTTTAATTGGTGGTTATAGGTGCAGTGGTCGATTTGAAAAAAATTACTGAACTGCATTTCCCTTAATGATGCAATGCCAGAATGAAATATTCAATTCAGAAAGCTATGTTCGAAACAATTGGAACTGTTCGGACCTGCTTTTCAATTTATTCGTCGAACAACAGCGATCCAGCGTTCTCCGAGAATTTCATAATTCCGAAATCTGAAATCAACAAGTTACTAATAGCAATTTCGAAGAAACATGTTATAGGATACTGGTATTCAAATAATGAGAATAGAATAATCTTACCTATTAAATGAAACTCCTATTCTTCGTTCACAATCTGTTTGATTAAAACATCCATTAACACAACAGATTCCCATTTTTGGTTTTTTCGCAAAAACAAATTGAAAAATTTAGGTATTATCAATTTCCACAGTGATTTATAAGTCATAAACTAAATATAACTAAGCTATGATATCTAAAACAACTTGTCCAAGACATCTTAAACATAACTGACGAGATGACAGAATAGAAGAGTTCAAACTCATGTTTGATTTTGATTTTTGATATCATTACGCTGTCAATATGTCTTTGAGGGTTCGACGTTTTTCTTTGTCTGTTTTATTTGACGAGAGGAATCTTTGGTTGAAATGAATGGACAACTTAAAAACTCAACCTGTATAGATTTTGCGACGTCACAAATTCATCGAAGTGTCAGTAAATTCTCCCTTCAACAACATAACATCAGCGCTTCCACCAATCGATTAAACATGCCCCGAAAGAATGTCACGCGCCACCCATCTCTTATGTCTGTCGACAGCTCCTCGATAACATCATCTGCGGCACATAATTACCTCGTAACGACCTCAAAGTGGCACCCATATACATTCTCGATGCACAAAGAAAGAACCTCAAACTCGCAGGAGGGGGGCCCTTCAAGTCTAATAATGCAGATGATTTATGGCTTCCTCGGGAAACCCAAGGACCACCAAATATGTACCAGTTTTTTCTGTCGCTATTCTGTGCCAGACAGAGTTGCCAATGCACCTTTAAAATTGAAACGATTCTTATACATGTGATAAAATCATCAATCGTCCTAGGGATAAAGGGCACACTAAGAAATGTGTGAGCATCATCAGCTCCCCACTCAGAAAAACACACCTTCGACAAACAGAACTAAAATAAATCCTTTGAAAAATTGAAATGGTTTCATCTATTAGCATAGGTAAAAGAAATATCATTTTATCCACCACTGTTATATAATGTGCTCATTAAACGTATGTACGTAATATATCGCTATCGCGTACCATCTAGCATCCTTATAGATTTGTAGCGTTGTGACATCCTGCAGTATACACGCCTGTGTATATAGAGCAGCTTAATTGCATCGAGATCCCGCTCTATAGTCGCGCTGCTCGCTCTTTACGATAGTCAAAATGGCATTGTTTACCGATGAAAATGACGAGATTTTAGTCGAATTAAAAGCTAAAAATCCGCCGCCTTACGATTCCAGACTCACAGCCTATAAGGACTATAGTAAAACAATGTTCATAAATAGTATAAATACGTATTAACCACAAATCAATCATTTTGTGCGTCGTAGTTCATAGCTACTCTAGTTCATTCTATTTATCCATTGTTCTTGCCATCTATTTTTTGAAACCCTCCTCTACGAGCCAATGGAAGCATATTCTCTATAGCTTTAGTCATTTTATTGTTGAAACGATAATATGGAATTCCATTTTTTTTCTAAAAAAACATCCCGCAGTAGATTGTGGAGGCAACATATAGTAGCAATCAAACCATCACATATTTCTGGTTTAATTGTTATTCGTGAATATAAAATACGGAACACTTGACTCAGAAGTGCAAACGAATTCTCTGCGACTCGCCTTTCCCGGCAGATGCGGTAGTTAAAGATTGCTTTATCACGATCGGCCCTAATATGGTTTTTGTAATAGGGTTTCATCATGTTGACATCTAATGCAAAGGCGTCATCACCAATTAAATAATATGGGGGGTAAGGTATCTGTCCCTGGTAGAGGTACTGGTTGAGGCACATTAAATTCACCAGACATGATTTTTTTCCCATAACCGACCTTTCAAATCTTTGTAATTAAAGAACATTGATCCGCTATTTTGCGGAGCTCTAATGCGTATATGCTTGCCATCAATTGCTCCAAAACAATTCGGGCAATTCCACCTATTCCAAAAATGTTCCGCTATTTGTTTGAATTGATTTTCCGTTGGCACAGGAAAGAAAATTGGTACTAAATTCTTTCGCAAATTTGCAACAACTTGCTGGACTATTCTGCTTATATAGCTTGTTGATATTCGATAATTGAAGTCTAATTGTTAAACCTCGTTATTAAACCTTCAATTTTGTACAACAGTATTCCTACAATAGTTACAGTATGCATGTGTATCATCAGAAGCAGCATATTATATTATACCCCAACACTCTTGGCAATCACACAATCAAAAAGTTTATAATAGGCGATTTGGATAGAAATATCTTTAGTATCAGCTTTAAATCTGTTTCAGACGATGACTGCAGAAAACGATGGAAATGTATCAGAGATTCCTATCAAAGGATCAAGCGTAAATAGTAATTTACGTAACAAGTCCGGAAAATAGGGTTTTTTTGGACGAATAGTCAAAATATTAGGACGAGCGTTAGCGAGTCCTAGAAGTCTATGATTCCAAAAAAACCTTTTCGGGCGTGTTGCGTACAATATTTTTTCGGCAACCGTGTAGAATAACAAATCAATGAGACGACACATTTCTTTTTTATATATTTTGATTCTTATTCAAATTAAACAGAACAGAAAATATAACATGTTAACTAATTTTATATGAACTGTCAGCTGTTTTCTCAGTGCTATGGTAACTTCATTTATCAAAAATATACCTACCAAGATTTTCATATTTACAATGACCAAAACGACGTGATTCTTCCGGCCTAGTCCGGGAAGTACGTACTTCCCGGACTAGGCCGGGAAATGCTTCTTTCTCAAAGAAAAAGCACCCGGGAAATGGGCACTTCCCGGACGGTTGCCGAAAAAATAAATTACCAACTGGATGAGCAGCCGGCAGCAAACTGAAAAAATGGCCTTTGATTGAAAGACTAGGATTTTTGGAAAAAGTTCCTACAGAAAGAAGGACGATATCGAATATTAAGATAGCTAATGATGTCAATGATTCTGAAAGTATAGTATCACATGACGAGTACGATTTAAATAAAGAGAAAGAAGGTTATGTGGAACCTGATGGTGATATAGAAATGAATATCGGAGGTGCAAGTGAAACAACAATGGTCAGTGCACCGCCACCAACTAGTGCAATAGAGATAAACAGATAAACGGCTGATATGGAACGAAAAAAAATTGGTTCAAGCCCTGTGGACAGGAGCTTTTTGCGCTCTTGTTCAAACAGACAAATTATATATCCGAAAGTATTGGTTTCTCAGAGTTGGGAATTATATCAATGGATTCCTATGATAGAAATGCAGCATGAAAGAAATCAAATTTAAAAAAAGTTTCGTTTAAAGAAATGCTTCATAAATTATCTTATAAAAAAGAGCAATCTACAAAGCTTAAATGCCTTAATGCTTCAAAAATTGTCATTAAATTTATTTATCAAGATTTAATGAGCAATCTGCAATGATTCAACCTCGTGGAATGGGTTGTTGCAACTTAGACTCGGGGCATAGTTTTCACAACTCGAAATACCTAAGGAAAGTATCATCCAATTGTCTAGAGCAAGGCTGGAGACAATCATAGCAGATTGTCCATTTATTCCTGATATTTGATATGATAGGTAGTGGATTACGAACAAATCATTTTAATAGTTCAAAATATATTAATAAAATACTATACTCTTTTCATAATTTTAAAATTTAATAGTTCATACCACTAACACATTCTTTTCTGTTTTATGAACCTTAACTCAAGAAAAATGATTGATACACAAATGTCGATCACAGACAGATTCTGTGTTCACATTTTGTCAATACATATAACTTACGCCCAAAATTCCTGGATGACAGTTCAGGCTAGTCAACCACACTTTCCGATAGTTCTTCTGAAGCCATTTGGAGAAAATGACGATGCTCAAAGATATAGCATTATGGAGGATCCACATTCTGTCCTATTCAGAATGAATAATCTGTAAAGTATACTTTGGGAGGTACGTTCATCATTAAATGGTTACTTTATGGGTTTTCTCTCCCAAACTCTGAAAAATTCCTATAAAATAAAAAACCTATTGTTTTGTCAATTGCTTCTACGTTAGAAACACAAGATATTTGTCAGAAACAATGTTGCCTAACCAACAATAACGAAACAACATCAACGATAAAACAACTATTTCGTAACGTTTCGGAAACTAGATCAGAATCCTTCGTCAGACACCAAGCGAAAATGTTTCTGAATTATATTTTGTTGATAGCTATTCTGAAATTTGAAAATATTCACATTCAAAAAATTAAATAATTCTGATGATTGTCGCTTGGTGTATTACGAAGGAGTCTGATCTATTTTCCGAAACGTTATGAAATAGGTGTTTTATCGTTGATGTTGTTTCGTTATTGTTTGTTAGGAAACATTGTTCTATACATTTCTTCTGACAAATATCTTGTGTTTCTAACACAGAAGCAATTCACGAAATAATAATTTTTTTATTTTATATATATTTTTCTGTTTAACAACTACTCTCGCTCTTTTGAATAGAATTTTAATTTCATTAGTTAGATGTTGACCTATATAAAGTCTATTGTTCAAATCCCCAACTTCCAAGCCAGCTTTTTCCATCGCCGATCTCCATACGTTTCGCCTTATTAGCTGCAAGGAAATTATCCCTCTTAATCTTTGAATGGAAGCGAACGATGATATTCTTGGGATTGTTTTTCAGTTTCGTAGGCACTCTGGTAACATTGTCCGAAGATTCTACGTCAATATGCAGATCAATGAAGTTTCCATTTTTTTTATTTTTATCCGATATTATGTTATACATATTCATGTTTGTTTGTGATATATAATATACATCAAAACCATTCTGATCAAAGTCAAATTGTTTCAACCTGACGAGAGTTAACGGTTTAAAATTTTTTCAGAGCTTTTTTTTCTACTCGTCATACACAATCCAAAAACTATCCTTTTATGAATATCCTAAGGATTTATATAGAACATAACGTTACGTAAGATTATATTTCTTTATGTGCTAGGTCACATAGACCCTCTACCAATCAACTATTAATACAGTATTATTATTTCGTTGCCATCTATTATATGATTCTTCATTTCGTACCTAATACTTAGATAGTAAACCTCACAAATATTAGACAACATAATTATCGATATTATACTATACCGACCCTCCTAGGTCATCCCCAAGGAGACCCTTTAGAACACCCAAGGAGCTTGTGCAACAGTGAATCTATATACCATGGAATCTCCCTTGGGCGGACACCAAAATGACAGTCCGAAGGTATCCATTCAAGTGGAGTGTCTACATAATGGAAATACGAAAAATAATATTTTAATGAAATCATTAATTATTATATAATATAGGAGAATAGAAGCCTTCATTCATGTTACAATTTCATAATAAACAAACAACTTTGGAAAAGACAATGATTCCGACTTTTATGGCGCGTTGGCCAAATCTATAGGCTGTTACCCATCCAGGTACTGAACTCGCCCAAAGCTGTTTAGCTCCAGGAAAAAATAGTATTTCCAAGATTTCAATTCCGACATTAAAAACAAGCGTACAAAATAAACTGGTACACTTTTTGGCCGAAATTAGTATCAAACGATTAGTTTCAACTCATATACATACATTCACTATTGGTTCGAAAATGAACAGTGGTGTGGTGTGTGGTGTATGGTGTCTAATCCAATACATAATTTAACTGTTGGGTCAAAAACCAACAGTGCTGCCTTTGTGGTAGCATAAGGACCGATCCGAGTACATGCATTACATGACACAGTCAATACTGACGTTGACTGTGACACATAATAATACGTACTAAACTTGAATACTGCGGTTTAGTGTGGAATCCCATTCACGAAAAATATATCTTGGCGTTGGAATCCGTCCAGAAAAAATTTTTGAAATTTTTGTACTACAAAAAACATAACGTTTACCCTATACGCCATTATGACTACAAGTCTCTACTGGTTGAATTCAACTTCGTAAGTTTGAGAAAGAGAAGAGAAATTTCAGGTGCAATCTTTGCTTTCAAATTAGTTAATGGTCAAGTCGATTCGATGTACCTGCTGTCTTTATTAAATTTTAATACACCCCGCATTTTATCCAGGACAAATTTAACTTTTAGAATTAATGTCTCCAATACACAACACCATTTTCATAGTCCGGTAACTTCAATCTGCAGAAGCTTGAATGGTTTACCCTCAGTTGATGTGTTTTTCCTTTCTATTGGTCAGTTTAGGAAACAATTGTATTTGTTAATTAGAAATTAATTTTCCTTTTTTTTGTTCAGCCTCACCTGACGACGGCTTGAGGCATTATATGTGTATGTATTGGTTACCTGTTTACACCTGTAATTGGGCATTTGCCTGTTGGATGTAAAAACATAAAATAAATAAATAAATAAATAAATAAACTACTACATAGTGTACATGGGATAATTAATTCTTTCATAGTAAAATGTGAGCCTTATACAAGAATATTTTGAATTTTGTAAAGCTGAAAGAACTTGATTTCTTTAATTTAACTATTGTTGACATTTTTTCCTGTACAGATCTCTGTACTTGCACTTGTATTACGACCTTAAGGTCTATTGTGCCCCCAACCCTCCCAGAGATGTGGATGTCATCACCATCTACAGCTTCCTTCCAGTTCTTGAGTTCTGATGGACTCCAGTCTGTTGGCTCCTCATGTGACCAGGAACCCAGACCAAGGAGACCATGTTGTTCTTGCCTACTTCATTAAGTTTTCTTCGGAACTCTCACATTAGCTTACACTAGATAACAGAGCTCAGAGCTTAAATAGCAGCTTGACTGTCAAAGTGGATTGCTATATCACATCCCTGATAGTTTCTTGCCAGGTTCATTTCCACACTTCTTTCAATTGCTACTACTTCTGCCTGAAAGACGATCGGATAGGAACTTAATGAAATGTACCTGGTAATAGAGGACCTGGCTTTCTGGTTTTTAATACTCTCATTACCTGTTCATTTACTAGAAATTCTGAGAATGGCTTCATGGGCCATATTGTCTATCACAACTTGAAGGGGTGAGATTTGTTATAATCTCAAGTCCCCTGGTAGGACAGATTCCCAGAGCTCCGTCTGACACACTTATGCAAGCCTTTGTATCTTTCCGAGTGATTTCCTCGTATTATTCTGACTTATTTTTCTATCTCCACGTGAACGGAAATCGGAATCACTGTGATATATTATTAAAGGATACTTTGGGAGGAATATTCATTATTAAATGGTTACTTTCTGAATTTTCACTCCCAAACTTTGAAAAATATCTATAATAATACGTAAAATCTCACAAAACTCATGATATCACATAATGAACTGGGAATCGGAATTACGGTGATTTGGCAATTAAGAGCTGTCATAGCTTTGTGGAATCCTTGAAAAGATATCAATTAGTATAAGTATAAGTGAAAAACTTGCTTGAATAAGTTCTTTCTGAGCAAATACTTGCATTTATCAAATCGTTGAAGTTTCCTGCTCAAATCTAGAACTTTACTGTATAATAAGGTTTTGAAATTTCTCGTAGCATTCAATCAACGATATCTGACGGATAGTTTATGAGATACAGAATTTTTTGAATATATCTTTATTAAATTTTGCAGCCGTGCATAAGTTTTGATAACTGAGTCGAAACTCATCGCTTAAGATCATTCTCGGCCAAATATAAATTATTTGCGTAGCTCATAGTGAAATTGTATATGAATTATAAAGATTATGTGAATAGCCAAGTGCTAAATAAACCTATATTATTATTATTATTTGAAATAATTAATTGCAGGAATTTGGACAAATTTTTTAATTAATATCCTTTTAGTACATTGCCAACGTTTCGAATCTGTTGTGATTCTTTCTCAAGGCTGGAATGTCAAAATAAACTTAGAAACAAATGAAAATGCACCTAGAGACGATCCGCCACTCACCTCGTATCTTATCGGATAGAATATCGTCAATTTTATTAAAATAAATTGTGTAAGTAATTCTCGTGTTAATTTTAATTCTATTTCCTTCTGTTGTTTTGGGAATGGTTCATGTGTTGTCAACACGACATGAGTAGACAGAATCGCTCCGGTACGTTCCACAAATCACACCGAGCAACATAGATGTGACACTCAACTCTCCAGTAAAACATTATGCAACCACAATATCACATCTCGAGTAAACAAACAATAAGATGAAACACAACCATGGTAATAAGCAACTTAACAAAACAAATTAAAACATTTTGTATCTGGTGGATGCGACCTAGATATACTAAAATGACTTTCACAATAAAACACCAAGATGAGTCTTCTCGATGTAAAGACATTATCAATTTGAACCGGAAACTAGCATCATTGAGTAACAGAGTGATTTTCCTGTTACAATGCAGATCGAAAGAGGTATTTCCATCACATATAATAAATAATATCAGACAGGTTTATACGCTAGAACTAGAAAAACATCCTTATTCTTATTTGGTTAACAAGACTATGAGAAAGTTCCGTAAGTCAATTTTGAATATAGAAATCAAAATATCCATTTGGAAAAGGGATGATACGGAATACAAACTGCGAAAAACTCAAGAATGGGTGGTAGACAAAGTGAACAGTACCACATATAGTGCGATTACCAGCGCAGGTATAAGAAATTTTCAGAAAGTATTCCAGAGAGTCAAAACCGAAAATATTAAAAAGCTCGATAGACTATTTGTAAACCAGAGACACCCTATAGGTACTACACAGCCAGACCGATTTGTGAAAAATTACACCAACGTCACAATTCCTGAAGAAGTTAAACTAATTTTGGGACTCGGACCGAAACATGGGATTATACCTGATCACATTCCAAAACTACAACTAATCAAGGATATAGAGTATTTCACACAAACAGCCATTCAGGATGAGGACGAGAGAAACCATGTCAGAGGAAGATGCGTTGGAATTATCAACAACTTTGAGAGAATGAACCGACAACCCAAAGACCCATTCAAACACCACTTTACACTAACTGGAAGATTCATCAGGGAACATCCGGAAATAATCATAGGAAACTCAGATAAAGGCAATACCACGGTAATAATGTATAAAGACGAATATGTTACAGAAGCTAAAAAAATGCTGAGTGATGAAGCAACATACAAGACATTGCTATCTGACCCAACCAAAAAAATTCAAAACAAAATTAATAATTACTTAAAACTACTCAAGAAAGACTCAATCATAACAGAATCACAATACAAAATGCTAATATCGCATAATAGTGTAGCACCGAAAATATACTTCCTTAGGAAAACCCATAAAAGAGAAGTCAAATTGAGACCTGTAGTTAGTAGCATAAAATCTCCCAGCTACAAAATTGCAAAATTCCTGCACAAAATACTCAGTGATGTAATGTCAACCTCAGTTTTCAATGTAAAAAACTCATTCATGTTGGTTGAAGAACTGAAATCAACAGTAGTACCTGACGGTTATGAATTAGTTTCACTAGATGTAATTTCTTTGTTTACAAATATTCCCAAAGAATTGGTCATCAAAACAATCAAAAATCATTGGCACTATATTAAAAATTTCACGAATTTGGGAAGGAAAGAATTTGTTGATCTTGTAGATTTGTGTTTCGGAGGAGGGTACTTCGTTTTTGAGGGTGTTTTCTATGATCAAATAGAGGGCACAGCAATGGGTTCTCCGGCAAGCTCGACATTTGCGAACTTGGTTATGCTCGCTTTGTTTGGATATGTGATATCTAAGCTGAATTTCCATATCCCCCTAATAAAGCTCTATGTTGATGATACATTGCTCTTAATACCGAAGGATATGATTGAGGAGACTCTGAATGTTTTCAACTCATTCCACGAAAAAATACAATTCACCCTAGAAAGAGAAAAGAACCACAGTATTCCATTTTTAGACATATTAGTCATCAGAGAGGAAAAAAGATTGAAGAAAAATTGGTACATGAAACCGAACAACCCTGGTAGATGTGTAAATTTCCATTCCAATCACAGTTTCTCACAAAAAAGGAATATAGCCAAAAATTTGATAGATAGAGCGATTTCTCTGAGTGATGAGGAATACAGAGTGGATAATTTGAATAAAGTGACTGAAATCCTGAAGCAGAACAACTATCCAACATACTACATAAAAACCTGTATGAACATCTACAATAAAGCTAAACGTACTACCCAAACGAATAACGACACAGATGTGAAAACGGTGAGCACATCACAGGACACAGTAACATCCCAAAATATAACAACTAAAAAATATTTCAGACTTGTATTTTATCCTACATTATCATATAAGATTGAAAAAATTTTCCGCGAATACAATGGTGCTGCGGCATTCTATAATGTTCTCGATAATAAGAGAAAATTTTACACAACGCTAAAAGAAAAAACACCAATTTTACAACAATCAGAAGTTGTTTATAAGATAGAATGCAATAACTGCACAAAATGCTACATAGGCCAGACAAAACAACTGCTGCAGGAAAGGATAAGACAACATAAGAATGATGCAGAAAAATCTCACATAACACAGGGAACGGCCCTCGCTGCACACGTCCATGCTGAGGGACATAGATTCAGTTTCTCGGAGGTCACAGTTCTGGATTACGAACCTATCTACAGTAGACGCCTTATTAGCGAAATGATTCTCATAAGGTCCAACAATACAGTAAACTATAGGGAGGACGTCCAACATCTCAGTTTGGTGTATGATAGTCTTATATTGGGCAATACTGTTGATTCAGAGACTCAAAATAGCAGATCTGAATGATGGAAATAACTGAGAACTTTCGGAACCTCGATGTTTATGCTTGCTCATCTTGGTGTTTTATTGTGAAAGTCATTTTAGTATATCTAGGTCGCATCCACCAGATACAAAATGTTTTAATTTGTTTTGTTAAGTTGCTTATTACCATGGTTGTGTTTCATCTTATTGTTTGTTTACTCGAGATGTGATATTGTGGTTGCATAATGTTTTACTGGAGAGTTGAGTGTCACATCTATGTTGCTCGGTGTGATTTGTGGAACGTACCGGAGCGATTCTGTCTACTCATGTCGTGTTGACAACACATGAACCATTCCCAAAACAACAGAAGGAAATAGAATTAAAATTAACACGAGAATTACTTACACAATTTATTTTAATAAAATTGACGATATTCTATCCGATAAGATACGAGGTGAGTGGCGGATCGTCTCTAGGTGCATTTTCATTTGTTTCTAAGTTTATTTTGACATTCCAGCCTTGAGAAAGAATCACAACAGATTCGAAACGTTGGCAATGTACTAAAAGGATATTAATTAAAAAATTTGTCCAAATTCCTGCAATTAATTATTTCGATGTTTATATCATGGACGTCACCAGAAATCAAAAAAAAAAATTATTATTATTATTATTATATTCGAAAATTACAGACATTTGGACGAATTGATAGGACCTCTGTTCATAGAACAGCGCGCCAAAAATCAAATATATGTGCTGGAATAATAATTAATGACGCAAAATTTCGTCTGCGCGAAGTGGTCATTCACGAAAGTTTTCGCTATGAATTTATTATTTTCCCTTATTGTGAGTATTTTTTCTGAAAGAATTTGTAAATACGAAATCGATGTATCACGTAACAGGTGTTGTACACAATAGTTTGGAAAATTGCCTCTCCTAGACTATCTCAAATATGTGTTTTCAACATTTGAACCTTTATGCTGCAGGTTGAAACTGTATATTTTTGTGTATCATTTTCTTAGGAGAATAAATAACCGCGACAAAGCATCTTTCCGTTTGTAATTGATGTCTCGGGAGACGTTGTTCTTTCTGGGTGAGAGTGAAGAAGTTATCATTCCACCTTCAGATTTGCCTGATAACGATTTGGCGCAAAATGATGATGGGGTGATTTTAGATGATACGTAGAACACTGAACCTGAGAAAACCAAAAAATCTGATTGGGAATTATACAAATTACTGGGTAAAACAAAAAAGAAGATGAAGGAATTCTGAAAGGGCATTGTAAGAGAACTTCTCAAAAACTGATGATTCTATTAGAAGAAGCTAATCACACGAAATGGCTGAGACCATAAAAAATTAGAAGGAAATTACCTTCAACCACAAGAGCTATGAGATACACCAATAGTGCTCAACAGCCAGTAAAGGACATAAGACGAAGATGCGCTAAATGCAGCACCACTAAAAGTTATGTGACGACAGATTAGATATGTACATTTTGCATAATTCCACTTTGCTTGGGTAAAAGGGGAAACAGGACCTAAACGAAAAAATTGGTTCAAGCACTGACGTGAAGTCAGGAGCTTTTGCGCGTATGTTCTATTGTCCATTCTCCTGTATTGGACACCCTTAATCGAATTTACCATGGTAAATTATGTTATCCATTCTCCTGTATTGGACACTCTTAATTCTAATTTACCATGGTAAATTATGTTGTCCATTCTCCTGTATTGGACACTCTTAATTCGAATTTACCATGGTAAATTCGAATTAAGTTTATTGTACACTCTTAATTCGAATTAAGTGTATTGTACACTCTGGGACCACCATGGTAAATTCGAATTAAGAGTGTCCAATACAGGAGAATGGACAACATAATTTACCGTGATAAATTCGATTAAGGGTGTCCAATACAGGAGAATGGACAATAGAACATACGCGCAAAAGCTCCTAACTTCACTTCAGTGCTTGAACCAATTTTTTTTTTGTATTTTTTTGAAATTTTCTAGGGGTACGGTTCTTACAAAATTTTGTTTTCGTCATTTTTTTCAAATTTTCTAGGGGTACGGTTCTTGAAAAATTTTAAACACGTCTTTATGTTAATTTTCTACTAATAGTTACCAAGCTTCAATTCGATCAAATCTTCATTTTTTGAGTTATCGAGGAAATAATATTCCAGGTGGGTATAACTCGGAAACCGTTAAACCGATCATGCCCAAAAACGAACTTAACTCTCCCATTCGGATACGCAACCTACCCGGAAAATTGCAAGTCCCTATCTCCTTTTGTTCGAAAGTTATCGAGGCAACGGTCACCCATCAACTGAACTCACACAAGGCTGCTCGAATCTCCAACAATATTTAACCGACCATGTTAAAACTTAAAACTTGGCAGTAGAGTTCGGTTCTAAAGGCTCTTGCAAATTTTCAGCAATTTCAGACGAATAGTTACTGATATATATATAATTTTTTTTTTAATTTTCAATGATTTCTTAACAATTTTCCATAAATAATATCGTCACCAAATTCTGCAATACTTTTCGCGTTGGCATTCTACAACTAATAACCATGTTTCCATTCAATCGGTTTAGTATTTTTCGAGTTAATGAGGAGAAAAAAACAACCAAATTTCAGATGGCTATAACTCTGAAACCGTTAGGCCAATTATGCTTATAAACAAACTCAAATGTCGTGTTCAGATGCACATCCTAACCTGAAAACTTCAAGCCGCTATCTCCTTATGTTCTCAAGTTATCGGTGACAAAAAAATATTTTTTAATAATTTTCTCTAGCCATACGATTCGCACAAAATTTCACAAACGTGCTTAGGTTCATATTCTACAACTACTCATCAAGTTTCAATTCGAACCATTGGGCCGATTATGCCCATTAACGAACTTGTCCGTCGTATTGGGATGCGCCACCTACCCTGAAAATGTCAAGACGCTATCTCATTCCGTTCTCAAGTTATCGTGGCAACGGCCAGACAGAATCAAATTTGACCTCGAATTCTTCTTTGGGGAGTCGAACCAAATCTTTTGAGACCATTTTCGTCAAAAATTCGTAAGTTACAGACATTTGGGCAAAATGATATCGCGATGTTCCCCAGAACATACGCGCAAAAAAATACACCGCCGGAATCAAAAAATTTCGTTTAAGTGGTCGTTTTAGTTGAATAACGATCCATTTTTGTGCGTATGTTCTTGTGAACAGCACGTTATCATTTTGCCCAAATGCCTGTAATTTTCGAATTTTTTGCCGAAAATGATCCCAAACGATTCAGTTAGAAGAATTCGAGGACAAAGATTATGTCCGGCCGGCAGGCCATCCGTTACCACGATAACCTGAGAACGGAATGAAATAGCGACTTGAAATTTTCAGGGCAGGTGGCGCATCCTAATACGACGGACAAGTTCGTTAATGGGTATAATTGGGCCAATGGTTTCCGAGTAATCGTTTTAATTTCAACCAATATAACTCTGATCGAATTGAAACTTGCCGAATAGTTGTAGAATATGAATATAACCACGTTTGTGAAATTTTGTGAGAATCGCATCACTAGAAAATTAAAAAAAAATTATTAAAACATATTTTTTATGTCACGGAAACCTGAGAAAGGAAAGATATAGGGACTTAAAATTTTCAGGTTAGGTTGAGCATCTGAATGCAACATTTAAGTTTGTTTATAAGCATAATCAGCCAATCGGTTTTGGAGTTATAGCCATCTGAAATTTGGTTGGTATTTCCTCAATAACTCGCAAAATACAAAACCGATGGAATTCAAACAAGGTTATTAGTTGTATGATCCCAACGTCAAAATTCTCACAGAATTTCGTGAATATTGTATTAATAGAAAATTTTTAAAAAATAATTGAAAATAATTGAAAAAATTCTAAATAGCAGATAAACAGAGAAGCAGCCAGTTTCACAGACTTCAATGTTAGTTGAATATAAGTTAATGATAATATCAAAATACTATTGAATATCGGAAATGTTCCCACATTAACCCTAGATAATAAATCGGGGTACAAGCAAGTCTTCTTTCAAAAGAGATGTTCAATAAACTGCTTGGAGTTTCAATAAATTGTCATCCCAGCCAGACTCCATTAATTCCCGTGATTCCCATTGTGTCTCGCTGGTGCTGTCTGAGATTTTATCAGATGAATACACTCGATAATTGAAACCAAAAGAAGGAGTCGGCCAGACAAAGCGCCCTTCGATTGAAGCTGGAAAATGTATGGGGGGAGATGGACACTTGGTACGAGAGCCGGTAACATAATTACATTCGGATAAAACATTAGTAGAAATCGTCCACATGTGAATGATTTTGTTTGTATTCCGTAACTAAATCATCGAGACTACCTTGAAAGAATTTCAAATTACATTCATTGCTTTGGGAATGAGCGAATGGAAACAAATGCTGTGGATTTGAATGAAATATCTCTGTTGATTACTGGAAAGCATTATAATAATATACACTGTGACTTTAGAAGTGTTACAGCCAGAAGAAATAATTTCTTTAACAGGATTTTTTGGCGAAAGGATGAATATTTGATGCATGCTATGGTAACACCGTCAAAGTTTTATCTCTGATGATTTTTTTTGAGAATTGAAATGTGTCTCTTATTTTTCTGTAAGGGAACCGGCTTATGAAAGCTGACCACTATATATATGTATTTTTAGGAATTGCATCCCGTCTCCTAGGGTTAAGTCTAATAAAAAACTTTGAGTACGAAGGCGTCAAAATTATCACCATGTTATCGACATTGAAAGGGTTAGTGTTACCTATCAAGACGTTGGATTGTCCAATTGTGTTATTTGTACTGTAATGATGATAATCCGTATGAGGACCAAGGAAGGTAGAGGAAAGACAAACCGAGGCATACCGCAGGTCATCAAGCTAGGCGCTTCAGACAACAAGCTCTATGAGACCGTTTCGCCACTACGTCTTAAATGAGCTTTCGATTCTTTTCATACCATCCACGATTAATGCTTCCTTTGGCTGAGGACCACTGTCGTCAATGTTTGCCGTCAGAATGGCATAATCACTAATTTTGTCTAGGTATGGACTATGGCCGTAGAAGGGCGTGTACACAAGACTGTTGGATTAATGGTTTGGAGTATATTGCCTATGGTAGCTGATTACGACTTCTCTTTATTCGAGGCAGTATGATAGTTGCGCGTTATGTTGATGATGCACAAACTTCTTTACTTTCTCCAAGAAGCCGTCCTCAATGTTTCTAAATACAAATACCTCGCAAGGAAATATCGAACCATCCCGATGCAATACGAAAATGTGTTCGAAATATTGTTGAATAAGCAAGGAAATGGTGGACATTTCATAAATTGTTGTTATTTATATCTTCAATAATTTTAGTTCGGCAGATCTTTCGTATTTGAATCTATAAAACAATTTTAACTGGATTATTTGTTTTCAATTATTGTACCAAAATATTTAAAAATTACATAATAATAATAATGCCTTTACTTCCATATTCAAGTACATTTAAAGAGTAAAATTATAAAATTCAATATTACAACGAAGAGGAAATCTCAGGGGCAAGTTCACCAAATTGTGCTCTTAACCCTTGAGGTAAAAATCGCAATGTATTCACCCATACTACGATCTTATCCTAGCCTACCTAACCTAAATGATCTTAGCCTTAGCAAAGATAATGTTCAAAGGAAAAAAAATACAAATAGGGTTCTGAAAAATAAACTCAACATTGGTTCAAACTATGAAGAGAAAACAATGTAAGCAATATAACAAATAATTTTTGAGCAATTTTAAAATGATTATGTATGGAGTAGATTCAGAAATCATTCATTAAAAGTCAAAAATAATGCCTCTTGCGCGCATGTATAGGGAATAGCTTGGTATCAGTTAGCCAAAATTCTGAAATTTTCAACTTTTTAGCCGAAAATGATCTCAAACGATTACGTTCGACTAACTGATGAAGACTTCGAGGACAAATTCAATTCTGGTTTTCCGGCCGTTGCCACGATAACTTTCGAACAGAAAAACATAGTGACTTGATTTTTTCAGGGTAGGTTGCGCATCCAAATACGACAGACAAGTTCGTTAATGGGCATAATCAGCCAAATGGTTTTCCAGTACAAATTTTGTTTTCGAACAATACGGATCCGATCGAATCGAAGTAGTTATAGAATGCCAACACAAATACTCATGCGTGATTTCGTGAGGATCGTATCACTAGAAAATTGAAAGAATGTATTAAAAAATATTAAGTATCTCTGAAACTATCCGTCCAACACTGCTGAAATTTTTCGAGAGCCTAATTCTAAAGCCAATCGACGATCACGTGCAGATCTATATTTTAGAAGTTAGTGAAGTAATACTGGATACCAAGCAGCTTTGGGCGAGTTCAGTATCTGGATGGGTGACTGTTACCACGATAACTAGCTAATGAAACGAGAAAGCCACTTGCAATTTTCAAAGTCTGGGCATCGGAATGCGACATTTCAGTTAATTGGCATAATCGGCAGAACAGTTTTGGAGTTATACAGGGTGAGTTTTTGAGTTGTACATTAATTTCAACCATGTATTCCTCTCTTCAAATGGAACACCTTTTTCATTTACCATCTTTCCAAATTCGGCTCAGATAAATAGTTATGAGCGTTTAAAGATATACCATTGTGCTAATCCACCCCTGAACGGTCTTTAACTGTTGTACACAGAAACACTGGGATTCAATATCGCATAATTGTATGAAAGCTTTATTATCTGATGCTCGAAATTCAATGGAATTGGTTGATATAACTTATTTACTCACTCAAGACTAATGAAATGGTTTTAAATAATTTTTATGCTGCATTTTTCAAAAAACTTTTTCCTGAATATTAAAACACTGACTCCAACTTAGTTTTCATTGAATATCCACAATATCTTCATCGCCTATTCTGTCATTCATTAAATATTTTGATTTGCATCATATACATGACTTTATATTATTAACCATATAACCATTTTATAAACAAAAATTAACAGTGCTGTGTCTGAGGTGGCGTAAGGACATAGCAACGAAGCCTACACAGAACACAACTGGTTCTCTTTACTCGCTCAACCTCTTCGAGAGCTTATGAGGGGTCTCCTTCGAGAAGACCTTGGAGGATCAGTATAATAATATACAATACAATTATTATAACCTAACCTCTATAAGTCTATGGCCTATGGATAGCATAGAATCTGGACATGCATTTCACGAAGATACGTTCAGTTCACGATGAACTAATTTCTCTGTCATATTTAACAAGCAGGTAAACGGACTCCGTGTTTCGTAAAGCTTTTCGATTACCTTTATCAAAACCCGATTTTCTTAGATAAGAAAACCTTGATGAAAACCGTCGAATACTGGAAACAATCAGACAAGTGACAACCGCCTATAGACATAGTATAATAATATTGTTTATACTGTAACAGGAGCAGGCACAGAAATGTAATACATTAGGTTTGCCACAGAATAATATTCAAACAATATGAATCGCAGGGTAACTTATATTTTGGGAAATAAATGAATACGCTTACTATGATATGTATTAATCTTTGAATTTCTCTCTATTTATTCCCAATAGTGAATATAGAACGAATTTCTTCATAGTGTTAAAAATGTTTAATATCCTTATAAGTATCATTCCACATATCCATCCCAATTATTATGGACGAGAAATTGTTAATCTGCTCTAGAGTACATGTTAATAACGATATATTATATCGTTCGGTCCTATAGCCTTTTAGCGTGTTTATTATTAACATGTACTCTAGATTCAGATTAACAATTTCTCGTCCATAATAATTGGGATGGATATGTGGAATGATACTTATAAGGATATTAAACATTTTTAACACTATGTTGAAATTCGTTCTATATTCACTATTGGGAATAAATAGAGAGAAATTCAAAGATTAATACATATCATAGAAGCGTATTCATTTATTTCCCAAAATATAAGTTACCCTGCGATTCAAATTGTTTGAATAATGATTGCCTTTGTATATGGTTTTATTATGATTGAATGGTAATGTAAAAACATATTATGTGAGTTATAGAGGTTATACTTGTTGAAATACTGTCTGGAGTTGGTATTACTTAGTTGTAATCATGTCATTTAGTTTTTCTGTACTTTATGTTGCCTGTTCTGTTACGCTTGTCAACTGTTTACTGAATCGTTTCCGGGGAGATAGTCTGAAATAAAAGCTGTTCCTGAAAAGATGTTTGTGCTTCATTTGTGAAACTAATCCGATTGAATCCTGGAATATCGGGCTGAATCATTGCGTAGCTCAATTGATTTCAACAGGATATTGGCCCAGAATAACGTTGGAAATAGCTTGAAAGGATTCCGAAGAAGGATTGAGAAGACGAGCAACTTGTAAAACTGAAGGTGCGGTGTGTACCTGGAACTCAACATGGCGAACATGGCGAAGTGAGGCTTCAGCTCCCGGCTTTTTCGGCATTCAGAAGGGATGATTACATGACCTGGGAGTTTGGCATGACGAATTACTTCAGAAGGCAAGGTCTCTTGAAAGCAATCAAAGGCGAAGACAAGGACACTTCCGAAGACAAAGGTTCAGCACGTCGTGAAGAACGTACTTTGGCCGACATCAATCTGATGGTGGACAAGATGAATCACCAGTATGTACGCGAAGCCGATACAGCTAAAAAGGCGTGGAATAATCTGAAAGACAAGTTCGAGACAAAAGGTCACTGGAAGTATGTGCACCTTGTTCGAAGTCTGAGCCAAGCAAAGTATGATAGCATTGTAATGACAGTTTGTGCTGGAGAAGAAATGGAACATGATCATGTGATAGCGAAGCTCCTGGAGGACAGCATGAGAAGAGAGATTTTGAATAAGGATGGTAATTCCTGTGGGTCTGCTCTAAATGCAAGGCAAAGAACTGGAAATAGAAGAAACAGCACGAAGGTGAGAAATACTTTGGGTCAGCTCCGTTTATTTGCTATAAATGTCATGAAAAGGGGCATAGGATCAAGCATTGTCCTTTGAAGTCAACAAACAATAGAACAACCCAATACAAGAAGAAAGATGACAGAACCAAGGAGAAACAGACGCTGGTGGGAAGAAAAGTGGCGACTCGAAGAAAACGTTCCTGTGTGCGTTATCAGCAAAGTATAATAATGGCGCAACCATCATTATTGACTCAGGAGTCACATGTCACCAAACAAGAGCATCCTTCAGAACTATCATGCAGTTTCATCGAATCAAATTGTCATGATGGGTGATAATGGACGTCTTGATATAGCCGGTGCAGGTAACATAAAGTTGGCTGCGAGTGATTGTGCTATTGAAAGAATCCAGAATGTCTTGTATGTACCAAGGTTAAGTGACACTTTGTTGTCTGTAAGCCAATGTACAGATCATTATTTGAATGTTCTGTTTACTAAAGATGGGCGTCAATTTCTCGACGCTGATAACTGTGAGGTAGTAGGAAAACAATAAGCATCAGGTACTAGAGTGGGTGCTTTGTATAATCTAGATGGTAAACCTTCTCCTAAATCAGCACTGGTGGCTGAGAATGTCAGGAACTTTGATCTGTGGCATGGTATATTAGGGCATGTTAGAGTTAAGAAACTTAAGTATTTGTGTGAGCATACAAATGATGTGAAGTTTTTAAGTATTAATCATGCACTCTGTGTTGCTTGTGCCTTGGGGAAACAATGCCTTCAGAGCTTTCCAAGATCAGTGTCACCGAAGGTGTCTGAAGTTCTAGATCTTGTGCATGCTGACTTATGTGGCCCTTTGCCTGCAAGTTATGGTGGGAGTAAATATGTGTTGTCGATCGTTGATGGTTATTCCCGACATGTGACACTGTATTTTCTGAAGCACAAAAGTGAAACCAAAGATAAAGTCAAGGAATATGTGGTTGAGTGTGAGACCCAGAAGCAGAAGACTTTGAAAGTTTTCCGTTCTGACAATGGAGAAGAATTTATCAACAAAGATGTGACAGAATTTTTTAAATCTAAAGGCATTTTGCAACAGAGATCTGTGAGGTACACACCTGAGCAGAATGTGTGTACATCTGGAAAGATTGTAAGAAGTTAGTCATTATTGCTCTTTATGTGGAGGATTTTTTCCTGTTTTTCAATGATGAGGTAAGGACTGGCGAATTGAAAGACTGTTTGAAAAAGAATTTACACACCAAAGATCTTGAACAAGTGAAACAATGTCTGTGCATGCGAGTGGCTAGGAGTGACAAAACTGTTAGACTGGATCAGAAAGCTTACTGTGAAAAAATGTTGAAAAAGTTTGGAATGGTTAACTGTGTTTGTTCTAAAACTCCAATAGAAGTAGGTTTAATTATACCTAAAGGTGAGAAGTGTGTCAAATCTATTCCTTATCAGGAAGCCATTGGCAGTTTGCTGTATTTATCTCTGTGCACTAGGCCTGATATTGCCTATACTGTAAATTACTTGAGTCGATTTAATAAGTGTTACTCTGATGTGCATTGGAGTTCAGTTCAAAGGGTTTTCAAGTATCTAAAGCAAACGATTGATAATGGGATTGAGTATTCACCTTCAGAGGCAGATATTTTGGGACACTGTGATGACTCATTTGACAATGATCATGATAGACAATTAGTGAGTGTATATGTCATCACCTTGAATAATGGAGCTCTATGCTGGGAGAGTAGAAAGCAAGAAGTGACAGCGCTCTCGAGCACTGAAGCTGAGTATATCTCAATTACTCATGCTAGTAAAGAGTGTATATTTTTGAAAGGTTTTTTGTTTGAATTGTGTGGCAGGTCTGGTAGAATGGTGCTATATAATGACAACATGAGTGCATTGAAGCTAACTCAGCATGCTGGTTTTCATGCTAGGACTAAGCATATATATGTGAGGTTTCATTATATTAGAGGACTGTGTAAGAAGAACAAGTTGGAGCTCATGCACATGTCGAACAAAGAAATGCATGCGGATGTATTGACCAAGGGTTTGACTGCCAAGTGCCATGATATATGTATTAAGCGTTTTGGAATCCGTTAATTTTATTTTGATAACTTTGAAATGTAGAAATGTCATGATTAAGGAAAAGTGTTGAGATACTGTCTGAAGTTGGTATTACTTAGTTGTAATCATATCATTTAGTTTTTCTGTACGTTATGTTTCCTGTCCTGTTACGCTTGTCAACTGTTTACTGTATCGTTTCCGGGGAGATAGTCCGAAATAAAAGCTGTTTCTGGAAAGATGTTCGTGCTTTATTTGTGAAACTAATCCGATTGAATCCTGGAATATCGGGCTGAATCATTGCGTAGCTCAATTGATTTCAACAATACTAGCTCTTTCTATAAGTGTCAGCTTTGAGGTCAATACTCAGTAGTCAGTCTATGTCTTTATTCGAGCACAGATTATCTATTATCCTATTATCCTATTACAGGTCCGGGTTGATAAAAGCAGTTAAATTTCTGGAGTTTTTATCATATTTTATAACATTCAATAAAGAATATCTCGAAAACGGTACGTTTTAGGAGAATTGATAAAGAAGAATTTAATTTTCTAAAATGATTGAGTATTCGTAAAATGACTCAAAATAACGTTCATTTGCTTTCATTATGGTAATTTCTCATAGTTTTATGAATTCGCGAGCCTATAACGAGGAAATCAGTAGAAGTAGGAACATTTTTTTAAGAACCGTACCCCTAGAAAATTTGAAAAAAATAACGAAAACAAAATTTTGTAAGAACCGTACAACTAGAAAATTTCAAAAAAATTACGAAAAAAAATTGGTTCAAGCACTGACGTGAAGTCAGGAGCTTTTGCACGTATGTTCTATTGTCCATTCTCCTGAATTGAACACCCTTAATCGAATTTACCATGGTAAATTATGTTGTCCATTCTCCTGAATTGGACTCTTCGAATGTACCATGGTAAATTTGAATTAAGTGTCCAATACAGGAGAATGGACAACATAATTTACCATGGTAAATTCGAATGTACCATGGAAAATTCGAATTAAGTGTCCAATACAGGAGAATGGACTACATAATTTACCATGGTAAATTCGATTAAGGGTTCCAATACAGGAGAATAGACAATAGAACATACGCGCAAAAGCTCCTGACTTCACGTCAGTGCTTGAACCAATTTAATTTTTCGTATTTTTTTTTGAAATTTTCTAGGGGTACGGTTCTTACAAAATTTTGTTTTCGTAATTTTTTTCAAATTTTCTAGGGGTACCATTCGGCCGATTATGCTTATAAACAAACTCAAATGTCGTGTTCAGATGCACATCATAACCTGAAAACTTCAAGCCGCTATCTCTTTCCGTTCTCAAGTTATCGTGACAGCAAAAACATTTTTTCATAATTTTTTAATAATTTTCTAGCCATACGATTCGCACAAAATTTACCAAACGTGCTTAGGTTCATATTCTACAACTACTCACCAAGTTTCAATTCGATCAGATTTATATTGGTTGAAAACAAAATGATTACTCGGAAACCATTGGGCCGATTATGCCCATTAACGAACCTGCCCGTTCTATTGAGATGTGCCACCTACCCTGAAAATTTCAAGTCGCTAGCTCTTTCCCAAGTTATCGTTGCAACAGCCGGACGGCCGGCTGGATAGAATCAAATTTGACCTCGAATTCTTCATTGGGGAGTCGAACCGAATATTTGAGACCATTTTCGTCAAAAAATTCGAAAGTTACAGACATTGGTGCAAAATGATAACGCGAAGTTCGCCAGAACATACGCGCAAAAAAACTGTTAAAAATTTAAAGCAAAATGACATTCTAGTGAGCTTTGATGTTGTCAGTTTGTTCCCCAATGTTCCTGTCGATAATTCGCTTCAAATAGTTCGAACGAAATTAGAAAATGATGACTCGATAATTAAAGATTCAAAATTTAATGCCAATGATATTATGGAAATGCTTGATGTTTGTTTGAATACCACCTATTTCCAACTAGGAGATGTTTTTTATCGACAAAATTTTGGAATGGCAATGGGTTCGCCTTTATCACCTGTCATGAGTAATATATTCATGGAAAATTTTGAAAAAAAATTTGTGGATACATATTTGTTGAAACCAAAAGCTTGGTGGCGATATGTTGACGATATATTTGTAATTTGGCAACATGGTAGAGAAGAGTTAGGCAAATTTTTCGATTTCATAAATTCAAAGGAACCTACAATAAAATTCACTTTGGAAATAGAGAAAAATAATCAGCTTTCTTTTCTGGATGTTTCGATAATTAAGTATCCGAACCATTTCGAAACGAGTGTCTTCAGGAAGCAGACACATACAAATAGATATTTAAATTTCTATTCAAACCATCAGCTTAGTGTGAAAAGAGGTATTATTGAAACATTTTATGATAGAGCGAACATAATTTGTTCTACTCTTGAAATTCGAAATAATGAAATTGATTTCATCAAAAAATTTCTTGAAGAAAATGGATATCCGAGGCAATTCATAAATACATGTATCATGAATTTAGATAGAAGAGCAAATAATCAAGAACCACAAAATAATCAACAAGTACAACAGAATAATCAACAAGAACAGCAACCCAATCTGTTGAATGTGATCCCTTATGTTCGTGGCCTTTCTGAAAAAATTAGAAGAATCGGTTCAATATAAGAACCGTCTTCAAAACACAAAATGATCTTAGGTCCTTATTAACGAAAACAAAACCCATAAATGAAAAACAAAAATCAAAAAACTGTGTATATAATATTCCTTGTATTTGTGGTAAATCATACACAGGAGAAACATCAAGACCACTAGAAGTAGGAAAGTCAGAGCAAAAGAAATAGAGACATACAGAAATCGAAAATAGCAGAACATGTATATACAATCCAAGGAGATCACATGATGGATTGGAGTACTACAAAGATTCTAATGACAGAACCGGATTATATGAAAAGGAAACTTAAGGAGTCAACTTGTATTTTATTGAACAGAGAATGCAATTTTGCAAATTGCTCAATTGGTATTGACCATATTTGGCTAAATTTATTGAAAAAGGAGTTGGAACTTGGAAATTTCTATGCGAAGTAAAACTATCTTAGCTATGATTTTTAAATACTGTCAATGTGACAATTCTTGAATTTCACAAAATAACTATCAACAAAATAATTCTAAAGATTTTCATTAAAAGTCTGACCAAGGAGTCTGATATAGAATCCGAAACGTTACGATATAGTTGTTTCTTCGTTGATGTTGTTTCGTTGTTGTTTGTTAGGCAACATTGTTCAATTGATTGCTTCTGACAAATATCTTGTGTTTCTTACGCAGAAGCAAATCACAAAATGATTAATTTTTATTTTATAGATATTTTTCAGAGTTTGGGAGAGAAAACCCAGAAAAAAACCTTTCAATTATTGGAGATTATGTTTCATACTTATTGAAAACTTCACACCAAAATTCACTTCATTCTGAGTAACAAATTTCAACAGCCTGTATCTTCTTTCCTGTGACGAATTTGGAAAAATGATAAATGAAAAAAGTGTTAAAGACTCACCGTGTTGTATACCCATTTGAAATTTTGTTATTATTTTCTCAATAATTCAAAAAATACCGATGCAATTCGAACATGTTAATAAGTTGTAGAGTGCCGACGCGCCAATTTTTGCGAAATTTCGATAGGATCGTTTCACTAGAAATTTCAGAAACTATCTGTCCGATTTCACTGAAATTTTGTGACAGCCCTACGAAACCTAACTTTCCGGACAAGATCCAAATTTGAACACGATCGGATCTATATTGTTGGAGATCCGTGCAACCTTGGGTGAGTTGAGTAGCTGAATGGATGATCGTTGCTACGACAACTTTCGAACGGAAAGTGATAGCGAATTTCAACTTTGAGGGGAGATTGCGCATCGGAATGGGGCAGTTGTTAATGGGTATAGTCGGCCAAACAGTTTCGGAGTTATACCATCTTAGATTTTGTTGTTATTTCCTCAATAACTCTTAATATACAAATCGAATACAATTAATCCTAGGAAATTACTTGTAGAATGCCGACGTGCTAAGTTTCGCGAAATTTTGTGAATATCGTTTCAATAGAAAAAAATATACATATGTTTTTTTCAAAAAAAAATTTTATATTTCAGAAAATATTTATTGGAATCCGCTGACATCTCGCACATACCTTCGAGCCACCATTTTAAAATCGAGGACCGAATGAATAGTCGAGTGAATGAAATACGACACTGAAGTGAAATCACCAGCATTTGCGCACATGTTCTATTATCTATTCCTGACCCTGACCATATACTGTTAGCGTTAACACGTGAAAAAGGCAGGCAGGCACACTAGCATCTCGGCCATCGAGGTGTTGGTGTTTGCTGCTCCCTAGAACAAGCGTGCGGAAATATACCATATTTATTATTATTTATTTAGCGTATGGCAATAGTACACATGACATGATATAATAAAAAATGGGTTCAAGCCCTGTGGACAGGAGCTTTCTAGCGCTCTAGTTCAAACAGACAAATTATATCTCCGAAATTATTGGTTTCTCAGAGTTGGGAATTAAATCAATGAGTTCTTATGAAATAACTGCATCATAAAGGAAATTAAATTCAAATAATAGTTTATTTATCAAGATTAAATGAGCAATCTGAGAATGAGAACTGCACCATGGAAGAAATCAAATTAAAATAGCTGAAATGAATTTGACTCTTTCTTATAGAACGGGATGAAATGTACGAGTATGAACACAGATCATATAACAAAGCTTAGATAGAATAATTATAGCATTCTCTGAAAACATAGAAGTACTTACGATTCATTATTGAAATTTAGAAAAATCATGTCTCCGAAAGTATTAGCTTGTTGGAGTTGAAAATGATATCGATGGATTTTAATGGTGAAACTGCATCTTAAATAAAAATTACAGACATTTGGGCAAATTGATAGGCACCATAGACAAGATATACTATTATCGATGGACCACTCTAACGTTATTTCTGTTCCTTGCAACACTAGCGGTGCGGCACTGGGATTATTTGAAGCTCGAACGAGCGGGAAATTCAAACATATCTCCCATATATCCTATATTCTATTATATTGTTTTCCGAAACATTGCCACACACCAAGTTGACGATAATTCGTCAAAAACCTGGCATTTGACAATGTTTTTGGAACAGTGGTTTTCGCTGTAATCGAAAGAAAACAAATGAAATCCCAAAACTCTCTTTAATAAAATAATATCAGATTCATGAATTTAAGTTCAACATTTCATGTGAACTTATGTACATATATATTAGAAAAAGAAAGAATATCAAAATTACAAAATACATTTGGAATGAAAATAAAATTTAGTGTGACATCTTTAAAAAAATAATTATACAGCATATGCGGTAAAAACTTTCTTCAAAAAAATTATCCTTATATACCTTCAAATTTGAAGGAGCAGTTGAATGAATGGCTGCCTAATTCCAATATTCATTTACAAGGACAAAATCCAATGTGAAATATCGTACAAAAAATGGATATCATTATGCGAGTACAACACAATGTGGAAGTATATTCTACTCCAATATACATTTAGAAGGACAGAATCAAATGAGAAATATAATACTAAAATGGGTTCAAGCCCTGTGGACAGGAGCTTTCTGGCGCTCTAGTTCAAACAGACAAATTATATCTGGAATTGGTTTCTCAGAGTTGGGAATTATATCAATGTATTCATATGATAGAACTGCATCAAAAAGGAAATTCAATTCAAATAATAGTTTATTTATCAAGATTAAATCAGCAATCATGAGAATGAGAACTGCACCACATTTTCAAATTTTTTTTTGACACTTTGCGGTAATCTGGTCAATACAAAACTTCACATGCGTATAAAGGTCATGATTCTACAATTTGGTGCTAAATTTCAGATAGATCGAGTGATCGGTTTCGGAAATATTCATAAAAAATATTTTTACTAAAATCGGCCATAACTCCGAAACCCCTTGATGGTTTTCGCCCTTTAACGAACTTGTCCGAGATATTTACGCTCCAAAACCACCTTGCAATTTTCAATCCGCTAACTCCTTTCGTTTGAGAGTTATCGTGCCTACGGCCGGTCGGCCGGCCGGACAGAATCGATTTCGCACTCGGATTCTTGATCAGTGAGTCGAACCAAATCATTTGAGACCATTTTCAGCCAAAAATTCCAAAATTACAGACACTTGGGCAAATTGATAAGCAATCTGTTCCGAGGAACTAGAGCGCCAAAAAAACAAGTTTCGTATGACAATTGCCCAAAACAGGTTTAAAGTACCTACAAATAGTAGGTATTCCATAAAACATGTATAAAATAATAAATTACCTTAATCGATCAAAAATTTCCTGATCTACGTTCACAAAATTTTCTCCTCTCTCGAACTACAGAATTATGCTTTCAATATTTACGTAATATTTTCAAACATTTTCGGGTGAGGTCCCCGTTGCATCGCTAAAATACGAGTATTTCAACCCCAATATTCTTGAAGTTACAATATTCCCTTCTGTTAAGTTGACTTTATGACAATCCATACATAGAATATACATAGAATAATTATATCAATCTGTGAAATACGATTTACATTGAAATTTTGAAAAATCATATCTCCGAAAGTATTAGCTTGTTAAAGTTAAAAATGATATGAATGGATTCTTATGATAAAACTGCTTATTAAAAAAAAATTAATTTGGAATTTGTTTTGTAAAAAAAAAATTTTTTTTTATTACTCCGAAACCTTCTGTCCGATTTTGCCCAGTAACGAACTTAGCCGAGATATTCATCCCCCAAACCTACTCTCAAAATTTCAACTCTCTAGCTCATTCCGTTCGAGAGTTATCATGCCTACGGCCGGACGGCCGGCCGGCCGGACCGGCCGGACAGAATGAATTTCGACCACGGATTCTTGATCAGTGAGTCGAACCAAATCGTTTAAGACCATTTTCATCGAAATATTCGAAAATTACAGACATTTGGGCAAATTGATAAGCACTCAGTTCCGAGGAACTAGAGCGCCAAAAATGGATATCAATATGCACAACATAATGTGAAAAATATTTTGTACGTGAAAATCACCCAGTGGTTTCTCTATAAAGCCTATTTATAGCAGCTACATTTGCAAAACCTTGATCACAAACAAGTGCCACGACATGAGGCCCATGATCTAACAATATCTTCAAGTAATTTGGAAAGATCATCACGTTTCATTCCACCATGATTGAAGAAATAAGCTAAGGTTGTTTGTTTCTATTTTGGCGCTCTAGTTCCTCGGAACTGAGTGCTTATCAATTTGCCCAAATGTCTGTAATTTTCAATTTTTCGATGAAAATGGTCTTAAACGATTTGGTTCGACTCACTGATCAAGAATCCGTGGTCGAAATTCATTCTGTCCGGCCGGCCGGCCGTCCGTCCGGTCCGGCCGTAGGCACGATAACTCTCGAACGGAATGAGCTAGACAGTTGAAATTTTCAGAGTAGGTTTGGGAGATAAATATCTCGGCTAAGTTCGTTATTGGGTAAAATCGGACGGATGGTTTCGGAGTAACAAAAAAAAATTTTTTTTTTACGAAACAAATTCCGACTTAATTTTTTTTCAATAAGCAGTTTTACCATAAGAATCGAATGATATCATTTTTAACTCTAACAAGCTGATACTTTCGGAGATATGATTTTTCAAAATTTCAATAATAAATCGTATTTCAACGTTGTCACAGAATGATATAATTATTCTATGCATGAATTGTCATAATGCCAACTTATTTTCCTGAGACATGACATTATCTAATCAATCGAAGAATTGTGAGCGAAGTGAGAAAAATCTCAGTTGTTTGCTCCGAAATTAGTTTTTCTCAGAAAAGTCTTACATTTCGGAACGGAACATGAAGTAAGAGATCTGAGAGTAGTGAGACTGCTTTTCATCCATAGACATAGATATAACTCTCGAACGGAATGAGGTAGGTAGTTGAAATTTTCAGAGTAGGTTAGGGAGATGAATATCTCAGTTAAGTTCGTTATTGGGCAAAATTGGCCAGATTTAATTTGATTTCTTCCATGGTGCAGTTCTCATTCTCATGATTGCTCATTTTATCTTGATAAATAAACTATTATTTGAATTGAATTTCCTTTATGACGCAGTTCTATCATATTAATAAATTGATATAATTCCCAACTCTGAGAAACCAATACTTTCGGAGATATAATTTGTCTGTTTGAACTAGAGCGCCAGAAAGCTCCTGTCCACAGGGCTTGAACCCATTTTTTTTTTATGAAAAACTCCCCTAGCCATGAAGACCATAACCTTGTCTGCAATATTAGGAGAACAGTTAATCGCTTTACTTGTATTCTTATTACTGAATTTTACCGAACAACAAACAGTCATATTCGAAAAAGTTTACTTTACAACACTCAGATTTCACCAAAACTATGTAAAATGTAAAAGTAAAAACAAGCAAGCCGGTAGCGGCGATAGCGGACAGCTGATGAAGCATCATGGGGTACCATCACGTGATCCACAAATCGCGAAGGCAGAGACATCCTCAAATTTGTGTGGGATTATTCGAACTATTCCACGGACCAGTCTTTAGTGAGGAAGTTTCCACCCCATGATAAGTACTCAGTTCCGAGGAACTAGAGCGCCAAAAAGTGTAATTCCCTTTCCGGGATTTGAGCCCGCCTTCTCACGTTCCGAAATCGAAAACCAAATCAAAAAACCGAAACTGAAAACCCGACGGCCTAGACCAACCGGCTATCGGGCTCCTCTTACGATCGTGTCGATCTCCGGTATTAGAATAAAACGTCGGTACTTACACATAAAATACATAAATTAATAACATATAAAATCGCCACATGGGGGATTATTTGACGATTTTTTACCCTTGTCTCTCTAAGTCGATTTTGACGTTTCTCGAACCAACTATTAGCAAGGAACTAGACAATGTCATGTCTCAGGAAAATAAGTTGACATTATGACAATTCATACATATAATAATTATATAATTCTGTGAAAACGTAAAAATAAGATTCATTATTGAAATTTTGAAAAATCATATCTCCGAGAGTATTCGCTTGTTAGAGTTAAAAATGATATCATTGGATTCTTATGATAAAATTGCTTATTGAAAAAAATTTAATTCGGAATTTGTTTTGTAAAAAAAAAATTTTTTTTTTGTTACTCCGAAATCGTCCGTCCGATTTTGCCCAATAACGAACTTAGCCGAGATATTTATCTCCCAAACCTACTCTGAAAATTTCAACTGTCTAGCTCATTCCGTTCGAGAGTTATCGTGCCTACGGCCGGCCGGCCGTCAGGACAGAATGAATTTCGACCACGGATTCTTGATCAGTGAGTCGAACCAAATCGTTTAAGACCATTTTCATCAAAAAATTCGAAAATTACAGACATTTGGGCAAATTGATAAGCACTCAGTTCCGAGGAACTAGAGCGCCAAAAATACGAAATTAAAACTCAAACTGAAACATCAACAACACAGAACAACTGCTGTAAGAACATACAGAGATGAAGATAAAAATTGGTTCAAGCCCTGTGGTCAGGAGATTTGGCGCTTTTGTTCAAACTTTGACAAGATTTGTTGTTATTTATCAAGGTTAAATGAGCAATCTGAGAATGAGAACTGCACCATGGAAGAAATCAAATTAAAATAGCTGAAAAGAATTTGACTCTCTCTTATAGAACAGGGTGACATGTACGAGTATGAACATAGATCATATAATAATTCATAGATAGAATAATTATAGCATCCTGTAAAAACATAGAAGTACGATTCATTATTGAAATTTCGAAGAATCATATCTCCGACAGTATTAGCTTGTTAGAGTTGAAAATGATATCAATGGATGTTTATGGGGAAGTTGCATCGTAAAAAAAATTGAATTTGAAATTAGTAAGTTGAAATTTTTTTTTTTTCGTTACTCCGAAATCATTTTGCCCAATAACGAATTCAACCGAGATATTTACCACCCAAAACTACTCTGAAAATTTCAACTGCCTCATTCTGTTCGAGAGTTACTGTAAAAAAAAATTTCAAAATTAAAAAAAAAAATTTTTGACACTTTACTGCAATCCTATCAATACGGAAGGCCGTAATTCTACAATTTGATACTAAACTTCAGATAGATCGAGTGATTGGTTCCGGAAATATCCATAAAAATTATTTCTAATAAAAAGGGCCATAACTCCGAAACCACTTGGTGGATTTCGCCTGTTAACGAACTCGTCCGAGATATTTGCGCTCCAAACCTACCCTGCAAATTTCAATCCTCTAACCTTTCGTTCGAGAGTTATCGTGTTAATGGACGGCCACACGGCCGGACAGATTCGATTTCGACCACGGATTCTTGATCAGTGAGTCGAACCAAATCGTTTGAGACCATTTTCAGCCAAAAATTCGAGAGTTACAGACATTTGGGCAATATAGTTACTGTAAAAAAAAATTTCAAAATTAAAAAAAAAAAATTTTGACACTTTACTGCAATCCAATCAATACGGAAGGCCGTAATTCTACAATTTGATACTAATCTTCAGATAGATCGAGTGATTGGTTCCGAAAATATTCATAAAAATAATTTTTAATAAAAAGGTCCATAACTCCGAAACCACTTGGTGGATTTCGCCCGTTAACGAACTCGTCCGAGATATTTGCGCTCCAAACCTACCCTGCAAATTTCAATCCTCTAACCTTTCGTTCGAGAGTTATCGTGTTAATGGACGGCCACACGGCCGGACAGATTCGATTTCGACCACGGATTCTTGATCAGTGTGTCGAACCAAATCGTTTGAAACCATTTTCAGCCAAAAATTCGAGAGTTACAGACATTTGGGCAAATTGATAAGCAATCTGGTCCGAGGAACAAGAGCGCCAAAAAATAAGAGAAAGAGCATTTGTAAGTAACAAGTCTACAAACATCTATCACAAACTAACAGGTAAGTTCAGTATCCACTCAATCGCTGGCGGAGGGAGAGAATATATATCCGTACTTGGTCCCTGGTAAGCCGTAATATAAGTCTGCAGTCTTGATATTTTTGATATGTTTTATTGTTTGATAGGTTGCCCCACATTCACAGTTGCGCGAGGGTTGTTCCACCTATACAGCATATCTGCGCAGACACCGTGCCTCTTTTTGGGTGTTTATAACCATAACAACGACATAATAAATTTTTGGCGTGCCGCACGTCGCGCAGACGTAGATTTTTTTCCTAGGATTAAATATGCCAAATTTTGTTATTATTTCCTCAATAACTTAAAATATTCAAATTCAAGCCAATTAACATTTGGTAATTATTTGTAGAATGCCAATGCGCTAATTGTCGCGAAATATCGTATCATTCCAGAAAAAAATGTTTCTCCAAGACTTTAATATTTCATAAACTATTTCTCAGAATCCACTGAAATTCAGCAGATAGGTGCCTTCGAGCCACCATTTTACGGAAGTACGGAATATCAACTCTATCGACTGACCTCAGTGCTATTCAAAATTTTACATTCCTTAGAAATTAATATCGGCAAAAAAAATGGTAGATTCACGTAAATAATCAATTTCATACGATGATTTTATAGATAAAATTCGCCAACAACCGCCGATTAGTTGACAGACATTTTGACATTACTTTAATCTATGATCAACGCGTAACTAGCATTTATACAAGGTCTCCAGGAAAATGTGGGAAATCTCTCGGATTCAGATTAAACATAAAAAATTAAGATGACAAGTTCCCATCAATTTTTTTCCTAGCGGCCCTCCCTACGGAGATACGGCCTCTTAAATGACGCCACTGGAAATCCATTTTACTGGAATACATTTTAAACTACTTAATATAATTTAATGAAAATTTGATATGATGAACAGTATCAAGGATCTCTTAAAATACTGCCCTTAAATTTAAATTAGCTTGTTTAGTTTACCAGGTGCGGACTAGGTTGTACATTTCAATTATTACATTTTTAACACGCTGTATAATAAGAAGTAAAAAAAACAAGTTTGGATACCTTGCCCAATAGCAAACTCAACCGAAATATTTATCTCCCTAACCTACACTGAAAATATCAACTGCCTAGCTCATTCCGTTCGAGAGTTATTGTAGAAACAAAATTTGAAAATTTTCAAAAAATTTTTTGACACTTTACGGTAACCTGATCAATACAATACTTCACATGCGTCTAAAGGTCATGATTCTACAATTTGATGCAAAATTTTAGATAGATCGAGTGATCGGTTTCGGAAATATTAAATTATTATTATTATTTATTTTCACCAAAAACGGCCATAACTCCGAAACCGCTTGATGGATTTTGCCCGTTAACAAACTCGTCCGAGATATTTACGCTCCAAACCTACTCTGCAAATTTCAATCCTCTTACTCCTTTCGTTCGAGAGTTATCGTGTTAACGGACGGACGGCAAGCCGGACGTTCCGATAGAATCGATTTCGACCACGGATTCTTGATCAGTGAGTCGAACCAAATCGTTTTATACCATTTTCAGCCAAAAATTCGAAAATTACAGACATTTGGGCACATTGATAAGCACTCTGTTCCGAGGAACAAGAGCGCCAAAAAAAATGGAAGCAAAGGTTTTTTACTGGTGTTAACTAGTCTGAATTAGATTTTTTTTTCCGAAGTCTCTACTGTTGTAGTGAGAGGGGGACGTCCTCCCCTAAATTCGACTCTGTTCAGGTAGAGTTCAGTCTATGTTTAATAATTGTAGAAACGACAATATAACTATATACGTTCTATGTATCTAGCAATATATTCAATAAATGTATGTTCTTGATTTGAGTTGGTTTTCAGTGTGAATTTACATACTATCCAAAGAGTACATGTGTATTTGAAAATCCAGTAGGGATAAATTTTGACGGCCTAGGCCGGAACATTAACGTTTCTGGACCGAAAACAGTCTGGAAAGTTCGTTGCATAGCAACGGATCAGAAGACTGGATTAGCGTTCGAGGTCTGAATTTGCCCCGAGAAATATATTACATTCTTGAACGATTTCCGAAAAACTAAGTTTCGGCTCGATTGTCACAAGAAAAAACTGAAATTCGTGAATCATTATGTACGTATAAATCTGATGATGGCATCCTGTGTCGAAATATACAGGGCGTCCCACTACCGCGAAAAAAATAAAATATCTCCTTACTGAAGATAGTTACGACGAAATTTTTTTCGCAGGAGTTTAACTAATGCTCTGGTCCATCAGCCTAAAATAGTTACTAAAATTACATAGAGTGTCTATGTGAAGCAGTACGACAACCAAGTCGTTTTTTTCTTATGGAAACGTATGACTATTATGCAGTAATTAGGAACAAATTGAGATTCTGTATTTAACAAAAACGATATTTTTTCTAAACTATGCAGCGTTACCGAGATATTACGAAAAATGTGTAATTTCGCGAAAAAGTTTAACTTCATTCTCAGAGTGTTTTGAACTTAAATATTCTCATTTTCCCAGAATTTCCTATACAGATGAAATAACAAAGGATATTTCCAGACTGATCATATTCAAGAATTCGATTTTCTTATAAGGATGGCTCTTAACAGGGTCTAAAAGTTGAGTAATTTCAACGAACCAAAACTTAATTTTTTCAAATTCCTTACCCTATATTTTATTCGACTTTTCAATAGAGCTCTTATGGCTCTGAAAAATTCACTTTCACACCTACACTCTAAAATTCATACTTTTCGAGTTAACTTATTTTTATTGTTACAAGGAATTTTCAAAGCATTTCAAGCCAATTTACTAGGTGGCCATGACTTAAGTCGCTTTCCAAGTAGAACTTGATTAAACAGCTGGAATTTTCCAATCCAAGAAATTACTGATATGGCTTTCATTCGGCGCGCTTGTGAAAAAATTGTTTACTTGCAAAAAGAGTTTTTCTGTTGGTTTAGAAAAATGAATCTATCGATTCACAAGAACTGGAAATGTTGCATATGAAAAATGTTCAAAGACAAAACAGCACTTTTTGAAGAAAATTAATTTACGGTATTGTTGGAGGTTTTCGAAAGTCCACATACCTCTGTTAGAAAAATTTCGAGAAAACTCGATCTGAGCAAGACTTCTGTTAACAAGATAATCAGGAAGAATAAATATCATCCTTATCACATGCTGAAAAGACACCAATTATTAGACCAAGGCTTTGAAGCCAGTACAATTTTCTGTGAATGGGCGCAAGAGAAAATTCAACTCAATAGGGAGTTTTTGGCGCTCTAGTACCTCGGAACTGAGTGCTTATCAATTTGCCCAAATGTCTGTAATTTTAGAATTTTTCGATGAAAATGGTCTTAAACGATTTGGTTCAACTCACTGATCAAGAATCCGTGGTCGAAATTCATTCTGTCCGGCAGGCCGGTCAGGCCGGCCAGCCGTAGCCACGATATCTCTCGAACGGAATGAGCTAGACAGTTAAAATTTTCAGAGTAGGTTTGGGAGATAAATATCTCAGCTAAGTTCGTTATTGGGCAAAATCGGACAGATGGTTTCGGAGTAACAAAAAAAAATTTTTTTTTTACAAGGCAAATTCCAAATAAAATTTTTTTCAATAAGCTGTTTTACCATAATAATCCAATGATATCATTTTTAATTATGTATTGGTCGCTGACGAAGCTACATTTCATAAAAATGGATCTTCAAATAAACTTAACCCACATTTTTACTCCACCGATAGACCTGATTATTTGCAAACTGTAACCCAAGAAAAGGTTTCACTGAATATATGAGGTGGAATTATTTGAAATCATGTCATCGGGCCTCAATTTTTTGAAGGCACCTTAACCGAAGAAGGTTACTTGAATTTTTGATTAACAAACTAACAATATTAATTGCTCCAACATGTTCCGGATAACATTAAAGAACAAAATAAAGTTGGTATCTACATGATGGTGCATCAGTTTACCATACAGCTAGGGATAATGCACATCTAGATGCCTTATTTCCACAGCGATGGATTGGTAGAGGAGGTCCGTGTAGATGGCCTGATGGCCACCAAGATCTCCAGATCTCCCGAAAATGGACTTCCTCACCTGGGGTTACATAAAAGACAAAGTGTATGCGATTTCTGTAACCACTAAAGAATATTTAAAATTTTGAATAAGGGAAGCTTTTCGTATTCCCATTGATGTATTGCAAAACGTCAACAGAGCATTCGGAGGTCGCATACATTTCTGCATGGAAGTGAATGGAGCCCAATCAACTGATGAAAAATTCTGTTCTCGTTTGAATATTTATGTTCATTATGTTAATTTTTTAAAAATAATGAGGATGTTCTTAATTTTTTCTGATTATTTTATTAACAGAAGTCTTTCAAAAAACGCATTGTCTAGAAATTTTTCCAACATAGATGTATGTGGACTTTCAACGACCTCCAACGATACCGTCATTTAATTCTCTTCAGAAAATGCTGTTTTGTCTTCATCCATTTCTCATTATGCAACATTTCCAGTTCTTGCGAATTGATGCAATAAATTTTCTGAAGTATCTGGGTTCTGAATTATAATTGAAATATCAAAAGCACGGCCACCTAGTGAATATGCTTGAAATGCTTCGAAAATTCCTTGTACCAATAAAAATGAGATCACTCAAAAAGTATGAATCTCAGAGTGTAGGTGTGAGAGTGAAATTTTGAGGGCCAAATGAGCTTTATTGAAACGTCGAATAAAATAAAGGGCAAGCCATTTGAAAATATCAAGTTTTGGTTCGTTAAACTTTCAGACCCTATTGAGAGCAATCGAATTCTTGAATATCATCAGTCTGGAAACATCCTTTGTCATCTCATCCGTTGAGAAAATTCTGGGAAAATGGGAATATTAAGGTTAATTTGAGACAACACTGCATAATTTCGAAAAAATTTGACTTTTGTTAAATAAAGAACCCCAATTTGGTCCTAAGTACTGCATAATATTCATACATTTCCATAAGAAAAACCCGACTTGGTTGTCGTGCTGCTTCATAGATACACCATGTATAATTGAAACTATTTTAGGCTGATGCACCAGCGCAAGAGTAACAACAAATTTTCGTCGTAACTATCATCAGTAAGGACATATTCTACTTTTTCATGGTAGTGGGACACCCTGTATTACGTTTAACGAGCACGTTTAATTGAATTGTATATGGTTTTGTAAATGCAACAGAAGCAACAATGCCGATATACGCATTCTTGGGCGCGTCAACGCGGAACTGTATAAAACAAAATCGAATATATAAAAATAATTTCTATTCACCCTCCCTCAGGAAGAGCTGCACAAGGGCGGAATTTCGCTGTCTGCTCTCGGACTATCATTCTCGGGTTGCTTCCCCCTGCAGCTTGCAGTCTCCTGTCGCACAATCCTGCGTGGTGTGGACTCAGCACGTACAGGAAGGAAGACAAGCCAGTCTGTTTTCGCCCCCCGCGCGCATCCGACGTAGCGGTTTTCCTCCGTTTCTCCGACTTTTCGCGAACTTCTCACATACGAATTCTGAGAATTGTGGTTATAAGGATTCGACGGGTGCTTTGTGTTATCTACTTATCTGGATTAGCGATCTTAGGTGAGAATCCATTGCCACGATTGCTGTGAGCTCAGATTTGTATCATGTCACTGCAGACGTAGTTTAATTTGCGGAACTAATAATAAGCTGCCATTTGTTGAATCAATGGGAAATTTTCTGAGGAAAATAATATTTAAATAGTCCTTCTTATATGAGTTGTAGAAGACGTAGGTTTTACCAAAGAATGGATTTTATTGTGATATATTTATATGTATTAATTTTTTTAATTGAGAGCTTTAAAAGGTTCAGCAGCGGTTAGTGTAACCGGGTACTATACAATTCGACGTATGATAAAAGAGCTTAGGGAAAAACCTCAGTACAAAAATCCTGTCTCCCTGTGAGAGATTTGTAAAAATTGAAATTGTTTACTAAATCAACAGAAATATTGAATATTGATGGGCATTTACTTCTTAAATATAAAATGATTCGTCAAAAAACGGAGAGTTTTTTCAAGATACCCGAAACTCAACCTGAAAAATGAATAGACATGAGGAGAAAATGAACAAATTAAAAATGATACATAACCTTTCAAAAGTCCCTCCATCTTGAAGAAGAATCACCTCCGCTAATTTTCAAATGTAAACACTCTTATCCTTAGGAATACCTTCAATATTTGAATTTAAAAAGGAGTCGTTGCTCATCAGCCAGTAGGATTTTTTTGATACCATGTTCGGCCAATCCAAACTATAATTATTCACAACTTCATATTATGTTCGAAGGCTGCACTTCCTATTTTGAAAAAGAATGAAACAATGAGCTGGAAAATTTACGTTATGATCCTTCACAAGGAGAGTTCTTGAGAAAAAACTTTTCACTATTCTACTAGAGATAAGTTGGTGGAAAAATTAATCTGGTAAGTTGCTGCAAGTTTCACACAGAGGATTGCTTTTTCCGCCTCAACAAATAAAATGTCAACGTCATCGCAAAAATTGTAGTTGTATTGAATGCTCGACAACAGAATAAGACAACTAATCATCTTCAAAAAAAATACATTTCAGGTATTCATTATTCTAAGTATAATTTACGTATTTCGTAGGGTCGAACCGAGAATCACGAGACTCAAATTGTTAACAGCTTCACTTCCTGCGATATTGGAGTACGAGAAAGTGCGCAAATTTCCGGAGAAAGAATTGAAAAGTGAAAGTTATACAGTTTGAAAATATTAGTTCATTCTGCAAAAAAAAAGCTGGGAAAGCACTGACGTGCGAGAATGGTCACCCATCCAGGTAGTGAACTTGACCAAGGCAGCTTGGCTTCCAGGAAAAAAAATAATATTTTCACAATACTTTCAAAAGCATAGATTCGATCGACTTAAAAATCTGGACTTTGGCTGTAGAATAAGATTTTGAAGGCTCTTGCAAAATTTCAGCGATATCTGAACTGTGATATTTGTCAAAACATATCTAGAAAATTCTATGAGATCATTGAAATAGTTAATCTTTCATGAATGGTTCATGTTATTATTCAATTCAAGCTTAGAACATCAGAATATCATATTCCATATACTGAATTCCGAAAATATTATTTCAAATGCATTATAGAATACGTTCGATATACTCTATTTCACGCATTTCCAGTCAGTATTGTGTTTAGATATAGATTTCAAATCAATTTACCAATGAAGCCTTCATTCAGTAGGGAACATAATAATCTACTGCAGCATCTCTGATCTCAAAAAATCTGTTTCAATTAATCAAAATACATCCAATATACCATATTTGATTCTCTTTGACCAACGAATGGTTGACCTTATATTATTTGTGGATAAAAATAACTTCCAATCAAACCTAAATATATGGGTCCCAATTGTTTGAAATAGGTTCGTTAGTACCATGTCTAACTCGCGATTGATATTAAATATAGATTTAAAAGCAATTCATTAACAAATTGCTGCTTTTAAAAATAAAATTTTGAAATCTATAATCCTAAAATTCGTTCTACTTCGCGTCAAACATCATAAATCGTCGACAAGTTTGTTGCTCGAGCGCAATACGGTGGGCCGGTACACGAGGGGTCTCCCACAGGGGAAATTTAGTGTACACTTACAAGGAAATGAGGGGGAAATTAGAGGAAATGAGGGGCAATGAGAGGCAATGAGGGGCAATGAGAGGCAATGCGGGGCAATGAGAGGAAATGAGGGGCAATGTGAGGAAATTAGTAGGAAATGAGAGGAAATTACTAGGTAATGAGGGGTAATTTCGGTTTAATTCACCTATTTCTTCATTACGCAAACCCCTTAATATAAGAATAAGGGTAATACACGGAAATAACGAGAGATGTTGTTCAAATATAAGTATCGTGAATGCGGTTCGAATACCTCTACGCATGCGTCACGCGGCGATTCGAAGATATAACCTAAAAACTTTCATAAAGGCGCTCGTTTTGTTTGTGCATAATAACTTCGCATATATTTATAAGATATATTTATTGTTAACGAGTTTAGTGCAATATAAAAATGCGAGGGTAAGTAGAATTTTGCCGTCTCGTTTGCTAGTATTTACTGAAAAGATTGAAAACCTTCTAATACATTAAGATAAATGATCGGATGATCGGACATTGATGCTAGAAATCTAAACTTGGAGACTGAAGACAATGTAGAAAATATAAACCGAGATATAAATACATGCTGTGATGAAAATGCTCTGAATTTTTTGAAACTGGATATAGAATTGGAAGAAAATCAAAATAAAATTGAAAAAGAAATAGATCTGAAAGATTTTTCTTCCTCTGAAGATAGCTCATATTTGAAAGTTGAACACCCAGATAACAGCATTAAAGTTTTGAAAAAATCTTCATATATCTGGTTGTTAGATGGAGGTGAAGGAAAAATAAGTACTGATCGAATAAGAATATTTCATGTCAAACGCAAGGGGACTCTGAAGAAACCAATTAGAAATAAAATTCCAAGGACAAATTCATCACCTCCAAATTTAAAAAAATCCCGAAAATATACCGGTGAAAGTTCAAACGGATCTTCTGAGGAAGAAGAAGAGCTACTACTGGACGATTCTGATGAGACGGAAAACATCACCGAAAATGATGATGAAATTGAGAACACAATTGGAACACTACTATGCAATTTCCTATGAGGATACATGGTACGTTGGACGAGTGATATCGCTAATGGAAGATTTCAATTATTCGGTTAAATTCCTAAAACAGGAGTTAGACACCTTTGTTTGGCCAAAAAACCCATATTTTCAAGTGGTAGAAAAATGTTATTTTTTCTATGGTACTATAGAGCTTATGGGGATGGGGCCGTTTTAGCTTAAAAGAGTAGATTTAATCAGGATAAAACAATATAGGGCATTCAAGAGAAGATTGCTCAAAATATAAATGAAATTTCTGTTTAGTTGTTTAGTTTTTATAAATTTTATATTTTGAAAATTATATTCATGTTGTCTAGCAGTATATATATTTATTTCATGATTATACACACACATAAATTTAATTTTTGTTATGATAAATAAAAATTCTGTCCTATCGATTTTTGTATGCATGACCTTGAAACATAAACATTTTGACTTAGTGTTAGTTATTTATTTTTATCCGATTTTTTCGTAAGTGTAGACCTTGGTGTGAACATTGACATTATATGTCATATCATATGCAATATCTTCTCAATTTTCATTGTCTTCATAAAATATTTTTCCGCAAAACCTTCGAGTAAATTTTTGATTATTCTACCTGTTGTTTTTGGCGCTCTAGTTCCTCGGAACTGAGTGCTTATCAATTTGCCCAAATGTCTGTAATTTTCGAATTTTTCGATGAAAATGGTCTTAAACGATTTGGTTCGACTCACTGATCAAGAATCCGTGGTCGAAATTCATTCCGTCCGGCCGGCCGTAGGCACGATAACTCTCGAACGGAATGAGCTAGACAGTTGAAATTTTCAGAGTAGGCTTGGGAGATAAATATCTCGGCTAAGTTCGTTATTGGGCAAAATCGGACAGATGGTTTCGGAGGAACAAAAAAAATTTTTTTTTTACAAAGCAAATTCAAAATTAATTTTTTTTCGATAAGCAGTTTTACCATAAGAATCCAATGATATCATTTTTAACTCTAACAAGCTAATACACAGTAACAAAGCCTACACAGAACGCAACTGGTTCTCCTAACTCAGGGCAAGCTCTTAGAGCTTATGAGGGGTCTCCTTGTGGAAGACCCAGGAGGATCAGTATAATAATAATAATAATAATAATACTTTCGGAGATATGATTTTTCAAATTTTCAATAATAAATCGTATTTCAACGTTGTCACAGAATTATATAATTATTCTATGTATGAATTGTCATAATGACAACTTATTTTCCTGAGACATGACATTATCTAATCAATCGAAGAATTGTGAGCGAAGTGAGAAAAATCTCAGTTGTTTGCTCCGAAATTAGTTTTTCTCAGAAAAGTCTTACATTTCGGAACGGAACATGAAGTAAGAGATCTGAGAGTAGTGAGACTGCTTTTCATCCTTAGACATAGATATAACTCTCGAACGGAATGAGGTAGGTAGTTGAAATTTTCAGAGTAGGTTAGGGAGATGAATATCTCGGTTAAGTTCGTTATTGGTCAAAATTGGCCAGATTTAATTTGATTTCTTCCATGGTGCAGTTCTCATTCTCATGATTGCTCATTTAATGTTGATAAATAAACTATTATTTGAATTGAATTTCCTTTATGATGCAGTTCTATCATATGAATACATTGATATAATTCCCAACTCTGAGAAACCAATACTTTCGGATATATAATTTGTCTGTTTGAACTAGAGCGCCAGAAAACTCCTGTCCACAGGACTTAAACCCATTTTTGCGCGTATGTTCTGGGGAACATCGCGTTATAGTTTTGCCCAAATGTCTGTAACTTTCGAATTTTTTGACAAAATTGGTCTCAACCGATCAAGTTTGACTCCCCGATGAAGAATCCGAGGTCAAATTTGATTCTGTCCGTCCGGCCGTCCGTTGCCACGATAATTTGAGAACGAAAAGAGCTAGCGACTTGAAATTTTCAGGGTGGGTGGCGCATCGCAATACGACGGACAAGTTCGTTAATGGGCATAATCGGCCCAGTGGTTTCCGAGTAATAATTTTGTTTTCAACCAATATAAATCCGATCGAATTGAAACTTGGTGAGTAGTTGTAGAATATGAACCTAAGCACGTTTGTGAAATTTTGGGCGAATCGTATGGCTAGAAAATTTTAAAAAAATTATTAAAAAATATTTTTTTTTGTCACGATAGCCTGAGAACGGAAAGAGATAGCGGCTTGAAAATTTCAGGTTATGTTGTGCATATGAATGCCACATTTGAGTTTGTTTATGAGCATAATCGACCAAACGGTTTCAGAGTTATAGCCATCTGAAATTTTCTGAAATTTGGTGGTTTTTTGTTCCTCATTTACTCGAAAAATACTGAACCGATTGAATTCAAACATGGTTATTAGATGTAGAATGCCAACGCGAAAATGTTTGCGAAATTTGGTGAGGATAGCATCTGTAGAAAATTTTTAATAAATCATTGAAAATAAAAAAAAAAAATTCTATATATCAGTAACTATACGTTTGAAATTGCTGAAATTTTGCAAGAGCGTTCATTACCTAACTCTACTGCCAAGTTTCAAGTTTTAATACGATCGGTTGAATATTGTTGGAGATTCGAGCATTCTTGTGTGAGTTCAGTAGATGGGTGACCGTTGCCTCGATAACTTTCGAACCAAAGGAGATAGGGACTTGCAATTTTCAGGGTAGGTTGCGTATCCGAAAGGGAGAGTTGAGTTCGTTTTTGGGCATAATCGGTTTAACGGTTTCCGAGTTATATTCACCTGGAATATTGTTTCCTTGATAACTCAAAAAATAAATATTCGATTGAATTGAAGCTTGGTAACTAGTAGTAGAAAATCAACACAAAGACGTGTTTAAAATTCTGTAAGAACCGTACTCCAGGAAAATTTGAAAAAAATGACGAAAAAAAAAATTTTAGGAACCGCGCCTCCAGAAAATTAAAAAAAAATCACGAAAAAAAAAATTGGTTCAAGCATTGACGTGAAGTCAGAAGCTTTTGCGCGTATGTTCTATTGTCCATTCTTCTGTATTGGACACCCTTAATCGAATTTACCATGGTTAATTATGTCGTCCATTCTCCTGTATTGGACACTTAATTCGAATTTACCGTGGTAAATTCGAAGTAAGAGTGTCCAATACAGGAGAATGGACAACATAATTTACCATGGTAAATTCGATTAAGGGTGTCCAATACAGAAGAATGGACAATAGAACATACGCGCAAAAGCATCTGACTTCACGTCAATGCTTGAACCAATTTTTCTTGAGAATTACTGGATAATTCATGTGAATGTCAAAAAAATATACCTAATTGACTTGGCAATCAGAGGAAATGAGAGGAAATTAGTGGAAATGAGAGGGCAATGAGGGGAAATGAGAGGTAATGAGGGGTAATGAGGGGGCAATGAGAGGAAGTGAAGGCAATTTTGGGGGAAATGAGAGGATTGAGGGAAATGAATGGGGAAATTAGGCATTTTTTTCTCGGAGGGGCAATTTAGTGTACAAATTTTAGTCAGTGAGAGACCCCTCGCCGGTACATTGTAATCATTGTAATATTTCGATATTTTGAAAATATCTCTAACAATATAGATCCGTCCTATTTAATCTATAACTCTGTTGTGAAAATAAAAAAAATACTGAAGTAAACCTCTTGAATAGCCAATTAGATGTGTCGAGGTCTCCTTTGTTGAATTTATAACATATTGTTCCGACCATATTGTAGACAATTGTATAGATGATATTTTTATTCATTATCAGTCTGGTACTTGAAGATGGTGTAATTACCGAAACCGGTCGTACATAAACATTATTATACTTGTGGAAATTGATAAAATAAATTAAATTGTGTTGAGATGGTTTTCCACAAAATAAAATCAAAAACTATTCATTTTTATAGAACTGCTTGTCAAGCAAATTTGATTAATTTATATTATAGACTGAATGTGAAATATAAAAAGGCGACCCTGAATTTATGGTTTAATAAAGAGTGTTTGAGGAGAAAAGTGATTCCAAACTATATTAAGTTCAAATTCTGTTTTGAAAATACAACGACGGACAAACTACGACATAAGTTAGAGATAATGTGGCTGAAAGAAGAAATCAAACAATTCTACAGTACGAGAGACAACCTCAAATTACATATGAAATGTGTTCAAGACGAACTCAGGTACAATCTTCATAGTATAGAATTTGATTGCTTAGAATATAAAATCATGCAAATGGTGAGTGAAACATCAAAGGAGAAATACCATAAGCTAAGTAAGAAGCTATCTAACCTAGAACATAAAAACAAACATAATCCAGAAATCCTGACGAAACGTTATTCCGATTATAAATTTTATCCAAGATTTGTTAATTTATCCACAAAACAGTTTCACGAAACGGAGGTAGATTTGCTAGAAAAAGGGCCAAAATACAACCCCCCAAAAATATCTAACAACCAAAATAAAGAAATACTTGGTGTTGAATCTCAATTAGTTATAACAAACAACGAGAATCTCTTCATTCCTCCGGAACGCTATGAACACAAAGTAGCTGAAATAATTTCACAACACAGGGTGAGCTCAAACAGGGTGTCATCTATGCCTAACAAAATGAGAATTGTGAAAGATATAAAGTTGAAACTTAATAGTGAAGACCTCATTTTAACGAGAGCCGACAAGGGAAATAGTATAGTGTGTCTCGACAAACATCAATATCACTCTAAAATGCAAGACATACTAAACCAACTAGATGTTCGAAGTATTCAGAGAGACCCCACTAAACAATATATCACAGAAATGAAGAAAACTATGGACTCGTGCAGTCTCCTCTTTGCCAGTGCATATGAAGCTAGAAGGATGATACCAATGAATCCCAGACCCCCAGAGATGTATGGACTCATCAAGATACACAAAGAAAACTTTCCAGCACGACCAGTGGTTACGTATATAAATACCCCAACAGGTGACATAGCGAAGTTTCTTAATTCAAAATTCTTAGATCTCACAAATTTTAGACCGAAGAACACAATTCAAAATTCAATAGACTTAATCGAAAGACTTTCCTACATAGATGTTAAAAATAATTTTAGGTTGATATCATTTGATGTGAGCAATATGTTTCCAAATGTTCCGACAAATGAATGCTTACCACTGATTCAGGATATTCTCCTAACTAAAATAGTTAATCCTTGTATGATAGATGAAATGTGTAGCCTTTTTGAGTTGTGCCTCTCCCAGAGTTATTTCAGGTTCAGTTCAGTTTTCTATTTGCAAAATTCAGGTTTACCCATGGGCTCACCACTAAGCCCATTGTTAGCAGAAATTTTCATGAACAATTTAGAGAATGAGTTCATTCTGAATAGTAAATTAGCAAGAGATCATATAATATTTTGGTTCCGATATGTAGATGATATTCTCGTTGGTTTTCGTGGCTCAAATAGACAGTTGAAGCAATTTTTAGATTTTATTAACAGTCTACACACAAAGATAAAATTTACAGTAGAAATTGAAGAAAATAATTCCATCAATTTTCTAGACCTAACGATTACCAAAATAGAGAATAAGTTTACCTACAACATTTTCAGAAAAGAAACCTTCACAGATTGCACGATTCCTATGGATTCATTACACCCCATAACACACAAACTAGCAGCATACAGATCCATGATACATAGAGCATTTTCGGTTCCGTTATCCCAGGCAGATTTTGATATTGAGGTTGGTATCATTAAACAAATCGCGCAAAATAACAAAATTCCGATTCCATTAGTTGATAAATTAATTTTTCGATACCAACAAAAACAGGCTAACCACCTTCTGTACCCGGTGGAGGATAAAATAGGTGATAGATATGTTAGATTTACATTTTTTGGAGAAATATCTGTGAAGATTCAAAAATTTTTTTCTAAATTCAATTTAAAGACGGCCTTTGCAAGCACTAACAACCTGAGCAAATTATTGTTCAATAGAAAAACGAAGGATAAACTACAAAAGTCAGGTATTTATAGGATTGTTTGCAGACAATGTTCATCGGCTTACGTTGGCCAAACAGGTAGAAATTTTCAAACTAGATTAAAAGAACATTTAACAAACGATCGTAATTCTCCCATACTTGAACATATAAACATTTACAACCACCCAATAGATACAGATAATTTAGAGATTCTTCATATTTGCGATAAAGGGAAAAAAATGGACCTACTTGAACATTTGGAAATAAATAAGCTCAATAAAATTACTGAAGTAAACCTCTTGAATAGCCAATTAGATGTGTCGAGATCTCCTTTGTTGAATTTATAACATATTGTTCCGACCATATTGTAGACAATTGTATAGATGATATTTTTATTCATTATCAGTCTGGTACTTGAAGATGGTGTAATTACCGAAACCGGTCGTACATAAACATTATTATACTTGTGGAAATTGATAAAATAAATTAAATTGTGTTGTGAAATTAGGTTTTGAAGGCTCTTTCAAAATTTCGGCTATATCTGACGGATAGGTTCTCAGCATTTTATCAAATAATGTTCTTGAAATTTTCTTGTCAAACGATGTTTCCGTGTCGGTTTAATTCGATCAGATCAGTATTATTCGAGCTATATGAAAAACAAAACTTCAGATGGCTATAACTCCGAAACCACTCAGTGTATTTTGCTATTAACAAACGTAACCGGTGCGTATGGACTCCAACTCTCTAACTCATTGCGATCGACAGTAATCGTGCTGTCGGTCGGACGGACACAATCAAGTTCGACCTTGGATTCTTCATTAGTTAGTCGAAACTAAACGTTTTTGACCGGCCACATCCACGAGCACATCCACACATAAACTCAAAGACAAAAAATGGGTTCAAGCCCTGTGGACAGGATCTTTCTGGCGCTCTAGTTCAAACAGACAAATTATATCTCCGAAAGTATTGGTTTCTCAGAGTTGGGAATTATATCAATGTATTCATATGATAGAACTGCATCATAAAGGAAATTCAATTCAAATAATAGTTTATTTATCAAGATTAAATGAGCAATCATGAGAATGAGGACTGCACCATGGAAGAAATCAAATTAAATCTGCCCAATAACGAACTTAACCGAGATATTCATCTCCCTAACCTACTCTGAAAATTTCAACTACCTACCTCATTCCGTTCGAGAGTTATATCTATGTCTATGGATGAAAAGCAGTCTCACTACTCTCAGATCTCTTACTTCATGTTCCGTTCCGAAATGTAAGACTTTTCTGAGAAAAACTAATTTCGGAGCAAACAACTGAGATTTTTCTCACTTCGCTCACAATTCTTCGATTGATTAGATAATGCCATGTCTCAGGAAAATAAGTTGACATTATGACAATTCATACATAGAATAATTATATCATTCTGTGACAACGGTGAAATACGATTTATTATTGAAATTTTGAAAAATCATATCTCCGAAGTATTAGCTTGTTAGAGTTAAAAATGATATCATTGGATTCTTATGGTAAAACTGCTTATTGAAAAAAAATTAATTCGGAATTTGTTTTGTAAAAAAAAAAATTTTTTTTTGTTACTCCGAAACCATCTGTCCGATTTTACCCAATAACGAACTTAGCCGAGATATTTATCTCCCAAACCTACTCTGAAAATTTGAACTGTCTAGCTCATTCCGTTCGAGAGTTATCGTGCCTACGGCCGGACCGGCCGGACGGCCGGCCGGCCGGACAGAATGAATTTCGACCACGGATTATTGATCAGTGAGTCGAACCAAATCGTTTGAGACCATTTTCATCGAAAAATTCGAAAATTACAGACATTTGGGCAAATTGATAAGCACTCAGTTCCGAGTAACTAGAGCGCCAAAAATGTTCTAAATGAAATATTGATAATTCGATAAGTTCTAGGCTCGGTTCTAGGTGTATAACTAGTGGCCAGCAGTCCATATTTTGGGATTCAGATGAGCCAGCAGATCTACCTAGCAATAGATCCACATTTTTCTGGGAGATCTACATTTTTACGGTAGATCTACATTTTTCCGGTAGATCTGCATTTTTCCGTAGATCTACATTTTTTCGGTAGATCTACATTTTTACAGTAGATCTACATTTTTTCGGTAGATCTACATTTTTTCGGTAGATCTACTTTTTTCCGGTAGATCTGCATTTTTCCATGAGATCTAAATTTTTTCAGTAGATCAATATAATCGGTAGATCAATTGAACCGGTTGTTCAATGACATCTAACAGGTTCTGTTGTGATTCTGAGAATGATTCACACGTTTTTGAGTTACTTAAAACCAAATATAGCGCCACCTACCGAATCGTATTGTAAACCTAAGGCCTTCCGAAACACAATCACAAAGATTCACCAAAATCGGTATAGCCATTTTTGAGTTCGTGTAAACCGATTGTAGTACCACCTACCGGGGAATATTGTGGATCTGAAACCTACTCAGATACATACACAAAGTTTCATCGAAATCGGTCCAGTCATTCTTGAGTCTTCATAAACCGAATGCAGTGCCACCTAACGGGTTTCTATTGTGACCCTTAGAGCCACTCAAACACGCACACAATGTTTCATCAAAATCGGTCGAGGCACTTCTGAGTTCTTACAGACGGATTGCAGCGCCACCTACCGGGGTGTATTGCGGACCTGACACAACCTCAGATACACACACAAAGTTTCATCGAAATCGGTTCAGCCGTTCTTGAGTTTCTATGAAACGAATACAGCGCCATCTAACGGTTACCTATTGTGACCCTGAGACACGCCGAAACACACACACACACAAAGTTTCATCAAAATCGGTCAAGTCGTTTCGGAGTTGAAATGTTTTTAGAAACACCCCGTATAGCAGCGGTTATCTTTTCGTAGCAGTTTTACAGTGTTGAGAATTCTCTCAACGATAGATCTCTTGTGGTGACATTTTACTTGAAACACCCTGTATAGCAGGGGTTTTTCATTTTGACCGTTAATTTTCAGCTCAATATTTGTATATTTTGAGTAATTTTAATGCAAAAATCCGTCCGATCGAACGGATATTCTTTATAGATTTCGTGACTTAACGAAAAGATCCAAATCCCAAAATACGTTCACCGGAGAACGCTCCTCTGAGTTTTCCATTGGGTAAAAATGAAAAAATTAATAAGTTAGCTATTTCGGACGCACCGAGGATTCGAACCCGCCGCCCTGCGAGGCTCTGGCCTATGAACCCAACGCCTAGTCCGCTCGGCCACCGACGTCTACGTGAATCGACCCCGATTATGTACCACATAAAGATTTTAAGTAATCGGATGATTTCCGTCTTTCGATTTTCAGAATATCGTCAATCCTGTCGAGCGATCGATCGAAATCGGTTACTCGTTCATATTTCTCGCGGTTTTTCTAGACTATTCGAAGGTTTTCGACCGATTCGGTTCGAAATTCAAATTCGATTTGACATTTCTAATCGCTCGTTCGGACCGAAAACGTCGACCGTGAAGCAGCCGCGTTAAAATTCGCCACAGAAATACGTGAAACGTCAGAATTTCGTCGATTCTCGCAAAAAGTCACATTTTCCTATCGTTCTTCCGGGAAAACGAAAGAGTGAATCGAAAAAAGGGCTCAGCTACGGACTAATTTCGAATCTCGTCTTCGCGTTCCCGCAAATACCGTCGTTCCGAACGCCACCCGTCCTCCGATCTCCTTTCCTTCATTTCGTACCTTTCGCCAAAATCGGCGTTTTTTCGCCTTTTCGCGATTTTTTTAAAAATACACCCCCTTCTTTTCGCTCCGAAAACGCGAAACCCTACGAAACTTCCGTCTTTTTCCTCGCGAAACCCCTCGGAAATTTCCCCCCTCCCCCCTCCTAACGTCCGAAAAATCGTCACGTTTATAGTAAAATTTTCAAAAAAGTTTTTTTGTTCCTTTTCTATGAAACCCATCTTCATTTTAGTAATAGTGACTAGTGGCCAGCAGTCCATATTTTGGGATTCAGATGAGCCAGCAGATCTACCTAGCAATAGATCCACATTTTTCTGGGAGATCTACATTTTTACGGTAGTTCTACATTGTTCCGGTAGATCTGCATTTTTCCGGTAGATCTACATTTTTCGGTAGATCTACATTTTTCCAGCAGATCTACATTTTTTCGGTAGAACTACATTTTTCCGGTAGATCTACATTTTTCCGGTAGATCTGCATTTTTCCAGTAGATCGAAATTTTTTTGGTAGATCAATATAATCGGTAGATAAATTGAATCGGTAGATCAATTGAACCGGTAGTTCAATGCCATCTAACGGGACCTAATCTGTCGAGGCATTTCTGAGTTTCTACAGACCGATAGCAGCGCCACCTACCGGGGTATATTATGGACCTGACACATACTCAGATACACACACAAAGTTTCATCGAAATCGGTTCAGCCGTTCTTGAGTTTCGATAAACCGAATACAGCGCCACCTACCGGCTACCTATTGTGACCCTGAGATACACTCAAACACGCACACAATGTTCTACCAAAATCGGTCGAGCCATTTCTGAGTTCCTATAGAGCATTATCAGCGCCACCTACCGGATGCTATTGTGAAGCAAGGACACACCGAAACACACACACAAATTTTCATCAAAATCGGTCAAGGCGTTTCGGAGTTGACATTTTTTTTTTAAACACCCCGTATAGCAGCGGTTATCTTTTCGTAGCAGTTTTACAGTGTTGAGAATTCTCTTTACGATACATCTCTAGCGATGACATTTTACTTGAAACACCCTGTATAGTTAATTTTCTGCTTAATGTTTGAATATTTTGAGTAATTTTAACGCAAAAATCCGTCCGATCGAACGGATATTCATTATAGATTTCGTAACTTAACGAAAATATCCAAATCCCAAGATATGTTTACTGGAGTACGCTCCTTTAAGTTTTTCATTGGGTAAAAATGAAAAAAAAACCAAGAAAAAGCTATCTCGGACGCTCGGAGATTCGATCCCGCCGCTCCGCGAGGCTCGGGAGCTATAATTCCGATGCCTTAGTCTGCTCGGCCATGCCAGCGTAGTAAATCGTTTCCGATTATCTGGCACATAAGGATTTTATAGTACTGGGACGATTTCCGTCTTTCGTTTTTCACAATATCGTCAATCCTGTCAAGCGATCGATCGAAATCGGTTACTCGTTCATATTTCTCACGGTTTTTCTAGACGATTCCAAGATTTTCGAGTGATTCCGTTCGAAATTCAAATTTGATTTGACATTTATCGTGGTTCGTTCGGTCCGAAAACGTCGAACTCGAAGGAGCCGCGTTAAAATTCGTCACAGAAATACGTGAAACGTCAGAATTTTGTCGATTTTCGCGAAAAAGTCACATTTTCCTATCGTTCTTCCGGGAAAACGAAAGAGAGGATCGAAAAAACGGCCGTGTTACGGACTAATTTCGAATCTCGTCTTCGCGTTCCCGCGAATACCGTCGTTCCGAACGCCACCCGTCCTCCGATCTCGTTTCCTTCATTTTGCACCTTTTGACAAAATCGGCGTTTTTGCGATTTTTTTTAAAATACACCCCCTTCTTTTCGCTCCGAAAACGCGAAACCCTACGAAACTTCCGTCTTTTTCCTCGCGAAACCCCTCGGAAATTTCCCCCTAACCCCCCTCCTAACGTCCAAAAAATCGTCACGTTTATAGTAACATTTTCAAAAAAGTTTTTTTGTTCCTTTTCTATGAAACCCATCTTCATTTTAGTAATAGTGACTACCTAGCCAGTAGATCTACATTTTTCTGTAGATCTACATTTTTCTGGTAGATCTACATTTTTCTGGTAGATCTACATTTTTCCGGTAGATCTGCATTTGCCAGTAGATCTACATTTTTTTAGTAGATCAATATATAATCGGTAGATACATTGAAGCGGTAGATCAATTGAACCGGTAGTTCAATGCCATCTAACGGGTCCTGTTGTGATTCTGAGAATCATTCACACACGAAGGTCCCATCGCAATATGTTAGAAGTTTTTGAGTTACTAAAAACCGAATATAGCGTCACGTAGCGAATCGTATTGTGAACCAAAGGCCCTCCGAAACACAATCACAAAGATTCATCAAAATCGGTATGGCCATTTTTGGGTTCCTGTGAACCGATTATAGTGCCACCTACCAGGGAATATTGTGGATCTGAAACCTACTCTCAGATACACACACAAAGTTTCATCGAAATCGTTCGAGTCGTTTTTGAGTTGTTGTAAACCGAATTCAGCGCCACCTAACGGGTGCACACAAAGTTTCATCAAAATGGGTAAAGCCGTTTCGGAGTTGACATTTATTTAAAAACACCCTGTATAACAGCGGTTATCTTTTCGTAACGGTTTTACAATGATGAGAATTGTCTTCACGATAAATCTCTTGCGGTGATATCTCACTTAAGACCCTGTGTAGCAATGGTTTTTCATTTTCGACCGTTAATTTTCTACTTAAATGGTTGAATATTTTGTGTTATTTCAATGCAAAACATTCAAAATTATACGTTCATTTTTGGATCAAAAATAATCAAGGCTGTGTCCTTGGTTGCGTAAGGTACCTATTCATATACATACATTCACGGTTGGATAAAAAATAAACAATGCATTGAACGCGGTGGCGTAGGTTCATATTCAAATACATACCTTCACAATTGGATCAAAAATATTCAATGCTGTGTCTTTGGTTAAGTAAGGTCCTTGTTCAAATACATACAGACACTCACAGTTGGATAAAAAATAAACAATGCAATGAACGCGGTGGCGTAGGTTCCTATTCAAAAACATACAAAAATCCGTCTGATTGAATCATTGATTATAGATATCGTAACTTGACGTATAGATCAATATACATTTCGTAATTTGACGAAAAGATCAATAGCCCATGATGAGTTTACACGGGAATAACACACTCAGAAGTTTTCATTCTATAAAAATGAAGAAAAGTTCTAACGTCAACGATTGCCGGCCACTCCGAGATTCGATCCGGCTGCCCCGCGATGGTGACCGTTGCGTCCTAGGACGCGTGAGGGAAGCGTCCTAGGACGCTTCCCTCCCAGCCACTTTCGCTATAGGTAAAAGTAGGAATTATGCTCTATATAAAGGTTTTATAGCACTGGGATGATTTCCGTCCTTCGATTTCCAGAATATCGTCAATTCTGTCAAGCGAACGCTCGAAATTGGCAACTTGTTCATATTTCTCGCAATTTTTCTTGACGATTTCGAGATTTTCGACTTATTCCGTTGGAAGCTTGAATTCTATTTGACAATTCGACCCTCATTCGGACTGAACACTATGACGTTGAAGGAATCGCGAAAAGATTTCGCACAGAATTACGATACGATTTCTACAACGATATCATTTGAAAATACTCACGTTTCGTAAAAGATTCCAAAATTCGACGGAAAGATTAAATTCAGGCGATATCCCATCATACTTCATACACCTGTCAACAACTAAAAAATGTTTCCTTAGGATACATTCGGTTGAATTTTGAATTCGTATATAAATGCCTGCAAGTATAAATCGGTAATATCTTCAAAATTGTAGATCGATATTTACCTTATTTTACGTTCTCCACTTTCGGACCGTTTCATCAAAATTCTTTCCTCGAAGATACCTATCAGTCATTTCAACTTAGAATTTGATAGAACACATTATTTATCAAATATCGAAAATTCTGCCATGCGATCGCTTCAAATCGGCGACTCTATCATATTTCTTCTTATTTCTAGCAATGTATCTTCACGATTCGAGATTTTCGACAAATTCCGTTCGAAATTCTAATTCTATTTGACGTTTATCGCAACTCATTCGCGATAAATTCAAACTGACAGAAGTTTCTTTCATCTGTGATCGAAGTTAAACATCCACGTTTCATCTTCTATAGCAGGACCCGAAGTCGGTCGAGCGAAGCCGAACCGGTCTAAACGTCACATTTCACCGAGGTTTTCAAAATATGTCAAAGTTTGCGATCTTTTTACGGAAAAAGAGAAGGTTTTATCAAAAATCGAGATCCGTTACGGACTACCTACCTATCTCGTCTTTCGGACCCCGACGAAATATCTTTTCGAGCGTCGCGTCCTCGCCAGATCTCTCCCATACCGATTCGCACATTTAGCAGAAAAGGCCGTTTTCGCCCGAATTTACGATTTATTTAAAAATACTCCCCACGTTTTCTCTCGTCGAAGACGGATACCCGGAGAAAATTTCGTCTTTTCTCGTTCCCTTTTCCACCTCGAATCCCCCCTCGCCCCTCGAATAACCTACGAAAAAATCGAAAATATCGACCTCCTCGAGGAAAAAATCTTTTTTGACCTCTCTCTGTGATCCCGAGATCTTGGCGTTAGTAATATAATGTAACAATGGTTTTTCATTTTCGACCGTTAATTTTCTACTTAAATTGTTGAATATTTTGTGTTATTTCAATGCAAAACATTCAAAATTATACGTTAATTTTTGGACCAAAAATAATCAATGCTGTGTATGTGGTTGCGTAAGGTACCTATTCATAAACATACATTCACGGTTGGATAAAAAATAAACAATGCATTGAACGCGGTGGCGTAGGTTCATATTCAAATACATACATTCACAATTGGATCAAAAATATTCAATGCTGTGTCTTTGGTTAAGTAAGGTCCTTGTTCAAATACATACAGACACTCACAGTTGGATAAAAAATAAACAATGCAATGAACGCGGTGGCGTAGGTTCCTATTCAAATACATACAAAAATCCGTCTGATTGAATCATTGATTATAGATATCGTAACTTGACGTATAGATCAATATACATTTCGTAATTTGACGAAAAGAACAATAGCCCATGATGAGTTTACACGGGAATAACACACTCAGAAGTTTTCATTCTATAAAAATGAAGAAAAGTTATAACGTCAACGATTGCCGGCCACTCCGAGATTCGATCCGGCTGCCCCGCGATGGTGACCGTTGCGTCCTAGGACGCTTCCCTCCCGGCCACTTTCGCTATAGATAAAAGTAGGAATTATGCGCTATATAAAGGTTTTATAGCACTGGGATGATTTCCGTCCTTCGATTTCCAGAATATCGTCAATTCTGTCAAGCGATCGCTCGAAATTGGCGAATTGTTCATATTTCTCGCAATTTTTCTTGACGATTTCGAGATTTTCGACTTATTCCGTTGGAAGCTTGAATTCTATTTGACAATTCGACCCTCATTCGGACTGAAAACTATGACGTTGAAGGAATCGCGAAAAGATTTCGCACAGAATTACGATACGATTTCTACAACGATATCATTCGAAAATACTCACGTTTCGTAAAAGAATCCAAAATTCGACGGAAAGATTAAATTCAGGCGATATCCCATCATACTTCATACACCTGTCAACAACTAAAAAATGTTTCCTTAGGATACATTCGGTTGAATTTTGAATTCGTATATAAATGCCTGCAAGTATAAATCGGTAATATCTTCAAAATTGTAGATCGATATTTACCTTATTTTACGTTCTCCACTTTCGGACCGTTTCATCAAAATTCTTTCCTCGAAGATACCTATCAGTCATTTCAACTTAGAATTTGATAGAACACATTATTTCTCAAATATCGAAAATTCTGCCATGCGATCGCTCCAAATCGGCGACTCTATCATATTTCTTCTTATTTCTAGCAATGTATCTTCACGATTCGAGATTTTCGACAAATTCCGTTCGAAATTTTAATTCTATTTGACACTTATCGCAACTCATTCACGATAATTTCAAACTGACAGAAGTTTCTTTCATCTGTGATCGAAGTAAAACATCCACGTTTCATCTTCTATAGCAGGACCCGAAGTCGGTCGAGCGAAGCCGAACCGGTCTAAACGTCACATTTCACCGAGGTTTTCAAAATATGTCAAAGTTTGCGATCTTTTCACGGAAAAAGAGAAGGTTTCATCGAAAATCGAGATCCGTTACGGACTACCAACGAATCTCGTCTTTCGGACCCCGACGAAATACCTTTTCGAGCGTCGCGTCCTCGCCAGATCTCTCCCATACCGATTCGCACATTTAGCCGAGAAGGCCGTTTTCGCCCGAATTTACGATTTATTTAAAAATACTCCCCACGTTTTCTCTCGTCGAAGACGGATACCCGGAGAAAATTTCGTCTTTTCTCGTTCCCTTTTCCACCTCGAATCCCCCCTCGCCCCTCGAATAACCTACGAAAAAATCGAAAATATCGACCTCCTCGAGAAAAAAATCTTTTTTGACCTCTCTCTGTGATCCCGAGATCTTGGCGTTAGTAATATAATGTAATAATGTAATGATGAAATTTGAGAGTGTTGTTCATGAATGCATAAAGAATGGATATACAATGTCAAATAGTTTGTGTATGCCCTAGGGGGCGGTGGCCGGGTGCGGCATATCGTAAAATGCTATTGCTCCTTAAATAGGGAGTTTTCCACAATGAGCTTTGTGCCGTGTTCCGATATTCCTGAACAGTACTGAGCAGTAAATTGAAACGTCAGATATTACTGAAATTCCCTGGCGATGCTTATTGTTACTTAAGAGCGTTCCGAAATTATTTACTGCGGCCAGTAATGCCAGCAATTTCGGAACGCAAGGTATGATATGTTGCTGGGAATGACATTAATACTAAGATGAAGTAGGTATGTCGCATAGTTTGTTGGGCCGTAGGGAGGCGGTAATCGGGGCGGCATATCGAAAAATGCTAAACTCGTTAAAATTAAGCGTTCCACGATGAGCTTTGGATATGTTGTTGGGTACCGCCCCCTGCTTCCGCACCCTAGGGGCTACACAAACTATTTGACATTGTATTTCCATTCGAGTTTCCATTCTTTCACTCCCAAGTTTCATCATTATACACCTAGAAAATCGAATTATTATTAATACATATTTCATTTTGAACATTTTTTTGGTCTTTTAGTGTTAGTGTGGATGTGGCTAACTTCACACATGGGTTTACCGCCGGTGTGAAGATAGCAGCCTAAAATTCGCCGCCGATTTCGAGAATTCAACTGCCAAACCGTAGCAGCCGGAACTTCGTTCATGCGTACACCTTCAAGAAATATGAATATTTCCCACTAGTTCTAACTTTGAAAAAAATATTACTACCTGAATAGGGGTCTAAATGATATACTCTAACCAAAAAATGTATACGATGTACCTTCTGTCAAAAACTATCACATTTTACTATCATATTTTAGATGAATATGATCTTTTATATAGTGAATTCGAAGTTATAGAATAATATGAAGAAAATGGTGTTTCACGATGCAACGTTGAAATTCGCATTTCCCGCATGACCTCCGACAAATCCGCACCACGTTCAGGATACCTGCCGGTCTTTCTATATTCAGCACACTTCAAGAATTTTCTATGAATGCGTTCAAGTGATGTTAGGTGGGAACTGTATATCGGAAACCAAACCAAGTTGGCGTACTCTAATTTGCAGACGACAAGAGAAAAATAGAGAATTCTGAGGACTGAACATCAGGGAACTCCCTGGAACACCGGAACACAAAGCCTACAGATCGACTAGCCGAAGAACAAAGCTCCTCGATGTGAGGAACAAAGCTGAACGTCGAATCAAATAACACCCCCAAATCGCGAAACCGATCTCCACTAGCGATAAGACAATTACCAATAGAATAATTGAAGGTGAGAGGACGTGAGCTTCTCGTGAAAGTCACCTTAAAACATTTTTGTATATTTAAAATGAGTCCATTGCGCGAGCACCAAACATTAACTAACTCCAAGCTGGACTGGAGAAGCTCTAAATCAGAAATTCCGCGTATCCTCTGGTAAAGTTTGAAGTCACCTACATAGGCCAAGGCTAAGCAACTGAGAAGAGCCAGAAGATCGTTGATAAAAATTATGAATAACAATGGTCCAAGATTAGATCCTTGTGGCACACCAGATGACAGACAAAATTCGAAAGACTTGAAGCCATAATAAAACACATGACTCGTTCTTCCCTCCAAGTAAGATCTCATCAGGTCGACATATGCTGGACTGAAGCCAAAAAAAGAAAGTTTATTCAGCAACATACGGTGATCAACCGAGTCGAAGGCTCGTGAAAAGTCTGTATAAATAACGTCGACCTGACCTCCATCATACAAAGTATCCGCGATAAACTGCGACAATATTGCCAAATTCGTGGCCGCAGACCTGCCCCGCATGAAACCGTGTTGCATTGCTGATATATGTGGTCTAACATTATGACTGATATTAGCGTATAAAGCTTCCTCATATACTTTTGCAAAGTTACATAGTACAGAAATTGGTCTATAGTTCCCTACTTGTGATTTATCGCCTTTTTTGAAAATCGGAACTACTCGGGCTCTCTTCCAAATGGTGGGAAAAAATGGAAGTACGCAAGCTGACAGAGATGATGCGATGTAGAGGCTCAGCAAGCACAGAGCCACAGTTTCTGATGAAAAATGAGGGTAGCTGATCGTCACCAGCAGTTGTTTTATCAGGAAATTTATCCATAATTAATAGATCTAATTTCATCTTCAGTTATAGAGGGTAAGACAACTGGAGGGATCGCCGATTAGGACGACCGTCTTTCCAAGAAAGCTCATCTCAAGGGCAGATGTGAAGGTCTCGAGCTGAAAGACAGCAATATCAGGAGGAACATAAAACACACACATGATGAAATCGTAAGGACAAGTACACTGATACAAAACCACATCAATCAGCGGAACACGATCAGTCAAGAATTCAGTATTCAACGTTTTGTAAGAAGTATTATCTGAAAGTGCAACCAGCACTATATGATCTATTATATATGTTAATAACCATGATGTACTCTTTCAGATAAATCTACCGCCATGGACTTACAAGCCTTCCTTGTATGGAAAACTACCCCTTATCTCTACTTCCAGTAGATTTAATGTATCAGAATAATCCTGTTATTTCAAAGTTGAAGAAAATTATGAAGAACATGATGTTTCACTCTGAAAATTCGATATATTATTATATATGTACTTCATGAGTAAAATCTACCGCGATGGACTAGATCGAATGTATCAGAATAATCTTGTTATTTCAAAATTGATGGAAATTATGAAGAAAATGATATTTTACTCTGAAAATTTGATTTGCTGTAAAAATGATGTACCTTTCCGAAAAATTTACCGTGATGCACTCACAAGCCTCTCTCGTATGGAAAACTACCCCTTGTATTTGCTACCAATATATCGAATGTATCAAATTAATCGTGTTATTTCAAAGTTGAAGAAAATTATGAAGGAAATCATATTTCACTCTGAAAATTTCGTATGTTTATGATCATGATATACTTTATCAGAAACATCTACCGCGATGGACTTACAAGACTCCCTTGTATAGAAAACTACCCCTTGTCTCTACTTCCAATAGATCGAATGTATAAGAATAATCGTGTTATTTCAAAGTTGAAGGAAATCATGATGTACTCTATTAGAAAAATCTGTCGCGATGGACTTACAAGCCTCCCTTATATGGAAAACTACCTCATGTCCTTACTACTAATATATCGAATGCCATAGAATAATCCTGAGATTCCAAAGTTGATTAAAATTATGTAACATGGTTATTCTGGCATATCAAATTTTCAGAGTGAAACATCATTTTCTTCATAATTTTCATCAATTTTGAAAGAACACGTTTATTCTGATACATTCTATCTATTGGAAGTAGAGACAAGGGGTAGTTCAACATACAAGGGACGCTTGCAAGTCAATCGCGTTAGATTTTTCTGAGAGAGTACATCATCATTATTAACATATCAGAGTGAAACATCGTTTTCTTCATAGCTTTTTTCAGCTTTGAAATGACACGATTATTCTAGTTCATTCGATCTATTGGAAGTAGAGACAAGGGGGTAGTTTTCAATACAAGGGAGGTTTGTCCATCGTCCATCGCGGTAGGTTCTTCTGATGAAGTACATAATGATTATTAACATATCAAATTTTCAGAGTGAAACATCATTTTCTTCAACTTTGAAATAACACAATTATTCTGATACATACGATCTATTGGAAGATTTTTATGATAAAGTATATCATGATTATTGACATATTAAATTTTCAGAGTGAAACATCATTTCCTTGATAATTTTCTTCAACTTTGAAATAACCCGATTGTTGTGATACCTTTGATATATTGGTAGCAGAGACAAGGGGTATTTTTCCATACAAGGGGACTTGTAAGTACATCTGTAAATGTAGGAAAGAATTGCTGGTATAAAATTATTAATTATTAATTTTGAATGAACGGTAGCACTTATCCAATCAAAGTCGGAGAGTAATGGGCGACAACTGCTTACCTGAACACACTTCAATGTCTGTGAATTCGTGATGTACTGATCTTCAGTTCTTGAAACTGCCTTCGATTGAAGTTTTCTATCTTCAGTGCACTGAATTTCTATTAATCGAACCAAACACTTGCAGCAAAAATAAAATTAAATTCTCGAATAAAGTTCCCAAATTCACTTGAGTAAAATGAATAATAAACACGATATGTTCGCCAGGAAAGTCAGTATGTTTCTGCTTGCGCACATTTTACACACATTTTGTCTCCCGCGAACTCGAGCAGTTGCCCCTAGATTTGGACAGGTGCTCCGCGAGTACGTAACAAAAAACAAAAAGAAATAAAAATACCAAATCATTTTTGAGTAAGGCCAGGATTCAATAATTCAAGTTTGATTCAAATGGGGATTTTAAGTTTCCCAAACATTCTCCCCCACCAAAACGAACGTTTTTGAACCTAAGCGCACACGAAAATTAGAAGAAAAAAAAACATAAAGAAAATAAATTTGCCGTACTCCAGAAAGAAGGGACGAATTAACGAGTAGGTAAAGGACACACTTTTACTACCGGACGCTGTAAAGTACCATTGGCAGCCGTCCTGAGGGTCACCACACGTGCAACACCATCAGTGCCACAATGCAATTTTATTATTCTGGCTAGTGGCCAGCGAAGCGGGGTTTTTTGTTCATGTTTGATCAAAACAAGTGAACCTTCACTAAGCGATGGTGTGGAATCACACCATTTTGAACGTTCTTGAAGAGAATGAATATACTCTCCTGACCACCTTTTCCAAAAATCTGTTTGAATACGTTGAATCAATTGCCATCGGTTTAACCGGTTTACGGGTACGGAGCAAAGATCGGGTTCGGGAACTGAACTTACTAATGGCTCGAGAATCAAGAAATGACCCGGTGTTAAAGCTTGTAGGTCATTCGGATCAGAACTAATTGTACATAGAGGGCGAGAATTTAAGACTGCCTCTATCTGAGTGATAAGGGTATAAAATTCTTCGAAAGTTAGGATCTGTGTACCTAAAACACGATAAAAATGATTTTTAAATGACTTTACGCCGGCTTCTGCTAAGCCGTTAAAATGAGGCGCACCCGGCGGATTGAATTCCCAATTAATTGAAAGTTTTTCAGCAGTAATTTTTGCCAATTTGAGAAGTTCGTTGTTGGCTCCTTTAAAATTTGTACCTTGATCGCTTCTGATTATGGAACATCTTCCACGACGAGAGATAAACCTGCGGAAGGCCGCTAGAAATGAATCGGTGCTAAGTTCAGAGGTCAGTTCTAAGTGAATTGCCTTGGTACTAGTGCAGACAAAAACACAAACATAACCTTTGTATGTCTTTGCACCCCTATGTTTGTTCATAAGTAAAGAAAAAGGTCCTGCAAAATCCACACATACGGACAGAAACGCACGCAAAGGTGTAACTCGGACACTTGGCAAGTCAGCCATGAATGGGTTATATGATTTAGGTTTGCAACGAAAACAGCGAATACACTTAGACAAACAGCGATAAATGGCACTTCTAGGAGAAAGAATCCAAAGGTTCTGTAGTAATAAATAATGCGTGGCCTTCAAACCAGGATGTAGATGTGTATGGTGAGTCCACTCGATGATTAAATCAGTTAAACGGTGATTTTTAGGCAAGAGCAGGGGGTTTTTAACGTCAAAAGATAACTGAGATCTCCGCAATCGACCACCCACTCTCAAGAGACCACATTCATCAATGAAAGGTGCAAGTTTGCGAATCGGTTTAGGCAGGAGAAAGTTCTGTTTGATTTTGGCAGACTTATCAGAAAATTCATCGTTTTGTACCACCTTAATAATGTGTTTCATTGCGCAGTCACTTTCTAACGGAGTGATGAGAAAAGTTGAAGAATGATTATTAATCTTCTTTTGAGTGTTGAATAAAAATCTCAAAACATATGCCATAATTCTCTGAATCCTTGGCAGAGAGGAAAATTTTGAAAGCAGAACAAGGACAAAGTTTTCCGAACTATCGGGAAGAAGTAATAAAACAGTTGACGATTCTTCTTCCAATATTCCACTGGTGTTTGAAGATGATACATCATCTTGAGAAGGCCAATGTTCCTTCGATTTTAAAAGGAATTCCGGACCATGCCACCATGGCGAAAAATCCAGAAGTTGCGTTGGTGTCAAACCACGACTAGCGCAATCGGCTGGATTTTGGTGTGAAGGCACATAATGCCACGAAGAAATTGGTATCAGGTCTTGAACATATCGAACGCGATTAGCAACGAATGTTTTCCATTTATGCGGAGACGAACTAATCCAAGTAAGGACAATTTTAGAGTCTGACCAAACGTATAGATTGGAGAAATTAAAAATATCCAAAAAGCTTTCTTTTACGAATGTTACAAGATCGGCGAGCAACACTGCTGCTAAAAGTTCTAACCTCGGAATCGATTGCGTTTTTAAAGGAGAAACTCTACACTTAGCGCAAGTAAGAACAGTCCTGAAGTTGCCGGAATTTTCAAATCTGAAGAAGATTACGGCAGCGTAACCCACCTCTGAAGCATCACAAAATCCGTGAATTTCTACCGCAGAAGAGATATCAAACCCCAAGTGTCGAGCTATCTGAATATTAGACAGGCCAGGCATTTGTCCTTTAAATTGATGCCATACTTGCTGTATATGTTCAGGGAGATCTTCATCCCAAGATATATTGGATTGCCATAACTGCTGCATAAGACGTTTTGCAAGTAGAAGGCATGGTGAAATAAATCCAAGGGGATCAAAAATTCGACTTATATCCGAAAGAATGGTACGTTTAGTAGATATATTATTTAAGGGTTCATAGGAATAAGAAAAGAAGTCAGTTGTTGGATTCCATTTAAGACCCAACACCTTAATGAATGAAGGTTCATCTTTGTCAAATGAACAGGACGTCAAAACATCAGACTCAAAATCTTGAAGAAGGCTAGGATGATTGCTGGCCCACTTGCCCAATTCAAAGCTACCCCGCTTCAAAAGTTCTATGAGTTCTAACTGAAGAGATCGTGCTGATAACAGGGATTCACTACCTAAGAGACCGTCGTCAATATAAAAATGTCGTTTCAAAGCTCTGGCTGCTTCAGGAAAGTTTGAACCTTCAGAATTGGCTAATTCTTGTAAAGTCCTCAGTGCTAGGTAAGGCGCTGCAGAAACACCATAAGTAACGGTACATAAAAAATACTCTTGGAGAGGTTCAGATGGATCCGATCTCCATATAATTTTTTGGTAAGGCCAATATTCCTTGTTGACATTGATTTGTCGATACATTTGCTTTATATCACATGTGAAACAATAACGAAAATATCGGAAATTTAGCAAGAGAGACGCAATATCTTTCTGTAATTTAGGACCAGTATACAATGTGTCATTAAGAGAAACACCTTGAATATCACGCAAACTAGCGTCAAACACAACGCGAATTTTGGAAACAGTAGAAGAATTCATAATTTGTTCTTTAAACACTGCATGATGAGGGATATAATAAGAAGCAGATGCTTTAAAATTTTCCATAGGAACTGGAATCATATGCCGACGGTCAATATAATCTTTGATGAATTCAACATATTTTTCCTTCAAGATAGGATTTTTGCCGAAACGATTTTCAAGCATGCAAAACCGTCGATATGCACGAGAATACGTATCAAAAAAAACTGGATTAGTCTGTCGAAACGGAAGTGGCACTGAAAATCTGCCTGTTGATTCTCGAAACGTCAAAGCCGAGTAGATCTCCTCACAACTTTGGTCTTCCTGAGATAAAATATTAGATTTAGGAATATGTTCGACTTCCCAAAATTTTTGCAGGAGAAGATGTAAATTCGATTCCGTAGATGTATGTAATGACGTCAAATGACAAGTCGGTAATGAAGTACAGACACGTCCTTGTAGAACATATCCAAAGATAGTCTCCAAGGCTACCGGTTGATTGGGTCTACCATAAATTCTGCCCGATTTAAAGAAGAAAGGTACTAATTCGGCACCTATGAGCATGTCTATCGGACCAGGCTGAAAGAATTTTTGGTCTGCCAACTTTAAATCGCGAATATGAGTCAACTCTTGAGGATTAATATTGATTTTTGGTTGAATTGAACAGACCTTATTGATTATAATGGCTTCGAAACTGAACGTCGGGCCATCACGATCACAAGGCTTTATTAAGCATGAAGTTTTTCCACGCGTTGTAAACGTCGACATTCCATTAAGACCTTCAACAGGTATAGATAATTTTTTGCGAGAAAGTCCTAAACGTTGAACACAAGTATCAGAAATGAAGTTGGCCATGGAGCCAGTGTCCAATAGTACACGAATTTTCTGAAAATGCCCACTAACATCCTGAACATGCACCACACAGGTAGATAGCAAAATAGTTGACTGTGTTAAAGAGTTGGTACTAATGAGCGATGTCGGAAGAGTAGTAGTTTGAGTTGACTGATTCGTATCAAAACCAGTAGAGAGTGATTGGTTAGAGGTCGATGGCGATACTGACGATTGATTAAATGAAGTCGTTTTATTTGAGGATTGATCAAAATGCAAAGTTGTATGATGAGGTGATTTGCAAATTTTACATTTATGAGTTGAACTACAATTTCTTATTGAATGAGGTGAGATCAAACAGTTAACACATAACTTATGCCGCTTGGCTAATGAAAATCGTTCGTGTGGCATTTTTGCCAGAAATGTTTGACATCTATATATAGGATGCGCGAAAGAACACAAAACGCATTTTTCACTTTGGCTCGCCTGTGTGACATGCGAATCGGCAGTAATAAAGCTAGAGGTGACTGGTTTTCTCTTAGAAAGTTGAGAAGATTGTTGTCGAATATTCTCGGTTGCGACGACAGAATGAGAATAACCAAATTGTACCGATTCTATAGCAGTACATTGTCTTTCTAGAAATGAAACCAATTGTCTATAAGTAGGAATGTCGTGATTTATGCTATTTTCCAATTCGAAATCTGTACGTGTTTTAATGTCTAATTTATTGAGAAGCATATTGAACAACAAAAAGTCCCACTGGTCCACTTGAAAATCAAGAACACGCAAAGCAGAAACATTTTCTGTGAAAACGTTCAATAAACGTCTTAAATTAGTTGCAGTTGGTTTCTGCACACATGATGCATTGAAAATATCATTATAATATTGTGTAGCAAGTATTCTTTTATTTTGGTATCTCTTTTCTAAAATAGCATAAGCAACTTGATAATTTGCTCCAGTAAGTGGAATGCCTTTAACTAGAGCCAAAGGTTCTTGATTAATCGAGGTAAGAAGGAAACGGAATTTTTCTACATCTGGCAAGTCGGAATTATTATGAATTATACTATTGAATAAATCAAAAAAACTAGGCCAATCTCGATAATTACCCGAAAATGTGGGAATATTGAGCTTTGGAATTCTGACAGAAGTCTTTATAGGTTGTGAAGTAGAAAGAGATGAAGTATTCATCGAATTTGAAGAAGAATCCTTCAATAAAAAATCGTTTTTTATTGATTTGATGGCATAATAGGCCTGATCAGCCCGAATTCTAATATTATCATATTCTGAAAATTCCTCATCTGAAATTAAACCAATAAGAGTGTTGTGAGATGTTCGAAACTCTTCATAGATTCTTTCTACTTCCTCCGCTCGAGCCAAAAACTGAGATTTATGAGTATCATTTGTTGTTGCCTCAATTCCTATTTGATGAGTTTCCTTCAAACGCGAGTAGGCAGTTTGTAACAAAAGATTGGTTTTATTCAACTTGCTAGACATAGTGAGATAATATGGAAACTAATTTATCGGATTATTATCATATATCAAAAAGAATAAACACGGTTATCAAAAATCAGTTCGATTCTTTAATATTTATATGTCAACAAAACCAAAGTGAACTCGCAGAACGTATCGTAAAAAAAAAAACAATGCACCCTAGACCTAGACCTAGACCTAGACCTAGACCATCAAAACAACTTCCAATGGCAGAATACAACGACGAGAAATTATTGTAGTGAATAATAAACATAGTTCGAAGTAAAGAAAAATCAAATTCGTAGTAATGAGAATGAGAAAGAAAATGCAGCCCAATATTATGTAGCGTTGAAAAAATGAACGATAAAAGTATCAACTTAAAATCGAATCAGAAATATTTTAGAGAAAGAAATTAATCAATTATAGTTTCTCCGAGAATGTGGTTGACCTTGACCGAAGAAAATAAATAACCGCGTATCGCAGAAACCGGTTTTTCAGGCGGCTGAAATATGAAATGTGTAATTCGCACTGAAAATGAAAATTCAAAAAAAAAGAAAATGGCCAAACTCAAAAATGAAAATTAATTATTCTAAGAAAAAATTGAAGTAATAATGCGGCTAACGAAGGACCAATGTAATTGTAGGAAAGAATTGCTGGTATAAAATTATTAATTATTAATTTTGAATGAACGGTAGCACTTATCCAATCAAAGTCGGAGAGTAATGGGCGACAACTGCTTACCTGAACACACTTCAATGTCTGTGAATTCGTGATGTACTGATCTTCAGTTCTTGAAACTGCCTTCGATTGAAGTTTTCTATCTTCAGTGCACTGAATTTCTATTAATCGAACCAAACACTTGCAGCAAAAATAAAATAAAATTCTCGAATAAAGTTCCCAAATTCACTTGAGTAAAATGAATAATAAACACGATATGTTCGCCAGGAAAGTCAGTATGTTTCAGCTTGCGCACATTTTACACACATTTTGTCTCCCGCGAACTCGAGCAGTTGCCCCTAGATTTGGGCAGGTGCTCCGCGAGTACGTAACAAAAAACAAAAAGAAATAAAAATACCAAATCATTTTTGAGTAAGGCCAGGATTCAATAATTCAAGTTTGATTCAAATGGGGATTTTAAGTTTCCCAAACAACATCGCAGTAGATTTTTCTGAAAGAATACATCTGAACTTCTAAAATATCAAAATTTCAGAGTGAAACATCATTTCCTTCATAATTTTTTTCAACAATGAAATAACACGAGCATTCTGATACTTTCGATCTATTGGAAGTAGAGGCAAGGGGTAGTTTTCCACTCAAGGAAGACTTGTAAGGCCATTGCGTTAGATTTTCCTGATGAAGTACATTCTTGTTATTAACATATCAAATTTTCAGAGTCAAACATCATTTCCTTCATAATTTTCTTCAAATTTGAAATAACATGAGTATTCTGATACTTTCGATCTATTGGAAGTAGGAGACAAGGGGTACTATTCCAAACAAGGAAGGCTTGCAAGTCCATCGCGGTAGATTTTTCTGAAAGAGTACATCATGGTTATGAACCTATCAAATTTTCATCGTGAAACACCATTTTCTTCATATTACTCTATAACTTCGAATTCACTATATAAAATATCATATTCATTTAAAATATGATAGGAAAATGTGCTAGTTTTTGACAGAATGTACATCGTAATATATTTTTGGTTAGAGTATATCATTTAGACCCCTATTCAGGTAGCAATATTTTTTTTAAAGTTAGAACTAGAGGGAAATATTCATATTTCCTGAAGGTCTACGCATAAACAAAGATTCGGCTGCTACGGTCTGGCAGCCGAATTCTCGAAATCGGCTGCTAACTTTAGGCTGCTATCTTCACACCGCTCCCCAAATTGATATGTACCGTCATAAAACTTCGAAAAAAAATCCTCTAAAAATGAAACTCAAAGGAAACGTTTATTGTGAACTCATGCACAATACTTATTAATTTTATCGCCTTCGGAGGGGTCTGAGGGGTGGAAATGGGAACAGCCCCCCAATTGATATATACCGTCCTAACACGTCGAAAAAAATAGCCTCTACATATGAAACTCACAGGAAATGTTTATTGTGAACTCATAAACAATACTTATTAATTTTATCGCCTTCGGAGGGGTCTGAGGGGTGGAAATGGTAACCACCCCCAACTTTTCATATACCTTCATAACAACTTGAAAAAAATATCCTCTACAAATGAAACTCACAGGAAACGTTTACTGTGGACTATTGAACAAGTCCTATGAATTTTATCGACTCCGGATGGGCCTGAAGGGTGGAAATAGGAACCGCTCCGAAGTGATTTCTATATACCTTCATAACTCATCGAAAAAAATTGCCTCTACAGTTGAAACTCACAGAGAACGTTTATTATGAACTCATAAACAATACTTATTAATTTTATCGCCCTCGGAGGGGTCGGAGGGCTGGAAATGGGAACCGTCCCCAAATTGATATGTACCGTCATAACACTTCGAAAAAAATATCCTCTACAAATGAAAGTTACAGAAAACGGTTATTATGAACTCAAGGACAATTCTTATTCATTTTATCGCCTTCGGAGAGGTCTGAGGGGTGGAAATGGTAACCGTACCCAATTGATATCTACCTTCCTAACACGTCGAAAAAGATAGCCTCTACAGATAAAACTCACAGAAAACGTTTATTGTGGACTAGTCAACGAGCCCTATCAATTTTATCTACTTCGGATAGGCCTGAGGGGTGGAAATGGGAACCGCCCCCGAAGTGATTTCCATACGGTGTGCCTCAATCCATCGAAGTCTCATTGCATCAAAAGTTCACTGAATCCAAAGTTCACTGTATCGAAGGTTCACTCCATCGAAAATGACGCCCACTTACTCCTGATTCGCCGAACGTGAAATCACCTATATCGATCGTCTTCATCCGTAGTTTGGTTGAATGAGAGATAAGTTGTTTCATTGAGTGTACGCCAACAAAGCGGAATCTGTCTAACCCAGGGGTCGGTGGCTCTTTGTATATGAAGCTGCCGCTCGCTAGTTCTATACGCAACTATTATTTGTTCTGAATAAATAATGAATAAATAGATTGGTTTTTTATCATAAACTTTATTTATTAAAGTACTATGTAGTATTGACAAGAATAATTTTTCTGGCTCTTTAAAACTTTGAAATTTTGTTAATTGTAATTTTGCACTCTTCTGACTCAAAAGGTTGCCGACCCCTGGCCTAACCTAAAATTTGAAATAATTGAAGGATGAATATGTTCAACAATTTTCAATTTGTGGACCATTATAGAAAATATTTGTACCTATGCGTTATAAGTTGAGTTCTGCAACGTGCAGAAATGTTTCAAGAAGAAAACATCCTCCAGTGATATTGCTAATGAAAATATCACGATCTATACTTACTAGTCAAGCTTGACTATGCTAGGGCATTTTCGCTAAATTGGAATGCTGATTACACGGTATAACATTGGGAAACGAGGAACATCTTATTTAAAACATTTACGTTACAGCGATTGTTCATGGTGTTTTATTCAACTGACTGCATTATCTGTTAACATCAGAGGCAGTAAACAAAGAAAGTCCTTCAGACCAAGATTAGTGCAGGGGTTTGAACTGAAGAAAACTATTTCATTGATTCACACAATATTATCCATTATAAAACTTATATTATGTAAGAATCTATTTTACTCGAGTATCATATCCTCATTAAAAATAAAATTGAAATAAAAATATGAATATCAAGAAGAAAACAGGATCGAGATAAACTGAAGGGCTCGGTGCAAAAACCTGCCAACTCCAATTTTCTTCGAATGCATTCATTGACTCTAAGAACAAATAGAAACAACATTATTAATTTAAGAATTTAAATATCATTTTCATTGTGCACGTTAGGAATTTTCTCCTTGCCAAAGTGGAAACAATGATCAGGAATTGAGAACTTCTAAATTAATTCATACTTATATTTCAGAATTAAATTGAAAAGAGCTGAGTTTAAAATAAAAATATGTATGTTAATATACCTAACTTTTTCCTTCATTTCGAGCATCCTGCCATCGTCCTCGTAATATATTTCTAACTCAGTATTACAAGGTTATATCTTTATACGAATTTCTTTATTACGAATGAGTTGTCATACAGAAACCAATTAAACAAAAATAAAGTTCTAGAGTGTAACAAAATACCCTACTCTTTTAATTGATGAACATTTCAACTTGCTTCGATAGATTTACTAAAATGATCTTATTTCGAATCAGGATATGATACTCGAGTAAATATTATATATTCATATTTTCACTCCCATCACTGGAGGATGTTTTCTTCTTGACTTTCTTACGTTAAAACTCAACTTATAACGTATAGGTACGAAAATTTTCCATAATGGTTCAAAGTTTTCAAAGAGCCAGAAAAATTATTCTTGCCAACAATAAATAGTACTTTAATGAATAAAGTTCTTTGATACAAAAACTAATCTATTTATTCATAAGAATAAATATAATTTGCGTATAGAGAGCCCCAGCTTCACGTCCAAAGAGCCGCATGTGGCCGACCCCTGGGCCTAACTGCGGACGAAGACGGTCGATATAGCAGATTTCACGTTCGGCGAATCAGGAGTAAGTGGGCATTATTTTCGATGGAGTGAACCTTCGATGCAGTGAACTTTCGATGCAATGATTCTTCGATGTAGTGAGCCCTACTCAATATTCCCATACCACAGATCCGATTGAGTTGAATTGTGGTATGTAGATGAATAATAACTACTTCAAGTTTCATGCATGACTTCTGGAGATTCGTATCGATAAAAGCAAATTAATATGATAAAAATTCCGATGGTCAAAAACTAATCGCCAGAATTCGCAGAAATTTTTGGTTCAAGGGCAACGATGAAATGGTTTATCCGGAAAACTAGCTTTTTCATCATAACATAAATTAACATTAATTTTAATGGTATCAAAGTTTGCTCCTATCCGAGAATCAACTTTGCACCCCTGACTAGCTATGGAGCTGAGACTATTCATGCTATTTATAAGGTGCCACTCTCACCCCACAAATGTCAGGTGGGGATTTAAATAATCCCCAGTATTACTTAATTCTCCGTATACAGAACAAACTCTAACATACATTTATGATCAATGACCCATCGGGCAGGGGGTAATAGAGGACCATATGGGGAGTCAGAAATGGGCACTCAAACATCTCTTATGCTCACTAGTTTCTGGGATACAGGGTGTTTACTGAAAATCATAGAATTTTCAAACCTCTATAAGTTCAAAAGTGTTGAATCGATTTTGATAATATTTTGCAAGCGTATTGTCTTTGTGACAAAAGCGAAAGTTTTCACTATTTTCTAATTTCATCAAATTATCATCAGGTTACATATTACTCGGTGGTTTTTATCCCTCATCTTCACTTTTTGCCATGTTTCCCGTTCGAAAACGGTCCGAATCAGCACATTTAGCGATCTACGCAAACACGACATGATTTTTCAATTTATCTGACGTCAAAAATCTGAAACTGTTGACTAATTCGTTTGTCGAGTTTAAAAACTCAATCTGGTTTTCGAAAAAATTACAGCTGTACCACTGCTTTGCTGAACATTACAGATGACATAATCAGGGCAACCGATCAGGGCAAACTCACTATGCTTACACTTTTAGACTACTCGAAAGCATTTGACAGTCTCAGTCACGAGCTTTTAGCAGCAATATTGAGACATGTTGGACTTCGTCATGATTCTATTCTTCTTCTCGTTTCCTATCTTTCTGAACGTTTTCAGGCAGTCTCTTATAATGGCAAATTGTCATCCCCCCTCAAAATTTTGAGGGGTGTACCGCAAGGGTCAATTCTTGGACCGATTTTGTTTATTATTTACATTTCACAGTTTGTAAGGTCCATTCAATCTTGTTCTATTCACTATTATGCGGATGATGCTCAGCTATATATCTCCTTCTATTTAAGTGAGTCAACTCAGGCAGTTTCAGCTCTGAACTATGAATTGGATGTAATTAGGGAATTGTCTAGTGCTCATTGCCTACAGCTCAATGGGGATAAGACCGTCGCCATGTTGTTTGGGAGAAAAGGTGATAGGATTAAATTTCTAGAAGAAGGGTTTCCGATAAGGGTTGGTTCAGATGTCGTCAAGTTATGCGACAAGGTTAGGAATTTGGGAGTTTGGATTGACGTTGATATGCGCTTCACGGACCATGTATCTGCTTGCTTGCAGAAGGCATATGGTAACTTGAGGGTTCTCTTTAGAAACAGGTCTGCATTGTCCCGGAATGTTAGAGTTCAGCTATGTGAATCTCTGGTTCTATCACATCTTAATTTCGCTGATTGTGTCTATGGTCCCTGTTTAAGATTCTCTGACAAGCTGAGGATACAGAAACTCCAGAACTCCTGTTTGCGCCTTATATTTGGGATAAGAAAGTTTGATCGAATTAGCCATACGTTACGCATTGTAAACTGGCTTAATATGGAGAGGAGAACATGTCTTCATGCTATATTATTGTTCATGAAAATTTTAGCTAGCCGAACTCCCCCTTACCTCTACGATAAGATTACTTTCCGCTCTGACGTCCACAACTTGAATTTACGTTTCAAAGGTACTCTTACACCGCCTGTATTTAGAACACAGTTTTTTCGTAGATGTTACTCTTATTATATTACGCGATGCATAAATAATTTATCCATTGAAGTCAGAGCGGTTAATAATGTGAGTCGTCTACGAGCCTTGGTATTCAGCGGGCTATTGTATCAGCAGAGCTCTGTTTTACCTGAGTAATGAGTGTGAAAATTGTTCTTACTTGAGATTGTATCACTTCTAGTTTTATTTTTGATAATGTGTATGAGCTGTATGTGTATATATATTTTTCTTTCTTTTTTTTCTTTGAATATGAAGCGACGAATCACTGGGTTAGATTGAACAGTACGCTGGATGAAGTGTGCTGGATCTCGCCCTTTCAATTCATTTTTGCCTGAATTTGTAATATTCTAATATTTCTAATTCTTGGAATTGAATAAAGACCATTATTATTATTATTATATTATTATTATTAATTATGGACCAGTACATCTCGATTGTTGAAATATTTCGATATCTTCACTAATATAGATCCGATCGAGTTCAAATCTAGAATAAGCTAGGTTTTGAAGGTCCTCGCACAGTTTCAACGATCTCTGAAGGATAGTTAACTGGTATACAGAATATTTTTTAACATTCATTATTTTAATTTTCATGTGATCCACATACAATATTGTATAAGTCTTCGTGCCGGTATTTTTCAACTAACTACTGCGCGTTAATTCGATCAGATCAGTATTTTTCGAGTTATTGGGAAAACCAAATTTCAGATGGCGATATCTCTGAAACCACTGGGTGAAGTTTATCCACCAACTTAGTCGGCGCATTTGGACTCCCAACCTACTCTGAAAATTTCAACTCTCTAAATCATTGCGTTCGAACGTAATCGTGCTGACGGTCGGACATAATCAAATTTGATCTCGCATTCCTTATCAGTGAGTCGAAACTAATCGTTTGAGACCATTCTAAGCAAAATATTCGAAATACAAAATAATCCCTTTAATTCTCGAAATAACTGATTCCAATGAAAACTATGATTATAAATAAAGCGCTACTAAATAATATCGATGAAAAAGACAGGAACGTATCTGAGCCTTTGATTTGATGATCAGATATTAAAAACATCACTCTGTATATAATTTACTTTTTTCTCATTGAAATAGATATTCGCGAAGAGGAAAAAAATGGTGTCGAAACAATGTATTCAATGAGCAATATTTTATTATTTTTGAGATAACGAAAATGTTTCAGAAAATTCATTACTTGATTTTTTAATGTATTAATGCGTAATACACGATTTGTATGTGAACTGAATTTCTAACGAAAATAAATTATAATTACTAATGAAATTTCATGGAAGCTGCTCGAAATGACCTAATCCAACAGCTATGAATTTTTCAGCCCTCGTCAATAGATTTAAAACTGATTTTCGTAAGTGTTGAAGGTTATTAATTCCGAATGTTAGCATCATCCATCCTTAATCAGTTCTCGGAACTGATTGAGCCCTGTAATAGTGTCCTGATAGACTAAACTTTTCAAAGCACCCCTTAAAAATTGTCCTTTGGGTCAAGATCTGGAGATCGTACTATTTTATTATAAAATCGAGTTGTCGAATTTTCAGAAACGTTTTCGTCATCTCGAAAAAATATTTTGGTTATTGAATACATTGTTTTCGATAGTATTCTTTCTCCTCTTCACGAATATGTATCTTATTGAGAATAAGGTGAATCATATACAGAGTGATGTTTTTAACACTTGATCATCAAAACAAAGGCTCAGATACGGTCCTGTCTTTTACATTGCAATTTTTTTTAGCACCTTATTTATAATCATAGTTCTCATTGAAATCAGTTGGTTATATTGAGAATTATAGGGATATTTTGTTTTTTGATGTAAAAATCGAGATATATTGTTTTTTAGAAGGCTCTACTCCGTAGAAAAAAAATTGCACCATTCCAATTGATTATTGATTTAAATAGCATTTTGTCATTCCTTCACGAAACAATTTTTTTTTCCATGTACAGAGTGATGTTTTGGTACCCGGAAAAATTATGTTCTAGTACGGTCCTGTTTCTTATCGGGAAACTTGACTATCCCTTCGAAATGACAAGTATATGAAAAATGTAATGTGGCCATCCTGTCAACTGAGATGTGCAAGAAATTCTTGCATCGGTTAAAGGACGCATGAAAAGAGAGAGAAACAGACGGAGAGAACGATGAGGAAGAAAGGAGGATCGACGATCGAGATTAGAGATCTTTTGGTATACCTAGATTTGCCCTATGTAAACGAGTTATTTGTTGCTATGAATTTGATTTACTATTAATGTTGTATTGGTTCTGTGACAACTTTCAATAGAGGACGTTACATTGGAAAAAGTACTGACGCGAAGTAGGAGCTTTTGGGCACATATTCCATTGTCTATTCACGCCTCATACTAAGTCGATCGAGCTGAAATCTATATTTTTAAATTTTCTAGTGATACGATCCTCATGAAATTTCGCATAAGTTTTTGTGTTGGTATTTAAAAACTAATTACCAAGTTTCATTTCGATCGGATCTACATTGTTTGAAAACAAAAATTGTACTCGGAAATCGTTTGCTGATTATGCCCATTAAGGAACTTGTCTATCGCATTCGGATGTTCAAGCTACTCTGAAAATTTCAAGTCGCTATCTCTTTCCGTTCGAAAGTCATCGTGGCAACGGTCACCCATCCAGCTACTGAACTCATCCAAGGCTGCTCGGATCTCTAACAATATAGATTCGATCCTGTTCAAATTTGGAACTTGGCTGTAGAGTCAGGTTTTGAAGCTCACATTTTCAGTGATATCATTACTCAAAAATTTGCGCGTTGGCGTTCTACAACTAACTACCATGTTTGGATTGGATCGGATTCCTTTTTTGGGTTATTGAGGAAATAACAACAAAACTTCAGATGGTTATAACTCCAAAACCATTTAGCCGATTATGCCTATCGGAGAACTCAAATGCCACATTCGCCTGAGCAACCTACTCTGGAAATGGCAAGTTAATTAATTTTCTTTTTTTATTCTCAAGTTATCGTGAGATACATAATATAATTTAAATTTTTTTTTATTGATATTATCCTAACAATATTTCAATACGTCTTCGTGTCAGTATTCTCCAACTAGTTATCATGTTTCAATTCGATCGGATCTGCGATTATACCCATTAACGAACATAACCGTCGTACTTGGTTGCGCCAGATATCCTGAAAATTTAAAACCGCTATCTGTTTTCGCTCGAAAAATATCGTGGCAACGGCAGGCCGGATAGAAAATTACAGCACAAAATGACAGCACGATGTTCGCCAGAACATGCGCGCAAAAGTTCTCAAAAAACACTGATGTGAAGTCAGAAAATTTGCGCTCGTGTTCTTCTGTATATTCGCGCCTCACACACCCTCACAAAATATTACATGAAGTTTGATATGAATAAAGGAAGGGTTAACACGTGAAATAATGCATTGGGCATCAACTGAATTCAAATTTTAAAATAAAGGCTTGAAGGTTTGTGTGGAAGTTCAGCGGAATCTGACAAATAGTTTCTGTAACTCAAAATGTTTGAGGAAAACATTTTTTTCAATAAATATTTCTATTTCTCTGTTCTTGTGATACAATCCTCATAAAATTTCTCAAAAATTTATGCGGCGGCATTATACCAGTATTAACGAACTTAACTGTCACGTTCGGATTTACACCCTAAACATTGCAGCATCTCGCGCTATCTCTTTTCGTTCGAAAGGTATGGTCACCCATCCAGACACTGAACTCGCCCAACGCTGCTTGGGCTCCAGTATTTTTTCGATATCTCCACCATTATAGATCCGATCGTGTTCAAACTTGAAACTTGGCTGCAGAATTAGGTTTTGAAGGTTCTCGCGATAGCAAAGGATAGTTTCTGAGATACAGAATATTTTCTACTAATTTTCAAAAAATTTTCTAGTGATCCTCAACTAGATACAAAGATTCAATTCGATCGGATCTGTATTGTTTGAACACAAAATTTGTATTCCGAAACCGTTATGCCGATTATGCCCATTGACAAACTTGTGCGTCGCATTTCCATGCGCAACATACCCTAAAAATTTCACGTCGCTATCTTTTACGTTCGAAAGTTATCGAAGCAACGGCTGGTAGAACATAATCAAATTGGACCTTGAATTCTTCATCAGTGAGTCGAACCTAATCGTTTGAGATCATTTCGGCAAAAAATTCGAAAATTGCAGACATTTGGCCAAAATGATAGCACGCTGTTCCCTAGAACATGTGCACAAAAATAAGATGGACGGATAAGTAGACAAAATGAAAAATTAATTAATGCATACAGGTTTTTCAGGAATGATTGTACAGGCTTTCAGTGCAGATGCAGGGCGTTTTGGTGAGTCTAAATCAGTGTTCGGAAATATGTCCTAATGTTTTATGTATTTTAGCCAAAACTTTCAATCGGCATAACTCTTGAACACCTGCATGGATTTTCATGAACATTTCAGGGAATGAGTATAGGCCTATGCCTAATATTCGCTTATAACGACTTGTTGATAGCGCAGGTCTGGACTGAGAAAATTATTTTCTGCATTCCACATCTTGTAAAACACCGTGTACATCAAATTTTCAAGAGAATCAACGATAAATACTCTTTCAAACAAGCCTATTAGCGATAATGGCACACTTTGTATCAATATTTTATGATCCATTGAATATTTGGAGTTTTCAATTTATTATAAACACCTGCGAATCTCTGAATAATGCGTCAATACTTATTGAATTTCTCAGTATCATGACTTCAGGAATGTGGTGCATCTTATTTCACCCAATTCACAAATTCAGGGTTTCGACTTCAGATTACCCAAAAGAATTTTTCAAAAAATACTGCTATGTTCAAAAACATGGATCAAATGATAGAAATTCTCATTCTCGTTTTGAATAACTGAAACAGATGGTAGCAGTATCAAGGATTTCATAGAAACAAAAACCCAAAAAAATATTGAACATTGAAGTGAACTCATTACGAAAGGGGATTAATGGAATGGAAATGATATTTGTTCTCGAAAATTGCCCTAGTTCTCTTTGACACTTGCTAGCCCTTGTATTGAATGTTCTGCAGCTTCCATCAACCCTTCTGATCGATTATTTATCTCCTCACATGCAGCTTGGATCTGTCTGAAGCTTCAGAGTTTATGTACCATTGATTTTCAATTCTATGTCAAAGATCACAGAATATTTTCATAGCACATTTGATCACAAGAGCTAGAAAACGTCTAGAAGAAAGAGGGGATATTTTCGAAAACAAGTTATGATTTTTTTATCATTTATTGTCAATTGTTTTTAGTTTCTTATAGATATGCTTATAAGATACATTATATTCTTAAGTCCATTTTATAATAGTCCAATTAAATGTTCAATGTAATTTCGAGTCTCAGTTGCGAAATATCGGTCTAAGCAACCAAAACACACGCAACTATATGAGTTATCATTTCTATTTTCAGGTACATAGATAGATAATCGAAAATGTTGAACTCCTAAATTCATGTATTTGATGGAATAAGATGCAGCATTATAATTAAGTGATGTTACTGAGAATTTCAATTGATTCAATATGAATTAATTAATTATTCAGAGATTTACAGGTCCGTGTTCATTATAAATTGAATATTCCAAATATTCAATGGATCATAAAATATTGATACGAAATGTGCCATTATTGCCAATAGGTTTGTTTCAAAGAATATTTATTGTAAATTCTGATAAAAATTTCAGTTCTTGAAAATTTGATGTACAGGGTGTTTCACAAGATGTTGAATACAGAAAATAATTTTCTCAGTCCAGACCTGCGCTACCAACAAGTCATTATGAGCAAATATAAGGCATAGGCCTATACTCATTCGCTGAAATTTTCATGATGATCCGTGCAGGAGTCCAAGAGTTATGCAGTTTGAATGTTTTCGAAAAAATACATAAAACAACCTGTATCTCTTAGACGAATATAGCTAGTACATATTTCGAACACTGATTTAGACTCACCAAAATGTCCTGCATCTGCACTGACAGCCTGTACAATCATTCGTGAAACACTCTGTATATAGAAATTCTGAATATAGAAAAAGAAATAATATTTATAAATAGTAAACAATATGAAATGAGAACCAATGAATATGAATAGGCAAACATGAGTAAAACATAAATAAATATACGCAATGTGTTCAATAGAAGAAATATATATATAAACAATCGCATTCGGATACCCTGAAAATATCGAATCGTTATCTGTTTCCGTTTGAAAGTTATCATGGCAACGGCCGGCGGGTCAGCTGGCCACACAGAATCGAATTTGACCTCGAATTCTTCATCAGTGAGTCTAACCTAATCGGTTGAGACCAATCGAAAATTACAGCCATTTGAGTAAAATGATAGCATGCGCGCCAAAAATTTAAGACCACTGTTTATTAAATGATCAATAGATTTCACTGTTTTGAATACCATACATTACTGAAATTTATAGTCATCACAGATAATATTATGTCATATACAGAAAGCAAAATTTCTAATGCATGGATGTAGTCAAAAATTGTTTGGAATATGTTTGTTTTCATGAATCACCTGGGTGCACAACTATCAATTATATATTGAATACTTCTAAATTATTTGATTCGGATACCCCCAGACATGGCATTCCAGAAAAATATTTTTCACATGTTTGTTGTTGTTAAGACCATTTCGGCAAATAATTCGGAAATTACAGACATTTGGGCCCAATTGCACAATGTTTCCCAGAGCATGTGCACAAAAAGTAAGAAATTTGTCCCCCAAAAAGTTAGCACATGGGAAACGTTATAGCTAGGTAGCATAGACCCTTACAATTCAACGTACAAATTTCCTTTCCCTTACAACTACATGCCAAACCATTGTTACCATATAATGCTTTAAAAATAATTAATTCTGTTGCCAACAAATTCCTACAGGCTGAAGGACTCATAGTCAATAACTGTTTGCTTTAGACAGCTTTCAAATAAATATAACAGCCATAGAAATATATCCCTGTCCTATTGAAAGAAAAACCATTTCCAGACCTTGTTGATAAAAACTATTCCCCATCAATCCATCATATACTTCAGAAGTTCTAACTATAGCAAAATAAACACTGCATGCTCGGGCGAAAACATTCCCGGAAATAAAACGCGGGCAGGGTGAACAGCTCCCTCTTCGATCGCTGCCGGCCTTAACGGGATCCAGACCTAGAGTCGTGTCTCTGACACAATAACCTCCACCTAAAAATTGATATTCTTGTCGGAAAAGGCACAATGCGTCTCCCTTGTTGCGGGATGCAATGGAGGTGGGAACAATGCCGATGTTGCACAACAGAAACAAAAGGTCTTTGCCGTTTGTGTTTCTCTAATGTTGCTAGGGGTTGGTGACAACGGAAACGACATTCACGAACGATGATATTGTGGAACTAGATGGAAATGTAGATAAGAGGGAAGGTCGTAAAATTAAGAAATTGAATGAGACCTCGGTTATATTAGGTAATCGATAAAGACTGGAAATTATGATGAAACTCCAAAAATTATGCAGAAAGGCGACCAAAATCTTGTCGTGGTGAACCATAATCTGACAATTATGTGGAGGAATTTTCTCAATCGGATGGTTTGTAAAAAAATGTTTTCAATTTTTTTTTATTCTTGAATGTAATAAATAGGTAGATACAATAAAAAAAGTGATATATAAAAAAATATTTGTTAATATAATATATACAGTGCTTCCCAACAACTCCGCACCAAGAGGGACTTTTCTTTTCTATTAAAATTTCCGAATTTTATTTCTTACAACAATATGGTGCTTCAAAAATTATAAAAAGTGATATAAAACTCGACCAGCTGTGACTTCCGGTTTGAGCGGAAATCGTCATTTTGAAACAAAAATGTCGATTATCTGGGGAAATTCGAGTTTTTTGTTCTAAATGCTGTTGGTAAACTTGTTTGAAATTACAATTTAGATTTAGAATGTGTAAAAATTCAGGTCGTAAAACCATCAAAAATATCTGTTTTGCTCATAACTCTTTAAAAATTTGAATAATTATTTAACGGAATTGATTTTGGTGAACATTAGTTTTAGCATGAAGATGATAGTATAACTGGAATATTCTGTTTTAACTTGGTTTTTCGACATTTGTTAGAATTTTTCCTGAAAAAGTCGTTTCATTCTGGTGCAAAGTTGCTTCTATTCCAATATTCACCATTAGAAATCTTTCAATTTCACATTCGATTCCCTTCTGAGAATCCAAAGAATGCAAATCATGCTGCCAAATGCCGAGATATAGCTAAATTATGGATTGAAATAGAATTTTGTCTTGAATATCCATCGTCAGTTCAATGTCAACACCAATTTTTTCCATGATCGCTGATTTGTGAAAATTCGAATGAATATCTTATAAACAACAGAATCGAACAAAATTTTCTAGCTACAATCATATTCATGCTGACTGTAATACTGCCAAGTCGCAAAAAAAAATCGTTATGTAATTAGGTATACAATTTTTTAGAGTGATATAAAATAAAATTCATTGTTTTTAAGATATGAATTTTTGCATATTGATCTAAATTGCCATCTCAAATGAGCTTACTTAAAGCGTTTCATACAAAAAGTTCGAATTTTCCGAAATAACAAAAATAACAAAATTTGTCGGAAATAATTTGTTTAATCTTCATCGCTAGTGGAAACGTCTTCATAATGAAAATTTGGTTCGATTTGCTCGTTATCATTTACATCTTGCGTATCTGCAACAATAAGCTTGCTCGACGATACTCAAAACCCTCTTGCATTTTCTTATTGTTTCCAACGTAAATTTAATAACTTTTTCAATTTGTTGTAAGTAAGTCTTACTTCTCGTTATTCGGGACATACTTGTACAGACTCTACATCTGTCTTCTTACTTTCAAAATATTACTTTACCCTAACATTGGCAAAAAGTGGACATACAATATCTGCGCTTTGAACCATCGATCCCGTAATCCATGGATGCCTTCAAAATAAAAAAAATGGGTTCAAGCCCTGTGGACAGGAGCTTTCTGGCGCTCTAGTTCAAACAGACAAATTATATCTCCGAAAGTATTGGTTTCTCAGAGTTGGGAATTAAATCAATGTATTCTTATGAAAGAACTGCATCATAAAGGAAATTAAATTGAAATAATAGTTTATTTATCAAGATTAAATGAGCAATCTGAGAATGAGAACTGCACCATGGAAGAAATCAAATTAAAATAGCTGAAATGAATTTGACTCTTTCTTATAAAACAGGATGAAATGTACGAGTATGAACACAGATCATATAATAAAGCTTAGATAGAATAATTATAGCATTCTTTGAAAACATAGAAGTACGTACGATTCATTATTGAAATTTAGAAAAATCATATCTCCGAAAGTTTTAGCTGGTTGGAGTTGAAAATGATATCGATGGATTTTAATGGTGAAACAGCATCTTAAATAAAATTTACAGACATTTGGGCAAATTGAAAAGCACTCAGTTCCGAGGAACTAGAGCGCCAAAAAGTATAATTCCCTTTCCGGGATTTAAGCCCGCCTTCTGTCGTTCCGAAACCGAAAACCCGACTGACTAGACGAACCGTCTACCGGGCTCCTCGTACGATCTTGTCGATCTCCGGTATTAGAATAAAACGTCGGTACTTACCTGGGATATATATTCTTAATTTTCACTTTTCGACATAAAATCGCCACATGGGGGTTTATTTGACGGTTTTTTACCCTTGTCTCTCTAAGTCGATTTCGACGTTTCTCGAACCAACTATAAGCAAGGAATTAGACAATTTCATGTCTCAGGAAACAAAGTTGACATTATGACAATTCATACATAGAATAATTATATAATTCTGTGAAAACGTAGAAATATGATTTTTTATTGAAATTTTGAAAAATCATATCTCCGAAAGTATTAGCTTCTTAGAGTTAAAAATGATATCATTGGATTCTTATGGTAAAACTGCTTATTGAAAAAAAATTAATTTGGAATTTGTTATGTAAAAAAATTTTTTTTTGTTACTCCGAAACCATCTGTCCGATTTTGCCCAATAACGAACTTAACCGAGATATTTATCTGCCAAACCTACTCTGAAAATTTCAACTGTCTAGCTCATTCCGTTCGAGAGTTATCGTGCCTACGGCCGGCCGGACCGGCCTGCTGGCCGGACAGAATGAATTTCGACCACGGATTCTTGATCAGTGAGTCGAACCAAATCGTTTAAGACCATTTTTATCGAAAAATTCGAAAATTACAGACATTTGGGCAAATTGATCAGCACTCAGTTCCGAGGAACTAGAGCGCCAAAAAAATGAACCGTGCTCGAGAATGTCTAGGTGACGTTTTGTTTGCAACTTTTTGACTCTTTTCACCTGTCACGTGCAAATCGTCAGATTATCGAAATGCACACTTTTCTGCATGTAATTAACTCCATTGCCTCAATTTGACGCACTCGAGTTTTTCTGAACGATCAATTTTATTTTACTCTCTACTGCCTTGACCTGAGGTTCTATATAAAGGGTTCATGAATGGTGGGGGTACTTAACAGGGTGCAAGGTTTCCCCCTTATGTTATACTGATGCGCTTCAGTAAATCCCAGAATCCCCGTTTGGGCTCCCCTATACTATAACATTTCAGAACCTAAATCAGACTGCTTCATCAGACAATACTATACTACTACTTATCTATATCGTTTTCTAATATACTCCCACCAAGTCAAAATTGTGTGATATTATTTACAATTTTACTTTAAAAAATTGGTCCAAGCCTCGTGGACAGGAGCTTTGGCGCTCTTGTTCAAACTTTGACAAATCGTTTCTCCGAACACTATAAAAGTAACTACACTCTTGTCCACTAGAGTTTTTTGTCGTGTGACATATATTTGAAGATGGAAACTTTGTTTCCGAAACATATGTCAGACGACAAAAAACTATAGTGGACAAGAGTGTAGTTACTTTTATAGTGTTCATAATAAGTCCACAGTGAACTCAAAATAGTTATACATTTCTCCGAAATTATTGATCTCTGGGAATGATATAAATGTATACTTACGATAGAACTACATCATGAAAGAAATTAAATTCAAACAGACCGATTCTTCCCAACAACGAACTTATCCGAGATATTCATTCCTCAAATCTACTCTGAAAATTATATTATATATATTGTATATTAATTAATATTAATATTGTATATCAATTAAAACTTAGACAATATTGCAGTTTTGTTTTTACTGTAGATATTCTGAACCCAATTGATTATCTATCTTACCGAAGAATATATTTCCATCATCATATGGATTATCCACGGGCATTATATTAGAGTCGACTCTCGATAACTTGAAACTCTAGGGACCAGCAAAAGAGTTCAAATTATCGAGAGTTCAAAATAATAAGGGTTCAAATAATCAAGAGGGTGTTCTGATGAAATTCAAATAAACAAGAGTTCGATAAAAATTCGTGATTTATGTATTATTTCAAATATTTGTCCATCCTCCACAGCTTCAATCACACGCTTTTTTTCACTTATGGAAAGACACTTGTTCTTTCTTGAAATTATTTTAATAACACAAATAAAAAATTAACTTTTGAACTTTGAATGTGAACTGGAATGATTATGCGAACTGCATTTATGTAAACAAACGACAGGTCTGAGCATGATAAAAAATTCAAATTATAGAGAGCTGCGGTAGCCCATTTTATTGAATGTTGGCGGGCAAGCTACCATTTCTTCAACTTCAAACTACCGAGGGGACCAATTAATATTGTATTTTTTCAGTTTATCGAGTATTTTTCAAGGGACTGGAAAAAAATTTGGAATTTTCGACAGATTCAAATTAACGAGTGCCAATTTATCGACAGTCGACTGTATCACCTTAAAAGTATACTATCATATCATCCTCATAATTCTACGATAGCTGAGGTTATTTCATTGGTCATTTTGCATTCAATCATACTTTGTTTTCTAAAACACGAGGGGTATTTTATATCAAGAATAACGAACCAGAAATAATTTTAACATTTATCTCTCATAGGAAAATAAGATGACATGTAAGAACACATATCATATAATAATTCATAGATAGAATAATTAAGTAGGTACAGCATTCTGTGAAAACATAGAAGTACGATTCATTATTGAAATTTCGAAAAATCATATCTCCGAAAGTATTGAATTGTTAGAGTTCAAAATGATAGCAATGGATTTTTATGGTGAATCTGCATCTCAAAAAAATTGAATTTGAAATATGTAATAATAATAATAAATCAGTTTATTATTCATCAAAAATGTTCGTGTACAAAACAAAACTCAGTCATTGTATCAGTTTCGATACATTTAACTTTTTTAGCTCATGTTCGAGAGTTATTGTAGAAACAAAATAAAAAAAAAATTTAATTTTTTTTGACACTGCACGGCAGCCCGATCAAAACAAAACTTCGCATGCATATAGAGGTCACTATACTACAATTTGATACCAAATTTCAGACAGATCAAGTGATCGGTATCAGAAATATTCATAAAAAATATTTTTAAACAAAACGGCCATAACTCCGAAACCGCTTGGTAGATTTCACCCGTTAACGAACTCGTCTGAGATATTTGCGCTCCAAACCTACCCTGCAAATTTCAATCCTCTAAGTCCTTTCGTAGGAGAGTTATTGTGTTAACGACCGACCGGACAGAATCGATTTCGACCACGGATTCTTGATCAGTCAGTCGAACCAAATCGCTTAGAACAATTTTCAGACAAAAAATCAAAAATTACAGACACTTGGACAAATTGATAAGCACTCCGTTGCGAGGAACAAGAGTGCCAAAAAAGTGGGAAAGCCCTTGGACGGGAGCTTTGGCGCTCTTGTTCAAACTTTGACAAATCTTCTCCGAAATTATTGGTTTCTCAGAGTTGGGAATGATATCAATGGATTCTTATAATAGAACTGCATCATAAACATATATTATAGAAGTGCATCATGAAAGAAATTAAATTCAAACAAGATCGCCAAAAATCACGAACTTACCCGAGATATTCAATATCAATTGAAACTTAGCCAATATTTGAGTTTTGTTTTTACTGGAGCTATTCTGAACTCATTCTGATAAACCTACCAAAGTATATATCATCCACGGTCATTTAAATATCACCAAAAAGTATAATATCATATTATAATCCTCATAATTCTACGATAGCTGAAATGAATTTGACTCTCTCTTGTAGGAAAACAAGTTGACATATATACCAGTATGAACACAGATCATACAATAATTCGTAGATAGAATAATTATAGCATTCTGTGAAAACATAGAAGTACGATTTATTATTGAAATTTTGAAAAATCATATCTCCGAAAGTATTAGCTTGTTAGAGTTGAAAATGATATCAATGGTTGTTTATGGGGAAACTGTACCTTAGAAAAAATAGAATTTGAAATTTGTAATGTAAAGAAAAAAACTGTTCTTGTTACTCCGAAACCATATTGCCCAATAACGAACTTAACCGAGATATGTATCTCCCAAACCAACTTCTGATTTTTTTTTTTACAGTTTACGGCAATCTGATCAATACAAAACTTTACATGCATGTAAAGGTCATTATTCTACAATTTGATGCTAAATTTCAGATAGATCCCGTGTTCGGTTTCGGAAATATTCATAGAAAATGTTTTTAATAAAAATGGCTATAACTCTGAAACCACTTGTTAGAATTCGCCCATTAACGAACACATCTGAGATATCTACGCTCCAAACCTACCCTGCAAATGTCAATCCTCCAACTCCTTTCGTTCGAGAGTTATCGTGTTAAAAGGCCTGCCGAACATAATCGATTTCGACCATGGATTCTTGATCCGTGAGTCGAACCAAATCCCTTAAGACCATTTTCAGACAAGAATTCAAAAATTACAGACATTTGGACAAATGGCTATAACTCTGAAACCACTCGATGGATTTTTACCCATTAACGAACGTAGCCGGAGTATTCGGACTTCAAATCTACTCTGAAAACTCTGTTCCGAGGAACCAGAGCGCCAAAAACTGTGTAAATTCAGTGGAAAAAAGCAATCGAAATCTAATTTCCACCCATAGAAATTCATTAACTATAAATCCAACTTCTTAGGATTCTTTATGACTCTACCTCGATTCGTCTTCTGGGGCGAAAACAATCGAATCTCGTCTGCTTCCATAACCTCCTGGATCGCAGCTGCCATCTCACTCAGCTGCAAGTCGATGCCTGCAGGTTATTCCTGTATTGGTAGCATGTTTGACCGCTGTTACTAATTTGTCATATTTCGGATTGAAAGTCACAAGCTATAATCCGTCCGTTTATGTGTGTGCCAAAGTCGATCTTTTTGTGCGCAAATGATTATATTCGGCTGATGAAGAATTCGTGGTCAAATTCAATTCTGTCCATGTATCCGTGCCGTTCGTCACTCTGATAACTTGCTATTTTCAGGATAGGTTGCGCATCCGAATGCGACGGTTGAGTTCGCAAATGGGCATAATCGGCCAAACGGTTCCGGAGTTACACCCATCTGAAATATTGTTTTCTCAATTTCTCAAAAAGTACAGATCGAATTGAAGCTTGGTAATTAGTTGTAGAATGACGAGGCGCTTAATTTTTTCGAAAATTTTATATTTCAGAAACTATCTGTCAGATTCCGTTGAAAATCTGCACAAAGCTTCGAGCCGTCATTTTACAATCGAGTACCGAGTTTCAGTTCGATCGGCTTTGTATTTTGGCAGTTATTGTGAAAATAGTATAACGAACTGATATCTAATACTTTCATAATAATTTCAAATCTTGTAAATCTCAGAATTGAAGCAACACCTTAAAGGCCGAGATGTTAGCTTGCTTGCCTGCCGCGCAGGAGATCCTCGTGCGAATCTCTGCTGAATAAGTTGACTATGTTATTTATTTCAAAATTTGAATTCAGTTGATACCCAATGCATTTTTTCACGCGCTAACGCTAAAAAGACGTAATCATTAAAGGATACTCTGGTAGGTATACTCATCATTGAAAGTTTTTTTTTCTGGGTTTTCTCTCCCAAACTCTGAAAAATATCTATAAAAAAAAAATTAATTATTTTGTGATTTGCTTCTGCGTAAGAAACACAAGATATTTGTCAGAAGCAATCAATTGAACAATGTTGCCTAACAAACAACAACGAAACAACATCAACGAAGAAACAACTATATCGTAACGTTTCGGAGTCTATATCAGACTCCTTCGTCAGACGCTTAATGAAAATCTTTAGAATTATTTTGTTGATAGTTATTTTGTGAAACTCAAGAATTGTCACATTGACAATTCTTGAATTTCACAAAATAACTATCAATACATAATCAATACTTAATTTCTGTTGATGATGAGCCATCAGATGAAACGGAGCGGGTAATAGCTTAAGTTCAATATGCCAATTTTACGTTTTATGTTTCTGTTCTTGCATAGCAAATTACAGAGCATGTGCAATTTAACAGCTTTCATGGATCAATGGTTATGAATAAATAAATAGTTTCTGATTGATGGTTTTCTGATATATATCCCTCGAGAAATCTCCATTGTAACAAACTTATCCATTAATATTAGTTCCCCGATATACAACCAAACTTTTCCTTGCAATTACTATTCAATATTGAATATCAGGAAGTGATATACCATGCTGCTTTGTCGTATTTTTTATGTCCGCTAACTGCTATTAGTTTGCCACACTCATTAAATTACAGAGGAAGTTTGAATTCGTGGAGTGTGCATACCGCCAGCCTTAATTTTCTTCTTGTTTTCATTCCAAGTTCCGTAGAGTTACAAACTTTCAGGCCCATTTTATTTATTCGCGAACATTTTGTTGACTCTGGGGACGTGAATTTGAAATTGGGGCAGACTAGGTGGGGTATCGGTGTTAAATTCGCGATTGATACACAAGCATATTTAGCCTAGAAAAACCAAGACTGGAATCGACTTTATAGTATCCAATAAAAATTAAATATGCAGCACAGTACAGGGAGGCATAGAAGAGATGTTGGGAGAGACCTATATCCAGTAGTGGATGAATTCAGGTTGAAAAGGGTGTGGGTTTTCGACTGGTGGCATCGATTACCTATTGATTTTTATTGCAAAAAACGCTTCACCTTTAGCTCCAGCTCTTCGCTTTGAACTTTTCAATACAGCCAGCTAAAAGCTTGCTGTAGACGTGTGTGATGCCTGGCTTTGTACGACGTACAAAGAGATACGATGCCATTTATGATAGATGCGGCAGATGTGATCGAGAGGCACGTAGACGATTGCGTCATCTACCAGGGGGAACGAGAAGTGGCTTGGGATGAAGTAGATTCCGACAATAATCCCTTGCTAGTGACGGATTCACGATACTGATCGGGATCGTCTTCAACAAGATGGGAAATGGCTGGGATGTACACATATACACCTGTGACCATGCAGGTGAGCCATGTGAGGGAGCTCTGGAACTCGTGAGTGTGGCATTTAGCGGACCACCAGAGAAGAATACAAATCATGGCACATATTGCAATATTGCACAGTTAAGCAGTTCGTTGCCCACTAAACAATTTACATGCAAGGATCTTTAAAATGCCCAATACCAACATATAGCGGGGTTTTTAATATACAAGTCTAGGTTCAAACACTACTCGGGTAACTCTTGTCGACTACAAAATTTTGTGTTCTGATATATGTTTCCGAAAAGATCTCAGAAGATCTAATCAAGTACACAGAGAACTCAAACTGGAATATCTAGGTAGTAGGTTTATCTAGAATAATCTCTGAGTATTCATCAATTTAGTTACTAAATCTTCACTTCTCTCATACACCAACGTTTACACTCTCACTTATGATCACTTCTCTTGCGAAAATGTTGATCAATCATAGTCAATGTTAACCGAATCCAATGAAATTTTGCGGGTTTCTTGGTATTTGGATTCTTCTCTAGTCCACTGATACTGTATGAAATTTTTGAAACTGTACCTTTATATCAGTAAATGGTTCATATCTGGCTTTCCCTCTCATACTCTGAAAATATCTATAAAAAAAAATTGAACGAAACAACATCAACCGAAATTCTAAAATTATCAAGTTTCGTATTTCAGAATAACTGTCAACAATAAATAATTCTGAAGATTTTCGCTTGGTGTCTGACGAAGGAGTCCGATGTAGTCTCCGATACAAAATAGTTGTTTTCTCTTTGATGTTGTTTCGTTAAAAAAACACCCTGTATCAAAATTTCGGACAAATACGACGTTAAAAGAAAAACACCTGTAGGAAAATTTCAGACAAATACATTATGAGAATCCATCTAAGGTACCTATTTAGTTAATGCTTTTTTTGTAGCACAAATCACTTCAATCGCGTACAATTGTGCCGTGAGAAAAGAACACCCTGTATAGTAATGATTTATTCTCAATAATGTATGCCTCGAAAGTATATTTTTGAACACAATTGAATGACATTGTACGACTACGGCGCGAAAAACAGCAATTTGCCATTGACGTTAAAAGAAAAACACCCTGTTGATATTTTTATATTTATTCACATTTTAAACCTTCCCTGGATTTCCACAAATAATTCAAAACCAACATTTGCCAAATCAGTCCAGCCGTTCTCGAGTTCTAGCTAGACTAACGAACTGCTATTCATTTTTGGCGCTCTTTTTCCTCGGAACAGAGTGCTTATCAATTTGCCCAAATGTTTGTAATTTTCGAATTTTTGGCTGAAAATGGTCTGAAGCGATTTGGAGTTGGAGGATTGACATTTGCAGGGTAGGTTTGGAGCGTAAATATCTCGGACGGGTTTGTTAATGGGCGGAATCATAGTCAATGTTAACCGAATCCAATGAAATTTTGCGGGTTTCTTGGTATTTGGATTCTTCTCTAGTCCACTGATACTGTATGAAATTTTTGAAACTGTACCTTTATATCAGTAAATGGTTCATATCTGGCTTTCCCTCTCAAACTCTGAAAATATCTATAAAAAAAAATTGAACGAAACAACATCAACCGAAATTCTAAAATTATCAAGTTTCGTATTTCAGAATAACTGTCAACAATAAATAATTCTGAAGATTTTCGCTTGGTGTCTGACGAAGGAGTCCGATGTAGTCTCCGATACAAAATAGTTGTTTTCTCTTTGATGTTGTTTCGCTATTGTTTGTTAGGCAACATTGTTCTTTATATTCCTGCTGATGAATTTATTGTTTTACTAAGGCAGAAGTATTTTACAAAATAATACATTTTTCATTTTATATATATTTTTCGGAGCTTGGGAGAGAAAACCCAGAAATGAACTATTTGGTAATGAAAATACCTCCCAAAGTATCCTTTAATGATTACTTTTACTTTTATATGCTTGAATCTGTAAGAACTAATACTGATATACCTCCTACAGAATTGTTTTAATTTAACATTTATTCAAAACGCATTTTTTTACACCAATATAATTAGAATCAACAGCAACTTAAGGTCGAGACACACATATCCGCTCCGAGCACGCACCGCATGACGGGCGTCTCCAATTTTCCACAACGTTACCTATCCGCGTCCTCATAGTCCAACACACGGTGCGTGCTCGGCGCGGTATGTGTGTCTCTGGTTTTAAACTGTCCCTGTCCAGTGCAAGATAATAATTTTGATATCCGAATCACAATCAATATGTCATCCACTTTGCATCCGCAGCGCCAGGCTAATTTATGCTGGTTGTCAGATGTATCGATAAATAATTGTGATTCTAGCGCTTTCACGATTCGTAAAGATGATTTCTATAATGGTTTCAAGCAGTGGCGTCTCATGGGTAAAATAAGTGGGTATTCTGCATCAGAAGGTTCCGACTCGGTATAATTTATTTATTTATTCATCGTATGGCAATTCAGACACAGTAAGCTTGAAAGCTAATTTACACTTATAAGGTAATATAACATATTTAAGGTTCTCACAAGCAAATATCAAGTTGGTTAATATAATCTATCGACCCAGTGGTTGCCAGCAGGAATTCATCTGGTCTGCCGTTGTATGATCTCGTGGGACATTCCTCCGTGATGTGTTTATTCGTTTGCCCAAGTTGTGTAGGAGATATGCACATCTGTCATGCTGTGTTATACTTCTGTTAACTTATGTCTTCTCATTTCCGTGTATAATAAGTAGAGTGTTCAGAGTGGGCAGATATTGAGCTGCAGGGGGCCATTTCAACCGTTTTAAAATAATAAAAGACAGTTTTTTCAGTGTTTTTTTCCATAATCTTCATGATTTTCTTCACTTTATAATAAGATATATGCAACAGGTGATGTTTCCTGCTCATACAAAATGTTTTCCTGATCAACCCTGAATTTCCGTTTCTGAGAGAGCATTCAGAAGGAGACAGACACCTGCAAAAATTTTATTGATTTGATTCATCCGTTGAAGTAATATGGCTGATCAACATTGCAGCCGAAATCGTAAACCCCTAACCATTTATTCCCTAAAAATTACACCCCTCTGTTCATCGTGTATCCAATGAATTAAAACTGACACTTTCATTATCTGATCTGACTGGGGGATTAATGATGTGAGATACTGTGGGCACCCCTAGAGACGTGCAATTTTTATCCTCATAAAATTAAGCTGTATCGATAACTAAGCACTAAGCCTTTCCGAAATCTTGTCGTAACACGAATAGACACTGACGCGTTGCGGTCGGAGGTATTAATGATTACCAGATTTATTCGATATATGCATTTGAGTTTATATCTTATTTACAATGCTTAATTGCTTATTCATAAAATCACAATAGAAAAGAATGCTAACCGATTTCTGCGGATTAAATTTTTGACATTTTGAGAAATTAAAAAAAAACTGACTTCATGTTGATCAATTCGAATTCAATTATGTATTAATGAAAGAATGCCCCAAAGAGCACTGAATTCACGACAGTGATTTTTTTTATTATAAAGGGACAGAAAATACTTGCCCTAAGTTTCATAATATAATACTATGTTGTTGTCATATATGTTTCGGGTTTTGTCCCATATTTAAATAGGGAAATACATTTTAAATGTGCAGAAAAAAACTAATGTATCATTTCCTTAAATAATAAATACCTTTTCAATATGTGTGAGAATAGAACGAATTTTGAGATCGTTAGTTTCATAGAAATTTGTTTCGCTGCACTCTATTTGTTATCCTTCAATGATGCATATGAGCAATGCAAGTCTGCTAGTTTACATGTTTCTCCAATTGAATACAATATTATATAATAATTCGCAGATAATATCCTCATTTCCATCTAAAAGTGCTTAGTGCTTAGTGCTCGAAAAACCGAATTACTTTTATAAAGTGCTTAGTAATCGCAAACCTTTTGTGAAAATGCGGTGCTTTGTGCTCGAGGCTCGGGATCATTTTTATTGAGTGCTTAGTGCTTAGGCCTCGAAGCAATTTTCTTCAGTGCTCGGCACAACTCTGTGTATACCTCACAAATATAATTTTTAATACAATTGAATGAAATTTTACGATTGACGCGAAAAACAGCAAGTTGCAATTGACGTTAAAAAAACACCCTGTATCAAAATTTCGGACAAATACGACGTTAAAAGAAAAACACCCTGTAGGAAAATTTCAGACAAATACATTATGAGAATCCATCTAAGGTACCTATTTAGTTAATGCTTTTTTTGTAGCACAAATCACTTCAATCGCGTACAATTGTGCCGTGAGAAAAGAACACCCTGTATAGTAATGATTTATTCTCAATAATGTATGCCTCGAAAGTATATTTTTGAACACAATTGAATGACATTGTACGACTACGGCGCGAAAAACAGCAATTTGCCATTGACGTTAAAAGAAAAACACCCTGTTGATATTTTTATATTTATTCACATTTTAAACCTTCCCTGGATTTCCACAAATAATTCAAGACCAACATTTGCCAAATCAGTCCAGCCGTTCTCGAGTTCTAGCTAGACTAACGAACTGCTATTCATTTTTGGCGCTCTTTTTCCTCGGAACAGAGTGCTTATCAATTTGCCCAAATGTTTGTAATTTTCGAATTTTTGGCTGAAAATGGTCTGAAGCGATTTGGAGTTGGAGGATTGACATTTGCAGGGTAGGTTTGGAGCGTAAATATCTCGGACGGGTTTGTTAATGGGCGGAATCCATCAAGCGGTTTCGGAGTTATGGCTGTTTTCAGTAAAAATATTTTTTATGAATATTTCCGAAAACGACCACTCGATATATCTGAAATTCAGCATCAAATTGTAGAATCATGACCTTTAGAGGCATGTGAAGTTTTGTATTGATCGGGTTACCGTAAAGTGTAAAAAAAAAATAGAAACTTTTCAAATTTTGTTTCTACAATAACTCTCGAGCGGAATGAGCTCTGCAGTTGAAATTTTCAGAGTAGTTTAGGGAGATAAATATCTCGGATAAGTTTGCTATTGGGCAGAATAGGCTAGATGGTTTCAGAGTAACGCAAAATATTTTTTTTCAACAAATTTCAAAATAATTTTTTTTTTAAGATGCGGTTTCACCATAAAAATCCATTGATATCATTTTCAACTCCAACAAGCTAATACTTTCGGATATATGATTTTTCGAAATTTCAATAATGAATCGTACTTCTATGATTTCACAGAATGCTATAATTATTCTATCTATGATTTATTATATGATCTGTGTTCATACTCATACATGTCATCCTATTCTATAAGAGAGAGTCCAATTCATTTCAGCTATTTTAATTTGATTTCTTCCATGGTGCAGATCTCATTCCGATTGCTCATTTAATCTTTATAAATAAAATATTATTTGAATCGAATTTCCTTTATGATGCAGTTCTATCATAAGAATACATCTTAATATATATATTTCTTGTGTGCGTGTGTATGTGACTGAACTCCTCCTAAACGACTGGACCGATTTTGATGAAATTTTTTGTGTGTGTTCGTGGAGATTCGAGAATGGTTTAGATTTACTGAAAATGACGGGGAGAACCAAAGTTTTCATTGCTCACCATAATTATCCTTTCTTTGATGGTATACCTACCTGGCACCTCCGCCAATTTGCAACGCGATGTGTAACTTCGACTAGACCGATTTTGATGAAATTTTTTGTGTGTGTTCGTGGAGATTCGAGAATGGTTTAGATTTACAATTTGGTCTACTGGAAAATGTTTTTTCAATTAATTTCTTATTTATACGGAGTTGTTGATTTTGGAATGTTTTACATTAGATCCGGCGGATGGCGCTATCATCGCATTCAATTTTAGTTTGTCCCGACAGATGGTGCTACGATTAATTTGTTATTCAATTCATGTGCTGATTAAAATATTAAATGTAATTATTTTTTAAAGAGTTTTGAAGTGTGTATAAATAATTTTGTGAATTCAGATGTTTTTTTTTTGTAAGGAGTTTTTGATTTTGGAAAGTTTTACATCAGATTCGACGGATGGCGCTATCATCGCATTCAATATTATTCTATTTTAATTTTAGTTTGTCCCGACAGATAGTGCTACGATCAATTTGAATTGGAGTTGGCGTTAGGGTTGGAGTTGTCGTTGGCGTTGAGGTTTGCATTGACGTTGGAGTTGGAGTTCACGTTGGAGTTGGAGTTCACGTTGGAGTTGGAGTTCGAGTTGGAGTTGGAGTTGGAGTTGGAGTTGGAGTTGGAGTTGGAGTTCGAGTTCGAGTTCGAGTTCGAGTTGGAGTTGGAGTTGGAGTTGGAGTTGGAGTTGGAGTTGGAGTTGGAGTTGGAGTTGGAGTTGGAGTTGGAGTTGGAGTTGGAGTTGGAGTTGGAGTTGGAGTTGGAGTTGGAGTTGGAGTTGGAGTTGGAGTTGGAGTTGGAGTTGGAGTTGGAGTTGGAGTTGGAGTTGGAGTTGGAGTTGGAGTTGGAGTTGGAGTTGGAGTTGGAGTTGGAGTTGGAGTTGGAGTTGGAGTTGGAGTTGGAGTTGGAGTTGGAGTTGGAGTTGGAGTTGGAGTTGGAGTTGGAGTTGGAGTTGGAGTTGGAGTTGGAGTTGGAGTTGGAGTTGGAGTTGGAGTTGGAGTTGGAGTTGGAGTTGGAGTTGGAGGGCAGTACGAAGTCTGCCGGGCCAGCTAGTATCCATATAATTCTACACTCTGAGAAACCAATACTTTCGGAGATATAAATTGTCTGATTGAACAAGAGCGCCAGGAAGCTCCTGTCGACAGGGCTTGAACCAATTTTGTTATTAATATGATGAAATATTTCCGATTACGACAAATCTTGGAATCTTGGTTACCCTATATTATATCTGAATAACATATTATTTTACTCTGAACGTAACCATACGGGTGCCACATTTTTCAAAATATGTCCATAAGTACCATATTTAACCCGTCTCGACCCGCGATAGGTATTAATTATCGATTTAAATATTCTTTTGAACAAACTGCTCTTCCCTTATAAAAAGTGACCATAGACATGAAATTTCTAAATCATAGTGAAATTCGTTCGACTTCACCTCAAAAAGTATAAAGCGTTGTTCGAGTGTAATACAGTTGATTAGAATACTAATCGTTATAATATTACGATATTCGAGTCCCAATTTATTAAAACAAGTCCATAAGTTCCTTATTTTATTCGTCTGGACTCGATAAAGTACTAAGTCGATTTAAACAAATTGTTCCTGGCATATAAACATGCCATGACCATAGATATGAGAATTCTAAACCATTTATATATATATATATATATTTATATATATATATATATATATATATATATGACAGTTTTCTCTGTGCATGGCTTGTTTTATAACAAAGATTTATCATTGTTTCTGGAAAGTATAGAAATTCTTTTTTCAGGTAGTGATGTGGTTGACATTTCCCTGATTTTAGTACATAAATCTAGTGTTGGAAGTGCCATGGATTAATCAACTCCCCCTTGGAATAGAGATGGTATTTCAAGCGACATGAAATTGACATCCATTCTTCTTCTTTCATGGATAAAATTCTTCTTGTTCTATTCAGCAGCCTCCTTATCAGGTTAGTAGCAACTCATACATTTTCATCAAATACTTTCAAAATTCTTTGTACCTAGTCAAAACGTGAACCTTCGGTAAAACAGCTTGTGGTGTCATTCTACAAACCTGAATGATTGTGATTCAGTACTACTATACGAATACTGGAGAGAATAGAGTCCAATGCACAAAATGTTCGCAAACAATTGCACTTTTTTTCACATTGGTATATTCCCTTCAATCAAGATGATGGAATCGTAGTGTGATGTATTCACCAATAAATGTTATTATCAACCAAGATTATGAACGATCCAAAGGAAATTTGGGTTATTTGGAGATTAATATCGCGATTATATATTCGATTATATCGAAGACTGCGTAGCGTATACTCATATAATCTCAATCGATGAGTTCTTCCTACCATGCAGATATGTACATTGCAATATAGACTCTATATCTATACCCTCTATATTATAGAGGGTGATTTCTTACCAATGACACATCGGGCAGGGGTTAATAGAGGACCATATGAGGAGTGGGCACTCAAACATCTCTTATGCCTACTAGTGTCTGAAATACAGGGTGTTTTCTGAAAATCAAAGCATTTTCAAACCCCTATAAGTTCAGGACTTTTGAATCGATTTTGATAATATTTTGTAAGTTTATTGTATTTGAGACAATTGAAAGAATCCAAAAGCAAAATTTGAAAATGAAACAGGACCGTACTAGAAAACTAGAACTAATTTTTTACGTCCCGGTACCAAGACATCGCTCTGTAAATGTAAAAGAAAATTGTTGTCAGTTTCGTGAAGAGAAGACAAAGACCGGCAGGATACAAACGAATTTGACCATTGATTCTTGATCAGTGTTCTAAAAAACAAAGTATGATTGAATACAAAATGACCAATGAAATAACATCAGCTATCGTAGTATCGTGATAATTATTGGATATTATAATTTTTGGTCGATTATATAATGCCCTTGGATAATCCATATGATGATGGAAATATGTATATACTTTGGTAAGCCAATCAAATTGGGTTCAGAATATCTCCAGTAAAAACAAAACTGGAATATTGGGTAAGTTTCAATTGATATAAAAATTTCAGAATAGATTCGAGGAATGAATATCTCGGAAAAGTTCGTTATTGGGTAGAATCGGTCTGGTGTTTTCGGCTTAGCAATAATTTTTGACAATCTTGTTTTTTTTTGAACGACACTCTTTTTGAATTCAATTCCTTTTTAGTCCAGTAAAACTAGACAAAAAAAAACATAAGCTCCAAAAAATTCGCGTAGAGCTGAAAATTGGAAGAGATGTTCAATACATCATTAGAAACAAAATGCCAAAAGTCCCCATCGATCCCTCTTCTGAAAAAAGCTGTATTCAAGGTCAAAAGTGCGAAATTTTCATTTTTTCCGTTTTTCTCGAAAACGGTAATTTTTATCGAAAAAATAGTTCAGACCTAAGTTGTAGATTATACAATTCTCTACAAAAATCATTGAGACACTTTTTTTCGTACCATTCACTGTTCATAAGATATCGTCGTTTGAAAGTTTGAGAAATTCGTATCTTACGTATAGTGTGCACATATTTCCGCAACACCTATGAGGTAATGTATCGCCGCATTTTTTTTAACGTGGTTTCCCCGGTAGGCATACTCCACGATCTATTGTAATAGAGAAAGTATGAATAGATTTTGTTTTAATGTTAAAAAAAAACGGTACTATGGATCAAAGTGAAATGTCATTTTATTCTAAATTTTATTGTAATGAATAACTGTCTAGTTCAACTTCAACAATTATTTCTTCATCTTCACTTTTTTCTTCTTGTAAAATTTCTGTCTGCTGCTCTAAGAAAAGGGATGCATCAATTGTCTCTTCATTTATATCATAGATATTTTCCTCTATTGTATTTAACTCAATATTGGAGCAAGTCTGACCCTGACAATTGATACATACATGCGAAAAATATAGTCCCACTTTTTGACAGCCACAATTCTTACTACAATCCGTCTTACAATTACAAAAAATTGTATGAAGTAGTTTTTCCGGAGCAGGTGGGAGTGAGGTTTGGATTAGCTCTAAACAATCATCATTTAATTTCCAATCCCATTCTTGTGGATCCATCTCATTGCCTAGCCACACTTGAACTTGATAATATACTCCATACAAGTGTTGAAAGGCAGAAGCAGATGTTGGAAGCACAGAAGACAACTGTACTGTTGTATTCTTCCATGCAGATTTGACAAACCTCAAATATCTGTATTTGTCTATAGAATCATTGAAAATTGCTGATGTAGTATCGCAACCAGTTATTGCATGTAAAAATAAAATGTGAGCTTGACATTTTGGATATCGTCGGCGACACCGCAAAACCAAGTAACTGATAAAAATTCAAAAATGAGATTTCGGCGGTAATTATTTAATTGTATTTGTGAGTACAGGTGTGCAAATTCTTTTCAAAGAGTAAACAGACCCTGAGATAATCAATATCAAGTGGTTTGTAACTATTTTGAATTTAAACTAATTCATCAATCCAAAATTATGAAGTTTTTAGTGCCTTCTGAAAATGTTGGTTTTTGCAGTTACTTGGTTTTGCGGTGTCGCCGACGATATGCAGTCAGACTCTGAGATGAATATATTGTTGATTGTACTTGAAAATTTATTCTATAGACACTTACAGATATTTAAGGTTTGTCAAATCTGCATGGAAGAATACAACAGTACAGTTGTCTTCTCTGCCTCCAACATGTGCTTCTGCCTTTCAACACTTGTATCGAGATTATTATCAAGTTCATATGTGGCTAGGCAATGAGCTGGACCCACAAGAATGGGGTTGGAAATTAAATGATTATTGTTTAGAGCCAATCCAAACCTTACTCCCACCTGCTCCGGAAAAAATACTTAATACAATTTTTTGTACTTGTAAGACAGATTGTAGTAAGAACTGTGGCTGTCAAAAAGTGGGACTATATTGTTCGCCAGTATGTATCAATTGTCAGGGTCAGACTTGTTCCAATATTGAGTTAAATACAATAGAGGAAAATATCTATGATATTAATGAAGAGACAATTGATGCATCCCTTTACTTAGAGCAGTAGACAACAATTTTACAAGAAGAAAAAAGTGAACATGAAGAAATAATTGTTGAAGTTGAACTAGACAGTTATTTATTACAATAAATTGGCTGAAAATGGTCTCAAACGATTTGGTTCGACTCACTGATCAAGAATCCGAGGTCGAAATCGATTCTGTTCGGCTGGTCCGTTCCGGCTGCCGGCCGTAGGCACTATAACTCTCGAACGAAAGGAGTTAGAGGATTGAAATTTGCAAGGTGGGTTTGGAGCGTAAATATCTCGGACAAGTTCGTTAATGGGCGAAATCCATCAAGCGGTTTCGTAGTTATGGCCGATTTTAGTAAAACATATTTTCTATGAATATTTCCGAAACCAATCACTCGATATCTGAAATTTAGCATCAAGTTGAAGAATCATGACCTCCATACGCATGTGAAGGTTTGTAATGACCAGGTTACCGCAAAGTGTCAAAGAAAAAAAATTTCAAAATTAAAAAAAAAATTTCTACAATAACTCTCGAACGGAATGAGCTAGGCAGTTGAAATTTTCACAGTAGGTTAGGGAGATGAATATCTCGGTTAAGTTCGTTATTGGGCAAAATAGGCCAGATGGTTTCGGAGTAACGAAAAAAAAATTTTTTGTAAGCAACAAATTTCAAATTCAATTTTTTTTAAGATGCAGTTTTACCATTGAAATCCATCGATATCATTTTCAACTTCAACAAGCTAATACTTTCGGAGATATGATTTTTCTAAATTTCAATAATTAATCGTATTTCTATGTTTTCACAGAATGCTATAATTATTCTATCTAAGCTTCATTATATGATATGTGTTCATACTCGTACATTTCATCCTGTTCTATAAGAGAGAGTCAAATTCAGTTCAGCTATTTTAATTTGATTTCTTCCATGGTGCCGTTCTCATTCTCAGATTGCTCATTTAATCTTGATAAATAAACTATTATTTGAATTGAAGTTCCCTTATGATGCAGTTCTATCATAAGAATACATTGATATAATTCCCAACTCTGAGAAACCAATACTTTCGGAGATATAATTTGTCTGTTTGAACTGGAGCGCCAGAAAGCTCCTGTCCACAGGGCTTGAACCCATTTTATTATCATTAAAACAAAATCTTATCAAACTTTCCCTATTACAATAGATCGTGGAGTATGCCTACCAGGGAAACCACGTTAAAAAAATTGGTTCAAGCACTGACGTGAAGTCAGGAGCTTTTGCGCGTATGTTCTATTGTCCATTCTCCTGTATTGGACACTTTTAATCGAATTTACCATGGTGAATTCTATTGTCTATTCTCCTGTATTGGACAGCCTTAATCGAATTCACCATGGTAAAATCGATTAAGAGTGTCTAATACAGGAGAACAGACAATATAATTCACCATGGTAAATTCGATTAAGAGTGTTCAATACAGGAGAATGGACAATACATAGGCGCAAAAGCTCCGACTTCACGTCAGTGCTTGAACCAATTTTTTTCTCGTGAATTTAGGAGCTTTTGCGCGTATGTTCTATTGTCCATTCTCCTGTATTGAACACTCTTAATCGAATTTACCAAGGTGAATTCTATTGTCTGTTCTCCTGTGCCCCTGGCCACAGGGCTTTCTCAGATTTTTCATTTTCGCTTTCGTATTCTTTTCAGTGTCAAAAAGACCATAAGCTTGCAAATTATTATCATATTCGATTCAACAGTTTTGCTCATATATGGGTTTGAAAATTCTGTGATTTCCGGGAAATACCCTCTGTCTATGTCAGACAGTTTTAGGCCTACGATATGTTTGAGTGCCCATTGAATGTCCTCTATTACTCCCTGCCCGATGGGTCATTGGTCAGAAATCACCCTGTATAAGACTTCAACATTCAATCAGCCTCGCTTGACGCAATATACGACATCATCGATATTAACTATCAATATTTTACAAGTACCTACCAGCCAAAGAGAGGTTTCTCAATTGAGAGTTACCTCAATGTTAATTATAAACCCGAGACACGAATGTTACGCGTTCGTGAAGTAACTGGCAATTGAGAAACCGGCACTAAAGCAAAGCTTTCGAACCTGTAGTTCTCGGCACCCTTACAGGTTTACAAACCCTAATGGTTAGGAACTAGCTGGGCTCCACGGCACTCAGTTCGGGAACATTTACTCATTGAATCATGGATTAACATGAGAATCTTAAGGTAGCCGTTTGGTGTTCTGTATTTCTATTTCCAAGGCCACTCGGGAACGGTATGACATGAAGAGTTCAAATTTGGTGTTTAAACTCAAAAAGGATTGATGCATGATACGAATATTTCGAGCTTGATTGTATCCTGAAAATTTCATGTTTCCGCCTCGGTTCGACGTTTTTAAATGGAGACATTTTCAATCAACCCTTTTATATTTCTGAGCGTTATTCAGTCTGAAATCAGATAAGTATGACCATTTATTGTTGGGAAACATACCTTTCTGTGCTTGAATACTTGAACACATAGTCTAATGTACCTATATTTCCTCAAAATTTATTAGGGAATGTTGCCAGTATGAATGTATGAATGTCTTCATCCTATTTATTCGAAAAACATCGAATTCTGCAGTTAAGTTGCAAAAAAGCCAGAATGGCTAAGGAAAGGAATTAAAAAAACAAAATGTCAGTGTTTTTTCCTTATATCGAAAATATTTTTTCTTTCGAACGACTCGAGGATAGATCCTATAAAATACAGGAAAATCAATGATATCTGTTATATGTGATGGTGTGTCTGTCCATCGCAGAAACCACACCTACGGCCAGATTTGGAAGAAATTTGGTGTTTTTCAGTAGTTCAGAATTCCTTAAATTTTTTTCTGCGAATTCTAAATTAAAACAACTTTTTTCGGTCTTAGCCATTCTGGCTTTTTTCTTCGACAAGGTGTCTTAGAAGCAAAACCTCTAGTATTCATTCATGGAAGTGCCATAAGAATAACCACAACAAATGAATAACGAACATTTAAATGCGGATTTTAATATTTTTCGAATAAATAATGTAAAATTTTTGAAAGCACTGACGTGAAGTCAGAAGCTATTGCGGGAATATTCTATTGTCTATTCACGCCTCACATACCTTCACGAAATACCGAGCGAAATACTGCATGCAGATGAGTATGAATGAAGGAAGCGTTAACACTTAAAGAAAAGAACAGAATCGAATTTGAACTTGAATTCTTCATCAGTGAGCTGAACCTAATCATTTGAGATTATTTTTGGAGAATGTTTTGAAAATTACAGACATTTGGGTAAAAATGTTAGCATGCTTTTCCCTAGAACATGCGCGCAATAAGACAAACACACAATATTGGTTTGCATGGCAACATGTCCCAATAAATATTGGAGAAATATTCATAAGACAGGTTTTTTAAGTATCCACGAACAAGAAAATATTCATACGATGTATGATAAGTTGCAGCATAAAATAAAAATATCTAGGGTCACCCATGTATTGGAACAGTTTGGCAATGACAAGCGGATAGTCTGGAATAAAAATATCTATGGTGTTGTCGCCATCCGAATAGTTTGACAAGGTAAGCAAACGGTCCCCTTAATATGCTTACTATAGAAATAGGTAATTCTAATATTAAAAGAAAATTAAATGATTCCTAATAATTTCTCGTACACTGTTCTCCAGATATTCTTCATTGAATGGCTCTCCAATGTGAATCGACCATGTCACTCTTTGCCGATGACGTAAAGTTATATAATGACCCAACATCAAACTACGCTACTCTTCAAAAGGATTTGGATAACTTGAAAATCTGGTGCGATACATGGTTGCTTCCACTCAACATAAGCAAGTGTCACGTACTTCACATAGGCAAAAACAACCCTCGGTTACGTTACGGCATCGGTGGCGAACATTTGGCTCCCGTCTCCCAGATTGTCGATCTTGGTGTTACCGTTTCGGAGGACCTAAGCTGGTTAGCCCACATAGAACGAATCTCAGCTAAAGCAAAACAACTTACATACTTGTTCTATAGATCCTTCAGGGGCTATAATGACCGAACCTTTGGGACAATTTACAAAACTTATGTTCGACCTGTACTCGAGTATGCTGGTCCGGTCTGGTGGTGTTAGACGAAGGGTGCCGCTGAAATTCTTGAATCCACGCAGAGATGGGCCACCCGTATTCACTATGGTTTCCATCGACCTACGTATGAGCAGAGACTCTGTGCTATGGGGTTGTCATATTTTGAGGAAAGGCGTATGCGCGGAGACACCTAATTTTTGGGCGCATGTTCTAGGGGAACATCGTCCTATCATTTCGTCCAAATGTCTGTAATTTTCGAATTTCGAGCTGAAAATTGGCTAATAGACTAATTCGGACTCCCTGATCACGAATCCGGTGTCAGATTTTTGGGTGCCGTCCGGCCGGCCTTCCGGCCGTAGGCACGATAACAGGAGCACCGAAGGTCCTATCGACTTCAAACTTTCAGGGTAGGTTTCTGATCAAAATGCGACGGTTAAGTTCGTTAACGGGCAAAATCGGCCGGACGGTTTAGAAGTTATAGATATTTCAAATTTTGAGGTTATTTCCCTGATATTTCAGGAACTAAAGAAGATGTTGAATCGAAACTTGGTAGTCAGTTCGAGGATATAAACGCGCAACTTTTGGCAAAATTCTGTTATGATCGAAATGTTGGTAACTTTTAAAAAAATATTTCTTTTAATTTTTTCGAAAAAAAAATTTTTTTTTCGGGAACTATTCATCAGATTGCAACAAAAACTTGTACTAACGTCAATTGTAGTATTTTGCAACATTGTGCAAAATTTTGGCTCTATATGATTTCAATTTCTGGAGATATAAGACAAAATGTGTCAAATTTCCTGGGTCTCTCTCAGTATTTTCATCGATTATTCTATGAAATCTTTGAATTCCACCGAAAACAAATTCAAAGACATAAACATAAAGAATCAAGTCATAGTTTAGACGTCGAAAGAAGGACGATGTTGATCGACTTGAAAAGGTACCTATTTCAAGAAATGCAATAATGAAATGCTTAATTTATGGATATAATATTATCTAAGTATTGTTGGGATCGGGCAGTTGGAAAATTTTTTAATAAAAAAATTTGTACCGACGTTAAATCAAGCATTCTACACGAGTGTGCAAAATTTCAGTTCGATACGATCTCAATTCCAGAAGATATTGCTTAAAATTCACATTCCAGCGTGTTTTGACGTTCTATGGTCACAGAAAATCGTCACAAAAATCTATTTACCTCATTTGACGGCTGTTTGTCAAATCAATTAATTCCAATAATTGATGTCAGATTTCCTACATACCAAGTTCAAACACATTTTATTATATGGAAAACACTTATTATGATCACGTTCTACAGGAATTGATACTAAATAGAAGCTAGATGAAGATTATTGTAATGGAAAATTTGTGTTCCAGAATAATATTAAGGTATTCAACATGATACTGCTTTTTTTCTTTACTGGTCAGTACGGGCCACAAGGAAGATGAACATGCGCCCAATAGCTCCTGTCCACAGGGCTTGAACCAATTTTTTCATTTAGAGCCATGCAAGGTCACTTCGGTGACTGTATTCGCAATGTCTTCACTCTTAACACGAACAACCTACGAGGGCATGATTTCAAACTTAACCGGGAAAATTTCAAGTCCTCTCAGCGTCAATATTTTCTTCCCAACCGCATATTTCACAACTGGAATCGTCTGCCTGGCGAGATTGTCCGATCTTAGAAGAATACTGGATACTGCTTTTTTTAATTTGCCTTTTCATTACTTTCTTCTATACTGCTCTGTTTTTGTTTGTTTCATATTCAGTTCACATAGCCAATTGTACGTCAGTAGTATCTTTTTTTAATATTAATTCTCGAGTTTATAGGTTTATCCTCAACTCGGATCAATAATGTAATAAATAAATAAATAAATGTTATAAAATCTGATAAAAATCCCAGAAATGTATCTGTTATCTGTAATCTTTTATGAATCAGGCCCTAAACTAGAATCTCAGATAATCACGCTAGAATCCTCGAATAAAGGCATATGCATATGCAATCATTGATCAAACAACTTGAATTGCAGGATATTTATCTTTTGGGAATTAGATGACTAGGCTTACCATCTGTATTATTATATTTACCCTCAATAGTGAATAAAACTTTTAAATTATCTGTTATCCATATCATCAATACATTTATTTCCATACTGATTTGAATCTGCACAACCATTCTAAGGATTTCTCTCATATATCGAACATAATTTGATTTTGTAACACACATTCAATTGATAATTTTCTACACATATAACTCACGTGACTTCTGATTATTTCTTTCCCACTAGATCAGTGGTTCTTAACCGGTGGTCCGCGGACCACTGGTGGTCCCTGGAAGCACCCGAGGTGGTCCGCGAAGCCATCCTAAAAATATTGAGTAAGTCAAAAGCCCTATTCACTCTGCTCATCCTTTTTCTTCTATTCGCCGATAGATGTACGAACAAGTGTACGAGTAACCAATTTTATGGTGTAAAAAATTTAATAAAGGCCCTATCCTAATGTACAACGATATTGAGGAACAAGTAAGTGATAAGATAAAGTGAAGTAATCATTATGCTCTGCAATGTGATGAATCCACCGACATTTCACAATTGCCAATTACTTGTATTTGTTCAATTACTGCATGACTACTGTTTTCCAAATAACTGGAAACGACTTTGCAAGGTGTTGATGTTATGGATGAAATAAGTCGATTTTTTGAGGGGCATGGTCTTCACTGACAATTTGACGGGATTTATAGAGATGGTGCTTCTTATATGCTTGGTTCCCGCTCTGCATTGATAAAAACGAAAGTTTGCAATATAAACACATTCATCTTCAAGTATTGGCTGCTCCCTTCCAGAATTCATGAATACTGCGCTGAAAACAGCGATAGAATATTTTAACTTTATCCAAAAATGTTCAATGAATACTGGTCTCTTGGAACAATTGTGCTCTGAAATTAGGTGTGAACACGTAAGTCTGCTTTTCCACACAGTGATGCGTTGGTTGTATGATCTTAGAGAAAGAGTGAATATTTATTCAACTCTTAAGGAAATCAAAGAATTGCTTAATTGATTCTGCGAGTCCAACTTTCGACTAACCCTTGCTTATTTAGTATTTTGCTCAAATAAACGAATTGAAGCTTCAACTGCAAGAGTCTGGAAATTCGAAGTTTCACTGTATGGGCAACATATTTGCATATGAAGAGAATATCAATGCTTTTAAAAATTGAGTTATTGATGTACAAGATCACATTGGAATCAAATAATTGGGGAACACAATGCCAAGTTAAAAGAAGAATAACAAAAAAACATGATACTACATTTAACAAATTTGAAATTTCCGGACTGCGAAGACATAGGCATTCTGAAACTAGTTTGCAATCCTTTATTTCTCAAAGTTTCTGAGGTTCTTGATGAAATTGAAGGAGAATTGACAACTTGAAAGATATATTTGAGACAGGAATAAATCTTGAAAATTTTTGTAGCCAGAAGCAATTTCTTTCCCAATGATTCATGATATTGCTATACGTTATTCAACTGAGTTTCCATCGACATATTTATGTGAGAAATTATCTCACCATCCTATACCAGAAAGCTTCAGCAGCTGCCACGAGCTCAGTTTCGAGTAATTGTGTCACTGCTGACTTGTCCATGCGGTACAATTGGTATTTGTACCGACAGTACTGCCGTCAGGTCACTGTCGGTACAAATACCAATTGTACCGCACTACCGCATGGACAAGTCAGCAGTCCCACCATTACTCGAAACCACAGAACCTGCATGTTTCGTCTGTTGACTTGTACATGCAGTACAACTAGTATTTGTAACGACAGTGACCTGACGGCAGTATTGTCGGTACAAATACCAATTGTACAGCATGGACAAGTCAACAGACGAAACATGCAGGTTCTATGGATCGGAAATGGAAACTGCCGAACAAATAATTTGCAAATGTCCAGAGCTGGCAAGCCTAAGAATTTTACATATGGATGAGCCAGTTCTAAAACCTGACGACGTGATAGCCCAGGGGTCCTTAGGATATCATCAGGTATATGTTAACACCATTGACAATGTCCTTAGGATTGAATATGTAAGGTAATAGAACAAAAGATCGTTTCAGTCGCAGTTCTGAAGGGCTGGAGCAAGCCTCAAGACCCCGTTTCAATAATAATAATAATAAAAATATGTGAGCACGGGATCTCGACGCTTTTGATAATGAAAAACAAGCACCAAAATCGGCTGGATGCCGTTGCAGACTTGCATTTGATTTCAAGTGGCACTGAACCAAGGATTCAACTGTTACTTAAGACATGTAGTCCCAAATATCTCATTGAAATAATGCATTCATCTCTGTAATATATAATTTACTTTGAAACAATTTAAATAAAATATTATCTATGTTTCATATAATGATGAATAGAACCACCTTCTATTTATTTAGATTCAATATATAGGTATATATTTATCGACTTTTTGAAGATAATATTACCTTCAAAAAGTCGCTGGTCCGTGACAAGAAAGAAATTTTGTTGAATGGTCCCTCATTATGAAAAGGTTAAGAACCACTGCACTAGATGAATCATAAGTTTGTAGTATTCAGTCTTTTCGTCGAACGATAAATAAATTGAACACTTCACAGTGAAATATCAATTATCATTCCACCTATTTAACCCAATTATTGTTGACAAGAAATTTCTTATAATTACAATTTAGCTCAAATGTAAGGAACTACGGAACTATGTAAACATAAACAAATGAAATACTAGATAAATTAGAATATACAGTTATAATTATTACATTACTGTGCCTGCCTCGGTTAAATTAGATTGAACCCGAGGTTGTCAGATTATTTTCCTTGATTGACTAATTGACGGTTTTGATGAAGGTTTTTCTTATCTGAGAACCTTGGGTTTTGAGAACATCGAAAAGCTTTGAAAGTCCCGAATTCCGTTAATCAGCTCGTTAAACTTTATAGATAATTTGGTTAATTATGAACTAAACGTATCTACGTGGAGCCTTCCGCAAATATAATATGTCTAGACTCTATGCTAACTATGGAGTTCGGTCATAGACTGATATAGATTATTATTGTTGTTGTTTATAAGAATATTTAAGGAATGGGAGAATAGGCTATGATGGAATTGTGTATAATCTTATAGTGTATATTGAATGAAAACTTGCAGTGACTGTTTAATGTTCAGGAATAGTGGAACATTGTTTTTTGCAAATGATGCATTAAGATTATTAAAAACCATTTCATAATACTTGAGTGAGTTTTCTTGAAAAATTTCATTGAATTTTGTGCATTAGATGGTGAAGCTTTCAGATAATTATACAATAATAGTAGAGTTCACAAGGCATGAAAAGAGCTCTAAAACAGATTTTCGTGGGACCTTCATTGCTAAAATGTATAGACCACTGGGTATCATTCTCCATACCCTTACAATGCAAATTCAACTGGTCGTCAAAAAATCGTCGTGTGCAGGAAGGGGTGGGGGGCATTTTTGCAAAAATTGACAAAATTTTTTTTTCTGTTCATGGTCATCTATATTAGGTGAATATCACTCACACAAATTTCTGTTGAAATATACGATTCAGAAATATTTTTTATTAATTGTCAAAAAAGGCGGATACAATGCTCTTAAATGGAATTCCTTAAGATATAACCGCTTGCCCTGAACACCCATATTAACTATTATGTTCCGCTCGGTTTTACTCGAGATCTGCTAGGATTATCGAAAAAATGCTTTATATGAAAGGTCTCCTCCGAAAACCAACGATTCAGATGATTCTTTCAAAATTGCAATAGCCAGAACAGTTTCCTCACAAAATAAGAAATTGTGTTATTAACTCCCATTAACCGAAACCGAACCTGGAGACGCTAGTAAGGCGCAATTTGTTGCGTTAGTCCATGTTAGTGGCGACCTTATGGATTTGAGCTTTGATCTATGCACATAAGGTTCGTTATATCTATCCGACCAACTTTACAGTACTATTCCTGCGTGTATTCAGAACGCACATTTTGAAGATATTGTTTAAATTCCTTAATTTTTTATATGAATGAGAATATTTACTTATAATTCATAGATAGTTGATTTAATTTTGTTAATTCGTAAATAAATATGCAAATATGCGAGTTCAAACTTATATTCATTACTTCATAAATCAATTTTGTGACGTAATATTAACACATTTTTGAAATCATCGCTCATTCTCATTAGTAGTTTCAAGATTTCCTGAATCATAGACCAAAAATCTGGAAAAGAATTAAGAAGGTATATAGTTGGTATATCTATGATACTAATGGTGGGTTTCACGAAGCTTTGACAGCTCTTAATTGCCGAATTAGTGCGATTCTATGTCGATTTTCAGTTCATTTTTGATACAACCATCGAATTAAATCCACAATTAAGCTAATCGAAGCTTCGTGAGGGTCTAAATATTTCCTACATGTCATGATTCATCTAATTCAACTATCACTATCAGATGAAGAATCATCAAGGAAAGGAAGATTTGAAAAATTTGAAGTACTAGTATTTGCACATGTTTTTTGGGCCATACATTTGCAGGAGCCAATACACGGAATTTGTTTTCTTTTACAGGAACACATTGATCCTGTGCAATCTGAAATGAGAATTTCCATTTCATAAAGAATATTTACGGATCTGATATTCGATATAATATTTACCTTTCCTACGACTGCAGTTGCTAAGGATAGATGTTTCCTTAGGTAGGATTGGCATCGTCGTTAATTTTGGCAGAAGTTTTCCATTTTCTACATACCACCCACTAAATATTGGATCCGGTAAAGATGGTCATGGTACATTACCATTGATCCAAATATTTGTTTGGTAATGGACTCGAAGGCTGTGTTGTCTCAAACTATCCAATGTTGGAGGTAATTTACTTATGGATCTTGAAGAAGCTATAATATTCCCCTGAGCCTGTTGATACATTTCACATTTTCGTTTGTCGTATACAGACAGATTACAAATTCAGCAATATCATTGAATACTTTCAAACATGGCACCGGAAGTACATGATGAATTCAAAAATAGGAATTTTGTCATTAAATGTTTTATTGGGAATTTTAACCAACTGTCTGTAGATCAGGCGCTAGAGCATATCAACAGAAACTCCAAAGCTGCAGGAGGAATAGTGGGATTAACTAAAAATAGTACTAGAATGGATGAATGGTTCTTGAGTTACAACATTATTGGTATGAAGTTAGTCACATTTCGCTCATCTTTGCATCTTCATTCGGTCAAAATGTCGTAGAAGGTAAAAAAAGAATGAAAATTGATGAAGATTCTGTGCAGATACTGCAAAGAGAACTTTCAAGATTTTGAGAATTTGAGAGAAGAAGTATTCAATGATATTGTTGAATTTGTAATCCATCTGTACACGACAAACGAAAATGTGAAATGTATCAACAGGCTCAGGGAATACTATAGCTTCTTCAAGATCCATAAGTAAATTACCTCCAAAATTGGATAGTTTGAGACAACACAGCCTTCGAGTCCATTACCAAACAAAAATTTGGATCAATAGTAATGTACCAAGACCATCTTTACCGGATCCTATATTTAGTGGGTGGTATGTAGAAAATGGAAAACTTCTGCCAAAATTAACGACGATGCCAATCCTACCTAAGGAAACATCTATCCTTAGCAACTGCAGTTGTAGGAAAGGTAAATATTATATCGAATATCAGTTCCGTAAATATTCTTTATGAAATGGAAATTCTCATTTCAGATGGCACAGGATCAATGTGTTCCTGTAAAAGAAAACAAATTCCGTGTATTGGCTCCTGCAAATGTATGGCCCAAAGAACATGTGCAAATACGAGTAGGTACTTAAAATTTTTCAAATTTTCCTTCCCTTGATGATTCTTCATCTGATAGTGATAGTTGAATTAGATGAATCATTACATGTAAAAAATTTTTAGTCCCTAAATATCATAGATACCAACTATATACCTTCTTAATTCTTTTCCAGATTTTTGGTCTAGGATTCAGGAAATCTTGTTACTACTAATGAGAATGAGCGATGATTTCAAAAATTTGTTAATATTACGTCATAAAATTGATTTATGAAGTAATGAATATAAAAAATTTAATGCTTGTGGCTTTTACTTGATGCAAATCCATATTAACTCAATGAAAAATTATATACGATTTACACTTATTTATTCAATATTGTGACGCGTTTCGTCGACACAGCGACTTCATCAGACTACATCATACTAAATTCTTGTATGATGTAGTCTGATGAAGTCACTGTGTCGACGAAACGCGTCACAATATTGAATAAATAAGTGTAAATCGTATATAATTTTTCATTGAGTTAATGAATATAAGTTTGAACTCGCATATTGGCATATTTATTAACGAATTAACAAAATTAAATCTAATATATATGAATTATATGTAACATTCTCATATATATAAAAAATTAGGAATTTAAACAATATCTTCAAAATGTGTGTTCTGAAGGCACGCAGGAATAGTACTGTAAAGTTGGTCGGATAGATATAACGAACCTTATGTGCATAGATGAAAACTCAAATCCATAAGGTCGCCACTAACATGGACTAACGCTACAAATTGCGCCTTACTAGCGTCTCCAGGTTCGGTTTCTGTTAATGGGAGTTAATAACACAATTTCTTATTTTGTGAGGAAACTGTTCTTCCTATTGTAATTTTGAAAGAAGCATCTGAATCGTTGGTTTTCGGAGCAGACCTTTCATATAAAGCATTTTTTCGATAATCCTAACAGATCTCGAGTAAAACAGAGTGGAACATAATAGTTAATATGGATGTTCGGGGCAAGCGGTTATATCTTAAGGAATTCCATTTAAGAGCATTGTATCCGACTATTTTGACAATTAATAAAAAATATTTCTGAATCGTATATTTCAATAGAAATTTGTGTGAGTGATAGTCACCTAATATAGATGACCATAAACAGAAAAAAAAAATTTGTCAATTTTTGGAAAAATGCCCCCACCCCTTCCTGCACACGACGATTTTTTGACGACCAGTTGAATTTGCATTGTAAGGGTATGGAGAATGATACCCAGTGGTCTATACATTTTAGCAATGAAGGTCCCACGGGGTGACACGATAGAGCCCGGTTTGAACTCTACTATAATGAATCCATTAAGGGTTTCTGTGTTCAACAGGTAGCAGGCAGGCGTATATTAGCACATTGTGAAATCTTTAAACGCTTATAACTATTCACCTGAGCCCAATCTGGAAAAAGGGAAGGAAAAAGTGGTTCCATCTGAGAAGAGGAATCTTTGGTTAAAATTAATGAATAACTCAAAGACTCACCGTGTATACAGGGTCCGAGGCCGCCACACCGACATGGCCAAGGAGGGAATCAGTTACCTTTAGGGTGTCACACTTCCTGTTGTTAAACTGTCCTTTGCCTCTTCTGATGGAAGTTATGGATGGTTTGAGCCAGGGGTGAGTTTTCTTATGTTCCAAATATTTTGGAGACCAAATGAGAACAATGAAATTTGACGATTTGAGTAAGCAGCTCGAGTACTCTGAAACCCCGGTGGAATAAGTTTTTGAACTTTTTAAAATGAATGATTTTTTTTCCATGGTAACGTACTAGTAGTAAACTAGATTCTAAAACTGCGATCTTTTTAGCTTTCATTTGGTGTATCGTTCACACTTGGGGCTCAAGATGTTATAAAAAGAATGTCACGAACACACAATATTTTCGATAACGGGGTAGAGCACTACATAAATGGGGTCTATTCTCGACCATTCGCAATTTGCACGATCGTTCGCATCTGCCGTCTTTGCCATAGAGATGCGCACGATCGTGCAAATTGCGAATGGTCGAGAATAGATCCCCTGAGAGGCGTTTTTGCGCATACGAATATGTTCTGGGGAGCATCGTGTTATGATTTTGCACAAATATCTGTAATTTTTGAATTTTTCGCTGAAAATAAACTCAAACGATTGGGTTCCACTAGCTGATTAAGAATTTGTGGTCAAATTTCATTCTGTCCAGCCGGCCGTACGTTGCCACGATAACTTTAGAACGGAAGGAGATAGCGACTTGAAATTTTCTGGATAGGTAGCCCATCCCAGTACGATGGGCATTTAATGGGCAATTAATGGGCATAATCGGCCTAACGGTTTCCGAGTAATAATTTTGTTTTCAACCAATAGAAGTCTGATCGAATTGAAACTTAGTGAGTAGTTGTAGGATGCAAAACTTAGCACGCTTGTGAAATTGTGAGAATCGTATCAGTAGAAAATTTTAAAAAAATTATCAGAAAATATTATTTATGTCACCGTAACCGGAGAAGAGAGAGAAATAGCGACTTGAAATTTTCGGGTAAGGTTGTACATGTGAATGGGACATTTGAGTTTGTTTATATGTATAATCGGAAAAACGGTTTTGGAGTTATACCCATCAGAAATTTGGTTGTTATTACCTCAATAACTCGAAAAATATAAAACCGATCCAATTCAAACATAGTTGTCAGTTGTAGAATGCCATCGCGACAATTCTTGCAAAATTTCATGAGGATCGTATTACTCGAACATTTTAAAAAATCATTCAAAAAAATTATATATATATATATATCAGAAACTATTCGTCTGACATCGCTGAAATTTTGCGAGAGCCTTCAAAACCTAACTCTACTGCCAAATTCCAAGTTTGAACACGATCGGATCTATATTGTTGGGAGATCCGAGGAGCCTTGTGTGAGTTCAGTAGCTGGATGGGTGACCGTTGCCGATAACTTTCGAACGAAAGGAGATAGGGACTTGCAATGTTCAGGGTAGGTTGCACATCCCAATGGGAGAGTTAAGTTCGTTTACGGGCATAATCGGTCCGGAATTATACCCACCTGGAATATTATTTCCTCGATAATTCAAAAAATATAGACTCGATCGAATTGAAGCTTGGTAACTAGCTGTAGAATATCGGCATAAAGGAGTGTGTAGAATTTTGTGAGAACCGTACCCCTAAAACATTTTTCAAAATTACGAAAAAATAAATTGGTTCAAGCACTGACGTGAAGTCAGGAGCTTTTGCGCGTATGTTCTATTGTCTATTCTCCTATATTGGACACTCTTAATCTAATTTACCATGGTAAATTATATTGTCCATTTTCCTGTATTGGACACTCTTAATTCGAATGTACCATGTTAAATTCTAATGGTTAATTCGATTAAGAGTGTCCAATACAGGAGAATGGATAAAGAACCAATTTTTTTTTCATAATTTGCGGATACGAAACATACCCTGAAAATTGCAAGTCCCTATCTCCTTTCGTTCGAAAGTTATCGAGGCTACGGTCACCCATCCATATACAAAACTCATACAAGGCTGCTCGAATCTCCAACAATATACATCCGATCGTGTTCAAACTTGGAACTTGGCAGTAGAGTTAGGTTTTGAAGGCTCTCGCAAAATTTTAGCGATGTCGGACGAATAGTTACTGATATATACAATATTTTTTCAATTAGTTTCAATGATTTTTTTAAAATTGTCTAGTAATACGATCCTTACGAAATTCCGTAGAAATTTTCGCGTTAGTGTTATACAACTAATAATGTTTGAATTTAATCGGTTCTGTATTTTTCGAGTTATTGAGGAAATAACAACCAAATTTCAGATGGTCATGACTCCAGAACCGTTCGGCCGATTATGCCTATAGACAAATTGAAATGTTGCATTCAGATGCACAACCTGACCTGAAAATTTCAAGTCGCTATCTCTTTCCGTTCTCAGGTTATCGTAACATAAAAAATATTTTTTAATATATTTTTTTTAAATTTTCTAGTTATGATATTCTCACAAAATTTCACAAACGTGCTTATGTTCATATTCTACAACTATTCACCAAGATTCAATTCGATCGGATTTATATTGGTTGAAAATAAAATCATTACTCGGAAACTATTGGGGCCGATTATGCGCATTAACGAAGTTGTCAGTCGTATTGCGATACCCCACCTACCATGAAAATATTAAGTCACTAACTCATTCTGTTCTCAAGTTATCGTGGCAACGGACGGCTGGCCGGACGTCTAGATTTCTTCATCGGGTAGTCGAAGTCAATCGTTTGATACCATATTCGGCAAAAAAATCGAGAATTACAGACATTTGGGCAAAATGATAACGCGATGACCCCCAGAACATACGCGCAAAAATTGGTTCAAGCACTGACGTGAAGTCAGTAGCTTTTGCGCGTATGTTCTGTTGTCCATTCTCCTGTATTGGACAGTCTTAATCGAATTCACCATGGTGAATTCTATTGTCCGTTCTCCAAAACAGGAGAACGAACAATAGAATTCACCATGTTAAATTCGATTAAGACTGTCCAATACAGGAGAGTGGACAATAGAACATACGCGCAAAAGCCCCCGACTTCACGTCAGTGCTTGAACCAATATTTGGCTTCCCATTACCATATTGAATTTCTTTCTTTTGCGAGTGTCATTAGTAACCATAGTCTCCATATTTTCAAGATATTGAGAAGTATACATGTGTTTCAAAGATGGCTAGTCATCTCACAACTTCCAAATCTTTAATGTGATAGCCTGTATACTTTGTTATCTTTGAAATCTACGACAAATTTTAACGCTTTATTTTAAGTTTGTGAGGAGAACTTTTTTTATTTTTCGGCAAACGGTGAGTAGATGCAGAAAGTGACTTCAAGCAAACGGAGGTCATTTCTAGCAACTTATATGAGATTTTTTGTAATATTTCATTTAATAATTGAATTCTTGCTTGTTAGCATAAAACGTATGCATTCCACAAATAAGAAATATTCTGTGTCCATGATATTTTATTTTTACAAGCCTTGAAAATACACCTATATGCCTAAAAAATAAATCAAAAACGGCTGCTTAAATAAAAAAAGTTCTCCTCACAAACTTGCGTTAAAATTTGTCGTAGAATTCAAATATGAGAAAGTATACAGGGTATCAAAATGAAAATTTGGAAGTTGTAAGATGACTATCCTTTTTTGCAACACCATGCGTATACTTCTAAATATCTTGAAAATATGGAGACTATGGTCCCTAACGAAACTCGCAAGAGAAAAAATTTCGATATAGTAATGGGAAGCTGGAAAACACCCATCTGTATGTAGTTATGTACCCCGTTATCGAAAATGTTGTGTGTTCGTGACATTCTTTTGAGAACATCTTTGTAACCCTTTGTAGTCCCAAGTGTCAACGATACACCAAATGAAAGGTAAAAGATCGCAGTTTTGGAATCAGTTATTATTATTATGTTACCGTGGAAAAAAATAATTTCTTTTAAAAAGTACACCCAACCCCTACCATTTGTTTTAGTGGGGGTTACAAAAACTTATTTCGCCAGGGTTTCAAAGTACAGGAGCTGCTTGCTCAAACCGTCAAATTTCATTGCTCTATCTCGAATGGTCTCTAAAATATTTGAAAAATAAGGAAACTCACCCCTGGCTTAAACCATCCATAACTTCCATGAGAAGACCCGGAGGACAGTTTAACAACAGGAAGCGTGACACCCTAATGGTACCCCATCACCTCCTTGAATGTGTCGGTGTGGTAGCCTCGGACCCTGCATACACTCAATGATATTACTATATATACTGTTTTTGCTCGTATGTTCCGTTATCATTTTGCCCAAATCTTGGTAACTTTCGAATTTTTCGACGAAAATGGTCTTAAACGATTTGGTATGACTCCCCGATGAAGAATTCGAGGTCAAATTTGATTCTGTCCGGCAGTCCGGCCGTTGTCACGATAACTTGAGGACGGAAAGAGCTAGCGACTTGAAATTTTCAGGGTAGGTGGCGCATCCTAATACGACGGACATGTTCGTTAATGGGCATAACCGGCCCAATAGTTTCCGAGTAATAATTTTGTTTTCAACCAATATGAGTCCGATCAAATTGAAACTTGGTGAATAGTTTGATTTTAAATTTTCAGGTTAGGTTGCGCATCTGAATGCAACATTTGATTTTGTCTATAAGCATAATCGGCCAAACGGATTTGGAGTTATACCCATCTGAAATTTGGTTGTTATTTCCTCATTAACTTGGAAAATATAAAACTGATCCATTTCAAACATGGTTATTAGTTGTAAAGTGGGAATGCAAAAGTTGTTGCGAAATTTCGTGAGGATCGTATCACTAGAAAATTAAAAAAAAATCATTGAAAAAAATTCTATGAATCAGAAACTATTCATCTGATATGGCCGAAATTTTGTGAGAGCCTTCAGAACCTAACTCTACTACCAAGTTCCAAGTTCGAACACGATCGGATCTATATTGTGTAAGATCCGGGCAGCCTTGTGTGAGTTCAGTAGCTGGATAGGTGACCGTTGCCTAGACAACTCTCGAACGAGAGGAGATAGGAACTTGCAATTTTCAGGGTAGGTTGCGCATCTGAATGGGTCAGCTAAGTTTGCTGTTGGCCATAATCAGCCCAACGGTTTCGGAGTTATATCCATCTGGAATATTATTTCCTCGATAACTCAAAAAATATAGACTCGATCGAAATAAAGACGTGTGTAAAATTTTATGACAACTGTATCGCTAGAAAGTTTCAAAAAAATTACGAAAAAGAAAATTGGTTCAAGCACTGACGTGAAGTCAGGAGCTTTTGCGCGTGTGTTGTATTCTCCATTCTTGTGTATTGGACACTATCAATCGAATTTAACATGGTCCAAGCACTGACGTGAAGTCAGGAGCTTTTGCACCATGGTAAATTCGGTTATGGGTGTCCAATACAGGAGAATGTACAATAGACCATACGCGCAAAAGCTCCTTACTTCACGTCAGTGCTTGAACCAATTACGAAAAAAAATTGTTTCAAGCACTGACGTGAAGTCAGGAGGTTTTGCGCATATGTTCTATTGTCCATTCTCCTGTATTGGACACCCTTAATCGAATTTACCATGGTGCAAAAGCTCCCAACTTCACGTCAGTGCTTGAACCATGGTAAATTCGATTGAGAATGTCCAATTCATGAGAATGGACAATAGAACATACGCGCAAAAGCTCCTGACTACACGTCATTGCTTGAACCAATTTTTCAGTTAAATTTAAAAAAAATGGGTTCAAGCTCTGTGGACAGGAGCTTTCTGGCGCTCTAGATCAAACAGACAAATTATATCTCCGAAAGTATTGGTTTCTCAGAGTTGGGAATTACATCAATGTATTCATTTGATAGACCTGCATCATAAAGGAAATTCAATTCAAATAATAGTTTATTTATCAAGATTAAATGAGCAACCACGAGAATGTGAACTGCCCCATGGAAGAAATCAAATTAAATCTGGCCAATTTTGCCCAATAACGAACTCAACCGAGATAATCATCTCCCTAAACTACTCTGAAAATTTCCTGGACTACCTAGCTCATTCCGTTCGAGAGTTATTGTAGAAAAACTTTTTTTAAATTTTCAAACATTTTTTTTGACACTTTGCGGTAATCTGGTGAATACAAAACTTCACATGCGTATAAAGGTAATGATTCTACAATTTGATGCTAAATTTCAGATATATCGAGTGATCGGTTTCGTAAATATTCATAAAAAATATTTTTACTAAAATCGGCCATAACTCCGAAACCGCTTGATGGATTTCGCCCATTAACGAGCTCGTCCGAGATATATTACGCTCCAAACCCACCTTGCAAATTTCTATCCGCTAACTTCTTTCGTTCGAGAGTTATCGTGCCTACGGCCGGCCGGCCGGACAGAATCGGTTTCGACCTCGGATTCTTGATCAGTGAGTCGAACCAAATCGTTTGAGACCATTTTCAGCCCAAAATTCTAAAATTACAGACACTTGGGCAAATTGATAAGCACTCTGTTCCGAGGAACTAGAGCACCAAAAAAACAAGTTTCGCATGACAATTGCCCAAAACAGGTTTAAAGGACCTACAAATAGTAGATATCCCATAAAACATGTATGAAAGAAGAGAAGTAATAATGAAAAATTACCTTGTAATCGATCAAAAATTTCCTGATCTACGTTCATCAAATTTTCTCCTCCTCGAACTATATAATTATGCTTTCAATATTTACGTTATATTTTCAAACATTTTTGGGTGAGGACCCCGTTGCATCGCTAAAATACGAGTATTTCAACCCCAATATTTTTGAAGTTATAATATTCCCTTCCGTCAGTCCCGTCATAAATTGAGAGAACTGAGCATTCTACGTCTATGGAGGAAAAGCAGTCTCACTACTCCCAGATCTCTTACTTCATGTTCCGTTCCGAAATGTAAGACTTTTCTGAGAAAAACTAATTTCGGAGCAAACTACTGAGATTTTTCTCACTTCGCTCACAATTCTTCGATTGATTAGATAATGTCATGTCTCAGGAAAATAAGTTGACATTATGACAATGCATACATAGAATAATTATATCATTCTGTGACAACGTAGAAATACGATTTATTATTGAAATTTTGAAAAATCATATCTCCGAAAGTATTAGCTTGTTAGAGTTGAAAATGATATCATTGGATTCTTAAGGTAAAACTGCTTATTGAGAACAATTTAATTTGGAATTTGTTCTGTAAAAAAAAAATTATTTTTGTTACTCCGAACCATCTGTCCGATTTTGCCCAATAACGAACTTATCCGAGATATTTATCTCCCAAACCTACTCTGAAAATTTCAACTGTCTAGCTCATTCCGTTCGAGAGTTATCGTGTCTACGGCCGGCTGGCCGGACCGTCCGAACGGCCGGCCGGACAGAATGAATTTCGACCACGGATTCTTGATCAGTGAGTCGAACCAAATCGTTTAAGACCATTTTCATCGAAAAATTCGAAAATTGCAGACATTTGGGCAAATTGATAAGCATTCAGTTCCGAGGAACTAGAGCGCCAAAAATGTCATTCATGGTACACAGGTAGTCATGATAATAGAAGTTCAACGCAGTTACCGCTATCTCTGTTAAATACGTTAACACAGGTTATATCGTTCAATGTGACGAACTGATTGAATAAATCAAGATTTCGAAAGTCTCAACAGCTTACTCATAATAAAGTCCTTTATATTACATACACAATAATAATAAATTTATATTCATCAAAAAGTTAATAATTTTTAGATAGCAGAAAATATTCACAATTATACCTACGGATGTTGGACTCAAGTCCAAAGACCAAATTCATATTCAAATATAAGTAGGCGATATTATGGACGAGGGACAATTGACAAAAAGATATCAGTTACCCAGAAAGGGATGGTCCCATGTCTGTCCAACCAAACAACATTCATATATCGGATTCAACAAGTTTAATTGGCTACTGCTCTCTTCGACGGAACTTAATAATTATTGGAACCTAACTCCTTAATGAACTCCTGGGACATCTTGTTTGATATATAAAAATATAATCTCAACTCGAAAACACGTTTTTAAAAAAATTGGGGAAGAACTTATAAAATGAACGTTTTATTCAAAAGACTATACAATGTTACATCTATCGAATCTATCTACTAACTCTCCGCAACAATGTGTCACATCCTTACTTATAAACTAATTATGCATACTCAGCAGTTGACGGTCAGTGTCGCCGTCCTTATGAAATGCACAGGGTTGGCTTACATATTATCTCCACCCTTTATTGAACTGAGTTCACTCTTAATGTTTGAACTCTGTTTATCAACTATCTGTTGAAATTTTAAAATGAAAATCTTATACATTACAAGGAAAATTATAATCAAACTTATTAGTAAGAAAATAAAATAAAGGGTTGAAATATGGTTGGGGTGCAATTTCCATTTATACAATTTTAGTTCAGATGAATTTGTAATATTTAAATGATCTAAAGTTAAATCTTGAATTTGAGAAATATTCAATTCATTGAGTTGAAATTCATGATATAAATTATCAATTTTGGGTGATTGAAACGTTTTGAATCCATTGGATATAATACAATTACTTTCAATCAAGAAAATTTTTTCGGGCTCATGTTCATATTTCAAATGTCCTGAACAGTTTTCTTTCAATAATTCATTGAATAGGGATAAATATTGTCCATTGGGTAGGATTTGTAAGTCTTTAATAATAGGGGCACTTTTCCTAGTACAATTTTCACGTTTCTCTCGCACAAATGCACTAAAACACAAAGGGGGCTTCACTAGTTTATCTTGTGGGCACAGCATCCATTCTTCCACTTTTTGGCAGTCTTCATACAGGGACCATATGATTTCTTCCTGTTGTATTAGTAGATACTTTGGTTGATCTATTGGGAGGATATTTAGGAAAGGGACAAATTTCAGTTCATAAGTATCATAGGGAATAGGATTTACCAAAGGTACTCTTATAGCAAATATAATCTGTGATTTCTCAATTTTTACTGATGTGAAACAGACTGAATAAAAATCTTTCAAGTAGACTAAATGTTTCAGTAAGTCATTATTTTGAATATAGTTCCTAAAATAATTCAAAGGCAAAATAGACTCGTGTAGTAAATGTAGTCTAGCAAAACTAACGGCTGAATTTATTTCTGAGATAATTCTGGATATTTTAATTTGTTCAAACTGTAAAAGTATAATTTTGTCAAGAATGTGTTGAAATTTCATGAATTTATTGATTTGATTTATCATGATATTGGTTTGATTTTGAAATCTATCAGATATTTCATCGATTATACTTATAATTTTTCCTTGATTTACCTCTATGTTACCTACATCATTCTGTAATATTCGAAAATATTCCTGATAAAGAGTTTCGTCTTCATCGTCTAAAGTGCCGAAGAGAAATTTGGAAATTCTTCCTCCTACATTAACAAGGCCTCTTTTACTCCTTGATGGAATTAATTCATGTAAAGTTTGTTTATTTGAAACAAGTTGGTTTACTGTCAACTCGAACAAATATTGCGTCGCAGTATCTCTAGTTTTATTTTCCTTACCTAAATCGTTTAGAATTTCTTCGTGTTTGGTCAGGATGGATTCAATTTGAGAAAGGTTGTAGTGATACATGAGAACATGATCTTTTTCTATAATGAACGTCTTAGGACCACTAAATGAGATAATGTTATTTCTTATTTCTTTCGATTTCAGACAAAATGGGGATTTAAGTAAAAATAGGATGATTGATATTTGGAAGAGTAACATCCTGAAACAGATGATAAATATTATTTTTTCCTCTGTTTAATTCTATTTTTATGATAGACGTGTCCTTTAGTCGCCTCTTTTACAAGGACATTATCTAAAATTTTGACGTTTGCTTCTTTAAATCGCGGTTTCAGTTTCGCATCTGCCGGTAATTTCAGGAATGATTTTTGATTTTCATCTAAAATAACAGCTTCTACTCGATTCTCATTTGCTTTTTGCCTTCTATTTTCATTTTTCTTGTTGTTTTCCGTTAATACCTTCGAAATTTCTTTCATATTCTGGTTATATTGTTCAATATAATTGGAGATTTTTTCATTTTCAGTGTATTCGACAGGGATGCTGTAATTTAAGTCTGATTTGATAATTTGTAATGGACTGTATTTACGGGTAGAATGTATGGAATTATTGTAACTCAGAAGGGCTCTATTTAATTTTTCTCTTAAGGTCAAATTTTTATCTTCAATAACCCTTATTTGTTCTATCAATGTAGAATGAAATCTCTCGACAATCGAATTTGATGTCGGATTATAATTTGTCACGTAATGAATTGTTATATTATGAGTACATGCGAATTCTTGGAATAATGCATTCTTGAATTCCGTTCCATTATCTGTTGTAATTTTCCCAGGCGTTCCATGATTCGAGAAATATCGAATAAGAGATTCTACAATTTCTGCTGCCGTTTTACTTTTCAGAATGAAACACTGTCCGTGTCTTGAAAATGAGTCTACTAATGTGAGACATGGTATTTTTGAAATATTAATCGTATCAACGTATAAATGTTCAAAAGGTTTTTCTCCAATAGGATTTTGTTTGAAAATTAATTTGTTAGGTTGGCGTTCATACTTTTGACGCTGGCAAATATCGCAACTATTAACATAACGCTGGACTTTCAATAACATTTTTGGGAAATAGAATTTTTTCTTAATGCTTTCCACGTTTTCTTGGATTCCTCTATGAGTGGTTTTAGTTTCATGATAAAGTTTAATTTTCTCTATTTGATCTTCTTCATTTTCTATATCTTCTAAAAGAGTATTTGAAATTTTGATTTTGAAACTTCCTGACTTGAATAGTTTTTGGGAATATTGAATAAATGGTGTTTGAAGGTTTTTATTCTGAAAGAAAATGCCATATGATTTATCAGGGACTATAAATTCTTTCAACAACTTGGTAAATTGATTTTCTTCCGAAATAGATACGATCAGTCTCAATTTCGATTGATTATGTAATTTTAATTTAGTAACATTGAAATTATTTCCGCTTTTTATGATAATTTGGTACTGAAATACATTAATTGCTCGTTCAGTAAAGGGAATTTCTAAAATTGGGTCTTCTTCATTAGAATGTACAGTTTCCGTATCAGAATTTTCGTCTATGTTCATTGCGATCAACTCGTCAAAGTCTTGTTTTCTCAGGTCTAAATCTTCATGAGATATATGTGGAACAACTGAATCTAAATCTGATAACAACAGTTCTTTTTCAGTAACATTTATATCTTCGGTTCGAATTCTGGAAAGAGCGTCCGCATTATTATTTACACCTTTTCCATACTTTATTTCAAAATTGAATTCATCTAATTTGATCCTCCAACGCATCAATCTTGAAGAAGTTTCTTTTAGTGAAAATAACCAAGTCAGTGGTCGATGATCGGTATAAATCACGAATTTTCTACCAAATAAATAGGGTCTGAAATGTTTTGTAGCCCAAACAATTGATAGCAACTCTTTCTCAATCGTCGAATAGTTAATTTCTGACTTATTTAATGTTCGACTGGCATACGCTATAGGCAAATCGCTAGGGGGGTTGCCTTGTCCTAAAATAGCACCTAGTGCATACTTTGATGCATCGGTTGTAAGGGTGAATGGTTGATGAAAATCCGGGAATTGTAAAATCGGATGATTTATCAACATGTTTTTACTAATATTGAATGCTTCTTGATAATCTTGATTTTCAAAATTGATTTTTGAGTCTTTTTTCAAACATTGTGTCAGTGGTTTGGTAAGCTTAGAAAAATTTGGAATGAATTTTCTGTAATAGCCGATCATGCCTAAATATGATTTTATTTCTTTAGGTGTTTTCGGAATTGGAAAATTCTTTACAGCTTCTATTTTTTTCTGGGTTGGGTTCAACTCCTCTATCTGAAATTTTGAATCCTAAAAACATCACTTCATTTCTGAAAAAATATGACTTATCTAATTGTATCTTGAAATTTTCCTTTTTGAGCACTTCTAATACTGTCTGAATATCCGCTAAATGCTTATCTGGATCTTTGGAGAATATTAGGATATCGTCCATGTATACTACACAAATTTTTCCTAAAAGAGGTCGTAAAATTTCATTCATTACTCTCTGAAATGTTGATGGTGCATTTTTTAAACCGAAGGGCATTCGTAAGAATTTGAAATGTCCGTCATCCGTAGCAAAGGCAGTTTTCTCTATGGATTCCTTATCAAGTTCAATTTGATGGTATCCTGATGCTAAATCTATAGTGCTAAAAAATTTTGCTCCTTTCAAGTTATCTAAAATTTCGTCAATATTCGGAATTGGAAATTTATCATCAATTGTCTTCTCATTGAGTTTTCGATAATCTATTGCAATTCGCCATTTTTGTTTACCTGATTTGTCTGCTTTTTTGGGAACTATGACTATCGGAAATGACCAGGGTGAAATACTCGGTTTTATTATATTTTTGCTTAAAAGGTCATCGATTTGATTTTTGACTTCTTCCTTGTGAATTTCGGGTTATCTATATCGTTTAACGTATACGGGGTTGTCATCAATGGTTCTTATATTGTGTTTGATTTTGCTTGTGAAATTTAATGGTTGTCCTGGTAATTGTAAAACAGATTTATTACTTTGTAAAATTTTGGTTAATTGATTTTTTAAATTGTCATCTAGATGATCTAGTTCGACAGGTATTTCTTCTCGCGGTCTTATTTGCTGTAAATGAAGTTTGTGTGAAACGATTCCATTGGTTAAAATTTTATTTTTCATATCCAAAATAAGTTGCAAATCTTTCATCACATTGTAACCTATAACACCATCATATTGGGGGTGGAACTTATAGACAACAAAGGGATAGGTTGTATTGTAACCAAATATATCGAGAGGAAATAACATTTTATTGTTACAGGAGTCTTTGCCTGTAGCTGTCGTAAAATACGTATTTTCTTTGTAAACGGAATTTGGAAAGTAGTTATAAGCAATAATTGGATCTATGATTGAAATTGAACACCCTGAATCTACTAATAATTTACATGGTGGGTTTTCTAATTTGATATAAGGGAGACTGGCAATTCTTTCTTCATTAACATTTAAGTCATGTGTGACTGAAAGGCAGTTTCTGGAAAATTTTCATATTCTATCTCTGGAGATTGATTTTCTTCGGGAATTTCTTCTTCTATTTCGTAATTATTTTGATTATAGATTTCGTTGAATTGTTCGTCTGGGGACAATTCAATTTGTTGTTCTGTATTGGTTAATTCTTCCGATGAAAAATTGGGTGGTGCTCTTGGCCTAAAATAATTTTCTCGCGGTTGATAATTGGGTTTAGGTTGTCGTATACTTGACGATTCATTAAATCGCTTTTGCGGTACGATTCTCGTTCGTATAGACATTGGTGCTGGTTTATTAGCTGGTTTATAATTAGGATTAGGTTTGAAAACATCCGGTGGTTTTCCAAACACTTGTTCATTGGTAAAATATTTTGGTTGATTTGTATTTTGAATTGGTTGTATGCGTATGGGCTGACTTGGGAAATTTTGATTTGAGTTATTAATGATATGGGGGCGTATATTTTGTCTAGAAAAATTTTGATTTGGAATCGAATAATAAGGGGAATAATTTATCTTCACTTTACTTGCATGGGAATTATGTGAAAATGGACTTAAATTTGGTGTAAAATTTAATTGTTGTCTCTTTATCTCTCTATTTTCTAACATTTTGCAGGTATCATCGAAGTTTCTCTCATTATTATCTAATAGATTTCTAACATTTTCATCTACATTATTGTAAATTACTCTCTGCCCAATTTTTTCTGAAATATTCCTATAAATTGTAATTTCATTCTTATTAAATCCTTGCATCTGCAATTGATAATCGTATTGTAATTTTGTTTGTTTGATTCTCTCTAAGAAATTTAGGAGAGGTTCTTTATTAGCTCTGTGCATATTTTGGTATTCATCTTGTAGAACATCAAAGTTAATTCTAAATCCAAATTTGTCAATTAAAATTTTCTTTAATTCTTCCCATGTGTTTGGGATCGGTCCTGAATTAATTATTATCCGTGCCTCATCAATTATTCTTGACTTTATCATCGCAAAACAATAATGATTTATTTGGGCATTTTCCGTTAATCCGAATTTGGCAATATAATTCTCTATTTCTACTATAAATGCTTGCAGTTCATGTGGATTTCCACTGAATTTTGGGAGCAGATCTCCAAATAATTTTAAATCGTTAATATCTATCATGTTGCTTAGACTTCCTGAAGGTTGAGTCATTTTTGTATTTAATTTCTCAAATTTTTCTACTAATTCGTCTATGTTGAATAGACAATTTTAAACAGTTTGTCTCTTACAATATGAAATAAAATGAAGTATTCCTTTGGTCTAGGGAATAGAAAAACTAGGAGGTTAATAGATCAACTCACTTTCGTTACTTCCGGTCCTGGTTTGAAGGGCGCTACTCGATCAATCCACAGGTGTGTCTTCAGATGTTGGTAAGCTCGCAAGCAGGCCAGAGAGGGTTCACCTTACACTTCTTTTCAGGGATGCAGCCTTTCGTCGTGGACTCTTGTTCGCTCGTCTGATTGTTGCTACTTCTTGATCAGTTTCACTTAACAGGATTGACGTCACAAATTTTCGCACTTTTTCGGGTATTGTTCAAAGAAATAATTTTCACGTATTATTTTTCCAAAAATACTAACAACATCCCATCCTCGTCGCCAAAAATATAATCTCAACTCGAAAACACGTTTTTAAAAAAATTGGGGAAGAACTTATAAAATGAACGTTTTATTCAAAAGACTATACAATGTTACATCTATCGAATCTATCTACTAACTCTCCGCAACAATGTGTCACATCCTTACTTATAAACTAATTATGCATACTCAGCAGTTGACGGTCAGTGTCGCCGTCCTTATGGAATGCATAGGGTTGGCTTACATATTATTCTCCTCCGCCAGTTATAGACTCCTACAGTTATTATGAATCGAAAAAATCAAAAACAAAAAAATCGAACCTTTAACTCCTGTTTCACTGACAGAAATAAACTTCATTAGTTTGACCTGGCCTACTAATATGTTTTTGCGCGTATGTTCTGAGGAACATCGCGTTATCATTTCGCCCAAATGTCTGTAATTTTCGACTCCCTGATCAAGAATTTGAGGTCAACGATAACTTGAGAACGGAAAGAGATAGCAACTTGAAATTTTCAGGGTAGGTGGCGCATCCCAATAGGACGGACAAGTTCGTTAATGGGAATAATCGGCCCAATGGTTTCCGAGTAATAATTTTGTCTACAACCAATACTAATCCTATCGAATTGATACTTGGTGAGTAGTTGTAGAATATAAACCTAAGGACGTTTGTGAAATTTTGTGAACATCGTATCGCTAGAAAATTTTTAAAAAATTATTAAAAATATTATTCACGTCACGATAACCTAAGAATGGAAATAGATTGCGACTTGAAATTTTCAGGTGAGGTTGATAATCTGAATGCGCCATTTGAGTTTGTTTATAGGCATAATCGGCAAAACGGTTTTGGAGTTATACTCATCTGAAACTTGGTTGTTATTTCCTGAATAACTCGAAAAATACAAAACCGATCCAATTCAAACATGGTTATTCGTTGGAGAATGGTAACTCGAAAATTCTTGCAAAACTTTGTGAGGATCGTATAACTAGAAAATATTTAAAAAAAACATTGAAAATCATTGAAAAAATTCTATTCATCAGAAACTATTCGCCCGATATCGCGAGAGCCTTCAGAACCTAATTCTACTATCAAGTTCCAAGTTTGAACAAGATCGGATCTATATTTTTGGAGATCCGAGCAGCCTTGTGTGAGTTAAGTAGCTGGATGGGTGAGAGTTTCCTCGACAACTCTCGAACGAAAGGATATAGGGACTTGCAATTTTCAGGATAGGTTGCACATCTGGATGGGAGAGTAGAGTTCGCTGTTGGCCATAATCGGCCCAACGGTTTCGGAATTATACCCATCTGGAATATTATTTCCTCGATAACTCAAAAAATATAGAGTCGATCGTATTGAAGCTTGGTAAATAGTTGTAGAATATCGACATGAACACGTGCGTAAAATTTTGTGAGGCCCGTACCACTAGAAAAATTACGAAAAAATATTATGTATCTCATGATTCCTTGAGAACGGAAAGAAATAGAGACTTGCAGTTTTCAGGGTAGATTACGCATCTGAATACGACATTTAAGTTCGTTAACTAGCATAATCGGCCGAATGGTTTTGGAGTTATATCAATCTGAAATTTAGTTGTTATTTTCCCAATACTCAAAAAATACAAATCCGATCCAATTCAATTATGGTTATTAGTTGTAGAATGCCAACGCGAAAATTTTTGCGAAATTTCGTAAGGATCGTAGCACTAGAAAATTTTTAAAAAATCATCGAAAAAAAAAGTTGGTTCAAGCACTGACGTGAAGTCAGAAGCTTTTGCGCGTATGTTCTCTTGTCCATTTTCCTCTATTGGACACTCTTAATCGAATTTTCCATGGTGAATTCTATTGTCTGTTCTCCTGTATTGGACACTCCGAATTTACCATGGTAGATTCGACTAAGTGGGTCTAATACAGGAGAACAGACAATATAATTCACCATGGTAAATTCGATTAAGAGTGTCCAATATAGGAGAATGGACAATAGAACATACGCGCAAAAGCTCCTGACTTCACAAAAAAAATGTTTCGAGCACTGACGTGAAGTCAGGAGCTTTTGCGCCAATGTTCTATTGTCCATTCTCCTGTATTGGACACTATTAATCGAATTCACCATGGTGAATTCTATAGTCCGTTCTCCTGTATTGGACACTCTCCTAATCGAATTTCCCATGGTAAATTCGATTAAGAGTGTCCAATGCAGGAAAATGGACAATAGATGCGCAAAAGCTCCTGACTTCACGTCAGTGCTTGAACCAATTTTATTTATTGTATTGATTATGTAAATGAATTTCATTAAAATGTTTTTTTCCGCAAATATATTGTTTTTTCCGAAAATAATCGAGAAAAGTGAAATTTTCGCGATTATTCAAAGAATTTCATCGTTTCTTTGGTATTTCACGATTTTGCTGCAATTATTAGTTCATTGTGAATTCGAACGAAATGGGAAGGAATTCCGTTGAAAACTTCCGAATGGAAAATGGAGAAAGAATGGCTATGTGACGATTCTATTTCGTATGAGTGACTTGATGAGGGGTTTTTGGCAATGACTGAACTAATCGTTTCTTTACAACAGAACTCCAGAAAAATGAGGTCACTATAAAGGTCGTAACTAACGTAAGCAAACAAGTTTAATTTCCGAGTTGTGAGGTCATGCTGAAAGTTTTTTGAAAATTTATATATCATGCTGAATGTGAGTGGATTTTTCACGTTCATTATATTTTCTGTCTAAATATGGTAAGAACTGAACTTATTGAAACTTTTGTGAACTGAACGAAAATAGATGTGCATCGAAAAGTGAAGTCTTTGAACGCCCAAAGGCGCCTTTAATGGGTTTTCTTGATAAAACAGATCTATAGTGTCCATAAATTTCAGTTTTGTACTGCTTTGTACTTCTTACAAATCAGTATCCTTACATCACGTGGGTGATTACATTTTTATATTCGATATTCCACTTCCGAAAAATCGGATATTACTGAGGGCGGCTTTAACCATCATTTTATTGCCTGAAATGATTCATTTCGGCCAACATGCAAGGTCGTTTTATGTCACTTTTACGTTCTAGGATGAATAGTGAGTTTGGCTGCTTATTGAAAATTTGATCGTTCCCAATGAAAAAATAACGGTGGCATCCACAAAAAATTGACGATCGTTAAATCGTCAATCAGTTACGGAATCTAATTGGATTCTGAATTAAGCAATTAACGATTCTAGCCAACGGTAGCTCGTTATGTACATCAAATACATCAGGGATTCACCTTATTTGTTGAATGAGTCAACTAATACATTTACTGACCTAGGAGGGTAATATATACATATCATATACAGGATGGCGCAATAGAACTAGCGTTAATCTAAACATTTGTAAGAAAATGATTTATAAGCTATGATTGAAAAAACCATATATATATATATACAGGGTGTCCCAGAAATCAACGATAAACCGGTAACGGGCGATAGGCTAAGTCATAACAGTTTTCAGAAAAATATAAAAAAAAATCTTTGTTATGTACTTTTCAAATTATAGGTATTAGAAAAAAAAAGGAAAAACTGACATCCTGTGATGATCTTTCAATTCCTGTGTCTACAAATATTAATTTTTCGTCAGTCTTTTTTCTGTAATGTAATCATGAATAACCCTTCTGTAAATTACAGTTTAAAATTAAAACATAACTGCCTCAGTTTTAAATAAAATGTTGGATTTTTGCCCAACATTAAATTCAAAATTATTACATCATCCAACTTTAACCGACTGTACTGTAAAAAAAATGTACTACACTCTTTGGGCAAGTAACATCAAAAGATGGCGCATTTAGTCTGGATTCCAAAATGGTATGATACTTGCTAGATTACTTCTTAGTTGAGGAAAATAATAATGTTTTTTAAATGGAACCGGATTTCAGGCCAATTCTGTTTAATTATTGGAAATGGAGCCTAGGCATCTTTAAGTCCACAATTTACAAGTAAAGTTTGATTTAAACGGTAGACGGAGAGTGACGCTATTTTGTCTAGTATGAGTGAGACAGAATGGTGACGTTAAGTGTGAGCGAGATAGATAGTGACGCTACTTTTATGCGAGAGTGAGACGAAATAAAAGGTGCAAGTTTGAAATAAAATTCAGACATTCGATTTTCGCAGTTGACTTTAATTTGATTAGATTTACAAGAAATTACAGCACGTGGAAAATCCACATTTGATGCGGGAAGACAATTCGCAGTACCGGTTTGAGGTAAACATGTGGACGAGAATTTTGAATGGTAGAGTTATTGGTCCATTTGAGCTGCCGGAGAACTTAAATGCCCAGGTTAATCTGGACTTCTTACAGAACCAATTAACAGATTTATTGAAAGAAGTGCCACTGAACATTTACGGCAGCATGTGGTACCAACAAGATGGCTATCCAGCGCATTATGCTCGCACATTACGAGAGTTCCTCAACCAAGAATACCCCGATAGGTGGATTGGGCGGGGTGGTACATTTTCGTGGCGTGCCCGTTCACCCGATTTAAACCTCATAGATTTCTTTTACTGGGGAACGAAAAAGGAAAAAGTGTACTTTAAGTCCATTCAAGATTTAGCCGAGCTGCGCCAAAGAATTACAGAAGCCGCTGAATACATTAACTCAAGAAGTTACACCCATTTTATTACTGTAATTTCTTGTAAATCTAATTAAATTAAAGTCAACTGAAAAAATCCAATGTCTGAATTTTATTTCATACTTGCACCTTTTTGTTCGTCTCTCTCTCGCATAAAAGTAGCGTCACTATCTATCTCGCTCACACTGAGCTTCACCATCTGTCTCACTCTTACTAGGCAAAATAACGTCACTCTCCGTCTACCGTTTAAATCAAACTATACTTGTTAATTGTGGACTTAAAGATGCCTAGGCTCCATTTCCAATAATTAAACAGAATTGGCCTGAAATCCGGTTCCATTTAAAAAACATTATTATTTTCCTTAACTAAGAAGTAATCTAGCAAGTATCATACCATTTTGGAATCCAGACTAAATGCGCCATCTTTTGATGTTACTTGCCAAAATAGTGTAGTATATTTTTTTTATAGTACAGTCGGTTAAAGTTGGATGATGTAATTATTTTGAATTTAATGTTGGGCAAAAATCCAACATTTTATTTAAAACTGAGGCATTTATGTTTTAATTTTACACTTTAATTTACAGAATGGTTATTCATAATTACATTACAGAAAAAAGACTGACGAAAAATTAACATTTGTAGACACAGGACTTGAAACATCATCACAGGATGTCAGTTTTTCCTTTTTTTCTTCTAATACCTATAATTTGAAAAGTACATGACAAAGATTTTTTTTATATTTTTCTGATAATTGTTATGACTTGGCCTATCACCCGTTACCGGCTTATCGTTGATTTCTGGGACACCCTGTATATATATTCTTTTGCACTTGAGCATTACAATTTGTTTTTTATCTAACAATAAAGCATGCATGTGTATGAAAAAAGTGTTAGCAGAGGTTAATGTAATGGGGTACCATATAATTCGATATATGATACTAGAGCTTAGGGAAAAAACCTCAGCAAAAAAAACCCTATCTCCCCGTTAGTGTTGTGATTTATGAAAATTGAAATTGTTAACAAAATATGCTGAAATATTAAATATTGAAGGGCATCTTTTTCTTTATTATCGCTTCTTCATCAACAAGCAGAGAAGATTCTCCAAGGTACCCGAAACCCAATCTGAAAAAGGAAAAGACTACGGGAGAAAACGAACAAATTAAAAATGGAATTATCTATATTTCATTAAATAGATTTGAAACTCGCTATCCATTCTAAAAAGATTCAGAAACATTATGAATAGCCCTAAAACCATTAAATCTTTGTTGAATAAATTACAAGAAATCCATTCAGACCGCCATGAATATATAAGTGAATGAATGTATTATGCTATGGTTGAAATAGAACTATGAATCTATAGGTTGATTAATGCAGTTTCTTTTCAGAATGTTATATCATGTCTGGGTCGGCATTTCTCTATTCTTGAGCGTAGATTAAAAAAATCTTTCTTCAGCATTGCTGGTGTGATCGCTGTGCTATTTAACCTTTTTTTGAATTGATCAACATTCCCTGGATCCTTGATGTAGTTTCTGTTCTTGAGGTAATGAGTTTTCCCCACAAAAAAAGTCCAGAGGCCTATTATGTCATTGTCTTTTCGGTCTGATATTGTCCCAAGGTTACTATCGTGTGCTCACAAAAACAAAATTACTCCCACTCTATAACTTTTTCAAATTTCGTCATTCAACTTTGACCATTTATGCTATAAAATATTGGTTTATGCACTCACGTGAAGTCAGGAGCTTTTGCGCGTATGTTCCATTGTTCATTCTCCTGTATTGGACACTCTCTTAATCGAATTTAGCATGGTAAATTCCATTAAGAGTGTCCAATACAGGAGAATGGACAATAGAACATACGCGCTAATGCTCCTTACTTCAGGTCAGTGCTTGAGCTAATATTTTTTTCTGTAATTTTTTTAAAATGTTCTAGCGGAACGGTTCTCACATAATTTTACACACGTCTTTATGTCGATATTCTACAAATGGCTAACAAGCTACAATTTCATCGGGTCTATATTTTTTGAGTCATCGATGAAATAATATTCCAAAAGGGTATGACTCCAAAACCGTTGGGCCGGTTATGGCCAACAGCGAACTTCACTCTCCCATTTAGATGCGCAACCTACCCTGAAAATTGCAAGTCCCTATCTCCTTTCGTTCGGGAGTTATCGAGGCAACGGTCACCCATCCAGCTACTGAACTCACACATGGCTGCTCAGATCTCCAACAATATGAATACGATCGTGTTCAAACTTGGAACTTGGTAGTAGAGTTAGGTTCTGAAGGCTCTCGCAAAATATCTGCCATGTCGGATGAATAGTTTCTGATATATAGTATTTTTTTCAATGATTTTCAATGATTTTTTAAAAAAATATCTAGTGATACGATCCTCACAAAATTGTGCAAGAATTTCCGTGTTGGCATTCTTCAACTAACAACCATATTTAAATTGGATCGGTTTAGTATTTTTCGAGTTATTAAGGAAACAACAACCAAATTTCAGATGGCGATAACTCCAAAACCGTTTGACCGATTATGCTTATAAACAAACTCAAAGGTCACATTCAGATGCACAACATAAACTGAAGATTTCAAGTTTCAAGTACTATCTCTTTCCGTTCTCAGGTTATCGAGACATAAAAAATATTTTTAATAATTTTTTTTTAATTTTCTAGCGATACGATTCTCACAAATTCCACAAACGTTCTTAGGTTTGTATTGTACAACTATTCACGAAGTTTCAATTCGATCGGATTTATATTGGTTAAAAAAATTATTACTCGGAAACCATTGGGCCGATTATGCCCATTAACGAACTTGTCCGTCGTATTGCGATGCGCCACCTACCCTGAAAATTTCAAGTCGCTAGCTCTCTCCGTTCTCAAGTTATCGTGGCAACGGCCGGCCGGACGGACAGAATCAAATTTGACCTAGAATTCATCATCAAGGAGTCGAACCCAATCGTTTGAGACCATTTTCGGCCAAAAATTCGAAAATTACAGACATTTGGGCAAAATGATAACGCGATGTTCCCCATAAAATACGCGCAAAAATGTTTCTGACTGACTCGGTATGTTATGCCTAAAGATAACCTTTTCAGGCAAGGTTTCGATTCAGTAACATTATTGACTTCACACAATGAAAAAAAATGGGTTCAAGCCCTGTGGACAGGAGCTTTCTGGCGCTCTAGTTCAAACAGACAAATTATATCTCCGAAAGTATTGGATTCTCAGAGTTGGGAATTATATCAATGTATTCTTATGATAGAACTGCATCATAACGGAAATTCAATTCAAATAATAGTTTTTTTAACAAGATTAAATGAGCAATCTGAGAATGAGAACTGCACCATGGAACCAAATTAAAATAGCTGAAATGAATTTGACTCTCTCTTATAGAACAGGATGAAATGTACGAGTATGAACACAGATCATATAATAAAGCTTAGATAGAATAATTATAGCATTCTGTGAAAACATAGAAGTACGATTCATTATTGAAATCTAGAACTTCATCGTAGCAGAAATTGAATTCAAACATCATAGAATAATTTAAATTCAACAAGAGTGCCAAAAATTATCAATCCAAAACCAATAGACGAATTCTACCCAACAACGAACTCATCCGAGATATTCATTCCTCAATTCTATGATGAACGATAATATATCTCTTTCCTCAAATCTACTCCAATACACCAATATTCCAGTTTTGTTTTTAGTGGAGATATTCTGAACTCAATATTATTAACTTACCATTACCATTCCCATCATTATATGGATTGACGGCATCGGCATGAAAATATCAACCAACAAAAAGTATGATATTATATTATCATTCTCATATTTATACGATTGCTGGAATGAATGACAATGAGACAACGTCATGTCTCAGGAAAATAAGTTGACAATATAACAATTCATAGAATACCCACAGAATAATTCTATCATTCTGTGAAAACGTAGAAGTACGATTTACATTGAAATTTTGAAAAATCATATCTCCGAAAGTATTAGCTTGTTGGAGTTAAAAATGATATGAATGGATTCTTATGATAAAACTGCTTATTGTAAAAAATTTAATTTGGAATTTGTGTTGTAAAAAAAAAATATTTTTTTTTTTGTTACTCCGAAACCATCTGTCCGATTTTGCCCAATAACGAACATAGCTGAGATATTTATCCCCCAAACCTACTCTGAAAATTTCAACTGTCTAGCTCATTCCGTTCGAGAGTTATCGTGCCTACGGCCGGCCGGCTGGCCGGACCGGCCGGACAGAATGAATTTCGACCACGGATTCTTGATCAGTGAGTCGAACCCAATCGTTTGAGACCATTTTCATCGAAAAATTCGAAAATTACAGACATTTTTGGCTATAAAAGAAATTTTCTTGTCACGGTAATCGCCACCATTCACTGTTGGGTCAGAAATTAACAGTGCTGTGCCTAAGGTGGCGTAAGGATACAGTAACAAAGCCTACACAGAAGACAAACTGGTTCTCCTTACTCGCTCAAGCTCTGCGAGAGCTTATGAGGGGTCTCTTTGGGAAAGACCTAGGAGGATCAGTATAATAATATATAATACAATATACAAATGAGATCATTCTGAAATTATTATTTTGAAATTTTCAATTGACTAATTCATCTTCAATGTGATTGGTATTGTTAAATCTAATGTTCACATTACTTGCCACTGGCATCAATGAAATCATGGCGTCATTTCAAAAATGATTGTTTTATCAGTCGTGCGCATCGGGCGGTGTTTATTTCTTCAACAGCAGTATTAATTTGCTCTCTCAGTTCCATTTCAGTTTTGATTTCCTTGTAGTAAAAATGTAATGGATTCCAATCTGGCGATCAAGGAGGATAAATAATGGAACCAAGGCGCCCCATCCATCCAATAATGTCGATTTGCTCAATGAACTATATTCGGGAAATGCTTCGTATACAAACTCAACTTGGATTAGAAATATATTGAGATATTTGAATGAAATTTTTTAGGTTTCAATTTCCAGAGTAGAAGTAAGTTTTTTGATGGAAACTATTTCTTTTTGTCCTTCCAGTGACATCACTTCTATCACGTAATAGGATATTTCTGAGGAAAGAATTGTTACACCACTGCCTTTCTTGAAAATAAACATAAATTTTGAATTTATTATTAAATTTTTGAGAAAAAAACTCTCTTTCATTTCTTCTCAACTAAGCACATTTCTTGGGTAAAGGGTGAACATTTAAATTAAGAAGTAAATCTTGAATGTAGTCCTGAACCTCTCTTCCACTGGCTTTAAGAGCCATTGACAAAACCACATCCTCTTTTCTGCATCTCGAGGATGTGTTCGTAATATTTGAGACTACCGTATTGGAAGTTGCTGAACTACCCCGCGAAAGCTGAACCTTGGATTTTCATCAAAGGTACGAAAAATACGATTTTGATTATTATTTCGAGGTCTCCTATTAATTTCGTCATCCGCACACAGACAAAAGCTACGAAAATTTCGATGTGTTCTGATGAATACACGAGCATCTGGAATTTTTCTGTTAGGATAACGTCTTCGATATTCACGAAATGCCGCTTCTGCATTTCTATCGCAAAATCCATAACAGAAATAAATATCTGCGTATTCGTCGTTACTAAACCCATTTTTGGGATGAAAAAAAACACTCGTAATAAAAATAGCAATCACGAAAATAACTCGCACATTCACTAATTAATTTTGTGGGTTTATTATTGTCGTTGCTGAATTTTTTGACATTTAAAGCCTCCTTCAATTATTAAATTTCAAGTTTTTCAACATGCCTATAAAGATATGCGGAATAATATTTTAATTTCCTTTTTACTCAAGAAAGCTGCTTAGTTCTCTCACAAATGGAATGAAAATTTCTAATCACGTGCTAGGATGGATGCTACTGGTAGCAATAAAGAATTGTTTCCATCACAGAATTTGCTACCATGCACGCTAGAAATTGAGGCCTATAAAATTTCATTCAAATATCTCCAGCCGTTTAGTCAAATCAATCAATTTGATTATTTCTAATCAAATTTTAACACTGTGTGCTTTGATACAGGGTGATTCCAAATAAGACGTGAACCTTGCTATCGTTTGAGCCATAATTAGTGATAACCGGAAATAAACGGTTTCCCAGATATTTGAGTTCAGGTGATTTTTGGAAGATTTCTCACCTTAGATCATTTTTTCTAAGTACGTTGTTCAAAGTTTATTATTATTTTGGATTATTTTTATTAAAAAAGAATAGAATGTGTATGAAGAAAGCAAAACTATACTGTATTAGATGTTGAAAAGATAATTAGCGTGATTTGAGAGGTGGTATATGAAGAAGAGAAAAATCAATTTCTAAAATCAATTTGCCTGCAACTTTCGATTTCCACAATTTATGGATACCAAAATTAACTGAAAAATTTGCCAAATTTTTTCTCTATTCCCTAAATAAATTTTCGTTGGAATGCATTCTCTAGTTTCGGATCAACAGATATTTTTGCGCGTATGTTCTGGGGAACATCGCGTTATCATTTTGCCCAAATGTCTGTAATTTCCGAACTTTTCGCCGAAAATGGTCTCAAACGATTGGGTTCGACTCTCTGATGAAGAATTCGAGGTCAAATTTTTTTCCGTGCGGCTGTTGCCGCGATAATTTGAGAACGGAAACAGCTAGCGACTTGAAATTTTCAGCGTATGTGGCCATCCCAATACGACGGACAAGTTTGTTAATGGGCATAATCGGCCCAATGGTTTCCGAGTAATAATTTTGTTTACAACCAACATAAATCCGATCGAATTGAAACTTGGTGAATAATTGTAGAATTTTCAGGTTAGGTTGTGCATCTGAATGTGTCATTTGAGTTTGTTTATAAGTGTAATCGGCCAAACGGTTTTGGAGTTATCCCCATCTGAAATTTGGTTGTTATTTCCTTAATAACTTGAAAAATACCAAACCGATCCAATTTAAATATGGTTATTAGTTGAAGAATTCCAACGCAGAAATTTTTGCAAAATTTTGTGAGGATCGTATCGCTCGAAGTTTTTTAAAAAATCATTGAAAAAAATTCTATATATCAGAAACTATTAATCCGATATGGCAGATATTTTACGAGAGCCTTCAGAACCTATCTCTACTAACAAGTTCCAAGTTTGAACACGATCGGATCTGAGCAGCCTTGTGTGAGTTCAATAGCTGGATGGGTGACCATTGCTTCGATAACTCCCGAACGAAAGGAGATAGGGACTTGCAATTTTCAGGGTAGGTTGCGCATCTAAAGGGGAGAGTTTAGTTTGCTGTTGGCCATAATCGGTCTAACGGTTTCGGAGTTATACCCATCTGGAATATTATTTCCTCGATTACTCAAAAAATATAGACCCGACCCTATTGTAGCTTGCTAACTAGTAGAATATCGACATAAAGACGTGTGTAAAATTTTGTGAGAACCGTATCCGTAGAAAATTTAAAAAAATTAAAAAAAAAAATTGGTTCAAGCACTGACGTGAAGTCAGGAGCTTTTGCGCGTAAGTTATATTGTCCATTTTCCTTCATCGGACAGTCTTAATCAAATATACCATGGTGAATTCTATTGTCCGTTCTCCTGTATTGGACACTCCCTTAATCGAATTCACCATGGTAAATTCGAATTCACCATGGTAAATTCGAATTCACCATGGTAAATTCGATTAAGAGTGTCCAATACAGGAGAACGGACAATGGAATTCACCATGGTATATTTGATTAAGAGTGTCCAATACAGGAAAATGGACAATAGAACTTACACGCAGAATCTCATGACTTCACGTCAGTGCTTGAACAAATTTTTGGCGCTCTAGTTCCTCGGAACTGAGTGCTTATCAATTTGCCCAAATGTCTGTAATTTTCGAATATTTCGATGAAAATGGTCTTAAACGATTTGGTTCGACTCACTGATCAAGAATCCGTGGTCGAAATTCATTCTGTCCGGCCGGTCCGTCCGACCGGCCGGCCGTAGGCACGATAACTCTCGAACGGAATGAGCTAGAGAGTTGAAATTTTAGGAGTGGGTTTGGGGGCTAAATATCTCGTGTAAGTTCATTATTGGGCAAAATCGGACAGATGGTTTCGGAGTAACAAAAAAAAATTTTTTTTTCACAAAACGAATTCCAAATTAAATTTTTTTTAATGAGCAGTTTTATCATAAGAATCCATTCATATCATTTTTAACTCTAACAAGCTAATACTTTCGGAGATATGATTTTTCAAAATTTCAATGTAAATCGTATTTCACAGATTGATATAATTATTCTATGTATGAATTGTCATAATGTCAACTTGACAGAAGGGAATATTGCAACTTCAAAAATATTGGGGTTGAAATACTCGTATTTTAGCGATGCAACGGGGACTTCACCCGAAAATGTTTGAAAATATTACGTAAATATTGAAAGCATAATTCTGTAGTTCGAGAGAGGAGAAAATTTGGTGAACGTAGATCAGGAAATTTTTGATCGATTACAAGGTAGTTTTTTATTATTACTTATCTTCTTTCATACATGTTTTATGGAATACCTACTATTTGTAGGTACTTTGAACCTGTTTTGGGCAATTGTGATACGAAACTTGCTTTTTTGGTGCTCTAGTTCCTCGGAACAGAGTGCTTATCAATTTGCCCAAGTGTCTGTAATTTTGGAATTTTTGGCTGAAAATGGTCTCAAACGATTTGGTTCGACTCACTGATCAAGAATACGAGTGCGAAATCGATTCTGTACGGCCGGCCGACCGGCCGTAGGCACGATAATTCTCGAACGAAAGGAGTTAGCGGATTGAAAATTGCAAGGTGGTTTTGGAGCGTAAATATCTCGGACAAGTTCGTTAATGGGCGAAATCCATCAAGGGGTTTCGGAGATATGGCCGATTTTAGTAAAAATATTTTTTATGAATATTTCCGAAACCGATCACTCGATCTATCTGAAATTTAGCATCAAATTGTAGAATCATGACCTTTATACGCATGTGAAGTTTTGTATTGACCAGATTACCGCAAAGTGTAAAAAAAAAATTTGAAAATGTGGTGCAGTTCTCATTCTCATTATTGCTCATTTAATCTTGATAAATAAACTATTATTTGAATTGAATTTCCTTTATGATGCAGTTCTATCATATGAATACATTGATATAATTCCCAACTCTGAGAAACCAATACTTTCGGAGATATAATTTGTCTGTTTGAACTAGAGCGCCAGAAAGCTCCTGTCCACAGGGCTTGAACCCATTTTATAGGCAACCTTTTGAATGTCCGGCTTAAAAAATAGTGCATATTTGTTGCGCATTGAAAGAAATGGCATATGAAAGAGAAATAAATACACATGCGGAACTTGTGGAGAGATTAGACGAATCAGCGAGAAGATTGAGAATAAATTTCAGGCAGAAGGTAACAACTGAACAAATTAGAGAGAGCATGTATAAGGACTGGTGGCGGTCATTTCGAACATAATTTATGAATACATTTTCTAATGAAATTTCGAGTTTACTTGCAGTAGCAAAATATTTATATCGTTATTTTTCTTTCTTTGCTTCGTATATCATACTAATTCTTTTTCAACGTCTAATACAGCATAGTTTTGCTTTTTTCATACATATCATATCCTTTTCTGATGAAGATAATCCGAAATTATCAAATTTGGTCAACGTAAAAAAAATTGACGAATAATCAACTTAGGCGAGAAATCTTTTAAAAATTACAAGAAGTCAAATATTTCGGATACTGTTGATTTTCAGCTATCAATAAAAAATATAGATCAAACAACAGCAAATGAGTCATACTAACACTTCCTCCACGTTGAATTTGGAATCACCCTGTATGTATGAAAAATATAGTTTTGTCTCGAGTGAAATCCATATCCATAGGAATTATGATTTGTTATGCGATTCGCCAACTTTAGAGGTCACGAACCTCCATGGGGTCGACCAAAGATTCGCTAATCTGTATTGTCTATATTGTCAATCAAGTTCAAAATAGGTTTTCAACATCTGATGTATCGAAATTCGCTACTTTGTCGATGATCATGTTGATTTGGCGAATTCGGACGATTAAGGTGGTTAATCACAGAACAGCAGAGTTTCAAAATGTTCTCCAAAATTAAGTCATCTTCATCAGAAAAGTTTAATGAAGAAGACAACATTATTCTTTCCCTATTGAAGTTGACGTTTGGATTGTCGCGTAAAAATGGCAGCGAAACTACGGAAGAAGCTAGTTGAGGAGAAGAGTCCAACCAACTGGAACGTTCAACACTCTACTCTGTCGAAAAGACTTCACTCCTGCACTTTACCCGCGACTGTTAAAAGTTCCGCAGGTGAAGTTTCGAAATACACCCATCCGCACTCATAAATACCGCATCGCTGAGAACTTCCCCGGCTTTTATCATGGAGGGTATTTCTCCCACTTGAAAAATGAGCTCCCGAACTCCACAACTGCCCGTCCTTTGATCTATTCATCTTCCCTCCAATCTCTTCGGAAGGAAAGGAGCGTGCCCGTTACGCGAACTTCATGCAGTGGCGCAGCATGGAAGGCAGAGGAAATGTATTTATACCTCAAGGTATTAGTATCATTATATCACTTATCTGTATAAAAATGTTTAAATACTTCATATCATGCAAAATATGAGCATTGTTGAGTATCTGATATGATTATTTTTTGGATGATTCCGACTGTCAGACCACTGGAAATGAGACTGCTCTTTCAACTAGAGTCAACTAGAGTGGTATTTACAAACCATAGTTAACCCTAGTAAACAAAGGTTTGAATTGTTCTTAACTACGGTTTTTGCGCGTATGTTCTGGGGAACATCGCATTATCATTTTGCCCAAATGTCTGTAATTTTCGAATTTTTCTCCGAAAATGGTCTCAAACGATTGGGTTCGACTCCCTGATCAAGAATTGGAGGTCAAATTTGATTCTAAGTGGTCATTAAAGGATACTGTGGCAGGTATACTCATTATTAAAAGGTTTTTTCTGGGTTTTCTCTCCCAAACTCTGAAAAATATCTATAAAATAAAAATTAATTATTTTGTGATTTGCTTCTGCATAAGAAACACAAGATATTTGTCAGAAGCAATCAATTGAACAATGTTGTCTAACAAACAACAACGAAACAACATCAACGAAGAAACAACTATATCGTAACGTTTCGGAGTCTATATCAGACTCCTTCGTCAGACACTTAACGAAAATTTTTAGAATTATTTTTTTGATAGTTATTGTGAAATTGAAGAATTGTCACATTAACCAATATAAACCCGATCGAATTGAAACTTGGTGAATAGTTGTAGAATATAAACCTAAGCAATTTTGTGAAATTATGTGCGAATCGCTAGAAAATTATTAAAAAATATTTTTGTTGTCACGATAAACTGAGAACGGAAAGAGATAGCGGCTTATAGTTTTCAGGTTAGGTTGTGCATCTAAATCTGACATTTGAGTTGGTTTATAAACATAATCGGCCAAACGGTTTTAAAGTTATAGCCATCTGAAATTTGGTTGTTTTTGGCGCTCTAGTTCCTCGGAACTGAGTGCTTATCAATTTGCCCAAATGTCTGTAATTTTCGAATTTTTCGATGAAAATAGTCTTAAACGATTTGGTTCGACTCACTGATCAAGAATCCGTGGTCGAAATTCATTCTGTCCGGCCGTCCGGCCGGCCGGTCCGGCCGTAGGCACGATAACTCTCGAACGGAATGAGCTAGACAGTTGAAATTTTCAGAGTATGTTTGAGGGATAAATATCTCGGCTAAGTTCGTTATTGGGCAAAATCGGACAGATGGTTTCGGAGTAACAAAAAAATTTTTTTTTTTTTACAGAACAAAATCCAAATTAATTTTTTTTCAATAAGCAGTTTTACCATAAGAATCCATTCATATCATTTTTAACTCTAACAAACTAATACTTTCGGAGATATGATTTTTCAAAATTTCAATGATAGAATTATTCTGTGGCTATTCTATGAATTGTTATAATGTCAACTTTGACGTTGTCTCATTGTTATTCATTCCAGTAATGGAATCAATATGAGAATTAGAATATTATCATACTTTTGTTGGTTGATATTTTCATGCCGATGGTCAATCCATATGATGATGGGAATGGTAATGGTAAGTTAATAATATTGAGTTCAGAATATCTCCACTAAAAACAAAACTGGAATTGAGGAATGAATATCTCGGATGAGTTCGTTGTTGGGTAGAATTCGTCTATTGGTTTTGGATTGATAATTTTTGGCACTCTTGTTATTATTATTATTATTATTATTATTATACTGAATTTAAATTCTTCTATGATGTTTGAATTCAATTTCTGCTAAGATGAAGTTCTAAATTTCAATAATGAATCGTACTTCTGTTTTCACAGAATGCTATAATTATTCTATCTAAGCTTTATTATATGATCTGTGTTCATACTCGTACATTTCATCCTGTTCTATAAGAGAGAGTCAAATTCATTTCAGCTATTTTAATTTGGTTTCTTCCATGGTGCAGTTCTCAGATTGCTCATTTAATCTTGATAAATAAACTATTATTTGAATTGAATTTCCTTTATGATGCAGTTCTATCATAAGAATACATTGATATAATTCTCAACTCTGAGAAACCAATACTTTCGGAGATATAATTTGTCTGTTTGAACTAGAGCGCCAGAAAGCTCCTGTCCACAGGGCTTGAACCCATTTTTTTTTCCTCATTAACTCGAAAAATACAAAACCGATTGAATTCAAACATGGTTATTAGTTGTAGAATGCCAACGCGAAAATTCCTGCAGAATTTCGTGAGGATAGTATTTGTAGAATATTTTAAAAAATCATTGAAGAACAAAAAATCTATATATCAGTAACTATTCGTCTGAAATTGCTGAAATTTTGCTAGAGCCTCTAGAACCTAACTCTGCTGCCAAGTTTTAAGTTTTAACACGATCGGTTAAATATTGTTGCAGATTCGAGCAGCCTTGTGTGAGTTCAGTAGATGGATGACCGTTGCCTCGATAACTTTCGAACGAAAGGAGATAGGGACTTGCAATTTTCAGGGTAGGTTGCGTATCCGAATGGGAGAGTTGAGTTCGTTTCTGGGCATAATCGGTCTAACGGTTTCCGAGTCACCTGGAATATTATTTCCTCGATAACTCAAAAAATAAAGATTCGATCGAATGGAAGCTTCGTAACTAGTAGTAGAAAATCAACATAAAGACGTGTTTAAAATTTTATAAGAACCGTACCCATAGAAAATTTGAAAAAAATGACGAAAAAAATATTGGTCAGGAGCTTTTGCGCGTATGTTCTATTGTCCATTCTCCTGTATTGGACACTTCTAATTGAATTTACCATGGTAAATTATATTTTCCATTCTCCCGTATTGGGCACTCTTAATTCGGATCTACCATAGTAAATTCGAATTAAGTGTCCAATACAGGAGAATGGACAATATAATTGACCATGGTAAATTCGATTGGGAGTGTCCAATACAGGAGAATGGACAAAATAACATACGCGCAAAAGCTCCTGACTTCGCGTCAGTGCTTGAACCAATTTTTTATTTATATGCCTCCGTTCGACGTTTCAATGCGGCATTGACAAACTGTGTTTCAGGCTTCGGCATAATACGTTACTCGACAATGAATCATCTATGATTTTGATTGTGAAAAAGTGGGAAAGCCGTGGGGACAGAAGCTTTGGCGCTCTTGTTCAAACTTTGACAAATCATATCTCCGAAAGTGTTGGTTTCTCAGAGTTGGGAATTATATCAATGGATTCTTATGATAAAACTTCATCATAAAAGAAATTAAATTCAATACGTGTGATTTAAAAAAAACAAGAGTGTCAAAAATTATTAATCCGAAACCACCTGACCGATTCTACTCGAATAACGAACTTATCCGAGGTATTCATTCCTCAAATCTACTCTGAAAATTATATTATATCAATTGAAACTTACCCAATATTCCGGTTCTGTTTTGGCTAAAGATATTCTGAAAGCAATTCGATTATGTAATTTACCAAAGTATATATTTCCATCATCATAAGGAATATCCACGGGCATTAAATCATCACATTAAAAATATAATATCATATCATCCTCATAATTTTACAATTGCTGAGGTTATTTCATTGGTCATTTTGCATTCAATCATACTTTGTTTTCTAGAACAGGAGGGGTAGTTTATATCAAGAATAACGAACCAAAAATAAATTTGACATATCTCCTATAGGAAAATAAGATGACATGTAAGAACACAGATCATATAATAATTAATTCATAGATAGAATAATTCAAGGGCGTAGCCAGGAATTCATTTCGGGGGGGGGGTTTTGAAATAGAAATTAATTTCGGGGGGGGGGGGGGTTTGGGAGTGTAAGGGTCACTTTCTGCAGCAAATATTTCGGGAGGAGGGGGGTTTGAACGCCCAACCCCCCCCCCCCCCCCCCTGGCTACGCCCTTGGAATAATAATAATAATTCTATTTGATCCTTTGGGACACAACATGGTGTATAGGACAAGTCAGTATAAGAACAGTAACAATAAATAACCATAATAATTAAGTAACCAAAGAGTCACACAAATAATCTTGTACAGAATAGTAACCTTTACCTAAAAGAAGGTTCTTGATTTCTTTTTTGAACATTTTTGAACTTAGGGATTTAATAGCAGGTGGCAGATGATTGAACAATTTTATACTTCGGTACAATGGAGAGCATTCAAATCTATGAGTTCTATGTCTAGGTAATAAGAGAGTTTTTGAATTTCTCGTTTCATAACCATGTTGATCTGACAATTTCATCCATTTACAATTGTTTTCCTTGGCATACATCAAACACTTGAAAATATATATGCATGGTGAAGATAAAATTTCATTTTCAATAAAAACAGGTTTGCAAGAATCCATCGGGTTAAGGTTGAATATTGCACGTATGACCCGTTTCTGTGCAACGAATACTCTCGAGAAGTCAGGACAACTTCCCCAAAGCAAGATGTTGTACGATAGATGACTATACACCAGGCTGAAGTAAACATTCATCAAACAGTTCCTGGGCAGAATGTCCTTAATTCTATAAATTGCAAAATATGAGCTGTTTAATTTTTTACAAAGAACGTCAATGTGAGTTGTCCATCTTAAATTTCTATCGACATAGACACCAAGGAATTTAGTCGTCTCTGATGTCGTTAAAGTATCTTCCCCGTGCCTAACTCCGAATGTTCCAATTTCATTGTTTGTCAAACAAAATCTAACGCAAACAGTCTTACCCATGTTCACCATAAGACCATTCATGTGACACCAATCTACAAATTTCCCCACAATACATTCGCAAGCTCTCTGGAGCTCCCCAAGACTCCCCGCAGAAACCACCACAGAGGCATCATCTGCGAACAATGTTAGCAAAAAACCCGACAAGCATACAGGGAGATCGTTTATAAATAATATGAATAGAAGTGGTCCCAGCACGGAACCCTGAGGAACCCCAAAGTCACTGTGATGACTCTCGGAATAACTATCGCCCACTCTAACTGACATCGTTCTTTCGGTGAGGTAACTGCGCAACCATTCCAGGAATACGCCCCTGAAACCCAAATTATAGCATTTCTCCAGTATAAACTCAAAACACAGAGAATCAAAAGCCGAGGTTAGGTCAAAAAATAAACCCGCCACAAATAAGTTCCTATCCAAAGACTCATAGACCAATAATTAAGTACAGCATTCTGTGAAACCAAACCTACTCTGAAAATTTCAACTGTCTAGCCCATTCCGTTCAAGAGTTTTCGTGTTAACAGTCGGACAGAATTGCTTTCGACCACGGATTCTTGATCAGTGACTCGAAAAAATATTTTTTTTTCTAGTGATAAGATTTTTACGACCTATCGAAAAAATCAGTGCGTTGACATTCTACAAATAATTATCAAGTTCAAATTGGATCGGATTTGTCATTTTTGAGTTATTGAGGAAAAACCACCGAAATTTCATATGGGTTCAACTCCGAAACCATTTAGCCGATTAAGTCCACGAACTGAACTGTCGCATTCGGATGCACAACCTACCCTGTAAATTGCAAGTTGCTATGTCTTATCATGGCAAAGGTCACCAATCCAGCTACTGAACTAGACCAAGACTTTCCAATATTTTTGCAATATCTCCAACAATCGTGTGTATAACTAGTCATATTTTGATAATCCCCCATAAGCCCAATATCGTCTGAGGCGTTGGTATTGTTTTCGTGCACATTCAATGATCGAAAATAATACTGGTTGATGAAATTAACTGGAGCAATCCTTCTCCGGTATTCCTTAATTTTTTTCGTACTGTTAATATCCACCTCTCAGGTTCTATATATCGCTTCCGTCCTACACGTTTTGATTTAACTGTCACTGAATTTCTTTCGGATGTTTGTATTTTCGGGACTTGCTATTCACTATTAAAACAAACAAGTATAAAAACTGAAATGATGGAAAAAATGACAGAGCATTATTCAATCCCTCATTTTGAAAATGATGAAAAGAATTTCGATTGAATGAAGAAAGATTATGTTATTGAAAAATAAATTTTCTGATGTGATAGTTACAAGAAATTGTGGAATAAGATTCTCCCGATTCTGGAGACTCAGACTCAGTTTCACTTCCACTAAATGATAAAATGTCTGAATCCATATTATTCATATTTGAGGAGGTACACTGAATACAGTCGACTAGTCATCCATCGCTGCACCAAACTGGCAGAACGGTTGATCTGACGACCACTCCAAGCTCTGGGATTAGCGTGCAAGATTATTTTTCACACTCGAATTCTTTCCATCTCACCAACGAATGAAAATGCTTTCCTCGTATCAATGGATTTTTGGCTGAAAATGGCCTTAAACGCATATTCTCGACTCACTGATGAGGAATCCGAAGTCAAACATAATTTTGTCCGTCCGCCCGTCAGCACGATCACTCTCGAACACATTGAGTTAGAGGGTTGAAATTTGCAAGTTATGATTGGTGTCCAAATGCGCCGGTTAAGTTCATCAATGGTCCATCAGAAATTTTGTTTTCCAAATAACTCAAAAAATACAGATCTAGTCGAAGCCCTGCAGTTAGCTGAAAAATACGGACAGGAAGACTAATGCAAACATTCCGGAGGATTTAAAAAAAATTATTTAAAAAGATTCTAAAGCTCAGAAACGATCCGTCAGATATTGTTGAAATTTTCAAGTTCTCGATCGGATCTACATTGTCGGAAATATTGGCGAAATATCGAAATATTAGAACGAATACACTGTACTGTTACACTGTTTTACACTCGAACAACAAAGTTCCCAACGGTTTTTGACTTTTGACGCGAACGAGTCGAACGAATTTCATGATGCAGTTTAAAATTGGTAGAATAAGAAATGTCATTTCTATGGCCATGTCATTTTTACTTAAAAATAGCAATTTGTTTGAAATATGATTTTGAAACGATATTTGATACATATCGCGGGTCAAGGCGAGTTAAATATAGTACTTATAGACTTGTTTCAAAGAATTGAGACCCATATTTTAGATTTGATTTGAAGTTGAACGATATTTTTATCTAGATAGGGTATCCAAGATTCGAGGATTTGCCGAAAGCTGGTGTGCTTTACCTTTGATTCCATAGTTGTTCAATTTTTCCAACAAAAGTTTGTGGTTGACCGTATCGAACGCCTTTGCCAAATCTAACAAAGCTACAGCCACTGGTGCACTCCTATGTCAAGTCTTTGATATATTAGGTAAGTCAAGTGAGTCAATACGGTACCCAATTTTTCCTTAAAACCGTACTGTATATTTGATATTAAATTGTGTTTACTGACAAAGTTTGAAATCCTGAAGTAAATAATTTTTTCGAAAATTTTCGCCATATTGGATATCCATTATCTTATAATTGGACATGTTATGCTTGTCCCCAGTTATCTGAACTGGTTTAATAACAGCCTCCTTGAACGCATATATATTAGAAGTATTTTGATTAATTGAATAATTGAAATATTTAGATGTGCTGAAATAGATTTTTTTGTTCTCTACTTAATGAAGGTTTTATTTCTGAAATTTATTAGCAACCGATATCTAAATGCAATACTGACTCGAAGAACCTTAAAATAGGGCATATTGTATTCGTATGGATTGCAAAGAATATTTTCAGAATTCGGTATATGGAATATGATTACTGATTGGTTAACCTTGAAAAGTCCTATGTTCTGAGGTTGAATTAAATACTAATTTGATCATTCATAGAATTCAATTGATATTTTTTTTTGACTTATATGACAGTTCAGATAATATATTTTGGAGGAGCTTTTAAAACCTTATTTTACAGCTAAATTCTAGATAAAACTAGATGAGATGTATATTGTTGGAAGTATAATATAATTTAAGCTGCCTTGGTCGAGTTCAGTACCTAGATGGGTGACTGCTCTGACTATGAATTTCAACAAATTCGCCAAAGTAGACTGACCTCACGTCAGTGCTTTCCCAACTATTTTTTCATTGAATTAATGCGAACTTGTCAAACTTTTTCAAATGCAAGAAATCCATACCTCAGAAAAGTTCTGCAAGTTCGCATTGATTCAGCAAAAAAATCAAAGGAGAACTGACGTGGCGTCAGGAAATATAGTACGCTCATGCATTGAATGATAAATAAGTATATTCCAATGACTTGAAGCACTCTCTATAGATTTCTGAATCAATTTTTCAACCTCTTCCAAGGGATTTCTGTTCGCTGGACCTTATGAGCAATTGTGTAGGAATATGCAATAAAATCCTATATGGACACATGGGTGAATGGTCAGGAGGACAGACAGGAATACATTTTATCACGTCAGCTCTATCAGTGAGTCTAAGAATGTAATCGTTTGAAGCCATTTTCGGCTAAACATTTACAAGAGTTCGTGTTTTGCAAATCTTGGACAGACTGATAACTATATGACAATAATGAGCACATAGGCAGAGCCAAGAATAAAAACCATAATACTATAATTGTCATCTAATTTGGCTTTCTATGTCGAAGAGTAAAATAGAGCAGCAGAATCCTATAGGATACGCCACTGGCATATTTTTGTTTCGAGTCACGATCGACGAATGCTCACGGACTTTATTGTTATTCGGGGGACGTTTTTGAAGTTTGGCGTTCCTTAATTCCCGATCCTGAGGGATCCTGGTTGATTGTAAAGGTGACGGGCGAGAGAACAGGAATTACATGGCGGAACGACACGATGAAGACTGTGCTTGTTTCTGGAAGTTGTTATAGGATGTCTGATAACTTTGGGTTTATGATCTCATCGATTCTTGAGATACCCATTTCAATAATCAATGTCATAAATCGAGACGTAAATCTGCAAATTTGATGATGTTACGGCGCAATTGGATTTTCAGCGAAAACTTCTGAACATCAAAGGCTATTAATTAAATATACAGTGATCATCAAAAGTATGGAATAATGGATTTATTTTCTCCCCCCTCAGGAATATTGAAAAATAGTTTGATAGGTCAAAGTTATTATATTTTTTAAGGAACATTTTCCCTTAATTAATATTTTTCTACCATTTCCCGTTACCAAGCAGTGACGTTATCGATATTTTTTCTTGACATACACAGATCATCAAATTCTGAACTCAGTAATGGACATGTAACGCCATTTGGGTCGCTAATTCTCGAGATATTAACTTTTTAAGTTTGAAAAAACTGACAATTTTTAAATAAACTCTTCATCAAATAAACACTTTTCTATTACAAAAAAAAAGCACTGACGTGAACACGGTGGCTAATTAGAATTGAGTGATGAGTACTCCTTCTTGGGTAGATCTTCGGCTCGCTCTATCCACTGAGCTTGAAGTACTCATCATTCAATTCAAATAAGCCACCGTGAACACGCGAGCCAAAGAGTAATGACTTCACGTCAGTGCTTTTTTTTCAAGTTCCTTTAAAAAATATAGGTATCGATACAGTTTGGCTGTTAGCTTTACCGTAGATCGAAAAAAATTGCGGTTATGGGAGCTCCGTTAGGAACGCAATTGCCTCTTTTCCAAAATCCGAACGTATTTTAATATAGATCTACCGAATATACTTATTTATAAATTCGCCTCAGGGCCACCATACAGACATTTCAACTCGGAAACAACGATATTTCCCCCAAACTGACTTGTGTCTGTGCACTGAATTGACATGAATATTCTTTTAAAACCTCACAATATCGGCTCATTACTCCCAACATAACCCATACAACCCAAAAACAGTCACTTCTCGTCTGCGCATGCGCAAAATACTCGTGGGTGCAAGTCCTCCCAAAATTACACACCTCACAAAAAACTCCGATTCTCCAACACTAGTGGTTCAGGAGATATCGCTTCTTGAATCCACGCATGCGCAGACCCTCACCAGGGGATTCTATGACTATACGCAATTTGCCTATGTGGATGACGTTCCAGAAGCTTACGATGATATAAAAGGTAGAGCTGATGAAGAATATTGGAAACTAGCAGTAACAAAAAAGCACTGACGTGTAGTCAGTACTCTTTGGCGCGCGTGTTCACGGTGGCTAATTTGAATTGAATGATGAGTACTTCAAGCTCAGTAGATAGAGCGAGCCGAAGATCTACCCAAAGGATAGTGGACACCATTCACTGTCGGTTCAAAAATTAACAGTGCTGTATCTAAGCTGCCATCAGGATAGATTAACAAAGTTGGAAAAGAACACAAGTGACTCTCCTTAGTCGCACAAGCTCCTAGAAGATTTGGGAGGGTCAGTATAATCCTAATCATGTTAATCGCACGCGCGCCAAAGCAAATTGACTTTTTACACTTTTTCTTTCATTGTTAAGTCAATCTGCTTTTGCGCGCGTACTCATCATTCAATTCAAATTAGCCACCGTGAACACGCGTGCCAAAGAGTACTGACTACACGTCAGTGCTTTTTTTTTTTTTTCAAGTTCCTTTAACAAATATAGCTTTCAATACAGTTTGGCTGTTAGCTTTACCGTAGATCGAAAAAAAATGCGGTTGTGGGACCTCCGTTTGGAACGCAATTGCCTCTTCTCCAAATCCGAACGTATTTTAATATAGATCTACCGAATATAGTTATTTATAAATTCGCCTCAGGGCCACCATACAGAAATTTCAACTCGGAAACAACGCTATTTCCCCCAAACTGACTTGTGTCCGTGCACTGAATTGACATGAATATTCTTTTAAAACCTCACAATATCGGCTCATTGCTTCCAACATAACCCAAACAACCCAAAACCATTCACTTCTCATCTGCGCAAGCGCAATATACTCGTGCCTGCAAGTCCTCCCAAAACTACACACCTCACAAAAAACTCCGATTCTCCAACACTAGTGGTTCAGGAGATATCGCTTCTTGAATCCACGCATGCGCAGACCCTCACCAGGGGATTCTATAGAGGAATAGCATCCGCCACCCCAAAATCCCAATCCTCTCTGACGAAAGCACCAGCAGTATAATCACTGATGGTTTGCTCATGCGCATAACGAAAAATGCCCGTAAGGGGTAACATCAATTTCGAAAGTAGCCCCAGGGCCACGATACGGACACTTTAAACTCGGAAACAACGCTACATCCCCCAATCTGACTTGTCCTTGCACTGAATTGCCATGAATATTCTTTTAAAACCTCACAATATCGGGTCAGCACTCCCAACATAACCCATACAACCCAAAAACAGTCACTTCTCTTCTGCGCATGCACAATCTACTTGCGGCTGAAAGTCCTCCCAAAATCACACACCATACAGAAAACTCCGATTCTCCAACACTAGTGGTTCAGGAGATATCGCCTCTTGAATCCACGCATGCGCAGACCCTCACCAGGGGATTCTGTAGAGGAATAGCATCCGCCACCCCAAAACCCCAATCCTCTCTTACGAAAACTTCAGCAGTTAAATCACTGATGGTCTGCTCATGCGCATAACGAAAAATGCCCGTAAGGGGTAACATCAATTTCAAAATTGGCCCCAGGGCCACGGTATGCACACTTCAACTCGGAAACAACGGTATTTCCCCCAAACTGACTAGTGTCCGAGCACTGAATTGCTATGAATATTCTTTTAAAACCTCACAATATCGACTCAGCACTCCCAACATAACCCATCCAACCCAAAAACAGTCACTTCTCTTCTGCGCATGCGCAATCTACTCGCGGCTAAAAGTCCTTTCAAAATAACACACCTTACAAAAAACTCCGATTCTCCAACACTAGTGGTTCGGAAGATATCGCATCTTTAATCTACGCATGCGCAGAACCTCATCAGGGATCTGGATTCTATAGAGAAATAGCATCCGCCACCCCAAAACCCCAATCCTCTCTGACGAAAACTACAGCAGTTAAATGACTTCTCATCTGCGCATGCGCACAACGAAAAATGTCCGGAAAGGGCAGCATGAACCTCAAAAAAATAGGTTTCGGCATTTTAAGCAAAGTATTTCGCAAAATAGTAGTAATTTTAATATTGTTTTCATGTCACGTGATCTTCACGAAATTTTGCAAAAGTGTTTGCATTGGTCTTTTGCATCTAACTACTGAGTTTCAATTTAATCAGATCAGTATTTTTCGAGTTATCCTGAAAACAAAATTTTAAAATTTTTGAAATTTTTTTTTGCTACTTTAGGGCCGTCCGATCAAAACAAAACTTCGCAGGCATATAAAGGTCATGATTCTACAATTTGCTGCCAAATTTCAGAAAGATCGAGTGATTGGTTCCGGAAATATTCATTAAAAACGTTTTGACTAAAAACGGCCTTAACTCCGAAACCGCTCGGTGGATTTCGCCCGTTAACGAACTTGTCCGAGATATTTACGCTACAAAACTACCCTGCAAATTTCAACGCTCTAAGTCGTTCCGTTCGAGAGTTATCGTGCTAACGGCCGGCCGGCCGGACCGGACGGACAGAATTGAATTTGACCTCGAATTCTTCATCAGGAAGTCGAACCTAATCGTTTGAGACCATTTTCGAAAAAAAATTCGAAAAATACAGACATTGTGACGAAATGATAGCACGCTGTTCCTTGCGGAACACGCGCGCAAAAAGGGAATTGGATGCGCTCCAGGAAAATAATACTTGGACATTATGTGAGCCACCGATTAATCAAAAAATCATTGAAAACAAATGGGTTTTCAAAATAAAACGAGATTCACATGGAAATGCTCACACATATAAGGCAAGGCTAGTTATCAAAGGCTGTAGTCAACGTAAAGGGTTCGATTACAAAGAAACATATTCGCCAGTTGCAAGGCTAGTTACCATGAGAATTTTATTTTCAACAATAGTTTCTCAGAATCTAACCTGTATACAAGTAGATGTAAATAACGCTTTTTTAAACGGAGAACTAGAAGAAGAAATTTACATGAGGAAACCTGAAGGGTTAGATGAAACTTCAACAAGTGTTTGTAGATTAAATAAATCGCTTTATGGTTTAAAACAAGCTCCAAGAACATGGAATTTAAAATTCAATAATTTCATTACAAGTTTAGGATTTGAAAGGAGTGAATATGATAATTGTCTCTATATACGTAAATTAAATTCTCGGATCATGTATGTACTCATATATGTTGACGATATTCTCTTAGCAGCAAGAACTAATGATGAATTAGAAGAAGTCAAATCTAAACTGATGTCAGAGTTTAAATCAAAGGATTTAGGCAAATTAGAATATTATCTTGGAATTAAAATCTCGCATAGTCCTAATACATTATTTCTGTCAAGTGAACAATTTTTGAAAAACGTACTAAAACGATTTAAAATTAATGAATATATCCCAATATCAACCTCGTTAGAAGTTAAACCACCTAAAGATTTAATAGGCCCATGTATAATAGGTATCAAACCATACCGAGAATTAGTTGGTTGCCTAATGTACGTCATGGTAGCAACCAGACCAGATCTATGTATGGCAGTTAATTTCTTTAGTCAGTTTCAATCCAATGCAACTGAAAGTCAATGGGTTGGTTTGAAACGAGTCCTCGGATATGTTAAAGGGACGTTAAATTATGGATTAATATATTCTAGGAACATCACAGAACCTCTCATAGGTTATGCTGTTGCTGACTAGGCTAACGAATACGACCGAAAGTCAATAAGTGGCTACTTGTTTGAAGTTTTTGGAAACTTGGTTTCATGGTGTACTAAAAAGCAAAGAATGGTCGCTTTGACTTCTACGGAAGCAGAGTACGTATCATTAAGTCAAGCAGCATGAGAATTAATCTGGTTGAAGAATTTACTTCTTGAAATGAACATAATTGTTCAAACAGTTAATATATTTGAAGATAATATGTCTTGTATCCATCTCTTAACTAAACCAGACCATTCAAGACAAAAAGATGTTGATGTCAAATACCACTTCATTAAGGAATTAATAAGTGCGAATGAGTTGAAAGTTCTGTATATTAACACAACTGATCAAAAAGGCTGATATACTCACCAAAGGACTTAAACCTGCACAATTTACTAAATTACGTTTTGAACTAGGCATAGCTCCAGGTACCTAGTTAAGGTAAAGTTCTACAATGTTTATTCAGCCTTGCATATTAGCTTCTCTTCTTAACTTAAGGATATGTAAACCATATTGTTTAAGTTATATTAGTTTCTCATTAAATAAGTAAATATTTGTTTTTCATGGTAGCAAAATTGAGGGGAGGTGTTGGAATGTAAAACAATTTTGTACCGTGGAAATTTATTCTACTGTGGATTCTTGTTCTATGTTTTCAAGTGTCAAATATAAATATGTAAGTTGCATGCTCGACAGGCAACTGTTCGGTTCAACTGTTCAAGCAAGTTGAAGTAGTTTGAAATAAATCTATAAAAATCATCCTGATTGTTAATCCTCATATAATTTAAGAATATTACCAACCACTGCACTCGCTATATTTCACAGCAAATATTATCAGGAATAACATCCGCCACCCCAAAACCCCAATCCTCTTTGACGAAAACACCAGCAGTTAAATCACTGATGGTCTGCTCATGCGCATGAGGAAAAATGCCCGTAAGGGGTAACATCGATTTCAAAATTAGCTCCAGGGCCACGGTATGGACACTTTAACTGGGAAACAACGCTACATCCCCCAAACTGACTTATCCGTACACTAAATTGCCATGAATATTCTTTTAAAACCTCACAATATTGGCTCAGCACTCCCGACATAACCCGTACAACCCAAAAACAGTCACTTCTCTTCTGCGCATGCGCAATCTACTCGCGGCTGAACACCCTCCCAAAATCACACACCTTAGAAAAAACTCCGATTCTCCAGCACTAGTGGTTCAGGAGATATCGTATCTTGAATCCACGCATGCGCAGACCCTCACCAGGGGATTCTATGGAGGAATAGCATCCGCCACCCCAAAACCCCAATCCTCTCTGACGAAAACACCACCAGTTAAATCACTGATGGTCTGCTCATGCGCATAACGAAAAATGCCTGTAAGGGGTAACATCAATTTCAAAATTAGCCCCAGGGCCACGGTACGGTAACTTCCACTCGGAAACAACGGTGCATCCGCCAAACTGACTTGTCCTTGCACTGAATTGCCATGAATATTCTTTTAAAACCTCACAGTATCGACCCAGCATTCCCAACATAACCCATCCAACCCAAAAACATTTATTTCTCTTCTGCGCATGCGCAATCTACTCGCGGCTAAAAGCCTCTCAAAATCACACACCTCACAAAAAACTCCGATTCTCCAACGATAGTGGTTCGGGAGATATCGCATATTTAATCCACGAATGCGCAGACCCTCATCAATGATCTGGATTCTATGGAGGAATCCGTCCGTTCAACACAAAACTTCGCAGGCATATATAGGTCATGATATTACAATTTGATGCCAAATTTCAAAAAGATCGAGTGATCGGTTCCGGAAATATTAATAAAAAACGTTTTTACTAAAAACGGCCTTAACTCCGAAACCGCTTGGTCGATTTCGCCCGTTAACGAACTTGACCAAGATATTCTACGAAACTACCCTGGAAATTTCAACGCTCTACGTCGTTCCGTTCGAGAGTTATCGTGCTAAAGGCCGGACCGGACGGACAGAATTGAATTTGACCTCTAATTCTTGAGACCATTTTCGAATAAAAATTCGAAAAATACAGACATTGTGACGAAATGATAGCACGCTGTTCCTTGCGGAACACGCGCGCAAAAACGATAATGCATTGATACTCAAACTCACAGAAAATATTTTCTTTAAATTTTGACATATAAAGTGACACTATTTAGAACTGATTGACTTTATGAAACGTCCTACTTTGTGTAACTAGTTGCGCAAAGTGAAATATTATGCAACTGGTAACGAAAAATGGATTTAACAATTAGTGACGAAAAATATTCCATTTATTTAACTGTTATAAGACATGATAAGAACGTTAGATATAAGTTAATAATTATAAATACTGATAACACAATGATTGCAATTGTTTAAATTAATTCCCGACGAAAATCTCCTTTGGTAAAAACTTTTGACTTCTTAGCACTGTAGCCGTCCGATTGCCTTTTAATAGATCAAATTCGTGTATTTTTTCGCGCGTGTTCCGCAAGGAACAGCGTGTCACAATGTCTGTATTTTTCGATTTTTTTTTCGAAAATGGTCTCAAACGATTGGGTTCGACTCCTTGATGAAGAACTCGAGGTCAAATTCAATTCTGTCCGTCCGGTCCGGCTGGCCATTAGCACGATATCTCTCGAACGGAACGACTTAGAGCGTTGAAATTGGCAGGGTAGTTTCGAAGCGTAAATATCTCGAACAAGTTCGTTAACGGGTAAAATCGACCAAGCAGTTTCGGAGTTAAGGCCGTTTTTAGTAAAAATGTTTTTTATGAATATTTACGGAACAGATGACTCGATCTTTTTGAAATTTGGCATCAAATTGTAGAATCATGACCTTTATATGCCTGCGAAGTTTTGTGTTGAACGGACGGCCCTAAACTGGCAAAAAAAATTTTGAAAATTTTGTTTTCATGATATCTCTAAAAATACTGATCTGATTAAATTGAAACTCAGTAGCTAGATGCAAAAGACCAAAGCAAACACTTTTGAAAAATTTCGTGAAGATCACGTGACATGAAAAAAAAGCACTGACGTGAAGTCAGTACTCTTTGGCGCGCGTGTTCACGGTGGCTAATTTGAATTGAGTGATGAGTACTAACTTTTGGGTAGATCTTCGGCTCGCTCTATCCACTGAGCTTGAAGTACTCATCATTCAATTCAAATTAGCCACCGTGAACACGCGAGCCAAAGAGTACTGACTTCACGTCAGTGCTTTTTTTTTAAGTTCCTTCAACAAATATAGCTATCGATACAGTTTGGCTGTTAGCTTTACCGTAGATCGAAAAAAATTGCGGTTATGGGACCTCCGTTAGGAACGGAATTACCTCTTCTCCAAATCTGAACGTATTTTAATATAGATCTACCGAATATAGTTATTTATAAATTCGCCCTCAGGGCCACCATACAAACATTTAAACTCGGAAACAACGCTATTTGCCCCAAACTGACTTGTGTCCTTGCACTGAATTGACATGAATATTCTTTTAAAACCTCACAATATCGGCTCATTACTCCCAACATAACCCAAACAACCCAAAACCATTCACCTCTCGTCTGCGCATGCGCAATATACCCGTGGCTGCAAGTCCTCCCAAAATTACACAACTCAAAAAAAACTCAGATTCTCCAACACTAGTGGTTCAGGAGATATCGCTTCTTGAATCCACGCATGCGCAGACCCTCACCAGAGGATTCTATGGAGGAAGCATCCGCCACCCCAAAACCCCAATCCTCTCTGACGAAAACACCAGCAGTTAAATCACTGATGGTCTGCTCATGCGCATAACGAAAAATGCCCGTAAGGGGTAACATCAATTTCAAAATTAGAACCAGGGCCACGGTACGGACACTTAAACTCGCAAACAACGCCACATCCCCCAATCTGACTTGTCCTTGCACTGAATTGCCATGAATATTCTTTTAAAACCTCACAATATCGGCTCAGCAATCCCAACATAACCCATACAACCCAAAAACAGTTACCTCTCTTCTGCGCATGCGCAATCTACTCGCGGCTGCAAGTCCTCCCAAAATCACACACCATAAAAAAAACTCCGATTCTCCAACACTAGTGGTTCAGGAGATATTGCATCTTGAATCCACGCATGCGCAGACACTCACCATTGGATTCTATGGAGGACTAGCATCCGCCACCCCAAAATCCCAATCCTCTCTGACGAAAACAGCAGCAGTTGAATCACTGATGGTCTGCCCATACGCATAACCAAATATGCCCGTGAGGGGTAACATCGATTTCGAAATTAGCCTCAGGCCCACGGTACGAACACTTCAATTCGGAAACAACGCTACATCCCCCAAACTGACTTGTCCGTGCACTGAATTGCCATGAATATTCTTTTAAAACCTCACAATATTGGCTCAGCACTCTCTACATAACCCGTACAACTCAAAAACCGTCACTTCTCTTCTGCGCATGCGCAATCTAGTTGCGGCTGAAAGTCCTCCCAAAATCACACACCTTACAAAACACTCCGATTCTCTAACACTAGTGGTTCAGGAGATATCGCATCTTGAATCCAAGCATGCGCAGACCCTCACCAGGGGATTCTATAGAGGAATAGCATCCGCCACCCCAAAACCCCAATCCTCTCTGACAAAAACTTCAGCAGTTTAATCACTGATGGTCTGCTCATGTGCACATCGAAAAATGCCCGTAAGAGGTAACCTCAATTTCAAAATTGGCCCCAGGGCCACGGTATGCACACTTCAATTCGGAAACAACGCTATTTCCTCCATACTGACTTGTGTCCGTGCACTGAATTGACATGAATATTCTTTTAAAACCTCACAATATCGACTCATTACTCTCAACATAACCCATACAACCCAAAAACAGTCACTTCTCTTCTGCGCATGCGCAATCAACTCCCGGCTGCAAGTCCTCCCAAAATCACACACCTTACAAAAAACTCCCATTATCCAACACCAGTGGTTCAGGAGATATCGCATCTTTAATCCACGCATGCGTAGACCCTTACCTGGGGATTCTATGGAGGAATAACATCCGCCACCCCAAAACCCCAATCCTCTCTGACGAAAACACCAGCAGTTAAATTACTGATGGTCTGCTCATGCGCATAACGAAAAATGCCCGTAAGGGGTAACATCAATTTTAAAATTAGGTTCAGGGCCACGGTACGGACACTTCAACTCGAAACAACGCTACATCCCCTAAACTGACTTGTCCTTGCACTGAATTGCCATGAATATTCTTTTAAAACCTCACAATATCGACTCAGCACTCCCAACATAACCCATCCAACCCAAAAACAGTCACTTCTCTTCTGCGCATGCGCAATCTACTCCGGCTAAAAGTCCTCTCAAAAAAAAGATTCTCCAACACTAGTGGTTCGGGAGATATCGCATCTTTAATCCACGCATGCGCAGACCCTTTCAGGGATCTAGATTCTATGGAGGAATAGCATACGCCACCCCAAAACCCCAATCCTCTCTGACGACAACTACAGCAGTTAAATGACTTCTCATCTGCGCATGCGCACAACGAAAAATGCCCGGAAACGGCTACATGAACCTCAAAAAAATAGGATTAGGCATTTCAAGCAAAGTATTCCGCAAAATAGTAGTAATTTTTTGATTTTTTCATGTTACGTGATCTTCATGAAATCTTGCAAAAGTGTTTGCATTGGTCTTTTGCATCTTACTACTGAGTTCCAATTTAATCAGATCAGTATTTTTCGAGTTATCATGAAAACAAAATTTAAAAATTTTTGAATTTTTTTTTTGCCACTTTAGGGCCGTCCGGTCAAAACAAAACTTCGCAGGCATATGAAGGTCATGATTCTTCAATTTGATGCCAAATTTCAGAAAGATCCAGTGATCGGTTCCGGAAATATTCATAAAAAACGTTTTAACTAAAAACGGCCTTAACTCCGAAACCGCTTGGTTGATTTCGCCTGTTAACGAACTTGTCCGAGATATTTACGCTACAAAACTACCCTGCAAATTTCAACGCTCTAAGTCGTTCTGTTCGAGAGTTGACGTGCTAACGGCCGGCCGGCCGGCGGGACCGGACGGACAGAATTGAATTTGACCTCGAATTCTTCATCAGGGAGTTGAACCCAATCGTATGAGACCGTTTTCGAAAAAAAAATTCAAAAAAACAGACATTGTGACGAAATGATATCACGCTGTTCCTTGCGGAACACGCGCGCAAAAATCAAAAAAATTACTACTATTTTGCGGAATACTTTGCTTTTAATGCCGAAACCTATGCGCAGATGAGAAGTCATTTAACTGCTGTAGTTTTCGTCAGAGAGGATTGGGGTTTTGGGGTGGCGGATGCTATTCCTCCATAGAATCCCCTGGTGAGGGTCTGCGCATGCGTGGATTCAAGATACGATATCTCCTGAACCACTAATGCTGGAGAATCGGAGTTTTTTCTAAGGTGTGTGATTTTGGGAGGACTTTCAGCCGCAAGTAGATTGCGCATGCGCAGAAGAGAAGTGACTGTTTTTGGGTTGTTCGGGTTATGTTGGGAGTGCTGAGCCAATATTGTGAGGTTTTAAAAGGATATTCATGGCAATTTAGTGTGCGGATAAGTCAGTTTGGGGGATGTAGCGTTGTTTCCGAGTTATAGTGTCCATACCGTGGCCCTGGGGCTAATTTTGAAACCGATGTTACCCCTACGGGCAATTTTTGTTATGCGCATGAGTAGACGATCAGTGATTTAACTGCTGGTGTTTTCGTCAATGAGGATTGGGGTTTGGTGAGGGTGGATGCTATTCCTCCATAGAATCCCCCGGTGTCGGTCTGCGCATGCGTGGATTCAAAAAGCGATATCTCCTGAACCACTAGTGTTGGAGAATCGAAGTTTTTTGTGAGGTGTGTAATTTTGGGAGGACTTGCAGCCACGAGTATATTGCGCATGCGCAGACGAGAACTGACTATTTTTGGGTTGTATGGGTTATGTTGGGAGTAATGAGCCGATATTGTGAGGTTTCAAAAGAATATTCGTCAATTCAGTGCACGGACACTAGTCAGTTTGGGGGAAAGAGCGTTGTTTCCGAGTTGAAATGTCTGTATGGTGGCCCTGAGGCGAATTTATAAATAACTATATTCGGTAGATCTATATTAAAATACGTTCGGATTTGGAGAAGAGGCAATTGCGTTCCTAACGGAGCTCCCATAACCGCAATTTTTTTCGATCTACGGTAAAGCTAACAGCCAAACTGTATCGATACCTATATTTGTTAAAGGAACTTGAAAAAAAAAGCACTGAGGTGAAGTCAGTACTCTTTGGTGCGCGTGTTCACGGTGGCTAATTTGAATTGAATGATGAGTACTTCAAGCTCAGTGGATAGAGCGAGCCGAAGATCTACCCAAAAAGGAGTACTCATCACTCAATTCAAATTAGCCACCGTGAACGCGCGCGCCAAAGAGTACTGACTTCACGTCAGTGCTTTTTTTTAACGTCAATATGTATTCTTGTTAAGATTTAGCTCGGATCTTAACATTGAGTAAAGTGTCCATCATGTGGATACTTTTAGATCTTTCGTACCCTCAAAATATGCAATATCAATTTCTCATTAATGTTTTATTGTTTTCCCATCACACCAAAAACTGACTTTTTGGAATTTACTGATGAAAGAGCAATACCTCCTGCCTCTTCAACATCGCTTGGCAGCCCTTCAGAACTTGAATCTCTCATTTTGTGTATGTGAACAAAAACTTGAGGACTTTTGCGTTCGTTCAGTGAAAATCTCACGTATTTCTCAACATTAGGCATTTCATAACTGATTAAATAAATAGCTAGTAGACCATCTGGATGTCTGGTGTGTTCTCCTAGTACCTACTTGCCTACAGTGAATTTTGCAAATCGTTGGAATTCGTAGTCGTATCTGAATTTAATTCGAATTAGTTCGTTAAATTTTATTCACCTACTGTCAAAAACTGAACCATAAATGGTTCCGCGTTTATAGCATAGGACTATATAAATTCTGATCATTATGATTTGTGGAGATAGAACACGTACAAGAAACACCTGGTCATTGTGTGCGGTGATTTCAATTGTACCAGTCTCCAATGGGTAGCAGAACTGGACTCCGATGGTGCCGATTTCCAACCAAGTAATGTTGAAGCCAAATAATCTGAATTGATTGATGCTCTTACTCTATGCAAACTGATGCAATTTAATAGTATTCTTAATGCTAACCAGAGGTCTCTAGATTTAATTATATGTAATCAATTCGTTTTATCTCATTTGAGCCCTTGGAGTTTTGGGCGAACGTCAATTACAATTTTCTTTCTAAACCAATGAAACCCACATATGATTTCAGAAGAGGTGACTATAATAGTATAAATGAGGAAATATTAGCTATTTCTTGGTGTGACGTTTTTGAGGGCGTTGATGTTAACGATGATTTCGACTCATTTTACAATGTAATTCATGATGATGTAGATATGAACATACCCGAATACAAGAGATCTGGTGGAGTTCAAGCGCCTTCCAAATTTGTCGAAAATCATGATTCAACAAGTTCAAAAATCAAAAATAAAGGAAGTAGATTCCCTTCCTCAATATCGTACAATGGTTTGACTTGTATTGGGACTGAGAACATTTGCGACAGTTTCAAAAAATTCTTTCAGAGTGTATTCGTACCATCGGTATGGAACTCGTGTCCTGCAGCCGTTATGGTTGATGCACCACCTGCCTACATCTCGGACATAGTGGTCCCCCAAATGGAAATTGAGAAGTCGATAACATCCTTAGATCAGAGCAAGGGTGCTGGTCCTGACGGGATTCCATCTTACTTCGTCCGTCGCTATCAATCTTTGAGGACTGGTATTTTTCCACTACGTTGGAAGATGGCCACTGTAATCCCTGTTTTCAAAGGGGGCGATAAACGCTCTGTAGTGAATTATAGACCCATCAGTAAATTAAATGATATATTTTCAAGATGTTTGAAACTTTTGTTTACTTTCCGAAGGGTAAGTCTGTTGAAACTAACATCCTTGATTTTTTCACCTTTCTGCACGGGGTGATGGATGAGAGTCTTCAGGTTGACGTCGTCTATACAGACTATAGCAACGCATTTGATAAAATATCTCATGATGTACTTGTTAGACGTCTCTCCGAAGTTGGTGTGGATGGCAATCTCTTGGACTGGTGCGGATCGTACATTTTCGAGAGAATGCAGTATGTTTTAGTGTATGGATATGATTCTCTGGGGTTTGTTTGCACTTCCGGTGTACCGCAGGATTCCCACCTTGGACCTCTGTTTTTTATAACCTACATTAATGATATCATTAATGTTTTCAAACGGTGCAGGATACTCATATATGCGGACGATCTAAAAATCTTTCTGGTCATCAAGTCTGGCGATGACTGTCAAGTAGTCTCTTTTTATCGTGGGAAAACTCCTATACTTTTCCATATCATCTTGGCGGTTCGGCTTCAGTCAAAGTCGATCAAGTCAGAGACTTGGGTATAATACTGAATCAGAAACTAACTTTTATTCCACATATTGATAGTTTCGTTAACAACGCCAACAGGGTGCTTGGCTTTTTATTTAGACAATGTAGAATCTTAAATAATTATAAATCAATCCTCACTGTTTACTACGCCTAAGTGTTCAGTAGGTTTAGTTTTGTCTCTGTAATATGGAGTCCACATTATAATATTTATATTAATAGAATCAAACGAATTCAAAACAAAATGCTCAGATTTTTAAGTTTGGAATGTAATTTAGCGTTCTTGAAAATGAGGATTTTTATTGCTTGGCGCGTAAACATTTCAATCTTTCATCCCTTCAGGACAGGCGTTAAGTGAGTGATCTCCCTATGATGACGTTGCAGGTGCCGAGTTGGTTGCATGTTGCTGGCCTGAATGTGCCAACATTTGATGTCAGAACTTTCGAAACTTTTTTTATTCCTTTGAGGAGAAACAATGCTCCGAAAAATCCACCCTTAATTCGAATGCTTCGCTCCTGTAACGAACTTCGGGAAGTTATAGACATTTTTCATGGTAATTTTTGAATTCGATATTGTTCCTCAAAAAACATTTTCTTTTGAATTTTTTTCGTCTATTTTTTGGCGCTCTAGTTCCTCGGAACTGAGTGCTTATCAATTTGCCCAAATGTATGTAATTTTCGAATTTTTCGTTGAAAATGGTCTTAAACGATTTGGTTCGACTCACTGATCAAGAATCCGTGGTCGAAATTCATTCTGTCCGCCCGTCCGGCCATAGGCACGATAACTCTCGAACGGAATGAGCTAGACAGTTGAAAATTTTCAGAGTAGGTTTGGGAGATAAATATCTCGGCTAAGTTCGTTATTGGGCAAAATCGGACAGATGGTTTCGGAGTAACAAAAAAAAAATTTTTTTTACAAAGCAAATTCCAAAATTTCAATAATAAATCGTATTTCAACGTTGTCACAGAATGATATAATTATTCTATGTATGAATTGTCATAATGTCAACTTATTCGCCTGAGACATGACATTATCTAATGATTAGATAATGTCATGTCTCAATTCTTCGATTGATTAGATTCTAATCAATCGAAGAATTGTGAGCGAAGTGAGAAAAATCTCAGTTGTTTGCTCCGAAATTAGTTTTTCTCAGAAAAGTCTTACATTTCGGAACGGAACATGAAGTAAGAGATCTGAGAGTAGTGAGACTGCTTTTCATCCATAGGCATAGATATAACTCTCGAATGGAATGAGGTAGGTAGTTGAAATTTTCAGAGTAGGTTAGGGAGATGAATATCTCGGTTAAGTTCGTTATTGGGCAAAATTGGCCAGATTTAATTTGATTTCTTCCATGGTGCAGTTCTCATTCTCATGATTGCTCATTTAATCTTGATAAATAAACTATTATACGAATTGAATTTCCTTTATGATGCAGTTCTATCATATGAATACATTGATATAATTCCCAACTCTGAGAAACCAATACCTTCGGAGATATAATTTGTCTGTTTGAACTAGAGCGCCAGAAAGCTCCTGTCCACAGGGCTTGAACCCATTTTTTTTTGTTTGTTGTTCTGTATCTGAATATGGATAATTAGTTCAACACTGTTCATTTCGCTTATGAAGTTATACTGTGAATACTATTTATGGGTAATCCCTGTTTGTATTCCTTGTACAATAAATGAATAAAAAAATAAATAAAAGAACTGTTGCAACAAATAACAATATCTCGCAAAAATCGGTTGTGAGAAAACTAAAACTCCATAAATGGCACCCATCCAAGATTAATTTAATGCACGAACTGAATGAAGTTGATTTTGACCGCAGAACTCAGTTTTGCCAATAAATGATGGACCTTTGCAATGATGATGAGGGTTTTCTAGCGCGAATTTTATTTAGTGACAAAGCAACATTTTTGGCGCTCTAGTTCCTCGGAACTGAGTGCTTATCAATTTGCCCAAATGTCTGTAATTTTCGAATTTTTCGATGAAAATGGTCTCAAACGATTTGGTTCGACTCACTGATCAAGAATCCATGGTCGAAATTCATTCTGTCCGGCCGTAGGCACGATAACTCTCGAACGGAATGAGCTAGACAGTTCAAATTTTCAGAGTAGGTTTGGGAGATAAATATCTCGGCTAAGTCCGTTATTGGGCAAAATTGGACAGATGGTTTCGGAGTAACATAAAAAATTTTTTTTTACAAAACAAATTCCAAATAAAATTTTTTTCAATAAGCAGTTTTATCATAAGAATCCATTTATATCATTTTTAACTCTAACAAGCTAATACTTTCGGAGATATGATTTTTCAAAATTTCAATGTAAATCGTATTCCTACGTTTTCACAGAATGATAGAATTATTCTGTGGGTATTCTTGAATTGTTATAATGTCAACTCATTTTCCTGAGACATGACGTTGTCTTATTGTCATTCATTCCAGCAATCGTATAAATGTGAGAATGATAATATAATATCATACTTTTTGTTGGTTGATATTTTCATGCCGATGGTCAATCCATATGATGATGGGAATGGTAATGGTAAGTTAATAATATTGAGTTCAGAATATCTCCACTAAAAACAAAACTGGAATATTGGTGTATTGGAGTAGATTTGAGGAAAGATATATATTATCGTTCATCATAGAATTGAGGAATGAATATCTCGGATGAGTTCGTTGTTGGGTAGAATTCGTCTATTGGTTTTGGATTGATAATTTTGGCCACTCTTGTTGAATTTAAATTCTTCTATGGTTCAATTTCTGCTAGATGAAGTTCTAAATTTCAATAATGAATCGTACTTCTATGTTTTCACAGAATGCTATAATTATTCTATCTAAGCTTTATTATATGATCTGTGTTCATACTCGTACATTTCATCCTGTTCTATAAGAGAGAGTCAAATCATTTCAGCTATTTTAATTTGGTTTTTTCCATGGTGCCGTTCTCATTCTCAGATAGCTCATTTAATCTTGATAAATAAACTATTATTTGAATTGAATTTCCTTTATGATGCAGTTCTATCATAAGAATAAATTGATATAATTCTCAACTCTGAGAAACCAATACTTTCGGAGATATAATTTGACTGTTTGAACTAGAGCGCCAGAAAGCTCCTTTCCACAGGGCTTGAACCCATTTTTTTTAATATCACTGTCAGCAGACAAAACTGCCGCTATTGGTCGCGTTCAGCAGCAAGATCGGTAGCATGAACCGCTACGCTAACTATAGGTAGCGGTATCGTGTTCTGCCGAACGGACAACTCCTTTTGTCAGGAAATCACTGACGTTTGAAGTTCAGGTTAGGTGATTCGAATTTTCTTTGATTGCCTGTCACAAAAATAAATATTCAATCATGAATCCAAATATCATTTCATTACTCTTCGAAGATGATAATATTACGGCCAACATAAGAAGTGAACTAGTTACCACACGTTAACCACAGTTAACGTATTTAACGGTGGTGAAACAGGCCTGTTTTATGTTAATTTTCACGTTAACTGAGGTTGCTATACAAATGTATCCTTATCTGAGGACCTCAGTTAAGACTTAACGGAGATTGAATGCTTTGTGAATACGGCGGGATATCTACTACCTACGCGTCGAGGGGGATCGCGAAGAAACAGTTAACATTATTTCAGATAAATATGTTCAGTATGTACGTAGAAATTTTAACCATAAAGTGACTTTGATACCGATTGTAAGAAAAATATTGAAGCAACATAGCAACGTCGTCGATAACATCCTCCTCTTCTGATGGCATTACCGATCGATTTATGACAGTCACCACATATGATATGATTGTCTAAGCAAGCTGACAATGATGATGGTATCATGATGAGCTTAACAGCAATCGAACAATACAACTCATCAGATATAACTATTGTTGTTGATAAATATGTTGATATATTGGTAGAATTTACAGCGAAATCTAACCGAAAAATTATTTCTTATTTAAAACTCCAACAGGCTCAACAGTCACCGGAAATAAATTCATCCAAAAGCTTATCCGTTATTTCAAAATCACTAAATCATGAACTATTTGCTGCACACAAAATCATGAACTGGCTGCGATAGGAAATCCGCAATTTTCAGGAGGAGTAAAGCAACAGTTTTTGAATTGTTTGAAAAACACTACTCCACGGGCCGTAATTCGATTCTTCCTTTTTGCGCGCTGAAACAACGTGCTATTGTTTTGCAGATGTCTGTATTTTTAGAATTTTTGCCGAAAATGGTCACAAACGATTGGGATCGACTCACGGATGAATAATCTGGGGTTAAATATAATTGTCCGTCCAGCTGACCCTCCGTCAACACGACAACTCTCGAACGAAATGAGTTAGAGTGCAGAAATTTGCAGCGTAGGCTTGGGACATAAATATCATCGTTAATGGGCAAAATCCGCCGAGTCGTTTCGGAGTTATGGCCGCTTTAGTTTAAGCTTTTTGTTAAATATTTGCGAGCCTACTCATTGGATCTAACTGAAATTTAGCGCCAAACGGGCCAATTACGACCTTTTGATGTATGCAGAACTTCTTATAGACCGGATGACAAGGACAAAAAAAAACAATTTCAAAAATTGCAAACTTTTGCTATCCCATTAACTCAAAAATGTGGATCTGATCAAATTGGAACACGGTAATCAGTTGCTGAATACCAACATGATGACAATATTTCGTGGGGATCACATGACTGGAAAAATTGTTCAACAATGTAGCTGAATATTTTGCTTGAAATTCCGAAACCATATGTGGTTTTGGAATTTCACGGATTCACGGATTGAATTCAATTTTGACATTTAGGTGACCAATAATGACCTCTTGGAGCGGGCAAAATTTTATGGATACCAGACCCCCAGGAATCTCAAAAATAATCCAATCTGAAATTCTAAATAATGGTCAAAATATTAATGATGTGTTTCAACCTTGTGAATCACAGAAACATCTCCTTATGCTTATAGACATCGGTATTCGGAACAGAACATCTTGTTGAAACGACTGAAAGGATTTTGCAAATATTCAGGAGCGATTGAAAAAGAGCATGAATGGTGTGTGGAATTTTAAAAATTTTACCAAAATCTGTCTGAAAGTTGAGTGACTTGGGAAAGCATGGGTGACACAGCCAGTAGAAACTGAGAGGCTATATTACCTCATGGCACTTCTTTGTGTGTGCAAGTCGTTTCGGGCAAATAGCGTTGTTTCCTAGTGCACTGTCTATACCGTAGCCCTACAGGTCATCATTCTTGATGTTTTTGTCTGGAAGTTGTTGGATTTGATGTGCAGGGATGCTCTCCTCCTACAGAATCCTGTCAGAAGGGATCGCACATGCTCAGATACCCGGATTAATATCTCCTGAACCGGTGGTGCAACAGGATCGTACTTTTCGGTTGCAGGCAGGAAATAGAAAGCACATTCGGTGAGGGATGGACTGCGCATGCGCATAACTAATATGGCTGTTTCTGGTGTTGTATGAGCTAGGATGCCATTGACACTGAGTCTAGTGCTGGTCCAACATGTGTGTGTTTTGTGGCTTTTTGGATGTTCTGGGGAACATCGCGTTATCATTTTGTCAAAATGTCTCTAATTATCGAATTTTTTGCCGAAAATGGTCTCAAACGATTGGGTTCGACTCCCTGATGAAGAGTTTGAGGTCAAATTCGATTCTCTCCAGACAACCGTCCGGTCGTTGTCACGATAACTTGAGAACGAAAAGAGATAGCAACTTGAAATTTTCAGAGCAGGTGGCGCGTCCCAATACGACAGACAGTTTCGTTAATGGGCATAATCGGCTCAAAAGCCTCCGAGTAATAATTCTGTTTTCAAACAATACACATCCGATCGAATTGAAACTTGGTGAGTACTTAGTTGTAGAATGCAGATCTAAAGACATGTGTAATTTTGTGAGAATCGTATCACTAGCAACTTTTTAGCGCTCTTGTTCCTCGGAACAGAGTGCTTATCAATTTGCCTAATTGTCTGTAATTTTCGAATTTTTAGATGAAAATGGTCTTGAGCGATTTGGTTCTACTCACTGATCAAGAATCCGTGGTCAAAATCGATTCTGTCCGGCCGACCGGCCCGGCCGGCCGGCCCTCCGTTAACACGATAACGAGTAGGTTTAGGGGATAAATATCTCGGTTAAGTTCGTTATTGGGCAGAATCGGTCTGATGGTTTCGGAGCCACGAAAAAATTTTTTTTATTTAACATTACAAATTTCGAAATAATTTTTTTTGAGATGCAGTTTTGTCATGAGAATCCATTGATATCATTTTCAACTCTAAGAAGCAAATACTTCAGGAGATATGATGTTTCACAATTTCAATAAATTTCAATAATCTGTATTCACAGAATGTGAACACAGAATCTGTCTGTGTTCACTGTTCACAAATGTAATTTTATCTAGCTAGAGACTTGTCAATTCGTAGTTTGAAAATATTTTCTGTTGCAAAACAAGTCCGATTCTTGAATTTGTGAATATATACAAGACTGTTTCGAAACCGAAAATCATTATGACTGATTACATATGAAGAATGTATGTATAAATATTGGGGATTATGATTCTGAAGATTTAGAATTTGATCACTTCAACGATGTAGTTTATGAAGGCAATAGGAAAGAAGAACATAATGGAATCATCAAAAGAAATTACTGTTCGTTGACCACTGAGGTTAATATTACCTTTTACTTGCTGAAGTTGAGAGACATGTTCCTATATGCAGTATTTTCATAATGTTGCTAGAAAAAAAATGCTGAAATATGGTTCGACATTTGTGTATCAAACATTTTTTCTTGAGTTGAGGTCCATAATACAGAAAAGAATGTGTAAGTGGTATGAACTATTAAATTTCAAATTATGAAAAGAGGATAGTACTTTATTCATATATTTTGAACTATTAAAATAATTTGTTCGTCAGCCTCTACCTACTCAAATATCAGGAATAAATGGACAATCTTCTATGATTGTCTCCAGCCTTGCTCTAGACATTTCGATGATATATTCCTTAGGTAGGTATTTCGAGTTGTGAAAACTATGCACCGAGTGTAAGTTGCAACAACCCATTACACGAGGTTGAATCATTGCAGATTGCTCATTTAATGTTGCTTGATAAATTAAATGAACATTTTTGAAGCATTGAAGCATGAAAGCATTGCAGATTGCTCTTTTTTAAATGATAATTTTTGAAACATTTTTTTGTAAACGACACTTTTTTTAAATTTCATTTCCTTCATGATGCAGTTCTATCATAAGCATCCATTGATATAATTCCCAACTTAGAGAAACCAATACTTTCGGATATATAATTTGTCTGTTTGAACAAGAGCGCCAGAAAGCTCCTGTCCACAAGGCTTGAACCAATTTTTAAATCATTGATTGATGTTTTTCGATGTACTCCTATCTGAAATTTTGATAGTATTTACTCAATAACTCAAGAAATACTAAATAGAACCAATTCAAACATGGTAGTTTAGTTATATAGTTGTAGAATGTCGTCGCGCAAATTCTCTAGAATCTCTAGATAATTTTAAGAAAATCAATGAAAAAAATCTATATATCAAAAACTCTTCGTTCGATATCGCCGAAATTTTGCGAGAGCCTTCAAAACCTAACCCTTCTGCCAAGTTCCAAGTTTGGACTTGATCGGATCTATATTGTTGGAGATCCGAGCAGCGTTGGTTGAGTTCAGTAGCTGTAAGAGTGACCGTTGCGAGTAACGAGTGACTTTTGAATGAAAAGAGATAGGGACTTGCAATTCTCCTGGTAGGATGCGCATCCGAATGGGACAGTTAAGTTCGTTGTTGGGCATAATCGGCCCAACGGTTTGGGAGTTATACCCGGCAATTATACCCAGAAAGGAAAGACATAGCAACTTGCAATTTTCGGGGTAGGTTGCGCATCCCAATAGGACATTTGAGTTCCTTAATTGGCATAATCGGGCAAGTAGTTTTAGAGTTATACTAATCTGAAATGTTGTTATTATTACTTCTATAACTCAAAATATACAATATGATCCAATTAAAACTTGGTGATTACTTGTAGGATGCCGGCCCAATAATTTTCGCGGAATTTAGTGAATATCGTATCCTGACATCACTTGAGGCGTAAGTTATTTCATATTTCAATTCCAATAGAATACGTATAAGTATGTGTGATCACAGAAAATTCTCTCGTTACTGTCTTTCGTTAAAATGGTATGAAATGTATTCATATATTATAAAAGCTGAGAAAATGGTATATATCGAAGCCAAATTCGATTACGAGTGTCCTATAAACGTGAGTAGGCAATAGAACATGCGCGTAAAAGCTCCTAACTTCACGTCAGTGCTCAAAACAATTTTTTTTGAAAGAATTTATAAATATTTATACTTAACTGTCTTATCATAATGGATAGAAATTCATTTAAAGGAAAGGCGTAAGGAACTTCATGTCAATTCTGCGTGAGCGTCCACACAGTGGCCTTAGGGCCAAATTCAAGGCGAAGGTTGCTCCTTTTGGGCATGCGCTCTGCGCATGCGCAGCAACTGTACGGGTTGGAGTATCGCGGTTTCTCGTCGAGCCTGTAGGAGCTGCTTTTAGGGAAGGAATGTTGCCCTTGCACATAACGATCAAACTGAATTATTGTTATGAACCAGATTCAAGCATGTAGGAAATAATGTCATCTGAATTTTTCAGATCATACTTTTATATCTTCGATAAGAATAATTCTTGAAAATGAAAGAAATTCGTAGGAAATATTATATATAATATATTGATTTGAAATGAATGATGGTCCTTCTAGACCAGTGGATAGAGCGTTTCACCCAATTGAGTTCAAGCCCGTGGCTAAAAAATAAATTATTCAGTTAGACGGTATTGGCTACCATTCACTGTTAGGTGATAAATTAACAGTGCAGTATCTAAGGTGGAGTAATCACACAGTAACAAAGCGGTTGGCTCAGGGGCAGAGCGTTTGACTTGGGAGCGGAAGCCCCGAGTTCAATCCCGAGGCTAGGAAAGAAATTTTCTAGTCACGGTAATCGACACCATTCACTGTTAGGTCAAAAATTAACAGTGCTGTGCCTAAGGTGGCGTAACGACACAGTAACAAAGCCTACACAGAACACAACTGGTTCTCCTTACTCGCTCAAGCTCTTCAAGAGCTTATGAGGGGATTCCTTGAGGAAGACCTAGGAGGATCAGTATAATACAATATAATAATATATAATAATACAGAACCCAACTAAACTCGCACAAGCTCCTAGGAGTTTCTGAGGGGACGATCCAGGAGGGTAAGTAAAACTTAAAATTATAAAATAATTCATCACTAAGAAAAAATTTAAGAACCACTGATGTGCGGTCAGTATGTTTTGGCGTGCTTACTAATGTCATGATTATGATTATAATTCTATGATTATACTGACGCTCCAAGGTCTTCCCGAATTAGACTTAGAAGCTCCTAGAGACTTGTGCTTTGTTTCTGTGTCGATTGAGGCAGATTTTGCCCAGTAACGAATTTAACAGGGGCATTTGGACTCCAAACGTACCCTGCAAATTTCTACCCTCTGACTTATTTTGTTCGAGAATAATCTTTCTTATGGTCGGCCGGACGTACAGAACCATGTTTGACCTAGAATTCTTCATGAGTGAGTCAGAACTAAACTTTGGGGACCATTTTCGGCCAAAAATTCGAAAAATACAGGCAAATTGATGGGCAAACTGTTCATGGGAACATGCGCGCCAACAAGAACGGTCGAAAAAATTATACCATACACTGAATCCACATAAGTCATTTCATTCCAGAATAATAATTATCTGATCTAAAGCATACATAGCTAGTTATTTCTGTCGTTCTAATCGAATGAAAAATAATACCGTTCGCTTCGCCCTTCAGGCCTAAAATCCAGGACTATATCCAATATAAAAAAAAACTATGCATTTTGACCGGGTTCTTTCATCGTTCGATCCTCCTCCCTTATAGCCGAAGAAGCAATGCCAATATCGAGATATATTACACTTCTCGGTAGTAAGAAAAGCGGAAAAGTCCCAGATATTCCATCTTGCACAGTCTACGTCGGCAGAAAGGAGATTATGAGTTAACGCTAGTTGGTGAACGATATTGATATTGAAATGGAAGGATTCTCGTTGCGTTTGAGAGGTTTCCCCAGTAGGATTTTTGAATAATTCGTTTCAATGGATTCGCGATAGGAACGAATGACAGAAATCAAAGGACATTCTTCTCTTGTGAACTCGTAGGTACAAACTATTGATGTACTCGATAAGGATTTTTCACTGTAATCAGTTTAAGTATCAATGGAGTTTCCGAGTCATTCGAGTCGATTCAGTTTTTAACGCAATAACTCGTGTTCAACCAATTTTCATGTACTCATTTCATTCAATTTGTCAAACGTAAAATTATATTCTCAAATAATAAACCTGGTTAGTTAATGATTTGACGTATACCTAGTATTTGTAGACTGTAGGCCAATACTTCTGTGGTTGGAATTTGGATTTAGAGTCAAATTTGAGAAATTTCTGATTGCAAGTCTCAAAATGTAACCTCCTATCCTCATACCTTGTGTACGTTTTGATTTTTTGCTCACGATATTATATCTGTTACTAATGAAGATTAATTTTTTAAGCCCCCATAAAATTCTCAGTTTATATTTTGAGTAATCATTAAAGGATACTGTGGGAGGTTTACTCATTATTAAAAGGTTTCTTTCTGGGTTTCCTCTCCCAAACTCTGAAAAATATCTATGAAATAAAAATTAATTATTTTGTGATTTGCTTCTGCGTAAGAAACACAAGATATTTGTTATACTTACGCAGAAAATGATAACGCGAAGTTACCCAGAACATACGCAAAAAATATATGAAACATTGTGGTTAAACTGTTATCCAGTTTCACTTTATATAGATTTTTCCAAGTTCTGACTCTTTGTTCAACAAATTGAGCCAAAAATGGTCAACTCCGATCGAACAATTATTATTATTATTATTATTATTATTATTATTATTATTATTATTATTATTATTATTATTATTATTATTATTATTATTATTATTATTATTATTATTAAATGATGAAAAGAGTTGAGGCACAGGCCTATAAACTCACAATAACAAATTTCAACAAAACAAGAACATCAAATAACATTGAAAAAAAAATAACAGAAAACAACTAAGTGGTAAAGAAAGATATTAAGAGTCGAAAATTAGTGATCACGGAGTCAGTTATCATATGAGTTCTCAAATGCGTTGACAGAAACCGAACTCACAACACTTGCAGGCAATCCATTCCACAAATCAAACACGCGGTTTGAAAGAAAATGCTGTCTAGTCACTGTTGAAAATTTCTCTTTTTTAAGCTCAAGGGTATGGCCTCGCAGACGAACGTCACGGTTCATCTCGAACAGACCTCGCAAATCGACGCCAAAAATACCGCGAAGTGCACGAAATGAAAATATTAGATCACCACGAGCTCTACGGGCCGCGAACGATGTAATGTTCATAATTGAGAGCCTCTCATCATAGGTTGGCCGGAAAATTCCATAAGGCAATCGAGTAGCTTGCCTCTGCACGTTTTCCAACATCACAGCATCCCGACTCAAAACCGGGCTCCAAACCGAACCAGCGAATTCCAAAATAGGACGTACGTACGTCTGGAACAGAACACTGATGGTGACCGGATCACATTTTCGAAAAGCTTTCTGCACTAAAAACAGTGACTTTCTGGATCGTTTTACAATGGTTAATATGTGATCAGACCAGGTCAAGTTTTCTGTTATGATGACACCCAGATCGCAGTGACTGGATACAGCAGGGATCCTCTGCCCGCCGATGCGATATTGAAGTCGAGGGTTATTGGCACCCATATGTAAAACGGCACAGTTTTCCAGATTGAGAGGTAGCTGCCAATCCTTGCACCATCGAGCAATTGACTCCAGGTCCCGTTGAATCGTTTGATCAGTTTGACCGGGGATACCATACAATTTTGTGTCATCGGCAAATTGAGAACAACGTGATTTGATACATACTGGTAGTTCAGAAATGTAGAGAACAAAAATTAAGGGTCCAAGGACAGAGCCCTGGGGCACGCCGCTAGAAACTGGTCTATCGATAGGAGCGACCAACCAACTCGTACTTGAAAAGAGCGATCAGAAGGAAATGCCGCTATCCAGTCCAGAAGTTTACCACGAAGACCGAGATGGTCCAGTACATATAAAAGCCGTCTGTGAGGCACACGATCAAACGCACGTGAAAAATCCAAATTGAGGACGTCAACAGGCACCTTGGCATCAAGACATTTGGACCAGTCGTTCACACACTCCAGAAGATTGCTAATAACTGAACGTCCAGGAAGAAAACCATGTTGGCAGTCGGGAATGATTTTGTTATCCATTGCAAACTTAAGAATGGAGTCAAGCAACATTCTCTCACAGACCTTGGCAGCAATTGGAACCAAACGATGGGGTGGTAGTTTGACGCATCGAGCTTGTCGCCCTTTTTGTATATCGGTGTCACTAGGGCACTTCGCCAAGATGAAGGCAGCGATGACATCTCAAATGACCTTGTGAAAATTTTTGACAGAGGAGTAGCCAAGAAATAAGAGCACTCCTTGAATAACTTGGCTGAAAGGCAATCACCACCAGGAGCGGATAGGAAATTTAGAGCAGACAGATGTTTTTCAACCAAAATAGGTGGAAAGGTTACCTCGTTCAGAAAGGAAGTGCTGCGAATGCTGAATGGAAGTGGAGGTGAGCCGGTCTCATAAGTGAAAGAAGCAGCGAACGAATCAGCTAGAACATTGGCCACCTCTTCGGAGTCCTGAGAAAGTTGGCCGCTGTCATTCCGTACCAGTGGTGTATCAACTTTGGTGTTGAGGGAGCATCTAACGAATATGAAGAACCGTTTTCTATCTTTGGACAGGACAAGCTTGGATTCAAAATCTCTCTTTGCATTGGAAATAGTGGTTGAGAGGTAGTTAGAGAAAGATCGATGTTCTACATAGTCCCTGTGTTGTCTGCGTCGAATGTAGCGCTGCCAGATTGATTTTTTATGTTTGATCATTCCCAGTATGGCATCACTAATCCAAGGTTTGGAAGGTATTGAGGTGATCATTTTTGTCGATGTACACTCCTCTATCACGTTTTTCAGGACAATCTCGAAGCCAGTCCACATAGTTTCAACGTCGTCGCTGGATGATAATACATCTTCCCATACAATAGCATTCATCTCACGCTGCAGGAGTTCGTAGTTTGTAACTTTTATTGTTTTTAGATATCTATCACGTGATTTATTGAACCTCAGTTGTAGCTTGGAAAGAAGTGCGGCATGATCGGACTTACCGAATGGAGGATGGTATTCTATGTTAGAAACTAGGTCGGTATCATTTACTAATATGAGATCCAGTAATGAAGGATTTTGTTGGTTCCTGAACCGTGTAGGTGAATCAACCAGCTGTACGAGATTGGAATCCCGAATAGAATCAACATGAGGGCTGGAAGTCGAGTTATAGGTTCTGGAAGTGAGAGACCAGCTGACGTCGGGCAGGTTGAAATCTCCAGCTATATACAAGTTACATTTTCTGCTGATAATTCACATAGTAAAGTTGCCATCTCTATATCAGCATGGCAGGGTCTGGTTCTATAAACGAAACCAATGGTGAAGCAGCATGACTTACCATAAAAAAGATCGATAAATATGCTGTCAATTCCAGGAATGTTAGGGAAAAAAGGACGCACCGAGAATGCTCTAGACATATCATCTACATACACACTCCACCGTAACCAATCGTCGTTACGCTGTCACATCTAAAAACTGAGTAGCCAGGAATTGATACTAAGCTATCAGGAATGCCAGGGTGCAACCAGGACTCAGCGATGAGAATAAATGAGGGGTTAACAGTACTTGCGTAGGCAAGTAGTTCGAGGTACTTTGAACCAAGCGACTGCGAATTCGTGTAGAGGATTAGCCACTCGTGAAGACTGGTTAGTTTGTTGACGCTGTAGACACATAATTTTTTATGATTGTAGGGACCCCAGAGATATATTTGATATCAATATCAGTTTCCCCTGCCCTCTGCCTGCGCTTGAGTTCGTCACTTAGTTTATTTAGCTCATTCAGCTGCATCGGAGTCTTGTCATCAGAAATACTAATCTTGCGCCAAGATGGATTATTGAGGATTAGTTTTTTATTACGCAGCACTTTAGATGCAATCATCGGGTTGGTGAAGGTGGCTATCACAATTCTAGGTCTGGTGTCATTGACTCTACCGAATCTCTCGACCGACATGAGATGGGTATTTGCATCAGGACTGATACATTAAAGCATCTCTGATGTTAGTGTAGAGTCATCAACCGAATTGGATTCAGGAATGCCTCGAATCAGAACATTGTGGGATCGACGTACACGGTCGAGTATTTCACTTGGATTAAGATGAGTAGATGTTGCCTTGTTAAGATCGGTTGAAACAGAAGATTCCTCGGCTCTAGAAAGTCGTTGGTTAGTAGTGTCGTCGTATTTAAGGGTGTTGAGGTCGGTAGTAAGGTTACGAAGCCTATTGGTGCAGGACAAAATATCACTGTCGTGTCTATCGAGAGTCGATGAGTGAATGTCGAGGATTTTGGCATGATCACTTATATCGGACGAGTGTTTATGTAAGATTGAATTACAATCCGATATTTCAGACTGCATTGTCAATTATGTCGCTTTAATTGACGAAATGTCAGAAGATATCTCATTCAGTTTGGACATAAGGACGGCGAACTGGTCCACAGTTATGGGCCTAAGTGAGTTGAGTTGATTATCACCTGATGATAACCTAATGCCCTGTGGTGGGAGAGGCGACGAAGTAGATTGACTGCGGAGTATGCGACCCTCTTTACTGCAGTATTCGCAGGTCCAACCTTCATCAATTGTAGTCAGTTGGTGTGCCGACGATTTCAGACAGTCAAAGTGAAAACTATTCCTGCACACTGAACATTTCGTACAGCGGTGCGATGAAGCCTGCTTTGAACAGACATGGCATTTCGGCATCCTGACGTATCAGTTAATATACCCAATGATAAGGGATGAGGACAAAAACAAACTTCACTCTCTTGGACCAATAAGAGAGACTGTTGAGACTGAGCACAAGGTAATGGTAGGCCACGGAGGGATCAAGGCACACAACAGAGGGAAGGAGCGTGACGGAAGGAAAAATTTGTCGATACGTTCAATATAAACACCAGCCACGCGCCTGGTAAACCTTGTATTTCTCCACTGAACGATTATAAGGCGCAGCGCGACTGCCGAGTCGCCAAGTGGCTGATCTCGGTCGACCAGACTCGAGATTCGAGAACCAGTTTAATGCACCGGAGAGGTGGGAGTGCACCTTGAAAGGTGGGGCGGTACGTAGAATGACAACAAGCACAACCAAATTGTGATAACAAAACTAAACCGAAATATAAAAAAAAACAAAATAACGAAATAAAAAGTTGAATTCAATATTCGAAATAATTTTTCGTACCCCAAATGATCACCAGACCCGTTTTTGAAATCACTGAAAATGTATACACCAGTAAAATACGCAATTCAATCGGAGAGAACTAGAACACGTCCATAAACTTGAAGCACTTGAAGACTCAAAAATCAAAATCATTTTCTCTGTTCAACAAAATAATATACAAGTCGACTTCTTTTGAGTTTGCTTGTTCTTTAATCAGAATGTGTCCTGAGAGTTTTTGTGTTACTCCAATCTATCATCGTGATCTCCATGTATTGCTTTTGTCTTCGTAAATAAAGACCTTAGATCATTTGGAGTCTTGAGAACGGTTTTTATACTGAACTTAGAACCTATTTTCGTGATTTTTTCTGAAAGTATCTGAACATGAGGGATCATATTCAATAGATTGGGATGTTGTTTTTGCTGGTTATTCTGTTGTTGTATTTGATTAATTGTTATTTGATCAGAAGCTATTCTGCCTAAATTCTGATGTATGTATTTATAAATTGTCTCGGATATACATTACCTTCCAGAAATTTTTTGATGAAATCATTTCGTTATTTCGAATTTCAAAAGAGAACAAAACAGATTAGCTCTATCGTAAAGTGTTTTAATAACACCTTTTTGCACACAGGTTCTGGGGAATAGCGTGCTCATATTTTGCCCAAATATTGTAACTTTCGAATTTTTTTCCGAAAATGGTCTCAAACGATTAGCTGATGAATGATTCAAGGTCAAATTTGATTCTGTCCGGCCGGACGGACATTGTCAAGATAACTTGAGAACGGAAAGAGATAGCGACTTGAAACTTTCAGGGTAGGTGGCGCGTCCAAATATGACGGACAAGTTCGTTAATGGGCATTATCGGCCTATGGGTTACCAGAACAAATTTTGTTTTCAAACGATACGAATCCGATCAAATTGAAACTTGGTAACTAGTTGTAGCAAACCGACACAAATACGCATGTAACATTTTGTGAGGATCATATAAGCAGAAAATTTTGAAAAACTTATTAACAAATGTTATTTTTCTCACAATAACTTGAGAACAAAAAAAAACATTTGAGTTTGTTAATGTGCATAATCGGCCAAATGGTTTTGGAGTTATTCCTATCTGAAATTTTGTTGTTATTTACTCAATAACTCAAAAAATACGAAACCGATGCTATTAAAAGATAGTAGTTAGTTGTAGAATGCAAACGCGCAAATTTCTGCGAAATTTCGTAGTATGACTAGAAAATAAAAAAAAAATCAGTTAAAAAAAATATATCTATATCAATCTATATCAAAATCTATGCGACATGCATCGATGAAAGTTTGCGGAAGCCTTCAAAACCTAACCGTACAGCCAAGTTCCAATTTTAACACGATAGGATTCATATTGTTGGAGATCCGAGCAGCCTTGGGTCAATTCAGTAGCTGGATGGGTGATTGTTGCCTCGATAACTTTCTAATTGAAAAAAAAAGCGACTTGAAGCTTTCAGGGTAGGTTGCGCATCCAAGTGGGACAGTTGAGTTCGTTGTTGGTCATAATCGGCCCAATAGTTTTAGAGTTATACCAACTGGAATATTATTTCATTGATAACTCAAAAAGAACTGATTCGATAAAATTGAAGCTTGATAACTAGTTTTGGAATACCGACATGACGACGTACGTGAAATTTCGTGGGCATCATATGACTAGGAAATTTTAAAAAAATTATGAAAAAATATTATACATCTCAGGATAACTTGACAACTGAAAGAGAAAGCGACTTGCAATTTTCAGGGTAGGTTGCACATCCGAATGTGACATTCATTTTCGTTTATAGGCATAACCGGCCAAAAGGTTTTGGAGTTATATACATCTGAAATTTTGTTGTTATTTCCTCATCTAACTCAAAATATACTAATCCGATCCAATTCAAACATCGGTAATTACTTGTAGAATGCCGACGCGCTAATTTTCTCCGAATTTCGTAAATATCGTATCCTGAAATTACTTGAGGAGTAAGTTTTTTCGTATATCATTTGATATTTAAAGAATTTCATTTGAGATAGAATACATGTGTCAGAATTGAAAATTCTGATATCACAGAAGATTCTCTCATTACTCAAGTCTGTCATTAGAATGGTACGAAATGTATTCATATCTTATAAAAGCTGAGGTCTACATCACGAAATTTTATATTTCAGAAACTATGCTCGATAGACTTCGTATGAGGCATGGTTAGACAATGGAACATGCTCGCAAAAGTACCTGACTTCACGACAGTGCTTCAAAACAATTTTTTACTCTAAGTCGATGATTTAATATTAAAGAGTTATTTCATCGTTGGTGTTTATTAGGTAACATTGTTTTATATATTGCGTCTAAACAATATCCATTGTTTTAAACGCCAGCAATTTCAAAGCAATTAGAACTTTTTTATTTTATAGATATTTTTTAGGTAGAGCAAACCCATAAAAAGCATCGAATGACGAATGTACCTCCCACAGATTCCTTCAATGATTCCTCTAGGTATTGAATGGTTCCTTTCTGGGTTTTCTCTACCAAACTCTGAAAAATATCTATAAAATAAAAAATTCGTTCAAGCACTGACCTGAGGTCATAAGCTTTTGCGCGTATGTTCTATTGTCCATTGTCCATTTCCGAATTTACCATGGTAAATTCCAATTAAGAGTGTCCAATACAGGAGAATGGACAACATAATTTACCATGGTAAATTCGATTCAGGGTGTCCAATACAGAAGAATGGACAATAGAACATACGCCCAAAAGCTTCTGACTTCACGTCAGTGCTTGAACCAATTTTTTTTTTCGTGATTTTTTTTGAAATTTTCTTGGGGTGCGGTTCTTAAATTTTTTTTTCGTAATTTTTTTCAAATTTTCTAGGGTTACGGTTCTTACAAAATTTTTAACACGTCTTAATGATGATTTTCTACTACTAGTTACCAAGCTTCAATTCGATCGAATATTTATTTTTTGAGTTATCAAGGAAATAATATTCCAGGTGGGTATAACTCGGAAACCGTTTGACCGATTATGCCCAAAAACGAACTCAACTCTCCCTTTCAGATACGCAACCTACCCTGAAAATTGCAAGTCCCTATCTCCTTTCGTTCAAAAGTTATCGAGGCAACGGTCACCCATCTGCTGAACTCACACAAGAATGCTCGAATATCCAACAATATTCAACCGATCGTGTTAAAACTTGAAACTTGGCAATAGAGTTAGGTTATGAAGGCTCTTGCAAAATTTCAGCAATTCCAAACGAATAGTTACTGATATATAGAATTTTTTTTTCAATTTTCAATGATTTTTTTAAAATTTTTTACAAATACTATCCTCACGAAATTTTTCAACAATTTTCCCGTTGGCATTCTACAACTAATTACCATGTTTGAATTCAATCGGTTTAGTATTTTTCGAGTTAATGAGGAAGAAAAAACAACTAAATTTCAGATGGCTCTAAGTTTGGCCGATTATGCTCATAAACAAACCGAATGGTCGCGTTCTAGTGCACATCTTAACCTGAAAACTTCAAGCCGCTATCTCTTTCCGTTCTCAAGTTATCGTGACATAAAAAATATTTTTTTAAAATTTTCTAGCCATACGATTCGCACAAAATTTCACGAACGTGCTAGGTTCATATTCTGCAACTACTCACCAAGTCTCAATTCGATCGGATTTATATTGGTTAAAAACAAAATTATTACTCGGAAACCATTGGGCCGATTATGCCCATTAACGAACTTGTCCGTCGTATTGGGATGCGCCACCTACCCTGAAAATTTCAAGTCGCTAGCTCTTTTCGTTCTCAAGTTATCGTGGCAACGGCCGGACGGCCGGCCGGACAGAATCAAATTTGACCTCGAATTCTTCATTGGTGAGTCGAACTAAATCGTTTGAGACCATTTTCGTCAAAAAATTCGAAAGTTACAGACATTTGGGCAAAATGATAACGCGATGTTCCCTAGAACATACGCGCAAAAAAAATTATTATTTTGTGAATTGCTTCTGCGTGAGAAACACAAGACATTTCTCAGAAGCAATCAATCGAACAATGTTGCCCAACAAAAAATAACTACTATGATTTTCAAATGCTGTCAATGTGACAATTCTCGAATTTCAGAATAGGTATCAACAAAAAATAAGTCTGAAAATTTTCGTTAAGTGTCTGACGAAGGAGTCTTATATATCGTTGATGTTGTTTTCGGTATTGTTTGTTATGCAACATTTTTCGATTTTAATGATTACTTATTCCTCTAGTTGAATCATAAATCTATTGTGTACGATTTACTCCCTCTTCCCTTCTTCCGGTGTTCTGATAATATCGTGGAATTCCAGGATACTGTAATATATTATCACGAATAAATGGGCAATCTGCAATGATTGAAACTCGTAGATTGGATTTTGCCACTTACACTCGGGTCATAGTTTTCACAACTCGAAATACCCACAGAAGTTATCATTGAAATGTCATAGCAAGGATGGACATGTGTTTCGGACTTGTTGGTTCATCGTCAGCCACCTGTAGCTCAGACGTTCAACTAAACTGAACTCCCGTCTGTCTTCGCGTAGGAGCGTTATGAGCGATGTGAAAATAGCAAACGCCATCTACGTGGAAAGACATGAAACCCACCGTTCGTACCCGTTCTCTATAGAATGATGACAGTGACATCGCACAGCCTTCTTCAAGTGCATCGTCTTCAAACTCCCGGCCTTGTAGAAATCAATCGAGTTTTCATTCAAATATTCCTGTGTTTCGGTCCACGTTTTCCGCTGCATCCGACAGATTTGAAATTCATATTTTTCGTATCGAATTCCCTTCGGACCATCTTCAGATTTTATGTATGAATATACGGCGATATTATGGCTTGGTAATCAAATTCTATTTACGGATCCGTGGTCCCGGAGGAGGAGGATTAAATATTCATACAAAAATGTGCAACGAAATCGTTTCTGCCCGAATGGGATCCTTCATTCGACCGTAAAAAGTCCAGGACCTTTCGATGGGATGTTTCCGATCGAGCGTTTCCTCCTCGAACTCCTTCAGGGGACAATTATGTTTTGAATCTGTTCGCAAATTGGAGACGGGAGTGTGGACGGCAGCGGAGGATGTCAGTGACGCGAACCGAAAAGATTGAATTTCATCTATGGTTCCGGTCTTTCGTACCTACGTTACAAAACTGTACAATTTTTGGTGGACAATATTTTCTCTGAAGTGGTCTCGAATTCATTGTTGCGCTCATCTGAACACGGTTTAGAATAAACTCTGACTAGATTTCCATTTCGTTTCGGTGTATTCGAAACACATTGATTCAACCCTGAATTACTGTCAACGGGAATTCGTGGTTAAAATATTAAGTACAGAGTTCAGTAACTCGGAGTTAAAATGTTAAATTTTAAACCTGCGATTGCATTGCGCGAGAGAAAATAAGTTAGGCTTGTTTCATATGCATACCATTCCATTCGGTACCCTTTCACATTTACACCTTTATCAGGGCATAAAAGATGGAAATAAAACTAAAAATAGGTGACACCACAACAGGAGCGAGCAACCAATTGTACCTTCAGCTCTTGGACTTCCAATTCAGAGGCAAACTATGGCATCGGCCCTCGTTTTGAACGGAGATATTATAGAATGAAGTTAAATATCTGTGGGTAACACTAGATAGTAAACTTCTGTGGAATTGGCATGTCGGCATCTTTGCCAGTAAAGCAACAAAGGCTTTGATGGCGTGCAGGAATCTAGCAGACTTGGGGCTGCAACCCTGAGATACTGCGATGGATGTGCGTCATGATTGTGAGACCCATAATTACGTATGAGGCAGTAGTTTGGTACTCGAAAACAAGCCAGAATTGTACGAGGAAAACCCTCGACAAAGTACAAAGGCTGGCCTGTGTGTGTATCACTGGAGCTATGGGAACCTGTCCTACCAGGGCACTTGAGAATATAACAAATCTCACACCACTTCATCTAGTGATAGAGAAAATGGCCCATGAAGCCATTCTCAGAATATCTAGGAAAGGATCAGGTAATGAGAGTATTGAAAACCAGAAAGGCTGGTCCTCCCTTACCAGGTACATTTCATCAGCCAATCTTCCTAGTGACGAAATGATCCAGAAAGTAAGTATCGAAAAGAACTTTACTACGATGCTTGGTATGAAAAAAGACTGAGACAGGGAATCCGCCACCCAACTCCTTAAAATAAATGCCATTAAAAGGTAGACAGACGGTTCAAAAACCACTACAGGAGCTGGAATGGGCCTAGAAAGACACTATCAGAGTTGTGATATAGCAATCCACTCTGACAGTCAAGCTGCTATTAAAGCTCTGAGCTCCCATGTTATCGAATCCAAGCTAATATGGGAGTGCCGAAGAAAACTCAATGAAGTATGCAAGAACAACAGGGTCTCCTTGGTCTGGGTTCCTGGTCACGCGAGAATCATAGGAAATGAGGCCAACACACTTTCCAAGAAAGGAGCACAAATCCCCTTTATTGGCCCGGAATCTTATTGTGGGGTTGGTAGACACACCTGCAAAAGTGAATTCAGGACGAAAGAAGAAACTGAGAGATGTACTTTCTGGAGATCTCTCCCCGGAATGCATCACTCCAAGAAATTCCTCCGGAACTTTGATACTGTCAGATCCAAGAAATACTTGGACCTCAGTAACAACAAGCTGCACCTCCTCACTGGCTTCCTCACAGGGCACTGCGGCCTCAGGAAGCATATGATGAGATTAGGGCTAGCAGAAACTGACGAGTGCAGATTCTGTTGAGAGGAGGATGAAACTCCTGATCACCTGACAACGGAATGCCTCGCCATCTCAAACCAACGCAAGGAATGCTTTGGGCAAGACATCTGCAGGAGCGAAGACCTAGCCTCCTTGAAGCCATCCCAGATACTGGAGTTCATCAGAACTCTGGAGCTGGAAGGCAGGCTGTAGATGGTAATGACAACGGCAGCTCTGAAGGGGGGGCACAATAGACCTTAAGGTCGCAGTGCAACGTTACCCCCTACAACAATATACATATACATATGTATATATATATATATATATATATACATATACATATACATATGTATATATATACATTTTAGGGAAAGTTTTCTTGGGTATTGTTGCACGTTGTGTTTGACTAGTAAAACAATATTTACTTTTTCATTTTATAATCCAACATATGTTTCGGCCTTGATTGGCCTTTTTCAAGGATGTATAATATAACAATCTAATACTAATTTTTGACAAATTACAACTGTCAAAATTGAAAACAATGTCATGATTCAAAATATCAAAAAATTTTATCACTTCAAGATAGCGATAGCTGTGTAAGTTGATAAAATTAAGAAACTGGGATCTATATTTTCATTTTCTATCATTTTATTAAATTGAAATATATTTGTGCCAAGTTTTTGGTGTCAGTTTTATCGTTCATAGCTTCTTTCTCTTTTTTGATATGAATCATTTCTAATATATTTCGGGTTTTACAATTTTTTTCTCTATCTAAAATATGAAAGTTTTCAAAATCCATTTTATGCCCTTCAATTTGTTCGTGTTTTTTAAGTGCTGTGGTATTTTTACAAAATTTATGGCCATTGATACGTTCTTTTATATATTGTGATGTTTGACCTATGTATACTTTAGGGCAGTTTATACAGTTAATTTGGTATATACAATTTGAAATTTTATTTTTTGGAATTTTTGATTTTAAATTTGAGTTTAAGAATTTCAAATTGTTCACATTTTTATATGCTAAATTTATTCCATAATCTTTTAATGTTGTATTTAGTTTTTCCGATAGGTCTTGTATATATGGTAAAGATATGTATTTTAGAATTTTAGTTTCGCTTTTTTTTAGTATTTTTTTTCTCTGTGTTATATAGGCTGAAAATTTTGTTTTTGAAAATTTTGTTTATTATTTTTAGAGGATAGTTATTTCTTATCAGCATATTTTTTGCTTTATTTATTGTTTGTTTTCTGAATTCTGGACTTGCGAGTTTTAGAGCTCTGTCAGCGATTCCTGATATCACACTTTTCTTATGAATCATTGGGACTGTAGCTTCAAAATTTAAATATCGTCCGCTCCAGGTAGGTTTTGTATACCAAATTGTCTTTATTTTAGTGTTTGTTCGTATAAGTGTTAGGTCCAAGAAATTGATTTTATTTTGTTCTTCTAATTCATGGGTGAATTTCAATTTTGGATGGTAGTTATTGAAATCGCTAATAATTTCACATATTTTATCTTCAGGTGCTGCTGTGAGACAATCATCTACGAAACGTTTAAAAAATGGTATTTTGTATGTTAATCTATTTATAACAATTTCTTCTAAATCTTCCATAATAAGTTGTGCTATTACCGCAGAAATCGGAACTCCCATGCCACATCCATTTATTTGACAATAAAATTCGTTTTTAAATTGAAAATACGAGCATGAAAAACATAGTTCGATTGCTTTTATGAATTCTGTTTTTGGTAGGTCTGTATGTATTTTTATTTCATTCCATTTCTTCATAATTAAGTCTTTTGCTACGTCAAGTGGTAAATTTGTGTATAAGCTGACAACATCTAGTGAGAACAATTTTTCATTGTTTTTGGCGCTCTAGTTCCTCGGAACTGAGTGCTTATCAATTTGCCCAAATGTCTGTAATTTTCGAATATTTCGATGAAAATGGTCTTAAACGATTTGGTTCGACTCACTGATCAAGAATCCGTGGTCGAAATTCATTCTGTCCGGCCGGTCCGGCCGGCCGGCCGTCCGGCCGTAGGCACGATAACTCTCGAACGGAATGAGCTAGAGAGTTGAAATTTTCAGAGTAGGTTTGGGGGATGAATATCTCGGCTAAGTTCGTTACTGGGCAAAATCGGACAGAAGGTTTCGGAGTAATAAAAAAAAATTTTTTTTTTTACAAAACAAATTCCAAATTAAATTTTTTTTAATAAGCAGTTTTATCATAAGAATCCATTTATATCATTTTTAACTCTAACAAGCTAATACTTTCGGAGATATGATTTTTCAAAATTTCAATGTAAATCGTATTTCACAGATTGATATAATTATTCTATGTATATTCTATGTATGATTTATCATAAAGTCAACTTGACAGAAGGGAATATTGTAACTTCAAGAATATTGGGGTTGAAATACTCGTATTTTAGCGATGCAACGGGGACCTCACCCGAAAATGTTTGAAAATATTACGTAAATATTGAAAGCATAATTCTGTAGTTCGAGAGAGGAGAAAATTTTGTGAACGTAGATCAGGAAACTTTTGATCGATTACAAGGTAATTTATTATTACTTATCTTTCTTCTTTCATACATGTTTTATGGAATACCTACTATTTGTAGGTACTTTAAACCTGTTTTGGGCAATTGTCATACGAAACTTGTTTTTTTGGCGCTCTAGTTCCTCGGAATAGAGTGCTTATCAATTTGCCCAAGTGTCTGTAATTTTGGAATTTTTGGCTGAAAATGGTCTCAAATGATTTGGTTCGACTCACTGATCAAGAATCCGAGTGCGAAATCGATTCTGTCCGGCCGGCCGACCGGCCGTAGGCACGATAACTCTCGAACGAAAGGAGTTAGCGGATTGAAAATTGCAAGGTGGTTTTGGAGCGTAAATATCTCGGACAAGTTCGTTAATGGGAGAAAACCATCAAGGGATTTCGGAGTTGTGGCCGATTTTGGTAAAAATATTTTTTATGAATATTTCCGAAACCGATCACTCGATCTATCTGAAATTTAGCACCAAATTGTAGAATCATGACCTTTAGACGCATGTGAAGTTTTGTATTGACCAGATTACCGCAAAGTGTAAAAAAAAAAATTTGAAAATGTGGTGCAGTTCTCATTCTCATGATTGCTCATTTAATCTTGATAAATAAACTATTATTTGAATTGAATTTCCTTTATGATGCAGTTCTATCATATGAATACATTGATATAATTCCCAACTCTGAGAAACCAATACCAGATATAATTTGTCTGTTTGAACTAGAGCGCCAGAAAGCTCCTGTCCACAGGGCTTGAACCCTTTTTTTTTAATGATACATTATCTATGAATTTTTTGAATTGCCATGAATCTTTTATATAAAATTTATTTTTTCCAAGTATTGGGGTTAAACAATTAGCTATGTATTTTGATAATTTATAAATAGGACTTTGGATACAACTAATGATTGGTCTAAGAGGTATTTCTTTTTTATGTAATTTTGGAAGTCCGTATATTTGGGGTGGATTTGCGTTATGTATTTTTAATTCATTGCAAAGTTTTTTAGGTAAAATATTTCTTTTTTCCCATGATTTTATTAGATCATTATTTTTATTTTGAATTATCTTTGTTGGATCTTGTTTTATTTTTTTATAAGTTGTTTCATCGTTTAGGATATCAAAAATTTTTTTATTATAGTCACATGTATTCATTACTACTGTTTTGTTAGATTTATCTGGTTTAAGAACTGTTATTTCAGGGTGTTTTTTGAGAAATGATTTTGTTTTCTTGATTCTGTTATTTAATTGTAATTGGCTCTTATTAAGTTTTGTAGATCTTTTTTTGAAGTTAGTAATGTTATTTACTACTTTATTACGTATTTCTGTTTGAGTATCTTTGTCAAAATTGTCAATTCCTGTTTCTATATTTGCGATGATATGGTGTATGGGAAGATTCTTTTTTTCTATTGGGATACAGTATTTCGGTCCTAAATTCAAAACTTCTTCTATATTTTCAGGAATAGTTGTATCTGAAATGTTTACAAACCAGTCTTTTTCTTTATCTTTAACTTCAATTCTGTTTTTTAGTTTTTTGATTTTATTTATTTGTTTAGTTCGGATGTTGTTGAATATTTCTTCTATTTTTCGGTCTTGTTTTTCTAATGATGTATTCACCCATTCTTCAATATTTCTCTCCAGAATTTGATTTGTTGTATTAATTATGTTTTTTTCTAGATTTTTGATACTTTTTGCAGTATCATTTATGAGGAGGTTAATGGTTTTGAATTGAAATCTCTTGAAACTTTCGGTGAATTTCTTTTCATTTCTTTGGTCAGTTATTTTAATATGTTCAATATTTAAGTTGAGGAATGTTGGAATCAGTTCATAATGTTTGCATTGCAATCCACAGAGTGTGTATGATTTCATCAAAGTTGAATAGCTACATACCGCGGTTTCATCCTTATTAGGAATCATCAGTGGAGCACAATTCAACGCTGATGAAAACAACACTACGAAGTAACCGGTTTAAAGAAAACCAGCAATCCCTTGTGAGTAGAATTTAGACACAAGTGACACCTGGAATTCAATCAACCAAGCTCCTCACTGTGGCTACCCAAAAACTACAGATCTCTACGTACATTCTTTTCCCCTATGTGGTAATCAGCAAGTACTCGGATTCGAGTCTCATGCAGCTGACCACTGGGGAGCGAAAACGCACAAGAAAACTCAAGAACTAATAATGTATATATATATATATATATATACATATACATATACATGCCATATACAATATATGGCATCGGCACAGAGGAAGCATAAGCAGCCTGTGCGATGCGACCTCAACCCGAGGATATGAAATATAGGAATATGGATAATGCGGAAAAGTATATTTAATTGGGAAGGTTTAACGAGTAATTCCACAAAAGCAACAGAGAAAAAATCATTCTGCTGTTACCTGTCGACACGTGTTTCTGCTAGTTGGCTCCTTCAGGACAGGGCAACCAAGAAACCAAAGAAAAGATGGAAATAAAACTGAAAATAGGTGACACCACAACAAGAGCGAGCAATCAATTGTGCTTTCAGCTCTAGGACCTCCAATTCGAAGGCAAACTATTGCATCTCCAAATTGGAGGACCTAGAGCTGAATTCCATTTATGATATTGTTCAGGAAGGCTAAAAAACGGTTTTAAGAAAACAATCAATATAAGATATTTCAATTAATGTGGCTCTCGTTAGAATGGTTCTGAAGTCAATCATAGTGAAAGAATTATTTGTAGAATCACTTTCAGAGTTATACAAAAAATTTTGTTGGACATGACCGCTTAGTGTACAGTTTCAAGAATGCGGCAACCAACTAAACCTCTATAGAATTCGAATGACAATATTGCAGGAGCCATTTCTTGCACAGAACGGTAGAGGATTTGAAGACGCGTTAGTCCGAATATAAATATCGTTTTTGGCAATATGTGGACTTGGCCGGTTCTTGCATTGGACCCCTCAGTTGGTTCCGTATTATCCATATTTCTATATTTCATATCTTCGCGTTGAGGTCGCATCGCACAGGCTGCTTATACTTAACGACGTCAAATTCATCGAAGTCATTCAAAATTTGAACATACTCAAGTTTGGATGCTTCCGGCGCCTTTAATTATTAATTTTTCAGAAGTTTTGTCCCACAGCATTGGTTTAGATGTACCTACCGTAGAAATAAGTCCATCCAGATTTGGTAAACCATAATTTTCTCATGAATATCAACAAATACCGAAAAACAAATGTGACAACGCCACCATGTAGGGGAGACAAAGTGGCAGTGTCATTCATTTGATGCTACAAATTAGTTAAGACAAACATGAAAGGAGTTTCATGAAATTTTTGATTATTCCGGATATCTTTGGAAGTATTCGCAATTTTTCAAATTTCATTTTTCCATATAAAATTTTACAACTTTGCAGTAATTTGACCGATACTGTATCTCTTACGTTTCCAAAATACCAATAGTGAGCCTCGAATTTTGGCCACCCTGTACACCCTCAATGGGTATTAAATCGTATTAAATTATCGGCCATTAAAAAACTACTGATAGTTATATTTCGTCTCAGATAATAGGATAATTTTTAGTAACCCACTAAAAATCCCAGTTAAGATGGAAGTTACAGTACCTCAAACCTATCCTGTCAAAGTATATGTTGATTGTCCAAAACCAGTTCATGTTGAATAGAAGATCGAGTATCCAGACAAAGCAGTACCATTTCACCCAGTAGAGGAATCGTAACCAGTAGATTTATCAAACATGTTGGAGCTTCATCTAAAGTAGGAGTTACCGTAGGAAAAATTTTCCAAATCCATTAGAAAATACAGTAAGAGTTCCAATCAATGTTATTTTCATTTACATTGAAATATTAACTCGAAGCATCATATATCTATTGGAAATGATAGCCCTATATTAGGGTCCTGTAGCGGTCTTCGAAAATCTGAATTTCTGAATAATCATCGCTTGGTCATACCTGGTCTTATCCTGTATCGTATTACTAGCCAAGACAGCGTGATAGCTAGTTTGGCATCCAGTAGTGATAGATCTTTCGCGTTACCCAGGGTGCACCACGAGGAGGTGATCTATCATTTGCACCCCTTTTGTATCACACGAGGACGCCACCGGCTGAAATCTAGACATCCTCCTATCAGAACTGCCTCCGAAATGACTGATGAATTCAATACGAAAGAGCAATGGGCAGCAAGATGGCTGTCTACAACAGAACTTGACTACATCCAAATAACCAACACAGAACTCGGCTTCAATGGCTCGGTCCTCCCTCGTTCCACTTGGTCAAAGCTGAACCGATTGCGGACAGGACAAGGTGAATGTTTCGACTCCCTACACCGATGGGGCCTCACTGACAGTCCGCAGTGCGATTGTGGATCACCGAGACAAACGATCCGCCACATCGTTTCAGACTGTCCAAACCGTGCTTATGGCGGAAACCTACATCAGGACTTCGCAGAATGCTCTCAAGACGCAATCGAATGGCTGTGCAATTTGGGCATTAATGTATAGTTTGTCAGAGGATCTATGATGTGATATTGTGCTGTCTTTGTAGAGTTATGTATACTTTTTTGGCGCTGTAGTTCCTCGGAACTGAGTGCTTATCAATTTGCCCAAATTTCTGTAATTTTCGAATTTTTCGATGAAAATGGTCTTGAACGATTTGGTTCGACTGACTGATCAAGAATTCGTGGTCGAAATTCATCCTGTCCGGCCGATCCGGCCAGCCGGCCGTAGGCACGATAACTCTCGAACGGAATGAGCTAGACAGTTGAAATTTTTAGAGTAGGTTTGGGAGATAAATATCTCGGCTAAGTTCGTTATTGGGAGAAATCGGACAGATGGTTTCGGAGTAACAAAAAAAATTTTTTTTTACATAACAAATTCCAAATTAAATTTTTTTCTATAAGCAGTTTTACCATAAGAATCCAATGATATCATTTTTAACTCTAACAAGCTAATACTTTCGGAGATATGATTTTTAAAAATTTCAATAATAAATCGTATTTCTTCGTTTTCACAGAATTATATAATTATTCTATGTATGAATTGTCATAATGTCAACTTATTTTCCTGAGACATGACATTGTCTAATTCCTTGCTAATAGTTGGTTCGACAAACGTCAAAATCGACTTAGAGAGACGGGGTATGAAAACGGCCGTTCTAGGCAGTTTTCGGGCCTGAAAGTTGACGAAAAGCGAAGATAAGGGTAAAAAACCGTCAAATAAACCCCCATGTGGCGATTTTATGTCGAAAAGTGAAAATTAAGAATATATATCCCAGGTAAGTACCGACGTTTTATTCTAATACCGGAGATCGACAAGATCGTTCGAGGAGCACGATAGCCTGGGGGTCTAATCCGTCGAGTTTTCGGTTTCGGAACGAGAGAAGGCGGGCTCAAATCCTGGAAACGGAATTAAACTTTTTGGCGCTCTAGTTCCTCGGAACTGAGTGCTTATCAATTTGCCCAAATGTCTGTAATTTTCGAATTGTTGGCTGAAAATGGTCTCGAACGATTTGGTTCGACTCACTGATTAAGAATCCGAGGTCGAAATTGATTCTGTCCGGCCGGTCCGGCCGGCCGGCCGTAGGCACGATAACTCTCGAACGAAAGGAGTTAGAGGATTGAAATTTGCAAGCTGGGTTTGGAGCGTAAATATCTCGGACGAGCTCGTTAATGGGCGAAATCCATCAAGCGGTTTCGGAGTTATGGCCGATGTTAGTAAAACACATTTTTTATGAATACAGTAGAATCTCACTAATCCGGCACTTCAATAGACCGAAACGTCCAATAATCCGGCACACTCCGCCCGTGCCTGCCTCGCCCCTCATCATAGAAAAAGCTATGACCTACACTGAATACTGTATCACGAGAATTAGAAGAATGGGATCGTGATGATGATCTACGTATTGCCTATTGGTTACAAAATTTTATCAGAATACAGATTCAGCATTTAATTGTTTCAATACCTGCATAACATGGGCTGAAGACCACGGCTTACCTGCTATAAAGATGTTATAATTCTTCGAAACCTGCGCGAAAATGTTTTCAAACAAGGATTACGACTTGCGCATAAACAGACCTCAATTAAAGTTTATTTAGTTAACTCGATATCATTGTGAGATATGATACACTCATAAAAAACTCTTATTTACATATTTTTTCTATAGCATCCAGTAATCCGAACATTCCAATAATCCGGCACACTCTGGTTTTTAATGGTGCCGGATTACTGAGATTCTACTGTAATTCCGAAACCGATCACTCGATCTATCTGAAATTCAGCTTCAAATTGTAGAATCATGACCTTTATACGCATGTGATGTTTTGTATTGACCAAGTTACCGAAAAGTGTCAAAAATTTTTTTTTTAATTTTAAAAAAAAATTTCCTACAATAACTCTCGAACTCTCGAAATTTTCAGAGTAGGTTAGGGTGATGAATATCCCGGTTAAGTTCGTTATTGGGCAAAATAGGCCAGATGGTTTCGGAGTAACGAAACAAAACATTTTCTTAAGCAACAAATTTCAAATTTAATTTTTACTTAAGATGCAGTTTTACCATTAAAATCCATCGATATCATTTTCAACTCCAACAAGCTAATACTTTCGGAGATTTTTCTAAATTTCAATCATGAATCGTACTGCTATGTTTTCACAGAATGCTATAATTATTCTATCTAAGCTTTATTATATGATCTGTGTTCATACTCGTACATTTCATCCTGTTCTATAAGAGAGAGTCAAATTCAGTTCCGCTATTTCAATTTGATTTCTTCCATGTTGCAGTTCTCATTCTCAGATTGCTCATTTAATCTTGATAAATAAACTATTATTTGAATTGAATTTCCTTATGATGCAGTTCTATCATAAGAATACATTGATATAATTCCCAACTCTAAGAAACCAATACTTCCGGAGATATGATTTGTCTGTTTGAACTAGAGCGCCAGAAAGCTCCTGTCCACAGGGCCTGAACCCATTTTTGTTTTTTATTTTTACTTCTGTTCTTACTTTAACTTACACTTTTACCTTTACTTATCTTTTATTTTATCGTATTGTAAAGTATCGTTTTGTGAAGCATCCATACGCTAAATACAATAAATAACCTGGTCCTATGAGCAACGAAATTTTCCTTATTTAATTCAAATATGGAAGGGATTTCTGACAGCGAATAACTTCGAAAATTAACGGAGATGATTCTTCTTCAAGACATTTATGTGGCTAAAGAGGAGTATAATAGGTCTTTAGCATGTAACACGAAATACCATATGTTTATGTTTTTCTGAATCTACAGATCATCATGTATGCCCTCATACACTTTTATAATTCATAAAATTTTAATATTTCGGTATTGAAAATCGGTATATTAAGAAGCAATTTCAAATGAGGTGAAACGCTTCTGAATCGTTGCTATGGCGGATGACGTAATCAAAATTTACCATCTGCTTGTTACAGCCAATGCGGACTTCGAGCCCTTTATAGGGAGCTGTGTTACACTGGAATATAGAGTGAAACGGACACGAGAAGAGAGTCAGAGTAGATATGACGGGTTACGTCACGGACTGGCGCCAAGTTTCGATCGTTTGAACAGGCATTATGTTCAACCAAATGTGAATGATCGTTTTTCGTTGAAAATTGAATTTTTTGACGGTGGTTGAACTTTTTCATTATTCTTATGGGTATAATAATAATCAATTCCAATAATAAAAAAAATTCATGCAAGAGACCTATTGTGAGAGGGGAATTTTGAAAGGTTACGTATTATTTTTTATTATTTGTTCGATTTTCTCCTATTGATTTTCGTTTTTCAAATGAATTTCGGGTACTGTGGAGAAACCTCTCTGTTTTTGGCGATCTTGTTCCTCGGAACAGAGTGTTTATTTTATCAATTTGCCAAAATATCGGTAATTTTCGAACTTTTGGCTGGAAATGGTCTCAAACGTTTTGGTTCGACTCACTGATCAAGAATCCGTGGTCGAAATTCCGTCCGACCGGCCTTCCGTTAACACGATATCTCTCGAAAGGAATGAGCTAGACAGTTGAAATTTTCAGAGTGGATTTGGGAGATAAATATCTCGGTTAAGTTTGTTATTGGGCAAAACCAGCCAGATGGTTTCGGAGCAACGGAAAAAAAAATTTGTTACATTACATATTTCGACTTAAATTTTTTTATAACATGCAGTTTCATCATGAAAATACATTGATATTATTTTCAAATCTAATGAGCTTATACTTTCGGAGATATGATTTTTCAAAATTTCGATAATACATCGTACTTCTGTTATCACAGAATGTGAATTCTATCTGTCTGTGTTCTCTGTTCACTGTTCATACATGTTATCTTATCTACCTATTCCCTATGTCCCATTCGGATGAGCAACCTACCCTTAAAATTGCAAGTCACTATCTATTTCAGTTCGAAAGTTATCGTGGCTGTAAAGTTAGGTTTTGCAGGCTCTCAAAAAATGTCAGCGATCGGACGGATAGTTTCTGAGATATGGAATTTTTTCCATGAATTTTTTAAAACTACGCAAAAATGTGCGTAGGCATCCTACAACTAACGACCATGTTTGAATTAAATCAGATTTATATTTCTTCAGTTATTGAGTTGAGCAAAACTGTTTGGCCGATTAAGCCCAACATCGAACTTAACTGTCGTATTCGGATGCGCAACCTATCCTAAAAATTCCAAGTCGCTATCTCTTTCGGTTCTCAAGTTATCACTTTCTTCACCCTAATTTCTCATCGATTTAAGAATTAGCGAGCCTAACTTGGAAAACAGTCGGAGTAAGAAAAACTGTCAGTTGGAGAATATGTGTCATAGTTATTGAAAATTTCACACAAAAATTCGTTTCATTCTGAATAACCATGTCAAATCTACAAAAGAAAAACTGTTTTTTTTTTGTATTTCAACAGCCTGTCTCTTTTTCCTGTGCCAAATTTAGAAAAACTGTGAATGAAAAAATTGTTTTATTGGATGGAATGAATCTATTGTTAAAATTGTCTATGTCCTCTTCTATTATATAAGGATCTTCATAACTGTAGAACATGAGAAAACTGAATTTAAAATTTTGGCAAGTTTCTGCACTTGTGCGAACATCATTCTCGAACACCATCTTTCGATGAGATCTTTCAATCTACTCTGCAAATATCAAATTTCTAAGTTATTCCTTCCGAAAGTTATCGTGCTTACAAACGGACGGACGGGTGGGCAGAATTTGTTTTGACCTAAACAACTTCTTCATCGAATTTAATCTGCCAAAAATTCGCAAAATATACGCATTTTTTTCGTACTTATTATACTGACCCTCCAAGAAGCTTGAGCATCATTTGGATTAAATTATAGCGTCCTGGTAAGATAGCGCAACAATGTGGAACGCGAAAGATCTGACTTGAAAACCTCATACTTCAGAAGTGACAAAAATGATATACTCCATCGAGTTCAATGTAACTAAGGGAAATTTCATTTATATTGAAATTTTCATAAAAGAATTATTCGATCGTCTTCAAAGAACTTCAACCGACCTCGCCCCGTAAAAGAATAAATAAAATTTTCCGAATATATCGCTACATGATGTTGAGTGTGGTATATGAAATTCAAATCCATCACGCTCCGTTGCTTCGAGAAAAAAATCTTGCATATTCTCGTAGTCCGGGATATGACGACATCGTCGTAGGAGAAAATATACATTTCCCTTGGGAACGCGGTCCTGAGAAATGTCTGCGGGGACCGTCTCCTTGCAAAATTTCTCTCGTGTATGATAATTTCGCCGTAATACTTTTTGTCGGATTTGTCGCTTTCGGCATTAGGATTGTACCAGAATCTTTAGTAGGTAACTTTGGATATCCGAAGGCGAACGCCAAATGGAGACCGAATCCGCATAGGTTTAGAGATAAGAATGCTGATTTATTGACTAGTATATAAAGTGAAAGGTTACTTTTGTAATGAATTATTGTGGTTGTTTTTTTGGTTCAATATTCCACCTTATGTAGCTCAGTGGATATAATTTTAGACTATAGATACCGAAAGGTCCCGATATAAATTCCCCTTTAATAAAGCGATTTTCTTGACCGAGGTTTTGGCGTAAGACGAAAGTTATACGCTCATTCTGGCGTCAATTTAGTCCGTGACATTGATCACGGTAAGCGTGATAGACTTACGAAGCACACTACACTGCCTTTCAGACTGACCAGCAGTCCAACCGAAAATTTCTATGCGATAGGCGTTAGCTATGGATTTCAACAAGAAAAAGCTTGTGTTACTATAAGTATGAAGCCGGTCTATAGGAATCACAGAAAAGGGAAGCAATTGTGTGACCTAACCTTTTTTAAAATTCAACACGATAGTTGAATCTTAACGTAATTTTTTTGCAGGTGTTCTGAATTAATATGTGGTTTTATTCTCTTCAAAATTACTATAAGTTTACTCTCTCTTCGTTTCACTTATACCTATTAATATATTACGGCTTCGTTTTATATCAAAGAATAGGTTAGGTAATGTTTCTAATATAAGAATAAAAAATTTCCTCGATGCTAATTGTTGATAAGGAGAGATCGTTGCAGGTTTCAGCAATGTCAGACGAATAGTTACTGATATATAGAATTTTTTCAATAATTTTCAATGATTTTTTTTTAATTTTCTAGTAATACGATCTTCACGAAATTTTGCAAGAATATTTGATTTCGCATTGTACAACTAATAACTGTATTTGAATTCTATCGGTTTCCTATTTCTCGAGTTATTGAGGAAGTAACAACCACATTTCAGATGAGTATATCTCCAAAACCATTTGGCCGATTATGCCTATAAACGAACTCAAATGTCGTATTCAGATTCACAACCTACCCTATAAATTTCAAGTCGCTGTCTTTTTCTCAGATTATCGCGACATAAAAAATATTTTTTAATAAGTTTTTTAAAAATTTCTTGTACCTCTCAACGAAATACCTTGTTATTTTAAAAAGGTTGAAAGGTAAAACCTTAATTTCCCAACAAATCACTTAAATGGAGTGGTACCACTGTTCCTCTGAGCGGCTCATATTGCTCCTGATAAATATCTACCATTTCTAAAGCAGAAGCAATTTTGAAATAATCAAAAATTTTCAATTTATGGATATTTTTCAGAGTCTAGAAGAAAACCATTGAATGTCAGTTTTATATTTACATATTTTATTTATACCACAGATATCTCTCATTGTGTATTTGACATATTTATCACTCGTTAATTTTTCTGGTCATTGCAATTATTAGTATTCTCTTTATGAAGGTCCGTAGGACTGAAGTTCTTATTTTATTGTATTATGTGTACATATTAGTGGACATCAAAAATTTGATGAATACAAATAATACTGTAGATTTTGAATTTTTGTTTTACACAGTTATGGTTAAATCAGTAATTTTGAGAACAAGGGATGAAATCTACAATTCTACTCTGGTTAAGACATCATCGTAAATGTATTAGTATAAGATATTGTAAACCGCGTTCTGTCCACTCAAGTTGGATCGTCTGATATTATTTTATACCTAACCCACACTAACAATATAATAAGTATATTCAACTGAGGATCTAAGTTTGCTGTTTTCACAGGCAAACCTTGGTTCGATGCCAACTGAGCTCTCTCCGAATAGTAACTGGTGATAATAAATCATTACCAGGATAACATCCATCCAACATTTTTCGTGTAGAATTGGTTGTCAAAACTCACAAGAGCTCGTAGAAAGAGGTCTTGTACAGTTGACAGCTTGGCTCTTTATGATATCTGATAACTTTTACCTCTGAAATCTTCTTGCGACTCTTGGCAACTAATTCTACATTTTCTTAATTTTGCTGTTGTTTCTATGCTTATTCTAGCCCACATACAAAATCTTAGATTTCTAGGATTACGAGACGGAAACTAGTTTTATACACAAATCTGCTTGTGAATGCGAAACACCATAGTCGGGAAATGAATATAGGTAAGAAGGGATCTATAGTTTTGAGGGAACGGAGTAGAGGAGCTTGGATGGTTGAACACCAAGTGTAATTTCTGTTAACTTGGTACTCAGAAGTGGAAGCTGGATTCTAATAAAGGCCTTCTTCCTGGTCATGTTGTTCTTGGGTGATGCGAAGCACTGATTAGTCCAAACAAGGACGAAACCACTCTGCCGCTACACAACTGTGATGAGGACACACTAGCCGCCGTATTCACAAAGGATTCAATCTCCGTTAAGTACTAAATGAGGTCCTCAGTTAAGGATAAATTTGAATCGCAACCTCAATTAACGTGGAAATTAACGTGAAACAGGCCTGTTTCACCACCGCTAAATACGTTAACCGAGGTTGCGACTCAAATTTATCCTTAACTGAGGACCTCAGTTATGACTTAACGGAAATTGAATGCTTTGTGAATATGGCGGATTGAATGCTTTATGAATACGGCGGTCTGTGGTTTACTCTTAACATTGATCTATGCTGGTCCGTTCTCATAGAGCGTTAGTAACATTTTTTGACATATCAGTCAGTTAGTAGCAAAATCGATATACTATTAATGAAAGCTAAACTATAGAACTGATGAAACTTGCTGTGTTTTATCAGCCTACTAACTGCGAATTTATGCTCTCCAGCGTTATCGAGACCAAAACTATGAGTGTTTGAAAATACGAAAAACTTCGAGTAAAGGTGCACAGCTCGTTTTGGCTCGTCTTGGTGGGGGTACTTCCGTGTCCTCAGATTTGACGTAACACGAATTAGTAACAATAACGTAAATCATCCTTCAGGTATCAATTATCTGGATTGCTGATATCATCGTTCATACGGGAAGTTCATCGGCCTTAAAATCGAATCTATTCGACAAGACAATTTTCATAATTCCGATAGGACCTCCGCCCGAACCCGCCTATTTGCCGTTTTAATTGAAATCAAAGCTAGCTCATCGGCCCGTTCGACACACACAACCCCCGCACGTGGAATTAATCTATATTCAAATTTGTTTTTCGGCATGTAACCCTCCAAAACACCGGTGAGTCCCTAATTAGAATGCCTTTGTACGGCGTACTATCAAGAACACACCGCTCAGGCTCTGGGGAAATTGCGGAGCGCCGAATTTTAATGGATGTTCGATATCGGGACCGACGCAAAGGTGAACTTTGACGGCATAATGGACCACGTGAGGGCTCGTTCTCGTAGGGATACCGGTGCACGATTTAGATTTTATCGATGAAGGGTTCACATACGGGTTTTCGATGAGGTCGGGCTATAAAAGTATGAAGATGATGACGCAGTGATTCAGTATTTCACATTATGATCCAATGGCTTAATGATTTTATATATAGCGTGGAAAAGCCAAATGGAAAAAATTCAATATATTGGTTACTGTACATATTTATGGAAAATCCCGATACATGTTAAATCCAAATTTGAAATTGTCATCCTTCGTAAAAATGCTAACCCTATCTTTAACCCCCTTCGAAAGACCAGTACAACCCCCAATTTTTGAAATAGGAAATATTGGCTTGTGATACATCGTTTGGACGATTGCGTCATTATCTATTCAAAAATGTTATCGCTTTCATTTTTATTGCAAAACTCAAAATAAAAAAAAATTAAATAAAATTTTTAAAATATTCCCTTGACTACTCCCAAATCTTATTGAATTAATACTAAACTTATTTGCCTTCAAGCTGTGATAGAAATAAAGAAAAAAATTGGTTCAAGCACTGACGTGAAGTCAGGAGCTTTTGCACGTATATTCTATTGTCCATTCTCCTGTATTGGACAGTCTTAATCTTACCATGGTAAATGATCAGTGAGTCAAACCCAATCGTTTGAGACCATTTTCGGCGAAAAATTCGAAAATTACAGACATTTAGGCAAAATGATAACGCGCGTATGTTCCACAGAACAAACTCGCAAAAAATATAACATTGTGTTTTCCAGATGGTACCATGAAAACTACGTAAAACACTATGGCATTGTTAGTCTCTCACAAATTGTTTTGTGCTGATAAGTTGTAGTTTATAAATTGTGTTTGAATTTCATTAACTTCAATTTTGAATAATGGTTCCATTAACGGAAATGCACAAAATAACAATTCCTTCTTCAGACGCTCAATGAAAATCGAGAGAATTATTATATTTAACAAAATAATTCTCTCGATTTTCATTGAGCGTCTGAAGAAGGAGTCTGATATAGACTCCGAAACGTTACGATATAGTTGTTTCTTCGTTGATGTTGTTTCGTTGTTGGTTGTTAGGCAACATTGTTCAATTGATTGCTTCTGACAAATATCCTGTGTTTCTTACGCAGAAGCAAATCACAAAATAATTAATTTTTATTTTATAGATATTTTTCAGAGTTTGAGAGAGAAAACCCAGAAAAAACCGTTGAATAATGAGTATACCTCCCACAGTATCCTTTAATGATTACTTAGAGCTGATAATGTGGGCTCTTCTGGATATTCCAAAGGCCTGGAGGGATCCCTCAATGGAACCATTCTTCATTCACTTGGGACAATTCTAAACTTTACTCTATAACTTATTTTAACTATTCTTGTATTCACTGTCTATTAGCAGTATTTTGACATTCAGTAATGTTCAAAACAAAATGCGATAGTAAGCGAAAATCACTATTGAGTCGGCGAATGTCAAAATCAAGGTTTTTCAGCGGCGAGAGTTCTAATTCGTACTAGGTACTGAATACGCAGTTTTTCATCATTCATACACACTTATGCGAATTACCAAAATAAGTGAATATCACACATGGGGTTTTACTTCCACTTCCAAGACATTTTATTTATCAGCAACCCACAATACACGGTTGTGTAGAATATGCAGTTGTGCGCTGCCGACTCAGCATCGTTGATGTTGTTTCGTTATTGTTTTTTAGGCAACATTGTTATAACATTACTTCTGAAAAATATCTTGTGTTTCTAACGCAGAAGCAATTCAGATAATAATAAACTTATTATTTTATAGATATTTTTCAGAGTTTGGGGGAGAGAAAACCCAGAAAGAACCATTTAATTATGAATGTACCGCCCAAAGTATCCTTTCCTAATGATTTCTCACACGCACGCGTTGGCGTTCTATAACTATTTATCAAGTTTAAATTCGATCAGATCTGTATTTTTTGAGTTATTGAGGAAATGATAACAACATTTCGGATGAGTATAATCTCAAAACCGTTTAGCCGATTATACATGTTAACGAACTTAACGTATTTGGATATGCAACCTACTCTCAAAATTGCAAATCGGTTTCTCTTTCTGTTTGAAAGTTATCAGGGTAACGGTCACCCATTCAGATACTGAACTCACCATACGCTGCCTGGTTTTCAGTATTGTTTCAATATCTCCGTATCATTATAGATCGTGCTCAAATTCTGAAATGGTTGTAGAATTAGGTTTTTTTTGGATATAGCTTTTCAGCTATATCTGACGGGTAGTTTCTGAGATATGGAATATATTTCAATATTATTTTAAATATTTTCTAATGATTCGATACTCGTGACATTTCGAAAATGTCTTTGTGTCGGCATTCTAAAACTAGTTACCATGTATCAATTCGATAGGATCTGTATTGTTTGAAACCAACATTTCAACTCCGCAACCGTTCGGCCGATTATGCCCATTGACCTACTTAACCATCTTATTCGGAGGCACAGCTTACCCTGAAAATTGCAAGATTCTGTGTCTTTCCGTTCGAAATTTAAAACGGATGGCCGACCTGCCCAAATTGAATGTACATCGAACTCCTTTCCAGTGAGTTGAACCTAATCGTTTGATACCATTGTCGGCAAAAATTTCGAAAATTTGGGGAGAAAGAAGCACGGTGTTCCACAGATCATGCATGCAATTAGCCTGTTTCTTTAATCTATCGTCTAACTGACGTTGCATATTTCGTCTCATCATCTTCATCGGTTAGTAAATTATCAGAGATCACGAAACTTTTATTTAGTGAATAAGTCCTCAAAAAGAACCAGTTTTCATAATCTGCGGAAGAGAAAACACAGAACTTCGCATTCATCAAAACTCATCCTTCCTTCCTCAACCTACTTCCGAACAAGAACATCATCAGGTTTACATCCCGGGGAGAACATTTAAGGATTCATTTTCTTGAATACTGTCATCGGTTTAATTCCCTCAAATAATTATCATTTTACGTGGTGTTAATTTCCGGGTTGACATTTTGGTGCCGAAACACCAGAGAGCTTCAGATAGTCACTTATCTTCGAAAATCTGTTGAAACCTGCATTGATCAATTAGATAAACTTTAGCTTCAGTAATAATGAAAAATGGCGATACCGTTGCTATAAATCAAAAAGTCCAGAGCGTTCCTGCCAATAGGGTCCTTCATAATGGCTTCGTATAATTGATATACTTATGCATATATTTCACAAGTCAAATAGACCCCAAGGCATTCATTGATTTGCCGAGAAAGCTAGAGCAGACGCGTTTCTGGCTTCTTGGCCTTCATCAGTACTCTGTAGCTTCTCAACAAATTCAACTAAACTGAACCGGGTTAAGCCCCTCAGAGCCGGCTTGGTCGATCATACCTATACTCATATATTAATTATACGAAGCCATTATGAAGGACCCTAATGGCAGGAACGCTCTGGACTTGTTGATTTATAGCAACGGTATCGCCATTTTTCATTATTATTTTTGAAAACGCTAAACAGCGTTCATGGCCATAGGAAGATACTTTCTGAGCTCTGCGGGACTTGTTTCTAGATTAATATCGAGCGAATGGTGGCATATGATTTCACGCTTCAAATATTCACTGGTGGGGAAAGGCTGAATTCCGTGTTTTGTCTCATATGTGGCGTGGGCGATTAGGTATGATTGACCAAGCCCGCTCTGAGGGGCTTAACCCGGTTCAGTTTAGTTGAATTTGTTGAGAAGCTACAGAGTACTGATGAAGGCCAAGAAGCCAGAAACGCGTCTGCTCTTGCTTTCTCGGCAAATTAATGAATCCCCTGGGGTCTATTTTACTTGTGAAATATATGCATAAGTATATTAATTATACGAAGCCATTATGAAGGACCCTATTGGCAGGAAAGCTCTGGACTTGTTGATTTAGCTTCAGTTCAAGATTAGCTCATTGGATTTAATCCTCAATTAGCTACTGAAGATCAGGATGCGCGACTGCCTTCCTAATGTTCTGCATTTTTGGCGCTCTTGTTCCTCGGAACAAAGTGCTTATCAATTCGCCCAAATGTCTGTAATTTTCGAATTTTTGGCTGAAAATGGTATTTAACGATTTGGTTCGACTCACTGATCAAGAATCCGTGGTCGAAATCGATTCTGTCCGGCCGTCCGCAAAGGTTTATATTCTACAACTACTCACCAAGTTTCAATTTGATCGGATTAGTATTGGTTGTAGACAAAATTATTACTGGGAAACCCTTGGGCCGATTATGCCCATTACCGAACTTGTCCGTCCTATTGGGATGCGCCACCTACCCTGAAAATTTCAAGTCGCTATCTCTTTCCGTTCTCAAGTTATCGTGGCAACGGCCGGCCGGACAGAATCAAATTTGACCTCGGATTCTTGATCAGGGAGTCGAACCCAAACGTTTGAGACCATTTTCGGCGAAAAATTCGAAAATTACAGACATTTGGGCAAAATGATAACGCGATGTTCCCCAGAACATACGCGCAAAAAAAATAATAGAGAAAATTTAAATAATTTGCTGTATTTCTTTTTCTATAAGAAGTGCTCATAATTAGGGTTGGCTTATATTAATCTCGATATTAATGAACCGAAAGGTGTTGGAAAATGGAAACAAAGATAACATCTTCCGATCACTCATTCAGTTTTAAATTTTCGCTTCATAGATATAAGCTCGATCTGATATATGTTTTGAAGAAGATATTATTGAACAGGTGGATTTTAATAATCTGACACTCGAAAATAATAATGCTAACATTTAATATGCTATTGAACTCTATGGCACAATTATTGACCTTAGACGGAGGAACAAGAGTTATTTTTGTCGCTCACAATTATTTATGCTCGTACTTCACAGTTCACCAAATTGAAACTTAGTGGGTAGTTGGAGAATACAAACAGTGAAATTTTTGTGAGAATCGTATAACTGGAAAACTCTAAAAAAATGTTATTCATGTCACGATAAGGTAAGAACGGAAAGAGATTGCGACCAAGTTTCTGGTTAGGTTGAGCATCCGAGTGCTATATTTGTTTCGTTAATAGGCATAATCGGCCAAACAGTTCCGGACTGCTTATCTGAAATTTTGTTTTTATTTTCTCCTTAACTCAAAAAATATGAAACCAATCCAATTCAAACATGGTAATTATAGTTGTAGAATTCCGACGTGCACATTTTCACAAAATTCCGTGAGGATCGTATCACAAGAAGATTCTAAAAAATCATTGAAAATCTTTGAAAAGAATTCTGTATCTCAGAAACTATGCGTCTGATATCGCTGAAATTATGCTGAAGGCTCCAAAACCTAACTTTATTGACAAGTTCCAAGTTTGAACACGATCGGATCTATATTGTTAGAGATCTGAGCTCTCATTGAGGGAGCTCTGTAGCTGGATTGGTGACCGTTGGCAGGATAACTTTCGAACGGAAAGAAATAGCGACTTGAAATTTTCAAGGTAGGTTGCGCATCCGATTACAACATTTGAGTTCGTTAATAGGCATAATCGGCCGAATGGTTTTGGAGTTGTACACATCTGAAATTCTCTTGTTATTTTCTCTATGACTCAAAATATATAAATCCGATCCAATTAAAACTCGCAAATTACTTGAAGAAATCCGACGCGCTAATTTACGCGGATTATAATAGATTTCGTCTTGCAAATAATTTCAGGATACGAAATCTACTATGTAAAACTTACGTCTCATGAGACGTTTTTTCGTATATTATTGGATATTTAATGAATATAAATAACGATAGAGTATACATGCCTGTATGTAAGAATTAAAATGTGATCAAAGACGATTCTCCCATTACTCAAGTCTGTCATTAAAATATTACGAAATATATACATATCTCATAAAAACTGATAAAACGGTCTATATCGATGGTAAATTCGATTGAGAGTGTCCATCAGAGGTGATGAATAGACGATAGAATATGCGCGCAAAAGCTCCTGACTTCACGTCAGTGCTTGGAGCAATTTTCCTGTTACCAATGCTTATTTAACTTGAACCGAAACCTATGATGTATCTTGAAGAGACAAAATAAGTGATGTTTGCAATGCAACGCTTGTTCATATCCTCCTACAATGAATTGTATGGCGGGATTGGGAAACTTTCATTTTATCAAAGGTAGCGTATCTAAAATTTTTTCATAATTTTTTTAGAATTTTCTGGTGATACGATCCTCACTAAATTTCACATACGTATTTATGTCAGCATTTCACAACTAGTTTCAATTTGGTCGAATTTGTATTTTTTGAGTTATCGAGAAAATAATATTCCAGATGGGCATACTTGGCGAAACCCTTTGCCGATTATGCCCAAAAACAAGCTTAACTGTCCCATTCGGATGCGCAACCTACCCTGACAATTTTAAGTAGCTATCTCTTTCCGTTCGACAGTTATCGTGGCAACGGTCACCCATCCAGCTATTGAACTCATCCAAGGCTGCTCATATCTGCAACAATATGAATACGAATCGTGTTAAAATTTGGAACTTAGCTATATAGTTAGGTTTTGAAAGATCTCGCACAACTTTTTTTAATGATTTTCAATAATTTTTGTAGAATTCGCTAGTGATACGATCCTCTTGAAATTTCTCAAAAATTTGCGCGTCGGAATTCTCATGTTTGAATTGGACCAGATTCGTATTTTTTCAGTTATTGAAGAAATAACAACAAAATTTCAGATAGGAATTACTCCGAAACCGTTTGGCCGATTATGTATTAATAAACTCAAATGTCGCATTCGGATACGCAACCTACCCTCATCATCTCGTCATCCCGTTCCCACGTTAACTTGAGATAAATAATATTTTTCAATAATATGTTTTTTAATTTTCTGGTGAAAAGATCCCAACAAAGTTTCACATACGTCTTTATCTCGAAATTCGACAACTAGCTACGAAGTTCCAATTTGATCGGATCTATATTGGTAGAGGTATTGGTTGAAAACAAAATTTGTACTCGAAAACCGTTTGGCCGATTAGATTATGCCCATTAACGAACCTGTCCGTTTCATTTGGACGCGCCACCTACCCTGAAAATTCCAAGTCGCAATCTCTTTCCGTTATCAAGTTATCGTGACATCGGTCGGACAGAATCAAATTTGACTCCGAAATCAGTTAGTCGAAACCAATTGTTTGAAACCATTTTTGGCACAAAATTCGAACATTACAGACATTTTGGGCAAAATCATAGCACGTTGTTCCCCAGAACATGCGCGCAAATATAAGTTAATGAGATGGATTACTTTGCATTTTCTTAATTAATATGCTTGTTTCGGTATTTTTTTTTATTGCCATAATAGTTGAGAATGCTATTTCGCAAAAGTAGGTGGTTGCAAACGACAAGTAAAATCGAAGAGCTTACTGTGATACGCTGGTCTACATATTCAAATATTGTATCCAAAATGATGGGTTGTTCATTTTGTCAAAGTCATATTTGGCAGATGAGTAATTTTTGGCGCTTTTGTTCCTCGGAACAGAGTGCTTATCAATTTGCCTAAATGACTGTAATTTTCGATTTTTTGGCTGAAAATGGTTTTGAACGATTTGGTTCGACTCACTGATCAAGAAACCGTGGTCGAAATGGATTCTGTCCGGCCGTCCGACCGACTGGCGTTCGTTAAAGCGATAACTCTCGAACGGAATGAGCTAGACAGTTGAATGTTGAGTAGGTTTGGGACATACATATCTCAGTTAAGTTCTTTATTGGGCTAAATCGGGCGGATGGTTTCGACGTATCAAATAAAAATTTTTTACATTACAAATTTCGAATTAATTTTTTTTATGATGCAGTTTCATCAGTAGAATCCATTGATATAATCTCAACTCTGACAAGCTAATAATTTCGGGGATATGGTTTTTCAAAATTTCAATAAAACATCGTACTTCTTTGGTTAGTGAGTCGAAAATGAATGATGCAAGGAAGTAGGGAATAATTTACGAGTCATTCTGTAATCATGGAAGGTTTAGGATGGGATTTCCAACTAATGTACAGTTAGTTATTCCTTAGTAACGCTATTTAAGATTTCCTACATAAGTATATAAGTATGAGTTCTCTCTGGACTGATTACATTAGATTTGTTTCATAAATAAAACTGGCTATTTAATTTGCTCAATTAACCAATTATACCAATTATATTCTTATGAATATAAGATGCAAAGGGATTTCAATTTCTTTCACGATGTAGTTCTATCATAATAATCCATTGATATCATTCCCAACTCTGAGAAACCAATACCTTCGGAGATATGGTTTTTTATTTCCACACCTTTTCTGAATTTCTCAGCAAGGTTCTCCAAAAGGTTTGATAATTGGGTTTTCAAATGTGATCCTCCAAATACTTGCTGGAATTCTTCTGAGATTGAGATTATTTTAGGGAAATTTGGAAAACAGCAGGGATTTGCTGATATTTTACGACGCCACAGTTGCAATTTCTCAATATACATCTTGATGGCTTCACGATGAGTTATTATTTATAAATTATGTTTGAGTCTCCAGCCTGCAATTTCAAGTTAAGACTGTTCAACGAGTTGAAGAAGTCTGGCAAATAAGGTAATATTACTTGAGTAGTTCGTTTTTTGAAATCCTAGTTCGAAATAAACAAAAATTGGTTCAAGCACTGACGTGAAGTCAGAAGCTTTTGCGCGTATGTTCTCTTGCTCATTCTCCTTTATTGAACACTCTTGATCGAATTTACCATGGTGAATTCTATTGTCTGCTCTCCTGTATTGGACACTGTTAATCGAATTTACCATGGTAAATTCGGAGTGCCCAATACAGGAGAACAGACAATATAATTCACCATGGTAAATGACAACTGACGCGTATGTGCTATTGTCCATTCTTCTGTATTGGACACGCTTAATCGAATTTACCATAGTTAATTATGTTGTCCATTCTCCTATATTGCACACTCTTATTTCGAATTTACCATGGTAAATTCGAATTAAGTGTCCAATACAGGAGAATGGACAACATAATTAACCATGGTAAATTCGATTAAGTCAGTTCTTGAACCAATTTTTTTTCGTGATTTTTTTTTAATTTTCTAGGGGTGCGGTTCTTAAATTTTTTTTTCGTAATTTTTTTCAAATTTTCTAGGGGTACGGTTCTTACAAAATTTTAAACACGTCTTTATGCTGATTTTCTACTACTAGTTACCAAGCTTCAATTCAATCGAATCTTTATTTTTTGAGTTATCAAGGAAATAATATTCCAGGTGGATATAACTCGGAAACCGTTGAACCGATTATGCCCAAAAACAAACTCAACTCTCTTTTTCGGATACGCAACCTACCCTGAAAATTGCATGTCCCTATCTTCTTTCGTTCAAAAGTTATCCAGGCAACGGTCACCCATTTACTGAACTCACACAAGAATGCTCGAATCTCCAACAATATTCAACCGATTGTGTTAAAACTTGAAACTTGGCAGTAGAGTTAGGTTATGAACGCTCTTGAAAATTTCAGCAATTTCGAACGGATAGTTACTGATATATAGAATTTTTTTTTTATTTTCAATGATTTATTAAAAATTTTCTACAAATGCTATCCTCACCAAATTTTGCAAACATTTTCGCGTTGGCATTCTACAACTAATAACCAAGTTTGAATCCAATCGGTTCAGTATTTTTCGAGTTAATGAGGAAAAAAAACCACCAAATATCAGAAAATTTCAGATGGCTATAACTATGAAACCTTTTGGCCGATTATGCTCATAAACAAACTCAAATGTCACATTCAGATGCACAACCTAACCTGTAATTTTCAAGCCGCTATCTCTTTCCGTTCTCAGGTTATCGTGACAACAAAAATATTTTTTAATAATTAATTTTAAATTTTCTAGCCTCACGATTCGCCCAAAATTTCACAAACGTGCTTAGGTTCATATTCTACAACTACTCACCAAGTTTCAATTCGATCGGATTTATATTGGTTGAAAACAAAATTATTACTCGGAAACCACTGGGCCGATTATGCCCATTAACGAATTTGTCCGTCGTATTGCGATGCGCCATCCACCCTGAAAATTTCAAGTCGCTAGCTCTTTTCGTTCTCAAATTATCGTGGCAACGGACGGCCGGACGGCCGGCCGGACAGAATCAAATTTGACCTCGAATTCTTCATTGGGGAGTCGAACTGAATCGTTTGAGACCAATTTCGTCAAAAAATTCGAAAGTTACAGACATTTGGGCAAAACTATAACGCGATGTTCCCCAGAACATACGCGCAAAAAAGGTGATAATGCCTGCCAAATTCGAAGAGAATTTGTTTCTACTGTTTGGGAGTTATGCATGGCTAACAAAAGGTTCCGCCTGTGTCAATAAATCACCCTGTATTTTGGAAACGAACAGTCTTAGCACATATTTAATTGCTGTTGTCTGGTTCCCCTAGGCATCAACTATTCACCATAATACTATGTACAATTCGTGGATCACTCTGTATAGGTCTTATTCAATTATCTCTATTAAAGATAGAAATCTAGTGTTCAACTCACGTTGCTTTTCAGAGATTTTCCTTTCACTAGGTGAATCCTTACGCTTCTGCTCCGTCAGGACCAATATCGACGAGACATGATTGGGGAAAAAAGTGCAAAAAAGATTAAATTCATAGACTCCAATTCATAGGGGACACCAGACCGACGTTGCCTCCCGAGATAAGCTTACCGTATCATTATTTTAGCTCTGCTGGATCCCGTTCAATAGAAGTCGAGGCCATAATATAATGGATAATGCTGTAAACGATTGCGCTCCTGCTTTTCTATGACATTTTATGTCGACGTGTCATTATTTTCCGGCGCTTGACGTCCGGACGGGCTGCCGTTGTTGGAACGCGTTCAAAATTTTATCCGGAGAGCGATCATTGTTAGTGTTAATCGGGCATGTCATAAATAAAATGAGCCATCGTTAAAAACTGCGGAGAACTGTCAAACCTTCTCTTTTCAATTTAAGAATTGAGATGGAGTTTGGGGGAACTGTTATTGAAACTTTTCTCAGAAAACAGAATCTTTTATATAAGAGCGCAGAATGAAACAATACATTGAATAGATACTAGCAATTGGAAGTTGAATTTTTTTCCGGTTTTCCCAATTATTATTGTTACAAATAGTGTAAATATCTTCAGTGGCTAGAAGCATGACAAATGCAAAATTATTCCTGAAGAGAGGATTTTTGGCTAGTGTGTTATCAGAAAAATCATGATCCTTCTAGTTTCGAAATTTGCATCAAATCGGTGAGTACTTTTGCGACTTCGGGTGTGTTTAGAGGCGAGTTCTTTTTGGCGCAATTCGTTCAAATGTCTGTGAAATATGCCGTTGCCATTTTCGGACGAGAAACATGGCAAATAGTGAAGATGATAATTTTTTGAAATTAGTAAATTGTGATAACATATCGAAAATAAGTAACGACATTCGTTACGTAAAATGTGAATAATTCCGTATATTATTAGTTATTTCACGAATTTAAATACTCCGCCACTAACAAAGCACTGTTTAATTTCAACCAAACACTAAATTCGACGTATGATACAAGAGCTTAGGGAAAAACCTCAGCAAAAAACCCTTTCTCACCGTGAGTGTGGTGATTTGTAACTATTGTTTACAAAATTTGCAATGAGATTTTATAAATGCTGTGTTGCAGTGTCGGGGCCTATCCTCTGAAAGAAACTTATGCTAGTAAATCGCTGCCATCTTAGATTAAAATAAACCCCTTTCTTACTGTTCAAAAGTTACCCAGCTATCAGTGAGCGATTTGATCAATTAGTATCAACCTTATAAAACTCATTGTAACTGGTTCCCGAGCTATTTGTGGAAAAGCAATACAATAAAAATGGGTTCAAGCCCTGTGGACAGGAGCTTTCTGGCGCTCTAGTTCAAACAGACAAATTATATCTCCGAAAGTATTGGTTTCTCAGAGTTGGGAATTATATAAATGTATTCATATGATAGAACTCCATCATAAAGGAAATTCAATTCAAATAATAGTTTATTTATCAAGATTATATGAGCAAATCATGAGAACTGCACCATGGAAGAAATCAAATTAAATCTGGCCAATTTTGCCCAATAACGAACTTAACCGAGATATTCATCTCCCTAACCTACTCTGAAAATTTCAACTACCTTACTACCTACCTCATTCCGTTCGGGAGTTATATCGATGTCTATGGATGAAAAGCAGTCTCACTACTCCCAGATCTCTTACTTCATGTTCCGTTCCGAAATGTAAGACTTTTCTGAGAAAAACTAATTTCGGAGCAAACAACTGAGATTTTTCTCACTTCGCTCACAATTCTTCAATTGATTAGATAATGTCATGTCTCAGGAAAATAAGTTGACATTATGACAATTCATACATAGAATAATTATATCATTCTGTGACAACGTTGAAATACGATTTATTATTGAAATTTTGAAAAATCATATCTCCGAAAGTATTAGCTTGTTGGAGTTGAAAATGATATCATTGGATTGTTATGGTAAAACTGCTTATTGAAAAAAATGTAATTTGGAATTTGCTTTGAAAAAAAAAAGTATTTTTTTGTTACTCCGAAACCATCTGTCCGATTTTGCCCAATAACGAACTTAGCCGAGATATTCATCTCCCAAACCTACTCTGAAAATTTCAACTGTCTAGCTCATTCCGTTCGGGAGTTATCGTGCCTACGGCTGGCCGGATCGGCCGGCCGAACCGGCCGGACGGCCGGACTTGCCGGACAGAATGAATTTCGACCACGGATTCTTGATCAGTGAGTTGAGCCAAATCGTTTAAGACCATTTTCATCGAAAAATTCGAAAATTACAGACATTTGGGCAAATTGATAAGCACTCAGTTCCGAGGAACTAGAGCGCCAAAAAGGTTATAGCGTTATAGAATAGGAGGCGAAGGTTCTTTGCTTATGCTATCAACTCATTCGTAATTATTGGCGATGGGAATAACTCATTCATAAGTCAGTATATTTGAAATTACATGGGTATGCCCAAGAAAGAGGATTATTGAAAATATTCAGAATTCAATAAATCGACAACTCAGCTTTTGAACAGGTCCATATAATCTCGAATGTTGATGAAATGTTAACGCGTTTCCAATATTCCATAAATAAATACTATTTCGACTTTTCGTTATAAAACAACCTGCAGCTATAAATCTACCCTAAATTCCAATTCGATCCCAGTGTGCTGCGAAAATGTTGGCTATATTCAAAAAGTCATTACACTATAGAAATGTCGACCATAAATCGTCCGAATTCATTGAGGAATTGTCTACAATTCACGTTTGAATATCTATGATTTATAAGCGGTACGAGTGGCTTTTTGTTTTCGGTTCGATGTTCAATCCTTATCCATGCGGAACCAATGCAAATGCCTTGGATCGAGAGGAAATCGAAACATTGGGGGGACGTACTTCTGTTCCGAACCATAAGTATATACTTGTTTTTGCTTTGTATCTTCAAGAGATATTTGATGAAGGAATATTTTCTGGTTTCATTTAGGTATCAAAGGAAATCCCAGATTTAATATGAACCAGTATATTTACCCCCTCGACCAAATGTTAATTTGTGTACTCAGTTTCTGACCGAAGAGTTGAACGTTGTGTTAGAAGATGTGGTGGAAGAGAGGTAATTTATTGTTTATGCACGACAGTGTTCCTGCTCATTTTAGCTTTTAGCTTGGTTGCTCGTCAATACCTCGACAATACCTACATCCTAATCACACAGGGGCGGATCGTGAATATTCGAGGGTCCTGGTATAACACGACTAACACAACTAGGAGCATACCCAATTTCTCCACTAATTGTCATTATTGTCAAAAAGCTGTATTCTTTAGATATGTTCTTATAGATAATTTGAAACAACATTTGACATACCTTCTACAAAAATTGTTTAATGAAGAGAGTCCCCCTCCAGACATTCAGCAATTAGCAGATAATACAAAAATTAGAAAAGTACTGCTTTGGTGCGCTTGTTCAAATTCACATTCTGAGTGGTTGCCCATCCAGTTACTGAACTCGCCCTAGGCTGCTTGACTTATATATATATATATACAGTAGAATCTCAGTAATCCGGCACCATTAAAAACCAGAGTGTGCCGGATTATTGGAATGTTCGGATTACTGGATTGTATAGAAAAAACATAATGTGTAAATAAAAATTTTTTATAATGACTGTAACATATTTCACAATGATATCTTCAATTGAGGTCTGTTTTTGTGCAAGTCGTAATTCTTGTTTGAAAACCTTTTCTCGCATGTTTCGATGAATTATAACATCTTTAGCAGATAAGCTTTCTTTTTCTTCAGCCCATGTTATGCAGGTATTGAAACAATTAAATGCTGTATCTGTATTCTGATAAATTTTGTAACCAATAGGCAATAGGTAGATCATCGTCAGGTTACTATTCTTCTAATTCCTGTGATACAACATTCACTGTAGGTCATAGCTTTTTCCATGATGAGGGGCGTGAGAGGCGAGGGCGGAGGGTGCCGGATTATTGGACGTGTCGGTCTATTGAAGTGCCAGATTAGTGAGATTCTACTGTATATATATATATATATATAGATATATCAGAAAGGTTACAATTAAATATAGATATATATATACAATAGGGTAAGGGTTTTGTGGATGAAAGAAGGGGCCAATTCCAATTTTGGACCTTCTTCGGGACTCTACAATTGTTGCAATGTATTACAATACATGAAATACATGAAAAAATTTTATACAAGACTCACCGAACAGTAGAGGTTTGTCATAAAACTAAACTGCATCAAGAAAGTTCGTACAAAACTCTCAGGACCATCTGGCTAATACCCGGGCTTAATGATCTTATACAAGAAAAACGCAAGAACCATCAACGCCAAAATACAATATAAAATCTTTGAAAAATTTTTCTAGTGTGCGACACGCGGTGCATAATCGAAATAATCGAATTTACCATGGTAAATTCGATTAAGGGTGTCCAATACAGAAGAATGGACAATAGAACATACGCGCAAAAGCTTCTGACTTCACGTCAGTGCTTGAACCAATTTTTTTTTCGTGATTTTTTTGAAATTTTCTAGGGGTACGGTTCTTAAAATTTTTTTTCTCGTCGTTTTTTTCAAATTTTCTAGGGGTACGGTTCTCACAAAACTTTAAACACGTCTTTATGTTGATTTTCTACTACTAGTTACCAAACTTCAATTCGATCGGATATTAATTTTTTGAGTTATCAAGGAAACAATATTCCAGATGGGTATAACTCGGAAACCGTTAGACCGATTATGCCCAAAATTGAACTCAACTCTCCCTTTCGGATACGCAACCTTCCCTGAAAATTGCAAGTCCCTATCTCCTTTCGTTCGAAAGTTATCGAGGCAACGGTCACCCATCTACTGAACTCACACAAGAATGCTCGAATCTCCAACAATATTTAACCGATCGTATTAAAACTTGAAAATTGTCAGTACAGTTAGGTTATGAAGGTTCTTGCAAAATTTCAGCAATTTCGAACGATTAGTTACTGATATATAGAACTTTTTTTTTTTATTTTCAAAGATTTATTTAAAATTTTCTACAAATGCTATCCTCACCAAATTTTGCAAACGTTTCCGCATTGGCATTCTACAACTAATAACCATGTTTGAATTCAATCGGTTTAGTATTTTTCGAGTTAATGAGGAACAAAAACCACAAAATTTCATAAAATTTCAGATGGCTATAACTCCGAAACCGTTTGGCCGATTAGGCTCATAATCAAACTGAAATGTCGCGTTGTGGTGTACATCCTAACCTGAAAACTTGAGGCCGCTATCTCTCTCAGTTCTCAAGTTATCGTGACAACAAAAATATTTTTTAATAATTTTTTAATAATTTTGTAGCCATACGATTCGCACAAAATTTCACAAACGTGCTTAGGTTCATATTCTACAACTACTCACCAAGTTTCAATTCGATCGGATTCATATTGGTTGAAAACAAAATTATTACTCGGAAACCACTGGGCCGATTATGCCCATTAACGAACTTGTCCGTCGTATTGGGATGCGCCACCCACCCTGAAAATTTCAAGTCGCTAGCTCTTTTCGTTCTCAAGTTATCGTGGCAACGGCCGGACGGCCGGACGGCCGGACGGACAGAATCAAATTTGACATCGAATTCTTCATTGGGGAGTCGAACTTAATCGTTTGAGACCATTTTCGTCAAAAAATTCGAAAGTTACAGACATTTGGGCAAAACTATAACGCGATGTTCCCCAGAACATACGCGCAAAAAGAGGTTGGGATCACAGATCCTCAAAAGACAAATGACACATACAAAACATCAACACAAACAGACAACTGAACTTATGTTCTTCTATGAACTGTCTCAACAAAAAATGGTCTTAGTCGGGTGAACTGACTACTTCATCATCTCTAGTATTACAAGACATCAGGTAAGAATAGATATCACTTATATTTTCTTCATCTTTTTTTGAATTCATTGCATTTTGTGTTCTTTTGATATGGTACATTTCTAAAAACGACCTCTTATACAAGTTCCTTTCCAATCAACAAGTTAAGAGCGTTCCTGCTAATCGGGTCCTTCATGAATGGCTTCGTATAATAAATATACTTGTGCATATATTTCACAAATCAAATAGACCCCAGAGGGTTCATTGATCTGCCGAGAAAGCAAGAGCAGACGCGTTTCTGGCTTCTTGGCCTTCATCAGTACCCTGTAGCTTTCCCGACAAACTCAACTAAACTGACCCGGGTTAAGCCTTTCAGAGACGGCTCGGTCGATCATTATAATCGCCCACGCCACCTATGAAACAAAACACGGAAATCAGCCTCTCCCCACCAGTGAATATTTGAAGCGTGAAATCATATGCCACCATTCACTCGATATTAAATCAAGAACGAGTCCCACAGAGCTCAGACAGTATCTTCTCAATGCCATGAACGCTGTTTAGCGTTTTCAAAAATAATAATGAAAAAATGGGTTCAAGCCCTGTGGACAGGAGCTTTCTGGCGCTCTAGTTCAAACAGACAAATTATATCTCCGAAAGTATTGGTTTCTCAGAGTTGGGAATTATATCAATGTATTCATATAATAGAACTGCATCCTAAAGGAAATTCAATTCAAATAATAGTTTATTTATCAAGATTAAATGAGCAATCATGAGAATGAGAAAAGCACCATGGAAGAAATCAAATTAAATCTGGCCAATTTTGCCCAATAACGAACTTAACCGAGATATTCATCTCCCTAAACTACTCTGAAAATTTCAACTACCTACCTCATTATCCGTTCGAGAGTTATATCTATGTCTATGGATGAAAAGCAGTCTCACTACTCTCAGATCTCTTACTTCATGTTCAGTTCCGAAATGTAAGAATTTTCTGAGAAAAACTAATATCGGAGCAAACAACTGAGATTTAACTCACTTCGCTCACAATTCTTCGATTGATTAGTCTCAGGAACATGGAACATCATTTGACATTATGACAATTCATATTCATACATAGAATAATATCATTCTGTGACAACGTTGAAATACGATTTATTATTGAAATTTTGAAAAATCATATCTGAGATTTTTCTCACTTCGCTCACAATTCTTCGATTGATTAGCATAGACAAGATATACTATGATTTATTAGTCTCAGGAACATCATTTGACATTATGACAATTCATATTCATACATAGAATAATATTATTCTGTGACAACGTTGAAATACGATTTATTATTGAAATTTTGAAAAATCATATCTCCGAAAGTATTAGCTTGTTAGAGTTGAAAATGATATGATTGGATTCTCATGAAAAAATTTTTTATTAAAAAAAATTTAATTTGGAATTTGTTTCGTAAAAAAAAAATTTTTTTTTTGTTACTCCGAAACCATTTGTCCGATTTTGCCCAATAACGAACTTAGCCGAGATATTCATCCCCCAAACCTACTCTGAAAATTTCAACTCTCTAGCTCATTCCGTTCGAGAGTAATCGTGCCTACGGCCGGCCGGCCGGCCGGCCGGCCGGACCGGCCGGACAGAATGAATTTCGACCACGGATTCTTGATCAGTGAGTCGAACCAAATCGTTTAAGACCATTTTCATCGAAATATTCGAAAATTACAGACATTTGGGCAAATTGATAAGCACTCAGTTCCGAGGAACTAGAGCGCCAAAAATGGCGATACCGTTGTTAAAAATCAACAAGTTAAGAGCGTTCCTGCTAATCGGGTCCTTCATGAATGGCTTCGTATAATAAATATACTTGTGCATATATTTCACAAATCAAATAGACCCCAGAGGGTTCATTGATCTGCCGAGAAAGCAAGAGCAGACGCGTTTCTGGCTTCTTGGCCTTCATCAGTACCCTGTAGCTTTCCCGACAAACTCAACTAAACTGACCCGGGTTAAGCCTTTCAGAGACGGCTCGGTCGATCATTATAATCGCCCACGCCACCTATGAAACAAAACACGGAAATCAGCCTCTCCCCACCAGTGAATATTTGAAGCGTGAAATCATATGCCACCATTCACTCGATATTAAATCAAGAACGAGTCCCACAGAGCTCAGACAGTATCTTCTCAATGCCATGAACGCTGTTTAGCGTTTTCAAAAATAATAATGAAAAATGGCGATACCGTTGTTAAAAATCAACAAGTTAAGAGCGTTCCTGCTAATCGGGTCCTTCATGAATGGCTTCGTATAATAAATATACTTGTGCATATATTTCACAAATCAAATAGACCCCAGAGGGTTCATTGATCTGCCGAGAAAGCAAGAGCAGACGCGTTTCTGGCTTCTTGGCCTTCATCAGTACCCTGTAGCTTTCCCGACAAACTCAACTAAACTGACCCGGGTTAAGCCTTTCAGAGACGGCTCGGTCGATCATTATAATCGCCCACGCCACCTATGAAACAAAACACGGAAATCAGCCTCTCCCCACCAGTGAATATTTGAAGCGTGAAATCATATGCCACCATTCACTCGATATTAAATCAAGAACGAGTCCCACAGAGCTCAGACAGTATCTTCTCAATGCCATGAACGCTGTTTAGCGTTTTCAAAAATAATAATGAAAAATGGCGATACCGTTGTTAAAAATCAACAAGTTAAGAGCGTTCCTGCTAATCGGGTCCTTCATGAATGGCTTCGTATAATAAATATACTTGTGCATATATTTCACAAATCAAATAGACCCCAGAGGGTTCATTGATCTGCCGAGAAAGCAAGAGCAGACGCGTTTCTGGCTTCTTGGCCTTCATCAGTACCCTGTAGCTTTCCCGACAAACTCAACTAAACTGACCCGGGTTAAGCCTTTCAGAGACGGCTCGGTCGATCATTATAATCGCCCACGCCACCTATGAAACAAAACACGGAAATCAGCCTCTCCCCACCAGTGAATATTTGAAGCGTGAAATCATATGCCACCATTCACTCGATATTAAATCAAGAACGAGTCCCACAGAGCTCAGACAGTATCTTCTCAATGCCATGAACGCTGTTTAGCGTTTTCAAAAATAATAATGAAAAATGGCGATACCGTTGTTAAAAATCAACAAGTTAAGAGCGTTCCTGCTAATCGGGTCCTTCATGAATGGCTTCGTATAATAAATATACTTGTGCATATATTTCACAAATCAAATAGACCCCAGAGGGTTCATTGATCTGCCGAGAAAGCAAGAGCAGACGATGGACGAAGGACCCGATTAGCAGGAACGCTCTTAACTTGTTGATTTTTAACAACGGTATCGCCATTTTTCATTATTATTTTTGAAAACGCTAAACAGCGTTCATGGCATTGAGAAGATACTGTCTGAGCTCTGTGGGACTCGTTCTTGATTTAATATCGAGTGAATGGTGGCATATGATTTCACGCTTCAAATATTCACTGGTGGGGAGAGGCTGATTTCCGTGTTTTGTTTCATAGGTGGCGTGGGCGATTATAATGATCGACCGAGCCGTCTCTGAAAGGCTTAACCCGGGTCAGTTTAGTTGAGTTTGTCGGGAAAGCTACAGGGTACTGATGAAGGCCAAGAAGCCAGAAACGCGTCTGCTCTTGCTTTCTCGGCAGATCAATGAACCCTCTGGGGTCTATTTGATTTGTGAAATATATGCACAAGTATATTTATTATACGAAGCCATTCATGAAGGACCCGATTAGCAGGAACGCTCTTAACTTGTTGATTTTTAACAACGGTATCGCCATTTTTCATTATTATTTTTGAAAACGCTAAACAGCGTTCATGGCATTGAGAAGATACTGTCTGAGCTCTGTGGGACTCGTTCTTGATTTAATATCGAGTGAATGGTGGCATATGATTTCACGCTTCAAATATTCACTGGTGGGGAGAGGCTGATTTCCGTGTTTTGTTTCATAGGTGGCGTGGGCGATTATAATGATCGACCGAGCCGTCTCTGAAAGGCTTAACCCGGGTCAGTTTAGTTGAGTTTGTCGGGAAAGCTACAGGGTACTGATGAAGGCCAAGAAGCCAGAAACGCGTCTGCTCTTGCTTTCTCGGCAGATCAATGAACCCTCTGGGGTCTATTTGATTTGTGAAATATATGCACAAGTATATTTATTATACGAAGCCATTCATGAAGGACCCGATTAGCAGGAACGCTCTTAACTTGTTGATTTTTAACAACGGTATCGCCATTTTTCATTATTATTTTTGAAAACGCTAAACAGCGTTCATGGCATTGAGAAGATACTGTCTGAGCTCTGTGGGACTCGTTCTTGATTTAATATCGAGTGAATGGTGGCATATGATTTCACGCTTCAAATATTCACTGGTGGGGAGAGGCTGATTTCCGTGTTTTGTTTCATAGGTGGCGTGGGCGATTATAATGATCGACCGAGCCGTCTCTGAAAGGCTTAACCCGGGTCAGTTTAGTTGAGTTTGTCGGGAAAGCTACAGGGTACTGATGAAGGCCAAGAAGCCAGAAACGCGTCTGCTCTTGCTTTCTCGGCAGATCAATGAACCCTCTGGGGTCTATTTGATTTGTGAAATATATGCACAAGTATATTTATTATACGAAGCCATTCATGAAGGACCCGATTAGCAGGAACGCTCTTAACTTGTTGATTTTTAACAACGGTATCGCCATTTTTCATTATTATTTTTGAAAACGCTAAACAGCGTTCATGGCATTGAGAAGATACTGTCTGAGCTCTGTGGGACTCGTTCTTGATTTAATATCGAGTGAATGGTGGCATATGATTTCACGCTTCAAATATTCACTGGTGGGGAGAGGCTGATTTCCGTGTTTTGTTTCATAGGTGGCGTGGGCGATTATAATGATCGACCGAGCCGTCTCTGAAAGGCTTAACCCGGGTCAGTTTAGTTGAGTTTGTCGGGAAAGCTACAGGGTACTGATGAAGGCCAAGAAGCCAGAAACGCGTCTGCTCTTGCTTTCTCGGCAGATCAATGAACCCTCTGGGGTCTATTTGATTTGTGAAATATATGCACAAGTATATTTATTATACGAAGCCATTCATGAAGGACCCGATTAGCAGGAACGCTCTTAACTTGTTGATTTTTAACAACGGTATCGCCATTTTTCATTATTAGTTCCTTTCCAGCTCCAGGATTACCGCTGACTCGTAGTCCATCACATGTTGGGTTCTTCTACAGTGTTCCGCCAAAGCACACTTCTATTGTGGGTTCTTGATGTCGCTCTTGTGTTGAGCAATTCTCTTCTTTAGTTGTTGAGATGTTTGTCCTACATAATGCATGTCACACGATGAACAAGAAATCTTATACACTACGTCCTTAATCTTCATAGAGTCTATCTTATCTTTAACTCTAGAGAACAATCTTCTAATGTTAAACTGATTTTTTACAGCTATCTTAATATCTGGACATTTTAGTAAATTTATCAACTTGCACGTAACCTCACGTACCAATGGCAAGGAAGCATACATGAACCGGTCTGGAACACTACGTCTGGACAGACCCCCATCCGGCGCATCCACCACCTCACTCCCAACCTCGACAATTCCATCTCTACTGGACGTGTTGTAGACCAACCTACTCAACAATGGTCTTGGATAACCGTTTCTCAACATTAAATCATACAATAGTTTTAGATTTTTCGTAAGAAATGTAGGATGTGATATCTTGCTTATTCTTTCTTTCATACCTAGTATCAAATTGACCTTTTGTTTGACCGGGTGGCTGGACATATAATTCATGTAATCAAATCAAATCAAATCATCTTTATTTGTGCAAGGATACATACAGTATATACACACGTCAGTAAAGTTAATGATATATCTACAATGATAAATAAACACATATAAAATGGCACAAATAATGCAAAAAAAAAATTCATATATAATTCATATGACCCAGGAGAAAAACTCAACTGAATATTAAATGGTGGAATTCATTGTAGTTGTAAAAAGTATTCTTACTTAAGAAATCCAAAATTTTGGCCTTGAAAACATTTGATGGTAGTGACCTCCAGGCTAAAGGCAACCTATTGAAGAACTTAAGGGCCAAGTGGTTTGGCCCTCTAAGTGATCTGCTCAATCTAACATAAGATGGAACAAGATTGCTCCTGTTCCTTGTATTGTAGTCATGTCTACTGCCATGTGAGCCCCAAATGTCTACATTACCACGCACATACAAAAAACATTTAAGAACGAATAGTCCAGGAACAGTAAGGATGCCCAGCCCAGTAAAGGAACTTGTGCAGTCAACTCTGTATCCAAGGTTATCGAGAATTCTTATAGCTCTACGCTGCAGACGAAATATTCTTTCTACACCAGAGGAACCACCCCACAGCAAAATTCCATATCGAAGGTGAGATTCTATCAATGAGAAGTAGGCAGTTCTTAGTACCATACGGGACACAGAGGTGGATAAACTCCTCAGCACAAATATGTTCCTTGCTAATTTAGAGGCCAGCTGGGTAACATGAGCAGCCCAAGTTAGCCTCGAATCAAGATGAACATCCAAAAATTTCACATCTCGGATATCGTCCAGTTTACGGAGAGCGAAGTTTTCGTCTCATTTAGGCTGAGTCCATTACAACTGAACCAAGAGATAGCCCTCAAACGCGCCTCCTCAACCTGTATCTGTCCACCTGCCAGATCTTTGTCAGAAACGCAAATAGTGGTATCATCAGCAAACAATTAAGTCCTAAAATGCCCCAGATAATCCGGCAGGTCGTTTATAAAAATCAAAAACAGCACTGGACCAAGCACCGACCCCTGCGGAACTCCCAATGTCAGATCAGCTAGCTTCGACCACCGGCCATTCAAATACACCGCCTGTGATCTACCCCTGAGAAATGATCCAACAAGATCTATGCTGTTGGCATCAAATCCATATCGACGAAGTTTTAGGAGAAGGGTAGAGTGATCAACACAGTCAAAAGCTTTCGTTAAATCCAAAAAAAGGGCAAACGAGTAGTGTCCCGACTCGAAACACTGGAGAGTATGGTTAACAAATTCTACCACAGCCCCGAGAGTATTCCTTCCCTTGCGAAAACCATATTGACTCGGACTGAAAAGTTCATTCGATTCAAAGAAACTGACGATTTGATTGCACATAATTCTTTCAAGTATTTTAGAGAATACTGGCACCAAACTAATCGGCCTATAATTGGCCACAACGTCGAGATCTCCTTTCTTGAAGAGAGGTACGGTCTTGGAAATCTTCAGAAAGTCCGGGAAAACTCCCTCACCGAGACATTTATTGATCAGAAATGTTAGAGGACTGATTAGATTGTTAATATTTCTCTTAATGACCAGGATTGATATGCCATAGTAGTCTCTGGATCTACTATTCCGTAGAGAACGAATGACATCTCTTACCTCTATAGAAGTGACCTCTCTGAAGCTGAAGTGATGATCGTCAGGTACAGGCTTCAAAAAATGTCCACGTCTCCATCAGTTATCTGTATTCTATTAATTATTTCATGAGGTATTGTAGCAAAATATTCATTAAAAGTGTTAGGAGCAATCGAGTCACTCATCCTGTGCTCGGATATATTTCTCTTAGAATTGATTAGGTTCCACATTGTTTTCACTTTATTGGTGGAGCGGTGGAGGACAAGATGAGTGAGTCATTGCTCTCAATCTTAGCCCTATTTATTTCAGACTTATACCTAATCCTCAAATTGTTCCTCAAATTACGTAAGTGATCCGTTCCGAATCTGTTGTAAAAATCATTCAGCAAACTGAGTTCATCAGGCAACTGTCTCAGCCTATTATTGAACCAATGAACCTCCAGGAGCTTTCTGGACTTCATATGCCTTTCAGGAAACGCAGAATTGAAACCACCTAAAAAAACGTCACGGAAAGCTTCAAATGCAGCATTAGCATCTAACTTTCAATTCTTCACAAACCCCCAGTCCAAACTCTCCAAAAACGAATGAAAAATAGCAAATTCTCTCATGGAAAGTGGTCTACCCACAACTTTTGGCTCATGGGTGTAATTTCCTAGGACACTCAACGAATGACTTGAGCTCTATGATCAGAGAATTCGCATTCAGACACGTCAGACCGGAAGTTCCGAGGTTCGAAATTCAAAAACACATTATCGATACAGTTGGATTTTCTAGTAGGTTTAAAAATCATTCTGTCAAAGCCAAAAGATCGGAGCAAATCATTCAGCAGTTCTGTATCCTTACTTCTACTATCATTAAAATATTGATTGAAATCACCGCACAATATTAATACATACATAAAATCCCACTGAGATTTTCACAGAAAAGGTTTACGTCGCCCGAAGAAGACCTATAAAATGCGCAAATCACAATATTTGTCATGGAGTGGTGTACAGCCACGAATTCACAGTGAAGTTCCACACAGTACCTACTGACAGTATGTAAAACAGTGAATGAACTATCCCTACAATATATTGCGACTCCACCATTTTTAAATGTGGAACGACCAAAAATAGCGGCTCTGAACCAGCCGGAAATAAAAAAGTTTTCACAACATGAGACATTTAAATGATGTTCACTCAAACAAAGAACGTCCAGATTTAAATTATTAGTATAAGCTTCAAGCATGTTGATCTTACTATATAAACCCTGTAAATTCAAATGCATCAAAGAAAATTCAAATTCATCAACATTTATGGAGTCTGTATGTTTGGGCTCATCTTCCTCATAGTTGACTGAAAAAATCTCGTCACCAGGGCACCGTCAGGCCAGATGGATGCATCTTTCGCTTTTTCGAAAAACGATTCGTCAATCGTTACCTTAAACGATGAATATTTGTCGGGCAATTTTGAGTTCAATTTTTCACACTTCGCGTTATTAAGTGAATTCCGTACCATTCCGCAGAAATCCTCAAGAACAGTATCGGGTGCAATCCTACTGACGAACAGTGCTGAGAGTTATAAGTGTAATAAAAATTTAACAATAGAATACTGTGATTAAAAAATGGACCAAAATAGTATAATTTTTTTTTTGTTTCAATCAGAAAAAAAACTGCGTTATAGTTGACGAGACCCCTCCCCTCTCTCCAACGTAATATTAGATGAGATTTGACTCGACCTCCTTCCCCCCTTAAACATCTCACATGATTTATGGACGCCCCCTAAGCACTCAGTTCCGAGGAACTAGAGCGCCAAAAAGCATATGCGTAAGTACCGCCATGTATACCTTTGACAAATCAAACAGAAGGAGATAGTAAATGACATCACTATCCGTTCCATTTCGTGTGCCCTTGTACAAAACAATAATGTTGCTCATGGTGACGCCATCGTCTAACGGTTCAAAATAATGAAGATCATATCCCTTAGTTACGTCAGAAAGTTAAAACACGTTGCACTACGACCTCAAGTTCTATAGTGCATCAGAGATGTGAATGTCATCACCATCTACAGTTTGCATTCCAGTTGTAAAGTTCTGATGAACTCCAATGTGTTGGCCTCCTCATTTCCTTTGATTCCCAACTGACCAGGAACCCAGACCAAGGAAACCCTGTTGTTCTTACCTACTTCATTAAATTTTCTTCAGAACTCCCACATTAGCTTATACGGAATAACATGGGAGCTCAGATCTTTAATAAAAGCTTGACTGTCATAATGGATTGCTATATCACATCGTCGGCCTAATTCGTTATCCTACTAAGTCCAGTTCTACATAGTTTACAGGAGGAGAAAAAACTGAGTGATATATTTCCTTTTTAACATCAAGATTCTGAAAATTCGTGCACAGCTTTTCTACCCAATTGAAAGATAATATCGACCTTATTCGCTCTTAGGTAGGTGGTAATCGTTTAAACTTTATGACAAGCTCAAAAAGTGAAATTGACCAAAAAAATGGACTTAGCATGTTAACGAATTAGGCCGACGACATCTCTGATTGTTTCTATCTAGGTTCATTTCCACGCTTCTTTCGATTGCTATAGTATTGCTGCCCGAAAGACGATTGGATAGGAGCAAAGCGATACTGAGAATTTGGTGCCTGCCCCATATACTCTAGCGCGAGATCCTATATTAGATTTTGACCCATCTGTGTACCATTAAATGGCTTTTTTTTAAAGAACTTGGGTGGTGGATTCCCTGTCCCAGTCTTTTTTCCTACCTAGTACGTAGTGAAGTTTTTAATGCTTACTTTCTTAATCATTTCGTCACTAGGAAGATTACCTGATGACCAGACTGAGTTTTTTGATGCTTACTTTCTTAATCATTTAGTCACTAGGAGGATAACCTGAGGACCAGGCTTTCTGGTTTTTAATACTCTCATTACCTGTACCTCCTAGATATTCTGAGAATAGCTTCATGGGCCATTTTGTCTATCACAAGGTGAAGCAGTGTGTGATTTGTGATAATCTCAAGTGCCCTGGTAGGAAACCTTCCCATAGCTCCAGTGACATACACACACAAGCAAGCATTTGTATTTTTTCCCTAGTACTATTCTGACTAATTTTTGTATACTAGACTTCTGCTCCATACGTTGCAGTCCCATTAAAGCCTTTATTGCTTTACTAGCAGTGATTTCAACATGCACTTATTCCACAGAAGTTTAGTAGTGTAACTCCTAGATATTTAACTTCAGACTTCTATTCTATAATATCTCCGTTCAAAAAGAAGGATCTCACAGCTGAAAGTTTCCTTCTCCGAGTTAACGGAATGACTCTGGTCTATCATTAAAGGATACTTTAGGAGGTATATTCATTATTAAATGGTTCTTTTCTGGGATTTCCCTCCCAAACTCTGAAAAATATCTATAATAAGACCGACTAGCACACAAAAATCACCATATCATATAATGAACTAGGAATCAGAATAATGCTGACAAGAATGTATTGATTGCTCTATAGAATTCTGACAATAATAACACCTTAAATATGCTCCTTCTGAACAAATACTTGGATTTATCAAATTGTCGTTGTTTATCTCTTGCGAAAAAGGTTCCTGAATCCTATAATCAAGTTTTTTTTGGCGCTCTAGTTCCTCGGAACTGAGTACTTATCAATTTGCCCAAATGTCTGTAATTTTCGAATTTTTCGATGAAAATGGTCTTAAACGATTTGGTTCGACTCACTGATCAAGAATCCGTGGTCGAAATTCATTCTGTCCGGCCGGTCCGGCCGGCCGTAGGCACGATAACTCTCAAACGGAATGAGCTAGACAGGTGGAATTTTCAGAGTAGGTTGGAGGGATAAATATCTCGGTTAATTTCGTTATTGCGCAAATTCGCCTAATAGTTTCGGAATAAGGAAAAAAAAAGAGATCTGAGAGTGTGAGACTGCTTTTCATCCATAGACATCGATATAACTCTCGAACGGAATGAGGTAGGTAGTTGAAATTTTCAGAGTAGGTTTGGGGGATAAATATCTCGGCTAAGTTCGTTATTGGGCAAAATCGGACAGATTGCTTCGGAGTAAAAAAAAAAAAATTATTTTTTACATAACAAATTCCAAATTAAATTTTTTTTAAGCAGTTTTATCATAAGAATCCATTCATATCATTTTTAACTCTAACAAGCTAATACTTTCGGACATATGATTTTTCAAAATTTCAATGTAAATCGTATTTCACAGATTGATATAATTATTCTATGAATGAATTGTCATGTCAACTTATGACATGACATGACATGACATTATCTAATCAATCGAAGAATTATGAGAATAAAGTGTATTCCGAAATGTGAGCGAAGTGAGAAAAATCTCAATTGTTTGCTCCGAAATTAGTTTTTCTCAGAAAAGTCTTACATTTCGGAACGGAACATGAAGTAAGAGATCTGAGAGTAGTGAGACTGCTTTTCATCCATAGACGAATGCTCAGTTCTCTCAATTTATGACGGTACTGACAGAAGGGAATATTGTAACTTCAAAAATATTGGGGTTGAAATACTCGTATTTTAGCGATGCAACGGGGACCTCACCCGAAAATGTTTGAAAATATTACGTAAATATTGAAAGCATAATTCTGTAGTTCGAGAGAGGAGAAAATTTGGTGAACGTAGATCAGGAAATTTTTGATCGATTACAAGGTAATTTTTTATTATTACTTATCTTCTTTCATACATGTTTTATGGAATACCTACTATTTGTAGGTACTTTAAACCTGTTTTGGGCAATTGTCATACGAAACTTGTTTTTTTGGCGCTCTAGTTCCTCGGAACAGAGTGCTTATCAATTTGCCCAAGTGTCTGTAATTTTGGAATTTTTGGCTGAAAATGGTATCAAACGATTTGGTTCGACTCACTGATCAAGAATCCGAGTGCGAAATCGATTCTTTTCGGCCGGCCGGCCGGCCGTAGGCACGATAACTCTCAAACGAAAGGAGTTAGCGGATTGAAAATTGCAAGGTGGTTTTGGAGCGTAAATATCTCGGACAAGTTCGTTAATGGGCGAAATCCATCAAGGGGTTTCGGAGTTATGGCCGATTTTAGTGAAAATATTTTTTATGAATATTTCCGAAACCGATCACTCGATCTATCTGAAAGTTAGCATCAAATTGTAGAATCATGACCTTTATACGCTTGTGAAGTTTTGTATTGACCAGATTACCGCAAAGTCCCAAAAAAAAATTTAAAATGTGGTGCAGTTCTCATTCTCATGATTGCTCATTAAATCTTGATAAATAAACTATTATTTGACTTGAATTTCCTTTATGATGCAGTTCTATCATATGAATACATTGATATAATTCCCAACTCTGAGAAACCAATACCAGATATAATTTGTCTGTTTGAACTGGAGCGCCAGAAAGCTCCTGTCCACAGGGCTTGAACCCATTTATAATATATTTCAAAGATTCAACTAGTTTATCTGTCAACCTGTGTCATGTGATGTTAGACATTGACATGGACTCCAAGATAGAGAAATATGAAAGACATCACAGAGCACTAAGAATAATGATCTATGGAAACAAGTCATGATTACTTATATTATTTCAACAAAAACTGTTGAGAATGTGTTTGGTTGGATGTAAAAACAGTGGACCAGTTGACCCCGATCTTTGGAATATTTTGAAATTTCGGCAATATCTTCACCAATAAAGATCCGATCGAGCTCAAATCTAGAAATTTACTGTATAATAAGGTTTTGAAGGCTCTCGTAGAATTTCAACGATATCTGACAGATAGTTTCTGAGGTACAGAATTTTATTGAATATTTTTTGTTAAATTTTGCAGCCATGTGATCGTATTGAAATTTTGCATAAATTTTCGTGACGGTTATTGGGAACAAAATTAAAATGGCTATAATTCTGAGGCCACTAACCCATTAAAGAACTTTGCCGGCGCATTTAGACTACAAAGCTACCCTGAAAATTTCAACTCTCTATCTATTTGCGTTCGAGCGTAATCCCACTGTGGCCGGCGTACAGAATCAATTCTGACCTCGGATTCTTCATCAGTAGTTCGAAACTGATCGTTTAAGACTATTCTCGGCTAAATATTCGAAAATTACAGATATTTGGACGAATTGATACACTCTGTTCATAGAACAGCGCGCCAAAAAGTGAAAAAGCTCTGTGAACAGGGGCTTTGGCGCTCTTGTCAAAGTTTTAGCTAGTATTTATTCAAACTTCGACAAATCATATCTCCGAAAGTATTGATTTCTCAGAGTTGGGAATGATATCAATCGATCCTTATGATAGAACTGCATCATAGAAAATCGAATTAAAAAGGTAGGTCTATGACTAACCTCATATGTTGGATATACTTAAGTACACCAGCAAATTATAATTAGGCGGATGTTAAACGGTCAATCTGGTATAAATGTGGCATCAATCTGACATCAATCTTGCCATCAATCGGGGCCATAAGTCTATTCAATTGAATTTGGAATTTTTAATGTTTGAACAATTTTAGTTTCAACTGTCTGGCTGATTCCATTCGAGAGTTATCGTTTTAACAGCTGGACGGACAGATTCGATTCTTGATCAGTGAGTCGAACCAAAACGTTAAAGACCAATTTCAGCCAAAAATTCGAAAATTACAGACATTTGGGCAAATTGATAAGCACTCTGTTCCGAGGAACTAGAGCACCAAATACTAGATTTTTTCCGAAAGGCCATGAACATAAGGGGTCACATGCATTCCTTGTTGTTTCTTGTTGTTTATTTTGTTGTTCTTGATTAAATGCTATTTGATTAGGAGTTTTCGTATCTAAACTCATGATAGATATATTTATGAATTGTCTCGGATATTCATAATAATATTTTTTTTATATTATTTTCATTATTTTCAATCGTAGAACAAATCATACTAGCCTTATGAGTGAAGTGTTTTAATATAATCTCTTTGCACACTAAGTTGATGATTTGAATGGAAATTCAAATATCTATTTCTATGTGTCTGGTATCTGAAGACCATCGATATAGAATAGTTCGCAAACTTCTAGAAAATAAAGCTGATTATTCTTCTCTGTTGAATTTCAATGTTGGTTCTTTTGAATTTATGAAATCAAAAAAATTGGTCTAACAGTGAATTTTATAATAATAGATTTATTAATTCGTAGATAGTTTATGAGTTTGGGAGGGAAAACCCAGAAAGGAACCATTTAGCGATTGAACCCATAGTTCTATAAGGCTAATAACTCTGAAACTAATTCACAAATTTTTTATTTCATATAATCCGAGAATGAAGAATAAATGCATTAGCTTAACAATGCTGAATAATTATATGAATATGAATATGAATAGCTGAATGCACGTCACGTCACGGTATGTATTCAGAATTGTCTATCTTCACGAGTCAGGATGCACCTCAAATCATAATAATATGGCGTTTAGGGTGATTCTGTCTTACAGTGCAGCATCCAAGAAAATGATCTACGTACACCATCAGAATTCGTTGTGAAAAGCATTCCGCAGGTGCGACATATCCAATATCTACCATATAACAAACACAGAACTTCACACGAAATACCAGGCTCTTCTTTTCATCACGCCGTAATCGAGTGAGCCGCAACGAAATTATTTCCGCTAAGCCAGCTTGATGCAAACAGATAACTGGATCAGCTTAGTTCGATCGGAAGAACCTAATCTGAGTTCAAACGGCATTTCTCGGAGCTCTATGAACCGCAACTTTTAATTACGGAAATGGGATTAGTGATTAAACGAAAACTTTCGATACGATTCGCTATCGTAACGAACTAGGGTGAGGGTACAGGTAGGGGGACACGAAGGGGGTCGACCGGCTGATAAGTCCATTTTTCAGAGGAGCACTCTGATAGGATTTTTTATAGGTTTGCCCGGAGATGTAATTACTTTTATGGATTCGGGGTTTTGGGACGATTTCATTAGTTCCTAAGAAGGAAGTTTTTCACGTAGAAAAAAACTCGCAACGTTGGGCTTGCATATTTATTACGAATTATAGAAGTGGGATTCCCTGTTATACGTGATGGGAATTGCGAAATAATAATCAGAGATGGTCGATATTGACCGTTTACAGTTACAGGGTTCTCCCACGAACGAATTGAATGAAAACAATGGTTTTAAAGGAGCGGGCTTAGAACCGGGATGGGCAAACTTTTTTTCGGCAGAGGCCCAATGAATATTCCGCAATGATATGGGGGACACATTTTTTTCAGCGTTCGATCTACTTTTGCACGACTTTTCTTCGTCAGAAACTATTAATTTCAATGAATTGTATAGAGTAATGGTCTCTGACGAAGAAAATTTGATTTCCGAAACGTGCGTTAGATGCTAAAATCATCTTGTTTACAAGATGATGATAACTCGCTATACATAGTGGCCCAAAATTCAAATTTGAATGAAAAAAATTTAATAGTATATATTCTACGTCGACATATAGGATGAAAACTTCATATAAACATACTAGTGGACCGACTTTTTGTTGCGGACTGACTGTTTGCTGCTCGATCGTTCGATTGCCTAATGTCAGAGGGATCAGCAAACGTATTTTTCGATATTTGAATTTCCGATATACTATATCATTAATTAATATACATCACATACTAGTATTATTGTGCGATTTGCTGTTTCCAATGCAAAATCAAAAACTGACTCACATTAATTGGTATCCCAAGCTGATCAATTTTAGTGTCATGTACGGACGATATTTGCTGCTTAAAATTGGCTCATTTGGCAGAAGAGCCTGTATTTTTCGTGTGATTAGTGGTGAGTATAAAAATGTGGTTGCAGATCACATAAATATAAGTAACTTCTTGAAGTTAAAAACTATGTGAAATACTCACTTCAATACTGCAACTAACGAATCCCACAATGTATAGTTTATATTTACATTTCAAAACCCTTTACACATTTATTATTTATTTATTTATTTATTTATTTATTCAAAAATACATCCAACAGGCCAAAGCCCAATTACAGGTGTATACAATAATGAACAAAAGGTATATAGTACGCCTTTAAAAAAAAAACAATATTATACTTATAATATTTTCATTATTTATTATGCTTATAATATTTTCAAAATCTTATAATATTATGTTTGAAACTTTATTTTTACGAATATCTTAATACTGACTGAACTTAACATTGATAACGAATGTCTAAGTGAAACCTCCAGGTCTATGAAATCAGAGCAGAATCGATGTTCTAATAACTGGGCCAGCGTATCTGCCATTTCGCACTAAAAAAATTGGTTCAAGCCCTGTGGACAAGAGCTTTGGCGCTCTTGTTCAAACTTTGACAAATCATATCTCCGAAATAATTGGTCTCTGGGAATTATATAAGTGGATTATTGTGACAGAACTGCATCATGAAAGAAATTAAATTCAAACAGACCGATTCTCCCGAAAAACGAACTTATCCGACATATTCATTCCTCAAATCTACTCTGAAATTTATATTATATCAATTGAAATTTAGAAAACATTGCAGTTTTGTTTTTACTGAAGATATTCTGAACCCAATTTGATTATATATCTCACCAAAGAATATATTTCCATCATCATATGGATTATCCACGGGCATTATATTATCACCTCGAAAGTACGATAGCTGAGGTTATTTCATTGGTCATTTGCATTGAATTTATTTAATTGAAGAGAAACGGTATTTTATATCCAGAATGAAATGAATACAGATCATATAATAATTCATAGATAGAAAAAAGTACAGCATTCTGTGAGAACATAGAAGTACGATTCATTATAGAAATTTCGAAAAATCATATCTCCGAAAGTATTAGCTTGTTAGAGTTGAAAATGATATTAATGGATTTTTATGGTGAAACTGCAACTTGAAAAAAATTTGATTTGAAATTTGAAATGTGAAAAAAAAATTCTTTTTCCGTTACTCTGAAACCATCATGCCGATTTTGCCAAAAAAACGAACATAGCCAAGATATTTATCTTCCAAACCTACTCTGAAAATTTCAACTGCCTAGCTCATTTTGTTCGAGAGTTATTGTGGAAAGAAAATTTAAAAATTTTCAAAAGTTTTTTTGACACTTTAAGGCAACCCGATCAATACAAAACTTCGCATGCATATAAATGTTATTATTCTACAATTTGATGCTAACTTTCAGATAGATCGAGTGATCGCTTTTGGAAATATGCATAAAAAATATTTTTACTAAAAAGGCCATAACTCCGAAACCACTTGATGGATTTTGCCCGTTAACGAACTTGTCCGAGATATTTACATTCCAAACCTGCCCTGCTAATTTCAATCCCCCTTCCGTTCGAGGGTTATCGTGTTAACGGACGGCTGGCCGAACAGAATGGATTCCGACCATGGATTCTTGATCAGTGAGTCTAACCAAATTGTTTAAGACCATTTTCAGCCAAAAATTCGAAAATTACAGAAATTTGGGCAAATTGATAAGCACTCTGTTCCGAGGAACAAGAGTGCCAAAAATTGGTTCAAGCCCTGTAGACAGGAGCATTTTGATACTCTTGTTTAAACAGACAAATTATATCTCCGAAAGAAATGTTTTCTCAGAGTTAGGAATTATATCAATGGATTCTTATGATAGAACTGCATCATGAAAGAAATTGAATAAAAAAAAAGTGTCGTTAAAAAAAATTGCTTCAAAAATTATCATTTAAAAAAAGAGCAATCTGCAATGCTTTAATGCTTTAAAAATTGTCATTAAATTTATTTAACAAGATTAAATGAGCAATCTGCAATGATTTGACCTCGTGGAATGGGTTGTTGCTACTTACACTCTGTGCATAGTTTTCACAACTCGAAATACCTAAGGAAAATATTATCGAAATGTCTAGAGCGAGGCTGGAGACAATCATAGCAGATTGTCGATTTATTCCTGATATCCTCTTTTCATAATTCAAAATTCAATAGTTCATACCACTAACACATTCTTTTCTGTATTATGGACCTTAACTCAAGAAAAAATGTTTGATACACAAATGTAGATCCATATTTCAGCATTTTTTTGCTAGATACATTATGAAAATACTGTATATAGAAACATGTCTCACTACTTAAAAAAGTAAAATGTTATATTAACCTCGGTTTGTCAACGAATTTGATGATTCCATTATGTTGTTCTTTCCGAGGGTGAAACTGCTGACAAAAATTTGTACACCAGAATTCCAACTCAACCGAAATTTCATTGGAATTAAATAGGAATTCATTAGGTATTCAATAGAAATTCTTTTGAAATTCTATTGGAGTTCTATATTCGTGTACACCAAAATTCCTAGCGATTTACCCCTTGGTTAAAACCAACTATTTGGAGCTGTATACATGATTGTCCGATAGGTGTCGCACTCTAACATCAATAGGAATTCGTTATAATTCAATAGGAATGCTGCGGAATTCCATGGAATTCAATAGGAATTCCTCGGAATTCAAAAAGAATTATAATAGAATTCCATGGAATTCTACTTTCTGGTACACCAGAATTCCTAGCGGTTTAACCCTCGGTTCTTCTAAATCTTCTGAAACATGATCCCCAATATAGGCACATAAATTATCGAATATGCTACAAGTCAATATTATTTTTGGTATCAAAACTGTCAAGTATACCGGGTGTCCCAGTATACATGTTACAATGGATTATCTCAGCCAATTCAAAAGATTAAAATTTTAAAATTTTATGATTTTCATTTCATTCATGGAACCTTCAAGGCTACGATATTTTGTGTGATTTTGATTTTTACTTCAATAATCGAGATCAATAAAAATCTTCCTCAAGTTGAAATCAACTATGTATTTTACCGTTTAACGTTAAACAAAGACTGAATTGTAAAAGAAACAAAAAAGTACAATGAAGGGAGCAAAAAATATCTATAATGACTAAAGCATATGTTCGAAATGTTGACCAACTGCTTCTACGCATCTTTCAGCTCGGTGGACAAGGTCAAGTGAAGTAACACTTCTCAACACCTCAGCATTAAGAGCTCTATTTGAACTCATTTTGTTTTTTAGATCTTCCAAATCATTAGGAGGAGTCTGGTACACACGATCTTTCAAATACCCCCAAAGGATGAAATGTAGCGGTGTTAAATCTGGAGATCTTGCAGGCCATCTTATCGGTCCATTTGAAGAAAGATGGATCGGAACACATGGATTATAAGTCAAAATCAAGATTACCCAAAATATCGTAGCCTACTGCAATTCTTTCAGTTTGAAATATCAATTGACGTTTTTTCCATCAAATCAAATGTAAAATACAAAGTGTGATACATCGTTGGAAAGTTAATTTTAAATAGAATTAAAAAATTGCCAAAAATATATAGGACGCCATTTGAGATAAAAAAGTCAGAGTCACTTCCGGTCAAACCGAAACTGAATTTCGTTTTGTTTTTCTCAGTTGAAGGTAGGTTCCTTGAACGAATTGAAAATCATAAAATTTTCAAAATTTTTATCTTCTCAAATGGTTGAGATAATCCATTGGAACATGTATACTGGGACACCCGGTATATTCACAAATGCAAGATGCGGTACCCTGTTTTCTAACTCAATATATTTTCAAAGTACCAATTGTATAAATAAACTAGAGTAGAACTGAAATAAATAAATATGACGTCTCTTATAGGTAAATAAGATGACATGAATGAATAGTGAACACATATAGAACACAGACAGATAGAATTCTGTGAAAACATAGAAGAACGATGTATTTTTGAAGTTTTGAGGAATGATATCTCCGAAAATATTAGCTTCTTAGAGTTGGAAGTGTCATCAATGGATTCTTATGATCCAACTGCATCTTTACAAAAATTGAATTTGAAGTTTGTAATGCAAAAAAATTTTTAAATTTTTTTTGCCACTTGACTGTAATCCTAGCAATACAAAACTTCGCATGTATATAAAGGTCATGATTCTACAACTTGTTGCTAAATTTCAGATAGATCGAGTGATTGGTTCCGGAAATATTCATAAAAAATATTTTTACTTAAAACGGCCATAACTTACATTACAGACATTTGGGCAAATTGATAAGCACTCAGTTCCGAGGAACTAGAGCGCCAAAAATTAGTTCAAGCCCTGCGGACAGGAGGTTTTTGGCGCTCTTATTCAAACAGACAAATTATATCTCCGAAAGTATTGGTTTCTCAGAGTTGGGAATTATATCAATGGATTCCTATGATAGAAATGCATCATGAAAGAAATTAAACTCAGAAAAAGTGTCGTTTAAATAAAAAGCTTCAAAAATTATCTTAAAAAAATGAGCAATCTACAATGCTTCAATGCATTAATGCTTCAAAAATTGTCATTAAATTTATTTATCAAGATTAAATGAGCAATCTGCAATGATTCAACCTCGTGGAATGGGTTGTTGCAACTGACACTCGGTGCATAGTTTTCACAACTCGAAATACCTAAGGAAATAAGTATCATGGAAAGGTCTAGAGCAAGGCTGGAGACAATCATAGCAGATTGTCCATTTATTCCTGATATCTGAGTAGGTAGTGGATTACGAACAAATTATTTTAATAGTTCAAAATATATTAATAAAATACTATCCTCTTCTCATAATTTAAAATTTAATAGTTCATACCACTAACACATTCTTTTCTGTATTATGAACCTTAACTCAAGAAAAAATTATTGATACACAAATGTAGATCCATATTTCAGTATTTTTTTGCTAGCAACATTATGAAAATACTGTATATAGGAACATGTCTCACTACTTAAGGAAGTAAAAGGTAATATTAACCTCCGTGGTCAACGAACACTAATTTGTTTTGATGATTCCATTATGTTCTTCTTTCCTATTGCCTCCATAAACTACACCAAAACTTGTATATATTCATAAATTCAAGAATCGTCTTTTTGTTTTCCAAGAGAAAATAACAACTATGATTTGACAATCTCTTACAGCTAGAAAAGATGAAATTTATGAATAGTGATCACAGACAGATTCTGTGTTCACATTCTCTGGATACATAGAACTTACGATGTATTATTGAAACTTTGAAACATCATATCTCCGAAAGTATTAGCTTGTCAGAGTTGGAAATGATAATAATGGATTCTTATGACGAAACTGCATCTTAAAAAAAATTGAATTCAAAAGTTGTAATGTAAAAAAAAAATTAGTTTTTCGTTACTATTTACCGAAACTATAAGACCGATTTTGCTCACTAACGAACTTAGCCGAGACTGCCTAGCTCATTCCATTCGAGAGTTATCATGTTAACGGACGGACGGACGGCCGGCCGGACAGAATTTATTTCGACCACGGATTCTTGATCAGTGAGTCAAACCCGAGGTCAAACCAAATCGTTCAAGAACATTTTCAGCCAAAAATTCGAATATTAAAGACATTTGGGCAAATTGATAAGCACTCTGTTCCGAGCAACAAGAGCGCCAAAAATATAATTTATCTCACGATAACTTGAGAACGGGACGATAGGTATAGCAACTTGACATTTTTAGGGAAGGTTGCGCATCCGAATTCGACGTTTGAGATTATTTAATAGGTATAATTGGCCAAACTGTTTCGCAGTTATACCTATCTAAGTTTTTTAGTTATTTCTTCAATAAACCAAAAAATACAAATCCGATCCAATTGAAACGTCGTAATTAGTAGTGAAATGCCGACCTCCACATTTTTTGTAAAATTTCGTTAGGATTGTATCACTAGAAAATGTAAAGAAAAATTATTGAAAATCATTGAACAAAATTCCATATCTCAGAAACCATCCATCCGAAATCTCTAAAATTTTGCGAGAAACTTCAAAACTTAACAGCGAAGTTCCAAGTTTGAACACGTTCAGATTCATATTGTTCGTGATATGAACAGCCTTGGTTAAGTTAAGTAGCTGGGTGACCCTGACGATAACTTTCGAACGGAAAGAAATAGCGACTTCAGGGTAGGTTGCACATCCAAATGGGACAGTTAATATTGTTGTTGGGTTTAATCGGCCAATGGTTTCGGAGTGATACCCATCTCGAATATTATTTTCTCGATGACTCATAAAATACAAATCCGGTTGAAGTCCAAATGCGACGGACAAGTTCGTGAATGGGCATTACCGGCCTAATGGTTTCCGAGCTCTAATTTTGTTTTCAACCAATACAAATGGGACCGAACTGAAAATCGGTAACTAGTTGTAGAATACCGACATAAAGACGTATGTGACATTTTGTGAGGATTGTATCACTAGAAAACTTTAAGAAGATTAATGAAATTAATCTCATTATAACTTGCGAATGGAAAGAGATAGCGACTTACAATTTTCAGGGTAGGTTGTGCCTCAGAATGCACATCCGTCGATAATAGGCAAAATCGGCGAAATGGTTTTGGAGTAATACACATATGAAATTTGGTTGTTATTTGCTCTATTAGTCAAAATATACAATTCTGATCCAATTAAAACTCGGTTATTACTTGTAGAATGCCGACGCGCTAATTTTTGCGGAATTTCCTCAATATCAGATCATGGAATTACTTGAGACGTAATTTTTTCCGTATACAGGGTGATTCCAAATTAGACGTGTACCTTGGAGGAGATGTTAGTATGACTCATTTGCTGTCGTTTGAGCTGTTATTTAATGATAACCGAAAATCCACAGTTTCCGAGATATTTGTGTTTTAGTGAATTTTGAACCTAAGATTACTTTTGGTCAACTTTTTCTACGTTGACGAAATCTGATTAAAATTTTTATCAGCAAAAGATATGATATGTATGAAAAAAGCAAAACTACGCTGTATTAGATGTTGAAAATGAATTAGTTTGATTTGAAAGGGGATATATGAAGGAAAGAAAGAGAAATAACGAATAAAATATTGCAATATTGTATTGCAAATAAACTCGAAATTTCATAAGAAAATGTATTAATAAATTATGTTCGAAATGACCTCCACCCATTCCTTGTACAAGCATGTGCCCTCTTTCTAATTTCTTCCGTGGTTGCTTTCCTCCTCCAAGGTTGTCGTCTAATTTGAAAACCCCCTGTATAATTGGATATCTAATAAATTTGACTTACGACAGAATACATGTCAGAATTAAAAATCCTGTGATCTTAGACGATTGTCTCATTACTCAAGTCTGTCATTAAAATGGTATGAAATGTATTCATATATCATAAAAGCTGAGAAAACCGTCTATATCAATGGTTAATTCGTTTAAGAGTGTCCGATAGAGGTGAATAGACAATAGAACATGTGCGTAAAATCTCTTGACTTCACGTCAGAGTTATGGTCCTCCCGAAATTTTGCATGATCTATAATATCCCTATTGTACGCCAAATTACTCGATCGGCCTTGTCGTTTCGGAAATATTGGGAAAATAAAATTTCAAATGGATATAACATCCGTTAACAACCATTTCTGGCTTGATATTCTTCTGGGCAAAATTATAGCGCTGGATAAGGCGCTCAAGAACGTCTACAATGTTGACAATAATAGATAGATTGCGAAACCGCAGTTGGAAGCTTTTAGTAAATAAATGTTGGTGTATAACGGGTGTCTTAAGAGTCTGTATTTGCTCGATATATTCTTTGGAAAAATTTATAACTTATCCATTGTGTCCATTGTGTCTGAAAAAAAACTAGCACAGAGAAGCGAACGAATGGACCATTTCAATGACAGAAAAATAAACTGGTTGTTCCTTTTAAAAATTAATAGATATTCTTTGCTATTACGGAGAGATGCAACACTCTGTGCATCTGGGACTATTTTCAAAGGGTTGCCCTTCTGATGCCGTTTAACTTTTATATACGAGTTTTTTTTTTTGATCAGTATTATCGATGTAACGAGCCATTCCGTACGCCTAGGAGATCTGGAATAATAATCCGAATATTATACAGGGTGAGTCTTCAAGTTGTAAATTAATTCGAACCATAACACATTTTTAATTTACCATTTTTCCAGATTTGAATCAGGAAGAAAGATACAGGCTGTTGAAATTACAGAAAAAATCAGTTTTTATTTTATACCTAACTTGTGACATGGTTATGAAGAATGAAATGAATTTTGGTGAAGTTTTTTATAACTACATCTATGTAACATATATTCTCTAATTAATGCTTTTTTCCTACTTCTACTGGAATCCTGGTTATAGACTCGAGGATTCATGAAACTGAATGAAATTAGCAGGAAATTAAATAATTCGTCATCATTCCTTCTAAAACATTTTTGAGAGATTCAACGTTGAATGTAATTTAATCTGATTAAAATTTGCCTTATTTTGGTTGATCCGCTTCTGACCTGGGATGGCCTTGAATCGATATATGGCTGATTCCGTTCTAACTGTGATATTCAATGTTCTGTATTGTTTGTTCTCATAGGTCATTAACTAATAATCAATTTATGAAATTTTTGTGCTTATTGGAAAGTTATGAACATATTTCAACATTATTTTCATATAATATAACTTGCCACTTACAGAAAACTTACAATATATCTATCACTTAAATGTCAGTACCATGTCCATTTCTAGAATTTATTTATTAAATGTCAGTACCGTGTCATGTCCATTTCTAGAATTTATTTATAAACTGTTACTTTTTTTTGTCGTAATAAATGATTTAAACTAATTACCTCATAAATTCTAATGTTTATGATCAAACTGAACAAAAATGACACATTTTTTATTTAATGTATTAAGTAAAGCTTTAAAGACAAAAGTTATTGAACCGGAATTCAATGTTAACTTAATACATTAAACAAAAAATGTGTCAATTTTGTTCAGTTTGATCATAAACATTAGAATTTATGAGGTAATTAGTTTAAATCATTTATGACGACAAAAAAAACTAACAATTTATAAATAAATTCTAGAAATGGACATGACACGGTACTGACATTTAAGTGATAAATTGTAAGTATTCTGTAAGTGGCAAGTTATATTATATGAAAATAATGTTGAAATATGTTCATAATTTTCCAATAAGCACAAAAATTTCATAAATTGATTATTAATTAATGACCTATGAGAACAAACAATACAGGACATTGAATATCACAGTTAGAACGGAATCACCCATATATCTATTAAGATAATTCATGCTCCTCGATTGCTATAATATACCAAAGCCTAGTACGCAGTTTGACGATGCCGCATGAAAACGACAAAAATGGAGACATATACATAAAGTCTGTGAACCCATTGACGGAGGTTACAAGGTCAATCTGGTATCAGTATGGTATCAGTCTCGCATCACATCAATAATGGATTGATATCAGATTGCCCGGAGACTGATGGATTGATGGAATATTAATGTACTCCCTCAGTCCATCAATCCGCATCAGTCTCATCGTGATCAAGGTCACGGACTGAACTGATGCGAGACTGAAGGCAGATTGACCGTGTAACCTCCGCCATAGAGTTTCTGTGAACGTCACCTACTAATTATTACGATTATACTGTCGACTGAAATCACATCTCAACTATTTGATTCGAAACTTTTTTGAAAATGAATGGATTCATGGATATTCATGATATTTTCAAAAATAATAATATTTCAAAAATGGACGATGATCAAATAATGTACATCTTATAGTGGAAACAATTATTGGATATTAAGTGGAAAATAAGTTGAACAAAGTTTTAACATTGAATTAATTTTCAATGCTGCATTTCAAGACTTGCGTGGGTAAATAAGAGTGAGTAAATAAGTTTCCTCAAACAATTTAATTGAGTTTTAAGCATCAGATGATTCAGTTTTTTTGTTGTTCTACAATATATTTCATTAAAAAAATTATCTATGTTGAACGGGTAAACAAATTGCAAGGGTGTATTAGCACATTGAGAAATTTTCAAACGCTTGTATTTTTTTTCCTGGGCCGACCCTGAAAAAGTGGAAAAGGAAAAAAGTGGGAAGGCCCTGTGCACAGGAGATTTGGCGCGCTGTCCAAATTTTTAGACATAGCTGTGACCCATCCAGGTACTGAACTCGCTCAAAGCTGCTCAGCTCCAGGAAAAAAATAATATTTCCAAGAATCTAAATGAATGAAACTTTTTGGCTGCGAATAGTATCAAACGATTAGTTTCAACTCACATACATAGATTCACTGTTGGTTCGAAAATGAATGTGTTTCCACTATTGATTCGAAAATAAACAGCACTGTGTGGCGTATGGTGTCTATAGAAATACATAAGTTAAATGTTGGGTTGAAACAAACAGTGCTGTGTTTGTGGTGGCATAAGGACTCATTTGGGTACATGCATTACAGGACACAGTCACTATTGACGTTGACTGTGGCATAGAATAATGCTCTGTATAGTATATGCATGAAGCTAATGAATGCATTGCATTGATTACTACATAGGAGAATTAATTCTTTCATAGTTCATGTGTGTAAAATGGTGACACAAATGTGTACAAGATTATATATATTTATATTATTACTAGCTGGCCCGGCAGACTTCGTACTGCCCTCCAACTCCAACTCCAACTCCAACTCCAACTCCAACTCCAACTCCAACTCCAACTCCAACTCCAACTCCAACTCCAACTCCAACTCCAACTCCAACTCCAACTCCAACTCCAACTCCAACTCCAACTCCAACTCCAACTCCAACTCCAACTCCAACTCCAACTCCAACTCCAACTCCAACTCCAACTCCAACTCCAACTCCAACTCCAACTCCAACTCCAACTCCAACTCCAACTCCAACTCCAACTCCAACTCCAACTCCAACTCCAACTCCAACTCCAACTCCAACTCCAACTCCAACTCCAACTCCAACTCCAACTCCAACTCCAACTCCAACTCCAACTCCAACTCCAACTCCAACTCCAACTCCAACTCCAACTCCAACTCCAACTCCAACTCCAACTCCAACTCCAACTCCAACTCCAACTCCAACTCCAACTCCAACTCCAACTCCAACTCCAACTCCAACTCCAACTCCAACTCCAACTCCAACTCCAACTCCAACTCCAACTCCAACTCCAACTCCAACTCCAACTCCAACTCCAACTCCAACTCCAACTCCAACTCCAACTCCAACTCCAACTCCAACTCCAACTCCAACTCCAACTCCAACTCCAACTCCAACTCGAACTCGAACTCGAACTCCAACTCCAACTCCAACTCCAACTCCAACTCCAACTCCAACTCCAACTCCAACTCCAACTCGAACTCCAACTCCAACTCGAACTCCAACTCCAACGTGAACTCCAACTCCAACGTGAACTCCAACTCTAACGTCAATGCAAACCTCAACGCCAACGACAACTCCAACCCTAACGCCAACTCCAATTCAAATTGATCGTAGCACTATCTGTCGGGACAAACTAAAATTAAAATAGAATAATATTGAATGCGATGATAGCGCCATCCGTCGAATCTGATGTAAAACATTCCAAAATCAAAAACTCCTTACAAAAAAAAAACATCTGAATTCACAAAATTATTTATACACACTTCAAAACTCTTTAAAAAATAATTACATTTAATATTTTAATCAGCACATGAATTGAATAACAAATTAATCGTAGCACCATCTGTCGGGACAAACTAAAATTGAATGCGATGATAGCGCCGTCCGCCGGATCTAATGTAAAACATTCCAAAATCAACAACTCCTTATAAATAAGAAATTAATTGAAAAAACATTTTCCAGTAGACCAAATTGTAAATCTAAACCATTCTCGAATCTCCACGAACACACACAAAAAATTTCATCAAAATCGGTCTAGTCGAAGTTACACATCGCGTTGCAAATTGGCGGAGGTGCCAGGTATACCATCAAAGAAAGGATAATTATGGTGAGCAATGAAAACTTTGGTTCTCCCCGTCATTTTTAGTAAATCTAAACCATTCTCGAATCTCCACGAACACACACAAAAAATTTCATCAAAATCGGTCCAGTCGTTTAGGAGGAGTTCAGTCACATACACACGCACACAAGAAATATATATATTAAGATTATTATTATATTTTATTGCAATATTTTGAATTTTGTAACGTTGAAATTACGGTTGAATGAACTTGTGTTCTTTGATGTAACTATTGTTGGCATTTTTTCCTGTACAGATCTCTGTACTTTGAATTGAATAACCTATCTATGTATCTATCTATCTATTGTTGTTAGGAGCAAACGTTGCACTACGACCTTTAGTTCTATTGTGCCTCTCCCCCTCACCAGAGATGTGAATGTCATCACCATATATAGCTTGCCTTGCAGTTCTAGAGCTCTGATGAACTCCAATGTGTTGGCCTCCTCATTTTCTTTAATTCCCGAGTGACCAGGAACCCAGACCCTGTTGTTCTTGCCTACTCCATCAAGTTTTCTTTGGAACTCCCATATTAGCTACTCACTGGATAAGATGGGAGCTCAGAGCATTGATAGCAGCTTGACTGTCAGAGTGGATTGATATATCACATCTGTGATAGTTTCTCTCTAGGTTCATTTCCACAATTCTTCCAATTGTTAGTCTATTTCTGCCTGAAATACGATCGGATAGGAGCCTACTGAAATTTTCCCTGTAAGAGAGAACCAGGCTTTCTGGTTTTTAATACTCTCATCACCTGTTCCTATCGTAGATATTCTGAGAATGGCTTTATGGGCCATTTTGTCTGTCACAATGTGAAGGGGTGAGATTTGTGATAATCTCAAGTGCCCTGGTAGGAAAGGTTCCCATAGCTCCGTCTGACACACTTATGCAAGCCTTTGTATTTTTTCAAGTGTTTTCTTCGTATTATTCTGACTTATTTTTGTATACCAGACTACTGCCCCATACGTGATTATGGGCCTCACAATCATGACTTAGGTACAACCATCGCAGTTCATAAGTCTTACTGGCTAGATTATGCACTCTATTAAAGCCTTTATTGCTTTATTAGTAGTGATTTCAACATGCACTTATTCCACAGAAGTTTACTATCTAGTGTTACTCCTAGATATTTAGTTTCAGACTATTCTATAATATCCCTGTTCATAAAGAGTGATCTCACAGCTGGAAGTTTCCTTCTCCAAGTGCACGGAATCACTGTGGTCTATTATTAAAGGATACTTTTGGAGGTATATTCATTACTAAATGGTTCCTTTCTGGGTAACTCTGAAAAATATCTACAATAATACGGAAAATCTCACACAACTCATCATATCACATAACGAAGTGGGAATCGGAAGTACGCTGATTTGGCAATTAAGAGTTGTCAAAGCTGTGTGAAACCCTTGAAAATATATCAATTTCAGTAAAAAACCTGCTTAAATAAGCTCCTTCTGACCAAATACTTGCATTTATCAAATCGTTGCAGTTTCCTTAGGATATTTTCACTGTTATATTTTCACATTTTCAAAAATGTTTGTGAATATTCAACCATTTTCCAATCTTTGTGTGTAAGTTGCGAAACTGGTTACTAATCATTTTACCAAGTTTTGTTATTTATTCATCATAATTTTCACACGGGTTTGTCTGTCAACCTGTCCCTGTCATCATTTCAGATAATGACATGAACTCGAACATAGAACGCTATGAAATATGACATCACAAAACACTAAGAATAATCATCTGTGCAAACACGTCATGATTACTTATATAAATTCAAAAATCAAAAACTGTTGATTACTTTTTTGGTTGAATGTAAGACCAGTGGACCAGTTCATCTCGATCTTTAGAATATATCGAAATGTTGGCAATATCTTCACCAATATAGATCCGATCGAGCTCAAATCTAGAACTTTACTGTATAATAAGGTTTTGAAGGCTCTCGTGGAATTTCAACGATATCTGACGGATAGTTTCTGAGATACAGAATTTTTTTAATTATTTTTTTTTATTTTGCGGCCATGCAATCCTCAGAAAATTCTGCATAAGTCATCTTGTCGGTATTTTTCAACTAATTACCTTGCTTTGATTCGATCAGATTAATATTTTTAGAGTTTATGGGAAAACAAAACCTACCCTGAAATTTTCACCGCTGTAACTCATTGCGTTCGAGCGTAATAGTGCTTAGGGCCGGACGGGCAGAATCAATTTTAACCTCGGATTTTTGATCAGTGAATCGAAACTAATCGTTAATAACTACTATCGGCCAAATATTCGAAAATTACGTACATTTGGACGAATTGATAGGCACTCTGTTCATAGAACAGCGTGCCAAAAAGTGTTTTACTTGATGAGAGGAATCTTTGGTTATAATGAATGTACTCAGAGACTCACCCTGTATTTTCCATGTGTTAATATTTGAACTAGCAGCATTAGGAGGGCACCAACTTTCAACATTATATTTCCACTCGTTCCTCTCGGAATTACTTGTGCAATCTACAACAGTATCGAATCAGGCTGCTTTGAGACGAAGCTTAATTTCTCAGTATCTCGTTTATTGTTTCGAGAGAATATCTAATGAAAATTAAGGATATAAAACGAACACTCCGTCATAGCCCCTATCTTCGACGTAACACCTCATTCATCAACATTTCCCCGGCAGGCATATCCCGAAAATTCTCAGCTCTCTAACTTCTTTACGTCTCTTGGAGATCCGTATAACTTTCGTCCATGAGGCTCAATTATAATTGATTAAAAGACCAGGGTGTTATATTCAAATTGAGATGGGGAGCTGAGCTTGGGTATTAAAGGAAGGTGAATTGTACAGTTAATATGAATCGAAGGAATTTTTGTTTCGTAGATTTAGGAAAGATGAAACATTTCATTAGTGAAATATTTCAATGCGAATGAGAACCTTTGCTTCCGATGATTACGTCCATGAGTATTTGATGGGAAAAAATCGAAACGGAATAAACTTTGAGTGATATACGAATGGATTCCAATGTGGTGATGCTACTTGATTACAATTTGGGTTTGGTTTGTTTTCAAATAATAGGTAAACCTTTGGAATCGTGTAACGACAAATATATTTTGATAAAAGGAAATCAATATATAAGGGGTTGCTTTGGTAAATATCAAATAGCACAATGATAATGTCGAAGCGAAAATGTTGAAATGCCTTTCATATGTGAAATGTAACTTACAATATAGTATACAGGGTTTGCGGAGTACGATTTTATTGAAAATTTGGTTCGTTAGCTAGGAACCACTGCTCCATCGATCTAGAATAATTTCAGCGCTGCGGTGTTGCTGCTTATATCTAAAAGTACTAACAAGTTTTATAATTTTTCACTTAAGAAAATTGTTAATAACAAAACGAAAATTAACAATTTTTCAAATTTTCCTACGGTAATCTATTCCAAGACCTTTGAAAAATAGCTCCACGAAAGGAAGAGATTCTCAGATTAATAGTTTAACAATTATCGCACTTGCAATGTTGATGTGATTTTCAGTTAATAAATATGCCTCAAACAACAGCAAATGAGTTTTAATAACACCTAATTTGGAATCACCCCGTATACTTCTGCAATTACAGACATATTTCATTTTTCAAATGATTTACATAACCAAATTGAAAAAACCAAAATGAGGTTTGTTAGTGTAATAATCATTTGTACGAAAATATATTCCAATTCGTTCTAGACATTATTCTTGAGTCATTTTGTTGAAATATCTACACATCGGATATTTTTAGTGTGTTTAAAACACTCCCCGCTCTGAGTGATCACGAATTAAAAAACATTATTATTATATTCTACCGCGTAAATGTCAACATAGGTTACATGTCCTTCATCCTTCAAATGATTAACATTTTCCTGTGGAATATCTGATAAATACATATTGTTTTAAGGAACTTCAAAAGAAGAAAAAAACAGGTACGTTGATGAAGGTATCTTATTAATAAATCGATATCTTAAACACAAACATGAAAAAAAAATTGTCTCCGGTGGTAGCATAATACTTCCTGAACGTTTATATACATATAATTCCAAATTAAAAAACAACGATATATTATTATTGAACCTTCAATTCTTGATTTACTGTAAACCAATAAAGTTGTGCATATGATATATGTCTTTTAGCTAGAAAAGGAATAAGCATTTGCTTCATTCGATCCATAGTAATCATACCTCTTTTAGAAATGCTCGAGATGGTGCACACAGTTGAGAAAGGAATAAAACAACTCATGATAATATCTTCAGCTTGGGAATAGAATGGTGAGCTTCTTTTGGATGATATTGTCATGGAAATTCAATACTACAAAATAGTAATGAAGTGGTTACCGAAACGGCAATCTACTATGGAAGCAAAATTGTACTAAAATTACTTCTATAATTGTACTAAAAGTACTTCTATAACTGTTTTATGAGTTTATACAGAATATCTTTAAAATTGACTGCAATTATCTACAACAGAATGTAGTTTAAGTAGCTCTAATATAATAAATTGATATTTTGGAAGCACTAATATGATACCTTCGAAATATATTAGTCGGGAATCATCGGAGTTATAAGAGAACTGGTTGGGTTTTTCTCTGAGCATGCGCAATCTACTCGTGGCTGAAAGGCGATAGATGATATAGATCTTCCAAATATAATTATTCATAAATTGGCCCCAGGGCCACGGTACAGACATTTCAACTCGGAAGAAAGGCTATTTACTCAAAACTGAAAGTGCACAGAATTGCCTTGAGTTTTCTTCAAAGGCCTCACAATGTCGGCTCAGCACCGAATCAATGACCGCTAGACGTAAACCGCACCCAACATAAGCCATACACCCCAAATAGAGCTTCTCTTCTGCGCATGCGCAATCTACTCGTGGCTGAAAGTCCTCTTCTCAAAATTACACACAACTCTGATTCTTCAGGAGATATCGCAGCTTCAATCTACGCATGTGCGGATCCTCATAATGAGATTCTGCAGGAATAGCTCCCTCCACCTCAAAACCTTAAACCTCTCAGACAAAACTCCAGAACTTAAATCACTTCTCGTCTGCTCATGTGCATAACGAAAAATGCCCGAAAGAAGCAGCATGAATTTCAAAATTGGCCCAAAGACCACGTTATGAACACTACACCTCGGACACTACGCTATTTCCTCGAAACGTGCTTGCACACTCACAGAATTGACATAAGGTGGTAATATGGCCTTCCAGTTCCTCCCCAGTCGCTCAACTCTCTGACAAATTTTGAAAAACAATTCAAGATTTCAAACATAGTTCACCCACTTATTCAATTGCCCTTGTACATACTAGTAATCGCACTAATCATATAAAACACGTGTAGGAACCGCCCCAAGAGGTCATTATCGTTTCCCGAAATACCAAAACCTAAATCAATGCCATATTTGGTTTCAGAGTTTCAAGAAAATATTCTGCAAAACATTTAGCATGAATATAAAGGTCATGATTCTACAATTTTTTACTGAATTTCAGATAGATCGAGTGATTAGTTTCGGAAATAAACATAAAAAATGCAGTAACTAAAAATGACCTTATCTCTGAACGCACATTGTGGATTTCGACCATCCGAGATATTTGCTTTTTAAACCTACCTTGCAAACTTCAACTCTCTAACTCATTTCGTTCGAGAGTTATCGTGCTTACGGCAGAATTTGATTCGACCTTGGATCATTAATCACTGAGTCGAAACCAATTACTTGGACCATCTTCAGAAATTAATTCCAGAATTGGTTCAAGCCCTGTGGTCAGGAGATTTTTAGCGCTCTTATTCAAACAGACAAATTATATCTCCGAAAGTATTGGTTTCTCAGAGTTGGGAATTATATTAATGGATTCTTATGATAGAACTGCGTCATGGAAGAAATTAAATTTAAAAAAAGTGTCGTTTAAAAAAAAATGTTTCAAGTATTATCATTTGAACAAGAGCGCCCCAAAAAAAGAGCAATATCTACAATGCTTCAAAAATTGTCCTCGTGGAATGGGTTGTTGTAACTTACACTCAGTGCATAGTTTTCACAACTGGAAATACCAAAGGAAAGTTTCATCGAAATCTCTAAAGCAAGGCTGGAGACAATCATAGCAGATTGTCCATTTATACCTGATATTTGAGTAGGTAGAGGCATACGAACAAATTATTTTAATAGTTCAAAATATATTAACTAGCAACATTATGAAAATACTGTATATAGGACATGACTTACTACTTAATGAAGTAAAATGTAATATTAACCTCAGTGGTCAACGAACAGTAATTTGTTTTGAAGATTACATTATGTTCTTCATTCCTATTGCCCCCATAAACTACATCATTAAAATGATCCAATTCTGAATCTTCTGAAACATCATCTCGAATTTATGCGTAAATTATTCAATATGCAACCAGTTAATATTATTTTCGGTTTCAAAACAGTCCTGTATATATTTACAAATCAGATACTATTTTTTCAAACTACGGATTGACATGTCTGTAATAGCTAGATAAGATGACATTTATGAACAGTGAATACATAGAACTACCTTGTATTATTGAAATTTTGAAAAATCATATCTCCGAAGGTATTAGCTTGTTAGAGTTGAAAATGATATAATTGGATTCTTATGATAAAATTGCATCTTAAATAAAATTGAATTCAAAAGTTGTAATGTAAAAAAAAAAATTTTTTTTCTTTACTCCGAAACCATCTTTGAAATCGAAAATGCCGAAAGCAGTTTTGAAGAAGCACAGACAAAGTATCATGAAGTGCTGTACAGGACTGAAATATGCAATAGGAAAACTTCATTCTGTCTTAAGGTTTAACAGTGATTTGGGTTTCGTAGTACTAAGTACTACATTTTGAAACTGGTGTATTTCAAGTTGTGCAACAAGGTATTTAAATGTCTTCTGTAGGATTATTTCTTGAAAAAAGTGGGGAATTCCATATGTATGTGTGTTCGTTTAGAAGTTTTTCTGCCGTGTTATTGAGGTATTTTCATTTTTGGCGCTCTTGTTCCTCGGAGCAGAGTGCTTATCAATTTGTCCAAATGTCTGTAATTTTCGAATTCTGGGCTGAAAATGGTCTTAAACGATTTGGTTTGACTCACTGATCAAGAATCCGTGGTCGAAATCGATTCTGTCCGGCCGTCCGTCCAGCCGTTAACACGATAACTCTCGCACGAAAGGAGTAAGAGGATTGAAATTTGCAGGGCAGGTGTGGAGCACCAAAATCTCGGACGAGTTCGTTAACTGGCGAAATCCACCTTTCAGTTTCGGAGTTATGACCGTTTTTAGTAAAAACAAGTTTTATGAAAATTTTTCCGAAACCGATCCTTCGATCTGTCTGAATAATTAGAATATAGAATATAGAATTAGAATATATAATAGAAATTTAGCATCAAATTGTAGAATAATGACGTTTATATGCATGAGGAGTTTTGTATTGATCGAGTTGCCGTAAAGTGTCAAAAAAAATTTTGAAAATAAATTTTTTTTTTCTACAATAACTCTCGAACAGAATGAGCTAAGCAGTTGAAAATTTCAGAGTAGGTTTAGAATATCTCTGTGAAGTACGTTATTGGGCAAAATCGGCATCATGGTTTAGGAGTAACGAAAAAAAATTTTTTTTCACATTACAAATTACAAATTCAATTTTTTTTTTCGATGCAATTTCACCATATAAATCTATTGGTATCATTTTCAACTCTAACAAGCTAATTCTTTCGGAGATATCATTTTTCAAAATTTCAATAATGAATCGTACCTTTATGTTTTCACAGAATGCTGTACCTACTAAATTATTCTATCTATGAATTATTATATGATCTGTATTCTTACATGTCATATTATTTTCTTATGAGAGATACATTTCAAAGGTATTTCTGGTTCGTTATTCTTGATATAAAATACACCTTCTATTCTAGAAAAAAAAAGTAATGATTGGATTGCAAAGAGACCAATGAAATAACCTCAGCTATCGTAGAATTATGAGGATGATATGATATTATACTTTTAAGGTGATAATATCATGCCGGTTGATAATCCATATGATGATGGGAATATATTCTTTTGTGAGATACATAATCAAATTGGGTTTAGAATGTCCAGTAAAAACAAAACTGCAATATTGTCTAAGTTTTAGTTGATATAATACAATTTTCATAGTAGATTTGAGGAACGAATATCTCGGATAAGTTCGTTGTTGGGGAGAATCGGTCTGTTTGAATTTAATTTCTTTCATGATGCAGTTCTGTCGTAAGAATCCATTTATATCATTCCCAGAGACTAATGATTTCGTTGATATGTTTTGGCAAAGTTTGAACAAGAGCGCCAAAGCTCCTGTCCACAGGGCTTGAACCAATTTTTTTTTCGCGTATGTTCTGGGAAACATGGCACTATCATTTTGCCCAAATGTCTGTAATTTTAGAATTTTTCGCCGAAAATGGTCTCAAACGATTGGGTTCGACACCTGTTCAAGAATTCGATGTCAAATTTGATTCTGTCCAGCCGGCCGTCCGTTGCCACGATAACGGAAAGAGATAGCGATTTGAAATTTTCAGGGTAGGTGGCGCATCCCAATACGACGGACAATTTTGTTAATGGACATTATCGGCCCAATGGTTTCCGAGTAGTAATTTTGTCTACAACCAATAATAATCCAATTGAATTGAAACTTGGTGAGTAGTTGTACAATATAAACCTAAGGACGTTTGCGAAATTTTGTGAGAATCGTATCGCTAGAAAATTTAAAAAAATATTATTTACGTCACGGTAACCTATGAACAGAAAGAGATATCGACTTGACATTTTCAGATTAGGTTGTTTATGGGCATAATTGGCAGAACGGTTTTGGAGTTATACTCATCTGAAAATTTGTTGTTTTTTTTCCTCAATAACTCGAAACATACGAAACCGATCCAATTCAAACATGGGTATTAGTTGTAGAATGGCGACGTGAAAATTCTTGCAAAATTTTGTGAGGATCGTATTACTGGAAAATTTTTAAAAAATCTAGGAAAATTATGGAAAAAAAATTCTATATATCTTAACTATTCGTCCGACATCGCTGAAATTTTGCGAGAGCCTTCAGAACCTAACTAAACTACCAAGTTCCAAGTTTGAACATGATCGGATCTATATTGTTGGAGATCCGATCAGCATTGTGTGAGTTCAGTAGCTGGATGGGTGAGGGTTGCCTTGACAACTCTCGAACGAAAGGAGGTAGGAACTTGCAATTTTCAGGATAGGTTGCACATCTGAATGTGAGAGTTAAGTTCGCTGTTGGCTATAATCGGCCCAACGGTTTCGGAGTTATACCCATCTAGAATATTCTTTCCTCGATAACTCAAAAAATATAGACTCGATCGAATTGAAGCTTGGTAACTAGTTGTTGAATATTAACATGAAGACGTGTGTGAAATTTTGTGAGGAGCGTACCACTAGAAAATGTTTGAAACATTACGAAAAATTATTATATATCTCATGATTCCTTGAGAACGGAAAGAACTAGCGACTCGCGGTTTTCAGGGTAGATTGCGCATCTGAATGCGACATTTAAGTTCGTTAACTAGCATAATCGGCCAAACGGTTTTGGAGTTATATCAATCTGAAATTTGTTCGTTATTTCCTAAATAACTCAAAAAATACAAATCCGATCCAATTTAAATATGGTTATTAGTTGTAGAATGCCAACGTAAAAATTCGTGAGGATCATAGCAATAGAATATTTGTAAAAAATCATTGAAAAATAAATGGGTTCAAGCCCTGTGGACAGGAGCTTTCTGGCGCTCTAGTTCAAACAGACAAATTATATCTGGTATTGGTTTCTCAGAGTTGGGAATTATATCAATGTATTCATATGATAGAACTGCATCATAAAGGAAATTCAATTCAAATAATAATTTTTTTTTCAAGATTAAATGAGCAATCATGAGAATGAGAACTGCACCACATTTTCAATTTTTTTTTTGACACTTTGCGGTAATCTGGTCAATACAAAACTTCACATGCGTATAAAGGTCATGATTCTACAATTTGGTGCTAAATTTCAGATAGATCGAGTGATCTGTTTCGGAAATATTCATAAAAAATATTTCTACTAAAATCGGCCATAACTCCGAAACCCCTTGATGGTTTTCGCCCATTAACGAACTTGTTCGAGATATTTACGCTCTAAAACCACCTTGCAATTTTCAATCCGCTAACTCCTTTCCTCCGAGAGTTATCGTGCCTATGGCCGGTCGACCATTTTCAGCCAAAAATTCCAAAATTACAGACACTTGGGCAAATTGATAAGCACTCTGTTCCGAGGAACTAGAGCGCCAAAAAAACAAGTTTCGTATGATTGCCCAAAACAGGTTTAAAGTACCTACAAATAGTAGGTATTTCATAAAAAATGTATAAAAGAAGATAAGTAATAATAAATTACCTTGTAATCGATCAAAAATTTCCTGATCTACGTTCACCAAATTTTCTCCTCTCTCGAACTACAGAATTATGGTTTCAATATTTACGTAATATTTTCAAACATTTTCGGTTGAGGTCCCCGTTGCATCGCTAAAATACGAGAATTTCAACCCCAATATTCTTGAAGTTACAATATTCCCTTCTGTCAAGTTGACTTTATGACAATTCATACATAGAATATACATAGAATAATTATATCAATCTGTGAAATACGATTTACATTGAAATTTTGAAAAATCATATCTCCGAAAGTATTAGCTTGTTGGAGTTAAAAATGATATGAGTGGATTCTTATGATAAAACTGCTCATTAAATAAAATTTAATTTGGAATTTGTTCTGTAAAAAAAAATTTTTTTTTTGTTTTTCCGAAACCATCTGTCCGATTTTGCCCAATAACGAACTCAGCTGAGATATTTATCCCCCAAACCTACTCTGAAAATTTCAACTCTCAAGCTCATTCCGTTCGAGAGTTATCGTGCCTACGGCCGGCCGGACGGACCGGCCGGACGGCCGGACAGAATGAATTTCGACCACGGATTCTAGATCAGTGAGTCGAACCAAATCGTTTAAGACCATTTTCATCGAAATATTCGAAAATTACAGACATTTGGGCAAATTGATAAGCACTCAGTTCCGAGGAACTAGAGCGCCAAAAAAATGGTTCAAGCACTGACGTGAAATCAGAAGCTTTTGGGCGTTTGTTCTCTTGTTCATTCTCCTGTTTGGACACTCTTAATCGAATTTACTATGGTGAATTATATTGTCTGTTCTCGAATTTACCATGGTAAATTCGATTAAGAGTGTCCAATACAGTAGAATAGACAAGAGAACATACGCGCAAAAGCATCTGACTTCACGTCAGTGCTCGAAACAATTTTATTCAAATGAACTATCACAAAGTAACGGACTACAAACGGTATCCATTATTTTTCATTAAAATTTCAACAATTGATTCTTGATTTCCATACAAGAAAATAGCATAACTGAATCTTCCAACCAGTTTATATACGTGAAATATTTCCATAGTAACAACAGATGAAAAATGTTCTTCAACAGTCGCCAGGTCTTTGGAATTGTTGAGTTCGCATAATATCTTCTCAAATTCATAATTTTTCAAAGAAAATTCACATTGTGAAAAATACGTAATTACTATGACTTCTATGTAGAGAGGACAACGTTGTGTAGTGGTCTGAGACGAAAATATGCATAACCTAACATTTTCAAAATATACACGGTGAAATATGTCAAACTTTCATGGCCAACGGGGAGACTTTATACAAGTGAATGGAGTATATATTGAAGCTACTGACACGTCTATGCTGTTACCGCAAATGTCATGTAAATTTTCGGTATATTTCCCGAATCATCAGCAAACCTGCCGAATAATAAATATACATGACCTACAACAGGATTGAAAAAATGGCCGAATTTCGGAAGTTTTGAACTATTATGAGGCGATTTTTTTGTGGAATGTTTCAATTCGATGAGTTCTACTTACTGTCGTAGAACGCTGCAAATTTTACAATGAGGGTTATTATTTTCTCATCAATTTGCTTTAATCTTCATTTGCATCGCCTAATATATCCACTTTTTCATCCCCCATTCTTGTTTTGCCTCAAGAATTACGGATCGTTGCAGGTTGCAGTAAAAAATTCAATGAAAATTCTTCGGGCTGATATAATCTGTTATTACCTGGGATAATTTCCGACGTGAAGCAATTTTCCAAGAATATTACATTGGAATATTTGTGATCAAGCATTATAATTTTAACGAACAAGCAATTTTCCTTTTCAGTAATGAATTTCAATGAAATTAAAGTGTGTATAATATAACACTGATGATTATAAGCATATTTCAGAAAATATATCCCATCTCATTTACTGAAAACTTGTTTAGGAGGACAAATCGAATTACAGTATTCAATGGAATATCAATTCCATGAAAATATGTTGATTCACTCTTGAAGCACTATAACGGAGTCTATTTCTCTCTGTATATCAGGGATCGGTGTTACACGTGAGATGGGTTTCACAAAACTTCGATCAACTTGATTAAAGATTTAATTTGATGGTGGCGTCAAAGATGCACTGAAATCCAACATAGAATCGTATTGCATCGAAGATCAACAGTAATCAACATTTTGTGAAACCCGCCACCAGTAGTGATTTCGGTAAATCGATTTTTGGTCAACATAATAACCTTATTGGAAGCATGCTATGGTAACAATGTCAACATTCTGTCTTTGATAATAATTTGAAAAACAAATTTCATCTCTTAGTTTTTTGGCGTGCTAGCTCACCTGAACGGAATCCTTATCAATGTGTCCAAACGTCTGTAATTTTCGAATTTTTGGCAGAGAATGGTCATAATCGATTAGTTACGACTGATGAAGAATCCGAAGTCAAGTTAATTCTGTCTGTCAGCACGATCACTCTCGAACGCAATAACTTGCGCCGGTTAAGTTTGTTAATGGACAAAATCCGCCAAGTGGTTTCGGAGTTTTAGCCATTGGAAATTTGGTTTTCTGAATAACTCGGAAAATACAGATCTTAGCGAATTAGAGCTAGGTTGTAACTGGAAAAATACGGACACGAAGACTTATGCAAAATTTTGTGATGATCGTATGACAAAAATTTTAAACAGTTATTTAAAAAAATATCATACATGTAATCCATAGACATATAGCAACAGGGACTGACCCTCAAGTAACGTTAACACGTAGTTCGTTTCGGAATACATACGAGAGAGAGATGTCTTGAAGGATAGAATAAGTAAAGGCCTAATATACAAATTGATGGATTGTGATAAATTGTGAAACTCGGTTTTTGATTTTTTTGAGAGAAATATTGAATACCTACTTTGTATGACATGATTATCGAAAATGCTGAATCAATCACAGTGAGGAATTTTATGTGGCATATTTTCATATTATAAGTATCAGAATATTCAAAAATAAGAGAATATCATGCTTTCCTACTTGAATGAAGAAGTTTCTTCTATTTCTGTTCCATAGTTTTTCTGAAAAATATTAGTGATAAAATTAAATTTCTATTCGATATAGTGCAGTTACATGGGCAATATCAGTATTTTTATAGAGACAGTAACAGAGATTTATATTTAAGTAATGACGTAATGTCAAAAAGGAAGAAAGAAAAAAAAGAAAATTCTATCAATCAAACGAATCTCATATATTCATGAATTTTACCAAGCATAGTTTAAGCAATTTATCAGAAAAAACCATCAAATTTGAACCCAGAACCAAAAAAAAATCCGCACTAAATAGTTCAAGGCATATTGCGGCACTGCTTAGTATGTGTGAAAGTTTTGCTTTTAATTTTTCTGTCCATTTTCAGTGCTGATATCAATGGTCTCTTTCTCATAACCAGTCCATGTTTATCTATGTCTATGATGTAATCTTATCTACCTATAACAAACATGTCAAATGTATTTCAAAGTATGATTGAATGCAAAATGACCAATTATAGGAGATGATGGAAACATATAATTTGGTACGTTTATCAAATTGGGGTCAGAATGTCTTCAATGAAAACAAAACTGGAATATTGGCTAAGTTTCAATTGATATAATATAATTTTCAGAGCAGATTTGAGGGGTAAATATCTCGGATAAGTTCGTTATTTAATTTTAATTCAGTTTCTTTTATGATGCAGTTCTATTATAGGAATCCATTGACATTCAAAAACACCCTTTATAACAATATAAGAAATGTAGAAGTATATTAAAAAAATATATTTCAACACCATTCATTTATGCACGAAATTTTAATCTGTTGGCATTCACCGTTTAGGTTAAGAAGTTATGCGGAGAAATATTTTTATATCTCCCTTAATATGCATTTTGGGCCATAAGTTTATCCATCAAACTATACTGATTCTTCAATGTGCTATCACCCCCAGAAAGCTCGGGTTACATTTTTGACTCACCCTGTATAGTCCTTAACCACTCCCAACATAACCCATACAACCCAAAAACAGCCATTACTCCTTTTCGCATGCGCAATCTACTCGCGGCTGAGTCCTCTCAAAATTACACACCTCGCACAAAACTCACCAGGGGATTCTATGGAGGAATAGCATCCTCCACCCCACTCAGACTAAAACTCCAGTAGTTAAATCATCATAACTCATCTGCGCATGCGCATAACGAAAAATTCCTGGAAGGAAAAGCATGAACTCCAAGAAAATAGGTTTCATAGAATTTCAAGAAAAATATTCCGCAAAATAGTAGTAATTTTAACGTGTCATGTGATCCTCACCAAATTTTGCAAAAGTGTTTGCTTCCGTCTTTTGCATCTTACTACTGAGTTTCTATTCAATCGGATCAGTATTTTTCGAGTTATTGGAGAAACAAAATTCGTAAATTTTTTACATGTTTTTTGTCACTTTATAGCCATCCCATCAATACCAATTTCGCATGCATATAAAGGTCATTATTCTACAAGCCGATGCTAAATTTCAGATAGATTGAGTGATCGGCTCCGGAAATAGTCCTAAAAATATTTTAACTAAAAGTGGCCATACTTCGAAACCGCTTGGTGGATTTTGCCCGTTAACTAACTTGTCCGAGATATTTACGCTCCAAAACTACCCTGCAAATTTCAATCCTCTCCTTTCGTTCGAGAGTTATCGTGCGAACGGGCGGTTGGACCGTTCGGAGAGGACGGACGGACAGAATTGAATTTGACCTAGGATTATTCATGAGTAAGTCGAACTCAATTGCTTGAGACCATTTTCGGCAAAAAATTCGAAAAATACGGACATTGTGGCAAAATGATAGCACGCTGTTCCTTGCGGGACCCGCGCGCAAAATGGAAATGTCTAATAAGACATTGCCTACAAATAACTCCACTCTAAATAATCAACCTTTATCAAGCCATGCATACTATACAGCTACACAGAATTGTCAACTTTCGAACGTCTGACCTTCAACTTAAACGATCGAGAATATTACCTTTTTGCGCCGAATCAGTGTTAATCGAGACACCCAGCAATCATTAGCAATCTCAGCAATCAATTTACAATATGTAAATAATTGTTCTTTGGTCATAAATATTACGAAGAAATAATATGATAATTCTTCTTGTTTTCCAGTTATTGTTTATTTTTGAATAGTTTCGTTGTTTCATTCTGGATTAATTGAAAGTTTCAGAATAAATCATTATATATCAAGTTGGTTCCTTCTTGTTATTATAAGACGCTCGAAGGAAAAACATTGTTCCTAACACGTGCGCAAAGTGACTTTTCCACATGCAAAAACTTATCTGAACTCCGCTTCGCGTCGTTCGTCTAACTGTAAATGTGTGCGGAAAAGTATCACTTTGCGCACTTGCTCGGACAGCATGAACTTGAGCATGAAAGATACGAATGACATCTCCGAACACTAATAATAATGATCTATGCAAACACGTCATGATTCCTTGACTTCTTTCGAGTCACGTCAAAAATTAAATACTGTTGACAAATTACTTTGTCGAGTGTAATCCAGTGGACCCGTAGATCTCTATCGTTGGAATATTTCGGTAATATCTTCACCACTATTGACCTAATCGAGTTCAAATCTAGAACTTTAATGTAAGATGAGGTTTTGCAGGCTCTCACAGAATTTCAACAATATCTGACGAATCATTTCTGAGATACAGATTTGTTTTTAATATTTTTGTTTTATTTTCCAGTCATGAAATCCTCACAAAATTTTGCTAAAGTCTTCGTGTCAGTGTATTTCAACTAACTACCGCGCTTTAATTCGATCAGCCCATTAATGAACCTAGGTGGCGCCTCTCTAACTCTAACTTATTGCGAGAAGGCGCAATCGTGCTGATGGCCGGACAGAATCAAGTTTGACGTCGGATTCTTGATCAGTGAGTCTAAACTAATCGTTTGAGAGTATTCTTGGCCAAAATTCGAAAACTAAAGACATTGGGATGAATTGATAGACACTCAATCCACCTAAACAGCGCGCCAAAATAAATTTGAAAAATTTTCCCGTGTATTGGTGTATCAACCGTACCTTAGCGAATACTGATGGAAAGACTAAGGCTTTTAGAAATCTTTACACCTCAATGTACCCCTGAAAATCTGTAGATTGATCCATCGAGCTGTTTTTCCAGGCCTATTGTTCAAAGTAACAAGAGTTCTGTTTTCTGGAGTTATGTAAATTTTTATTTTTCAAATGTCTTGACAGATTTGGTTACCAAATTTATTTTGGTTTACGGAACTTTCCTTCAATTTGAGGCACGATCATTGGTTGCTGGGATAACAAAAGGGTCCTTTTCGTTTTATTCCGGATGTCTCCTAGACAAAATGACGCAGCAAGCATTTAAAAAAGGAAATTGAAGCAGATTAAATAGGCTATCTGTTCTATATGGTGGTTTAACCAAAAAACAAATTTCCAAGGCCGTGTACCAAAGAAAATAAATTTATTTTGTTCTATGCCTTCGGATTGCGTGTGAACTAGAACTAGAAAACTAGAAAAGTTTTTTTTCTACAAACGTCAAAAAATGACAAGGTTCGCGCATTGACAACAATATGCGAAGTGACCCTTTTTTTCATTTTCCTTCGTTACCATGACACCGTGCGCGAAGTAGTGTGCGAAATACCTACTTCGCACACTGCATGTAAACTATATGGAATTTTTATATTTTAACCTTTATGTTCCTCGATTTCTCCGGTGAAAGATTTAAAATTACAGAATTGGCCGCATCTGCCGAGTTAGGTGAGGTACTGCTTACATCATCGTCGCTCGAAATTTCCATTATTTCACAGTTATAAATATCACGCACGAAACTGACGCGAATAAAAAGTCACTCCAAAATAATTATCAAGAACTGTCACTTTGAAATAATGGTCAACAAATGCCATTTTATTTCCATAGTTACAGTAATTACTTGATTTGGAAAAGCAGTTTAAGCCAGTTCCATAATATTTTTCATATTAAGCTAAGCATGTTACTTATTTTAGAACAATATTTTTGAAGTTTGTAGAAAAAATTTTGTTTGCATCTCATGCGCAAAATACTTTGGTGATCTCGACTATTTTTTTTAACTCGGCTGCGCCTCGTTAAAAAAAATCAGTTCTCGATCACCAAAGTAGCATTTCGCGCACTAGATACAAAAATAACTATTTTTGGCTGAAATTTGAAAAACTAGATATTTTACACTTCAAAATGCATTTTTTGAGTTCTCTATACGACCATTTTTCTTATATAAGGCCCGTCAATTTGGCAGTTTATAACCGTCATGGATGCATAATAAAGTAACAATTCCGAATTACTCACATACCATGATGTGGTCTCAAAATATACCGATCGGTGAGTTGAAGGATCCCATTATCCCACTTGCCGATCTCCAAACTTCAGCTTGATTTAGCATACGCCAAGAAACGGAACATGAAATTATATAGCGGTGGCATTTTGCATAGACGCGTTACATATTTCAGCCACTCCATAAACCGACGACGGCGTTTCTGCGCTCATCAAGATATTGCAGTAGACGTTTTTCACGTAACATCTCGAGGCACATAGAGACGTCTTTCTGCCCTACTTGATAATTGTGCGAGGCGACAGAGACACTTACAAATTATGCGCATTTTGCAGTCCCTAGCGCGTCGAGATATAACTTAATTCTGGAAAAGTTTCAGGCAGACAGAAAATATTGTTTCCGTTCTGCGAGGGAAGAAACACGGTCCCTATTAGGGGCGCCGACAAGTGCTGTGGGAGGAACTGATGAGATGTGGCATGTGATTGATGCTTTTTCTGCTCGGCCTTGAATATTTGCCAGCTCCTCAGCCGACGACAATTGAAATATTCTTGGAGTGATGGAGCAGCATGTTTCTTTATATATTTAAGCTTCTGTTATCAAATATTTGTTGCGTACTGAACTCATTTGCAAATTTTTGTTAAATTATTAGCAATACCTGCTCAGTAATATCCTTCCTGGAGAATAGCTCATTTCATTAAATCACCAGGGCCCTGAATATCAATTACAGAATTAACCTTATTCTATTCGATTTCTTGTGATTCTTGTGATTATTGTGAACGAATTTAACTTCGGTGAACTACAGACTTCGGCGATATAAAGAAATATAATATCAGAGTCGTTAGTTAGGAATTTCATGGAAATTCTTTAAATTCTATGAATGTTAGAGAAACGCAAAGTACAAACACGTTTTCCTGGTTTTCTTAAAATATATAACTCTGTAACTTCTGTTCACAATAATATTTCATTTTCAATAATTTCAATGTTCTTTTGAACTTCGAGCATTTTATTCCGGCTAATTATGAAGCATGTGCATGAAAATAAAAAAGTGTACCATAGAATTCGATAATAATAAAAAGTCGGAAACAGTTGTTAATAAATAAGAAGAAATTCATGCATAAGTATATTATTTATACGAACCCATTATGTAGACCCTATTGGCAGGAACGCTCTGGACTTGTTGATAGACTTCGATGTATGATATACTAGAGTTTGGGAAAAAAAAAACTTGGGGCAAAAAACCTGTTGAATCCTGTTTGCCTTATCAGGATATTACTGCTCGAAGGATCAAATGTTGAATTCTGGAGAATATGGTTTGATGGAGCATATGACCAATTTCCGTGGCTTATAGGACCATATGTTTGTTACCCTGATTGTTTACTAGGGTAATGATTATTCATAGGACCAGATGTTTCATACCCTGATTGTTTAATCAGGAGGATGAGTTTTTGTTCTTTCTACTTTGAGAAACAACGGGTGAAGATTATTAAATCTAGTTAATTAATATGTTGTGAATGCACCAGCGAAGAAAAGAGGGTATACTTTAACTTTAAGCACCCAGCAGGAATCTCGTTGACTACGGCATAAATTAATCGCAATTAGATAACAATTACGAAGATAGGAAGTAGTGAAAGATTCGAATGCACTTTAAACAAACAACAAACTGTATTTTTCTTGTTACCGATACTTTGATAACAAACACTAAGTAATTATACAAATGCAATATATATATATATATATATATATATATATATATATATATATATATATATATATATATATATATATATATATATATATATATATATATATATATATATATATATATATATATATATATATATATACACTCTAAAATCTTCCTTATATATGGAAATGTATAGCAAGGAAGAAGTGCCTACAGAGTTAGTACGACAAGGAAATATTATTGTTACGAGAACTAAATGAAGTAGTAGTGAAGCGACCAGATAGGAGATAACTAGGATGTTCCTTCGTTTCGGTAAAAACTAGGGAAATATCATATTGATCGGCTTTTCGATTTTAAAAATGCCTCGATAGGTTACAACAATACTCTCATTTGTCGTTTCTTAATAGAGTGGGAATAAAACCGAAATTTCGGATTTAAGTACCAATGGGAGCATCTTTAATCTCAGGAATTCGAAATCTGGAATTTGTTCCACTCATCCGAGCTGACTTTACTTGATTAACCAGTGAAAATGAATAGCATGATGGTCAATATCACAAGAACCGATACATCTCTTAACACTTCAGTTGCTGAAGGCATTTGAGCATTTGTTCTGTCTGAACTGAACTGAAAGTACCACATCAAGCATACTTAAGGAAAATATCTCAAAAAATTAAACATCCTTAAAATTTTAGCTCATCATAGCTGGGGAGCTGATGAAATCACTCTTTTGAGAATATATAAGACTCTCATACGCTCAGTACTGGATTATGACAGCCAACTTTGTATGACTGCCTCAAAAATCTCTTAATAGTGTCCAGAACGCGGATCTGCGTTTGTGTCTCGGAGCCCGGTCGAAACCCTGAATCGCGAATCAAACGTAATCCCACTGCAATTGAGACGCGTGCAACTTCTACTTTCATATGCATCCTCAGTATCAGCCAATAGCCAAAATCCAGCATATTCACTCATCAATCATCTCAACGACCGACAACACATCATCCAACATATAAATTACAGTAAGTCACACAAATATTGCATTCTATATTAGAGAATATTAATCTCGAACATACAAACCAAATATCGGTTTCAAATATGCCTCCTTGGATTAAAGTACTCCCCAAATGCGATCTATCATTACATTCCCAGAATAGACACTATGAATCGCTCAGACATACCATTCTTGATCGCATTATTGCAAAAGATTATGACACTATTTTATACACAGATGCATCTCACAATAGCACAGGAACCTTTACGGCAGTTACTACCATAAATAGCATTCTACAACCTAACCGTCTCCCTTACCACACTTCACTTCAGACAGGCGAACTATATGCTATCCTTCAAGCTTTTCTTCTTATAAGCACCACAAAGAGGCATGTTGCAATATGTACCGATTCTCTATATCCTCCATAAACTGTATTCGAAACATATATACAAATAATCCCCTCGTTCTTTCATGATGCAACTCTGCAGAGTTGCATCATGGAAGAAATTAAATTTAAAAAAAGTGTCGTTCAAAAAAATGCTTCAAAAATTATGTTAAGAATAAGAGCAATCTACAATGCTTTAATGCTTCAAAAATTGTCATTAAATTTATTTATCAAGATTAAATGAGCAATCTGCAATGATTCAACCTCGTGGAATGGGTTGTTGCAACTTACACTCGGTGCATAGTTTTCACAACTCGAAATACCAAAGGAAAGTATAATCGAAATGTCTAGAGCAAGGCTGGAGACAATCATAGCAGATTGTCCATTTGTTCCTGATATTTGAATAGGAAGTGGATTACGAACAAATTATTTTAATAGTTCAAAATATATTAATAAAATACTATCCTCTTTTCATAATTTAAAATTTAATAGGTCATACCACTAATCCATTCTTTTCTGTATTATGAACCTTAACTCAAGAAAAAATGTAGATCCATATTTCAGTATTTTTTGCTAGCAACATTATGGAAATACTGTATATAGGAACATGTTTCACTACTTAAGGAAGTAAAAGGTAATATTAACCACAGTGGTCAACGAACAGTAATTTCTTTTGATGATTCCATTATGTTCTTCTGTCCTATTGCCTCCATAAAATACATCAAAACAGGCTTGTATATCTTCACAAATTCAAGAATTGAATACTTGCTTTCCAAGAGAAAATATTTTCTACGGATTGACAATCTCTAATAGCTAGAAAAGATGACATTTGTGAATAGTGAACATAGATAGATTCTGTGTTCATATTCTGTGAATACATAGAACTTACGATGTATTATTGAAACTTTGAAACATCATATTTCCGAAAGTTTTAGCTTCTTAGAGTTGAAAATGATAACAATGGATTCTTAAAATGAAACTGCATCTTGAAAAAATTTGAAATCAAAAGTTGTAATGTAAAAAAAAAAATTTTTTTCGTTACTCCTAAGCTATTAGACCGATTTTGCCCAGTAGCGAACTTAACCGAGATATTGATCCCTCAAAGCTACTCTGAAAATTTCCACTGTCTAGCTCAATCACAATATTATAAATTATTTTCTCTGTTCAACAAAATATAAGTCGAATCCTTAAGTTTCCTTTTTGGCGCTCTTGTTCCTCGGAACAGAGTGCTTATCAATTCGCCCAAATGTCTGTAATTTTTGAATTTTTGGCTGAAAATGGTCTCAAATGATTTGGTTTGACTTACTGATCAAGAATCCGTGGTCGAAATCGATTCTGTCCGGCCGGCCGTCCGTTAACTCGATAATTCTCGAACGAAACGAGTTATATGATCTATGTTCATACTCGTACATGTCATCCTGTTCTATAAGAGAGAGACAAATTCATTTCAGCTATTTTAATTTGATTTCTTCCATGGTGCAGTCCTCATTGTTAGATTGCTCATTTAATTTTGATAAATAAACTATTATTTGAATTGAATTCTCTTTATGATGCAGCTTTATCATAAGAATATATTGATATTATTCCCAACTCTGAGAAACCAATACTTTCGGAGATATGATGTGTCAAAGTTTGAACAAGAGCGCCAAAGCTCCTGTCCACAGGCCTTGAACCAATTTTTATGTCAGACTCTGTCATCCGAATCTTTGTTTTATAATCATGGGATCTCAATTGATTGTCTATGTACGTTCTGCTATTTTTTATTTTTATAGGTCTCTATTCCTTTTGTTGTTCCAATGTTTCTATTTTCTTTACTCTACTGGTCGATGTTTCTCCTATATACAATTTACCACAAACACAAGGAATATTATATACAGAAATTTTGAATTTCTGTTTTGCGTTAATCGGTTTTGTCTTAGTAAATAAAGTCCTAAGGGTCTTGAAAACAGTTTTTAAACTTGTTGAACTTATAACCGATTCTCGTGATTTTTCCGAAAGGCCGCGAACATAAGGGATCACATTCAATAGATTTGGTTGTTGTTCTTGTTGGTTATTTTGTTGTACTAATAATAATTTATTAAATCCTTTAAGACATTCTATATGTATAGGAAGTCAGACATTTAACCATTTAATAACAATAACGAGAAAATAAAATATACTACAGTGGGATATTCATACTTGATTAGTTGTAATTTGATTAGATGCTCTCCTATCTAAATATAGAAAAATTCATGTGATATATAAAATTGATTTCATTATTTTGATTTCCAAGAGTTTATGAAATAAGATTGGCTCTATCGTAAAGTGTTTCTATAACAACTCTTTTCACACTAAGTTAATGATCTGAATAACAATTCTATCCGCCGTATTCACATTCAATCTCCGTTAAGCCTAACTGAGGTCCACAGTTAAGGATAAATTGGGGATAATAAAGGACAATAAGGGATAAAGGTGGTGAAACAGGCTAAAACAGGCATGTTTCATCACTGTTAAATACTTTAACTGAGGCTGCGACTCAAATTTATCCTTAACTGAGGACCTCAGTTAGGTTAGGTTAGGTTAGGTACTTTAACTGAGGTTGTGACTCAAATTTATCCTTAACCGAGGACCTCAGTTAGGACCTAACGGAGATTCAAACACTCAACACTGCTTTGTGAATACGGCGCTCTATCTATTAAGGTGTCTGCTCTTTCTGAAGTCACATATTTCAAAATGTTTCGGATGCTTAATCGAAACTAGCAAAGAACGCTGATTTTTCTTCTCTAGTTAAATTTTATTGTTGCTCTTTTGAATTTATGAAATCGAAAATATTGTCTAACTCTCCGCTACCATGTTGCCAAATTACAAATATTTTATCAACATATCGTCACCAAGAAAGGAACTATTTTGTGCGTCAATGATTACTCAAATGATCCATTGTACACAATTCAAAATTAGGCTCGCAAGTGAGTTCCATCTGAAAAGAATGCTATTGCAATAACCATGACCTATTCTTAAATTATTCAGAACATACCACTTCTTCCGGGGAAGATCAAACCCGGAACTCTTTTTCATGGATCATTAACTATATCCTTGTTGCTAATATCGCATGAATTCCCTTCAGCCGATGTTTCCTGTCGCTTTCATTCAAAGTGAGAAAACATTTCGACCATAAACGTTTACACGACTTCGATCTATGAGTATTATTGTCTGGAATATAGAAATGAATTCGGATGTTAATTAAATTTATTACAAGAATTCAAAACAGCAGTCTACCTGCGAATATGGGACGAAACACTGTTTGATAGAACTGGAGGTGAAGACCAAGGGCGTAGCCAGGAGAGGGGTTTTGGAGGTTCAATCCCCCCCAAATGTTAGTTTTTTCTTAAAAACAAAAAACACTTCCCGAAATTAATTCCTATTTCAACCCCCCCCCCTGAACTTAATTCCTGGCTATGCCCTTGGTGAAGATATAAAAGTTCCAGTGATGATTCTCATAGATAAATTAAGCTGTTAAACCAATAACAGGACCACAATATGCAGTGGCAGAAAAAACAAAGGCAAACTGATGCAACAAAAATAGTTGCATCAGTACCCCATGATGGGGTACTGATACCAGCTAATTTCTGTGGAATATTATTCCTTGTTTTCAACATCAAACACAAGTCACCCAAATGCGCTTTGAAATTAGTAGAGGAATTACTTGAGGAATTAATTTCATGGAGGAAAAAATTTAATTATTGCAAAGAATCTGAACAATCCGTCGGGAGACTCGATCACGTGCTTTTTAGCCAGCTAGTAAATCACCCTCCTTTTGGTTGGACGGCTCCGACGTGAAATCGTAATAAATTCGTGGAGGTGAATCTTTCCTTCCGATACCGTTTCACGAAAACGAATTGTTTTCTCGGACTGCCGGAAATAAACGGCAATATGCCCGAAGGAGGAAACGGGGCCACAAAAAGGGAAATGAGGGGCAGGTCCAAGAGATCAATGAATTCGTAGGATAATTAGGTGAATGTGAACATTTCTTCGGTCTTCGACTAGGTTTCATGTATCAGATCGTAATGATGCGCCTGTGGACATCCGACTCTACTTTATTCTGCGTCGTTATTTTCGTTCGATTCTTGCTGGATCTAACCATTGTTATATTCGAGAAGTATCCAAGAAATGATATTTATTCATTCGGGACTACGCGATGTTCATTTTTGGTCCACAAATTCAGATTCCGCCTCGAAGGACCATTAAGGAAGCTGAATGACGACTTGCAGCATAGAGTTCGATTTATTTTTATCTTCTGAAAAATAATCCTTGTAGGAACTTAATCAATATTTTTTTGGCGTGATATTCTTAGAGCTCTATCATTGCGTTCAGATGTCTGTTATATCCTATAATTTATCTTCTCACTATTTCCATTATTATACCTATCCGATCGACTAGATATTTTACAATATGATATTGAATAACGACTTTATTTATGCCAGATTTCTTGGAAGGGTATCACTAGAAAAATAAGAAAAAAAATAGTGGTGGATTTCAAGAAAAGTTTCACATCTCAGAAACGAGTCGCCCCACAATTTTGGTGAAAAATCGGAAAAGTTTGTTATTTTGCATTATGTTTGAACTCAGTATTGTAATGCCATTTTCTTATTGAAGTGTCAATCAATTAACGGTGGTTATTGCTATTTTTTCGATCACCCAGTTGGTGACTCTCGACATGGTGACCAATTTGAATTAAATGATGTGTGCTCAGTGACGGATTAACGATTTCCGGGGCCCTACACTTAAAAACTTTTGGGGCACCTCCTCCCACTCTTCCATTTTCTTTTAAAATAATTGCTCAATGGTTACTCAGTTTGTTCAAAACAAAACATTCATTAGCAAAATATAAAATTGAGGAAGCTTTTATAACAATAGTAAGTGAGGAACAAAATACAAAATAAAATTTCTTTCCATTAAAAAAAAGGGACTAAATGTGTATTCCGAAATGTGAGAAAAATCTCAGTCAACAACTGAGATTTTTCTCACTTGGCTCACATTTCGGAATATACCGGGTGGCGCAAATTAATCGATCAGGCCAAATTTCTCCGTTGGTGCGCTCCGGAAAAAAAAAGTTCGAATAAAATATTTGTAAAATAAAATGGGAAATCCAACGATGATGTCAGACTTGACCTTGACCTTGACCTTGGCGGTCATTCTGGGGTCAAGTTTGAAATTTCAAATGGGAACATATATTTTTGACCACAGATTCGTGACGAGCGGAAAATTTCACGTTGGAATGACCTATCGTGTGCTAAAAATTTTCCCATGTGAGAATCTTTCTGAGGCAGAAATCGCGATAATTTTTTTAGTTCGAGATCGCGAAATTTTCAAATTTTTTCTGAATCAAATATCAAGAAAGTATTCAAACCACGAAGTTGACAAAATTTTGATTGTGTACTTGGAAAAATTTCACGATTACGGACTTGAAGAGATTTTGAGTCGGTACTTGAAATAATCAAGCCCTTTTTGCGAACAGGGGGTGATGACCTGCCGGTTTGTCCTTAATGACCACCGAACATCATGTACGATAGGTCATTCCAACGTGAAATTTTCCGCTCGTTACGAATCTGTGGTCAAAAATATATGTTCCCATTTGAAATTTCAAACTTGACCCCAGAAAGACCGCCAAGGTCAAGGTCAAGGTCAAGTCTGACATCATCATTGGATTTCCCCCTTTATTTTACAAATATTTTATTCGAACTTTTTTCTTTCCGGAGCGTACCAACGGAGAAATTTGGCCTGATCGATTAATTTGCGCCACCCGGTATATTTAATGATGATAATATTAATCAATAAGATCTTGGCGTAGGACAATAGGGTCTGGGGAAACGAATTCTTAAATTTATACTCGAAGTGACTTTTTTCAATGGTAAGAATTATATGAACATATGAAATTAGGAAAATTAAAATTGGAATATATAAAAAACAGAAAAAATCATCTCACTAGAGTTATACATTTTTTCTATTTTTCACGTGCGCAAATCTCTTCCATTACGTCATCTCACTTCAGACTGTTCGATATAATTAAACATTTTCGATCAAAAGTATTGCTAAGAACTGTAATCTATTTTTCTCCATAAAAGTTCTCCATTTGTTTTTGCTCGCATGTTCTGGGGAACATCGCGTTATCATTCCGCCCAAGTGTTTGTAATTTTCGATTTTGTTGGCCGAAAATAATCGCAAACGATTGGGTTCGACTCCCTGATGAAGAATTCGTGCTCAAATTTGATTTGTTACCGTAATAAGAGATAGAGACTTGAAATCTTCAGGGTAGGTGGAGCGTCCCAATATGACTGACAAGCTCGTTAATGGGAATACTTAATAAAACCAATGGTTTCCGAGTAATAATTTTGTTTTCAACCAATACAGATCCGATCGAATTCAAACTTGGTAAGTAGTTGTAGATATCGAGGCAAAGAACTTTGTGGAATTTTGTGAGGATCGTATCACTAGAAAATTTTAAAAAAATTAATAAAAAATATTATTTATCTCACGATTACTTAAGAATGGAAAGAGATAGCGACTTGCAATTTTCAGGGTTGATTGAGCATCCGAATGCGGCATTTGAGTTCGTTAAGAGGCATAATCAGACGAACGGATTCGGGGTTATGTCAATCTGAAATTCGGTTGTTATTTTTTCAATAACTAAAAAAAATACGGCGTCGGTTCAATTCAAACTTGGTAATTAGTTTGAGACTGCCGACGCAATAATGTTTGCGAAATTTCGTTAAGATCGTATAACTAGAAATTTAAAAAAAACTCATTGAAAAAGATTATACATATATCTGAAAGTATTCGTCCGACACCGCTGAAATTTTCCGAGAAACTTCAAAACCTAACTCTTCAACCAAGTTGCAAGTTTGAACACGATCGGATCTCTATTGTTGGAGATCCCAGCATTCTTGAGTGAGTTATTTAAATGAATTTAAATATAATACTCTATTGGATAAATACGGCAAGAGGATCCATGCAGTATTTTTTTCCCTATATTATAATATATTTAATGAATTTCAAATCTCATGGAATGTCAGAATTGAAAATTCTTTGATCTTAGACGATTTTCTAATTACTCAAGTCCTTAAAATGGTACGAAATATATTCATATCTTATAAAAGCTGAGAAAACGGTCTACATCGATGGTAAATTCGGTTGAGAGTGATTAAGAATTATTTCCAGAAGTTTATTCGAAGCAGGTTGGCATAATAATAATTCAAATAATCTCGTTCGTGGAGAACGAAAGCTTATAATGCTTACTAAATAGAAAATAGAACAAAGCGTTCTTGTAGCCGAATAGATGATGAGCGAAAATGAACTCGAACGATGCGGACAGTGCATTTGTTCTTACTTAAGGAATGCGATGGGTATTATTACATATTAAAATTCATATCCCCATCTGAGGTTAACATCTCTCAGTTTATGGTCTTTAAATAGAGTGGCACCTTACTAATAGTCTCAGCTCAATAGCTATTCAGGGGTATAAAGTTAATATTGATTTTTACATCGGAGCTAATTTGTGATACTTCATCAGGTTGGAATTTTAATAATTACATTACCCTTGCATACTTCTGGCTCTTAATTGATCCATATACATATTAACTCAAATGAAAAATTATAATTGATTTACATTTATTTATTCAATATGGTGAAGTGTTTAGTTAAAAAACCGACTTCTCCAGGCTACATCATGCTAAATTCTTAACAATTAATCTTAACGATTATACAGCACAATCGATGACTTGGACATTCTTGTTCTACTTCTTTCCTTTTCTTATGAATTATCTAAAACTAGTTACAATATAATCAGTAAAGGATACTGTGGGACAAGGGCGCCCATATGAAATTTTTCAGGGGGGAGGCTAGACATAAAGATATTCAATAAGTATAATTATTTGGCAAAACAGTTTTTCCACATATGATGATATTTTCTTTCCCTAAAAGCTAGAGGGGGGGCTCCTTGCCACCGAGCATGGGCGCCCATGCTGTGGTAGGTACATTCATTATTAAATGGTTTCTTTCTGGGGTTTTTCCCCCAAACTCTGAAGAATATCTATTAAATAAAAATTTATACTTTTTTGAATTGCTCCTGCGTAAGAAACACAAGATATTTGTCAGAAGCGATAAATCGAAAAATGTTGCCTGACAAACAATAACGAAACAACGTCAACGATGAAACAACTAAATTTCGTAACGTTTAGGAGTCAAAATCAGACAATTATTTTTTGTTGATATAGCTATTCCGCAATTCCAGTATTATCACTGTGATAGTATTTGAAAATCATAGTAAAATAGTTTTACTTAGCATAGAAATTTCCAATTTCCAACTGCTTTTTTAATAAAGTCAGCCAAATATGGTCAATTTCAATTGAGCAGTTTGCAAAATTGCATTCTGTTCAACAAAATACCAGTTGACTCCTTAAGTTTTCTTTCAACGTAATCAAATGCTGTCATCAGAATCTTTGTATTACAAATCCACCATGTGATCTTCTTGGATTGTATATACATGTTCTGCTATTTTTGATTTTTGTATGTCTCTATTTCTCAAGTTGTTCTTATGTTCCGACTTTCTTACTTCTAGTGGTCTCGATACTTCTTCTCTATATCTACGATATACAAAAAATACAAGGAATATAATGAAATCGATTTCATCAAAAAATTCCCTGCAGATAATGGATATCCGAGTCAATTCATAGATAAATCAATCATGAAGCTAGATAAAAGAGCTTCTTATAAAATATCAATCAAGTACAATTGAATAATCAACAAGAAGAACAACACAATTTGTAACTATGATTTTCAAATACTGTCAAAGTGACAATTCTCGAATTTCAGAATAGCTATATCAACAAAAAATACTTCTGAAGATTTTCGTTAAGTGTCTGACGAAGGAGTCTGATTTAGACTACGAAACGTTACGAAATTTAGTTGTTCCATCGTTGATGTTTTTTCGTTATTGTTTGTTAGGCAAAATTGTTCGATTTATTGCTTCTGACAATGCAATTCACAAAATAATAAACTTTTGCGTTGCCACGATAACTTGAGAACGGAAAGAGCTAGCGACTTGAAATTTTCGGGGTAGGTGGCGCATCCCAATACGACGGACAAGTTCGTTAATGGACATAATCGGCCCAACGGTTTCCCAGTAATAATTTTGTATTCAACCAATACAAATCCGATCGAATTGAAACTTGGTGAGTAGTTTTAAAATACAAACCTAAGGACGTTTGTGAAATTTTGTGGGGATATTATCACTAGAAAATTAAAAAAAAAGTATTAAAAAATATTTTTCATCTCACGATAAGCTGAGAACAGAAAGAGATGACGACTTGAAATTTCCAGGTCAGGTTGTGCATCTGAATGCGACATTTGTGTTGGTTCATAGGCATAATCGGCCAAACGGTTTTGAAGTTATACCAATATGAAGTTTGGTTGATATTTCCTCAATAACTCAAAAAATACCGAACCGCTCCAATTCAAACGTGGTAATCAGTTGTGAATTGCGAACGCGAAAATTTAAGCAAAATGATGTGAGGATCTTATCACTTAGAACATTTTTAATAAATCATTGAAAAATATTCTATATATCAGAAGCTATTCGTCCGACATCGCTGAAATTTTGCGAGAGCCTTCAAAACCTAACCCTATTGCCAATTTCCAAGTTTGAACATGATCGGATCTTTATTGTTGGAGATCCGAGCTGCCTTGTGTGAGTTCAGTAGCTGGATGGGTTATCGTTGCCTCGGTAACTTTTGAACGACAAGAGATATGGACTTGCAACGGGAAATTTTGAAGAAATTTTTATTTTTTTTTGTGATACGATATTCAAGTTTGGCCGGTTATAGTCAACAACGAACACAACTGACCCATTCGGATGCGTAACTTACCCTGAAAATTTGACCTCGAATTTTTCATCAGTGAGTCCGTTCCCCCGAAAATGCTTGTGAAAAGCGGAAAATTAATGAATTATTTTAATTGTTTACAAAGTACGAGGAGTGTGAAATTGTGTTACTAGTTTTTTATAAGTCGTAAGAAGAACAAAAAACTCTATATCCAAGTCATCGATTGTGATGTATACACTGAGAAAAACGTTTATTTGTGGTTAATAAAATCAGGTAATCACAAACTAATATCAGCTTTAAATAGGGCCCAACTTACGTAAGTATCACACTAACGTTTGAAATGCTAAACTTCTGTGAATAAATGATTTGTTGTATATTAATCAATCATATCTGGTTGAGTAGCAGTGTTAAGCTTTCTAATAACATATATCTCTTTGTAAGCAGCAACATATTTGTTTACGTCGAACTTATCACATATTGTATAATAAATATATTCATAAACCCAATATATAAATGATAATCTGAAATAAATGATGAGTTTGTATTGTACTCGAAAATTGCTCCATAATATCGATATATTTTGTCACATCATAATTCTCTTTGCTTTGAACAAACGATCAGTTTATATTGTACCTCAGATAGTTCTATAAAACATTGTTATGTTTCCAGATATGATAATATTTTTTTATCCTAAATAAATGATAAGTTTGTATTTTACTTTTGAAGAGGTATACAAAATTTTTTTTTTGACGTGGCTAGTTTAACAGAGACGGATAGACCGCCGTATTCACAAAGCATTGTTAAGTGTTTGAATCTCCGTTAAGTCCTACCTGAGGTCCTCAGTTAAGGATAAATATGAATCGCAACCTCAGTTAACGTATTTAACGGTGGTGAAACAGGCCTGTTTTACCACCTTTACCCCTTATTGTCCCTTATTATCCCCAATTTATCCTTAACTGAGAACCTCAGTTAGGACTTAACGGAGATTGAATGCTTTGTGAATACGGCGGTATGAGTTTTAGTCAGAATTATCATAAAATAAAAAAATAATATTAGCAAAAGATATATGTAGCTATAATAGGTTCAGTGAAAATCTAAACTGAAACTATTATAGCTACATATATTTTGCCAATATTATTTTTATTTTATGATTAATTTTGGCCAGAACTCATAACCCTGTTAAAACTCATAAATAAATACTATCAAAGTTCTTATGAGTTCAGGTACATATTATGTAAATAAATGAATAAAATATCAAATAAAACTGAACATAAATATTTATTGCAGACATAAAAAAACCTTTTACAAAAAACGAAAATACATTCTATATATAACAAAAATACATTTTTTATATAACAGAGTACAAATCACATACCCAATTTTGGGAGGAATAAAATGAGACTTTGATGCATTTATCAGTGCAGACTAAACATACTTATCACATGACGACCTCCTGAAATACTATGCACTTTAAAAGATCTGAAAATCTGGAGTTTTTCAAAGAGATGAACTCAAATACATTTGAATTTACATCAACTACATAGGCCTTTAGATATCCACAAATATCTATTAATCTTAAAATTTTACAGGTAAAAACAATCTTTACAAAACCAGAGAATTCAACCAAAAAGACTTTTCTGCAATACAACACAGCTAAAAAACTTTTCTCTCGAAGCAAACTTTTTCGCGGACAATGCTTATATATACATTTAATTGACTTACATCACTGTGCATTCTGGTTCCTTTCCTGCATGAAAATAATCCTTGCTTTTTGAACCAGTCTTAAACGGTCACCAATTCTTGGAACCAGCGACTCCAAGAGATGTTTTTCTTCAATAAAATCCTTCAATATATCGAGGGTAATTCCTTCTTCTGTAAAAAAAAAGAAACATAAATGTACAACATATTTCTTTAGAAGTTTTATTGTAATGACATAACAATTCAGTCCATGCATCAGTTCATTAAGTATGCATACTTTACTGTGTAATATTATACATATATGTAAACCTAGGTATGCAAGTTTTTATTAAATAGGATATTATAGTCTAGGTGGTCATCAATTATCACACAAAAATAGCAAGTAGGTAGGTATTTACCCAAATTCATAAAAACTATTTCGAAATATAAGAAGGTTCTTACTTATTCAATTATTTCATGTCATTGTTATGACCTCATCTTTGTTATATAAGTAATATGTATTTAAAAATAATTTGAGTACATACCGTGTAGTTAACAAAACAAATTGACTCCAGCTACAAGAACAATCAAAATAGTGTCTGCTTGAACTGAAGAAGACACCACACTAAATACCTTTATATATATCAGCATTTATAAATGGAAACATCATATCCATTTATGATGACATTTTGATGATACTTCTGAACAACCATATATTAGTTGTAAAAATATATGCTAAATGGAAATGTTTCATGTTATATACCAGTAAATGAATGTTATTTGAAGTGAAATTGTATGTTGGCGCCAAAATTAACATGTCTGGACTTGAAAAATATGAAAGGTTTGAAATAATTTATACAATAAAATTAATAAGGGAGCAAAACTCATAGGCATTCACTGAATTTAAACGTTAATGCCGCTTATTTAATATAAAATATTGTTGATGCTCCATAGCATGCTATGGGCTATATATTATTTCACATACCTAATCGTGATAAAAATCATATTGAAATAAACAAAATACTCAAAAATTGCTTACCATGAAATTTGTTGGATAAATGCTCCAAGCCCCAATTGTTTAGTAAGATGTTTTCGGATTTGTGGCTGTGGCGGACATTGTATCCAAAAGGGTGGTTGCTTGAGTCTCCATGTGCTTATTATGTAGAAAAAGGATCTTGAACAAAACCAAACATTAACTCATTACGATAGTTATATCAGGAATGTGTGAATGATATTAAAAAATAATTCAACTAATATAAGTAATATAAAATAAAATAATTCTTACTTGATTCAGATCAGTACCGTCCGAAATATTTTTTGCGTATTGATATATTTATTAAGAAGAAACCAATATTACTGAGCACTATGAGAATTGGTTATGACCAACAATCGGAAGTCCATCAAAAATACTTTATTGTATGCAAAGATAATTTGTTTTTATTCAACAAATACCTGGAAAAATTATTCAACATTCGAAATTTTTTTCCTAAAGCTGAAAATTTGGCGGGTTGATTTTGCATGTAATAAATAACATTAATCACAACTATGAAATATTTATACTCAACTGACAAGTGGTTAACAAGTCGATAAGTTAAACATGAATAATCCTTTCTCTCAGTGTAAGGACATCATTAATTGTTAAGAATTTAGTATGATGTAGTCTGAAAAAGCCGCTGTGTCGACGAAACTCGTCGACGTATTTAAGTGTAAATCATATATAATATTTCATTTGAGTTAATTTGCCCTTGTTGGCTCGCATAATGCAGATATTTGAAAGAAATTATGGCATCCTGGAACGAGCTCTCTTGGCGATTTCATCAGATAATCTATCCTTAGACTACGACTAGCAGTTAATTCTAGCTTGAAACGCACGAGAAATTGTACCTACAACCTCACTGAATGAACGAGAGTCGCTTTGTTTTAGCAATTTCTAAGCCATATGTTCCCGAAATGAATAATGACCGAAAAAGAGCGGAGTGAAGAAAAAATCCAGCCGGCAATTTCTTCTATCCGTCAAAGAATGCTGATGCAACGCATTGTCCGAGAGGCTCGCGTGTCAACCCTCATTCTTCTGATGGTCGATTAATTTGTCCGGCTCTATTTATCTGGTTCGTTTTGGTCCCGTACCTGTTTCGATGGGTCATTATTTTCGGGATGGGTGCCGTTCGCGCGTATGGGATTGCGTATGCTACTTAGCCGCCTAGACAGATTTTGTCTGGCGCGGCAAATAGTTCCTGATGGATTGCGAGGGCGTTGAGTGCATCGGGACGCCGACGATGTTATTTTCATTGTTCGGAGAGTGGTAGAAGTGAATCTGACACTAAGCGATGTAGAACTCTGTCGGTTTATAACTCGCAAGGATTGGCATATTGTATGTGGGAAATGCATTGTTATTGCTATAGGAAAATTTTTGGTAAATGGATATGAATTATTTTGAAAGATGTTATATTAGGGGAGCCCAAGCGGGGATTTTGGGATTTACTACAGCGCGGCAGATTAATATATAGGGGGATACCTTGTACCTGGTTAAGTTTTTCCACGAAACATGAGCCATATATATATGGCCGCCCGTCAAGGATAAAGCATCAGATTAGTAAAAAAAAGTTGATCATCGGAAATTCTCGAGCGCGTCAGATTAAGGTAGGGTGAGTTAGTTACATGCTAAAAAGTGTATATTCCATTAATCTGACAATTTGAGAGTGACGTAAAGAAGGGGGAGGGCTACAAAGTTGTAAAAAAAAACGACATCTTGACATTCTCGAGCGTGGTAAATTTTTTTTTATTTTGAAGGGAATAATGCAAGAATTACGAAAAATATATAATCTGACGATTTTCACAAGCCGAAGTAATAAAAATTAATTGATAAAGATGAATGCGTGCAGCTATGCCATGCCTATATTCCCCTCTACGTGTTTCTATTCTCCTCTCACTCTTTCTCTATCTATTGCTCTCTCACTCCGTCCCACTCCGGTTTCTGTTGCCATGACTCCATAACAGCTGGTCACACAGAATCGTTCGGGGTATGATCTTGTTTACAACGTATTTCCAACGTATTAGGTTATTTTGCGATTTTAATAAAAGTTATGTGAATTAAAGTTAATAAATAATTACTATAAGTGATTGAGTGATATTAATATGAATTGTGTATTTTGTGGTGAAAGTACTTTACAAAACACAATCAAATTTTCATTAGAAACTTCACAAAAATGTATCATTACTTTAGAATATCGTCGGAGCAAACCGATTCTTCGAAAATCACGAAAGAATAAAAAATTAAATTTTGTATAATTATTATTTGTATAAATATTCTCCTCAAAACAACATAAGCTTTTTCATTTGCACGCTATTTCCTGAGCTTTTCGATTAATTAAGTTCAATGATTTAAAAAAATAAAAAAAAATAAATTTTATTGTCAGATTTAGCGAATCTCTCCAGACAATCGTCAGATTAGGAGACAGCACGTCTACGCCATATTGATGAACCACATATATCTTAATCTGACGCGCTTGAGTATTTCTAAATGGCGATTTTTTTTTGCATATTCTAATAATGACCACGAGTTTGCGTTACATCCCAATCGTCAGAATATTATACAAGAGTATCTTTTAAGGTTCACTTAACACCCCCTTAGAAAATCTGACGAGCTCGATAAAACATTTTTTTTTTCATTTTCAACCCTTACGTATGATCACCCCCATCATGGAAACGATCAGATTAACATCTGTACATTTTTTAAATTACGTAGGACACAGATGCTATCAATATCTGACGCGCTCGAGTATGTCCACGTAACGGTTTTTTTTTACATTTTTGAAAATTTATATCTGCTCACCCCACCGATGAACAGGTGTATATTATATAACATTTTTTTCTTCTTATCATCTAAGCTTGACAACCCAATAGCTCTCTATGACGCTCGAGTAAATCCCGAATTAGCTACGTGGGCTCCCCTACTATTAGGATGGTTTCGACATACTCTTCGAATTGAATGGAGTTTCGAAGATATGATGCTTCTTTTCGTCAAGAATTGATCATACTCATTATACCGTGAGCGTCAAATCTGTGGAATAATGGATTTATTATCTTCCCTTTCAGAAATATCGAAAAAGGGTTTGATAGGTAAAATTGTAGATGGCGTAATGGTGAGAACAGCTCTGATGGGGGGCACAATAGATCTCAAGGTCGCGGTGCAACGTAACCCCTTATCAATAATAAAAATAATAATAGGTAAAATTAATTTAGTTTTTCGTTGACCTCAATGAAAAGTGACATTTTACGTACTAATTTGCGGCCGTTAAATCGACCTTATTGAAGGCAGGTCCTTTGCGGACGGGAAAGTACTTTCTCGTCCGCTGTGGTCACTATGAATACGGCATGATACGGTTCATTACAAACATAAGTGTATGTGTCATTTGCTATTGTGAAATTATTCAAGAGGTCATAAATTCATTAAAATATGTGGAGATCGACGAAAACATGTAATTATGCACCTCGGCGAAAAACTGTCTATTGTGTCGCCTGCTTGCTATCCGAGGTGGAGGCAGTTTTTCGTCCTTGATACATATATAACTAAGGAACATTTTCCCGTAATTGATATTTCCCTACCATATCGTATGACCCCTATTTTTCCCCTTGCCAGGGATAGATCATAAAATTGTGAATTCAGTAATGCACCTGTAACGCCATTTGGGACAACAATTCTCGAGATATAAATTTTTAAAAATTAAGTCTTCATCAAATAAACACTTTTTGGCGCCTTGTTTTTCCTCGGAACAGAGTGCTTATCAATTTGCCCAGCTGTCTATAATGTTTGGATGAAAATGGTCTCAAACTTTGGTTCGACTCACTGATCAAGAATCCGTGGTCGAAATCGATTCTGTCCGACGACCGGCCGGCCGACCGTTAACACGATAACTCTCGAACGGAATGAGCTAGACAGCTGAAATTTTCAGAGCAGGTTTGGGAGATAAATATCTCGGTTAAGTCGTTATTGGGCAGAATAGGCCGGACGGTATTTTACATTACAAATTTCGAATCACATTTTTCTAAGATGCAGTTTCATCATATAAATCCATTGATATCGTTTTCAACTCTAAGAAGCTAATACTTTCGGAGATATGATTTTTCAAACTTTCAATGATACATCTTACTTCTGTTTTCACAGAATGCGAATTCTATCTGTCTGTGTTCTATCTGTGTTCGCTATTGATAGATGTAATCTTATCTACCTATAACATACATGTCAAAAGTATTTCTGTTCTAACAAACCAAGTATGATTGAATTCAAAATGACCAATTGTAGGATATTATATTTATCCCTACCCTATATGCCATTGGACAATTCATATGATGATGGAAATATATAATTGGTTTATCAAATTGGTTTTGGAATATCTTCAGTGAAAACAAAACTGGAATATTGGATAACTTTCAATTGATATAATATAATTTTCAGTGTAGATTTGTGGACTTATCTCGGATAAGTTAGTTATTTAATTTCAATTTAGTTTCTTTTATAATGCAGTTCTATTGTAAGAATCCATTGATATCATTCCCATCTCTGAAAAACCAATAATTTCGGGGATGAATTGTCAAAGTTCGAGCAAGAGTGCCAAAGCTCCTGTCCACAGGGCTTCACCACTTTTTAATTACAAAAGCGATACTAGTAGTGATACTGAACCTCTCGAAAAATATTCAAAACCATCTGGTTGTCTCTTGTGTTCTCCTAGTACTTGCCTATACGGTGAATATTGCAAATCGTTGGAATTGGTGGTCGTATCTGAATTTAATTTGAATTAGTTTGTTAATTTTGATTCACCTACTGTCAAAAACTAAACGAAAAAATTACTTCAAGAACTAAAGTGAAATCAGGAGCTTTTGCGCGCAAGTTCTATTGTCTATTCACCTCTATTAGACACCCTTAATCGAATTTACCATCTACATCTACCGTTTTCTCAGCATTAATAAGTTATGAACACATTTCGTATCATTTTAAGGACTTGAGTAATGGGAAAACCGTCTAAGTTCGAAGAATTTTTAATTCTGACATATGTGTTCTATCGGAATTGGAATTCATTAATTACATAATTATTTAGATCACAATCCAAACTAGATGATGGAGGAACCTACACAATTTACCTAAAAAATGAATGCTGGAACTATTAGGATAGGACGGGTTTGCAGGGCCTGTCTGTAATTTTTGAATTTTTTGCTGAAAATGGTCTCGAACGATTAGGTTCGATCACTGATGAAGAATTTGAGGTAAAATTCAATTCTGTCCAGCCAGCCGTCTGGCCGGACGTTGCCAAGATGAGTTTCGAACGGAAAGAATTTATGTTAATTATCTATACACCACAATCGATGACTTGAACATATTTGAGTATTTTTTCTTCTTGCGACTTATTAAAAACTAGTAACATGAGGAGCGCATGATCTCCTCGTACTTTGTAAACATTCAACGCGCAAAAAAGGGTAGTTTAGGTGATATATAATCACCTTCATTAATCATTAATTAATCATTTTGGATATCTACATGATATCATATTACATATTACAATGATTCTATGCGATACACATATTTTTCTCTGTTAGTAGAGCATGAAAGTGAAATGGAGTGGGTGAGATGGAAATCAACAGTGGAGACAAGAGATGAAGATAATGAGTACATTTCGTTTGAGATAAATTTCACGATATTTGAGTAGGTACTGAAAGTGTTATGTTTCCAAGTTGAATTTCCTCGAAAATTTCAAAACATACTTCCTGATCCAAGGTATATTTTTCTCACATTGTTATTTCAGAAATGTGATATCCTGATATATGCTGATATCCTTTTATGTTTTAGTAGACATCTATACAACTATATTCTCGATCATGCCGAAAAATAAGAAAAATAGCATATGAATTGATTTTTAATTCAGTATTCAGATTAATGGACCATGATTTCAACAGAGGCTTCACACCTTAATGTATTCCTGAGAAAGGAAAATTGTAGTTGAATCTAGACGAAATATATATCTAGAACCAATCAACGGGTTTATTTAAATATTCAAATACATATATTTAATTAAATATAAACTCAATCAATTACATTGGACACTGCTCATGATAAGAGAATAATTATTATCTTCTGTGGGCATTTTGAAGCGATTTTAGTTTTATATCGCATTAACGTAGGGCTGAAAAAATATTGGTAAAGTTATGAGGTGAGGTCAGCCTGCCTTGGAGTGCTTGCGCAAATGCATTGCTAGAGTGATCAGCCATCCAGGTACTGAAATCGCCTTTCAGAACAAAAAATATATTTTTCCAATATTTTCAACAATATAGATCTGATTGAGTTTAAATATAGAGCTGGAGGGAGGGCAATTTGGTTAACATACAATATCTGGTGGAAACTGGGAATTAGCAAATATTTAATTACCTTACCCTTGCAAAATTTCAACGATATCTGACTGGTAGTTTTTGAGATACATAACTGTTTGTAATAATATAATTGAAAATTTCTAGTTATACGAAATTTTCCATAAGTCTTCGTGTCGGTATTATTTTGTAAATACTGAGTTTGAATTCTTTCAGATCAGGTTCCTTTCGAATAATTGGGAAAAGGAAATTTTAGATAACTGCAAAACCACTCGGCTGATTTTGCATATTAACGAACTTAGCTCGGAACTTAGCCAAACCTACCAGGAAAATTTCAACTTTTTAACTGATTTCGTTCAAGATTTGTCGTGCTCACCGGGACCGACTGGATATAATTAATTTTGACCTCGAAGTCATCATCCATTAGTCGAAACTGAACGTTCGAGACCATTAACGGCGAAAAATTAAAAAATTACAGACATTTGGCGAAATGTTCGGGGGTACAAGCGCGCAAAAATTGCACCGTAACCTGTCATTAGAATGGATCGGAACGGAGCGTACTAATTTCTCGCCAGGCACTTCCGAAACCGGCATCGTCGTCGTCCTTTCAGTTGTCACACGGCTTACAAATTGAGTTTTCTCGTCGAAATTCCATTAATAGCTCACTATATATCAGCGGGTGGCGGGACAATTAAAAAGGTGCGAGCAATTACCTAGTGGTAATTACCTATAGAGTTCGCGCATTAAAATGAAAATTGACGTCGATATAATTCGCATAATTGATTCGAGCGCCGCGATGCGGTCTCCGCACGCGTCTGATTCCGTAATTAACGCGGTTTCCGGCTGGATGACTTGCCATATCGCTCGTTCCATGTGAAATTGGAAATTGTATCGCATGGATAGCTGGAGAGTTGACTCAAAAAGTTGCACATTAGTAACACTCATATTGATAACGGAAAATTATAAATGCACTCATATGTGGCTGATTTTTCGGATAACCTATTTTATCGTCGCAAAATACATACGATTTTTCATAATATTCTGGCAATATCCCAAGATTGTTTGCTTCTAATGACATGAAACTCATGGAAATTCGCATGAAACTTGCAGCCGTTATGCAGCACCTAAGCAACAATTTACAACCTGAATAAATCTGTGGATTAGGAAATATTGGCAGAATAATATTTCAATATTATTCATATCTCCGAAACTATTGGGCTGATTTTGCCCATTCAGGAACTACACTGGCGTATTCACGCCTTACCATAAAAATCGGTGGTCAAGGCACACGAACGATTCAGCCGGTGATTGTTACGCTACGAGAGATGAATAGGGAAACGGTGAGATGTGTTGCGGTTTATTTAAGGCATCAAAGAAAAAAAGAATGAAATAGGAAATTCTGGGTGCATCCAGTCATTTCTCAGCGCTTAGTGAAAAGCCAATTTCATACCCTTTTCGAATCCCTTGAAAATCATCCAGACAAGTTTTTCAATTATTGTAAGATGTCCTTCGATTCATTCAATGAGCTGTTAGCTATCTTGAATACTCAATTATCGTATCAAAATACTAATATGAGGAAGTGTGTTCCACACTTCGTCCCAAAATTTTTTCCTGAATATGTTATCTGAATATTCGGCTGTTGACGTGTCATATAAGGCACGTCTCTTCTGAACCTAAAATATAAGTTTTTCAATGTCTATTTCCATGGTAGTATACCTACTATTCAATGAGCACGCTTGCAGTGAATTCACTTCTGTCGTTGTGTTTTTGTCGGTCGTGTGCGTTGCAACAAGGGAAACCTATTCACCCATCTGCTTAACCGACAGTCGTGTCGGGTGCGAAAATGAAACGTGCTCCAACTTTATTGTCGGCCTGTGCGATGTGTCGGTCGTGTGCGTTACTGAGCCTGCATACGTGTTCTGCATTTCAACCGGCAAAACAGTCGACCATCGATTGTCGGTCGTGTGCGGTACACAAGTAGACACAAGGCTTGTTTTGGTTCGCAATTCGGACTGTTCTAGAACAGTTCAAAGTAGTCACACAGTCGTTTATTGTAATTGGACTTGCGCGAATGGGCGAAATCTTTCACACGCTACGTTTGGCCCACTCTTTAGAACCGATTCGGAACTGTCCCTACTGCGAACCAAAACAAGCCTACAGTAACTCGGATACGAGTTTCTGACCTACTCGCGCATGACAGATACTCGTATAATGCGGTCACAAGGTGCGAGTAGAAATACAAGAAGAGGTTGAGGTGCGAGCATAGACGTGGGTTTATACGGCAAATAAAATAAAATAAGAAAGTTGAACATGCACATTTCAATGATAGCGTTTATACACGAAATAAGATAATAGAAGATTCCCCCTTCTATTATCTCATTTCGTGTATAAACGCTATCATTGAAATGTGCATGTCCAACTTTCTTATTTTATTTTATTTGCCGTATAAACCCACCTTTATACTCGGAGCTCAACCTCTTCTTGTATTTCTACTCGCATTCGACACCTCGAAGAGGAAGAAACATACAAATTCCTTGGAATGAAACAACGAGGCGCACTGGAGTCAACCCAAATCAAGGATGCCTTAACAGCTAGCTACAAGAAGAAGATCTGAGATAAATGGAAGTCATCGTTGTCCGGGAAAAAGTATCAGCTACGAACAGCTTGGCAGTCCCGATAATCACCTACTCATTTAGGATAGTTAACTGGACAGTTAACTGGAAATTCTCGAGCTAGACAGAACCACTCCTAAAGTGCTGAACATGAATCGTAGCTTGCATCCCAACTGCTCAATTATTATTATTATTATTATTATTATTTATTGTTGAAGAGTAGAGGTAAAACCTATAAACTCACAAGTTAACAAAAAAAAAGAAATATTCCACATCTAAAGTAAAGAGAAAGAACAGAACAAAAAAATATATATATGTCCAGAATAATGAAAAATTACGTACACGCACTTTAAATACACTTCACAAAGCACTCCCATGGAGGCTCCATCCATCGTAGCTGTTCTTAAATGTATTCAGACTACTGGACTCAACAACAGATCTGGGTAAACCGTTCCACCGATCGAATATTCTATTGGACAGAAAATATTGCCGTGTACTGGTCCTAAATGGCTCCTTGGCAAGCTTGTGACTATGTCCCCGGAGGTTATTCCTGTTGAACTCGAACAAATGACGCAGATCAACTCCAAATTTATTATTCATAGGATATACCTTCCACGAACGCAGGGAGGCAGATGTTTGCAAAATTTGGAATACCAACACCATCAACAAACGTTGGAAATAGCAACAAGGATATTCAGAAGCGAAAACCCGCTTCTGAAAATGGCTCATCATGAAATTAGGAACCAAGGAGCTTTCCTATTTAGGGCTGGTCAGAGAGCTTTGGAGAAGCTCAGTATAACAGGCATATCAATCGACCATGAGCTTGCAGGAACACCTATCACGCCAACAGACCAAAGAAGAGTTGGCAGAGAGATAAGATAGGCACAACTGAAGACACTACTCGAAGATCACATGAGTAAACACCTGCACTCCATATTTCTCACGAGCTTGAAAGATCAGGGCCTGTCAAAAGAATCATCCTTCGCTTTTTTGATTTAATGTTAAATTTTCAATTTTTCAGCTATCTTGAAACATTTTATATTTCAGAAACTATATGCTCGATTGACTTCGTATGAGGCGCTGTTGTCAGGTATATTTGAAGCTGCGAACGATAACACCATTTTAGAACGCATACTCATTCGCAGCTGTGCATAGAGTTGCGAAGGATTTTGAGGATATAGCCCGGTCGGATTTGCATTGCGAGGAAGACTTATCGATTCAGCATCATGTAACAAAACAAACAAATATTTCCTGCACGATTTCCTGGATTTATTATTCGATGAGATAATAATTCATAGTTATTATGTGGCACTGAAATCAAATTATTATCAGTATAGGAATATCTCGAGTTTAAGGAATGTATTTAGAAGAGTCGAATATCTTCCAAGATAGCAGAAATAGTGGTTGAATGGAAAACCCTCGGTAAAATTGAACCGCACCTGATGATTTCCCCAATTCCGTATGAAATGAAAGCACTGCAACGATTTGCCGGTGAACGAGTTCAGGCATATTCCTTGGAAGATTCGCGGCCCATAATTCCCGACGATGACGAAGAGGGGAAGAAGGTGCTCGAGGAAGTTGCACCCTTGGAGTGCGAGGCGGATATTTTGCATTTCCCTAACGAACCTTGGCATCCGGCACGTCCGAAGCCAAGGGTGTAAATGATACAAATTTATTCAAATATATTCCGCTACACTTTTTCATATTCAATGGCAATTTAACACTGTTTAATCATGTTTTCCAGATGTCCCAAATTACGTCCCCACCGGACCCGTTACTGCGGAATAATTAATGAGTTTTAATCCATCTTCACAAGATACACGGTATAGGTTTTACATTATTTTATGTTCAGCTTCGAGAATTGTGTTGTACTCATTAACGAAACCCACTACCACATCAGGAAAAGATCTGCAAATTAAGCAACTAGCCTTTGAATTTTTTTTATGTGGAAAATGCCGTTATAGTGTGGATACCAACGTGTTTTCTGAGGCTGAAAATGGATAATATTATACAGTTAACAAGAAAAAATTGGTTCAAGCCCTGAGGACAGGAGCTTTTTGGCGCGCTTCTTCAAACAGGCAAATTAAATCTCCGAAAGTATTGGTTTCTCAGAGTTGGGAATTATAACAATGGATTCCTATGATAGAACTGCATCATGAAAGAAATTAAATTAAAAAAGAAGTGTTGTTTAATCAAAAATGCTTAAAAAATTATCTTGAAAAAAAGAGCAATCTACAAGGCTTTAATGCTTCAAAAATTGTCATTAAATTTATATATCAAGAATAAATGAGCAATCTAAAATTTATATATTTTTGATTACGATGGCGATAAGTTGAAGATTCAAGGTAAGCGTCCACATATCCGCATCGTACGTATCGGTCGCATCGCTTCAAACGGATTGTAGTATTTTTGGTGCTCTTGTTCCTCGGAACAGAGTGCTTATCAATTTGCCCAAATGTCTGTAATTTTCGATTTTTTTGGCTGAAAATGGTCTTGAACGATTTGGTTTGACTCACTGATCAAGAATCCGTAGTCGAAATCGATTCTGTCCGGCCGGCGGTCCGTCCGTCCGGCCGTTAACACGATAACTCTCGAACGGAATGGGCTAGACAGTTGAAATTTTCAGAGTAGGTTTGAGGGATAAATATCTCGGTTAAGTTCTTTATTGGGCAAAATCGGTCCAATAGTTTCGGAGAACCAAAAAAAAAATTTTTTTCACAATACACCTTTTGAATTCAATTTTTTCAGGATGCAGTAACATCATAAGAATCCATTGTTATCACTTTCCACTCTAACAAGCTAATACTTTCGGAGATATGATGTTTCAAAGTTTCACTAATACATCGTAAGTTCTATGTATTCACAGAATGTGAACACAGAATCTGTCTGTGATAACTATTCATAAATGTCATCTTTTCTAGCTATTAGAGATTGTCAATTCATAGTTCTTATTTTCTCTTGGTAAGCAAGTAGGTATTCGATTCTTGAATTTGTGAATATATACAAGACTGTTTTGATGTAGTTTATGGAGGCAATAGTAAATAAGAACATAATGGAATCATCAAAAGGAATTTCTGTTCGTTGACCACTGAGGTTAATATCACCTTTTGCTTCCTTAAGTAGTGAGACATGTTCCTATATATAGTATTTTCATACCTACCTATTCAAATATCAGGAATTAATAGACAATCTGCTATGATTGTCTCCAGCCTTGCTCTAGACATTTTGATGATACTTTCCTTAGGTATTTGGAGTTGTGAAAACTATGCACCGAGTCTAAGTTCCAACAACCCATTCCACGAGGTTGAATCATTGCAGATTGCTCATTTAATCTTGATAAATAAATTTAATGACAATTTTTGAAGCATTAAGGCAATGAAGCATTGTAGATTGCCCTTTTTTTCATAAGATAATTTTTGAAGCATTTTATTTAAAAGACTCTTTTTTTAAATTTAATTTCTTTCATAATGCATTTCTATCATAGGAATCCACTGATATAATTCCCAACTCTGAGAAACCCATACTTTCGGAGATATAATTTGTCTGTTTGAACAAGAGCGCCAAAAAGCTCCTGTCCACAGGGCTTGAACCAATTTTTCCAAAGGAATTCACACAAGTGCGTCCACTTGTACGGATCGCTGGAATCACCTCGTCGGCTCTGTCGGCAATGCCGATGCGTTTATTGCTATAGTTGCGTCGTAGAGGCGTCGCCCAATCCGCACGCTGCCGATACAGTGGACGCATAGTGAAATATGAATTTTTGAAGAAAATTCTGAAATATGAATTTTTGAAGAAAACATTTTTTTTCACTAAATTCTCACGAAATTCTGCGAAAATTTGTGCGTTGGCATTCTAGAACTAATTACAAAGTTTTAAGTCGATCAGACAGATAGTGCCTTGAAATTTTTTGGTTGGTTGCGCAACCGAATACGACGGATTTCTCTTTCATCACCAATATTGTGGCAACTGATGGCCGGCCGGACGAAAACGGTTTGTACCTCGAATGGTTCGATTAGTTTGAGAGCATTTTCGCCAAAGGAGAAAGAAGAACATGACTGCAAAAATGACTTATTATATGGCGCAAAGTTTGCAAAATTGTCGTTACAAGGATCAAAGGTGTTACCAAACTGCCACTTCTGTAACAGTGGATTGGATGAAATAGCTTCTAAAGTGTTAAGCTGAACGCTGTTGGACAGTTGAACCCTCGGCTATATGCACCATGCATCATTCACCTTGTATTTATAGGCGTTACCTGTTGGTTTACTGGATATGCGGTCGTTCCTCTGATTACAGTCAGTTGATTACAGCAAATATGAACGCAAGTGTAAATCACTGCCCCAAAATCTAATTAGCCATGTACCCGTATATCAAAGTGACGTCGATAATAATTGTTGTACAGTTTCGAATCGAACGGAGCAAAACGTTGGGTTCTGGGCCTAATTATCGTGAGTCGCAACGTTCATGCGCAAGGTCTTGTAACCTAACGTGGATAGAACGTCAAAGTATTTTGTCCATCTACTACATAAATGCATAAACCTAATATAATACTGACGGACCAGAGGGAGAAAGCATTTAAATCTACATGTGCGGAGCTAAAGTAGGCACGGAACTCTTGAAATCGTTCGTAGAAGTACATATAGGCAACAAATAAAATAATTCAAAAACGAAGCTCTCTGGAAATCTATAAATGAGCTCTACACTCTTCAAAACGCGAAGAAAATATTCATTATCTCTTTCAGTATTAAAAATGTTACGTACAATTCAGACTCTTTTACAGACCCTACTCTAGCTCAATCCTTTAGGATCTTCCCTCTATGTCACCTCCATATTTCAATCGATTTCGTCCAAAGGTCACATGATGCTCAGTCCATATTATATCAGGTCTATGATCTACCTATACAAAAGAATTGCTCATAGTAGACGGAGGCTACACGGCAATCTGGTATCAGTCTAGTATCAATGTGGCCATCATTCCGGACCATCAGTCTACGCGTATACAATCAGTTTCCCGTCAATCTGATATCAATCCGTGAGTATATATGAATGTATGATAATTTTACAACTAAAACAATATGTAAAATTAAATTCTATATTATACTGGCAAAACGACGTAAGCCGTTAGCCATTTGCTGGAGCAATAAAGATCTTCTCCCTCTCTATATTGTTTCATTAAATGCTACAAAACATAGCATGCCAAGTACTTCTGAGATCATTATAGTTTGCAGTAAAAAAACAGTAACTGGGTGTAAATTACATTGCTCATTCGTAAATATACCTGGTACTTTTTGGCGCTCTAGTTCCTCGGAACTGAGTGCTTATCAATTTGCCCAAATGTCTGTAATTTTCGAATATTTCGATGAAAATGGTCTTAAACGATTTGGTTCGACTCACTGATCAAGAATCCGTGGTCGAAATTCATTCTGTCCGGCCGGCCGGTCCGGCCGGTCCGGCCGGCCGGTCCGGCCGGCCGTAGGCACGATAACTCTCGAACGGAATGAGCTAGAGAGTTGAAATTTTCAGAGTAGGTTTGGGGGATAAATATCTCGGCTAAGTTCGTTATTGGGCAAAATCGGACAGACGGTTTCGGAGTAACAAAAAAAAAAAAATTTTTTTACGAAACAAATTCCAAATCAAATTTTTTTTAATAAGCAGTTTTATCATAAGAATCCATTCATATCATTTTCAACTCTAACAAGCTAATACTTTCGGAGATATGATTTTTTAAAATTTCAATGTAGATCGTATTTCACAGATTGATATAATTATTATTCTATGTATGAATTCTCATAATGTCAACTAAATCGATACAAGTTCTCGAAGTTCCGACCTCGGGAATTTTCCTTGCTAAAAGTCTGTCTGAGAAACGTCAAAATGAATCCGTTAGACGGGGTGCGGGAAATTTTTCGCAACGAAATGGCCGTTCTAGGCAGTTTTCGGGACTGAACGTTGACGAGAAGCGAAGATAAGGGTAAAAAACGGTCAAATAAACCTCCATGTGGCGATTTTATGTCGAAAAGTGAAAATTAAGAATATCTATCCGCGGTTAGTACCGACGTTTTATTCTAATACCGGAGATCGAGAGGATCCTTCGAGGAGTCCGATAGTGTAGATGTATAGATAGTGGATATCTCGGTTTCGGACGAGGGAAGGCGGGTTCGAAGCCCATCAAGGGAATTATACTTTTTCGTGTTTTTTTTTCAATTTTTATCGCAATATTAACTTCGAATAACGGTATATCTGCCGACTTTAAGTAAGGGTGTTTTCCTTTTTTTTTTCTGAGCATATATCGCTGAAAATAAACCATTACTATACGGGGTGTTCTTTTTTTCACGGCACAATTTGCCACGATTGAATTGATTCGTGCCACAAACAAACCGTTATCTAAATAGGAACCTTGGATGGATTCTTATAATGTATTTTTCGGAAATCTCTATACAGGGTGTTTTTCTTTTAATGTCAATTGCAGATTGCTGTTTTTAACGCTATGAACATACCATTTCATTCATTCGTGTTGGAAAATATACTTTCGAGGCATACATCGTTGGAAATAAACCATTACTATACAGGGTGTTCATTTCCTCGCGGCATCGATTATTTTCAAATGCAAGCGTTTTAAGTAAAATGTCACTTCGAGATTTCTATCGCGAGGAGAATTCTCAACTTTGTAAAACCGTTGCGAAATGATAACCGCTGCTATACAGGGTGTCTTAAGAAATATGTCAACTCCGAAACTTTACGTGTATGTATTTCAGTGGAACCCAAGGCGGCTCAGATTCACAATTGGACCCTGTAGGGGGCGCTAAAATCGATGTATAGGAACTCGGAAACAGGCGGATCGATTTTGATGAAACTCTGTGATTTTCTTTCGGCGTATCTCTGATTCACAATAGCATCCTGTAGGGGCGCCCCGATCGATCTATAGGGAACGGCTCGAACGATTTCGATTAAACTTTGTGTGCGTATTTGAATGGGCCTCAGAGTCACAATAGGAACTCGGTAGATAGCACTGTGTTCGGTTTATAGACTCTCGAGAACGACCGGACCGATTTCGTTGAAACTTTCTGTGTGTGTGTGTCTGAGGAAGTCTCGGAAAAATGTAGATCTACCGGAAAATGTAGATCTATCGGAAAAATGTAAATCTACCGGAAAAATGTAGATCTGCCGGAAAAATGTAGATCTACCGGAAAAATGTAGGTCTACTGGCTAGGTAGATCTGCGGGCCCACTAGTTATTATTCTATCTATGAATTCTCATAATGTCAACTTGACAGAAGGGAATATTGTAACTTCAAAAATATTGGGGTTGAAATACTCGTATTTTAGCGATGCAACGGGGACCTCAACCGAAAATGTTTGAAAATATTACGTAAATATTGAAAGCATAATTCTGTAGTTTGGTGAACGTAGATCAGGAAATTTTTGATCGATTACAAGGTAATTTATTATTACTTATCTAATAAACCATTATTTGAATTGAATTTCCTTTATGATGCAGTGATATCATATGAATACATTGATATAATTCACAACTCTGAGAAACCAATACCAGATATAATTTGTCTGTTTGAACTAGAGCGCCAGAAAGCTCCTGTCCACAGGGCTTGAACCCATTTTTTTTCGATCGAAAGTCGTTATCAGTTCAGGCATTCCTAGAGTATGTGACAGTCTAAATAAATCATTATTTTCAAAACGGAAGTTGATTTTGCAGTCATCTGCTGAAAATTGTCAATGTCAAAAAGCTTGATTTAATTTCTTCCACCATATTCATTGTATTCTCCGACAATGTTTCGTATAATTGTTGCTTCAGTATTTCCACCAGCAATTAGAATGTCTTCAATATCTTGTTCCAATTTGAAATCTGGACTGTCTTTGGTGAATATATTTCTTTTTAGCGCTCTTATTGAGTGCTTATCAATTTGCCCAAATGTCTGCGATATTCGAATTTTCGGCTGAAAATGGTCTTCAACGATTTGGTTCGACACACTGATGAAGAATCCATGGTCGAAATCGATTATGTCCGGCAGTCCATCCGTTAACACGATAACTCTCAAACGAAATGAGCTAGACAGTTAAAATGTTCAGAGTAGGTTTCGTAGATAAATATCTCGGTTGAGTTCGTTATTGGGCAAAATCGGCCAAGCGGTTTCAAGTAACGAAAAAATTTTTTTTTTTACATCACAAATTTTTAATTAAATTTTTTTAAGGATGCAGTTTCATCATAAGGATCAATTGATATTATTCTCAATTCTAACAAACTAATACTTCCGGAGATATCGTTTTTCAAAATTTCAATCTTATTCTCAATAACTCTATGTGATTTCATAGAACACTCTAATTATAATTTGCTGATGTACGTAAATCCAACATGAGATGATTCATAGACCTACGTTTTGAATTTAAATACGAAAATTCTTTAAAACTGACACACAGAAGCCAAATTGAAAAAGTGGGAAAGCCCTGTGGACAAGAGCTTTGGCGCCTTTGTTCAAATTTTGACAAATCATAACTCCGAAAGTATTGGTTTTTCAGAGTTTGGAAGGATATCAATGGATTCTCATTTAATTTATTTCATTTTATGATGCAGATCTATCATAAGAATCTATTGATATAGTTCCCAACTCTGAGAAACCACTTTTGGAGATATGATTTGTTTGAACAAGAGCACCAAAGCTCCTGTCCACAGGGCTTTCCCACTTTTTAATTCTATTTATAATTATATATACAGCTCACCTTCGTTCATCATTCTTCAAGTTTTTAATTTTTTTTTATTTATATTGTAATAATTTCACTAGATTTTGCTTTAATATATTTATATATATTTCAGCAATTTAACTCGCGCGATATCACGCGCAATCCCTACTAAATTCTAAGTACTACTGATTGACTGTCGAGCAAGGATCAAGAATACAATTTTGAATCTTCTCTTCGCCTGATAGCGTCAGGATAAACGACTCCTAGTTGCCCTGAAGATCATTCCCGTGTCCACCGACTCGCCTCTTGTCTTTGCGCTGCCTAAAGGTTGACGCTCACTAAGACGAATCGGCGCGAACGGAAGCGCGGCGAGGAGAAGAGTCATTTCGCCGAGGACCGCGCATTACGATGAAGCGTCAGGTAGCGTTTCAGAAGGAATTGAGTCCCTTGAATATTTTAAGTATAATTTGAATGATACGGTCAAAATGAGCGGCTATTCATCTGAAGACGATCTGTTTGTTTATAGTTTAATTGCCAGTATGGGAGAAGAAGAAGATGCCGATAAAAAAATACTGGGTCAGAAACATAAATCAAAGGAAGGAAACGTACGGTGAATTTCGTTACTTATTTTCCGACCTCAGATAAAAAAAAATAAATATTTTAAGTATTTTCTACAGCCTACAGCAAGCATTTCCTACTGAATACTTCCACTGACTGACTATAGAATAAGGATCAAGAATACAATTTTGATTCTTCACTTCGCCTGAGACCGCGCACTTGAGCGAAGCGTCAAGAGAAACGACTCCTAGTTGCCCCGAAGATGTTTCGCGCGTCAATTAGAGAATGGAATCTCGCGAGATTGGGGTTCAGGCGAGATCTCGCGAGATTGTGAATATGAATACCGCGAGCCAATTTCGAGATCTCGCGAGATTGGCGGTTATGTATGTTTGTTCTTGCAATAATCGCAAATTGTGATCACAATACTTAAATACGTTAGGAGAAAAAAAAGGATTTGAGATGTTATGAAATAAACATTCATTTTAACGTATTATTTTTATAAACTTTTACGCAATGACGTAGCTATTGATAATCTATCATTTTTCAATAAACTTTCAAGTAGTAAACTTTAGTGTATCATTATCAATTATCATGTATCTAATCAAATCAGAAATGAAATAAACAATCAGTCTTCTCTTCTAACATAAAACAAAAGCCTTTCAATAATAAAATAACAACAACAAAAACTGAAATGAAAAATGAATCTCAGTTATTATTATTAATAGATATCGCGCTTCAAATAAGACGTTTTTATGCTCGAGCGCAATCTCGTTAAACTCGCGAGATCTTGCCAATTTTTCAATCGAGATCATTCTTGCTAAAGAAGGCCGAGATCTTGCAAAAACAAGATCTCGCGAGAACGAGATTGCATTCCCTAGCGCCGATCGACTCGCCTCTTCTCTTCGCTTCGCCTAAGTGAGCGGGTCTCCATTTAATTCAATGTAAACTTCTTGGGCAAAAAACGACACGCCTCTTCCGTTCGCGACGCTTCGCCTAAGTGAGCGTCTACCTTAAGTCAGCAGGTCTCTATTTAATTTAAAGTAAACTTCTTGGGCGAAAAAATGACGCACCTCCTCCGATCGCGACGCTTCACCTAAATGATCGTCAACCTTTAGGGTAACTGTATCGTCATTTACAGATGTTTCTTACTGTCCATAAAGTTACTGGATACTTCTCAGGGCAACATAATGAAGATTTCACCGTAAACACTTTTAAAATAAATAAATATTCCTCCTTACCTCGATAGAGCGTCTTTTAATATTATTATCAAATTTTATGTAAATCAAATTAATGTAGATTGTGATTCATGTGAATTTACGATTAACAATTTGGTTAAATTGTTAAAGAAACTGATGTGAAATAAGTATATACTGACATAAAATTATGTTAAGATGGAAAACTTTAACGGGTATAATTCCGCAATATCCTGATTTCTTTATAAAAATTATGTGTATAATAATAATAATAATAATAATAATAATAATAATAATAATAATAATAATAATAATAATAATAATAATAATAATAATAATAATAATAATAATAAATATTAGACACATAGTCTCTTCAACCCGAAGTTTGGCAACGGGATGAGAGCTGACCAGTGCAGATAATTTCAGTTAGTGCTCCTCCGTCTACTAATGTTAGCGTATTATTATTATTATTATTTTTGATAAGGGGTTACGTTGCACCGCGACCTTGAGATCTATTGTGCCCCCCATCAGAGCTGTTCTCACCATTACGCCATCTACAGCTCGCCCTCCAGTTCCAGAGTATAAATGAACCTCAATATCTGGGAAGGCTTCAAGGATATTACGTCTTCACTCCTACAAGTTTCCCGTCCAAAGCATTCCTTTCGCTGACTTGCAATGGCGAGGCATTCTGTAACAAGGTGAAGAGGAGTTTCTTCCTCCTCCCCACAGAATCTGCACTCGTCAGTATCTGATAAACCTATTCTCATCAAATGCTTCCTGAGGCGACAGTGTCCTGTGAGGAAGCCAGTGACCAGGTGTAACTTATTCTTATGTTAATGTAATGTTAGCGTAACACAGTGCTTCTAGTTTGATGACTTAAAAATTCGTAATAGTACACAAAAGTTGCTGTATGGCTTACATATGAATCTTTTAGAAGCAAGAGGATATATTACAATATTTTCACTGCCCCAAACCTCTCGAAAATAAATCATTTTCCTCTATTTTAAGGTTATTGTATATGTTCCGCCATCGCCTTCGACTTCATCGATAATTGTAAACACTGTACCTACTTAAATGCTTGCGCTGCTGCATTGTGACAGTCGAGAGATTTATTCAAGAAAATATTTTCCTGCGAAAAGCACAAGTGCCAACAGTGCTACTGAAATGTTACATAATGAACTCCAAGACTCAACTTCTCAAGGGAAAACAGCACACTGTACTCGCAGATACTACAGATACTAGATACAGATACTACAAATGTAATAGAGCTGAAAATACTGATAGAGTATGTTGTAAATATTTTCACTCCTGTTTGGTTTGAAGTTGAGTGCAATCCGTCCTGCAAGAATGACTCTGGAACCTGATGTTTTAGCTGATAAAACTGTCTCGGTATCTAAGTCCCGGCGTCAAACGTGTGATAGATCCTGATATGCAGAAAAAGTTTGCCCATCCCATAAATATTCTTCTAACGATTTATTATATCGACAAGCGAAAATATATTAGAGAGCTTGCTTTGAGGAGGATTTTAAAGACTAGGACAAAACAATCCATGACGATCAGACAATTTCAAATCCCAAAATTAAATTGTGAAGCCAATGACTACATTGACTTAACGTATCTGTAATTTAACCGAACCTCCAGTAACTTTCCCATACTCAAGAAAAGAACTGGAAAATATGGTGATTTCTGGATCTGTGAAAGAAGATGGAAGCATTATGGAATTCCCAAATCTTCCTTTTCACACACAGGCTGTTGAGAGATGCGTTCAGCTAGTTACAGAAGGGTCTTCAGCAGTTTGTGGACACGATACCAGAGACGGATTCATTCGCACCCGATTAGAATGATTATGACTAGAAGATTATGCCAAAATTTAATACCGAGTCACATTATGCTGTCAAAGATTAAATAATAAAATTTGTTCAAGCACTGACGTGAAGTCAGAAGCTTTTGCGCGTATGTTTTATTGTCCATTATTCTTAATTAGACACCCTTAATCGAATTTACCATGGTAAATTATGTTGTCCATTCTCCTGTATTGGACACTCTTAATTCGAATTTACCATGGTAAATTCGAATTAAGTGTCCAATACAGGAGAATGGACAACATAATTTACCACTCTTAATTCGAATTTACCATGGTAAATTCGAATTAAGTGTCCAATACAGGAGAATGGACAACATAATTTACCATGGTAAATACGATTAAGGGTGTCCAATACAGAAGGAAGGACAATAGAACATACGCGCAAAAGCTTCTGACTTCACGACAGTGCTTGAACCAATTTTTTTTTCGTGATTTTTTTGAAATTTTCTAGGGGTGCGGTTCTTAAAAATTTTTTTTTCGTCATTATTTTCAAATTTTCTAGGGGTACGGTTCTAACAAAATTTTAAATACGTCTTTATGATGATTTTCTACTACTAGTTACCAAGCTTCAATTCGATGGAAAATTTATTTTTTGAGTTATCAAGGAAATAATATTCCAGGTGGGTATAACTCGGAAACCGTTGAACCGATTATGCCCAAAAATGAACTCTCCCTTTCGGATACGCAACCTACCCTGAAAATTGCAGGTCCCTATCTCCTTTCGTTCGAAAGTTATCGAGGCAACGGTCACCCATCTACTGAACTCACATAAGAAAGCTCGAATCTCCAACAATATTCAACCGAACGTGTTAAAACTTGAAACTTGGCAGTAGAGTTAGGTTATCAAGGCTTTTGCAAAATTTCAGCAATTTCAAACAAATAGTTATTGATATAAGGAATTTTTTTTTCATTTTTCAATGATTTTCTATATTTTTTTATAAATACTATCCTCTCGAAATTTCGCAAGAATTTTTGCGTTTGCATTCTACAACTAATTACCATGTTTGAATTCAATCGGTTTAGTATTTTTCGAGTTAATGAGGAACAAAAAACAACCAAATTTCAGATGGCTATAACTCTAAAACCGTTTGGCCGATTATGCTCATAAACAAACTGAAATGTCGCGTTCTGGTGCACATCCTAACCTGAAAACTTCAAGCCGCTATCTCATTCCGTTCCCAAGTTATCCTGAGAACAAAAATATTTTTCAATAATTTTTTTAAAACATTCTAGCCTTACGATTCACACAAAATTTCACAAACGTGCCCAGGTTCATATTCTACAACTACTAACCAAGCTTCAATTCGATCGGATTTATATTGGTTGAAAACAAAATTATTACTCGGAAACCACTGGGCCGATTATGCCCATTAACGAACTTGTCCGTCGTATTGGGATGCGCCACCTACCCTGAAAATTTCAAGTCGCTAGCTCTTTTCGTTCTCAAGTTATCGTGGCAACGGCCGGACAGAATCAAATTTGACCTCGAATTCTTCATTGGGGAGTCGAACTAAATCGTTTGATACCATTTTCGTCAAAAAATTCGAAAGTTACAGACATTTGGGCAAAACTATAACGCGATGTTCCCCAGAACATACGCGCAATAATGTGTGAGTTGGAATGGGTGCAAATACCTCCACGCAATGAGCTCTGGGATATTGTATTTTGAAACAGTTTTTTTGCTATTAACACAATATGTGAAGAGTTGCATTACGTAAACTATCCAATTATTGTTTTAAATTGGCAGTGCGGGGCAGTGAAGATTTGGTTCGATATCGTCCATTTTTGGTCTATAATAGATGATCCCCAAAGGCAACTTCTCCGCACTATTACAAAATGATATTAAAAAATGTTTTTCGCCTCTTATAAGTGTAGAAGCTTCAACGAATGAATGTTTAATTAAGCATGGTTCATAGGGTTTGAATGCACACACATTTGTGTCAGAACAAACCTCTATCTACACTGAACTAATATCCAATGTTCTGGGACTATTCAACAAAATGTTGAAAGAGCATGGACATCTAAAATTCACGCAGTTGAAGGTATTCTGTTGGCGTACAAGCCACCCGGCAGCCTTAAAGATTTTTTTCATCACCATAAAACTTATATATCTTCAATTAATCGCCTGCGAACTCTCGTCTACCGCTCCCTAATTATCCGACTAGGGAGTTTTATCGAGTTTCGGGAAAGAGGAATTACCATCTACTTTGCGGCGGCGCTCTTCAAAGCCTAATCTTCGACTTTTTATTTGCCTACGATAGGATACACGAAATGATTCAATTAATTCATTATGTATCAGTTCATTAAGCAGCCCGATGTTGAACAGGATGCCTGAATCGAGCCAGAGCAGGGGAATGGAGTCAGAAAAATTAATTGATGGAAAAGTTTCCGGGGAGTTTGTTCGGTTTGTTTTGGTTTGCGAAGTTGGTAATAGTGTCCGAAGTTCCTCGAAGTAGAAAGTGCCTCTTGGAATGGAATCATTTTTCCACGTCTATTGGAAATTGTTTCTTCATATTGTCGTCTTCTTGCTCTTAATCAGTCTGCTGCGGATGATGCAGCGCTTTTCAGTCGAGTTTCATGGCAACCGTGTTCTTATTTGTCCAAATAATTCCATTTCAGGTTCCTGATGAAAAAATATAACTCTGAGAAGAACACACACGTATATCTTCTGATCAGGATGAAGGTGGATTCAGGAATATACTCAAGGGCGGAAGGACGGGGTGTATATAGGTACATGGTCATTTATGGGGGCCGTTAATTAGAAATGCTACTGCACGGTGGTGAATTTGTCCTTGAATCTGATATGTTAAACATAAAAAAAAATATATAATCTTCGTTTATCAGTCTCAACAAAATTTTCATATTGGTAGGTAATGTTATGATCAAGGGGTTAGATACTCGATATAGAAAAAAATAGCTTAAAAGTTGCATTGAAACCTCGTTCCTCAATTTTTTGAAAGGTTCTGGGGGCGTTGTCAGTTGTGGTAATTTGATTTTTCCGTTCAAGTAACATAATCCGGAGGCTTCGTTTCGATATCTCTAAGCATTGCAGTATTGAATAAATAATAGTTTAAAAAAACTAAAAAAACACGCTTTTATAGCTAACCGAACTAAAAATTAGAAAATACTTTTTAATTTCAGAGAGTTTATAATACAGTAGTAGAAGATCGAACAATCAATTAGAATTTATCACCTCAAAATAAAATTATAATAAAGTTTAAGTTATTAACAAAAGAATTCAATTCAGAGTAAACAGCGTGGGGTGCTTGATAAAGTAAATGTAGCAACCAGTCTATTGGCAACTATCTATGAGAAGAGAGTTATGAAAAGTAGTAAAATGCACCCCACGCTTTTTACTCTGAATTGAATTCTTTTGTTAATAACTTAAACTTTATTATAATTTTATTTTGAGGTGATAAATTCTGATTGATTGTTCGATCTTCTACTACTGTATTATAAACTCTCTGAAATTAAAAATTATTTTCTAATTTTTAGTTCGGTTAGCTATAAAAGCGTGTTTTTTTAGTTTTTTTAAACTATTATTTATTTTTCATTTTTTAGTTCGATTTATCAATTAGTTATTTGTTGACATGTGGTATTGAAATGTCTCACAAATTATTTCGCAATCTCATCATTTCATTCAAAATTTTATTAATCCTGGCGGTCCCAATAAGGATAATGGGAAACTGTTAGAACATGTTAGAACTGTTAGAATATGAGCCCAAAATGATATATCGCATGCGACAAATCGCCTTGCGATAGACAGGCTCCACTCTGTGAGATTTTGTACATGAGATACAGATAGTCCACCGTATTCACAAATCATTCAATCTCCGTTAAGTCCTAACTGAGGTACTCAGTTAAGGATAAATTTGAATCGGAACCTCAGTTACCTAAAGTGAAAATCAACGTGAAACAGGCCAGTTTCACCACCGTTAAATACTTTAACTGAGGTTGCGATTCAAATTTATTCTTAACTGAGGACCTCAGTTAGGACTTAACGGAGATTGAATGCTTTGTGAATACGGCGGAGTATCTGTCTGCGCTTGTCGCTCATGCGATATCGCATCAGTATGAACTGGACCTGAAACATCACGTTGCAAATTGGCGGAGGTGCCCGGTATGAGATAATATGCTATAAATAATAATCAATTTTTGTGGATAATAAGGATAATTGGAAACTGTTATCAAATTATTGCATTGTCATCTGTTCTTGATACGTATGCAAAGTTTCAAATTAATCAGACTTCTGGAAACTGGTGAAAATTAAGTTCAAAGATTCCGTTACATACATAGTCAGATACAACCCAAGCTAATAAAAGCGTGTTAAAAAAAATAGTACCCATCGTTCCATAATGGACCAATATATTGCCAGCATAATCGACTCTGGGATCATTAAACGTTCAAAGTTGATGATTTCAGTGGAGACTATATTTTGTTGTATCTCGCCTGAGATCGTCCTATATCATCATAGTCGAAGTACTCTATGGTTGCTCGCTCGGTCGGACGAAAAATTAATGCTTTTTTTCTCTTCCTACGATTTTTCGGAAATATTTCGTTGCATAAACCTTGTCCTGACAATAGGGGGAATGATCCAATTTGGTGCAGTTGTTTGAAAGTTATGCCACGTCGAAATATCCATAGACCATAGATCGTCTTTTATTTATATAGATTGAACACTTTAAATGGGAATTCTTCCCACACAGTTCCTTCTTTCCCGAGTGCGAAGTGAACGGAAGTAGTTTCGTGCTACGCCCCGATAAGTTTCAGGAGTTCATTATGTATAATTCGAAGTAATTTATAGTTCCGAATTCAATTCTCTAATTCGATAATGTGGAACTACTCTGCGTCGGAGTTACTATTATCAATAATGAAGGTAATATACGATATATTCCACGATCTCTCGAACTTCGAATAGAATATCGTGCCTGAAGATCATTACAGATGTTGATTTAGTATACAACTGGACGAAAAGTTTGATAATCGAAATGCAAAAATTAACATTTCATGGTTATCCTCTTCAGTCAGTATACAATATATGGATGGGATAATTTCAGCTTCTAGCAAACGGTAAGAGATGCAGGATCGGTTGAATTAGAGAAAAGTTGGTATGTTTACTTATACCTTTCAATGAGCTTTTCAGAAATATTTGAAATTCCGCGTAGTTCTGGGTATATCGGGAAAATCTGGAATTCTGCAGAATCGATTGATTTTTTTCTTGGCTCCATTCGGAAATTATTTTTGAATTGAATTGCCAATTTGCATTGCTACTTTTTCTGCTCTATCAAATGGCGTCACAATTTTTTTAATCCGACGTTTCATGTTCGAGGGGCATTCATCTTACTTTTTAATACGGCCTTGTTATTGATAATATTATAATATTCAATGTATTTTTCATTATAAATTTGATGGTATCACTCTTTTTATATATTTTCCAATATTTTTTTTATTATAATTTTTTTTAGTATCATTTCGCCCAAATCTCTGTAATTTCTCAATGTTCTGCCAAAAAATATTTCAAACGATTAGGTTCGGCTCACTGATGAAGAATCGAGGTGATAACTGATTCGGTCCGGCCGCCCACCCGTTGCAAAGATAACTTTCGAATGGAAAGAGATAGCGTAATAGTTAAGTGCATTGTGCCGAACTACAAAAAAAATTCATGAAAAAAAAAATTCACTTTTCTTCACAAATTTTATATTTCAGAAAGTATCTGTCAGATTCCTCAGAATTTCGGCACAAATCTTCAAGCAGCCAATTTAGAAAATTTAGTGAATTGATATTAGAACATACTTGCAAAAGCTCGTGACTTCACGTCAGTGCTAGACGACTTTTCACTTTGGCTACTGTCCATTAACCTCATTTTTCAAAAAAAAGCTGTAGGAAATTGTCCTACAGAATATGATGAAAATTTTCATTCTGATGAACTGATGCAGAAGTTAAGTTGCACCAATATTCGTAGGAGGAGCTAACGTGTATTTAGTTTTCGTAAACGTAGTTTCAGATTAATTGAAATTTTCTGACTACATTAAATACCCGTAGGTTAATCCTGAACAATAACAGAAATATTTTCTCGTCTGTGCGGAACAGCTACAGGGAAACCGTCCTGCATATTATCATGACAATTTTCATTTCGATTCACTCATGCAGCATATTTATCATATATTGGCAGAATATAAGTTTTCCTGTACTCATTATCATCATTGGAGTAACTAACACCCAGTTATTCTTTATGTACAGTTTACGATTAATTGTTATTTGATGAGTATATTAAATACTCACAGGGTAATGCTCACAATACTAGAAATATGTTGTAGTCGAAACTCCTGGATCGAAAACGTGCTGCATATTATATTCACGACAATCCTCATTTCGATTCAGTAATGAAGGATTTCTCAGAACTGCGAAAATTAAATGTTCCTCTTTCTCAGAGAAATAGGTTACATCCAGTAAATATGCGGATCCCAATTTCAAGAGAACAAATTTGTTCTGTGAATTTTCCTCTTCATGAGAATTGTAAATATTTACACACATCTCATAATGCATATTCGTTCTCCATAAAAAATTCAATTTCAGACAATAAAGGAAAACGTGCTCATCGTTGACATATTACGAAGAATACTCGAAGTGCAAAAGTATGGAAGAAACGAAATTCTGCACGGTGATATCGTTGAACATTTTTCTCTGGGGATTCATTTTCCGCGACTGCAAAGGCTCCCTTATTTGATAAGTAGTCTCTCGAATGGACAGGATATGTTTGGAGCTGGACTTTTAGACTTGGTGTTTGTGGAATATCTTTGTACTTGACAAAAGTATTGAATGGTATATTCTAAAACAAGTTGCAGAATGGGCTGATATTCAAACATGAATGCGAAATTCGTACGCATGAGTGTTGGAATTGCCTTCTGCAACGAGTATTAGACGATATTTTCTCTAATTCAAGCAAGTTTTGTAAAATACTGTTGAAATTTAATGAAAAATTAGGATTATACATCCTAGTGACTTTTGTATTGTATCTTGGCAGTTGGCGTCACTGTTACGAAAGTGACAGATCACGGGATTTGAATGGTACGTAGAGCATGGAGATCAGATTTAACAGTTTCCTAATATCATGAATGATTCAAAAATAGCAAGAAATTAATCTCTAGTACCTTATTTTTCGATGAAAATAAAACCTTTCCTCTCAACAATTAATTCATCTTATCCAGATTATCTTATATTGACAATAATTGACGTGTGTTGAAATTTGATAGGATCGAATGTCAGTGCTGAATACCACAAAACGAAAAATATAACTAGAAACAATGCGGGAATGAGTTCATTCCAGCAGTGTTTTTAGTGCTGGAATTAACTCATTACGATACTGAAATACAGAGTAGTATATTCTAAAACAAGTTGCAGAATGGGCTCCTATTAAAACACGAATGCGAAATGAGTGTTGGAATTGCCTTCTCCAACGAGTATTAGCCGATATTTTCTCTATTTCAGTAAAGTTTTGTTAATCACTGACGACATTTAATGAAAAATTCGGATTATTCATCCTAGTGACTTTTGTTTTGTATTTTGGCAGTTGGTGTGACTGTTACTAAAGTTGACAGATTACTGAATTTGAATTTGAATCGTACGTAGGGCACGGAGATCAGATTCAAAACAGTTTCCTAATACTATGAATGACTCAAAATTAGCGATAAGGAAATCTCTAGTATAGGTACCTTATTTCTCAATGAAAATTAAGCCTTTCCTCAACAATTATTTCACTATATCCAGATTATATTGTATTGTCAATTGACGTGTGTTGAAATTTGACAGGATCGAATGTCAGTGCTGACTACCACAACACGAAAAATATAGCTAGAAACAATGCGGAAATGAGTTCATTCCAGCACTGTTTTCAAAGCTGGAATGGACTCATTACGATACTGAAATAGAGAAATTCTTATTTCGATATTATTCATGTTGTGGCGAATTTTACTGCTATTCACATGAGGGGGCGTAAAAGTAGGGCGGAACGAAAGCCAGTTATTCAAGTACCCAAATTTGGATAGGAAAGGTGGCACTTCGTCTCTGGACATAATTCGCCGCGTCCGCGTGTGTTGCCCGGTCTCCTATTGAGTCGCCCTTCACGACAGTCAACGAGACTGAAGGTTAACCGCCGTATTCACAAAGCATTAAACCTGAGTCCTAACCGAGGTTGTCAGTTAAGGATACATTTGAATCGCAAACCTCAGTTAACGTATTCAACGGTGGTGAAATAGGCCTGTTTAAAGATAATTTTCACGTTAACTGAGGTTGCGATTCAAATTTATCCTTAACTGAGGACCTCAGTTAGGTCTGTATTGGACACTCTTAATCGAAATTAACATGGTAAATTCGATTAAGAGTGTCCGATACAGGAGAAGGGATAATAGAACATACGTGCAAAAGCTCCTGACTTCACTTCAGTCAATTTCTTTTTTGTGATTTTTTTATAATTTTCTAAGGGTACGGTTCTCACAAAATTTCACATACGCCCATATGTCGATATTCTACAACTAGTAACTAAGCTTCAATCGATCGAGTCTATTTTTTTGAGTTAACGAGGAAATTATATTCCAGGTGGGCCAGAAAAACGAACAAATTAAAAATTGGTTCAAGCACTGACGTGAAGTCAGAAGCTTTTGCGCGTATGTTCTATTGTCCATTCTTCTGTATTGGACACCCTTAATCGAATTTACCATGGTAAATTATGTTGTCCATTCACCTGTATTGGACACTTAATTCGAATTTACCATGGTGAATTCGAATTAAGTGTCCAATACAGGAGAATGGATTAAGGGTGTCCAATACAAAGGAATGGACAATGGAACATACGCGCAAAAGCTTCTGACTTCACGTCAGTGCTTGAACCAATTTTTTTTTTCGTGATTTTTTTGAAATTTTCTAGGGGTGCGGTTCTTAAAAATTTTTTTTTTCGTAATTTTTTTCAAATTTTCTAGGGGTACGGTTCTTACAAAATTTCAAACACGTCTTTATGATGATTTTTTTACTACTAGTTACCAAGCTTCAATTCGATCGAATATTTATTTTTTGAGTTATCAAGGAAATAATATTCCAGGTGGGTATAACTCGGAAACCGTTAGATCGATTATGCCCAAAAACGAACTCAACTCTCCCTTTCGGATACGCAACCTTCCCTGAAAATTGCAAGTCCCTATCTCCTTTCGTTCGAAAGTTATCGAGGCAACGGTCACCCATCTACTGAACTCACACAAGGATGCTCGAATCTCCAACAATATTCAACCGATTAAATAGAGGGATGTAATTAAAACACACTATCTTTGTAAATAAATTTTTATAATCTTTGGCGATCGATTTCGGTAATTACCATCTTCAGGCCAGCTGAAAATATACAATGATATATACGTATTCTGTTCTGGTTTTGTTTTGATAGAATAAATTGATGTTTACAAACTTTTGAGGTTAACTAAGAGTGTGCAACTTACTGTCTACTGAATTAAAATGGATATGAATGTATTATATATTTGTGTACTTCTCAACTCTATTAATGGTCTATTTTTTATTATATATTCGATATATTATATTGTAATTAAGTGGAGAGTCTTGGGGTGTTTACTTGTTGGAATGTCATTCAATTGTGGGAGAGGTGAAAAGCGAATGTGAATACTGTCAAATTTTTTGATATTATTTCGGTGGCAGGAAAGTCTGTGAACTTCTGTTCTTTTTATGTATCAATGAGCTTGAAATGTTCCTTCCATTAAATTCTATGTTATCATTTAATAGAAATGGATCATCTCTATTTTTGTGTATCTCAAGTTGTTCGAGTAATACCATTTTATAATAATTATCCTCTTTGTGTAGTACTTTTAAGTTGTCAAATGTAATATTATGCTTAGTGTCGTCTATATGTGATCCTAGAGCGGATCGGGGTTGATTTTTCTTGTGTTCCTTAAATCTCTTTTCTACATTTCGAGTGGTCATTCCTATGTAATATGAAGGGCAATTCGTACAAGTTATTTCATAAATTCCGCTGAGCTGTTCCCGTTTGTATTTTGTTTTATTATTGACTAATATATCTGCTAGAGTTTTATGTCGTTTATTTGTTAAAGTATAATTGTAGTCTTTCAAAGTTGTATCCATTTTTTCATTGAGTTCTTTATAATATGGCGTCGATACAAAATGTTTTTCAACTGATGTGTGGGGGTAGATTTTATTCATTATCATCTTTCTTTTCATTGAAACAAAAATTTCATCTATGAATTGTTTCGGATATTGATTGTTTCGTCCTATCTGATATATAATGTCCATTTCTTTTTTATAGTTTTCTTGGGATAGTGGGACGTTTAGCAGTCTGTGGAACAAAAATCTAAAAGCGGCTCTTTTCATAGTGGGTGAAAAAATTTATTAACAAATTGTTCAACAAAAAACTAAAATATAGATCAAATTATTCCGTAAAAGATTCAACAGAACTTATTAAACATTTACAATCTCTCGAACTTGAACCGAATAAAACTTATAAGATCATATCATTTGACATAATAAACCTCTATACTAACATTCCCATAGACGAGTCCCTCTCATTAATAAAAGAACAATTAATGAAATACGCCCATAATGATGAATTAAATTTAGATGATGCAGACATAGAAAACATAATGAAACTTAGTCAACTAATAACAGAACAAAACTTCTTCATATTTGACGAAATAATATACCTAATGAAAGACGGTTTACCAATGGGCTCACCATCTAGCGGACTAATAGCAGACGTATATGTAGATCATGTAGAAGAACAGATAATGCTCCTACCTTGTAATACTCATATTGTAACCTGGAAAAGATTTGTAGATGACATCTTTTGTCTATGGTCAGGAACAGACAAAGAACTAGAAAACTTTCTTACAGATATTAATTCAAGATTCAAGATTAAATTCACAATAGAGCATTCGATATCAAACTCCTTAAACTTCTTAGATTTAAATATAACAATGAATAGAGATAATCAATTTTCCTTCAACATCTACAGAAAACCAACACAAACAGAATCAATTATACCATTTAGCTCCTTTGATGCACCCACTATGAAAAGAGCCGCTTTTAGATTTTTGTTCCACAGACTGCTAAACGTCCCACTATCCCAAGAAAACTATAAAAAAGAAATGGACATTATATATCAGATAGGACGAAACAATCAATATCCGAAACAATTCATAGATGAAATTTTTGTTTCAATGAAAAGAAAGATGATAATGAATAAAATCTACCCCCACACATCAGTTGAAAAACATTTTGTATCGACGCCATATTATAAAGAACTCAATGAAAAAATGGATACAACTTTGAAAGACTACAATTATACTTTAACAAATAAACGACATAAAACTCTAGCAGATATATTAGTCAATAATAAAACAAAATACAAACGGGAACAGCTCAGCGGAATTTATGAAATAACTTGTACGAATTGCCCTTCATATTACATAGGAATGACCACTCGAAATGTAGAAAAGAGATTTAAGGAACACAAGAAAAATCAACCCCGATCCGCTCTAGGATCACATATAGACGACACTAAGCATAATATTACATTTGACAACTTAAAAGTACTACACAAAGAGGATAATTATTATAAAATGGTATTACTCGAACAACTTGAGATACACAAAAATAGAGATGATCCATTTCTATTAAATGATAACATAGAATTTAATGGAAGGAACATTTTCAAGCTCATTGATACATAAAAAGAACAGAAGTTCACAGACTTTCCTGCCACCGAAATAATATCAAAAAATTTGACAGTATTCACATTCGCTTTTCACCTCTCCCACAATTGAATGACATTCCAACAAGTAAACACCCCAAGACTCTCCACTTAATTACAATATAATATATCGAATAAATAATAAAAAATAGACCATTAATAGAGTTGAGAAGTACACAAATATATAATACATTCATATCCATTTTAATTCAGTAGACAGTAAGTTGCACACTCTTAGTTAACCTCAAAAGTTTGTAAACATCAATTTATTCTATCAAAACAAAACCAGAACAGAATACGTATATATCATTGTATATTTTCAGCTGGCCTGAAGATGGTAATTACCGAAATCGATCGCCAAAGATTATAAAAATGTATTTACAAAGATAGTGTGTTTTAATTACATCCCTCTATTTAATCATAGGACATACTATGGAAGAATTTATTTCTAAAATATTCTACCGATCGTGTTAAAACTTGAAATTTGGCAGTAGAGTTAGGTTATGAAGGCTCTTGCAAAATTTCAGCATTTTCAAACGAATAGTTACTGATATATAGAATTTTTTTTCCAATTTTCAATGATTTTTTTTTATAATTTTGCACAAAAACTATCCTCACGCAATTTTGCAAGAATTTTCGCGTTGGCTTTCTACAACTAATTACCATGTTTGAATTCAATCGGTTTAGTATTTTTCGAGTTAATGAGGAACAAAAAACAACCAAATTTCAGATGGCTATAACTCTGAAACCGTTTGGCCGATTATGCTCATAAACAAACTGAAATGTCGCGTTCTGGTGCACATCCTAACCTGAAAACTTTAAGCTGCTATCTCTTTCCGTTCTCAAGTTATCGTGACAACAAAAATATTTTTTAATAATTTTTTTAAAATTTTCCAGCATACGATTCGCACAAAATCATGCTTAGGTTCATATTCTACAACTACTCACCAAGTTTGAATTCGATCGGATTTACATTGGTAGAAAACAAAATTATTACTCGGAAACCACTGGGCTGATTATGCCCATTAACGAACTTGTCCTTTGTATCGAGACGCGCCACCCACCCTGAAAATTTCAAGTCGATAGCTCTTTTCGTTCTCAAGTTATCGTGGCAACGGCCAGACGGCCGACCGGACAGAATCAAATTTGACCTTCATTGGGGAGTCTAACTAAATCGTTTGAGACTATTTACGCCAAAAAATTCGAAAGATACAGACATCTGGGCAAAACTATTACGCGAAGTTCCCCAGAACATACGCGCAAAAATGATACATAACCTTTCAAAAGTCCCCTCTCAAAAATATACTGCTCTGTAGCTGTATGGATCTTTTGAAGAAGAATCGCCTCCGCTAGTTTTAAAAGATATTCACTCTTGTTCTTAGAAATTCCTTCAATATTTGATTTCAAAAAGGAAAATGTCGGAGCTCATAAGGCCAGGAAGGTCTAATTCAAAACCAGGTCTGGCCAATCCAAACGATGATTATTCATAACTTCAGATGTTCGAAGACCGCTACAGGACCCTAAAGTCCTGTCATCTCCCATAGATACATGCTGCACTCTCTATTGTGTGTCGGACTAATGCTATCTAATATATAATTTGTTTTTCAATAACTTGTTTCAAATTTTCTAGAAATACGATCTTCACGAAATATTGTAAAAAATTTTGCGTTGGCATTCTAGAACTGATTACCATATTTGAATTGAATCGACGTTGTGTTTTTGGGTTATTGAAGAAATAATAACCAAATTTCAGATTGATATAACTCCAAAACCTTTTGACCGATTATGATAATTAACGATTTTAAATGTCGCCTTCAGATGCGCAATCTACCCTGCTAACTGCAAGTCGCTATTTCTTTCCGTTCTCAAGTTATCGGGAGATACATAATATTTTTTCGTAATTTTTTGAAATTTTCTTGGGGTACAGTTCTCACAAAATTTTACACACGTTTTCTAGTCGATATTCTACAACTACATAGTTAGCAAGCTTTAATCGAGATCCGCAACCTACCCTGAAAACTAACCCTATCTCCTTTCGTTCGAGTGTTATCGAGGCAACGGTCACCCATCCAGATACTGAACTAACACAAGGCTGCTCAGATCTCCAACAATACAGATCCGATCGTGTTCAAGCTTGGAACTTGGTAGAAGAATAAGGTTCTGAAGGCTCTCGAAACATTTCAGCGATGTCGGACGAATAGTTTCTGATATACAGGGTGATTCAAAACTCAGGGAGAAAAATTAAGGTTGATATCAGAATTAAAAGTTTCTGCATGTCATCAATTTTCAACTTCAATACATAATCTAAAAATTCAAAAATAAATAAATCAAATGTTCAAAAATATCACCATTAGCATCGAACAGGCTTGACAACGCAAAATGGGGGAAACGTATACTTATTGCATGTTTTGCCTATTTCGACTGGCATTAATAATTCGTTCCATTAATTGTTCTTGATTATTTAATTCAATTCATGTATTAAATGCTTTACACAAATTTCAGTCGTTTTTATACAAGTCATAAAATATGTATAAAATAGTAGTGATTTAACACAAATTTCATCAGCAAGGAACATTTACACAGCAATGTACAAATATCATGTAAAATAACCCACACAAATTAATACAATAATATAATATCACCTACAATCACAAAATATCGCAATCCACAACACATATTAGATTATCCGCCGTATTCACAAAGCATTCAATCTCCGTTAAGTCCTAACTGAGGTTCTCAGTTAAGGATGAACTGGGGATAATAAGGGACAATAAGGGGTAAAGGTGGTAAAACAGGCCTGTTTCACCACCGTTAAATACGTTAACTGAGGTTGCGATTCATATTTTTCCTTAACTGAGGACCTCAGTTAGGACTTAATGGAGATTCAAACACTTAACAATGCTTTGGGAATACGGCGGAATATCATATTCTTAAATATCACACGAAATTTCCTATAAAACTGTATCTCTTACTAAACTGTCTCACTCACACGAAATGTAGTATTTAAATATTCGTTTGTACTATAGAATGTATTATTGAGAAGGTGATCCTTAAGTGCTATAAAAAAGTGTTTGTCGTCTAGGACTTTCACACTTCTAAGGCAGTATATTATAAAATAGAGGTCCATAATAGTTCACTCCAAATCTACTATGGCTGAGTCGTGATCTCTGTGAATTTATATGCAAATTTTGCCTGCTATTGTGATCATGGATTTCGTAATTTTTCGCATAAGAGCCGATGTTCTCTCTGACATGCTTCAGGTGTGTATAGACATACAAAGATGGCAAAGTAAAATGTTTATTTTCACTGAACACCCCCGCAACATCTTCCCTATATCCCATCCTTTACATGACACGTAGCACCCTGCGCTGCAATCCAAAAATCCTATCAGCATGAGGAGAGTGACCCCATGCTAGTATTCCATACTTACAGTGGGAAAGAAATATGGAGTGGTAAGCTGTCAAGATTGACTGCCTCGAAAGCTCACTGCTCAGTGATCTTATGACAAAAATGTTTCTTGTAAGCTTCGTAGCTAGATGCTCCCATGACAGTATGGGATCAACACAAAAACAAAAAATTTTGTAATTTCCTGCTTTCTTGTGACTGAAGCATATTGTTTCAGTTATGTTTTCGTTTAGACTAAGAGTTTATGAGCTTAGCACTGATTTCATGGAAATTGTTATACCTTAATTTGGAAACAAGATGCACGTGGGACATGCAATCGAATGCTTTAGTAAGGTCACAGAAAACAGCGCCAACAATTTCCTCATTTCCAGTGCCCTGTATAATCTTATTTATTATTGGTGGATCTTTTTGCTCTGAAACCGAACTGGCCAAAATGAAACAAATTATTCGATTCATAAAATCCCACAATCTGATTTCAACAAACATTCTCTATTGATGTATGGGGCGGAGTCTTTATCGGAAGATTACTTCTAATTCAAGTTCTTCCTAATCCTTTGAATGTCGATGCCTACCTGCAATCGTTAGAAGACGATCTCGCAAATTTGCTAGAAGATTTTTCTGTGCATTTGGTATACAATCGTATGTGGTATCAGTACGACGGAGCATCACCGCATGTTGTACGAAATGTTGTCACCTGGTTAAACCAAACTTTTAATAGGAGATAGATTGGTCGGCGTGGTGCTATGGCCTGCAAGATCACCTGACTTGAATGCTTTGGATTATTCTGCACGGGGCGTGTAATACAACTTGTTTAAGCAGTGGAAATTAATAATAAAGAACAATTAATGGAACGAATTATTAATGCAATTGAATCCTCTCAGAATAGGCACACCATGCCATTAGTATACGATTCCCTCATTTTGAGTTGCCAAGCCTGTATCCATGCTAATGGTCATATTTTTGAACAATTGATTTATTTATTTTTGAATTTTTATATTATATATTAAAGTTCAAAATTGTTGACATGCAGAAACTCTGAAGTCTGATATTTCGGAAACAAGGCCAAAAATTGTATTCTACATTTTTTATCGAGAATACTAGCTTGTATACGTACCTTAATTTTTCGCCTCGTTCTGAATCACCCATAGACATAAAATAACATGGACTGGTTGTGAGAAAGAGGCCATTGATATCAGCATTGAAAAAAGACAGAATAGTTGTAGGCAAACCATAGTATAAGAATATATTCATATAATTTGGCAATTGGCAAAATCACAGAATACGAAACATTGGTTTCCTTCATCCTTTGACATTTCTTGTATACTGTATTCTTTGGTTTCATGTATTGTGTATGTGTTTTGGTGATTTGTAGACAGAATAGTTAAAGGCAAAATTTTTTCATTTAAATCCGAGACTCGTTTCTGAATATTCTGATACTTATAATCTGAAAATATGTCTCATATATTTCCTTACTGTAATTCATTAAGCTTTTTCGATACTCATTCAAAATAATCAATATTTCTATTAAAAAAATCGGGATTTTCCAATATACCCCAATTTCCAATTTGTGTAATTGCCCATGGTATAAAAAGACCGTTGTTTTTATACCATTATTTGCCTTTACTTATTCTATCCTTCATAACATCTCTCTTTCTAATGTATTCCGCAACGAACTGTGTGATAAAGTTACGTGAGGGCCAGTCCATGTAATTCTATGTCTATGGAATCACCCTGTATAGAATATACCCCAATTTTCAATTTGTGTAATTGCCCATGGTATAAAAAGACCGTTGTTTTTATACCATTATTTGCCTTTACTTGTTCTATCCTTCATAACATCTCTCTTTCTAATGTATTCCGCGACGAACTGTGTGATAAAGTTACGTGAGGGCCAGTCCATGTTATTCTATGTCTATGGAATCACCCTGTATGGAATTTTTTCAATGATTTTCAATGATTTTTTAAAAATTTCCAGTGATACGATCCTCATTTTACAACTAATAACCATGTTTGAATTGGATCGGTATTGTATTTTTCGAGTGATTGAGGAAATAACAACCTAATTTCAGATAGGTATAACTCCAAAATCGTTTGGCCGATTATGCCCATAAAAAATCTAAAATGTCTCATATAGATGCACAACCTAACCTAAAATTTTCAGGTCACTATCGCTTTCTGTTCTCATGTTATCGTAAGATAAATAATATTTTTTATTAATTTTTTTGAAATTTTCTGGTAATACGATTCTCACGAAATCCCACGAACGAAATGAGGTTTGTATTCTACAACTGTGCACCATGTTTCAATTCAATCGGATTTGTATTGGTTGAAATTATCAATTATTACTTGGAAACTAGTGGGCTGATTATGCCCATTAACGAACTTGTCCGTCGTATTGGGATGCGCCACCTACCCTGAAAATTTTAAGTCGCTATCTCTTTCCATTCTCAAGTAATCGTGGCAACGAACGGCCGGACAGAATCAAAGTTGACCTAGAATTCTTCATCAGGTAGTCGAACCCAATCGTATAGTACCATTTTTGGCAACAAATTCGAAAATTACAGACATTTGGGCAAAATGATAACGCGATGTTCTCCAGAACATACGCGCAAAAAGGGTAGATACAAAACCCCGCCAATGACCAAATCATCTTCAGCAACAAAAGGTCTATCTACTTACACTCGGAGCATAGTTTTCACAACTCGAAATATCTAAGGAAAGTATCATCGAAATGTCCAGAGGAGTGCAATCATAGCAGATTGTCAATTTATTCCTGATATTTGAGTAGGTAGTGGATTACGAGAAAATTATTTTAATAGTTCAAAACATATTAACAAAATACTATCCTCTTTTCATAATTTAAAATTTAATAGTTCATACCACTAACACATTCTTTTCTGTATTATGAACCTTAACTCAAGAAAAAATGATTGATACACAAATGTAGATCCATATTTCAGTATTTTTTTGCTAGCAACATCATGAAAATACTGTATATAGGAACATGTCTCACTACTCAGGGACGTTAAAGGTTATATTTTCCTCAGTGGTCAACGAACAGTAATTTCTTTTGATGATTCCATTATGTTCTTCTTTCCTATTGTCTCCATAAGCTACATCAAAACAGTCTATGAACTATGAATTGACAATCTCTAATAGCTAGAAAAGATGAAATTTATGAATAGTGATCACAGACAGATTCTGTGTTCACATCCTGTTAATACATAGAACTTACGATGTATTATTGAAACTTTGAAACATCATAGTATCAGCTTGATAGAGTTGAAAATGATAACAATGGATTTTTATGATGAAACTGCATTTAAAAAAAAATTGAATTCAAAAGTTGTAATGTAAAAAAAAATATTTTTTTCCGTTACTCCAAAACTATTAGACCGATTTTGCCCAATAACGAACTTTTCCGAGATATTTATACCTCAAACCTACTATGAAAATTTCAACTGTCTAGCTCATTCCGTTCGAGAGTTATCGTTTTAACTACTGGACGGACAGCCGGACAGAATCGATTTCGAACACGTATTCTTGATCAGTGAGTCGCACCAAATCGTTTAAGACCATTTTCAGCCAAAAATTCGAAAATTACAGACATTTGGGCAAATTGATCAGCACTCTGCTCTGAGGTACAAGAGCGCCAAAAATAGGGTTCTAATTTGAAAAACCGAAGTTATAGCCAATTTTTGGCGCTCTAGTTCCTCGGAACTGAGTGCTTATCAATTTGCCCAAATGTCTGTAATTTTGGAATATTTCGATGAAAATGGTCTTAAACGATTTGGTTCGACTCATTGATCAAGAATCCGTGGTCGGAATTCATTCTGTCCGGCCGGTCCGGCCGGCCGGCCGTAAGCACGATAACTCTCGAACGGAATGAGCTAGAGAGTTGAAATTTTCAGAGTAGGTTTGGGGGATGAATATCTCGGCTAAGTTCGTTATTGGGCAAAATCGGACAGATGGTTTCGGAGTAACAAAAAAAAAATTTTTTTTTACGGAACAAATTCCAAATCAAATTTTTTTTAATAAGCAGTTTTATCATAAGAATCCATTCATATCCTTTTCAACTCTAACAAGCTAATACTTTCGGAGATATGATTTTTCAAAATTTCAATAATAAATCGTATTTCAACGTTGTCACAGAATGATATTATTCTATGTATGAATATGAATTGTCATAATGTCAAATGATGTTCCTGAGACATTATCTAATCAGTCGAAGAATTGTGAGCGAAGTGAGAAAAATCTCAGTTGTTTGCTCCCAAATTAGTTTTTCTCAGAAAATTCTTACATTTCGGAACTGAACATGAAGTAAGAGATCTGAGAGTAGTGAGACTGCTTTTCATCCATAGACAAAGATATAACTCTCGAACGGAATGAGGTAGGCCGTTGAAATTTTCAGAGTAGTTTAGGGAGATGAATATCTCGGTTAAGTTCGTTATTGGGCAAAATTGGCCAGATTCAATTTGATTTCTTCCATGGTGCTTTTCTCATTCTCATGATTGCTCATTTAATCTTGATAAATAAACTATTATTTGATTCCTTTAGGATGCAGTTCTATTATATGAATACATTGATATAATTCCCAACTCTGAGAAACCAATACTTTCGGAGATATAATTTGTCTGTTTGAACTAGAGCGCCAGAAAGCTCCTGTCCACAGGGCTTGAACCCATTTTGATCACAATTCTTGACACAAAATTTGAAACACCTTATGATGATATTTCTGAAATTCAAAAGATGAATGACTATTCCACATTCTTCCTCTTCGATGCTGTAAAAACGGTTCATGCTTAGGATGTTTAAAATAAGAATAATGAACATTACTGACTAAACATATTTGGCTTTTTTTCGATAATTTGAAAACTATTCGAATGAATACAATGGTTTCAACAGAAATGTATTCAGAATTGAATACTTGATCATACCAGGAATGCAAAACTTGAAAAAAAATTTTTCATCAAATTTATTTTCACTCCCTATATAACCGGACGTGCAAGGGCTTCGAAAATATTTCAGTTCTGTAGAGAATTTTAAGCAATATCATAATTCCAATTTACAGATTTCAAATATGTACAGTTCTCCAGAAACGTCTAATAGGCACTCGAAATTGGGACACCCTGTAAAATGGGGGTTGTAGGCTTTATGGGGGTGGTATGTTACAGATTTCTCAATTTTCCTGTGTTTTGTGCGCTTATTCCAGTCTGCATACTATATTTCTGCTCTCTAGGACTTCGAGAAGTATCCTAGAGGTTTCAGTTAGTCAGTCTGTATTTTTATTATTATTTAATAGAACGGAGTCGTGAGGCTTTTAGAACTGTGGGGCCTTTAGAACTGCGACCGATGCAATATGTTGCTCTATAACCCTATACTTATTCAATCCAAAGGATATTGTCAATGGTGTTAACATAATTGACGATGTCCAGAAGGAGCCTCACGTCGTGAGGTTTTAGAACTGGCTGACGTATATGTTGTAAAATTCTTAAAGCGATTTGCATTGACACGAACGAAGTACTCGAATAGAGTTTACCGACTCTGTCAAAAACCACTCTCAGAGCTACCTCAATGGAAAAGGATTCTCCCCTCCCTTTTTAGTTTTTCATTTGATTTCGAGGCGGAGTGTAGAAGATATAGGTAATAAATAATTCCCTCAGTTTATAATCTGCTGTCCATAATATCCAATAAGGCACCAAATTTGCATTTTACCAGCCATCTCTTTAGAAAGGTATTGTTTCAAAACAGATAAACATAACCTAATATTTTGAATTGCTCTGTCCCTGGCTCGAGCTTTAAAATGCCAGCGAAAATAACTGCCCTGAGAGCAAACATATTTGCACTGATTTGTTAATGGAATATGAATTTTTTTTCGATCTCAACTGTCCAATGGAAAACGAAAATATGACTTCGAGTGCTCCGAGCGTGTCAATGTAAATTGCTATCAGACTGGCCAGCTCTGGGCATTTGCAAACTATGTGTGCTGGCAGTGCCCGGTCAGCAGTCCCGCCATTACTTGAAGCTCAGCTCATGACAGCTGTAGGAGCTTTCTGGTATAGGATGGGTAGAAATCCACGAATATTCTTGCCTGTGTAAGTCCCGTATCATTTCTCCATAGAGCTGTTCTGATATTTAGCTCCCATCATTGGACTGCTGCTCTGTGGTGTTCTTTTCCAAGCCCATAGAGGGTTCTGGTTCAGCAAGTGTTTCCTTGGAGGCCCTTTTCAAGATGAAGTAATTCAGTGGCAAAATCGACGTATTTCAGGTATTAATATAGTAAGCTAGAGTATGAAAGACAAACGAAACTTCGTGTGTTTTATGAGACATCAGATTAACCTTGTCCTGAGAAAGTTGGCTCTCTAACGTTAACTAGGCGGAAACTATGAGAGTGTCGAAATACGTCGAAATGCTTCGTGAAAAGGTAAGTAGTGACATGCTATTTTTAGATTGTCTTGGAGGTGGCACTGCCGGGCTTGCAGATCACAGCTCTAGAATAATAAAATCATAGCTATAATTTCGGCTAAATACTCAACAAAGCCACACGAACAAAACAGTCTATCAAGGGCCATCAAAAAGAAATTCGCGATGGAATACGAGTTATATGTTTACCCGAAGGCCCGACCGCTTTTTCGAGACGTTTTTCCCGCTACATTTTCGTTTCATATTTTAACGACGAGCGCAAACAAGAACAATTGGATTTCCCGCTTTTCGCAGAAAAAGCAAATATTTATTCTCGTGCTCTCCTACGAGTCGATTCTTTTCCGCTACCCGAGGAGAATCGATGGAATCGGAACGGGGAGCGAAATTAAAGGAACTGTGCTTTTATTGCTTCGTAAAAGCGCATTCCGGCAGACGAAGTAGGTATGCAAGTTCTTCAGTGAATGACGTGAGGTGGGTGCTTTTGCACGGTTGGCTTTACACGAACTGCCCTTTGTGAAGGGTAGTTGGGGAAGTTAGTCGGAATGGAAGAAATGTTCACATCAACGGAGGTTTTTCAAACCTGATGATAAAGTAAATTTAGCTTGGTTGCCGGAATTTGATACTTTTTTTGAGATTTGTAAATTTGGTGTATTTCTACTAGAATTCAACAGAAAAGAGCGAATATCATTCTTGTTTTTCGCGTTTGTACCAGGATATATCAGTTTGTCCCAATCTCTGTATTCTAAATTTTTAGCCAGAAATGAGTTTGAACGAATATGAAAATAGTACAAAAATTACTGTTTCAATAAAGCAAAAGTTTTCCAAGGAAAAATTATATGTGATTTACACTTATAAATTGAATATTCTTACGCGTTTCATCGACACAGTGATTATATTCACATAATAAATTCTTAACAATGAATGATCTCTCTATATATTACAATCTATGACCTGGACATGAAGTGTTTAGGTTCTTCTTCTTCTTACGACCTATTTAAAACACAATTCTCAAACTTCTCATTGTTGCGTCCCATCGACACTGACATTTTTGTTATATTATTATTTCAAATCAATACAATCTTTGGGTAAAAAGGGATCTATTTGAAAGTAACCGATCATGCTGGTTCATTTCCTGACCCAAGTGTATTAGACAGTTGTTAATAAATCAACAAGTCCAGAGCGTTCCTGCCAATAGGGTACTTCATAATGGAGGACCCTATTGGCAGGAACGCTCTGGACTTGTTGATTTATTATCAACGGTATCGCCATTTTTCATTATTAGTTTCGGAGTCTATATCAGACTCCTTCTTCAGACGCTTAACGAAAAAATCTTCAGAACTATTTTGTTGATTGTTATTCTGAGATTCAACAAAATAGTTCTGAAGGTTTTTTCGTTAAGCGCCTGAAGAAGGAGTCTGATATAGACTCCGAAACGTTAAGATATAGTTGTTTCTTCGTTGATGTTGTTTCGTTGTTATTTGTTAGGCAACATTGTTCAATTGATTGCTTCTGACAAATATCTTATGTTTCTTACGCAGAAGCAAATCACAAAATAATAAATTTTTTATTTTATAGATATTTTTCAGATTTTGGGAGAGAAAACCCAGAAAGAAACCATTCAATGATGAATATACCTCCCAGAGTATCCTTTAATGATTACTTGTATGTTACAATCGATGAATATTTCTTTCTTGCAATTTATTGTGTTGTATTTGGCTTTCGGCGTGTACCTTCTACCTATTTAAAGCCTGGTCCATCCGCTATATTTTAAACAACCTTTTGTCGGCGCAGTCTTAAGACGGAATGAAAACGTAGCAATTTTTAGTGCATCTACATGATGTAGAGATATCTGTATATTTCGCACAGTTCTAGTGATATCGTCATGGAGCAGGTACTACTGTTATCAATTTTTGCATGCTGTTACCATAGTTACCGTCTACATGCAGCAACAAATTCGCGCAGTTCACGGCTATCTATGCTCTCTAGCTCAGTTATCGCTGCAACTGCAACGTCTCCGCGCCGTTTTCAAAACTGCGCAATTTTCCTATCTACACGCAACGGTTTACCTGCTACGTGTTGAACTGTGCAGGCAAAAGGTTGTGCAAAACGTAGCGTATGGACTGGCCTTAAAATGATATTTAATGTGTGAAAAGTTTAAAATTGTATGTTTTGTTACATTAATTAATATTTGTACCAGTTTTCAATAAAAATGTCAACTTGACATCCGCTTAATGGTTACGTTTGAAGGCAGGTCCAGACACTACGTTTAGCACAACATTTTATCTGCGTAGTCTTAAGACGGAATGTAAACGTAGCAATTATTAGTGCGTCTATATGGTGCAGAGATATCTGTATATTTCATTATTTCGCACAGTTCTAGTGATATCGTTATGGAGGAGGTACTACTCTTGTCAATTTTGGAATGCTGTTACCATAGTTACCGTCTACAGCGACAAATCCGCACAGTTCACGGATATCTATGCTCTCTAGCTCAGTTATCGCATTAACTGTACCGTCTCCGCGCCCTTTCAAAACGTCGCAATTTACCTATCTACACGCAACGCTTTATTTTTATAGGCAAATTCTAGTAAATTCCTTGCAGGCTCTATTTGAAAATTGAATATTTTATTTTTTTTCCGCCAACTGCATGATTATATAAATTTTTTAGTTGCTTGTTTTAAGTACCGATATTTCTATAGGTTACAACTAAATATCGGATCTTGACGAATCTATAAACTATAGGGAAATATGAAATAACACATTGGTTGATAAGTTCCCTTTCTATTGAAGAAAACTCAACTTTTTCGGTCAAATTCGATTCATCATTCATCAATACAGCCTCCCCCAAGAGCAATACAATCATATCAGCGCTTCTCTGAAATTTCGATATCCTTCTTGATGAACGGCTTCTTCAGCCTTAAAAAATGCTTTTGTTTAGGCAAAGCTTTTTATTTTGGTCTAGGGCCAAATCCCGAGAATAGGGTGGGTACGGAAGCAATTCAAGGTATATTCCGTACAATTTGTCAACGTGAGCAAAGACTTCAGATCACTTTCATTATTGAATAAGGCCATTATTTATTAATTTGGCATTTGTGGCATCATATATGTGTGTCCGAACAGGAACTAAGCCAACCTAAGAATTTTCGAGGATACGTAGGTATCTGTGGATCGAATTAGTACAGATATACATCTCTAGTAGTTTTTTCTCTAAAATCAACATTCTCTGGAATGCCGTCTTCTGCATCTAGAATTTTTTTTGGAACTATCGTCGCTGTTTAATATCGCTTTTTTGTGAAATCACAGGTTATCTTGTGGCTTGGTACCGCCCATCAGCTGCGATAGATACGATAAATTCTTCTTTTACCCTACTTATTCACTCCTTTGGACATTGCCAATTGTGTTAACATGCCTGATGACGTAAGTAGCAACCCTGGCTATCACGTCGTGACGATTTAGAACTGGCTCACTTATACGTAAAACTCTCAGGCTGGTCAGTTCTGGATATTTACAAACTATGCGTTCGGTTTCTTCCTTTTCCGATCTACGCAGCCTGAATATTTCGTCTGCTGACCTGCCCATGCGGCAAAAGTGGTATTTGTACCGGCAGTCCCGCCATTACCAGAAACTTAGCTCATGACATCTGCAGGAGGTTTCTATTATAGGATGGTGAGAAATCCGCAAATATGTTTGCCTATGCAAATCCTGGAGTACTTCTCAAAATAGCTGTTCTGTTCTTCAGCTGCCATTATTGGACCACTGCCCTAAAGTTGTCTTTTCCAAGCCCACATAAGGGTTCAGGCCCAGCAGGTTGTTTTCGTAAGTTCATCGGCTTTCTCTTTTCCTTCAATACTACATTGCCCTGGCACCCATAAAAGAGCTACCTTATTGACTCTACTCAGTTGCTTCATGGTATTCCGGCATTCCCTGGGTAGCAGGGAATCCTGGATGGAAGATTTTAGGACTCTCACTGCGGCCTGACTGTCCATAGTAATGTAGATGTACGCCCACTTGAGGTTACTTTTGAGATATCCTTGAGCACAAAAATAGACAGTCTCTGCTGTGTGATAGAAGCCTTAATGCCGGTCCAAACGCTACGCTTTGTACAACCTTTTGTCTGCGCAGTCCCAAGAAGGAATGAAAACGTAGCAATTTTTAGTGCGTCCACACGATGCAGAGAAATCTGTATATTTCGCACAGTTCTAGTAATATCGTCATAGAGGGGGTACTACTCTTGTCAATTTTGACATGCTGTTACCATAGTTACCATACATATGCAGCGACAAACCCGCGCAATTCATGGATAGCTATGCTCTCTTGCTCAGTTATCGCTGCAACTGCAACGTCTCTACGCCGTTTTCAAAACTTCGCAATTTTCCTATCTACACGCAACGTTTTACCTGCAACGTATGGAACTGTGCAGGAAATAAAGTTGTGAAAACGTAGCATATGGACCGGCCTTTATGTCCCAGGAGCACAGATATCCTTAGTTTCGAACCCATATATACACCAATACCTGCAACCTTATCTGTTTTTGATCCATCCATATACCAAATGCATGACTTTTTGTCGAATCGAGTAACGAGGTCCAACGCACTCATACGGTCGGTGTTGCGAAAGGTGATTCGAGATCGAATATGTTGGGCTAGATCTGAGGGCTTTGCCAAGAGGTTTGAATCCAGTTGGTTCAGTAACCTTATATGTCCTACCCAGTAACCAGGTCGGAGTTTCCAAGTACGAAAAATTCTTATTGCACTCAGCATGCTACATTTTCTTACAGATTATGAGCTCAAGTGCTGCTGTGGGAGTAGTATAAAACTAGCTCCTGTGACACCAATACAGGTGTGTGGTGCTCTCGTCAGTTTTGTCACATGCTAAGAATGCATAGGTGACAATTGGGCCTACTAGGACTGTTTATAACCACATTACCTTTTCTCGTTTCAGCCTTTTGCAGACCCACATAGTCGTTGTGGTTTTGAAAATAATTTTGTCTATGTGTTCTCTCCAATTCAGTTCACTATCTAATATGACTAGATATTTACACTCACCTGTGTTTGGAATTTAACCTGGATCACATGCCTCTTCCGACGACGGCGTTGTAAGACGAAATGGACTTATTGCTTGAATCGAAATGTGATGCGCAAATACATGTTATCCTAATGAACCTACAGGTATTTTAAAGCTTATGGGAATTTCGCCGAATCGCAAAATAGGAGATTACAAAGCAAATTTGTTTGAGAATAATTAAAATATTTGTTGAAATCACTCAGTCTCATTTCTTGAACAATTGTGATAATCACCATGAATCTTTAAAAATGCTTCGAACACTAAAACTTCTTTTTTGCATCTGGAAGCCTACTATTCATTCCAAAGACGATACAACTGTAAGATTGCGAAGAGCCCATCTAAAGAATCCATCCTATAGTAAGTATTAAGTAATGATTCGAAGAACATCTACATATCGACGAATGATGAATCATGAACTATTAGAATTGTGTACCAATTAATTTAATTTTTAGTTCAACAAAATAACAACACATGATACGTATTATGTGGTCTCGTGATTTGATCCAAATTCGCAAAGGAATTTCAAGGTCATTGTGATATTTTCAGCTACCATTTCAAACGCATAAATTGTCCGAAATTACTATAAGCCTTAATATACCTTACTGCTATATTATTTTTCAAAATATCGACTATGATTGCCGAGCTTTGATCCTTTTTCGAGATGTAATTATCTGCGATTTTCTGATTATGTGAATTCAAAAGTATATTGCTCGTTTGGTCATACCCAATATATTTATAATATTCACTTTCATTGTAATAGCAGTCCGATATGGATATAATGGATTGTATGAAACAACTAATAATTGAGATATTGGACTGAACTTATTCCAAGGGGTGCACCAATGTTTTATTTGTACTCGTCCATACGACTACCGCGAGCACATATGCAGCGATCGATTCAATGGAGCCCATTTTGAACCTTACAATGCAATTTGGAAAAGCACTAGAGCGACATCTTGCTTGGCGCGATGGTTCAAATTCATAAAATGAAATGGACGTATGCATTCATGCTTTGATGAAGAATTTGGATTTGTACCTACAAAATATTTAACAATATTAAAAAATACTCACGTTCCGGTATATAATTGGAAATTCGACGAAAAGATCGACCAAAATTAACTCGATATCCTGTCGTGTAAGATTGATGGGATTAAGATTCATTAGAACGTATTATAGCACCTTCAAAATCTATTTCTTATGTATTTCCTGAAAAGTAACTTGATCTAACATAATATTTGACGGTGACATTTATCGGTACATTTCCGAAAAATTTTCATCTGAAACCGGTCTACGTCGAACGATTTCTCGTAAATGACTTAGGTTTAGAGTCTGACCTCGTCCATTTTAAATGAAATGATAGTAGTCATTTCGTTCGAGAAGTCGTGCTTACGGCCGGCCGGATGTCCGAGATAAACGTTTGAGACCTTTTTCTGCCAACAATTGGAAAATTACAGACATTTGGGTAAATTGATAGGCACTTTGTTCAGGGGAACCAGCGCACCAAAACAAATCCCATCAGAGTTAAATCGAATGAGTGAATGGGTCATTTGACCGGACAATTTTTCGAGATTAACGACTACCGTACTTCCATCTGTGTGTCATCTCACTGGCACAGGAACATACAATAGTGAATGTTTTGACCTGAATTCATTTTCCAAACCACACAGATCGTGTCTATTGGGAGGACCGACGCCAACTTTTAATACCATCCCACCGCGCCATGATGAAGGTGTCTCTACCTTGACTAATGTTTTGACTTTGACACATCTTGTAAAATATTCACGATTGATTTCTTGGTAAATGATCATGTGAATATTAATTTCTCCTGAAATTTCAGTATTCAAAATGCACTAGGAAGTTATCTGTACTCGTGAAAAGTGTTGTCGATAACACTAAATCTTTATGATATACTGAAAATTGTGGAATTTATTTTGTCTATTTTAACCACAGTCTTGATCCGTTTGTACCCTTTCATTAGAAAGGGTATATATTAATGAACCATTTCTTCAGTAAGTTCTTCAACAGGGTCATAACTGATAGATAGTCATGTATATTATGAAACTTAATTTTTGCGCGTATGTTCTGGGGAACATCGCGTTATCATTTTGCCCAAATGTCTGTAATTTTCGAATTTTTCGCCGAAAATTATCTCAAACGATTGGGTTCCACTCCACGATGAAGAGTTCGAGGTCAAATTTGATTCTGTCCGGCCGACCGGCCGTTGCCACGATAACTTGAGAACTGAAAGGGATACCGACTTGGAATTTTAGGGTAGGTATCGCATCCCAAGACGACGGACAAGTTCATTAATGGGCATAATTGGCCTAATGTTTTCCGAGTAATAATTTTGTTTTCAACAAATACAAATCCGATCGTAATTTTGTAAGAACCGTACCCATAGAAAATTTCAAAAGAAGCACTGACGGGATGTCAGGAGATTTTGCGCGTATGTTCTATTGTCCATTTTCCTGTATTGGATACTCTTGAACGAATTTATCATGGTAAATTCATAAGTGCTCGAACCAATTTTTTTTTAACGTTTTCTGGTGTTCAGTATGTTAACATAGCTAAATATCGGCTTTATTTGTTTTCGTTAATAAATTCACTGAGTATCGTCCTCCTTTCCAAACCTGGATTTGAGGTTACCATACTTGAAAATTGAGCTTCCACGGTTTTTCTGGGATGAAACTTTTAATTCACTTTTTGCGCGTATTTTCTGGGGAACATCAAGTTATCATTTTGCCCAAATTGCTCTAATTTTCGAATTTTTTGCCGAAAATATTCTCAATCGATTGGTTGGATTCCCTGATCTAGAATTCGAGGTCAAATTTGATTCTGCCCAGCCGTCTGGCAGTCTGCTCCTGGTCGTTGCCATGATTACTTGAGAACGGAAAAAAATTTCAGGGTCGGTGGCTTGTCGCAATACGAAAGTCAAGTTTCTTAATGGGCATGATCGACCCAAAGGTTTCCGAATAATAATTTTGTTTTCAACTTATACGATAGAATTGAAACTGGGTGAGTAGTTGTGGAATACAGACTTAAAGTCGTAAGTGTGATTTTGTGAGAATCGCATCACAAGAAAATTAAAAAAAAAATTTCTAAAAAATATCATTCATCTAACGATAACTTGAGAACGGAAAGAATCAGCAACTTGCAACTGTCAGGGTAGGTTCAGCATCTGAATGAAACATTTGAGTTCGTTAATAGGCATAATCGGCCAAACAGTTCTGAAGTTATACATATCTGATATTTTGTTTTTTCCTCCTTTACTCAATGAATATGATACCAATCCAATTCAAACATGGTAATTAGTTGTAGAATACCTGCTAGAAAATTTTTAAAAAAATATTGAAAATCTTCAAAATAATTCTATATCTCAGAAACTATCCATCTGTTTTTGATGAAATTTTGCGGTAGGCTTCAAAACCTTTCACAGCCTAGTCCCAAATTTGAACACGATCAGATCTATATTGTTGGAGATCTGAGCAGCATTGTGTGAGTCTCTACAGTCAATACGCATAACAGATTTCAATATCTGAACAATGAATCAGAAGAAGCAAACCCGAGCCATACAAACCTCCACCAATTTTCATACACGGTGTCACAAACTTTCAGGAAATGAGTAAGAAACTTTCAAAAGATATGGCTGATGAACAGTACTGTTCGAAAACTCTCTCTAATAATACCGTGAAGATAAATGTTAATTTACCAGAAACGTACAGAATCTTAGTGCGCATTTTACGAGAGGAAAATATAAGTTTCCACAAATACCAGGTCAAACAGGATAGGGCTTATAGAGGTGTGGTCCGACATCTACATTCTAGTGTGTCAATCGAAGAAATACAAGAAGAGATCAGGACACAAAGTTAGAAACATCATCAATATTAGAGATCGTCTATCGAAGCTTCCACTTCCCCTATTCTATATATTGACCTGAAACGCCAAGAAATCAACAAAGATAATATCTATAAACTGGAATTCATATCAAATAGAAAAATAACAAAAGAGCCACCAAGAAGAAAACGTGAGATCATATAATATAATAGGTGTCAAAAATATGGACATTCTAAAAGCTACTGCAATAGACCACTCATGAGTGTCAAATGTGGAAAGCACGACTCCAAAACATGCACCGAACCAAAGACAACTCCTGCCACTTGTGCATTATGTGAAGGTAGCCATCCAGCCAATTATAAAGGTTGCCAAGTCTATAAACTCCTTTAAAGATCTATGAATCAAAACCGAGCGACAAAGACCACCCAACGGAATATACCTCAAGAAACTCACCAGCTCAGTCACACAATCAGCCAACCAATCGTCCAAATTATACCTGGGCCAACTAGAAGATCATAATCCCAAGTACTACAATAGAAACAAAAAGAAAATGAACAGCACTCCCCCAAAGCTCCAAACCACATTCCATGGAAACAATGATGGACAGTTTTCTATCAGACCTCAAATTTATGATTTCTCAGATGATGAGTCAGAATCAGATTATATTTAAACTGTTAACAAATGTTGTTAATGAATCGAATAGCTTCATGGAAACTCAAACGGACTTTCAAATCGAAAAAATCAATTATTAACTTACGTGGACTGGAACAAAATGGATACTGCTTGTATCAGAAACGTCATTCACAGAAAAGACGGTATTTCAGTAACCACAATATAACACATACTCTACTGAACATCCTGATAGTAGAGCTCATGCAGGATCAGCAATACTCATTCGAAAAAGTCTCAAACATTATACGCTGACTAACTACGTAACCAAAGAGATCCAAGCAACGAACATTAGAGTATACACGAAAACATGGAGCTTTGACATATCAGCCATTTATTCACCACCTCGACATGCCATATCTGAAACCCAATACAAGGAGTTCTTCCAAAACTTCAAGGAACGATTTACAATTGGAGGAGACTGGAATACAAAACACACCCACTGAGGATCAAGATTAATAACTCCGAAAGGACGCAATCTAATGAAAATCATAACGGATGAAAACTATGAAGTATTCTCAACCGGAACAACAACATACTGGCCAACTGATCCGAATAAAATGCTTGATGTTCTGGACTTTTTCGTTCAAACGGCATAGACAAAAACTATATTCAAATAGAATATAGCTAAAGAGAGATATATATTTGCATGAACTATTACCTGATTATCAACTGTGATTCAGAGAAAACCATTCAACAAAACTCTAATTTCATCGCATAGTCAAGACAATTTCCACTAGTCTTGAAGAAAATAAATTCTGTTCGGCTGTATTTCTGGACTCGTCCCAGGAGTTCGATAAGGTATGGTACCAGTGCCTACTATATAAATTGAAAAAACTTCTTCCTCAACCATACTATCTCATACTAAAATCATATTTAACTAACCGACACTTTGCAGTGAAATTTGGTGAGGCGAAATCGGATTCTTTTGAAATAAGCTCTGGGGTACCGCCGGGCAGCATACTAGGACCACTTTTATACCTTCTGTACACATCTGACCTGCCAAAACATCAAACAACGACGATGGCTTCATATGCAGATGACGTAGCAACACTTGAATCTCACGAGAATGCTATAATAGCTTCCGAATACCTCCAACAGCATTTGAATGATCTAGAACAGTGGTTTCGAAAATGGAGACTTAAAATTAATGAAAATAAATCAGTCCAAGTAACACTTTCGAGCAAAAAGAGTATCTGCCCACCTGTCAAATAAAGCAAATTAATCTGAAGATCCCCAGCATGTATTGGCTCATAGGCAGAAAGTCCACACTATCAAATAGAGACATACAGAAATCAAAAACAGGAGCACATGTACGTACAAGCCAAGGAGATCACATAATGGTTTGGAGTAATACAAAGATTCTAATGACAGAACCTGATTTTATGAAAAGGAAACTTAAGGAGTCAACTTGTATTTTATTGAACAGAGAATGCAATTTTGCCAATTGCTCAATTGGTATTGACCATATTTGGCTAAATTTATTGAAAAAGGAGTTGGAACTTGGAAATTTATATGCGAAGTAAAACTATGTTAGCTATGATTTTTAAATACTGTCAATGTGACAATTCTTGAATTTCACAAAATAACTATCGACAAAATAATTCTAACGATTTTCATTAAGCGTCTGACGAAGGAGTCTGATATAGACTCCAAAACGTTACGAAATAGTTGTTTCTTCGTTGATGTTGTTTCGTTGTTGTTTGTTAGGCAACATTGTTCAATTGATTGCTTCTGACAAATATCCTGTGTTTCTTACGCAGAAGCAAATCACAAAATAATTAATTTTTATTTTATAGATATTTTTCAGAGTTTGGGAGAGAAAACCCAGAAAAAACCTTTCAATAATATCCCTTCAAAACAAGATATGAATATACAAGGCCATCATAAAACCGATATGGACTTACGGACTTCAATTTTGTGGATGTTCAAAACCATCAAACACACAGATCCTACAGAGGGTTCAATCAAAAATACTACGGTCTCTAACAGATGCACCCTGGTACGTCTCCAACCTTACCATCCACGATGATCTGGGAATACGATTCATCACAGATGAAATCAGAAATCGCTCTGATAAATATCAACAGAAAGTGCACGGCAACGAAAACATCCTCATAGCCCAGCTGTCAAGAAATCCTTTTGAAAAACCAGAAGATTACGGAGAACTTGGCCAATTGACTTTAATCAAGTAATATAAAGAAGTGTTAATAAGTTAATTTCTTCTACATGTCATTTACTTTCATCATGTTTGCTCAATACTTTATAAAAGTAGGTTGTAAACTTCAATAAAAAGAAAAAAAAAATTGTTTGAGTTTAGTAACTGGACGAATGATCGGATCGAATTGAAACTTTGTAGGTAGTTGTAGAATACCAACGGAAAGAAGTTCGTGAAATTTTGTAAGGATCGTATCCTTACAAAACCTTACTAATAAATAAAAGAAATATTATTTATCTCACGATTCCTTGAGAACGAAAATACATAGCGGCATGCAATTTTTAGGGTAGGTTTTGCATCCTAATGCGACATCTGAGTTCTTTAAAAGTATAATCGACCAAACGGTTTTGGAGTTATATCAATTTGAAATTTGGTTGTTATTTCCTCAATAACTCAAAAAATGCTGTGCGATTCAATTCATACATGACATGATGATGATGCCGACTCAAAAATTTTTGCAAAATTTCGCGAATATCGTAGTACTAGAAAATTTTAAAAAATCCTTGAATATCATTGAAAAAAACTCAAGCAGAAAGAATTCGCCCTTCGTCGCCGAAATTTTGCAAGAACCTTCAGAACCTAACTCTACAATCAAGTTGCAAGTTTGAACACGAACGGATCTCTATCGTTGGAGATCCGAGCAAATATGGGTGACTCCGATATTTTGAATGGAATTTAAATCTCAGTAGAATAAATACAGCAAGAGGATTTATGCAGTAATAATTTATCTTATTGTATATTGTATATATATTGTATATTGTATATTGACTATACTGATTCTCCGGTCTTCCCCAAGGAAATCCCTCATAAGCTCTCGAAGAGCTTGAGCGAGATATTTAATGAATTTCAATTTCGATAGAATACATATGTCAGAATTCAAAATTCTTTAATCTTAAACCATTCTCTCATTACTCAAGATCGTAAAATGGTAAGAAATGTATTCTTACCTTATAAAAACTGAGAAAACAGTCCATATCGATGGTAAATGCGATTAAGAGTCCAATATAGGTGAATGGGCAACCTAACATGCGCGCAAAAGTTCCTGACTTCACCTCAGTGCTTGAACCAATTTTTTTGGAGTGGTTTTAGACAATTTTCATATTATCTCTCGAAACGACCAACAACAGTTCCTTCCTATTTTGTTGTCAATACGTTCATACCAGACGATTGAAATAATAGGCTGTTCTCTTCCTCAACGAAGAAAAAAGGAGTTTCTCCTTAGTCGGAAGAAAATCCTGCTTTTCACAACTCTCAATCGCTTTGTCGGAACATTCATTAGCTTAGCTATTCACGTGTTTCGCAGTCCAATCGGAATCCGAGGAAAACCCGTAATTATCGATAGAGCTCGCATCTATAATAAATGAAAATTCAGATCGAACTTGAAATTTCCATTAAAGACTTCTTCCAATGGTGCCACCCTCATTTGAAGACCGGAACAGATTGATTCCGGCTGAGCAATAGATTCGGTCGGCGCTGGAAATATAGGACTCTCTGAATAATAAATAAGTTCTTTGAGCTCAGCTTTAATTCCCGGAGAGCACTCCATATGGCATTTGTGAAAAGGTTTGTGCTGAATCAGTTCCACTTTCGAATTGGCTAAATAGTCAATTCAGTAATGTGTAAAAGATGCAAGTGTGTGGCAACGGTGCCAGAGATCATGACGCCAATGAATGTGAAAGTCTGACAAAACATTGCATAAACTGTATGACAGCCAATGAACATTATATACCTACCGGACATACTGCGTGACATGAGAGTTATCTATTAATGAAATACCATGTTGAACTCAAAAAAATTGGTCAAACTTTGACGAATCATATCTTATCTCAATGGTCATTTTGCATTCAATCATACTTTTTTTTATAGAACAGGAAGGGTATTTCATATCAAGAATAACGAACCAGAAATAATAATGACATTTTTTCTCATAGGAAAATAAGATGACATGTAAGAACACATATTATATAATAATAATTCATAGATAGAAAAATTACGTACAGCATTCTGTAGAAACATAGAAGTACAATTCATTATTAAAATTTCGAAAAATCATATCTCCGAAAGTATTAGCTTGCTAGAGTTGAAAATTATATTAATGGATTTTTGTGGCAAAACTAAATCTTAATAAAAATGAATTTGAAATTTGTAATGTAAAATAAAAATTTTTTTTTTCGTTAATCTGAAACCATCAAGCCGATTTTGCCCAATAACGAACTAATCCAAGATATTTATCTCCCAAACCTACTCTGAAAATTTCAACTGCCTAGCTCATTCTGTTCGAGAGTTATTGTAGAAATAAATTTAGAAAATTTTCAAAAAAATTTTTGTCATTTTACAGAAATCCTATCAATACAAAACTTCGCGTGCATATAAAGGTCATTATTCTACAATTTGGTGCTAAATTTCAGATAGATCGAGTGATCAGTTTCGGAAATATTCATAAAAAGTGTTTTCACTAAAAACGGCCAAACTCCGAAACCGCTTAATGGATTTTGCCCGAAGTCGTCCGAGATATTTACGGTCGAAATCTACCCTGCAAATTTCAATCCACTTACTCCTTTCGTTCGAGAGTTATCGTGTTAACGACCGGACGGACCGGCCGAACGGACCGACCAGACGGCTGGCTGGCCGGACAGAATCGATTTCGACCACGGATTCTTGATCAGTGAGTCGAACCAAATCGTTTAAGACCATTTTCAGCCCAAAATTTCGAAAATTACAGACATTTGGGCAAATTGATAAGCACTCTGTTCCGAGGAACAAGAGCGCCAAAAATTGACCTGACTGCACTTAATGGTCACCTGACATACAGGGCGAAATACTGAACAATATTGGTCAGGGTCAGTTCATAGACAGCTTATACAAGATTTGACCTTGGATTATTCACTCGATTATTCATCAGTGGGTTGAACCCAATCGTTTGGACCATTTTCGGCAGAAAATTTGAAAAATACAGACATTGTGGCAAAATGATAGCACGCTGTTCCTTACGGAACACGCGCGCAAAAACTGAATCACGTTTCATTATTGTTCCTATTCTTGAATTAAGGTAAAATGCTGTCGCAAACTAAACTTAGGTTTTTATTGTCGATTCTATAATAAACTGTATTATTTAATTCGATTTGTATAATTGTGGTTTTTTGAGGTATTTTGAAAATTTAAAATTTCAACATTATCGAAGTCAAATTGGCGGTGTTCTCGGAAATGATGGTCTGCCAAAGCTATTTTGTTGTCCCGGACCCTATTCTTTAAAAGTTGGCAACGAGGCCACTTCTAATGAATATGATCTGGTAGCACAGATACGATTGAGATTGAGATACAATGAGAGTTTTAAAAGTGAAGACAACAAAACAGCATTGGCAAACCATCTTTTCCAAGAACACCACCAATTTGATTTGTTGTTAAAATTTAAGATTTTGGAAATACGCAATGTCAGCGAGATGATACTAATAAAATTAATCAATACAGTTAATTACAAAATCGATAGTCAAAACTTATGTTCATTTTACGACAGCAACTTCTTTTAAGAATCTGAACAATAATGAAACGTGGTTCTGTTTTTCTTCGCCACGACTGACATATGTGGATAATATTGCTTGGGGAGGCCAAATATTTAGTATATCTCATGCCGGGTCCAGATGGGTGTAATATAACGCTTAATGTAATGCGTAATGTAAGGCGAATTCTCCGTGTGCACGTACGAGCTCCGTACTACGAGCATTGCATGTACCTAACGCTCGTCTACCGTCCACACGGAGAATTCGCCTTACTATTACATTACGCGTTACATTACACCCGTCTGGACCCGGCATTACATTACGGGTTACATTACACCCGTCTGGACCCGGCATCAGATTACTATTCTTGCGCATTCTGACAGTGATGAATAGTTGCATAAAACAAAGAGAGGGAATTTTCCGAAAGATTCATTGTTTGACTGGCAGATTTTTCTTTTGTACCTTTATATTTTACACCCTGTGGAAAACATGAGTGCATCAAATTAACAATGCAGATAGTGATAGTAGAATTAGTTGAATACTTGTGATATATTGTATGTTTGTGTATGGTCTGTCTCATGTATTTCAGTTTTTGTGTTTGATGAAATATAGTAATCTCTGTTTTTAGCCATGAAGAAGCAAAAATATATTTGCGAAACGTTGGCAATAGCTCAAATTTTATATCTCTACCACGATACTCCTAATTCCTGTTGTCACAGATGATTATGATATCTCAAGGAGGTGAAAAATTAACTTGAACGTAACAACAAGCAAATTCCTGTGAGTAATAACAGCCCAAATTACATTGGGCCTAAGGTATATTACAAGTTGTCATTAAAGGTCAAAGCTAGCAATAAAAATAAGTAAAAATGTGTAAAAAATATATGTATGAGAGCAAATTACAAATTGAAGGAATTTTTTAGTTAATGCTGTTAGGCCGGCTGCACACGTTGGATCCAACGTTGGCCGGTTAACTTCGTGAGGTGTCTACACGTTGGCGCCAACGCGATTCTGCGAATATCCGCATTTTCGCTGCAATGTGGCCGGGTTTTTCGTGGAATCGCGATGTGTTCCGGCGAAGTGTCGGTAAACTAGCACGATTCAAAGGGTTTTTTATGATGCAATATTCGACTTCGGTGTTCAGTTCGGTAGCGCTCCAGATTTTTGAGTGCATGTTTGATTTCGCAGGAAATTTACGACTTGGAGTAGATAATTATTCAATCACATATAATAGAACACCACTGCTTCCTCCATCATGATTCTCAAGAATAATCGTCACGTCACGTCGACTGCAGATGTAGAAAAGAACATCGCGACGAAAACTTCGCGATGTTTTATGGCGGTGAAGTCGTCGCGATTGTTGGCTCTATTTTCCTTTGATAAAAAATTACCCCATACACACGTTGGGCCAACAGTGTTGGGGCCAACGTTGGTCCAACGTGTGGAGCTGGGGTTAGCTACAGGCTTAGATTGGAATTTCTTTATTGTGCTGAACTGTGTTGCCAAGACTGTTGGTTCAAATGTTTTGAATAACTGCATACGCAGGATAATGAATGCTCATGCATAATAAGTTTAAATATCCAGGTGCATTTGTATACAGTGTGCTCCAACGAAAACTTAACACCTCGATTTTCCGGCTTTAGAATGAAAATGTGGAAAATCGCTCGGAAGCGTCAATTTCTGATCCGAGGGGGAAGAACTTTTTCCCGTAACTGCAACCCCCTAACGGGGGTGAGCCCAACCCCTTTATTTTGAATAGGGATGAGGGTTGTTACGATACCTCAATTTGAAGATCTTATCAAGTACTATCTGATCCTGAAATTTTGCTTCAAAATTTCCATTGATAACGAAATGACAGGTAATATAGTGGAGGAGTACTTACTTTTGTGGTTAGTTTATTAAATGTCGGAAATGGGTACCATTCACTTCCATGCAGTAATATGAGTTTTGCTGAAAACGTTCACGTACATTACCACATGATCCGAGTTGCAAACAATCCAGTGACTCAGGGTGGGTAACGTAAATCTTGGTTTTCAGGTGACCCCATAGAAAAAGTCCAGTGGAACCAGATCAGGTGAACTGGGTAGACACTCAATATGTCACCTTCTTCCAATCCAGGCGTGAGCAAAATTTGCATCTAAGAACTGACGCACCCCATCCTAATACCTGAAATCATGCACAATTAAATTGACAGAGAAGTGTAGGAATGTTGTAGAATTGTAAAAAAATTTTGTTTTGTTTTTGTTTTTGCATTCCAGAATTATTTATTTTTTTTTTTATATTTGACATTGTAAAATTGTAATTGTTGTTGACATTTGAAAATTGTAATAGTTTGACATATCGAAGACCACAAATAGTTAACATAAATGAAGAATTTGTTTTGTCTGTGGATCTGATTTCTAACAATATAGGTTAGCAACTAGCATAGAATATAATTGACATTTTTATATTCCGACTGAGATCGCTAATGGACTGTCCCAGCTTGCAGAATACGAGAATTTTAAACTAAATACATCAAGATATGTCCAATGTTTGTAGAGATCCTTTTGTGGTAATGACCGAGCTTAATTTGTGACTGTTAGCTGTATGTACATATTTTTCCTTTTTGTCTTACGTTCTCTGACAGTGTTCTTTTGTTGTGTTTTTGTAGACCCTCAAGATGATTGAAATTGTAGGTATGGAAATATAGGTCTTGCTAAAAAGGTCCGCAGTTTTTTTGCCCTCGCCGCACGCCCTTATCCTTTACTTGGTAATTTTGAGTTTTGGCGATTACTTCCTCCACTTATTATTTATATCAATACAGGGTGTCCCAAGTTCGAGTGCCTATTAGACTTTTCTGGAGAACTGTACATATTTTAAATCTGAAAATTTGGATTATGATATTGCTTGAAATTCTCTACAGAGCTAAGATATTTCCGAGGCTCAAGCACTTCCGGTTCTACAGGGAGTGAAAATAAATTTGACAAAAAAAATTTTTTTTCAAGTTTTGCATTCCTGGTATGATCAAATATTCAATGCTGGATACATTTCTGTTTAACCCATTGTATTTATTCTAATAGTTCTCAAAATAATTTTTGACCTCAAAGTTTGCTACATATTTACGGGTCGGCATTCAAAAACTAACTGCCAAGTTTCAATTTGATCGGATATGTATTTTTTGAGCCATTGAGGAAATAATAACAAATTTTCAGGTGAGTATTACTCCAAAACAGTTCGACCGATTATGCCAATTTAACCGGAGCATTCAGATGCGCAATCTGGTCTGAAAATTTCGGGTTGTTATCTCTTCCCGTTCGAACGCTATTGTGGCAACAGCCGGACAGAATAGAATTTGACCTCTAATTCTTCATAAATGAGTCGACCATTTTCGCAATGAATTCGAATATTTAAGACGTTTGGGCAAAATGAGAGCACGTTGTCAATTTGTTTCAGCAATCATTTAAAAATTATGCCGAGTGCGTCGCATTAAAGATATCTGTGCTAGGACATGCGCGCAAAAAGAGCTAGATTTATAAGCTTCTCATGTTTTTTCTAGTTATACAAACTGTCTCGATTGAATTATAAAACTGTTACAATATTTCCTGGGACTCTGTGACCGCGCCTCCTAGAAGTGGCGTCGAGTACCACAGTACGGAAATCGTTGAACTAGAGTCTAGCCTCAGAAAACTTAAGTTAGGTTGCTGTGTTATTTTCGTCATAATCAATATTCAATCATGTTCATGCAACCTTTACATTAGATAATATTTTTCGATACTAGATGCTGATTCATTAGACTAAGAATTTATCAATTCCATTATTTCAATTAAATATAAATTTTTGTTTTTCAGGTAAGAAAAAGAATCCACAGAGATAATATGTCAATCAAAAATATTTCCAAAGGTAGGTGAGTATGTTTCCGTATTCACTTATACAGGCGACTAGCCATCCCCATCAGTATAGAGGTACCTGCACCAGTTTTGGTGCGTATACATTATTCTTAGCTGAACCACCCGTTATTCGTTTGCTGAAATTTGGGTTTGGAGCAAATGAAACGCTCAAACTACTTGAGGCAATTATCGATTATAAAAACTTGAAGTAGCGCTCCAGTTTTGCAATGAAATTTTTAGTACTCCAGTCTATTTCCCTCTTATGACAGAAACTCTTAAATCTAGTCAATAAAAAATTGTTAAAAAGCAATGACGTGAAGTCAGGAGCTTTTGCGCGCATATTCAATTGTATATTTACTCCACACGCACCCTCACGAAATATTGTATGAAGGGGTATGAATAAAAAAAGCGTCAATGAGTGAAGAAATGTAGGAAAGCCCTGTGAACAGGAACTTTGGCGCTCTTGTTCAAACTTTGATAAATCATATCTCCGAAAGTATTGGGTTCTCAGAGTTGGCAATGATATCAATGGATTCTTATCATAGAACTGCATCATAAATTTAATTGCAGCGATAAAGGAAGAAATATTGTAGGTGGCCATACCACACTGAATATGCTAGATACGGTCCTAACACTGAAGCCAAGTAGTGTCGGGATGGTTAGTACTTGGATGAGTGACCGCTTGGGTACAGCGCGTGCTGAATTATTTGTCAGTTTTGCTTCTATGCTTCAATTTTCAAGAATTTTCGTGATTAAATTCAAAACTTAGGTATATGACTCACTTCATGTTAATTAGAGTATCCTATGAAACCATAGAATTAAGAATAAGTATTGAAATTTTGAAAAATCATCTCCGAAAGTGTTAGTTTGTTAGAGTTGAGACAGATATCAATGGATTCTTATGATGATACTGCATCTCAAAAAAAAAATGAATTTAAAATTTGTAATGTAAAAAAAAATATTTTTTCGATACTCCTGAACCACCTGGCCCATTTTGCCCAATAACGAACTTAACCGAGATATTTATAACCTACCCTGAAAATCAACTGTCTAGCTCATGCCGTTTGAGAGTTATCTTGTTAACAGACGGCTGGCCGGACAGAATCGATTCTGACCACGGATTCTTGATCAGTGAGTTGAACCAAACCATTTTCAGCCAAAGATTCGAAAATTACAGACATTTGGCAAAATGATAGGAACTCTGTTCCGAGGAACAAGAGCACCAAAAATGCATTGAACCTTAGCTGAATACATTCGTTAACAAGTTTGAATTTTTACTCGCTAGCAGTTTGACAACAGCGCCAAAGCCCCTGTCCTCATTTTGTACATGATAAGGATATACATTCGCTTTCTCTTATATTTTCCAAACGGTTGATATCTACTTGAACCCATAAGGCTGCACTTATTCTCGTAGTACTTGTAGATGCATTTTCTTCCACCTTTTGGAGAACCTCATTTTGTACGTTCACATGTTGATTCTAATTATGCTCCTAGCGAGATACAGCCATACGCTTAATAAATGTCAATATCTGCTATGATTGTCTCATGAAACCATGGAGAATATTGATATAAATATTTTTTCGTATTTCCGGGCCTAAAGTGACAACTTCACTCCCTTGTGACAGGTACTAAAGTGTCACATTTAATCCCTCCGGGATTAAATATTGACGAAACTCCCGGAACGATTAAATCACATACAAACGAATTTAAGGGATATTTTATTGAAAAATATAATTAATTAGAATGGTAATTAACGTTAATATTCAAATTAATATTATGACAGTTCGTCATATTGACCAGTCTTTCCTGGGTTAATGCAGCAGGTAACTGACGAGTAACAGATAGGTCCTTTTCATATTGAACTGGTGTTTGTTTCGAAGATCCTGTGGAAACAGGAAGCGAGAATGAGGACTGTGGCATAACTATAGTGGACGAATCGGCGACTTGACCAAATATTTTATCTGAAATTTTTTGTTTATTTTTAATAGACGATGCAATATATCCCTCGGCCACGTTGGAGGATTTCCATCCTCCATGTCTCTTCAGCACGTCTATTGTTGCTCCCGAATCAGCTAACAAAGACGCAGATGTGCGTCTAAAATAATGTCCCGTATAAGACGTCGCATTTTCTAATTTCAAGAAAGCTGCTATTTGCCGTGGAAATGTACCAAACATGTTTTTTCCTACTACTCGCGTAGTACATTCTTTGTTGATGTATTGAACAAAAAATTTTGAATAAGGTGTCCCTGTCTTTCGCAATGCCACATATTTTCGAAATATCGCCACAAAACTGATGGCACTGTTTTCTGAATTTTTGATCACAAAATTTCGGTCAATTTTATTTTTGGTGTTTCTAATCGCAATTAGGAAGGAATCGCCCAAATCTCTCACATCGTCGATTTCTAAATCAACCAACTCTTTTCCACGACAAGCTCCCGCAACGCCCAAAATAAGTGCAACCTACAAAAAAATTGATTTCTTAAATTTTCTGAATATAAACACATTTCCAAATTTACCTTAAGCATTAAATATTTATCATCCGGAGCCTCCCGTAAGAACTGATCTACCTGCTCAGACTTGAGAATTCTTGACTTCTTTGGCTTAAATCCCTCATTTCTTCTCTTCAAAAAAGCTAATAATTTTGGAAATTTACTTATATCAATATCTTCTCTAATGTTAATAACCGATTTCAGCATTGAGTAATGTGCCCAGAGAGTTGAGGCACAAACCGCTTTTGATTTATCATTGAAGTAGACTAACAGCGCATTTTCAGTAGGTTGTCTCACATTTTTTAAGCGGCACCACTTTTTAAAAGCATCGTACTGCTGCTCGTATAGTTTTCTAGATTTCGGTGGTAACAATTCTTCACCTACTTCGGCTGCTCTTTTATCAATATCAGATACACCTTCTTCACTCATGATACCAATAATTATCAATAACAATGTTTCTTTACAATGACACTAGTAATGACAATGTTTCTAAATTATAATTGTCACAACGCAATGTTACTATGGTAACTTATTTTAAAGACAGTTTATTAAATGAGTTGAAGAGAGAAAAAATTGGTTCAAGCCCTGTGGACAGGAGCTATTGGGCGCATGTTCATCTTCCTTGTGGCCCGTACTGACCAGTAAAGAAAAAAATACTGAGAGAGACCCAGGAAATTTGACACATTTTGTCTTATATCTCCAGAAATTGAAATCGTATAGAGCCAAAATTTTGCACAATGTTGCAAAATACTACAATTGACGTTAGTACAAGTTTTTGTTGCAATCTGATGAATAGTTCACGAAAAAAAAATTTTTTTTTCGAAAAAATTAAAAGAAATATTTTTTTAAAAGTTACCAACATTTCGATCATAACAGAATTTTGCCAAAAGTTGCGCGTTTATATCCTCGAACTGACTACCAAGTTTCGATTCAACATCTTCTTTAGTTCCTGAAATATCAGGGAAATAACCTCAAAATTTGAAATGTCTATAACTTCTAATCCGTCCGGCCGATTTTGCCCGTTAACGAACTCAACCGTCGCATTTTGATCAGAAACCTACCCTGAAAGTTTGAAGTCGATAGGACCTTCGGTGCTCCTGTTATCGTGCCTACGGCCGGAAGGCCACCCAAAAATCTGACACCGGATTCGTGATCAGGGAGTCCGAATTAGTCTATTAGCCAATTTTCAGCTCGAAATTCGAAAATTACAGACATTTGGACGAAATGATAGGACGATGTTCCCCTAGAACATGCGCCCAAAAACTGATTGAAATTATTGAAATAATTAATAAAATCATACCGGAAGTACGAAAAGTATCGTATATACCTTGCGACTGAAGTACATTTAATCCTTCAGGTAAATTATGGCCCTCCCTGCGGTCGGGCCATAAACTTTACCTTCAGGATTAAATGTACTACTTCAGTCCCGCGGTATATAATATACTATTATCCCATTTTGACGTTTAAAGACGACAATATTCAACCCATGGTAACGAGGGTAAGTTGACGTTTATCCACTGAGTGAATTAAAATTTTTTTAATTCACTAGTGGATTAAAATGTTCACCACTCACTTTCTGGAAATTATTCTTTCCACACACAATGCACCTAAAACTCATTTTAAAGTATGTTTATTAAAATTTATCAAAAATTCTACATTAACAGTCATTTCTATCATTAAAGTAAAAATTACAATTATTAAGATTTTGAAAATGGAACTGGAAACCTGCACCTCCTCCAAAGGAAACACGCTCAGTCGTTATAGCACATGTGTTTGAGGACTTTTCACGCCCTGCTGGAATATCCATTTCTGCATCAGGAACTCCGGTTTTTGTGACCCCACCAAGTATTTGTTCAGAAATATGTATTTTGTTTTGTAGTGAATCTTCAATATATCCTTCTGCAACAGCACTTGAGCGCCATCCACCATGTCTTTTCAAAACTGTAAAATCTGCCCCAGAAAATGCGAGTAGGGTTGCAGAAGAACGCCTGAAACTGTGCCCTGTATATTGTTCAGCATCAGAAAGGCCCAAATACTTAGCAAAAGTAGCGGGCATTTTCGAAAATGTATTCACACCTACAGGCTGGACGGTACATTTTTCATTTTTGGCGCTCTAGTTCCTCGGAACTGAGTGCTTATCAATTTGCCCAAATGTCTGTAATTTTCGAATTTTTCGAGGAAAATGGTCTTAAACGATTTGGTTCGACTCACTGATCAAGAATCCGTGGTCGAAATTCATTCTGTCCGGCCGGTCCGGCCGGCCGGCCGTAGGCACGATAACTCTCGAACGAAATGAGCTAGACAGTTGAAATTTTCAGAGTAGGTTTGGGGGTAAATATCTCGGCTAAGTTTGTTATTGGGCAGAATCGGACAGATGGTTTCGGAGTAACAAAAAAAAAAATTTTTTACAGAACAAATTCCAAATTAAATTTTTTTCAATAAGCAGTTTTATCATAAGAATCCATTCATATTATTTTTAACCCTAACAAGCTAATACTTTCGGAGATATGATTTTTCAAAATTTCAATGAATGATAGAATTATTCTGTGGGTATTCTATGAATTGTAATAATGTCATCTTATTTTCCTGAGACATGACGTTGTCTCATTGTCATTCATTCCATCCTATGAATATGAGAATTATAATATAATATCATACTTTTTGTTGGTTGATATTTTCATGCCGATGGTCAATCCATATGATGATGGGAATGGTAATGATAAGTTAATAATATTGAGTTCAGAATATCTCCACTAAAAACAAAACTGGAATATTGGTGTATTGGAGTAGATTTGAGGAACGATATATATTATCGTTCATCATAGAATTGAGGAATGAATATCTCGGATGAGTTCGTTGGTGGGTAGAATTCGTCTATTGGTTTTGGATTGATAATTTTTGGCACTCTCGTTGAATTCAAATTCTTCTATGATGTTTGAATTCAATTTCTGCTAAGATGAAGTTCTAAATTTCAATAATGAATCGTACTTCTATGTTTTCACAGAACGCTATAAATATTCTATCTAAGCTTTATTATATGATCTGTGTTCATACTCGTACATTTCATCCTGTTCTATAAGAGAGAGTAAAATTCATTTCAGCTATTTTAATTTGGTTTCTTCCATGGTGCAGTTTTCATTCTCAGAATGCTCATTTAATCTTGATAAATAAACTACTATTTGAATTGAATTTACTTTATGATGCAGTTCTATCATGAGAAAACATTGATATAATTCTCAACTCTGAGAAACCAATACTTTCGGAGATATAATTTTTCTGTTTGAACTAGAGCGCCAGAAAGCTCCTGTCCACAGGGCTTGAACCCATTTTTATAATTTATAAATAGTCGCTTGTGATCAACTTTGCTTGGCCTCAAGTGCCTATACTTGCGGAATATATCGAGTGCAGCAACCTTATTAGTACCATTGACCACAGTGAACACTCTTTTCTTATAAGTTTTCGTATCTGGAATCTGAATAACCAATACGCTGCCCCGATCTTCCACGTCATCTACGGTCATAGTCACCAGCTCGCCGATTCTACACCCTCCAGCAACACCCATAATAAAAACTACTTTTATCAATAAATATTGCTCATCAGGAGCGGCATCTAAAAAGTATTCAAACTCCTCTCTTGTGAATACCTTCGACTTCTTTACTACGTATCCCCTGGAATGTTGCTTCAAAAAGGCGGTGACTTGGTGAAATCTGCCGATGTCTATTTTTTCTTTCAGAGCCAACATTTTCTTAAGTTGCGAATAGTAGGACCATAAAGACGACGACTTAACTTTCTTGGATTGTTCGGAAATATACGCCAAAATTATTTTTTCGTTGTCACCTTGGGCTTTTTTATTATTTCTCCAGGCACAAAATGCCGTATATTGCTTTTCGTACAATATTTTTGATTTTAATGGAATTACTGCTTCTGCTGCCTCATTTGTTCTTGTATAATGCACTCAGGAACTATAACCTCGTCGTCACCGCTCAACATTTTTTCGAAATAAAAATTCTTTGACGGTTCTATAATTTTCATTGACACTTGCAAACAATTAATTACATAGTGCCATAGCAACCATCGATCGAAGGGAAATCTCGTTATGAATTTGAATTATACCTAATATTTCCTCTAAAAAGTATTCATTATTTGAAATTTCATCAAAATGGGATAAAATTTTGTAAACACTCACGTGAGTTAAAAATGTTTATCTACAACTGTCAGATAATGACTGTGATCTGACACTCATAAAAATGCCATAACATTCTTCATTAACACACTAGTGCTGTAATGAATTCATTACAACTCTTGTACTGTAATGAGAACCACAGAAATAACAATCCTAACAAAGTATATCAGAATTGCAAAACGAAAATTATCCAGGTTACGATTATTGGAATTATTTATTATCATTATTATTATACACATTAATAATAAAATCTTTGCAATTTGAAATCGAAATAGGGAACGATGACTGGCCTAACACTCCACTAGAAATATTTTGAGTATAAACATCATCTGTGCATGTCGCTGGACTTATGTCCTTAGAAGTAGAGGCAATATTCTTTGGTTCGAGAAAGACTTTCTTGTTAAGACCTAGAATTGCCGTTGCGGTACGTTTTTTGTTTGCTTCAGAAGTTTCAATATACCCTTCAGGGACAGTATTTGATTTCCATCCACCGTGTCGTTTCACTGTTAAAAGATCAGCTCCTGTATCAGCCAAGAGAGAACTTGAAGACCTCCGAAAGCAATGCCCAGTATATTCCTTTGAATTAGGCAATTGCAGAAATTGTGCGATTAGGCTTGGAACACTACCTATGATATTCACACCAACGGGCTGCTTCGTGCATTTTCCTGCTTTATAAAAAATGAAAAATCGTTCATGATCGCAATTTGCTGGTCTCAATTTGATATATATTCGGATAGTTTCCACGTGATTCAACCCTTCATTGTTCCCTGAGTTGCGTTCGAAAATTAACTCTGTAGAGTAATATTTACTCCATTGCGTTCGAAAACTGAAAGGTTGAGTAAATTTTACTCTGTGTCAGTCGTCCGAAAAGTCGGAGTATTCGACTCGGAGTTCATTTTACTCCTGTCAAAATTGACATACCTCATGGGAAGGAAAATCTAGTATCTTTGTCTAACTGTTTTATGAATGTTTTGTGATGTAATTTAATAGTTTTTATACTGCTCACAATATCTATTTATGATTAGAGTTACATATATGTGAAGAAAACAATAATAATAGGATATTTCTTAAACCAACACAACCTATTTTCCGATATTGGCACCTTCTGTCACTGTGTCAGAGTAACTCTAGAGTAAATCTGTCAAACCTTCAACAACCTTCAAAAACTCTACTCTACTCCGTGGAGTTAATTTTCGAACACAACTCTGATGTTACAAAAAACTCTCTTCTCGTCTTTGTCTTGCAAGTTGGGATGATGATATGAAAACATGATCCTTCGTCTTTTACATTTTCTACAAGTAAGTTTGTGATTTCGGCCCGCCGACACGCCCCTGCCAGACCAATAATCAAAATGACCTGAAATAATTATTGCATCATAATTCTTTTCTCGGAAGAATGTCGATAAGTTACCTTCATGCATAGAAATCTCTCGTCAGGAGCCTCCAATAAAAATCTTGCTATTTCCTCCTTGATAAATACCCTGGATTTTCTAGGCTTGTACCCTTCTGATTTTCGTTTTAAGAATGCAATTAAATTGAAATATTTCTTGATATCGACATTCTTTTTTATCGATATTATTGTCCTCAACATTGAATAATAACACCAAAGTGATGTGGGCTTTTGTGTTTCGCTCATTTCCTTGAAATAAACCAACAAAACCTTTTCGCTTGTTATATGTTTGACATTCTTCTCACTACACCATTTTTCATATCGATCAAATGCATATTCATATTTCTTTTTTGATGTAGATGGCACCAGATCCGTTATGACATTATGCGTTTCGTTTTCTATATCAGAAGGAAGTTCATCACTTGAACTCATTTTGAAACTTAATATATAATTCAGATAAAATGAAAATTTGAAGAAGTGGCATTTATATCTGTTGTTATTGTTACATGTGTGTAGCCATAGCAACGCACAACGCGACTTGCTCCATGCATAGACAAACTGAACGTTTTATCTATGGCTTCATGTTGAATATTTAATTGAGAGTACGAATTAATTGATCATTTCAGAATATTTCTCGAAAGGATGAAAACAAGCAGTTGTAGATAAAATTTTGTACGTAACTCGTAGGATACTATATCATTAAAGCACTCATGTTAAATTAAACAACTCGGCCTACGGCCTCGTTGTTCAATTTTGACATTCGTGCTTTAATGATATCTGTATCCAACTCGTATCGTAAATAACTATTATTCACTCGAAGAAATTAACCCATTAGCCCTACGGGCTCGTGGGTTAAACTTTCTTCTCATGAATAAACATTCATTTAACTCACTTGTTGTATAAATAACTATGAATTATTGATGAGGAATCAATTCACCCAATTTTAGTCGTGATTCTTATTCATGTGTGTACTGCAGCTGAAGTGTATTTGTCTGAAATATGTCTGTAATTCTCCATAAAATCCTTTCAGAAAAATATATTTCCCCTCGGTATCAACAGAGTCGTATTGATTTATTCAAAATCCAATTCACCCAAACATAGGTATCTTTGCAGGCTCGAACCCAATAAATTTGTTTTCAAAAATACTTATAAAGCGTGAACATCTTCAACTCAACAAGAAAATCCAATTTTTCTCAATGCGTGCCTGAGTTTTTCTCCCGGTTACTGAAGATTGTGTGAGTTTTCAGTGTTGAACATCTGTACAAAATTCGATTGAAAAATAATAACGCAATCAGAAGTTATCGACAAGTGTATTTTCAGTTACAGCTTAGTTTAAGCACCCTGTATCTCCAAAGCAGTTGACTTCAGACCTGTAATATTTTCAGTTTTTAAGTCCACGAGATAGGTCCTTCACGTCAGTTAACTATGGCTGACTAGTTCCGGGACATCCTGTATAATGATCTTTTCACACATCTCTAATACAAGCATTGTAATCTCTGACATTTTTGGTCGTAGAGTGCTTCATCTTCTTCTTTGCCGTCATCTTCTTTTTTCACTTCTACCTCTAGAACTATCGTGGATTATTCCTCTGTTTCCCCTGCTTCTGCATCCCTGTACCTATTGTGAAATGTTTTCTGGCCCTAACAATACCATTTCTATTCAATGAACACCCCCACACTCAAGGGCGTAGCCAGGGGGGGGGGTTTGGGGGTTCAAACCCCCCCCGAAATATTATTTTTCACTTCAAAAAAAAATTTTTGCTGCAGAAAGTAGCCCTTACACACCCAAAAACCCCCCCCGAAATTAATTCCTATTTCAAAACCCCCCCCGAAATTAATTCCTGGCTACGCCCTTGCCCACACTGATGGAAGGATGTAATCATTTCCAATTCGGATTTCTACTTGTAGGTAAGTACGGAACAAGGTCTATAGTCGGAGGGAATCTGGCCAACTTGAATACTGGCTTGACTGACTTGGTGAACAGTTGGTAACCGAAGGTGGCAATTGTGTATTTTTCCATGATCCCTCCATATAGAGCCACCAAAAATGTCCCGCCTACCTCAGAAATATGAGAGACGGGCGCTGTGGTGAAATGAACAGTTTGATTGGGAAGAATCCACGGTATCTTGCTCTTCAAAGGTCTAAAACGCACTGATACGGTAATGCTTTACAGCTCGGCATTTTACAGACGATATTTCATGTTTTACCCTCTTCCCTTCCAGGCCAACGACGCCTGCACCAAGGGTATCGAACCGGGCAAACGTCCCGAATAAGTCAGAGTGCAAAATTTACGATTTCAATTATAAAAGACGATTATGCCCCAGATTAGTTCGCGGTCTTGGTATGGATGCAAATGAGCAGTCCTTTTCCGGTTTTGTTTTGCAGCGGCATTCAGTTACTTCTAAAGGGGTTTATTGCTTATTCCATTACGAAATTAACCGGAAAGTAACAGTTTTATGGGGAGATTTTCCAGGGTATTAAATTATTCTGAAACAAAATTGAATGGATCCGCGAATTCTTCGGTCGGCGCACCGACAATCTGTTTATTTTCTGCTGTCTTCTGAATCGAGATTGGAATCGTTGGACGCAGATATTTGTTTAGGATACAATTTCGTTTGCCAGAGGGATTGGATGTTCGCTGTGGATATTTCCATTTCAACTGAATCCACATGCTTCCTCAGAATATTGTGTTGATGAAAAATATATACTTATGTGGTTATGGTGGCACTACAATATTCATACAGTATAGATTATACAAGACAATTTCGTTATATAGCATGAATTCTATACACACAACGTTTTCAATATAGGTAAAATGTGGGATTTATTTATTTATTTATAAACCATTTAATAATATCATACTTTAGAGTTAGTATCATCAATGAACAAGATGATCAGCATAAATAAATATTATTTATTTCATTTCTGTAATTATGAGCAAAATAAGAAAGTCCAATAGACGGATATAGATGCCTTCTGTGTGGGTTAGATGCAGCAATAATATTTTGACTTGTGGGATAGTTGCCCTAAGAAAAAAAATTATGCATATTCTGATTTCATTAATTCGTTTACTTATTTAAATGATCATAAATTCTTATCCATCAGCATATTCATTACTCAACGAAGAAAGGGCTAGCACACTGATGATTCCAAATAAGGATGAAACAGAGGTATGTTATTACATCAAAGTTGAATAGCTAAACTTTGATGAAATAACACAAGGTGGATTGCTCTGAACTTTTATCTCTGCTAGTTCTTTCTTCGTTGAGTTATACTATTGGTTGGCTTTCCTAAAGCGTTATTCTTTTTGCGCGAGTGTTCCGCAAGGAACAGCGTACTATCATTTCGATTTTCGATTTTTCGATTTTTTTTTCGAAAATGGTCTCAAACGATTGGGTTCAACTCCCTGATGAAGAATTCGAGGTCAGATTCAATTCTGTCCGTCCGGTCCGGCCTGCCGGCTGTTAGCACGATAACTCTCGAACGGAAAGACTTAGAGCCTTGAAATTTGCAGGGTAGTTTTGTAGCGTGAATATCTCGGACAAGTTCGTTAACGGGCGAAATCCACCAAGCGGTTTCGGAGTTAAGGCCGTTTTTAGTCAAAAGGTTTTTTACGAATATTTCTGGAACTGATCACTCGATCTTTCTGAAATTTGGCACCAAATTGTAGAATCATGATCTTTATATGCCTACAAAATTTTGTTTTGACCGAACGGCCCTAAAGTGGCAAAAAAATTTCAAAAAATTCAAATTTTTGTTCTCACGATAACTCGAAAAATACTGATCTGATTAAATTGAAACTCAGTGGTTAGTTGCAAAAGACCAAAGCAAACACTTTGCAAAATTTTTGTGAAGATCACGTGACATGAAAAAAATCAAAAAATTACTACTATTTTGCGGAATACTTTGCTTGAAATGCCGAAACCTAGTTTTTTGAGGTTCATGCTGTCCTTTCCGGGCATTTTTCGTTATGCGCATGCGCAGATGAGAAGTCATTTAACTGCTGTATTTTTCGTCAGAGAGGATTGGGGTTTTGGGGTGGCGGATGCTATTCCTCCATAGAATCCAGATCCCTGATGAGGGTCTGCGCATGCCTGGATTTAAGATGCGATATCTCCCGAACAACTAGCGTTGGAGAATCGGAGTTTTTGTAAGGTGTGTGATTTTGAGAAGACTTTTAGCCGCGAGTAGAAGAGAAGTGACTGTTTTTGGGTTGGATGGGTTATGTTGGGAGTCCTGAGTCGACATTGTGAGGTTTTAAGAGAATATTCATGTCAATTCAGTGCAAGGACATAAGTCAGTTTGGGGAAAATAGCGTTGTTTCCGAGTTGGAGTTTGTATACCGTGGCCCTGGGGCCAATTTTGAAATTGATGTTACCCCCTAAGGGCATTTGTCGTTATGCGCATGAGCAGACCATCAGTGATTTAACTGCTGGTGTTTTTGCCAGAGAGGATTATGATTTTGGGATGGTGGATGCTATTCCTCCATAGAATCCCCTGGTGATGGTGTGCGCATGCGTGGATTCAAGATGCAATATCTCCTGAGCTACTAGAGTTGGAGAATCGGAGTTTTTTTTTGAGGTGTGTGATTTTGGGAGGACTTGCAGCCGCGAGTAGATTGCGCATGCGCAGAAGAGAAGTGACTGTTTTTGGGTTGCATGGGTTATTTTGGGAGCGCTGAGCCGATATTGTAATGTTTCAAAAGAATATTCATGGCAATTCAAAGCAAGGACAAGTCAGTTTGGGGGATGTAGCGTTTTTTCTGAAATTGTTGTTACCCCTCACGGCCATTTTTCGTTATGCGCAAAAGCATAAGTGAGTTAACTGCTGGAGTTTTCGACTGAGAGGATTTGGGATTTGAGGTGCAGAATGCTATTCCTCCATATAATCCCCTTGGAAGTGTCTGCGCATGCTTGGATTGGAGCAGTGATATCCCCTAAACCAATGGTGTTGAAGAATCAGAATTTTGTGTGAAGTGTTATTTTCAGGGGACTTTAAGCCACGAGTAGATTACGTATGCACAGAGGAGACGTTTGGATTGTATGGCTCATGTTGAGAGTGGTTTGCGTCTAGCGGTGAATGATTTGGTGCTGAGCCGTCATTTCAAGGTTTTAAGAGAAATTTCATGGCAATTCTGTGCACGGACAAGTCAGTTTCTGAGAAACGTTGTTTCCGAAAAGAAATGTATGTATCGTGGCCCTGGGGTGAATTTATAAATAACTATATTCGGTAGATCTATATTAATTTACGTTCGGATTTGGAGAAGAGGCAATTGCGTTCCTAAAGGAGGTCCCATAACCGCAATTTTTTTCGATCTACGGTAAAGCTAACAGCCAAACTGTATTGATAGCCAAATATGTTAAAGGAACTTGAAAAAAAAAGCACTGACGTGAAGTCAGTACTCTTTGGCGCGCGTGTTCACGGTGGATATTTTGAATTGAGTGATGAGTACTTCAAGCTCAGTGAATCCAGCGAGCCGGAGATCTACCCAAGGGTACAAGACACAATTCACTGTCGATTCAAAAATTAACAGTGCTGTATCTAAGCTTCCGTAAGGATATAGTATGACTGTTGAAAAAGAACACAACTGACTCTCCTTAGTCAGACAAGCTTCTAGAAGATTCTGAGGGATCTCCTTGGGAAAGACTTGGCAGGGTCAGTATAATCATAATCATGTATATTATGTGCGTCAAATGCAGATTGAATTAACAATGAAAGAAAAAGTGTAAAAAGCATTGACGTGGGGTCAATCTGCTTTGGCGCGCGTGCTATATACATGATTATGATTATACTGACCCTGCCAAGTCTTTCCCAAGGAGATCCCTCAGAATCTTCTAGAAGCTTGTGCGACTAAGGAGAGTCAGTTGTAGTATTTTTCAACAGTGTTACTATATGCTTACGGAAGCTTAGATACAGCACTGTTAGTTTTCAGAATCGACAGTGAATTGTGTCCACTATCCCTTGGGTAGATCTCCGGCTCGCTCAATTCACTGAGTTTGAAGTACTCATCACTCAATTCAAATTAGCCACCATGCACACGCGCGCCAAAGAGTACTGACTTCACGTCAGTGCTTTTTTTTTCTATATCCATTACTGTTTAGTTTTTACGCATTGTATTATTATATAATAATTTTAAATAGAATATAGATTTCGATTTTAGATAATATCTTAACATTAATAAACATTAGCTAGATGGCACATTCATGTTTGGTACTAATCTCAAATAATTTTAAATATTGAGAATTGCTCTTTCTTTCTTGCGCTCTTGTTCCTCGGAACAGAGTGCTTATCAATTTGGCCAAATGTCTGTAATTTTCGAATATTTGGCTGAAAATGGTCTTGAACGATTTGGTTTGACTCACTGATCAAGAATCCGTGGTCGAAATCGATTCTTTCCGGCTGGCCATTAACACGATAACTTACGAACGGAATGAGCTAGACAGTTGAAATTTTCAGTGTAGGTTTGAGGAATAATATCTCGGTTGAGTTCGTTATTCGGCAAAGTCGGTCTAATATTTCCGGAGTAACGAAAAAGAATATTTTTTTTACATAACAACTTTTGAATTCATTTTTTTTACGATGCAGTTTCATCATGAGTATCCATTGTTATCATTTTCAACTCTAACAAGCTAATCCTTTTCTAGATATGATGTTTCAAAATTTCAATAATACAAGTCCTATGTATTCACAGAATGTGAACACAGAATCTGTCTGTGTTCACTGTTCATAAATGTCATCTTTTCTAGCTATTAGAGATTGTCAATTCCTAGTTTGATAATATTTTCTCTTCGAAAATAAGTATCCAATTCTTGAATTTGTGAATATATACAAGACTGTTTTGAAACTTAAAATAATATTGACTGATTACATATTGAATAATTTATGTATAAATATTGGGGATGATGTTTCAGAAGATTTAGAATTGGATCATTTGAATGATGTAGTTTATGGAGGCAATAGGAGAGAAGAACATAATGGAATCATCAAAAGAAATCACTGTTCGTTGACCACTGATGTTAATATTACCTTTTTCTTCCTTAAGTAGTGAGGCATGTTCCCTTATACAGAATTTTCATAATGTTGCTAGCAAAAAATTATTGAAATATGGATCTTCATTTGTGTATCAATCATTTTTATTCGAGTTAAGGTTCATAATACACAAAAGAATGCGTTAGTGGTATGAACTATTAAATATAAATTATGAAAAGAGGATAGTATGTTATTAATATATTTTAAACTATTGAAATAATTTGCTCGTGATCCACTACCTACTCAAATATCAGGAATAAATGGAGAATCTGCTATGATTGTCCCCAGCCTTGCTCTAGACATTTCGATGATACTTTCCTTAGGTATTTCGAGTTGTGAAAACTATGCACCGAGTGTAAGTTGCAACAACCCATTCCACGAGGTTGAAAAATTGCAGATTGCATGATTTTAATGAACTTTAATGACAATTTTTGAAGCATTAAGGCATTGAAGCATTATAGATTGCTCTTTTTTTTATAAGATAATTTTTGAAGCATTTTTTTTTAACGACACTTCTTTCAAATTCAATTTCTTTCATGATGCATTCCTAACATAGGAATCCTTTGATATAATTCCCAACTCTGAAAAACCAATACTTTCGGAGATATAATTTGTCTGTTTGAACAAGTGCGCCATAAAGCTCCTGTCCACAGGGCTTGAACCAATTTTTTTAAAGATAATTTTCGAAATATTATATTTACACGACACTTTTTTTGAATTTAATTTCTTTCATGATGCAGTTCGATCATAGGAATCCATTGATATAATTCCCAACTCTGAGAAAACAATACTTTCGGAGATAGAATTTGTCTGTTTGAACAACAGCGCCAAAAAGGTCCTATCCACAGGGCTTCAACCAATTTCTTGAATTATTTTCCATTCGAACGTTATTTTTTTATGGTGTAGTTTCAAATGCTGGTATTGGTTACAATGATGGTACATTTTAACGGTATCGTGAAGCCACAAATTACACATGACTCACTCAATCGAGTCTATCTTAGATTTAGTATTCTCAGTCAGACTTATCTGAAAGGGTTTGTCTGTTTTGTTGAAAACTTTACCTATCTGTTTTGTTTCCTGTATTTTGCTGAACTGCAGTTTGGATATTCAGATTTATAGCCTAATTTTTTTCAATTTCAATTTCTTAACTCTCTGTTCTTCACTGTAATATTAGATGGTATTTATGTTAAAGAGTATTTGAAGCAGAGCTGTGCCAAGCACTGAAGAAAAGTGCTTCGAGCCCTAAGCAGTAAGCACTCAATAAAAATGATCCCGAGCTTCGAGCACAAAGCACCGCATTTTCACAAAAGGCTTGTGATTACTAAGCACTTAACTTAATTCGGTTTTTCGAGCACTAAGCACTAAGCACTTTCAGAAGGAAATGAGGATATTCTCTGCGAATTGTTATATAAAATTGTATTCAATTGGAGAAACATGTAAACTAGCAAACTTGCATGCTCATATGCATCACTGAAGGATAAGAAATAGAGTGCAGCGAAGCAAATTTCTATAAAACTAACGATCTCAAAATTCGTTCTACTCTCACACATATTGAAAAGGTCTTTATTATTCAAGGAAATGATATAATGAATGGAAATATGAATTCCATAAGCGTCTTAGATTTTTCTGTACAGGTAAAATGTATTTCCCTATTTAAAAATGGGACAAAACCCGAAACATATATATGACAACAACATAGTATTATATTATGAAACTTAGGCCAAGTATTTTCTTTCCCTTTATAATAAAAAAATCACTGACGTGAATTCAGTGCCCTTTCGGGCATTTTTTCATTAAAACATAATTGAATTCGAATTGATCAACATGAAGTCAGTTTTTTTAATTTCTCAAAATGTCAAAAATTTTATCCGCAGAAATCGGGTAGCATTATTTTCTATTGTGATTGTATTCATAAGCAATTTAGCATTGTACATAAGATATAAATTTGAATGCATAATATATGTCGAATAAATCTGGTACTCATTAACTCCTCCGACCGCAGCGCGTCAGCGTCTAATCGTGTTTCGACAAGATTTCCGAAAGGCTTAGTGCTTAGTAATCCTCGGAAGTGCTCGGGAGCACTTGAGGGATTACTAAGCACTAAGCCTTTTCATGAAGTGCTTGAAATACTAAGCACTAAGCTCTGGTTTCATGAAGTGCTCGGGAGCACAGTACTCGTGAGCACAAAAAGGCTTCAAGCACTTTCACAAGCACTTAGCACAATGCTTCGGCTCAGCTCTGATTTGAAGTACGAGTAAAACTTCCGTTTGTTTCCTATGAAGATGCTCTAGTCATGTATTCCTCAATTTTGTTTGATTGCCTGCTATTTTTGCAGAAGCTTTATCTCCAACTGTAGCTTTATTAATTCCTACAGTAATGTTTTTTTTGGAAATCATTAACTCAGCTAAAAGATCCTCTTGGATCCATGCACCTCAAGGTTTCCCACCTGAATTGTGTATACGTACTTTCGTGGCATGTCTAGGAAATGGGGAAATAATTAAGCTCATGATCGTCATGCATAGTGGCATAGATGCCTCAAAGGTATCTATACTCACAGAAGTTGCGGTATCTGACCTTCATCGTGAGGATAGACGCCCCCTAATGTTCTAAATAAATCGTGTTGAATCTAATTGTATTTATCTGAAGCATATATAGAATATACATATAAGAATACAAGTACTTACTTCATATTGAAAGTTCTGGATAGTATCATTAGATATCTAAATTCAGTAATGCGCATTCGCTTCAAATTGCTTCTTTTCCACAACTCGTTATACGTCCGTTCCAGCGGAGTGGTCGGCGTTGACTTGTGGAAGGAAAATGGTGAACTTACATAACCTCATATTCGTAGAAGTACGCTATATAATTACTACGATATATATCCCTCTATGGCAACTATTCCAGATTAACCCTTACTCAGTCGGGCTGAATTCAGCTCTTGATATAGAACGGATGAAAATAATGCACACGAAGTCACGGTCTTTGGGATCCAAAAGATAATCCAATAGATTAACTATAATTATTTATTTCCAAGTCAGATTGTACTTAAGATCTATGTATTTCGTGTATTTACGAGTCTTTCGTGTATTTTCGTGTTCAATAACAATTTGAACTTGCTCAGGAGCACTAAAATTGAACTCAAATTTCTAAAGATAAGCCAGGTATATATATTTTTTATTTTTTACATTTATTTTAATGTGCTCGTATCTCGCCATGTACATAGATTCACGCTTCTTTATAAGTTCATAGTTTTATATCTTTGTCAAAGCCACTTTCACACCTTACGAATACAACACACATGCCCCAGGTATGACTCGAACCTGCGACCACCGGCACTGAAGTCCCCCCAAAGAGTATGGCAATGGCAAGTTACGCTGATGATTGGTAACAACCAGGAAGCTGGTACATATTTGCCCTGAATAGCACTTTACTCTTCGGGACGACGTTGATGGCCGATAACGTGTTGAGCTCGGAGCACGAGGTAATGTTTGTTGATGGTTAATCGACAAAAATTTCGCCGTGTGTCTTTCAGTTATTAGCAATCATCTACAGGCATCTTCGATGTTCTGAGATTTATTCATTTGAAATATTATCTTCCCAATATTTACAAAACCACACAGCCGATCGACTGGAAAATTCGATTACGAGAGTAGAGTAAAGATTTCAGGTTTATGCAAAATTTCATTATAGAATCGAAACACCAAAAGCGGAAAAGTTTTAAGTGCATGCCCTAGGAAACATCGTCCTATCATTTTGACCAAATATCTGTTAGTTTTCGCCTTCTCTTCAATTACAGTGCACCTGAGCAAGTTCAAATTTTTATTGAAATACATAGAGCTTAAGTAAAATCTGACTTGGAAATGAATAACTCCATCAGCCCTTAACTGAATTCATACCCGCCAATTCAATAAGGGTAAATGTGGGATATAGATGGGATAGAGCGATAGATGCCACAATAATCATATAGCGTACGACTGCAAGTTCACCATTTTCCTCCAGTCAACGCCAACCACTCCTAAGAACGGACCTATTACGAGTTGTGGAAAGGAAACAACTTAAACCGTCGGCGCATTACTGAATTTAGTTTTCTAATATACTTAATGTGTCCAGAACTTTTAATATTATAAAGTAAGTATTCATATTCTTGTATTTATAGTCTATAATATATGTATCAGATAAATACAGTTAAATGTTATTTAATTTATTTTATCACGATTTATTTGGAACATTAGCAGGGCGTCTACCCCCACAATGAAAAACTGATACTGCAGTTTTAGTGAGTGTTGATACCTTTGAGGCATCTATCCCAAAATGCATGGCTATCATGACTCAATTATTGTCCCAATTTTTAAACATACCACGAAAGTGCGTATATATACAGGGTGTTTCATCATAAAGTGGAGAAACGGATATAGCGTGTAGATGACATCGGGAGAATCATTTTTGCCTTATGACATATACCCCGTTTTCGAAGCATAAGCGAGATACAGGGTGTTCAAGGTAATTTTTGACCAATATTCTATCCAGTGTGGTCAGTTATGTGTAACATTTGAAAAAATGGTTTTTGGTCACATCTCAGTATTTTTTTATGCTCAATTCTGAAATGATATAAGATTCTGAAAAAATTATTTAAAAATGGCGGAAAACCTGCAAAGTTCGAAATTTTTTTACGCGGTTGCCAATTTGAGTTTCACTCTATGATTTATCTCAAGTTTTTAAGAAATTCTGTGAAAAAAATTTTTCAAAATTCGAACACAACTTTTTTTTTACATGTCTACAGCAAAAATAAAATTTCATCCGAAATTGATGAACTTTTCCACGCTTATACTATTCTTAAACTTTAACGAAAATATGAAAACAGAACCGAAAAATATCGATGGGTTTGTTTTTTATAGCCATTCAAAGTTTCCACTCGGATATCAAACTATTCGTTTTTCGAAAACTGGTTTGGCTATGAGGCAAAAAGTTTGAAATTGAACTGCCGAAGCATTCCAGATGGAAATTAAAATTTCTCAAAAAAAAATTTTTTTGCTCATATTTCAATATAACTCTGACCGGGATCGAACTAGTGACCTTGCGATAGGAATTACTCTTAGCTCTTGATAGAAATTGAAATTATTCGGAACATATTAATTATCGTTACCTAGCAACGGTAATTCAAAGCATTTGATAGATTATTCGAATTCACTGAATATTATTTCGCAAGTTTCTAAAAAAACATTTTAATTTGAGCAGAAATGAATTATTCAATCTTGGAGAAAAATGATATGGTTCAGGCTTATTATGAAGCGAATTCCTCAGGGAGGAAAGCGAGAGAAATATACGCCCGCAGATTTCCAAGCCGATCAGTACCAAACTTTAAAACATTTATGGCAACAGTACGTAAATTACGTGAAGATGGCACTTGTAACGTTTCTTTTTTTGACCCGGGCAAGGGTTTGTTTACGTTTGGTTGGCGAGTGTCGTTTATGTCGTTTGTGTTGACGTCGAATTTGAGGTTGGATCTCAGTGGTGCCAATCGACGCTAAATAATAATTGTTGTATTCGAAGAACCGAATAAGTTGGCAATATTGTTGAATTGTGACAGTCTGAAATTTGTGAGGGTCTGCGCCAGTCAGGGACATGAGGTCGTCCATTTTGTTAACACTCGAAGGAGGAGCAGTAGGTTAGGCGTATTTTCGGAACTTAATAAGAATTGGTGATTTCTTCTTAGTTGGATATAGTTTCGAAAATCGAATTAGGAGTGAGGGTTACATTGGTTTGATTTGGGAAGATAACAGGTACATTGCACTCGTCTCGAAAGAGGATCTAACGACCTTTCTGCAAATCTAAGAGTTGAACACGTGAACGATCTTGGCGACTTTGACAGGTATGTGTTAGATGTTCTATTCTCGTCATTTATAGTGGAATCAATTCAGGTCGTAATTATCTTTCTATATCCAGAACATCGCTGTGTGCTTGAAGAATTATTTGGTGGAGGCACGACAAGATTTGGTTTCGAAACAAACGTGTGCAGGACAACCCCGAACATCAGGGTATGTACGAATTCTATAACTGTTGCATAACAACGAATAATTGGTCTGATTAATATTATGATAGCCGAAATTATTATGTATTGCGAAAATTCATTTGTTTCTTATCCGAGAGAAGTCACTGATGATTTCTTTTCTGTCAGCAGGGTTTTTTGTAACATCAGGAGTTTTTATGGCAGCACGGATTTTTGTGGCAGTCCGAAGTTTTTGTGGCAGTCCGAAGTTTATGGTGGCAGGAGTTTTTGAGGCCAGCACGATTTTTTATATCAGGAAGAGTGTAACTGAGACATTCGAATATATACAAGGTGGTCCATAAGTAGCGCTGTGAGACAGCCAACGCAGTGTTACCGATCCCGAGTATATACAAGGTGGTCAGGAAGCAGCGCTGTGGGACATTCAGTCAAAAGTCGCAGACGGCGAGTACAAAGGGAAGGAGAACGGTATTGCGAGACCATCGAGGCAATAATACGTTCAGGCACAAGGAATAGCACGCAAGTTATAGAAAACATATCCCGAATCATCTTATTCATCTTATACCTACCATATATATAACTTGAACATATATTGTTATCAATTATCTAGGTTATTGTTATTGGAAAGCGGAAATTGGGGCAAGATTTGTAGTAATCGTATATGATCATAGAGGAGAAACGTGAATGCGCCTGAGCTCAAGCGACGCGTATTTGAATCCAAGAATAATATCTACGTACAATTTCCGCCACCCTTATTCAGGGTTTCATAGTAGTTTAATTTTGCTGGATCTAAAGACCTGGGTTGTATGCTATTAGAATAAACTGTTTGTTATTAGCGTGAATATTCTTTTGGTGAATTTAGGAATTAGTACATTACGCAGGGGTATCTGGGAGACTTAAATTTACCTGGCGCCCATTTACTAGGTTCCCTTTTTAGGAATCCACTCCCATCTCCACTGGAGCTAGACCGCGGATCCCTGAGTTCTAGTAGCTCCGATCTTAACCACTGCGACTTGGGAACAGTCGTATGTCGTTATACACTCTTAACCGAAAGAAAAAAGAAACAATACGAAGTCACGATGAACGTGTCCTGGATTTGGTTGAGAGTAATCCTAAAATATCAACTAAAATGATATCTAATCACCCCAGTGTGAACCAAAGTAAATCGACTGTATGGAGAGTTCTAAAGAGGAATCACTACCACCCATATCATTTTCAAAGATGTCAAAAATTAGAAGAAGGTGATTGCAGTAAAAGGAAAGATTTCTGTGAATTCATTTTAAGAAGAACGCTTGCGAATAGAGATTTTTCACGTCTCATTTTATTCAGCGATGAAGCAACCTTTCATAGAGATGGATTTTTTAACAGAAAAAATAATGTGGTATGGCAAATCAATAATCCACATTCTTCGGTTTCGATGAATAGTCAAAAAAGGTTTTCAGTCAATGTTTGGGCAGGAATGAAGGACAGATTCATCATCGGACCTTTCATTCTCCCTGAAACATTGACTGGAAATGGTTACTATCAATTTTTACGAGAGACTCTACCAGATCTCATGGAAAATATTCCTTTGAATCAATTTAGAGGTATTTGGTACCAACACGATGGTTGTCCTGCGCACACAGTCAGGAGTGTACTCGAGTTTCTAGACTCCCAATACCCACGGCGATGGATTGGTCGGTTTGGACCTGTTGCATGGCCTCCACGTTCTCCAGATCTAACTCCACTGGATTTTTATTTCTGGCGTCATATGAAAAGTCTGGTCTACGACAAGTGAGCTCCAGTAGAATCGAAAGAAGAATTGATTCAACGAATTGAATCAGCTGCCCAGGAAATTCGTCATAATCAAGGAATGATAGGTTCAGCGGTGAACAGTGTGGTGAAAAGAGCGAGACTGTGTGTTCAAATGAATGGGAATATTTTTTAAACTGAATTATAATCTATAATTTCGTCAGAGTTGTTCAATTAATTGTTAAATTTGTCTACTATTGTGTTATATTCTTGCGTTAGTGAAATATAAAATTAAATATTCAAGAAAATTTAGCTATAAGACAATATTCTCTCACTTTCTTGATTTTCTTGATTCGCTGAACCAAATAATTATTTCCAACATTGATTATTTAATTTCTGCTCGATTTGAAATGTTTTATAAGAAACTAACGAAATATTTTTCAGTTGAATTCGAACATACTGTCAAATTCTGTGAATTACTGTTGCTAGGTAACGATAATTAATATGCTCCGAATAATTTCAATTTCTATCTAGAGCTAAGAGTAATTCCTATCGCAAGGTCACTAGTTCGATTCCAGCCAGAGTTTTAGTGAAATATGAACAAAAAAATTTTTTTTTGAGAAATTTTAATTTCCATCTGGAATGCTTCGTCAGTTCAATTTCAAACTTTTTGCCCTCATAGCCAAACCAGTTTTCAAAAAACGAATAAGTTAGATATCCGAATGGAAACTTTGAATGGCTATAAAAAACAAACCCATCGATATTTTTCGGTTCTGTTTTAATATTTTCGTTAAGGTTGAAGAATAATATAAGCGTGGAAAAGTTCATCAATTTCGATGAAATTTTATTTTTGCTGTAGACATGTAAAAAAAAATTGTGTTCGAATTTTGAAAAAATTTTTTCACAGAATTTCTTAAAAACTTGAGATAATTCATAGAGTGAAACTCAAATTGGCAACCGCGTAAAAAAATTTCGAACTTTGCAGGTTTTCCGCCATTTTTAAATACTATTTTCAGAATCTTATATCATTTCAGAATTGAGCATAAAAAAATACTGAGATGTGACCAAAAACCTTTATTTCAAATGTTACACATAACTGACCACACTCGATAGAATATTGCTCAAAAATTACCTTGAACACCCTGTATTTCGCTTATGCTTCGAAAACGGGGTATATGGCAGAAGGCAAAAATGATTCTCCCGATGTCATCAACACGCTGTATTCGTTTGTCCAGTTTATGATGAAACACCCTGTATATATGCAAATCAGGATGTAAAACTTGAGGTGCATGAATCCAAGAGGATCCTTTAGCTGCGTTGTTGTTTTCCAAAGAAAACATTATCGTAGGGAAGAATAGAGCTACAGTTAAAGGTAAAGCTACTGCTAACATACTATGCATGAATAATAGGCAATAGAAAAAATTGAGGAAAAAATTGCCTGAGCATCTTCATAGGAAACGAAGTTTAACTTGTGATTCAATGACTCTTTAATGAAACACCAACCTAATGTTACTGTGAAGAGAACAGAGAGCTAAGAAACTGAAATTGAAACAAGAAATTAGGCTATACCTAAATCTGATACCCTAAGTAAAATTGAGCAACTTGTTTGCAAATTACTGAAACAAAACAGATATAGTTAAAGATTTCAACTAAACAGACGAAACTCTTTCAAATGTGACAGATACATCTCAGCATGAGACAAATTAATATGTAAATACATCAGATCCGATCAAATTGATACTTCATAATTAGTTGTAGAATGCTGACCCACAAGTATGTATAAAATTTCGTGGGGATCGCAAAAAAAATCTTCAAAATTTAATATTTCCGAAACTACCTGTCAGGTAGATAGACTACCGGATTTCCGCCCGATCGGCTTCGTATTTTTGGATGAGTTAAGTTATCTGAAATATCAGAGTCGTAGGTATTTTAGGTGAATTGAATTGAATATATAATTTATTTAAATCAGAGTTTGACGTTTTTCGATATTTTGATCCAATTTTTATAGTAATCTTCTTTATCTTTAAGAGCCAGTTGAGGTTCATTTACTTCCATTAATGCAGCCGCTAGCATCGTTGGTACCACATTTTGGTGACTTGATGACAAAAAATATAAAAATGGGTTCCAGCCCTGTGGTCAGGAGCTTTCTGGCGCTCTAGTTCAAACAGACAAATTATATCTGGTATTGGTTTCTCAGAGTTGGGAATTATATCAATGTATTCATATGATATCACTGCATCATAAAGGAAATTTAATTCAAATAATAGTTTTTGTTACTCCGAAACCATCTGTCTGATTTTGCCCAATAACGAACTTAGCCGAGATATTCATCCCCCAAACCTACTCTGAAAATTTCAACTCTCTAGCTCATTCTTTCGAGAGTTATCGTGCTTACGGACGGCCGGCCGGACCGGCCGGACAGAATGAATTCCGACCACGGATTCTTGATCAGTGAGTTGAACCAAATCGTTTAAGACCATTTTCATCGAAATATTCCAAAATTACAGACATTTGGGCAAATTGATAAGCACTCACTTCCGAGGAACTAGAGCGCCAAAAATGGGTTCAAGCCCTGTGGACAGGAGCTTTCTGGCGCTCTAGTTCAAACAGACATATTATATCTGGTATTGGTTTCTCAGAGTTGGGAATTATATCAATGTATTCATATGATATCACTGCATCATAAAGGAAATTCAATTCAAATAATAGTTTATTAGATAAGTAATTATAAATTACCTAGTAATCGATCAAAAATTTCCTGATCTACGTTCACCAAACTACAGAATTATGCTTTCAATATTTACGTAATATTTTCAAACATTTTCGGGTGAGGTCCCCGTTGCATCGCTAAAATACGAGTATTTCAACCCCAATATTTTTGAAGTTACAATATTCCCTTCTGTCAAGTTGACATTATGAGAATTCATACATAGAATAATAATTATATCAATCTGTGAAATACGATTTACATTGAAATTTTAAAAAATCATATCTCCGAAAGTATTAGCTTGTTAGAGTTGAAAATGATATGAATGGATTCTTATGATAAAACTGCATATTAAAAAAAATTTGATTTGGAATTTGTTTCGTAAAAAAAAATTTTTTTTTTTGTTACTCCGAAACCATCTGTCCGATTTTGCCCAATAACGAACTTAGCCGAGATATTCATCCCCCAAACCTACTCTGAAAATTTCAATTCTCTAGCTCATTCCGTTCGAGAGTTATCGTGCTTACGGACGGCCGGCCGGACCGGCCGGACAGAATGAATTCCGACCACGGATTCTTGATCAGTGAGTCGAACCAAATCGTTTAAGACCATTTTCATCGAAATATTCCAAAATTACAAACATTTGGGCAAATTGATAAGCACTCAGTTCCGAGGAACTAGAGCCCAAAAAAAATGGGTTCAAGCCCTGTGCACAGGAGCTTTCTGGCGCTCTAGTTCAAACAGACAAATTATATCTCCGAAAGTATTGGTTTCTCTGAGTTGGGAATTATATCAATGTATACATACGATAGAGCTGCATCATAAAGGAAATTATATTCAAATAATTTATCAAGATTAAATGAGCAATCATGAGAATGAGAACTGCACCATGGAAGAAATCGAATTAAATCTGGCCAATTTTGCCCAATAACGAACTTAACCGAGATATTCATCTCCCTAACCTACTCTGAAAATTTCAACTACCTAGCTCATTCCGTTCGAGAGTTATTGTGGAAAAACTTTTTTTAAAATTTCAAAATTTTTTTTTTACACTTTGTGGTAATCTGGTCAATACAAAACTTCACATGCGTATAAAGGTCATGATTCTACAATTTGATGCTAAATTTCAGATAGATCGAACGAACTTGTCCGAGATATTTACGCTCCAAAACCACCTTGCAATTTTCAATCCGCTAACTCCTTTCGTTCGAGAGTTATCGTGCCTACGGCCGGTCGGCTGGCCGGACAGAATCGATTTCGCACTCGGATTCGTGATCAGTGAGTCGAACCAAATCGTTTGAGACCATTTTCAGCCAAAAATTCCAAAATTACAGACACTTGGGCAAATTGATAAGCACTCTGTTCCGAACTAGAGCGCCAAAAAAACAAGTTTCGTATGACAATTGCCCAAAACAGGTTTAAAGTACGTACAAATAGTAGGTATTCCATAAAACATGTATGAAAGAAGATGAGTAATAATATGAAAGAAGATGAGTAATAAATAAAAAATTACCTTGTAATCGATCAAAAATTTCCTGATCTACGTTCACCAAATTTTCTCCTCTCTCGAACTACAGAATTATGCTTTCAATATTTACGTAATATTTTCAAACATTTTCGGGTGAGGTCCCCGTTGCATCGCTAAAATACGAGTATTTCAACCCCAATATTTTTGAAGTTACAATATTCCCTTCTATCAAGTTGACATTATGACAATTCATACATAGAATAATTATATCAATGTGTGAAATACGATTTACATTGAAATTTTGAAGAATCATATCTCCGAAAGTAGGAACTAGAGCGCCAAAAAGCACTAACGTCAGTACTCTTTAGCGCGCGTGTTCAAGTTGGCTAATTTGAATTGAATGATGAGGATTTCAAGCTCAGCGGATAGAACGAGCCAAAGATCTACACAGAGGGTAGTGGACACCATTCACTGTCGGGTCTTAAATCAACAGTGCTGTGTCTAAGCTGGCATAAGGATAGAGTAACAAAGAGGCAGTTGTGTTCTTTGTCAACTTTGTTACTTTATCGTTATGCCAGCTCAGACACATCACTGTTAATTTATGACCCAACAGTGAATGGTGTAGGTAGATCTCCGGCTCGTTCTATCCGCTGAGCTTGAAACCCTCATCATTCCATTCAAATTAGCCAACGTGAATACGCACGCTAAAGAGTACTGACTTCACGTCAGTGCTTTTTCAAATGTTTTCAAGGTTCTTCAACAAATGTGGCTATGGATACAGTCTGGCTATTAGTTTTAACGTAGATCGAAATAAAGAAATAATGCGGTTATGGGGCCCCCGTTGGAAACGCAATTGCTTACGCCAATTCTTCAAATCCGAACATAATTCAATATAGATCTTCCAATAGTTATTTATACATTGGCCTCAGGGCCACGATACATGCGCATAACGTAAATGCCCGTAAGGGGTAACATACATTTCAAAATTAGTCCCAGGGCCACGGTACGGACATTCCAACTAGGAAACAACGCTATTGCAAATAATTGACATGAATATTCTTTTAAAACCTCATAATACCGGCTCAACATCAAACCCATGACCGATAGTCCTCGCAATCCACTCGCGGCTGAAAGTTCTCTCACAACCACACACCTCACAAAATATTCGATTCTCCAACACTAGTAGCATGCGCAGACCGTCTCCAGGGGATTCTATGGAGGTTTAGCATCATCCACCCCAAAACCCAAATCCTCTCAGACGAAAACTACAGCAGTTAAATAAATCACTTCTCATCTGCGCATGCGCATAACGGAATTTCCGGAATTTCAAGCAAAATATTCTGCAAAATTTCTGAATTTTTTCATGTCATGTGATCTTCACAAAACTTCACAAAAGTGTTTGCTTCTGTCTTTTGAATCTAACTACTGAGTTTCAATTCAATCAGATCAGTATTTTTCGAGTTATGGTGGAAACAAAATTCTAAAATTTTTGAAATTTTTTTGCCACTTTACGGCACTCCGATTAATACAAAACTTTGCATGTATATAAAGGTCATGAATCTACAATTTGATGCTAAATTTCAGATACATCGAGTAATCGGTTCCGGAAATATTCACAAAAAACGGCCATAACTTCGAAACCGCTTGGTGGATTAAGTAAACATTAAAGGATACTGTGGGAGGTATATTCATCATTGAATGGTTTCTTTCTGGATTTTCTCTCCCAAACTCTGAAAAATATCTATAAAATAAAAAATTAATTATTTTGTGATTTGCTTCTGCGTAAGAAACACATAATATTTGTCAGAAGCAATCAATTGAACAATGTTGCCTAACAAATAACAACGAAACAACATCAACGAAGAAACAGCTATATCGTAACGTTTCGGAGTCTATATCAGACTCCTTCTTCAGACGCATAACGAAAAAATCTTCAGAACTATTTTGTTGATTGTTATTCTTAATTCGAATTTAGCATGGTAAATTCAAATTAAGAGTGTCCAATACAGAAGAATGGACAACATAATTTACCATAGTAAATTCGATTAAGAATGTCCAATACAGGAGAATGGACAATCGAACATACGCGCAAAAGCTCCTGACTTCACGTCAGTGTTTGGAACAATTTTTTTTTTCGTAATTTTCTTTGAATTTTCTAGGGGTACGGTTATTAAAAAAATTTTTTTTCGTCATTTTTTCCAAATTTTCTAGGGGTACGGTTTTTAAAAAAATGTATACACGTTCTTATGTTGATTTTCTACTAATAGTTACCAGGCTTCAATTCGATCGAATCTTTATTTTTTGTTTTTGGCGCTCTAGTTCCTCGGAACTGAGTGCTTATCAATTTGCCAAAATGTCTGTAATTTTCGAAGAAAATGGTCTTAAACGATTTGGTTCGACTCACTGATCAAGAATCCGTGGTCGAAATTCATTCTGTCCGGCTGGTCCAGCCGGCCGTAGGCACGATAACTCTCGAACGGAATGAGCTAGAGAGTTGAAATTTTCAGAGTAGATTTGGCAGATAAATATCTCGGCTAAGTTCGTTATTGTGCAAAATCGGACAGATGGTTTCGGAGTAACAAAAAAAAAAATTGGTTCAAGCACTGACGTGAAGTCAGAAGCTTTTGCGCGTATGTTATATTGTCCATTATCCTGTATTGGACAATTAATTCGAATTTACCATGGTAAATTTGAACTAAGAGTGTCCAATACAGGAGAATGGACAACATAATTTACCATGGTAAATTCGATTAAGGGTGTCCAATACAGAAGAATGGACAATAGAACATACTTGCAAAAGCTACTGACTTCACGTCAGTGCTTGAACCAATTTTTTTTTTTCGTGATTTTTTTGAAATTTTCTAGTAGTATGGTTCTTAAAAATTTCATTTTCCTCATTTTTTTCAAATTTTCGGTACGGCTGTTACAAAATTTTAAACACGTCTTTATGTTGATTTTCTACTACTAGTTACCAAGCTTCAATTCGATCGAATATTTATTTTTTGAGTTATAAAGGAAATAATATTCCAGGTGGGTATAGCTCGGAAACCGTTAGACCGATTATGCCCAAGAACAAACTCAACTCTCCCATTCGGATACGCAACCTACCCTGAAAATTGCAAGTCCCTATCTCCTTTCGTTCGAAAGTTATCGAGGCAACGGTCACCCATCTACTGAACTCACATAAGGCTGCTGGAACCTCCAACAATATTTAACCGATTGTGTTAAAACTTCAAATTTGGCAGTAGAGTTAGGTTCTAAAGGTTCTTGCAAAATTTCAGCAATTTCAGACGAATAGTTACTGATTTATAGAATTTTTTTTTTCAATTTTCAATGATTTTTAAAAAAATTTCTACCAATACTATCCTCACGAAATTTTGCAAGAATTTTCGCGTTGGCATTCTACAACTAATAATCATGTTTGAATTCAACCGGTTCAGTATTTTCGAGTTATTGAGGAACAAAAAACAACCAAATTTCAGATGGCTATAACTCTAAAACCGTTAGGCTGATTATGTTCATAAACAAACTCAAATGTCGCATTCAGAAGCACAACCTAACCTGAAATCTTCAGGCCGCTATCTCTTTCCGTTCTCAGGTTATCGTGACAACAAAAATATGTTTTAATAATTTTTTAATAATTTTCTAGCGATACGATTCTCACAAAATTTCACAAGCGTGCTAAGGTTTATATTCTACTACTTTTCTCCAAGTTTCAATTCGATCGGATCTATATTGGTTGAAAACAAAATTATTACTCGGAAACCATTAACGGATTATGCCCATTAACAAACTTGTCCGTCGTATTGAGATGTGCCACCTACCCTGAAAATTTCAAGTCGCTAGCTCTTTCCGTTCTCAAGTTATCGTGGCAACGGCCGGACGGCCTGCCAGACAGAATCAATATTGACCTCGAATTCTTCATTGAGTCGAACCAAATCGTTTGAGACCATTTTCGTGAAAAAAATTCAAAGTTACAGACATTTGGGCAAAACGATAATGCGATGTTCCCCAGAACATACGCGCAAAAAATACAGACATTGCAGCAAAAGGGTAGCACGCTGTTCCCTGCGTAACACGCGCGCAAAAAATGGGAAAGCCCTGTGGACAGGAGCTTTGGCGCTCTTGCTCAAACTTTGACAAATCATATCTTCTAAAGTATTGGTTTCTCAGAGTTGGGAATGATATAAATGGAATTTTATGATAGACCTGCATCATGAAAGAAATTAAATTCCAGAAAATTGCTTCAAGCAGTGACGTGAAATCAGGAGCTTTTGCGCGAATGTTCATTGTTGTCCATTCTCCTGTATTGGACACTCTTAATCGAATTTACCATGGAAAATTCGAATTGCCCAATACAGGAAAATGGAAAATGGAACATGCGCACTAAAGCTCTTGACTTCACGTCAGTACTTGAACCAATTTATTTTGAGTTATCGAGGAAATAATATTCCAAATGGGTATAACTCCGAAACCATTGGGCCGATTATGCCGAACAACGAACTTAACTCTCCCATTCGGATGAGCAATGTACCCTGAAGATTGAAAGTCGCTATCTCTATCACAACCAAGTTTGAAATGGATCGGTTACGTATTTTTCGAGTTACCGAGGAAATAACAACCAAATTTCAGATAGGTATAACTCCAAAACCATTTGGCTATTTATGCCTATTTACAAACTCAAACATCACATTCAGATTCACAACATAACCCAAAAATTGCAAGTATCTGTCTCTCTCCGTTCTCAATTAATCGTGACATAAGTAATATTATCTAATATTTTTTTTTTAATTTTCTAGGGATACGATTCTACAATATTTGACAAACGTCTTAAATTTTGTATTCTATAACTACTCACCAAGTTTCAATTCGATCGGATTTGTATTGGTTGAACACAAAATCATTACTCGGAAACCATTGAACCGATTTTGTCCATTAACGAACTTTTTTGTCGTATTGGGACTCGCCACCCACCGTGGAAATTTCAATTCGCTATATATTTCCATTCACAAGTTATCGGCTGGTCAGAATCAAATTTGTCCTATAATTCCTCATCAGAAGTCGAACCCAATCGATAGAGAACATTTTCGGCAAAAAATTCGAAAATTACAGATATTTGGGCAAACAGATAACGCGATGATTCCCAGGAGATGAGCGCGAAAAGACTGTCATTCAACCAAAAACAAGAGTGCCAAAAATTATTAATCAGAAACCACCAGATCCACTAATGAACTTATCCGATTATATCAATTGAAACTTAGCCAATATTCCAGTTTTGATTTTACTGGAGATATTCTCAACCCCGGTAGTACCTAGACGCAATATTTCCAAATCGGTGGTGAAGGCAAGGAATGATCGAATGGCCAGCGGGATCCCCTGATCTTAACCCATTATATTTCTTTTCACGGGTATATGTGAACAGCATTGTGTACAAAACTAAACCCCTTGATTTGAATGACCCAAAAGATCGAATAACGCTTGTGATCAGGTCGATCATTCCCGAGATGTTGAATAATGTTAGAATAAGTTTTTATTTGAGGTTAGAATGTTACCAAGGTGTTCAGGGTGAACACTTCAAACATCTTCTTCATTAACATTCATAATTTTTTTGCTACATTTTGTATTACAGTTTAGTTTTTGATATTGTACCAAATTTCGCTAATCACTTGATTTTATTTTTTTCCAATTCGATTTTCGCAATAAACATGAAAGTAATAACATTTCATAATAGAAAATGACGGGACCTTTCAAACGATGTATCACAAGCCCATTCTTCCTATTTGAAAAATTGGGTATTGAACCTGTCTTTCGAAGGGGGTTGAAGGTAGGCTCCGCAATTTTACGAAGAAGAATAACAATTTAAAATTTTAATTTGATGTGTTTTGGGATTCTCCATAAACATGTACAGTAACCAAGATAATGCATTTATTCCATTTGGCTTTTCCACACTATTATCTACAGGGTCCGAGGCTGCCACACCGACATTGGCAAGGAGGTGATAGGGTACCATTAAGGTGTCACACTTCCTGTTGTTGAACTGTCCTCCGGGTCTTATGATGGAAGTTAGGGATGGTTTAAGCCAGGGGTGAGTTTCCTTATTTTGCAAATATTTAAGAGACCAGTTGAGATAGACCAATGAAATTTGACGGTTTGAGTAATTCGAGTACTTTCAAACCCTGGTGAAATAAGTTTTTGTAACCTCCACTAAAACAAATGCTAGGGGGTAGGGGTACTTTTTAAAATAAATGATTTTTTTCCACGGTAACGTACTAATAATAAATTATATTCCAAAACAGTGATATTTTTAATATATTTTCATTTGGTGTATATAGTTGACACTTGGGGCTCAAGCGGTTACAAATATGTTATCATAAGAATATCAGGAACACACAACATTTTCGATAACGGGGTAGAGCACTATATAGAGATCGGCGATTTCCAGCTTCCCATTGATTTTTGCGCATATGTTCTGGGGAACATCGCGTTATCATTTGGCCCAAATGTCTGTAACTTTCGAATTTTTTGACGAAAATGGTCTCAAACGATTTGGTTCGACTCCCCAAGGAAGAATTCGAGGTCAAATTTGATTCTGTCCGGCCGTCTGGCCGTTGCCACGATAACTTGAGAACGACAATAGCTAGCTACTTGAAATTTTCAGGGTAAGTGGTGCTCCATACGACGGACACGTTCGTTAATGGGCATAATCAACCAATATAAATCCGATCGAATTGAAACTTGTTGAATAGTTGTAGAATATTTAAACCTGAGCACGTTTGTGAAATTTTGTGAGAATCTTATCGCTAGAAAATTATTAAAAAATTATTACAAATCATTTTTGTTTGAGAACGGAAATAGATAGCGGCTTGAAGTTTTCAGGTTAGGTTATGCATCTGAATGCGACATTTGAGTTCGTTTATAAGCATAATCGGCCAAACGGTTTTAGAGTTATAGCCATCTGAAATTCGGTTGTTTTTATCCTCAATAAGTCGAAAAATACGAAACCGATTGAATTCAAACATGGTTATTAGTTGTAGAATGCCAACACGAACATTCTTGAAAAATTTGGAAAGGATGGTATTTATTATTATTATTATTATTGTTATTTAAATTAACAAGAGTAGAGGTATTTACACCTATAAACTCAAAAGAAAAAATTGATGTGTACAAAACCATCACATATGAAAAAAACCGCAACAAAAGTAAAACGAGAAAAGAGAATTAAATAAAGTGCATGCGTATGATCAATGAGAGCTGCGCCATCCATCGAACCCATCTTTAAAACTATTTGTACAAAATATTTAAGAAATCATTGAAAATCAAAAAAAAAATTCTATATATCGATAACTATTCGTCTGAAATTGCAGAAATTTTGCAAGAGCCTTTAGAACCTAACTCTACTGCCAATTTTTAAGTTTTAACACGATCGATTAAATATTGTTGGAGATTCGCGCAGCCTTGTGTGAGTTCAGTAGATGGGTGACCGTTGCCTCGATAACTTTCGAACGAAATGAGATAGGGACTTGCAATTTTCAGGGTACGTTGTGTATGAGAATGGGAGAGCTATGAGAATGGGAGAGCTAAGTCCGTTTTTGGGCATAATCGGTCTAACGGTTTCCGAGTTATATATATATATAATATATAAATATATATAATAAATATATAATATATAAATTGGTTCAAGCACTGACGTGAAGTCAGAAGGTTTTGCGCGTATGTTCTATTGTCCATTCTTCTGTATTGGACACCCTTAATCGAATTTACCTTGGTAAATTATGTTGTCCATTCTCCTGTATTGGACACTCTTAATTTTAATTCAAATTTACCATGGTAAATTACAATTAAGTGTCCAATACAGGAGAATGGACGACATAATTAACCATGGTAAATTCGATTAAGGGTGTCCAATACAGAAGAATGGACAATAGAACATACGCGCAAAAGCTTCTGACTTCACGTCAGTGCTTGAACCAATTTTTGATTTATTTTTGATCTTCTGTATTGGACACCCTTAATCGAATTTACCATGGTAAATTATGTTGTCCATTCTCCTGTATTGGACACTCTTGATTCAAATTTACCATGGTAAATTCGAATTAAGTGTCCAATACAGGAGAATGGACGACATAATTAACCATGGTAAATTCGATTAAGGGTGTCCAATACAGAAGAGTGGACAATAGAACATACGCGCAAAAGCTTCTGACTTCACGTCAGTGCTTGAACCAATTTTTTTTCCTGATTTTTTTTAAATTTTCTGGAGGCGCGGTTCTTAAAATTTTTTTTTTTCGTCATTTTTTTCAAATTTTCTAGGAGTACGGTTCTTACAGATTTTAAACACGTCTTTGTGTTGATTTTCTACTACTAGTTACCAAGCTTCAATTCAATCGAATATTTATTTTTTGAGTTATCAAGGAAACAATATTCCAGGTGGATATAACTCGGAAACCGTTAAACCGATTATGCCCAAAAACGAACACAACTCTCCCTTTCGGATACGCAACCTACCCTGAAAATTGCAAGTCCCTATCTCCTTTGGTTAGAAAGTTATCGAGGCAACGGTCACCCATCTACTGAACTCACACAAGAATGCTCCAATCTCCAACAATATTCAACCGATCGTGTTAAAACTTGAAACTTGGGAGTAGAGTTAGGTAATTAACGCTCTTACAAAATTTCAGCAATTTCAAACGTATAGTTACTGATATATAGAATTTTTTTTTTATTTTCAATGATTTATTAAAAATTTTCTACAAATGCTATCCTCACCAAATTTCGCAAACATTTTCGCGTTGGCATTCTACAACTAATAACCATGTTTGAATTCAATCGGTTCAGTATTTTTCGAGTTAATGAAGAACAAAAAATCACCAAATTTCAGATGGCTATAACTCTGAAACCGTTTGGTCGATTATGCTCATAAACAATCTCAAATGTGGCATTCATATGCACAACATAACCTGAAATTTTCAAGCCGCTATCTCTTTCCGTTCTCAGGTTATCGTGACAAAAAAAATATTTCTTAATAATTTTTTAAAAATTTTCTAGCCATACGATTCGCCCAAAATTTCACAAACGTGCTTAGGTTCATATTCTACAACTACTCACCAAGTTTCAATTCGATCGGATTTATATTGGTTGAAAACAAAATTATTACTCGGAAACCACTGGGCCGATTATGCCCATTAACGAACTTGTCCGTCGTATTGCAATGCGCCACCCACCCTGAAAATTTCAAGTCGCTAGCTCTTTTCGTTCTCAAATTATCGTGGCAACGGACGGCCGTACGGCCGGACGGCCGGACGGACAGAATCAAATTTGACCTCGAATTCTCCATCGGGGAGTCGAACTAAATCGTTTGAGACCAATTTCGTCAAAAAATTCGAAAGTTACAGACATTTGGGCAAAACTATAACGCGATGTTCCCCAGAACATACGCGCAAAAACGGTTGCTTAAATAAGCAAGAGAAAAAATTTCAATATGGTAATGGGAAGCTGGAAAACGCCGATCTCCTGTCTTACAGATTTGTAACCGCTCAAGTGCCAACGATACACCAAATGAAAGGTAAAAGATCGCAGTTTTGGAATCTAATTTATTATTAGTAAGTTACCGTGGAAAAAAATCATTCATATTAAAAATTACCCCCACCCCCTATCATTTGTTTCAGTGGGGATTGCAAATACTTATTTCACCAGGGTTTCAAAGTACTCAAGCTGCTTACTCAAACCGTCAAATTTCATTGCTCTATCTCAAATGGTCTCTGAAATATTTGCAAAATAAGGAAACTCACCGCTGGGTTACTATCCATATCTTCTATCAGAATACCCGGAGGACAGTTTAACAACAGGAAGTGTGATACCCTAATAGTACCGCATCACCTCATTGCTCGTGTCGGTCTGGCGGCCTCGGACCCTGTACATGAATATGGACTTATATTAAAGAATTGAGACCAATATATTCAGGTTTAATAGAAAGTTCAAAAATATTTAGGGTGTTTCAATGGGAAACGGAAATACTCAAAAGGCAAATATAGGGGTGGTTCTAGATATACTACATTTTTTAGCTCTGACTGTCCTTGTAATCGAGATACGTACAAAGCCATAGATATCGAGCATGTAAATATTCAATTGTCATCTTCACTTTCCTCAGAATGCAAATACTTTTCCGGATTCCGAATGGAGGCCTGACAGGATTTTACCTAACGCTGTTCCCTCTACTGCCCCCACAATTAAACGGAATGAAAATATCCATGTTGAGATTGGGAGATAATATAGATGCAACACCCCTCGAAAAGCATTCCAAAATTTACATCCAGCCCCTGGCTCTGAAATAATCGTTAGTCTAATCGTTCTTCATAATTGATATCATAAATTTCATACTCCGTACTGCTAATTCCCGAAGTAATAAAACTGAGATCATTCCAAAACTTCAGGAAATTGTCCAGGTTGGCGGGCATTCAGATCCGGAGGTACAGAAATGCGGCAATTATGCTCTGGCAAGGCGCAGGATTGGTCTGGAATTAACGGTTTGTTCCGAGAAAGAACATTTCTGTCTCTGCAGAATCACCAAAACTCGATTTCTTTTATTTGGCGTCAATCCATTCGGTTTAGAATCAAAACGGTTTGTGTATTTGACGTATTTAAAGCTCCTCAAAGCCGTTAAGGCAAAGCGGACTGCAAAATTTGTTTGTTTGGGAAGTTAGAAAAATGTTCACTACCCGATGATAATTATTAGGGAAGTGTTTTTGCGCGTATGTTCTGGGGAACATCGCGTTATAGTTTTGCCCAAATGTCTGTAACTTTCGAATGTTTTGACGAAAATGGTCTCAAACGATTAAGTTCGACTCCCCAATGAAGAATTCGAGGTCAAATTTGATTCTGTCCGTCCGGCCGTCCGGCCGTCCGGCCGTTGCCACGATAACTTGAGAACGAGAAGAGCTAGCAACTTGAAATTTTCAGGGTAGGTGGCGCATCTCAATACGACGGACAAGTTCGTTAATGGGCATAATCGGCCCAGTGGTTTCCGAGTAATAATTTTGTTTTCAACCAATATAAATCCGATCGAATTGAAACTTGGTGGGTAGTTGTAGAATATGATCTTAAGCACGTTTGTGGAATTTTGTGCGAATCGTATTGCTAGAAAATTTTTAAAAAAATATTAAAAAATATTTTTGTTGTCACGATAACTTGAGAACGGAATGAGATAGCGGCTTGAAATTTTCAGGTTAGGATGAACACCAGAATGCGACATTTCAGTTTGTTTATGAGCATAATCGGCCAAACGGTTTCAGAGTTATAGCCATCTGAAATTTTCTGAAATTTCGTGGTTTTTGTTCCTCATTAACTCAAAAAGTACTGAACCGATTGAATTCAAACATGGTTATTAGTTGTAGAATGCCAACGCGGAAATGTATGCAAAATTTGGTGAGAATAGCATTTGTAGAAAATTTTTAATAAATCATTGAAAATAAAAAAAAAAAATTCTATATATCAGTAACTATTCGTTTGAAATTGCTGAAATTTTGCAAGAGCCTTCATAACCTAACTCTACTGCCAAGTTTCAAGTTTTAATACGATCGGTTAAATATTGTTGGAGATTCGAGCATTCTTGTGCGAGTTCAGTAGATGGGTGACCGTTGCCTCGATAACTTTCGAACGAAAGGAGATAGGGACTTGCAATTTTCAGGGTAGGTTGCGTATCCGAAAGAGAGTGTTGAGTTCGTTTTTGGGCATAATCGGTCTAACGGTTTCCGAGTTATACCCACCTGGAATATTATTTCCTTGATAACTCAAAAAATAAATATTCGATCGAATTGGTGCTTGGTAACTAGTAGTAGAAAATAAACATAAAGACGTGTTTAAAATTTTGTAAGATTCGTATCCCTAGAAAATTTGAAAAAAATGACGAAAAAAAAAATTTCAAGAACCGTACCCCTAGAAAATTTTTAAAAAGTCACGAAAAAAAAATTGGTTCAAGCACTGACGTGAAGTCAGAAGCTTTTGCGCGTATGTTCTATTGTCCATACTTCTGTATTGGACACCCTTAATCGAATTTACCATGGTAAATTCGAATTGACAATAGAACATACGCGCAAAAGCTTCTGACTTCACGTCAGTGCTTGTTTTTTATTGTCACGACAACTTGATATGAAGCTAGTATCAAGACAGAAAATATTGACATTTTTAGGAGTCGAAAACTTATGCAAAATTTTGGAAAGATCGCATGACTGGAAAATAAAAAAAATACACAGAAATTATCTGTCCCATATCGTTGAAAATTTAGATTTCAACTCGATCGGATCGATATTGGTGAAAATATTGCTGAAATATCGAAATATTACAACTATTAAGGTGTAGCGGTCCACTTTTTTACACTCCACAAACAACGTTGTGAACAGTGTTTAATTTTTGTCGTGCCTGGAAAGAATTCAATGAATCATGATGCGGTTTGCATCGAACAGATCGAACAGAGAATGCAATTTTGCAAACTGCTCAATTGGAACTGACCATATTTGGTTGAATTTATTAAAAAAGGAGTTTGGACTTAGAAATTTCTAACTGAAACTATGTTACTATGATTTTCCAGTACTGCCAAAGTGGCAAATCTCGAATTTCAGAATAGCTATATCAACAAAAAATAAATTTCGGTGATTGTCTGACGAAGGAGTCTGATTTAGACTCCGGAACGTTACGGAATAGATGTTTCATCGTTGATATTGTTTCGTTATTGTTTGTTAGGCAACATTGTTCAATTTTGTTTTTTTTTTTCATTTAATGCAATGCTGATGCCTGATGAAGTCGCTGTGTCGACGAAACGCGTAACAATATTATGAATTATTTTTTTTTGTTAAAAGGCATAATTCTATATATCAGAAACTATTCGTCCGACATCACTGAAATTTTGGTTTCGGAGTTACACCCCTCTGAGATACTATTTCCCGGATATGTCACAAAATATAGACTCCATCAAATTGAAGCTTGGAAACGAGTTGTAGAAAAAGAGATGATAACGCGAGAACATACGCGCAATTACTGTCATTTCTCAGTATCCTAAGTCGGTCTATATTTGGTGCTTGTAATTGGCACATTTGGCCGAAGAGACTATGTTTTTCGGGTAATTGGTGATGAGTATAATGTAATTGCATGTTTTTCTGTGTGGAAATATCAGACATATATTATGTTCTTGCGCGTGTGGTCTGGGGAACATCGGGTTATCATTTTGATCAAATGTGTGTATTTTCGATTTTTTTGCCGAAAATAGTCTAATACGATTGGGTTCGACTCCCTGATGAAGAATTCGAGGTCAAATTTGATTATGTCTGGCTGGCTGGCCGGCCGATAACTTGTGAACGGAAAGAGGTGGCAACTAGAAATTTTCAGGATAGGTGGCGCGTTCTAGTACGACGGACAAGTTCGTTAATGGGCATAATCGGCCAAAGGTTACCGAATAATAAGTTTATTTTCAACCAATACGAGTCCGATCGAATTGAAACTGGCTGAGTATTTGTAGAATACAAACGTAAGGACGTTTATGGAATTTTGTAGGGATCGTATTACTAGAAAATTAAAAAAATATATATTATATATGTCATGATAACCTGAGAACGGAAAGAGATAGCGACTTGAAATTTTCAGGTTAGGTTGCGCATCTGAATGTGACATTTGAGTTTTTTTTATAGGTATAACCGAACAATCGGTTTAGGAGTTAGGTACCCATCTGGAATTTGGTTGTTATTTCCTCAATAACTTGATAAATACAAAACCAATCCAATTCAAAAATGGTCATTAGTTGTAGAATGCAAATGCGAAAATTCTTGCGAAATTTCGTGAGGAAAAAAAATCTATATATCAAAAACTATTCATCCGACGTCGCTGAAATTTCGCGAGAAGTTTCAGAACCTAACTTCAGTGCCAAGTTCCAAGTTTGAACACGATCGGATCTACATTGATGGAGATCCGAGCAGCCTTGTGTGAGTTCAGTAGCTGGACGGGTGACCGTTGCCTTGATATCTTTCGAACGAAAGGAGATAGGGCCTTGAAATTTTCAGGATGGTTGCACATCCGCATGGGAGAGTTAAGTTCGTTTTTGGCTATAATCGGTCCATCGGCTTCAGAGTTATACCCACCCGGAATAATCCCATACTTATCATGAATAGTATAGGGCCGATTCACAGGAATATTTTTTTCTTTAACCCGATTGATTACTCATGAGAACCTCATTTGGTTCTATATTTTTTAACAGCTGATCATATACTGGAGAAGGGTTGTAGGTCTACTAATCACTATGAAATTGGGACTCAAAAATTTATTTTATAGGTAGGTAACATGTTTCGGCACACGCCATCCTCAGACCATAAATAAAATAATGTCCCATGATAAAATATGAGCTTGTATCAACAGATATCGTCAAAGTCCGAACCAAATAGATTATATAAAACACATACTTAACACAAAGGAACGTGAAAGATCTAAAATTAAAGTTCCTGGTCGACCGTTACATGATAAGACATGTAACGGTCGACCAGGAACTTTAATTTTAGATCTTTTACGTTCCTTTGTGTTAAGTATGTGTTTTATATAATCTATTTGGTTCGGACTTTGACGATATTATCTGTTGATACAAGCTCATATTTTATCATGGGACATTATTTTATTTATGGTCTGAAGATGGCGTGTGCCGAAACATGTTACCTACCTATAAAATAAATTTTTGAGTCCCAATTTCATAGTGATTAGTAGACCTACAACCCTTCTCCTGTAATAATCACACTATGGGGTTCGAGGATATTATGATCATATACTACCTGCTCAAGTAATTTTTGGATTTGTGGTAATGTATTTATTGGTCTAAACACTGAAGCCGTGGATGTTCTTGCAGTTTTTGGAATGGGTATAACAGTACCGATGTTTAATATTCTGGCACTTTACCACCTTCAAGAGAGGTATTTACAAAATTTAATATAACATAGCGTATCAATGAATCATATGTACACCGAAGGTAGTAGATCAATGTGTCGCATTACCTATATCAGGAAAGGACGGTCGATTGTCGAAATACCCCTTTCCTTGAGGCGATTTGGTGCGCATTACGTTCTCCAGGTATATGATTTCCTGGGACCCAATATTGACTATCTTGTTGGCTCACACACCCGTCGGTGTGGAAAAGGACATAAGGATCTTTCAAAAAAACTAACAGAAAACCGTTGGAAAAGCTTTTAGACCATCAGTAGTTAGCAGGGATTGACATTCAGATGTTTCTTCAATATCGCTTGTCCGAGACTTCCGAGAGCTTGAGCGCTATGTTCCGTTGACCGTCGCGTCAGACTCCGTTGCGTAGATGACCGAAAACGTATTATATTTTCTGGCAAAACAGCGGTTGGCTGACCCCCTCTTTTGCAGTTTAGGGCCAAATTCCTGTGTACATGAAAATGGTGAACGCATCTCTCGATTGAACGATTGTTGGGAAGAGATGCACGTGGTTGAGTATTGAAATGCAACCACGCTGCACCACCCTTAACGTAGCGATAGGGTAGGTTTTTAATAATATTATATATCGACTAGGTGATTGTGCACACTAAGATTTTTAACAAATCAATAAAGAATGTACTTCAGTGTGAGTTTTTTATTAGGTTAGAACCAAGCGCTTTCGGCCTAGTAGGCCATCATCAGGGTTCCCTGGAAGGGCAATATGTGTTAGTATGAAAATTAAATTGAATGAGATGTGTAAATTACCCGTCCAGGAATAAAATCACAGGCTGAAATGTTTGGGCAGTCGTAAACAGCAAAGATAAAAGTACTTACAAATATAAACAATTAAAACTAAAATTACAATTTTACAATTTTCAAAAGGCTACCGCATGAATTTTACTTTCCAACATACAGAAACAAATGAAGGAGAATTTTCATTTGTCAACCCTCTGTCAGTGCTACAAAACGAAACAAACAATACATAGTGTAATAAACATTTCCAGATGGCAACTCTGAGGACTGACACATCGGTGGCTCGATCGCGTCGCAATCAAGAGGAACAGTGGCGCAACGTTCCAGTGGTGAGAACATGTGAAATAAACGAGGAACTGAGACTGGGGTCGGCGATAAACTGTACGAAGGTCAACTGCACTTTCTGATTGTAATCTCTTGAACATAGGGGTGAAATGACTATTGAGGTTGACTTGAGTATTCACACAATATATATTTGGAGTTGGCATGAATTTCGCGAACGATTTCCAGGTCCTCAACGAGGTTTGTTTTGATGTTGTATCGGTTGGTCGAGATGCTGTGTACAATCTTAGAGTCTCGACTTGGGCTGAATTGATGTTTGGTGAATTTCAAGTGGTGGCCAAATGCTGACGTCTGTGGTCTGTTCAGGTGTTCTTTAATTCTGGTTGCGAGTCTTCTTCTGGTTTGTCCCACATAGGAGGTGCCGCAGCTGCCACAGTTGATCTTATATATGCCACTACAGACCAATTTGTTCACTTTGTCTTTTGAGTTCCAAAGGTAAGAACTCAGTGAATTCGAGCTAGAGAGGGCGATCCTAACTCTCTCCCTAGAACGTGCGAGAACATGGGAGATAGCGTCTGAGAGATGGCCCAGATATGGCAAGGAATAATATTTAAAGGTGGAATCGCCTGTGTATTTAGAACCCCCGAGCATTTTGCAAAGATAAGATGAACGAAAGGTAACCTAGTTCGAGAATACCACTTATCCGCAATGCCACTGTAGAAAAGTGCTCGGATAATGAGGAGTGCACTTATATCTTTGCCGACACCTTCTCGGAACCATAGAACTTATTAACTCTCTGACAATACTTCTTGCTCCCAGGTTTTACTTCCCGCTGAAGGAGATAAATGTTGAAGAAGAGGAGGTCGAAACTCTATTATCAAGGCTCAACAGATCATCCGCTCTCGGTGCTGCCAATGTTACCTCAAGAGTTCCTAAGTCATGTGGTGCAATATTGTGCAAACTTATACCACCTTGATTAAAATGTCCTTCCGTTGTTCCAAATTTCCTCGCTCTCAGCTTGAAGCTGTTGTCACACCAATACACAAATTATTCCCTACCATCCTATCCTATCCTTACTACAGAAGGATCAGTTCATTATCTTCTGTATCTAAAATTGCGGAAAAGATTATTTGCAGGAAAGATCTCTCCTTCCGCTTGGGCTATGAAACGATTCCTGTTATACAGCACGGATTTGTAGTTGGAAGATCAGTTATTACGTACCTACTTACTTATATGTTTTAATAATTGAACCTTTGCTACCAACATAGGTACAACGATGGACATAATATCTCGACTTCACTCATGCATTTGATCGTGTTCCACTCAACAGACTGTTGTACAAATTGAACGACTTCGGAATAAGCGGTGGCCTATTAAAATGGATTGAATCTTACCTCTATGGCTTCGTGTTAGAGTTGTTAATGTTAACCAAGAGCTCCCCAAAGCTCGCAAATGCAATGATCTTGGCGTGACTATCACGGAGGACACCTGGTCAAGACACATCGACAGTGTTGTCTCAAAAGCCAACAAATTGTATTATCTCATTAGGAAAGTGTTACCAAATTGCTCTGTGGATCTGTGTAGGACTCTACATCACACCTATCTACCTATACTTGAGTTCGCGGATCCTATTTGGTATCCAATTCAGGCCCGGGATAGCAAAATGATACGAACTCCATACGGTACCATTCGTCCGTCAAGCGAGACCAGACTCACCTATATAATATCCCAACATGCATGTGTTGTCATGATCGTGGTGATATTATCGTAACATTTCGGTCTCTCAATGTGTTGTTCGGTTGTGATCTCAGGACTTTTCAATCTGAACAGTAATAAGCTGCGCGGTCACTCGCTTAAACTCGAACGGGGAATTTTCAAAACTCGCGAGAATAGTATATTATAAAACAAGTTGCAGAATGGGCTCCTATTCGAACACGAATGCGAAATTCGAAAACGAGCGACGAAGAAGCGAGTTTTCGAAAGCATGAGTGTTGGAATAGCCTTCTGCAACGAGTATTAGACGATATTTTATCTACTTCAGTCGAGTTTTGTAAAATACTGTTGAAATTTAATTAAAAATTCGGATTATACATCCTAGTGACTTTAGTATTGTATCTTGGCAGTTGGTGTGACTTTTACGAAAGTTGAGAGATTACGGAATTTGAATTTGAATCGTACGTAGGGCATGTTGATCAGATTCAAAACAGTTTTCCCCTAGAATGATTCAAAATTAGCAAGAAGGAAATCACTAGTACCTTAATTTTTAATGAAAATAAAACTTTTCCTCTCAACAATTATTTCACTATATCCAGATTAAATTATATTGACCATTGACGTGTGTTGAAATTTGACAGGATCGAATGTCAGTGCTGACTACCACAAAACGAAAAATATAACTAGAAACAATGCGGGAATGAGTTTATTCCAGCACTGTTTTTAGTGATGTAATGAACTCATTACAATACTGAAATAGAGAAACAATATTTTTGATGAAACAGGATGTTTCACAAGTAGAACTCGCCTTCTGGAGTGCTGGTGTGTGCTGACTTCGTCAACTCCTTCTGCAATAGTCTCTACAAACGTTCTTCGGTGTAGAACTCATTCCGCCGTATTCACAAAGCAGTCAATCTCCGTTAAGTCCTAACTGCGGTCCTCAGTTAAGGATAAATATGAATCACAACCTCAGTATTTAAAGGTGGTGAAACAGGCCTGTTTCACGTTTATTTTCACTTTAACTGAGGTTGCGTTAGGTTAGGGAGGACCTCAGTTAGGACTTAACGGAGATTTCATGCTTTGTGGATACGGCGGATAATGTTTCAGTTGTGTTTTAAAATTTTTTCTTTTGTTCTATTTTCATTTTCTTTGTTGAACTTTATTTGAGGGCAACCAGTTCTCTGTAAACCAAACACTGTTTTCACTCTATGTTCTGAGAGTTCATAGGTTTAAGCCTCCTCTTTTATCCATTATGTAATGATAATAATAATACCTACATATATTTTAATTCATTACCGTTCTACAGGGTTAGGCATCTGGTTTCATCTATTTTTCATAGTGCGTTGTGGCAATAATAATTTGATTTTGACAATTGTAGTGACACATTCCTATATGTCAATAGTTGCAATTTAATTTGTCATGGTGAAATTTCCGATAAATCAACGAATTTATGTCGTAAAACAATTCATAATAAGTAATTCTGTTGTGCAAGTGCAAAGAAATTTTCGACGCGAATTTAATGTGGAAAGACACGGAAGAATTCCAACCCGCCAAACCATAATGAGGTGGGTAAGAGATTTTGATGTTAGTGGGAATGTTCAATCAAATTTTCGTGGTGGTATACGTACAATCAGAACACCCGAAAATATTGAACGGGTAAAACAAGCTGTGATAAGAAGTCCGAATCGATCTGCATCAAGGCAGTCAATTGCGTTGCACATTTCCAACAGGACATTGAGAAGAATTCTGCATTCTGATTTGCACTTCCACCCATACAAAATCCATGTTGTTCAAAAGTTAAAAGAAGGAGACAAACCACTTCGTGTTGCTTTCTGTAGACAATTTTTACAAATTTTGAGAAATGATGAAAACCAGTTAAATTTCTTGATGATGACAGACGAAGCGCACTTTCATCTAAGCGGATATGTGAATAAGCAAAATTATCGTTATTGGTCCGACGTAAATCCGCAAGAGTTTCATGAACGACCCCTCCATGATGAAAAAGTCACCGTATGGTGTGGTGTTTCAATTTTTGGAATCATAGGGCCATATTTTTTTGAGGAGAACAACAGAAATGTTACAATAAATTCCGAACGATACGTTAACATGTTACGGGTATTTTTACGGCCCGAATTGCGAAGACTAGGACAAAATCATATTTGGTTCCAACAAGAGGGGGCTACCGCACATACAGCACGACAAACTCGAATTTTGTTGCAAGAAATGTTCCCCGGTCGCTTGATATCAAAATTTGGTGACATAACATGGCCAGCTAATTCCCCCGATTTGACGGCTCCTGATTTCTTTCTCTGGGGATATCTAAAGGAAAAGGTTTATGGAAGGCGTCCCAATACCATCCAAGAACTTAAAATACGTATTTAGGAAGAAATAAATAATATTGGGGCAGAAACGTGTTATGCAAAATTTTAGATGCCGATTGCAAAAATGTATAGATAATCAAGGAAGCCATTAAAAGGATGTTATTTTTAAAACATAAATTGCACATATTAATATTGTTATTTTTCATAATTTTATATCAATAAAATGTTTTTGGTTCTTATAACAGATTTTCGAAAATAGGTGACACCAAATGCCTAACCCAGTACAAACAAACGGAGCATTGTTTGTGGAATTATTGTACCCAATAGGAAGCAAATTTTTCGAAAATTTTGAACTTTCTTCTACAAAAATATAACATTATAATACTAGCTCGTATTTCTTAACTTTTCATCCCACATCTCTTAGACCTTAATACACTTCACCTTTGTTCTTTCTGAAAGTAGGCCGTCCTTAAGGGAGAAAAATGAGGTCAACAACGGAAATCCGATACACTATGCCAAGCCCTTAGTTCAGACTTCAGACGACTTTTACCAGTCCCACCTGCATGTTGCCCGCCAACTAAGCCGTATCCCCGTGACGGAAGAGTATGAGGACCTGTCGATAATCAAGGGGAAGGAATTTTCTCGCAGCCCGACTAACGAGATTATTTTCCGAGAAGCTTTTCCTCGACAATCAGGAACTGGAAGTTTTCCTAGGCGTGGGGGATTGGACTGAATTTTACTTCTTTCCAACGGTCAGGGATGGCGGGGGACGTCTTTTGATTTCTTTCCAGGAACTTAAAGACGTAGTTTCGGTTTTGATAGATCTTATGAAGGAGGCTGATTGTGAATCGAGAAGGATGGAATACAATGTATGAGCTCACCGTTAGTTAGAACTGTCTCGTGCCTCGGAGAAGAATCGGAATGAAGGGATTCGATCCTTGGGACATGTCAGGAATTTTAACTAACTCTTGAGTTTACGAACTGAACCCCAAGTAGTAGTTTGTCGGAGAAGTTGTTTGCGAGGCAGTTGAACTACAGATTGAGTTAAAAGTAACGCAAAAAAAATCATATCTCCGGTATTTACATTTTGGTACAAACATTCTCGAACAGGTCATTTTTGCGCGTATCTTTTGCCCGAAAATCTGTAATTTTCGAAAATTTTGCCGAGAATGGTCTCAAACGACTAGGTTCAACTCACTGATGAAGAATTCGAGGTCAAATTTGATTTGTCTGGCCGGCCGGCCAGCCGTTGCCACGATAACTTTAGAACGGAAAGAGATAGCGACTTGAAATTTTCAGGGTAGGTGGCGCGTGCCAATACGACGGACAAGTTCGTTAATGAACATAAAGGTGGGATTTACTTGCGACGTCCAACGTTCGCGGCCCGCCGCGACGTGCAGCCATCGAGCACAGCTTCAGAGCTTTTCAGTGGCAATGATTTCGTCGGGGCGTCTCGTCTTGAAGATGCGGCGGCCCGCCCTCCACTCACTTCCAAACGTCGTGGCAGGTCGTGAACGCAAGACCGTCGCAAAGAAATTGCGACGAAATTACGAATAATAATTTTGTTTTCAATCAATACTAATCTGATCGAATTGAAACTTGATGAGTAGTTGTAGAATACAAACCTAAGGATGTTTGTGAAATTTTGTGAGAGTCCTAGCGCTAGAAAATTTAAAAAAATATTATTTTTGTCACTATAACCTGAGAACGCAAAGAGATAGCGACTTGAGATTTTCAGGTTAGCTTGTGCATCTGAATGCAACATCTGAGTTTGTTTATAGACATAATCGGCCAAACGGTTTTGGAGTTAAACCCATCTGAAATTGGGTTGTTATTTCCTCAATAACTCGAAAAATTCGAAACCGATCCGATTCAATCATGGTTATTAGTTGTAGAATGCTAACGCGAAAATTCTGGCAAAATTCCTTGAGGATCGTATCACTAGATTTTTTTCTAAAAATCATTGAAAATCATTGAAAAAAATTCTATATATCAAAAACTATTCTTCCGACATGGCTGAGACACTGCGAGAGCCTTCAGAACTGTATATTGTTGGAGATCCGAGCAGCCTCGTGTGAGTTGAGTAGCTGGATGGGTGACCAGTGACCATTACCTCGACAACTTCCGAACGAAAGGAGATAGGGTATGGTGCGCATCCGAATGGGAGGGTTTGAGCATAATCGGTCGGTTTCGGAGTTATACCCACCTGGAATATTATTTCCTCGATAACTCAAAAAAAATAGACTCGATCGAATTGATGCTTGGTATCTAGTTGTAGAATTTCGACATAAAGACGTGTGTGAAATTTTGTGCACAACTAGAAAATTTTTAAAAAATTACGAAAAAAAAAATGTTCAAGCACTGACGTGAAGTCAGGGGCCTTTGCGCGTATGTTCTATTGCCCATTCTCCTGTATTGGACACTCTTAATCGAATTTCCCATGGTGAATTCCATTGTCCGTTCTCCTGTATTAACCGAATTTACCTTGGTAAATTCGATTAAGAGTGGCCAATACAGGTTAATGGGCAATAGAACATACGCACAAAAGCTCCTGACTTTACGTCACTGCTTGAACCACTTTTTTAATTACCCAATATTTTCATGCCCCCTCTACGACGGGTGGAGTTTTTCAAAGCGCAACACTAATTTTTTGTGCCTGGATAGACCTTTTGTTGCTGAGGATGATATGGTCATGAAGGCTGAACTTACTAAATTCGAGTTTTTGAGGTCACTGACATACACTTTAGGAGTGATTAATCTTTTTGAAGTGTTATCGAAAATATGTCTTTTTGGTAAGGTACTAATTGATGAACCAAAATTATTTTTGATTACCCTGTAGAATGTATCTGAAGTCGGAACTATGTTTTCGGTAGCCTATATTATACTAATATTTTCTGAGTGATACTTTTGTAGAATATTCTCTTCAAATTGGTGGTTTCACCTGTCAACATGATTGGAAAAACACTCGGAAAAACACAATTAATCCTAAACTATCGATAATATGGAAAACATTTTTGAGCGGAATAGTCGTCAAATTCATTAGACAATCCAATTCATAAACGTATATAAGGTGTAACATTCATAGGAATATCCCCCATAACTGGAAGTTGCACAAGAATGAAAATATAATAGCCAAAAAATTTCAATGCCAAAACCACTCCATGGGCTGGTTTCTGACAGATACACTGAAGATAAACCACATATGATGTTCCTCAGAAACCAACCCCATGTGAAATTTCTGATCGGAATTCAATTGGTTCAATTTTCCGGAAACGCCTTATAATTAACCTTCTCCGAATATCCCTTCATAACAAGTGAGTTAAATCAATCTTTATTCAGATAAGAAATTCTGGTTTCTTCGAAAGAATAAACGTTTTTGGCGCTCTAGTTCCTCGGAACTGAGTGCTTATCAATTTGCCCAAATGTCTGTAATTTTCGAATTTTTCGATGAAAATGGTCTTAAACGGTTTGGTTCGACTCACTGATCAAGAATCCGTGGTCGAAATTCATTCTGTCCGGCCGTCCGGCCGTAGGCACGATAACTCTCGAACGGAATGAGCTAGACAGTTGAAATTTTCAGAGTAGGTTTGGGGGATAAATATCTCGGCTAAGTTCGTTATTGAGCAAAATCGGACAGACGGTTTCGGAGAAACAAAAAAAAAATTTTTTTTTTACAGAACAAATTCCAAATTGAATTTTTTTTCAATAAGGAGTTTCACCATAAGAATCCATTCATATCATTTTTAACTCTAACAAACTAATAATTTCGGAGATATCATTTTTCAAAATTTCAATGATAGAATTATTCTGTGGCTATTCTATGAATTGTTATAACGTCAACTTTGACGTTGTCTCATTGTCATTCATTCCAGTAATGGTATCAATATGAGAATTATAGTATCATCATACTTTTTGTTGGTTGATATTTTCATGCCGATGGTCAATCCATATGTGATGGGAATGGTAATGGTAAGTTAATAACATTGTCATTCATTCCAGCAATCGTATAAATATGAGAATTATAATATAATATCATAGTTTTTGTTGGTTGATATTTTCATGCCGATGGTCAATCCATATGATGATGGGAATGGTAATGGTAAGTTAATAATATTGAGTTCAGAATATCTCCACTAAAAACAAAACTGGAATTGAGGAATGAATATCTCGGATGAGTTCGTTGTTGGGTAGAATTCGTCTATTGGTTTTGGATTGATCATTTTTGGCACTCTTGTTGAATTTAAATTCTTCTATGATGTTTGAATTCAATTTCTGCTAAGATGAAGTTCTAAATTTCAATAATGAATCGTACTTCTATGTTTTCACAGAATGCTATAATTATTCTATCTAAGCTTCATTATATGATCTGTGTTCATACTCGTACATTTCGTCCTGTTCTATAAGAGAGAGTGAAATTCATTTCAGCTATTTTAATTTGGTTTCTTCCATGGTGCAGTTCTCATTCTCAGATTGCTCATTTAATCTTGATAAATAAACTATTATTTGAATTGAATTTCCTGTATGATGCAGTTCTATCATAAGAATACATTGATATAATTCTCAACTCTGAGAAACCAATACTTTCGGAGATATAATTTGTCTGTTTGAACTAGAGCGCCTGAAAGCTCCTGTCCACAGGGCTTGAACCCATTTGGTTGAAAATTTGAATAATAAATACTTTCTAATTCACGTGAATCAAATAGTTATTTATGGTACTAGTGTGTTATGTTTAAAATAAACCACGCGAGTAAATTTATGCCACGAGGCCGTCAGGCCGAGTGGTATAAATTCTCGAGTGACCTAGGAAACACGCTAGTGGCATACAATGTTTTTTCTTCGATCGTGCGAAAAGTGACACTATTATGACCTGTTTTCTATGCGCAAAGCTCAACATTCCGGAACAGTGGGCAGTTGCTAAGCAATTAGAAAATAACAGTGCGGTAATATTCTTACCGCACTGCAGTAGCGTGCGGTAATGTTACAAATGGATTATTACAATAAAATGAAACAAAGTGTAGTTTTAATTTTTATATTGATAAAGTTGTTACGAAAGAAATAAAAGAAACTTATAATGATATCCTTGAACGCGAATTAATTGCTGTTAATATTTACATTTATTGTACACCTTGTACAATTTGTAAATTGTACTGGAGGGCAACCAGATTTTATAGACGTTGAAGCTGCATGGCTAATTGTTTGGTTTATCTCGTTTCGAACATTTTCATTTGAAGTCGAGGCGGCAGGGGTGTTGAATATTTTATTATGAACTTCTACTTTATTATTAAGTGATTCGTCAATATATTCTTCCATCACATTTCCATCCTCCGTGGCGCTTTAAAGAAAGAATATCAGCTCCAGCATTTACCAAATGTGTTGTCAGATTTGGCAACTGTAAATAACTTGCAACAATTTGCGGCATTTTTCCAAATTGATTTATTTCAGTTTTGTGCCTAAGGTGGAGTAAGGACACAGTAACAAATCCTACACAGAACACAACTGGTTCTCTTAACTCGGTCAAGCTCTTAGAGCTTATGAGGGGTCTCCTTGTGGAAGACCCAGGAGGATCAGTATAATAATAATAATAATAATAATAATAATAATAATAAAAATGACTGTCTTCCATCCTTTTCCCTTGTTGAATTTAAAAAAAAATCTAGGCTTTTCAAAATCATTAGGTCTAAATGATACGTACTTTCTATAAACATTAAAATAGGTTTCGTTAATGATAAATGATATATAGGTTCATTTGTTTTGGGTTATGGTATTTTTAACAGTATTTTTGAACTGAAATCTTCTATATCCTGAACTTTCATTCGGACAAGCTCATCTCGTCGACAGGCTCCTGCTATTCCAAATATTAGGGCTACCTAAAAGGTAATCAAAAATTGTATATTTCGTATTTTATGTATTTTAAGTAATACTATTTTATCTATATCTACTTACTTTCGTCGATAAAAATATGTCATCTGGGACCTCTAAATTGAATTTCTGAACTTGTTCCTGGGTTTAAATTTTGGATTTTTTCGGTCTGTATCCTGTAACTTGACGTTTCAAAAATTCGCTCAGTTTTTGGTACTGGGCAATATTAATATTATTTTTAACCGACAAAGTTGATCGAAGCATGGAATAACGTTCCCACAACGTCGAATATTTCATTGTTTCAGCCAATTCAGCAACATACATCAACACATTCTCAGAAAAGGATACACTGTTGTTTTTTCTGCAAAAATCCATGAAGCGTTGGTACGCAAGTTCATACTTCTCTCTGGATTTCGCCGGAATTAAATTAAGTGGCTTCTACTAGTTCAGGAGGTGTGCAAGGCATCAGATAATCACTATCAGTGTTCATTTGTAATAATTCTTTATAAAATACAACGAATCAAACAAAACCAGCTTGAAAATTATTTTACTCTTGTCATAACCACTGGCATAACAAAGTAATTTCCATGGTTACCACTTCTATATTTCAATATGAACATAGAGAAACCTATTTAAACTTACTTTATTACATCTTTGAATGAAATATTTCTTAATTAATTTTTCAATCCGCCGTATTTACAAAGCATTCAATCTCCGTTAAGTCCTACTGAGGTCCTCAGTTAAGGATAAATTTGAATCGAAAACTCAGTAAACATATTTAATGGTGGTGAAACAGGCCTATTTCACGTTAATTTTCACGTCAACTGAGGTTGCGATTCAAATTTATCCTTAACTGAGGACCTCAGTTATGACTTAATGGAGATTGAACGCTTTGTGAATACGGCGGATTATCCGTCCTAACTGAGGTCCTCAGTTAAGGATAATTTGGGGATAATAAGGGACAATAAGGGATAAAGGTGGTAAAACAGGCCTGTTTCACCACCGTTAAACACGTTAACTGAGGTTGCGATTCAAATTTATCCTTAAGTGAGGACCTCAGTTAGGACTTAACGGAGATTCAAACACTTAACAATGCTTTGTGAATACGGCGGATAGAGTTCTATATTTCATCACAAGAATTTAACGAGACAAGCAAGGATAACCTTAGATCAAGTTTTGTTAATATACTGACCAAGTACCTCCAACAGATAAAATACAGAAAAAGTGATTCAGAAAATATGATATATAAGTACAACCAGGCAAAACAGTTTTTGAGAATGAATACAGATATAGTAGTGAGTAGAACAGATAAAGGTGGTTCCACAGTAATTAGGTATCGAGAAGAATATATTAGACAAAATAATATGCTGAACGAGGAAGAAACATACAGATTGATCAAAAAAGACCCCACCGCTCGGTTTCAAACCAAGGCTAATAAGTTAGTTGACAGTTTACATGATAGTTCAGTTGTCATTGAGATGTAAAAAAAGGAAATGAAAAGACAGAACGCTATAGCTCCAAAATTATATTGCCTCCGCAAAACACATAAGCCAGGTGTACATTTAAGACCTATAGTTAGTGGTGTTGATTCACCTTCATCGAATATGGCACAGTTCCTACATAACACGATAATAGATATGACCACTCTGTTTCAAAATCAGATAAAAATCTCCTTCGAATTCGTATATTTCTCCAGAAATGTCCAATTATCCCCAGGATACATTCTTGTATCTCTTGATGTGGTATCGATGTTTACAAATGTAAATTGTGGATAGGATCATAAGGAAGAATTGGCAAATGATTTTTGCATATACAATGTTTGATAAGAGGACTCTTTTACAATTATTTTATTTCCCTCTCGAGACGAGCTATTTCAGATTCGATGATCAGTGTTACCAACAAATAGAAGGCACAACCATGGGAGTAATTGCTAGCCCGGTTTTGGCAGCATTGGTGATGGATGACTTGATCAACGTTGTTTTGGAGATTTATACCTTTTGAGATACCGTTCATTTGATTCTATGTTGATGATACAATTATGTCAATCCCAGATAATAAGAAAACAGAGATCTTGTCCTATTTCAACAATTATGATGAAATGATCCAGTTCACCATGGAAGCAGAAATATAATGCAAAATGCCGTTTATGGAAATCATACGTACACCAGAACAGAAAATTTAAACCAGTTGGTATGTTAAACCAACTAACTCTCGACTCATTCGATGAATTATAAGATAAGTGTTGTTAACAACATATTGTTTCGATCAAATTAAGCAGCCCCCAATACCATAAAGAAAACATCAAGAAAGTCATGAAAATATTGGACAATAACAACTACCCAATAACATTCACAAAGAGAATAGTCCATGAGCTCCTTCAGAGGATAACTACAATATATATAATATATATAAGTACAACTAAGAAGACAGAAGCAACAGTAGAGAAAAAGTATTTCAAAATACCATACATTCCGGAAGTCTCTCAACAGATAAAAAGAGCCTTAAAATCAGAAAATACAGAATTAGTTTTTTACAACATGAAGACTGTGAATAAACTATACAGTAACATGAAAGACAAAGTCGACAAAACACATATTACTAACGTAATATATGGCATTCCTTGTCTGTACTGTCCGATGTTGTATGTAGGGCAGACGAAACAATATCTAGAAAACAGAACCAAACAACACAAAAATGACATAAAAGATATGAAAAACAAAGGAAATACATCCGTGTGATCCCACTACTTCAATGCAGACCATCGATTTGATTTTGAGAATGTGAAGATATACGAGAAGGAGAAGTATTGTAGGAGAATAGTAAGAGAAACATTTTAGAGATGATCCACATGAATACTAACAAGACAGTTAATTTCAGATCGGACACAGAACACCTTAGTAAGTTATATAATAGTATTCTTATAAAATTTAAACATATGATACGAAAAACCTGAACAAGGAAACAAAAACAAAAAAATCATAAATTGAAGCTAATATAGATATTAACGATAAATCGATTAATTTGACATGTATTTTTATTGTTGGTAGTTTCATTGTTTGAGTTGCTTACTCTGAGTCAGACTGTAAAATGAAGAACAAAAATACGTAGTTAAAATTAGGTAAGGTTATGGTAATTGTTGATTAACATTTCTCGTTACTTAGATGCTCTGCCTGAAAAGAAAATAGACAGCCAAATATATTGATGATTGTTTTTGTTTGATGACTAATGGATTGATATATTTTATAGACGTAATTAATGTTTGTTAAGAAAGATGTTGGAATGTTCGTAAAATAATATATTTGTTTGTTTATTACTAGGAAAATTTTAAGTCCTGAGGAAGCAGATGAAACATTCTTCGAAACGATGCCAAATATAAATACCATATAAATCCAGTTTGGTTTGTTTTGTCCTAAATCCCACAATTTTACAATTGAATTATATTTTTTTTATTTTTCATTCATGTGATCCTCAAAATATTTTGTGTAAGTATTCTTGTCGGTATTTTTCAATTAACTACAGCGCTGTAATTGAATCAGATCAGTATTTTTCGAGTTATTGGGTAAACAAAATTTCAGATGCCTATAACTCTGAATCCACTCTCTAGATATTGTTCATTAACATTTTGACTCCAAAACAATTCTGAAAATTTCAACTCTCTAACTTATTACATTCGAACGTAGTCGTGCTAACGGCCGGCCGGTCAGAATCAATTGTGACCTCGGATTCTTCATCAGTGGGTCGAAACTAATCATTTGAGACCATTCTCGGCCAAACATTAGAAACTTGCAAATTGATAGGTACTCTGTGCACCTGAACAGCGCGCCAAAAACTCTAATATTCGGAGATTTTCACACTGGTTCATATAAAAATTCGATGACCAGTGCTTTCATAATTTTTATAATATTATTTCGATATGTTTATGATATTGAAATCTTCCTTCATCACTCGTATACATTATAGCTAACCGTTTCAGACTTTAAGGCGTCCCATAAAATCAGCATTCAATATCCGTCAACTCCTATTTCTGACCTTCCGGGTTGATTTAAAAATCGCCCGAAAGTTTGGCACCGTTCGAGACAGACCGAATTTCCATAGCCCTTAACTTTCAGTTTGATTGTTTAACCGTCCGGAAAGTAACATTTTTATTGACCATTATTTTCTGTATCTCAGCGGCCGCCATACGGCACTAGCACCGGCTGCTGATGCGCTTTTTCCCCATGTTTTGTTTCGGATGTTCCAGGACATTGGCTGGCAAATGTTGGATGCGGTATTCGAGCGCCATAAATATCCTTCAGCGAGGCTTACTTCCACCAGGAGCTGACACATTTCGCGAGTTTTCTTATACGCGGCTGATTCTGTTTCCTCGCCAGCTTATCTATTTTAACTGCACATTGTTGTATTCTAATCTATTGTTTTCTACTGCATAAGGCTTGTTTCACATGCATACGGTTCCATTCGGTTCGTTTCGTTTTCGGTTTCAATTCGGTCGCTGGCGACAAGTGTGAAACGGTGCTCCGGTTTAGATTCGGTACCGAATAGAAACCGTACAGCACCGAATACTCCCTCGACACGAATAGGTTTCTATCAGGTTTGGATTCGTGTGTAGGGAATACAGATCAACCAGGGCGTTCACACAAATACGGTTTAGTTTCGGTTTTAACCATAAAGTAATAAATATTTACATATGTTTTATGTCTCGTTCTGTGGTTTTAACGTCAAATCGAGCAGATATCTTTCAATATTTCCCGAATTGTTCAAATATAGAAATATAAACATACATAATTTCGGAATATTGTTGCTATCTCAGTATTCATGAGAAAATTATGGTTTACCAAATGTGGATCGACTGATTTCTGCTGTAAATCTAAACCAGTGCTGCGGGACAAAACTTCCGAAAAATATAAAGATCAATTAAAGACGTAGGATGCATTCAATGATGTATGTGTTCAATTTCGAATGGCTTTGATGAATCTAACGTCGCGGAAAAATTGGAATTGTGAGCCCGTGTCGGAAGATAACATAAAACCTAATATGAACCGTATATGTGTGAAAGGCCTTCATTCGTTTTCGGTTGAAACCGAAAACGAACCGAACCGAATGGAACCGTATGCATGTGAAACAAGCCTAACTCAGATTCATAGCTCTTCGTGATGTTCACTTTTGTATTTTCCTTCTTTAGAATTTCTGCGTCATTGAAATTTTATATTAAGCAACCATCAAAATTGGTTCAAGCACTGACGTGAAGTCAGGAGCTTTTGCGCGTATGTTCGATTGTCCATTCTCCTGTATTAGACATCCTTAATCGAATTTACCATGGTAAATTATGTTGTCCATTCTCCTGTATTGGACACTCTTAATTTTAACCATGGTAAATTCGATTAAGGATGTCCAATACAGGAGAATGGACAATCGAACATACGCGCAAAATTTTTGTTTCGTAAAATTTTCCAAATTTTCTAGGGCTACGGTTCTTAAAAAATTTTAAACACGTCTTTATGTTGATTTTCTACTTTCTACTTCTAATAATTACCAAGCTTCAATTTGATCTTGAATCTTTATTTTTTGAGTTATCGAGGAAATAATATTCCAGGTTGGTATAACTCGGAAACCGTTTAACCGATTATGCCCAAAAACGAACTCAACTCTCCCATTCGGATACGCAACCTACCCTGAAAATTGCAAGTCCCTATCTCCTTTTGTTCGAAAGTTATCGAGGCAACAGTCACCCATCTACAGAACTCACACAAGGCTTCTCGAATATCCAACAATATTTAACCGATCATGTTAAAACTTGAATTTTGGCAGTAGAGTTGGGTTCTAAAGGCTCTTGCAAAATTTCAACAATTTCAGAAGAATAGTAACTGATATATGGAATGTTTTTTTTTAATTTTCAATGATTTCTTAAAAAATTTCTACAAATACTATCCTCACGAAATTCTGAAAAAATTTTCGAGTTAGCATTCTACAACTAATAACCATGTTTCAATTCAATCGGTTTAGTATTCTTCGAGTTAATGGGGAGAAAAAACAACCAAATTTCAGATGGCTATAACTCTAAAACCGTTTGGCCGATTATGCTTATAAACAATCTTAGATGTCTTGTTCAGATGCGCATCCTAACCTGGAAACTTCAAGCCTCTATCTCTTTCCATTCTCAAGTTATCGTGACAACAAAAATATTTTTTAATAATTTTTTAATAATTTTCTAGCCATACGATTCGCACAAAATTTAACAAACGTGCTTAAGATCATATTCTACAACTACTCACCAAGTTTCAATTCGATCGGATTCATATTGGTTGAAAACAAAATTATTACTCGGAAACCATTGGGCCGATTATGCCCATTAACGAACTTGTCCATCCTATTGAGGTGCGCCACCAACCCTGAAAATTCCAAGTCGCTAGCTCTTTCCGTTCTCAAGTTAACGTGGCAACGGCCGGACGGCCGGCCGGACAGAATCAAATTTGACCTCGAATTCTTCATTGGGGACTCGAACCAAATCGTTTGAGACCATTTTCGTAAAAAATTACGAAATTTACAGACATTTGGGCAAAATGATAACGCGATGTTCCCCAGAACATACGCACAAAAAATACAACCTACTGGATTCCACTTCATTTGTGAGTGTTAATCAGGGTTCTAGAATGAAAAAAATATAACATATCATCGAGCATATCATACTCACGAACATAACCACAGTTTAACTCCAATTTAATAAAAATATTATCCCTAGAATAGGATTTGAAAAGACGATTATAACACGAAAGGATATCCGTTCAACAATTTAACAGATCTATAAATAAAATAGCTGAAAGTTATAAATTTAATATGGCATATTTCGCTGCTCTTTGGGATCTTTGGGACCTGTTTGTTGCAGTCTGGGTTGATATTTCAACAAACTGAGAGTATTTAAGACAAATACCGAATTGTAATCATCAAAATTCATTATTTGATTTGCTGAATCAATTGAGGATTGAATTGATGACTATGTTGTAATTATGGCTTTTTGGCGCTCTTGTTACTGGTAACAGAGTGCTTATCAATTCGCCCAAATGTCTGTAATTTTAGAATTTTTGGCTGAAAATGGTCTCAAACGATTTGGTTCGACTCACTGATCAAGAATCCGTGGTCGAAATCGATTATGTCTGGCCGTCCGTTAACACGATAACTCTCGAACGAAAGGAGTAAGAGGATTGAAATTTGCAGGGTAAGTTTGGAGCGTAAATATCTCGGAAGAGTTCGTTAACGGGCGAAATCCATCAAGCGGTTTCGGAGTTATGGCGGTTTTTAGAAAAACATTTTTTATGAATATTTCCGAAAATGATCACTGGATCTATCTGAAATTCAGCATCGAATTGTGGAAGAATGTCGAAAAAAAAAATTTTATTTCATTTCTACAATAACTCTCGAACGGAATGAGCTAGGCAGTTGAAATGTTCAGAGTAGGTTAGGGAGATACATATCTCGGTTAGGTTCGCTATTGAGCAAAATAGGCCAGATGGTTTCGAAGTATCGAAAAAAAAAAATTTGTTTTTAACTCACAAATTTCAAAATAATTTACTTAAAATGCAGTTTCACCATAAAAATATGATATCATTTTCAACTCCAACAAGCTTATACTTTCGGAGATATGATTTTTCGAAATTTCAATAATGAATCGTACTATGTTTTCACAGAATGCTATAATTATTCTATCTATGACTTATTATATGATCTGTGCTCATACTCGTACATGTCATCCTGTTCTATAAGAGAGAATCAAATTCATTTAAGCTATTTTAATTTGATTTCTTCCATGGTGCAGTTCTCATTCTCAGATTGCTCATTTAATCTTGATTTATAAACTATTATTTGAATTGAATTTCTTTTATTATGCAGTTCTATCATAAGAATACATTGATAAAATTCTCAACTCTGAGAAACCAATACTTTCGGAGATATAATTTGTCTGTTTGAACAAGAGCGCCAGAAAGCTCCTGTCCACAGGGCTTGAACCAATTTGTATTAATTGATTATAAGGTTACAGTCCATTAGAACAACCCAAATTTAGTGGAAGAAAGACAACTTTGAGCGAGACTTGGAGTTGCATGTTATCGAAAATATTAAATTAAGGTCTAACTCTCTCTTCAACAAATTCAATTGAATATGTTCAATTCCAATTAAGCAATTTGCAAAATTATTCTGCTTGTTCAACAAAATACAAGTCGACCCATTAAGTTTCCTTTTTATGTCATCAAACTCTGTCATTAGAATCTTTGTTTTACTCCAATGCATCATGAGATCTCCATTGATGTTTCTCCAATATATGATTTTCCACAAATATTATATACCTACCAATACAGTTTTCGGATTTTTGTTTTTCATTAATCGGTTTTGTCTCAGTTAGTATAGACCTAAGATCATTTTGAGTCTTGAAAACGGTTCTTATAACATGAGGGACCACATTCAGTATATTGGGTTGTTGTTCTTGTTGGTTATTTTGTTGTAGTTAATTAATTGTTATTTGATTAGAAGCTCTTCTATCTAAATGCATGATAGATTCACTTGTGAAGTGTTTCGGACATCAATTATCTTCAAAAAATGTTTGTTGAAATCAATTTCACTATTTCAAATCTTAAGAGTAGAACAAATAAGATAAGCTCTACCTATCCCTAAAGTGTTGCAATAACATCTCTTCCCACACTAAGTTGATGATTCGAATAGAAATTAAAAGATTTCTATATGTCTGCTTTCTAAAGAGAATTGTTTCAAAATGGTTCGGATACTTAATTAAAGAAAGCTGATTATTCTTCTCTATTGCCAAATTGAATTTCATCGTTGGATATTTTGTATCTATGAAATCGAAAACTATTTCTATACAAATATATCATGAAGCAACATCTCCTTTTAGGAGGCATTGCATCAACATATCGCCGCCAAACTTTTGGTTTCAACGAATACGTACCCACAATTTCAATTCAAAGACTGTCAGTGTAACCAACTTCGGAATAACTGTCAACAAATAATAATTCTGCAGATTTCTGCATGGTTTCTGATGAAGGAGTCTGATTTAGTCTCCGGAACAGAATACATATTTGTTTTATAGTTGATGATGTTTCGTTACTGTTTATTATGCAACATTGTTCTATATATTTCTTCTGACAAATATCTTGTGCAATTTTTTTAGAGAGAATACCCAGAAAGGAATCATTAGTGATGAATTCATCTCCCAAAGTCTACCTTAATGATTACATATTCATCTACCTTTATAATAAGATTTTAAATGTTTAGTCTATTGAATCCTTCTCTAGGCAGGAGAAGGTTACAAATAAACAACAATTCGAAAGTATTATATTACTATAGATGATCCAACAATTCACAATGCTCATCCTCTATGGACAGAAAATCATTTGTGTCTTCCGATCAAAAATACATTGCCCTCAGTATCCTCTATTATTCATGGGTTCGATATTTTTTTTCAAGTGGGGCCAACATAAATCTCAATCATCACCCTGGTGCTTCAAATTCGCGATGAATAAACTCCCGGGCTTTCTAATTTGAGCACTGTCAATTCTCAAACAAATATCTACCCCAACCCCACGCCATAACTCAAAGATGCTTGCCATAAAGAACTCGTGACGCTGCGCGACATTATTGTCGTTATCGCATGGCTGGTGGATGATTGCTGTAGCAGGGAAGCATTCGCTTTCGCCCCTGTCAGATCGAAGAATGAAATACGATACTCCGAGCGCGAGCGGGGGCATCTGACCCCGAGGAAATGTTGTTTGAACTACGACCATCGATTTCCCAGATTAAAAAGCTGAAAATTTAATTTCTAGCGACGTCGTTGCGATTGATGCTCGCGTATTGATTTCAAAGGAGAGATATTTGATGCTGGAGCAGAACTCACCCCCGAATCTGTCGTTTATGGGATTCGAATAATTATCTCGAATCGATTTTGGAAGCTCAATTTTTGTTTCCAGATATCCGAACTTGAAAATTTTCAGGCAGAAATGGCCTCATGTGATATAATGTCATGTCGAGTTATTAGATGTGAAGGACTAGGCCCTATATTTATTATAGGCCAGTTTCTAGGGAGTACTAGAATTTGCTGAAATCTCATTATATTACGCCTAGGACATATTAATAATTGTATGCTGCGCAACCACGATAGCAATATAGCACTCTCAGCACTTCATGATTCACGAAGGAATCAGCTGGTAGGAGGGCAAATAAACAGTTTTATAAAGGGGTTACGTGCATAATGGTATATCTCGAGATCGATTATTAATTGAAATTAAAGTTTTAAGACTAGTTTTTAGGACCATTGGTTATTGGTTCATTGTGAATGCTGCGAAACCTGAATAATCTATAGAGTTGTATTGAATAGACGATTTTCAGTTTAATTATACAGTCGCACACTTACAAATGATTTCATAGAATTTTTCAGATGAAACTAAGCCAATATGGTTAAGTAATGTGCAGTTGTGATATAGATATAGAGTTCAATTTTTTTCGATTTTCTTCCAGTAATGCTGATTTAGTTAGAGAAAATGGGTCCGAAGAAGTTCGCAAAACCTCGGATCAGCCACACCAGGATCCTTACAAACAGATTTGGATCTGAAGCGTTTAGTAGAGGATCTATGGAATTTAATATCGAGGACTCCCAGATGTCCATCGGATAGATCTGTGTCTATCATTCATATTGTGTCAGATATAATAAAACTAGCTGATTTTTATCACATTAAAATTATTATAATAATATATGCTTCTATTGAAAGCTCATAAGATGCAAAAATAAATTCCAAAAGAGATAAGAAGTAAATAACAAAATAGTAAGTACCCAAACCTATCAAATGACAAAGTTAGCTCATATTGTATACCATGAGGACACACCGAATGCTTTATTCCACTCAACCTCACAAAAAAGAAAAACTAAGATAATTTGCATAATAAATATCCTTCATCTAATATACATATCGTCGTTGCGCCTTCAAAACGCGACATGTGCATATATTGTGCAAAATGCGTTAAGTGTATATTTCGATTAAGAACTGCGCAAGCTGGATATTTCGTTAAAAGCTGCCATGTGATAATCACACTAGTTTCGGTTCCAGTTGGATTTGATCGAAAAGCGACAAGTACGAATCGAAAATATGCTCCTGCACAACACGCTAAGTGTATGAATGCACAATTTATCAAAAGTCACATGTCGCACTTTGAAGGCGCAACGACGATATACTACAAGGTGCGGCGATACAAACAGTGCAGTTTTGAAAGTCTATTAAACAAAACCGACGGAACTTACAGAAATGACGTTTAATTTATTTTCTTCGGTACCTACATCATCCCGTTTCATGTATTGAGTTTCAAAAAAGGCATTAGAAAGATAATGGCCGCCAGCAGTGATACAATGACTGTGACTCTAAAATAAAACTCATTTCTGTAAGTTGCGTCATTTTTTTAATTGATACACTTTCGAAACTGCACTGTTGGATTTGCTGCACCCTGCATAATATTATATTATTATTATTATACTGATCCATCCTTCCCAAGGAGACCTCTCATAAACTCTCGAGAGCTAGAGCGAATAAGCAGAATCAGTTGTTTTCTGTGTAGGCTTTGTTACTATGAGTTTTTGCCACCTTAGGCGTAAGGACACTTAACGCAAAAAGTATTGACAGAGCTAGCAATAAGACTTACATCACAGATCATTCGAAAAAAGCAACCGTTGATTTCAAATGTTTATTATATCATTTCCAATAATAAAGTGACTCATTATGAATATTATAACTAATTATCATACCATTTTTTGGCACAAAGAGATTCAGTCCATTCGCATGCCACCTGTGAAAAGGAGTCCAAACTCTTTTGAGCTCTGATTTGGAAATACAGGGTGTTTCGGCGCTCAGGTGTAAATAAAGTATATAAAGACGAATCAGGAATGCTTTAATTTTTCTTCCTACCACTGCGAGAAATGTGCCTCCAAATGTACTTTCATAATTCAGTTTTTTTGTGATAACTTCCGAACGACTCCATCGATTCTGGTAATTTTTTTAATTTGAGTCAATAGAAATATCAGTAATTATCTGTTTCTAACACCTTCCCCATAAGCCTTCAAGACCGCCAGGGATCGAGCCAGGGATGGACTGACCCTAGCACTAAATGGTCAGAAACATTTTTTTGGTTGAAGATATCGGAGCAATTCTGATTTATGTGTTTTATCATTAATTCTGCAGAAAAGGTATATCAGTGCAACATTGAAAAAATCAAGCGTTTTCGAGTTACAAGCATTTTTATGATTGAATGAATATTGCAAACTGTTCATTGTTGATATGGTACTAGTGTACTGGAAATTCTGTATTTAGAGCAACGTTATCCCATTCCTTGTCAACCATCCCTAATTTTGTAGCGTTGATATTTTAAATTCCACGGAAGAATCCCACATTCTACTTATAAAATCTAACGCTAAATCGCATACCTACGGATAAGGGGAAAATAATAGTATATTGTATAATTAGTGAAAAAAGGAACTCCTGTATTACCAGAATCGTCGCTACGCTCCTCGTCTGGTAATTATCACAGTTGTTTGGGAATATGCTTTTCTCACGAATTATACATACTATTTTCTTCGATCGTTGATTTACATTAAAAAAATTTATTGAAAAATATTTCATTCAAGATGTAATCAAGTAAGTTTAAATAGGTTTTTCTATGTTCATATTGAAATATAGAAGTGATAACCATGAAAATTACTTTGTTATGACAAAAGTAAAATAATTTTCAAGCTGGTTTTGTTTGATTCGTTGTATTTCATAAGGAGTTAAGAAGAATTAATAAACATAAACACTGATAGTGATTATTTGTTACCTTGCACGCCTTCTGAACTAGTAGAAGGCGCGAACGCGGCTTCACTTAATTTACTACCGGCGAAATCTAGAGAGAAGTATGAACTTTCTTACCAACGCTTCATGGAAATTTGCAGAAAAAACAACAGTGTATCCTTTCCTGAGAATGTTCTGATGGCATATGTTGCTGAATTGGCTAAAACAATGAAATCTTCGACGTTGTGGGCACATTATTCCATGCTTCGATCAACTTTGTCTGTTAAAAATGATATTAATATTGCCCAGTACCAAAAACTGAAAGCAATTTTAAAACGTCAAGCTACAGGATACAAACAAAAAAAACCAAAATTTTAACCAAGGAACAAGTTCAGAAATTCATTTTAGAGGCCCCAGATAACACATTTTAATCGACGAAAGTAAGTAGATTCAGATAAAATATAAATGCCTACAATATATAAACTATTCAACTTTATCAATATAAAAATTTAAACCATACTTTGTTTCATTTTATTGTAATAATCCATTTGTAACATTACCGCACGCTACAGCAGTGCGGTAATGCACTATTATTTTCTAATTGCTTAGCAACTGCCAACTATTCTGGAATGTTGAGCTTTGCGCATAGAAAACAGGTCAAAATAGTGTCACTTTTACCACGATCGAAGAAAAAATATTTCAAAATTAAAACAATGCTTGAGGAGCGATATTCTAGCTGGGTTCAAGATTGTCGTACCACGCGCTTACGCTGGACTTGTCTATTTAGATTCCATTCATTTATACTAAATGTGTCTCATACATAGACATAAAATAACATGGACTGGTTGTGAGAAAGAGACCATTGATATCAGCATTGAAAAAAGACAGAATAGTTAAAGGCAAACCACAGTATAAGAATATATTCATATAATTTGGCGATTGCCAAAACCACAGAATACAAAACATTGGTTTCCTTTATCCGCTGACATTTCTTGTATACTGTATTGTTTGGTTTCGTGTATTGTGTATGTGTTTTGGGGATTTGTAGACAGAATAGTTAAAGACAAAATATTTTCATTTAAATCCGAGACTCGTTTCCGAATATTCTGATACTTATAATCTGAAAATATTTCTCATAAATTTCCTTACTGTAATTCATTCAGCTTTTTCGATACTCATTCAAAATAATCAATATTCCTCTTAAAAAAATCGGGATTTTCCAATATACCCAATATTTCCAATTTGTGTATTTGCCCCTAGTATAAAAACATCATTGTTTTTATACCATTATTTGCCTTTACTTATTCTATCCTTCATAACTTCTCGCTCTCTAATGTTTTCCGCAACGAACTGTTTGATTAAGTTACGTGAGAGCCAGTCCATGTTATTCTATGTCTATGGTCTCATAACGGACGTAACGCACCTCACGCATCGTACTGGGGATCTATTCTCGACCATTCGCAATTTTAACGATCGGTCGCATATGCTATATATTGCTATAGAGATGCGCACTATCGTGCAAATTGCGAATGGTCGAGAATAGATCCCCTGGACGTACCCACCTTGGATATAGCGTAAGAGCCTTCGCACACGGACACACCGAATCTCTTTCCTAATCTCGGTTTTCATGGAGCCACGCACGTGCCTATGTAATTCCGGCGGATTCACGATTCACGTTATCGGAGTGGAAGCTTATCCTCCATGACATAAGGAACGGATGCTTCTAATCCGATCCCTAGAATCGTGGCGACGCTGAAATTACAATCTTGAGGTGCTTATGGTCTACGCGCGGCAAACCCTCGAACATTGGCTTGCGAGGCGGCATCGCGCTATGTAGACGGGATTGCCATGCGAGGCATTCCCGTATAAAAATCGCGAGGCTGCCTCGCTTATCAATGTTCGAGGGTTTGCCGCGCGTAGCTTATACGCAGCATTACGTGCATGGCTCCATGGAAACCGAGTGAAAGAAAGATATCGAGTCGATTCAGTATATCCGTGTGCGGAGGTTCTGAGTCATATAGGATTGTCTAAGACGATTTAAGGCACAAAACCCTCTCAAGCTTTTTCTGTCAGGTTTAGCAAAAAAATTCTTACCCCTGCTTGGTATTCCAACATCCAGGCCACTAAATAGTGTAAAATCTTGATATACGTGTCTGGTATCCAAAAAACACTCCATTTCAGTCGTTAGACTATTCAAATTCGGTTGGGTCGTCCAACACACCAATCCCCCTAATCCCTTTCCATTTTCATGTGTATTCTCACCCCACGCAGCACAAAACAAACCGAATCCAGCAAATAATAATTTTGTCGACTTCTACGCTTCATTCAGATGAATGTCTTTTTCATCCCCGAGTAATAATTCAGGGGTATTAAGCTGAGCCATATGTATGGGAATTATAGACCATACTAAATTGTAGTTATCATCTAGCTGAATATGCCTGTTTACAATGCCCCTAGAGGCTGTACAATATCAAACGGGGGTAACTCACCCCAAAGGCAATATGTCTGTCTAATTTCCGGAGCATAGGGAGCCCTTGTAGTGCAGTCGATAGAAGGAAATTCTCTACTTAATAAAAAATCGTACAGAAGTGAAGGAGGAGTTGTATGCTGGATTATTAATTTGTTATTTGAGCCGAACGGTTGCTCCACTTGAAATACGATACAGCACTATGGTCATTATAATAAAGAATAACTACGTACCTACTAGCTTTTACTCGTTCTTCAGTCCGCGTGACTATATCTTCAACATGGTACGTTGAAGGGTAGGTATCTCTCGCTGTTAAGATATTGATTTAACTAGTTGAAAAAGCACTGAGTTCCAGAACTTTGGCGCGCTTCTTCAAATGTATATCCAGAGCGGTCACCCATCCTGCTACTGAACACGCCCAAGGCTGCTTGGCATCCAGGAAGTAAAATTATATTTTCCCAATCCAAATCCAGAAGTAGAAGTAGAATAAGGTTTTGTAGTATCTGCGAAATTTCAGCGACATGTCACGAATATTTTCCGATATTTTTTAATAATCTAATATTTTAGTCATACGATCCATAAGATTTTATTTAATTGTTTGAAAAGGATTTCATGCAGAACATGTATCCATTTCATAATGATGAAAAGAGTATCTATACCTGCTTGCGATACCCTAGATCTTTATGCTAAGTCACTATATGGAATGTAGGGATTGTGTACGATACATTATACAGCGTGCCAAAAAAGTAACGTAACTCGTCAATAAATCTTGTACGAAGAATTATTAAAGAATTCCTTAATAATTCTTCGTACCAGATTTATTGACGAGTTACGTTACTTTTTTGGCACGCTGTATAATGTAGCGTACACAATCCCTATATTCTATATAGTGACTTAGCACAAAGATCTAGGGTATCGCAAGCAGGTATAGCTACTCTTTACATCATTATGAAATGGATACATGTTCTGCATGAAATCCTTTTCAAACAATTAAATAAAATCTTATGGATCGTATGACTAAAATATTAGATTATTAAGAAATATCAGAAAATATTCGTGACATGTCGCTGAAATTTCGCAGTGACTACAAAACCTTATTCTACTTCTACTTCTGAATTTGGATTGGGAAAATATAATTTTTCTTCCTGGATGCCAAGTAGCCTTGGGCGTGTTCAGTAGCAGGATGGGTGACCGCTCTGGATATACATTTGAAGAAGCGCGCCAAAGTTCTGGACCTCAGTGCTTAATTTCTAAAGCAATTTATCGCATCCTTTTTTAAATTTGATATTTCTCACCCCCTACTACGCCCCGCACCCCTAACTTTATTTTTTCAAATGGGAAGATATGGATTGTGATACATCAAATGAAAGGTAACTTGATTACCTACTCAACAGTACGAATGAAAGGAAAATTGGTTGTGCCGTTTTTTTGGCGCTCTTGTTCCTCGGAACAGAGTGCTTATCAATTTGCCAAAATGTCTGTAATTTTCGAGTTTTTGGCTGAAAATGGTCTTAAACGATTTGGTTCCACTCACCGATCAAGAATCCGTGCTCGAAATACATTCTGTCAGGCCGGTACGGCCGGCCAGCCGTAGGCACGATAACTCTCGAACGAAAGGAGTTAGAGGATTGAACTTTGCAGAGTACGTTTGTAGCTTGAATATCTCGGACGAGTTCGTTAACGAGCGAAATCCACCAAGTGGTTTCGGAGTTATGGCCCTTTTTAGTGAAAACATTTTTTATGAATATTTCCGAAGCCGATCACTCGATCTATCTGAAATTTTACATCAAATTGTAGAATAATGACTTCTATATGCATGCGAAGTTTTGTTTTGATCGGGTTGCAATGAGGTATCAAAATTTTTTTTTTCAATTTCGTTTTTACAATAACTCTCGAACAGAATGAGCAAGGCAGTTGAAATTTTCAGAGTAGGATAGAGAGATAATTATCTCGGTTAAGTTAGCTACTGGGCAAAATAGGCCTGATGGGTCGGAGAAACGAAAAAACAAATTTTTTTACAACACAAATTTCAAATTTATTTCCTTTTAAGATGCACTTTCACCATAAAAATCCATTGATATCATCTTCAACTCTAGCAAGCTAATACTTTCGGAGATATGATTTTTCGAAATTTCAATAATGAATGGTACTTCTGTACTTCTTAGGTTTTCATAGAATGCTGTACTTAATTAATTTATCTATGAATTATTATATGATATGTGTTCTTACAAGTCATCTTATTTTCCTATAAGAGATAAATGTCAAAATTATTTCTGGTACCTACACCTCTTGTTCTAGTTTTTGGCACTCGGAACAGAGTGCTTATCAATTTGCCCAAATGTCTGTAATTTTCGAATTTTTGTCTGAAAATGGTCTCAAATGATTTGGTTCAACTCACTGATCAAGAATCCAAGGTCGAAATCGATTCTGTCCGGCCGGCCATTAACACGATAACTCTCGAACGAAAGGAGTTAGTGAATTGAAATTTGCAAGGTAGGCTTGGAGCGTAAATATCTCGGAAGAGTCCGTTAATGGGTCAAGCGGTTTCGGAGTTATGGCCGTTTTTAGTAAAAATATTTTTTATGAATATTTCCGAAACCGATCACTTGATCTATCTGAAATTAAGCATCAAATTGTAGAATCATGACCTTCATAAGCATGTGAAGTTTTGTATTGATCAGGTTACCGTAAAGTGTCAAAAAGAAAATTTGACAATTTTTAAAATTTGGTTCTACAATAACTCTCGAACGGAATGAGCTAGGCAGTTGAAATTTTCATAGTAGGACAATGAATATCTCGGTTGAGTTCGTTATTGGGTAAAATAGGCCGGATGGTTTCGGAGTAACGAAAAAAAAAATTTTCTAACTAACAAATTTCAAATTCAATTTTTTTTAAGAGGCAATTTCACCATAAAAATCCATTGATATCATTTTCAACTCCAACCAGAAAATAATTTCGGAGATATGATTTTTGAAATTTCAATAATGAATCGTACTTCTATGTTTTCACAGAATGCTATAATTATTCTATCTATGATTTATTATATGATCTGTGTTCATACTCGTACATGTCATCCTGTTCTATAAGAGAGGGTCAAATTCATTTCAGCTTTTTAATTTGATTTCTTCCATGGTGCAGTTCTCATTCTCAGATTGCTCATTTAATCTTGATAAATAAACTATTATTTGAATTGAATTTCCTTTATGATACAGTTCTATATAAGAATATATTGATATAATTCTCAAATCTGAGAAACCAATACTTTCGGAGAGATAATTTGTCTGTTTGAACAAGAGCGCCAGAAAGCTCCTGTCCACAGGGCTTAAACCAATTTTTATGAGGTAATTTTTGAAGAATTTTTTTAAACGACACTTTTTTTTAATTTAATTCCTTTATTGATGCATTTCTATCATAGAAATCCATTTATATTATTCCCAACTCTGAGAAACCAATACTTTCGGAGATATAATTTGTCTGTTTGAACAAGAGCGTCAAAAAGCTCCTGTTCACAGGGCTTGAACCAATTTTTTTATTAAAACATTAGAAAATAATCAATTGGGTATGGTTACTCGCTTTTTGAAATCGATGAGTTTCCTATTCAAGGATGGAAAATAATTTTAAAGTATTGAATGTTCGAATTGAGAACCGTTGACTGCTTGACAATGTACAAGTCGTTCTTAGAAACTCCCTAATGAATTATTCAACGCAGCAACAGGAATTCTTCCGACTTCTCTCTGAATTTTGAGTCGCAGGTTTTCCCAATTATCTGGCCAAATTTGGTAAACAGTACTCTTCAAATGGCCCCACAGAAAATAGTAGAGAGGGTTCAAATCTGTAGATCGGGATGTCCACTCAACTGATCTTCTCCTATCAATCCATTTCTCAGGAAATATGCCATCAAGATACCTCTTCACTTCAATTCCATAATGCGGAGGCGCACCATCTTGTTTGGAACCAAATATTGTCAGTTGCATGTCGACCATTCACACCGGGAAAGAGATCAATGACTGCAGGTTATATTTGATTCCTCAGTAACTCTAAGCGAGAGTCACTTGTCAAATTTTCTTCTATAAAAAAGGTCCAATACTATGATGGCCAATTGTGCTCAACCACACATTTAATTTTTCGGGATATTGGGTGTGAACTGTCTGCATCCAATGAGGATTTGATGTGGACCAAAAGCTACAATTATGTCGATGGACAGACCCATTCAAGTAAAGCTTATAGCTTCGCCCGTAAAAAAAAAATTCGGTGAAAATGTATCATCCTCATTGCATCTCTCCTGCATTAATTCACAAAACTCCGCTCGTCGGTCGAGATCGTCATCAGATAATTCTTTGTGCGTGTGTGTGCGCTTTGAATCCTGTATGGGTGGATATTAGATTTTCTAAGAAGATTACCAACTGACTGCTTACTCATATCTAATTCATCGGCCAGTTTTCGTGTAGATTGTTTCGGATTCTCTTCTGTGGAAAGTAATATATCGAGGGCCTTATCGCCACATGTCGTAGTTGAAGGTCTTCCATATTTTGGAGAGTTTTTAACATTTCTAGTTTGTTCGAAATATTCAACCATCCAACGAACAGTAGTTTTACTTCCCATTTCTGGCTTGATAACGCTCATTAAAAATATCGCACACTTTTTCACTCAATTGATTCATATCGAATGGAAAATTCTCAGGAAATATGATATTATTCACCTTAGAGAGATCAGTTAGCAACTAAATCGATACTATACATTTTGTCATCTTTAGTTGCTCTGCTAGATTGACGAAAGTTTATTTTTTCAACAAATACTGAAGTTTTTCTTGACCTCTTCACTCTGTCTCGAGAACACCTTCATGTTTGTGGAAGCGCCACCACTATCCTTATCTGTTTATTGTTTTATTTGCGATCTAATATATTAATTCGCAGCTGTTTTCAAGTTGTGTATACATTTTTCCTTCCATCGATATATTTTTATAGCAAGAATTTCAAGGTAAAATTTTATTTTACGTTCGCATAACTGAATTGGTCATCGAATGACCTTTGATGCGATATATCACAAGCAATATCTTTCCAATACATTTTTGTTTTGAGGGTTAAGGGTATAAAACCCCAACTTCAACACTGCATCATTTCTCAAACTTTGGAAATAGAAATCCGCAGTTAGGAGGATGTTTCTCGATATTTATTATTTCAAGAATAAGAACCTGCACCAATCACAGATTATTAATTTTGTAATAAAAAAATAGCTTAACAAATTATTTTTTCAGTCACACCCCTCAATGTGCAATCGAATGTCCTTTCATTTGATATATCACAATCCATATATTCCTATTTGAAAAAATTGGTTCAATCACTGACGTGAAGTCAGAAGCTTTAGCGCGTATGTTCTATTGTCCATTCTTCTGTATTGGACACCCTTAATCGAATTTACCAAGGTAAATTATGTTGTCCATTCTCCTGTATTGGACACTCTGAATTCGAGTTTACCATGGTAAATTCGAATTAAGTGTCCAATACAGGAGAATATATGGACAACATAATGATGGTAAATTATGTTGTCCATTCTCCTGTATTGGACACTCTTAATTCGAATTTACCATGGTAAATTCGAATTAAGTGTCCAATACAGGAGAATATATGGACAACATAATTTACCATGGTAAATTCGATTAAGGGTGTCCAATACAGAAGAATGGACAATAGAACATACGCGCAAAAGCTTCTGACTTCACGTCAGTGCTTGAACCAATTTTTTTTTTCGTGATTTTTTTGAAATTTTCTAGGGGTACGGTTCTTAAAATTTTTTTTTTTCGTCATTTTTTTTAAATTTTCTAGGGGTACGGTTCTTACAAAATTTTAAACACGTCTTTACTTCTACCACTAGTTACCAAACTTCAATTCGATCGAATATTTATTTTCTGAGTTATCAAGGAAATAATATTCCAGGTGGGTATAACTCGGAAACTGTTAGACCGATTATGCCCAAAAACGAACTCAACTTTCCCTTTCGGATACGCAACCTACCCTGAAAATTGCAAGTCCCTATCTCCTTTCGTTCGAAAGTTATCGAAGCAACGGTCACCCATCGACTGAACTCACACAAGAATGCTCGAATCTCCAACAATATTTAACCGATCGTATTAAAACTTGAAACTTGGCAGTAGAGATAGGTTATGAAGGCTCTTGGAAAATTTCAGCAATTTCAAACGATTAGTTAATGATATATAGAATTTTTTTTTTTTCAATGATTTATTAAAAATTTTCTACAAATGTTATCCTCACCAAATTTTGCAAACATTTTCGCGTTGGCATTCTACAACTAATAACCATGTTTGAATTATATCGGTTCAGTATTTTTCGAGTTAAGGAGGAACAAAAAAGCACCAAATTTCAGAAAATTTCAGATGGCTATAACTCTAAAACCGTTTGGCCGATTATGCTCATAAACAAACTGAATTGTCGCGTTCTGGTGCACATCAAAACCTGAAAATTTCAAGCCGCTATCTCGTCCGTTCTCAAGTTATAGTGACAACAAAAATATTTTTTAATAATTTTTTTTAAATTTTCTTGCCATACGATTCGCACAAATTTCACAAACGTGCTTAGGTTCATATTCTACAACTACCCACCAAGTTTCAATTCGATCGGATTTATATTGGTTGAAAACAAAATTATTACTCGGAAACCATTGAGCCGATTATGCCCATTAACGAACTTGTCTGTCGTATTGGGATGCGCCACCTACCCTGAAAATTTCAAGTTGCTAGCTTTTTCCGTTCTCAAGTTATCGAGGCAACGGCCGGCCGGCCGGACAGAATCAAATTTGACCTCGAATTCATCATCGGTGAGTCAAACCAAATCGTTTTAGACCATTTTCGTAAAAAAATTCGAAAGTTGCAGACATTTGGGCAAAGTGATGTTCCCCAGAATATACGCGCAAAAAGCATAGGGAGACCTGCTTTCAAAATTACAAATCCATGGATTCATGGATTTCCCTTCATAATAATTAGTAAAAGAATAATGGTCTGATTGCAGTACTCTCCAATCACAAATTGTAAACTAATTTTTTAATAAAATAACGTGATGTTCCCCAGAACATACGCGCAAAAACGTCGCTGAATAGATAATCGAATTACCTTACATTTGATATATCACAAACCATATATTGCCATTTGAAAAAATAAAGTAGTGAGGTGCGTAGGTGGTGAGCAATATCAAATTCAAGAAAGCATATGATTAATTGCTTTTTAAATTAAAAATCGACGAGTGCAAGGATTTTCCTTAATATTTCTTCGTACAAGAATTATGGACGAGTTACGTTACCTTTTTGGCAGGCTGTATGTCAGACGTCGAGGAGTGTTGTTGCGTCCCGTCGAGAACGCACATATTGCCTCCATTATTATCTCGGGTAATAGGTTGAATCTTTGGATTAAATACACAATTGTGGGGTCTAGAATCAAAACCGGCAATCTCCATTTTTTGCGAAAATGAGTTAGGCACATAGACATATAGTTTAAAAGACGCTTAAGCGATTTGAAAAAAGATACAGAACCAAATCCAGCAAAATCCGCTTGAATTTAATATTAAAAATGATGACGATGTAGCAAACTGTGAGTTTGTTGAACAGTTACCTGTAGTTATGATTTAAAATAGTATAACTGCTAATTTGTATAACCGTTCTGTTCACCTCAATAAAAAATATAAATAACCCACTCTTATTCTTAACAGTGAATTGCACACATATTTAGAATCAATTATGACAATCTCCTAAATTTGGTTGCAAAAGCGGCAATCTCCAAATTTAAATTTTAAATTATAAAAATAACCGTGAGGTATTATATGATATTATATGAGTCAACATGGTTCTTCAACACTAATAATCATATAGAAGTCAATAAAACAATCCTTGGCCTTTTCAGAAAACAAATCAGTTTTTCACAATTATCCAGAATCCTCAAAAATGGCCTTTGATTCTAGACCCCTCAATTTACAGATTTCATCCAGTGAATTTGACCTTAATTGCACTTGGATCACGACAGAGTGAACCAGCTTGTGCTGAATTTATGGACTTTTCACAGAAAACCATATTATTTCCCTCGTTATTTCCTTTCCAGGCTTTAAAATCAGTCAAGAGAGATATAATAAGGGTCCGTGCTCACATACTGACTTCACATTTTGTTCGTCAATAATTATCTCAAACAAGTTTAGTAGGTTCCACCCTAAGGATCCATGAATCCAGCTATAATAATAATAATAATAATAATAATTATACTCTTTATTTCAAATCATCATGCTACATGACATTGTAAACAATTAGAAGTGAAATTGTGTCAAAGTTACATATCTATCTAGGAAGGTTACTCATAAAAAATTCCTCGACGCTATATGGTTCCATTTCCAGTAGCATTTTATAGATCCTTTTTTTGTATACTTTAATATTAGTTTCTGTTCGGATTTCTATTGGGCAATGGTTGAAATATTTTATTGACTGATATTGTGGCCCCTTTTCCGTTATTGTAAGCCGGTGTGCTGGGTATAAAATCTGCGAAGTTCTTGTATTGTAGTGTTGAGTTCTATTTTCAGTATAAAAATGTCTGTTGTTTAAAAGAAAAAGTAGATTCGCTTGTATGTGGATAGCAATGGTTGTTAAAAGGCCGTTCTGCTTGAATTTACTTCTGCAAGAATCCTTCGACTTCATGCCGAGAATGATTCGTAGTGCTCCTTTTTGTATCTTGAAAATATCACTTATGTTTGAACTCGCTCCATAAAATAGAATTCCATATTTTAATTTCGATTCGAAAGAGGTTTGATAGATTATTTTTAAAGATTTTAAGTCTAAATACTGTTTTATTACCCTTAGCAGATGACAAGCTATTGAAAGATTTTTGATAACTCTTGAATATGTTCTGTCCAGTTTAAATTTTCATTTATCCATAGTCCAAGGAATTTTGTTGTTTTATTAAATTGAATCTTTGTGTTTGACGATTTGAGATATTCTGGGTTGTCATATCCGGCATGATTAGTTTTGAAAAGGATGATGCTTGTCTTGTCTACATTCATGCTCAATTTGTTTTTGGTAAACCGATTTTCTGTTCGATTCAGAACTGCTTCTGCCATGATGGTCATTTCAGGAAAGTTATTTGCTTTTAATAATATATTTGTATCGTCGGCATAATTGAGGATTTTGGTTTCATTATTTTCATCTAAGCTGGTGTTAAGGTCATTTATGAAAAGAGTAAAGATGATTGGCCCGAGTATACTTCCTTGTGGTATTCCTAACTTTATGAATTTAGGTTCTGATAGGCACTCATTCATTCCATTGTTTATAAATGTTCTTTGTGATCTTTCTTTCAGATATGAGTGTATGAGTTTTAATGCCGTGCCTCGTATACCCATTTGTTCCATTTTTACCAAGACGTAGTCATAGCTTAAGCTATCAAAGGCTTTTGATAGGTCTAAAAATAGACCGATGATCATTTTTGAGTTTTCCATAGCTGCTAGTATTTCTGTCATGAACTCATAAATAGCTGTATCAGTTGATCTTCCTTTGATGTATCCATGTTGATTGTCGGAGTAAATATTGCAGTTAGTTAAAAAATAGCATAGTTGCTTGCGAAATACCATTTCAAATATCTTGGAAAATGCTGGTAAAAGGCTACAAGCGGGTATTAAACAATTGATTACCGAATTTCAACTCGATCAGCTTAGTATTTTTTGGATTATTTAATTTTAAAATTTATCAATCGATTCCCAATGCCTTTCTCACGTATTAAGGCTGCCCTTATTCATACTCAACTTCATATCCTCAGTATTCCGTGAGGTGCATGAGGAGTGAATAGACAATAGAACTTGCGTGCAAAAGCTCCTGACTTCAGTTCAGTGCTTTTCTGGAATTTTTCAAATAATTACAACTTCGGTCATATCAGTATTTTTCAAGTTATTCACAAAACAAAATTTCAGATGGCTATATCAAATCGTTCATTTTCGTCCAAAAATTCCAAAATTTTAAGACATTTGGTCGAATTGACATGCACTCAGCTCAGAAGAAGCGCTCCAAAAAGAAGTTGTACATTTATATGTATATATCTAGTAGGAAAAGCACTGTGGCTAGGATGTTTGGCGCTCTGTTCAAATTTATAGCCAAAGCGGTCACCCATCCAGGTACTGAACTCGACCAAAGCTGCTTAGCTCCAGGAAAAAAAATATATTTCCAAGAATATAAATTCGACTGTAAACACAAACGTAAAAAAAACTGGTCCACTGTCCGCTGAGAATGGCATCAAACGATCAGTTTCGACTCAAATACATATCATTCATTCACAGATGGGACAAAAATGAAAAGTACTGTGTTTGTGGTGGCGTAAGTACCCATTCGAATATATACTTTTATTTTTGGGTCGAAAATAAACAATGCGTATTCCGAGAATTATTCCTATGATACAAATCAGTACGGTTGTGCCATGGAAACCTATGCATTGACATTTTATCTGGTCGAGTGTTAAAGCAGTAGATCAGTACAGCTCGATCGTTGGAATATTTCGATATTCCGGCAATATATTCACCAATATAGATCCGATCGGGTTCAAATCTAGAACTTAACTGGTAAATAAAATTTTTAGGGCTCTCGCGGAATTTCAACTATATCTGACTGATAGTTTCTGAGATACTACAGAATTTATTTAAATTTTTTTTTTTTAATTTTCCAGTCATGCGATCCTTACAAAATTTTGCATATTTCTTCATGTCGGTATTTTTAAACTGAATACCGCATTTTAATTTGAACAAATCAGTAGGTATTTTTCAAGTTTTTGGGAAAAGAAAATTTCAGATGGCTATAACTCTGATGGATCTTGCCCACTATCGATCTCAGCCAGCGCATTTGGACTCCAAACCTACTAAGAAAATTTCAACTGTCTAACTCATTGCGCCCGGACATAATCGTGCTGACGGCCGGACAGAATAAATTTTGACCTCGGATTCTGCATCAGGGAGTCGAAAATAACCGTTTAAGGCCATACTCGGCCAAATGTTTCATACGAATTGATAGCCACTGTGATCACCTGAACAGCGCGCCAAAAAGAATTCATTCATTTAACAGAAAACATTCATTACGGTGGAACGCGAAAAGTTTACAAGTAATCAACGTCGACATGAGCAAAGCTAAGGGGGAGAATTTTGATGCAATCGGAAGGACAAAAACCGAAAAATGCTTCAGGAACTTTTATTTTCTAAATTGACATTTTTTTCAAAAATGAGGACTGTTTTACGGGAATTCGAAGAATCGATGTTTTTTTGACATTTCAGGACGTGAATTATTAGTTCATTATGAATTTGATATGATATGGTTCTCATCATTATTGTACCGAACCATAGAGAGGATTCGGAGAATTTCGAAATTCATACATTTGAAAATTTGAATTTTGAGCAATATCAAAAGTCGATTTTTGATGATGGTTTTCATGTAACTACTCTGTACACTTTAATTCGCAAAATTGATTTCATTACTCTGAAAGTTTACCAATATAAAAACCAGATAGTAGATTCGATGATTTCAAAAGCATTTTGTTGATATTCGCAATTTTGTGACACCCTTCATCACCCAATTGTACAGTAGGAATAATTTTTCAAAAAATTATAAACATAGAAAGTCGACTCGAAATCCATTGTATATTCCAAATATGTAAAATTATAATTATAAAGTATTTCATTTGACATAAGGCAGTAGGTATGTGTTTCCGATAATATCTCAGATACAATGTCACTCTCAATATTTTAGAGGGCTGTGCCTTTCTGACAAAAGGCCACTTCCAAAATATCAAGTACGTCGAATTATTGGTTTTCGAGAAATCGATGGAAATTCACTGATTCCATAATTCTTTCATCGAAGTTGAACGCCAATATGTGGCACTAATTTTTTTTACTAAACGAAAAAAAACATATATTCTTAGCAGTCGTAGTACGTTGTATCGTACGAAACCCTCAACTACTGAGGAAAAAATACTTAACTCTCAGTTCAGAAGGGCAATTTCCTCTCTCAAGGAATTTCACTTCAAGTAATTCCTCCCCATTAAACCTAAATCTCTATCCCGAACTCCAAACGATGTTGCCGAGAAATAATAATACGCATTATATTATCCATCCTTCTAGAACTCATTTCGGCGGTATGAATTTTACATGGGACGCTGAACGACTTACTTAACTGCACACCGAAAAATCATGGTCTGGACTTGAACTCTGCCAGCGTAAAGCAAATACTGAAAATGGAATTTTAATTAACGTCGAGAAAAATATCGGGTGGAAATGAAAACGAATCTTGCCCTGAAGCACGGCTTTCACGTTATTAGCAGAGAACACAGCAAGCAGGGTTGAGTACAAGGAAGCGTTGCGATGTGGCTCTTGGGGAAACCTCGATGTTTTTGGTTACATTGCACAACAAAAAGAATTTTGTGCTTTTGTATATGCACCATCTGCCGAAATCACTTTAGGACATAGAATAAAGGTTTTCATAGACAGTAGTAGAAAAAAATGGTGTTCGTTCGAGTGGTACGCTAGAATAGAAATGAAAGAATCGAATTGATTTTTGTATTTCGTCTCAATATCATTATTTTGCGAATCTTGAGTAGAAATTTGTCATACAGAAATACATCAGTCATACCAATAATGGATAATTCGTAGTGAAATTCACTATTATATTGGAAATTCAATATTTTTCCTGTCTGTCAGGTTATTCCAAGAGATAATAATAATAGTAGCAGAAGAGGGTACACGGCCGGGCCACCTGGCAGGAGAGTACACGTGGTATCACATCTCCTGTACATCAACGACTTCACCACAGCAATAGGAATGTCATTCGGTTTGGAGAAATATACGGTTTTTCATTTAAGTAGAGGAAGAACTGAAGAAGCAGGAGCAGACATTGAACTAAAAGAGGGAATAATCATTTGAAAACTCGAAGATGACCAAAAGAACAGATTTTTTGGAAAGATATATGGAAATCGCAGCTATCCGGTAAAAACAGAGTGTCCGCTACGAACAGCTTGGTAGCTCATCATCAAATTAGGAACCAAGGAGCTTTTATATTTAGAGCTAGATGGAGAGCCTTGGAGAAACTCACTAGGAGAGCGAACTACGTGACAGATTTGAAGATTATTCCGACCTGTAAATCCCTGGCCGATGTATTGGCGCACAGAATGCAGAAGGCAGTGATGATTGGATCACTTCGAGTCATCAGGTTCCATCAACTATGAAGACCACTTACAGCTCATCACTTTTGACGCTGTGAAGGCAAAAAGTACCAGCAAGAACTGGAGTCTCACACTCCTGAGTGCTCTCAGGAGGGGCACCGACGTAGTGGCGTCAAGTTGGACAAAGGACAGCAAGAAACAAACTTGCTAGTCTGCAACGTCTAGCTAAGTTGAGTGTGATACAGGCAATGTCAACAACCTTCACTACTACACTTTATGTTATCTAAAACGTTCCACCATTGTCCTTAGTTATTTTGGGAGTGGCAAGGCTTGAGGAATAAATACTACAGGCAACAGAGCAGTGGAAATGTCTCAGCTGGGATATGCTCAAATAACTGAGATCATTGATGGCGATGATTTTCGGATACCGACGGGTCGAATGACTCCTTCACACTGCCTTGACAAATCATTCCATTCCTCCATTAAAGACAGGGAGAAGAATGTCAAAGAGATTCCGGGGCTGAGTGTAGGCCTACCCTGGTTTACAAATGGCTTTGCATCAGATGTGGGTGTCGGTGCTGACCTATGAAAACCTCGAAGGTAAGCCTGAAGTTACACGCTACAGTATTTCTGGCAGAAATCATAGCTATCACAGCATGTGCGAGGGAGAATATTATGAGGGGTACCTCTAAAGTGCCAATCTATATTCGCTCAGATAGCCAGGCCACAATGAGAGCTTTGCAGTCCCATAAATTAAAGTTTAAAGTTTTCGACTGTCATAACATACCTATGAGCTAAATTTTGAGTCTGTTCAGCCGGTCGGCCGTCCGTTTCCACGATAACTTTCGAACGAATAGAGATAGCAACTTGCAATTTTGAGGGTAGGTTGCGCATTCGAATTTGAAGGTTATGCACGTTATTGGGCATAATCGGCCAATCGGTTATGGAGTGAAAAATTTGTGTTCAAACAATAGAGATCCGATCGTATTGAAACTTGGTAACTAGAAGAAGAATTCCGACACAAAGACATGCGAAATTTCGAGAGGACCATATCACTAGAAAATATTTTTTTTCTTTTAATATTCTATATCTCAGAAACTATCCATGCGCTTTCGCTGAAATTTTGCGAAAGCTTTCAAAACCTAAGTCTATAGCCAAATTTGAACATGATCGAATATATAATGTTAGAGATATTGAAAAACTACTGGGAATCGAGCAGCGTTGGGCGAGTTCAGTATCGGGATGCTTTCAATATTTACGTAATATTTTCAAACATTTTTGGGTGAGGTCCCCATTGCATCGCTAAAATGCGAGTATTTCAACCCCAATATTTTTGAAGTTATAATATTCCCTTCCGTCAGTCCCGTCATAAATTGAGAGAACTGAGCATTCTATGTCTATGGATGAAGAGCAGTCTCACTACTCTCAGATCTCTTACTTCATGTTCCGTTCCGAAATGCAAGACTTTTCTGAGAAAAACTAATTTCGGAGCAAACAACTGAGATTTTTCTCACTTCGCTCACATTTCGGAATACATTTTATTCTCATAATTCTTCGATTGATTAGATAATGTCATGTCTCAGGAAAATAAGTTGACATTGTGACAATTCATGCATAGAATAATTATATCATTCTGTGAAAACGTAGAAATACGATTTATTATTGAAATTTTGAAAAATCATATCTCCGAAAGTATTAGCTTGTTAGAGTTAAAAATGATATCATAGGATTCTTATGGTGAATCTGCTTATTGAAAAAAATTTTATTTGGAATTTGTTCTGTAAAAAAAATTTATAATTATTATTATTTATTAAATACATCAGCAAATTACAATTAGAGTATTCTATGAAATCGTACAGAATTGAGAATAATTATTGAAATTTAAAAATCATATCTTCGAAAGTATTAGATTGTTGTAATTGAGAATGACATCAATACATCAATGGATTCTTATGGTGAAATTGCATCTTAAAAAACATTAATTCAAAATTTGTAATGAAAAAAATTTTTTTTTTTACTCCTTAGTCACCTGGCCGATTTTGCCCAATAACGAACTTAACTGAGATATTTATCTCCTAAACCTACTCAGAAAATTTCAACTGCCTAGCTCATTCTGTTCGAGATTTATTGTAGAATCAAAATTTAAAAATTTTTAAAATTAATAAATTACAGACGTTTGGGCAAATTGATAAGCACTCTGATTCGTGGAACAAGAGCTCCAAAAATTGATATATTTCTTAAAAAATTTCAGTAATTATTTGTCAGATTCCGTTCAAATTCTGCACAAACCTTCAAGCCGAATTTTATTTTCCCAATATTTTCAGTAATACAGATCAGATCGAATTGAAATCAGTTGAATGAAGACGACTTGAAGGTTCATGCTGTATTTCATGAGGGTGTGCGAAGCGTGAATAGATAGAAAAACATGCGCGTAAAGGCTCCTGACTTCACGCCAGTGTTTTTCAAGAATTTTTTGAAACACTGCTCAGTAACCAAATAAGCGCAAATGCTCTTCCTGACTCACGATTCTCGAATCACACATTGATAAAATACTGTCTTTTTGCAAGCATTTTCTAGGAAACATTGTGCTATAATTTTGCCCAAAAGTAGGATTTTTTGCAGAAAATGGTCTCAAAGGAAATTCGACTCACTGATGAATATTTAACGTTGGTTAGGTGATAATTTACTAACACAATTATTGTTAGTGTAGACTTGATGCACTTGATGTACTGCCCATATGCATATATACTTGGCGTACTGCGGTAGTTCACGAAATCGAATGGGACGAACAACTATTGAAAGCCTTAATCAAGAATTTATAGAGAATGACATCTTCTCTCGTGCACTCACTACTGAAGATTTTGTAACGTTCCTGTTTGATCCAGGCAGAGGTTTGTTTATATTTTGCTTGCGATGAATTTGTCAGTTGTATTGTCATTGAATTTGGGGTTAAGTCTTAATAGCACCAATCGACGCATAATGAATTGTGTTCACGGAACCCGATGAATTGGCAATATTGTTTCGTTGTGACAGTCTGAAATTTTGTGAGAGTCAGCGTCGGTCAGATGAGATCGTCCATTTTGTGAAGATTCGACAAAGGAAGCATAGGTAATACGCATTTTCGAAACTTTGTAAGAATTATTGAAATCTTCTTAGTTGGATATAGTTTCGAAAATCGAATTAAGAGTGAGGGTTATATTGGTTTGATTTGGAAAGATAACAGGTAACCTGCACTTGTCTCGAAAGAGGATTTAAAGACCTTTTACAAACCCAAGTTGAACACGTGGATGATCTTGGCGACTTTGACAGAACATTGCTGTGTGCTTGAAGAATTATTTGATGAAGGCACGGCCAGATCTAGTTCTGAAGCAAACTTATACAAGATAACCCCGAATATCAGGGGTTTTTATGTTAGGAAGAGTAGCACTGAGGCATTCGAGTATATACAAGGTGGTCCATAAGTAACGCTGTGAGACAGCCAACGCAGGATTGCAGATCCCGAGTATATACAAGGTGGTCAGTTAACAACGCTGTGGGACAGCCAACGCAGGGTTGCACACTACAAGCACCGAGGGAACGAGGACAGTATTGCAAGAGTATCGACGTAATACTACGTTCAGGAATAAGCATAGAGGAGAGTACCAGGATACCTGGGAGGATTGACGGAATAGGAATAATCAGCACGCAAGTTATAGGAAATATATCTTCGAAATATATCTTATACATACTATATACGACCTGAACAGAATATCATTAGATTATATATATAAATTATTGTTGTTGTAGAGAGGAAATTGGTGAAAGATTTGTGGTAATCATATATAATCATAGATAAGAAACGTCGATGCGTCTGAGCTCAAGCGACGCGTATTTGAATCAAGGAAAAATATCTACGTACAATTTCCGCCACCCTTATCCAGGGTTAGACAGTAGTTTTTGTTGTTGAATCTAAAAATCTGGGTTGTAAGCTACTGGAATAAATTGTTTGTTTTTAGCGTGAATATTCTTTTAGTCAATTTAGGAATTATTACATTACGCTGGGGTATCTGGAAGAATTAAATTTACCTGGCGCCCATTTACTAGGTTCCCTCTTTGGAATCCACTCCCATCTCCACTGGAGCTAGACCGCGGATCCCCGAGTTCTAGTAGCTCCGAATTTAACCGCTGCGACTTGGGAACAGTCGTAGTGGTTATAACTGTCAAAAAAAATGGTTCAAGCCCTGTGGACAGAAGCTTTTTGGTGCTCTTGTTTGAACAGAAAAATTATATCTCCGAAAGTATTGGTTTCTCAGAGTTGGAAATTATATCAATGGAGTCCTATGATAGAAATGCATCATGAAAGAAACTCATTTAAAAAAAGGGTTGTTTAAAAAAAATTCTTCAAAAATTATCTTCAACGAAAAGAGCTACAATGCTTCAATGCCTTAATGCTTCAAAAATTATTATTATATATTATTAAATATTGATTCAACCTCGTGGAATGGGTTGATGCAACTTACACTCGGTGAATATTTTACACAACTCGAAATACCTAAGGAAAGTATCATCGAAATGTCTAGAGCAAGGCTCGAGACAATCATAGCAGATTTTCCATTTATTCCTGATATTTGAGTAGGTAGTGGATTACGAACAAATTATATTAATAGTTCAAAATATATTGATAAAATACTAGAAATCCTCTTTTCATAATGTAACACATTCTTTTCTGTATTATGAACCTTAACTCAAGAAAAAATGTTCGATACACTTATGTAGATCCATATATCAGTATTGTTTTGCTACCAACATTAATAAAATACTGTATATAGGAACATGTCTCACTACTTAAGGAAGTAAAAGGTAATATTAACCTCAGTGGTCAACGAACAGTAATTTATTTTGATGATTCCATTATGTTCTTCTTTCGTATTGCCTCCATAAACTACAACAAAACAGTGTTGTATATATTCACAAATTCAAGAGTGGAATACTTGCTTTCCAAGAGAAAATAACAACTACGAATCGACAATCTCTAATAGCTAGAAAAGATGACATTCATGAATAGTGATCACAGACAGATTCTGTGTTCACATTCTGTGAATACATAGAACTTACGATGTATTATTGAAACTTTGAGACATATTATCTCCGAAAGTATTAGCTTGTTAGAGTTGAAAAAATTACGTTAGATTCTTATGATGAAACTGCATCTTAAAAAATATTGAATTCAAAAGTTGTAATGTAAAAAAAAAAGTTTTTTTTCTTTACTTCGAAACTATTAGGCCAATTTTCCTTAGCTACGAATTTAATCGAGACATTTATCCCTCAAACCTACTCTGAAAATTCCAACTGTCTAGCTCATTCCGTTCGAGAGTTCTCGTGTTAACGGCCGGCCGGACAGCCGGATAGAATCGATTTCGAGCACGGATTCGTGATCAGTGAGTCGAATCAAATCGTTCAAGACCGTTTTCAGCCAAGAATTCGAAAAGACATTTGGGCAGATTGATAACCACTCTGTTCCAAGGAACAAGAGCGCCAAAAAGAGGCTGAAATCGAAGAAAGAAATGGGAATCAACGGATTTCAAATAATTTTCTTTACCTATTAGTAATTTGGCATTCATATGTCAATATTTTTCGTACATACCGGATCTTTGGACAGAAAATCATTATAGTGAATGTCGCATGCATGAAATAAACATCCGCCCGGTCCTGTCCATACGCCATGCGCTCCCCTCTTCAGTGTTAATTTTCTCGAAAACATTCGTCAACAGATCAAAGCTTCTCCAATCCCTCGCCGTCGAGTGCATTTTACCCCACAGTGATTGAGGGCTATCAAAATCCGCCAATTTCACCGATCTCCTTTTACGAGCGGGCCCGTCGGGGACAGATTGCCAATAGGCCGTTCGCGCCCCTCTTGACAATTCTTTCCCGCGATTGCGGGTTGTGACGGAATCTCGGAGAAGCTGAGGAAGAATGAGACAATTACGTGGTTTTCACGAGATGAACATATTTACATCCCTCTATGCGGATGTGAAATCTGTTTATCCCAGTTTGTTTCCTTTGAGAGCAACTAGCGATGGAAAACAAAGTCACTTAATGCGTAGCAAAGTATTTTCCTGAAAGAAAATGATCCTAGGCGCCTTGAGAAATCGTTGTATTGTTGGTATATAAGACAGATGAGTTGTACGTTTCAAAGGTATATAGAAATGAACCGAAGTGTTTTTGCGCGTATGATCTGGGTAACATCGCGTTATCATTTTGCCCAATTGTCTGCAATTTTCGAATTTTTTGCCGAAAATGTTCTCAAACGATTGGGTTCGACTCCCTGATGAAGAATTCGAGATTAAGTTGGATTCTGTTCAGCCGGCCGGTCCGCCGTTGCCACGATAACTTGAGAACGGAAAGAGATAGCGAGTTGAAATTTTCAAGGTAGGTGACGGACTGGTTCGTTAATACGAATAATCGGCCCAATGGTTTCCAAGTAATAATTTTGTTTTCAACCAATACATATCCGATCGAATTGAAACCTGTCAAGTAGTTTCAGGTTAGCTTGTACATCTGAATGCGACATTCGAGTTTTTTCATAAGCTTAATCGGTCAAACGGTTTTGGAATTATACCCATATGATATGAAGACATATATATAAATTTAAATATTCTATTGTACATTCTCCTGCATTGGACAATCTTAATCGAATTTTTAACAATTCTAGTGATCAATATCCTCATAATATTTGTTTGCTGAAAATCTCATTATTTCAAAATTTGCATAGAAATCCGTACTCTTATCGTTGTACGATATCTAATGAACATCGCTCTCAATAACTGTGTTCTGAATATCTATATCCAACTACTTCTAAAAAATTTATTCTCCTTTAGCCTAGGCATCCCCTCGCGATGTATGTGGGAACTCGCATTATGACATAACCTCGAATATCTAATATTGGTGCAACGCAATGTGAAATGACCCAACGGCACATGCGTGACGGCAATTTTCTGATCAGCTGATACAGTTTTTAAAATTAGAGTTGGGGCTATTTTTCAGGAATTTATTTGGCAATTCTGATTGATTTTTTAGTGACTTTAATGGAAGCCAACATGAATATGATGAATATGATTAATTCGAATTTACCATGGTAAATTCCAATTAAGAGTGTCCAATACAGGAGAATGGACAACATAATTTACCATGGTAAATTCGATTAAGGGTGTCCAATACAGAAGAATGGACAATAGAACATACGCGCAAAAGCTTCTGACTTCACGACAGTGCTTGAACCAATTTTTTTCTATTCAATATCTTATGAAGACTGGATAATGTGTTCTCAATGCGCTAAGTCGTAGCATGAATCTTGTAAAATTTATGCTATAGGAGAAGAATAATATTTGGTTGTCTGAAAATCTTTGAAATAATGTTATATGGATTCACTAATGCGATCGATTTTGTGTTCATATTCTTTTCAGAAATTTCCTTTGCTCATGTAGTGTATCTAACTGGTTTTGAATGCTTGATGTAAGAATGTTATTTTTTATTTAGAGATATATTTTTTTAGTTCAATAACGAAAATGCTTTTTCCGTTCATTTTTAATTATTGTTTTTCACCTTTAAATTAGGGAAATATCGTATTTTCATAGTTTGCGTACTATTCAGCATAACTGTGTGTAGTCTTATAAAGGGTGTCAATTTGAAAACTTGCCTGGATGCCTGGCCAATTACGACAGGGATGTTTTGAGGGAAAACGCCGGAGGTTAATTTCTATTTGGAGGGAGGCATACAAATATTTGAGAACAGAGTGTATTATTGTTTGGCTAGTAATGGACATCATTTCGAGCATCTCAATTTATTAGTACACTGAGTAGAAACACCCTGTAACTACTTCAAGGACTCAATAAAAAATTGAAAACTAGTATTGATGTAGAGTGGACAAGTTATCTTTCAATTGAGCTCACCCTCTATTCTCTATTAAGAATTTACCTACACCTAGGCTTGAGAAGATTTTGGCTTACAATTGTGCTCAAAATATGTTCTCCTCCAAATGAAAATTGATCTGTTCTGGCATTTTCTCTCAAAACATCGTCGTGGCATAATTGGCCTGGCAAGTTTTCAAATTGACACCTGGTATACCTACACCAATGCATAAGATTACGCATTGCTGGATATCCAGAAAAAGTTGAATAACTTTTGTTTACATGCTATATAGATGCGTGATGCATTAATCATATTGATTAATATTCAAGTAAGGCGAGATGGTATGAAAGAGGACTTTTGTACAAAAAATCTCACAGATATTGAACTTCATACACTTCGTGTGTACCCTTATACACATTGACCTATCAGATAGATACCTATATGTAGTGGTTATTTTTCATTGTAAATATCTCCGAGATCCAAAAAGATTTTCCACTGTAAATCTGTTGAAGATATTTTCTCAGTATCACTTAGAGCCGAAATTCCCATAGGAAGTATTCTTACTTCTCCTGACCCAATATCGCCGAGAACTTCACCTTCTCAAAGAGCTGCTTGTTACTACTTCAAGAGTCCGCTCTGATGCTCTCGAGCAAAAGAGAAAATCGATAGTGGCAATGATGCGCTTTGTTATGGGCCCTCGTCCTGTTCCCACCGAGAGAATTAAAACGAAATGACTCGGTCTTTGTTTACGTTTATCACGCTCATCCCGTCTTCTATTGGAGTTGGAGTAATACACTGGTCTTGATAAAGGTAATACAGTCTTACGAATAGACACGTCGGGAATGTCGGGTAGATTGCATTTTGAAGGTTCCGAGAAGATGATGTTGCATGACAACGGCTTCATCTTGCTTGTTCCTCTGATTCCACTTTTCTGAAACTTCCTCGAGAAGATTAATCAACCAACGAGATTTCGAATGAAATGTGTCTCACAAGATAATATCCTCGAAAAATGTAAGCTCACCGTTATTTTCTGAGCGATAGAAACGGAAATTTCATAGGTTTGATTGTTATTTGTTTTCTGGTACGTATTGGTGTAGCTAGCAATCATACTATGAATAGTTACAAGAACATACGTATATATATGTATATAATGAAAGCATCGAAACTGTCAAGCTTAATTACTATGATGGTCTGATTTAAAATTCTGAAATGGGCTTGTTATGTTAGCATTTGAAATATTGCGTTAACGAGAATTTGGGTAGAGGTAGAATAGTAAAGTATGGAGATGCATGATCGGTAGGGTTTAGCCCATAGATTTGGGAATATTTCCGTGGATGATATCAAATCGTAGCTTTGGGAATGACGTAACAGCGGAATTTACAGAGTCTTTGTAACGTATTACGATGTTACATTTCGAGAAACTTAAATATTATGTCCCTAGAGACAAATGGGTTTAGTTCCCATGTGAATAATAATTGTTTTAGAGTAAGTAAGCAAGTTCTTGGTTAACCATTCTATTGCAATTTAAGGCTCCATTCCTGTGAGTATCTCAGAACAAGTGATCAAATGCGAACTGTTGATAAATTTATCGGTTTTTAATATATTGACCATCATCGTATTAAAATGATATCCATTCTCGCTAGGTTCTATCAAATCAAGTAAATTGGCGGAAACCATCCATTCATGAAACCTTTCGTGTAGAAAAAAGTGGGAAAGCCCTGTGGAAGCTTTGCCGCGCTATCCAAATTTATAGCCAGTGCTGTCATCCATCCAGGTACTGAACTTGCCTAAAGCTGCCCAACTGTAGAAAAAAATATAATATCTTTCCATTATTTCCAGTAATAAAGATCCGAACGAGTTTGAATCTAGAACTTGTCTGTAAAATCATCTGAAATATTAAATATTGAGGGGAATTTTTTTATTTTTAATATCGATTCTTTCTTCAAGTTAAATACTCATTGTTTTGAAACTGTAATCATTTATGAATAAAACATGTCATCTCCATTAAAAACATATTTTTCCTTTTTTGGAACTTTGAATGATAATAATAATATTAAAACCCATATTGTAGGCATCGCGTGAACAGTTTGTGCTGATCCTACCCAAAACATGCCTGGTGATATGTTACCTAAGTAAAACAATTTTGTTATTGAATTTTATGCCACAATTCTTGCACTTAGACGGAGGAACAAGAGTTATTTTTGTCATCCACAAGTGTTTGTATTCGTACATCACAGTTCATGTAAGGAAATAAATGTAACTACCTGGGTTGCGTTCGAAAATTAACTACACCGAGTAGAGTTTTTGAAGGTTTGATTAAATTACTCTAGAATTGAATTCTTTTCATGCATGTACTATTCGAACAGTTCCGGTTTCCGTTTGGAGTTCGTGTGACAGAAGATGCCAATATCGTAATACGTTGTTGGTATATGCAATAATAATAAATATTATTGTGAGCAGTATTAAAACTATTAAATTACCTTAACTTGAGTACTCACAGAACATAAAAGATACTCTTCATAAAGAAGTGAGACAAAGATAAGAGATTTTCCGTCCCATGAGTTATGTCAATTTTGAGTGGAGTAAAATAAACCCAGCTATTTCGTAGAGTTGCGAGAGTTAACTTGGAGTCGAATACTCTGACATCTTCGAACGTCAGACATAGAGTAAAATGTACATAAACTTCCGGTATTCGAACGCAATTTAGTGAATGATACTCTACGGAGTTAATATTCGAACGCAACCCAGGTCCAACCAAGTTGGGCCATCAAAAATCAAACCATATCGTTGTGCCAAGTAACAACAACATGAAATATAGCCGATTGCAGATTTTAATTTAAGAGATGGAGTATCTTTACTCTGCTAGGCCTTTTTGTGGTGGTAACACTTATTCAGAGAAAATCCATATTGCTTGTTTATGAAGCTCTCCTGAGGCTGGAATTGCAAATGTGAGCAGCATGCATATGAAATGGCAAAAGGAGAAAGTGCCAAAACCAACTATGATGTTGCAATAATTTATTATTAAGTACCCTGCGATTAGATTCTTAGTTTTGATAACGTGTGTGGATGGTGTATTGTGTGAGATGTATAACTGACAATGGTCTTTTATGTTTTAGATAATTATTAATGAGCTACCGGTCAAGGTTACAGCAGATTGTAAGGCTTCGTTGCCAGACTATTTTCTCATGCGCGTTCGCTCAAATGTTATAAACAAAAACAAAGACTGTAATTGAAAAATCATTTTGTTCTAAGCCAGAAAGTTACAAATGACAATCCAATTTGAGTGACTACATCATGGGTACCTCCGACAGATTTCTTGGCTTACAGGTGCTCTCAAGACGAACGTGCACGTGGATAACAGGCTTACGGAGGTATAATATTGTGCTATTCAACGGCTCATAAAGGAGCCTTGATATTCCCATCAGTCATTTAATTGTCATCTATCGCATAACAGTACATTCTTCTAAAAGAAGAAGATTTTGAGGCTGAATTCCGGCTTGGGAAGGTTTGATTCTAGCAAACCATAATTTGTAGGACTGATGACTATGACGTCTCCTACATTGTATAATTCAAATAGTTCACTATTTTAATACAACAAAAGATGAGAGCATTTTGCTCTTAGGCGCTCATGTTGGCTTGGTAAACCTTTTTTTTTCCGCTCGAGAGGAAAAACCTATAAAAGGCCTGTCCTGATAGCGTTTGCCTCTCTCAGGAGTGTGAGACACTAGTTGTAAATTGGTTACTCACTAAAAAATCTCTCGCACATTCCTTGGAGTAGTTCTTCATCCTGCCCTTACAGCGTCCCTTAACAAAAGGATGGGCTGCAAGCGGCCTTCACAGTTGATGGGACCTGATGACTTGAAGTGATCCGAGCAACACCGCCTTCTGCATTTTGTGCACAAAATCCTCGGCAAGAGATTTGCAGGCCAGAATAATCTTCAATTCGCTCTCATTCCGCCTAGGCATCCTATGATTAGAACGACCATCCTAACTTTATAACTGAATACAGGATCCCCAGTTCGAACATTGAATTCTTGTATTTTTTCCTCTTCTGTTCTTCTTTCACCACCGCATTATTTCTGAGGAGGAGGAAAATTCGACAAACAATTCCTTGAGTTCTTTGTCCAGCAGGAGTATATCTGACTTTATGGCGTGGATCTGCCGAGTTGTTGAAATCGTATAGTTTCAGTAGATGCGAGCGCTGAAATTTATGGAGTGCAGGTGTTTACTCATGTGATCTTTGAGTATTGTCTTCAGTTGTGCCTGTCATATCTCTCTACCAACTCTTCTTTGGACTGTTGGCGCGAAATATATTCCTGCTTGTTCATGATCAATGGATATGCCAGTTATACTGAGCTTCTCCAAAGCTCTCTGACCAGCCCTTAACAGGAAAGCCTCTTGGTTCCTAACTTCATGAAGAACCACAATCTTAAGAAGCGGGTCCTCGCTTTTCAGTATCTGTATTGCCATTTCCAATGTTTGTTGATAGTGTTGGTATACCAAACTTTGCAAACCCCTGTCTCCCTGGGAGGTTTAGTCTTTGGATCAAGCAGTTGGCATGCAGGCTACGGTTCATGTTCATCACTTCACGTGTTGACCTGTCGAGCTCGAGAATATCATTCACTGTCCAGTTAACTACCCCGAATACGTAGGCGACTATCGGAACTGCCAAGCTGTTCATAGCAGACACTTTATTTTTCCTGTACAGCTGTGATTTCGATATATCTTGGAGCTATTTTGTGTAGCTAGCTATTAAGTCAACCATGTGAGTTGTCTCCAGCTTGCCTCTTTGTCTCATTCCAAGAAAATTCTAAGTTTCCCCCTCTTCGAGGTGTCGAACCATTTTCCCCCTTCTATTTCGATGTTTTCTACTATCTCTTCAGTTCGTCCTTTGCTTAGGTGAAAAAATGTACGTTTGTCCGTACCGAATGACGGTACAGCCAAGCTGTTCGTAGCTGATACTCAATTTTTCCCGGACAGCTGTGACTTCCATATATCTCGGATCTTCTTTCTGTAGCTAGCTTGTTTCATCCCAAGGAATTTATATGTTTCTTCCCCTTCGAGGCGTCGAATGCTTATTCCCCCTTATAGGTCGATATCTTCTGCTATTTCTTCAGTTCTTCCTCTGCTTAGATGAAAAACAGCACACTTGTCCAGACCGAATGACATTCCTATTGCTGAGGGGTATTCGGTAACGATATTCAGTAGTTGTTGTAGTGCTGCCTTGGACGGAGCGTACAGTTTTAAGTCATCCATGTACAGGAGATGTGAGATCAGATGTTCTCTTCTGCCTGGTGACCCGGCCTTGTACCCTATTCTGCTTACCCTCAACTCAGTTGTTAATAGTATTAGTGTTATACAGAACAATAACGGGCTTAGCGAGTCTCCTTGAAATACGCCTCGCCTGTATCTCAAGCATCCGGTATAAGTGGTCTGACCTTGAGATTGAACAGCGAACTTAGTTTTCCATAGCGCCATAATTTTTTCCATCACATGAACGATGCTAGGGTGAATTTTGAGCATCTCTAGCAGCAGCTGTATTATCAAGCTGTGTGCCAATGTGTGAAATGCTTGAGCGTAATCCAACCATGATGTATGTAGGTCGCGCTCTTAGTGTCTCGCATCTTGACAGGTGCTCTTGTCTATAAGAAGGTTGTCATTGCACCCCTGTACTCCTTTCCTTGATCCTCTTCGTACGTAGATTTGATTCCACACTGATCCAATATACTCCAGAATCCGATGTTGAAGAACACTTGAGATAAATTTATACAGCGTGTTCGAGACACGTGATTGGGCGGTTGTTGTTTGGCTGTCCTAGATCACCTGATTTCGGAATCAGTACAGTTCTGCCCTCTACTATTAACCATGAAGGAATTGGCTCTCGGTGAATTATTATCCCACTGAGTATTCCAGATAGGTGTTGATGAGTACCTGGAAAGTTCGCCCACCAGTAGGTCTGAACGCCATCCAGTCTAGGTGAAGTGTTATCATGCTTGTTCTTTAAGACATATCTAATCTTGTCGGTTGTTATTTCCGTCAGCTCTTCGATCTGTTGCTGATTTCGATCACATAATATCTGAAATCTGTGAAATGCTGGAGTATCCCTGGTTTCTGCTCTTCGCTCGTACAAAATTTTTTACGAAATGTTCGACTTCATCCGGTGATGTTTTTTTGCCTCTACTTGTTGCAGTTGAAATAACTTTGAAGATTCTACGGTGAAGGTGTTGTTATCTTCTATCCACTTTAGCCTCTTGATCAGCTTCTTATTTTCCACCGCAGATGATCTTATTTTATCGACAGCTTTCTGCTTCAATAGATTTATGGTGGGCAGGCTCATCGTACGATGCAACGCACGTAGCTCACCCATCATGACCTCTATTTCCTTGCTTGGCTTCAGTTGTCGTTTCATAAAATCTATGATACATTGGTACCAAGATGCTTGCTGCCTTACGGTTCTTATCTTCTTGTCTAGCTTATTCAATCTTTACATATGTTTGTCCACCATTGTTGTTGTTCTTCCTGGTTGGCAAAGAAGTAAAGTAGTAAATCTCACTGTAGCTACGACATATTCTATCGAACAGTCCTCCTTTAGGTGATCGTCAATTAGAAGATTCATCACGGTCTAGATTTCAGCCTTGTGGTGTTCATGTTATGATTCCTTACTGCAGCCGCAAATGCTCCCCTTCTGTTGACGGATAGCTCTGGATCATCTCACACCTGTTCCGTTCTTCGCCCGTTGCAGAATGTCGCATTTTCGTCTCGGAGTGGGACAGCTCTCACCTGCTCCATGTCTGGTGTTGTGACTTCTACATATCGCAATCCAGGCATTGGTAGGTTGAATGTTTGCGACATCTCTCACTTGCCTCTCATCCTGTTCTCTTTCCCTTTGATTCGTCAAGTGTTATTGTTGGTTTGGAGCATCTTTCACCTGCTCTTCAGCTCGTTCTTCTATCCCCTCTGACTCTTGAAACTGTTGCAAAATTCCTCTCTTATTGAGATTGCTAACCTGGTCTCGTAGGTTTTGCTGCGTCTTGAGATCTGGGTCATTCTCACACCACATACCATGTAGTCTACCATGTATATCCTTCTTTCTGGTCTCGATCTTCGGTATAACACAGACAGTAGTCCATGTTGCTCGGGTGTCCACTTGTGGCGTCCCTTTTGTGCGGCCTTGTTCCTGTTGTCGGGTCCGACTACGGCTTGCTCTTGTGAGCGCTGAGTCCCTATGCGACCGACAAATTGTCCTCTCTCCTCCTCGATGTCCTTGTCAGAAGCTGTAATTTCTTGTATGACAGGCGCCCGCCCCTCAGTATCCTGCCGTTGGTGGTCCGCATGTGCCCTGGCGATCCTCAGGCAAAAGCTGATCTTCGAGGCCTCGTAGATTGTGATGCATCATCATTAAGTGTGACCTGGGTCCGCGGGCTAGTCACATTCGTATGCTACTTAGTAGTACTTCCGTGCCGTTTCGCATATTATACCTACTACCAGGTTTAGCTAGGGTACCTCAGGTTTGCTAAGCCCGTACTCTGCGACATACCCCAGACTATTGATTTCATTATGGCTCATTCAAATGTAAAATTCTTAGGCTGGTCAGCTCTGGACATTTGTTTACTATATGTTCAGCTGCTTCTTTTTTCGATCTAGAGAGCCTGCATGTTTCGTCTGATGACTTGCCCATGCGGTACAAGTGGTATTTGTTTGTTCGTGCTTTGAATATGTAAAATACAGATTATATCAACAATGGTCTTAGGGCTTCACGCGAGAGTGAGATTTTTCTCGACTCGTCTCGTAAAAGCGAGACGAGACCGAGACGTCTTCAAAAATATTATAGGCGATATCGAGACCACATACAGCGCAATACGAGAGTCTCGTTTTTGGTGTCGTTAAATTTTTGGTATGAAGTATTATATACGACACGACTTTTTTCAACACCCTCAGAAAAAAAATTGAATATGAAGAGTTTCCTTTATAATTACCAATATATTTTGTCTATATTATGCATCGATCGTTCTAGAAATACACGATTTTTCAGAAGATTATAAATTCGTTATGACCTTGCGATAATTGAGATTATTTTTCAAGAAAAAAAGAAATTCACAAACATAAAAACGGATGCCATTATGAATTCAATACTTAACGGAAAACTTTTATTGCCCCTAAATCCCAATGCTTTGAAAATGTCGTCTCTACATGAACATCTGGAGAAATTCATTCTCTTGTGCTCCTTGTAGTGAGGATGTGAACAATTATTGTATACATCTGTCGAACTACGTATAATAAAAATGGTAAAGAAATGAAGCTATTCAATGTTTCGAAAAGTGTTATGAGGAATACGCCAAGATCACCCTCAATGATCTACCCACTGGGAAGTTATTCTCTGAAAACTATACCAAATTGTTCAATTCTATTAAAAAATGTATCGACATCGATAGCCTATTTAAAACATCAACAAATCTTTCGAAATATTGCAAAGCTGAGTTTGAAGAATATTTGCTGTTAGAAAGAGCAAATAGGAATCAAAATGTTTTACAGGGGTGGAGAGTGATGAAAAAGTTCTTCCTATACATTCCAAGATGGCCGATGATTTATTAATGGCTATATCCGTACCTGTTAAAGATTATTTTCCACAGCAGGTATGATCATGGCAAAAACACGTACATCATTGAAAAACGATGTGATGCAAGCGTGATTATGTTTTCTTGGTCATCCACTAATTTAAAAGTGGAAATTATCAGTGTTTAAAATTAAAAATAATATGTTCATGTACAAATATTTTTGTATGAGAGCGTAATAAATATAGATTTACAAAATTATTCATTATTGTATACCATTTCGTTTATATGTTATAATATTTATTATCGTTATTCAGAATTAAGCGAGACGAGACGAGACAACTGATAACGAGACGAGAAGGAGACTTAAACGACGATATTTTGGGAATTAGCGAGAGCGAGACGAGATTTTTATACTCTCGCCTACTCTCGTCTCGTGTGAAGCCCTAATTGGTCTCCGTGTTATTATAATTTATTTGGCACCATAGATGTGAATACGATTAATTATTCAATCTATTCTTAAGAAATATTTTTCGAGGATAAAGAAAGTACACACCATGATATATTCTTTGAGAATTCCGTAGTCAGGAATCTAGGGACTTCTACGAAATCCGTTAAATTAGTATAAAAAAATATATCTACACATTGATATCAACATACATAACTTATTAATTTTTTTTTTACAGGTGAGTTATATCTTCAGCCCTGAAGTGACATTGTAAAGTCTTGTAAGTACTCGTATTAAGCATGTATTTACCTTGAATGGTTATACTCGCTTTGAGCATCAAGTGAAGGAATTTTTTAAAAGAAAGTAAAACTTATCGGAATGAACTATTTCACGGAAAATCGAGTCACTTGGGGGACTGACATCTTCAAATCATACGGAATTGTAGTGCTGTAGCCTCCTAGACGACCGACGTAAATTAATATGTAGGAAGTATTGAGGTGTGTCAGTACAAACAACATATATTCTATTCTTTATTGAATTCTAGCTGCCCGCTCCGGCTTCGCACGGTTGAAATGCTGATACTGAATATACTACAGAATTTCTTTATATACAACGTTCACAGCATTTTTGTCGTTAGACAATACAAACATGTTTTCTTCAGAGGTTACTCTTGAAGGAGCGAAATATAATTGGCCATGTGAAAAACACTAACCGTTCAAATATAAGCCTGTAGCGTCGAAAGTTGGAACCTGCGATTTATTAATGGTCATTGCAAAATATATCTTTACCGGAAATTGTAGGCGTTTAAATTGGATCAGTAAATCCGATGGTATCAGAGGAATTCGGGGAATCAATACATCTATCCTGGCTGAGGCGAGCCTCACGCTCTACAGATGATTCTCTGGCTCTCTGTATTCGATTTCTATCCCTATCCTGGCTGTGCCGCCTCCCCGGTCGGTACTACCGCAACCGCTATGTCCTTGCATTTTAAATCTGCAATATCTTCGGAAATATTCATTTAAATTACATGCTTTAAGAGGCCGTATTGATCAATATTAAATGCACAATGCATTTAAGGTACTTAATTGGATAAGTATCAATGCTGTATTGCTTGAAATAGCTTCGTAATCAAGCCCTTATTTCTCGTAGAATGTAAAGGATACATAATGGGTATTGAGGGTTGTCCTTGAGAAATAGACATCGCGGACTTTTATGTAGACCTTTTTAAGGTGTACCATACTGTACTACATTATTTTGATCTATCTCGTAGGGTTCAGCCAGCGTATGCAATGTAAGCGCAAAAAATGTGTTTATTTACGACATCACATTAGAAACCTCTGAAATTATCAGTGTTTCTCTAATATATTATACATGTATCATACATATAAACCTTCCTATTGATCACTCTATCTACTGAAAAAAACCGCATCAAAATCCTTCATATAGTTTTAAAGATCTAAGCATACATAGGGACAGACAGACAGCGGGAAGCGACTTTGTTTTATACTATGTAAGGATTTGACAACATATCAATGAATACGTAATCACAGTAGAATAAGTTGTTGGTTCTTATTCATCTACGTAATGAAATTTAAAATGAAACATAATATATGTCAGTCATATTCGAGAAAATGATTCTTATGGAGATCAATTGTAGCAGTAGTGAGAGTCAATACACAATGATAAAATGGGTTCAAGCCCTGTGGACAGGAGCTTTCTTGCGCTCTAGTTCAAACAGACAAATTATATCTCCGAAGGTATTGGTTTCTCAGAGTTGGGAATTATATTATTGTATTCTTATGATTGAACTGCATCATAAAAGAAATTCAATTCAAATAATAGTTTATTTATCAAGATTAAATGAGCATTCTGAGAATGAGAACTGCACGATACAAGAAATCAAATTAAATCTGGCCAATTTTGCCCAATAACGAACTCAATCGAGATATTCATCTCCCTAACCTACTCTGAAAATTTCAACTAGCTAGCTCATTCCGTTCGAGAGTTATTTTAGAAAAACTTTTTTTAAATTTTCAAAATTGTTTTTCAACACTTTGCGGTAATCTGGTCAATACAAAACTTCACATGCGTATAAAGGTCATGATTCTACAATTTGATGCTAAATTTCAGATAGATCGAGTGATCGGTTTCGGAAATATTCATAAAAAATATTTTTACTAAAATCGGCCTTATCTCCGAAACCACTTGATGGATTTCGCCTATTAACGAGCTCGTCCGAGATATTTACGCTTCAAACCCACTTTGCAAATTTCAATCCGCTAACTCCTTTCGTTCGAGAGTTATCGTGCCTACGGCCGGCTGGCCGGCCGGACAGAATCGATTTCGACCTCGGATTCTTGATCAGTGAGTCGAACCAAATCGTTTGAGACCATTTTCAGCCAAAAATTCCAAAATTACAGACATTTGGGCAAATTGATAAGCACTCTGTTCCGAGGAACTAGAGCGCCAAAAAAACAAGTTTCGTATGACAATTGCCCAAAACAGGTTTAAAGTACCTACAAATAGTAGATATTCCATAACACATGTATGAAAGAAGAGAAGTAATAATGAAAAATTACCTTGTAATCGATCAAAAATTTCCTGATATACGTTCACCAAATTTTCTCCACTCTCGAACTACAGAATTATGCTTTCAATATTTACGTAATATTTACAAATATTTTTGGGTGAGGTCCCCGTTGCATCGCTAAAATACGAGTATTTCAACCCCAATATTTTTGAAGTTATAATATTCCCTTCCGTCAGTCCCGTTATAAATTGAGAGAACTGAGCATTCTATGTCTATGGATGAAAAGCAGTCTCACTACTCTCAGATCTCTTACTTCATGTTCCGTTCCGAAATATAAGACTTTTCTGAGAAAAACTAATTTCGGAGCAAACAACTGAGATTTTTCTCACTTCGCTCACATTTCGGAATACACTTTATTCTCATAATTCTTCGATTGATTAGATAATGTCATGTCTCAGGACATTATGACAATTCATACATAGAATAATTATATCAATGTGTGAAATACGATTGACATTGAAATTTTGAAAAATCATACCTCCGAAAGTATTAGCTTGTTACAGTTAAAAATGATATCATTGGATTCTTATGGTAAAACTGATTATTGAAAAAAATTTAATTTTGAATTTGTTTTGTAAAAAAAAATGTTTTTTTTGTTACTCCGAAACTATCTGTCCTATTTTGCCAAATAAACTTAGCCGAGATATTTATCTTCCAAACCTACTCTGAAAATTTCAACTGTCTAGCTCATTCCGTTCGTGAGTTATCGTGCCTACGGCCGCCCGGCCGGACGGACCGGCCGCCCGGCCGGACATAATTAATTTCGACCACGGGTTCTTGATCAGTGAGTCGAACCAAATCGTCTAAGACCATTTTCATCGAAAAATTCGAAAATTACAGACATTTGGGCAAATTGATTAGCACTCAGTTCCGAGGAACTCGAGCGCCAAAAACAATAAAAAATTCAAATAAAGCAAAACTCAACAGCAGTTGCAGCTTGAAACTAAATGAAGAATGAAAATGAGTCCCAGTTATTTCGACAAACAATAAATTGTTTGTCGATATAATAAATATAATATATATAATATATATAAATACATGCAAACAATGGATAATTTTTGGAACGATTGAGTGGATATGTTTATGACATCATCTGCAGTGCAATATACAATACCGCTCTCCTAATCTTCGAAACATACAATACGAAAGTTTCCATAGTTTCCGTCATCTGTTTCTCCATCACCTCCTTGTTTTGTGACTGTTATACCATATTTAAGGATTGAAGGCAGTTACACAAAATTTATGATAAATTTGACCAATTTAGGTACATACCTGCATATTATGTTAACTGGATGTATCTTCTCTGCATTATGGGAATAATATTTCATTTCATAATGATAAATGGTGTTTTCCTTTTTGTTAGTTATGGCGGACTGTATAGACGCAGACGCGTCCTGTCAAAGCTGTCAGTTTAGTCTGTAAAACATTATCCTATAAAGCTTTGATTGCGACCAAGAGCTAGCGCTTGTTGCCAACAGTATTCACGTAAAATCAAATGATATAACTGCCTCGCCGTTAAAATTAACACACCTCAACCATACTCATTCCATGAGTGCAAAATGTTCTCAAACGATTAGATTGGACTAAAGAAAGAGGAAATCATTTAAGTATTCTTGAGGGGGTGCATTAATAATTCAATGGCTATTTTACTTGGTTTTCTCTCCCAAACCCTGAAAAAATAACTATGAAATAAAAGCATTCTACAATTCTTTCAAAATTTGTTCTGCGTCAGAAACCGGACTGGTACACTAAATACTTGTCAGAAGCAATTTATTAAACAAAGTTGCCTAACAAACTCTAACGAAAAAACACTCACTTTAAAACAATTCTTCTGCAACGTTTCAGGGTCTAAATCAGACTCCTTCATCAGACAGTAAGCGAAAATCTTCAGAGTTATTTGTTGATGAAAACTCTATCTGAAATTTGTCACACTAACAGTCTTTGAAAGAACAAAGAAAGACAGTTTCCCCTTATAGATAAATTTCCAAGTTCCAACAACAATCAACAAATGTAGCCAATTATGATTAATTTCAAATGAGAAATTTGCGAAATTGTTTTCTCTGTTCAACAATATACAAGTTGACTAAATTGGTTTTGGCGTTATACCCATTTGAAATTTGTTTCTTATTTCTTCAATAACTGGAAAAATACGAATTCGATCCAATTCAAACGTGCTCATTAGTTGTAGAATGCCGACACGAAAATTCTTGCTAAATTTCGTGAAAATTATATCACTAGAAAATTTTCAAAAAATCATTGAAAATCAATGAAAAAAATTCTATATATCAGAAACTATCCGTCTGTCATCACTGAAATTTTGCGAGAGCCTACAAAACGTTACTCTATTGCCAAGTTCCAAGAACACGATCGTATCTATATTGTTGGAAATCCGAGCAGCCTTTTGTGAGTTCAGTTGCTGGATGGGTGGCCGTTGTCTCGATAAATTTTGAACGGAATGAGTATCTGTCTGTTTCTTTTAAATCACTTGCTTTAAAATGATTCGGATACGTAATTATCGAAACATCTATAGAAGAAAGTAGATTATTCTTCTCTATTTATTGAGTTAAATTTTATTGTTAATTATTTTGAATTTATAAAATCCAAAAATTCGGTTTTACAGTTGCCAAATTAACGAGCTAATTGGAAATATATTATCCAACCAAGCTTTTCGTTTCAGCGAATATGTATTCACAAATTTTTTGTCGAAATTTTCCATGAACATTTTAGTCATGACCCTAATGTCTTTATTAACCAATTCAACACCGATTAATGAAAAAGAAAAATTCAAAAACTGTGTAATCAATAATCTTTGTATTCATGGTAACTCGTATAAATGAGAAGCATTGAGATCACTAGAGATAAGAAAGTTGGAACATAAGAACAATTTTAGGAATAGAGGCATACAATTTTTAGCTCACGTTCACGTTTAACGCTTTATTTGCACAAACAGGTGGAAATATACTATTTTGGTGTAGTGCGGTCTGGTGTGTCGGGGCAGATGGTTGTGCATACTATTGTGGTGTGGTGTCTGGGCATGCCCTTAAGGCTCTAACGCATTTTCTGAACAACTTCAATGGAATATACGCAATACGCGCTAGAAACATACAACTATATGTTTTGTTGTGTCGTGCCAGAACGGTGATGGGGGTTCTGGCGCCATTGGTCCTGGGCTATCCACGCCACACCACACCACATCACAATAGTGTATGTCTAACCTTACTAAATGTATGGAACCGATATGGTTCTTGCGCCCCACACCACACATCACCACAATAGTACATTTTCACCTTAAGAATAACAAAAATTAAAATTAATAATAATGTCAAAGTCACAACTCAGATTGACAAGATCAGATATAGGATCTGGAAAGAGTAGAATTGGGTCTGCTAGTTCACAAGATTCTCCCTCATTTGATTTAAGTTCTGTCGATATGACTCACAACACATTGTCCCTTAAGTAGGTCGGTTGTTTCCGGTCTCTGACTTTCCAACCTTGAACAGGCTGAGCAGGTTTGGTCAAGATCAAAACTCATTCCTCAATCCATCAAACCTCAAGAGGATGATGTCATTTTGGACTTGTTGGATTGCTAATATATAGCTAGATTGATCATTATGTATAGTAATGATATACCAATACTTATATCCCATTCAGAAAAAGGATTATAACTCAATAATCCTACCTTACTTGCCTTTCACATTCTGAATATGACTTCAATGATTGAATATTTATGTTACATCATTTTTCTATTCAATTCACATGAATCTTCGTATGAATTTTTCTTGAGCGTTGAGATTAACTTGTCCAGATCTGAGTATTGAAATGCCAAATTTCACATACTAATAAAATCTACAACATGAGAAAAAATGTATTTACTCATTCACATATAACGACCATCATCACCAAAATGTAACAAAAACAAATATAGAAATAATGTGAGAAATCAAAATAATCTTTATTTAGAAATTTGCTCAATATTGTATGATCCTTTATCAGAATATTTATAGGATATAAGAATGATTATATCATTGCCATACAAGGTGAAATATCAATAGAGCTAGTTGAAAAAATGGAGACAGAATCTATTTATTCGACAATAAAATTTATGAATCAACCTGTATGATAGTGTCGACCTATTTTTCTATATTTTTTTTGTTGAATAACTCTTCTACGCTTACAAATGTGAAATAAATATTCAGCGTTCACGTACAGGGTGAAATATTAAAAAAAGATAGCAAATGTCCAAAACTACGGTCCTGATTATTTTAATTTCAGGAATGGTAAATTAAAGCCGTCAATAATAGTGATATAATTGCAAACTTTGAAATATGTCAGTTCATTGTTTTAAGATTCATTAAACTTTGAAATTACACTCAATATCCGAAAATGTATATCCAAGGACCGCGGACTATTGAATTATCTTGATGAGACGGTATTAGTTTATGGTTTCCAATTCTGGCATCCCTCCAAGGACACTCTGTATAATGCCCATTCTGTGGTAAACAGAAGGATTAATAACCTTAATCATCCATCATCGATTGAAATTGTCACGTTCCATACTCGAAAAAGTGTCTGTGAGCTCATAGGCTTGTTGTATAACTACAAGATTTCTTTTCTATAAGGCTCAAATGTTTCAATATAAATCATGAGGTTTATTTTACCCTGTGGTATTCGAACGATATATGGCCACCAGTAGTATTGATCCTTCAAACCGTCGCAGTCACTCGAGAGCAATTTTTCTTCGATTTGCACCTGCTCATCCAGCAATATTTCAAAATATTCCCATCCATTTTTTCCTCCTCGTGTTTCTTCCCAATTCCCCTGCGATCTGTGCTACATTATGCGATCATCTCCATCTTCCCACGTTGAATGAACAAAGCTGCAAATTTCACATATTTTTTCTTATCAGAACATACCAACTCGCGATCTCATGGAATTAAGAATGAAATTAACAAATATTATGGAAGTCTGGACTTTTACCGCGCTCGTTCAATGAATGATGATTGGATTCCACTGTTTCGTAACCCTTAATACGACTGAAATGTTATTAAAAATATATAAAGGGTTTTCCAATAGGCACTTGACAACTTTGAATCTAAATAAAACACAAACCATTTGATAAATTTCAAAAACTTTATTATTGGCTTGAAGTACAAACATAACATTTTTGAATGGAACTCGACTTCGTTCATATGGCCAACAAGGGCCCGTTTGCAGTGGTCAATTCTCTGGACCCAATTTTCGATGACTCGGCCACACATTTCAGCCGAAACGGCCGCTATTTCGCGTTCAATGTTGTCTCTGACCTCTTGCAATGTCGTCGGCTTGTTGGCATAGACCAGTGACTTGACGTAGCCCCAAAGAAAATAGTCCAGAGGCGTGAAGACCGCACCAAACCGTAATTTTTTGGGGATGCAATTGAGTCTCGTGAATCACGTGTGGATTGCTGCCTGCCCACTAACGCATATTTTGCTTATTGACAAAGCCATTCAGCCAAAAATGAGCTTCATCGCTGAAGATGATTTTTCGATGAAAATCATGATCGTGGCGCAGCTTTTCCAGAGCCCAATCGGAGAACGTACGTCGCTTCAAATGGTCCAACGGCTTCAATTCTTGAGTCAGCTTGATCTTGTACGGGTGTAAACCAAGATCCTTACGCAAAATTCGCCATAGAGTGGTCTGACGGATGCCCAATTCTTGAGAACGCCGTGGAATTGACTGATTTGGGTCGTTGGCTACGGAGGCCCGAACGGCTGCGATGTTTTCGTTACTGCGACCGGTCCTTCGTCTCACTGGCACGACAACATTCAACAGCGAATATGTAGACTCAAATTTTTGCACCAAACTTGCAAACGTTGTTCGTTCGTGTACTTCACCATGATGAAAATGTTCACTTTACTGAATAAATTGACGTTGACAGTTCGATGATTGGTCTAAGGGTGCGTTCACAATTTAAATTCAAAGTTGTCAAGTCCCCATTGGAAAACCCGATACATACAGGCATAAATAACCAAATCTTAAAATAAATATAGAAATCAAACAAGATCTTCGTTGAATTTGGTTACTAAATTCTATAACTTTCTTGAAAGTTTTTCGTATCTGCTACCGTTTTCAAGAATAGAAAATGTTGAACAATTCTCCCTAAGTCATCAGGAAAATCAATATTTCCAAAATAATTCAGTAGGCTCTGGCAATTCTGGCATATCTGGATAAATTCATAGTTCCGATATTAGTTTTTGCGCGCATGTTCTGGGGAACATCGCATTATCATTTTGCCGAAAATAGTCCCAAACGACTCACCGATGAAGATCGAGGTCAAATTTGATTCTGTCGGCTGACACGATAACTCAAGAATGGGAAAAGATAGTGACTTGAAATTTTCAGGGTAGGTGGCGCGTCCAAATACGAAGGACAAGTTCGTAAATATTCATAATCGGCCGATGGCTGTTGTTATTTCCTCTATAAGTCAAAATATACAAATCTGATGTGACTTAAAAATTCTGTGATGATAGACGAGTCTCTCGTTATTGAAGTCTGTCGTTAAATTGGAAGTAGAAATGTATTCATATATTATAAAAGCTGAGAAAACGGTAAATATCGATGCTAAATTCGATTAAGAGTGTCCAGTAGAGGTGAGTAGACAATAGAACTTGCGCGCAAACGCTCATGACTTCACGTCAGTGCTTGAACCAATTTTTTTGGCTCTTTTCACGATCTGTGGTTTGGTTCATAAAGAGTAAAAAAACTCTTATAACAATTATTCAATTTTTTTTTTGGGTTTCTCTATCTCTGAAATGTAACCATTAAAAGAAATAATTATTCAATTCTTTTGGAATTACTTTTGCATCAGATTTAATTTGTACTAGATACATGTCGGAAATAAATCATCGAACCTCAACAACCAGTAACGAAACGACAACAAAGATGATACTACTTTTCTGTAATGTTTCAGAGCTTAAATAACACTCCTTCATACAGTCAGCCAAAATCTTGAGAATTATTTGCTGTTGAATACTTATTCTGAAATGTTTCACACTGACAGTCGGAAAAAACATAGAAACCTAGTTTCACTTCACAGAGAAATTTCCTAATTCTTATTCGCGATTTAAAGGAAAGCAAATGGATGCTGATTAAACAAGTTATCCCGTATAATGTTTTAGCTGTACAAAATCTTCCGAACTTCATGGACATGAAAAAAAATAAGAAATAAAAATAAAATAAGCTGAATTTTGTTGTCGCGCTTTTCCTCGAGATTGCTCGACAATCAGAACTCCTCTAAATGTTCGGCTTATCAATCTGATTAATGGGCATAATCAGCCAAACCGTTTCGGAGTTGTAATTTCGTTTTCCCAATAATGCAAACATTACAGATATGATCGAATTGAAGCTTGGTAACTATTTTATAGATATTTTTCCGAGTTTGGGAGAGAAAACCCAGAAAAAACCTTTCAATAACTACTTGTATGCCGGCACATATAGACTTATGCGATATTTACATAAGGATCGTATACTATAAAAGTAACAACACTCTTTTCCACTACAGTTTTTTGTCGTCTGATATATTTTTCGGAAACAAAGTTTCCATCTCCAAAACGGTAACGTTGAATGTTGGAAATCAAAAAATAGTTAATAGAGCAAAATACCTTGATACCAGAGTTCAATTTTTGCCGTCACTTAAAAGTTCATTATAACGAGAAATCATTAGCAAAGAGTACTTTCAAATCTACCACAAGTGAATAATTTTTTTTTGTCCGATGATTCTATATTCATAGGAGTATATCAAAATGTTAAAGCTCGTCAGAATTTTTGCTTCTTCGAATAACGATTTGATCTTATTATATTTCAGCCCTCTTGATAATTTCGAACAATCGATTGATTCCCATTGAGAACGTTGCGAGTTATACGGTTCTACAATGTACTGTTTGTCTCTATTTGCGGCCGCAATAACTGATTTGTTCATATTTTCAGAGTTATTATCTTCATAACTCCCGACCTATTTTTCTTAGAACATTGCTCGATTAAACTGACCTTTGCAACATTGATGCATGAATGTCATAATTATTGTCAGAAAATTTTAATTATTTTTATGATGCGGGCATATAACTAAAGTTTTGATTTACTTAATCTTTGAAGATTAGGTCAGACAGGTAACTTCCCCCCTTCCCCTACACTCCAACCGATTTCTGGCTCTTGCCATGACTCTTAGCAGCAAAGCAGGCGTTATGTTGGCATTTCTTCCTGGATGTTGGTCTTCAAATCTTGTAGGCTCCTTGGAAATTCCTAGGTCCGTGGTTATCGCAACAATGAAGCTCTCACTGCCTCAATGTTCTCAGGTGATCTAGTGGGCTGAGGGACACCAGTTATTCATCTTGATTCCGAAAGGCGCTGGGATGCGATCACAGAAAATCCGCCCGAAAAATAGGCTCAAACGCTATCGCACGCTCATTCATGATGGCGACTGAACTGAAGCGCTACACTACGACATCAACCAACTGAATGGCGCATATATAAAAAAATGGGTTCAAGCCCTGTGGACAGGAGCTTTCTGGCTCTCTAGTTCAAACAGACAAATTATATCTCCGAAAGTATTGGTTTCTCAGAGTTGGGAATTAAATCAATGTATTCCTATGAAAGAACTGCATCATGAAGGAAATAAAATTCAAATAATAGTTTATTTATCAAGATTAAATGAGCAATCTGAGAATGAGAACTGCACCATGGAAGAAATCAAATTAAAATAGCTGAAATGAATTTGACTCTTTCTAATAGAACAGGATGAAATGTACGAGTATGAACACAGATCATATAATAAAGCTTAGATAGAATAATTATAGCATTCTGTGAAAACATAGAAGTACGTACGATTCATTATTGAAATTCAGAAAAATCATATCTCCGAAAGTATTAGCTTGTTGGAGTTGAAAATGATATCGATGGATTTTAATAGTGAAACTGCATCTTAAATAGAAATTACAGACATTTGGGCAAATTGATAAGCACTCAGTTCCGAGGAACTAGAGCACCAAAAAGTGTAATTCCCTTTCCGGGATTTGAGCCCGCCTTCTCTCGTTCCGAAAACGAAAACGCGACGGCCTAGGGCCTAGACCAACCAGCTATCGGGCTCCTCGTACGATCTTGTCGATCTCCGGTATTAGAATAAAACGTCGGTACTTACCTGGGATATATATTCTTAATTTTCACTTTTCGACATAAAATCGCCACATGGGGGTTTATTTGACGGTTTTTTACCCTTATCTCTCTAAGTCGATTTTGACGTTTCTCGAACCAACTATTAGCAAGGAATTAGACAATGTCATGTCTCAAGAAAATAAGTTGACATTATGACAGTTCATACATAGAATAATTATATAATTCTGTGAAAACGTAACACGTAATACGATTTATTATTGAAAATTTGAAAAATCATATCTCCGAAAGTATTAGCTTGTTAGAGTTAAAAATGATATCATTGAATTCTTATGATAAAACTGCTTATTGAAAAAAATTTAATTTGGAATTTGTTTTGTAAAAAAAAAATTTTTTTTTGTTACTCCGAAACCATCTGTCCGATTTTGCCCAATAACGAACTTAGACGAGAAATTTATCTCCCAATCCTACTCTGAAAATGTAAACTGTCTAGCTCATTCCGTTCGAGAGTTAACGTGCCTACGGTCGGCCGGCCGGACAGAATGAATTTCGATCACGGATTCTTGATCAGTGAGTCGAACCAAATCGTTTAAGACCATTTTCATCGAAAAATTCGAAAATAGCAGACATTTGGGCAAATTGATAAGCACTCAGTTCCGAGGAACTAGAGCGCCAAAAAGAGGAAGTTATGCTGCCGCGCCCTGTATATGTATATATTCTTTTAAATTCTGAGCATCACATTTTGTGAAGTCATAATATTCCTCCTTGAAATAAAATTTGTGAGAACATAAATTGAGACTGTATTTTTTTGCGCGCATGTTCTGGATAACGTGCTATCATTTTGCAAAATGTCTGTAATTTTCGAATTGTTTGCCCACAATAGTCTCGAACGATTAAGTTCGACTCACTGATGAATAATTTCAGGCAGAACTCGGTTCTGTCCGCTGTTCGGCCGAACCTTGCCCAGATAACATTCGAGCAGAAGGAGATAGAGAATAATCTTCAGGGTGGGTGTGCCAATTTTGTTTTCACGCAATACAAATCCGATAGAATTGAAACTTGATAACTAGTTGGGGAATACCAAGACACGTACGTTTCGAGAGGATCGCATCACTTTAAAATTAAATAAAATTATTTAAAAATATTATATTTCTCACGATAACTTGAGAACGGGTAGATGGTATATATATATTATTTTGAACTTCGAGCATTACTTTTGTTTTTTATCTAACAATGAAGCATGTCTATGAAAAAAGTGTTAGCAGAGGTTAGTGTAATGGGGTACCATATAATTTGATATATGATACTAGAGATTAGGGAAAAACCTCAGCAAAAAATCCCTATCTCCCCGTTAGTGTTGTGATTTATGAAAAAGGAAATTGTTAATAAAATATAAAGATGGTAGGTTTCTCATTTGAATGCGACATTTGAGTTCATTAATAGGCATAACCAGCCAAACGGTTTTGGAGTTATATCCATCTGAAATTTGGTTGTTATTTTCTCAACAACTCAAAAAATACGAGTCCGCACTAATTTTCACGTAATATTGTATCATTAGAATATTGTATTACTACAAAATTTCAAAAAAATCATTAAAAAAATTCTGTATCTCAGAAACTATTCGTTCGATATAGCTGATTTTTATTTCACGGGAGCCTTCAACAGCCACCTTCTCAGCAAGTTTCAAATTTTAGCAGGGCTGGCGCTGACGGTGAAACAGTGAAAAACTGTTTCAGGCGCAAACTTTCTGGGGGCGTCATTTTGATCCAGTTCTCCGGTCGACTTTTTATATTTCATAGATATAATAGGGGCGCCTGAAGAGTCCTTGCTTTAGGCGCTAAATTTATTAGCGCCGGACCTCAATCTGAGCACAATCAGAACTATATTCTTGGAGATATGGCAGCCTTGGGTCGGTTCAGTATAGCTGCATGGGTGACCGTTGCCATGATAACTCCCGAACTAAAAGAGATAGTGACTTGAAATTTTCAGAGTAGGTTGCGCATCCAAATAGGACTGTTAAGTTGTTGTGCATTTTCGGCCTAATTTTGATGTTGTGTTAGGTACTTTCAGTATATTCTTGTATGGATCTGTTGATTTTGAATTTTCTCACTTTTTTTCCTGTAATTGGGTGTAACTTATACCTGTTGGAAACAACGAACTCATTATTATTGAACGATTTCGGGGTTATATCCATCTTAAATTTTGTAGTAATTTCCTCAATAACTCAAAATATACAAATCCAATCCAATCAACACTGGGAATTAGATGTAGAATGCCGACGCACTACTTTTCGCGAGTTATCGTATCACTAGAATAGGTAGAGTAAGTGGGGGAGAGATGAAACGCCCTAAAAAAATTGATAATTTCTGTTTTTATACTTTTTTAATCAGGAACTGAGCCTATTGGTAAACATCACATCAATACTTAATACAGAGAAAGTACAAAAAAATTGGTTCAAGCCCTGAGGACAGGCGCTTTGGCGCTCTTGTTCAAACGTTGATAAATCATATCTCCGAAATCATTGGTCTCTGGGAATTATATAAATGGATTCATACGAGAGAATTGCATCTTGAACGGAATTAAATTCAAACAGACCGATTTTCCCAATAACGAACTTATCCGAGATATTCATTCCTCAAATCTACTCTGAAAATTATATTATATCAACTAAAACTTAGAAAATATTGCAGTTTTGTTTTTACTGGAGACATTTTGAACCCAATTTGATTATGTATTTCACCAAGGAATATATTTCCATCATCATATGGATTATCCACGGACATTATAATATTATCACCTTTAAAGTATACTATCATATCAACCTCATAATTCTAAGATAGCTGATGTTATTTCATTAATCATTTTGCATGTAATCATACTTTTTTTTCTAGAATAGGAGGTGTATTTCATATCAAGAATAACGAACCTGAAGTAATTTTGACATTAATCTTCCATAGGAAAATAAGGTGAATTGTAACAATACATATCATATAATAATTTATAGATAGAATCATTAAGTAGGTACAGCATTCTGTGAAAACATAAAAGTACGATTCATTATTGGGATTTCGAAAAATCTGAAAGTATTAGCTTGTTTGAGTTGAAAATGATACCTATGGATTTCTATGGTGAAACTGCATCTTTAAAAAAAATTGATATTTGTAATGTAAAAATAAATTTGTTTTCGTTACTCCGAAACTAGCATGCCTATTTTGCCCAATAACGAACTTCACCGAGATATTTATCTCTCAAACCTACTCTGAAAATTTCAACTTCCTAGCTCACTCTGTTCGAAAGTTATTGTAGAAACAAAATTTTTAAATTTTCAAATTTTTTTTTCATACTTTACGGCAACCCGATCAATACATAACTTCGCATGCATATAAAAGTTATTATTCTACAATCTGTTGCTGAATTTCAGACAGATCGAGTGATCGGTTTCGGAAGAATATTCATAAGTTTTTACTATAAACTGCCATAACTCCGAAACCGATTTCGACTACGGATTCTTGATCAGTGAGTCGAACCAAATCGCTTAAGACCATTTTCAGCCAAAACTTCGAAAATTACAGACATCTGGGCAAATTGTAAGCACTCTGTTCCGAGGAACAAGAGCGCAAAAAAAAAAACATATTATCATAAATGAATTAGAGACACATTCAAAAAACCTCATCATGGGTCATCTCTCCTCCACCGTGTAGGTGAGATGTTCCACTGGTAGTAGGAGAGATGAACTAAGTTATTTCCACTACAGTAATATTTTTCTCTATTTCAGTATCGTAATGAGTTCATTCCAGCACTAAAAACAGTGCTTGAATGAACTCATTCCCGCATTGTTTCTAGTTATATTTTTCGTTTTGTGGTAGTCAGCACTGACATTCGATCCTATCAAATTTCAACACACGTCAATTATTGTCAATATAAGATAATCTAGATAAGGTGAAATAGTTGTTGAGAGGAAAGGTTTTATTTTCATAAAATAATAAGGTACTAGAGATTTCCTTCTTGCTAATTTTGAATCATTCATGATATTAGGAAACTGTTCAATCTGATCTCCATCCTTTTCGTACAATTCAAATTCTATGATCTGTCAACTTTCGTAACAGTCAAACCAACTGCTAATATACAATATAAAAGTCACTAGGATGTATAATCCTAATTTTTCATTTAATTTCAACAGTATTTCACAAAACTTGCCTGAAATAGAGAAAATATCGTCTAATACTCGTTTCAGAAGACAATTCCAACACTCATGCGTACGAAAACTCGCTCTTTCGTCTCGCGTTTTCGAATTTTGCATTCGTGTTTAAATATCAGCCCATTCTGTAACTTGTTTTAGAATATACTATTCCGCACATCTGACTTGTGTTTTTGAAGCTAGTGCAACCTTCGTGCAACCCCCTGTTAGACATTGTACACTGGATCTAGTAATATTTGCGAGTATCTTTTCGATAATCTTCCTTGCATCCCACACACTCATTTTCATAGTCTTCAACGTCTTCTTCATCTGAAGACGTATCCGTTAAGATTATATCTTCGGATTCTGATAAAGAAATCAACCTTTGATGCTTGGTTACTAATTTAGTTTTCATTGAATGTTTAAGGTTCTTCTTAGGTCTACGTTTTTTATTTTCCCCCATTTATTTTTTCTTCCGAGCAATTTCTCGACCATACTAAAACTTTTCTTGACTGCTAAAAACGACGGAGTAATAACTGGTTCCGGCGAAATAGCGTCTGAAACCTTTCCCGGGGTAACTGGGGGTGTTTTAGAGCTTCGAGTTTCATTCTGCATGCCAGATGTTGATCCTTGTTGTAGAGTAGAAGGTACCTGGAGTCGTATACCTGATGATCCTGCAGGGGGGTAGATTGTTGTAGGTGATGATTACCTAGTGGTCCTGGAGACGGCGTAGATTGTCGTTCATATAGAACCATTGCTACTGAGTGTGAGTTATTCTGATCTGGAGTCAGACTACCCACATTAGTTTCAGTATTTTTGTTTGCATTACATGCCAAATAGGCATGATCAGGGATTCTTTATGAATTAAAGGGCATTATTCATGTAGACTCAAAAGCAGAAATTGCATTATTCACTTTTGCAGCCTTACCCCATGCTTCTCCCAACAATTTCCCGAAGTGCAATCTGTTTTTACGACGCAAAGGATTGAATTTCATAAATTGTCTACAACCTACATAAGAATGCCCCTTAAGTGACTAGTATGAGGAGGCAGACAAAACAAAATTATATCGTTCTGTACAGTAATTTCAAGTAATTAAATATCGGATACGTGTGATGTGTGCCCATTCAGAACTTTTCCTTGCGCCTTTCTGGCAAAGAAATTATTCTTTAACCAGTCAAACAAGATTGATAAGTTAACGTAAGCTGACCTCTCAGACATTTTTATTTTTGATCCAGGTGGCTACTATCATGCCATTCTCACTTCTCGTTCTTACCCTTAAAAATCCGATCTACAGAGACTGCTCTCTATCAGCTGAATGAAGTCATCCAGAGAACTCTGGATCATAAATAAATCGCGATGTGTGCATTCCTGGATATATCTGGGGTCTTTGACAACACAACACATGTGTCTGTCAAATATGCACTAGTAAGGCAAAGAGTGAATAAAACCATTATTAAATGGATGTACACAGGTGGGCAATAAGACCACTTCTGTCAAAGCCACTCGTGGAACACCTCAAGGGGGAGTAACGTCTCCCCTTCTGTGGAACCTAGTAGTGGATGAGCTCCTACACAGGCTAACGGAGCAGGGCTTCAAGTGTATAGGCTATGCTGATGACATAGTCCTAATGGTCAGAGGTAAATTCGAGGGCACCTTGTGTAACTTACTACAGGAGGGCCTAAGAGTTATCGAGCAGTGGTGCTTGTCAGTGGGGCTCAGCATAAACCTGAGCAAGACCACAGTAATTCTGTTTACTCAGAGAAGGAAACCTCTAGCTGTGAGATCCCTTGTTTTGAACGGAGATATTATAGAATGGAAGTCTGGAGTTGAATATCTGGTGGTAACACTAGATAGTAAACTTCTGTGGAATCGGCATGTCGAAATCACTGCCAGTAAAGCAACAAAGGCTTTGATGGCATGCAGGAATCTAGTCGGTAAGACTTGTGGCTACAACACTAAGATACTGCGATGTATGTACGTCATGATTGTGAGACCCATAATCACGTATGGGGCAGTAGTTTGGTACTCAAAAGCAAGCCAGAATTGTACGAGGAAAACCCTCGACAAAGTACAAAGTCTGGCCTGTGTGTGTATCACTGAAGCTATGGGAACCTGTCCTACCAGGGCACATGAGATTATAACATATCTCACACCACTTAATCTAGTGATAGAGAAAATGGCCCATGAAGCCATTCTCAGAATATCTAGGAAAGGATCAGGTAATGAGAGCATTAAAAACCAGATAGCCTGGTCCTCTCTTACCAGGTACATTTCATCAGCCAATCTTCCTAGTGACGATATGACAAGAAAGTAAGCATCGAAAAGAACTTTACTACGATGCTTGGTATGAAAAAAGATTGGGACAGGGAATCCACCACTCAAGTTCTCAGAAGAAATGCCACTAAATGGTACACAGATGGTTCAAAAACCACTACAGGAGCTGGCGCAGGAGTATATGGGCCAGGCACCAAATGCTCACTATCGCTAGGCTCCTATCCGAGCATCTTTCAGGCAGAAGTACTTTCAATAGGATACGTGGAAATGAACCTAGAAAGAAACTATCAGAGTTGTGACATAGCAATCCACTCTGACAGTAATTGTGGGTTTCACGAAGCTTCGATTAGCTTAATCGTGGATTTAATTCGATGGTTGCATCAAAAATGAACTGGGAATCGACGTAGAATCACACTAGTTTGGCAATTAAGAACTGTCAAAGATTCGTGAAAGCTAATATGGGAGTGCCGAAGAAATCTCAATGAAGTAGGCAAGAACAACAGGGTCTCCTTGGTCTGGGTTCCTGGTCACGTGGGAATCATAGGAAATGAGGAGGCCAACACACTTGCCTCGAAAGGAGCACAAACCCCCTTTATTGGCCCGGAACCTTATTGTGGGGTACGTAGGCACACCTACAAAAGTGAATTCCGGACGAAAGAATAAACTGAGAGAGGTGCTTTCTGGAGATCTCTCCCAGGAATGCATCACTCCTAGAAATTCCTCCATAACTTTGATACTGTCAGATCGAAGAAATACTTGGACCTCAGCAAGAACAAGCTGCACTTCCTCACTGGCTTCCTCACAGGCCTCAGGAAGCGTATGATGAGATTAGGGCTAGCAGAAAATTACGAGTGCAGATTCTGTTGGGAGGAGGATGAAACTCCTGATCACCTGTTAACGGAATGTCCCACCATCTCAAACCACCGCAAGGAATGCTTTGGGCAAGAAATCTACAGGAGCGAAGACCTAGCCTCCTTGAAGCCATCCCATATGCTGGAGTTCATCAGAACTCTGGAACAGGAAGGCGAGCTGTAGATGGTAATGACATCGACAGCTCTGAAGGGGGCACAATAGACCTTTAGGCTAATCGTTTCTCCTTTTTTTCCGGAACTGATAACTGTAACCGATTTGGATCCCTTTGTAGATATCACTTCAGATGCTCTCGTGTTCAATTGAAGTCCGGTTTCGTCTGAATTGTACATACTGCCAGGTTTATCAGATAATGCATGTTCAGTTAAATTATCCTCTAGTTCTTCGGAATGTTTCGTCGCAACTTCTTTTAATATCCACTTAGCCCGAGTGACAGACGTGTTTTCGGCTTTGCGAATATAGCGGTCTGTACTTCTTCTCAAAAGATACTGCAGCTATTTGTAGCCTACTTTGCATGAAAAAAATGAGGAATTATTGAATTTAAATATTCATGTGATACAATTGTAGTGTCATACCTTGATCTTGGTTGAATTCATGCGACAGTTTCAACTGTAAAGCAAGATTATATGCCATTCTAACATCATCTCGTGTAGGTGCAAACCCATACTGTTGGAGTTTCTCAATATGAACGGCCAATTTCTTTTGAGCATCCGCCCCGAGAGATGAATCTGACCTCAGTCTATTTGTATTCGTTACACCGCCAGATTTGATCCTTCTATTCAGATTAGCATGCGGTATTTTGAAAGTACTGGCTGCCTCATTTACTCCTAAATTTACGGATTTCACAGCATTAAAGGCCATAAGAAAATAATAATAATAAGAAAAGATGTCCATGTAACTCTAGATTAGGCTGTTTGCTTCCGTTTATACTCCGTTGGCATTTCGCTGAAAAGATGAATATCGTTAATCGGTACTCAAAAATAATGGTCCGACTATACTCTATTGTAGGGCCTAACCTAACATAACCTAACCTAACCTAACTTAATAAAAACAAATGCTCGGTATAAATGAAGTTTTATTATTATTTTTGATTACTTGCACATGATGTTGTCGACTTACGAACCAGAGTTTTCCTGAAATACTGGCTATTTATAAGGTTTCAATGCGATATTGAAAGACACACAGTTATGATACAGTCTCTTAATCAATTTAAAGCTTTCTGATGAACTAAATTTTTTGTTTTGTTTTCTGGTGCGTAAATAAACAAAGATGACGTTTTTTTGACGCGTGAACACGCGACGTATAATTGTCTATGCGCCATGTCCACACATCAAACAAAATTGTTACATTATGAGAATCCATCCAAGGTACCTATCTAGTTTATGCTTTGTTTGTGGTACAAATCATTTCAACTGTGTACAATTGTGCCGTGGTATGAAGAACACCCTGTATAGTAATGGATTATTTTCAATTATGTAAGCCTCGAAAGTATATTTTTTAACATAATTGAATGAAATTGTACGATTGGCGTGAAAAACAGCAAGTTGCAATTGACGTTAAAAGAAGGACATCCTGTATGACAATTTCGGACAAATACATTATGAGAATCCATCCAAGGTGCCTATTTAGTTATTGCTTTGTTTGTGGCACAAACCAATCAATCGCATATAATTGTGCCGTGTTGTATGCCTCAAAAGTATATTTTTTAACTCAATTGAATGAAATTGTACGATTGGCGTGAAAAACTGCAAGTTGCAATTGACGTTAAAAGAAAGACACCCTGCATGAAAATTTCAGACAAATACATTATGAGAATCCCTCCAAGGTACCTATTTAGTTAGGGCTTTGTTTGTGTCACAAATCACTTCCATCGCGTACAATTGTGCAGTGATATAAAGAAAACCCTGTATAGTAATGGTTTATTTTCAATGATGTATGCCTCGAAAGTATATTTTTTAACACAATTGAAAGAAATTGTACGATTGGCGTGAGAAACAGCGAGTTGCAATATACGTTAAAAGAAATTTCGGACAAATACATTATGAGAATCCAACCAAGGTACCTATTTAGTTAATGCTTTATTTGTGGCACAAATCACTTCAATCACGTACAATTGTGCCGTGATATAAAGAACACCCTGTATAGTAATGGTTTATTTTCAATGATGTATACCTCGAAAGTATATTTTTTAACACAATTGAATGAAATTGTACGATTGGCGTGAAAAACAGCAAGTTGCAATTGACGTTAAAAGAAAAACACGCTGTATTAAAATTTCGGACAAATATGACGTTAAAAGAAAAATACCCTGTAGGAAAATTTCGGACAAATACACAATGAGAATCCATCAAAGGTACCTATTTAGTTAATGCTTTGTTTGTGGCACAAGTGACTTCAATCGCGTACAATTGTGCCTTGAGAAAAAGAACACTCTGCATAGTAATGATGTATGCCTCGAAAGTATATTTTTTAACACAATTCAATGAAATTGTACGACTATGGCGTCAAAAAGAGCAAGTTGCCATTGACGTTAAAAGATAAACATCCTGTAGACATTTTTATATTTATTCACATTTTAAACTTTCCCTGGACCTCCACAAATAATTCAAGACCAAAATTAGCCAAATCGGTCCAGTCGTTCTCGAGTTTTAGCGAGACTAACGAACAGCAATTCATTTTTATATATACAGGGTGTCCCGGGAAGAATGCGACAAACGGATACCATGAATTAATGTCATCAGGCTGGACTCGTAGCAAGAGGTTTTAATCGCCTCATCATATGAGTGAAATTTCACACTTCAATAACTCTTGAACTAATCGACCGAATAATTTCAAATTTTGTAGTTATATCACCCATTACTACTGCCTTCCTTCGATATTTCTGAAATGGAATACATCAGATCCGGACTGGGAATATTTTAGATTTTTCCTATTTTCGTGAATAACGGATCACCCTGTTCATGAACATTATAATTTTTTTTTCATTATCGTAACCAAAAAGAATTCAGTCATAATAAAAATTCTAAATCTCGGCTTGGCGCCGTCATACAGGGTGATTAATTAACATTCCCTTCAATAAATCTTGAACTTCTAGATAAAATTATTTCAAGATTTATAGTTTTGTCACCCTTTACGACTGCCTACTTTAAATTCTTCTCGAATTGGATAAAAAGAACCGGTCTAGCAATATTTTAGACTTCCTTTATTTCCGGTGATATCGGATCAGCCCGTGCGTGAACATTATGATTTTTATGACTGAAAAAGTATACTAGTGTTTAAGTAGAGAGCTCGGATTAAGATATCAAATCATAAAAGTGAAGCAAAGTTTGTTCCATTGGAACATACTTGCCTGGTTTGTTAGAAAACATTCGATTGGAAACATTGTGGTTGCAACATGATGGAACTCCTGCGCACTATTCAAGAGAAGTGCTCGAATATTTGACTAACGCGTTCCCCTGATATGACACCGTTGGATTATATTTTATGGGGAGCGCTTAAACAAGAGGTCTATAATGTATAGATAAACAGTAGGGAGCAACTGCTACAAAGAATTATTCATGCTTGCGATATTATTAAATCCCAACCGAATACGATAGCAAAAGCTGTGAAGCAACCATATTGACGTGCTCAAAAATGTATTGAAATGGAGGTTTACCATTGTGAACAATTCCTGAACTGAAAATGTTTCCATATGATTTGTTTTTGGGTTCGAATATTTTCAATTTATTTGCTGTTCTTTGTTCTATTCATGTCCAGTTTATTGATTGAAAGTTCTCTCAAACAACTTCGTTTCATTTATGAATACTTTTTTATGATTAGATATCTGAATAGAACTGAGTCTGAACAGTCTACTTACACAAGTATTCTTTTTCAGTCATAATAATCTTAATGTTCACGCACGGGCTGATCCGATATCACCGGAAATAAAGGAAGTCTGAAATATTGCTAGACCGGTTCTTTTTATCCAATTCGAGGATAATTCATAGTAGGCAGTCGTAAAGGGTGACAAAACTATAAAATTTGAAATAATTTTACCTATAAGTTCAAGATTCATTGAAGGGGATGTTTATTGATCAGCCTGTATAACAGTGCCAAGCAGAGATTCAGCATTTTTATTATGAATTAATTCTTTATGATAACGATAGCGAAAAAAAATAATAATGTTCATGTAGTGAGTGAACCAATATTCACGAAAATAGAAAAGGTCTAAAATGTTCTCAGTCCGGATCTGATTTATTCGATTTCAGTAATATCAAAGGAAGGCGATAGAACATGATGACAAAACTTCAAAATTTGTAATCATTCGATAGATTAGTTCAAGAGTTATTGAAGTGTGAAATTCCACTCATATGATCAACATCACCCTGTATATCCCAAACGAAGGCACTCATGCGATTAAAACCTCTTGATACGAGTCCAGCCTGATGACATTAATTTATGGTATTCGTTTGTCGCATTCTTCCCGGGACACCCTGTATATAGATAAATTGAAATTTAGACAATAATCCAGTTTTGTTTTCACTGGAGATATTCTGAACCCAATTTGATTAACTTACCAAAGTAGATATTTCCATCATCATATGGATTATCCAAGGTCATATAGGGTAGGGGTATATCACCCAAAAATTATAATACTAACCATATAATTGGGCATTTTGCAATCGATCATACTTTATTTTCTAGAACAGAAATAAATGTGACATGAAATCATCCTACTAATTATATTGAATAGGTGCAGGAAAATGCTCACAGGCTTCCCAGAAATTCAATCTATAGCATTATTTTCTACAAAAACACTAACTGTTTCCAACGCGCAGATGAATCAACAGAAGAGTAGTCATCCAAACTGCGGATGACATGGAATGGGAAGAGCCGACTTGATTAAACGTTAATGAGCAAACTTTGAAGTAGAATTCGGTTTCAAACGGAGCTGGTAGGAAATTCAAGCCCTACAAGTGGGTTCCACACAATCCGTTACATGCGTTGGGGTTGCAAAAACGCCTTGAGGGTTAGAGTAGTTTGAGGTATCGGTATTGTCCCACGTGAGGTTGACATCCAGTGCTCCCATTTTGTTGATCCGTAAATGCCAAAAGAAATTATTCGGGTAGATATATTCTGGATGATGATATACTCGTATATGCTGTAATTCACACATAAATTGTTATTTTTGGACATTTTTTTAATGATAATGGCTTTTACTCAATGTAAATCCGTATCACTTAAATCGATGAAATAAGACACATCATTTTGATTTACAATATTTTTTGAGCATTTTATATTATTAAATTGATCAAGCCTTACGAAGTCGCTATAATGACTAAACGCATCTTATTCCATTGTTCCGATTGGTACTGAAATTAATTGGATATTAGTGATCCATTAATAGTTCAAATGGGCATATCCAAGAAATTCTTCTAAATTATATGCATTCAGATAACTTTTTGATACAAATATACAGTGGACGCCAAAAGTATGGAATAATGGATTTATTTTCTTCCCTTCAGGGTAGGTTGCACATCCGAATGCCACATTTAAGTTCGTTAATAGGCATAATCGGTCAAACGGGTTTTCATATCTGAAATTGTGTTGCTATTTCCTCCATAACTCAAAATATACAAATCTGATCCAATTAAAACTCGGTTATTACTTGTAGAATACCTACGTGCTAATTTTCGCGGAATTTCGTGAATATTGTTATCCTAAACTTTCTTGAGATGTAAGTCTTTTCGTATTTTATTATTATTATATTAAATGAATTTCAATTCCGATAGAATACATATGTTAGAATTAAAAATTCTGTGATCTTAGACGATCTCCCATTACCCAAGTATGCCATCAAAGTGGTACGAAATGTATTCATATCTTATAAAAGCTGAGAAAATGGTCTATATCGATGGAAAATTCGATAAGTGTTGAATAGAGGTGTATGAAACATAATTAACAGTAATTTTGTCGGTTCAAGGTTAATTTTTAATTTTTTTCAACTTGAAAATTTTTATATTTCAAAAACTATTTTTCAATCGGGGACTGAATTTTAGCTCGATCGACTTGGTATGAGGGGTGAATAGACAATGGAAAATGCGCGCAAAAGCTCCTGACTTCACATCAGTACTTTTTGCAAATTTTTAGTTTGGTTTTTGACAGTAGGTGAAGACAAGTTAACAGACTAATTCGAATTAAATTCAGATACCATCACTTCCAACGATTTTCAATATTAACTATAGGCAAGTAGGTACTAGGAGAACACACAAAACATACAGGTGGTCTGAAATATTTTTAGTGAATTTCGGAAATACTAGTTTCTTTTTGGTAATAAAAAAATGTTTATTTGATGAAATTTTAATTTTTTTCAAATTTACGATTCCCAATCGAAATGTTCTAGTTACAAACCTTTTCGACTGAAAATTACAAATACTTGGTCATGATAGCTGCCTGATACGAGGGCACAAAAACAATTCAATAATGTTCCATACCTTTTGCGTTGAGATGTAACTGATTCTGCATGTACAAAGAATATATCTGAGAACATCGAATAATTATTGAGGTCTTACCTGTTGTTCCGTTCAAATGTTGAATGACTTGAAAAAGTAAGCCGATGTTGAATTCCAGATATTATATTTTATGTAAATATATAGTATAATATAAAATATGTCTTCTCTAGGTGGGCTATCCAGGGAAAAGATTATTGGCTGAATATCGAAACTTTCATGGAAAAGGACAATAAATGCACAGGATTATAATGAATCATTCATATTTCCATATATCTATTTCAAGTTGAACGATAGTACTGCGACACCCAAACAATTGCAGTATTCAGAATTAATATGGAGACAATTCACTGATTTATTAAGATAATAATATATCATCATTACTACATAATTCACAAAGAAGAGAATCTCATTTCCAGTATTCACAAGATTATAATATAAGTATTTTTGTCATTACAATTAACCTACTTCGGGATGGGGAGATTCCGTTATTCCCTTGGATATACGAATGTTTGAATGAATGAGATTCTCTTAGGAACTAAACGATGGATTCTCATGAATTAACCAATATAACACACTCACCTCATAAAAACATTCAGTGCCACAATCAAAGTACATCATTAGCTTATGCCATAAATATACAATAGATTTTTGATTTATTGATTGAATAATGGGGGCTTCTGGAGTTGCTCGAGTGTAATACAGTGGAGCAGTACTAACTATTATCGTATTAATATTTCGACCAATTCGAGTTTAAATCTAGAAAGTTGTTGTCAAATTGGGTCTTGAAGACTCGTGCAACATTTCAACGTCATCGGAGGGATTGTTTCTGAGACAAATTTTTTTTTATATTATTTTTCTAATTTTATAGTGATACGATCCTCGCAAAATTCAACATTACCTTTTCTTATCGGTATTTTTGAACTAACTACCGAGCATTGTATAACTAATTCTCAAGTTCAATTCGATCTGGTCTGTATTTTTTGAATTATTGAGGAAACAATATTTCAGATGAGTATCATTGGGTGGATTTTGCCCATTAACGAACTTAACTGGAGCAATTGGACTCCAAACCTGCCCATCTAATTTAAACTCTAACTCATTGCATTCTAGAGTAATCGTGCTGACAGACGGACGCACTGAATTAAGTTTGACCCTAAGATTCTTCATCAGTGAGTCGAAAGTAATCGTTTGAAAACATTTTTGGCAATAAAATAAAAAATCACAGACATTTTTGCAAATAGATAATTACTTTGTTCAGGTAAACAAGCGTGTCAAAAATGTTTCGCGTTCCTGAAGCGCCTGACCTGCGCAAAATGACGTCTGTCAGATGGACCCACAACGGACGTCGCCGATAGCCTACTTGGATGCTAAGGGTGCAATTTCATTGCGACGTCTTGCGTTCGCGGTCTGCCGAGACGTTGGAGGTGACGGCTAGCCGTTACGTCCGAGTGTTTTCCTCGCGACGACGGCGTCTACGTTTCAGTAGTCGTTTCTTAAACGTCGTGAAGTGAATACTGCTATAAAATGTATCCAGGAACAGTACAGTTGCATTGATTTTATTAGAAGATGCGGATATTTTGGAGATTTGTCGCTCACACCAGAGAAACTTTCGAATTATACAAATCTAGGACACAAGAAGGATATCAAGATTATGGTATACTCATTGAAACACTTTTAATGCAGATGGCGAAAAGTTTCGAGGTTTCTTCAGACTTAATAGAGGCCCGTCTGATTTCGATTTGAATCTTATTAGTGGAGATTTGAAGAAACAATCCACAAATAGTGTGAAAATCCCAATATCTCCGAAGGAGAAGTTATTAATATATTTATCCGTGATTTCACCCTCTATAAATATCAGTTTCAGGGAACATTCAGGAATGGGTTCTGTGTACCAGAAGGGTATTTGTGTAGTTTCGATATTCTATTCACGGAAATTGATATACCAAAGGTTTCAATACCTACTGCTGCTAACACAGTTAGCATATTGTAAACAAATGTTTTTGAGACTTTGTGAATTTGTGTTTCCGAAGGGTGATCACAAAACTCAATATCATTTTTCATTTTGTAAATGTTAGTATCATAATTTTTGTTGATTATTTCAACTATGCAACTTTCAACATTATAATTGGGACATGGGAATGAAATAACACGATGTCCATGTTGTCACAACTATTAGTTCCATAAACACAACAAAATACTTTTTATTTCAAAATTTGTAGTCATTTATGATTAATTTCAATACTTTAATATATAAAATAAAATCTGAAAAACAACTTTTAAGCATTCATTTCTCATAAACAACTGTTAATTGATGTACCATTGTACGATCTCAAAGCAATACAAACTCCGTAACCTACTCCTAAATCTTAAAAATCTCCAATGAAGATTCCGTCGGGCCCCTTTGATCATAAAACTATCGCGGTGGGCCACAGGCCGCCTCGTCTTCAAGACGACCCGCCCCAACGAAATCATTGCCATTGAAAAGCACTGAAGCAGTGCTCGGCGGCTGCACGTCGCGCCTGGCCTCAAACGTTGGACGTCGCAACGACATCCCACCTTAAGACTAACCAAGGGAGCAATAAACGACTGATGACTAATTAGATGTCGACACGTTCCAGCGTCTTCACGATCGAAACGGAAGCTTAACCTGCAGTTTGGAAGCGATGGACGAACCTCTCGATCTTACTGCTTCCACTCCGATCGCGTAAATCGTGGAGACTGGAGACGCTGGAATTACAAATACAATAATCCTCCGTGCATGGCTCCCATGGAAACCGAGTGCAGGAAAGGAACTCAGGATATTGAAATGGCGTCAATTCGTTATGCACGTGTGAGGACTCCTAAGAGTATGCTCGTCGGTCCTCCGTCGTACGTTGTGTATGAATTCTACCATTTGATGCAATGCTACTTTATTACGCGCGTCATGTGACGCTCTTCGTCCGATGCGTTGTATAAACGAGGCCTTATCTTGAGAATAAACGGTCATGGTCTTTTCCAATTATCAAAACTGAATAATAATTGATTCAGTATCGTAAAATAAAATTTTTTGCATCCACTTCCTCCGATTATTTAATTGTTCAAACTTTTTGCAAACGGAATGTACTAATTCTCATTTGGGATATTCCCAGAACACGGCATGGTTCATAAAAACTAGTCTTTTCGCCTGTTGCATCCTAAGATGAAACTCTTTTGTAAATATTTGTCAAATTATACGGTTTAACTCCATTCTCACAATGAAATTGGCGAACCTAATAACAAATAACTTTCTTCGACATGAAAACTTTCTGGAGCAGAGGACTGCATTTATTATCTTTCTTACATATATGACATTCGGGACATGAACTGAGGAAAACTTGTTCAATTGACATTACCAGCACTAGATGAATAAATATTTGAGAATGCAGACTCATAGGCTTTACCAATGTGACTGTTTCGCCAATACTCATTTCAAAACCCTCAAAATTGAGTTAGAAAGGGGAAGACTATACCATTTATGTATTACTTATACAGGGTGAGTTTTAAAGTTGTACATTAATTTTCACCATTGATTCCTTTCAACAAATAAAACACTCTTTTCATTTACCATTTTTCAAATTCGGCTCAGCTAAAAACTTATGAGCGTTTAAAGATTTCACAATGTGCTGATACCCTTGTGCATATAAATTATCTACGACATTGATGGTTGACGAGAAAAAGGTACAGTAACGTAGTGTACAGCTTGATTCGGCATTCCAACGCTCAGAGGCGGATCCATGAATGTAGTCAAATTTCTGGAGTTTCCCTTTCATAACATTCAATGAAGAATATCTCGAAAACGGTGCGTTTAAGGAAAAATTATTACGAATAATTCTTCATCTTCATCAAATTGTTCTTAAACGTTTGAATATTCTTGAACTGACTCAAGAAAATCTTTATCTACTTTGTTTATGGTAATTTCGTTTAGTTTCCTGAATCCACGAGTTTATAACTAGAAAAGCAGTAGAAGTAAAAAAAAAACTAATATTTTGAAAATATGTACCTATCATAGTTATTGAAAACTTCACACCAAATTTCATTCAATTCGGAAAAAGCATTTCTAAGTTACAAAATGAAAACTGATTTTTTTTCGAAATTTCAACATCCTGTATCTTTTTAACTGAGCTGTATTTGGAAAAATGGAAAATGAAGAATGTGTTTCAGTTGACGATTAGAATCTATGGTTAAAATTAATGTACAACTAAATGACTCACCCTGTATATTGCTAGAGTAGACATGAGAAGAACGCATTCTTCACAGTGTTAAATATGTCCGTTCCACCTGAATCGTGGTCTAAATTGGAAGTAGGGCTGCGTACTCCATGAGACAAAGAAAACAAGATATGATATTGCTCATCTTGCTGTGACTTATACGGAGAGTAAACAAATCCAAACTAACCTATATAAAGAAACAAAATGCACGTTATCGTTCTTTCTTCCATTTCTTCTTTGGGTTCGGTCTACTGTCGTTTGTCTTTGCGAATTCCCAAGAGTTGGCTTAAAAATTCAAGGTACCTGTATATCTAAAATTGATTACTCAATCAATAATGACAGTATTTGTGGTTAAATCAGTAATTTCAATATTCTTCTTTAGAGGTGTTCGATAAAAATCCACATATGTAATTCCAATTCTACGAAAAATAAAATTTGCGATAAATTTGTTTGAAATAGCTCATAAATTCCATTATTTGTATGTAACGCACCAGAAAGTAATCTCCTTCTGACGTCATGCGCGAACTGGTCGCATTTTGGTTCCCTGGAATATTATTTCTTGTTTTCCCTGTATCATGTGCGTACTCCGTATTTCCTTCATTTACTGGAATAAGCAGTATAGAAATAGTACATATACGGTCAACATCCGAGATTCTATCGTGGCCTACGTCTAAGGCTCGCTTCATATCAACACGACACGGTTTTATGTACGGCAACGACACAAACGCTCGAGATTTACGACAGCATCGCTTCACAGTCGTGTAAACGACACTGGCATCCGATTCTTGGGAGAAGGCTTGAATGATAGCTTTCACAGCTATCCGGCCGAGTCTTGGTCGTGTGAACGACACACGGCTGCCGTGCACGACTCGAGGGTGCCCGGCAGTCCTCTCGAGCCGTGCAAGGCAGCCGTGTGTCGTTCACACGACCATGACGCGGCCGGATAGCTGTGAAAGCTATCATTCAATCCTTCACCCAAGAATCGGATACCGGTGTCGTTTACACGACTGTTTAGCGACGTTGTAGGCTCGCTTCACATCAACACGACACGGTTTGATGTACAGCAACGACACAAACGCTCGAGATTTCCCACAGCCTCGCTTCACAGTCGTGTAAACGACACCGGCATCCGATTCTTGGGCGAAGGCTTGAATGATAGCTTTCACAGCTTCCGGCCGGTGGTCGTGTGAATGACACACGGCTGCCGTGCACGACTCAAGGGTGCCGGCAGTCCCCTCGAGCCGTGCAAGGCAGCCGTATGTCGTTCACACGACCACGACGCGGCCGGATAGCTGTGAAAGCTATCATTCAAGCCTTCACCCAAGAATCGGATACCGGCGTCGTTTACACGACTGTGTAGTGAGGCTGTAGGCTCGCTTCACATCAACACGACACGGTTTTATGTACGGCAACGACACAAACGCTCGAGATTTCCCACAGCCTCGCTTCACAGTCGTGTAAACGACACTGGCATCCGATTCTTGGGTGAAGGCTTGATTGATAGCTTTCACAGCTATCCGGCCGAGTCGTGGTTGTGTGAACGACACACGGCTGCCGTGCACGACTCGAGGATGTCCGGCATTCCCCTCGAGCCGTGCAAGGTAGTCGTGTGTCGTTCACACGACCACGACGCGACCGGATAGCTGTGAAAGCTATCATTCAAGCCTTCACCCAAGAATCGGATGCCGGCGTCGTTTACACGACTGTGAAGGGATCCTGTGGGAAAGCTCGAGCGTTTATGTCGTTGCCGTACATAAAACCGTGTCATGTTGATGTGAAGTGAGCCTTACAGGCTAGAAGGTTAGAAATTGCCACTCTTGCCAATGATGGAGGATCACGAAGCTCGGCAGGTATATAGAGACAAAGCTCCGCATTTCACAGAAACGAATTATAGTGTGAATGTTGGTCTAAAAATTAAAATAAACCCGAAAAAATAAATAGTCAACAAAAATAAATTTTGAATAAAAAATATCTTCAAAATTAAAATAGAAGTAAATTCTATAGAATCATTTGCGAATAATTGAAATGAAATATTATGGTCATTGATGACTATAGGTCAGCAAATTTTCTGCCGGAAATCACTTAATTAATAAAACTTTAGAAGGTTGATGGCATAATGAACATTGCGTGTGATAAAAATCTCCTCAGAATATTTATTGACTAAATAGTTGAAATCGTCTCTCATATTGTATAATTTTTCTAAATTAATTTAACTATCGGCTGTGAAAAATGTGTAGAGAACAATCTATTGAACATTGAAACAAAACTGTGATAGACTCTTCAATGAACCGCATGTTAATTTCAGTGGATAATCACTCAAAGATACATCTATGAATTGCATTGAGTCATTTTCATCTTCTTGAAGGATTCTTTCGGAATCGAAATACCTAAACATTTTTGTGTGTGGATTTATAATTATGCTTACAACCGGGTACTGGATAAATATACGAGATAGAACTGAAATCGAAGATTTCCAAATGTATAAATATCTCACCTGCTAACTACGTCAGATATCCACTCTCACAGTTGAATTCCTAAATATCTCACACTTCACAGTTAACAATTCACAAGTATTAGTTAATTGGAACACTTATAGCTACTTGAAAAAGAACCCGAACGTTTCATTCCGTTTACTGGCTAAATAATTGAAATATATGCCTACTACAGGGTTGTTACAAATCATCCTCTGATTTGAAATTGGCAACGCCGCATGTTAGAACTTCCTTCTGGCCTGTTCGTTACGTACGTTACGATTCTATGCATCATAAGTATGGTATATGCGCAAATGTTCGGCATTTCCCTTCTCAAACAATGTGATTTGTGATCGATAATGTTCTAGTGAATCCTAAAGGCCCATAAAATTTTTAATATCGGTGATATACTGCTCTATCTAATATGCAGATATTAAAACTTGAATTTGTGTGTGCCTTCTACAATTTCAAATAACATTGATCAAAAATACTTTCACTTTCTGATATCGGGTTCTGAAGTCGTCTTAGTCCGAGTTTATGTTCTCGGTCATCTGAGTTTCAAATGCTCATAATTCGATTAATGACTGCTGTGGCACATGAAACCCTATTTGAAGTGATCTTATCCGAGTTTGCCTATCGGAATGATGTTTCGTATCAGTATTTGATTGTTCACTATATTCGAATACAATTTATTCAGCTATTAGTCATTATTCATAATAAATTATTCGTGAATATTTTCCGAACTGTGGTGATCTCCTGGGCCGGTTTCTTAGAAATATAACATGTGGTTTATCTTCCGTTTATCTGTCCAATTCAATAGAATTCAGGGTTGTGTTCGACTCACTGATCAATAATCCGTGGTCAAAATAGATTTTGTCCGGCCGGCCGTTAACACGGTAACTCTCGAACGGAATGAGCTAGACATATTGAAATTTTCACAGTAGGTTTGGGTGATGAATATCTCGATTAACTTCGTTATTGGGCAAAATCGGCTTGATGGTTTCGGAGTAACGGAAAACAATTTTTTTTTACATCACAAATTTCAAATTTTATTTTTCAAGATGTAGTTTCATCATAGGAAAAGGAATCCATCGACATCATTCTCCACTCTAACAAACTAATACTTTCGGAGATATGATATTTCAAAACTTCACTAATAAATCGTATTTTTATGAATTCACAGAATGCCGTAATCGAAAATTAACGTGCGTATTTGAATCTATGAATATATATATTTATATATAATATGAATGATCGGTGTTGCTACATGTCATCTTATCTACCCAAAAGAGACATGTCGCATTTATTTCTTGCTCTATTCAAAATTCGTTACTCATGATATAAAAAATACCTCCTGTTTTAGAAAACGAAGTATGATTTAATGCAAAATGACCAATTAAATAACCTCAGCTGTCGTAGAATGGAGGATTAAAGGATATTATAATTTTTGGAAGATAATATAATGCCCTTGGATAATCCATATGATCTTGGAAATATATACTTTGGTAAGTTGATCAAATCGGGTTCAGAATATCTCCACTAAAAACAGAACTCGAATATTGGCTTCAATTGATATTATATAATTTTCAGAGTAGATTTGAGGAATGAATATCTCGGATAAGTTCATTATTGGGTAGAATTGGTCTAGTGATTTCGGATTAATAATTTTTGGCACTCTTTTTTTTAAATTTTTTTTTTATGATGCAGGTCTATCATAAGAATCCATTGATATCATTCCCAACTTTGGGAAACCAACACTTTCGGAGAGATGATTTGTCAAAGTTTGAATAAGAGCTAAAAAGCGCCTGTCCACACGGCTTCCCCACATTTTTATAACACGAGGAGCCTACACATGAAAACAACTTGCGAAATAAATTAAGTGCACCTAGAATCGAGCATTTATGGTTGATCACCAATTTGTTTGAAAAGAAACATTTGATTTTCTTCTTGGCTATTCCACTTTCGAACTTTAACTGTTGAAGTAAAATAATTCATTCCAATCAATACCAGTACCTACTGTTGATTTTTAGCCCGAAATCTTGAAGGACATATACGAGATATCTTCTGACAAATCTTAAATAAAACTTAACTTGATACCTATATCATGTATCTGATGAGCTGTTACTCCGATTATAATTGTAATCCCGCAGTTCTTCATAATTTGGAATTTGTTTGACATAGGTAATCAATATTTCTATTATCTAGATTCCTAGAGGTGTTCTTGAGAATTATAGACCAATCAGTCTCCTGTCATCGTTTTCAAAAATATTTGAGTTAGTAATGGGAGCAAGACTAATAGACTTTTTTACAAACTGTTATATATTGAGTAACAACCAGCATGGATTCCAGTTCATCGGGAAAGTGTTGGAGACTCTCGAGGAAAGAGTAAACATATTTGGATTATTTTTGGATATTTCAAAGGGTTATGACAGTGTAAATCATAAACCACTGTTAGAAATAATGGCACAGTACGGTATAAAAGGGTTGTTATTGCACTGGTTCAGATCATATTTAACCAAGGGGAAATAATTAAATCTCATAAGAACCCAATTAAACAGGGCATACCACTAGGTAGCATATTAGGATGTATTTTATTTTTATTATACATAATAAATAGAAGATTTAACTGGGATTATAAGTGTTGGAAATGGTGTTGTTTGCTGATGACACCAATGATTTACAATGGGATGTAAACATTCAGGTATTGTTGAACAAAATATCGAATACTTTCATGAAAATAGAGGTATGGGTGAGGTACCGTAGACTGACGCTGAACGTAGGGAAAACAAGCATCCTTCAGAACCCAACACGAAACACAAATTGTGCCACAGGAAATAAAGATTAGTGAATCAAACTTCAGTCTACAGAGAACAAAAAAGTTCCTAGGAATGACAGTGGATGAACATCTTACGTGGAAGGATCATATAGAGACTATAAACAGCTGCTTGAATTCGGTATGCTATACAATTAGGGTGTTTTCTAAATACTTCAGGAAAGAACTCTTGAAAACAGTATATTTTGCAAATTTTGAATTAACAATGAGGTATGGAATTTTTTTTCAAGGATCAAATGGAAACACTAATAGCATCTCCGTAACCCAGAAAAAAGGTATAAGAATCATTTTTGGACTCAAGTTTAGAGAACCTTGTAGAGATTTATCTAGAGCAAATAAAATTCTCCCAGTCTATGCAGTATACATGCAGAAATGCCCGAATTTGGTGTTCCAGAATAGACACCGTTTTGTAAATAATTTAAGTAATAACAGATATGAATGAACCGATCCACTTTATATTTATCATAAGCATCACCTCACAATGACTGAGAAAGGATGTCACTATACCTGACTGTATATTCAATAAATAGCACCAAAACATCAGAAAAGAAATCAATATGAAAAATTGGTTCAAGCACTGACGTGAAGTCAGAAGCTTTTGCGCGTATGTTCTATTGTCCATTCTTCTGTATTGGACACCCTTAATCGAATTTACCATGGTAAATTCGATTAAGGGTGTCCAATACAGAAGAATGGACAATAGAACATACGCGCAAAAGCTTCTGACTTCACGTCAGTGCTTGAACCAATTTTTTTTTTCGTGATTTTTTTTAAATTTTCTAGGGGTACGATTCTTAAAATTTTTTTTTTCGTAATTTTTTTTTTTCTAGGGGTACGGTTCTTACAAAATTTTAAACACGTCATTATGTTGATTTTCTACTACTAGTTACAAAGCGCCATTTCGATCGAATATTTATTTTTTGAGTTATTAAGGAAATAATATTCCAGGTGGGTATAACTCGGAAACCGTTTGACCGATTATGCCCAAAAACGAACTCAACTCTCCCTTTCGGATACGCAACCTACCCTGAAAATTGCAAGTCCCTATCTCCTTTCGTTCGAAAGTTATCGAGGCTACGGCCACCCATCTACTGAACTCACACAAGAATGCTCGAATCTCCAACAATATTTAACCGATCGTATTAAAACTTGAAACTTGGCAGTAGAGTTAGGTTATGTAGGCTCTTGCAAAATTTCAGCAATTTCGAACGAATAGTTACTGATATATAAAATTTTTTTTTTTTATTTTCTATGATTTATTAAAAATTTCCTACAAATGCTATCCTCACCAAATGTTGCAAACATTTTCGCGTTGGCATTCTACAACTAATAACCATGTTTGAATTCAATCGGTTCAGTATTTTTCGAGTTAATGAGGAACAAAAAACCACCAAATTTCAGAAAATTTCAGATGGCTATAACTCTAAAACCGTTTGGCCGATTATGCTCATAAACAAACTGAAATGTCGCGTTCTGGTGCACATCCTAACGTGAAAATTTCAGGCCGCTATCTCCTTCCGTTCTCAAGTTATCGTGACAACAAAAATATTTTTTAATAATTTTTTTAAAATTTTCTAGCCATACGTTTCGCACAAAATTTCACAAACGTGCTTAGGTTCATATTCTACAACTACCCACCAAGTTTCAATTCGATCGGATTTATATTGGTTGAAAACAAAATTATTACTCGGAAACCACTGGGCCGATTATGCCCATTAACGAACTTGTCCGTCGTATTGGGATGCGCAACCCACCCTGAAAATTTCAAGTCGCTGGCTTTTTTCGTTCTCAAGTTATCGTGGCAACGGCCGGACGGCCGGCCGGACAGAATCAAATTTGACCTCTTATTCTTCATTGGGGAGTCGAACTTAATCGTTTGAGACCATTTTTTTCAAAAAATTCGAAAGTTACAGACATTTGGGCAAAACTATAACGCGATGTTCCCCAGAACATACGCGCAAAAATATAAAGCAATAAATATATGAAATATTGTTGAAATTGGAACCATGTGATCCGGTTTTATTTTTCAATATGTAAATTATGAATCTTTTTTCATGACGCAATTTTTTTTGCGTGTAGTAGTAACCAGAAATGAAGATCTTTTTTATTCTATTATATTCCTTCAATCTCCGAACTATTCGAAGTAGTCTCGATTATATTCAACGTACGGTAATACAATAGATTTCAACAGTACCTATTTAGTTACTCGTAGTAATAATTATTCTGAATATAGTATAAGACAACTCGTTCGTAGATTGACAATGTTCTGTGTACTTTATGATCAGAATTCAGATTCTCGATTAAAACAAAATATCGGGAAGCATGCGCAGAAACCGAGATTGACAGGTTTCCTGCCAAGATTGAATATATGCTGTGGTATTGGGGTATGGGACGTGTTCGATTACTGAGTACGGTTGTGCCACCAAAACGTTCACGGGGTATGATTTATTAACAAAAACTTTGTAAGGTACATTCAGATTTTCTTCAACAGGATGATGTTGAGGTACTGGAACTTCGACCTTAACTGGGATTTTCACTGGGTTGGGTACTTGAAAATGTTCAGACAACAAATGTTGAGTCTGACAAGAAAGGGATGAACATTTTCTTGAATTGCTCTACTAAGTCACTATACTCATTTTTCTTGATAAGTTAGTTTATTGTTACTGCTGAAAACTGAATATACTTATAATCCCGTTCTATTAACTCAGAAACAATTCACTTTTATTCCCCCATATTTATGGGTTTAATTATTTCACTGGAATATTGCCAAAGTAAATATATGGGCCACTATTCTTTGAAATAAGCCCGTTTATACTATATTTAACTCGTCCAGAACTTATGGTGGAGACATGACATTTCTAATTATGTCATCATGAAATCCCTTCGATACGCGTCCAAAATGAAAAACAAATAAATTCATATTTTTTTCAGTTATTTGGATAACAAAATTTCTTATGGCCATAACTCTGAAACTACTAGGCGAATTCTGCCCATTAACGAATTTTTGGTCTCCAAACCTACTGTGAAAATTTTAACTCTCTGACTCATTGCGTTGTAGCGTAATTGGCCTGACGGCCAACCACACGGCTGGACAAAATCAAGTTTGACCTCGGACATCAGTGTGTTGAAACTAATTGTTTGAGCCCATTCTCGGCCAAATATTCTAAAATTACAGAGATTTGGACGAATTGACAAAGTAGGTTCTGGTCGAAAAAACAACCTTTGTTGAAAAAGTTATGCTTTTTTCGGAATGTCCTTTTATCCTTATTTTCCAATTTTTTTTAATGTAGCGCAATGAACAAATCTTATGGAAATTTTTCAACACAAAGAGAGTGTTTGAATGTTAGTCATTGATAATAATAATTTGTCCCAATACAGACATATCCTCCCGTTTTTCAATAAGGTTAGGATCCAGAAATTATTAGAATAAGAATTAGTTGATGATTTTATGTATTGTGTATGTATTTTGTATTAAGGTGGAAACGTACCATTTGGAGAAGAAAATTATTTTCTTTTTAATTTTGTGCTACCTCATTATTCATACATCTAGATTTGTCTCAAGTTAATAAGTAAAATAGCTGTATGCTGAAACACCAAATATATTTAGTCTTACTTATTTTTTGCGCCTTCCCAAATTTATAGATGAAATTTTAAAATATTGATTTGTTGTTTCAATACGAAACATACTTGTTTAATTTTTTGGTGCTGGACCTGTAATATGACTTTTTTATTATGTCGATTGACACCACTGTGGATAAAGAATATACAAACCAAAATTACAAAAATGTATGGGGTGGTTCATAAAATATAGATTATTTAGAAGCCACTGGGTGTCTATCTAGTCCTACAGTATGCGCATTTCCCAATGAATCACCCTGTATAATATTGAAGATCGTCCTGTATCTCGGTCATAAAGAACGATAGACCCATAAAATATAGGTCATTTAGAACCACCTCTATGTCCTCCATCTACCCTTACTGAATGCGTATTTTCCAATGAATCATCCTGTACATCAGAATATCAACGGCGAAAATTACAGTATGGTTACAAAAATGTTCTCGCCACACGATTCTGAAGGTTTATAATTCGAAAAAATTATAAACGGAATAGAATCAAGGAAACTCCATTTTCTATCTGCATTCTATCGATTCACAACTGAGTTGGTGTGCATATTGGCAACAAATGTCTACAATCTATGGGTAAAGGTGCTTATGCATCGAAGTTGATATATTATTCTGCGCATGATGTGCCAGCGATCTGTATAGGCACGTGATGTTTCAATTTCAATAAACTGCTGATGTGGAAGCAAAGGGGACGATGCTAGTGGAAATAATGGCCCTGCAACGTGGATAGCTAGTGACATTTAATACTTCTATGTAGGTTTACCGAAGAAGCAGGAGCAAAGTTTTATTTTGTAAGCAAACGATTCGGCGTGGGTCCATGCCCAGTGTTCATAAAACCGTCTGTGCAATCTATAATACTCAAAGCAATTGGGGAAACACACAATAATTAAAATATTAAATGATTATTGAGGTGCTGTATTCCATAGAAAAATAGTCGTATCGAGTATTCAAAAATAGCATCATAGAGCTTCGTAACTCTAGATTTTTTGGAACTTCAGGCGAACAAATTTTCAAATCCACATTTCTCACACAATAATTTCTCATACTTTCCAAATGTTTAGCTTCCTTTTACTAGGTCCATGGGCTTGAAATAAAAGTATAAGTTAAAGTCCTGTAGGGACCAAATAGGCTGTTTATTCAGCTTCAATTTCCTTTTTTCAAATTCCTGAGTCCATTTTTGTGGGGATATCCGAAATCAAATGAAATAATCTTTGTCTTCAATCATTGCTATCTCAATAAGGCCGTCTCATTGGGTTCAACGTTGGCTCAACGTGTGAAGCCAAGCATACACTAATTCTTGGCAAGCACTGGCCAATCTGGAGGAAGCTTTTTCTTCGCATGTGCCCCCGACATTTTGTTTTAACCTCAACCGCGAAGCTGAATTCCAATTTTAAAGTAAAAAAAACATGTCAATCTACGAACGAGTTGCCTCATAATATAATTATTCAGAATAATGATCACTAACTAAATCCTGTTAAAATCTGTTGTATAACATACGTTGAATATAATCGGGACTATTTTGTATTTGATGAGTTTGAAGATATATCTAGATAATAGATATATTAATAGCAATTGTAACCGTAGTAATACCATATCAGGTACATGTACTTATTCATAATTTCTAAATGATATAGGTATTAAGTTATGATTTATTTAAGGTTTGTCAGCAAATTGTTCTAGAAGAAGATATCTGGTATATGTCCTTCAGGATTTCAGGCGAAAAATCAGCAGTATAAGTAGAGTGAATTGAATGAATTACTTTAGATAGAGATATCCAAGTATTTATATTTCCTTTCAGGAGTGAATACATTAAGATCCCAACAATTCACGTAAAGCAAACAAGAAATGCTTGTCAACAAATTGAACGCAGGAGCTACTGCTGATAGAATCTATAAATATATAAAAGAAAGTTGTGTTAGTTACTCCACTTATAACTCAAGAACGGCTATACCGATTTGGCTCAAAATTGGTGGGGAGGTAGCTTAGAACCAGGAGACGGACATAGGATACTTTTTTGTGTTATACAGGGTGTTTTTCTTTTAACGTCAATTAAAACTTGCTGTTTTTCCTGCCATAATCGTACAATTTTAGTCATGTGTGTTTAAAAATAAACTTTCCAGGCATACACCATTGAAAATAAAGCATTACTATACAGGGTGTCCTTTTTCTCATGGCACAATTGTACGTGACTGAAGTGATTTGTGTCACAAACAAAGCATTAACTAAATAGGTACCTTGGATGGATTCTCATAATGTGTTCGTTCGAAATCTCCATACAGGGTGTTCTTCTTTTAACGTCAATTGCAACTTGCTGTTCATTGTAAAATTTATAGATATCCCGAAGTACATAGGGAGGAAATACAACGACAAATTAAAGAAATGTTAGATAAAAAAATAATTAGACCTAGTATTTCACCTTGGTCTTTTCCTGTGGTTATAGTCCCTAAAAAGGAAGATTTATCTGGTAAAAAGAAATGGCGCATTGCAATTGATTATAGAAAGTTGAACGATAAAACTATTGATGATAAATACCCTTTACCTCAAATTGAAGCTATTTTAGATAAACTTGGAAATAAAAAATATTTTACAACACTTGATTTAGCATCCGGGTTTCATCAAATTGAATTAGATAAAGAATCTATAGAAAAAACTGCATTTACTATCGAAAATGGACATTATGAATTTTTGAGAATGCCATTTGGACTTAAAAACGCTCCAGCGACTTTTCAACGATTAATGAATGACGTTTTAAAAGATTATATTGGAAAAAATTGTTATGTTTATATGGATGATGTTGTTATATTTTCCGAAACAATTGAACAACATTTAGCAGATATCCACAACATTTTAGAAGTTTTCGAAAAAGATAATTTGAAAATTCAGTTAGATAAATGTCATTTTTTCAAAACAGAAATTGAATTTCTAGGACATATTATTACACCTGATGGAATTAAACCTAATCCAAACAAATTGAATGCTATTACAAAATTCCCAATTCCAAAAACCCAGAAGGAAATTAAGTTATTCCTTGGTTTAGTAGGATATTATCGTAAATTCGTTCCTAATTTTGCAAAAATAACGAAACCTTTAACAACTTGTCTAAAAAAAGTAGCTAAAATAGATATTTATAATTCAAAATATATTGAAGCCTTTGAAATTTGTAAACGAAGTTTATTGAATCATCCTATATTGAAATATCCAGATTTTAAAAAAGACTTTATTTTAACAACAGATGCTTCTGGATTCGCATTAGGGTCAGTTTTGTCCCAGGGTATCATTCCTAACGATCTTCCTATAGCTTTCGCAAGTAGAACATTGAACGATGCCGAAACTAGGTACAGTACAATTGAAAAAGAATTATTAGCTATTGTATGGTCATGTAATCACTTTAGACCGTATCTTTATGGTAGAAAATTTACTATTTATACAGACCACAAACCTTTAACATGGTTGTTTTCATTAAAAGAACCAAATTCACGCCTTATGCGTTGGCGAATTAAATTAGAAGAATTCGATTACGATATCAAATATAAGAAAGGCTCGACTAATAATGCAGATGCTCTTAGTAGAATTATTTTAGAATCAACCAATGAATTAACTTATGAAAATTTTATTGAAGTAAATGAAAAAAATGATATCAGAAATGCCCCTAATATAACTGAGAAAGTAGAAAATTTATTTAAAGTTCCAAAAAAATATGCTTTAGCGCATTGTGTTTCCAGAGATTTCCATATGAATAAAGGTATAGCCTTAAATTTTAAACAAAAATTCGGTCGAGTAGACGAATTAATCGCACAAAAGAAATTAATAGGCGAAGTAGCGACATTACGTATAAATGAAAGAAATATTTATTATTTAATTACGAAAGAATATTATTATGACAAACCGGAATATAAAGATGTTTTCCAGTCACTGTTAAATTTGAAAGAATTATGTATTTTTAATAATGAAAAATATTTAGCGTTACCACGCATTGCTTGTGGTTTAGACCAATTGGAATGGTCTATTGTATTTAAAATGATAAAATATATTTTCCTGAATTCTAATATAAAAGTTGTCATACATTCCATGACCAACCGTCGTCAAGAATGCTTAGAAAACAAAAATATTGAATTTAACGGAATAGAAGATGATGTAATTTCTATGATGAATCAAATAACCGATGAAGAGTTAGATGAATGTTTAGATCTCTTGAATGTTAAGGATCAACGTGAAAATAGTGATTTAGAAGTTTTAAAAGGTGATTTATTTGAACAGAACGCAAGTGATTTAACTATTCATAGTAATGTAGAAAATCCCGTTTATATTAAAGGACGTGTTATACGAAAATTAGATCCAGCCTACAAAAGAATAGAGGCTAGAGAAATTGATACTCATAGGATACAAGATGACAAAAATAAACACATTTATCATAAGAAAATAATGAAACAAAGAAAGAAAGTATTTAAGTAATATTTTATTTTATTGCAGATCCACTATGGAAACCCTAGTTATAATCATATTATTGAAAATAATCACTACAACCGTAGCTATAGAAATTATACCTTTACAAAATAATGTATTGCCTATTTTATTGGGAAAAGCTTATGTGACCAATAGAAACTTACAATTGATTTATCATATAGACCTAAATAAAATGGAAGAATTAATTTTCAGATATCAAAGAGAAATTGAGAATTTGAAAGATCAACAATTAGGTTTTGCACAAACGGCAAACCATAGATATTTGCAGCATTCGAATAAAATTAATATTAACACACTCGAAGAACTTCTTAACGAGAAAATTAGAATTAAAAGAGGACTGATAAATTTAGGTGGCAAAATTTCAAAGATATTATTCGGAACCTTAGATTCTGACGATGAGGAATTATATAGAAGTTATTTTAATAGCATAGAGAAGAATGAGAATACACTTCTGAGGAATCAAAAAACAAATTGCTACTATAGTAAATGATTTGAAAAATAAATATATTGATAAATTCCAAAAGATGAATGAAAATCTTGAATTATTAAAAATTGTTCCAGAGTTAAGAGCTGTAGAACAAATGCATCTTATGACCTTTGAACTCAAAGATATCAAAATTATATTGGATGAAATTCAAACTGCAGTAAGCTTTGCAAGATTGCACCTGCTACATGAATCTATTTTACCATATACCAAATTTGCAGAATTGATCAAAAATGTTACTATAATACCAGTATACCATCTGAAAGATTATTATCAATTATGTCATACAAAAGTAGTCTTTCGAAATAAAACTTTATTATTCTTAATATCGATTCCCACTATTTATGAACGGAGTTATGATCTGTACAAGTTTTATTACCTATCCCAAAGTAATTTAACCCTTCCTCAAACCTATCCTTATATGCTCTCCCAAGAAGAAATTCTAAAATGGTCAACAAACCAATGTCATCCAATAGAAGAAGACTTTTTATGTGATCAAGATTCCCTGAACAAACCTCCACAATGTTTGGAAAATATCCTTAGGAATCATACAGAAAATTGCCCAAGAACCAAATCTATTCCTGCATCAGATTTAAAGTTATTAGAAGATGGAAGCATTCTATCATTAGAGAACGAGAAAATCCAAGAGAAATGCCCTCAGCAAATAAAACATTATTTTATTCCCCCAGCTGCAATTCTTCGATCCAAATGTGTAATTAGTAATACTCAAAAAGACATTTTTCCCGTAACTACTGTCAACGAAGAAAAATACATTATTCTACCCAAGATGACCACATCTATAAAGAACCATTCTAACGATGAAGATTTCAAGAAAGAAGATGAAATTCCAGACATCGACATAGAAGAACTGGATCAGTGGAATCATCACCCTTCGAAATTCAGCTTTTTATTATTTCTATTGATAACCATTATAATCATTATAATCATTGCTTGTATTTTGAAATATTTTAGAAAATACTTAAATTTTACTAAAGTCACACCTTCAGGTGATGCCTTTCTCCAAGAAGGGGAGGAATCATGTAAAAATACCCCCTATTAATTAAATACCTTTATAATTAGAACGCATAAGAATATAAATATGACTGTGTTATGAATTGCTGATATAGCTTTTACTGATAACGCCACGTGCGTCATTGTTTATAAACTATAAATAGCCTCCTACTCAATTAGTCGTGGAGAATTAGAGAATCAGAGAATCAGAGTACGAGTCAGTAAGAACGTTATTGTATCATATCCTCCATCAATTTCTTCCGCTGTAAATAAAATCTGTTTCGATTTTTAAAAACAGTGTTTTTTACCCCAAATTCATAAATATATATGTTGTTTTGCCTTGGAGTTTCAGGTACATATTTCTTAAATTCTTGTTGCTTAGTATGCTTAATAATAAATACGTGTGAAGGACCGATTTTACTAATATAATAGAATGGCTTTATAATTCAACGATAACTTTGAAAATGATGATATATCTAGTGCTGCGGAGGTAAATCCAAATATATTTTCCAACGAGAAGTAGGATATAAGGAAATGGATAAAGTTAGTAATCATGTTTTAATTATGATCCATATATTTATCCTCCCTGTAGTGTTTCAGGAATCCTGCATAACTATGGTGAGCTAGTAGTGGTCCTTGATGTAGTATTGAAATTTCAAAATTAATGTTATTCTTGATCTATCTTGGAGTTTGATTCGAAGTTATTATACATGTCTGAATTACGGCTTCAGTTTGGTATACAATTTTTTTGTTTACTTAGTAAATAGTAGTTGTAATATATAGATATCGGTATTTAAATAAATGAATCTTATTTTCACAATTACTTTTTCCCCTAAACCTATGAAAAACCATTTTTACAGACAATTTACATTAATCTTTAGCTCCAAACATTGATTATCTTGAAATACAACTGAATACGTGGAAATTAATACTTAATTTTAATATTTCAATATTGAATGGAATATTTAGAGATTATCTATATTTCAGATGATATCGCATGATATCAACGAGTGACACGAGTTTTGAAAATGATTATTCATCAAACGACGTGTCCAATTATTACCATATTCCATATCGAGAGACATTAGGCATGTTCTTTCGTACTGAGCAAAGTGATTGATGTAACTAAAATCAGTGGAATCAGTACTGATCGAAGTGATTTTATGTAACTTAAATCAGTTGGATTAGTTCGGAAGAATATCCCTAATCATCTTATGATTATGAAGAATTAAAATTGTGTGACGGCTAATATGATATATGGATAAGCAATAATTCAAAATTTTTCTTTGACTATAGAGGATAAAAAAAGCAATATTCATAATACACTTGTGATTATGGACATTCTAATAATTCATTCCCCAACTGGTAAATAGCTTATTATATTGTTTTATTTGGGTCTCCAGACGAGTTATGATTTCCAGTATAATTATGACAATTCTTCATACAATACTTGAATTCTTTTGAATAATACCTTCTAGAATATCTTGGAACATTGAACATACGAGTCGAAATTTGAAAGGAATTGAAACCTACGTATTGTATGTAAATGTATAGCTATTAGCCAGCCTCAAAAGTAAGATCTGACGATTCAAATAATCCATATTTCACAAGAGTTTACAAATAATAATTTCGGTCCTGCCAAAGTCGAAATTTGGAGAGATATATGTATATTCAAATGTCGTTGAAGATTTGTAACCACGCGTGGCGCATGCGCAGACACAGCTTCTTCAGGATTGGATAGTGCTTGCCAAGAATTAGTGTATCCTGTGAAGCCAGCCTTAAACTTGGTGACTCAGTTTGCCAAAATATTTTAAGTTATTAAATATTTTATTTGTATCCTTAACTTCTGGAAATACTTAATCAATTGTTTTCATAAATTTTTTCATCAACATGACTCTCGATCATATCCATTTTTTACAGTTATTCATTCTCCAATTTCTTATACTTCAAAATAAGCTCCTTCTGGTAGAGGTATATCTATTAATTAGCCGGTGTAACGTACTATCAAATTTTTATTGTAGTTTCGCATTATTGATAAATCCAAAAGACTTCGAGCAAAGCATTGACGTGAAGTCAGGAGCTTTTGCGCGCATGTTTCAACGTCTATTCACTCCTCATACGAAGTCGATCGAGCTGAAATTCGATACTCGATTGTAAAATGGTGGCTCGAAGTTGTGTGCGAAATTTCAGCAGATTCTGAGGCATAGTTTTTGAAATATAAAATTTTTGAAGAAAACAATTTTTTGTTTCTATCTATACGATATCCATGAAATTACGCGAAAATTAACCAGTAGGCATTTTACCAGTAATAACCGAGTTTTAATTGGATTCAATTTGTATATTCTGAGTTGTAGAAGAAATAATTACAAAATTTCAGAGGGGTATAACTCCAAAACCGTTTGGCCAATTATGCCTATTAACGAAATTGAATGTCGCATTTAGCGTAACCTACCCTGAAAATTTCAAATCGCAATTTCTTTCTATTCAAAAATTATCGTGACAACGGACGGCGACCGGACAGAATTGAATTTGACCACGAATTCTTCATCAGTGAGACCATTTCCGGCGGAAAATAGAAGGTAACAGACATTTGGTAAAATGAGGGCAGGTTGTTTCCTAAAACATGCGTACAAAAAGTTCAAGTTAGAAGCTTTTCGGGCATGTTCTATTATCTTTTCACCTCTTTTGGACTATTGAATTGACCATCGATTAGGATACGATATTCACGAAATTCCGCGACGGCATTCTACAAGTAATTACCGAGTTTTAATTGGAATTTCAGATGTGTATGACGATGTCGCATTCAGATGCGTAACCTACACTGAAAATTGCAAGTCGCTATCCCTTTCCGTTCTCAAGTTCGTGAGATACCTACATAATATTTTTCAATTTTTTTTTTAATTTTTCCACCATCCTAACAAACTTTAAGATATTTCTTTGTGTTGGTATTTTACAACAAGTTACCAAGTTTTAATTCGATCGAATCTGTATTTTTTGAGGTATCGAGAAAATAATATTCCAAATGAGTATAACACCGAAACCATTGGGCCAATTATGCGTAGCAACGAACTCAACTGTCCCATTCGGATGCCCAACCTACACTGAAAATTGCAAGTCGCTATCTCTTTCCGTTCGAAAGTTATCGTGGTAACGGTCATCCGTCTTACTACTGAACTCGTCCAAGGCTGCTCGGATCTCCAACAATATAGATCCGATCGTTTTCAAATTTGGAACCTAGCTGTAAGGTTAGGTTTTGAAGTCTCTCACAAGATCAAATTTTCTGGTATACGATCCTTACAAAATTTCCCATTCGTCTTTATGTCGGTATTCTACAATTAGTTACCAAGTTTCGATTTAATCAGATCTGTATTAGCTGAAAACAAAATCTGTACTCGGAAACCGTTAGGTCTATTGTGCCCATTAATGAACATATCCGTCGCATTTAGTTGCACCTACAAATTTCAAGTCGCTCTCTTTTTCCGTTCACAAGTTATCATGGCAACGGCCAGACAAAATCAAATTTGACCCAAAATTCTTCATCAGTGACTCGAACATATTCGTTTTGAGACCATTTTCGACGAAAAATTCGAAAGTTACAGGCATTAGGGCAAAATGATAGCAAGCTGTTTTCCAGAACGTGCGCGCAAAAAAGTAATTGCACCAACATGTTCCATTTCTGTTGTGAATTTGAAATTTGGATGAATATAAATGAAATTTACAAATATTTTCAATTGCCGGTCTGTTCCCTTAAAACACGCGAGGACAACATCTTACGTATCTAAACCATAAAGCAATATTTCATCTGCTGATGCTGAAATGTACGGAACTACGGGTCGAATATTTCTACCCGGTTTATGAAGTTTAATCGACGAAACGCGTCACAATATTGAATCAATTAGTGTAAATCGTAAATAATTTTTCATTGAGTTAATATGGATTTACATCAAATTGAAGCCACAATCATTTGTTCAATTTTGGAACATTCGGAGTGGAATACACGAAATTTCCTTCGCTACACGACCACAAAGGTTTATTATACAAGAAAATAATGAACCAATAATTATACATATTCTTTTGAACCCCGAGTATTACAATTTGTTTTTAATCTAACAATAAAGCATGTGTATGAAAAAAGTGTTAGCAGAGGTTAGTGTAACGGGGTACCATATAATTTCATATATGATACTAGAGCTTAGGGAAAAAATCTCAGCAAAAAAAACCCTATCTCCCTGTTAGTGTTGTGCTTTGTGCAAATTTAAATTGTTAACAAAATATGCTGAAATATTAAATATTGATGGGCATCTTTTTCTATACTATCGCTTCTTCCTTCAACAATCAGAGAAGTTTCTCCATGGTACCCCAAACTCAATCTGGAAAAGGAAAAGCCAAAAGGAGAAAACGAGCAAATTAAAAATGAGATATTCTTTATTTCATTAAATAGATTTGAAACTTGCTGCCCATTCTAAAATAGATTCAGAAACATTATGAATAGCCCTAAAACCATCTTTGAATCTATATATCCGACAATTATTAACCAAATGATCTATGGTTTCCTCTGCTTCTCCGCCATGACCATGACCGGTTCTTAGACGATTCAGAATAGACCATATTTTTCTGGGAAGTTCAAACCCCGGAACTCTATTCGAAGGATCAGAAATTAAATCTTTGTTGAATAAATCGCAAGAAATCCATTCAGACCGCCAAACTACCTTGTCACTTTTATTCAAATTAAAAAAAACAGTTGGACCATAAAGGGTTTCGTGACTTCAATCTGGGAATCTTATTGTCTGGAATGTAGGAGAGAATCGGAAATGAATTCGGAAAAGACTGAAATTTATTCCAAGAATTTGAAACAGCAGTCTGCCTGCGAATGTGGGGCGGGACAATGTTTGAAAAAACTGGCAAACAATGAATGGGGGTAGATCTAAAAGTTCCAGTGACGATCCTCATAGATGAATTCAGCTGTGAATCAATTTTTTAGTATGAGCACTGTTAAACCAGACGGGGCAACATTATTCAGCGGCAGAAAAAACCAAGGTCAACGTTGCCGTTCGAAGAGTAGCTGCATCAGCACCCCATGAAGTACCAGCTTATTTCTGCACAATATTATTTCTTGTTTTCAACTTCAGATGTGAGTCATCCAAATGGGCTTTGAAATTCAAAGAGGAATCTAGTTTCACTCCTAAAAATTTAGGATAAAAATTATGTCTCAAGAAAGAATCACCGAAAGTTAAACTCAATGTTCTATATTTTTTATGGTTGTTCAAATGAAAGCAGGAAACCTCAGTTTTATTAGGATTCGGACACAAACGCCACTGAAATAGGTACTTTCTCAGGATTTTTAAATCTGCAGATTATTTTCTATACTTTGGAAATCAGAATGACGAAATGCTTGAGCAATGTCATCAGCGTATATTAATTTCTTAGAGAAAGTAGTAAGTGTATCACTCTGATATGAATTGAAAAGAAGAGGTGCTAAAACTGAACCTTGTGGGAGACCATTAGTCAAAGTTTTAAATTTACTGCTATTATTATCAACAGGAACACGAAACCTTCTATCCGTCAGCATACTTTTGAGTAAACGAATCATTTTTCTACACTTTAAATGAGTATAAAGTTCAAAAATCAAACCATCTTTCCATACCGTGTCATATGCTGCCGATAAATCCATAAATGCTGTTCATGTCTTCATTTTACTATCAAAACCTATTTCGATATAAGTAGTTAGACTAAGAACCTGATCACAACAATTTCTATTTTTCCTAAAGCCCCCCTGGCAATTCTGTAGAACGTCTTCTACAGACGATTCAACCCTAAAAAGAATCAATCTTTCTAAAATTTTGAAAGGAACACTCAACAGACTAATGGGTCGATAACTGCTAGGATCAGACGAATTCTTTCCACGTTTTAAAATTCCTAAAAATAAATATTGAGGGTCATCGCATCACATGGTGACTTTCTTCTTTTATTGTAATTTATTGAATTCCATTATCCCCCTGGCATCGTTATGAATGAGCCTCAATCAAGAAACCGACACAGTTACTTCGCTTACGAATTAGAGATCAGACAAGACTATTGAATTGATGGCCATTAGAACAACCTGGGCGAGCTGGGTGAATTCTAACAATTCATAGTTACTCGGTGGCGGCCTGAACTGGATACCCACCGCTCAGAAACTAATTCTAATTGCGATTTCAATGCTGGCCCCTGACCGCAACCGGAGTTTGGACGCGGTTCCATTCGTCGGGGAGTTTTTGGATTGGCCAGAAATTCAATTTGAAAGGTCGAGGAGACCTGAGGTATTTCGAGATGTGTAATTGGCAGCAAGAAGTGAGTGCAACTTTTGCACTTGCGGTTAGGCCTTTGTCCGATTTAAGGGAACCAGGAATTCAACAACGTTTTGAGAAATTCCTGTCACCGGTACAGAAGAGGAGTATTTTAGTATAAAAGATTAGACACTTAGGAATATAGGTGCTATCCCAGCATAGAGGAGACTTTCTTCCTTATGAGAAGCTTTTGTACAGGGTGTCTGGAAACGAATCCGACAAAACTTTTGTATTTATAGGCACTGCCAATATGAGTGTAAAATGCGATATCAAAATGTCCAAAAGCAAGTTGTTACCGACATACGGGGCTGATTTGTGAATTTGTGAAGACAAAAAATTCAATCCGCCAGAATAAATACCGGGAATAGCAGATTTGGTACATGAATTAAACTGTAGAAAGGCCTTAAAAAGTAGCCCTTTGCAAGAAACCTATATCAGAACTGGAATATTATTTTTCTTTCATGTTAAGTTCTTTTAGGCATAACTCACGCTGTATAATAATTATCTGAGCTCAGATTTGAAATCTAACGACAAAATCCTATAGGAACTTGTTAAAAAAGTTTGTGAGAGCAATTCAGTTATTCCGAAATACCTAAATTGTTTTTTTTTTCAATTTTTTCACTCAAGAAATTTAAAGTCAGAAAAACTATCATCAAAATAGATTCAAGCACTGACTTGGAGTTAGGAGCTTTTGCGCGTATGTTCTTTTGTCTACTCACCTTTATTGAACACTACTACACGCTTCACCGTTTTCTCAGCTTTTATAATATATCAATACATTTCATACTATTTTAATCACAGACTTCAGTATAACGACAGAATCGTCTATGATTACAGAATTTTTAATTCTCACAATATAATTCTATTGGAATTGGAATTAGAATTTCTCTTCCCCATTCCCCCTATTCCTATCGCCCTAATAGTGGGTGGTCTGATTTTGTAATTCTTTTCGTAGGTTTTTTAAAATTTTCAGGTTAGGCAGGATGATTTCGCCTTATTGATATGTCCTCCTCTTGCACTATTGAATAAACTGATGTATCACTTTGTTATGGCAATAAAGTATTATTGTTATTATTAAATACGAAAAAACTTACGCCTCAAGTAACTCCGGAATACGATATTCACGAAATTCCTAGAAAATTTATGGATTGGCATTCTACAAGTAATCACCGAGTTTTATCGTTTTCAGATTTCTATATTTTCAGTTATAGAGGAAATAACAACCAAATTTCAGATGAGTATAACTACAAAACCGTTGGGCCGATGATAACCATGTTTGAATTGGATCGGTTCTATATTATTCGAGTTATTGAGGAAATAACAATCAATTTTCGGATGAGTATAACTCTTGGTATAACTCCAAATACGTTTGGCCGATTTTTCTTATAAACAAACACAAATGTCGCATTCAGATGCATAACCTACCCTGAAAATTACAAGTTGCTATCTCTTTCTGTTCTCCGGTTATCGTGATATAAATAATATTTTTTAATAATTTCTTTAAAATTTCCTAGTGACATGATTCTCACAAAATTTCACAAACGTATTTGTATTAGTGTTCTGCAACTAGCTACCAAGCTTCAATGCGATCGGATCTGTATCGGTTGCTAACAAAATTATTACTCGGAAACCGTTGGGCCGATTATGCCCATGAACGAACTTGTCCGTCGTATTTGGATGCGCCACCTACCCAGAGAATTTGAAGTCAATAACTTTATCCGGTCTCAAACTATCGTAGCAACGGCCGGCCGGACAGAATCAAACTTGACCTCGATTTCAGTGAGTGAACCTAATCGTTAGAGACCATTCTCGGCGAAAAATTCGAAAATTACAGACATTTGGGTAAAACTATAAGGCGATGTTCCCCATAACATCGCAAAAATGGGTTAATATATAATAAACATTTACGGGGCCAAAACATAAATATCGTTATTCTCTTGAATTAGTTCGTAGCAAAATTTCTCTGGGATAACTTACCAAGTGATAATTGATCAGTTATCGAGCGGGATGAAAAATGATTAATAACTAAAATGACTATTAAAAAATACGGATTGGTGATAGATTGGTGGAAATTTAGGGTTGTATGTATTTTGTAATGCTACCTTATAAAAAAATAAAAACAAAAAATTTCGTCCAAAAAAAAAAAATAAGGGTGAACAACCCTTATCACTTAGGGGTATGAAAAATAGATGTTGGCCGATTCTCAGACCTACTAAATATGCTCACAAAATTTCATGAGAATCGGTCAAGCCGTTTCGGAGGAGTACGGGAACGAACATTGTGACACGAGAATTTTATATATAAGATAATCTCAACTGAAGTATTTATAGCACATATATTATCAAGATCTACTCTTGGATAGAAATTATGCAGCAGGAGATTCCGAAATATCTCTCAGTCTTGAGGATTGCAAGGTAGAGACGAAAGATCTCTCTCAAGAGATGTTTCTCAAGAAAAAGATATGTTGTTTGATACTCTAATCAAATCTTCTGTTCCAATTGTTGAATCTATAATATGTGGTGCGTCGTTTTGTGCGCATGATCAAGGGAACAGCGTGTGATCATTTCGCCGACATGTCTGTGATTTTTGAATCACCGAATTTCTAATAGCCATACATTTCAGTAGGGTACGGTGTAACAAGTCTAAGAAATATATTTATAATTAAAAGAACGACCGCGCTAAAGAGCCTAACCTCATTTCAGTGCTTTCATAATTTGTAGCACGCTGTTCAGGTGAACAATTGGTCGAAATATCTGTAATTTTTGTAATTTTTTCCGATATTGGTCTCAAACGATTAGTTTTGCCTCGCTGATGAAGAATCTGAACTAGATTACGTCTGGCCGTCAGGACGATTACTCTTGAACGCAATGAGTTAGACAGTTGCTATTTTCGGAGTAGGTTAGGAGTCCAAATGCACCGGCTAAGTTCGTTGATGGACAAAATCCGTCGAGTAGTTTCGGAATTATATCCATCCGAAATTTTGTTTCCCCAACTCGACAAATACCGATCTGATCGAATTAAAGCACGATTGTTATTTGAAAAATACTGAAGATGTATGCAGAGTTTTGTAGGGTTCACTTGATAGGAAACAAAGTAGGAAAGCCCTGTGGACAGGAGATGTTCAATTTCATACCTAGACCGGTCAGCCATCCAGGTACCTAACTCGCCCAAAGCTACTTAGTTCCAGGAAACAATAATATTACCAATATTACCAAGAATTTCAATCCGAAAGTAGATACAAGCGCCAAAAAAAATCTGGTACACTTTTTGGCCGAAAATAGTATCAAACGATGGGTTTCAGTTCACTTTTCGAAAATGAACAGTGCTGTGTTGGCGGTGGCATAAGGTTCCGTTCGAATACCCATTCATTCACTAATGGTTCGAAAATGAACGTTGACTGTGACACAGAATAATGCTATGTATATGTGCAAAAAGCTTGGCCAGAAGGTTAGACGTTGCCGTTGTTACGTCGGAGTGTCGCGACGCACGGACAAGGCACCGATTCTACAGGCATTTCACAGTTTACTATTTAATTTTGATGTGCTCTAATTATCTAAGATTCTAAGAACTATATGGAGGAAAGCAATACAGCATTTCGTTTATTTGCGATTAGTTTCATAATGTGTTTCGCAAATAATCCAGAACTCACCACGAGGAGGTAGCTGTATTATTGAGTCCCAAAAGATTACAATCAGAATATTCGATTTTTGAGGCATTCAAACTTAATCAAACATTCATAAATATCAAAATTAGGAGAATAATAAAAAGATATTAGCCCTTGATATCGATTATACTCTGACTGTTCACCTTAAACTTAAAATAAATTCTCAAAAACAAAAAGTCAACAGAACAAAACATTGATTATTCTCTCATGAGGCTCTAAATTTTGACATTTCTTTCTCAGATATGATATCTGACTTTCTTTAATTCCTACACTACATTTTATATCCGCTGTAATATTACATTTCGGGTGAGGAAGAGTTAATAAATGAGAGTCTCTAATCAACCTGTAAGAACCTGGAAATTGGAAATGAATAGAAGATGCCCACAAAAACAAGTCGGTAGAATAAATGGGCCTTGGTGAAACTGCTAATTTGAGTTGTTGACTTAAAAAAGTTAATTTTTTGATCATTTGAGAGGTGTCAACGTCGTCTGTATTAATGTTTTCTAGATTATTGATACAATTTTTGAGGGCATAATAAATTTTCTCATTTTTGAAGAATTGAGAAATTGAGAAAATTTATATAACCATTTATAAATTTAAGTGGTGATTAGGTGAGAGATACATATGTGATAGGTGGTCGAAGTTCGAATAAAACTCAATTTCACAATTGAATAGGACCGATTTAGATTCAGATTCCTCTGCTAATGCAAGCAGTTCTTCAGAACAATATATTTTAGATAAAGTATACTTTATCTAAAATATCGGTCCTATTCAATTGTGAAATTGAGTTTTCGAACTTCGACCACCTATCACATATGTATCTCTCACCTAATAACCACTCAAATTTAGAAATGGTTATATTGCTTTGGTTTTTGAACACTTCAATCCTCAAATCTGCGAATAACTTAAACCCGGTCGTTATTTTCGGAAACTCACCTTCGAAATTTATTTTGTAAAACTGAACGAAATCATTTTCTTCAACGTTAAAAGAAAAGTTGAAAATTGCCTTGTCTTTGAAATGGGAACAAAATCGAGAAAAAGTAAGAATCTGATTTTGTGTGTCCCAGTCGGTAAAAATATTATCATGATGAAAAACTAAATTTTACTCATTTTTGATCAGTTCTTTTGGAGTAATTGTAGAAGACATATAACTTAGTTGATTTGGAAAAATTGAAGGGAATGCGTCATCTGTTAATTTAGGAATTTTTCTCGGGATACTAATAAATGATCCATCTGAAGTCGGTAGAGAATTTTCTTTTACAATATATGCATCTACAAAATGTCTTATGCATACTACAGAATTATTCTTAATTTTGAAACTTTTTTCCCTATGGATTGCATTGAGCCATTTTCGTCGTCTTGAAGGATCTTTTGGTAATCTAAATACCGAAACATTTTCGTGTGTGGATTTATAATTACTATTACAACCAGGAACTGCACAAGTACGAGTCATGATGAACGCAAATCGAAGAATTCCAAATGTGTAACTAACCTTATTCTGATTATACCTTAGATATCCAAATTCCAAATATGAAACTCGTGAACACTCAACTCAATTAACATTTATTTGGTAAAACAAACACTTTTTATATTCACTTGAAGCACTAAAACAATCGAACAAACTGAAAATACATATACCGAACTCGAACGTTTCAACACCGACACGCTTGAAAACCGATAGCCCAAAACATAAACAAATGGCCAGGAACTGACACTCCGCATATCATAACCCTCCCTTGTAGAATCAGCAACGTCGCATTGTCGACGAGTCTTCTGGCCTGTTAGATATAGGAGGCTATGGCTAAACAATGCATAGCCGAGGCAATTTCATTCCATTGAGTGGATTCTTACATGACGTAAGAATCCACTGTGATGGCGTAAGAATCCTCTGTGATGGCCGCAGACTATCTATTTTCGACCAAACAGTAAATGTATATATTTCATACCAAAAAGTGGACCAGTTTTATTTTTGTTGCTTTTTTTTACAGTCGGATTAATATTCTTGGAAATATTGGGAATATTATATTTTTTTCCTGGAGCTGAACAGCCTTGGGTTGCCGGATTGGTGACCGTTCTGGCTGTAAATTTGAACGAGCGTGCCAAAGCTCTTGGCAACAGTGCTTTTCCAACTGGTTCATACTACATTTCATCCGGCTATATTACATGAGTGTTAGGCGTGAATAGACAATAGAACATGATCGCAAAAGTTCGTAACTCACGTTTGTCGAATTTTGAATATAATATAGCGAATCTCTAATAATCATCAATGTGAGCTGGTTATCTACGATGCTACACATCAGTGAAATGTGTTGATCATGAACTGAACGGGTGCGCTAAGGCTCCGGACCTCATGTATGCGCTTTTATTATGTTCTTCCGCTTTGTCAATTCATAAAATTATAAATAATTCTTTCAATTATATATTTTATACATAACGTTATTGAATGATATACCTATAAATCGTGAAGTATTTTGCGAGAACTGAGTCCCTCGTATTTTTGCGAGCATGTTCCAGGGAACAGCGTGCTATTATTTTGCCCAAATATGTGTAATTCTAGAATTTTTTGCCGAAAGTAGTATCAAACGATCAGGTTCGACTGATGAATAATCCGAGGATAAATTCGATTATCTGTTGTCACGATAACTTTCAAACGGAAAGAGATAGCGACTTGAAATTTTCAGGATAGGTTGCGCATGCGCTTGTGACACTATACAACCTTGGACGGAGTTCACATGGTCAATCTGGTATGAGTCTAGTATCAGTCTCGCATCACAGCAATCATGGATTGTATTCAGATTGACGGGAAATTGCTTCTATATGCGTAGACAGATGGACTGATGATCCGGATTGATGGTAATACTGATGTTAGATTGATGCGAGAATGATATCAGACTGACCGTGTAACCTCTGTCATACAGACATACCTGTGAAATGCCGACGTACTAATTTTTGCGAAATTTCGTGTGGATCGTATAACTAGAAAATAAATTAAAACAAAATTTTTCTTCAGCAGTTTTATATTTCATAAACTATTTATCAGATTCCGCTGAAAATCTGTACAAACATTCAACCCAAGTTTTATTTCCCCAATATTTTCGAAAATATAAATCCGATCGATTTGAGATCTAGAACTCGGTTGAAAAAATTTGTTCAAGCCCTGTGGACAGGAGCTTTTTGGCGCTCTTGTTCAAACAGACAAATTATATCTCCGAAAGTATTGGTTTCTCAGAGTTGGAATTATAGCAATGGATTCCTATGATAGAACTGCATCATGAAAGAAATTTAAAAAAAGTGTCGTTTAAGAAAAATGCTTCATAAGTTATCTTCAAAAAAAAGGGGGAAAGCCTGTGGACGGGAGCTTTGGCGCGCTTTCCAAATCTATAGGCAGAGCTGTCACCCAACCTGGTACTGAACTCGCCCTAAGCTGCTTAGCTCCAAAAAAAAAATATTTCCAAGAATTTAAATCCGACAGTAAAAAAAACGTCCAAAAAAAACTGGTACACTTTTTGGCCGAGAATAGTATCAAACGATTAGTTTCAACTCACATACATACATACATTCACTATTGGTTCGTAAATGAACAGTGCTGTGTTCGTGGTGGCTTATGGTTGAAATACATAAATTAACTGTTGGGTTGAAAACAAACAGTACTTTGTAGCTTTGTCTGTGGTGGCGTAAGAACACAAATCAGTTCAATTGTGCCATGAGTTAAACAATAGTGTATTCCAAGGGTACTTTCTATGAAAAAAATCAGCTCAGCCGTAAAGTTAGGCCATGATTCACTATGAGTTGATGATTCACAAAAAACATTCTGTATAGCAGTAATTTTCACATCTACTAATATACGAAAATACTCTCGTTTCACGTAATTTTATGAATATAAATAACCTTGACCAGAAGTAGTACTATCTTATCGGCTGTGACACAGTCAATATTGACGTTGACATAAAGACCGAAATATTACTATATAGGAGAATTAATTATTTCATAGTAAAATGTGAGCCTTATAATAATAATAATAATAATAATACATTTATTCTCAACAGGTTTACACCCAATTATAGAGAAAAATTAACAAGTGAGGAAAACTCAAAATAATCATATGCACCATGGACTCTTATGCTAGCATTGAAGGAAACCACAAATAATGTCAGATTGCTTCTGACAATCGAACAATGCTGCCTAACAAATAACAACGAAACAACATCATCGAAGAAACAACTATATATCGTAACCTTTCGGAGTCTATATCAGACTCCTTCATCAGACGCTTAAAGAAAACCAGTTAATGATGAATATACTTCCCACAGTATCCTTTAATGATTACCCTGTGAATCATTCAGCTCAATATTCTGGTATGACATAATACCAGGACTTTTTCGTTTGCACATAAGCCCAGAAGCTATTCGGGTCTTCGCGAATTCTAGCCTCTATGCACTGCATATATGTTGAATAAGAACTACCTACATATATCACTTCCGATTTTACCACGTAGAGTTTTGAATTGAAGGTAATCATAATCACGCTTATATTTCCTATATAACTTATGGTAACGATCCTTCAGTCGTATGTTACATATTATATCATGTGTATACCAAGGAGGATAACGCCGACCCCCAGATGTACCATAATGTACATACAATTTTGTCAAGTGGCTGACAAAAAATGTTATCTGTTAGTAGAGGTTTCAGTGTATTTATAATATCTCATTACCTGTTCCTTTCCTAGATATTCTGAGAATGGCTTCATGGTTGTTTTTGTCACTACAAGGTTGAGGGGTGTGAGATTTGTGATAAGTGCCCTGGTAGGACAGGTTCCCATAGCTCTAGTAACACACACAGGCAAGCCTTTGTAGTTCGTACAGGGTTTTCCTCGTACTAATTCTGACTTATTTTTTATACCAGACAGTATCTTTGGGTGGCACTCCCAAGTCTTACTGGCTAAAATTCTACACTCTATCAAAACCATTATTGCTTTACTAGCAGTGATTTCAACATTCTCTCATTCTACAGAAGTTTACTATCTAGTGCTAGTGTTACTCTTAGTTATTTAACTTCAGACTTCCATTATATAATATATCCAATATAACATATCTCACAGCTGGAAGTTCCGCCTTCCGAGTAAATGAAATTACTTTATCATTAGGTACTTTGGAAGGATATTCATTATTAAATGGTTCTTTTCTGGATTTTCTTTCTCAACTTCCTTCTGCAAAATAAGAAATTCACAGTGTTTAGCATAAGAAAGATGTTTTTGGATATCTAAACATTTTAAAATTTTTGTTTGTAACTTGTGAAACTGGTTCCTGATAATATATCCTGAATCTTATCAACATTTTCACCAACCTTTATTATTCTTAATTCTTATAATGTTCTCGTTTATCTGCCATATGTCATGTGAGACAATGACATTACTGGAACATGGAGAGATATGAATTATGAATGACATCACAAAACGATAAGAATAAAGGTAGAAACAGACTATGCCCACGTACGCCACGTACGCGACGCAACGTGGGAAAGCTAGCGTGCACACTTGACACACGTACGCAACGCATACTGACATCAGTCGTTTTCATTTGTCAGTAGTACGATGTTTTCTGATTCAGATAGTGCATTTGAGGAAGATTCATTGAGTTTGTTGTTTGTACATGAATATGTCCGTGCCTCAAGAAAAAAAAAGAATTAAGAAGAGAAGATGTTGGATACACAATATAAATAAAGACAGAGAGAAAAATGGAGAATATCATACATTGATGCGGAGACTAGAATCTGACGAAGACCGATTTTTTATGTACTTCCGCATGTCTAAAGTACAGTTTGAGGAGATTCATGGTATGATCGAATCCGATATACAAAAAGAAAATACACATCTTCGGAAGCCGATAAGTACCAGAGAAAGAGTAGCAGTTTGTCTAAGGTAAGTATAAATTATCATTTTGCGCGTATGTTCTGGGAACATCGCGTTATGGTTTTGCCCAAATGGTGTTAATATATCTGATGCGTACTAGGAGCTTGGTTATCACTTCGTGAATATTCAGAAATGGCTCACCCATTTGTAAAATTCTTAGGTTGGCCGTCTTTGGGCCTCCGCAAACTATATGTTCGGCAGTTTACTTTTTCGATCCACAGAGCCTGCATGTTTCGTCTGCTCATGAAATATATTATAAACAATAAATATTGAAATTGTTTAGGATAATTTTATTCTAAATGTATATTTTCATAATAAAGTTGAATATTTTTTACAAGATTAGTATCATCGGAAATTTGAGTCTTAGGCATTTCAACTAAATATGATGGGGAAGAATATGATGTGTAGGCTTGTGAAAAACTTCCAGAAGAAGAATTTATAATTCTTGGTTTTGGCTGATTATCTGATCCTCAATAGTAACTGGTGCTCTCAAGATATTTTGTTGCAACTCTGCTTGTTTGAGCTCTGCTTCACTTACAGCTTTAAGCAAATTCATTTTAATTGGAATTTGATCCTGCTTTGAGAGCTTCTTTGCCGTTTTACTCATACTTAAAAAGAATGTGTCTAAATCATCCATTTCCTGTTTTTTACTTCTTCTTGCGTGCGAGTTTTTCATAATTTCCACCAAATCGGCCAAGTTATTGTCCCTACTAGAACTGGCCTTTCTTTTGCTTGATGGATTGGATGTGGGAGTGTTGGTGTGGGATGGAGTGCTATCAGAAGAAAATAAATGAATTTCTTCAAGGGGAACGCTCTCTGGAGAAGGAAGAGGGGAATTTGCATTAGATACAGCAGCATCCAGGTTTCCGGTAGTATGACGGCCTTCTAAATATGGCTTCAAAAATGACATCTGTTCCTCAAACCGCCAAGGCGCAATAATTTTCCCAGCTTGTCCACTTTTTTTCTTGCGTCGTTTCATAGCATTGTTGAAGCAATTTCGCAACTTACCCCAATTTTCTCTACACATTTCAACTGCAACAATAATAATAAAAATTCTTATAAAGTCAGTAGCTTTTGCGCACATGTACCATTGTCTATTCGAGCCTCATACATAGTCGATAATGCTGAAATTATAGTGACTGTAGGCCTAAGTTTTGGTTCGTAGTAGGGACAGTAGGTACCGAATGGGTTCCAAATAGTGGGACAAACGCAGCGTATGAAAGGTTTCACCCAGGTCCAATTACAATAAACGACTGTGTGACTACTTTGAACGGTTCTTGGACCGTCTCAATTGCAAACCAAAAGAAGCCCTATATTCCCATGTGGGAATATTCACTGTGTTATTTACTATTCACACAGCATCATCTAGCCCTAAACATACCTAATTTTTAAAAATTTGTATTATTTATTTTACAGATTCCTAGCTACGGGTAATTCATTTCGGAGCATTGGATTCAGTTATCGCATGGGTTTTTCTACTATACGTATAATTGTGCAGGAGGTTTGTGAAGCGATTTGGAAACATCTTGGACCTATCGTGATGCCGCAACCCACAGCGGAAATGTGGAAACGAATAGCAAATGATTTCACCCGCTTTTGGAATTTTCCAAACTGCATAGGAGCTCTAGATGGTAAACACGTGAACATAAAGTGTCCAATTAAAGGCGGCTCAGATTATTGGAACTACAAAGGTCAAAATTCCATAGTTCTTCTTGCTTTGGTAGATGCCCATTACAAATTTGTAGTGATAGACGTGGGCTCCTACGGAAGAAATAGTGACGGGGGAATTTTCGAAAAATCAACACTGGGTAAACTATTGGATCATTAGAAATTGAACATACCAGAAGATCGACCTCTAATGCCAGGATCAGAACCATTGCCGTATATTATAGTCGGCGATGAAGCATTTCCCCTTAAACAATATTTACTGAGACCTTACAGCAAAAATGCTTTGCTCAATAATGAATCGAATAAAATTTTCAATTATCGATTGTCTAGGGCCAGAAGAATCGTGGAAAACGCATTTGGGATATTGAGAGCAAGGTGGCGGGTATTTCAAGGGCCTGTTCAGGTACAACCAGAAATGGTGGACAAAATAGTTCTAGCAGCATGCTGCCTCCATAACTATTTGGGCACCACTTTTGAGCTGCAGGATGAAAGAGGAACAGAACCTACACCACAACAATCATTAAATACATTGGATGGTCTTAGAAGGAATCACACGAAATATGCATATAATATCAGAGAAAAATTCAAACAATATTTCATCTCAAGCGAGGGTTCAGTGCCATGGCAAAATCCACCCAACGAAAATGATTAGTTCATGGATTATTTCTACTATAAAAATAAAATGTATTAATAAATTAATGAAATGTTTTTTATTAACATTATGTGTATGACTTATGAAACATCAACTAGTACATAAGAAGCAAGTATGTACCTAATGACTTTAGAGAGACTACAACTCTGACTACAAATAAATACTCATGTCATTTCGAGTTAAAGGACAACAGGCTAAATTCGCATCATTTATTTTGGTGATTTGCTAAAAAAGTAATGATAGCATTTTGATAAACTTTTACCAATCATTAATATCATAAATAAATAAGCAAACAAAAAAGGAATATGAAAATCCAATAGGTAATTGAGAAATACGTGCAAAAATATCATACACAAGTATAGGTACCACCTACCTACGTTATGAAATTGTAATACAATCATATTTATATAGAAGGACTATTAGATCTATATAAATATATACTGGTCGTATTTTTACCTCCTTTTTTTAAAGTAAATTATACAGAAATACCCCACATATTCATTTATTCAGTATTAAACGTACCTATACTGTGTATAAATACTTACATAACCTACCCAATTCGAATTCATACAGTACAAATTTAGTAGCATGTAGGTACTTGCTACAGAAATACCCACACATATTCAATTATTCAGTATAAAACGTGCCTATATTGTACCTAGCCAATTCTTACAGTACAAATATGTTTTAGAAAATTATAGTAACAGGTAGGTACTTGCCAGGTTTGCCAATTTTCTGGGCTATTTCTTCCCATGCTGCATTTCTCAATGTAGCATCGCGATATTCCGCGGATTTAATATTGTAAATTACCTCGTAATTCTTAATTAAATCGATGAATTGTTCATCTGCCATCTTTTCAAAATAACTGACGTGTTTCGAATGAATGCATATTTCTATAGAAACACACTAATCTACGCCACCTTGGCATCTACAATCCCCTACACCTTCCCCCGTCGATCTGGATCGGCGGATATCGCGTGTCGTGGGCCGCGTGGGATAGCGTTGCGTATGATAGCGTCGGTATAGTGTGTTTCTTGGCAAATACATTCATGGGTCCAGATTTCGCGTTGCGTCGCGTACGTGGCGTACGTGGGCATAGTCTGTTTCTACCTTAATGATATATGCAATAATATTTAAATCCTTATTTCAAAAATCGAACATTGTTGACAATTTGTTTGGTTGACTGTAAATCAGTGGACCAGTATGCTCCGATCTTTAGAATATTTAGAAATCTCGTCAATATCTTCACCAATATAGATCCGATCTAGCTCAAATTGAGAACTTAGCTGTATAATAAGGTCTTGAAGGCTCTCGTAAAATTTCAACGATATCTGACGGATAGTTTCTGAGATACAGATTTTTTTTTAAATATTTTCTTTCAATTTTTGCAGCCTTACGATCCTAACAAAATTTTGCGTAAGTCTTCGTGTCAGTATTTTTCAACTAATTATCGTGCTTCGATTCGAACAGATTAGTATTTTTCGAATTTCAAATGGCTATAACTCTGAAACCATTCTATGGATTTTGCCCGTTAACGAACTTAGCAGGCAAATTTGGACTACAAACCTACCCTGAAATTTTCAACTCTCTAGCTCATTGTGTTCAAGCGTAATTGTGCTGACTGCCGGCCGGACGGCCGACCGGTCAGAATCAATTTTGACATCGGATTCTTGATGAGGAAGTCGAAACCAATCGTTTAAGACCATTCTCGGCCAAATATTCGAAAATTACAGACATTTGGACGAATTGATAGGCACTCTGTTCATAAAACAGCGCGCCAAAAAAGAGCAATCTACAATGCTTCAAAAATTGTCATCAAATTTATTTATCAAGATTAAATGACCAATCTGCAATGATTCAACCTCGTGGAATGGGTTGTTGCAACTTACAATCGGCGCATAGTTTTCACAACTCGAAATACCAGAGGAAAGTATCTTCGAAATGTCTAGAGCAAGGCTGGAGACCATCATAGCAGATTGTCCATTTATTCCTGATATTTGAGTAGGTAGTGGATTACGAACAAATTATTTTATTAGTTCAAAATATATTAATAAAATACTATCCTCTTTTCATAATTTGAAATTTGATAGTTCATACCACTAACACATTCTTTTCTGTATTATGAACCTTAACTCAAGAAAAAATGATTGATACACAAATGTAGATCCATATTCCAGTATTTTTTTGCTAGCAACATTATGAAAATACTGTATATAGGAACATGTCACACTACTTAAGGAAGTAAAAGGTAATATTAACCTCAGTGGTCAACGAAGAGTAATTTCTTTTGATGATTCCATTATGATCTTCTTTCCTATTGCCTGTTACCTCCATAAACTACATCAGAACAGTCTTGTATATATTCACAAATTCAAGAATCGAATACTGGCTTTCCTAGAGAAAATATTATCAAACTATGAATTGATAATCTCTAATAGCTAGAAAAGACATTTATGAATAGTGAACACAGACAGATTCTGTGTTCACATTCTGTGAATACATAGAATTTACGATGTATTATTGAAACTTTGAAACATCATATCTCCGAAAGTATTTGATTGTTAGAGTTGAAAATGATAACAATGGATATTTATGATGAAACTGCATCTTTAAAAATTTGAATTCAAAAGCTTTAATGTAAAAAACAATATTTTTTTTCGTTACTCCGAAACTATAAGACCGATTTTGCCCAATAACGAACTTAACCGAGATATTTATGCCTCAAACCTACTCTGAAAATTTCAATTGTCTAGCTTATTCCGTTCGGGAGTTATCGTGTTAACGGTCGGCCTGACAGAATCGATTTCGACCACGGATTCTTGATCAGTTAGTCAAACCAAATCGTTCAAGACCATTTTCAGCCAAAAATTCGAAAATTACAGACATTTGGGCAAATTGATAAGCACTCTGTTCCGAGGAACAAGAGCGCCAAAAAGACGGCTTGAAGGTTCATGTAGAATTTCGCGAGGGAGTGTGAGGCGTGAATAGACAGATCAACATGCGCGCAAAAGCTTCTAACTTTACGTCAGTGCTTTATAAAACGAATTTCCAGATCGACTATCCCTTTTTTCATAAATATTACAAAGGGACTCGCCCAACTTGTCAAGATATTTCAATAACAGCCGAACAGAGATTTGAATCTCTTTTCACAGGAATGCCAAATTTATGTGACATTCTAGAAACTCTTTAGAATGAGGAATCGTAGAGAAGAACTACAATTTGACAGCGTCTTATTCCTCCAATGTTCTGGATTCGGGCATAAAGTTTATTCAGACGAATGCGTGTTAGCGTTACAGCCGCCACTTATTATTTGAGCCTCTCGTGTTTTCAGAGTTTGCCTATTTACATTATGATATATTTCAGATAAGGGATGACTGAAATTTTTCCGAGATACCTTTGCATTAAATACCTCGCGTACCTCGAAAAGTTGAACTTCTCTCTTGAAATAGTTCTCAACTTTCAAAGGTTTCGACTCCAGACTGTCAGAACCGAATTACCTCCCACTCACCATCCTTCGGAGAGTCTGGTGCGAGGAGAAAATTTAATTTCAACTTAACTAAAAGCCATTGGAGACTCAGGTATTTCTTCCTTTCCATTCCACCTCTTGCATTCCACCTAATTGGAACTAGAGATGTCGATTCGAATCGAGAAATTATCAATCTTCCTTTGCACTAATTAATGATATTGAATGAACTGAGATGTCCAATTTCATGATTCGATTTGATATTGCTATGAAAGACTTGGCGCAAGTGCTATGGTGGCGATAGCGCTAAAAATTAATTCATATTCATTCATATCTTGCAGATATTTGCTTAGATTCGGTATCATTTTAGTGTTGAAAATTCTTATAATGCAATGATGTTGAGTAAGAAGCTTTTGAGCGCACGTTCTTTTCGTAAAGAAAAATTTATATTTTTATCTAAGTATTGGTATGACCCTCACCAAATTTTTGCAAAAATTTTCGCGTCGGCATTCTACAACTTATTAGAAAGTTAGCAAGAGTAAGTCAGAAGTAACATTAACGTTTCAGATGGGTATAACTGCAGAAAAATTTGGCCGATTATGCCCATTAATGAACTTAACCTTCACATTTGGATGCGCAACCTACTCTGAAAATTGCAAGTCGGTATCTCTTTCCGTTCGAAAGTTGGCAACGGCCGGTCAGTCTGCCGGCGTTTGGGCAAAATGATAGCACGCTGTTCCCTAGAATATGCGCGCAAAATGATACCTTCTGCTTTCAGCCACGAGGTACTGCCCATGGTACAAAATATCTCACGAAGATTCGATTATAATCTGAGTAAATGAGAATTATTGTGAGAAGAACTTCTGGTAAATACAATTTTCAACTTGTCTTATTTTCGAAATATATAGAAACGTGAAAGGTGTGCAAGATACGAGTATTGAATTTTTAGCACTTAATTGAATATATTCATTTCATGATTTATCTATATTTTCTTATGATATGCAGGGTGTTTCTAAATAAGTGCAATAGATTTTTAGGGTTTTGATGTTTCAGCAGCAAAAGAAATTGAGAGTCACTTTTTGATAGTGACCGACCGAAAGTTCGGTTTCGGTTTCGGTTTCGGCCAGTTTCGGCCAAGAAATCTAGTTTCGGCCTTAGTTTCGGTTTCGGCCAAAAATGGCCGAAACTTTCGGCCGGGCCGAAACTTGACTGTTCGTGAATTATCCTGGTCCTTTGGCCAGGAGTTCAAAGTAGGTATACATAATTGTCGTACAAGTTATTATAATCTATCTTTGTTAAGACTGATAATTCATGAAAATTCACTTTAATGATTATTATATAGATTACATAGGGTGATTCCAAATAAGACGTGAAACTTGGAGGAGAAGCGAGTATGTCTCATTAGCTGTTGTTTAATCCATATTTATTAATAACCGAAAATCAACAGTTTTTGGAGTTCGCGTGATTTTTAAAAGATTTCTGAACTTAGTTCATATTTCGACAATTTTTTCTACGTTGACCAAATTTGATGATAATTTTGGTTTATTTTCATCAGAAAAGGATATGATATGTACGAAAAAAACCAAACTATGCTGTATAAGAGGTTGAAAAAGAATTTGTATGATTTGAAATGTGGTACCTATATGAATAAATGAAAAATCAATTTCTAATATCAATTTGTCTGCAACTTTCGAATTTCACAATTCTGTATGCCAAAATTATTTTAAAAACTTGCCAAATTCCTTCTTCATTCTATAAAAGATTTCGTTAGATTGCATAACTAGTTTCGTTTCAGCAGATTTTTTATAAGCAACCTTTTGAATGTCCGGCATATAAAATAGGGCATGTGTATCAAAAGACAGCGTGAGTAAATTTCAGGTGGAAAATAACAACTGAAGATATCAGAAAGACGGCATGTGCTTGCCTTAAGTAATCATTAAAGGATACTGTGGGAGGTATACTCATTATTGAAAGGTTTTTTTCTGGGTTTTTTCTCCCAAACTCTGAAACATATCTATAAAATAAAAATTAATTATTTTGTGACTTGCTTCTGCGTAAGAAAGACAATATATTTGTCAGAAGCAATCAATTGAACAATATTGCCTAACAAACAACAACGAAACAACATCAACGAAGAAACAACTATATCGTAACGTTTCGGAGTCTATATCAGACTCCTTCGTCAGACGCTTAATGAAAATCTTTAGAATTATTTTGTTGATAGTTATTGTGAAATTCAAGAATTGTCACAATAATTCAAGAATTTCACAATAACTATCAACAAAAAAATTCTAAAGATTTTCATTAAGCCTCTGACGAAGGAGTCTGATATAGACTCCGAAACGTTACGATATAGTTGTTTCTTCGTTGATGTTGTTTCGTTGTTGTTTGTTAGGCAACATTGTTCAATTGATTGCTTCTGACAAATATATTGTCTTTCTTACGCAGAAGCAAATCACAAAATAATTAATTTTTATTTTATAGATATTTGGGAGAGAAAACCCAGAAAAAAACCTTTCAATAATGTGCTTGCCTATATGGAATGGTGGAACATAATTTATGAATACATTTTCTAATGAAATTTCGAGCTCATTTGCAAAAAATAATAATATATAATTCGTTATTTTTCTCTATTTGCTTCTTACATCCCCTTTCAAATCATACTAATTCTTTTTCACCAGAACCAGAACTCAAATATCTCGGAAACTGTTGATTGTTGGTCATCAATAAAAATGGCTCAAACCACAGTAAATTATCCATACTAACACCTCCTCCAAGGTTGAGGTGTCTGATTTGGAATTACCCTGTATACTACTACTAATTATTTTTATAACTTGGTAATACCAAAATAATGAATAAGGATATCAAAAAAGTTGTCTTTTTATTTTATTTAACACTGCTTAACTATTTTTATGTATATGCAAATAAAATTGTAAAAAATACAGTAGATTTCAGTATGAAATAAAAAGTTTCGGTTTCGGTTTCGGTTTCGGTTTCGGCCGAAACTGAGACCCTGGCCGAAAGTTCGGTTTCGGTTTCGGTTTCGGCTGAAAAACCAGTTTCGGTCGGACACTACTTTTTGACAGTTATTGTAATTCCAAAATGTTATCACAAAGGATGAAAAAGTCAAGCCTTACAATATTCAGCATCAGAACCTTTTGGTACTCATTCTGCAAAATAAAAAATTAATGCGCAACTTTTTTTTATCGTGATTTTTCTCCATAAATTGTTAGTTCAATTACAAGAAAATAACATATTACAGACTTTTTGCGCGTATGTTCTGGGGAATATCGCGTTATCATTTTGCCCAAATGTCTGTAATTTTTTAATATTTCGCCGAAAATGGTCTCAAACGATTGGGTTCGACTCCCTGATCAAGAATTCGAGGTCAAATTTAATTCTGTCCGGCCGGCCGGCCGTCCGTTGCCACGATAACTTCAGAACGGAAAGAGATTGCGACTTGAAATTTTCACGGTAGGTGGCGCATCCCAATGCGACGGACAAGTTCGTTAATGGGCATAATCGGCCCAACGGTTTCCTAGTAATAATTTTGTTTTTAACAAATACAAGTCCGAATGAATTGAAACTTGGTGAGTAGTTGTAGAATGCAAAACTAAGTACGCATCTGAAATTTTGTGTGAATCGGATCATTAGAAAATTTTAAAAAAATTATCAAAAAATATTATTTATGTCACCATGACCTGAGAACGGAAAGAGATAGCCACTTGAAATTTCCGAATAAGGTTGTGCATCTGAATGGGATATTTGAGTTTGTTTATAGGTATTATCGGCTAAACGGGTTTGGAGTTATACCCATCTGAAATTTGGTTGTTATTTCCTCAATAACTCGAAAAATATAGAACCGATCCAATGCAAACATGGTTCTCAGTTGAAGAATGCCAACACAAAATTTCATGAGGATCGCATAATTCGAAAAATTTTCAAAAATCATTGAAAAAAAATCTATATATCAGAAACTGTTCCTCCGTCATCGCTGAAAGAGCTGCGAGAGCCTCCAAAACCTAACTCTACAGCCATGTTTGAACACGATCGGATCTATATTGTTGGAGATCCGAGCAGCCTTGTGTGAGTTCAGTAGCTGGATGAGTGACCGTTGGCTTGATAACTTTCGAGCGAAAGGAGATATAGGGACTGTCAATTTTCAGGGTAGGTTGCATATCCCAATGGGAGAGATAAGTTCGTTTTTGGGCATAATCGGTGTATCGGTTTCGGAGTTATACCCACCTGGAATATTATTTCCTCGATAACTCAAAAAATATAGACTCGATCGAATTGAAGCTTGGTAACTAGTTGTAGAATATCGACATAAAGGAGTGTGTAAATTTTTGTGAGAACAGCCAGACAATTTTTCAAAATTATGAAAAAAAATTGGTTCAAGCACTGACGTGAAGTCAGGAGCTTTTGCGCGTATGTTCCATTGTCCATTCTTCTGTATTGGACACTCTTAATCGAATTTACCTTGGTAAATTATATTGTCCATTCTCCTGTATTGGGTACAGGATTATACAGGAGAATGGACAATATAATTTACCATGGTAAATTCGATTAATAGTGTCCAATACAGGGTATGGACAATAGAACATACGCGCAGAAACTTCTGATTTCACGTCAGTGCTTGTTTCACATTCAATCCGGGACGATATAATTTACCATGGTAAATTCGATTAAGAGTGTCCAATACAGGGTATGGACAATAGAACATACGCGCAGAAACTTCTGATTTCACGTCAGTGCTTGTTTCACATTCAATCCGGGACGATATAATTTGTTGAAAATGATAAGTAGGCCACTGCCAAATGTAGTCATATTAACTGAAATCAAATAAGTTTGTGTAAAATAAAGTATAAATGACGAATATTTTTGTTTTCGATGTTAAATTAAATCAAAATGTTGCCCCTAATTTCATAGGACAGTAACTTGCAGGGGATGGGGCTTATAACAAGCAAGTTGCAAAAGCACTGTGGCCAGGTGCTTTGGCGCGCCGTTCAAGTTTATAGCCAGAGCGGTCACCCATCCAGGTATTGAACTCGCCCAAAGCTGCTTAGACCCAAGAAAAAAAAAATTCCTAATAGTAATAATTGAGTTTGGCGCTTGAGGACTGGGCTAAATTACCGAATCTTTTTAAAAAAGTCGACTTTCCGATCCGTATTTGGATCTTTTTCAGGACTGTAAAAAATTTTGATCATCATAACAACTACATTTGAACTATGATGCATGCAATAAACTCTCGTATAAAACGAATTCACAATAAGACTAACCCTTACACAAACTGAAGCAACAAAAATATTCTCAGTTAACATTAATATATTTCTCTTAAATAAAAGCAGCCAGATCAAACAAACAGAAAAAACCCAGAAGTTACGCGATCTTAATCGAAATTTACCTTTTCAATCAGATTCATCAGGAACTGAATTATGTCTGTGACATCCATTGGTCGTTTTTTTCCTAAAACTGTTGCACTTTTCTATAAAATAAGCACCGAAGAACAGGAGTAAACAATAGTCAGGTGATGTCTCCCTTATAAAATTCAATTGAATCTGGGGCCGCGAACGATTGGAACATATTGGGATGTTTATAGATATCATGTTTTTTTTTTCTGAATTCGGCTGAATACTCGACAAGTGGATCCTATGGGTCAAACAGATCATTTAATTCTAATTTCTGTTAATAAATTGCTATATACCACACTCAATGATTCTACATCAGTTCTTAAATTGACCGTATCATGTATTGCAATACGAATCATTTCACCAATGCAACGTTTGAAATAATTATTTTCTCAGCTTAAGATCTTTACATTTTCGAAATCATAGTCATGATTACTATCGAAATGGTGGGTGGCCAAGGCTGTTTTTTCATTTTTAGTTCGATTAATTTATCTGCAATAATAAAAATGCTGGTAAATTATTTCCTTCACATATTGTTTTGTCATACCCACGTATACACGACGACATTCTTTACATTGTATGGAATAAATTAGGTTCGATTTTAATGAATTAGAGGTTTTGGATCTTTAAGTTTACTGAATAAACTTTCCACAGTTTTTAGTGGATAAAAGGCAAGCTGACAGGTATTTTATTTTTGATTAAGTTATTCAGCTTCATGGAGGCTCCGAAATGTATGGAAATCTTTAATAAATTCTCCCTTCTTTCCTTCCGTTTCTTCGATGAATATTAATAATCCACTTCAAGTTTGTAAACTGTTGATACTCTGTTGACTAGTTGATTAGGATAGTTGTTGTTCCTTAATAAAGCTCTTATTTTTTATTATCTTTATGTTATATATGATCAACCAGTGTATAATTTTTAAACAAAACATTCTTTATCGTCTTTCCTATAACAATTCGTCGCGATTGAACCATCCTCATTTATAATCAAAGCGACATCCAAAAACGAAATCTCATTGTCAAACTCATGTTTAACAGTGAATGGAATTCTTTCATGGTAACTATTGAAGGTTCCAATAATTCATGCGTTTTTCCTCTAGATATTGTTAGAATAGTATCATCCACATACAGCTTCAAGAAGGGGACCTCAAATGCTAATTTTTCTATGCTATCAGTGATCATCCTATTCATAACAATATTAGCTAGAGTTGGGCTGGCTGGATTACCCATGGCTGTTCCTTCTATTTGTTGATACATAACTACATCAAAAGTGAATTAACTGGACGCAAAAATGAACTCAACTATACGCCGCAATAAAGTTCTTCCAATATCAGTATACGCTGAAATGCAACTCCAACTGGAACTGATTATATCAAGATCAAGTACAATTTCTTTAGGTATGCTGGTGAATAAGGAAGTCACATCCAAGGATATAAGTTCATAGCTATCTGGCAACCAAATCGTACGGATAAACTCTACAAACTGTGTTGAATTACTAATATTGTGTTCAAAGGTGGTAATCCAGGGTACTAAAATCTCATGGACCAAGAATGATAAGTTGTACAGTCTATGCAATTAACTATGGATCTCAAGCTTATGTTTTCTATTTTCTGTGTCTTCCTTAAACCATACATTCTTGGAGGAATTGCAACATGTCATTTCAATCTATTAACCCTGGAAGAATCAACTGCCATATTTTTAGACAACTCATGTGAAGTGGGATCAGTTCTAATAACTTTATATGCTGTTTTGTGGCTTAACAGTCCCCTTATCCCTCATATATAATCGGTTTTATACATTAATACTGTGCTATTGCCTTTATCCGGATGTTCTCTCAAAAATTGTTTAGTGTTTTCAAATTTATGTTCTATAATATTTACTTTGGATGATCTACTACTTCTGTTGTAGTAATTAGTTATGATATTAGTGAAAATAGCGCGCATTTTATTTTTCTCATACAACGATAAGCACATCTGAGCGATGATAAAATATTCAAAATCTTTAACCACAACTGGGTATTGTGAGAGGTTATGGAAACTTCGGACCAGCACAGAGAATTTCACGTTCAAAATCAGGCAATGTTATATCAGTGTAATTATACATAAATTCATGAGATGGAAGCCTCAAACTGGCTTCTTCTTTATATAAGTCATTTAGTTTTTTTATATTCCTTATTTTTACTTGTGAGAAATTTCTATTTGAAGCTGACCTACATTTCACAGAGAAACTAACAAACAATGAATGCGGTAGGTATTATGTTCATAATATGTTTTTCAATAGTTTTTGTTGACTAATGTACTTATTCAGCTTCCAAAGTGTTACTTTTATTTCAAAATTCAGTATTGAAAGTTTAATTCGATTACTCAATCTATCAAATTCTGCATAACATGGATGTTCATCTGCCTTCAAGAGATTTAGGCATCTTATGTTTGCGAGCTACGTGATTTGGAGTCACACATCTAGTTCTACATTGGAGCAGAAATATTCTCCTGTTCCTAATAGATGCAAGTTTTCTGTCATAGTTCATCCAGGATTTCAACAAACACAATGCCGCCCGTATTCGGATTTTACAAAGTTAAAAAAGCCAATATGATTAGATGCCATAACTATATTCTTCGTGTCCTTCAACTGAATAGGAATAATTGAGTTTGCGGCTTGAGGACTGGTCAAAATAAACTAATCTTTTTAGAATAGCCGACGTTTCGATCCGTATCTTTTTCAAGATTGTGAAAAATTTTATCATTATAACAACTACATTTTAACTATGAAACGTGCAATAAACTCTTGTATATAACGAATTCACTATAAGACTAAGCCTTACACAAACTCAAGCAACAAAAATATTCTCAGAAAATATTTCCAAGAATATAATTCCGACTGCAAACACAAGCGTCCAGAAAAACTGGTCCTCTATTTGGCCGAGACTGGTCTCAAACGGTTAGTTTTGACTCAAATACTTACATTCACTTGTTGGTCGAAAATAAACAGTGCTGTGTCTGTGGTGGCGTAAGGAACCAGTCAAATACATACATTAACTGTTGGATCGAAAATGAACAGTGCAGTCAATATTGACGTTGACTATGACAGAGAATAATGCTATCTATATGGGCATGAAGCTAACTAATGCATTGCGGAGGAAAAAATTTGAGCGTTTGCATTCTAAGTGATTATGTGCCGAGTTTTAATTGGATCGGATTTGTATATTTTGAGTTATAGAGGAAATTACAACAAAAATTCAGATGTGTATAACTCCAAAACCATTTGGCGGATTATGCCTATTAACAAAACTCAAGTGCACTTGAGTTTTGTTAATAGGCATAATCCGACAATTAAGGCATAATCCGCCAATAAGAGTATGACATTCCGGCTGTATAAGGCCGGCCTTAGGAAAGGTTGCCCATCTGAAGGCGACATGTCGCGTTCAGATGCGCAACCTACCCTAAAGCCGGCCTTATACAGCCAGAATGTCATACTCTTAATTCATATTATGAATTCAGAAAACACGGAATTGCATTATAATTTAATAGTAGGGCTTCACACGAGACGAGAGTAGGCGAAAGTATAAAAAATCACGTCTCGGTCTCGCCAATTCTCAAAAAAATAAGTCTCGTTCTCGTCTCAGTATCAGTGGTCTCGTCTCATCTCACTTAATTCTAAATAACGATATTAAATATTATATACTATTATATTATTATTTTATTATTATATTATATAATATATAAACGAAATGGTATACTATAATGAATAATTTTGTAAAGCTATATGTATTACGCTCTTATACAAAAATATTTTTACATGTACATATTATTTTTATTTTTAAACACTGATAATTTCAACTTTTAAATTACTCGATGACCAAGAATTCAAACATAATCACGCTTGCATCACATCATCTTTCAATGATGTACGTGTTTTTGCCATGATCATTCCTGCTGTGGAAAATAATCTTTCAATAGGTTCGGATGTAGCCATCAATAAATCATCGGCCATCTTGGAAAGTGTAGGAAGAACTTTTCCATCACATGTTTTAAATAGGCTATCGATTTCGATACATTTTTTAATTGAACAATTTGGTATAGTTTTCAAAGAATACCTTCCCAGAGGGTAGATCATTGAGGGTGTTCTTGGCGTATTCCTCTTAACACTTTTCGAAACATTGAATAGCTTAATTTCTTTACCAGTTTTATTATGCGTAGTTCTACAATAATTGTTCACATCTTCACTACAAGGAGCACAAGAGAATACATTTCTCCAGATGTTCAGATAGAGACGAAATTTTCGAAGCTTTGGGATTTAGGGGCTATAAAAGTTGTCCGTTAAGTATTGAATTCATAATGGCATCCGTTTTTATGATTGTGAATTCTATTTTTTCTTGAAAAATAATCTCAATTATCGCAAGGTCCTTACAAATTAATAATCTTCTAAAAAATCGTGTACCTATTTCTAGAACGATCGATGTATAATATAGACAAAATATATTGGTAGTTCATACAAAACATTTAACGAGACCTAAAACGAGACTCTCTTGTTGCGCTGTATGTGGTCTCGGTATCGCCTATAATATTTTTGACAACGTCTCGTCTCGCTTTTCCGAGATGAGAACGAGACAAGACGAGAAGAATCTCGCTCTCTGGCGAAGCCCAATTTATTAGTCTTCTCACACATACCGAATTTTTCAGAATATTAATTTCTAGATTTTGCAAGCTTCCAAAATTCAGATTATGAATTAAGAATATGAAGTCATAGAGAAAATCCGGCCGTATAAGGACGGCCTAATATATGCAAATCGCTATATCTTTCCGTTCTCAAGTAATCGTGAGATAAATAATATTTTTTTTAAGTTTCTAGTGATAGGATCCTCACAAACTTCTTTGCGTCGGGATTCTACAAATACTTATCAAGTTTCATATTGATCGGATATCTATTTTTCAAGTTATCGAGAAAACAATGTTCCAGATGGTTGTAACTCTGGAACCATTTGGCCGATTATACCCAACAATAAACATAATTTTCCCATTTGGATGCGCAACCTACTCTGAAAATTGCAAGTCGCTATCTCTTTCCTTGAAAGTTATCGTGAATGAGTTACTGAACTCATTTAATGCTTCTCAGATTTCCAACAATATAGATCCCATCGTTCAAATTTTGAACTCGTATTTCAGTGATATTGAACGGATAGTTTCTAAGATATAGATTTTTTTTCAAAGATTTTCATTGATTTTTAAAAAAATTTTCAGTAATACGATCCTCACAAAATTTCATTAAAATTGGCCCTTTGGCATTCGACAACTAATTGATAAATACAAAATTTCAGGTCATCTTTATGTCAGTATTCTACAACTACTCACCAAGTTTAATTTCGATCGGATCTGTATTGGTTGAAACCAAAATCATTTCTCGAAAACCATTGGACCGATTATACCCATTGACGATCTTGTCCGTCGTATTGGGACGTGCCACCTATCCTGAAAATTTCAAGTCGCTATCTCTTTCAATCAAATTTGACCTCGAATTCTTCATCAGGGATTTGAAACCTATCTTTTGAGACCATTTTCGGCAAAGTATTCAATTAATTACAGACAGTTGGGCAACGTGATGTTCCCCAGAACGAGCACACAAAAACTAATCCACGAGCTCAATGGAATTGACACAGCAGTTAAGAAATTTGTTTCAGGAAGCTATGGACATGTCAAGATGTCTTTGGTTCTACACCACCAGTGCATTACTTCCCTATAGGTTTGAATGAGTGTGATAAGTAGAAAATGGCACCAATCAATATTTCAGGAGAACGATCAGATATCTTCTCAAGGAATAGTCCAGAGAGGCATTCCAGTCACAAGGAAAATGTATCTCATGAAATAGGCATGCTTGTGCTACATGCCTTGTTAGATATACTCTCACAGGAATAAGCTTCTGACAAAAATTTTCGAACCCCCCCTGAATATTTATAAAATGAGCATTCCACAAATAAATAGCTAAACTTCCCTAGTCCATACGAATGGAACCTTCTTTATGTCATCACAATCTCGTGCCCCCGAATAATTTCCCAACCTATATGGTATACGAAGATATAAGAAATAAGAACACCTTTTATCTTCTCAGGATTCCCTGGCAACAGAACATATCATAAGCCATACGTTTTACTTGAGTCTTGAAACAGCAATGCATTATACCTATGAGAAAATGCTGTTTACCTTTAAAATGCCCTTATCACAAAATATGATACGTATGAAAATTTTCCTTCAAGTTGTTGGATATCCATATCCCGTTTCAATTCATATATCCAGTGTAAATAAAACATAGTTATGAGTACCCGGAACGTAAGAAAGAAGCAGATGCCGGTCAAGTTTAATTTCGGTTAAAAGAACGTTTTCATGAATTTCATTCAAATTAGTTACACCTTCCAGAAAATATTCGATTAGATCCTTAAGTACCTTGCATCGGAAAAAAATTGTTTTATAATCATGTTTTCCTTCCTCATAGGCACATTTTCTTGACTTAAAGATTATTTCCTCATGCACAGAACAAAGTTCAAACCTTCTCCCCAGCCATTACACCAAAAATAGGAGCCCAAAAATTCAAAAAGTCCAGGGATATAGTCTAAAACCGTTCGTCAAATTTTTACAAAATCAATATACTTTCGTCCAATTGAAATCGTTGACTTCCAGATTGTGGCCTCTAGCTTGTACCCAACAATTATACCGAAAACAATCATAAAACGTTATGCTATGTCAACGCAAGGCAATAGGCATTCGGTGAACGGTAATTCGTGCCAATCTGTAGCGTATACACTACGAAGCATTACACATATACAGAAAAATTACTTCACATTTTGGATCTATGTTGAAACTCTCTAATGAAGAACTCGAGGTCAAATTTGTTTCCGTCCGGCCGTTGCCACGATATCTTGAGAACGGAGAGAGATAGCACCTTGAAATTTTCAGGGTAGGTGTCCCAATATGACGGACAAGTTTGTTAATGGGCATAAGCGGCCCAATGGTTTCCGAGTAATAATTTTGTGTTGAACCAATGCAAATCCGATGAAACTGAAACTTGATGAGTAGTTGTAGAATACAAACTAAAGGACGAAGGTGAAATTTTGTGACAATCGTATTAAATTAAAAAAAAATATTAAATAATATTATTTATGTCACGATAACCTGAGAACGGAAAAAGATAGTGACTTCAAATTTTCAGGTAAGGTTGTGCATCTGAATGTGACATTTGATTTCGCTTATAGGCATAATCGGCAAAACGGTTCTGGAGTTATACCCATCTGAAATTTGGTTGTTATTTCCTCAATAACTCGAAAAATACAGAACTGATCCAATTCAAACGTGACCATTAGTTGTAGAATGCCAACGCAAATATTCTTGCGAAATTTCGTGAGGATCGTGTTAATAGAAAAGCTTTAAAAATTAATTGAAAATCAATTACTATAACTATACTATAAAAATTCTATATGTCAGAAAATATTCGTTCGACATTGCTGAAATTTTCCGAGAGCCTTCAGAACCTAACTCTTCCACCAAGTTTCAAGTTTGGACACGATCGGATCTATATTGTTTGAGATCTGAGCAGCTTTGTGTTAGTTCAGTAGCTGGATGGGTGACTGTTGCCTTGATAAGTTTCGAAAGAAAGAAGATAGGGAATTGAAATTTTCAGAGTAGGTTGCGCATCCGAATGGGAGGGTTAAGTTGATTTTTGAGCATAATCGGTCCAACGGTTTTCTCGATAACTCAAAAAATATAAACTCGATCCAATTGAACCTTGGTAACTAGTTGTAGAATATCGACTTAAAGACGTATTAATTGTTGAATTGAGACCTTTGCTATCGATGATGGAAGTTCGTTAATAGGATGAAGGTCTGGGTATTGATAAAAAAACACTTCTTAAAACAACGCCGACTAGTTTCGGATTTATTGTAAAACCCTCTTCAGGGCTCTAAAATGAATTTCAGATTTCTATATAGTACACATTATTACATTACCAACAAAAATTATGAAAAACGGGGACATTACAATTGTGTATAAATAATATCTAAAGTTGTCTAGACAAAGAAGCAATATCACAATCAACAAAAAGCAGCAATTAATCTATCCTATCAACAGTCAATATTTTTATTTTCAATTTTGACGAACGAATACAACTCTAAGAGGATCTGTGGGAGTTACTTATAGTTTCAACATGGTTTAGATGTCAAAGCATTAAAAGTTGGAAATGAATACACCTTAGACAACATCAAAAGAGAACGATCAGAAAACAACTGGCACATTTATTAAATATTTACAATCTGAAATATGTCATACAGATAACATAATATACAGGTGTTTTAATGTTGATTAACCATTTTGAAATCAGGAACTAAGTCATATATAAAACCTGACAGCTAAATATCTCGAATAAAACATAATTAGTATCTAAATACTCATTATTATTATTAGTATTGTTTGAGTTGATCATTGTATTCGGATGCTCAACCTACCCTGAAAAGTCGATATCTCTTTCCGTTCCAGAATTATCGACGCAACGGCCGACCGACCGGACAGAATTGAATTTGACCTCAAATTCTACATCAGTGAGTCGAACCTAATCGTTTGAGAGACCGGCAAAAATTTCGAAAATTGCAAACATTTAGACGAAATGATAGCACGCTGCTCCCTAGAAGATGCCCGCAAAAATAAATTCAGATTTTGTACCAATCATATTTTGATAATTTCAACATCATATTGAGTATTAAGTCAGAATAAAGATATAAAGAATATCGCTGGATTTTCGCTGTATAGTACCGCATATACATATACCACTCTTACCGCCGTATTCACAAAGCATTCAATCTCCGTTAAGTCCTAACTGAGGTCCTCACTTAAGGATAAATAAGAATTGCTACATCAATTACCGTATATAACGGTGGTGAAATACGCCTGCTTCACGTTAACTGAGGTTGCGAACCTTATTTATCCTTAACTGAGGACCTCAGTTAGGACTCAACGGAGATTGAATGCTTTGTGAATACGGCGGTTAGTATATTATGTGCCAATGATGTTGATGTGATGCAATGTTTACATCCAAACCTGGTTGATATTATTCAGTATCTGACATGCTGGGGCCACACTATCGCGATTCTGCGAATATTCGCGTTTTCGCGACAAGTGTGGCCGCGTACGGATGAAAACTTCGCGATGAAGTCGTAAAAATGTTCGCCTGCAAGTGTGGCCCCAGCAATAGCAATATCGTATCAAGTTTAGCTCAACGAAAACGTGCGAATCTCCATTCTCTCATCTATATCTATACAACACGTGAATGCAGCATGTATTCCTCCGGTATAATGCAACGTAACTTATTACATTTTTCCACCATCATTACCACGACCAGCCTCAACGTACTCAACATGGAAAAAAACGGAACGTACTAATGACTCATTCGAAGACATACTCGTATGCAGATAGCATCTGAGTCCTTGTATGCGGAAACACCACCAGCTCGGCATTTATGCGGACCTTGCGTGCCTCAAACTGATAAGTAATGACATACAGCGGTATGCCCAGACCGGACACTTGAGCCACCGACAATCAATTCATCAGCCGACTTTTGACGGTGCATGTTTGCAGGGTGGCGTGCAAGAACCTCGGTTCTATACGGTAAATAAATACATTTCGCCCTAATAACCATTACTATAGTTGAAGCGGTCGGACCTTTTTCCTTTAGTAATTGCCGAACAAACATCGGAAATGGAAGGTTCGATTGAAGCGTTCCGATATAAATAAATTACCAGTAACGGTTCGAATGTCATTCGATCGATTTTTTTGTTCGAGAGTAGGGGTATTTCGATTAATAAACGATGTTTGTTAAAATATCGCTGTAAGTATACACATCAATTTATTGTATATAGCGACCGTAAAATCAAGGTAAAATTCGTTTTATCCATAAATCCCCTATACATTAACTGTGAAAATAGGATTCGATGAAATTACAATAACAATTATCGATCTGGATTAATAATTTCGTATTTACTCTATTGTTTTGGATATAGCAGAATTGACTGCTGGACTCAACATGTTGTTTATTTTTAAAAGAACATAAATTCCAATACGATCAGTTTCATACTATAGGTATCTACACGCAGTTTCACAATTGAATGCTGTTAAAAATGAGTGATAATTAGTGGATGATTTCAGAAGGAATTATATTCATGTACAAAGATGATCCATTACATTATTCCAGACCATAGACTCCTATCATCAAATTGAACAATTTTTTCAGTTACCATTTTCCCAATTTCGGCTCAGGTAAAAGATACAGGCTGTTGAAATTTCAAAAATACAGCAGTTTTCATTTTGTAGCTAAGAAATGGTTGTCTTGGATGAAATTTCGAGAGTATTCAATCATTTTAGAAAATTAAATTATATTTTTATTCTTCTTATCGTCGGCGACACCGCAAAACCAAGTAACTGCAAGAACCAACATATTCAGAAGTCACTAAAAACTTCAAAATTTTGGATAGATGAATTAGTTTAAATTCAAAATAGTTACAAACCACTTGATATTGATTATCTAAGGGTGTGTTTACTCTTTGAAAATAATTTGCACACCTGTCCTTACAAAGACAATTAAATAATTACCGGCGAAATCTCATTTTTGAATTTTTATCAGTTACTTGGTTTTGCGGTGTCGCCGAAGTTATTCTCCTCAAATGCATCGTTTCCGAGATATTCTTCATTAAATGCTATCAAATCTGGAATTCCAGATATTTCACTACTTCTTTGGATCCGCCCCTCAGCCTTCGGATATTCTAATGAAGCTCTAAACCACGTTGCAGTACCTTTTTGTCGTTCACCATCAATGTCATAGATAATGTATATGCAGGAGTGTATTAGCATATTGTGAAATATTTATATGCTTGTAACTTTTTACCTCAGCTGAATCGGGAAAAATGGCAAATAAAAAATGTATTTTATTCGATAGAAGGAAACTATGGTAATTAATTAATGTACAACTTAAAAACTCACCTTGATGAAAAAAATTAGACCAGAGCTTGGAAATTCATCATATTTTGACAAACAATATCTTCCCAAAAACTAGTCACTGGTTTTTCTGTTAATTGTTGCCCAGATAGTGGCAAATTTCCTGCGCGGAGATGCCCATAAAATACTATATAATGTCACTTTTTCTTCATCAAAGTTTAACTTCTTTCATTGGAAAATATAGGAGGCTCATGCACATAAACTATTCAGTGATGTAGCCTTATGTCTTTTGAGTATTTTGCTTTTTGCGCGTATGTTCTGGGGAACATCGCGTTATCATTTTGCCTAAATATCTGTAATTTTCGAATTTTTCGCCGAAAATGGTCTCAAACGATTGTGTTTGACTCCCTGATGAAGAATTCGAGGTCAAATTTTATGCTGTCCGTCCGGCCTGCCGGCCGGCTATTTCCACGATAACTTGAGAACGGAAAGAGCTAGCCACTTGAAATTTTCAGGATAGGTGGCGCATTCCAATGCGGCGGACAAATTCGTTAATGGGCATAATCGGCTCAATGGTTTCCGAGTAATAATTTTGTTTTCAACCAATATAAATCCAATCGAATTGAAACTTGGTGAATAGTTGTAGACTATAAACCTAAGCACGTTTGTGAAATTTTGTGGAAATCGTTTCACAAGAAAATTTTAAAGAACTTATAAAAAAATATTTTTTATATCACGATAACCTTAGAACGGAAAGAAATAACGACTTGAAATTTGCAGGTTAGGTTGTGCATCTGAATGCTACCTTTGAGTTTGTTTATAAGCAAAATCGGCCAAACGGTTTTGAAGTTATACCCATCAGAAATTTGGTTGTTATTTGCTCAATAACTCGAAAAATACAAAACAGATCCAATTTAAATATGGCTATTAGTTGAATAATATCAACGCGAAAATTCTTGCAAAATTTTGTGAGGATCGTATCACTAGATATTTTTTTAAAAATCATTGAAAATCATCGACAAATTTCTATGGTATCAGCAACTAATCCGGCATGGCTGAAATTTTGCGAGTGCCTTCAGAACCTGACTCCACTACCAAGTTCCAAGTTTGAACACGATCGGATCTATATTCTTGGAGATCTGAGCAGCCTTGTGTGAGTTCAGTATCTGGATGGGTGACCGTTGCCTCGATAACTCCCGAACGAAAGGAGATATGGACTTGCAATTTTCAGGGTAGGTTGCGCATCTGAATGGGAGAGATAAGTTCGCTGTTGGCAATAATCGGCCCAACAGTTTCGAAGTTATGCCCATCTGGAATATTATTTCCTCGATGACTCAAAAAATATAGACTCGATCGTATTGTAGCTTGCTAACTAGTTGTAGAATATCGACATAAAGGCGTGTGTAAAATTTTGTGAGAACCGTGCCCTTAGAAAATCAAAAAAAAATTACGAAAAAAAAATTGGTTTAAGCACTGACGTGAAGTCAGGAGCTTTTGCGCGTATGTTTTATTGTCTATTTTCCTGTATTGCACATTCTTAATCGAATTTACCATGGTGAATTCTATTGTCCGTTCTCCTGTTTTGGACACTCTTAATCGAGAGTGTCTAATACAGAACTTGAACTTGCAAGATTAAATGTTTCCAAGCTCTTGTACGCTTTCAATTCACTCAGAGTGAAAGCACTACACAATGCCTGAATACATAATATGTGGAAATCTCTGATGTGAATTATTTAGGCTTCAAAAAATAAGGATCGATGCTCAATATTGCAATTTTCTCTTCATATTGTTTTTGTTGAATACCATCCAATGGTTCAATGATAGTTCCATTATTACGAAACTTTACTCGTAAAACGAATAAAATCACCAAAACTCCAAATAAATGTTCTTCGGCAATATAAACAAAACGAAAGTTTTTACGTCCAATGCATAGAATAACAAGGTGTCGGCACTCTCAGCTAATTCCTGTTAAAATGTTCGGCTGAAAAACGGACCTAGAATTGTCAAATCACGTACTTTATGTACTACTTCACTTTGTAAAAGATGGTGCCGCTAGAGTCGATTTCGAAGATTCTGACAAGCGAGTAAATGAAAATTGACAAGCGACAAAGTTCACTTTCCACCATTGCTAGTTCGTAAAACCAAATTGAAAGAATATAATGAAGCAGTTTATTGAAAAATCATTTCATTTTGATTAATCAGACATATGTTCGGACATTATATGTAAACCCAATTTGTTTGGAACAGAAATTCCATCTTACCAAAACACAATGTGGTCAAAGAAGGGATTTATCAGTAAAGGAGTTTCATTGGAATATTCTGAATGGAAATGTAAATGAAAAAATCTACGAAATCATTATTTTTTCATGACAAAAGATCACATCCAATGTCCTTAGAATATAAGCATTATTTGATTTATGTATTTCTAACCAAATAGAGGGTGGTGTACTACGTTTCAATCTTCTATTCGATATATATTCGGTAGAAAAATGTTTTGAACAAACAAATGTTCTAATTTTCAATACCCTACTTCTACCACAAGCCAGTTTCCATTCTTGTCGTGCAAGAATATCCTTAAAACAAATAATATTATAGAATAAGAGCGCCAAAAAGAAAGACGCTTCAGGAAAGCTATTCAACTTTGATGAAATCACACAGTGTGGTTGCTTTGAACTTTGTTGTCTCTTAGTCCTTTCATCGTAGACAAATAATATTGTTAGTTGTCAGAACATATCATTTCATTCCTTCTCAATATACAACTGAATTATATAATGAATATAATTATTAATTAATAGAGTTATACCTCAATGTTTCAAGTGTTACAACAGTTTATGTTCATCAACCTCAAGATTATAATAAATCAACAAGTCTGAGCGTTCTCCTATGTTGATGTATTAACAAGGGTGTCAGCGTTATCCAATATTATTAATATTATAATTAATACCTATATTGATACTAGAAATATGCCCCTGATCCGGAAGAATGAACAATTGTTAAAAAAACTATATTCGCATAAAACGATGGATTTTCGAAATGAAAATAGTATTTGCTCAAAATGGTTCAGGATACTCGTTCAGAGAGTTGAGCAAATATTTGGTTTACTTTCGGCGCCGAAAACAAGGAAGTTGAGCAAAATACTCAAAATACTAAATTTCACCAAAGGATACGACTTTCCACAAGAAACTAGAATAATGTCGATAATTTTGTCCATAAAATTTCTACTGTCGGCATGTATCAGCGAAAACTGAAGAAGAACAAAATCCTTGTATTTTGACAGTATTTGCACCGCAATTCGGCCGAAAATATGTCAAAGAGTGTCTTCACCATGTATTCCATGCATATATGTCCAATCTCAGAGTAATGTCAATCAGACTTTGGACGTCACCCTTTTTCGTCTATGAACAGCATTCTGCTCTGTCCCGTTCGTTCATTTCAGATAAATCCATGCGATCTGTGGTACGTGACGAAAAAATCCGTCGCCTCTCGGATGAGATTGCGGAATGCGTCTTATGTCTTAGTCATAGACTTAAAATATTATACCATGTTAACACTAATTTATTGTATATTATTATACTGATCCTCCTTATTCTTTCCCAAGGAGACCCCTCATAAGCTCTCGAAGAGCTTGAGCGAGTAAGGACAACCATCAGTTGTGTTCTGTGTTTGCTTTGTTACTGTGACCTTAAGCCACCTTAGACACAGCACTGTTAATTTTTGACCCGAAGGTGAATGGTTGATTTACCGTGACTAGAAAATTGCTTTCCTAGCCTCGGAAAACACTTGGGGCTTCCGCTCTCAAGTCAAATACTCTCCCACTGAGCCAACCGGAAACTGTTTTATGTATTCAACTAATAAGTTATCATATTTCATATAGTGAATTCTGAAAATATCCTTCGCAATTCATTAGAGTACAATCAATACCCTATTTTACGCATTTCGAGCCAGTAGTGCGTTTAGATATCGATTCAAAGTCAAATCTCCAAATAAAACCTTCTTCAGTGGAGATAAAAAAAAATCTACTCCAGCATCTATGATCTGAAAATACCTGTTTCAATTCATCAAAATACGTCCAATATGCCATATTCAATTCTACCACCAACTAATGATTTTGAATATCGATATAAATGCGTCTAAATAACAACTTCCTATGAAGCTGATATTTGAGAATATTTAAAATTATGTTTTTGGTGAAGAGTGTGTTAATTCTTAAAGATTTTAAGTTAATTACGCTTTTTCATTATTTGTGGTTTAGTATTACCTATATCAATTTAAAATCATCTTTCGAACAAATTAGTCTTCCCTCATGAAAATGACATGACCACAGGCAGACATGCCATTTCTCAAGACGAGTAATGATTCAACAGGTGATCAACAGCAGATTCTGCGCATCGGGTTCAAGGTCAAATCAGCATATTATGATATTTCGAAAGATTCAGATGAATTTAATTGATGAATTTTTGTACTTTTTATCTTTCAACTTTTTTTTTATCCATCACCTTCTGAAATATCTTGTGAATAAAATCGATTCATGTTCATTTGATAACCCAATTTCATTCATCCTTTGTTTCGTAGCCAGCTTGCCAACTAATAATATATGACACGCCGAATCCATATTAGATTGAAGTTCTAGAACATCTAGCCTGCATCCCTGGTCAATTCCCTGGTTTCCAAACTTACCATGTATTTTCCGACTGCCTAATAGATCCTGTAGATCATCTGTCAGAAACTCTCAAAGCCGAATGACGCAGATTCCATTCTCTCTCTTATTTTCTCTGTCTGTCTCTTATTTACTCTCTATTGATTGTCGATTGTTAGGAAGTGAATCCTGGAATAGTGAACACGGAAAGCTCTTGTCTCGAATTATGATACGAATGTCTTAAATAGAGTGTTTCAGAGAATGGTTAATTGGATAAATGGATATTTGAGATGATAGTTTAAATTGCAAACTATGAATTATTATTGGGGTTATTGAGTTATAAAAACGATAAACTATCTCAAGTCGTTATGAAAGAATAGTAATTTACGTAACAAGTCCGGAAAATAGGGTTTTTTGAGACCAAAAAAACCTTTTTCGGGCGTGTTGCGTACAATATTTTTTCGGCAACCGTGTAGTATAACAAATCAATGAGGCGACACATTTCTTTTTTATATATTTTGATTCTTATTCAAATTAAACAGAACAGAAAATATAACATGTTAACTAATTTTATATGAACTGTCAACCATGGTTTTCTCAGTGCCATGGTAACTTCATTTATCAAAAATATACCTACCAAGATTTTCATAATGTATTTACAATGACCAAAACGACGTGATTCTTCCGGCCTAGTCCGGGAAGTACGTGCTTCCCGGACTAGGCCGGGAAATGCTTCTTTCTCAAAGAAAAAGCGTCCGGGAAGTGGGCACTTCCCGGACGGTTGCCGAAAAAATATATGACCGAAATAAAGTTGGCAGATTATCTACAGTATTGTCACGAAAACTGTGGTGTATAAAAGCTCAGAAAGCGTTTCCTGATATGATATATCGTCGGTTGAATGCAGAACTATTCCAAGTCCATTTTTCCCGAAAATTGGTTTATAGCTTAAAATGGTACTTGATGCGGCTCTCTATCTCATGCAGAAGTATTGCACGTCCAAATGATATCCTTACCACACTTTCTCAATTTTGTTTAAACTCACGTGATAGTTCAATCGCGCTTCAGTTGAGTGCAGAATTATGATGAGTACGGATGTATGATACTTTCTAGCGATTAAGTGGACATAGCATAGTTCTGACCCATATCATAAGGACATAGCTCTGGAGATAGTGGACTTAGTATACTTCTGCGTATTACAGACACAACGGTATGGCTTGCAGCAGGGCTCAGAAAATTCTGAACCTCTTGCCAGCAGAGGATAATATCCTTCATGGTTTGTAATTCAAGAAAAATTCAAAGTATGTACGAATAATCCAATTTTTGCAGATGCAGCGAATTCCTTCAACAAACAGAATTCAGATGATTAAGATTCAAAAACAAGTTACGGATTTTGTAGGTGAACAGTCATGATAAAATAGGGGGTTGTTCCAAAAAAAAATTAGTTTCAGTGTTTGTAATTCAAAACAATATATCAATCAATACATAAATATTAATGGCTATTACTTTTGCTTGCAGTTCCCGTTAGTCAAGATCCAGTGGATTCCTATAAAATGGAACATCTGATGAAAATATCTTCAGATCTACAAATTCCTGACCATTTATTGCCATATGAAACTCTGAAAGTATATATCGTCAAATATTCAATATAGAGTTTAATCTTTCGTTCTTTGTTCCAAAAAAAGATTTATGCGACTATTGTCATAATTTTGAAAAACAGAAGATATAGCTGAGTTGGAAGAAGGGTATTAGTAACATCAAACGAACAAAGAATCCCCACGTAAATTGAAAAATGATGCCAAAGATTTTGCCAAAAACGACCCCATGTTTGTTCTGCTGTTTTTGATTTGCATCAGTAGGTACTCCCTGTTCCAAAATCTAATGTGGGTTTGACATATTATAAACTGAAATTATCGATTTATAATTTCACAGTTTATAATTTATCTACAAAGGAATGTGACTGTTTTATGTGGTACGTATGCATTGCCCGAAGAGGTTCTTCACAAATAGGTAGCTGACTATTAAAATTTATTAAAGCTGGCATTGAAAATTTTATCTCCGAGTTGACATTTTCCTATGACAATTGCTCGGGTCAGAACCGAAACAAATTCCTGTTGGCATTTTATAGTTATGCATCTATGAAATTCAATATCAAAATACGACATACCTATTTGGAACCAGGACACACACAAAGTGAAGGAGATAGTGTTCACAGTGTGATTGAAAAAGCAGCACGAAATATTCCTATTTATACGCCAGAGCCGTGGTACTCTGTAGTACGAACTGCTAAAAAGAAACGTCCTTTGTATAGAATTCATGAAATACAAGAAGATGTATTTGATTTGAAAAATCTTCAATCCAGAATTGCCATTAACTTCGACAAAGACGAAGATAATAACAAAGTGCTTATTAGCAAATTCAAAATTATCGAGTTCAATCCAGAATGTCCTTTTTCTTTGATTTTCAAGACAGGATATGAGGATAACCAGTTCAGAATGCTAAATTTAGTTCAACGTGGAAGAAAATATTTATCCATCGGCAGAATGAACGATATTGATCTCGTGCGTCTCTATTCAACAAAGTTACCGTTAACAAAAAAAAGTATGACCATTTGCAATTTATCTGTACCAAAGGTGCTATAACTCAAGCTTATCACGATTTTTTCAAAGACTTACCATTTACTACTCAACGAATGGATGAAGAAGATAATGAGTAGAGTTGTTTGAAACATCCTAGTCATATCTAGCTGATACTCATCACTAATGATCTCTCAAAAATTTTTTAGTTATTTTTATTGTTTTTCATATTTTATGAAGAGTTTAATTTAATTTTCTACAAATTTCAAATGAAATTTCTTTTGTCGGATCTCACAAGTTGTTCATTTAATTTTTAAACGACTGTTTCGTTATAAGACTGTGAAATAATCTAAATGTATAGGATTTAGTTAATAAATTATATTTGAGTCCTTTATTCCAACTTTACCATGACCAATACGTAAAAAATATTATATTCAATCAATACTTTCCATTTTCATCTTGTCCATTTGATAAAGAAGAAAACTATTCTTATGAATATTTATAAAAACCATAGCATTTTAAGTGTATTATTTAGAGTAGATTTGAGAGATGAATATCTCGGTTGAGTTCGTTAGTGGGTAATGGCCGGTTGGTTTCCGAGTAACGAAAAAAAATAATTTTTTTAAACTTACATATTTCAAATTCAACTTTTTTTAAGATGCAGTTTCACCATACAAATCCATTGATATCACTTTCAACTCTAACATGCTAATACTTTCGGAGATATGATTTTTCGAAATTTCAATAATGAATCGTACTTCTATGATATCACAGAATGCTATAATTATTCTATCTATGAATTATTATATGATCTATGTTCATACTCGTACATGTCATCCTGTTCTATAAGAGAGAGTCAAATTCGTTTCAGCTATTTTAATTTGATTTCTTCCATAGTTCAGTCCTCATTCTTAGATTGCTCATTTAATTCTGATAAATAAACTATTATTTGAATTGAATTTCCTTTATGATGCAGTTCTGTCATAAGAATCCATTGATATAATTCCCAACTCTGAGAAACCAATACTTTCGGAGAAATAATTTGTCTGTTTGAACAAGAGCGCCAGAAAGCTCCTGTCCACAGGGCTTGAACCAATTTTTTATCTAACAATAAAGCATGTGTATGAAAAAAGTGTTAGCAGAGGTTAGTGTAATGGGGTACCATATAATTTGATATATGATACTAGAGCTTAGGGAAGAAACCTCAGCAAAAAAACCCTATCTCCCGTTAGTCTTGTGATTTATGAAAATTTAAATGGTTAAAAAAATATGCTGAAATATTATATATTGAAGGGCATCTCTTTCTTTACTAACGCTTCTTCCTTCAACAAGCAGAGAAGTTTCTCCAAGGTACCCGAAACTCAATCTGGAAAAGGAAAAGACAAAAGGAGAAAACGAACCAATTAAAAATGAGATATTCTATATTTTATCAAAAGATTCAGAAACATTATGCATAGTCCTAAAACCATACTTGAATCTATGCGACAATAATTAACTAAATGATCTATGTTTTCCTCTGCTTCCCCCCATTCACAACTGGGGCTCCAACTGTTTTCCATCTGAAAAGCATGCTGTTGCATGAAAATTACTTCAGATAAACTGTAGGTACCTGCCTTCCTTACGCTAATTTCTCATAGATTTACGAATTCGCTAGGAAACGAGTGGAAGTAGTAAAAAAGTGTCCAATAGGAATATGTGTCATAGTTATGGAAAACTTCACAGTAAAATTCATTTCATTCTGTAAAATCATTTTGAAGCTACAACAAGAAAACTGAATTTGGAAAAATGGGTTCAAGCCCTGTGGACAGGAGCTTTCTGGCGCTCTAGTTCAAACAGACAAATTATATCTCGGAAAGTATTGGTTTCTCAGAGTTGGGAATTATTTCATTGTATCCTTATGACAGAACTGCATCATAAAGGAAATTCAATTCAAATAATAGTTTATTTATCAAGATTAAATGAGCAATCTGAGAATGAGAACTGCACCATGGAAGAAATCAAATTAAAATAGCTGAAATGAATTTGACTCTCTCTTATAGAACAGGATGAAATGTACGAGCTTGAACACAGATCAAATAATAATCATAGATTCATTATTGAAATTTGGAAACAAAATATCTCCGAAAGTATTAGCTTGTTGGAGTTGAAAATGATATCGATGGATTTTAATGGTGAAACTGCATCTTCAATAAAAATTGAATTTGAACTTTGTTGCTTAAAAAAAAATTTTTTTTTTCGTTAATCCGAAACCATCTGGCCTATTTTGCCCAATAACGAACTTAACTGAGATATTCATCTCCCTTACCTACTTTGAAAATTTCAACTGCCTAGCTCATTCCGTTCGAGAGTTATCGTAGAAAAATGTTTTTTTAAAATTTTGAAATTTTTTTTTTAAACGTTACGGTAACCTGGTCAATACAAAACTTCACATGCGTATAAAGGTTATGATTCTACAATATGATGCTAAATTTCAGATAGATCGAATGATCGGTTTCGGAAATATTCATAAGAAATGTGTTTTACGGTCATAACTCCGAAACCGCTTGATGGATTTTGCCCATTAACGAACTTGTCCGAGATATTTACGCTCCAAACCCACCTTGCAAATTTCAATCCTCTAACTCTTTTCGTTCGAGAGTTATCGTGCCTACGGCCGGACCGGCCGGACAGAATCGATTTCGACCTCGGATTCTTGATCAGTGAGTCGAACCAAATCGTTTGAGACCATTTTCAGCCAAAAATTCGAAAATTACAGACATTTGGGCAATTTGATAAGCACTCAGTTCCGAGGAACTAGAGCGCCAGAAATGGTCAATGAACAAAGTATTTTATTCGATGAGAGGAATCTATGGCCGAAATTAATGTATTAATTAAAGACTCACCCTGCAGTTGTGGACACACAAAAGGTTTTTATAGGCGATTTTCTAATTTTAATACATAGTAGTATATTTCCCAGAGAAATTGTCGAATGAATAAATAAATAAATAAATAAAATAACTTCCTCAACAAAGAATATACAGGAAGAAAAATGCCGATTAACAACTACAAATTCGTTGAAAAACTTGATTAGGACGCCAATACGTTATCGCTATCCGATGGCGGTCTAATATATCGGCAATAATAACGCCCACGATGACACAAGGGACAATGGGGGAATTACAGCAGTGCGGTAATTCGATTCTCCGTGCTCGTTTCTGGATACTTAAATCGAAACGGATTCCCCGACGATTTATGCGATACGTCCCGGAATTTATGTGGACATCTAGCTGTTTTGTGAATTAGTGAAGCGGGATCTGATTGCATTACGGTCCGATCTGGAGGAGATATCTCCGTTGGAGCTATACTCATGGCTATAACTCATACGCCTGTGCAGATAACAATGGTGGATGAGACCACATTAGGAATGTCAGGGATCTTAACCCAGAAAGTATATTATATACAGGGTAAATCTTTGAGTTTTACAATAATTTTAAATATAGATTCCTCTCATCAAAGAAATCACTTTTTGGCGCGCTAGTTCTCCTGAACAGTGCCTATGAATTTGCATAAAATGCTGTCCGGTCGTCAACACTAGAACGCAATGAGTCCAAATGCGCCGGCTAAGCTCGTTAAGAGGTTAGGTGTAGTCAGCTTTTTCAAAAAATCTTTTTTTGTTTTTCTGCATTTTCTTAAAGCATAATATCTCAGAAATATTCTCTGAAAATTTGAAGTACATCCGACGAATACTTTTCGAGTTATTCGATAATTAGCAAAGAGCTGTCGGGTGCTCCGGGCGGGAGCAGGTAGCTAGCAGCTAGTGTGCTAACGACAACACTCCAGAAGGTAGAATGCTACGTAGACAACATCAAATAGATATTTTGGAAGCTACCACCACGGCTGAAGTTATATGGCCCAAGAATAGATGACTCTGTATATAATTGAATAATACGTAAATTCAGTGTAAAACTTTAAATGCGTTTTTCTCAGAACTATGTTCTTTGAACTGGTGACCACTGTAGCTCGAAAACCGCACGGTAGATTTTGATGAAATTTATACAGCTTTTCGAAAACATGAAAAACTTGTGCCTGATCGAAGGATTTTCTTTTTTTGTTTAATTTAAATTTTTTATGAACAATTAACTGTTGATTTTTTCCCGAAAATATGGAAAAATTTTCCTGAGGCTGCCATTTTGTTAAGTTAAAAGAAAAAAAAAACTTATATCAGGCACTAGATTACCTATTTATGAAACTTTTTTTTTTGTTCGATTGATTTTTTATGAATCTCCAAGGATGAGTGATGGTCACCGCAAGGAACTTTGGTTCGAACTGGCTCAGCACAAACAGCCATCTGTCAAATCAAGTCGAAACCTTATATAATAATTTGATATTTTTACTTTTTCAAAATAACATAATTTAATGCCAAAAAAAATTATTTAAAGTTGTCTCTGACTACACTTAACCCCTTAATGGGCTATATTCGTCGAGTACTTCCGAATTTAAGCGAATTAAAGCACAGTCGTTAGTTGGAAAATGCCAACACGAAGACTTATGCAAAATTTTGTGAAGATCGCATCACTAGAAAATTAAAAAAAATATATTTAAATAATCCTGTATCTCAGAAACTATATTCGTCTGATATCGTTGATATTTTGCGAGAGCCATTTAAACCTTATTTTACAGTAAAGTTCTAGATTTGAACTTCATCGGGTCTATATTGTAGAAGATATTAGAGAAATACAGAAAAATCCCAAGAAAAAGTGGACCAGTTTTACTTACAGTCACCAAAGAACTATCCAAATAAAAATATTACATAAATACTAGCTGGCCCGGCAGACTTCGTACTGCCTCCTCAACGCCTGCCCAACGCCAACGCCAACGCCAACTCCAAATCCAAATCCAACTCTAACTCCAACTCCATCTCCAACTACGACTCCGACTCCTACTCCGACTCCGACTCCGACTACGACTCCGACTCCGACTCCGACTCCGACTCCGACTCCGACGACTCCGACTCCGACTCCGACTCCGACGACTCCGAATCCGACTCCGACTCCGACTCCGACACCGACTCCGACTTCGACTCCGACTCCGACTCCATTTCCACCTCCATCTCCATTTCCACCTCCATCTCCATTTCCACCTCCATCTCCATTTCCACCTCCATCTCCATTTCCACCTCCATCTCCACCTCCAACTCCAATCCAACTACAACTACTACAACTCCAACTACAACGCCAACTCCATAACCAATGCCAACCACAATACCTACTCCAACTTCAACTCCAACCCCAACGCCAACTTCAACGCCAACTTCAACGCCAACTCAAACTCCAACGCCAAAAACATTTTCCAGTAGACCAAATTGTAAATCTAAACCATTCTCGAATCTCCACGAACACACACAAAAAATTTCATCAAAATCGGTCCAGTCGTTTAGGAGGAGTTCAGTCACATACACACGCACACAAGAAATATATATATTAAGATATATTAAGATATATATGAAGTAAGTAAGGGGAGTAGGAAAACGATCAGAGTAAATACTAACTCTCTTCTTTATTTCATATTGTCGACGTTTCGACCCCGATTGGGATCTTCTTCAGGACACTAAAACAGAAAACATAACATTGGCAAGACGTTACAAACAAACTGATGTTTACAACATACCGAAATACAGAGGTGTATAGATAAAAATTATAATAAACAATGATCCAGTTCCCAAAAGAGAGCGTGCAAAACATCCAAAAGGGGGGAACAACAGAAGCAGACTAAATGTTACAACGGAAAGAAAATATCAATATTATTGCAGCTGATAAGCAATCAATTTTTCGATATAGAACGATGACAGGAGACGACCGAAAATTGTGAGGTTAGGTGAACCGGGACCACAGAAAAAGATCTTAACTTATTAAGCATTAACGTTCATAGAATTATCGTTCTTATTGTTATTCCGACATTCACTCTCACTGAATTGTTTTTATTTTTTTTAATAAAATGGAGTAAGATTTTTCCTAATTCACTCTCACTGAATCATTAATCGATGATCTATGTTCACTATTTAATTCACTCTCACTGAATTTTAATTTGGAAACAGAGTAACCAAAAACATCCTACACAGCCATCAACTGCTGAGGTCAGAAAATCAGTCTCAACCCGATACGTCACGCAATTCACCCTCACTGAACGTGTCATAGTGTATTAAAAAGGAGTAAATGTTACTGATATTGTCAACATCTTTTTTATAATTTATAGCACTCATCTGCCGTCTGATGTGAACCATCTCCAATAAGCATCTCTTTCGGGTGTTAGACTCACGCTCTAAAACCCTGGTGGAGTCATAATTCATCACGTGATCTTGATTACGGACGTGATCAGCCAAAGCACATACCTTACTAACATTCTTCACATCACTCTTGTGCTGGGAGATTCTCTTCTTCAGTTGTTGAGAGGTTTGGCCAATGTATACTTGGTCGCACATAGAGCATGGAATACTGTATACAACGCCACTCATCTTTCCACTCTCGATACGGTCCTTGGTGCGGCTGTACAATCTGTCAACTCTAAAATCAGATCTCGGAACAATTCTAAGGGTGGAACTACGCAGTAGATTAATCAACGCAGTCGTCATTCCTTGGATAAGAGGGATAGAGGAATAGACCATTCGCAACTGTTCAACATTGGTGGAGGTTCTCCTTTCAACAGCATCTGGATGTTCAGAAGGAGTGGAACCGTAGACTAGTCTCTTCAATAGGCCTTTGGGTTATCCCAAAGGCCTATTGAAGAGTGATAATTTTTAATTCTGACATATGTATTCTATCGGAATTGAAATTCATTTTATCTCTATACGAAAAAAATAGTGCATAAATTCTCATGCCGTATTTATTCCACTGAGTATTAGATTTAAATTCCTTTTAAAACTCATCCAAGTCTGCTCGGATCTCCAACAATAGAGATCCGATCGTTTTCAAACTTGCAACTTGGTATAAGGTTTTGAAGGTTCTCTTGAAATTTCAGTGATACGAATACTTTCTGATATATAGAATTTTTTTCAATGATTTTTTTTTAAATTTCATAGTAATGCTATCTTCTCAAAATTTTGCAAACGTTTTTGCGTCGGCATTCTAGAACTAATCACCATGTTTGGATCAAATCAGCATTATAATTTTTTGAGTTATTGAGGAAATAATCAAATTTCAGATTTATATAACTCCAAAACCGTCTGGCCGATTATGCATTTTAGCGAAATCAAATGTTGTATCGAGATGTACAACCTACTCTAAAAATTGCAAGTTGCTATGTCTTTCCGTTCCTTAGTAATCGTGAGATAAATAATATATTTTTTTTTATTTTCAAGTGATACGATTCTTACAAAATTCCACATCTTCTTTGCGTCAGTATTCTACAACTACTCACCATGTTTCAATCCGATCGGATCTGTATTTTTTGAGTTATCGAGAAAACAATATTCCAGGTGGGTGTAACTCCGAAAGTACGAAACCGTTTGGTCGATAATACCCAGCAATGAATATAACTGTCCCATTCGGATGCACAACCTACCCTGAAACTTACAAGTCACTATCTCTTTCCGTTCGAAAGTTATCGTGGCAACGGTTACCCATCCAGCTACTGAACTCACTCAATGCTGCTCAGGCCTCCAATAATATGGATCCGATCATGTTCAAATTTAGAACTCGGTTGTAAAGTTAGGTTTTGAAGCCTTTCGCAAAATTTCAGCGATATCAGACGAATAGTTTCTGAGATATAGAATTGTTTTCAATGATTTGATTACTGTTAACTCCTCAATCTGACATAATGGAAGTAAGAATACCTAGGAAAATATGATTGTTGTGGTGCAAAGAAGAGGCTGCTATTTCTCTGGACTGTTAATATTCATACGGGTAGCTATACTTAGCGTAGATTAAATTGTAATTTCATTCTGTATATTTGTTGTATTAAGCATAAACATTGTTTAATGGTTATTATACGAATTCTTACTCAATAACCTTGAGATATAAAAAAATCGAAAATACAGTCCTGAAAATCAACATCAAGTAGGTAACCGGCTAGGAGTCAGGTTATTTGTGTACTGGCAAAAATAGAAGAAACAAATTTAGTGTGAGAGGACGCCTCGTCGGGAAAGGAGCTATTTACGCTGTATATCTGTATAGGTATTCCATATTTTTTGCCATATCATTTTGTCATTGCAAATACAGTAAAGTATCGAATCGAGTCGAAAAGTGCTGCTCGTATACCAGCACGACGATACCGCAACGCGACCGCGACGATACTTTTTAACGAGGGATTTGCGTGGCATCGCCGTATCTTTGATGTGGGCGCTTCAATGACTAACCACGTACCGCGACTTCTGAGGCTGCTCGTATACCAGCACTACGAGACCGCAACGCGATGGCGACTTCGTGTCGCTTAGAAGTCGCGGTACGTGGTTAATCATAGAAACGTCCATACTAAAGATACGGCGATGCGACGTAAATCCCTCGTTAAAAAGTATCGTCACGGTCGCGTTCCGGTCTCGTCGTGCTGATATACGAGCAGCCTTATGCTGCTTGTATACCGGCACTACGAGACCGCAACGCGACCGCGACTTCGTGTCGCTTAGAAGTCGCGGTACGTGGTGAGTCATAGAAGTGTCCACACTAAAGATACGGCGATGCGACGTAAATCCCTCGTTAAAAAGTATCGTCTTAGGTCCGGTTTCTGACGCATTTGAAAGGAGTTTATCTTCAGTTTATCTACTGAATTCTATTGAATTGAACAGATAAACGGAAGATAAACCACATGTTATATTCCTCAGAAACCGGACTGTGGTCGCGTTGCGGTCTCGTCGTGTTGGTATACGAGCAGCCTAAGCAACACGAAGTCGTGGTCGCGTTGCGGTCTCGTAGTGCTGGTTTACGAGCAGCCTTGATATTTTAGGAAAAATGGGTATGAGTTTCAAGCAAAATTTCATGAGAATCGTATCAGTAGGAGTTTAAAAACAATTTGTTCAAGAAAAATGCATATCTCGAGAACGTATCGCCAGAATTAGCTGACTTACCTACCTAGTAGGGTATAAAGTGTCAACTATGAATACTCTGTCTACTACTAGTGCCCCCCTCTTTGGTTCCTGTGAAAGCACTGAAATGGATTTATTCATAAACTTCGAAAAAGACGCCAGAAGGCTCATTGATTATTCATGATAGCTGTTTTGCCACATCAATGGGAAATAGAGAAAGAGTTTTTTTATCATTCTATCCAATTCTCTCATACACTCCGCAAGAAGCCTTTATTTATGAATCAATACCACTCAACATCTCAAACTCCTCTATCAACCATATCGTAAGTTTGATATTGTTACTAGCAGGTTTGTAATCGTGACCCGATTCGTTTGTACTCGGAATTACGATCTCTATTATTCATGGAGTCTTGAATACATCTACCTAATAATAGATTTGAGTACTCCTAGAGAGATGAATTATTCACTGACATCAAACAATTTTCGACATGAGGTGACCGCGAGAAATGACATTTCGGGTTTATGCTATATATCGGATCAATTAGGATTCCAACACCTGATACTCAGTTTCCGATATATCGTGCTGATTTCGTAAATTTGACATGTTCTACAGCGCATTTGAAATTCAGGACCGTGGTTATAAGTGGACAATGGAATTACGAACTGAACCAGTATTTGAACCGAGAATTGGCATAGTAGACCAGGGTCGATCATTTCTGAAAACGAAAAAAAATATAGTAGAATGGAACCTGTTGTAAAAGAAAGAGAATATAACAAAAATGATAGGAAAAATAATTTACGGGCGATCTGAGGTCGGGAAGTGGACGGGGGTGAGTTTTTAAGGGTAAAAAACGGTTTATCTCGATTTCCGGCAAAACTACAAGTCCTATGGAAAAAAGTTAAATTGCAAAGTTGAAGGTAATGAAAAGATCTACAACTTTTGAATTCACACTTTTTTCACATAACCTCAAAATTTATGTGGAAAATTCAAATAACCACGTTTTTGGTTTTTAATTTTTATCTTTTACAAAAATTTTTTTTTTCACTAAATTTGGTAAAAACTTACCTTTTTATATCCCAAATACACTGTAATTTTTTGGATTTGAAATATTTCTTTTTACACCTTAATTTGACTTAATATCGAAAAAGCAGCCTTATTTTCAATCAACAATTCTCACGTCAAAATATCTGCTTTTTTAAAAAAGTTGGTGGGCTTTTTGTTCGTTGAAATCTCTACTTTCTGATGGTTTAAAAAAAATATACATTACTATGGTAAATTTTCCCAGAAAATTCTAAGAAATAACGGGCAATAAGGACCAGACCCTCCTAGTTCCTTCCCCACTTCTCTATGAAAAACCTTTTGATGGGCTGAAATTTTTCGTAGGTTACTCCGGTATATAAGTTATCATAAAATAGCAACAAATAGACATCTACGCATATAATTTAGAGAAGATTCCGACGATGATTGATTCTAAACTTTCTCAAAATATTGTAGATGACTTATTAAATAATAACTTTCTTAGCATTTTCTGAGAAAATTTACCATAGTAATGTATTTTTTTCTTAGACCATCAAAAAGTAGAGATTTCAAAGAACAAAAAGCCCACCTACTTTTTTAAAAAAAAGATATTTTGACGTGAGAATTTTTGATTGAAAATTAGGCTGCTTTTTCGATATTAAGTCAAATTAATGTGAAAAAAAAAATATTTTGAATCCAAAAAATTACGGTGTATTTGGGACATGAAAAGGTAAGTTTTTACCAAATTTGCTGAAAAATTTTTTTTTTTTTGTAAAAGATAAAAATTTAAAACCAAATACGTGGTTATTTGAAATTTTCGGATGAATTTTGAGGTAATGTGAAAAAATGTTTATACAAAAGTTGTAGATCTTTTAATAACCTACAACTTTGATATTTAACTTTTTTCCATAGGATTTGTAGTTTTGCCGGAAATCGAGATAAACCGTTTTTACCCTTAAAAACTCACCCCCTACCCCTTCCCGAACTCAGATCGCCCGTAAATTATTTTTTCTATCATTTTTGTTATATCCTCTTCCTTTTCCAATGGGTTTCTTTCTACTATAATTTTTTTTCACTTTTTACCATTTTTAAAGGCTTCGACCCTGGTCTATAGTGCTCGATCTTGGTTTAGATATGGGCAACTCGAGCCAGTCAACTCGATTCATATTCTAGACAAGTCAGCTCGATTTATTGAGTGACCTCGAGTCAACTAGGATCCTGATTTCCAGCACAACCGTCTATAGAATAGCCTGGAACACTGTCTGACAACGCTTCATCAATTCGGTAGCGCGGATTTCGTATATTTCGAATTTAAAACGCAAATTCAAAACGAATTTTTTTTTATCCGCTCGAGAGGAAAAACCTTTTATAGGCCCGCCCTGAGAGGGTCCGCTTCTCTCAGGAGTGTGAGACTCCAGTTGTTGATTGGTTACTCACTAAAGAACCTCTTGCACGTTCCTTGAAGTAGTTCTTCGTCCTGTCCTTACACCGTCCCTTAACAAGAAAGATGAGCTGCAAGCGGCCTTCACAGTTGATGGGACCTGATGACTCAAAGTGATCCGAGCAACACCGCCTTCTAAATTATGTGCGCTAAATCCTCGGCCAGAGATTTGCAGGCCGAAATAATCTTCAATTCGGTCACGTACTTCGCTCTCATTCCGCCTAGGCATCCTATGATCAGTAGGACCATTCTAACCTTATACCTTGGATACAGAATCCCCAGTTCGAACATTAAATCCTTGTATTTTTCTCTCTTCTGTTCTTCTTTCATCACCACATTATTTTCTGCTGGGGAGGAAAATTCGACGACAAACAATTCCTTGAGTTCTTTGTCCAGTAAGAATATATCTGGCTTTATGGCGTGGAGCTGCCAAGTTGTTGGAATCGCATAGTTCCATTAGATGCGACCTCTGTCATTTTCAACAACTGCTTCAATTTCCATAGGCACATATATTAGCACTGGTTCGTTTTCTATACCATAAACCTATCTCAGATGAAAGTAGAGAATTCAGAGTGCTGCATTGTGCCTTTCCACATATCCTATTGGAGCATAGACTCTGCAACCAGACATAATATGCATAACAGTTTCCTGCTGGCTGTGGCATGCTCTGCACGTTAATGGGGTGTCCACTTTCATGATGTCCTTTTTATACCATATTGTATTTATCACCCCATCTTGATAAGCCATAACGAATCCCCCCGTTTCCGACTTGAGCCCAGCGGACTTCACCAAGGCGAAGGATAATTCTTCCGACAGGCCCTGATCTTTCAAACTCCTGAAGAATATGGAGTGTAGATGTTTACTCATGTTATCTTCGATTAGTGTCTTCAGTTGTGCCTGTCTTATCTCTCTGTCAACTCTTCTTTGGTCTGTTGGCTAGATAGGTATTCCTGTTGGCTCACGATCGATGGATATGCTTCTGCAAAGCTCTCTGACCAGTCCTAAATAGGAATGCTCCTTGGTTCCTCATTTCATGATTAGTCACCATTTTCAGAAGCGGGTCTTCGCTTCTCAATATCCTTATTGCCATTTCCAATGTTTGTTGATGGTGTTGGTATTCCAAACCTTGCAAACCTCTGCCTCCCTGCTTTCGTGGAAGGCATATCCTTTGTATCGAGCAGTTGGGATGCAGGCTACGATTCATGTTCAACATTTTGGTAATGAAAGCTTCCATAGTATGTTCCAAATATCAGTAGGTATGAGTAAGAAAAACACACTTCTTTAATAGTTTATTCTTTGCCAAAGAATAAACTATTAAAGAAGTGTGTTTTTCTTACTCATACCTACTCATGTTCAACACTTTACGAGTGGTTCTGTCTAGCTCGAGAATTTCATTCACTGTCCAGTTAATTATCCCGAATGAGTAGGTGATTTTATCGGGACTGCCAAGCTGTTGGTAGCTAAAACTTTATTTTTCCCGGACAGCTGTGACTTCCATATATCTCGGAACTTCCTTTTGTAGCTAGCTGTTAAGAAATCCTTGATTTGGGTTGTCTCCAGTGTACCTCGTTGTTTCATCCCAAGGAATTTGTACGTTTCTTCCTCTTCGAGGTGTCGAATGCTTATTCCCCCTTCTAGGTCGATGTCTTCTCCTGTGTCTTCAGTTCTTTCTCTGCTTAGATGAAAAACAGCACACTTGTCCAGACCGAATGACATTCCTATTGCTGAGGTGTATTCGGCAACGATATTCAGTAGTTGTTGTAGTGCTGCCTTGGAAGAAGCGTACAGTTTCAAGTCGTCCGTGTATAGGAGATGTGAGATCAGATCTCTCTTCTGCCTGGTGGCCCGGCCTTGTACCCTATTCTGCTTGCCATCAACTCCATTGTTAATGGAAGAAGTATTATGCAGAACAATAACGGGCTTAGCGAGTCTCCTTGAAATATGCCTCACCTGTATCTCACCCATCCGGTATAAGTGGTCCGACCTTCAGATCGAACGGCAAACTTAGTCCTCCATAACGCCATGGTGTTTTCCATCGCATGGACTATGTTAGGCTGTACTTTGAGCATCTCTAGCAGCTGAATCATAAAATGTTTATTAGTATTGTTATTTTTTTCGGAATCTCTGAAAGAATAAACGAAATGAGATCCTTTGCTTGGTCAATGATTTGAATAAAGGCATTCCTTATGCATAGTAATCAGTTAAGTTGAAATTATTGTTATTGAATTCTTTGTTCAGCAAGAACCACGAGAAAGCGTAGGGTCAAATCTTTGCCATAAAAATTAAAAACAAATGAAGTTCTCGAAATATATATATATATTTTCTCAAACATAACATTCATAAAAATACGAAAGGCTAATGAAAATGACGATGAAATCGTCAGTTTAATTTTGCGTACATGTTCTGGGGGACATCGCGTTATCATTTTACCCATATGTCTGTAATTTTCGAATTTTTTGACGAGAATGGTCTCAAACGACTAGGTTCAACTCACTGATGAAGAATTTGAGGTCAAATTTGATTCTGCCCGGCTGGCCGTTACCCCGATAACTTTCGAAAGGAAAGAGATAGCGACTTGAAATTTTCAGGGTAGGTGGCGCGTCGAAATACGACGGAAAAGTTCGTTAATGGGCATAATCGGCCTAACGGTTTCCAAGTAATATTTTTGTCATCAACCAACATGGATCCGATCAAATTGAAACTTGTTAGCTAGTTGTAGAATACTAACACAAAGACGTTTGTGAAATGTGGTGACAATCGTATCACTAAGAAATTTTCGAAAAATTATTAACAAATATCATTTATGTCACGATAAACTAAGAACGGAAAGAGATAGAGACTTTTCAGGATAGGTTGTGAATCTGAATGAAACATGGGAGTTCGTTAATCGGCGTAATCGGCCAAACGGTTTTGGAGTCATACGCACGAGAAATTTGGTTGTTATTTCCCCAATAACTTGAGAAATACAAATCTGATTCAATTAAAACTCGGCGATTACTTGTAGGGCGGAAATGTTTGTCAAATTTCTTGAGGATCGTATCACCAGAAATTTAGAGTTTGAAAAATCATTGAAAGTCACTGAAAACAATTCTATACCCATATCAGAAACTATTCGTCCGATATCGCTGAAATTTTGCGAGAGCCTCCAAAACCTAACTCTATTGCCAAATTCCAAGTTTGAACACGATGGAATCTATATTCTTGGAGATCCGAGCAGCCTTGGGCGAGTTCAGTAGTTGGATGGGTGGCCGTTGCCTCGATAACTTTCGAACGAAAAGAGATAAGGACTGGCAATTTTCAGGGTAGGTTGCGCATACGAATGAGAGAGTTAATTTCGTTGTTGGGCATACGCCGCCTAACAGTTTCGGAGTTATATCCTTCTGGAATATTATTTCCTCGATAACTAAAAAGTACAGACCCGATCGAATTAAAACATGGTAATTAATTGTAGTATATCGACATGAAGACCTGTGTGAAATGTTGTCAGGACCGTACCACTAGAAAATCAAATAAAAAATAACTTTAAGAACGGAAAGAGACTGTGACTTGCTATTTTCAGGGTAGGTTGCACATCCGAATGCGACATTTAAGCTAGTTAGTTGGCATAATTGGCTAAATGGTCTTGGAGTTATACTCATCTGGAATTTTGTTGGTATTTCCCCAATAACTCAAAATATACAAATCTACTACTTGTAGAATGCCGACCCACTAATTTTCGAGAAATTTCGTGAATATCATATTCTGAGTTACTTGAGGGGTAAGTGTTTTTGTATTTCAATTCCAATAGAATACATATGTCAGAATTAAAAATTCTCTCCTTACTGAAGTCTGTGGTTAAAATGGTTTGAAATTATTCATATATTATGAAAGCTACGAAAACGGTATATATCGATGCTAAATTCGATAAAGTGTGTCGGAAAGAGGTGAGTTGACGATAGAACAAGCGCGCAAAAGCTATTAGGTCTTAGGTAAATGTGGGATAGATGGATAGAGGGATAGTTGCCCAAGTTATTATATAGCGTATACTTGTACTAATATGACGTTCACAGTGTTCTGTCTTTTGTAACTTTACCTTTTCCTCCCACCAGTCAACGGTGAGCACTTCGCTGGAACGGACGTATTACGAGTTGTGAAGAGAATGCAATTTGAAGCGACGGGGGATTAGTGAATTTAGTTTTCTGATAATCTTCATCTGTCCAGAACTTTTTTCACTTTTGTAACAATTTTTACAGAGTGACGTCATAATCTTTTTTTTAAATGAGTACCCTAATTATTTTGATCTATACTTTTTGCGGACCCTGTATATTATAAAAATGTATACTCATAATTAATGCCCTTACGGTGTACCAATCATTTTTTCTTGAGTTAAGGTTCATAATACAGAATAGAATGTGTTAGTGTTATGAACTATTAAATTTCAAATAATGAAAAGAGGATAGTATTTTATTAATATATATTGAACTATTAAAATAATTTGTTCGTAATCCACTACCTACTCAATGTCAGGAATACATGGACAATCTGCTATGATTGTCTCCAGCCTTGCTCTAGACATTTCGATGATAGTTTCCTTAGGTATGTCGGGTTGTGAAAACTATGCACCGAGTGTGAGTTTTGCAACAACCCATTCCACGAGTTTGAATCATTGCAGATTGCTCCTTTGATCTTGATAAATAAATTTAATGACAATTTTTGAAGCATTTTTCTTTTACGACACTTTTTGCGCGTATGTTCTGGGGAACATCGCGTTATAGTTTTGCCCAAATGTCTGTAACTTTAGAATTTTTTGAAAAAAATGGTCTCAAACGATTAAGTTCGACTCCCCAATGAAGAATTCGAGGTCAAATTTGATTCTGTCCGGCCGGCCGTCCGGCCGTTGCCACGATATCTTGAGAACGAAAAGAGCTAGCGACTTGAAATTTTTAGGGTAGTTGGCGCATCCCAATACGACGGACAAGTTCGTTAATGGGCATAATCGGTCCAGCGGTTTCCGAGTAATAATTTTGTTTTAAACCAATATAAATCCGATCGAATTGAAACTTGGTGAGTAGTTGTAGAATATGAACCTAAGCACGTTTGTGAAATTTTGTGCGAATCATATGGCTAGAAAATTTTAAAAAAATTATTAAAAAATATTTTTGTTGTCACGATAAGTTGAGAACGGAATGAGATAGCGGCTTGAAATTTTCAGGTTAGGATGAACACCAGAACGCGACATTTCAGTTTGCTTATGAGCATAATCGGCCAAACGGTATAAGAGTTATAGCCATCTGAAATTTTCTGAAATTTCGTGGTTTTTGTTCCTCATTAACTCGAAAAGTACTGAACCGATTGAATTCAAGCATGGTTATTAGTTGTAGAATGCCAACGCGGAAATGTTTGCAAAATTTGGTGAGGATAGCATTTGTAGAAAATTTTTAATAAATCATTGAAAACAAAAAAAAAAATTCCATATATCAGTAACTAATCGTTATAAATTGATGAAATTTTGCAAGAGCCTTCATAACCTAACTCTACCGCTAAGTTTCAAGTTTTAATACGATCGGTTTAATATTGTTGGAGATTGGAGCATTCTTGTGTGAATTCAGTAGATGGGTGACCGTTGCCTCGATAACTTTCGAACGAAAGGAGATAGGGACTTGCAATTTTCAGGGTAGGTTGCGTATCCGAAAGGAAGAGTTGAGTTTGTTTTTGGGCATAATCGGTCTAACGGTTTCCGAGTTATACCCACCTGGAATATTATTTTCTTGATAACTGAAAAAATTAATATTCGATCGAATTGAAGCTTGGTAACTAGTAGTAGAAAATCAACATAATTACGTGTTCAAAATTTTGTGAGAACCGTACCACTAGAAAATTCGTAAAAAATGACGAAAAAAAAAATTTTAATAACCGTACCCCTAGAAAATTTCAAAAAAACTCACGAAAAAAATATTGGTTCAAGCACTGACGTGAAGTCAGAAGCTTTTGCGCGTATGTTCTATTGTCCATTCTTCTGTATTGGACACCCTTAATCGAATTTACCATGGTAAATTATGTTGTCCATTCTCCCGTATTGGAGACTTAATTAGAATTTACCATGGTAAATTCGAATTAAGAGTGTCCAATACAGGAGAATGGACAACATAATTTACCATGGTAAATTCGATTAAGGGTGTCCAATACAGAAGAATGGACAATAGAACATACGCGCAAAAGCTTCTGACTTCACGTCAGTGCTTGAACCAATTTTTTTTTAATTTAATTTCTTTTATGATGCAGTTCCAGGAATCCATTGATATAATTCCCAACTCTAAGAAACCAATACTTTCGGAGATATAATTTGTCTGTTTGAACAAGAGCGCCAGAAAGGTCCTGTCCACAGGGCTTGAACCAATTTTTTTTTTAAACATATTGCCATCCACATTGCTATCTCAGCAACCTCATAATAGTACTTACTAATAGGATAACAAGATTTGACAGCACATGTCATTTCGACAAATTTGGATTATCTATTGACGTATTACAGCGGGGTGACCAAATTATTTTGATTTATACTTTTTGCGGACCCTGTATATTATAAAAATGTATACTCATAATTAATCCCCTTACGGTTTTCTATCGAAAAGGTACTCTAAGTTCATGTAATTCGAATTCACCATGGTAAATTCAAATTAAGTGTCCAATGCAGGAGAATGTACAACATAATTTACCATGGTAAATTCGATTAAGGGTGTCCAATACAGGAAAATGGACAATAGAACATACGCGCAAAAGCTCCTGACTTCACGTCAATGCTTGAAGCAATTTTTTTTTCGTAATGTTTTTGAAATTTTCTGGGTACGGTTCTTACAAAATCGTCTTAATGTCGGTTTTCTACTAATAGTTACCAAGCTTCAATTCGATCGAATCTATATTTTTTGAGTTATCGAGGAAATAATATTCCAGGTGGGTATAACTCGGAAACCGTTAAACCGATTATGCCCAAAAACGAACTTAACTCTCCCATTCGGATATGCAACCAACCCGGAAAATTTCAAGTCCCTATCTCCTTTTGTTCGAAAGTTATCGAGGCAATGGTCACCCATCTACTGCACATCAAAGCTGCTCGAATCTCCAACAATATTTAACCGATGGTGTTAAAACTTAAAACTTGACAGTAGAGTTGGGTTCTAAAGGCTCTTGCAAATTTTCAGCAATTTCAGAGGAATGGATACTGATATATAGATTTTTTTTTACTAATTTTCAATGATTTCTTAAAAATTTTCCATGAATACTATGCTCATCAAATTCTGCAAGAATTTTCGCGTTGGCATTCTACAACTAATAACCATGTTTCAATTAAATTAAATATGTTTGGATATATTTGGATATATTGGGATATATTTGGATATATTTGGATATATTTGAATATAGTTGGATATATTTGGATATATTTGGATATATTCGGATATTTTTGGATATATTTGGATATGTCATGGATATATTTGGATATATTTAGATATGTTTGGATATATTGTGCCCAATTCTGAGAGTGATTTCCCCCTCGTCCCCATCTCCTTTCGTTCCAAAGTTATCTAGGCAACGATCACCCATCCAGCTCCTGAACTCATTCAAGGCTGCTCCGATCTCCAACAATATAGATCCGATCGTGTTCAAACTTGAAATTTGGCAGTAGATTTAGGTTCTGAAGGCTCTCGAAAAATTTCAGAGACGTCGGAGGAATTTTTTCAATGATTTTAAAAAAAATTTCTAGTGATACGATCGTCACAAAATTTTGCAAGAATTTTCGCGTTGGCATTCTACAACCAGTAACCATGCTTCCATAGGATCGGTTTTGTATTTTTACAGTTATTGAGGAAATAACAACCAAAATTTCAGATTGGTATAACTCAAAAACTGTTGCGTCGATTATGCATATAAATAAACTCGAATGTTGCATTCGGCTGCGCACCCAAACCTGAAAACTGCAAATCGCTATCTCTTTCTGTTCTCAAGTTATCGTGAGATACATAATAATTTTTTTAAGATTTATTAGTAGTACAATCATCACAAAATTCCACACACGTCTTTATGTCGACATTCTACAACTAGATACTAAGCTTCAATTCGATCGGGTCTTTATCAGTTGAGTTATCGAGAAAATAATATTCCAGATTGTTATAACTCCGAAACCGTTGGTCCCAAGGCCCAACCCAACAACGAACTTAACTCTCCCATCCGGAATCACATCCAAGCCTGAAAATTTAAACTCCCTACCTCTTTTCGTCCGAAAGTTATCGAGGCGACGGTCACCCATCCAACTACTGAAATTATCGAAGGCTGCTCAGATCTAATTTTTTTATCGATTTAGAAATGATATGATTTGAGAAAGTCAGTTTTTGATCAAAAATAACTCCCTAGTCCTTTGATTCAGTGATACGCATTAGAGTGTTACCATCAAGTTCATAATTAAATGCCTAAATGCCTAATTATGCCTATTAATAAATATAAATGTTGTTTTCAGATTCAGGACCTACCCTAAAAATTGCAAATCGCTATCTCTTTGGTTTCTCGGGTTATCCGGACGTAAATAATATTTTTGAATAATTTTTTTGAAATTTTCCAGTGACACGATTCTCACATTATTTCACAAGCGTCTTCGAATTCGTATTCTACAACTTGCTACCAAGTTTCAATTCGATCGGATCTGTATTAGTGGATGACGGAAACCGTTGGGCCTATTATGTCCATTAACGAACTTGTCCGTCGTATTCGGATGCGCCACCTACCCTGAAAATTTCAAGTCGCTATCTTTTTTCGTTCTCTAGTCATCGAGACAACGGCCGGCCAGACAGAATCAAATTTGACCATTCTCGTCAAGAAATTCTATAATACAGACATATGGGCAAAATGATAACGCGATGTTCCCCAGAACATACGCGCAAAAAGTATTGTTGACTCACTTTGAATGCTTATCTAAGGTAAGAAAACCATATTTTCTCTGGTCGTGTTATTCGATGATAAGATGTATTTTATTAACAAGAAGAAACGTCGATATTAGTAAGTACCTACAGATCGTTGCATTACTAAAACGTAAATCAGAAGGTTACAGAGCTGAAAAATCAACACTGTTGCTGATGGTTACATCGAAAATTTGAAAGATCAAAAGGAAACATTATTAGAAGCAGTTTTTGGTGCCAACATCCAAACAGGATTACAAATTTACCAAAAAGCATCAACTACTGATGTAAAAACTCTAGAATCTATTGGACTTGATATTGCAAATTGTAGTAATTGCTCTTTTACCATTCATAATAAATAATTTTCTACATTGTAATGGATTTTGAATGAACTTTTTTGATGTTACCATCACATGTTTTTCATATAGAATTTCATTATGGTACTTAGTACCATAATTAATTCATCATGGAACGAAGTACCATAATTAGCTTACTTATGTCATCAAAATTGAGAGAAATAGCGTTGTCATTATGGTATGCCAATAAAAACCGGAAAGCCTGGTCCTCTCTTAACAGGTATATCTCATCAGCTAATCTTCCTAGTGAAGAAATGATCAAGAAAGTAAGCAACGAAAAGAACTTTACTATGATGCTTGGTATGAAAAACGACTGGGACAGGGAATCCACCACCCAAGTTCTTAAATTAAATGCCATTAAATGGTACTCAGACTCAGACACATGCACTAATTGCTCACTATCGCTAGACTCCTATCCGAGCATCTTTCAGGCAGAAGTACTTGCAATAGAAAGATGCGTGGAAATGAACCTAGAAAGAAACTATCGGAGTTGTGATATAGTAATCCACTCTGACAGTCAAGCTGCTATTAAAGCTCTGAGCTCCCATGTTATCGAATCCAAACTAATATGGGAGTGCTGAAGAAAACCTAATGAAGTAGGCAAGAACAACAGGCTCTCCTTGGTCTAGGTTCTTGGTCACGCGGGAATCATAGGAAATGAGGAGGCCAACACACTTGCCAAAAAAGGAGCACAAACCCCCTTTATTGGCCCGGAACCTTATTGTGGGGTTAGTAGATACCTACGAAAGTGAATTCCGGACGAAAGAAGAAACTGAGAGAGGTACTTTCTGGAGACCTCTCCCCGGAATGCATTACTCCAAGAAATTCCTCCGGAACTTTGATACTGTGAGATCCAAGAAATACTTGGACCTCAGTAAGAACGAGCTGCACCTCCTCACTGGCTTCCCCACAGGGCACTGCAGCCTCAGGAAGCATATGATGAGATTAGGGCTAGCAGAAACTGACGAGTGCAGATTCTGTTGGGAGGAGGATGAAACTCCTGATCACCAGACAACGGAATGCCTCGCCATCTCAAACCAACGCAAGGAATGCTTTGGGCAAGAAATCTGCAGGAGCGAAGACCTAGCCTCCTTGAAGCCATCCCGGATACTGGAGTTCATCAGAACTCTGGAACTGGAAGGCGAGCTGTAGATGGTAATGACATTGACAGATCTGAAGGGAGGGGCACAATAGACCTTAAGGTCGCAGTGCAACGTTACCCCCTACAACAATATACAATATACATGGTATGCCATCAGATATATATTTTTACCTGCAGTTTGGTCATTCTTGAGTCTCTTAACGTACGATTTAAAATCGCAATAAAAAATGATGTTCATTGCGATAATAACGAACATGGGTCTTGTGAATACAAAATTGTACCATGTAATTCTGAATATTTTTTCCGAAATTGGGTTTGCTTTTTCCGAAAATGATTTTACTTTTATAGAAGTTGATTTTACTTTTTCTGAAATTGGTTTACCTTGTGCCAAAATGGATTTTACTTTTTCTGTAATTGGAAACGTTACGGTCGTGAAACCCATCGTAGCAGTGTGTTTCATGAAACTGTATAGCTCTTAATTGCCAAATGAGTGCGATTTGATGTTGATTCCCAGTTCATTTTTATTTTATTTTATTTTATTTCACTTACAAACACATTAAAATGTAACAACATGCAAGACTGAGATGGTTAAAACTAACTTTCACTAGTAAGAGGATACTGCAAGGGCAGTCCAGACTCAAAATTTACAGTTCGCAAGCTTTTATAATTTTCGGACTACACATGCAAAAATCTGAGTCATACTTATCAATAAGGAAATTACATTGCTGCAGCATGCTGTTTATTGGTGAGCAATCCGTAGGATTTGTGGAAAAAATAATTTTTCCCTTAATTCTCAAGTTTACTTTGGGTACAATAATTTTGACATTGTTTATTAATGAGATACCTTTATATTTAATATTATTGACAATGTAAAAAATGAAGAGTGCAGCCTGAATGATTCTCCTCCTTTCAAGAGACACGGACATATAGGTAACGCAAAAATCTTTTTTGAACTTTTTCTATTGCATCCTTATTGACTTCCTCCCGTGGAGACCATATTACAGAGGCATATTCAAGATGTGGTCTAACCAAGTTATTGTATAAAGTGATGATGTTATCAATATTTTTGAAGAATTTAGTGTTTCTCATTACAAAGCCTAGTACTTTATAAGCCTTGTTAATAATAAACGTGAAATGTTTATTGAATTTGAGATTAGACCGGATAATAACTCCTAGATCCTTACACTCATCCTGCCTTCGCAGTTCGGAGCCACCAAGAGAATACGAAAATTGCAGATAGTTAACTTCACGGGTGAAAGTTAGCACAGCACAATTGTCAATGTTCAGAGTCATTCTGTTTGTGTCAAACCATTCACATACAGAATTCAAATCTTGTTGAAACTGAGTGCAATCATTTTGATTTCTCACTGTTCTAAACATCTTGAAATCATCTGCGAACATCAGACAAGAGGAGTGGGTTATGCTCCTCGGGAGGGCATCAACAAAGATTGCAAACAGGAGGGGACCCAGGTGGCTGCCTTGTGGAACCCCTGAAGTTGCGGCACACACTTCGGATAAGAAGTTCCCTATTTTTATACACTGAGACCTGGACGTAAGGTATGTTTGCATGAATTTCAGAGCGTTCATTGAAAGGCCCAATCTACCTAACTTGCCCAAGAACAGGTCATTATTGACCTTGTCGAAAGCTTTCGCGCAATATGTCATATCAACATCAAGCTGGTGTTTTTTATTTATCGCTTCCGCTGCCGAGTGAGTGAAAAGCACCAGGTTAATGCAACCTCGAATTAAATCTACAGTCAAGCTAATGAAAGCTTTCGGAAACCCAATGTTATTAATCAATCCAATAGAATAAGTTCAATTTGAAATAACCATTGAAGTATACTTTGGGGGATTAATTCATCACCAAATGCTTCCTTCTTGGGTTTTCCTCTCCTGAACTCTGAAAAATATCAATGAAGTAAAAGAAATTGCGTTTGCATCAGAAACACAATATATTTGCCAGAAGCAAGATATAGAACAATGTGTTTGATAATATGAGATATACAGGGATATTGTCTAGATAGATTAGGTATTATGTATTGCTTTCAATTAATCAAAAATTTGCAGCCTTGGGTGAGTCTATAAATGTGAACAAGTGGGCCGCAGCACACTGACCTAACGTCAGTAACTTTTTTGTAAATACCTTATAAATTAATTTAATTTTTAAACTTCTTGAATCAATATTTTAAAATTGATTTATTGTGCATCGGATTTACAGTGAATTTCAAAGTGCAAAATTGCAGATTGGAGATATTGTCACATCAACGACGATATAGTGTTCAGAAAAACTTAATCAGGGCCAGTGGTTCCAATCCGATCGATGCAGGAATGGATTCTGTCGAATATATTTTTATTGTTTTACGATGCAAGTTATTTTCCGATATCGAATGAGAGAAGCGGAACCAGGAGATGTTATCATTTTCGGAAATGGACGGCGATCGCGATCTGACCATAAAATATGATTCCAAGTAGCGAACCGGGAATGCTAGGAACATTATTTTGGTTACTTTAGAGCCGAATCTCTTTATTGGACTGATTCGTGGCGGGAAGGTAGCTGATTTTCCGAACTCGAAGAGCCTTGCATGAATCTTTGTTGGCTTTGCCCTGGTTTCTAATTGTGGAATTTCAATGAAGTGAATGAAGCCTCAACAAGGGTTGAGGTTTTGATGATTCTTGGCTTGAATCTAAACTAGACCAATATATGATAATAATACAGGGTGTTGACGTCTATGGCAATTCATATAAATTTATTTTATTTTAGGAGCGATATTTTGTACACCGCACCTGCGTGGATTGTTTTTATTAAGTTGAGTTGTTGGTTAGTTCTCGAAGAATAATAGAGTTAGTTGGATTTTCTTTAATTAAAATTCCATAATTTTGAGTTAGTTTTGGATTCGTGAATAGAGAAAGGTTCCCAAATTCAATTTGATTTAAGACATTCCTGTTGTGCATCAAGCGGTTATTGTAGATATACATGTGTTCGAAAACAAAGATATAGACCAAAGTTACATTTTTTTGAATGTAACACCCTGTATTTGACCTAAAAAATGGAATGGCAAGCTCAAATTATGATGAACTTCTTCAGATCACTTTATACCTCAGAAGAACAATTTACGAGAAAATGGCACTAAATATAAAATATGGAGTTTTTTGAGATAGCAATTAGTGAGAAAATCAGTTACGCCAGCAATACAACAGAATTTTTACGAGTAGACTAGGATATACAGAGTGATCTTAATTAATTTTTCAAACATCAACTACAAATAATGGTCGCAAAGTGATGAGGAACTATTAGGCTTAGGTGTAGGAAAACCTAATGAAGATAGTTTCCAAATTAATTTTTATGTTCAACGAGATATAGAAATAGCGGGTGTGCCATTTGAAATAAAAATGTTTTCGACCAATATTTATAGTTGATGTTCGAAAATGAATTATGATCACTCTGTATATTCCAGAGCTAAATTATTTTTTTTATAGGACTAGCCAATGTTTCATTTCATTTTCGAGGTCAAATACAGGGTGTTACATGTGAAAAAATGTAACTTTGGTCTTAATTTTTTTTTCGAACACCCTGTATGTATGAAAATAATTTTAAATTGTGCTTTTGAACATCCTACATACATCACAAAAAAATATTCTCAAATATTTTCATTAACTACCTCAAAATGAGCTCCGCGTCTGTGGTGGGCAACCCGGTATAAGTGTATAATAAGTTCATGATCATTATTGTATTTATTTTTTCTTGTATCTTGGTGAATCCTTGTTATTGGGTTTTCCTGTTAGGATTCCTGTCAATGAAAATAAATAAATAAATAAATAAATCAAGGCGGAGGCGCATCTGTGCCCCTTTGATTATTTAGAGAAATTCAGAGTATTTTTTCTAATCTGCATATGCAATAAATATTAAAGAAATTTCTGCTACCGAGTGCTCACTACGATATCATTACAATAACATAATAATATAACAATAATAAAGTGCCTTTATTTTGTACTGTCATAAACTACGTTTAGATGAATCCTCTCGACCCGTATTAAGCCAACGCGTATTCCGTAATGCAATTTGAATAGGTGGATAGAGTTTTTCCAAATCGATTTTTTGTGCATATATACGCGAAATAGGTATGCATTAAGTATTTTTAAGAGAAACAAATTTCAGTGTCCACACCACATTAATTAGTTTGACAAATCTGAAAAACTAACCAACCTTTTCTGAGGCTACTTATTCACATATTAATCGTAATTCCTATGCTAAGATAGAAATACATCTCTTGTGATGAAAGTTATAACCTATATACTTTTTCATTACCTTTAATCGTTTTCTTCTAATTTTTGAATATATTTTTCACGACTATTTGCTCTTTGGAAGGTTGTAACCACCCAGAATAGGTTAGTTATATGCAAAATTTAGTTGTTCTTCATGCCTTTGAGATTTTTAGAATAATTTTCCTTTCTTATTTTCATTCAGTTATGCATTTTAAACTTTTGTTCAATATTCTCATACTGGCTACGCGAGCTTAGAATGAAGCCGAATTACAGAAAACTAGTTTCAGATAAAGCTTAAATATTCGCCACATAAATTTCAGAAAATATTGAACCCAGTATAGAACCCTGTTGAACACCAGACAGCACAGGGGGAAACCCAAGGTAAGATCTAAAAACGTGTACCGCAGTAGTATCGAATCCAAAATAAGATAGTTTTGCACATAGTAACTCATGATCGAGAGTGTTGATTGATTTGGCGAAATCAATAAGAGGGAGGAAAGTAGACTGACCATCATCTATTGCTCACGATGGAGGAAGAGCTCCAGTTACTGCAATTTGCGTTATATGTGAACAACCATTTTGCGATACGAATTCTGCCGTATCTGCTAAATTTGCGAAAACTTCTACTTCAGGTGGCAAGCGACAGAAAGTGAAAACGGTCATGAACTGAACCAAATCTTGCAGATACAAATGAAAGAATTGAGGTTGTAGATGTGCAGGAACAACCCCATTCAAAATCTGCAGTCCAAATATCGTTTTTCCCAATTCATTATCAGTGTCGTTTCAAAAAGAATAAACCATCAATCCAAATTCATGGCAGCTTTTCGTCGAGACTTGGGGGGGCCGAAACGTCTCTGTTTAGGAAATTCAAACAAGCCAAACGGCAATAGCAGCGCCGTTATCCTAGAAGCGAACGAAAGCGCCTCTATAGCACTCACATCCGCCGGATGGATTTTCGGAGGAAATGATAATGCGCGCCGTTATTGGCCTCCTTATCCTCATTTACAGTCTGAGGCGGGATGAGGAAGTTTTGACAATTCGTTCGAGGACGGAGGAAATGATTATTTGAACGCCCCACGAAGGCATTACGCCTTAAGAACCGAAATAGGTGCGCTGAAAGAGCCGGTTATGAATCGCAATCAGGCGAAATTACAAGCAGATACGAGGGTTAAATAGAGAGAATAAAACAGAGTGGCTCAATTATAATTTCACTGTTATTGGCAGAATAAGTGCAGTGAACGAGTTAATGTACCCAAAAATTGTTCGACAAGTGGTTTTTCTCATATCCGTCATAGATCAGAGAAATTTTGAATAGGCGTTCCCATGTTTAGTATGAGCTATTTGAGTTAGTTAAACTTTTTCATTAAATATATTTCTCCGCACTATCCATATAACGGAGGTGTTTTTTAACTACATGAGAAGTTTCGATGGTTGTGTATATTATTTGACAGTTGAGAATGTGAAATTGTGTGGATATTTCTGTTCAGTTAGATTTGTGAATTCATCATGCATGAATCGTTTAACGCCAAAGCAACGCTTCCAAATTGTGGAAATTTACTTTGAACGAAAAATTGGTTTAAGCACTGACATGAAGTCAGGAGCTTTGGCGCGCATGTTCTATTGTCTACACAACTCTACTGGACACTCTCAATCGAATCGATCATCGATATATACCGTTTTCTCAGCTTTTATAATATATGAATACATTTAATACCGTTTCAAAGACAGACTTCAGTAACGAAACAATTTTTAAATCTGACATAATATGTATTATATGGAATTGAAATACGAAAAAACTTACGCCTGAAGTAACTCAGGGTATGATATTCATGAAATTCCTCGAAAATGAGTGGGTCGGCATTCTACAAATATTAGATAGCTCAAAATATACATTTTGAGTTATAGAGGAAATAACAACAAAATTTCAGATGGGTATAACTCCAAAACTATTTGACCGATTATGCCAATTAACGAACTTAAATGTCGCATTCAGATGTGCAACCTACCCTGAAAATTGCAAGTCGCAATCTCTTTCCGTTCTTAAGTTATCGTGAGATACATAATATATTTTCGTAATTTAAATTAAAAATTTTCTAGTGGTACTGTCTTCACAAAATTTTACACACGTCTTTACGTCGATATCCTTCTACTAGTTATCAATTCGATTGAGTCTATATTTTTTGAGTTATCGAGGAAATAATATTCCAGATGAGTATAACTTCGAAACCGTTGGGCCGATTAACAACGAACTTGACTCTTCCATTCGGATACGTAGCCTACCCTGAAAATTGCAAATCCCTATCTCTTTTCGTTCGAAAGTTATCGAGGCAATGGTCCAGCTTCTGAACTCACACAAGGCTGCTCGGATCTCCAACAATATAAATCCGATCGTGTGTAAACTTGGAACTTGGCAGTAGAGTTGGATTTTGAAGGCTCCCGCAAAATTTCAGCGATGTCAGATTAATAGTTTCTGATGAATGGTTTTCTTAAATAATTTAAAAAAAAATTCTATATAGTGATACGATCCTCACAAAATTTCGCGAGAATTTTAGCATTGGCATTCCACAAATAATAACCATGTTAGAATTGGATCGGTTCCGTATTTTTCGAGTTATTGAAGAAACAACAACTCAATTTCAGATGGGTATAACCTAACCTAAAAATTTCAAGTCGCTGTCTCTTTCCTTCCGTTCTCAGGTTATCGTGACATAAATAATCATTTTTAATATTATTTTAAGAATTTTCTATTGATACGATTCTCACAAAATTTGACAAACTTCTGTATGTTCATATTCTACAACTACTCGCCAAGTTTTAATTAGATCGGATTTGTATTGGTTCAAAACAAAATTATTTCTCGGAAACCATTGGGCCGATTATGCCCATTGACCAACTTGTCCGTCGTATTGGGACGCGCCACCTACCCTGATAATCTCAAATCCCGATCTGTTTCCGTCCTCAAGTTATCGTGGCAACGACCGACCGGACAGAATTAAATTTGACCTCGAATCCTTCATCAGGGAACCGAACCCAATCGTTTGAGACCATTTTCGGCAAATAATTCGAAAATTACAGATATTTGGGCACAATGATACCGCGATGTTACCCAGAACATGTGCGCAAAAATAAATCTGTTCACGATAGAGCACTTCGTCTATTTTACGGTCAACATAATCGTCCTAGTGAGCAAGAATTCGGGAAGTCATTGATCGTTTTCACAATAATTCTACTATTCTCGATTCAAAACCATCAACAAGACAAAGAAATGTGCGTGCCGAAGAGAATATTGCTGCTGTGGCGCTGAATAAGTGTTGAAGAAGACGCCGAACTGTCGATACGTCGCCGTTCTCAACTTGTTGGCCGTTGTCCTTCAATTACGTGGAGAATTTTACGTGCGAATCTTGGCTGACATGCCTTTAAAAGAGAGCTCGTGCAAGAATCAAAGCCAAATGACCATCGCATAAGTCGCATTTTTGCTGATTGACCGAATATGAGAATTTTCACCGACGAATTATGTTAAGTCATGAAGCTCATTTCTGGTTAAATGACTTCGTCAATAAACAAAGTTTCCGTATATTTTATGGAGAAACACAATCCTCAAGTCATTAACAAATTACCATTACATCCATTGAAATTGACTGTTTGGTGCGGTTTACACGCTGGTGGCATGATCAGTCCTTATTTCTTTCGACATGAGGATGGAGCTGCGGTTACCGTGAATGTTGAGCGCTGTCGAGCCATGTTGACTATTTTTTTGTTTCATTAAAACATAAATTGAATAAATAAATAATGAAGCAGGTACCCATATATAAAACCTACATCAGTAATAAATCTCTACCCTGGTTCAATTCGATATCGGATATCATAAGAAACACGAAGCTACAATTAGGATAACGCTGGAGAAATTCAGGAATTATTCACATATTATGCTTCAGTTTCAGACACAAAAACCAACTTTTTTAGTATCAGTTTGGAACGTATATTCAAAGAGTACTTTCATGATATTCGGTCAACGATAGGATTCTTTGTCGAGCCATTAAAATTGATTTGGTTTATTGCGAAATTCTGTGACAGTTTCTTTGTTAATTGTTTATTCCATATATTCCATATATACTAATTGAAATTGAGTCATGGCAACCGATTACTTAGGGAAAGATGTGTAGAAACCGGCAGTACCTAGATGGCTAAACCCTCTTATATAACCGCTATATTACGGGAGGGGAAAGGGGGAAGATTTCTACACAATATAGGCTATCAAGAAGATTTTTCAAGGGATTCTTATGCGTTAAAAAAATTCGAGAAATCGACGAAATTTTTGCTATTTTTCCTAAGTAAATCGGCAATTTTGGTTATCAGCTATATAATCTACGAGTTGAATTCCAGGCGTATATTTTATCAAGAGAAGTAGTCCACATGTTGACTCCTGGATTACACCAGTCATGAAATACACGCAGAATATTTTCCACGTCTATACGCGTTGTTGTTATCGCTTCGAAACAAGGATGCGAGCTATAATAAACACTTATTTCAGTATAATCAAGATTTATATAATTCATATTTATATTTATATATCCCTAAAATTTCTCCCAGTGCATGAGTATATCCAGTAGAAACCTATCATAATACTGTGAGCTTAAAAATGCATATCTTAGAAACGCAGCATACAAAGTTGACAAAACCATCTTATATGATAATCAACATTTTGAAAAAAAAATGCCCTAAATTAACGTTAGAGTTCCTTTCACTATTTACTCTTCATGTCCCACCCAGATATACAAGAGAGTCTGCCCTGCTCAGCATTCCGAATAACCGGTTGAATTATACAAAACAATCACCGATTCTCAGAATCTCAGGAAATGTGAAAAATGGCGGATACCGTTTTTGCGCGTATGTTCTGGGGAACATCGCGTTATAGTTTTGCCCAAATGTGAAATTTAATTCTGTGGTGCCGTCCGTTGCCACGATAACTTGAGAACGGAAAGAGCTAGCGACTTGAAATTTTCAGGGTAGGTGGCGCATCCCAATACGACGGACAAGTTCGTTAATGGGTATAATCGGCCCAATGGTTTCCGAGGAATAATTTTGTTTTCGACCAAAATAAATCCGATCGAATTTAAACTTGGTGAATAGTTGTAGAATATAGACCTGAGCACGTTTGTGAAATTTTGTGAGAATCGTATCGCTAGAAAATTATTAAAAAATTATTAAAAAATACTTTTGTTGTCACGATAACCTGAGAATGGAAAGAGTTAGCGGCTTGAAAATTTCAGGTTAGGTTGTGCACCTGAATGCGACATTTGAGTTTGTTTATGACCATAATCGTCCAAACGGTTTTAGAGTTATAGCCATCTGAAATTTGGTTGTTTTTTGTTCCTCATTAACTCGAAGAATACAAAACCGATTGAATTCAAACATGGTTATTAGTTGTAGAATGCCAACGCGAAAATTCTTGCAGAATTTCGTGAGGATGGTATAACTAGAAAATTAAAAAAAAAAAATAATTAAAAATAGTTGAAAAAAAATCTATATATCATAAACTATTCGTCCAGGATGGCTGAACTTTTGGAAGAGCCTTCAGAACCTAACTCTACTGCAGAATTCCAAGTTTGAACACGATCGGATCTATATTGTTGGAGAACCGCGCAGCCTTTTGTGAGTTCGGTAGCGAAGCGGTAGCGCCGGTAGCGGATGCGAATCGTCGTATGATATGTTTTCTATGGTCGTATTTTTGCGAGAACCTTCAAAAATAAAAATATGAATGTCATGATGACATATCTTTTACGCGTATGTTATGGGAAAATCGTGTTATTTCATCACAAATCTATGGGAGATGATAGCCCTACATTAGTGGTCAGACCTGGTTTTGAAAGAGATCCTCCTTAGGAGGAGGCAACTAAATATTGAAGGGATTTCTATGAACAAGAGTGAATATCTTTGAGAAATAGAGAAGACGTTTCTTCTTCAAGAGATCCATGTGCCTTCAGAGGAGTATATTTGTGAGAGGGAACTTTTGAAAGGTTATGTATTATTTTTAATATGATATCGCTGATATTTGTTGAAGGCTTCTGATCTTGTAAGGTGAGAGGCTCATTTGTGGATATTAAATCTCGTGATGGGTAGAGAGGAATTTTAGGCCAGTTTTTTTATCACTAATGAGAATATATCTTTATGTTTCACCTCATCACCTTTAGATCTATCAATGGACATTTATTGGTTAAGAATAAGTAATTGAATATTACTTTGAATTGAATTTCATTCAATATGTTAGTAACTAAACTTATAATTTTCTTTACTTTGATTATTTAAATATGACATTAATTCCAGTAATATTTTTCAAGAATAATTATGTATTCTTCTCCTGAAGAAGATTTGAAGGTAGACAATAATGTGTTAATTTTTTCATCATTGCTTTCTATCCTGACTTCACGAAAAAAAAAATTGGTTCAAGCACTGACGTAAAGTCAGGAGCTTTTGCGCGTATGTTCTATTGTCCATTCTCCTGTATTGGACACTCTTAATCGAATTCACCATGGTAAATTCGATTAAGAGTGTTCAATACAGGAGAATGGACAATTGAACATACGCGCAAAAGCTCCTGAATTCACGAAAAAAAATTGGTTCAAGTACTGAAGTGAAGTCAGGAGCTTTTGCGCGTATGTTCAATTGTCGATTCTCCTGTAATGAACACTCTTAATCGAATTTACCATGGTGAATTCGATTAAGAGTGTCCAATACAGGAGAATGGACAATAGAACATACGCACAAAAGCTCCTGACTTCACGTCAGTGCTTGAACCAATTTTAATAAATCAACAAGTTCAGAGCGTTCTGCCAATAACGTCGCGAAATGGTTTCGTGTTATATACTTATGCACAGAGTGCACAAATCAAATTAACACCCAGGGGATTTCGAGGATTTGGCGAGAGCAAGAACAGATGCATTTCAAACTTCTTGTTCTCGATCAGTGTTCTGTAGCTGTCGACAAATTCGGTTAAACTCACCCATTTGGAGACCCTATCAGCAGAACGCTCAGAAGATTTTAAATGATACAAACGCATACTTAATCAAAATGATAGGTCGAATTGGGCAACTGAATTCATCAGAAAGATACCTCAGCTTTCGTTCCATAAATGATAGCAATTAATTGGCAATTTGCCTATTGTTTTCAGAAATTCATATTTCAAACAAACAGAGTCATCAAGGAACATCTATCTTGTCGCCTAATATAGACTGGAACGAAAAATACCAGAATATGAATAGCTGGTTTTGGAATAGTGCTAAAAAAAAATTCCGTTCCTTTCGCCGAAATGTTTGTAATTTTCTAATATTTCACAGAATGTGATCTCAAACGATTTGGTTTGATTCACGTATGAAGAATTTGAGGACAAATTCAATACTGTCCAGCCAGTCGTTGCAAACAATAACTTTCAAACGGAAAGAGATAGAGACAATTTTCGGGGTAGGTTAATCGTTAATGAGTCAAACGATTTCGGTGTTATACCCATCTGAATTATTGTTTCCTCAATATCTGCAAAAATAAATATCCTATCGAATTGAAACTTGTTAAGTAGTTGTAGAATACCAACGCGCAAATTTCTGCATAATTTCTTGAGAATCGTATTCTTCGAGCCATGCACCATTTTACAATCGAGAACAGGGTTTCAGCTTGATTGGCTTTGTATTTTAGCAATTATTGTGAAAATTAAATTTCGCACTGCTACCTACTTCCTAAAATTCAAATCATGCAAATCTCAGAACTGCAATAAGTCTGTATCGCCGTGATAGTAGCGTCGTTTTCTGCCGCGTAGGATATCCCGTTTCCGAATACCCGCTGAGTAGGTTTACTATTTTATTTATTCTAAAAGTTCATGCAGTATTTCGTGAGGGTGTGAGAGGTGTGAATAAACAATAGAACATGCGCGCAAAAGCTCCTGACTACACGCCAGTGCTTTCTAAGAATTTTTTGCGCGGTTCTTTCAATAATATATTTTTATATCTCGAGACCAGACTATATTGATCTGGAATTTTCTATATGGAAAAAAGTACGAACTCAAGTATATAATTAATAATATTTATTTTCAAAATATGTAGGTACCTAACTATTATGAAATGAGAAAATATGGATATAATTACCTCCTAAATTATTTCAGTCACAAATATAAGGTTTTTTTTACAGAATCGGTACGTTTTGATACTCCCTCAACATCATAGAGCATTTCCAATTTTATCATAACTTCCTCGGTTAGCAATGTGAAATGTTTCAACTTGCCTTATCTCTTCGTTTTATTATGAGTTCCACAATTGAACTCATTTCCAGTGCATTTGGGACTTTTTCGGAGTTGAAGTGGTATTACGTTTGTGAATATTTCTCAGATACACACGTTCGTAAAGAAGTGAAATACATACTGATTCACTATTCTCCTCACACATTCTGATTTTTTTGGAATACATATCTCTTAATTTTCAAGGTTCCAGAATTCAGATTATAAATTAAGATGAAAAATTCAGAGATTAATTACGGCTGTTTTAGGCCAAATATTCAAAGTTTAAACTTCCGGACACGTGGTTTTCACGGAAGGAAGTAAATTCCATGTTCATTCTTGTTGTTCAATAAACATTCCGCTGATTGACTGATTTTCAGATTTTACCCTTTAACGAACTTAACCCGCTCATTTGGACTCCAAACCTATCTTGCAAATTTCAATTCTCTAACTAATTTCATTCGACAGTAATCGTGCCTACGGACGGCCGGCCAGATAGAATTAAGTTTGACCTCGGATTCTTCATTAATGAGTCGAAACTATTCGTTTAAGACCATTCTCGGCTACAAATTCTAAACATACAGACATTCGGACAAATTGTTAAGCAATATTTGCCAGGGACGGGCCGAAGCCCAATTTTTGGGGGGGAAAAGCATCGAAAATTTTCCAACTGTGCATTGAAGGATTAGATAAAACTAACGGTCAGGGAGGGGATGCTTCCAACTGCTTCGAAATTTATCCAACTTGTTTAAAATTTTTCCAATTGCATTCAAAAAATTTCCAACATTGGTTGATGTTTTCTGGAAACCTATTCATTCAAATGCTTATTTTTGGCGCTCATGTTCCTCGGAACAGAGTGCCCAAATGTCTGTAATTTTCGAATTTTTGGCTGAAAATGGTCTTAAACGATTTGGTTCGACTCACTGATCAAGAATCCGTGGTCTAAATCGATTCTGTCCGGCCGGCACTCCGTTAACACGAAAACTCTCTAATGAAAGGAGTTGGAGGATTTAAATTTGCAGGGTCGGTTTGGAGCGTAAATATCTCGGACGAGTTCGTTAACGGGCGAAATGCACCAAGCGGTTTCAGAGTTATGGCAGTTTATAGTAAAAATTATTTCATGAATATTTCCGAAACCGATCACTCCATCTATCTGATATTTAGCATTAAATTGTAGAATAATAACCTTTATATGCATGCGGGATCTTGTATTGATCGGGTTGCCGTGAAGTGTAAAAAAAAATTTTAAAATTAAAAAATTTTGTTCCTTTGGGGGATGAATATCTCGGTTGAGTTCGAAAAAACTTTTGAATTCAATTTCTTTTAAGATGCAAATTTATCATAAGAATCCATTGATATAATTTTCAACTCTAACAAGCTAATACTTTCGGAGATATATTTTTTTGTGATATATATATATTTTTATATGAGCAGAACGGGGGTCGAGAGAGTTCTGAGTTACGTTTACGTACTTACATAGATGCATAGAATACATGGTGAAGACACTCTTTGACATATTTTCGGCATATTTTCTACTTCAGTTTTCGCCGATAGATGCCGGCAGTAGAAATTTTATGGGCAAAATTATCGACTTGTCAAATTAAATTTGAATCTTTGTTTATTCTAGTTTCTTGTGCATGGAAAGTCGTACCCGGTTGTACCGTTGGCTGAAATGTAATAGTTTGAGTATTTCGTTCAACGTCCTCATTTTTCGCGCCGAAAGTAAGCCAAATGTTTGCTGTGTGAACTCTGAACGATTATCCAGAACCATTTTAATCAAATACTATTTTCATTTCGAAAATCCTTCTTCTTTATGCGAATATAGTTTTTTTTTTAAATTGTTTATTCTTACCGAATCAGGGGTAGATTTCTAGTATCAAGATAGATATTAATTTTAATATTGATAATAAAGAAAGATCGCTGATACCGTTGGTAATAAATCAACATAGGGGAATGCTAATACTTGTTGATTTATTATAATCTTGCCGGTTGATGAACATAAACTGTTTCAACAATTGAAACATTAAGGTATAACTCTATTAATTAATAATAATATTCATTATACGATTCAGTTATATATTGAGAAGGAATTAAATGATATGTTATGAAAACTAACAATATTATTCGTCAACGATGAAAGGACCAGCAGAGAACAAAGTTCAGAGCAACCACACAGTGTGATTTCATCGAAGTAGAATAGCTTTCCTAAAGCGTCAATCTTTATTGGCGCTCTTATATTCTATAATTTTATGTGTTTCAAGGATATTGTTACACAAGAATGGCAACTGGCTTGTGGTAGAGGTAGGATATTGAAAATTAGAACATTTGTTTGTTCAAAATATTTTTCTTCCGAATATATATTGAATAAAATATTGAAACGTAGTACACTACCCTCTATTTGGTTAGTTTATCAATTTAATGAATCATTTTCCGATATTTCATCAGTATACTTAGTTCTGAATAATGGCTATCGAATCAAATATATTTTGCAATCTAATAAGTAATCATCAATTGTTGAGAACATAAAAAGTTGTCAAGGGCCAAGGGGTATTGGGTGACTGAAAAAATGCTGTATACATGAGAATGTTTTGATGAAGTTTCAAATTATACATCAAAAATAATAAGTGAAATGCTCAATTTAAATGAGCCTTACATGATAAAGGTAATTAATACATTTCAATAATAATATGACAACTAAAGATATTAATATGTAGAGGTTTTACAGAAAATTCTGTATTATTAAATGTATTTCAAAATGCATAAATTAAATGCTCAAATATTCTAATGACATTGGATGTGATCTTTTCTAATGGAAAAATAATGATTTCACAAATTTCTTCATTTACAGTTCCATTCATAAAGATCCAATGAAACTCCTTTACTGATGAATCCCTTATTTGAACTCATTAAATTATGTCTTGGCAAGATGAAATTTCTATTCCAAACAAATGGGGTTTACATATAATGTCCGAACAGATGTCTGATTAATTAAAGAGTGAATAGATTTTTCAATAAACTGCTTCATTATATTCTTTTGATTTGGATTTACGAACTAGCAACGGTGGAAAGAGAACTTTGTCGCTTGTCAGTTTTCATTTCATCGACTCTAGCGGCACCATCGAAGTAATAAATAAAGTACGTGATTTGACAATTCTAGGTCCGTTTTTCGGGCAAAAATTTTCACGGGAATTAAGGCGAAAATTCATGAGACGATTTAGTCGTCCAAAACCAACGACGCTGTCGTCCAAAATTTCGACGATTTTGTCGTTCAAAAGCAACGACTGTCGTTCAAAATTTCCCTTACCCTATATTTCATGGAATGACGAAATCGGACGACAGCTTATTTTGAACTGACATAGAAACATAACCTAATTGAATTTAAATATTACAACTAAATACATATTTAGGTACAAAATGAGTTCCTAAAGTACTACATTTAACTCTAATAATTATATAAATCGCAAAAGAGAAACAATTGGGAACTTCCAAGACGATGCAATTTCTGGAGTACATAGCAGCTTCAACTCCTAATTCTTGAATCCTTGTATAAGGAGAAGAGGTTCTAAATGTAGATCATGTAATCATCTATGACAAAACAAATTGTGGTCCCAGTTTTATAGACATTTGTTCCTTACGTTTACAAAGTAGTGCCCTTAATTCAGAACCACATAAAATTGATGGCCCATACTAATGTGGAGAATGGTAAACTTAAAAAAAAGTATGGTATATTCTTGTAAAGTCGGAGTATGGAGCAGGTGTAAACATATTGCTGATGGTTTAATTCAAGTTCAGGTGCATGCTGTTCTAGTTCATTTATGAGGATATATAGTGTCTAATTGTTATCTATCTAATAGTTATCAACAATTAAAATGATTTTTTCAAGATATGATACATATATATTATGTGAAAATAATTATTAACAATAAGTGTAATGTTTGAGGTATGATAAAGTTGCTTTTTTTGTTTAGTTTCCAAGAGTTTTGATGACCATCTCTTCTATTCAATTGAAAATATCAAAAATGTTTATGCCTGTGAGACTTTTCAAAGCACTGTCACTGTTCAAGATATCACTCTTTGTAGATAACCGGGATGTATCAACGGCACAAGTGTTAGGTGGTCTGGTAACAATGTACACAACCAAGACTACTTCTAGCATTATTATTGCTGTTCAACTAACTCAAGGATGCGTGGGCGATGCTTATTTCTTCTTCCGAATGAGGTTTTTCAGCACAGCAAGTCATCGACACATCCTTCCTCAGTTCTCTTTCGAGTTACCTCCTTGTACTCTGTTTGAAGATGATGTAGTTCCAGGTTGAGTACTCTTCGGGCTATTATTTATCCTCCTAACGCAGTTTCAATAATTATATTTATATTTGGTTTTCCGGTGGTAAGAAGTGAAAACACAAACCTATACATTTTGGCATTTTTTTTTCGCCCATGAATTGCATTTGGGCACACTCTGATTTCTGGTCGAAGACATATTGGATAGGATAATATTATCTACTTTCATTTGAATTTGTCCAATAGAGATGAATGGACAATAGAATATGCGCGCAAAAGCTCCTGACTTCACTTCAGTGCTTGAACCAATTTTAATTTTAGCGGCTGTCAGAGGTATGTCATCAGTTGTCTCATTTGGACGACGTCGTTCGTTTAGAATCGAACGACGAGAATCTTGTCGTTGCGATTTAATCGTTTCGTGAATGTTCGCCTGTAGCAGGCAGTGTCGACACCTTGTTATTCTATGCATCTTGGTACTTACGTAGGCATTCCTTCATTAAAGCGGCGTATAATCTATGCGCGGCGCGTATCAGATGGGCTGACGCGAATATTTTTCGCGGCAACCCCCGTGACTCGTGTACAATCTACAATACATAGCGCTAGGCTGATTCGCGAGGCAATGTTCAAGGTTTTGCCGCGCGTAATTTATATGCAGCTTTATTTGAAGTTCATGCTGTCCCTTCCTGGCACTTTTGGCGCTCTTGTTCCTCGGAACAGAGTGCTTATCAATTTGCCCATATGTCTGTAATTTTTGGATGAAAATGGTATTAAACGATTTGGTTTGACTCACGGATCGAGAATCCGTGGTCGAAATAAATTCTGTCCGGTCGGCCGTAGGCACGATAACTCTCAAATGAAATGAGTTAGAGGATTAAAATTTGCAGAGAAAGTTTGGAGCGTAAATATCTCGGCAGAGTTCGTTAACGGGCGAAATACATCAAGTGGTTTCAGAGTTATTGCCGTTTTAAGAAAAAACATTTTTTTAGAAAATTTCCGGAACCGATCACTCGATCTATCTGAAATTTAGCATCAAATTGTAGAATCATGACCTTTATATGCATGCGAAGTTTTGTATTGATCACATCACCGTAAAGTGGTAAAAAAATTTCAAAAATTTTCACATGACAAATTTCAAATTCATTTTTTTTAGGACGAAGTTCCATCATAGAAATCGATTGCAGTCTTTTCAACTATAACAAGATAATACTTTCGGAGGTATGATTTTTCAAAATTTCAATAATACATCGTACTTCTTTCTATGTTTTCACAGAATGGAATCTGTCTGTGTTCTATCTGTGTTCACTATTCATTCATGCCATCTTATCTACCTATAAGAGACGTTATATTTATTTGTGTTCTAGTTCATTTATATAACTCGTACTTTGCAAATATTTTGTGTTCTAAAACAAGGTTCCGCGACGTACATACAAGACTGTTTTGATACCAAAAATAATATTGACTTGTTGCATATTCAATAATTTATGTGCAAATATTGGGAATGATGTTTCAGAAGATTAAGAATTGGATCATTTTAATAATGTAGTTTATGAAGGCAATAGGAATGAAGAACATAACGGAATCATCAAAACAAATTACTGTTCGTAGACCACTGAGGTTAATATTACCTTTTACTTCCTTAAGTAGTAAGGCATGTTCCTATATACAGTATTTTCATAATGTTGGTAGCAAAAAAATGCTGAAATATGGATCTGCATTTATGTATCAAATAATTTTCCTTCAGTTAAGGTTCATAATACAGAATGAATGTGTTAGTCATGTAACTATTACATTATGAAAAGAGGATTGTATTTCATTAAAATATTTTGAACTATTAAAATAATTTGTTCGTAAGCCTCTACCTACTCAAATATCAGAAATAAATGTTCAATCTGCTATGATTGTCCCCAGCCTTGCTCTAGATATTTCGATGATACTTTCCTTATTATTTCATTTAATGATAATATTTGAAGCATTTTTTTAAATTTAATTTCTTTCATGATGCAGTTCTATCATAAGAATCCATTGATATAATTCCCAACTCTGAGAAACCAATACTTTCGGAGATATAACTTTCTGTTTGAACAAGTTGGCCAAAAAGCTCCTGTTCGCAGGGCTTTCCCACTTTTTTTTTCTTTGGTAGCGTGGAACTTTGTTAACAATAACATTCATTTGGGTATGGTGTTACGAATCAGTAGAATAATATCACGCACTGCGTTAGTGCTGTAAAAGTTATTTTGATACCTAGCTATTATTTTATAAAATATCAAATGGCTCCACCTAATATTACATATTTCTACCTTGCTCTTGAACTTGAAGGTTCTACTACGAATTCTACTAATTTAAGTTTGAAAATACCTTATTCACATAGCTTATTAATCCTCGGATCATGCGAGGTATTCTGTTTCCTTCCAGAATGACCACCATCCATTTATAATAGGTTAACTTACACCTCGATTTCCACTCCAAACCACTATGTCGCCCCGTTCTACTCCGATTGTTTCAATATTTTATGCCTGGGAAGAGTTGTGTGATCCCACCTTCCTGCAATTAATTATCAAGTGTACGGAATACAATGCAGAGAAATGTATTGTTAGAGGAAGGATATATACAATGTGACAATTAAACTACCCATTATTAGTTGGATTATCTTAGTGATTTTTGGTGCAAATGATTAGACTTATATAGGTCAACCATAAGGAATCGTACAGTACGACCCCGCAAGAAAAATAAATAATGTCTAGGCCCTCCACGTTGCGTTAATTATAATGCACTACTTCACACGTCTACACATACTTAAGGTTATGAGGTTATCTATGTCCTCTTGAGATGAAGTAAGGAGAGCCACCTGTAGATCACGCAGCTATATCTTGCAAATCACTGCTGGCGGATGGGGTAAGTTCAATGATCTTCAGCCCAGGCGGGTTTTGTGGCAGGGAGATCCGGTGATCAGGCTGCCTGCGGAATCAAATTGTCTTGGTTTCGTTCGAAGTAATGCAAGGTAATTATCACTATTTTTTGGGCATTATCTTCTTGGAAAAGTGGATTACAAATTGAGTAGTATTATTATTATTATAAAGGACAAAGAGGATCTATAGCTATAAACACTTGACTAAGCACCTTAACCTCAGCGATGTACGTGCCTTTTCAAAAAATATTGGGCAACTCACCTCCTAGTCATCTCACCCTTGTCTGACAATTATCCGAGCAAAAACTGGATTCTTCACTAAAGACAACCGTAATAAATCCTTGGTTTCGGTGTAGTCGTTGTCTGTACCTTGCCAGTCAGTTGCGACGGTGCTCAGTAGTGAGATTCTCTACGATTCTGAATGGATAATATGTGAGTAGTGAACGATATCCATACCAATACGCTCTATTAGTGTGACGTCATTCCACCATTTTAGTAACCAAAGATACAGGGCATTGCCATGGCATTTTATCCATACGAAAAGTTATTCCTCATTGCTTAACTTAAGGCTTATAAACAGACGTGGTTTGCGAGAAACAATAGAGCTTGCTATAAAAAATTATTCGTAGCAGTGTAGGCGTGCATATATAGCTTTAAAAAAATGTAATTAGTACCCTCATATTTGAAGTAGTAATTTTTAGAATATGGAACACTTTTTATAACCTACAAAAATGAATATTCTTAGGGTATTATTTGTTCGAGATCTTGCCTATGGGATCTCTAGAATAACTGCAATGGTAAATTATTATACACCCGGTTTTTTCCAATTCAAATTTAAGGAAGAGAACTCCCATGTCTTGTGAATCACTGCTCTGCAGTAGTTCTTATGGAATTATTGCTACACATCATCTTCGCCCTAATGTCCATTGCTATACATAAATAATAATTGCAATACATAAATAATATACTCAGTGTCATTAGGAAACTTACCTAGAAGGGATAATTAGATCAGTTTGACTTTTTGGCAATGTGGTAGACTTAAATCCGAAACAGGATGATTACAATTGCAAGAAAATTCATCAACGTGTAATCCAAAAACTAATATGCTTGTCGACGTCTAGGCATCGACAAAATCAGATGGTCGATGTTTGCTTGTGGCATCTCGTTGCAAGAAAGTATCCTCCATGCAATATCTAACAGAAGTTCGATGGGAGGCAAATCACATGAACAGGGTGGTCATGGCCAGAAAATTTACACTTGCTTCTTGAAGAAACTCCACGGTTCAAGGAGCAACATGGAGACATGCATTGTCTTGCTGGAAAAGGACGTATGGAAGGCCATCTAGATTGGTAGATAGTGATTTGTGTCGGAGTCTTAATTTAGTGCAGAGCTTAAGGAATATTGGTCGAAAGGGCCTAAGGTTCATGTTTGTGGAACTTTTGGGCTCGATATTTTATCTTACAATTGAACGGTGAATGTCGTTACCACGTGCGACGAATTAAGTATCCATACACCTGAATGCCTATCCATCTACGCATATTTTGGAGTAATAACATCGATCAGCGAATCGTGGGAGTATTTCACCTCGGAGAGACAGAGAGTTCAACCACCTGAATAGAGTCAAGTAAGACAACGGAAATGGTCAGTTGCCGACTATTCACTATTCTCGTACATTGAAGAATCGGTATATTACATCAAGCCTGCAATGCCACATCACTCTCCACGGCAATATCTTACACTTCTATGTCAATTGTGCCAGTGTTTTTGATCCCCAACGATTTATTTCAGAGATTTTTAACATATTTTGGACCTAAGCTGTTAATGAAGGATATAAGGGATAAGTCATATAAAAAAAATCAAAATCATAACCCAGAGATTTTTGCTCCAAATCCAGCATTATTTCGAGTATTTTTTTTCTGCGGAACGTATAATTATTGTATAGGTTCTGCAGAATTTCTGGCGCTAGCCTACCATGCTCTAGGATTGTTCTTTCGCTAACTCTGTGGTATTATGTTCTGGAATCATGCTTATTTTTGGTGAATTTCGGTCATCACAAAAGTCCATATCTCTTTAGTCGGGTCTAGACGAGTGTAAGGTGTAATGTAAGATTACTTAGCGGGAACAGTGTGGACGGCACACGAACTCAACTCGAATTATATTACGCGAAACCTGTACGAGGGCTGATCCACTTCTAGTTGCTTACGAAATAAAATCTCAACAAATAATTAGCCAATAAAAAACTTAATCCGGATTGGGCCTACTGATTTTGATTATCTGTTAACAACGATTGGATCCATAATAGCAAGACCAGATGCTATAACGAGACCTGTGATTTCACAGCAAAATAGACTGGCTCTGACACCAAGATATTTGGAAACGAGAGATTCTTATACTAGACTTCTGTACACTTTTTAATTTCAAAACAGCCACTCCTCGGCGAGCGCGTCGTAAATTTCACCTTGAAAATGATGCTGTTCGTATTTAAAACAGTGAACCAGTACATTGTTATCGTTGTAATATTTCGATATTTTGCCAATATTTCCAACAAAATGAATCCAATCGATATTAAACTTAGAACTTTTCTATGGAATTAGGTTTTGAACGTTTCAGCAATATCAAATGTATAGATTCTGAGATGTAGAATTATTTTAAATATATTTTTTTCAATTTTATAGTCATGCGATCCTCACGAAATTCTTGGTGTCTGCATTGTTCGGATAACTACCCTGCTTAAATTGGATCAAATAAGTATATTTCAAGTATTTGGGAAATAGTATATTCTAAAACAAGTTGCAGAATGGGCTCCTATTAAAACACGAATGCGAAATTAGAAATCGAGCGACGAAGGAGCGAGTTTTAGAACGCATGAGTGTTGGAATTGTCTTCTGCAACGAGTATTAGACGATATTTTCTCTATTTCAGGCAAGTTTTGTGAAATACTGTTGAAATTTGATAGGATTGAATGCGAGATTGAATGTCAGTGCTGACTACCACAAAACGAAAAATATAACTAGAAACAATGCGGGAATGAGTTCATCCAGCACTGTTCTTAGTGCTGGAATGGACTCAATACGATACTGAAATAGAGAAACAAAATTCCAGATGGATGTAACTGCGAAGCTACCACGCAAATTTTGTCCATTAACGAACTCAACTAACGCGTTTGGACTGCAAACCTACACAACAAATTTCAACTCAACAGTTAGTCGAGACTAAACGTTTGAGACATTTTCGGCCAAACATTCGGAAATAACAGATATTTGAGCAAATTGATAGGAACTCTGTTCAGTAGGGTGGAGTGAAAAAATCAACTTTTGAAATTTAAAATGCCTGTATGCGGAAAAGTGGTCTATATAATAGTTATAATATCCTGCGAAATTTCGAATCGATCGGACTTTGTTTAGCGGTGTCCCAACTACTCTGAATGTCGAGCTCGTTGACCCCCACTAAAGCCAATCGTTCGCGTTCGTGAATACTCGATTTATTCCTATGTAAAGGGTACTGACGATGTGTTCTTCTCAGGGATGCCACAGCTACCGAAATATCGGTAGATCTACCGAATTTTGAAACTTTCTACCGATCTACCGATCTACCGATTAAGATTGAATTTCTACCGAATTTTTCTTAAGCCATAAACTACCTCATATTTTTCACTATGAATTGATTTTTATATTTGATTCCTGGGATAATAGTTTAATAATACTTGGATTTCTATTTTTCAAGGTGTCACGGACGAATCTGTGGCTGAGAACGAATAAGCAACGCTATTACTCCCTTCGCGGATAGATGGCACTAGTAGTTTTTTCTTCATGCATTGAAATTCCCACTATTATTTATTGTTTTGTGTATAGATATTTACATACATAGCACTTTGTTCTCATAATATTGATATAAAACCGCTCGATTCGGTGCAAACGGACCAAATAAATGAAGTTATTTCAAATCTACCGAACTTTTACGGAATCTACCGAAATTATTTGATCCTTCTACCGAAACTTCGCTCAAAGTCTGTGGCATCACTGGTTCTTCTATAAGTATCAATCAATCAGATCAGAGTGTCATAAGTATTTACGAGGCAAATACAAGAACCGGAACAAAAGATTATTTACCGGTAGCAAGAAAAACAGAACAAATGCGAATAAATTTGCCTAACTTAGCTCAAGGATGCGATCGCACAGCAGTGTCTGATAGAGCTGCATCTATAATAACAAACTCTGTTTTGCAAGATCTAAATGTCATTTCAGTGGAAAATCATGACAACATCATAGATCGGAATAAAATTAGGCAGGAAAGAAAAAAAGGCGAAACCAGATTAAAACCTACGAAACAGAAAATCTTCAATTTCTTCATTGGATATATTTCGATGGGAGAAAAGATAAAACTCTACAAAACCAATTAAAAGACAATAAGTACTACAAAAGTACGGTATCTGAGGAACATATCGTTCTAGTCTCCGAGCCCAAGTCAAAATATATAGGACATATTACGGTATCGTCGGGTAATGCAGAAGAAATCAGCAACAAAATGTTAGACTTTCTGAAGACAAAATAAATGTGGACCTTGACAATTTAGTAGCGATTGGATGTGACGGAACTGCTGTTAATACAATGGTGTTATCCGTAAAATAGAATTTGCAATTGGTCGATCTATGCAATGGTTCATTTGAATTTTACTTACAAACGAATTACCTTTGCGCCATTTAATAAAGCATTTGGATGGAGAAACTGTCGGACCACGTGAGTTTTCAGGAACTATTGGCAAAGAACTACAAAACTACGAGAATCTTCCTGTAGTTACATTTCAAGCAATACCATCTGTTTTACAAAAATATAACGAAAAGGATATCGACCAACTAAGCTCCGACCAAAAATATCTGTATGAAATTAGTAATTCCATATCAAATGAAGGGTACAGGGGAAAAACTGGCTAAGTCACTAATTTTCATATTTGGGGAGAGTGCGCTCAGATTGTAGCCAATCAGAGTATCTACCATTTAAGTGTGTCAGAATGGGAAATAAGTGGCTAAGTTGGCTGTAACAAACGATTCAAAATAACCCATACAGGGGAAAAACAGGCTATGTCCATTGTCCATGCGGTACAGGAAAATAATCGGTTAAGTCACGTCTACGCGCCTAAATCGCGATGAAATACCCGGCAACTGAAATCACGTTCAGACTTGTAGTTAACCTACAATGGTTGAATATCATTCGCAATTATTTCCTCAGTATAGATTGTATACGCCTTGAATGTATAAAATAATGGAACAAGCTAATAACAGTAGTAGTGAATTTAGTGCAGATGCATTGAAAACTTCAAAAAAGAGACCAAGACATGGAAGATTGACAGCGGTAAGTAAAAAGTTACGTTAACAAACTCATGAGATCGGTCATGAATGTGACTGTAAGAGAATTAGATGCTATGAAATTATTCCTGATGTGGCCAAACGAGACATATTAAAGCATTTCAATGGTCTTCAATCCGTTAGCGAGCAAAATCGTCATTTATGCGGCCTTGTTAGTATATTACAAGTAGCACAAAGACGACCACGTAAACCTCAAGAGGAAGCTCTTCTGAGGGATTGTATTGCAGCGTATAAAGTGAGATATATTTTAGATAATACTGTCACAGAACAAATTGTTTGCCGACAAGAAAAAGAAAAGTTTTGTGGGCCTGAAGCGCAAAACTATTTTGAAGCCCTTCCACATAAATAGACTCAAAATAATAAATTATGATTGTTTTTCCCCTTCAATACTTTTTACTTTGATAAAATAAATTCTTATTAAAATGTGTGTTATTATTTAATCGATCGTATAATCCCCCAAAAATCAAGATTCGACCTCCATAAAGTTAGCAGAGCCACTTGCGAAAATTTCAATGAAACCTATTGCATTAATTGTCGAATATTTGTCGAGAATTTGTCGTGAAAGAAAAAAATTTGTCGCGCGCTTAGTTTTTTTTATATGGGGTGGCTCTGCTAACTTAATATTAAGTTAGCAGAGCCACTTGCAACAATTTCAATGAAACCTATTGCATTAATTGTCGAGAATTTGTCGTGAATTTGTCGTGAAAGAAAAAAGTCTGTCGCGCGCTTAGTTTTTTTTATATGGGGTGGCTCTGCTAACTTAATATTAAGTTAGCAGAGCCACTTGCAACAATTTCAATGAAACCTATTGCATTAATTGTCGAGTATTTGTCGTGAATTTGTCGTGGAAGAAAAAAGTTTGTCGCGCGCTTCGTTTTTTTTGTATGGGCTAAATTAATATTTGGCTAAAGGGGCCACACACAAATCACGTAAGTTGGTTAATCGTATTTTTCTTCAATCAGAAATGAGCTGAATAATTGTCGAACGACCCAAACATATTCGTCGCGACAGAAAAAATTTTGTTGCGCGCTTAGTTTTTTTTTAAATGGGGTGGCTCTGCTAACTTAATATTAAGTTAGCAGAGCCACTTGTAACAATTTCAATGAAACCTATCGCATTAATTGTCGAGTATTTGTCGTGAATTTGTCGTGAAAGAAAAAAGCTTGTCGCGCGCTTCGTTTTTTTTGTATGGGCTAAAACAATATTTGGCTAAAGGGGCCACACACAAATCACGTAAGTTGGTTAATCATATTTTTTTTCAATCAGAAATGAGCTGAATAATTGTCGAAGGACCCAAACATATTCGTCGTGACAGAAAAAAATTTGTCGAGCCCTTAGTTTTTTTTAAATGGGGTGGCTCTGCTAACTTAATATTAAGTTAGCAGAGCCACTTGCCACAATTTCAATGAAACCTATCGCATTAATTGTCGAGTATTTGTCGTGAATTTGTCGTGAAAGAAAAAAGCTTGTCGCGCGCTTCGTTTTTTTTGTATGGGCTAAAACAATATTTGGCTAAAGGGGCCACACACAAATCACGTAAGTTGGTTAATCATATTTTTTTTCAATCAGAAATGAGCTGAATAATTGTCGAAGGACCCAAACATATTCGTCGTGACAGAAAGAAATTTGTCGAGCCCTTAGTTTTTTTTTAAATGGGGTGGCTCTGCTAACTTAATATTAAGTTAGCAGAGCCACTTGCCACAATTTCAATGAAACCTATCGCATTAATTGTCGAGTATTTGTCGTGAATTTGTCGTGAAAGAAAAAAGCTTGTCGCGCGCTTCGTTTTTTTTGTATGGGCTAAATTAATATTTGGCTAAAGGGGCCACACACAAATCACGTAAGTTGGTTAATCATATTTTTTTTCAATCAGAAATGAGCTGAATAATTGTCGAAGGACCCAAACATATTCGTCGTGACAGAAAAAAATTTGTCGAGCCCTTAGTTTTTTTTAAATGGGGTGGCTCTGCTAACTTAATATTAAGTTAGCAGAGCCACTTGCCACAATTTCAATGAAACCTATCGCATTAATTGTCGAGTATTTGTCGTGAATTTGTCGTGAAAGAAAAAAGCTTGTCGCGCGCTTCGTTTTTTTTGTATGGGCTAAAACAATATTTGGCTAAAGGGGCCACACACAAATCACGTAAGTTGGTTAATCATATTTTTTTTCAATCAGAAATGAGCTGAATAATTGTCGAAGGACCCAAACATATTCGTCGTGACAGAAAAAAATTTGTCGAGCCCTTAGTTTTTTTTAAATGGGGTGGCTCTGCTAACTTAATATTAAGTTAGCAGAGCCACTTGCCACAATTTCAATGAAACCTATCGCATTAATTGTCGAGTATTTGTCGTGAATTTGTCGTGAAAGAAAAAAGCTTGTCGCGCGCTTCGTTTTTTTTGTATGGGCTAAAACAATATTTGGCTAAAGGGGCCACACACAAATCACGTAAGTTGGTTAATCATATTTTTTTTCAATCAGAAATGAGCTGAATAATTGTCGAAGGACCCAAACATATTCGTCGTGACAGAAAAAAATTTGTCGAGCCCTTAGTTTTTTTTAAATGGGGTGGCTCTGCTAACTTAATATTAAGTTAGCAGAGCCACTTGCCACAATTTCAATGAAACCTATCGCATTAATTGTCGAGTATTTGTCGTGAATTTGTCGTGAAAGAAAAAAGCTTGTCGCGCGCTTCGTTTTTTTTGTATGGGCTAAAACAATATTTGGCTAAAGGGGCCACACACAAATCACGTAAGTTGGTTAATCATATTTTTTTTCAATCAGAAATGAGCTGAATATTTGTCGAAGGACCCAAACATATTCGTCGTGACAGAAAAAAATTTGTCGAGCCCTTAGTTTTTTTTAAATGGGGTGGCTCTGCTAACTTAATATTAAGTTAGCAGAGCCACTTGCCACAATTTCAATGAAACCTATCGCATTAATTGTCGAGTATTTGTCGTGAATTTGTCGTGAAAGAAAAAAGCTTGTCGCGCGCTTCGTTTTTTTTGTATGGGCTAAATTAATATTTGGCTAAAGGGGCCACACACAAATCACGTAAGTTGGTTAATCATATTTTTTTTCAATCAGAAATGAGCTGAATAATTGTCGAAGGACCCAAACATATTCGTCGTGACAGAAAAAAATTTGTCGAGCCCTTAGTTTTTTTTAAATGGGGTGGCTCTGCTAACTTAATATTAAGTTAGCAGAGCCACTTGCCACAATTTCAATGAAACCTATCGCATTAATTGTCGAGTATTTGTCGTGAATTTGTCGTGAAAGAAAAAAGCTTGTCGCGCGCTTCCTTTTTTTTGTATGGGCTAAAACAATATTTGGCTAAAGGGGCCACACACAAATCACGTAAGTTGGTTAATCATATTTTTTTTCAATCAGAAATGAGCTGAATAATTGTCGAAGGACCCAAACATATTCGTCGTGACAGAAAAAAATTTGTCGAGCCCTTAGTTTTTTTTAAATGGGGTGGCTCTGCTAACTTAATATTAAGTTAGCAGAGCCACTTGCCACAATTTCAATGAAACCTATCGCATTAATTGTCGAGTATTTGTCGTGAATTTGTCGTGAAAGAAAAAAGCTTGTCGCGCGCTTCGTTTTTTTTGTATGGGCTAAAACAATATTTGGCTAAAGGGGCCACACACAAATCACGTAAGTTGGTTAATCATATTTTTTTTCAATCAGAAATGAGCTGAATAATTGTCGAAGGACCCAAACATATTCGTCGTGACAGAAAGAAATTTGTCGAGCCCTTAGTTTTTTTTTAAATGGGGTGGCTCTGCTAACTTAATATTAAGTTAGCAGAGCCACTTGCCACAATTTCAATGAAACCTATCGCATTAATTGTCGAGTATTTGTCGTGAATTTGTCGTGAAAGAAAAAAGCTTGTCGCGCGCTTCGTTTTTTTTGTATGGGCTAAATTAATATTTGGCTAAAGGGGCCACACACAAATCACATAAGTTGGTTAATCGTATTTTTTTTCAATCAGAAATGAGCTGAATAATTGTCGAACGACCCAAACATATTCGACGTGACAGAAAAAATTTTGTCGCGCGCTTAGTTTTTTTTAAATGGGGTGGCTCTGCTAACTTAATATTAAGTTAGCAGAGCCACTTGCCACAATTTCAATGAAACCTATCGCAATAATTGTCGAGTATTTGTCGTGAATTTGTCGTGAAAGAAAAAAGCTTGTCGCGCGCTTCGTTTTTTTTGTATGGGCTAAAACAATATTTGGCTAAAGGGGCCACACACAAATCACGTAAGTTGGTTAATCATATTTTTTTTCAATCAGAAATGAGCTGAATAATTGTCGAACGACCCAAACATATTCGTCGTGACAGAAAAAAATTTGTCGAGCCCTTAGTTTTTTTTAAATGGGGTGGCTCTGCTAACTTAATATTAAGTTAGCAGAGCCACTTGCAACAATTTCAATGAAACCTATTGCATTAATTGTCGAGTATTTGTCGTGAATTTGTCGTGAAAGAAAAAAGTTTGTCGCGCGCTTCGTTTTTTTTGTATGGGCTTATTTAATATTTGGCTAAAGGGGCCACACACAAATCACGTACGTTGGTTAATCGTATTTTTTTTCAATCAGAAATGAGCTGAATAATTGTCGAACGACCCAAACATATTCTTCGTGACAGAAAAAAGTTTGTCGTGCGCTTAGTTTTTTTTAAATGTGGTGGCTCTGCTAACTTAATATTAAGTTAGCAGAGCCACTTGTAACAATTTCAATGAAACCTATTGCATTAATTGTCGAATATTTGTCGTGAATTTGTCGTGAAAGAAAAAAGTTTGTCGCGCGCTTCGTTTTTTTTGTATGGGCTATATTAATATTTGGCTAAAGGGGCCACACACAAATCACGTAAGTTGGTTAATCGTATTTTTTTTCAATCAGAAATGAGCTGAATAATTGTCGAACGACCCAAACATATTCGTCGTGACAGAAAAAAGTTTGCCGTGCGCTTAGTTTTTTTTAAATGAGGTGGCTCTGCTAACTTAATATTAAGTTAGCAGAGCCACTTGCAACAATTTCAATGAAACCTATTGCATAAATTGTCGAGTATTTGTCGTGAATTTGTCGTGAAAGAAAAAAGTTTGTCGCGCGCTTAGTTCTTTTTGTATGGGCTAATTTAATATTTGGCTAAAGGGGCCACACACAAATCACGTACGTTGGTTAATCGTATTTTTTTTTCAATCAGAAATGAGCTGAATAATTGTCGAATGACCCAAACATATTCGTCGTGACAGAAAAAAGTTTGTCGCGCGCTTCGTTTTTTTTGAATGGGCTAAATTAATATTTGGCTAAAGGGGCCACACACAAATCATGTACGTTGGTTAATCGTATTTTTTTTTCAATCAGAAATGAGCTGAATAATTGTCGAACGACCCAAACATATTCGTCGTGACAGAAAAAATTTTGCCGCGCGCTTAGTTTTTTTTAAATGGGGTGGCTCTGCTAACTTAATATTAAGTTAGCAGAGCCACTTGTAACAATTTCAATGAAACCTATCGCATTAATTGTCGTGTATTTGTCGTGAATTTGTCGTGAAAGAAAAAAGTTTGTCGCGCGCTTCGTTTTTTTTGTATGGGCTAAATTATTATTTGGCTAAAGGGGCCACACACAAATCACGTAAGTTGGTTAATCATATTTTTTTTCAATCAGAATTGAGCTGAATAATTGTCGAACGACCCAAACATATTCGTCGTGACAGAAAAAATTTTGTCGCGCGCTTAGTTTTTTTTAAATGGGGTGGCTCTGCTAACTTAATATTAAGTTAGCAGAGCCACTTGTAACAATTTCAATGAAACCTATCGCATTAATTGTCGAGTATTTGTCGTGAATTTGTCGTGAAAGAAAAAAGCTTGTCGCGCGCTTCGTTTTTTTTGTATGGGCTAAAACAATATTTGGCTAAAGGGGCCACACACAAATCACGTAAGTTGGTTAATCATATTTTTTTTCAATCAGAAATGAGCTGAATATTTGTCGAAGGACCCAAACATATTCGTCGTGACAGAAAAAAATTTGTCGAGCCCTTAGTTTTTTTTAAATGGGGTGGCTCTGCTAACTTAATATTAAGTTAGCAGAGCCACTTGCCACAATTTCAATGAAACCTATCGCATTAATTGTCGAGTATTTGTCGTGAATTTGTCGTGAAAGAAAAAAGCTTGTCGCGCGCTTCGTTTTTTTTGTATGGGCTAAATTAATATTTGGCTAAAGGGGCCACACACAAATCACGTAAGTTGGTTAATCATATTTTTTTTCAATCAGAAATGAGCTGAATAATTGTCGAAGGACCCAAACATATTCGTCGTGACAGAAAAAAATTTGTCGAGCCCTTAGTTTTTTTTAAATGGGGTGGCTCTGCTAACTTAATATTAAGTTAGCAGAGCCACTTGCCACAATTTCAATGAAACCTATCGCATTAATTGTCGAGTATTTGTCGTGAATTTGTCGTGAAAGAAAAAAGCTTGTCGCGCGCTTCCTTTTTTTTGTATGGGCTAAAACAATATTTGGCTAAAGGGGCCACACACAAATCACGTAAGTTGGTTAATCATATTTTTTTTCAATCAGAAATGAGCTGAATAATTGTCGAAGGACCCAAACATATTCGTCGTGACAGAAAAAAATTTGTCGAGCCCTTAGTTTTTTTTAAATGGGGTGGCTCTGCTAACTTAATATTAAGTTAGCAGAGCCACTTGCCACAATTTCAATGAAACCTATCGCATTAATTGTCGAGTATTTGTCGTGAATTTGTCGTGAAAGAAAAAAGCTTGTCGCGCGCTTCGTTTTTTTTGTATGGGCTAAAACAATATTTGGCTAAAGGGGCCACACACAAATCACGTAAGTTGGTTAATCATATTTTTTTTCAATCAGAAATGAGCTGAATAATTGTCGAAGGACCCAAACATATTCGTCGTGACAGAAAAAAATTTGTCGAGCCCTTAGTTTTTTTTAAATGGGGTGGCTCTGCTAACTTAATATTAAGTTAGCAGAGCCACTTGCCACAATTTCAATGAAACCTATCGCATTAATTGTCGAGTATTTGTCGTGAATTTGTCGTGAAAGAAAAAAGCTTGTCGCGCGCTTCGTTTTTTTTGTATGGGCTAAATTAATATTTGGCTAAAGGGGCCACACACAAATCACGTAAGTTGGTTAATCATATTTTTTTTCAATCAGAAATGAGCTGAATAATTGTCGTAGGACCCAAACATATTCTTCGTGACAGAAAAAAATTTGTCGAGCCCTTAGTTTTTTTTAAATGGGGTGGCTCTGCTAACTTAATATTAAGTTAGCAGAGCCACTTGCCACAATTTCAATGAAACCTATCGCAATAATTGTCGAGTATTTGTCGTGAATTTGTCGTGAAAGAAAAAAGCTTGTCGCGCGCTTCGTTTTTTTTGTATGGGCTAAAACAATATTTGGCTAAAGGGGCCACACACAAATCACGTAAGTTGGTTAATCATATTTTTTTTCAATCAGAAATGAGCTGAATAATTGTCGAACGACCCAAACATATTCGTCGTGACAGAAAAAAATTTGTCGAGCCCTTAGTTTTTTTTAAATGGGGTGGCTCTGCTAACTTAATATTAAGTTAGCAGAGCCACTTGCAACAATTTCAATGAAACCTATTGCATTAATTGTCGAGTATTTGTCGTGAATTTGTCGTGAAAGAAAAAAGTTTGTCGCGCGCTTCGTTTTTTTTGTATGGGCTTATTTAATATTTGGCTAAAGGGGCCACACACAAATCACGTACGTTGGTTAATCGTATTTTTTTTCAATCAGAAATGAGCTGAATAATTGTCGAACGACCCAAACATATTCTTCGTGACAGAAAAAAGTTTGTCGTGCGCTTAGTTTTTTTTAAATGTGGTGGCTCTGCTAACTTAATATTAAGTTAGCAGAGCCACTTGTAACAATTTCAATGAAACCTATTGCATTAATTGTCGAATATTTGTCGTGAATTTGTCGTGAAAGAAAAAAGTTTGTCGCGCGCTTCGTTTTTTTTGTATGGGCTATATTAATATTTGGCTAAAGGGGCCACACACAAATCACGTAAGTTGGTTAATCGTATTTTTTTTCAATCAGAAATGAGCTGAATAATTGTCGAACGACCCAAACATATTCGTCGTGACAGAAAAAAGTTTGCCGCGCGCTTAGTTTTTTTTAAATGAGGTGGCTCTGCTAACTTAATATTAAGTTAGCAGAGCCACTTGCAACAATTTCAATGAAACCTATTGCATAAATTGTCGAGTATTTGTCGTGAATTTGTCGTGAAAGAAAAAAGTTTGTCGCGCGCTTAGTTCTTTTTGTATGGGCTAATTTAATATTTGGCTAAAGGGGCCACACACAAATCACGTACGTTGGTTAATCGTATTTTTTTTTCAATCAGAAATGAGCTGAATAATTGTCGAATGACCCAAACATATTCGTCGTGACAGAAAAAAGTTTGTCGCGCGCTTCGTTTTTTTTGAATGGGCTAAATTAATATTTGGCTAAAGGGGCCACACACAAATCATGTACGTTGGTTAATCGTATTTTTTTTTCAATCAGAAATGAGCTGAATAATTGTCGAACGACCCAAACATATTCGTCGTGACAGAAAAAATTTTGCCGCGCGCTTAGTTTTTTTTAAATGGGGTGGCTCTGCTAACTTAATATTAAGTTAGCAGAGCCACTTGTAACAATTTCAATGAAACCTATCGCATTAATTGTCGTGTATTTGTCGTGAATTTGTCGTGAAAGAAAAAAGTTTGTCGCGCGCTTCGTTTTTTTTGTATGGGCTAAATTATTATTTGGCTAAAGGGGCCACACACAAATCACGTAAGTTGGTTAATCATATTTTTTTTCAATCAGAATTGAGCTGAATAATTGTCGAACGACCCAAACATATTCGTCGTGACAGAAAAAATTTTGTCGCGCGCTTAGTTTTTTTTAAATGGGGTGGCTCTGCTAACTTAATATTAAGTTAGCAGAGCCACTTGTAACAATTTCAATGAAACCTATCGCATTAATTGTCGAATATTTGTCGTGAATTTGTCGTGAAAGAAAATAGTTTGTCGCGCGCTTCGTTTTTTTTGTATGGGCTAAATTAATATTTGGCTAAAGGGGCCACACACAAATCACATAAGTTGGTTAATCGTATTTTTTTTCAATCAGAAATGAGCTGAATAATTGTCGAACGACCCAAACATATTCGACGTGACAGAAAAAATTTTGTCGCGCGCTTAGTTTTTTTTAAATGTGGTGGCTCTGCTAACTTAATATTGAGTTAGCAGAGCCACTTGTAACAATTTCAATGAAACCCATTGCATTAATTGTCGAATATTTGTCGTGAATTTGTCGTGAAAGAAAAAAGTTTGTCGCGCGCTTCGTTTTTTTTGTATGGGCTATATTAATATTTGGCTAAAGGGGCCACACACAAATCACGTACGTTGGTTAATCGTATTTTTTTTTCAATCAGAAATGAGCTGAATAATTGTCGAATGACCCAAACATATTCGTCGTGACAGAAAAAAGTTTGTCGAGCGCTTAGTTTTTTTTAAATGGGGTGGCTCTGCTGACTTAATATTAAGTTAGCAGAGCCACCTCATTTAAAAAAAACTAAGCACGCGGCAAACTTTTTTCTGTCACGACGAATATGTTTGGGTCGTTCGACAATTATTCAGCTCATTTCTGATTGAAAAAAAATACGATTAACCAACTTACGTGATTTGTGTGTGGCCCCTTTAGCCAAATATTAATTTAGCCCATACAAAAAAAACGAAGCGCGCGACAAGCTTTTTTCTTTCACGACAAATTCACGACAAATACTCGACAATTAATGCGATAGGTTTTATTGAAATTGTGGCAAGTGGCTCTGCTAACTTAATATTAAGTTAGCAGAGCCACCCCATTTAAAAAAAAACTAAGGGCTCGACAAATTTTTTTCTGTCACGACGAATATGTTTGGGTCCTTCGACAATTATTCAGCTCATTTCTGATTGAAAAAAATATGATTAACCAACTTACGTGATTTGTGTGTGGCCCCTTTAGCCAAATAATAATTTAGCCCATACAAAAAAAACGAAGCGCGCGACAAACTTTTTTCTTTCACGACAAATTCACGACAAATACACGACAATTAATGCGATAGGTTTCATTGAAATTGTTACAAGTGGCTCTGCTAACTTAATATTAAGTTAGCAGAGCCACCCCATTTAAAAAAAACTAAGCGCGCGGCAAAATTTTTTCTGTCACGACGAATATGTTTGGGTCGTTCGACAATTATTCAGCTCATTTCTGATTGAAAAAAAAATACGATTAACCAACGTACATGATTTGTGTGTGGCCCCTTTAGCCAAATATTAATTTAGCCCATTCAAAAAAAACGAAGCGCGCGACAAACTTTTTTCTGTCACGACGAATATGTTTGGGTCATTCGACAATTATTCAGCTCATTTCTGATTGAAAAAAAAATACGATTAACCAACGTACGTGATTTGTGTGTGGCCCCTTTAGCCAAATATTAAATTAGCCCATACAAAAAGAACTAAGCGCGCGACAAACTTTTTTCTTTCACGACAAATTCACGACAAATACTCGACAATTTATGCAATAGGTTTCATTGAAATTGTTGCAAGTGGCTCTGCTAACTTAATATTAAGTTAGCAGAGCCACCTCATTTAAAAAAAACTAAGCGCGCGGCAAACTTTTTTCTGTCACGACGAATATGTTTGGGTCGTTCGACAATTATTCAGCTCATTTCTGATTGAAAAAAAATACGATTAACCAACTTACGTGATTTGTGTGTGGCCCCTTTAGCCAAATATTAATATAGCCCATACAAAAAAAACGAAGCGCGCGACAAACTTTTTTCTTTCACGACAAATTCACGACAAATATTCGACAATTAATGCAATAGGTTTCATTGAAATTGTTACAAGTGGCTCTGCTAACTTAATATTAAGTTAGCAGAGCCACCACATTTAAAAAAAACTAAGCGCACGACAAACTTTTTTCTGTCACGAAGAATATGTTTGGGTCGTTCGACAATTATTCAGCTCATTTCTGATTGAAAAAAAATACGATTAACCAACGTACGTGATTTGTGTGTGGCCCCTTTAGCCAAATATTAAATAAGCCCATACAAAAAAAACGAAGCGCGCGACAAACTTTTTTCTTTCACGACAAATTCACGACAAATACTCGACAATTAATGCAATAGGTTTCATTGAAATTGTTGCAAGTGGCTCTGCTAACTTAATATTAAGTTAGCAGAGCCACCCCATTTAAAAAAAACTAAGGGCTCGACAAATTTTTTTCTGTCACGACGAATATGTTTGGGTCGTTCGACAATTATTCAGCTCATTTCTGATTGAAAAAAAATATGATTAACCAACTTACGTGATTTGTGTGTGGCCCCTTTAGCCAAATATTGTTTTAGCCCATACAAAAAAAACGAAGCGCGCGACAAGCTTTTTTCTTTCACGACAAATTCACGACAAATACTCGACAATTATTGCGATAGGTTTCATTGAAATTGTGGCAAGTGGCTCTGCTAACTTAATATTAAGTTAGCAGAGCCACCCCATTTAAAAAAAACTAAGTGCTCGACAAATTTTTTTCTGTCACGACGAATATGTTTGGGTCCTACGACAATTATTCAGCTCATTTCTGATTGAAAAAAAATATGATTAACCAACTTACGTGATTTGTGTGTGGCCCCTTTAGCCAAATATTAATTTAGCCCATACAAAAAAAACGAAGCGCGCGACAAGCTTTTTTCTTTCACGACAAATTCACGACAAATACTCGACAATTAATGCGATAGGTTTCATTGAAATTGTGGCAAGTGGCTCTGCTAACTTAATATTAAGTTAGCAGAGCCACCCCATTTAAAAAAAACTAAGGGCTCGACAAATTTTTTTCTGTCACGACGAATATGTTTGGGTCCTTCGACAATTATTCAGCTCATTTCTGATTGAAAAAAAATATGATTAACCAACTTACGTGATTTGTGTGTGGCCCCTTTAGCCAAATATTGTTTTAGCCCATACAAAAAAAACGAAGCGCGCGACAAGCTTTTTTCTTTCACGACAAATTCACGACAAATACTCGACAATTAATGCGATAGGTTTCATTGAAATTGTGGCAAGTGGCTCTGCTAACTTAATATTAAGTTAGCAGAGCCACCCCATTTAAAAAAAACTAAGGGCTCGACAAATTTTTTTCTGTCACGACGAATATGTTTGGGTCCTTCGACAATTATTCAGCTCATTTCTGATTGAAAAAAAATATGATTAACCAACTTACGTGATTTGTGTGTGGCCCCTTTAGCCAAATATTGTTTTAGCCCATACAAAAAAAAGGAAGCGCGCGACAAGCTTTTTTCTTTCACGACAAATTCACGACAAATACTCGACAATTAATGCGATAGGTTTCATTGAAATTGTGGCAAGTGGCTCTGCTAACTTAATATTAAGTTAGCAGAGCCACCCCATTTAAAAAAAACTAAGGGCTCGACAAATTTTTTTCTGTCACGACGAATATGTTTGGGTCCTTCGACAATTATTCAGCTCATTTCTGATTGAAAAAAAATATGATTAACCAACTTACGTGATTTGTGTGTGGCCCCTTTAGCCAAATATTAATTTAGCCCATACAAAAAAAACGAAGCGCGCGACAAGCTTTTTTCTTTCACGACAAATTCACGACAAATACTCGACAATTAATGCGATAGGTTTCATTGAAATTGTGGCAAGTGGCTCTGCTAACTTAATATTAAGTTAGCAGAGCCACCCCATTTAAAAAAAACTAAGGGCTCGACAAATTTTTTTCTGTCACGACGAATATGTTTGGGTCCTTCGACAAATATTCAGCTCATTTCTGATTGAAAAAAAATATGATTAACCAACTTACGTGATTTGTGTGTGGCCCCTTTAGCCAAATATTGTTTTAGCCCATACAAAAAAAACGAAGCGCGCGACAAGCTTTTTTCTTTCACGACAAATTCACGACAAATACTCGACAATTAATGCGATAGGTTTCATTGAAATTGTGGCAAGTGGCTCTGCTAACTTAATATTAAGTTAGCAGAGCCACCCCATTTAAAAAAAACTAAGGGCTCGACAAATTTTTTTCTGTCACGACGAATATGTTTGGGTCCTTCGACAATTATTCAGCTCATTTCTGATTGAAAAAAAATATGATTAACCAACTTACGTGATTTGTGTGTGGCCCCTTTAGCCAAATATTGTTTTAGCCCATACAAAAAAAACGAAGCGCGCGACAAGCTTTTTTCTTTCACGACAAATTCACGACAAATACTCGACAATTAATGCGATAGGTTTCATTGAAATTGTGGCAAGTGGCTCTGCTAACTTAATATTAAGTTAGCAGAGCCACCCCATTTAAAAAAAAACTAAGGGCTCGACAAATTTTTTTCTGTCATACGAATATGTTTGGGTCCTTCGACAATTATTCAGCTCATTTCTGATTGAAAAAAAATATGATTAACCAACTTACGTGATTTGTGTGTGGCCCCTTTAGCCAAATATTGTTTTAGCCCATACAAAAAAAACGAAGCGCGCGACAAGCTTTTTTCTTTCACGACAAATTCACGACAAATACTCGACAATTAATGCGATAGGTTTCATTGAAATTGTGGCAAGTGGCTCTGCTAACTTAATATTAAGTTAGCAGAGCCACCCCATTTAAAAAAAACTAAGGGCTCGACAAATTTTTTTCTGTCACGACGAATATGTTTGGGTCCTTCGACAATTATTCAGCTCATTTCTGATTGAAAAAAAATATGATTAACCAACTTACGTGATTTGTGTGTGGCCCCTTTAGCCAAATATTAATTTAGCCCATACAAAAAAAACGAAGCGCGCGACAAGCTTTTTTCTTTCACGACAAATTCACGACAAATACTCGACAATTAATGCGATAGGTTTCATTGAAATTGTGGCAAGTGGCTCTGCTAACTTAATATTAAGTTAGCAGAGCCACCCCATTTAAAAAAAAACTAAGGGCTCGACAAATTTTTTTCTGTCACGACGAATATGTTTGGGTCCTTCGACAATTATTCAGCTCATTTCTGATTGAAAAAAAATATGATTAACCAACTTACGTGATTTGTGTGTGGCCCCTTTAGCCAAATATTGTTTTAGCCCATACAAAAAAAACGAAGCGCGCGACAAGCTTTTTTCTTTCACGACAAATTCACGACAAATACTCGACAATTAATGCGATAGGTTTCATTGAAATTGTGGCAAGTGGCTCTGCTAACTTAATATTAAGTTAGCAGAGCCACCCCATTTAAAAAAAACTAAGGGCTCGACAAATTTTTTTCTGTCACGACGAATATGTTTGGGTCCTTCGACAATTATTCAGCTCATTTCTGATTGAAAAAAAATATGATTAACCAACTTACGTGATTTGTGTGTGGCCCCTTTAGCCAAATATTGTTTTAGCCCATACAAAAAAAACGAAGCGCGCGACAAGCTTTTTTCTTTCACGACAAATTCACGACAAATACTCGACAATTAATGCGATAGGTTTCATTGAAATTGTTACAAGTGGCTCTGCTAACTTAATATTAAGTTAGCAGAGCCACCCCATTTAAAAAAAAACTAAGCGCGCAACAAAATTTTTTCTGTCGCGACGAATATGTTTGGGTCGTTCGACAATTATTCAGCTCATTTCTGATTGAAGAAAAATACGATTAACCAACTTACGTGATTTGTGTGTGGCCCCTTTAGCCAAATATTAATTTAGCCCATACAAAAAAAACGAAGCGCGCGACAAACTTTTTTCTTCCACGACAAATTCACGACAAATACTCGACAATTAATGCAATAGGTTTCATTGAAATTGTTGCAAGTGGCTCTGCTAACTTAATATTAAGTTAGCAGAGCCACCCCATATAAAAAAAACTAAGCGCGCGACAGACTTTTTTCTTTCACGACAAATTCACGACAAATTCTCGACAATTAATGCAATAGGTTTCATTGAAATTGTTGCAAGTGGCTCTGCTAACTTAATATTAAGTTAGCAGAGCCACCCCATATAAAAAAAACTAAGCGCGCGACAAATTTTTTTCTTTCACGACAAATTCTCGACAAATATTCGACAATTAATGCAATAGGTTTCATTGAAATTTTCGCAAGTGGCTCTGTTAACTTTATGGAGGTCAAGATTCGCCAAATTTCAGAGTCAAAATGGGGAAAAACAAGCTAAGTCGAGGTTTTGTTATCGAAATTTCAAAAGATCAGGAGCTTAGGATTTTTTGTTTCCACTCTGCTTGAGTGTACACTATAACAACATTATGATATTTTCACAACAGTAAATAGTTGTTCAAACTTCCAATGCGATCCTTCACAAGAATGAATTGAACATCAAAAATGCCCATATCTCGAATTCAACAAAACTTGACTTGACCAGTTTTTCCCCTGTACCCTTCAAATGGTAAAATCTCTAGTCACTTAGCAAGAAGGCAGCCAGGAAAATTTTCACATGCTAGATGGCTTACGACTGCCAACATAATTCTTCGACTTTATGTGGCAACAGCTTGTCATCAGAAAATTTAAAATGTCTAGTATGCTATATACAAAACGTATATGCTCCACTGTGGTTCCAGTTAAAGCAAGACCATAGACAACATAATCAAAAACTTTTTGTTTTAATGGATCGATACATTTATTTAAAGTTTATTCCGAAATGTGAGCGAAGTGAGAAAAATCTCAGTTGTTTGTTCCGAAATTAGTTTTTCTCAGAAAAGTCTTACATTTCGGAACGGAACATGAAGTAAGAGATTTGAGAGAAGTGAGACTGCTTTTCATCATGCTCAGTTCTTTCACTTAATGACGGGACTGACGGAAGGGAATATTATAACTTCAAAAATATTATGTTGGTGTTGAAACACTCGTATTTTGGCGATGCAACGGGGACCTCCCACCCATGAATGTCTGAAAATATTACGTAAATATTGAAAGCATAATTCTGTATACTTAGTTCGAGAGAGGAGAAAATTTGGTGAACGTGGATCAGGAAATTTTTGATCGATTACAAGGAAAAGCTCGAAGTGTCCCTCTGAAGAGGATGAACTGCCAACTATTTTACTTTTGTCTCTCCGTTTAAATCAGAGAAATTAGTTTGATGATAAGAAGACAGCAAAGAAAGACCTCTAGCCTGAACTTTACTGAGAAATGAGCCAGAAAGGGAATTTTATAAGAGAAGGAACGGTCGGTCGAGAGAAGGTCCAACAAAAGTTTTATAACTTGCAATCGACCTATATAAAATATAGGAATGTGTAAAAAAAAACAGGAACGGGGCGTTTGAGGTTTTGAGATATTTTGATGAAATGAATGAATTTCTTTAGGACAAACACAAAAGCCAGCCGATTGTCATAACTGATAACGCTGCTAATGAAGGTATTCCTACAAGACCTACAGTGAATTCTTCATTGATTGAGAATCAGGGATCTACATCAGTTACAGGTACATATTCAGTTGAGTCTGTGTCATCTGACAGATTAGAAGGGAATATATTCAAAGCAGGAGAACGCAGGCAATTAAAAGAACTGATGTTCTTCGTGAATTGGTTCAAATCCAAAGGGATAGGCTCAGATGATGGATATGTTTGAAAAACATAGTGATATCACTTCTCGTCGAAAAATGGGACAGCATAAATGAGATCAGGAATATTTTTTTGTTAGTTTTTGAAGAAAGAGTAGTTTTTGTATTTTTCGAATAGTTTTCGGAACAACTATAGGTATAATTTATTGTTTTATAACAGTAGTAGTATAATAGGATTTAGGAAATACGTTTTTAATTTTCCGAGATTCTTTATTTTCAAATATAATGTTTATGTGATATTTCCAGAATTTAGTCAATACTCTGATAAAAGACTTGCAATGGGATATTTTATTTTAGCCTCAGGATTGAACTTGGGGCCAATGGCTTCTAACTAAACGCTCTACCCAATATAGTGTACATTTATGTTTTATCGGCTTCTTGATAGTATATTTTTCATCCTCATTATTAGATTCAAATCAAGCCATGAATTTATTCAGTAAATTCATACACGATATTCATTGGGTATGGTTTTGCCATAACACAACAGCAATTGTAACTCTTCACTATTTCGTCCCTTTCTGTATCATTTGCTAATGCAGGCTAGACTCAAATACATCATATAAAAAAAACTCCAAACATCTTAATGGACAAAAATTATGTAGTATCTACACAGCATATGGAAATTATCATAAATAGCTTTCTCTATGGAGGTATAATTTATAAATTTCAATATTTTCCATCTCGATCTGAGAATGATAAAACGACAAAGATTCTAGTTTTACTGAGAACAAGATTGTGGTTCCATTTTATCTGATTGATAACTCATGTTTCCCTGAAACATGGTAATGTATCAGATCGAGGATTACACGGTTCTAGAAGAACATGTCTTAAGGAGTCGTTAGCCACTTTCTCTAAGAATATGCTATATCTCTAAAATGATGACAATTTTCAAAAAAATATTTCTGGAACATTCCATTATATCTTCTATTCTTTGTCAGAGTCTAGAAGACTCTGACTATCATGAGCAGATCCACGGAATCCCACCAGAATGTTCGTGAAGATTTTTTTTTATGTGACAATTGCTAGAAGTTTAATCGAATGGTTCAATGTTCAATTACTAATATACTGATCTAAGGGAGCTCTTTCATTATCTTCCGATGATTCATCAGAAGATGAACTGCTTGATGAAAGAATTTCTAGGAACTAGGTATTTGGCACCTGAACTGCGAAAAATAGTCGACAAATTAATGGATATTTTGCGCATCCTGAAAATGTTTTGATAGCAATGCTTTGCAATGAACGACGGCATATCAGAGAATTGGGTTTGTGGTGAATCTTTAAGACCAGAAACTCCCATGGTTCAAGAAAATTTAAAGTCCCCGATATCAACCTTACAGCCACGGATTATACCGAAATAATTAACTGGCAACAATTCCCGATAAGTGAACCTGCAATGGCAATTAAAATTACAACAGAAGATCTGACACAGATGATCAAACATATTCCTGAAGAAGTAGATATACTACGTTTTTTCTGTCACTCTCAAGTTATAGAACGCTGCGTTTAACTGGTTATAGAGGCATCGTCAAAAGTATGTGGGCCTGAAGCAAGAGATGGGTTTATAAAGGCCCAAATAGTTTATAGACAAGCATTGCCTAAATTCGCTACAAAAAATGAGTTTTTAGGTAATCTCAATAATTAACATTTGTGAATATTTCAAGGGTGGGTCGGCGTTTGGAACTTGAATTGAAACTCAAACTCACCTCGTGGTGAGTTCTGGATTGTTTTTACGGGAAACAAGGGAGGAGCTGAAAAAATTACCCTATCGCAAATTTTAGTTCGCTTGGGGCACCGGAAAAACTTGTTCTATAAAACTCATTTTTCGCAAGCTACTTATACCACAGGTGAGACCGCTTTTCCGAATACAGGCGAAACAATTTTGAAAATTTTTTTTTCCTTCATGTTCGCTCCACCCAACTGTTCAGGGGAACATGCGCGCCAAAAAGCTCCTTCCGCTCTATTACAATGAATTCCTAAGCATAATTCAAAACTTCTTCTTGTGATGAAGACATGAGGTTCACAATGTTTGGATAGATATGTATTGTGCAGTTGATTTGGTTCAGATACATGACCTAACAGAGCTTTCATTACTAATGAGAACAAATGACTGTTCAAGATGTTCAATCATGACAGTGCCAACATGTACATACATCGGAACACGGCCACGATTCGACCGTTCGGCGAAACGTTGTTAGTGTACATTAGCGATAAATTATCATTTGTTGACAACCGTATTACATCGATCTTGCCGTCATAATGGGGTGCTATATCAGATTTATGGAAGCTTAGGGACGTTTCATGGATCACGAATTCAATACGAGCAAACACATCCGAGGTCACGAACTGCCACAAAGAGATATCTGTTTTCAGCGGAAAGTGGATACTTTGGAAAGTTTCTTTATTACTGGCTGACTGCCACTCATATCCAGATAACGATCCTCACAACGTCACTCATAAAATGGCGATACGTCGCCATTTTCCGGCAGGAGTTGTTGGTTTATCATTTGCCAAACAAAATATTCGTTCATACGTACGAAATATACAGTGAATTTTTTCACATTGGATGGATTTGTGGAAACAATCGTTCCGAAAACTTTCTCCAAACCAATATACATATACTCCATTCACTTTTATAAAGTCTCCCAGTTGGCCATGATAATTTGACACATTTCACCATGTATATTTTGAAAATGTTAGGTTATAGTCATTTTTCTGTCAGATAACTACCCAACGTTGTCTTCTCTACATAGATGTCGTAGTAATTACGTATTTTCACAATGTGAATTTACTTCGGAAAAATAATGAATTTGAGAAGATATTATGTGAATTCAATAATTCCACAGTCCTGGCGATTGTAGAAGAAAATTTTTCCTCTGTTGCTACTGAAAATATTTCACGTATATAAACTAGTTGGAAGATTCAATTATGCTATTTTATTGTATGGAAATAAATAATCAAGTGATGAAATTTTATTGAAAAATAATGGATAGAGTAGTCCGTTACTTTGTGATAGTTCATTTGAAAAAAGAATAAAAGTACCTGAATAACCCGACAGGAAAACCTCTAAACGAACAGAAGTACCTATGGAATTCCTCACTTTTCGAAATTCTCAAGAAATAAGCCTACAGAAGACATTAAAATACCTTGTTTCACAACCTGAAATACACCAGTTTCAAAATGTAGTAGTACTACGAAACCCGAGTCATTCTTATACCTTAATAAAATATAATGATATGAAACTGAGCTGTTTCATTCGAGAGTTAAATATGTCAGAATGAAGTTTTTCTGTTGCAGATTTCGGTTATGTATTGCACTTGTGTCTGTTTCTTCAAAACTACTTTCGGCATTTTCAATTTTAAAGCGGAGAGTTCTTTATTATATTCGAAGATCTGTCTGTGATAATATCTTGTCTATGATTGAAGATTATGTTATGATTATGTTGACAGTAGAAATTGGCAACGTCTCGGCGAATTGTTTTGACCTTGATATTTCAGCAGTGCCAACCTGCCTCTGCTTTAGTTACAAAAACGTGATAGACCTAAATCATGGCCAACCGGAAGACTAAATAAAAGTGAGTGGATTATACTTATTACCTATCGACCAATTTTGTTGCGCTCATACCAGAAGATCTATAATTATATACACATGTCTATATTTTAGACATATTATCTATAGTAGCAAAAACTAGTTTCAGACGATTGCATTGGCCCCATTCAATTTTTTCAGTTTGGCAAGCAGTCTGTGAGTACGATATACCTTAGCGATGAATCTCTCCATTAGTGTGTTTGTTTTCATGGTTAATGAGGATAAGTAATAAAACACACTATGAAAAAAGTGTACTCTATTGGCTATCGATTTCGGCGTTACGCCATCATCAGGCCAGCTGAAAATATAACAAATACAATAATAACCAAATTTATACGGTTAATATGCTATCGCAAACGTATCACATACAAAATTAAAAACTATTTTATGTCCAAAACACAAATTTCACGAGAACATTTTTTAGGTTAGAGGTATGCTCACCGTCTCTGTAGTATAAAGGTCCAAAAAACATCGAATAAATAATCTCTTGATTGTGTTTTCCAAGAAGGTGAATTTACAATTATCACACTATATCAACCTGACTTGGAGAACTCAAGAAATAAACGAATTCTTTCTTCGAACGTATTTCAGTCAGCTTAGGATGGAAATGAAGATGTTTTGCGGAAATGTTGTTATCTTGTCGGCGTCATTTTGAGGGCGGGAAATTTGAATTGCTCGGTGGTAGGTTTATCAATGTAAAGATGTTCATGTTCCCATTGAAGTCTGAGAGGTCGTTCAACAGATATTCGTTGTCTCTGTTTTTAGTGATTTCGTGTTGTTCAAGTAATATTAACTTTCTAAAATTACTTCCTCTATGTAATATTTCCAGGTTGTCCAATGTGGTCTTGTGATCAAGTTCCGTCAAGTGGTTTCCCAGTGCTGAGTTTGGTCGGTTTTTTTGATGTTCAGTCAGTCTCTTTTTCATAGTTCTCGTTGTCATGCCAATATAAAAGTAGGGGCAGTCCAAGCATGTTATTTTATATATACCACTGTATTGGTCTTTTTCAATTTTTGATTTGTTATTGACCAGAATATTTTCCAAAGTCTTATGTCGTTTGTTTACTATGCTATAGTCGTATTTATCCATAACTTGAACGATTTTTTGGTTGAACTTGTGATAAAATGGGACAGAAATGAAGTGCCTTCGAACTGAACAATGAGGGTATACCTTATTAATTATTATTTTACTCTTTATTGATGTTAGAACGTCGTCTATAAAACTCTTTGGATATTGGTTATTTTCACCAATTTGGTATATAATTTCAAGTTCTCTTTTGTAATTTTCTTCCGAGAGTGGGATGTTGAGAAGTCTATGAAATAAGAATCGGAATACTGTTCTTTTCATTGGCGGAGCGTGGTATGAGTGAAAGGGGATGATCGAGTCTGTCTGTGTGGTTTTTCTATAAATTTTGTAGGAGATTAAGCGGTTTTTATCCAATGTAATATTAAGATCTAGGAAATTGATAGAATTATTTATGGCTTTTTCAAGGGTAAATTTTATCTTAAATTTTGAGTTCATGGTATCGAAAAAATCTGATAGTTCTTCGTCAGTCCCCGACCAAATACAGATGATGTCATCTACATATCTCCTCCACATAGTGATTTTGTTGCTGTCAGGTAAGTTCATTATTTGTTTTTCAACATGGTCAACGTAAATATCCGCCAATAAACCGCTGGATGGAGATCCCATCGAAAGACCATCTTCCATATAATATAGACAGTGTTGCTGAATTTAAAGAAGTTTTGCTCAGTGACCAACTTGCAAAGGTTCATTATGTTATCTACATCTTCATTCCGTATATCAAAATTACCATTGGAGTTTTGCTGTTCAACAATATGGTCTTTAAGCAGGCATAGGGATTCCATTACAGGCACATTAGTGTAAAGGTTAACAATATCAAAGGAAATTAAGGTATGTTCCTTATGAGGATTCAAATTAACTGTATTAATATTTCCAACAAGTTCCAATGAGTTTTTAATGGAGAATGTGGATCTATATGCAAATTTATCAACAAAAAGATCATTCACAAACCTCGAAATTTTGCGACTAGGAGAATTGATTGCAGAGGCAATAGGTCTTATGCTTTTGTCGGGTTTATGTAATTTTATGAGACTATATAGTTCAGGGAGTTGTGGATTCTTTTCTTTTAAGGTGTAAAGAGATTCATTAAACTTTTTTAAGGTTATCTGTGAATTTTTTAAGGTATTGGTGACTTTGGTGACATATTTAGAAAGTGGATTCTTATTACATGGTATGATGTTATTTTCCGTAAAAAAATGGAGTGTTTTCTCTATATATATTTCTTTTTTCAACATGACTAAGCCAGCGTTTTTATCTGCCTTAGTGATGATGATGTTATTATCAACTATCTTCTCCCTGATACCCTTAAGTGACATTTGAATGTTTTTATTAATTTTAAATTGTTTATGGTTGCATACCTTTTGATCTTTAAAAACTCTTAATGTCTTAGCGACATCTTCTGAAATAATGTTAAAGTTGAGGTTTCTTCTGATCTGCAGTTCTATGTCTATAGCGGTCTCATATACGTTCATGGTCTTAGGAACTGGTGCAAATTTGTGTCCCATGTTCAACGTCTTCATCTCATCGTCTGTGAATTTGACTCCCGATAAATTCGTGAATCGACTGTGGAATGTGTGTTGCGTCTTTGATGGATCGTCTAGTGTGTTCGTTCCATGGATGTTTAAGTTCACTGTTGTCGAATTATTCCTGTTCTTGTCGTCGATTAATCTCTTAAACTTCATTCTTCTTTTTTGATCTGATTCTAAACATGAATAGAATGTGTCCTCTTCCAAACTTTCTATCAATGTCTGGTATTCCAATGTGTGTAGGTGTTTTAGGAGAAAATGGTGGAGGAACTTTAGCTTTGTGTCAATAATGCCAGAAGTATGGAATTGTTGTCGAATTTCCTTATTCAGCATTGTTGTCTTTATACGGAATCTCGAGTCATGATTGTACTTAGCGGGCATTTAATGTTCAAAAACTTCGGAATCACACCATTTGATCTACATTTCTATAAGAAGGATATGTGTTGTCTGACTTGGTGTCTCTTGTGCACTGTATACTACAGCTCCAATTTTTCAATATTAGCGATGAATCTCTCCATTAGTGTGTTTGTTTTCATGGTTAATGAGGATAAGTAATAAAACACACTATGAAAAAAGTGTACTCTATTGGCTATCGATTTCGGCGTTACGCCATCATCAGGCCAGCTGAAAATATAACAAATACAATAATAACCAAATTTATACGGTTAATATGCTATCGCAAACGTATCACATACAAGATTAAAAACTATTTTATGTCCAAAACATAAATTTCACGACAACATTTTTTAGGTTAGAGGCATGCTCACCGTCTCTGTAGTATAAAGGTCCAAAAAACATCGAATAAATCTCTTGATTGTGTTTTCCAAGAAGGTGAATTTACAATTATCACACTATATCAACCTGACTTGGAGAACTCAAGAAATAAACGAATTCTTTCTTCGAACGTATTTCAGTCAGCTTAGGATGGAAATGAAAATGTTTTGCGGAAATGTTGTTATCTTGTCGGCGTCATTTTGAGGGCGGGAAATTTGAATTGCTCGGTGGAGGGATTATCAATTTAAAGATGTTCATGTTCCAATTGAAGTCTGAGAGGTCGTTCAACAGATATTCGTTGTCTCTGTTTTTAGTGATTCCATGTTGTTCAAGTAATATTAACTTTCTAAAATTACTTCCTCTATGTAATATTTCCAGGTTGTCCAATGTGGTCTTGTGATCAAGTTCCGTCAAGTGGTTTCCCAGTGCTGCGTTTGGTCAGTTTTTCTGATGTTCAGTCAGTCTCTTTTTCATAGTTCTCGTTGTCATGCCAATATAAAAGTAGGGGCAGTCCAAGCATGTTATTTTATATATACCACTGTATTGGTCTTTTTCAATTTTTGATTTGTTATTGACCAGAATATTTTCCAAAGTCTTATGTCGTTTGTTTACTATGCTATAGTCGTATTTATCCATAACTTGAACGATTTTTTGGTTGAACTTGTGATAAAATGGGACAGAAATGAAGTGCCTTCGAACTGAACAATGAGGGTATACCTTATTAATCATTATTTTACTCTTTATTGATGTTAGAACGTCGTCTATAAAACTCCTTGGATATTGGTTATTTTCACCAATTTGGTATAAAATTTCAAGTTCTCTTTTGTAATTTTCTTCCGAGAGTGGGATGTTGAGAAGTCTTTGAAATAAGAATCGGAATACTGTTCTTTTCATTGGCGGAGCGTGGTATGAGTGAAAGGGGATGATCGAGTCGGTCTGTGTGGCGCTCTTGTTCAAACTTCGACAATTCATATCTTCGAAAGTATTGGTAAGTGTTGGGAATTATATCATTGGATTCTTATGATAGAACTTCATAATAGCAGAAATTAAATTCAACAAGAGTGCGAAATATTATTAATTCAAAACCAATAGACCGATTATACCCAACAACGAACTCATCCGAGATATTCGTTCCTAAATTCTATGATGAATGATGTATTTTTTCCTCAAATCCACTCGGAAAGTCATATTATATCAATTGGAACTTTAGACAATATCAGTTTTATTTTTACTGGAGATATTCTGAACTCTATATTATTAACTTACCATTACCATTCCCATCCGTACCGTAGCCCCAGGTACACGTACACTTCAACTCGGATAAATGATATTTCCCCCAAAACTGACTTGTCCGTGCACAGGATTACTATGAATTTTATTTTATAATTTCACGATATCTACTCAGCATCTGACCCATGACAGATAGTTGTAAACCACTCCCAACATAACCCGTACAACTCAAAAACAGTCACTTCTCCTGCCCATTGCTTCATTGCCCATGCGCAATCCACTCTAGGCTGGAAGTCCTTTCGAAATCACACACCTCACATAAAACTCCGATTTAACAAGTACAGTGGTTCAGGAGGATTCTATAGAGGAACAGCATCCTCCACCTCAAAACCCCAATCATCTCAGACGAAAACTCCAGCAATTAAATCACTTATCTTCGGCTCACGCGCGTAACGAAAAATGCCTGAAAGGGGCAGCATGGATTTCAAAATTGGCCCAAGCACCAGTTTATGAACACTACACCTCAGACACTACGCTATTTCCTCGAAAATGGCATGTACACTCACAGAATTGGCATGAGGTGGTAATATGGTGCTCCAATTCCTCCCTAGTCGCACTACTTCTACACAAATTTCGAGAAACAATTTAAAATTCCATACATCATTCACACATTCATTCTATTACCACTGCACATACACCTCCATATTTAAATTAATGTACCCTATACATATACTACCAATCAGATTTGGTGTAGGAACCGAAGTCGATAGTAAACGGATACCTTTGATTCAAGTGGAAAAAAACTAAAATAATTTGCCCAGTTTTGGAAGTTCTAAATTGCCAAATTTTTTTGTGGCTCCTAGAATTCTGTTTTCAATGAAATTTTGCACGCTCCAAGTGATTATTATTGGTCACCGAAATGCCAAAATAAAACTCAATCCGATAGTTTCGGAATATCAAGCAAAAAAAATCGCAAAAGAGTAGTTAGTAATTTTTTTTATTTTTTTTAGTCATGCGATGCTTACGAAATTTTGCAGAAGTATTTGCGTCGGTCGTTTGCATCTGAATATTCAGTTTAAATTCAATTAGGTCTGTATTTTTCGATTCATTCTGAAGACAAAATTTTCGAACCAGTTTTTTTTTTCAGTAGCTATCCGATCAATACCAAACTTCGGTACATATAAAGGCCGGTCCATACACTACTTTTTGCACAACCCTTTGCCTATACAGTTCAACACGTTGCAGGTAAAACGTTGCGTGCAGATAGGAAAATTGCGCAGTTTTGAAAACGTCGCGAAGACGTTGCAGTTGCAGTGATAACTGAGCTAGAGAGCATAGTAATCCGAAAACTGTGCGGATTTGTCGCTGCATGTAGACGGTAACTAAGGTAAATGTCCCAATAATCGACAGTGTCCCAATTATCGACAACTTCCGTTTATTTTCCATAAAACAAGACGAAGAAAATTTCCTTGCAAATTTCAATTCAACAATTATCTAGTTTATAGTTTCTTGAATGAATTTGTTCACACCATTTATTTCTCTTAAGCATCCTCAGCGAAAAATCAGCTGTTAATTGGCCGAATGTCGGTCTTCATCGAGTGAGCAATGTTTTCCTTGCTATTCTGATAAGTCCACACTCTTCATTTATGTCTCCCCAGATTCAACGAATGCAGGTGAAATTTAATTTTTTGAAGAATAATTAACTTGAGACGATTAACTGTATTCAGTTCTATTAAAAAAAAATTAATGTGTATCATATTTTATGAGGAATTTGTGTGTCGATAAATGGTACTTCTAAAACATATTGTGTCCCAGATATCGACATCTATATGTCGATATTTGAGTCACTGAGGATGATTTTTGATTAACTTTCAGAAACGTTAACTCCATTTTCCTGGATACGATTGTTTCGTTATCCTACCCAAAAGATCCACAATTTTCAGTGTACCAATTATCGACACACTGTTTTCCATCGAATTACATGATAAAAGTACAACAAATTTTGATGTCGATACTACGTTCAACACTATGTCGATAAAAGGTGCAATATTCTGTCGACGGCTGAGAGTCATACCATAAGTAAAAATAATCAATTATATGGAGAACTCATTAAACTATTTTTGTTATCTTTTGATAATCAGCTCATAGAATATTCAAAATTGCTCTCAGTACTGATCGACATTCGATTGTGGTCCATTTATATGATTTAATCATCCATTTTATCATGAATGTCGATCATACGCACATTTATGTGGGGATAATTGGTCATATTTAGTTTCCAGTTATCTCATGATTACAAAATGTCTAGAAGACTGCAATGCACACATGAAAAATACTGTGTCCCGTCGGAAGCAACTTCTGACGCAAATAATAATTTTGAATCGAGTAGAATAGAAATCGCTAACTTTTCCCTGAATTCGTCTCTCTTGGATGTAAGGGAAGAGAATTTGGGTGTAGATTTACTACTGGATTGTTATGACCGTGATTACTCCGACACTGATATAAATGTTTGTGGGCTACATCAAGATATGAATGGTAAGAATGGGGGGATTACAGATTATCTTTTTGAAGCCCAAGTTCTTGGTGAAGCAAGCATACAAAATGCAAAAAATAGTGAATCAAATGAGAGAGCCCTTGAAAATGACACAAAAAAAATTGAGTTAGGACAGAGGAGAAACACGTAGAATTACCGAGCCTAAAAAGTAAAATGAACGTGGCTTATAGGAAGTATCTGAAGTGAAAACGTTAATTTCTAAGGATTAACCAAAGATCATCAAATATTTTTCATATTAAGCAGAGAATTTATATATCTAAGGTTTTTTTAATTTTTATGAACATTTTTAAACTGTTATTTTCACTAAATATATCAATATTTCTTTAAATACAAACATATTATCGATGCCAAAATCTGGATTTCCCAAAGTGTCGATATTTGGTGCACATGTATGTCGATGATTGGTAATTCATATTTTTCCGGTGTCGATAATGGGTACATCTGCTTTGAGACACCATTCATTTTTTTTATAATATTTACCCCTTTAAATATGTTCGTTTTTTGTACTTTTATCAAAATAGGGGGTTCAGAGAAGTAGAAGCAGAATATTTCATTCATATAAAATTATTCTTTGAAGTCGAAATGTATCAGACACTTTGAGGAACACGCTATTGTGTCGATAATTGGGACATTTACCTTATGGTAAGTCCATGACGATTCACTAGAACATTGCGAAATATACAGATATCTCTGCACCATGTAGACACTCTGAAAATTGCTACGTTTTCATTCCGTCTTAAGACTGCGCAGACCAGTTTTCTTTGGACGCATGTTTTCAGATTTACATATATTCTTGAAAATATTGGGAACATTTTTATCCCTGGCCTATGCAGCTTTGGGAGTTGATTACCTGGATGGGTGACCGCTCCAGCTATAAATTTGAACAAGCACGCCAAAGCTTCTGGCCACAGTGCTTTTCCAACTTATTTGATTATACATGCATTTGAACGCAATTCATCGGAACTTTGATTCTGTCAGATCCGAGAATTACTTGGACCTCAGTAAGAACACGCTGCACCTCCTCACTGGATTCCTCACAGGGAAATGCGGCCTTAGGAAGCATATGATGAGATTAGGGCTAGCAGAAACTGACGAGTGCAGATTCCGTTGAGAGTAGGGTGAAACTCCTGATCACCTGACAACGGAATGCCTCGCCATCTCAAACCAACGCAAGGAAAGCTTTGGACGTTACCCCCTACAACAATATCTTGTCAAATATCTCCCTTCCGCTTTTTTGCTCTTTATTCAATGCTTTATAAAAAGTGTTACAGTGATCGGATTTAGTTCAAATATGCGCCGTTTTGTTCGATAATCTGTTTTTATCTAGACGGCAACTTCATAATACCGCCCTCGTAGAAGCCCCCCTCGTTATTTGCAAAGAACTCGGACAGCTACTTTTCACAATCCTCTTTTGAGTTCAACTTTACACCACCAAGGGCGATCGCCATGGACAGGAACAGGTGGTAATCACTTGGCGCTATGTCCGGGCTATATGGTGGATGTGATAAAACCTCCCATCCGAGCTCCCGTAGCTTCTGACGAGTCATCAACGAAGTGTGTGGTCTGGCCTTTTCCTGGTGGAACACTACACCCTTCCTGTTGGCCAATTCTGGACGCTTCTGGTCGATCGCCTGCTTCAAGCGGTCCAGTTGTTCGCAGTAGATGGTAAAATTAAGCGTCTGGCCATATGGGAGCAGCTCATAGTGGATGATTCCCTTCCAATCCCACCAAACACACAGCAAAACCTTCCTGGCCGTCAATCCCGGCTTGGCCACTGTTTGGGACGATTCACCTGCCTTCGACCACGACCGTTTTCGCTTGATATTGTCGTATGTGATCCATTTTTCGTCGCCAGTTACCATCCGCTTCAAGAATGGGTCGAGTTCGTTCCGTTTCAGCAGCATGTCGCAGGCGTTGATTCGGTCCAGAAGGTTTTTTTGCGTCAAATCATGCGGCACCCAAACATCAAGCTTTTTTTTTGTATCCAGCCTTCTGCAGATGGTTTTAAATGGTTTGGTGACTAACTCCCATCTCCTGGGCGATGTCACGAGATGCCACATGCCGGTCTAACTCGATGTATTCCATGATTTGATCGGTATTTGTCGTCTCAGGTCTTCCGCCGGCTGGCTTATCCATAGTGTCGTTTTCACCGGCTCTGAATCGTCGAAACCATTCCTCCGCGGTTCAAACTGATAGAGTACCATCCCCCAAAACACCATTAATCTCATGGAACGTTTCTCTGGCAGATTTGCCTTTAACGAAGGAAAACTTTAAAATAGCGCGAATTTCGGAGTTAGTGATCTCCATGTTTACACGTCTATAACTGTTGAACGCAATATCCAAACTAATCATGCATAGCGTCGTTTTGTAGGTTATGTCAAGACCTTTCAAATTATGTATAGTATTGCCAGTTACGAGCTCTGTAGCGCTTTGTACATAGCCGCGAAATTCAAAAGACAAAAAGGCGGAAGGGAGATATTTGGCAACCTATTACAATCTGAACGCAAACTGTGAAAATTTCATGGGATCCTTATTTCCACTGCATGATTCAAAATGTTTATTTTACGAGACTCTATTGAACCAACAGTTTGTGATTCTGATTAAAATATGGCTACACTGAAACTGTAGGTCATCGGAGGAGATCCCTCTAAGTTCTTAAGAGCTGCTGCGAGTTAGGAGAATCCGTTTTGTTCTGAATGGGCTTTGTAAATGTGTCCTTACGCCAAAAAGCACCGATAATTTGTGACCGAACAGTGAATGCAGGTCGCTAGCCTCTGGCTAAGATATTTCTTTCATAGCCTGTTAAAAGACTAATTTTGGAGAAAATACCAATTGATAGAAGCTTATGAGTCTTAATATATAATCAAAAAAAATAATAGGTATTCGACAAAGTAATAGTATAAATCAGTGATATGCTGAAATTATGTAGATCATGAAGAGTAAATAGGGAAGGTCACTCCCAGTGGAACATGCCCAATAATTTCAATGAATAATCTTTCATCCTATGTTGTAAGAAACTCCGAGGATTCATTCATCCATCGCCGTGGCTTCAATTTGTCCTGGCGGATGTTTAATTGGTAGGCGAGGCATCCAGACGACATATTGTCGTGCTGAAACTCGGGAGAGTTCCACGCCAGAGCGTTAACTACGTTCAGTTCGAGACATTCTTCCTCATATATATGCGGAAGAATCTTCCCCGTATCTCTAGAAGTTTTAATCACTCCGCCCATCGACAATATGTTCATTAGATATGAAGGCTTGATCCGTTATAATCTCTTATGCAAATTGGGTCGTAGGATGTGCTATTCCAGTGGCGGAGTTCGGAAGTTTATCTTAACCAACCAAGCATTCGAACGTCGATTCCTGGCTACTGAAATTATCGCACTGTGTAGCCTTCCCAAAATAAGGATTCCAAGCGAAAATGAAAAATATTGCTATGAAACTAAATTGTTACAGTATTATTTAGGTAAAGAAAACATTTGGTGTAAGTTAAGTTTCACATAATTATGTTGTTGACATTATGTTTCGGGTTTTATTTTATTTTCAGAATTGAGTAGAGTAAACTTAACATGGCATTTTACATACAGGGGTGGGCATATGTGAAATTTCAATTGATCATTCTTGGTAGTACCTATTTCTATGTGAGAGATTTCTAGGGATTCCAACATATCTGAACATTTCATTCTACTAACTAAAAAAGGTACACGGTGAAATATTCATTGATTTTAACCATCAACGAATATTCCACGTGAGCCGAGCTAGGTCACCTCATCGCTCAGTGTTCCCACAAAGAGGAAAGTATCATTCAAGGGCAGACATGCTAAGTCACGCTGATGATTTGGAACAACCATGAAACCTCAGTTCTTGTCTACCCTTGAATGACGCTTTCCCCTTTAGGGTAAAACTAGCTCGACTCAAGTGGAATATTCGTTTATGGTTAAAATCAATGAATATTTCACCCTGTGTCTTTTTTAGTTATTGGCAATTAGCACAGTTCACCTCATTGTATGTTCACTGGTTGGTGGTTTATCTAACCACACTAAACCGGGCGTTTTCAGTCTCTAAAGATCTTATATAGGTTGACGGCCTTGCAGACCCTGGTCCTCTTACGGCAAAGGAATGAACGTTACTGAACATTGCTCAAGGTTTCTTCATCGCAGAGGGTCAGAGTTCGTAAGGATTTCCATAGGTGTCGCTAGTGGGATTTTCTTTCTCCCAGTTCGCAACGGATGGAATTAAGTTTCCTAGAACTGCTTCGGTTATTCACTCACTGTGGCTAAGTGACGCTGATGATTGCTAACAACCATGAAACCGCCGTTCGTGTCTGCCCTTGAATGACGCTGTCCTCTTTGGGGGAACACCGATCAATGAATATTTCACCGTGTATCTTTTTCAGTTATTGGCAATGAGCGCAGTTCACCTCATTGTATATTCATTCTACTTAATTTTGAAAATGGGATAAAACCATAAACATGTATGTCAACAACATAATATTTATTTTTGGTTTAACTCATGGCAATTATTTTTTTAGTTTAGTGGCCCTCCAAAATGTACCCCCAAGTGATTATCGAGAATTCAATATCTATGTTGCGGTGTTATAGAAAGTTTCAAAATCATTGTGGCCGAAGCTTTGGCACGCTGTTCAAATTTATATCCAAAGCGGCCACCCATCCAGGTACTGAAATCGCCCGAAGCTGCTTAGCTCCGGAAAGAAAAATAGTATTCCCAATATTTCCAAGAATATAAACCCTACCGTAAACACAAGCATCAAAAAAAAATCGACTCTACCCTGAAAATTTCAACTCTGTAACTCATTGCGTTCGAGCGTAATCTGGCCGTCCGGACGGCCAGACAGAATCAAGTTTGACCTCAGATTCTTCATCAATGAGTCTCGTGTGAGACCATTCTCAGCCAAATATTCGAAAAATACAGACATTTGGACGAATTGAAAGGCACCCCGTTCTCCTGGACAACACGCCAAAAATGGTGGTTGAAATGAAATAACAACACACTTACTATCAATGTTTCAATTGTGAAATTTAACAACACTGGTTCTTCACTGTTTCAATTGTGAGATCTGGTAGCGAGAATGCTAGAACTAGCTTCCTATCTGTATATTTCAGATTCAGATAAGATTTAAAACTTACATAAGACATGGCAGCTAAATAACAGAACAGCTCTCTGGAGAAATACTCCAGGACTTGCACAGGTAAAAAAATTACTGGATTTCTCACCATCATATAGCATAAAGCTCTTGCAACTGTCATGAGCTGAGCTTCGGGTAATGGTGGGAATGCAGTATAAATGCCAGTTGTATCGCATGGGCAAATCAGCAGACAAAACATGTAGGTTCTGTGGATCGGAAAAGCAAACTGCCGAACACATAGTTTGCAAATGTCCAGAGCAGGCCAGCCTAAGTATTTTACATATGGGTGAGCCAGTTCTAAAACCTCACGTGATATCCAAGGCTTCTGAGGGCGTCATCAGGTATGTTGACACCATTGACAATATGCTTAGGATCGAATAAGGAGAGTAATAGAACAAACTATCGTATTGGTCGCAGTTCTGAAGGGCTGGACCAATCATCACTCAGACTCAGTTCAAATAAATAATAGAATAACAAAAGAAAATTTACCTCTTCGGTACAAAAACCTTTTATTACGTATCAGCAGATAGTGAGGCAAGAATGAAAGAACAAAACTCCTACGGAAAGATGCAGGGGTAAGAGCACTGCCAAGGGGAGACAACTCATACGGGGAAGCGTAAAATTTCAATACTATCGGATTCTTCACCAATACACGTATTCTCATTATTAACAACTCTAGATAGACACATATGGATCTCGTATATTATATTAAATTCGAAATACTATTCAAATGAAGAAAAACATTCCCGAATACACATGAACACGTATTCTATCATAATCAAGGGAAATATTATAAGCAACAATGTTCATTTCGTTGAAAAGATGTGCAATTCCTGTACATATTGAATGCTTTAATTCTCCAAAATTTTGGCAAGCATAAGGCCAAAATATTCATTAGAAATTATGTTGGACGTTTATAGAAAATAAAAACTTTGAATGTTCGAACATAAATTAATCAATATGGATTAATGATTTACCAGTATCAGATACAAGAGGGAGATATGTATGCAGTTATAACGTCGAGTATGAAATAATATAAATCTTTTTTTTCTTTACCTTTTGTTGAATCATTCTGCTGCAATTTCCCATCAATGGAAAATTGAAATTATATTAACCAATATCTAATCATTCAAACCGAATATGAGAGAAATAGGTAACATATAATATTATACGTACGTTTTGTTTCTTTTAATTTGAACGTCAGTAATATCTCCATATCATAATTCATCATATCACCTGGTAGAATTACCCCACACGATGTTATAAATGATTGCTGATAATTGCTGATATTTCCAAAAATACAGATCCCATCGAATTGAAATGTAGTAGTCGGTTGAAAAAAGACGGCTTGAAGGCTCATGCAGTGTTTCGTGAGTGTATGTAAGTTGTGAATAGACAAAAGATGCGCGCAAAGGGTCGGTGCATTATCCCTTAACTGGCGTGGCCAGAAATTTTAACGCTCCGTGCCTGGCGGAGTCCCTGGGACTCCGGAGTTTTCGAAGGTAATTAAAGACATACAATGGAATATAATTTAATACACAAATGAATATATTACCTCATTAAAACTCAGTAAATATGATAAACAAAAAAGACTCAAAAAAACTATAGGGAAATTAACATTAGGATTTTTCTCTTGATTCATTGGACAAGAGTGAAATGGAAGTTTTTCTTCGTGTAGAATATGTTACACAGATACTGTAGTATAGAAAAACTGAGAATTTGAGGTCCTATACAAAAGAGCAAAATACTGACAATGGTCCAAATCTAATAAAGAAAAAAATGGAAATTACCACTCATTTAGCGTTTCAATACAATTTTTTCTGCTACAATGCAGACCAATCGATGTTTTGCATTTCACACATAAATATGCAGATTTTCTCTTCAATTTTGGATCACATTTAGAACAATATTTTCTCTGATTCCTGGGCAAGACATCTCCAACTTGTGCTAGTGACTGGGGTGCAATATTCGAAATTTTGAATAGTTCTAATTTCAGTTCTCTTGATAAATTGGTTTTCTGGGATCTCTCAACGGAAGAGTTGTTTGGCCACACCTTCAAAATGTCTAATCGTTCAAGTCGTTTTGTGACGGAACTAGACTGGTGGATGAATTGAAAAATTACACTAAGCGCGTCGCGGAGTCCGATGTACTCTAAGCTGCTCAGAATAAGTTCTACTTGTCAGAATTCACCGAATTCCACTGAGCTATCGATGAGTTATCCCACCACAGGAAGATACTCAGACGCGCGAATCCATCAATCAATAAAAACGATTATTTAAACCTGCAAGAGTCCCAGGGACTCCGCAACGCCGGTTGAGGGTTAAGATTTTTTTATTGTAATCCTGAATAACTGACTATTATAGCAGTCCCCAATCAATCAACAAAATGTGTTAGTTTTGTTCAATATTAAAGGTTCGATTGAATTGAGATTCTGGGATTGAACAAATTGAAGTTGATAAGCTTCGACAAAAAAAAAACATAGGTGAACTACCTCAGACAAGTACATATCAAAAGATGGCTTAATTTGTCAAAATTGTTATCTCTGAACTAACCCATTCTTTTGCTTGATTAATAACTTCCATAGTAGAATGGCCGTTCAGGATTATTTTAGAGATTTTTTTAGGACCAGTCAGGAGCTTTAGCGCCCTCGTTCATTCCGATAAATTTATTTCACTGATTTGTAATACCGTATACTGTTGAAATTTATATACAGGGTGAGTCTTTGACCACCCTTTGCATTAATTTCAACCAAAGATTCCTCTCATCAAATGAAACACTTTTTTCATTTAACATTTTTCCAAATTCAGCTTAGGTAAAAAGATACAGGCTGTTGAAATTTTGAAAAAAAATCAGTTTTTATTTTGTAGCTTTGACATCCTTTTTTCGAATAAAATGAATGTTGGCGTTAAGTTTCCTATAACTACGATACATATTTCCCAAATATTAGTTATTTTCTACTTCTACTGGTTTTCTAGTTATGGACTCGTGGATTCATGAAACTAAACGAAATTAGCATACAGACAGCATATAAAGTTTTTCTTGAGTCATTTCAAGAATATTCCATCGTTTTAGAACATTATATTATTCTTCATCATTTCTCCTTAAACGCACCGTTTTCGAGATATTCTTCATTGAATGTTTTAAAATGGAAAACTCTAGAAATTTCACTACTTTTATGGATCCGTCCCTGAGCGTTGGAATCCCGAATCAAGCTGTAAACCACGTTACCATGCCTTATTCTCGTCCGCCAACAATGTCATAGATAATTTATATGCGAGAGTGTATTAGCACATTGTGAAATCTTTAAACGCTTGTAACTTTTTACCTGAGCCAAATCTGGAAAAATGGTAAATGAAAAAAGTGTTTCATTTGATGAGAGGAATCTTTGGTTAAATTTAATGCAGTGGTCAAAGTCTCACCCTGTATATACTTTTTTAATGATAAATTAGATTTCAAAACTGCTATCTTTTACCTTTCATTTGGTGTATCGTTGACACTTGGGGCTCAAGTGGTTACAAAGATGCTATCAAAACAATATTAATGAGAAATGGCGATACCGTTGTTAATAAATCAATGAGTACAGAGTGTTCCTGCCAATAGGGTCTTCATTATGTCTTCGCATAATTAATATACTTATGTATATATTTCATAAGTCAAATAAAGGCCAGGGAATTTCATTGATTTGCCGAGAAGCAAGAGCAAACGCGTTGCTGGCTTCTTGGCCATCATCAGTACTCTGTAGCTTCCCAACAAATTCAACTAAACTGAAGTGTGTTAAGCCTCTCACAGCCGGCTTGAGTAGTTATACATAAGTGCCCACGCCACGTATGAGGCAAAACAAGAAATTCGGCCTGTCCCCACCAGTGAAAATTTGAAGCGTGAAATCATATGCCACCACATTCTCTCGATCTTAATCGAGAAACGAGTCCCGCAGAGCTCAGACAGTATCTTCCTATGGCCATGAACGCTGATTAGCGTTTTCAAAAATAATTATGAAAATTGGTTCAAGCATTGACGTGAAGTCAGAAGCTTTTGCGCGTATGTTCTATTGTCCATTCTTCTGTATTGGACACCCTTAATCGAATTTACCATGGTAAATTATGTTGTCCATTCTCCTGTATTGGACACTCTTACTTCGAATTTACCACGGTAAATTCGAATTAAGTGTCCAATACAGGTGAATGGACGACATAATTAACCATGGTAAATTCGATTAAGGGTGTCCAATACAGAAGAATGGACAATAGAACATACGCGCAAAAGCTTCTGACTTCACGTCAATGCTTGAACCAATTTTTTTTTTCGTGATTTTTTTTTAATTTTCTGGAGGCGCGGTTCCTAAAATTTTTTTTTTCGTCATTTTTTTCAAATTTTCTAGGAGTACGTTTCTTACAGAATTTTAAACACGTCTTTGTGTTGATTTTCTACTACTAGTTACCAAGCTTCAATTCAATCGAATATTTATTTTTTGATTTATCAAGGAAACAATATTCCAGGTGAATATAACTCGGAAACCGTTAAACCGATTATGCCCAAAAACGAACTCAACTCTCCCTTTCGGATACGCAACCTACCCTGAAAATTGCAAGTCCCTATCTCCTTTGGTTCGAAAGTTATCGAGGCAACGGTCACCCATCTACTGAACTCACACAAGAATGCTCGAATCTCCAACAATATTCAACCGATCGTATTAAAACTTGAAACTTGGCAGTAGAGTTAGGTAATGAACGCTCCTGCAAAATTTCAGCAATTTCAAACGTATAGTTACTGATATATAGAATTTTTTTTTTATTTTCAATGATTTATTAAAAATTTTCTACAGATGCTATCCTCACCAAATTTCGCAAACATTTTCGCGTTGGCATTCTACATCTAATAACCATGTTTGAATTCAATCGGTTCAGTATTTTTCGAGTAAATGAGGAACAAAAAACCACCAAATTTCAGAAAATTTCAGATGGCTATAACTCTGAAACCGTTTGGTCGATTATGCTCATAAACAAACTCAAATGTGGCATTCATATGCACAACATAACCTGAAATTTTCAAGCCGCTATCTCTTTCCGTTCCCAGGTTATCGTGACAAAAAAAATATTTTTTAATAATTTTTTTAAAATTTTCTAGCCATACGATTCGCCCAAAATTTCACAAACGTGCTTAGGTTCATATTCTACAACTACTCACCAAGTTTCAATTCGATCGGATTTATATTGGTTGAAAACAAAATTATTACTCGGAAACCACTGGGCCGATTATGCCCATTAACGAACTTGTCCGTCGTATTGCGATGCGCCACCCACCCTGAAAATTTCAAGTTGCTAGCTCTTTTCGTTCTCAAATTATCGTGGCAACGGACGGCCGGACGGCCGGCCGGACGGCCGGACGGACAGAATCAAATTTGACCTCGGATTCTTCATCGGGGAGTCAAACTTGATCGTTTGAGACCAATTTCGTCAAAAAATTCGAAAGTTACAGACATTTGGGCAAAACTATAACGCGATGTTCCCCAGAACATACGCGCAAAAATGGCGATATCGTTGTTAATAAATCAACAATTCCTTGTTTTGTCTCATAGGTGGCGTGCGCATTTATGTATAACCGCTCAAGCCGGCTATGAGAGGCTTGAAACGGTTCAGTTTAGTTGAATTTGTTGGGAAGTTACAGGGTACTGATTAAGGCCAAGAAGCAGTGTTGCCAGAAATGCAGAATTTTCTTCAATATGCAGAATTTTAGCCTCCAAAAAGAGCTGATGAAGAAAAGAAGAATATTTCAGGGAAACCATTAAAATATGAAGAATTTTTGAAATTCACATATTTTTGGAACAATTTTACTCATTTCGTATGCGTTTTGACATTTTCGGTAAAATGGTTTAGCTACGACTTGAAATTATCGGCCTCGAGATGGTGCTTGCAGTAGCAAAATAAAAATATTGCAGTGTGAAACAGGTCAAACTGGGGATTGGCCCGATTGAGGAAGTTTTTAACTTTACTAACAGTGGGTAGGTAGGTACCCCAAAATGACGTTACACACCACTGCAGAAATATGAAGAATTTTTGAGGATAAATTGAAGAAATTTGATAAAAATAATCTGGCAACACTGCCAAGAAGCCAGAAACGCGTCTGCTCTTGCTTCTCGGCAAATCAAAAAATTCCCCTAAGGTTTATTTGACTTGTGAAATATATGCATAAGTAAATTAATTATACGAAGCCATTATGAAGACCCTATTAGCAGGAACGCTCTGGAATTGTTGATTTATCTAAAAAATGTCACGAATATGCAACATTTTCGATAACAGGGTTGAGCACTACATACGGATCGGCGTTTTCCAGCTTTCCATTACCATATTGAAATCTTATCTCTTGTGAGTGTGGTTAGGGATCATAGTATCCATATTTTCAAGATATTAAGAAGTATACATGGTGTTCCACAAAAGGCTAGTCATCTCACACCTTCCAAATTTTCAATGTGATACCCTGTATTGTATATTACTATACTGATTCTCCTATTTCTTCCTCGAGGAGACCGCTCATAAGCTCTCGAAGAGCTTGAGCAAGTAAGGAGAACCAGTATACTTTATCATTTTTTAATTCTACGACAAATTTTAACGCATGTTTGTCAGGAGAACTTTTTCTTTTAAGCAGCCGTTTTTGATTTATTTTTTGGCAAATAGGCGTATTTTTAAGGCTTGTAAAAATAACAAAAATGTTTATTCGTTTTATGCTAAAAATTCAATTATTAAAAGAAATATTAGAAAAAGAAAAAATAAAAAAATTACAAAGTATACAGGTTATCATTATTAAAAGGTTTCTTTTCTGGGTTTTCTCTCCCAAACTCTGATAGATATCTATAAAATAAAAACATTATTATTTTGTGATTTGCTTCTGCATAAGAAACACGAGATATTTGTCAGAAGCAATCAATCGAACAATGTTGCCTAAAAAACAACAACGAAACAACTATATCGTAATGTTTCGGAGTCTATATCAGACTCCTTCGTCAGACACTTAACGAAAATCTTCAGAATTATTTTGTTGATAGTTATTCTGAAATTCGACAATTCTCGAATTTCAGAGTTTGGGAGAGAAAACCCAAAAAAGAAACCTGTTGATAAGGAGTATACCTCCCACAGTATTCTTTAATGATTACTTATACATGTTATCATATTGAAAATTTGGAAGTGAGATTAGGAAGTAGACTTTTTTGTTACACCATGTATACTTCTCAATATCTCGAAAATTTGGAGACTAGGGTCCCTTACGACACTCGCAAGAGAGAAAATTTCAATATGGTAATGGGAAGCTGCAAAACGCCGATCTGTATGTAGTGTTCTACCCTGTTATCGAAAATGTTGCGTGTTCGTGACATTTTTTTGATAACATCTTTGTGACCACTTGAGCCCTAAGTATCAACGATACACCAAATAATAGGTAAAAGATCGCAGTTTGCGAATCTAATTTATCATTAGTAAGTTACCGTGTAAAAAAATCATTTATTTCAAAAAGCACCCCCACGTTCTACCATTTGTTTTAGTGGGAGTTACAAAAACGTATTTTACCAGGGTTTCAAAGTACTCGAGCTGTTTACTCAAACCGTCAAATTTCATTGCTCTATCTCTACTGGTCTCTAAAAATGTGCAAAATCAGGAAACTCATCCCTGTCTTAAACCATCCATAACCATCAGAAGACCTGGACGACAGTTTAACAACAGGAAGTGTGACACCCTAATGGTACCCCATCACCTCCTTGCCTTTGTCGGTGTGGCAAGTTATCGTGAGGGCAAAGATCAATAATATATCGGCTTCAACATCTATATTTCAAACCTTCAATATACCTTCATGTATATTAATATACACATACATATTCTAGAAACTGTTCAGAATGTGTATTCGAACACATCCATTTAACACTCAAAATAGGTCACTTCTCGATGCAAATCTATAAATTTTCGATCCGCTCTTGAAATTTCGAATGAACTTTGGTGTCCATATTCTATTACCTAACAACCAAATATCCACCCGATTGGATCTGTAGTTCTAGATATGTCAGGAAAATAAAATTTTAGAAGATCATACCGCCTTATTCACAACGCATTCAATCTCCGTTAAGTCCTGACTGAGGACCTCAGTTAAGGATAAATTTGAATCGCAACCTCAGTTAACGTGGAAATTATCGTGAAACAGGCCTGTTTTACCACCGTTATATACACTAACTGAGGTTGTGATGCATATTTATCCCTAACTGAGGACCTCAGTTAGGACTTAACAAAGATTGAATGCTTTGTGAATACGGCGGTATATCTCCGAATCCACTGGACGGATTTTGCACCTATCAGTTGGAGCCTCAAGTGCCTTGTTCCGATTGTTAGCGTCTTTACGAATGGAGGGACTGAATTGAATAGATTTCTGATTCTTCACCAGCAAGTAAAATGAAATCCTTCGATACCATAATCGGGTGCAACTAACTTTTGTACGAAATGACATTCTGTACTTTTAGTTGATTTCGTCTTGACTAAACCTTCATAACCTTCTTGCCACAATACCCCACGTTTCACCCTTGCTATCAGTCCTATCACAATGGCATTCTTATCGAACACCCCGAGTTGACGTCCCATCCCTATCGAGTACGCCATTGTCGTCAGGTGCCCTAGTCTAGGACTTTCCGCAGCGGGATCTAAACTGTGAACTTCAATCTAATATGTTCGGGTGTGCGAATTCCTACGTAATCCGAGCATGAGGGACCGAAGCAATAAAAGCGGATAGCTATCGTCTCGGTCGGTTGCAATTTATGCTTTCAATTTCACCCTTTGACGATAATTCTCAACACCGTTCTGGTTTATCTTATGTCCACCGTTCTCCCTCGCCCTCATATTAACTTGTTTGGTCGGTTTGCGAGGTCGTAAAGACTGTGGGTATCCCATTTCTGTCCTGCATTGGTTCTCAGAGTCGGAATTTGCTTTATTGTTTCCGAATGACAAACCATAAAATTTGCACATTTTACGTTTTGATTCATTATTTTCACAAATAATAAACCTTCGAAAGATATTTGAGGATTATTATTATTATTATATGAGAGATATTACTGAAGAATTATCTACATTTCGCGGGTAGGATTATATTTCAAGCCGTTTATTGATTAAATTTTTGGGCTGGAATCAGGATAGATTTTTCGATATTGAAGTTAGAAGAGGGTCGTGTCACCAGAGTGAATTTCGTAAAAAATGTTATAATGCTTATTTTGGAAATAGTTTACAATATATACTGGGTTTAACACATACTTCCTTGGACGAATGTTACAAATGGAAACCATAAACTGGGGTCATCTAGGCAGATTTATATCGAGGGATTTTAATAGCCTGAGTTCCTTATTGTTTTATATACAGGGTGATTTTCGGATATTGAGTGTAATTGAAGAGAAAGTACTTTCTCATCCGCAGAATTACTTTCTCGTCCGCAAAATTACTTTCTCGTCCGCTATGGTCACTATGAATACGTCATGATACGGTTGATTACAGAAAGTTTTTCGTCCTCGATACATAAATAACTATGTGAAATTTCTGTCCAAATCATAATGATAGGGAATCAGTATGACTTGGACAGAAATTCCACTTGGTTCTCAATTTTAGCATAGTCTACAACCCCTTTAACAGCAGATAATGTGGTGTGTTGCATACTTTAAACATTGAATTTTTAATGATTATTTGTCCTTCAAATACCAATAATCGCCCAGGCACATCTGAATGTGGGCTGTAAATATTCGTCAGACCAGGTATAGGCATGTTAAGTAACTTTATCCTCAATCTTTCGGCAACAATAAATTATATAAACAATTATTAATATATTTATTGAAAACATTTGAGCAATCATTTATTTCTTGCAAATATTGAACGTACTCTTAATAAAATTATCATATTAATATTGAAAAATGGTTGATACCGTTGTTAATAGATCAACAATTTCATTGGTTTGTTGAGAAGCAAGAACAGACGAGTTTCTGGCTTCTTGGCCTCCATCAGTACTCTGCAGCTCTCAACAAATTCAACTGAACTGAGCTGTCTTAAGCCTCCCATAGCGGGCCTGAGCGAATATATATAAACGCCCATGCCACCTTTGAGACAAAATATGGAACTAAGGCTTTCCCTACCAGTGAAAATTTGAAGCGTGTAACCATATGCCCCATTCGCTCGATATTAATCCAGAAATGTGGTCAGTATAAGAAATTGGAACAACAATTTACTTCAAATTCCCAGAAATCAAACTGAAAATACATTAAATATTTTTTATAATTTCAACAGGCATTCAATTCACGTTAGAGCTTGAGAAGAATCAAAGTGTACCTTTTTTAGATACTCTGGTTATCAGAGACTCGAATAATGTTGTTGTGTTAGACTGGTACCAAAATCCAACATGCTCTGGACGATTTCTCAATTTTTATTCAAATCACCCTAACAATCAGAAGCTAAACACAGTAATTGCAATGAGAAATCGAATCACACATATCTCTAATGAAAAGTTTTTAAAAGCCAATTTGAGAAAATTATTTAGTTTATTTGCTAATAATGGATACCCAAAACATATTTTGAGAAAATTAATATTTCAGTCCAACCAATTCTATGACGGTCCAACTGACAAGGTAGTAGTGAACCAGTTTAAATATAAAAAAATACCTTACGTGAAAAAATTAACGCATCAAATTATAAATACATTTAGAGAATTTCCAAAATTGAAGTTAGCTAATTACAATATTTTAAGGGGTTCTCGTTTATTCACTAATATAAAAGACAAAACACCAATTGAATTCACCAGTAACACAGTGTACCGAGTACCATGTTTGGGATGTCAGGGATGTTACATAGGACAGTCACAACAATGGCTAAAGAATCGTATCACTCAGCATAAAAGTGACTGCCGGATTGGAAAAAATTCATGTGCGTTGGCTCATCATACAAAAACAACTGGACATAATTTTGATTTTGGGGATGTTAAAATTTTGGAACGTGAAAGTAATTATAAAAACAGACTATTTCTCGAAATGTTACACATTAAAAAAAATAAAAATGCCATTAACTATAAAACAGATACAGAAAACCTTAATAACATTTACTGTAATATCATAAATACAATTTAATACACGTTAGGTCATATAGATGTCACTTGATTTCAGTTTTGAGATTGTTTATCCTGTATCGAACCGAATATGTTTCTCAAGGTTTTTTTGTTTCCCTAATAATTGTTTACTGCATAGACATGTAGTTGGTTGATTTTAAGTTTTGTACTAAATACAGCATAGTGGTAATTTTGGCGATGAATACTCAAAATTTTATTTTGACTCTTTTAACTCTAGTCTTGTAAGTTGATTGTTTTTTTGTCTTGCCCCTGTTCTCACTGATAATATGTTAAATTTTTTTAGTTTTTCTCCTGATGATGTCGAAAATATATTGACGAAATATTGATAATTTGAAGTAAATTGTTGTTCCAATTTCTTAAACTGACTACATTCCCGATAACACATTTATTATATTTGAGTGTGGTCGAAAAAAAAATCAATATTGAAGATTGATTATATGTATATATATATATACAGTATGGTGCAAATGAAAGGAATTAATTCGTTATTTCGTAAACCGGCAACTTTAAGGAAAAATCCTGAAACCCGTCGATTTTTATTCTTAAACAGGCTATTCATAAGGATACTTTTTCATTTTTGACGTCATCTATGTGAGCGTGATGACGTCATCGCTAAAATTTTCAGATGGAAAGGTGGGTGTTGTAATACATTATTTGAAAGGTCTTTTGAATACCTATTCAGCCATATCAATAATGTACAAAAATTGATTTTTTTATTTTTTTCAACAATTAATAAAATTTTATTATTATTATTTAAAATGACGTCAAAAATAAAATGACGTCAAAAATAAAATGGTTTCCTTACGAATAGCCTGTTTAAGAATAAAAATCGACGTGTTTCGGGATTTTTCCTTAAAGTCGCCGGTTTACGAAATAACGAATTTATTCCTTTCAATTGCACCATACTGTATATATATATATATCCGCTCAGGCCGGCTATGGGAAGCTTAGCAATGCTCAGTAGAGTTGAATTTGTTGAGAGCTAGAGAAGAGTGTCCAATAGAGGTGAATAGACAGTAGAATATGCGCGCAAAGGCTACTGACTCCACGTCAGTGCTTGAACCATATTTTGGCATATCATCCTGCATAACAATACAAATCATTGAAAATGTATAGAATACGAATAACGAAAGTGCCACTTTCGTGATTCTAATTGATGAATTATTACTGGTGCAGGTGATGAGGACAAAATGATGGGAATAGAAGTATCCAAAGTTTCAGCTAGATTTTGATCTGCAAGCTGTACTGACTTCGCCAAAAGGATTAGTTGGTCAAATTTTCTATCTAAGAAAGCTAACTGTCTATAACTTAATGGTCTACACAATTGGGTTGATAAATATGTGCGCGGAGTGTTATCTTTGGGATGTGCCACATGGAAAGAGGGGAGAGAACGAAATCTCGTCGTCAATAGAAGATTTCGTTATGTCTCATATAATACTGAGCTCCCGTACTATGTCTGACGGATGTGATGGGCAGCGGAAATTTTTTTTTTCATGAATCTTCTTGTGAACCATCCGTTTTTTCAGATAATTGATCATCACTTCACTGAAATCGAGTGCCATTTCATTCATTTCAGAATAGTAAAAAACAAATAATTTGTGCCATTTTATACACCTGAACGTTGCGCCGCGATTCTCGTATAATATCAGAACCATTTAATGATGCTTGATGCAAATTACGACTTCCAAGAATTTGCGACGAATAATCTGACTTCTGGTATAGTTCTTTGGAGAAATATTTGTTGTCTCGAATACTTGACAGAGCAGCTAGCGAGATTATCGTATTATGACTCATTTTGCTGAAGAGTTTCACGTCGTAGATGGCAATAAAATCGTACAGAGCCGCTCTATGATTCTCCACTATACATTGGTGAGGCAAAATGGAAACATTTGAAGAAAATGTGACAAGATCTAACAATTCCTAGAGTGAACTATAACGTCTACAGCCCATCGAGAAAGAGCAATATTGTGCGGGATAATTTACCCCAACCAGATGCTGATGAAGATACGGATACAGAGAATTACCCAGGTTGAAGCAGGTTGTTTTTTCGAGTGGAACGCTTTTTTACCAAACATGTAATATTAATTAATTTATTCATTTCCACGAAAAGTGATTGAAATTCTGGTACTCGGCTAATTTAGTGTATCATCTGTTATTAGGGTTCTTTGATCAGTACGAAAGAACATGCATATTGATATATATCAACGCATCGACGCGAGCTTCTGCGCATATTCAAACTCCTTTATCTCGAAACTATAAATTTTCATATTCGTGGTTTTGGCATTGTATTGACCACATATCAGACGGCAAAATATGTGATGGGCAAGAGTGTAGTAAAGTTTTTTATAACCAGTGAACCGACAACCCGTATAACAATTCGTTATCGGCCGAATATTTCGTTATCCGATCGTAACGAATAACTTTCTAATGTTGAAGCAAAACTCTATCGATTCTATATCCAAACGTTAAAGATAATCTGTATACATTATAGCGATCCCTAATATATAAATTCGACAAAGACTAGGTAAAGATCTTGCAAACAATATCTGTATCGATAATCGATATCTAATCGCTACGCATTCAGTAAGAAAATCGCTAACGGTTATCTTTAATCCCTCTGTAAAGAATATATAACGATATTCGAAGATATTCCTATATCAAAAAACTTTATAGGTTCTATACTATCCCGTGATTAAATTCCTTATCGAAAATTCACGATGAATCGATAGACAATAGATACAGTTTTCAGAGGAAAATAATATACTTCTACCAGATATATACTCTGCGTCTACTCTACTGTACTCTCTGCTTTCCTTTCAGTAATGAAATGTAAATCTCACATGCCAAACGCATACAACGCGTTGTCGCGTTGAAATTCAATGATATTACAATATTTAATACTTTTTAATTTAATACACACTACACAGGAACAGATCATTCTTGAAATCGGGATTGTCCTACTGTTCATAGGTTTTCTATATATGTAGTGTAATTTTGGCACTCATTACACTAAGTTCATTTTTAATTCCACAACAAGGACATATTTTGTTTTCTTTCCGTCCATTGGGTGAAAATGGTCAGGCAAGTTTATTCGAATAAAGCTCATGATAATATAAATATAGATCACTAACAATAGGTATTATATAATCAGTAATCAGCTAATCACTTACAGGTAATGTGTGAACTCTTATGGCGATTTCCATTGACACGCTCGGATCACTCGGAGCTGTCACACTGACTTATTTGACAGATATTTTCGGTTCAATTGGACAGATGCATGACAGATGAGATCGATTTCGAGTGCTCCGAGCGGGTCAATGGAAATCGCCATTATGTATCACAGCTTAGTACTGTGATCACTGGAGGGAAAGTTATTGTTTATGTTTATGCCTTCAATAACTGTGGTAACAAATCAAAAGAAATTTCGACATTTCGTTGTTACGATAATATTGGGATTTGTGTTATATTCAATGGCATCAACGTGTAACGAATGCAAGGAGAAACTAGGTAGGGTAAGGGGATGCAAGTTACAATGTAGCGATTGTGAGCTTTGGTATCATAAATCATGTACCAGCATTGGGGTACTTGAATTTGAGAAGCTTAAGGTTGGTGAAAGCGAATGGTCCTGTAGACATTGCATTGTGGATACAGATTTGAATGATGCTCTTACAATATCAGCCAGGAGAAGTCGACGAGAATATTCGCTGACGGATGTTATGGCAAAATTAAATAGCATTGAGGATAAATATGACTCTCTGTTGGAGAAATTCAATGAACAACTTAATATTAACAAAGTGCTAAATCTGGAAATCTTGTCTTTGAAGAAGGACGTTTCTGAGCTCAAAACGACAACAGGAGGGAATGCAGCAGACATTGTCACGGAAGTTAATGACAGATTGATGAGATCTAAGAATATATTGATCACTAATGTCATTGAATCTAAGGATACTGATCTGGCAAAAAGAATTGAACACGACATTGTTGCAGTTTCAGGCATACTCAGTTCCTGCAAAATTGCACCGGATGATATTTTAAAAGTTATTAGAGTTGGTAAAAAGAATGATAATAATAAAAGCAGAATTACTAAAGTAGTTCTCACCAGTGCTGATTTAGTTAATAAGATATTGAAACACAAAGAAACCATTGTTAGTTCTTTTAATGGGCAAATTTCAATATTTGGCGATCGTACTAAAATGCAAAGGTCTCAACTGAATAAAGCTCGCAGTGATCTTCAATCGAGGCGCGAAGCAGGTGGCCAACATCTAACCATTAAGTATATTAAAGGTAACCCTACTGTAGTCTCAGAGATTAACAATAAAAAAAACTAAGTATACCCCCATCGAGCATCACAGTCTACTATCATAATGTGGGTGGTATCAAAACAAAGTTGAAGGATATTAGTCTCAAATTGAATCATTCCATATACGATATATTAGTTCTTACAGAAAGTTGGCTTGATGAAACAATTTTGAATTCAGAGATCTCATTGGATTATCAGGTGTTTAGGTGCGACAGGTGTGGAAGAACAAGCTCTAAAAAGCGAGGTGGTGGGGTCTTGATTTTGGTGAGATCTTCGTTGAGGGTTGAAGTTATTAAGCATTCTGTTGACACGGTTGAACACTTATTCCTTAAAATCTTTGATGGGGTGGGTGCAATTATAATTGGAGGAACCTATATGCCGCCAAATTCGTCCGAAGATGTTTATGCAGCCCACTCTCAAGCTATTGAGGAGATCTCGTTCCATCATCCAGGCACTCCAATGTACCTTTGTGGGGATTACAACTTACCGGGCTGTGGTTGGCATGACAATTATTTCGTGCTCTGTGAAGTGGACCATCCGGCATCGAGTTTAAGTGACACAGTAAGTTTTGTGGACCTTTTTCAAGTGTGTAAACTTGCTAATAGTCGTGATACATTCTTGGATTTAATTTTTTCTAATGATAGTTCACTAAATGTAACGCAAGCCTATGACCTTCTGCAAGACAACAGCTTACATCATAGTGGTCTGCAGTTTGAAGTTTCTTTCTCTGTTTCAAAAGACGATCAATTGGCTTATGTAGAAACACAGTTTGACTATAACAAGGGAGACTATTTAGGTCTCGAGAATTTTTTTGCTGATTGCGATTGGCAGTTAGACGATTCTAACATTGAACATTCACTGGCTAAATTTTATAATAACCTATATGAGGGCATGTCACTCTATATTCCAGTTAGGGTCAGAGGTTCTTCGCAATATCCCCGTTGGTTTTCCAAAGATCTGATTGAACTGATTGGTTTGAAGAGGCGGGCTCATAGATCATTTAAGAGAAATAGAACTGCTGAGAATTATAATAAGTTCTCTGACCTGAGGCGTAGATGTCAATTCTTGAACAGTATGTTGTATGCAAATTACGTACATAGGGTGGAACAGAATATTACGACCAACCCAAGAGCCTTTTGGAGGTATATCGGCTCTAAAAATGAGAGCACAGACCTGCCTGGCACTATGGAACTGAATAATGTTGTAGTAACTGATGGTAGGGACGTAGTTAACCTATTTGCACGCTTTTTCGGTGGTATCTATAGTACGGAGGAGGTTGTAGTTTCCAAGGTTGATTTTAATAGCCCCTTAAATCTCAGTGGGTGTATTTTCTCAGTTACTGAAGTGTCAGAGGTGATCAGTGGTTGCAAACAGAGCCTAAGCGCGGGACCTGATGGCATCCCAAATTTTGTTTTGAAGAAATGTGTTAACTCCTTAGCGCCACCAATTTGTAATTTATTTAACATCTCTCTCTCCTTAGGTAAATTCCCCAAATTTTGGAGGAACAGTTATATCACACCCATTCACAAAGCAGGTCCTAAACATTTGATTAATAATTATAGAGGTGTCTCTATACAGTCGGTGCTTCCCAAACTCCTTGATTCCTTGGTGTGCAGCTATATGTCGTGGCACTTTGGGCCGATAGTGATGGATGAACAACATGGATTTACGAAAGGTCGGTCAACAGTTTCTAACTTGTTGCTTTATACCAATGACATCATTAACTGCTTCGAGGCAGGGCACCAAATGGACTCTATTTATACGGATTTTGCAAAGGCGTTCGACCAGGTAAATCATAATCTGTTGTTATCAAAGCTGGAAGCCTATGGTGTTTGTGGGTCTCTCTTATCGTGGCTTAGAGGTTTCCTTTGTGGTCGAACTCAGATGGTAAGATATAAAAATTTTATATCGAAGGAAATATCTGTAGCTTCTGGTGTACCACAGGGCTCACACTTGGGACCTTTACTGTTTAACATCTTCATAAACGATGTCAGGAATCAACTATTTTGTAAATTTTCGGTTTTTGCCGACGATGTGAAGATTTATGCTTGTGTTGAGAATGGAAATTGCTCACGTAACCTTCAAGTGCAGCTGGATGCTTTTTACAATTGGTCGATCTCAAATCATCTCCCTCTTAATATAAATAAGTGTAAAGTAATAACGTTTTCTCGGTCCAAGTCGGTTGTCAGCTTTGGTTATACACTAGATAACGTGGAATTGGCTCGTGTGGATACTATAACCGATCTGGGTGTAATCTTGGACAGTAAACTGAATTTCAAGGAACATATAGTTAGTGTGAAATCTAGAGCATTTCGGTTGCTGGGTTTTATTATACGTAGTTGTCCCGAATTTTCGGTCTACACCCTCAAACTTCTGTTCTGTTCACTTGTGCGTTCAGTATTGGAGTATGGCTCATGTGTATGGTCGCCTTACTACAACTGTGACATTGATTCCTTGGAGAAGGTTCAGCGTAGGTTTCTCCGCCATCTGGCATTCAAGTTACGAATTCAACCTAGTAACCTAAATGCATTATATGCTCAATTTAATCTTTTCTCGTTGGCAAGCAGAAGGAGAATGTCAGATCTTCTCTGCTTTTTTAAGATCGTAAATGGCCAAGTAAACTGCTCGCAGATTTTGAACATAATTAATTTCAATTCACCCCTGCGATTGACTAGACATACACCTATATTCACATCAACCACACAACGATATAATTACAGCTATAACTTTTTCTTTAACCGTGTCTCAAGATATGCCAATCAAGTTGATATCGACTTTTTCTCGAATTCTTTCAGTTCGTTTAAGCGTAGGCTTGCGAGGTTAACACCGATGCTTTAAATTGTATTAGCTTGTTTCGTTTTTTCTTTCAGTATTTTTTCTCTTTCTACAATTTAGTTGTATCATTTAGTTGTTAAGATATTTTCTCTAAATGGGGGTTTCCCGTATGCCATGCATACAATAATATTGAGTTGTATGTATGTTGATAATAAATAAATAAATAAAAAATAAATTATGATACGTAGTATTGATTATAGCGTTTGAGTAAAAAATGTAGAATAAAGAGAAGTTCTTACACTGATATTCCTTCCACAGAATTCCTTCATCGTATCATTATTAAGGTCATTTGCATTATTTATTATTTCTACGTATTTTATTATGCGGAGCTTCCATTTTCTTTTTTTTAAGATTTAAGCGTGAATATTCAGTCTCCGATCGTCAGTTATATCGCATTATTTTATTATGTGTATCCATTGCACCCATCAGACGTTAAAATGCACGCACTTGCGATATCCTACAACAAGGTTAGTGGATGGATGAATTGGTAAGGTGGTGGTCAGATCGAAAATTGGAGGTAAGGTATGCAGGTTCGAATCCAAATGAGGAACGAAAATTTAATTTAACGTTAATTCAATACTATGGTAATAGGGGTTAAATGAGAGGATGATTGAGTTATCCGAACGATGAAACGCAGAAAATATAAGAAAAACATTCAAAATTATGTTTTTCCACCGTAATTCTTATTAATTCTTGCTCCCAAAATAGGTATCTGTTCGATAAAGAATTTCTGTATTAAAACTTTACCGTTTGTATGATAGTTTTTCGTTATTTGATCTGTATCGAAGGAGTAGAGGTTTTTGATAACGTTTTGTTGCTGGTTCAGATAACGATTTTTCGTTAGCGTACCGGACATTCAGATATTCTACCTGTAACGAATCGATAACGAATTGTTATACGGGAAGTCAAATCAGAATATACAGTACCTACCAAAATAACAAGAATTCCATTTCATGTACATATTTTAATGCTTACTGCTACACCGACTTGACCACAGAATTTCACGAGAAAAATCCTTATAAATCTTTCAAAGCGAAACAATAATCTCCCTTCAGACCTCATTATAACTTCCAAGAGATCTGAATGGAGGGAGATAAGCATCGCGCGCTCCCTGGAAGCCATAAACCAAACAACGCGGGAAATAACCGAGGGCATGCGTCTCGAATCCGAAATGTTATGACGGCGGAGACGCTCCCGAACTCCCGTAATAAAAAGATAACAATCGGTTATAAAGGGCTCGTCCTCATTATTCCCGATTCGGATGGACCTCTTTTCCGTTCTCCGTCGCCGTGAGCGACCTCTAGACGTAGATTGGAATCTATACGAGTATCGGTTCGCTGGTTAAAATCGGGTGGACAAGTCGGAATTATTATTTCCTTGTGAGTGTTTTAGGCCGAGAGTGGCCTGGATCGTTGGCTCTAATTAGTAGGGAATGAACCTGAATAGAAATCAAGGTTTTAGGTTGGTCGAGAGTGGATGTTCATTCATTAGTCTATTCCTGTGATGCCGATAATGAAAGGAAGGTCTACAAACGGACGAAGTGTACACCGAATGAGGGAAAATCTTGCTTGTTATCGACTTCATTCAGTTTGCAAAAGAAATGTGAACTACCTATTATCCCGTCCTATGGAAAGGAATACATGAAAACTGTACTCACGCCGAAGAATCCCTCCAGAGAATCCACAATAATTCTAATATATTTTATACCTAGGGCGACCTCTAGCAAGAAGACGTTACAGCTCAAGATGTCATCAAAAGATCTCTAATATCGATCGATCGTCGTTCTCTCTTTTCTCTCTCATCGTTATCTCCGTCTCTTTGTCTCATTTTATGCGCGCTTCAACCGATGTCGAACTTCGGGCACATCTCAGGTGACAGTATTTTCTGATTATTATTATTATTATTATTATTATTATAGGACAGTTTGGAGCTGAGGCAAAGCCTATAACTAGCTCTAAAATTTAAAAATAACAATTAGGTAATTAGTTGACAGTATAGAAAACAAAGTGAAAATACAGCAGATATAACAAAGAAAGGAAGAGAGAACAACAGCAACAGAAGCAAGATATAAACACGAGTGAATCACAAAACCGGCGGCACAATGGTTTGTTTCAAATAGTCGTCATATTTGTTTTTGAAGGTGTTCACTGTCGATGCAGCAACGATCTCTGTGGGCAAACGGTTCCAGGCATCGAAAACTCGGTTGGATAAGAAGGTCTGACGAGGAGTGGTCCTGAAGGATTCCTTTTGAAGCTTGAAGTGATGTCCCCTCAGGCGGTTAGTGTTACGTCTAAACAACGATGACAAGTCTGATCCAAATGTGTTATGTAGGGCTCTATAAGTGACAATCATGTCTCCCCTCACTAGTCTATCCTTGAAGGTACTCAAGCCAAATATTCTGAGCCGTTCATCGTAGCTTGGTCGATTAAAGCCATATGGAATACGGGTTGATGATCTCTGAACTGCCTCCAACTTGTCCATATCAACCTTAAGAATAGGACACCACACAGGTCCTGCAAATTCCAGAATAGGGCGAATATATGATGTGTAGATTTTGCAGCAAACATCTGGGTCACAGTGAAAAAAAGACTCGGAAACCATAAACTTGACCCTCTTCGCCCTATCTGTTACCTTCTGAACATGTCTGGACCAGGTAAGATCATCCGATACTATTAATCCTAAATCGCTATGGTGATCGGAGGTTTTCGATGGATGTCCTCCCAACGTATACAGGTTCCTCGGATTCCCCTTCCCCATATGCAATATAACACACTTATCCAGATTCAGCGGTAGGAGCCAGTCATAACACCATTGGGATACTGTATCCAGATCACGCTGCAAGATTGCTGAATTCGTGACAGCGTCGCTGTAGAGCTTGGTGTCATCCGCGAACTGAGAACATGAGGATTTTAGTAGGACAGGTAAATCGGCGGTGTACAAAATAAATAGAACAGGTCCTAGTACCGAGCCCTGGGGAACACCACTGACAACTGGCCTGAGGATAGAAGTACCGTCAGACACACGTACGCAAAATTATCTGTTACTGAGAAAGGCCTCGATCCATAACAGAAGGTTACCTCTGATTCCAAAATGATCGAGTTTGGTGAGGAGTCTTTTTAGAGGAACTCGATCAAATGCTTTGGAGAAGTCCAAGTAGATTACATCGGTGGAGGCTCCGGCATCGAAGGACGTCCAATCATTGACACACTGTAATAAATTTGTGACTACAGATCTACCTGCTATGAAGCCATGTTGCCCTCTCGGAATAACATCATTTTCGCAAAGAAACAGCAACATGCGGTCCAATATCACTCTCTCACAGATCTTAGAAGCAACTGAAGTCAGACTGATTGGTCGGTAGTTGATTGGGGACAGTTTATCGCCTTTCTTGAATATGGGTGTCACTGAAGCTTTTAACCACGAAGATGGCAGGGAATGAGATCGAAAAGACTCCTCAAATATCCTTGCGAGAGGAGCAAAAAGGGAACCGGAGCAGTCCCTAAATATTCCCGGCGAAAACCCATCCAGTCCAGGAGAAGATGCTGCCCTCAACGCCCTCAATTCCTTTTCCACAAGATCGACAGGGAAAGAAATATCGCAGAGATCATATATACAGCGCGGACACTTCATGGCTGGAACTGGTCCATCTGGTTCAATCGTGAATGAGGCGGAAAATGAATCAGCCAGCACTTCAGCCGACTCCTGATAGTCATCGCAGACTGCTCCAGAAGGTTTTCTAACCAATGGAATCGACACTTTAGCGTTCAAAGAAGACCGCACGTATTTGTGGAACTTCTTCCTGTTTTTTGAAGAGGCAATTCTTGCCTCGTAACATCGTTTTGCATGGCTCGTAACATCGCAGTGCAGCGCTCCGGTTTTAAGCCCTCGCGCACAGTGATGACAGGCGTTTGTCAAGACGTGGCAACATGTACTGGCGGGAACGGCGAGGAGGCAAGGATGTAGTTCCCTACAATACCCCCCTGCTAGAGGCGAAGTCATGACGTGTTCGGTGTGATGTGTACTTTCTCATGAAACCATGCTGGCCGAGAAAGGGAGACCAAACCTTGTGCTCGAGGACGTGCAGCATGGAAGGTGCGAGAAAGTAGCGCACATCAGTTCGCCTGGCAGGAGGTAACGTGCTCACTATGACGTCGGGATCACCAATTGAGGGTTTCGTTGACTACGATGGTGTGAGGACCCACAGACTTTCGACCGTCCAGTGTTTCGTTCCAGCCCTCGCCGATGAACCTATCAATACGGCTCTGTTCAGTGAGAGCCTGCCGCAGACGCTTTTGACTTCAGCACGAATGTTCCGAAGTGATGTCTCCAGTGCGGCGCTCCGGTTTTAAGGCGTCACGCACAGTGGTGACAGGTGTTTGTCAAGACGAGGCGACATCTACTTGCGAGAATGGCGAGGAGGCAGAAGGATCGGAGGGAAGGATGTACTTCCCTACAATAGGAGAAAAGGATGTAGTTCCTTACATTTTAATTTCAATATATAGAGTTTTAACGTCTATAAAAATAAGTACCAGCTTATATTCAATAATTTCTAATGATTCTTTCAGTTTTAACAATCGCACATCGGCATCGCGTTTTCTATTCCTTCAGAATTTGTATGCCTCAATGAAATCTTTCTACCCAACAAAAAACTTGCTTTGAACGCTAATTCCTCAACCAATTCTATATAATCATAGACAACGCCTTAGATAAATAAACCACTCGAAGCAGATTTGCATATTTATCAAACGAATTTGTTTTTCCTTACTCGAACCCCCGAATAAATTGATATTTTGGGTATGGCGCATCTTCATTGCCCTCCAGATTTTCCTATATATTTCCATACCATTCTAACGAAAATTGGAGACTCTACCCGCTTGAATAAATAAAAATATGTCATTTCTTCCCGAGCATCCGAAATGGAACCCCCAACATCAACAAGTAGGCGTCTTATTCCCTCGGGGTAACGAGACATCATCTGCGGTAATGATTTTCACACAACGTCGATCAGAAATACGTTTTTGCTTATCAATTTTGTTCGAATGACATGACGTGGGAGGAATTTTCAGCTTCGACGATATAAATGGAGCGATCAGAGGGTGTGCAACTTACAGTTTCTTTTTCTGTCAAGATAAGACGCGTTCGAATTTGAGGAAATGAGATTTGAGGATAGGTAGTATAACATCGATCGAGAGGTCCAATCTTCATTTGGAAAACTCTTAACTGTTATCCCGTAGGATTTTAACGTTGTCTAGGTATAGATATAATGATTATTGCCTATACTTTTGGATTAACAAATAGAACGCTGTATGCTAACATGTACAGGTTCATCTACAGTTTACAATCTTCTTATCGCCGTCATAATGAAGAATATATAAAATATCGTCGATTACTCAGGTTCCTAACCACTTGATAATCAAACTTCTACGTCGCCAGTCTTGAGACACTGGCACTTAGTCCTTGCCGTCTAACCGTTTTTTCATGCGTTTAAAAAGGAACGAAGTCTTGAATAAACGTTAGCGTGTAAAGAATTCAACCCAACTGCCGTTGTGACGTCAACCCTGATCGACTCGACCAATTCGACCACTGTCATCCACCCTACTCGACTCGTGGTCCTTCCTTCCACCCTTTATCACTAAGCTTTTCACCGATCACCTAGGCTTGTACTACCAAGGTGGTGTTCAATGCTGATTGGTGAATCCTCCGCCTTAAATACTTCGCCCAGGGGTGTTCCACAAGAACATTACCTTATCCTTTCTTAGTATTTCCTTTTAAGAAAAAAGTATTCGGTGTCTCTAGACAGCACCTTCAAAGTTAATCTTTACATGATATCTTCACATGCGTATAAAGGTCATGATTCTACAATTTTATGCTAAATTTCAGATAGATCGAGTGATCGGTTTCGGAAATATTCATAAAAAATGTTTTTACTAAAATTAGCCATAACTCCGAAACCGCTTTATGGATTTCACCCATTTATGAACTTGTCCGAGATATTTACGCTAGTAGGTAAACTACCGGGGTCCTAGGACATTTCAAGGCCACCAAAACCATGGTAGTTCCTGGTACACTTCAAGGTCACCCAAATGGAACCTAACCCAAGTGGGTAGGCAACCAAAAATTAATGTAGTAAACGTGTGACGTCATTGCAGGTGACCTTGGGCTGGTAGATCAGGCCTAGCCAGGCTTGCGCAGGTTAATTTTGCGAGAGAAGTGAAAAAAATTTTTTTTCGGACTTAAAAAAATTTCGAGAATTTCGGACTTAGAAAAATTTCGTAAAGTTCGGACTTACAAAAATTTCAACAAGTTCGGATTTCAAATCGAATAAAACGATGATTAATTTTGTGAGAATTGTGAAAAAAAAATATATTTTTGAAAATTCTTTATGTTGGACTTGGAAAAACTTTGAAAGGAACAATTTTAGCTACTATAAACCTTAGATATCCTTATGGGAAATTACATGTTAAAATAAGTGAAATTGAACTAGAATTCTGGGAGGAAATAAAACAAGACAATTATAATATTTGTTTTTTATTGACAAGCCAATCGTATAGTAAATTAACATTTTCGAGTGCACATATGAGTTCATTCTTTACATGTAACCTACAATGATAACTTGTTGTGGATGCTTCTTTTAAGAGTTTTAGCTTGGGGCAGTCAGACATCTCTAGGATGATACATCGATCGGAGTCTTTATGTAATAGTGTTCTTAGAATCCTTACTTTCGGCAATCCTTTTACGTAAATTAAGCTTTGTGCATCAGGTAGTAGGTGGCTCTTCAAAACAGAAATTAGCATTTCTACAGGTATATAGTAATCATAGTTGGTCGTCCAATCCAAACCATGGATGTTGTTTGTTGTGTAATCTATCTGCCATTTGAAATGCTCAGATAGTAGATGAAATTGCACTGGTGTTCTTATAAAATAATGTTTCCTTTCACAAGTGTTAATATTTAGAATTGAAAGTTCCCTGATGTAAAATTCACTATCTTTGTAGTGGAACCCTTGGAAATCCACAATAAATGCCATTTTGTGCGGTCGTATGAGCTCTAGATAATCCTTACAGTCCCACTTAATGGATTATATATCACGTTTCGGTCGTGAAGAATTAAACAATAAGCACTTGTTTTGTTTGGTACCGGTTTTGCTGTTTCAATTTCAAGTCTGATATCGACTGCACCGTTCTTTATTGTCTCACTCTGATGAGTACAATCTATGACAGCTATTGGTGCTGTATGTTTAAATGAACTGGGTGTAAACGCTGGTTCAGCTTCGTTTTTATAATAGTACGCTCTTTGAAAATGCGCATACATTTCATATAATAACGACCATTGATTCTTGTCCCAATCAAGGTTAAGGTTATCATACGGATATGCGTCTGCATTCAGGAATAATTTAATATTCCTTAGATTGCAATGATCAAATAATGCCGAATCTCTGTTTAAGCTATTTTTACGATCCGTTTGGAAGGCAAAAATAACAATTCGGGGTTTTTCCATCAAGCTGCTTGATTTAACAGTCCAGGTGTGATGGGTAGTCTCTTGAAGAGTGGGTAATTGTTGAATTTCCCAATTTCTAAATGAAATGGATAAATCTCTGCTCTCCTCAACATATTTCAATAATCTTAATTTTTGCACATCGGCCACTTTAAGATGTGGCACTTTCCAATAAATTTTGTTGATTTCCACAAAGGGTGTTTCAGTTCCTGTTACTGGTTGATTAATAATCGCGTTCAAATCATTGCTGCTCCTAATCAATACCAATTCTTGACGAACATTCATAATAACCTTTTGGAAATCCTCTGCAAATCCCAGCCACAATTTAAGAGGTATACAAACGGTAAAATTACCTTTTTGATCAAGGATATCAGGTAGTCCATCTAATGCCAATCCAGCATTTTGCAAACGATCAAATTGATTCTTCGTGTAGGATAAGTAACTCTTCAATGTGCTAGTTATTCCCAAATTCCGTGTTTGATCAATCACAGTGCCTCCTATTTCATAACGAATTTCATCGAAAAGAAATGAAATTCCATTTTTTATAAATTTTATATGTGTAGTTTCAGTAGGTGGATGTTTAACATCATCACTATTTTTTAATAATTTCCCCTCAATATAAATGTAACTATATGATGGTAAAGTGTATAGATCTTGCGTTTGGATGGGTATTCTTATTTCATCACTGCACTTATATGTCGTTGAAGCATACGGTTGATGAGTATGATATTCAAAATTCGCAATAGATTCATCAATTAGAACATTTTCAGCTACATTTAAATTTAGGAAACTCATTTTGTCTTCACTTTAAAACCCAAGGACCTTAAAAATAATTTATTTGTCGCTGTTAACGGTACACTGGTTTTTGTAGTACTGAACAATATATTTCTTTCAGCCCCTTTTTTATTATTTTTCATACCATTAGATTGTTGTTGTTGTTGTTGGTTGCTTGAGAAAACGTTATAATATCTCATGATCGCTCTTAGTTCACTTGTTGTAGATTTTTTTCACATGTAATCTTACTGTTACCACTTCTCCGTTGAAATTGACCAAGTTACCCTCTTGGTCTGTTAGTTTTATAGCAATTTCATTGATAAATTTCGTATTTATCGGTAAATAGATAACATTAGAGGGGTTTTCAACTATCTTGGTGCCTGGTGCATTTTTTGGATAGAAGACGTGCAAAATATGTTTTTTTTCATCATTAGAATATGAGTTTTGCACTAAATTACATTCAATATTGATCGCATTCACTCTGAAAATATTGATAGGCTTGTTGGAAATATGTTTTTTATTAGCAGCTAATATTTGCGGTGTAAACCCCAAAACTTGTGCTATACTACAATTCTGTTGAAAATCAATAGGTTCCGTGCATTTCACTTCCGATCTCAGGGTGGTTCGATTCAACGAAATATTTATGGCTGGTCTATCTGTTTGACCTTTCAATGGATTATTTTCATAGTTATCAATTATATATTTTTGTAGATAGTGATTTATATCACTTATTTCATAGCAACCAGGTGGAAGAATGATTATGTTGTTTACACCAAAATGGAAACGATTATTTGTTTCATCGACATTGGGAATGCTATTGTAACTGACAAAGTTTATTAATCCGATAACATAGTCATGAGATTCACTTAACACAATTGGTGGATATATAGTGGCTTTCAATTCTGACGACTTGTCGTTTAACGTGAACGTGTAGGACATGATGATGATGCTTGCATAACACTGACCATATTTTTCATTTGAATGATAATTTATTTAATAAAAATTTTATACATAAGTGTCCACAATTATACGATGTTTTTTTTTGATATGTTTTATAATTATAGAAAATATTCAATTGTTTCTTATGCGTACAATGATGTTTACAACCAGATTTAAAATATTTACAAACTTCAAGAGGTGGAGGTAGATTTCCATAACTATCAAAATATGAAATGTTATCCCCCTTTTTGCGATAGCTGACCCAATGTGTGCCCGGCCCATCAGAGTTGTCTAAATTCACAATTCCGCATTCATTTTTTCGAATACGTTTAGGCATCTCATCTTTCATAAAGCATCCACGAAAATTAGCAATTTTTAATTCTGTAACCAAATTGCTAATATCCCGATCTGTTAGTGCTCGCTTTGGAAGTTTCATCTCTCTCTCTCTCTTTTTTTGTTAATTGTAACGATCTGCTTCACTGTCTCGTAGAAAAAGTCCAAATCCTTTTTTGTATTTTCTCAAGCACATTCCTTTTCCCATAGCAATAGCTTCCATAGTTTTATTGTGTCGATTTGCCTCTTCGAATTGTTGTTTGGCCTGTTTAGCAGCATTAATTGAATCAATAATTTTTGCAGTTCCCCCACCTAGTGCACCTAAAGCACTCAATCCCGCAAAAATCGGAATTAATGGTAAAATACCTCCTTTTTTAGGTAACCTTATCACTTTTGTTGACTTTATTTTGGATTTGAATTTATTGGCTAATTTCTTTGCCAAAAATACCCGTGAAAATAGATCCTTAGGTTTTTTTCTTATTATATGTTTTTTTATTTCTTTCACCACTTTATTGAAAGAAACACGTTTAATCTTCTTTTTCTTCATGCTCATTCTTTTTACACCATATATACACACTCAAAGTTGAGCAGGACTGCACCCCAATTATGTAAAGCTCACATATTTATAGGTAAAATTCTTGTTCGTTTAGCACCCCCATTCTCGTCCTGATCTTCATCTGTGGTTCTTTTTCGTTTTATATAAGGTATTTCTTCATAATCTATCTTGTCATTGTCAGTATTTATTTTCAATCTTTTACTTTCAATCTCATCGTTGCTATAGACGCTTTTACGCTTTTTCACCCTCAAAATTGGTTTTCGATTTTTCTTTTTATTGATGGTATCAGCGACAGCAGGAGCAGCATCAGCAGCAGCAGTCCTATTTGATGTCATAATTTTAATCATCGCAGGAGTAGGAATTTGATTTTGTTGTTGTTGTGAAGGTTGAGTAGGTTTGGATTTTAAAATTCTTGGTTTTAACAGTTTTATTGCCTTTTCCCCTGAATTTTCTTCTTCTACACTTAGAATCATTTCATTGCACTTTTTTCTGATGAGCAACAAATTCTTTAGGAGTTTTCGTAAAACATTTCTTTGTTGTCTCTTATTACCAATTCCCATCCCTAATTTAACTTTGCTTCGCATTATACCGCTAACACCTAATGCAGCCATCTTTTCAGTAAGCGAAGCATCAGAAGAATGATATCTTTCCATAGCTTTAGTAGCTAAAATTTCATCTGCTTTATGGCGGTGTTTTAAATCCTTCTCTTTCGAATATTTAATATCATGTTCCATGCATGCCTCATCCAATTTATTTATAGGTTTGGATCCTGACATTAAACGTTTCGATAGACGTGTTCCAGGACCACAATAATTGTACCCAGGTATATGTAATTCAAATGGCAGGGAATTTATAAGGTTGTTAACAAGTCCACCACCCGTATAAAATTTCATATTTTAACCAAAATATATATATATATACACACACACATACGCAACCTTCGCTTTATAAAGAAAAGCTATAAATGATATAGTTTTAGTTATGTTAGTCATTTTTATTTGAAATATTGTTCAATATGAAAGTTCATCAACAAAAAGTTCATCTAAAAGTTCAGAATAATGATGTGTTGCAGACTGCAGGTGCTTATCATCAACATTCGAAACATGGTGATTTATTTCCCGCTACTATTAGATGTCTTATAGTAGGACCTTCAAATTGTGGGAAAACTAATGTTATGATTACACTCATTGAACATCCACATGGATTGAAATTTGAGAATATTAACTTATACTCAAAATCGGTACATCAACCGAAATACCAGTACCTCGAGCAATTATTAAAACCAATAAAAGGAATAACTTTCAACACTTTCACGACAGCTGAAAATATAGATCCACCTAATAGAGCCAAACCTAATTCTCTATTCATTTTCGATGATGTCATCTGCAACAAACAAGATGTAATGCGTGAGTTCTTCAGTATGGGAAGACATAATCATGTGGATTGTTTCTATTTAGCACAAAGTTACGCTAGAATACCAAAAAATCTAATACGAGAAAATGCTAATGTTATTATTCTTTTCAAACAAGATGAAATGAATCTAAAACATGTCTATACAGATCATATTGGTTCGATGGATTTTTCCTTTGATACATTTAAAAATATATGTTCAATGTGCTGGTCGGGGGAACCAATTAGTTTCGTTTCAATCTTTAAGGATAATGAACTAAATGGAGGTCGATATAGAAAAGGTTTTGACGAATTCATCAATATAAATACCTAAACTCTATTACTGCTTATGTTAGTTTGCCAGTTCAACAACAGGTGTTGACAAGCAGAACGTTGATAACGGTGACCGAAATGAACACTTACAATAAGAGATTGAAACGACTTTTGATTCAAAAACGTAAAAATATTAAAGATAAATTACAATTACTCAAGTATGGAGAGAGAGTCAAAGAAAATGCATTTTCTCCAATAACGAAACAATTGAAGGAAATAAAAAAAAATTTGAAACATGAGGAAGACGAAAAGAATGGCAATCATGAAGAAGAATTAGAAGAAGAAGACTTAAAATGGGTGATGCCTCAATCGTCTTTATCACCGCTCACACCCATTGGGGAAACGACAGCAGGCAGCAGTAAAGACAGGACCAAGGAGACCGCTAATAATACTTCGTTTATCGATTACCTAGATCAATATCCACCCATTGCGAGGAAATATATTATGAGTCTGAATGAAAATCCTTCAAAATTCGATCGAAAATATGGTGTTCGTTTTGATCCAGAAACGGAAAAATTCTCGATTGGTAATTCACGAATGCAAATAATTGATAATGGAGATGTTATGGTAAAAAATAAAAGGTATCGAGGTACTAGAGGTTTATACGAATTAATATTTAAACGAAAACCTAAGAAATATTCTGAGGAAGACTTGCAAAATTACCATGATATAATTACTAAAACAAACGCATATAAATGTTATTATCACCCAAGCAATCAGATAGATGGTAACAATACTGTTAAATATAAAAAAATTGTTGCACCGTTAATAAAAAAAAAGGGGGGTTCTATCAATTTGAGATTACATAAAAACACAGCCTATATGTTTTGGAATGATCCTAATGAATTAGTTGAACGATTGAAATTATTATTGGCATCACATGAAGCTGGAAACAGTGGTGTTATAAATGAAATCACTTCAATTGTTGAAGAATTGTACGAGGCTGGTTTGATAGTATAACGATGACATCGAGAACCGAGAAGAAGTGGCAAATTGTCACCGAGCTGTATAAGCAGGCCCGAATAAATTTTAAACGTCGTAAAACAATTGTACGTGGCTTGTGGGACTTATGCCAAGCTGATCTGATAGATATGCAACCATATGCCAAAGAAAATAACGGTTTCAAGTATATTCTAATTGTCATCAATTGTTTCTCTAAATACGTTTGGACTGAACCGCTCAAGGATAAATCAGGGAAAAATGTGTCTACTGCTATGGAAACTATTTTGTTGAAGATGTTGAAATCGAAAAAAAACAACAGTTTGAAAAATTTACAAACAGACAAGGGTACAGAATTTTATAATGTTACTTTCAAAAAGCTAATGGAAAAATATTCTATTAATCATTATTCCACCTACAGTGATAAAAAAGCAGCAATTGTTGAACGTGTAATTCGAACAATTAAAGGAAAAATGTATCCTCAATTTTCCTTTCAAAATACCCACAAATGGATAGGTGGTATTTTAGCTGAAGTGGTTAAAAACTATAATAATTCTGTGCACCGCACAATCGGAATGAAACCGATCGATGTAAAAGAAACAAATGAAGATTCTCTACGTGGAATTTATAGTAATCCAAAGTCACCAATACGAAAATGTAAATTCATAAAAGGTGATCATGTAAGAATTTCCACAGCGCGGGGTGTCTTTGATAAAAAATATAATATGAATTGGTCTCCTGAAATCTTTATTAAAAAAAAAAGTATTGAGCACACCCACAACATATATTTTGAAGGATATCAATGATAAAGAAATCAAGGGAGGATTTTATGAGGAGCAAATGCAAAAAGTGAAATATCCAGATATTTATTTGGTTGAAAAAGTTTTGAAACGTAAAGGTGGAAAAAGCCTAGTTAAATGGGTTGGATTTGACGATACACATAATCAATGGATATCAAATGACAATGTATCTTAAAGGTTACAATAAAACACCAATAATTTAATAATGATTCTTTTATTACTTCAAAGTCCCAAATGGTTAACGTTTTTTTCAAATGAAATCATGATCATCAATCTCGATTCTTGGCATTTCCCTTCTTCTTCTTTTCGACGGTTGTGATGAGGGTGGTTGTTGTGATAGGGGTGGTATTGTTTCCTCCTCCCCCGCTAATAATTGTGAATTAATTTCAAAAAGTTGTCTTTTGGCTGCTCTTCTTTGTCTCGAATCCTCCTCATTAAGCCCATTATTCACATGAGGTGTACTTTGGGTAATGGGAACTCCTGCTTCCCTCAAGGCTCTCTTCAATATCACCCCATCTGATTGTAATGGGGGTGTTTGTGAAGGTGGTGGTGGTGTTGATATACATGCTTGTGTTACTTGAGCACTCTCGATATCCTCTTCGTCGACAATATTGTACTTGTATCTTCTTATGACATCTTCCAATAACCCCAGATCTTTGTCATCCTCCAATCGTGTTTTCAGGTATTTCACAGGTAAATTACCAAATTTTTTTTTCATCGTTTTTACTTTTGGACTATATGATAGTTTTATTGTTACCTTATCATCATAAAGAGTGACTTTGGGGGCTCCATATCTTTGAACAAATGAAGGTAGTTTAAAAAAAAATAAAAATGATTAGGGAGGAAAAAAACTTACTGAAAAATCTGCTTGCACACCACCTCTAACATTCGGGGAGTAAAATTGTCCCGATCAGTAGAGAAAACAACAATAGTACAAGGAATATTCATGTTAAAGTTTTTTTCTTATTCACGTGCACGTTCGTAGCTGGTAACTCCAATAATTATACTAGTTTTTCAAGATGAATTGAACGGAATTTATACTCTGAAATCGCTGATTGTCAAGGACAAAATGTTTAAATTTTGGGACAGAATATTTTACTGTCAATCCTTCTTCCCCTTTATTTTATATGAAAATGTAAATACATATAATTCATGTGAAATATCAATTGAAATTTGTTTGAAGTTATTCATTTTCACCAAACGAATATCCATATTAAGAATTACATATATCAATTAATTGGTGTGAATCAATTACATATTTAATAGATAGGTTTATTTCCAAAGGTCCATACTGTATTCATATTACTTTGTTAGATATTGCTTATTTAGCATTTTGCATCCTAGCGCGTGGACCTGCATCGCACATTCCTTAGATAAGATAATCTTATAAATATAATAATTATTTATTAGGCGTACTCTCTAAGTAAACGCTTATCGGTATGCTAATTGAGTCGGTATGCTAATTGAGCTTCGTCGGCGTTTATTTATCTCCGCGGATACATTGACCAACTTGACCATTTATTCGTCCTCTTAATTTTATCGAATGATACATTGTTTTAATATTAATGATGTACATGCAAAAATCTAGATTGTTAGGATGCAACTTTGTCTACTATTATAATCTGAATTGAATTATTGCAAATTAACAAAAATTTTGGGGCACGTGTAATTGCGATCCGAATTGGTATATAAGAAATAGATTGCGTAGGTATTCTACTTGAGGTTGTGTTTGTGCATAGAGCAGAATCGAGGTAAGCAGATTTTATTTTCTACCTGTTTAAAAAAAAAAATGTTTGGGCTGATTTTTGAGTTTCCAATTTTTCAAATGAAAATATATTTTTCAGACATAAAAGAAAAAAAACCATAAAAAAACAGCAAAAATCCGTGAAAAAGGCAGAGAAAAAAAATGAGCGGTACAGCAACCACCCGTTTAGATAGTTTGTCGGCTGAAGCCGTTAAGACTATGGAAAGGGTGAGTAGATTAATCAAAACTAAAGAGGAATTTTTAAAATATATTACTTATTTGAAAAATATTATTTGCGTTTTGAATAGATCGATTAAAAATAAATATAATGATGCTATTGGGAATTTTGCTAGAGTTGAATCTAATCTTAGTATTTTAAAGTATTATCAACGAATATTTAGGAAAAAGTTATCAAAATTAATGGAAAAACGATGCGAAGCAAATTTAGAATGGCATGAAATTAAATCGGCATTTAATGGGCGTATATCTAGTGGTATTATTACAAATCTTGGATTCAAAGATCCTCAATTATTTTTGGAGAAAGCATTTAGAAGTTTTGCAATACAAATTCGTAAGTCGTTGAAAAAATCTGTACTAAAAGTTAACACTATTTTGGCTGGTTTATTTGTGAAACCCTCTGATTTAGAGACTAACTTTAAATTTTTTTCCACAAAAAATGAAGTTATTGACGTTAGTGTAAATTTAAAAGATTGGTATAAAAACAATGTATCGTCTGTTATTTTGAATCGAATGGGTGAGTTCCAAGAACGCGATTCGGGCTGGAGTCTATATGAAATTTTGTATTTGAAATTGAACATTAATCATTTCAGTCCAATAAATGTTGGTATGTCCACTTATGTAGATTTACCAGCATTTGTGAAAAGCACGCATAGTGTAATCAATATAAAAAATAATGATCAGTACTGTTTCCTGTGGTCTATAATGGCTGCTCTTTTTCCCGTTTACGATGAATTCAAAAATAAATGTAGAGTATATTCTTACCCCGATTTCTAAGGCTTTCTTAAGTATGAAAACATTAATTTCCCAATAGAATTGAAGGATATTCCAAAATTTGAATTATTGAACGGTTTAGGAATAAATATTTTTACTATTTCGAATAACAAGGAGATTGTTCCTCTTTGTCTTACCAAGAGTCCATTTTACAAAATAATAATAAATCTCTTGATGGTGCCTTGTGAAAATTTGACAAATGAAATAGCTGAAAATAATCCTGGAACGAGTTCAATGAATTTGAAAACTAAAACATATTACCATTTTGCTCTAATAAAAAATTTATCCCGTCTTTTGAGTCGTCAACTTAAAGATTCGAAAAATAGGAAATATTTCTGTGAAAGATGTTTGAATCATTTCGCTACAAATGAATCTTTGGAAAGGCATCTGGAATTATGTAGAGATTTGAATCACTGTAAAATAGTTTTACCTAAAGAAACTCATAAGATTTTAAAATTCAAAAATTTTACACATCAAATACCTATGCCTTTCGTTATTTATGCGGACATTGAAAGTCTTTTGGTTGATTATGATCTGTCCTCTTCCTCCTTTGCTCTCGATAATAAAACTATAAAGCGCAAAAAACATGAAGCCTTTAGTATAGCTTATTATTTCAAATGTGATTATGATGATTCTTTATCTAAATTCAATTTATATACAGGTTCTGATTGTATAAAATGGTTCATAAATGAATTGGAAAATCTTTCAGCATATGTTGGAGGAATTATATCGAACCCTCTTCCAATTGTAATGAACGATGAGGAGAAACAGAATTTTTATGAAGCGAAGCAATGTTATGTGTGCGATAATGAATTTTCTGTTAGTGATGGTAAAGTTCGTGATCATTGTCATTTTTCAGGAAAATATCGTGGTGCAGCTCATGAAACTTGCAATTTAAAATTGCAGATATCTAATACTATACCTGTGGTTTTCCATAACTTTTCCAATTATGATAGTCATTTTCTAATTAGAAGTCTTGCGAAAGATATTGAGGGTCCCTTGAATATTTTGCCTGTTAATAAGGAAAAATTCATTTCGTTCACAAAATACATCACTAAATATAAAATAAATTTGAGATTTATAGATTCCTTTAGATTTTTAGCCGGTAGCTTGGAAAAATTATCCTCGTATTTGGATGATGAACAAAGAACTATTGTTTCAAAATTCTTTCCTGATAAAACTCACTTTGAGTTAGTGACAAGAAAAGGTGTATTTCCATATGAGTATCTTGATAATTTTAAAAGACTAGACGATCAGGAACTTCCATCGAAGGAAAATTTTTATAATACGCTCACTGAGGAGGCAATATCGGATGATGACTTTAATCATGCAAATAATGTATGGAAAACTTTCAAAATTCAAAATTTAAAACAATATGCTGAATTGTATCTTAAAACTGATGTTTTACTTTTGAGCGATATTTTCGAGAATTTTCGAATTAATTGCATGAAATATTATAATTTAGATGCACTCCATTATTTTACAACACCAGGATTGGCCTTTGATGCGATGTTAAAACTTACAAAAATTGAATTGGAATTACTCACTGACATTGAAATGATTAATTTTATTGAAAAAGGCATTAGAGGAGGAGTGTCGCAATGTTCGAGGCGTTATGCGAAATCCAACAATAAATACATGTGTGTTGATGAATACAAGTCTGATGAGCCTATTTCGTATTTAATGTATTTTGATGTGGTGAATTTATATGGAGCTGCCATGACAAAGGCATTACCATTTTCTGATTTTCAATGGGTGCAGATAGGGTCTAATGAAATAGGCACTATCTTAAACACACCAGATGATGCTGAATTTGGTTATGTTTTAGAAGTGGACTTGGAATATCCGAAATCATTATATGAAAAACATAAAGATCTTCCGTTATGTCCGCATCATCTGCCACCACCTGTATCTGATAATGATACAACTAAATTATTATTGACTTTATACAATAAAAAAAAATATATTATTCATTACCAAAATTTGAAACAGGCTATTAAATTGGGGTTGAAGCTAGAGAAAGTTCATCGGTGTTTGAAATTTGCTCAAAAACCTTGGATGAAATCGTACATCGATTTTAACACAGAGTTGCGTAAAGCCAGTAAAAACGAATTTGAACGTAACCACTTCAAATTGATGAACAATGCGCCATTTGGAAAAACAATAGAAAATGTTAGAAGATATAGAGATATAAAGCTAGTAACACATTATGAAGGAAGATATGGTGCTAATTACTACTTTTCACAAGGGAACTTTAGTAGCATTACTATTATCGATGAAGATATTGTACTAATAGAAATGAAAAGGTTAACCATAAATATGAATAAACCAATTTTCATCGGTATGTGTATTTTAGATATTTCGAAAACATTTTTGTATGATTTTCATTATGAATACATTAAAGCTAAATTTAACGACAATGCAAAATTATTGTACACAGATACTGATAGCCTTATTTATCAGATTTTCACAGATGACATTTACCAACATATAAGGCAGGATATTGATAAATTTGATACCTCCGATTATCCTGAGAATAATATTTTTAATATTCCTAGGCGGAATAAAAAAGTAGTTGGTTTAATGAAGGATGAAAATAATGGTTGCATCATGAGTGAATTTATCGGGTTGAGGTCGAAGATGTACACGTATAAAGTTTGCGAAATTGAAAAAAAAAAAGAACAGAATATTAATTATGCTGATAACCATGAACTTATTGAGCTTTTGAAAACAATTAAAAAAGTAAAAGGAGTAAAGTATGCTGCTATAAAAAATTATATAACCTTTCAGGATTTTTATAAAACACTTTTCGAACAATCAACATTTTCAATAATTCAGAACAGTATAATTGCGAAAAATCATGAGATTTTCTCAATTCAACAAGAAAAGGTTGGTTTAAGTTTTGATGATGATAAAAGAATTGTATTGGAGGATAAAATATCAACGGTACCATGGGGGTATTTTGATTAATTCCTATCTTTATATATTTTGATTGATCTACACAGCCTCTCTCGGTGAAAATGCTGTATCGTTGTTTCTCAAAAAAAAAAAAAAAAAACTAAAACAAAATATAAAATTTCATTACCAGAATGAATAATCTACCTACTGGAGCAGAGCTGCGGCGGTGCCCAATAGCCGCGTGGGAGCTTGAGGTACTTTTCCATGTACTGGAAAAACCTGGAGACTTAACACTCCAGGACCTGAGACGGCTGGTGGCACTGGCCAATATTCCAGGTCATTGGAAAGCCTGGCTTATTCAGCAGTATTATCTAACGCATTGTGCTGTAATGTGTCAGGACAACTAGATTAGGTTTTATATTTATCTTTAGGTTAATATTATATCTATTTAATAAGTTAAGAAATTGATGTTTAACCCGAAGTAGTAGTAGTGCCATTAGGCGGTATTTTATTTAAGAAAAAGTAATCGATGAACTACCAGTTTCATTTCGGTCTCTCCACTGTTTCATTTGATACAGAATTTCTCAAAGATCAACATGCCTGTGCCCGTTAAATACGTCTGTCCTATATGTAAAGGTGAATCTGAACAATACTATGCACCTTGTATTCGTTGTTTTTTTCAATTGCTAGACAAAAAACTGTATGGAGTAAAACATAGATGTAGTTGTTGTCGATTAATGTGGCAAGAGCAGTGAAGATGTGTCTTGAAAGTATGGATCACATGGACTTTGAACAACGACTTCTCACGTTTAAGAAGAAATTTTGGACCGGTGCTGCAAATCCTATCGATTTGGCTAGAGCTGGTCTGTATTTCACCGGTGAAGGAGACATTTGCCGTTGTGTTTATTGTTCAGTGCAAATTCATAATTGGAAGAAGGAGGATAGTGCTTTGGAGGATCATTATAAGTATTCCAAAGATTGTGCATTTGGTCAGATGTTGTGGAAATATTCCAGGACTACGCATAACGAAGATCATCACCCCCACAAAATACTGCTACTACTACTACTACTACTACTACTACTACTACTACCACTTCTACTACTACAAAAAAATGAATTTAGTAATCCTTTACTCGCTTATTGGAAATATCTTATATGTTCATTTCCAACCTAAAGTGATAAAGGCTCAAATATGTACTAATAAAAATAAACTATGTGATAATATGGTTGTATGCAGGCTAAACAATGATCTACCTGTATTTTAATATTACTTTAAAAATGATGATGATTATGATGTCTACAACATACATACTTTCAAAATAATTTATACTTTTTCAAATCGAAGTTGTAAAGAATCTGATTGGCTAAACGTGCCTCCTTCTGAACCAAAAGAACATCACTCTTATATAAAGATACTTATAATTTTGTTATTTTGCTTAATATGTATGCTCGTATCCATACTTACCTTTTTATTAAGAAATACTTTATTTCCTAAAATAACTACTTGTATATAACATAATACTTATCGATAATCTTCCTAATACATATATATTTTTTTTTTTAACATGAATGCAGCCTCAGAATCTTCCCTATGTACTCTGTTACGAGCTGTTTCCTTTCTTCCTTTATAGGCAGAACCTTTTTTTTCCCTGAAATCTTCAATCGGGATCTTAAACTCTTCATAGTATCATTACTGTGCCTCCCTTTTGTACTCTTATTCTTGTGTCGTTGGTCGCTGTCACTTATACTGGCACATTTCTACCTCCTGTCAAGTACGTTACCTGAACTAACTACTTGCGTATAATATAATTCTGTGAATGCAGCCTCAGAATCTCCCCTATTTAATATATGCATTAATCATTTGTTCTAGCACATTTCTACCTCAGGTCAAGTACGTTACCTAAACTAACTGCTTGTGTATAATATATACAATTTGTAATCTTTTTTTTTGTTAATATATTTACATACAACCCATTTGTACTTATAAACCAGTTTGTTGTACTACCATTTGTAATTTAAGAATTCTTATTACCTGACAAGTTCGTACTTGTATATTACATAATATCCATGGTTTGGATTGGACCACCAACTATGATTACTATATACCTGTAGAAATCATGTAAAGAATGAACTCACATATGCACTCGAAAATGTAAATATACTATACGATTGGCTTGTCAATAAAAAACAAATATTATAATTGTCTTGGTTTATTTCCTCCCAGAATTCTAGTTCAAGTTCACTTATTTCAACATGTAATTTCCCATAAGGATATCTAAGGTTTATAGTAGCTGAAATTGTTCCTTTCAAAGTTTTTCCAAGTCCAACATAAAGAATTTTCAAAAATATATTTTTTTTTCACAATTCTCACAAAATTAATCATCGTTTTATTCGATTTGAAATCCGAACTTGTCGAAATTTTTCCAAGTCCGAACTTAACGAAATTTTTTTAAGTCTGGAATTTTTTTAAGTTCGAAAAAAAATTTTTTTCACTTCTCTCGCAAAATTAACCTGCGCAAGCCTGGCTAGGCCTGATCTACCAGCCCAAGGTCACCTGCAATGACGTCACACGTTTACTACATTAATTTTTGGTTGCCTACCCACTTGGGTTAGGTTCCATTTGGGTGACCTTGAAGTGTACCAGGAACTACCATGGTTTTGGTGGCCTTGAAATGTCCTAGGACCCCGGTAGTTTACCTACTTACGCTCCCAACCCACCTTGCAAATTTCAATCCTCTAACTCCTTTCGTTCGAGAGTTATCGTGCCTACGGCCGGCCGGCTGGCCAGACTGGCCGGACCGGCCGGACATAATCTATTTCGACCTCGGATTCTGGATCAGTGAGTCGAACCAAATCATTTGAGACCATTTTCAGCCAAAAATTCGAAAATTACAGACATTTGGGCAAATTGATAAGCACTCAGTTCCGAGGAACTAGAGCGCCAATTACCAAGAGGCTTTAACGAATAACTCAGAAGACAATACTCAGATTATAGAAATTTCTAAATAAGTTGATGACACAGACAGATACTGAACATTACAAAGGCAAACTTGAAAACGTCAGAGGAAACGCAGAAAAAATTCAAGAAAAGCACTGACGTGAAGTCAGAACCTTTGGCTGGCATGTTATATTCACGATTCACGCTTCACACAGCCTCATTAAATACTGCATGAACCTTTACGCCTTCAGCAGTAACACTTGAAACTGAATCAATCGACTGGTAACTGCATTTTGAAATATTGGCTTGAAGATCAGGTTGACAGGAAGGTTCTGATTTTTTTTTGAGGTACGATCCTCGAGAAATCTGCATTTTACAGCTAATTACCAAGTTTCAATTCCATCAGATATGTATTTTCTGAGTTGTTGAGGAAACATTATTTCAGATGGAACCGAAACCGTTTGGCCGATTATACCCATTAACGGACAGTCGCATTCGGATGCACTACCTACCCTGAAAATTTCAAGTCGGGATACGTAGTCGTGCTCTTAGCATCCTACAGGATTATCAGACAGATATATCGCAAAAAGTCAAAATCGACAGTCAGTTCAGTGGCTCTCTGACTGTGACAGTGAGGACATCACAGACGACTGTGCTGGCCCCTTTACTTTTTTCATTTTACATAAACAGCCTTGGCAGAATGGATAATCTAGCTGGTCATTTAATTTCATACGCAGAACATACTGCTCATATAAAGCGGAACATCATGGATTAAAGTATATAAAACAGATGAGAATGATATAAGAGACATCAAACTATGGCTCGTCTTAAATTACTACAAACTACAAACTAAGCTTACATATCACAAAAATACACGTAATGACATTCTTCTGTTGAGCCGCGAGTGGCCTCTTAAAACTGAGATGGGAATCCACAAAGTATATTGCAACGGTGCCGGTGCTTGTACCATATTTCCTAAAATTGAAAGAACAAAACATCTGTACGTAAAGATTGATTCATTGAATAATGGAGGGGTTCTCAGGGCCACAACTACATATCCCCTAAAGAAGTTCAGTGCCCCTAATCCTAATCCAGGATTAGTTTGAGTACAGCTTGGATTTTTCTATTGGATATAATGATGGAACATCAGCATCTCAGATGGGACGAACACTCAATATACCGGGTGTCCCAGTATACATGTTCCAATGGATTATCTCTGCCATTTCAAAACATAAACTTTGAAAATTTTATGATTTTCAATTCGTCCCAGGGACATTCATTTGAGAAAAACAAAAATTGAGAATCACTTTCGATTTGACCGATTTTTTTTATTTTAACAATTTTTTATTTTAACATGACATACTGACATACATTCATTTTTGCGCGTATGTTCTGGGGAACATCGCGTTATAGTTTTGCCCAAATGTCTGTAACTTTCGAATTTTTTGAAAAAAATGGTCTCAAACGATTAAGTTCGACTCCCCAATGAAGTATTCGAGGTCAAATTTGATTCTGTCCGGCCGGCCGTCCAGCCGTCCGTTGCCACGATAACTTGAGAACGAAAAGAGCTAGCGACTTGAAATTTTCAGGGTAGGTGACGCATCCCAATACGACGGACATGTTCGTTAATGGGCATAATCGGCCCAGTGGTTTCCGAGTAATAATTTTGTTTTCAACCAATATAAATCCGATCGAATTGAAACTTGGTGGGTAGTTGTAGAATATGAACCTTAGCACGTTTGTGAAATTTTGTGCGAATCGTATGGCTAGAAAATTTTAAAAAATTCTTAAAAAATATTTTTGTTGTCACGATAACTTGAGAACGGAATGAGATAGCGGCTTGAAATTTTCAGGTTAGGATGTGCACCAGAACGCGACATTTCAGTTTGTTTATGAGCATAATCGGCCAAACTGTTGTAGAGTTATAGCCATCTGAAATTTTCTGAAATTTTGTGGTTTTTTGTTCCTCATTAACTCGAAAAATACTGAACCGATTGAATTGAAACATGGTTATTAGTTGTAGAATGCCAACGCAAAAATGTTCGCAAAATTTGGTGAGGATAGCATTTGTATAAAATTTTTAATAAATCATTGAAAATAAAAAAAAAATTCTATATATCAGTAACTATTCGTTTGAAATTGCTGAAATTTTTCAAGAGCCTTCATAACCTAACTCTGCCAAGTTTCAAGTTTTAATACGATCGGTTAAATATTGTTGGAGATTCTAGCATTCTTGTGTGAGTTCAGTAGATGGATGACCGTTGCCTCGATAACTTTCGAACGAAAGGAGATAGGGACTTGCAATTTTCAGGGTAGGTTGCGTATCTGAAAGGGAGAGTTGAGTTCGTTTTTGGGCATAATCGGTCTAACGGTTTCTGAGTTATACCCACCTGGAATATGATTTCCTTAATAACTCAAAAAATAAATATTCGATCGAAATGGTGCTTGGTAACTAGTAGTAGAAAATCAACACAAAGACGTGTTTAAAATTTTGTAAGAACCGTACCCCTAGAAAATTTGAAAAAAATGACGAAAAAAACAATTTAAGAACCGTACCCCTAGAAAATTTTAAAAAAATCACGAAAAAAAAAATTGGTTCAAGCACTGACGTGAAGTCAGAAGCTTTTGCGCGTATGTTCTATTGTCCATACTTCTGTATTGGACACCCTTAATCGAATTTACCATGGTAAATTATGTTGTTCATTCTCCTGTATTGGACACTTAATTCGAATTTACCATGGTAAATTCGAATTTTCAATTTTGTTGATATTTGATATTCAGTACACCTTTTTGTATAGAAATGCTTCTTTTAAAAGGGTTTGTACCCAAAATAACAAAACGGTTCTGTGTAAAAATTACATACAGCATTTTGTCCACGCCCCATCTTGTTTTTCTCGTACTGGACCTTGGTAATTTGTTGAAGTTCAGTTCATTGACGCCCGAAATCGTTTGAGATGAAAAAATGTTCACGAACATTCTTCTTCTTTTTGTTCCTCGGCATATAACTGGAGAGAATCAGATCCGATGACTCGATGACAAAAATGCCGCGAGTTGACAAGAAGGGGTTCCTCTCACCATAGGAAAGCGGATGTTGGGTTTCCTAGGTGTACCGTCCTCAGTTGAGTTATGCTGGCCATACACGCTACGGTACACTGCAGGCGACCGGAGCAAGATCGAATATCAATTCTATCGAACGACACCGTACGGTGTACCTGTGCGTACGTGCATGTACTCCAGTCGCCTGCAGCTGCTTATAAATTGCTCATCGACTGTTTCTGTATAACTCATCTTCAAAATTGAAGTAAGGTCCAATAATGCCATCGCGTCATCGTTGTCAATCGATGCCATCGTAAAAAGAACTGAAGACCTCACCGGAACGTCCCCATACACGTTACTGATGTTTGGTTCACCTGCGCAGGCAAACCTGTACGTAGCGTACTGTAGCGTGTATGGCTCACATTAGGTTGCTACAGTGGAACAGAATAGTTCCATATGTGCTCCTGAAATGTTTACTAAACAGTTGACCTGTTGAAGCACCAGTCACCAGACCCTTCTTTAGGGTCCTGTAGCGGTCTTCGAACATCTGAAGTTCCGAAAAATCATCGCTTGGATTGCCGAACTAGTTTTCAAGAACTTTCCCGGCAGAAGAGCAGTAGCGAAGTTTCTATTTTGAATTTAAATATTGAAGGGATATCAAAGGATAAGTGCGATTACCTTGGTAAATTAGCGGACCAGTATGGTGCAGAGGTGATTCTTCTCCAAGAGACCCATACAGCAACAGAGGAAAATCTTCGAGAGAGGGGACTTTTGAAAGGTTATGTACTAGTTGATTTTCTTCTAAGTCGAATTTACGGTCTAGCTTGTTATGTCAAAAATTCCTCTGTTCGAAATGTTGAGTTAATTAGGAAAGGTGAGATTGAAGGAGTTTTCTTCATTTCCTTCAAATTTTGTGACATTTCTGTCATCAACATTTATAAACCTCCAAATAGTTTTTGGCCAAGAAATTTCCATATAAATGTTAATCATCCATCAATTTACTGCGGAGATTTCAATTCGCATCATGTAACATGGGGATATGATGCTAATGATAGAAATGGTATAGCTTTGTCCGATTGGATGGAAGACAATGATTATTTCTTGATTTTCGATGCAAAAGATACACCGTCTTTCCATTCTTCAAGATGGAATAGAGGCTATAACCCAGACCTATGCATGGTTTCCTGTGATGCTTCTTCTAAACCTGTTTCAGTGAAACGTAAAATTTTAGGTGTTTTTCCGCGTAGCCAGCATAAGCCCATGTTATTAACTATAGGAAATGTGGTTCATTTTGCTCCCTGTTTGAATAAACCCCGTTGGAATTTCCAGAAGGCTAATTGGGTTCAATTCGCGAAAAAAGTTGATAGTGACATAAGATGGATTCGACCAACTTATGACAATTACTATAGATTTGTTGGTGTAGTAAAAGCTTCAGCTAAGAAATTCATTCCGTCAAGAGTATATTCCTGGTTGGTCAGTTGAAGCAGAAAATTTATATAAGGATTATCAAAATTCCCCAACTAATGAAAAATGCGAGAAGCTAATAAATTCGATAAATACAAGTCGTAAGGAAAAGTGGAATAGTGTAGTTTCCGATATGAATTTCACACATTCGGGTAGGAGTACATGGGATGTTTTGAGAAAATTAGGGGAGGCTACCCCTCTAACATTGTCATCTTCCGAAATTGATCCTGAATTGATTGCTCCTCGACTAGTTGATGTTTCCAATTCGGTTGAAATTTCAAAATCAAAAATCAAGGATATGAAGTATAATTTGCACAAATTTAGGACATCATCTTCATCTGTAGACAGTATCTCGAATATATTCAACTTGGATGAATTAAAAGCAGCACTTAAATGCACTAAATCTCGAAAAGCAGCAGGATTTGACGGAATTTATCCTGAATTCATGAAACACTTGGGCAAAAAAGCCTTATCCTGGTTATTATCATTCTATAATAATATTCTGAAAACAGGAAATATTCCAAATGAATTCCGCAAAGCGAAAGTCATAGGAATTTTAAAACGTGGAAAGGATTCTTCTGATCCTAGCAGTTATCGACCCATTAGTATGTTGAGTGTTCCTTTTAAAATTTTAGAAAGATTGATTCTTTTTAGGATTGAATCGTCTGTAGAAGACGTTCTACAGAATTGCCAGGGGGGCTTCAGGAAAAATAGAAATTGTTGTGATCAGGTTCTTAGTCTAACTACTTATATCGAAACAGGTTTCAATAGTAAAATGAAAACAGGAACAGCATTTGTGGATTTGTCGGCAGCATATGACACGGTATGGAAAGATGGTTTGATTTTTAAACTTTATACTCATTTAAAGTGTGGCAAAATGGTTCGTTTACTCGAAAATATGCTCTCGGATAGAAGGGTTCGTGTTTTTATTGATAATAATAGTAGTAAATTCAAGAATTTGAATAATGGTCTCCCACAAGGTTCAGTTTTAGCACCTCTTCTTTTCAATTTATATCTGTGTGATATTCCTGCTACTTTGTCTGAGAAATTCATATACGCTGATGACATTGCCCTTGCATTTCGTCATTCTGATTTCGAAAGTATAGAAAATTATCTCTCTGCAGATTTAGATATTCTGAAAAAGTACCTATTTCAGTGGCGTTTGTGTCCGAATCCGAATAAAACTGAGGTTTCTTGCTTTCATTTGAACAATCACCAAAAATTTAGAACATTGAGTGTAACTTTCGGTGATTCTTTCTTGAGACATAATTTTTATCCTAAATATCTAGGAGTGAAACTAGATTCATCTTTGAATTTCAAAGCCCATTTAGATGACTTGCGTCTGAAGTTGAAAACGAGAAATTATATTCTACAGAAATTAGCTGGTACTTCATGGGGTGCTGATGCAGCTACTCTTCGAACGGCAGCCTTAGCCTTGGTTTTTTCTGCCGCTGAATATTGTTGCCCTGTTTAATAGTGTTCATACTCAAAAAATTGATGCACAGTTGAATTCATCTATGCGAATCATCACTGGAACTATTAGATCTACACCTATTCATTGGTTGCCAGTTCTTTCAAACATTGTCCCGCCCCACATTCGCAGGCAGACTGCTGTTACAAATTCTTGGAATAAATTTCATTCTTTTCCGAATTCATTTCCGATTATCTCCTACATTCCAGGCAATAAGATTCCGAGATTGAAGTCACGAAACCCTTTATGGTCCAACTGTTTTATTAATTCGAATAAAAGTGACAAGGAAGTTTGGCGGTCTGAATGGATTTCTTGCACTTTATTCAACAAAGATTTAATTTCTGATCCTTCAAATAGAGTTCCGGGGTTTGATCTTCCAAGGAGAATATGGTCTATTCTGAATCGTCTAAGAGCCGGTCATGGTCGTTGCAACAACATGCTTTTCAGGTGGAACTCAGTTGTGAATGCGGGGAAGCAGAGGAAACCATAGATCATTTAGTTAATAATTGTCGCATATATAGATTCAAAGATGGTTTTAGGGCTATTCATAATGTTTCTGAATCTTTTTTAGAATGGGTAGCGAGTTTCAAATCTATTTAATGAAATATAGAATATTCCATTTTTAATTTGTTCGTTTTCTCCCTTTGTCTTTTCCTTTTCCAGATTGGGTTTCGGGTACCTTGGAGAATCTTCTCTGCTTGTTGAAGGAAGAAGGAATGAAGAAAAAGATGCCCTACAATATTAAATATTTCAGCATATTTTGTTAACAATTTCAATTTTCATAAATCACAACACTAACGGGGATATAGGGTTTTTTTGCTGATGTTTTTTCCCTAAGCTCTAGTATCATATTATATCAAATTATATGGTACCCCGTTACACTAACCTCTGCTAACACTTTTTTCATACACATGCTTTATTGTTAGATACAAAACAAATTGTAATGCTCAAGTTCAAAAGAATATATATATATATATATATATTGGTTTCTCTCCAGAGCTAGGAGATTTTTAACCGCAGACTTTGAGGAAGGCCCGTCGATCAGGAGCCTCCACTGCTTGATATCGTCCCATGTGCTACATTCAGAAGAAAATTTCCTAGAGAACTAGTTTGCAAAGCACGACGGATGTACGGCATGTAGTTGTGATTCCAGCCCAGTAAATGCTGAGGATGCCCCTCGCTTAGCCAATGTATATACTTGCAGGTTATCAGTAATGTTTGCGTGCGCCGAGCACAGCACGTGCAGAGCTTTTCCGCATTCCTCTACTAGATAGGAGCTGGTCTTGAAATCAGAAAGAGCAAAGCCTCACGGCATATACAGATGTGTTTTCCGGATTATCCTCTACGAATATTCTCCAGCGTCCAGACTAGAACAGCATATAGTTTGGTTTGCAGTGTAGAACAGTCCTTCCTGAGAGGAATTGACAGATACAAGGGCCCACAATACCGTCACCGGTCCCTGTGGGCATCACAGAGCCATCGGTTAACCAGCGGGGGCTCTCTGGTTTAAGAAGCCTGTTTGATGACTTGGATCAGGAGCAAATACTCTGTAGGGCTCGTCCAAACAGAAGTGGGTGCGGCATGGTCCCTCTTACGGAGGAGGGAGTCATTAACGTCCTCCGCCATTTTGAGAGTCGTGCGTGCCCCTGAACAATACACTATCATGCCATTGCCCCTGTTCCCAGATTATAAGTGCTGTTCACATATACATTTCTGTATTCGTTTTGGAAATACTCAACAGAAACCTTCTCGAAGACATTCCGTTGAACTCGAGCTGTCATTAATTTCATTAAATAAAAATTTGCAATGGACATGGTAGAGTATATCCTCCCGATCCAGTTCAAAATGACACCTTAAGGCGGACTACAGCTTGAGGGCAAGCACCTCTATTTTCAATGGTAAAAGTAATTGCAATCTATATTATATGTTTATCGAATTGGAGAGGATCGGTCTCCTCATTATTGCAAATTTCTGAGTTATGGGACACTTTCAGCGGCAGTTTATTTTGAATATATCTTTCTATCGTAATATTCTCAAGATATATGACGGTATATTTTCTCGGGTTCGCTTTTTAGGGCCTCGATATTAGCGCAACGTTGATTTATCGCCGTATCTGACAAAGTGCGAATGAGAAAAGAAAGCGCTAAAAATGGGATCTTCACGTCGTCTGCAGAAGGCATCTTTTCCTTACGCTCAGATTAGTTTCCCGACAATCCCTTTTTACTACCTGTTCAAATATAAATAGGCTCCGTCTTTTCCGGTTAAGCAGCACCTCTTTAGAAATCAATAAGTCGAGGATGAGTTATGGGTTTTTGAAACCGATAACAGCGCGTCGTACGTTGGTGTGAACTCCTTGGAGAAATCTCTAAGCAAATGTTCGACGGAAATGTGCAGAATTTATTTATTCAATTTCTCAATACAACTCTAGGTATATGTATTAGCAATTTAAGGTCCGTTCAAAAAATGAACTTTCAACTTTATATGAAACAAAGGCCTATTAGTTGTCGAAGGTTTTCAAGAAGAAGGGTCACGTGGTTGAGTGTTTTGCACATGTTGAATGAAGAATTTGCAGTGGACTCCGTACTTTATTGAAAATGAAATTTCAGGTTAAGTAATAAGCTCGTTTGATAATACATGGCTGAAACTTAAATTGGTTCAGTGCGCCTTTTTACTGTCATTTTTGCGCGTATGTTCTAGGGAACATACGCGTTATCATTTCGCCCAAATGTCCGTAATTTTCGAATTTTTTGCCGAAAATCATCTCAAACGACCAGGTTCAACTCACTGAGGTCAAATTTGATTTTGTCTGGCCGACCGTCCGGCCGGCCGTTGCCACGATAACCTGAGAACGGGAAGAGATAGCAAATTGAAATTTTCAGGGTAGGTGGCGCGTCCCAATACGACGGACAAGTTCGTTGATGGGCATAATCAACCCAACTGTTTCCGATTAATGATTTTGTTTTCAACCATTACTAATCTGATTAAATTCAAACTTTGTGAGTAGTTGTAGAATACAAACCTAAGGACGTTTGTTTGCTATTTCCTCAATAACTCGAAAAATTCAAAACCCGATCCAATTGGAACATGGTTATTAGTTGTATAATGCGAACGCGAAAATTTCGTGAGGATCGTATCACCAGAAAATTTTCAAAAAATCATTGAAAAAAATTCTATATATCAGAAACTATTCATCCGACATGGCTGAAATTTTGCGAGAGCCTTCAGAACCTAACTCTTCTGCAAATTTCCAAGTTTGAACACGATCGGATCAATATTGTTGAGATCCGAGCAGCCTTGTGTGAGTTCAGTAGCTGGATGGGTTACCATTGCCTCCATAACTCTCGAACGAAAAGAGATAGGGAATGGCTGTTGGCTGTTGGCCATTATCGGTCAAACGGTTTCGGAGTTATACCCGTCTGGAAATTTATTTCCTCGGTAACTCAAAAAATATAGACTCCATCGAATTGAAGCATGCTAACTAGTTGTAGAATATCGACATGTAGATGTGTGTAAAATTTTGTGAGGACCGTACCAGTACAAATGTTTTAAAAAATTACGAAAAAATATTATGTATCTCACGATACCTTGAGAACGGAATGAAATAGCGGCTTGCAAGTTTTCAGGGTAGATTGCGCATCTTTGCATGCAGATGTGTTAATTCGCATAATCGGCCAAATGGTTTTGGAGTTATATCAATCTGAAATTTTGTTATAATTTCTTCAATAACCCAAAAAATACCATGCCAATTCAATTCAAACATGGTAATTAGTTCTAGAATGCTGACACAAAATTCTTACAAAATTTCGTGAAGATCGTATTATTAGAACATTTACAAAATATTATTCAATAAAAATGTATCATAAAGCAGTTATCCGACATCTCTGAAATTTGCGAGAACCTTCAATATGAATTTCATGATGACATAGTAAATTATAACATACATTGTTGGGCCGATTGTTTCATAGTATAAATCTATGGAAGATGATATCCCTGCATTAGGGTCCTGTAGCGGTCTTCGAACATCTGAAGTTCTGAGTAATCATCGTTTGGATTGGCTAGACCTGGTTTTGAAAGAGATCCTCCTGGACTTAGGAGCTACAACATTTTCCTTTTTGAAATCAAATATTAAAGGGATTTCTATGAACAAGAGGGGGCGATTTTCTTCAAGAGATCCATGTGCCTATAGAGGAGTATATCTGCGAAAGGGGACTTCTGAAAGGTTATATAATATTATTTTTACTTTGTACATTTTCCTCCTCTTGTCTTTTCATTTGTGAGCGTATGTTCTGAGGAACATCGCGTTATCATTTTGCCCAAATGTCTTTAATTTTCGAATTTTTCGCCGAAAAAGGTCTCTAACGATTGGGTTCGCTTCCCTGATGAAGTATTCGAGGTCAAATTTGATTCTGTCCGGCCGGCCGGCCGACCGTTGTCACGATATTTTGAGTACGGAAAGGTATAGTGACTTGAAATTTTCAGTGTAGATGGTGCATCCCAATACGACTCACAAGTTCGTTAATGGGCATAATCGGCCCAATGGTGACCAAGAAATAATTTTGTTTTCTACCAATACAAATCCGATCGAATTGAAACTTGGTGATTAGTTGTAGAAGACAAACCTAAGAACGTTTGAGAAACAGGAAACAGAAATACCTCCTGTATAATACTATATAATGGAACATACTCCAAAAGCTTCTGACTTCACGTCAGTGCTTGCACCAATTTTTCGGCTTTGTTTAGGACAAGTTCTATAAAATTTTGGTTTAAATAAATTTTTTAGTGCATGCAATTTTGGTGCATGAATTCACGATGAAATTTTCGCTGTTACAAACCGCCTTAAGAGACAAAAATATAATATTCTTATAATTATAGAGTATAGACTCTTAAAGTTGAATTTATATTCATATGTTCTAACCTCGAGCATGTTAGGAATTACCTCAAATAGATTAATGATAAAATCACAGATCATAGTATTATTCTTCTTTCACATGCATTCGGTTCTATTTGGTTGAAATCGAAAACGAATTGAACCCTTCCACTTATACACGTTTATCACGCGGTTCATATTAGGTTTTATGTTGCCGTCCAAAACAGAGGCTCAATCGTAATTCCAATTTTTTCGCTAAGTCAAATTCATCAAAGTCATTCAAAATTTAAACACAAACATGCTTCTTGCGTCTTTATATTTTTCGGAAGTTTTGGCCAACAGGACTGGTTTAGATGTACTACAGGAATAAGTCGTCCACATCTGCATTTGGTAAACCGCTCATGTTATTATAAATATTGAGATAGTTACAAATTTCGAAAATATGTATGTAGGTTTATATCTTGTTGATGGTTTATATATCTATATGTAAACAATTGGGAAATAATGCTGGTCGCTCTGAGGTTAAAAAGTACAGAACACATTTAACTACCTATTTACATTATGGTTAGAACCGAAATTAAACCGTGGTTGTGAGAATGCCTCAGTTGACCTATGTTTCTTGCACACGTATTCTGACCTGTACCGTATGAAACCTATCCGTATCGAGGGAATATCGGGTGCCGTTTCAGACTTGTCGCCAGCGATGGAATGGAAACCGATAACGAACCAAACCGAATGGACCGTATGCATGTGAAACAACCCTAATTCATCGAGAATTTAAGTACAAACATTGGTTCAAGCACTGACGTGAAGTTAGGTGCTTTTGCGCGTATGTTCTATCGTTCATTCTCCTGTATTGGACACTCTTAATCGAATTTACCATGGTGAATTCTATTGTCCGTTCTCCTGTATTGGACACTCTCTTAATCGAATTTACCATGGTAAATTCAATTAAGAACTCTCTTAATAGAATTCACCATGGTAAATTCGATTAAGAGTGTTCAATACAGGAGATTCGACAATGAAACATACGCGCAAAAGCTCCTGACTTCACGTCAGTGCTTGAACCAATTTTTTTTCGTAATTTTTTTGAAATTTTCTTGGGTTACGGTTCTAACAAAACATTTTTTTTTGTAATTTTTGTGAAATTTTCTAGGGGTACGGTTCTTACAAAATTTCAAATACGTCTTTATATCAATATTCTACAACTAGTTACCAAGCTTCAATTCGATCGAGTTTATGTTTTTTGAGTTATCGTGGAAATAATATTCCAGGTGGGTATAATTCCGGAACCGTTGGACCGATTATGCCCGTAAACGAACTTAACTGTCCCATCCGGATACGCAACATTCCCTGAAAATTCCAAGTCCCTACCTCCTTTCGTTCGAGAGTTATCGAGGCAACGGTCACCCATCCATCTACTGAACTCACACAAGGCTGCTCGAATCTCCAACAATATAAATCCGATCGTGTTTAAACTTACTACTTGGCAGGCTAGTTAGATTCTGAAGTTAGCTTCTGCCACGATAACGTTCTCAAGTTATCGTGGCAACGGCCGGACGGCCGGCCGGCTGGACTGAATCAAATTTGACCTCAAATTCTTCATCGGGGAGTAAAAACAAATCGTTTCAGACTATTTTCGTCGAAAAATTCGAAAGTTACAGACATTTGTGCAAAATGATAACGCGATGTTCCCCAGAACATACGCGCAAAAATTAGGATGAACAACGTTCTTCTTGGAAACTAACATGGATCTTATCCGAATTCAAAATTCTCAGAAAACCGTTGAAAAACAGACCTAATCCCCATGTTCAGTAGGTACGAAAATGAAATTCCAGAACAAATTGAGTTTTAGCTGAAAGCATAGAAAAGCTTCGAAGTAGTTCGAAAAAAATCCATTACCACTTAAATCTAAAAAACACACTCCACTTCAATTTTCCCACGCGAGGTCTCGACAATCTTTGACACCCCATCTTGAAATAATAGCCTTTGACATCCTCATTTTTACATAGTGGATCGCCCAGTCACCCTCGACAAACGAAATGATTGCGCGTAACCTCAGCTCGTCGTTGCCTGATTGAAATTCGACATGATGGAAATGAAATCAGCGCTAAATTTCCTGTTGAAAGATTGCTTCGCCCGCGCAACAATAACGTCCTATCGGAACACACAATCCATCACGCGTATTATGTATAGACGCATCTCGCGTTATTGGTTCGAAGAGTGGGGTTAGGGGGGTCGCTGTTGACCTGGTTCATTATACGGCGGACGTGAAGCGGCCCCTGGCCTTCCATCGTGATGACATATGTCCGAAATTGTTTATTTTTCCGGGAATATATCGTTTGGTGGATTGATTTCGGTGACAAACGATGGGGGAAAGGTGAAGAGTGTGATGGCGTAGCAAGAGGAGTATGTTTTCAGCAGGTTATTATTATTATTATTCGAACATGAAGTGTCGGATCCGCCTATGAATCTCATACATACGGAAAAACATTCGAGAAAAGTACTGATATGAAGTCATGAGTTTTGCGCGCATGATCTGTTTCCTATTCACTCCTCACGAAATACTGCATGAACTTAAAGCCGTCTTTTTAACTTTAACACGTCAAAAAAGGAATTGCGCATCCGCTGAATTCAACTTCCAAAATAAATTAAATAGAGAACTTACTTAGTGGGGATTCGAACTCAGATCTCCTGCGTGGAAGGCGAAAACGCTAAGCACATGAGATTTAATGGAGTTCTGAGATTTACGTGACTTGAAATTTCAGAAGTAAATACACAATAATTGCTAAAATACGAACCTGATCGAGCAGGAATCCTGTACTCTTTACTGATTGTAAAATGGTGGCTTAAAGCTTTGTGCGGAATTTAAGCGGAAACTGACCGATAGTTTCTGAAACATTTTTTTTTGTTATATGACCCTCATGAAATTTCGCAAGGATATGCGCATTCTACCACTAATCATCACTAATACTAGAAACCTTTTGGCCAATTATGCCCATTAACGAACTCAACTATCGCACTCGGATGCGCAACCTACCCTGCAAATTTCAAGTGGATGTCTTGCTACGTTCGAGAGTTATCGTGGCCACGGATGGCCGAACACAATCGATTTTGTTCTCGAATTCTTCACAATATTTCAGAAAAGTGGCTACCAGCTCAAACTTTAATTTCACAATGATTGCTAAAATACAAAGGTGATCGAGTCTGAAATGGTCGCTTGAAGGTTTGTGCGGAATTTCAGATGACTTTTCTACGTCAAATTCCACTGAAATTGCGCACAAACATTCAAACGACCATTTTACAATCGAATTCTGAAATTCGATCGGATATGTAGTTTTTGAGCTATTGTGGAATAGTATATTCTAAAACAATTTGCAGAATGGGCTCCTATTCAAGCACGAATGCGAAATTCGAAAACGAGCGACGAAGGAGCGAGCAGTATCTTTGCAGTTGGTGTGACTGTTACAAAAGTTGACATATTACGGAATTTGAATTTGAATCGTACGTAGGGTATGGAGATCAGATTTAAAACAGTTTTCTAATAGCATGAATGATTCAAAATTAGCAAGAAGGAAATCTGTAGTACCTTATTTTTTAACGAAAATAAAACTTTTCCTCTCAACAATTATTTCACTACGACTATATCCAGAGAATATTATACTGACAATTGACGTGTGTTGAAATTTTATAGGATCGAATGTCAGTGCTGATTACCACAAATCGAATAATATAACAAAAAATTGGTTCAAGCCCTGTGGACAGGAGCTTTTTGGCGCTCTTGTTCAAACAGACAAATTATATCTCTGAAAGTATTGGTTTCTCAGAGTTGGGAATTATATTAATGGATTCCTATGATACAAATGCATCATGAAAGGAATTAAATTTATTAAAAATGTCGTTTAAAAAAAGGGCTTCAAAAATTATCTTATAAAAAATATTAAATTTTTCTTTTACAAATACAAATAAGAAAAAAAGAAATTTGAAAAATAAATTCTAGAATATTGAAACAGATCCTACTTACAAAAAAAACAAGTTTCGTATGACCAAAACAGGTTTAAAGTACCTACAAATAGTAGATATTCCATTAAACATGTATGAAAGAAGAGGAGTAATAATGAAAAATTACCTTGTAATCAATCAAAAATTTCCTGATCTACGTTCACCAAATGTTCTTCTCTCTCGAACTACAGAATTATGCTTTCAATATTTACGTAATATTTTCAAACATTTTTGGGTGAGGTCCCCGTTGCATCGCCAAAATACGAGTATTTCAACTCCAACATAATATTTTTGAAGTTATAATATTCCCTTCCGTCAGTCCCGTCATTAAGTGAGAGAACTGAGCATGATGAATAGCAGTCTGACTTCTCTCAGATCTCTTACTTCATGTTCCGTTCCGAAATGTAAGACTTTTCTGAGAAAAACTAATTTCGGAACAAACAACTGAGATCTTTCTCACTCGGAATACACTTTATTCTCATAATTCTTCGATCGCTGAAATGAATAAGACAATGTCATGTCTCAGGAAAATAGGTTGACATTATAACAATTCATAGATAGAATAATTATCATTATCATTATCGTTATCATTCTGTGAAAACATAGGAATACGATTTATTTTTGAAATTTTGAAAAATCATATCTCCGAAAGTATTAGCTTGTTAGAGTTAAAAATGATATCATTGGATTCTTATGGTAAAAATGCTTATTGAAAAAAATTTTATTTGGAATTTGTTGTGTAAAAAAAATTCGAAATTTGAAATTCATTCTGTCCGGACCGGCCGGACAGAATGAATTTCGACCACGGATTCTTGATAAGTGAGTCGAACCAAATCGTTTAAGACCATTTTCATCGAAAATTCGAAAATTACAGACATTTGGGCAAATTGATAAGCACCCTGTTCCGAGGAACAAAGGCGCCAAAAATAATGCGGGATTGAGTTCATTACAGCACTGTTTTTAGTGTTGTAATGAACTCATTACGATATTGAAATAGAGAAACGATATTGGAATAGAGAAACACTATTTCAGATGGCTATAACTCCAACAGGGTTTGGCCGATTATGCCCATTAAGAAACTCAACCGTCGCACTGGTATGCGCAACCTACCCTGCAAATTTCAAGTCTCTGTCTTGCTCCGTTAGAATGTTATCGTGCTAAGAGACAGTCGGTCAGAATCGATTTTGTCCTCGAATTCTTCAAAGGTACGTATGTCGAATATAATCGATCGATACTATTTGCGGCAAAAAATTCTAAAATTTCGGAAATTTGGGCGAAATGATAGCAAGATGTTCCCTGGAACATGCGGGCAAAAATGACACATAGGAATAAACAAAACCATAAATGCTGAACAGATATACCGCGGTATTCACAAAATAATTTTGAATGGTCCGTTAATTAACGGATAGTTTTCGAAGATATTCACTCCTGAAATCCCTTCAATATTTGAATTCAAAACTGAAAATGTTGCTCGTAAGGCCAGGAGGGTCTCTTTCAAAACCAGGTCTGACCGGTCCAAGTCCAAGCGATGATTATTCAGAACTTCAGATGTTCGAAGCCCGCTACAGGGCCCTTAAGAAGGGCCCATTCGCCTACAGAGAAGTAATTTTGTGAGAGGAGACTTTTGAAAGGTTATGTATTATTTTTAATTTGTTCGTTTCCTCCTTTGTCTTTTCATTTTTCAGGTTGAGTTTCGGGTACCTTGGAGAAACCTATCCGTTTTTTTGACGAGGGAATCCACATTGAAGAAATATATCCCCATCAATATTTTTAAATTTCAGCAAATTTTGTAAACAATAGTTACAAATCACCACACTCACGGGGAGAAAGGGTTTTTTTACTGAGGTTTTTCCCTAAGCTCTTGTATCATACGTCGAATTGTATGGTACCCCGTTACACCAACCTCTGCTAACACATATACAGCTCTCAGTCAAAAGAATATATATATATATGTATTAACGGATAGTTAACTGGTATGTTATGCTGCATAGAAATTGGAATTCACAAACCGTACTTATGCTGAATTCAATCTCAGTTAGGCAACAGAGAATTCACAGTGGAAACGTTGCAAATTTTAACAAGCACTCCAGCTCTTGAGAAAACTCTTCACATGCACTCCTCATTTCTTCTCTATTTGGCATTTTAATATAATTTGGTCTCTGCATAGCCAGAATATGTGTTATTCTCTTGACAATTCTGCAAATTGTTGGCTAACTGACCAAAATGTGATCACCGATGTGAGATTGAAATGCAGCAGTAAGTTTCATCAATTGGTTCATTTCTTCTTTTCAAGAAGCTGTTCTCTTTCCAATTATGTATAAGTAAAAATTTCCTACACAAATTTTTTCGTGAAACGAAACCAACTCCTGAAATCGATGCCGTCAAAAATTCCCATTAATTTGTTCCTATTTCTTATTATTCTTATTCTCCGAGGCTATCTTTCATCTTCAGAAAATTCTTCAACATATGAAATGCTAGATAAACCCGACACGCTTGAGCAGCTGATATTTTTGCTTGAAAAAAAGAGAAACCTTTTAATAACATATAGGTATTTCTCGTCCATTTGAATTATGATAAGGCTTGATCATAGTTCAATGCATTTTACTTTAGTGTAAAAAAAATTATTTTACAAGTACCATTTTCTAGACGATTATTGAATCTCTCTTATCCACTACATTCAACAATTTTAAGTTTCATGGAAAAAAGTTAATTGCGCGTAGGTTCTGGGGAAGATCACGTTAACATTTTGCCCAAATGTCTGTAACTTTCGAAATTTTTGATGAAAATGGTCTTAAACGATTTGGTTCGACTCTCTGATGAAGAATTAGAGGTCAAATTTGATCCTGTCCGGTCGGCCGTCTGGCCGTTACCACGATAACTTGAGAACGGAAAGAGATAGCGACTTGAAATTTTCAGGATAGGTGGCGCATCCCAATATGACGGACAAGTTCGTTAATGGGCATAATCAACCCAACTGTTTCCGATTAATGATTTTGTTTTCAACCATTACTAATCTGATTAAATTCAAACTTTTGAGTAGTTGTTGAGGAGACTGTGGGAGGAGGGAGGCGAGAAACCAAGGGTTTCCACGTACGAGGTAATCTTTGACTATCGTCGCGTTTGTTAAGGCAATCTGGACGTCTTTCAATTTCAAGGGCTTCACGAATAATACGGTCGGTAAGCATTTTCTCTATTGCAATGGTTCTGCTGCTAGCAAAGTCAATTTTGTGACCTGTATCAGCATGATGTTTGAAGAGAGCTGAGGATATTTCAGCTTTGCGTACTGCGAGTTGGTGTTCGTATACTCTGTTAGTCACGCGTCTGTTAGTTTGACCTATGTATGACCTTGGACATTCGGAGCATGGTATCTCATATACACCCTGGGATTCACTGGGAATAGAATCTTTCGGTGAACGGAGAAGGTTAGACATTTTATTGTTCGAAGTAAAAATAGTTTTTATTTCCTGTTTCTTAAGTCTGCGACCTATTTTATCGGTAACACCACGGATGAAAGGAAGGAAAGCTTTGTGAGGAAATATCTCTGGAGGTTCCCTTTGATCATGGGAATGTATCCGATTTTTACGGAAAGATGTATTAACTTGATATCTGCTAAACTCCCTCGTCCACAGATCTATCCAACTCACAGACAATAATCACAGACAACACAAATTTAAGCAACTCGAGTCCAATACAGAAGAATGAGCAATAGAATTCACCATGGTAAATTCGATTAAGAGTGTCCAATACAGGAGAATGGACAATAGAACATACTCGCAAAAGCTCCTGACTTCATGTCAGTGCATGAACCTATTTTTTTTCGAAATTTTTTTCAAATTTTCTTACAAAATTTCAAACACGTCTTTATGTTGATTTTCTACTACTAGTTACCAAGCTTCAATTCGATCGAATCTTTATTTTTGGAGTTATCGAGGAAATAATATTCCAGGTGGGTATAACTCGGAAACCGTTAGAACGATGATGCCCAATAGCGAACTTAACTCTCCTATTCGGATACGCAACCTACCCTGAAAATTGCAAATCCCTATCTTCTTTCGTTCGGAAGTTATGGAGGCAACGGTCACCCATATACTGAACTCACATAAGGCGGCTCGAATCTCCAACAATATTAAACCGATCGTGTTAAAACTTAAAACTTGGCAGTACAGTTCGGTTCTAAACGCTCTCGCAAAATTTCAGCAATTTCAGACGAATAGTTATATACAGGGTGGTCCAGATCTTAACCAAGAAATTTTAACTAGGTATTCTACATCAAAAATAAGCCCTAGTTTGTCATATAAACATATGTCGAGAAATGCTTCCTCTCCGAGATACAGGGTGTTAAAATTATTAGAAAAAAAATGTTTTTTTTTTCCTTTACTTCGGACATCTTCTTTAAATTCGTATTTGAGTGTGGATATTAACGCTTATTTTTTCTTTATTACACATTTTTTACAAAGATAGTCTTATTATTACGAGTACTGTTTTTATGTACCATATCAAATTTCAGCGATTTGCTCATGCATGAAAGTGTTTAATTTTTGTACTCGGAAACGATGCCTCGTACGTCAAAAACTCAAGAGAATGAATTTGCTTCAAATTAAATAAGGATTTCAAGATTAAATTTTTATTGTTGGAAAAACCAGTGGCGTATCATTTTTTTGTCCAAAAATATTCAGTCTCGATGCAGTACGGATACCATTGGTGAAATAAAAAAAAAATATTGTATTCAAAAAGTGCCTCTTGATCCTTAAATCCTCTGTCCCAAATTTCATAAAAATATTTTAAGAAGTGTAAAAGTTATTGATAAAAAACATTTTTTTTTTCTATAATTTCAACACCCTATATCTCGTAGAGAAGGCATTTCTCGACATATATTTATATGACAAACTAGGGTTAATTTTTGACGTAGAATACGTGGTTAAAGTTTCTTGGTTACGATCTGGACCACCCTGTATACAGGGTGAGTCTTTGACCACTTCATTAATTTTAACCAAAGATTCCTCTCATCAAATGAAACACTTTTTTCCTTAACCATTTTTCCAGATTCGGCTCAGGTGAAAAGTTACAAGCGTTTAAAGATTTCACAATGTGCTAATACACTCCCGCATATAAATTATCTATGACATTGGTCGCATTCAGCGGTCGCATTCAGCGGACGAAACAGTTGCGCAACCGTTACCAAAACGTTCGGTGGCACATGCCCTACGAACTCAACACGTTGTGAATCGGAGGCTATTTTATGGAGCACATTTGATTTGCGCTAGGTAGCGGTAGCGTAAAGTGGCTGAGCGCTTCGTCCGCTGAATGCGACCATTGTTAGCGGACGAGAATGAGGCATGGTAAAGTGGTTTACAGCTTGATTCGGGATTCCAACGCTCAGGGACGGATCCATAAAAGTAGTGAAATTTCTGGAGTTTTCCATTTTAAAACAATGAAGAATATCTCGAAAACGGTGCGTTTAAGGAGAAATGATGAAGAATAATTTAATGTTCTAAAACGATGGAATATTCTTGAAATGACTCAAGAAAATCTTTATATGCTTTCTTTATGCTAATTTCGTTTAGTTTATGAATCCACGAGTCCATAACTAGAAAACCAGTAAAAGTAGAAAATAACTAATATTTGGAAAATATGTATCATAGTTATAGGAAACTTTACGCCAACATTCATTTTATTCGAAAAAAGGATGTCAAAGCTACAAAATAAAAACTGATTTTTTTTCAAAATTTCAACAGCCTGTATCTTTTAACCTGAGCTGAATTTGGAAAAATGTTAAATGAAAAAAGTGTTTCATTTGATGAGAGGAATCCTTGGTTAAAATTAATGCAGTGGTCAAAGACTCACCCTGTATATATAGAATTTTTTTTTTATTTTCAATGATTTCTTAAGAATTTTCTACAAATACATTTGATTTGTAAACAACAGGTTATGCACATGGTGTTGGTGTTCTTCGTTAAAAATTTGAGAATTAATGCTGATTTTACTTATGAGAATGTTCAAAACTGATTATTAGTGGGTGGTACATTGAAGGTAGTGTAAAACGTTGTTTAGTTCGGAATATTTTTGAAAAAACTATGAAACATAACCTATAAAATGAACTGTGCATTGTGCAAACAAACTAAAACCAAAAATAAGGATGTTTTTGGTTGTCATGGATGTCTCATGCCAATATGCAAGGAATGTGGGAATTTGTCTGCATCAGAGGTAAAGGTTTTGCAGCTAACTGGTGGTTGTACAATGAGGTTTTACTGTCGGAAGTGTCTGAATGGAGAATCATTAAACTTGTTCCAAAAACTACTAAATAGCAAGGAAGTAATAATAGAAGACAAAATAACTATTATAGACCTGTTACAGGAAGAAATCAAGAAGCTAAAGAACACAAAGTTAGAACAATGCAGCTATAGTGATGCAGTGAAGAAACCAAATAGAGAAGAAGTCATAATCATAAAACCAAAAATATCTAATCAAACAAGTGAAGTTACAAGAAAAACAATTGAAGAAAAAATTGATCCATGTAAATTGGGAGAAGGAATAGGAGTATCAAGAGTTAAATACATCAGAGATGGAGGAGTCGCAATTAAGTATAGTGTCGATCGAGACAGGAATGTTGAGAGCGTGTGTGATGGAATTAGGAGTTCACTGGGGAAGTGCTATGAGGTCGGGGTTCCAAGGAAGAGAAATCCAAGGATAGAAGTGTTTGGTGTCCACAGTAAAGAACTAGAAGACGAAGATACTTTAGTAGACAAGCTGGTAATACAGAATACAATTGATACAGATCCTAAGGTAAGAGAAATAAAGATGGTGCACAAATATCAGAATAAAAAGGGAATGAATAATGTCATATTTCAAGTAGATACACAAACATATGAATGTATAAGAAAAAAGGAAAAAATTTCTATTGGATGGAAGACTTGCTTTTATAAAGATAGTATTACTGTGAAACAATGCTTTAATTGTTGGAAGTTTGGGCATTTGGCCAAGGATTGCAAGAAATCGAAACCTACCTGTCAAATATGTGCAGGTGAACACAAAGTGGCGGATTGTCGATCAAAAGAAGAGTGTTGTGTAAATTGCAAATATGCATTGGAGATACTTAAGTTGCCAAATATTGACTGTAAACACAGGGCTTATGACAGACAATGCGAGACATATAAAAGAGTGGCCAATCTATTACAGGAGAAAATAAATTATCCTGAACTATATACCAGTCAAAACAGTAAGTAGCAATCAAAAACATCTGTATTGTATTTGAATATTCAAGGACTACATTCGCATAAAACTGAATTAACATGGATAGTTAATCGATATAAACCAATAATTATATGTCTCTCCGAAACACACATTACAGAGAATTTTACAGAAAATGAAGTAAATATCACTGGTTATAATGCAGTTTTCAGTCTTTCGGAAAGCTCCCACACAGGGGGCACTCTAATATATATAAGGGAAAAGTATAAGTATGAAGAAATTGTAAAAATTGGGAATATGAATATGTGGATAAGTGGAATCAAAGCCATCATCAATAAACAGAAGTATTACATATACAGTGTGTATCATTCACCGAGTGCAAGCGATGCGGAGTTTTTGCAGAGGCTGAGTGAGTTTTTCGACAACATAGATCTGGATGCTGTGTTTGTGATGTTGGGTGACTTCAATATAGATCTATCAGTCAATACTTTCTACGCCAATAAAATGATTAACCTGATTCATAGTCATGGATTCTATCAGTTGGTTGAGGAGTATACTCGGATTACAAGAGACTCTGCAACAAGAATAGATCTTCTCATCACAAATAAAGAGGACATTGGTCACAAAGTACATTTAACTCCCAAAATAACGGATCACTCAATGATAACAATTAATTTGAATGAACAAAGCTATGAAACTAGTAAGACAGTGTTAATCAGAAATTACACTATTATGGATACACTAGCATTTCAACTTGAATTAATGGATATGAAATGGCAAACGAATTCTTCAGACATAAATGTATTATCTGACAACTTAACCGAGGGTCTGCTGTCGGCACTTGATAAGTACGCACCACAAGAAGTGAAAACCATATCACCGAAATGGGGTAGCCAACTATGGTGGAATAATGAAATAAATGATGAAATAAAAGAGAGAGATAGATTGTATAAGAGGGCAATATCATCGGTGAATGATCAGGCGTGGAAAGAATTTAGACAAAAAAGAAATCAGGTAGTAACATTAGTACGGACAAATAAAATTAGATATTACAATGAAAAGATTGATGCAGTCAAAGATAATACGTCTGAAATGTGGAAAACTCTGAAAAAGTTGCTAAAGACTAACAATACAGAAAACATTAAGGATGAAATAGTGTTTAACAACCAAGTGGTTGCAGGCAATGAAAGAAGTGAGTTCTTCAATAATTTTTTTCTTGATAGTATTGAAGAAATAATAAAGAACATAGCACCGAGTAAAACAGCTAAAGAAAGTGTCCAGCATATAAACGTTAATTGTAAAATGGAAAAATTCAAAAAACTGGAGATGTCACACCTTAAAAAAATTATATCTAACATGAAGAATAAAGAAAGCAATACAAATGGCATTACTGTACGAATACTGAAGGCAGCGTTTGAAACAATAGGTGATAAGATCCTTGGCGTAGTTAACTGTTCCTTGGAGACAGGAAGATTCCCAGCAAATTGGAAGTTGAATACAGTTATTCCAATTGAGAAGAAGAATGGTACTATAAGGTGTGAAGAATTTAGACCGATCAATATGCTTCCACCATATGAAAAACTTTTGGAAATGTGTGTTAATGATCAGATAGTGAATTATATAGAAACCAACAGAATTTTAAGTGAATGTCAGGCAGGTTTTCGAGGTAAGAATTCATGTGAAAGTGCACTTCAGACTGTTTTGTTCGACTGGAAAGGAGCATTGGAAGCAGGTAAAATGGTTGGAGTGGTATTTTTGGATCTCAGGCGTGCGTTTGAGACTATAAATAGAGAAATATTGCTACAAAAGTTGGAGAGATACGGTTTTGGTCCTACAATATTAAGCTGGTTTCTTGAATACCTAAGTGAGCGAACTCAAGTGACCAGATACGTTGGTACATCTACGGCTGTGAAAACTATACATGGAGTGCCACAGGGAACTGTTTTGGGACCTACACTTTTCATTTTGTACGTGAACGACATTGTAAAAGCAGTGAAACAGAGCAGCATTCAACTTTTTGCAGACGATACTCTGATATATGTTGTCGGTGACAAAGTGGAAGAGATACAGCAAACACTAAATAAGGACCTCAACAATCTTCTTGAATGGCTTAATAATAATTCTCTTGAGTTAAATGTAGATAAAACCAAAATGATGCTTATTAAGACTAAATACAATAAAACAAGCTCAGATCATAGAATACAACTATAGGTTAATGGTGGAATTATACAGAGAGTGAGTCATTTTAAGTATCTGGGATGTATTATAGATGAAAATTTGTCATTCTCGAAGCATTATGAATATGTAAATAGTAAGATGTCTAAAAAAAATAATGTATTGGGACGTGTGGCGAGTGATTTGAGTTTCTGGGCTAAGCTTACAATATATAAAACAATAATAGCTCCACATTTATATTTCTGTTCTTCACTGTTGTTTTTAATGAATAACACTGAAATGGACAATCTTCAGAAGAAGCAGAACAAAGCCATGCGTATTATTCTAAGTTGTGGCAGATATACCAGCAGAACCAGCATGTTGGCAAGCACTGATTTGTTGAGTGTACGACAAATAGTAACTCTTAATGCTGTGTTGTTTATATATAGAATCCTAAGTGGGTTATTACCCGAACATCTCCTAAAGAACTGTACATTTGTGAAGGATATCCACAGTTACAGTACTCGCAATAAAAACAATTTCTACGTGTCAAAGGTTAATAAAAATTATAGTCAAAATAGTCTCTTCCATAAAGGATTGAAGCAATATAATGAACTACCTGAGGACATCAAGGCTTGTGATAGCTTGTCAAGCTTTAAAAGTAAATGTCAGAGATATATTCGGGAGAATATTGTGATTTAATGGTCTTTTTGTTTTGTTGTTTTTTGATACATTCATGATTTATTGCGAATATTTGTTGTGTTTTTAAGTTGTTTAAATTTTGTATGAAATTGTAAGGTGACTAGCTATATGCTAATAAAGGGGTTTATTATTATTATTAATACTATCCTCACGAAATTTTGCAAGAATTTTCGCGTTGGTATTCTACAACTAATAAATATGTTTGAATTCAATCGGTTCTGTATTTTTCGAGTTAATGAGGTAAACAAAACAACCAAATTTCAGATGGCTATAACTCTAAAATCGTTTGGCCGATTATGGTTATAAACAAACTCAAATCTCGCATTCAGATGCACAACCTAACCTGAAAACTTCAAGCCGCTATCTCTTTCCGTTCTCAGGTTATCGTGTCAACAAAGATATTTTTTAATAGTTTTTTAATAATTTTCTAGCGATACGATTCTCACAAACGTGCTTAGGTTTATATTCTACAACTATTCACCAAGTTTCAATTCGATCGGATTTATATTGGTTGAAAACAAAATTATTACTCGGAAAACATTGGGCCGATTATGTCCATTAACGAACTTGTCCCTCGTATTGGGTTGCGTCACCTACCCTTAAAATTGAAGTCGCTAGCTCTTTCCGTTCTCAAGTTATCGTGGCAACGGCCAGACGGCTGGACGGCCGGCCGGACAGAATCAAATTTGACCTCGAATTCTTCATTGGGTAGTCGAATCAAATCGTTTGAGACCATTTTCGTCAAAAAATTCGAAAGTTACAGACATTTGGGCAAAATGTTCCCCAGAACATACGTGCAAATGTCTGTAATTTTCGAATTCTTCAGCGAAAATGGTCTCCAACGATTGGGTTCGACTCCCTGATCAAGAATTCGAGGTCAAATTTAATTATGTCCGGCCGGCCACGATAACTTGAGAACGGAAAGGGATAGCGACTTGAAATTTTCAGGTTCGGTGGCGCATTCCAATAGGTCAGACAAGTTCGTTAATGGGCATAATCAGCCTAATGGTTTCCGAGTAATAATTTTGTCTACAACCAATACTAAACCAATCGTATTGAAACTTGGTGAGTAGTTGTAGAATATAAACCTAACGACGCTTTTGAAATTTTGTGAACATCGTATCGCTAGAAAATTTTTTAAAAATTATTAAAAAATATTATTCACGTCATGCCAACCTAAGAACGGAAAGAGATAGCGACTTGAAATTTTCAGGTAAGGTTGAGAATCTGGATGCAGCATTCGAATTTGTTTATAGGTTTAATCGGCTCGACGGCTTTGAAGTTATACCCATCTGAAATTTGCTTGTTATTTCCTAAATAACTCAAAAATATAAAACCGATCCAATTCAAACATGGTTGTCATTTGTAGAATGCCAACGTGAAAATTCTTGCAAAATTTTGTGAGGATCATGTAACTAGAAAATTTTCAAAAAATTATAGAAAATTATTGAAAAAAAATTATATATCAGAAACTATTCGTCCGATATCGCTGAAATTTTGCGACAGCCTTCAGAACCTAACTGTAACACCATATTTCAAGTTTGAACATGATCGGATCTATATTGTTGGAGATCCATGCAGCCTTGTGTGAGTTCAGTAGCTGGATGGGTGAACGTTGCCTTGACAACTCTCGAACGAAAGGAGATAGGGACTTGCAATTTTCAGGAAAGGTTGCACATCTGAATCGGAGAGCAAGGTTCGCTGTTGGCCATAATCGTCCCAACGGTTTCGGAATTATACCCATCTGGAATGTTATTTCCTCGATAACTCAAAACATGTTGACGAGATCGAATTGAAGCATGGTAACTAGTTATAGAATTTCGACACGAAGACATGTGTAAAATTTTGTGTGGACCGTACCACTAGAAAATTTTAAAAAAATTACGAAAAAATATTATCTATGTATCTCATGATTCGTTGAGAACGAAAAAAAATAGCGACTTGCAGTTCTCAGGGTATATAACGCATCAGAATGCGACATTTAAGTTCGTTAACTAGCATCATCGGCCAAATGGTTTTGGAGTTATATCAATCTGAAATTTAGTTGTTATTTCCTCAATAACTCATAAAATACAAATCCGATCCAATTCAAATATGGTTATTAGTTGTAGAATGCCAACGCGAAAATTCTTGCAAAATTTCGTGAGGATCGTAGCACTAGAAAATTTTTTAATAATCATTAGAAAAAAATTGGTTCAAGCACTGACGTGAAGTCAGAAGCTTTTGCGCGTATGTTCTCTTGTCCATTCTCCTTTATTGGACACTCTCAATCGAATTAACCATGGTAAATTCGATTAAGAGTGTCCAATGCAGGAGAATGGACAATAAAACAGAGCTGGGCCAAAGCATTGTGCTTAGTGCTTGAAGCCTTTTTGTGCTCCCGAGCACTTTTTAAAACCAGTGCTTAGTGGTTAGTAATTCAAGCACTTCATGAAAAGGCTTAGTGCTTAGTAATCCCTTAAGTGCTCCCGAGCACTTCCGAGGATTACTAAGCACTAAGCCTTTCCGAAATCATGTCGTAACACGAATAGACGCTGACGCTCTGTGGTCGGAGGAGTTAATGTGTACCAGAGAGATATATTGAGGCATGAACGGAACTTGTAAATCTTGTAATTATCAGTTGTTGGTTATTGATTCATGGAATGGGAAGTGGATATGTGAATATTACCAACTCCTGAAAATTATTCAGTATCAAAGCATTATTAGGTGGATCGTATATCAAGAAGATATAAGTGAATTATTTTATAAAATTGTCGTGTGAATTCACAGATTCATCCGATTTATTTATATATAAATTTTCAATGCTAAATTGCTTATGAATACATTCACAATAGAAAATAATGTTATCCGGTTTATGCCGATTATATTTTTGACATTTTGAAAAATTTAAAAAAGCATTTATGTCATCTTTATGAATTCAAATTAAATCATGGATTAATGGAAAACAGCCCCAAAAAAGCACTAAATTCACGTCAGTGTTTTTTTTATTAGTAAGGCACACTTGGCCTAAGTTTCATAATATAATACGATGTTGTTGTCATATATGTTTCGGGTATTATCCCATTTTGAACTTGGGAAACATATTTTAATTGTGCAGAAAAAACTGAGACGCTTATAGAATTCATATTTCCATTAATTGTATCATGATATACTAAAATAATAAAGATATTTTCAAACTGTGTGAGAATAGAACTAATTTTGAGTTCGTAGGTTCATAGAAATTTGTTTCGCTGCACTCCATTCCTCATCCGGCAATGATACTAGTTTACATATTTCTCCAATTGAATACAATTTTATATAACCAATCGGAGTAAATATCTTCATTTCCAACAGATTTCTAAAAGTGCTTAGTGCTTAGTGCTCTAAAAATCGAATTACTTTTATAAAGTGCTTAGTAATCGCAAGCCTTTTGTGAAAACGCAGTGCTTTGTGCTCGAGGCTCGTGATCATCTTCATTAAGTGCTTAGTGCTTAGGGCTTGAAGCACTTTTCTTCAGTGTTCGGCACAGCTCTGGAACATACGCGCAAAAGCTCCTGACTTCGCGAAAAAAAATTGGTACAAGCACTGACGTGAAGTCTGGAGCTTTTGCGCGTATGTTCTATCGTTCATTCTCCTGTATTGGACACTCTTAATCGAATTTACCATGGTGAATTCTATTGTCTGTTCTCCTGAATTGGACACACTTAATCCAATTTACCATGGTAAATTCGGAGTGTCCAATACAGGAGAATAGACAATAGAATTCACCATGGTAAATTCGATTAACAATTCTCTGCGAATTGTTATATAAAACTGTATTCAATTGAGAAACATGTAAACTAACAAACCTGCATTCCTCATTTTCATCACTGGAGGATAAGTAATAGAGTGCAGCGAAACAAATTTCTATAAAACTAACGATCTCGAAATTAGTTCTGTTTTCACACATATTGAAAAGGTCTTTATTATTTAAGGAAATGATACAGTGAATGAAAATATGAATTCCATAAGCGTCTCAGTTTTTCTGCACATGTAAAATGTATTTCCCTTTTTAAAAATGGGACAAAACCCGAAACCTATATGACAACAGCATGGTATTATATTATGAAAGTATTTTATTTCCCTTAATAATAAAAAAAGCACTGACATGAATTCAGTGCTCTTTCGGGAATGTTTTCATTAATACATAATTAAATTCGAATTGATCAACATAATGCCAGTTTTTTTTTAATTTCTCAAAATGTCAAAAATATAATCCGCAGAAATCGGATAGCACTATTTTCTGTTGTGATTGTAATTATAAGCAATTTAGCATTGTAAATAAAATATAAATTTAAATGCATATATAGAATGAATCTGGTACTCATTAACTCCTCCGACCACAGCGCGTCAGTGTCTATTCGTGTTACGACAAGATTTCGGAAAGGCTTAGTGCTTAGTAATTCTCGGAAGTGCTTGGGAGCACTTAAGGGATTACTAAGCACTAAGCCGTTTCATGAAGTGCTTGAAATACTAAGCACTGAGCACTGGTTTCAAAAAGTGCTCGGGAGCCCAGTACTCGGGAGCACAAAAAGGCTTCAAGCACATTCACAAGCACTAAGCACAATGCTTCGGCTCAGCTCTGCTTGAGACCACGAGTAAAATTTTGAATGAAATTTGGGTACCAGGGATTACATCATTTCTATAATCCGGCACGCCAAGATCCAGCCCTGTATTTCCCCATGGAAACGTGCCACGAAAAATTTAATTAATCATTAACCACAGAATTCTACATATTTCATTTATGTCCGAATGCCTTGCACGGAACGTAAATACCGGAATAAATCGCTAATCTGCATTTTGTTGATTATCATCATTATTTGGCAGTGCGAATATCACGGTGATTTCATTCTGGTATTGTCGGCGTCCGCAAAATATTTAACGTGCACTGGAGTTAAAAAGCTCTCGCCGCAATTCAAATATAATTCGCAACACATTTAGAGTCCACATTCATTCATATTCTGCAAATACCCCAGTGCGGCCCGAGAGTGAGACTTCTATGTGTTCTCCAGTGGAACCTGAACTATCTTGTATGCTGACGAATAAAGAACCTCAAAGTGTACTCTATTTAATGAACTTCGCGCGAAGAATGAAAAACCCGACGATAACCCATCTAACTCTAAAGTTCATAACTTAATTTCAACAATGTGAGTGGACTAAGGGAAGTATGAGCATATTCTGGACTGGCCGAGAAAAATGCGTTTGTTGCATTGAAATTTTCTGTTTTCAATATGTTTGTCTATAGCATAGACATAGAATAATATGGACTGGTTCTGAGAAAGAGACCATTGATATCAGCATTAAAAAGAGATAGAATACTTCAAGGCAAAACCAGAGACAATAGAATAGATTCTATTTCTCTATGGACAAAACCACGGTGTGACGGTATAAGAATATATTCTTATACTGTGGCAATTGGGAACTTCCAAAACTCTGGTGGCGGGATTCGGCAACTAACCAAGCTCGTAATGAGCCACGTGTTCGAGTTTAATTGTTCAGTATTCGTCAATAAACTTTTGTTTAAAAGAAAAATTCAAGTTCAAATAGTGAATATTATCCTGCCTAATACGTCTTCGACCAGAAACGACTATTGTTGTGTGCCTCAATGCAATTCATGGGCGAAAAAAATGCCAAAATGTATAGGTTTGAGTTTTCACTTCTTACCTCCGGAAAACCAAATATAAATATTGGAAGAGTACTTAACCTGGACCTACATCCAGATAATCTTTATTATACCTCAAACATTACACTTATTGTTAATAATTCTTTTCACATAATATATGTATCATATTTTGAAAAAATCATTTCAATTATTGGTAACTGTTTTACAAAAGCTTTATCTGGTTCAATTTGACACTATATTCTCATAAATAAACTAGAACATCATGCACCTGAACTTTAATTAATACATCAGTAATATGTTTACACCTCCTCCGTGCTCCGACTTTACAAGAATATACCATACCTTCTATTTTAAGTTTACCATTCTACACATAATTGGGCCATCAATTTTATGTGGTACTGAATTAAGGGCAATACTTTGTAAACATAAAGAACAAATGTCTATAAAACTGGGACCACAATTTGTTTTGTCACACACGATTATATGATCCACATTTAGAACCTCTTCTCCTTCTACAAGGACTCTAGAATTAGAAGTTGAAGCTCCTATGTACTCCAGAAATTCTAATCAACTGAGTCCCTTCCTAATCATTCGCAAATAGTAACTGAAAGAACTTTTAAATATAATGGAAGTTTGACAAACATATATGAATATACTTACTGGTTGTAGTCTTTATATCAATCAAGTGCCATAAAATTAGTTATATAATGATCAATATTAGAATCTATATCACAAAGTAATCCAACAATGATCTCAAGTCAATTATAATTTAAATTTTCCATGAAAATTTCGGTCAAACTTCGTCGACTGACCTGTCCAACACGAGATTGTTTACATTTATTACTAGCGTGGTTAATTGCCGAATCCCACCACCAGAGTTTTGGAAGTTCCCAATAAATATCCCAATTTGTATATTTGCCCATGGTATAAAAACACCATTATTTTTATACCATGATATATGCCTTGAATTATTCCATCCTTCAACACATCTCTCTCTCTAATGTATTCCGCAATGAACAGTGTGATAAAATTACGTGAGGGCCAGTCCATGTTATTCTATGTCTATGGTCTATAGGGATAAAAAGATATTTTTAAATTCACTTGCAACAATATGTTTTGAGGATTGAAAATGTTTGAAGGTACAAGCAAAAGTCCTATCATTTTGCATAATCTAAAGCCGAAAATGTTCTCAAAAGTTTCTATTTCACCTACTGATAGAGAATCCGTAATCAAATTCTATAATATCGGTCGACGAGTCGGTCGATCAGTCCAGAAATAAAGATTTTTAGATTTTAAATTTGCAGCCTAGGTTTGAGGCCTGAATATGCCAGTCGATTAAGAGGATGAGCGAACTCCACATGTGGAATATCGAATTGCGGGAGAATCGTGTCACTAAGAAGAATACAAATATTGTTTCAGAAAAGCAAAATATCTCAGAAACATTATGTTTAATTAATTAATGTTTAATGTATGACAGTATAAATTATAGTATGTAGAAATTTCATGAAATTACTCCTTATTCCTGAGCTGGTGATCTGATTGAATGATATATATATATATATATATATATTCTTTTGACTGAGAGCTGTATATGTGTTAGCAGAGGTTGGTGTAACGGGGTACCATACAATTCGACGTATGATACAAGAGTTTAGGGAAAAACCTCAGCAAAAAACCCTTTCTCCCCGTGAGTGTGGTGATTTGTAACTATTGTTTACAAAATTTGCTGTAATTTAAAAATATTGATGGGGATATATTTCTTCAATATGGATTCCCTCGTCATAAAACGGATAGGTTTCTCCAAGATACCCGAAACTCAACCTGAAAAATGAAAAGACAAGAGGAGGAAACGAACAAATTAAAAATAATACATAACCTTTCAAAAGTCTCCTCTCACAAAAATACTTCTCTGTAGGCGAATGGGATCTCGTGGAGAAGAATCGCCTCCGCTAGTTTTCGAAGATATTCACTCCTGAAATCCCTTCAATATTTGAATTCAAATATGAAAATGTTGCTCGTAAGGCCAGGAGGGTCTCTTTCAAAACCAGGTCTGACCGGTCCAAGTCCAAGCGATGATATTCAGAACTTCAGATGTTCGAAGCCCGCTACAGGGCCCTTAAGAAGGGCTATCATCTCCCATAGATATATATTTTACTTTATATTGTATAAAAGAATGGAAAAATGCGCCGGACAAATTACGACTTTTGTCATGATGACATGATATTTCGATATATATTGAATGATAAAATTGATGAATAATCCAAGAATAAGATTCTCCGAACGTTTTTAAAGAAAACTAGTTAGCAAAGCTCTGAGGCCAGGATCTTTTTGCGAGCTGAAATGGAACTGTACCTACAATGCATGAGCCAAAATTGACCCAATCGCTTTTTCATTATTTGTTGTTTTATATTATGTATAGACAATATTTCTGATTTCAGTGCATCCTCGAATGTTGGATACCCTATATTATATCTGGATTGAAATACCGTTTAACTTATAATAAAAATGGGTTCAAGCCCTGTGGACAGGAGCATTTTGGCGCTCTTGTTCAAACAGACAAATTATATCTCCGAAACTATTGGTTTCTCAGAATTGGGAATTATATCAATGGATTCCTATAATAGAAATGAATCATGAAAGAAATTAAATTTAAAAAAAGTGTCGTTTAAAAAATATCTTAAAAAATTATCATTTAATTTATTTATCAAGATTAAATGAGCAATCTGCAATGATTCAACCTCGTGGAATGGGTTGTTGCAACTTACACTCGGTGCATAGTTTTCACAAATCGAAATACCTAAGGAAAGTATCATCGAAATGTCTAGAGCAAGGCTGGAGACAATCATAGCAGATTGTCCATTTATTCCTGATATTTGAGTATGTAGTGGATTACGAACAAATTATTTTAATAGTTCAAAATATATCAATAAAATACTATCCTCTTTTCCTAATTTAAAATTTAATAGTTCTTACCACTAACACATTCTTTTCTGTATTATGAACCTTAACCCTCAAGAAAAAATGATTGATACACTAATTTAGATCCATATTTCGGTATTTTTTTGCTAGCAACATTATGAAAATACTGTATATAGGAACATGTCTCACTACTTAAGGAAGTAAAAGGTAATATTAACCTCAGTGCTCAACGAACAGTAATTTCTTTTGATGATTCCATTATGTTCTTCTTTCCTATTCCCTCCATAAACTGCATCAAAACAGTCTTGTATATATTCACAAATTCAAGAATCGAATACTTGCTTTCCAAGAGAAAATAACAACTACGAATTGACAATCAGTAATAGCTAGAAAAGATGACATTTATGAATAGTGATCACAGACAGATTCTGTGTTCACATTCTGTGAATACATAGAACTTACGATGTATTATTGATCATATCTCCGAAAGTATTAGCTTGTTAGAAATGAAAATGATAACAATGGATTCTTATGATGAAACTGCATCTTAAAAAAAATTTGAATTTAAAAGTTGTAATGTAAAAAAAAAAATTTTTTTCGTTACTCCGAAACTATTAGGCCGATTTTGCCTAAAAACGAACCGAGATATTGATCCCTCTAATCTTACTCTGAAAATTACAACTGTCTAGCTCGTTCCGTTCGAGAGATAAGGCTGGTTTATACTTGCTGGTAACTTTTAATTCCCTAACTTAAAATTTGATTTCTAACGCTATGGTTGATACTGAGACTGAATATTCCGTTTACTTATTATTAATAATAATAATTAATAAGTTAACGGATTATTTAGTCTGATTATAAAGTATAACACTAAAAATAAATGTCTATATATATTATATATATATATGATTAAGTTAAAGTTACCAGCCAGCATAAACCAGCCTTTATCGTGTTAACGGCCGGCCGGACAGAATCGACTTCGACCACGGATCCTTGATCAGTAGACCAAATCATTCAAGACCATTTTCAGCCAAAAATTCGAAAATTACAGACATTTGGGCAGATTTATAAGCACTCTGTTCCGAGGAACACGAGCGCCAAAAAGTATATGGGTCCCAATTAATTGGAATAAGTGTATAAGTAACAAATTCAACTCGTCTCGACCCTCTCTTAGATTTCAAATATCGATTTAAAATCACTTTTTAAACAAATTGCTATTCCCTTATAAAAATGACATCACCCCAGACATGAGATTTGTAATTCTGTTAACTACGACCTAACCCGTCGACAAGTTTGTCGGTCGAGTGTTACACGGTGGATCAGTAGCTACAATGAAATCTTTGTAATATTTCGATGTTCTGCCAATATGTCCAACAATATAGATTAATTCGAGTTTAAACTTTGCTGTAAAATTAAGTTTTTAAGGATCCTGCAAAATTTAAGCAATATCTAACGGACAGTTTCTGTGATTTTTTTTTAATAATTTTGTTTCAATTTTGTCGTTTCTCACGAAATTTGGATACGGAATTTGAGAAGGAATTCCCTGCGGCAAAAATAATATTTAGTTTAGTTATTAGTATTCAAAGGATGTCACTGAATACTATTGAGCTATCCGTGTATTTCCAGAATAGTGAAAAGATAATACACCATTACACTCTTGGTTGAACCAAACCGGTTCCAATATGTAGCAATTTGGTGGAGCCGTCCGATGTCTATACGGTTAATTATAGATTCTACGTAATCTCAATTCATCCCCTGAACAAACACAATAACCCCGAGGGTTGTATAGCAACATATATAATTATTCCTTGCATCCTCCTACTTGTCTACAGTGCAGATAGGTTCTCGCTATTTATCCAACACTCCGACAAATAGACTTCAGAGATCAAGTTGTTTGTTGTTTAGTCAAGCCGCTTCGTTTCACTGCGGTCATTTTAATTGATGTTTGCTTCTCCGGGTTGCCAACAAACAGGCATGAGACGATGTCATCCGCGGCCGACGGATTCGAAAGAAATGTGATGTGACCTGTAGCGAGCAAGTTTTCTAGTTTAGGGGCTGAAGTTGTGATCGTGAAATTAACACCATCTTCATTTCAATATTGATAGTTCCAATTTTTTATTATCACATATTGGCTTGTAACGAAAGGACAATTCTAAAGAAAACTAATTGGTGCCCCATATTTAAATTGAACATTTTTTGTAAACCCACTCCTATATTATTGCTCACCGGCCAAAGGCTGCCGTTTGCATGTGTAACTTACTTGTTAATATAAGGAAATAAGTAAATATCATTGTTTGTTCAAAATTACGTTACAGACCTTGCGCTGATCGTTTCCATCAAACACATTTTCATATGCAGTGGGCATCAAAAGTATGGAATAATTGATTTTTTCGGCAACCGTCCGGGAAGTGCCCACTTCCCGGACGCTTTTTCTTTGAGAAAGAAGCATTTCCCGGCCTAGTCCGGGAAGTACGTACTTCCCGGACTAGGCCGGAACAATCACGCCGTTTTGGTCATTGTAAATATGAAAATCTTGGTAGTTATATTTTTGATAAATGAAGTTACCATAGCACTGAGAAAACGGCTGACAGTTCATATAAAATTAGTTGTCAACATGTGATATTTTCTGTTCTGTTTAATTTGAATAAGATTCAAAATATATAAAAAAGAAATGTGTCGTCTCATTGATTTGTTATTCTACACGGTTGCCGAAAAAATATTGTACGCAACACGCCCGAAAAAGGTTTTTTTGGACTCATAGACTTCCAGGACTCGCTTACGCTCGTCCTAGAATTTTGTCTATTCGTCCAAAAAAACCCTATTTTCCGGACTTGTTACGTAAATTACTATAATTTCTGCCCTTTCTGGATTAGCGAAAAATGGTTTGATCAATCAAATTAATTTATTTTTCAACGAAGATTTTCCCGTAATTCTTATTTTTCTACCATTTCCCGTTGCCAAGCAGTGACTTCTTCGGTATTTTATTTTAGATTGCAAGCCATCATTTTTTATCTTGACATGGATAGATCATAGAATTCTCAATTCAGTAACGCACATGTAACGCCAGTTGGGTCAATAATTCTCGAGATAATATTGTTTTAATTTGAAAAACATGTGAAATTCATTAATCAAATAATAGTTATTTATGATGCTAGTGTTAAAACTGATGTTTTATTTTGTGAGTGAAAAGGTTCGCGAAATGAGCGGAGTGAATTGAACAATTTCACTAACAAAATAAAATCAATTTCAACACAAATATCATACAATGTTTTTTGTATAACTGCCCTATTTGGATAATAAAATAGGCGAATTTGGAATGACATTAAACTTCAAAATGCATTGTAATATTCAAATAATCACAAGGTTGTTGTGAATAGCTAACGTTGCCAACGCTATGGTTACTAACAAATGCTGGTTTACAAATGAAAAAGACGCTCCGCCGTATTCACAAAGCATTCAACCTCCGTTAAGTCCTAACTGAGGTCCTCAGTTAAAATTAAAATTAACGTAAAACAGGCCTGTTTCACCACCGTTAAATAGGTACGTTAAATGAGGTTGCGATGTGAAATGAGGTTAAGTCCTAACTGAGGTCCTCAGTTAAGGATAAATTTGAATTGCAACCTCAGTTAACGAGAAAATTAACGTGAAACAGGCCTGTTTCACCACCGTTAAATGAGGTTATCCTTAACTGAGGTCCTCAGTTAGAACTAAACGGTGGCTGAATGCTTTGTGAATACGGCGGTATGTCATTTAAATTGCGTTCTAGTCCAATTTTTATCTGTTCTTGAATGCTTAATATGTTTGTCGATAGTGGAATGATAAATAAAACTGTTGATTTGGTTGTTCCTGAGGATATTGAAGACTGAAGAGTCCTCAAGAAGCGCAACTTTGGAACTCCTACCTTAAAAATCAGCAATTTCCTGGCCTGGTGTAAATTGACAAATGTAGAAGGGAACAGTGAACCTGGTTTCTTAGCATACTGACAAGAAGAATCAAAAATATGGAGCTCATCAACTCTATGGAGCAAATTTTCAATGAAGTGAAGCGACGTTGTTAAAAATGGTATTGATGTTGGTAAATATTTCAACGCAATGGCATATTTGAAACGGAAAAGTGAAGCATATCTTACCAAAAAATAAAAAATTCTCACACATCAACAAGTTGAAAAGTTCATAAACGAGGCACCAGAGGAGAAATACTTGAGGGTTGTGGTTGCAACTCTTTTCGGATTATTTGGAGCCTGTCGGCTTGAAGAATTGTGTAATTTTCATTTAATTTATAAGTAGAAGAAATGGAAATAACAAATATATCATTGGTCATACAACTTATAAACACAATAACGAAAGTCGGTCGTTCTTTCTGTATTATTGGGAAGTATGCTGACTATTTCCGCATGTATTGCACTGCGCCATTCCGTTATCAAACATCATAGTTTTTTCCTGAAATGTATGAATAATAAATGCACTGCCAATCCAGTTGGTATACAAATACATTTGGGAAAATGCCCTCTATTATTGCCGAATTTCTCAAACTGCCAGAACCAAAACAATATACACATACACGCCATTGTGTTCTTAGATCCTCCGCATTGTTGCTTGCAGAATCAGGAGTAAATATTACTGAGATAAAAAAAAACATGGTGGATGAAAGTCTACGACAATAGCTGAGGGCTATATTGATCATTCCATTGCTTATGCCATTGCGAATAATTCTCCTAACTTCTAACAACTTAGCAGAATTTGGAAATTCTTCATCAAATATTGTTATTCCGGTTTCTACTAGTTATGATGGTACGGGGGATTCTAGTAATGTGTTTGTGAAGATCCCTAAGGCCGCAAAGCATTAATGTTAGCAGTTGTTCTAGTTGTACGATTAATATTAATCTACATAAGTAATGAATGTTGAATATTGATAATAAACATTTGCGATTCCGAAAATTATTATTATAATTTTATCTGATTTCATCATAAGTAAATGCAGTGTTAAAAATATTTTTAATACTGCGTTAAAAATATATTAAAAATATGTTTAACACGCTTCCACGTAAACATTCACTTTTTACACTGTTGGCTGTCATTAAAAGTGTCACTTTTAATGACATGGGGAAGACTTGGGAGGGGCAGTATAATCATAATCATGTTTATAGTACGCACGCCAATTGCAGATTGATTTCACAATGAAAAAAAGGGCTTGAAGAGCATTGACGTGGGGTCAATCTGCATTGGCGCGCGTGCTATAAACATGATTATGATTATACTGACCCTCCCGAGTCTTCCCCATGGAGATCCCTCAGAAGCTCCTATGAGCTTGTGTAACTACGGAGGGTCAGTTGTGTTCTTTCTCAACTTTGTTACTCTATCCTTATGCCAGCTTAGACATAGCACTGTTAATTTATGACCCGCCAGTGAATGGTGTCCACTACCCTCTGGGTATCTGGGCATCATTCAATTCAAATTAGCCAACTTGAACACGCGCGCCAAAGGGTACTGACTTCACGTCAGTGCTTTTTTATATTTTTTCTAGGTTCATTTCCACGAATCCTTCAATTTCGAGTATTTCTGCTTGAAAATGCTCGGATACGAACCTAGAAATAGTGAGCATTTGGTGCCTGTCCCATATACTCCAGCGTCAGCTCCTATATTGGATTTTGAACCATCTGTGTACCATTAGATGGATTTTTTAAGAACTTGTGTGGTGGATTTCCTCTCCTAGTCTTTCTTCCTACCTAGAATGGCTTCATGGGCCATTTTGTCTATCACTAGATGAAGGGGTGTGAGATTTGTGATCAACTCGAGTGCCCTGGTGGGACAGGTTCCCATAGCTCTAGTGACACACACAGGCAAGCCTTTGTACTTTGTCGAGGGTTTTCCTAGTACTATTCTGACTTATTACTGTCCCATACGTGATTATGGGTCTCACAATCATGACATACATCCATCGCAGTATCTTGGTATCTTTGGGTTGCAGTCCCAAGTCTTACCGGCTAGATTTAGGCACGCCATCAAAGCCTCTATTGCTTTATTAGCAGTGATTTCAACATGCACGTATTTCACAAAAGTTTACTATACAGTGTTACTCCAGGATATTTAACTTCAAACTTCCATTCTATAGTATCTCCGTTTAGAAGAGTGATCTCACAGCTTGAAGTTTCCTTCTCCGAGTAAACGGAATGCTGTGGTCTATCATTAAAGGATACTTTGGGAAGTATAGTTGGGCACAATAGACCTTAAGGTAGCAGTACAGCGTTACCCCCTACAACAATATACAATAAATGTAAATAATACAAGACATAAGGTGCCTTACATGTAACTGCGCACTGCGTTAGATATACTGGGTATTCAAGATATTATACAAGATATCAATTTCAGTAAAAAACCTACTTACATAAGCTTCCTCTGGCCAAATACTTGGATTTATCAAATCGTTAAAGTTTTCTTCAAATTTTTTCACTTTGAAAGACATATTTGTTTTCCAAAAAATGAGAAACTGACTTTTTTTAAAATGAGAAAGATTTTTCTGAATATCTTACTATTTTCGGGAAATGTCAAGAATAAGCACATTTTTCAAAATAACGAAAAAAAAATGTCACTTTCACCTTTATGTGCTACTAACTATGGAAAACAATAATCCATTTACGGAGGAATGATTTTTCGACTACAAATATTGAAAAAAAAAACTAAATAGGTTGTGGAAGTTGCCTTCAATTTTAGCAAATACTGATCAAAATGCAAGGAAAAAAGGCCACATGACTTAACAGAATTGTTAAGTGAATTGACAGCATAGTGTTTTATAAACTGCATGATTTACAATTCACTATTTCTTATAAATATTCCGATAAATAATTCGGTGAAATTTAAGGTTAGAATTCGCATGCTGTTTTTTTTTTTTTTCTATCTATTTATGTGCTAGGTAACTGTAGGCCATCTACACAGTTATAATCTTATCGCAAACTCTTTCAATTTATTTTTGGACATTCACACAACCCAACACCACATCCATGCCCTGAGCGGGATTCGAACCTGCGACCCCGGCACCACAGTAGGTCTTGATCCCCACTGCACCACCTGGGCCGGCCCATGCTGATCTTAAATACGAGCTTGTTCCATAGAAATAGAATAACATGGCAATTACTTATTCTATATCTATGGCGTGTGCATGATGAACGAACGGGTTCATTGTTAGTCAGTGTTGCCAGAATAATATTTCTGCAAGGAGAACCGAGAAAATAGAGCCAGCCCTAAAATAAAATATTTTCATTGGGTTAGAGTGTTTAGATGGTTGGTACAGTTTAGATCATAGAATACTTACAATAGATAGTTTAGGTACTATCCGCCCTGAAATAAAATATATATTTATTTGATTAATTTTTTTAGGTGGTTAATAGGCACAGTTTTGATAATATCCTCACTAAACCTAAACGTCAGAGGTCAGTAGAATGCCAATAGTTCCTATAATATTTTTAAATAATTAATCAATAATCTGGAGATCACATGATGGATTGGAGTAATACAAGGATTCTGATGACTGAAACTGATTATATTAAAAGGAAACTTAAGGAATCAACTTGTATTTTATTGAACAGAGAATGCAATTTTGCAAATTGCTCAATTGGTATTGACCATATTTGGCTGAATTTATTGAAAAAGGAGGTGGAACTTGGAAATTTCTATATACAAAGTAAAACTATGTTCGCAATGATTTTCAAATACTGTCAATGTGACAATTCCCGAATCTCAGAATAACAATCAACAAAATAGTTCTGAAGATTTTTTGGTAAAGCGTCTGAAGAAGGAGTCTGATATAGACTCCGAAACGTTACGATATAGTTGTTTCTTCGTTGATGTTGTTTCGTTGTTATTTGTTAGGCAACATTGTTCAATTGATTGCTTCTGACAAACATGTTGTGTTTCTTACGCAGAAGCGAATCAAGAAAATAATAAAATTTTTATTTTATAGATATTTTTCAGAGTTTGGGAGAGAAAACCCAGAAAGAAACCATTCAAAAATGTCCATTATCTCAGAAAATTTGAACTTTTTCTGTAAAGCGCTTTAGTTAAACTTGTATGAAATTACAATTTAGCTTCATGTGCCAAATTTCAGGTCGGATTAACCATGAAAAATATTCTTTTTTTTTGCTCCTAACTCTTTTAAAAATTGAATAATTACCAAACGGATTATTTTTCGACACATAGACAACATTAGTGTCAAAATGAATATGATTGTAACTAGTTAATATTGTTTGAACTTGATTTTTCAGCATTTGTTCGAATTTTCCCTCAAGAGTAGTTATATTCTGGTGCAAAGTTGCTCATATTCATATTTTCGCCATTAAAATCTTTCGATATAACATTCAGTTCACATCCGAGAATGCAAATTGCCAATTTATAGCCAGATTTTTGATTGAAATTGAATTTTTTCACGAATATCCTTCGTTCAATTTCAATGCCAGTTAATTATTTTCTATGATCACAGATTTGTGAAAACTCAAACAAATGTCGAAGAACTGAATTCAAAAAAAATTTTTTATGACATTCTAATATTGTCTAGTCACCAAAATGCATTCCGTTCGGTAATTAGTTAATTTTTTGAAGAGTCATAAGGAAAATAAGGAAAAATATTCTTCACGATTTTTCGACCTGAATTGTTGCACAATCATCCAAATCATAATCTTAAAGAAGTTTCATACAAAAAGTTTGAATTTTCCTAGATAGTTGTAATTTTTTATTAAAAATGGTTTCCGCTCAAACCGGAAGTCTCAGTTGGCCAACTTTTATATCATTTTTTATCAATTTGGATGCACCAACTTTTTGTAAAAAATAAAATTCGGAAATATTAATGTAAAAGAAAAGTCCCTCTTGGTGCGGAGTTTCTGGGAAACAATGTATATTCGAACATTTTCGGCGTTCCTTCGTGTAAAATATACGCCACCATTTCTTCCGTTTTGATAATAAACCCCTTGTTTTTACGCCCGGCTTACCTAATTTCAGTAATTACAATCTGGCAACACTGGTTTCTAAGAACCACAATAAAAATCATCTGGTCATAATTGTTATTAGTGTTCTGTGGTTAGCACTTCTTATTATTAGTGTTCTGTTCTGTGCATACTTTCAAGAAGGAATTTCAACCTTACTTTTTACCAAATTGTTGATTGAAATATTGCTAACATTGTGAAGGTGATTCTTGCATTGACCAGTATATCGCACTACGCCGTGAGTTCACCTAACAGGTCTGTAAAGTAAAGTTGCCCTTTTTCCTCGTATTTCGATCATTATACTGTATAATAGGATGCGCCTGCTACCAACTATTTCATTTTTGCGCGTATGCTCTGGGGAACATCGCGTTATAGTTTTGCCCAAATGTCTGTAACTTTCGAATTTTTTGACGAAAATGGTCTCAAACGATTAAGTTCGACTCCCCAATGAAGAATTCGAGGTCAAATTTGATTCTGTCCGTCCGGCCGTCCGGCCGTTGCCACGATAACTTGAGAACGAAAAGAGCTAGCGACTTGAAATTTTCAGGGTAGGTGGCGAATCCCAATACGACGGACAAGTTCGTTAATGGGGATAATCGGCCCAGTGGTTTCCGAGTAATAATTTTGTTTTCAACCAATAGAAATCCGATCGAATTGAAACTTGGTGGGTAGTTGTAGAATATGAACCTAAGCACGTTTGTGAAATTTTGTGCGAATCGTATGGCTAGAAAATTTTAAAAAAATTATTAAAACATATTTTTGTTGTCACGATAACTTGAGAACGGAATGAGATAGCGGCTTGAAATTTTCAGGTTAGGATGTGCACCAGAACGCGACATTTCAGTTTGTTTATGAGCATAATCGGCCAAAGGGTTTTAGAGTTATAGCCATCTGAAATTTTCTGAAATTTGGTGGTTTTTTGTTCCTCATTAACTCGAAAAATACTGAACCGATTGAATTCAAACACGGTTTTTAGTTGTAGAATGCCAACGGGAAAATGTTTGCAAAATTGGTGAGGCTAGCATTTGTAGAAAATTTTTAATAAATCATTGAAAATAAAAAAAAATTCTATATATCAGTAACTATTCGTTTGAAATTGCTGAAATTTTGCAAGAGCCTTCATAACCTAACTCTACTGCCAAGTTTCAAGTTTTAATACTATCGGTTAAATATTGTTGGAGATTCGAGCATTCTTGTGTGAGTTCAGTAGATGGGTGACCGTTGCCTCGATAACTTTCTAACGAAAGGAGATAGGGACTTGCAATTTTCAGGGTAGGTTGCGTATCCGAAAGGGAGAGTTGAGTTTTTGGGCATAATCGGCCTAACGGTTTCCGAGTTATACCCACCTGGAATATTATTTCCTTGATAACTCAAAAAAAAATTGGTTCAAGCACTGACGTGAAGTCAGAAGCTTTTGCGCGATGTTCTATTGTCCATTGTTCTGTATTGGACACCCTTAATCGAATTTACCATGGTAAATTATGTTGTCCATTCTCCTTTATTGTACACTCTTAATTCGAATTTACCATGGTAAATTCGAATTAAGTGTCCAATACAGGAGAATGAACAACATAATTTACCATGGTAAATTCGATTAAGGGTGTCCAATACAGAAGAATGGACAATAGAACATACGCGCAAAAGCTTCTGACTTCAAGTCAGTGCTTGAACCAATTTTTTTATAATATTTAGAGAGAAGAAAGAAAGTATTTCATCATTTTTGAGAAAAGTGCTTATTCTAGACATTTACAATCATTGATTGAAACTTGCGAAACTGGTTTCAGTATTCTAATAACATTTTCACCCAGTTTTGATGTAAAGTTTTGATTGTAAGTTTTGATGTCATAATTTCTATCATTTTCAAACTCGTCTGTCTATCAGTGCCTGTCAACCAGTCATGTCAGACACTGACATGTGAAATGAAATATGAATGACATCACAGAACACTAATAGCAAATTCCATTTGCAAAACCAGTGGTGCACTAAGTGCAATAAATGTTGCATAAGTTTTCATGTCGGTATTTTTCAATTAACTACTGTGCTTTGATTCGATCAGACACAGAGACAAGTTTATTTATATATAATGAAGTTTATTCATATTAAATGAGCCCCTTATTCATATCTGGCGTAATGAATATTTATTTGTCCTAAATAATGGGTTTATTTGAGTTTTAATAATAAATATATATTGGTGAAAAATTAATATATATAAATTATTAATATACGATTTATTCATAGATAATGAAATTTATCACTACATCAAAAAGGTTTATTTTCATTCAATAAAGAATTATTTATAATAAATAAATGTTTTTTATGAGAATAAATATTTCTTTCCAATGAATATCAATATTCCCATAATAAACAAAGATATATTTATACATAGATTTATTTCAGAAATTAATATTTCCTATGAATAAAGAAAAATTCACTAGAAAAAAATTGTATATTTTTATTAAATTACGAGTTACGAGTACATTAAATGAATGTTTTTTTCGAGAAATAAATTAATTTTTCCAATAAATATGATTAGTTGAATGGAAACTGAGGTATACTTATATTGCAAAAAAGGACTATTTTCTGAAATTTATATAATAACATTTAACATTTAAATAATAAACAAAGATATATTTATATTTAGATTTATTTCAGAAATTAATATTTCCTATAAATAAAGAAAAATTCACAATAAAAAAATTGTATATTTTAATTAGATTACGAATTACGAGTACATTATGAATTTTTTTTTCGAGAAATAAATTAATTTTTCCAATAAATATGATTAGTTGTAATAACTTCATACATCAGGACAGTTCGAAGAATTGTGAAGAGAGTTTCTAGGGTGCCTCATGTTGTCACTATCACTATAGGGGTGGTGAATTTACTGGAAAATAATAAGAAAAAAAAACGTTCAACCTTCAAAAAACTTTCCATGTTTCAATATGAATAAATAATGGGGAAACTGTTTTTCTTAAAAATATTTACATTCAACCAACATTTCCAATAAAAATGTCAGGAATGTATTCAGGTTTTTTGAAATTTCAATATGACAAACTAATAACATTGAAATAACGAACTGATTTTCTGGAAATTATAAATATTCAAAAATAGATTTCACCACATTTACGAGAATAATATCAAATGGATTTATATTTTCTTTCTAGTAAACACATATTAACAACTTTGATTAATCGTAAAGAAACATTTACATTCACAAGTGAATTTGACCGAAAACTCCTGCAAATAGAAATCCATTATCAAGAATTCATCATTATCATTAACCTGAATTTGTTGCAGCAGGTGTTTCATTTTCGTATATTTGAAGTTTTCTTGAGAACAACAATTTTGGAAAAGAAAATATATTTACGTAGTATTTATATCATGCAGTATCATTGAGCAAAATATTTTGAGAATCAGTGTCAGTGATTAAGCTAATCTAAATTAATAATTTTATATGGAAACTAAGCATTACCTTTGAATGTACTTTTTGAATGACTCAAACCATTTTGAGACAAAAACGTCTGGAATTCAAGCATTCTGTCCTCTCACCTATATATCACGTAAGCTAACCCACTATCATAACAACCAACAGACCAATTAAAGATTACTAAATATGACTGGTCGCTGTATTACAAAGTTTTCAGATTCGCCTTCCGGTATAATGGCCAATTGGGTGGGGTACGTCGACCAACACGTCTAAACGCGTTGTGGTTTCGAAACAAGGATGCGAGCTATAATAAACACTTATTTAAGTATAATCAAGATTTAGTATTAATTAATAAATCTTGCTTCGATCATAATTCAATAATATCGGATGAATCGTTTCTGATATATAGAAATTTTTTCAATGATTTTTAAAAATTTTCTAGTGACACGATCCTCACTAAATTTCGCAAAAATTTTCGGGCTGGCATTTTACAACTAATATCCAGGTTTGAATTGGATTGATTTTGCTTTTTTCGAGTTATTGAGGAAATAACAACAAAATGCCGATTATGCTCATAAACAAGCTCAAATGTCACATTCAGATGCACAACCTAACCTGAAAATTTCAAGTTGCTATCTCTTTCCGTTCTCAGTTTATCGCGACATAAAAAATATTTTTTAATAATTTTTTTTTAATTTTCTAGTGAAACGATTTCACAAAATTTCACAAACGTGCTTAGGTTTATATTTTACAACTATTCACCAAGTTTCAATTCGATCGGAATCAGAATCGAATCTGACCCCGAATTCTTCATCGGGGAGTCAAACCCAATAGTTTGAGACCATTTTCGGCAAAAAATTCGGAAATTACAGATATTCGGGCAAAATGATAACGCGATGTTCCCCAGAACATTCGCGCAAAAAGCAAATCCTGTTGCTCATGAGGCCAGGAGGGTTTTTGGCGCTCTTGTTTCTCGGGGCAGAGTGCCAATCAAATTGCCCAAATGTCTGTAATTTTCGAATTTTTGGATTCAAATGGCCTCAAACGATTTGGTGCTACTCACTGATCAAGAATCCGTGGTCAGAATCGATTCTATCCGGTCGGTCATAGACACGATAACTCTCGAACGGAATGAGCTAGACAGTTGAAATTTTCAGAGGAGGTGTTGGAGATAAATATCTAATGATTTTTCAAAATTTCAATAATAAATCGTAACTCTATGATTTCACAGAATGCTGTATCGAAAATCAACGTCCGCATCTATGAATTTCATCTGTGTTCATACATTTCATCATTGTCATCTCATCTACAGATAAGAGACATGTCAAGCAAAGTATGATTGAATGTAAAATGACCGATGTAATAACCTCAGCTACCGTAGCTAGCTCTTGGATAATCCATATGATGATTATGATGGAGATATACATATACTTAGGCAAGTTAATCAAATTGGGTTCAGAATATCCAGTAAAAACAAAACTGGAATATTGGCTAAGTTTCCATTCATATAATATAATTTTCATAGTAAATTTGACGATTGAATATCTCGGATAAGTTCGTTATTGCTCAGTTGCTTTTGGATGAATAATTTTTGGCACTCTTGTTGACTTTAAATTTCTTTTATGATGAATTTCTATTTTGGGAATCCATTAATATAATTCCCAATTCTCAATACTTTTAGAGATATGTTTTGTCAAAGTTTCAACAAGAGCGCCAAAGCTCCTGTCCACAAGGCTTTCACAATTTTGTTTAACCAGGTTTGGCCAATCCAAGCGATGATTAATCAGAACTTCAGATGTTCAAAGACCACTATAGATATATGATTCAGTTTCTATTGCATAAAATAATGAAAAAATGGTCCGGAAAATTCACGTTATATTTTAATTTGCCATTTTGACGTATATCCACACGTGATAATATTCAATATACAGGTGTAAATCATATATAATTTTACATTTGGGTCAATATACATGTAAACCATTGATTGACAACACGTCATCAAACCGATCGTTATTTTTGGTATAATCTGCATTTATCTAACTAAATCCAGAGCTACATATTTCTCATTGTACGTTCTGGAATTTGCAATCTATCAATTCTTGGCTCTTTTAGCAAACTCTCAAAATAACTCTAAATATTTCGCGGATCCTATTCGTTATACAGAAAACAACATTTCACGCCGCGAAACAGCCGAATGTTCCCCGGGATTTCGCTCGTAATTGAATATAGTGTATCTTTCTGATGACTTCAAACGGGATGGTTATTTTTCAGCCGTTTTAATTAACTCCGAGGCCGGACTCATTTATTCGTCCTGCCTGCGGTGCCGATGCTACTCGTAAATTACAACGATTTCCCTTTCCGATTCGACAATGTTCGCCTCTGCTACGCGGGAATTATGAATTGTTATTTTTGATAATTGGCCGTAGTGTTCATTTAATCTCTCTGATTTAGTTGGAATGAAAAAGAAGACACACACAGAAATTGAATTCAGGAATTGATTAATTTTCCGTTCGAAATGGACCCCGTTTGTGAGCTTTGTATATTATAATATACTATTTACAAAGGGGAGCCGAGCTACTCCCGACAGACGCTGTCCTGCTATTAGCGAGTTTAGCAAACAATCGACATTCGAATATTTTCGATATGTGCTGACTTAAAAGTGATCATTATTTGACGTCCCAAAATATCAAAAAACGATTGCCATTTTATTTATCCTGCATCTTTCAATCATCAGGTCATGAACGGACGATACTTATGGTGCTATTCTGCGTCCATCTATAAGCCAATCTGTAACTTTTCATAACCTCATAGTAGAGTTCAAACCGGGCTCTATCGTGTCACCCCGTGGGACCTTCATTGCTAAAATGTATAGACCACTGGGTATCATTCTCCATACCCTTACAATGCAAATTCAACTGGTCGTCAAAAAATCGTCGTGTGCAGGAAGGGGTGGGGGGCATTTTTCCAAAAATGGCCAATTTTTTTTTCTGTTTATGGTCATCTATATTAGGTGACTATCACTCATACAAAATTCTTTTGAAATGTACGATTCAGAAATATTTTTTATTAATTGTCAAAATAGTCGGATACAATGCTCTTAAATGGAATTCCTTAAGATATAACCGCTTGCCCTGAACACCCATATTAACTATTATGTTCCACTCGGTTTTACTCGAGATCTGTTAGGATTATCGAAAAAATGCTTTATATGAAAGGTCTGCTCCGAAAACCAACGATTCAGATGCTTCTTTCAAAATTACAATAGGCAGAACAGTTTCCTCACAAAATAAGAAATTGTCTTATTACCTCCCATTAACCGAAACCGAACCTGGAGACGCTAGTAAGGCCCAATTTCTAGCGTTAGTCCATGTTAGTGGCGACCTTATGGATTTGAGCTTTGATTTATGCACATAAGGTTCGTTATATCTATCCGACCAACTTTACAGTACTATTCCTGCGTGCATTCAGAACGCACATTTTGAAGATATTGTTTAAATTCCTTAATTTTTTATATGTATGAGAATTTTTACGTATAATTCATAGATAGTTGATTTAATTTTGTTAATTCGTTAATAAATATGCAAATATGCGAGTTCAAACTTATATTCATTACTTCATAAATCAATTTTATGACGTAATATTAACACATTTTTGAAATCATAGCTCATTCTCATTAGTAGTATCAAGATTTCCTGAATCCTAGACCAAAAATCTGGAAAAGAATTAAGAAGGTATATAGTTGGTATCTATGATATTTAGGGTCTAAAAATGTCTTACATGTCATGATTCATCTAATTCAACTATCACTATCAGATGAAGAATCATCAAGGGAAGGAAAATTTGAAAAATTTTAAGTACTAGTATTTGCACATGTTTTTTGGGCCATATATTTGCAGGAGCCAATACACGGAATTTGTTTTCTTTTACAGGAACACATCGATCCTGTGCAATCTGAAATGAGAATATCCATTTCATAAAGAATATTTACGGATCTGATATTCGATATAATATTTACCTTTCCTACAACTGCAGTTGCTAAGGATAGATGTTTCCTTAGGTAGGATTGGCATCGTCGTTAATTTTGGCAGAAGTTTTCCATTTTCTACATACCACCCACTAAATATAGGATCCGGTAGAGATGGTCTTGGTACATTACTATTGATCCAAATTTTTGTCTGGTAATGGACTCGAAGGCTGTGTTGTCTCAAACTATCCAATTTTGGAGGTAATTTACTTATGGATCTTGAAGAAGCTATAGTATTCCCCTGAGCCTTTTGATACATTTCACATTTTCGTTTGTCGTATACAGATGGATTACAAATTCAACAATATCATTGAATACTTCTTCTCTCAAAATCTTGAAAGTTCACTCTGCAGTATCTGCCCAGAATCTTCATCAATTTTCATTCTTTTCTTACCTTCTTCGACATTTTGACCGAATGAAGATGCAAAGATGAGCGAAATGTGACTAACTTCATACCAATAATGTTGTAACTCAAGAACCATTCATCCATTCTAGTACTATTTTTAGTTAATCCCACTATTCCTCCTGCAGCTTTGGAGTTTTTGTTGATATGCTCTAGCGCCTGATCTACAGAGAGTTGGTTAAAATTCCCAATCAAAAATTTAATGACAAAATTCCTATTTTTGAATTCATCATGTACTTCCGGTGCCATGTTTGAAAGTATTCAATGATATTGTTGAATTTGTAATCTGTCTGTATACGACAAACGAAAATGTGAAATGTATCAACAGGCTCAGGGGAATATTATAGCTTCTTCAAGATCCATAAGTAAATTACCTCCAACATTGGATAGTTTGAGACAACACAGCCTTCGAGTCCATTACCAAACAAATATTTGGATCAATAGTAATGTACCATGACCATCTTTACCGGATCCTATATTTAGTGGGTGGTATGTAGAAAATGGAAAACTTCTGCCAAAATTAACGACGATGCAAATCCTACCTAAGGAAACATCTATCCTTAGCAACTGCAGTTGTAGGAAAGGTAAATATTATATCGAATATCAGATCCATGAATATTCTTTATGAAATGGACATTCTCATTTCAGATTGCACAGGCTCAATATGTTCCTGTAAAAGAAAACAAATTCCGTGTATTGGCTCCTGCAAATGTATGGCCCAAAAAACATGTGCAAATAATAGTACTTAAAATTTTTCAAATTTTCCTTCCCTTGATGATTCTTCATCTGATAGTTGAATTAGATGAATCATGACATGTAAGAAATATTTAGACACTCACGAAGCCTCGATTAGCTTAATTGTGGATTTAATTCGATGGTTGTATCAAAAATGAACTGAAAATCGACATAGAATCGCACTAATTCGGCTAGTGATGTGAAATACTCGAGTTTTTAGTTAGGGACAAATATCCTGGGAAAATGTCCGAAACTTTCCCCCAAGGTCGAGCATTTTGAGTATTTAAGTATTTACGGACATTGCGGAAAAATATGACAATCGTTACATGTTAAGTTAAAATATCAGGAAAATTTGAGGCATTTTAAGAAATTTTTCTAGGTCAATTGGAAATAACAAATAACTTATCATTGAATGAGTTATTATCGTGTTATTTTATTGTGTATAAGAGATAAAAGACAGGAGCCAGGTTCTGAATTATGAATTAGTATTAGAAAAATCGATTTAATTAGACTGTTAAATAATAAAAATAAACTTGTTAAAAAAAAACTTTGTATAATTTCCCAATTGGCTCACAGATCGTTAAGAATCTTCGATCCAAGTAGAAAAGAATAAACTGCTTAAAACAAAACTCTGTATAATGGCATCACAAATCGTTAAGCATCTTCGATCCAAAACTAGAAAAAAATTAACTTCTTAAAAAAATTTTGTTAATTGGCATCTCAGATCGTTAAGCATCTTCGATCCAAGTAGAAAAGAAGAATAAATATCGGACAAAAATGAAAATTGTCTAGCAATTTTTAAGTAGAAAAGAAATTTATGATATTTATCCAGACATTTTCGATAATGTCGATAAATACTGTCGACTGTTTTTAGAAGTAATGATTATTTTCGGACATTTTTTAGTATTTATCAGAGGAGTATTTAAGACATTTTTCACACTCACAACACTAAATTCGGCAATTAAGAGCTGTCAAAGCTTCGTGAAACCCACCGTTAGTATCATAGATACCAACTATATACCTTCTTAATTCTTTTCCAGATTTTTGGTCTAGGATTCAGGAAATCTTGAAACTACTAATGACAATGAGCGATGATTTAAAAAATGTGTTAATATTAGGTCACAAAATTGATTTATGAAGTAAGGAATATAAGTTTGAACTCGCATATTTGAATATTTATTAACGAATTAACAAAATTAAATCAACTATCTATGAATTATACGTAAAAATTCTCATACATATAAAAAATTAAGGAATTTAAACAATATCTTCAAAATGTGCGTTCTGAATGCACGCAGGAATAGTACTGTAAAGTTGGTCGGATAGATATAACGAACCTTATGTGCATAAATCAAAGCTCAAATCCATAAGGTCGCCACTAACATGGACTAACGCTAGAAATTGCGCCTTACTAGCGTCTCCAGGTTCGGTTTCGGTTAATGGGAGTGAATAACACAATTTCTTATTTTGTGAGGAAACAGTTCTGGCTATTGTAATTTTGAAAGAATCATCTGAATCGTTGGTTTTCGGAGCAGACCTTTCATATGAAGCATTTTTTCGATAATCCTAACAGATCTCGAGTAAAACCGAGCGGAACATAATAGTTAATATGGGTGTTCAGGGCAAGCGGTTATATCTTAAGGAATTCCATTTAAGAGCATTGTATCCGACTTTTTTGACAATTAATAAAAAATATTTCTGAATCGTATATTTCAACAGAAGTTTGTGTGAGTGATATTCACCTTATATAGATGACCATGAACAGAAAATTTTTTTTTGTCAATTTTTGGAAAAATGCCCCCCACCCCTTCCTGCACACGACGATTTTTTGACGGCCAGTTGAATTTGCATTGTAAGGGTATGGAGAATGATACCCACTGGTCTATACATTTTAGCAATGAAGGTCCCACGAAAATCTGTTTTAGAGCTCTTTTCATGCTTTGTGAACTCTACTATCACAGGAACATTGCTATTCTGGACTGTAACTTACGGATATTCTTGAATCCTTACGAGTAGGGGGAAGTCCCGTAACGCCGGACGGCACCTAGGGCCGGACACTCGTGTTATTTCGGCAATTCCAAAAGCGAGTGATTCAAGGACAGTTGAAAGCGTCACGGGGGGTTGTAGCAATAACAAATCACGGAACGCGATGAGCCAGTGACGCGAGCGACAACAGTGGGAACGGTTGATTGCCGTTTTTAACGGAAAGACACTGCGTCACGTAATATTCAGGTGAGTGTTGTGATCTGTTGTTCATGTTTGTTCTTAATTAAAGAAGTGTTCCATTGGTGTTCGTAATCAACCAACGTTTTTGAAGATTTCTGACATAGTTTTGAAATGCAATGTAATAATTCCAACGATTCTCTGTCCCCTAGTACCGGACACAAAGTAGTCCCTTAACACCGGACAGTGGAAGTGTTAGATTTTCTTGTCAGTATTTATAATCCTTATTACAATTATTATACTTTTTTCAGAGGACAGAAGAACGAAACTAAGTAGAAATGGAAGAGAAGAGAAAGAAAGGAAACTTGGACCAAGCAAGTTTGAAAACTGCTATTACTAAGGTTTTGACTCAAGAACATTCTCTGAGAGAAGCTTCGTCTCGCTACAACATTCCAAGAAGAACTTTGAATGATAAAACGTCAGAATTGAACCGTGGGAGAGAAGTGACGTTTCAACCAAGGATCGGTGGATTCACTAACACATTTTCACCCGAGTATGAACAAGTTTTAGTGGACCATGACACATTGTCTCCATTACTAGATGCTGCAAAAAAACGCTCAGCTGCACGGAAAAGAAAATGCGAAAGAAGTGAAATTTTAACGTCATCCCCATATGAAATTGCTATCGAAGAAAAAGAGAATGAAAAAAACGCTAAAGAGGAAAGGAAAAGAATGAAAACCAACTTTAAAACTGGCAAGCCAAAGGAGTAAAAGCCAAAAACAAAGGACAAAATAAAGCTGAAAAAAAAGCCATTAACTGAATCATCTCAATCAGAACAAACTACTTGCGTAGTATGCTTAGAAGATAACGACGAGGAATCGATACAGCGCTCTAGTGCCATGAGTGGGCTAATGAAGCTTGTGCTGACATTTCAGAATGATCAGACGGCTATATATGAGACCGGTGTCAGATGTTTTAAAACTGTCCGATGCTAGGGGTTTGAACTGAATCCCGTCCGGTACTAGGTGCCACTTGCAGAGACTGCGTTTATTTTTACCAAATTTAATTTATGTTTTTGAAAATGTTTATGCTGAAGTTGCATTTTTGTTTGTTTATTTTGATTTTAATATTTGTTGAGTTACTTAAGTTGTCAATAAAGACAACTTTTCCTGAATAGTTTTTTCATTTTTCCAAAGAACCTTAAGTGTCCGCCACTAGGGGACTTCCCCCTACTCGAGTGGAGGTCGGAAGCATATCGGAAGAAGTAATGTGAGGTTATTAGAATTATTGTATGATTTTGCGGCGTGACGGTTTTTTTTTCCCGAATATGAAAATGGATAGGTGAATAATAATCAGATTGCTTGGATTATTGGATTATTTTCAAAGCATGATAACAAATCGTATCCAACTGACTGTACGTAATTTCACACGACTTGAAAATCATTTTTGGCGCTCTAGTTCCTCGGAACTGAGTGCTTATCAATTTGCCCAAATGTCTGTAATTTTCGAATATTTCGATGAAAATGGTCTTAAACGATTTGGTTCGACTCACTGATCAAGAATCCGTGGTCAAAATTCATTCTGTCCGGCCGTCCGGCCGGTCCGTCCGGCCGGCCGTAGGCACGATAACTCTCGAACGGAATGAGCTAGAGAGTTGAAATTTTCAGAGTAGGTTTGGGGGATAAATATCTCGGCTAAGTTCGTTATTGGGCAAAATCGGACAGATGCTTTCGGAGTAACAAAAAAAAAAATTTTTTTTTACAGAAAAAATTCCAAATTAAATTTTTTTTAATGAGCAGTTTTATTATAAGAATCCATTCATATCATTTTTAACTCTAACAAGCTAATACTTTCGGTGATATGATTTTTCAAAATTTCAATGTAAATCGTATTTCACAGATTGATATAATTATTCTATGTATATTCTATGTATGAATTGTCATAAAGTCAACTTGACAGAAGGGAATATTGTAACTTCAAGAATATTGGGGTTGAAATACTCGTATTTTAGCGATGCAACGGGGACCTCACCCGAAAATGTTTGAAAATATTACGTAAATATTGAAAGCATAATTCTGTAGTTCGAGAGAGGAGAAAATTTGGTGAACGTAGATCAGGAAATTTTTGATCGATTACAAGGTAATTTATTATTACTTATCTTCTTTTATACATAATTATGGAATACCTACTATTTGTAGGTACTTTAAACCTGTTTTGGGCAATTGTCATACGAAACTTGTTTTTTTGGCGCTCTAGTTCCTCGGAACAGAGTGCTTATCAATTTGCCCAAGTGTCTGTAATTTTGGAATTTTTGGCTGAAAATGGTCTCAAATGATTTGGTTCGACTCACTGATCAAGAATCCGAGTGCGAAATCGATTCTGTCCGGCCGGCCGACCGGCCGTAGGCACGATAACTCTCGAACGAAAGGAGTTAGCGGATTGAAAATTGCAAGGTGGTTTTGGAGCGTAAATATCTCGGACAAGTTCGTTAATGGGCGAAAACCATCAAGGGGTTTCGGAGTTATGGGTGATTTTAGTAAAAATATTTTTTATGAATATTTCCGAAACCGATCACTCGATCTATCTGAAATTTAGCACCAAATTGTAGAATCATGACCTTTATACGCATGTGAAGTTTTGTATTGACCAGTTTACCGCAAAGTGTCAAAAAAAAATTTGAAAATGTGGTGCAGTTCTCATTCTCATGATTGCTCATTTAATCTTGATAAATAAACTATTATTTGAATTGAATTTCCTTTATGATGCAGTTCTATCATATGAATACATTGATATAATTCCCAACTCTGAGAAACCAATACCAGATATAATTTGTATGTTTGAACTAGAGCGCCAGAAAGCTCCTGTCCACAGGGCTTGAACCCATTTTATTATAATAGAAACTTCGTGAGAATTGAGATAAAACGGTTAAGTGATCAAATGGATTCATGTGAAATTTCGGATGATCAATTTACCAGCATCTTCAGATTGAATAAAAAAACATTGCACTTTGGCTTTAGTGAGTGCTTTAGAACCAGTCCTACAAACAAGGAATGCTAATGCCATATTGCATTAGCGAGAAAGGTATTATCCCTCATTCTATAATATATGTATTGTGGGTGATATTTTTGAAGAATGAAAATTGGCTTATACATTTTAGTTTTTAATATGGGCATATCTTTCAAGTAATACGGACTATTTATACGTAAAATCATATCATAAATCAATTTATCTCATTTCATATTGCATATTTAATTTCCTTCCTTCATCTCTTAACAATATGTATAGCTGCAATCAAACAAAATCCTAATGGAATATATTGCGGTGATAAGTGATACTCTACGCAAATACCTCAAATTCAAAATATCTCAAAAATCTTGATGTTTGCTTGTAAATTAATTGTAGTATTATTATTGTTATTATTGTTATTTTACTATGTAAATTTCAACATGTGCCATACCATACGATAAATAAATAAATAAATAAATAATATCTACGGCTTGAGGATATGTTTTCCAATAAATTTATCAAATTAGTTCTTATTTCTTATGTAGCACCGTAAATGAGATAGTTACAGGAACAATAATTCCAGAAATGCATTGTTAACGATTTCGTAAGGTGGCCTATTACAGAGCAATCTTTTCCTACAGATTCATAGCTTACAGATAAAAATTGGTTCAAACACTAACGTGAAGTCAGGAGATTCTGCGCGTATGTTCTATTGTCCATTTTCCTGTATTGGACACTCTTAATCGAACCAATAATTTTTTTCGAAATATTTAAAAAATTTTCTAGGGCTACGGTTCTCACAAAATTTTACACATGTCTTTATGTCGATATTCTACAACCAGTTACCAAGCTTCAATTCGATCGAGTCTATACTTTTTTAGTTATCGAGGAAATAATATTCCAGGTGGGTATAACTCCGAAACCGATTATACCTAAGAACAAAATACCTCTCCCATTGGGATGTGCAACTTACCCTGAAAATTGAAAGTCCCTATCTCCTTTTTTTCGAAAGCAATCGAGGCAACGGTCACCCATTCAGCTACTGAATTCCCACAAGAATGCTCGGATCTCCAATAATATAGATCCGATCATGTTCAAACTTTGAACTTGGCAGAAGAGATTTCAGCGATATCGGACGAATAGTTTATGATATATAGAATTTATTTCAATGATCTTTTAAAAATTTTCTAGTGATACAACTGATAACCATGTTTGAATTGGATCGGTTCTGTATTTTTGAAGTTATTGAGGAAATAACACCCAAATTTCAGATGGGTATAACTCCAAAACCGTTTGCCCATTATGCCTACAAAAAAACTCGAATGTTCCATTCATTTGCACAACCTTGCCCGAAAATTTCTAGTCGGTATCTCTTACCTTTCTTAGGTTATCGTGAGATAAATTATATTTTTTGATAATTTTATTTAAAATTTTCTCGCGATAGATTCTCACAAAATTTCACGTTTGTATTCTACAACTACTCACTAAGTTTCAATTCGATTGGACTTGTATTGGTTGAAAACAAAATTATTACTCGGAAAATATTGAACCGATTATACCCATTAACGAACTCGTTCGTCGTATTATGATACGCCACCTACCCTGAAAATTTGCTATCTTTATCCGTTCTCAAGTTATCGTGGCAACGGTCGGCCGGCCGGCTGGACAGAATGAAATTTGACATCGAATTCTTCATCAGGGTGTCGAACCCAATCGTTTGAGACCATTTTCGGCAAAAAGTGCGACAATTACATACATTTGGGCAAAATGATAACGCGATGTTTCCCAGATCATTCGCGCAAAAAGCAGAATAGCACCATAAGTGTTTTATTTTTGGCACATTTGAAGAAGGTGGCGGTAATTTTCGTAATTTTGGTGGTCCAATATATCCATACGTCCATTGTCATTTTGTCACGGTTCCAAATTGTCCAGATATTTTTGTACCGTGGGTTTTATATAGTTTTGTGGTGGTATCTCTGACAGCGGAGTTTTGTCGGCGCTTGCGTCGATTAAAAAGAGGTTAAGAAGGTGTGTTGAGAAACGAAAAAGACAGGTGGTACGAGTTAAGAAGTTTTGGAATGGAAAACTGGAAAAGAATCAAGGGATCTCAAGTCCAATTTTGTACATCGCTTGACGGATTTATTTGGACGATTCCCAAGTTGAATTTGGAACAACTTAGTTGGCGTAGTTTTTTCCATATCGCCTTAAGCGGACTAGTTTCAGCGACGATTGTTGGGCACCGTTTTCCTTCGATCTTATCGTACCACACTCACCGTTCGAGCGTACGATCTTACCCGACGATAGATTTATGGAAGAAGTAAATGGTGTGAGTTCGAGATTATGGTTGGCACTTCGACATTGGGGTTAGTTCCTGTACGAGACTGAGTTGAACGTTGAAGGATATATGCAGATAGTTGATACCGCACAATTGTATTCTAGCAGGTGAAGATCCTCCCCAATCGTGTGTAGTTGGGCTACGTCCCGTAGTTAAGGGAGTCCTGAGAATTTCGTCCTGAGGAGTCATCGAGTAGTTGGGAAGTCTTCGGAGGACTTGGTACGAGTGGTGGAGCAGAGGAAGAGGAAGCCGAGTCGAGAGAGCTGGGTATTGCAGAACGTAGGAAGGCAGCCGTATTGGTTAGTGCTAGTAGATTGTGAGTAGTTTCTGAACCAATATCACTGTGAATTAGGACTTCATAACATCCCTCTTAGCTCTTCAGAACATCCCTCTTAGCTAGCTGTGGACTCCGTTTTCGCTGTGGTGGTTAAGGAAGGTGATAATTTCATTTTTAATGCAACCATCGAATATAATATATTATGAAGCTAATCGAACCTTTGTGAAGCCTAACTTGAAGTTAATAATGTTGATTCTTTCATGTGCACTATTGGTCTGTGAGGAGCTTTTCATTCGATACATGGATAACTCGAGGTCTGGAAACTAATGAAAATTGAAGCTTCTACGTTATGGATCAACTGAGTCTTATGTTCACTGAAGGTGGACACGGAGTAGCTGGAATGTGGCGCCTCACCAATAATATAATATATATATACATAAATACTTTCATGGTTTCAAAATGCATACGATATATTGAAAATAAGGTTGCGTCTTGTGTAGTTTGCTGACTTAATTGTTTCGATATAGTACGATACTGTTAGTTGTTGTTACTGACACTTAAGATTGTGATCGTTATAAAATTTAAAAAGTCGATTAAATATAATAAATTAAATCACATAGCTTATGTACGTAACATTTTCTTGGAATTTCCTCATTTCTGTGAAACTTTCGCATATTTGGCAACAACGCATTTGCAGAATTACATTGTATAGCAGTAAATACGTACCGTATGATGACTTATTTTCATTTTTCAGTTCGGAAATCCATTGGGTTATTACCCAATGCCCAAAAGAAATTTGTCGTGAAACGTAGTGTTGTTGAATACCGAATAAAAGAAATATTCCAACTTTTCAGTAATACACCCAGGTAACTCAGTGACTTATATTTTTTCAACCAGAAATAAACTATACAATTGAAGGCCTCGGTGCAGAAACCGGTCAACTCTAATTTTATTCGAATTTCAGCTATTGACTTTAAAGTATGAATTCACTCATTCTGCATTGTTAGGAAGATGAAACGAGTCAACTTAATTGATATTAACTGAAATATTTACGCGTGAGAGTTGAGTGCAAGTAATTCCGGAGCAAGAATCGGCTACCCCCAGGAGTTTTTATTGATTCCTGAATATTTTAGAAAAGTGGGGATGACTTGTTTTTGCATTGAGCCCTTCAATTATCCAACGACCTAAGCGTACTTGTCGTGACCGCGACCGTGACTAGAATCAGGTTGAGATGTCATCGGTAGCCCTTCCCTAGAACAAAATGAACTAAAGAACCTATACTGAAGCAACATGATCGACTTTACTCAAAGACAGGAACTGAGAAACTCTTTTATAGAGTAAAAATAATAAAATTATACATTCATTCAAGGTGAAACTGAATTCTTGATACGTTAGGGGAAATATATGAAATTCTTGAAAATATAAATCGTCTCTGTGTGTTTTATGAATGAAGTATTTCATGATCTTTTTTTTCAGGTTAGTACGTATTTACAATCTCCCGAAAATTCTGGATTCTCGTAAGTAATATAATTTCAATATCTCATTACATTTTTACTTTAATATTTTTCAATCAATTCTCTGTAAATCTGTAAAAGATTTTAATAAAGGCGAAATTTCATGAGACGATGAAATCGCAACAAGTTCTCGTCGTTCATCTGGTTATTTGAACGACGTCGTTGTAATGCTGGATTTATCTAGCTTTCCTCCGACCATATATAACATACCTCTGGCAGCAACAAAAATTAAAATTGGTTCAAGCACTGACGTGAAGTCAGGAGCTTTTGCGCGCATATTCTATTGTCCATTAATCTCTATTGAACACTCTAAGGCCGATTCATATTATTCGTCTCGCTCGGCTCAACTCAGCAAAATTATTGAATGATAATGCGATGTGTCCCCTAGAACATGTGCGCAGAAAGTAGGATGTGCAAAGTATGCAGGTCTTTTTCAAGCAATGGATTCCGATCTAGAATTTCAGCCCACAAGTATATTATAAACACGCAACCCAAAATTTTCTTTTTATTATATTTTCTTTTTTAGTTAGCAATCATAATTGAAGCTGCTGTGATTGTTTCTCTGTTGCGATTTAATGCATTTATATAATTATTAGAGATAACTGTAGTACTTTAGATTCTCAATTTGTACCTTTATATTTAGTTCTAATATTTAAATTCGATTGGGTTATGTTTTCAAATCACTTCAAAATAAGCTGTCGTCCGATTTCGTCGTTCGATGAAAAGTATAGGAAGGGAAATTTTGAACGACAGCGTCTTTGCTTTTTAACGACAAAATCGTCTCATGAATTTTCGCCTTAATACAACATACATTTGATTTACAGTTGAATACTAAAATCCAACCAACATGGGTATAAATGGTTATCGAAACGAGAAAGTAGGCATTCATGTTCCGAACCTTTTAGATTCTCGTCAGTACACTTTCGTCGAAAATAATCAATCCCTCGTCGTGTCAAATTTAGCAGTCGCATGGTGGGTTTCACGAAGCTTCGATAAGCGCAATTGTGGATTTAATTCGATGGTTGCATCAAAAATGAATGGGAAATCGACATAGAATCACGATCATTTGGCAATTGAATGCTGTTAAAGCTTTGTGAAAATCACCATAGTTCAAGTACTATTTCGTACTTGCACCGCATGCACCAGTATCGTAGATAACCTAGTAAGTCCACCTTGTGAAGAAACTTTTCAAACAATGTTGACCTCCATGTTGCAATGATCCGTGATACAGTCTAAATATGGATCAATCTAAATGGGACTCTGAACGGAGGTCAGACGGATAATTATAGCATTGCTAATTAGCAATGCTAATCTGATGTGTATGCTCAGAATCCTGACATATGTACGTACATTTGGGTTCTTGGAGATTACTTTATATAAATTTGTTAATACTACATAAAAATAGCGTTGACTTGAGCTATGGTTTAGTCCAGATATTATAGACAGTATTAGTTAATTTCCCATTATTCGATACAGAGAGATGATTTCGGTCGAAGCTTGAATTTCTACAATTACCGTTAGTATTCTATAAAAGAGAAGTGCCTTGGAATGATTAAATATATTTGTGAAACGTCTACTCAATAGACATTGAAACCAGAAGAAAAGATTCGAATTTCTATTGTTCGAGAGGTCCACGAACGAAATCTACAAAACACTCCTGCACTATTTAAGGTATAGGAGAAACAACCGAAACTGAATAATTCGTATGTAGGGTTCAATAGCCAGGAAGTAAATTGATATTTGAGAATTTATGCATATGCAGTACAAATCAAATTTGCCGAATATCGTTTAATTTTTGGAGATCGATATATGTATCGATTTGACAATCATATTTTTACACACAGGAAATTGACAAAACTCAATAATTGTAATTAGCCCGACTTACCGCACAATTTTAACTCAACTGCATAGAACACCTTGTTACAATCAATGTGAATACTAAGAAATAAATGGACACAATAAATCCTCGTCCGACTACCCCATCAAAAAATGTGGGAAGGCCCTGTGGACAGGAGCTTTGGCGCTCTTGTTCAAACTTTGACAAATCATATCTCCAAAAGTGGTTTCACAGAGTGGTGAATTATATCAATGGATTCTTATGATAGAACTGAATCATAAAATGAAATAAATCGAATAAAAATCCATGGATATCATTCCCAACTCTGAAAAACCAATACTTTCGGAATTATGAAATGTCAAAGTTTGAACAAGAACGCCAAAGCTCCTGTCCACAGGGCTTTCCCACCTTTTCAATTTGGCTTCTATGCGTCAGTTTTGAAGAATTTTCGTGATTAAATTCAAAACGCATGTCTATGAATCTATATCATCTCATGTTGATTTACATACATCAGCAAATTATAATTGGAGTATTCTATGAAATCATATAGAATTATTGAAAATAATTATTGAAACTTTGAAAAATCATATCTCCGAAAGTATTAGTTTGTTAGAGTTGAGAATTATTTCAGTGGATTCTTATGATAAAACTGCATCTTAAAAAAATTTAATTTAAAATTTGTGATGGAAAAAAAAAATTGTTTTTGTTACTTCGAAACCACCTGGTAGATTTTGCCCAATAACGAACTTAACTGAGATATTTATCTCCCAAACCTACTCTGAAAATTTCAACTGTCTAGCTCATTCCATTCGAGAGTTATCGTGTCAACGGCCGGACAGAATCGATTTCGACCACGTATTCTTGATCAGTGAGTCGAACTACATCGTTTAAGACCATTTTCAGCCAAAAATTCTAAAATTACATGCATTTGGGCAAATTGATAAGCACTCTGTTCCCAGGAATAAGAGTGCCAAAATGATCAGACCGGCAACACCCCTTTATAGCACTGATTTTCAGCCAAAAATTCTAAAATTACATGCATTTGGGCAAATTGATAAGCACTCTGTTCCCAGGAACAAGAGTGCCAAAATGATCAGACCGGCAACACCCCTTTATAGCAATGATTTTCAGCCAAAAATTCTAAAATTACATGCATTTGGGCAAATTGATAAACACTCTGTTCCTAGGAACATGAGTGCCAAAAAGATCAGACCGGCAACACCCCTTTATAGCAATGATTGGTAGCATGATCGCGAGCGCGACCGAGAACAGGGGAACTACTGAAAGTAACAGGAAACAATTTGTTATGGTCATTCGTGAATTTTGGGCAAATTTTATACTACGAAAAGCTGAAACAAAACGTATCAACTATTATTATAATGAAGGATATAAAGGCGAAACTGTACAGTACACGGTAAATCATCTCGTTACAATTTGCAAAACAGTGACGTATCTTGGAAAAGTTAAGAATTCAATAAAACTGTGTATTTATCTTCACACATATCTACCATGAACAATTTTCTGAATTTGAATCTGTCGTTGCACATTTCAGTTGCGAGTCAGTCCAATCGTCTCATTAAAAAAAAAATTGGTTCAAGCACCGACACTCTAAATTCGGATTTACCATGGTAAATTTAAATAAGTGTCCAATACAGGAGAATGGACAATATAATTTACCTTGTTAAATTCGGTTAAGAGTATCCAATACAGGAGAATGGGCAATAGAACAAGCTCCTGACTTCACGTCAGTGCTTGAACCAATTTTTTTGAAAATTTCTAGGGGTACGGTTCTTATAAAATTTTAAACACGTCTTCATATCGATAATCTACAACTAGCTACCATGCTTCGAGTCGATCGAGTCTATATTTTCAGAGTTATCGAGGAAAGAAGGGAGGGTATAACTCTGAAACCGTTGGACCGATTATGCTCGTAATCTAACTTAACACTCCCATTCGGATACGCAACACACCCTGAAAATTGCAAGTCGCTATCTCCTTTCGTTCGTAAGTAATCGAGGCTACACTCAGTCCATCTACTAAACTCACACAAGGCTGCTCGAATCTCCAACAATATATATCCGATCGTGTTCAAACTTGGATCTTGATAGTGGAATTAGGTTTTGAAGGTTCTCGCAAAATGTTAGCGATGTCGGACCTATAGTTACTGATATATAGAATTTTTTTCAATAATTTTTTAAAAATATCCTCACGAAATTTTGTAGGAATTTTTGCGTTGGTATTACACAACTAATAACCATGTTTGAATTTAATCGGTTCTGTATTTTCCGAGTTATTGAGGAAATAACAACCAAATTTCAGATGGTTATAACTCCAATGCCGTTTGGCCGATTATGCTTATAAACAAACTCAAATGTTGCAGTCCGATGCACAACCTAACCTGAAAATTTCTAGTCGCTATCTCTTTCCGTTCTGAGGTTATCGTGACATAAAAAATATTTTTTAATAATAAAAAAAAAAAGTTCATATTCTACAACTATTCACCAAATTTCAATTCGATCGGATTTATATTGGTTGAAAGTAAAATTATTACTCGGAAAACGTTGGGCCGATTATGCCCATTAACGACCTTGTCCGTCGCATTGGGATGCGCCACCTACCCTGAAAATTTCAAGTCGCTATCTCATTCCGTTCTCCAGTTATCGTGGCAATGGACGGCCGGCCGGACAGAATCAAATTTGTTCTCAAATTCTTCATCAGGTAGTCGAACTATTTTCGGCGAAAAATTCGAAAATTACAGACATTTGGGTAAAATGATAACGGGATGTTCCCCAGAACATACGCGCAAAAATAGAGACATAGTATTTCAACCGTATTATAATATGCCTAAATGTACTAAAACAGATATTCTATTTCTTAAATTCTTTCATTCGCTCACTGCCGATTATTACACAGGATATCATTTCCTCGTTATTAAAATCTATTTGAAATCATAGAAATCCCACCTCTGTTAGGAGCATAGGCTGTATCTCCTGTAATGGTAAGTACTTTCAAATCCGTTAAAATGCAGTTCGTGTGACTGCCACAACATTCAACGCAAATATTATGAAATCTGAGAAGAATCTAGTATCTATGTTCAAATTCCCAATGCCGGTACTATGATAGTTCTTAATCAGTAGGTGGTTGATTATAGGCTTCAGGACTGGGCAAATAAAACGATCAATTCCAGGAAGTCGACGTTTCGATCTTGGTTAAGATCTTTCTCAAGACTAAAAATGTTATTTCTTTATTGTATAACATAGAACACAAACATATTTTGACACATTAAAATTCAAAAAACAAACTATCTAAAAATGTATACACACATGACAGATCACGAATCTCAGTTATGAAAGGGCCAAGCTCAAATGGGTTTTTTTTCCCCCCTTTTGAATAATAAAATCATAAATAATTTTTTTTCCTCTACTTTGAAACATATATTTACTTCCGTCATTCACACCAATCATCTATTTTAACAATTTGGTACTCACCAACTTGGTCAGATCAATTTTCGAGAATGAGCAATTGTATTGAAATCACATCTAAATTTATTGTCATCATAAAACAGTTATTAATTTCGTTTGATTTATTTCCTATAATGTCAGATACGCAGTCAAGAATCAGTATGGGTCTGAATGATAAACAACAACATCTGTAAACCGAGATGCGCTGGAGATTTGGGAATTATTTGGCGCGATATTTGATTTATTTAATTTCTAATTTGTTTCAACAAATTGCTGTAAATTACACTTAAAGATAGTACGTCAGTTCTAATATTGACAGTGTCATTTATCGATATGTGTATCATCTCGCTAATACATCTCTTGTGATAATTTTTCTCATTATCCAGAATTTTTACCTCATTAAAGTCGAACTCATGATTTTTCTCAAAATGATGTGAAGCCAGTGCGGTTTTCTCGTTTTTTTGTCTATTGATTTCTTTACAGTCGTATGTGTGCTGGTAAATTCTGCTTTTTAAATATTGTTTAGTCATTCCTATATATGACAGATTACAATTCTTACATGGAATTTGGTATATTACACTAGATTTTAGCATTTTTGGATGTGGATCTTTTAATTTACTGAAGAGTGACTCGACTTTTCTCAATGGGTAGAAAGCTAATTTTGAACTTTCTGTGGAATTGACGACCAATTGATAAGTGTTTGATGTAAGGAAATCTGAAGAAGTTTGCTTTAGTGGTCGTGTTTTCTTTTGTATTTGCTGATTGGTTGTTGCTGAATTTATGCCTATAATCATTCATTAGTTTATATACCAAGTTCTTAGGGTAGTTATTAATTTGTAGTATTGTTTTGATCTTTGTTTCATTTTTATGCCAAAATTTCCTATCGCTAAGATTGTAACATCGATACAACAAATTTTTGACGGTGTTCCTTTTATGAATTTGGGGATGGTATGACAAATAATTAAGGACTCTACCTGAAGCTGTGGGTTTAGTGAACCAATCAGTCGAGATCAAGCCTCCGTCTTCTCTGATTAAACTCACATCAAGAAAGGAAATTTTCCTGTCTTTTTCTTTTTCCATCGTGAACTGTATCCGCTGATGATATGTATTGAAAGTATTGAGAAGTACTGTTGTTTTGTCTTCTGGGACCGCTAAAATTGTGTCATCAACGTATAACTTCAAAAAGGGTACTGCGAATGGAAGTTGACTCAAACAATGGTGAATTAGTTCTTGCATTACTATATTGGCTAAAGTGGGGCTCGCTGGGTTGCCCATAGCAGTTCCTTCAATCTGTTGATAGGTTTTTCCATTGAGTGTGAAATAACTTGAATCGAAGATAAACTTCACAACTCTACACAACAAGTCTTTGTCAATATCAGTATAGGCAGATATGTAGTTCCATCTTTTTTTAATTGTATCCAGCACTAACTGCATAGGTATGTTAGTGTATAACGAGGTCACATCGAGTGAAATTAGAATGTAGTTCGGAGGTAACTGTACAGTTTTGATAAATTCTACAAAATCAAATGAATTGTGTACGTTGTACTCGAATGTTGTCGTCGTACAACCTATCCAGTCTACTGCATCATATTTTGGCACCATGGTGCCAAAATATGGATAGGTTGTACGTCGGCGAGCTAACACAACTGACAATGGGTCTCATGCTTAGGTTGGTTTTATGTGTTTTTCTTAGGCCATACATTCCGGGAGGCACAGAATTGTGAGTTCTCAATCTTTTCGCTGTGTTATCATTAATTAAGGTCTTTTCTTTTAATTCTTTTACTAATTCATTACTTTTTTGTTGGAATCTGGATGTTGGGTCACTTCTCACATGTTTGTAAGTTGTCTCATCGCCCACTAACTGGTCCATGACCGCTATATATTCTTGTTTGTACATAATGACTGTGCTATTACCTTTATCTGCCCTTGATACAATGAGCTCGGGATGGTCTCTGAGAAATTGTTTTGTGCGATTGAAGTTAATTTGCAGTAAGTCCAGTTTATTTGAATTTTTCATTCCATTACAATAATTGGTGACTATATTCGTGAACGACGCTCTGAGATTGTTTTTATCAACCTCAGTAAGGTTAATTTGACAATTTACAAAATATTCGAAATCCTTAATTGTGTTCGCATCGAGGTTATTTTCTTTATATGAAGTTGGAACACTAAATTTTGGGCCTACACTTAGTATTTGTGACACTTCTTCGGGCAATAGTATGTTAGTGTAATTGAAAATGAAGTTTTTTTGGTTTTCCAGTGTGAAAGTAGCCTTTTCTCTACATAAATTTTCTAGTTTCTTCAAGTTGTTACGTTTAATTACTTCAAAATTACGATTGTAAGATAATCTTGCTTTCTCGAAAAAATTATTGAGAATATTCAGTGGTATTTGATTCATTAATTTTACCTTGATGCTGTCTTTCGTTTTTTCAAACTTTTTAATTTTAAATAAAGTGATTCTTATTTCCACATTTAACACTGATATTTGAAACCTTTTTCTAATCTTTTCTATCTCTGTACAGAATGGGTGTTCTTCTGTAATTAACATATCTACGCATTTTATATTGTTCGTAATGTGCTTAGGTGATACCTGTTTCGTTCTACATGCCAACAAATAAATTCTTCTGTTTCTGAGGGATGCCAATGACACAATTTTAGCGCTCCCAGAAGACAAAACAACAGTACTTCTCAATACTTTCAATACATATCATCAGCGGATACAGTTCACGATGGAAAAAGAAAAAGACAGGAAAATTTCCTTTCTTGATGTGAGTTTAATCAGAGAAGACGGAGGCTTGATCTCGACTGATTGGTTCACTAAACCCACAGCTTCAGGTAGAACCCTTAATTATTTGTCATACCATCCCCAAATTCATAAAAGGAACACCGTCAAAAATTTGTTGTATCGATGTTACAATCTTAGCGATAGGAAATTTTGGCATAAAAAAGAAACAAAGATCAAAACAATACTAAAAATTAATAACTACCCTAAGAACTTGGTATATAAACTAATGAATGATTATAGGCATAAATTCACCAACAACCAATCAGCAAATACAAAAGAAAACACGACCACTAAAGCAAACTTCTTCAGATTTCCTTACATCAAACACTTATCAGAAAGAATAAACCAATTGGTCGTCAATTCCACAGAAAATTCAAAATTAGCTTTCTACCCATTGAGAAAAGTCGAGTCACTCTTCAGTAAATTAAAAGATCCACATCCAAAAATGCTAAAATCTAGTGTAATATACCAAATTCCATGTAAGAATTGTAATCTGTCATATATAGGAATGACTAAACAATATTTAAAAAGCAGAATTTACCAGCACACATACGACTGTAAAGAAATCAATAGACAAAAAAACGAGAAAACCGCACTGGCTTCACATCATTTTGAGAAAAATCATGAGTTCGACTTTAATGAGGTAAAAATTCTGGTAATGAGAAAAATTATCACAAGAGATGTATTAGCGAGATGATACACATATCGATAAATGACACTGTCAATATTAGAACTGACGTACTATCTTTAAGTGTAATTTACAGCAATTTGTTGAAACAAATTAGAAATTAAATAAATCAAATATCGCGCCAAATAATTCCCAAATCTCCAGCGCATCTCGGTTTACAGATGTTGTTGTTTATCATTCAGACCCATACTGATTCTTGACTGCGTATCTGACATTATAGGAAATAAATCAAACGAAATTAATAACTGTTTTATGATGACAATACATTTAGATGTGATTTCAATACAATTGCTCATTCTCGAAAATTGATCTGACCAAGTTGGTGAGTACCAAATTGTTAAAATAGATGATTGGTGTGAATGACGGAAGTAAATATATGTTTCAAAGTAGAGGAAAAAAAATTATTTATGATTTTATTATTCAAAAGGGGGGGAAAAAAAACCCATTTGAGCTTGGCCCTTTCATAACTGAGATTCGTGATCTGTCATGTGTGTATACATTTTTAGATAGTTTGTTTTTTTAATTTTAATGTGTCAAAATATGTTTGTGTTCTATGTTATACAATAAAGAAATAACATTTTTAGTCTTGAGAAAGATCTTAACCAAGATCGAAACGTCGACTTCCTGGAATTGATCGTTTTATTTGCCCAGTCCTGAAGCCAATAATCAACCACCTACTGGTATATTAATAGGACAATAGAAGTCAAATATAGTTCTTAATTCAAGAGTATTTTTGACCTTATAGATGTCGCAGTTTCCTAGAATGTGGTGAAATATTGGCTGTATTTCTGGGCAAACTAATTTATCCGTTGAGGTTGCCCTATACTAGACCACTTTATTATTTACCCAATCAGTTGGATCTTATTGCTTAGCTATCACACTATGTTTTTCCAGGTTTTCAAGTGCTTTTACTAATTCTGTAACGATACCTTTGGGAATTCTACGTGCAACATATATACACTTTTGTCATTTAAGACTAATCTATGAGCCATTCCTGTAAATGTTCGAATACCCTCAAAAACAGATTTATATTTCGTAAACATTGCATCTAATTATCCAGAAATTTCTACTTTAATAGAGTAAATTATTTCAATCAAATTGCACATCATATGGTTTCTAGCCCTAAAATTGGCCTGGCTTGCTCTTCAACATATACACATTTCGAATTGTATACCTTATTCCTTATATTAAAATTGACCTGAATGCATCCCCTTACATGCAGATTGCTTTCACTATAAACAATTAAATCTGCTTTCTGATTCTTGTTAATTTGTAGCCCTGAGCCATTTTCCTTGCTTTGAATCAGATCCTGGAAAACTTTAGCTGGCATAATATCACACTGAGCTCCAGAATCAACCTTGAAACACACACTTTCATTATTAATTCTTACATTTTCGAATATTTCTTTCATTCTGCTTATTTCAGAAATACTTTGCAACGATATAGCACGTCTATGGATAAATCAAGTGGACGATCCGCCTCTGTTTTGATAGTGGCGTGAATTATAACGCGTCGAACACTACCGGGAGCCTGCGCGTAAAACCAGAGCGTTGGCATCTTCATGTTTCATGGAAATGCTGAGGTTCTTCTTGTGTTCCAGAAGATTTCAATATAACAGCATTTGTATCGTTAGATTTACGAGTTGAATTATCGGCGAGAATTGTGCTGAAATTCTCGTACCTCGGCTTGGATAGAAATTGTACCTTGGCTTGGATAGAATTGTACCTTGGCTTGGATGGTAATTATACCTTGGCTTGGACAGAAGTTATACTTTGGCTGATATTGAAATTGTACCTTGACTTGATACAAGTTATACCTTAGCTGGAATTGAATTTGTACCGAGGAATCATCCAGATATACCAACTACACTTGAAATTGTGGGAATCAACGTAGTACTTCCTTTGGATGGGAAAATAACCAGAAGACACTTTACTTCGAATTGGAAGGCCATCTAGAAGGGGTTTCTTTGAAATTGGAACATCAAGATCAGGATCATAGTATAGAACTCCGAGGAGGCCACGACGTTGTTTTCTATTAAGTTAAGTAGTATAGGACTGTGTAGAGTGAAAAAGGGTCGACCTATTGTAATTTTTCAATTTTAATATATATATTGTGAAAACCTGGAAGGGAGTTTTGTTGCCGAATTAAGCCAGTTTAGACTCTCACCCTTAGAAAATTAAAAGTAGATTCTCATGCTCGACAATCGTCTATAAGTGGACGATTGGCACGTTACAACTTCGTTCAGTTATATACTTTTGGTTTCTACTACATTAACAGTTTCGAGAAATAAATTATCGGTAGAATCAGAATCCGTAAATTCTTCTTTTATATCATTGGTTCTCACTTTTTTAAATTTGTTTTTATTATTATTAAACCTCTTTTTGAAGCAACAAATCTCAAAATTATTCAATTCCTTACAATACTTCATTTTTCACTATATGCTGGGCATTTACCGTTTGCATGATTCAGATTGCATTTTTTACAAATAAAATGGGCATTATTGTTTTCATTATCATTTGAATTACTTACCTCATTTCCACTGAAGGTCTCTCGATGCTTTCGCGGATGCTCCTGGATAGTTTCTATAGAGTTTTTCGTCTCTTTCCCCATTTTCGTAATCTGCTTGCGGCTTGTGCCATGAATTTGGAATATTTCTTCAGCTTTTACCAAAGTCAAATCGTCAGTTTGTAGTAGTTTTTCTCGGAGATGATTGTCACAAATACCCATTATCAGCTTGTCTCTCACCATATCTATAGTTCATAGTGAATTCAGATGGTACGATCTCCGAGAAAATCATGTTAGTAAAACGAGTTGAGAAATTCAATTATACCCGGTAGGAAACCAGACTGCCAACACTCCTTCATAACAATGATTGGTAGCGTCATCTCGATCGCGACCAAGAACAGGGGGACTACTGAAAGTCACAGAAAATAATTTGTTATAGTCAGACGTGAATTTCAGAAAATAAAACAGTCTTGACTGTTTGCTTATACCATTATATTTAGTCCACCTACCAGAGTAACCTCAATGGATAAATTAGTTTACCCAAAAATACAGCCAATGTAGATGTCACCACATTCTAGAGTGATATGAAGTCTATAAGATCAAAAATGTTCTGAAAACAAGTACTATCTCAGTACCGTCATTCGGAATTTGAAGATATATACTAGATTCCTCTCAAATTTCATACTATTTCTTCTGAATGTTGTGGCGGTCATACGAACTGCATTTTAACGGGTTTGAAAGTAGGGGAGAGCGGGGCTGAAAGTGCCGATTTTGACAAAACCTTTTATGATTCGGATAAAACAACTACTATGCCTGAAAGCAAAGAATCATTCTAAGCCAAATTTAGTCCTAAATGCCAATTTACCTACAGATTTTGCACGTTTTCAATAGTTTTTAAGAAAAAGTGATTTATTTACACAGCGGCAGAAAGGCACTACCAACCTCACTTTGGGGCAAGTTGTGCCGTAGTTGAGGTCGGTTGTGCCGTTGATAATTGTATGTGTTTTACATTAATAAAAATTAATTTAGGTTAAAAAAAGACATCAATTTTACAATGATATATTTATTCACTATAAATTAACAGTTTTTAAAATTCAGTTGCTTATAATTTTGAGTATTATCATAAAAAAAACAAATTATGTTTAATTATGTAATTATTTCAAACATAGAAGCATATTTTTAATCAAAAGTTTGTACTTATTCATGAAATTGAGATCAATTAACAAAAATATCAGTCTCTAGGGAATATATTTAAAAAAGAATAAAGATTTATCTTAAGTTATAAAGTAACAGAGTATTTTCCAGAGTTCTTATCTTATTGATCAGTCTCTTGAGTCTTTTTAAGAAATTAAAAAAATATATCACAACTATTTATTTTCCAGATGTCTGATAAGAATAGCAATTAGGGAATACAAATGCTATAGGCTTTCTATATCTTCAATACATTGCAAATGGGCCCAATTCCTACATTCTCTGCATTCAAACCCTTTTCCCCTATGGGAATCTCAACATATGATACAGTACCATTCTTGCTCGTCATCAGAACTGTCGTCATCTTGCAAAACTCTTCTCCTAGTGGGGTTCTTGGTCGGTTTATTTATTTGTTGCGCTTTTGCCTTCCCTTTTTCCTTAACCTTCTTTGTAGTTTCACTTTCATTCGTCTTTTTTTTTATAAGTCTGTTCTTCGGCAAAAGCATTTGTCTTTGCGTGTCAGTAAGAACAGCTGTTTTTCTTTTACGTCCTTTATTATGTCCAATTAATCAGGGAAGTGATAAATTTCTTATTCACGTGCAACAGATGACTGCATCACCAGCCCTTTGAAAAAGTTGAGATGTAGTTCCTCCTTCAGTTTTTCGCTTGTATGTCCCCATTCTGTCTTAGACAATAAATGAAGTATTAAGTATCATGTCAAAAAGTATTTTCTTTCTTTCATAAGTACTCGCGTAATCATAAACAATATTGAAACAATAAAGGTTACTTAGGGGTTGGTTGTGCTGCGGTACAACCAGCCCCACATGAACGGCACATTTTACCCCGTTTATTATAGTGTGATATTTTGTCTCATATATAAAAATAACTCTGCTCAAAGCATTAAAATTACACTGCATAACAAACTAGGATAAATAACAAACATTTTACTAAAAATGTCATATCAAAAGCACAAAAAATGCTAGCTAAGGACCAAAAAGTATCGGAAAGAAAATATTTACTTACTTGTCGTTGGAGGTATCTCAAATGCACTACCATTCGGTACTCGTCGCTGACGCAACTAAAAGGGCAGCCGTCTGTGGCCAACTATTAGGCATTACGCGACACAAATGACAAAATCCGATCGTATATCTATCTCTTTCTGTTTCCGAGATATTCGCATCGGCACAACTTACCCCCGGCACTTTCAGCCCCGCTCTCCCCTACTTAGAGGAGATAAAGCCTGTGTTCCAAACTGATGTGGAACTTCTATGATTTCAAATAGTTTTTCAATAATGAGAATATATGATACTTTTTAATTATCGGCAATGGGCAAAATAAACAATACAGGATTCTTAGAATATCTGCTATTGTACAATTGAGACATATTATAAGACGGTCGAAATACCATTTTGATTGAACTGACTGGAAACAGAAATGTACAACGGCAGATTCAAATTCAGAAAATTGTTCATAGTAGATATGTATGCAGATAAATACACAATTTAATTGAATTATTAACCCATTCCAGTTTCAACGAGATCATTTCTCGTTCACAGTTTCGCCTTTAAAACATACTTCAAAATAATAATCGTAGATAGGTTTTGTTTCAGCTTATCCTTGTGTAAAATTCACCAAAATATTTTCCAAAATTCACACCTGACCATAAATAATTATTTTCTGTTACTTTCCGTAGTTCCCCTGTTCTCAGTCGTGATCGAGATGACGCTACCAATCATTGCTATAAAGGGATGTTGGCGGTGTGGCCCTTTTTTAACAGGATTTTATAAGCTTTACCTGTATGCTTGCTTGTTTGTTTGTAAGCGACTTCTTTGAACGCCATTTCAAACCATTTTAGACGATCAGATTTTATTTAGACTTTTAAGCAGACTATTCCGGAGCCGATGACGTTATAACCATTTGATAAGAGTATCCCATTATACTGACTAGGATAGCCAGAATTAATAAATTTCATTAGGGATTCCATATACCCAGTACCTTCGCCATTTTGCAATGCATGTATACGAAATTGTCCTCTCACGAATTATTTGTAATTTTATTAATACGCTTTTATAAGCTTCTCCTGTATGTTTGCTTGCTTGCTTGCATGTATGTTTGTTTGCAACCGATTTCTTTGAACGCGATTTTGACCCACTTTACACGATCAGATTTCATTCGAATCATTACAATCATAAGAATATCTCATTATCCTGACTCAGATCGCCAGGATTAATGAATTTCTTTAGGGATCTTCTGCATGAGAATGAAATAAAGCGCGCGATCTGCATGTGTTCTTGATCAGTTAGTCGAAAATAAATGATGCAGGGAAGTCGATCATAATTCTCGAACTATGGAACATTTAGAACGAGATTTACAACTAATATGCAGGTAGATATTCCTTAGTAACACTATTTAAGATTTCCTACATAAGTATTCTGGTTTGAGATCTCGCTGGACTAATTACATCAGATTTGTTTCATAAATGAAACTGGCTACCCATTTCATTTAGTCAATTTTTCAGAATGACTTCTGATAGTTTTGAAACACTTGTAGCCAAAATTGGACCGTCATATAAAGATAAGATCAGGGGGTGGGATCTCCTTTGAAAAATCCTGACCATGTAAAGGTTCCAATACCTCCCGATAGACACCGCTGCTTCGTGTTTACTCGACAACTTTCGGTGTAGTAACGAAGGTCATATCAAATCATTCAAATCAAGTCGTCAACATGTCAAACAACGAACAAACAACAAGACCATATTGAATTTGAGCAGTTATACTTTTTGTACGAAGATAAGTTAAACTGAGTTCAACTCTCACGTGTTACACGTGCTTAACAAAATCCTGAAAATACAAAAATAATATGACGAGCATGTATAGGCTTCCAAGGGATGATATGGTAAGTCTGTTTTTCAAGGAATTTCAATACTCTATTGATATTTTCACTTAGTTTCATATTTTCAAGAAGAATATATAACATCATTTTAGCTTGAATGAAAGGCTTCAGAAAATTGGAAGATAGGATCTGTTGGGTAAACCGAAGCTTTCCATATAATGTGAATTACCGGATCTGTTCAAGACTTTTGAGCCTTCCCAATTTGCAGATAATATGAGGAATCCACCAGTTCTGAAAACCAGTATAATTCCCAGACTACTCTTACCAACAAATGTTGGCATACAAGGTATGGCATGAAATTTAACATTGTTTATATCTTGAAACCCCAATCTAAATTTTAATAGTTGAAAGTGCAGGCACTCAAAAACACTAACTATTTGAACTTTTGAGTAGAACAAACATTGATAACTCATTATATATTCATTTCCTAGATCTACATGGAAATATTCCTAGGAGAATTAGAATGGATGTTCAAATGTTGTTCTATTCACTTATCTAGAATGAAAAAACCATGTTTTCACTAACACATTTCAATCATATTTCTGGATATATTGTTTAATCGATACAAATGATATTAACTCTTTAAATAATCTCCTATCTGAATTGAATAAGTTTTATGATAATTTTAAACCTGAATTCTTGAAATTCCTAGGCAAAAAGAGAAGGCAGAAGGTTTTGGTATTCTATGGAAGAAGGAGACAACTCCACTCATAGGCTAAGAAGATTGTTAAAATCGCCACAAACTGATAGGAAAGGTCACTAAAATGAATGAAAAGAATAAAGACCTGAAACTGATACTTGAAGATCTTCAGGATGCATGCCATTTCTCTCGAACCTATCAGACACTTGATAAACACACCAAGCCTTAATTTTTTCCTGTTTCAACTAAGGTGTCAAAACTTGAAACCCAAAGGAAGGCACTTTACTTTAGATGAAAAAATTCTCTTTCTGACTTTATTCAAAAATAGCCCTAAGGCTTACAAACTCTTCAGCAAAATTTTTGCGGTTCCATCCAGAAAAACTTTGTCAAAATTATTACATTCAGTTAATTTCAGTACAGGTATCAATTATAGTGTAATGGACTCAAATAAACACAAGCTTGAAGGAATGGATGAGAAGCAAAAATTTTGTTCCATCTTCTTTGATGAGATATCAATCGAACCTTCTCAGCAATATAATATTGTACACTGATGTGAAATCCATTTTTCTTACATTTCACGGTTACTTTTGTCCTAAATCAATAACAATTGTTGAAAATATTGTGATTCAATTGCTCCTCTATATGTATAGATTAGAGATAATTTTCATGTAGAAAATTTTTTCCACCTTATGTTGTACATGTATGTAATGAAATCCATTTTTGCGCGTATGTTCTGATGGGGAACATCGCGTTATCATTTTGCCCAAATGTCTGTAACTTTCGAATTTTTTTACGAAAAGGGTAACAAACGATTTGGTTCGACTCCCCAATGAAGAATTCGAGGTCAAATTTGATTATGTCCGGCTGTCGGGCCGTCCGGCCGTGTACTTTTGTGAAATTATGTGAGAATCGTATCGCTAGAAAATTATTAATTAATTATTCAAAAATATTTTTGTTGTCACGATAACCTGAGAACGGAAAGAGATAGCGGCTTGAAAATTTCAGGTTAGGTTGTGCATCTGAATGCGACATTTGAGTTTGTTTATGAGTATAATCGGCCAAAACGGTTTTAGAGTTATAGCAATCTGAAATTTGTTTATTTTTTGTTCCTCATTAACTCGAAAAATACTAAACCGATTAAATTCATTCCAAATTTTCATTGAAATGGCTTGAGTAACAAAAAATGTATGATGATCATGAAGGTCCCTCAGATGTTCGAGATGAAGAGGAAACCGGATCCGTAAATAAGTTCAACTAGAAGTACAAATGGAGATCCATACCAAGAGAAATGTCCATTGCTAGTCCTATTCCCGGATATTCGCAAGAAATCTGTCGACATGCATGCCATTGTTGAGGGAAATTTACCGCCAGAGGATATCACAAGAAAATTAATTGGAAAGAAAGCCGACTTCACGCACCTAAAAAAATCCAGTCAGCGACAGGATTACAACTATGAAGATTATTTACCAACAATTTTAGAAGAAGAATTGTATATATTCAGTGAACATAAACATCGGGGGAACTTGTGAATATGAAGTCAAATGTTACAAAACAGTTTAATTACAATAGATCATCCAAAGGTCAATAAAATGTACACAGAAGTTTAATCTCTCAATTATAACATAAACGCGAAAATTCTTGCAAAATGTCGTGAGGATAGTATTTGCAGAAAATGTTTAAAAAATCATTGAAAATGGAAAAAAAATTCTATATATCAGTAACTATTCGTCTGAAATTGCTGAAATTTTGCGAGAGCCTTTAGAACCTAATTCTACTGCCAAGTTTCAAGTTTTAACATGATCGGTTAAATATTGTTGGAGATTGGAGCAGCCTTGTGTGAGTTCAGTAGATGGGTGACCGTTGCCTCGCTAACTTTCGAACGAAAGGAGATAGGGACTTGCAATTTTCAGGGTAGCTTGCGTATCCGAATGAGATAGTTGAGTTCGTTTTTGGGCATAATCGGTCTAACGGTTTCCGAGTTATACCCACCTGGAATATTATTTATAATTTATATTATAACTCATAAAATAAATATTCGATTAAATTGAAGCTTGGTAATTAGTAGTAGAAAATCAACACAAAGACGTGTTTGAAATTTTGTAAGAACCGTACCCCCAGAAAATTTGAAAAAAATGACGAAAAAATTGCTTCAAGCACTGACGTGAAGTCAGAAGCTTTTGCGCTTATGTTCTATTGTCCATTCTTCTGTATTGGACACCCTTAATCGAATTTACCATGGTAAATTATGTTGTCCATTCTCCTGTATTGGACATTCTTAATTCGAATTTACCATGGTAAATTCGAATGAAGTGTCCAATACAGGAAAATGGACAACATAATTTACCATGGTAAATTCGATTACGGGTGTCCAATAATTCGAATTAAGAATGTCCAATACAGGAGAATGGACAACATAATTTACCATGGTAAATTCGATTAAGGGTGTCCAATACAGAAGAATGGACAATAGAACATACGCGCAAAAGCTTCTGACTTCACGTCAGTGCTTGTTTTCATACAAATTTCACATTTGATTTTGTCCTAAATGAATATTTGAAATCCTTTTTGATCATTCCATGTTGGTTCTTTATATGTGAAGGTATAGATTACAGATTATGTTGATGAAAAACATTTGATAATTTTCATGTAGAAAATAGTTTTCCACATCACGTTGTACATTGTGAAATCAATTCTTCGTACGTTGCACCATAGATTTTTTCCTTCTAAAGGAAGAATATTCTTTAGAAATATTGTGATTCAAATACTATCCAATATTTATAGAGATAATTTTCAGGTAGAAATTGTTTTCCAGCTTATGTTATATATAATGGAATATATTTTTCTCATACATTTAACACATTTGTCTTTAACCTAAAAGAATGTTTGAAATCCTTTGATCATTTCATTGTTGCTTTATATTTGAAGGAATAGATTACAGATAATGTTGATGAAATACGTTTTTTCACATGCTATATAGTAATTTTTTAATAATATATCAGTAGATTTTAGTTTTCATTCCAAATGTAATTTTTGTTTGTGATATTAGTTTACATCGAATGTTAACTTCAAAGATATAATGAATCTGAATATAATTTTCTTTAATGTAATTTTTGTCTCATTTCGATAAAAGAAAATTGTTCCATTAAACATTGTCGAAGACCAAGTTGTCGAATTATTGACAACTTAGTATTCAGCAATGTCGAGGAAAAATTTTCTGACGGTATTATGAAATATGCCATATCTATATTGGTATAGGACAACCATTTGAATTACGTGCGCTAACGAGTTTCAAAAACCCCCCCTCCAGGCTGGTTATCTGCGGTCCCAAAAAGTACATAGAGATTCCCATCTATATATGTGTTGTCTATGGATAAGATGCAAAGGGATTTTAATTTCTTTCATGATGTAGTTCTATCATAATATTCCATTGATATCATTCCCAACTCTGAGAAACAAATACTTTCTGAGATATGATTTGTCAGAGATTGGACAAGAGCGCCAAATCTCCTGTCCACAGAGCTTTCCCACTTGTTTAAACTATTATTTATTGATGAGGTGGCCAGGCGAGGAATTATTGTGTCCAATTATTTCTAATTATTCAAATTAATTGTAACAAGTTGTTCTGTGCAGTTCACTTTTAAATTGCAAGCGTTACAACAGAGTTGAACGCAGATGCACTTAAGTTTTAACTATTAACATTCTACATTCTGCACTCTGAAATACTACACCTATAATATATTTCTCTGGCATTAATCTTCTTGATTTCCCGAAAACTGATGTCGGATGATATCAAGGCTTGAACAAACATCTTTCAAATCCTCATAGTATATTCAAATGGGACGATCTCCCGGAGAATCACGTTAGTAAAACGAGTTGAAAAATTCTATTATACCCGGATCACGGTAGGAAAATTCTAAGGCGCTGCTTGAATATAAAAACGGTCTTCCAATGGAACCTACAAAAATGGATGTAATAAAAACTACATCGAAAGGCTTGTCCCCGCACGGACTACATGCGATTTTCACCTAAAACACCCGACTATCCGGATATTACGCGAGACATAAGGCCCGCCCGCTCCACATTTCTGCAATATATTCTGGTTTTTTATTCCTCATATCGTATTATCCGGAACCTTATGCGACCGACAAGGCTGTCCTGATCCATATCTTTTCTCCTTCCTCCCTTATAAAAATGCTAAACGGAATACCGCCCTTCCCTACAAACACCCTCATTACAGATTGCTCGAGATATTTCAACATCCCCGTTAGGAGATGAAAAAATTATTGAATTTGTTTGAGTTGGATTTTGAACGTGTAGAGTCAATTTCTTCAAGAGGTATTCAATGTAGCTCATACCTCTCTTAATCAAGGAATGGACGTGAAGTCACTACTCTTTGGCGCGCGTGTTCACGTTTGCTAATTTGGATTGAATGATGAGTGTTTCAAGCTCAGTTGATAGAGCGAGCCGGAAATCTATCACTGTCTGGTCAACAGTCAACAGTGCTGTGTCTAAACTGGCATAAGGATAGAGTAACAAAGTTGACAAAGAACACAACTGACTCCCCATAGCCGCACAAGCTCCCAGGACCTTCTGAGGGATCTCCTTGGGGAAGCACGCGCTACAAAGCGGTCAATCTGCATTTGCGCGCGTGCTATAGACATGATTATGATTATACTGACTTTTCTAAGTCATCCCTAAGGAGATCCCTGAAAAGATCCTCGGAGCTTTTGCGACTAAGGAGAGTCAGTTGTGTTCTTTGTCAACTTTTTTACTTAATCCTTACGCTAGCTGAGACACAGCACTGTTAATTTTTGACCCGACATTGAATGGTGTCCACTACCCTCGGGATATATTTCCAGCTCGCTCTATCCACTGAGCTTTAAATACTCATCATTCAATTCAAATTAGCAAACGCGAACACGCGCGCTAAACGGTACTGACTTCTCGTCTGTGCTTTTTATATTTTTTCAAGTTTGTTTGAGAAATCTGGCTATCAATCCAGTCTGAGTATTAGTTTTACCGTAGGTCAACATAAAAAAAAATCGGTTATGGGATCCCCGTTGGGAACGCAATTGCACATATAAATCCCAATCCTCTCAGACGAAAAGTCCAGCAGTTAAATCACTTTTCGTCTACTCATGCGTAAAACGAAAAATGCCCGAAAGTGGTCTCACGAGTTTCAATATGGGCCACAGGGGCACGATACTCCAACTCAGACACAACGTTATTTTCCCCAAACTGACTTGTAGGTGTACAGAATTGCTATTAAAACCTCATAATATCGGCTCAGCAACAGACCCATGACCAATAATCCTAAACCACTGCCAACATAACCCATACAACCCAAAAACATTCACTTCCCCTCTGCAGATGCGCAATCCACTCGTAGCTGAAAGTCATCTCAGAATCACGCACCTAACACAAAACTTCGGTTGTCCTACATTAGTGGTTTAGGAGATATCGCAGCTTGAATCCACGCATGCGCGGACCCTCACCTGGGGATTCTATGGAGGCACAGCATCCTCCACCACAAAACCCCAATCCTCTTAGACGAAACCTCCTGCAGTTATGGCACTGCCCATCTGCGCATGCGTGTAAGAAAAAAAAAGCCCGGAAGGGGCAGCATGAACTTCAAAGGAATTGGTTATTGCACTGACGTGAGGTCAGAAGCTTTTGCGCACTTCTATTGGACACTCCACTACGAATTTAGCATCGTTTTAACTGTTTCCTTAGCTTTTGCAATATATGAATACAGTTCATACCATTTTAGTGTCAGACATCAGTGACGTATATGATCACAGAATTTTAGTTCTATTAGAATGGAAATATTCATGCAATTTGGCGAAAATTAGTGGGTTCTCATTCTACAGGTAATCACACAGTTTTAATTGGATCAGATTTGTACATTTTGAGTTATAGATGAAATAACAACAACGTTTTTGATGAGCATATGTATCTCCAAAACAGTTTGGCTTATTACGCCAAAATTAAATGTCGTTTGTCGTTCTTGATTGAAGTGGAATAAATCCAAAATGCAAACACCAATGAGGGCACTTCTAGGATGTTTAATCTTATGCATTCGAAATCTGGAGTGTGTCCCACTAATCTGCGTTGAGTCACCCTTGTTTTCTATAAAAACTTTTCAGCATAGATGGAAAATTAACGCAGTTTACTTGTTTCAATAGCCACTTGAGAAAATTAATACCATCTAAATAACCGATACATTTCTTGACACTTCAGTTGCTGAGTGCATTTAAGCACTCTTTCTGAAATCTTTACAGGAAGTGACCCATAAATCGCTCTAAAATGGTTTACCTTCAACAAGAAATTCCACATGGTTACTAAAGCCCAGTATATCTATGGGCAAATGCTAAAGTTTTACAAGCTCCTCTGTTGAGAAAAACTATATTAACGTTTCTTAAAATGTAAAGTCATAATACGTTACAAGATCAATTCTGCAACTGATATTCTCCAAAAAAGTGAGTACGTATTTAATTTGATTCAACAAAAATTTGCTGCCTTGGGTGAGTATCTGGTTTGGTCACCGTTCTAACTATGAATTTGAACAAGAGTGCCCAGGCAGACTGACTTCACGTCAGTGTTTTCCCAGTTTTTTTCAATGGATGTCATTATAAGGGTTGTTTGTATACTCTCGTACATTGTACTTCTCATAAAATTTTTACAAGTTTGAATGTCGAGAAACAAAGTTCAGTTGTCCCGCTTGTTATAGGCTCGTACATGCGAAGTGTCAATACACTATGAAAGGCAAAGAGCTTCACGAACACTGAATACATATGCACGCGGGCCTTCTTGAGAGCCGGCGGTAAAGGCTGCATCAATTAAAGTTGAGCAGTTGGGTATTGCATTATTATCATGTTATCCGTTTCAGTTTCCGCCATGCTTTTTAAAATGAATAGGTATTATCAGAAACCAATATGTTAACTGTTCAAAATTGAATATGATAATAGCAGTTTTTTAAATTTGGGGGTGTGGGTACACATGCGCACTTTATCATTAAATTGTTAAAGGGGCTATTGGTACCCCTGGCTACCTATAGTATCTAGCCAGGGTTTTGGGTAACGGCGTTTACAATTCAATTCCAAGACCAATATCGAAATTACATCGAATACATCGACCTAGGATGGGTATTCCAGCCGCGGAACCCGGCAAAAAAGGAAGAAACCAAATAAAGAAAATCACTTTAACAAATAACATCGTCTGAAGAAACTTCCATTTTCATCCAGAAAAAAACTCACCAGTTACTTGCGCCAAGAAATATCCACTTCGTATTCCCAACGTGTATCCAACTAATCCGATCCCAACAAAATCGACGATCCATCAAATCACTCATTAGTTTTCAGCCTGAGTTGGATTAAATTGTTGCAGATTCGTCGATTAGACGAAATACTATATTTCAATTTATACCCTTAATATGAAATCTGGTCCAGCTGAACAGAAATCTAAGACGTAAATACTCTGACAAATAAACAAGATGCAAGCATCATCTCAGAGAAACAACGATCGCTTTATCGACTCTCGATCGATACGAGATACGGAGCTGGAGCTTCTCTTCCATAGATGGCGCTACCAGTATTGAAATTCTCTATACTTTATTAAAAAATGGGTTCAAGCCCTGTAGACAGGAGCTTTCTGGCGCTCTAGTTCAAACAGACAAACTATATCTCCGAAAGTATTGGTTTCTCAGAGTTGGGAATTATATCAATGGATTCATATGATATAACCACATCATAAAGGAAATTCAATTCAAATAATAGTTTATTTATCAAGATTAAATGAGCAATCATGAGAATGAGAACTGCACCATGGAAGAAATCAAATTAAATCTGGCCAATTTTGCCCAATAACGAACTTAACCGAGATATTCATCTCCCTAATCTACTCTGAAAATTTCTACTACCTACCTCATTCCGTTCGAGAGTTATATCTATGTCTATGGATGAAAAGCAGTCTCACTACTCTCAAATCTCTTACTAACTTCATGTTCCGTTCCGAAATGTAAGACTTTTCTGAGAAAAACTAATTTCGGAAGAAACAACTGAGATTTTTCTCACTTCGCTCACAATTCTTCGATTGATTAGATAATGTAATATCACAGGAACATAAGTTGACATTAGGACAATTCATACATAGAATTATATCATTCTGTGACAACGTTGAAATACGATTTATTATTGAAATTTTGAAAAATCATATCTCCGAAAGTATTTTATTTATTTATTTATTTATTAGTTGCACCTAAAACATACAATTATAAGAATATACATGTAGAGTTATAAAGATTGCATGCTCAGCTTTTTGTTTTGTACCTAAGTGTAGAACACTTGTATGCACAAAAATCTGTTTCCTGAAGTAATGGAGACTTAACCCAGGTATAAGTCGATACCAGATTTTGTGTGTTCGCTCATATATTAACCACAATAGCATTCCAACATCGGAATGGGAATAGTAGACTCAATCCAAATAAACAAACCTATATCGGCAAATAGACAAAAACATACTTAAGTGAGTTTCATAACAATGTTCCAAACCTATCGTAATTTATAGAAATATATTTTTTACATTTTTTGTAGAACAGTTTCAGAGTGCTTGACGATCTTACCTCATGAGGCAGTATATTAAAAACTTTTGGCGTAATATGTAACAAATCTTTGGGATGAGTCTTTTTGCGCGCGTGTTCCGCAAGGAACAGCGTGCTATCATTTCGTCACAATGTCTGTATTTTTCGAATTTTTTTTCGAAAATGTTCTCAACGACTTAGAGCGTTGAAATTTGCAGGGTAGTTTTGCAGCGTAAATATCTCGAACAAGTTCGTTAACGGGCGAAATCCACCGAGCGGTTTCGGAGTTAAGGCCGTTTTTAGACAAAACGTTTTTTATGAATATTTCCGGAACCGATCACTCGATCTTTCTGAAATTTGGCATCAAATTGTAGAATCATGACCTTTATATGCCTGCGAAGTTTTGTTATGACCGGAAGGCCCTAAAGTGGCAAAAAAAAATTTCAAAAATTTTAAAATTTTGTTTTCAGGATAACTCGAAAAATAATGATCTGATTAAATTGAAACTCAGTAGTTAGATGCAAAAGACCAATGCAAACACTTTTGCAAAATTTCGTGAAGATCACGTGACATGAAAAAAATCAAAAAATTACTACTATTTTGCGGAATACTTTGCTTAAAATGCCGAAACCTATTTTTTTGAGGTTCATGCTGCCTTTTCCGGGCATTTTTCGTTGTGCGCATGCGCAGATGAGAAGTCATTTAACTGCTGTAGTTTTCGTCAGAGAGGATTGGGGTTTTGGGGTGGCGGATGCTATTCTTCCATAGAATCCAGATCCCTGATGAGGGTCTGCGCATGCGTAGATTAAAGATGCGATATCTCCCGAACCACTAGTGTTGGAGAATCGGAGTTTTTTGTAAGGTGTGTTATTTTGAGAGGACTTTCAGCCGCGAGTTGATTGCGCATGCGCAGAAGAGAAGTGACTGTTTTTTAATTGGATGGGTTATGTTGGGAGTGCTGAGTCGATATTGTGAGGTTTTAAAAGAATATTCATAGCAATTCAGTTCAAGGACAAGTCAGTTTGGAGGGTGTAGCGTTGTTTCCGAGTTAAAGTGTTCGTACCGTGGCCCTGGGGCTAATTTTGAAATTGATGTTACCCCTTACAGGCATTTTTCGTTATGCGCATGAGCAGACCATCAGTGATTTAACTGGTGGTGTTTTCGTCAGAGAGGATTGGGGTTTTGGGGTGGCAGATGCTATTCCTCCATAGAATCCCCTGTTGAGGGTCTGCGCATCCGTGGATTAAATATGTGATATCTCCTGAACCACTAGTGTTGGAGAATCGGAATTTTTTGTAAGGTGTGTGATTTCGAGAGGACTTTTAGCCGCAAGTAGATTGCGCATGCGCAGAAGAGAAGTGACTGTTTTTGGGTTGTATGGGTTATGTTGGGAGTGCTGAGCCGATATTGTGAGGTTTCAAAAGAATATTCATGGCAATTCAGTGCAAGGACAAGTCAGTTTGGGGGATGTAGCGTTGTTTGCGAGTTAAATTGCCCGTACCGTGGCCCTGGGGCTAATTTCGAAATTGATGTATGGGTATTTTTCGTTATGCGCATGAGCAGACCACCAGTGATTCAACTGCTGGTGCTTTCGTCAGAGAGGATTGGGATTTTGGGGTGGCGGATGCTATTCCTCTATAGAATCCCCTGGTGAGGGTCTGCGCATGCGTGGATTCAAGAAGCGATATCTCCTGAACCACTAGTGTGGGAGAATTGGAGTTTGTTGTGAGGTGTGTAATTTTGGGAGGACTTGCAGCCAGGAGTATATTGCGCATGCGCAGACGAGAAGTGAATGGTTTTGGGTTGTTTGGGTTATGTTGGGAGTAATGAGCCGATATTGTGAGGTTTTAAAAGAATATTCAGGTCAATTCAGTGCACGGACACAAGTCAGTTTGGGGGAAATAGCGTTGTTTCTGAGTTGAAATGTCTGTATGGTAGCCCTGAGGCGAATTTATAAATAACTTTATTCGGTAGATCTATATTAAAATACGTTCGGATTTGGAGAAGAGGCAATTGCTTTCCTAACGGAGGCCCCACAACCGAGATTTTTTTTGATCTACGGTAAAGCTAACAGCCAACCTGTATTGATAGCTATATTTGTTAAAAGAACTGGAAAAAAAAAGCACTGACGTGAAGTCAGTACTCTTTGGCGCGCGTGTTCACGGTGGCTAATTTGAATTGAATGATGAGTACTTCAAGCTCAGTGGATAGAGCGAGCCGAAGATCTACCCAAAGGATAGTGGACACCATTGACTGTCGGTTCAAAAATTAACAGTGCTGTATCTAAGCTGCCATCAGGAAAGAGTAACAAAGTTGGAAAAGAACACAACTGACCCTCCTTAGTCGCACAAGCTCCTAGAAGATTTGGGAGGGTCAGTATAATCCTAATCATGTTTATAGCACGCGCGCAAAAGCAGAGTGACTTAACAATGAAAGAAAAAGTGTAAAAAGTCAATCTGCTTTGGCGCGCGTGCTATAAACATGAATAGGATTATACTGACCCTCCCAAATCTTCTAGGAGCTTGTGCGACTAAGGAGGGTCAGTTGTGTTCTTTTCCAACTTTGTTACTCTTTCCTGATGGCAGCTTAGATACAGCACTGTTAATTTTTGAACCGACAGTCAATGGTGTCCACTATCCTTTGGGTAGATCTTCGGCTCGCTCTATCCACTGAGCTTGAAGTACTCATCATTCAATTCAAATTAGCCACCGTGAACACGCGCGCCAAAGAGTACTGACTTCACGTCAGTGCTTTTTTTTTTAATATTGGTATCACTACTTGTACATTATGCTTTGCCCTTGTGTTATAAGAATGAGACATTTGCTGGAGATAATGACTATTTTTATAGTAGAATGTTGAAATGGTTAGGAAATAAAGACATCTGACATTTAAAATGTTCTCATCATACAATAAACTGGTTGAAAAGTACTTATTTCTATTCAACATAACTTTCACTATGTAAATGTATTAGCTTGTTAGAGTTAAAAGTGATATGAATGGATTCTTATGATAAAACTGCTTATTAAAAAAAATTTAATTTGGAATTTGATTTGTAAAAAAAAAAATTTTTCTTTTACTCCGAAACCATCTGTCCGATTTTGCCCAATAACGAACTTAGCCGAGATATTTATCCCCCAAACCTACTCTGAAAATTTCAACTCTCTAGCTCATTCCGTTCGAGAGTTATTGTGCCTACGGCCGGCCGGACAGAATGAATTTCGACCACGGATTCTTGATCAGTAAGTCGAACCAAATCGTTTAAGACCATTTTCATCGAAAAATTCGAAAATTACAGACATTTGGACAAATTGATAAGCACTCAGTTCCGAGGAAATAGAGCGCCAAATATGGGAATGAGATAACTTATTGAGTAACCGCCACTGGTCTATGGTATAACTCCCATATCATGTCCAACCAGACTACCCTGATCTATATCTCCCCTCCTTCCCCACTCATAATAAAAATGCTAAACGAAATACGTTTCTTCCCTACAAACGACCTCATTACAGGTTGCTCGAGATATTTCAGTAGCCGTGTCGCGAAGCGCTCCTAATAAAGATATGGAAAGAATAAATTACGTCCGAGCTTTATTGCCCGCGGGACGTTGGTTGGAATCTTTAGATTTCCGACGAATCTCAATCAAAAAGGTATCTATTCTTGATTGGATGTGGGAGGGAACCTGGATCGAGACGTGTTTCGATTTTCTTGCCTTCTATATCGCGGTTTATGGAACTGAACGGAAATCGAATCGAAAATTTCTTCCGATCAACCAGCAGCTACGATTTACTGTGTCAGAGAAATGAATGATTTTTGCGCGCATGTGCTGGGGAACAGCATGCTATCATTTTGTCCAAATGTCAGATATTTTCGATTTTTTGCCGATAAGGTTCGACTCATTGATGAAGAATTCGAGGTCAAATTCGATTCTGTCGATGATAACTTCTGAACGGAAAGAGATAGCGACTTGAAATTTCCAGGTTAGTATGAGCATTCGAATACGATGATTAAGTTCGTTAAAGGACATCCTCGACCAAGCGGTTTCGTTGAAATTTGTTCAGTTTTCGAACAATAGAGATTCGATCGAATTGAAACTTGGTAACTAGTTGTAGAATGTCGACATAAAGACTTATGCGAAACTTCGTTAGGATCGTATCATTAGAAAATGTTTAAAATATTATTGAAAAATATTATGTCCTGGAGCTATGAATTCCAAATTCGACAGCCAAGTTTCGAATTTGAGCACGATCATTTCTACCAATGTGAACTTGGTTTTAGAATGTGGACTCGCAAATTTTTGCGAAATTTCGTTAGGACACTAGAATACATTTTTTTTCTTCAAAAATTTTATATTGCGGAAACTATCCGTCAGAATCCACTGAAATTTCGCACGTACCTTCGAGAGGCAATTTTACAATCGAGCGCGAATTTCAGCTGGATCGATAATATTCTGAAATTTCACTCGAATTCCAGAATTTAGCTATATCAACAGAAAATAATTCTGAAGATTTTCGTTAGTGTCTGAAGACTCAAAAACGTTATGAAATAGTTGTTTTATCGTTGATGTTGTTTCTTTATTGCTTGTTAGGCAACATTGTTCGATTTCATGCTTCTGACAAATATTGTCAGTATTTCTTACGCAGAAGCAATTCACAAAATGATACATTTTTATTTAATAGATATTTTTCAGAGTTTTGGAGAGAAAACCCATAAAGAAACTATTCAATATGTCGGAAAGATTTCTGAGAAACAGAATTTTTTGAAATATATTTTTTTCATGTGATCCTCACAGAATTTTGTATAAGTCATCGCGTCGGTATTTTTCAACTAACTACCGTGCTTTGATTCAATCAGATCAGCAGTTTTCGAGTTATTGGGAAAACAAAATTTCATATGGCTATAACTCTGAAACCACTCGGTGGATTTTGCCGGTTAATGACCTTTAGCCGGCGCATTTGGCGTCCAAACCTAGAAACCAACGCAGATTGACCCCAATCTGCGTGCTATAAACATGATTATGATTATACATACCCTTCCAAGTCTTCCCCTTGGAGATCCCTCAGAAGCTCCTAGGAGCTTGTGTGACTAAGGAGAGTCAGTTGTGTTCTTTCTCAACTTTGTTACTCTATCCTTATGCCAGCTTAGATACAGCACTGTTAATTTATGACCTGACAGTGAATGGTGTCCACTACCCTCTGGGTATCTGGGCATCATTCAATTAAAATTAGCCAACATGAACACGCTCGCCAAAGAGTACTGACTTCACGTCAGTGCTTTTTTATATTTTTCAAGGTCCTTTAACAATTCTGGCAATCGATACAGTCTGGCTATTCGTTTTAACGTAGATCGAAATGAAGAAAAAATGTGGTTAAACTCTGATTCTTCTAGACCATTGGTTCATGAGATATCGCTGCGTCAATCCACGCATGCGCGGACGCTCCCAAGGGGATTCTATGGAGGAATAGCATCCTGCATCTCCAAACCCCGATTCTCTCAGACGAAAACTCCAGCAGTTAAATCACTTCTCCTCTGGTCCTGCGCATAACTTAAATGCCCGTAAGGTGTAACATGAATTTCAAAATTAGCCACAGGGCCACGGTAAGGACACCTCAACTCGGAAACAACGCTACTTTCCCGAAACTGACTTGTCATTGCACAGAATTTCCATGAATATTCTTTTAAAACCTCACAATACCGGCTCAGCATCAGACCCATGACCGATATCCTCAACCACTCCCAACATAACATATACAACCCAGAAACAGTACCTTTTCCTCTGCGCATGCGCAATCTGCCCGTGGCAGAAAGTCCTCTCAAAATCACGCACCTCACAAAAAATTTCGATTCTCCAACACTAGTGGTTCAGGAGATATCGCATCTTGAATCTACACATGCGCGGACCCTCACCAGGGGATTCTATGGAGGAATAGCATCCTCCACCCCAAAACCCCAATCCTCTCAGATGAATACCAGCAGTTAAATCAATTCAGATCTGCGCATGCGCATAACGATGAATGCTACGAAGGAGCAGTATGAACTTAAAAAAATAGTTTTCGGAATTTCAAGCAAAATATTCCTCAAAATAGTAGTAATTTTTTAAATTTTTTCATGTCATGTGATCCTCACGAAACTTTGCAAAAGTGTTTGCTTTGGTCTTTTGCATCTCACTACTGAGTCTTAATTCAATCAGATCAGTATTTTTCGATTTATGGGGGAAACAAAATTTTTAATTTTTTTTTGCCACCTTAGGGCACTCTGATCAATACAAAACTTTTTACGCACATAAAGGACATGATTCTATAATGTGATGCTGGATTTCAGATTGATCGACTTATCGGTTCCGAAAACATTCATAAAAAATGGTTTAAGTAAAAAGGGCCATAACTCCGAAACCGTTTGGTGGATTTTGCCCATTAAAGAACTCATCCGAGATATCTACGCTTCAAACCTACCCTGCAAAATTCAATCCTCCAACTGCTTCCGTTCGGGAGTTATCGGGGTAACGGCCGGCCGGACTGAATTGAATTTGTCCTTGGAACTATTGCTCAATGAGTCGAACCCAATCGTTTGAGACCATTTGCGAAAAAAAAATCGAAACATTCAGACATTGTGGCACGCTGTTCCTTCCTTGCGGAACACGCGCGCAAAAAGACTTCTCTCAAGAAAACAGCATGTGTGTGTCGGCCTGGTCAATTGAGTTTTCAATATGTGTCGAGATCATCGGGAATACGCAATACTTCTACATAATTTAAATACAGGGATGTAACAACATATGGTTTCACCTCGATGAGTACGTTTCATCAAGCTTCTTACCGTATTTGGTGCAACTCCTGAATGTAATCATTATTTTCTCAAATCAACAAAGCCCCTGTTGACACCCCAGGCTCTCATATCCCCACTTAGAGAACTGATTCAAACTCCTCATGCGTCTTCTAACCGTCATCGATATTCCCCCCCCCCCCCCCCCCCCTTGAATTTTATATTCTAAAGATCACAGGCTGGATGCCAAATTATTTATGCAATGAAGGAAGTCATCCTGGAATCCAAGACGTTCACAATCCAACCTTCCCTGATTACTCAAACAAAACGGGAGCGAGATTGAAGGCCGGAAGCATAGGGGCCCCTCAGGCGGCTACAGGCCTCGGAGGTTCGGCGTTTTTAAATTAGCGTCTGGAATAATGCGAAAAACACACCAAGATTGTAGGAGAGGAAAATATGCCGGGATTGAACATGAAAGTGTTCGTTCACGAGGAATTGGATGATGAAAGGCGTTTGAGTTTGGGCGGTTAGCTTGGCTAAGACGACGGCGCGTTTAAAAGCCCTGAGCTCGGGACAGAAGATATCGGACTTTCTACGTTCTGATTGATGGCCAGCTTCGATGGTCGATCAAAAGTATTCGTTACGGGAATTTATGATCAAAATATCAGTAAGTCCTGGAATATTATTATCCAAAATTCGCTATACTTTCAACAAATGTGAAGTTAGCCTCATCCACATATACACTGAAAGACCAAAGAATGTGTAAAATAAAGTATTAACCGTTAACTGGCGTGGCCAGAAATTTTAACGCTCTGTGCGTGGCGGAGTCTCTCGGACTCCGGAGTTTTGGAAATAATTATTTCTGTTCTAAATGGCGAATTGGTTCCAGTTTCGCTGATAAAATAATAAAGGACATACAATGGAATATGATTTGATACATAAATTAACATATTATCATCTTATAAATAACTCAGTGAACATGATAAACAAGAAAAAACTCAAAAAGAACTCTATGGAAATTGATATTAGGATTTTTCTCTTGATTCATTGGACAAGAGTGAAATGGAAGTTTTTCTTCATGTAGGATATGTTACGTAGATGCCGTTGTATAGAAAAACTGAGAATTTGAGGTCCTATTCATAAAGAGCAAAATACTGACAATGGTCCAAATCTCCTTGAAAAAAAAATCGGAAATTACCACTCATTTAGCGTTTCAATGCACTGAATACAATTTTTGCGCTTATGTTCTGGGAAACATCGCGTTATCATTTTGCCCAAATGTGAAATTTAATTCTGTGGTGCCGTCCGGCCGTCCGGCCGTTGCCACGATAACTTGAGAACGGAAAGAGCTAGCGACTTGAACTTTTCAGGGTAGATGGCGCATCCCAATACGACGGTCAGGTTCGTTAATGGGTATAATCGGCCCAATGATTTCCGAGTAATAGTTTTGTATTCAACCAAAATGAATACGATCGAGTTTAAACTTGGTGAATAGTTGTAGAATATAAACCTAAGCACGTTTGCGAGAATCGTGTCACTAGAAAATTCTAAAAAAATTATTAAAAGATATTATTTATGACACGATAACCTGAGAATGGAAGGAGATAGCAGGTTAGGTTGTGCATCTGAATTCGACATTTGAATTTGTCTATAGGTATAATCGGCCAAACGGTTTTGGAATTATTCCCATCTGAAATTTGGTTGTTATTTCCTCAATAACACGAAAAATACGGTCCGATATAATTCAAACATGGTTATAAGTTGTAGAATGCCAACGCGAAAATTCTTGCGGAATTTCGTGAGGATGGTATAACTACAGAATTCCAAAAAATTATTGAAAATAATTGAAAAAAATTCTATATATCATAAACTATTCGTCCAGCATGGCTGAAATTTTGGAAGAGCCTTCAGAACCTAACTCTACTGCAGAGTTCCAAGTTTGAACACGATCGGATCCATATTGTTGGAGAACCGAGCAGCCTTTTGTGAGTTCGGTAGCTGGATGCGAATCGTTGTATTTTTGCGAGAACCTTCAAAAGCATGAATGTCATGATGACATATTTTTGCGCCTATGTTCTTGGGAAAATCGTGTTATTTCATCACAAATCTATGGGAGATGATAGCCCGACATTAGCGGTCAGACCTGGTTTTGAAAGAGATCCTCCTTAGGAGGAAGCAACTAAATATTGAAGGGACTTCTATGAACAAGAGTGAATATCTTTGAGAAATAGAGAAGGCGATTCTTCTTCAAGAGATCCATGTGCCTTCAGAGGAGTATATTTGTGAGAGGGGACTTTTGAAAGGTTATGTATTATTTTTAATATGATATCGCTGAAATTTAGCTGAAGGCTTCAAAACTCAACTTTAAATTAACCACACTTTCTGATCTTGTAAGGTGAGAGGCTCATTTGTCGATATTAAATCTCGTGATGGGTATAGAGGAATTTTAGGCCAGTTTTTCCATCACTAATGAGAATATATCTTTATGTTTCACCTCAACACCATTAAATCTATCAATGGGCATTTATTGGTTAAGAATAAGTAATTGAATATTACTGGAATTCGATTGAGTTTCATTCAATATGTTAGTAACTAAACTTATAATTCTCTTTACTTTGATTATTTAAATATGACATTAATTCCAGTAATATTTTTCTAGAATAATTATGTATTCTTCTCCTAAAGAAGAATTGAAGGTAGACAATAATGTGTTAATTTTTTCATCATTGCTTTCTATCCTGACTTCACGAAAAAAAAATTGGTTCTTAATCGAATTTGCCATGGTGAATTCGATTAAGATTGTCCAATACAGGAGAATAGACAATAGAATTCACCATGGTAAATTCGATTAAAAGTGTCCAATACAGGAGAATGAACAATAGAACATACGCGCAAAAGCTCCTGACTTCACGTCAGTGCTTGAACTAATTTTTTGCTATATTGTAAACCAATTGATTTTTTTTTGCATTTCACACATACAGGGTGAGTCTTTGACCACTGCATTAATTTTAACCAAAGATTTCTCCCATCAAATGAAACACTTTTTTCATTTAACATTTTTCCAAATTCAGCTCAGGTAAAAAGATACAGGCTGTTGAAATTTTGAAAAAAAATCAGTTTTTATTTTGTAGCTTTGACAACCTTTTTTCGAATAAAATGAATGTTGGCGTAAAGTTTCCTATAACTATGATACATATTTTCCAAATATTAGTTATTTTCTACTTCTAATGGTTTTATAGTTATGGACTCGTGGATTCATAAAACTAAACGAAATTAGCATAAAGAAAGCATATAAAGTTTTTCTTGAGTCATTTCAAGAATATTCCATCGTTTTAGAACATTATATTATTCTTCCTCATTTCTCCTTAAACGCACCGTTTTCGAGAGATTCTTCATTGAATGTTTTAAAATGGAAAACTCCAGAAATTTCACTACTTTTATGGATCCGTCCCTGAGCGTTGGAATCCCGAATCAAGCTGTAAAGCACGTTACCATGCCTTATTCTCGTCCGCCGACAATGTCATAGATAATTTATATGCGGGAGTGTATTAGCACATTGTGAAATCTTTAAACGCTTGTAACTTTTTACCTGAGCCGAATCTGGAAAAATGGTAAATGAAAAAAGTGTTGCATTTGATGAGAGGAATCTTTGGTTAAAATTAATGCAGTGGTCAAAGACTCACCCTGTATATATGCAGTTTCTCTCATCAATTTTGGATTTAGAACAATATTTTATCTGATTCCTGGGCAAAACATCTCCAACTTCTGCTGGTGCCTGGGGTGCAATATTCGAAATTTTGAATAGTCCTAATTTCGTTTCCCTTGATAAATTGGTTTTCTGGGATCTCTCAACGGAAGAGTTGTTTGGCCACACCTTCAAAAAGTCTAATCGTTCAAGTCGGTTTGTGGCGGAACAAGACTGGTTGATGAATTGAAACATTACACTAAGCGCTTCACGGAGTCTGATGGACTCTAAGCTGCTCAGAATTAGTTCTACTTGTTAGAATTCAACGAATTCCACTGAGCTATCGATGAGTTATCCCACCATAAAAAGATACTCGACCCGAGAATCAATCGATCAATAAAAACGAAGATTACACGATTATGTAAACATGCAAGAGTCCGAGGGACTCCGCAACGCCAGTTAATGGTTCATAATTCCAGACGTCCTTGGTATTCCATGTCGAAATTGGAAAGTCCTGTTCATGAATGCATAAAGAATGGAAATACAATATCAAAGAGTAACGTAAATTTCTTTTTACGATATAACGATATAACTCTGCCAAGTTTCTTGGGATACATGTTGATCAATATCTAAAATTTTGCACACATATTGAACAATGAAAAAAAAAAAAAAGTCTACAGTATGTATACCCCATTCACTTTTATAAAGTCTCCCGGTTGGCCATGAAAATTTGTCACATTTCACCATGTATATTTTGAAAATGTTAGGTTATAGTAATTTTTCTGTCAGATAACTACGCAACAAACGCAACGTTGTCCTTTCTACATAGAAGTCGTAGTAATCACGTATTTTCACAATGTGAATTTACTTCGGAAAAATAATTAATTTGAGAAGATATTTTGTGAATTCAATAATTCCACAGTCCTGACGACTGTACAGGAAAATGTTTCCTTTGTTGTTACTAGAAATATTTCACGTATATGAACTGGTTGGAAGATTCAATTATGCTATTTTCTTGAATCAAAATCAAGAATTAAGTGTTGGAATTTCATTGAAAAATAATGTGTATAGTAGTCCATTAGTTTGTGATAGTTCATTTAAAAAAAAGAATAAAAGTACCTGAATAACAGGCGTAATTATGGAATGCCCCACTTTTAACAATTCTCAAGAAATAAGCCTACAGAACATATTTAAATACCCTGTTGCACAATTTGAAATGCACCAGTTTCAAAATATAGTAGTACTACGAAACCGAGACATTCTTATACCAATAAAATATAATGATAGGAAACTAAGAAATTTCATTCGAGAGTTCAACATGTCAGAATGAAGTTTTCCTATTCCAGATTTTGGTTCTGTATAGCACTTCCTGATACCAATTGTCTCTGCTTCTTAAAACTACTTTCAGCATTTTCAATTTCAAAGCGAAGAGTTCTTTGTTATAATATTATATTCGAAGATAATGGCCGGTGATAATATCTTGTCTAAGATAGAAGATTATGTTATGATTATGTTGAGAGTAGAAATTGGCTACGTTTCGGCGAATTGCTTTGACTTTGTTTCAGCAGTGCCAACCTGCCTCTGTTTTACTTACAAAATATGATTAGGAGTGTCCAACACAGGAGAACGGACAATAGAATTCACTATGGTAGATTCGATTAAGAGTGTCCAATACAGGAGAATGGACAATAGAACATACGCGCAAAACTTCACGTCAGAGCTTGAACCAATTTTGTTTTAGTAATTCTTTCAAAATTTTGCAGGGGTACGGTTATGTCGAACAAATTAAAAATTATACATAACCTTTCAAAAGTCCCATCTCATAATTATACGCCTATGTAGTCGCATTGATCACTTGAAGAAGAATCGCCTCCGCTAGTTTTCAAAGATATTCACTCTTGGGAATAGAAATCCCTTCAATCCCTCTTCCAAATTTCACATGGGTATAACCCTAAAACCGTTCGGCCGATAATGCTTATAAACAAACTCTAATGTTGCATTCAGATGCGCAACCTAACCTGGAAATTTGAAGTCGGTATCTCTTTCCGTTCTCAGTTTATCGTGACATAAAAAATATTTTTCAATATATTTTTTTTAAATTTTCTAATTTCACGATCCTCACAGAATTTCACAAACATGCTTAGGTTTCTATTCTTCAACTATTCACCAAGTTTCAATTCGGCCGGACAAAATCTAATTTGACCTCGAATTCTTCATCCGGGAGTCGAACCCAATCGTTTGAGAACATTTTCGGCAAAAAATTCGAAAATTACAGAAATTTGGGCAAAATGATAATACGATGTTCCCCAGAACATACGCGCAAGAACGTGATATGCCTAAATCATGGCCAACCGGGAGACTTTATAAAAGTGAATGGACTGTATAAATGCTAAGGGTTCTAAGAGATCAAGTACAGTTATCAGTACTAAAATCAGTATACTATGCCATGTTTCATTCCACCTAGAGCTATGGTATTATATCATGTGGAAGCAGTTCAGCAACACAGCAAATTTTCTGCACGCAGAGGCTGACTGTAGGAATGATGTTCAGAATGGGTTTCCGAGATTCATGTCGAGGACACTTCAGGGAAAACAGAATTGTCACCTTGTATGGAGAATACATATTCAAAATCTGAATGTTCCTACACAAGAATAAACATCTTTTTAATGAACATCTGAACTCGAATAACACCAGAAGGATGCTTCTTAGGTTTCCAATCTACTCACTGTCCCTTACTGAGAAGGAAACAGAGTACATGTTCATAAGACTCTTCAATGTGTCACCTAGTTAAATACAATTTTTGCTGAATTCCAGCTCATTTAGAAGAACCATTTTTGATTTTATTTTACGAAGTGAACCTCACAGTCTTCGAGAATTTTTCGATTTCTGTAAAAATGCTGAATGATTCTAGTGTACCTTATTAATGAATAATAGGTACATCTTTTAGACTTGTTTTCCATTCTTCTCTGTACTTCACTGCAGTAGATATGGAAAATGGATGTTATTATTATTATTATTATTAGTCTAATCGCATTACATCTTCGCTGTGAAGATAAAATATAAATAGCCTAGAAAAATTACCAAATTTCAATCCGAAAATACATAATGCAGGAATTATCGATGCGATGCGCACACAATCACTAATGTGATAACCTCACAAAGAGATCAAGAGGTCTCTAACCGTTTGAAAATCATGATCGATAAAATAATTCCACAGATTTCGAAGGATTGGGCCTGTAAAATAAAACACCAAAATCACCGTTTGTATTGATTATCGATGCGCTCATGAATGACAACGACATAAACCTTTCACAATTTGTTCTTCATCAAACTGAACCACAATTTTTGACCGTGGTATGTTACGTCATGTATCAAAGATGATTTTTTCATTTTTTAATCCAACAAATCAAAAATCATAAAAATTGATCCATCCGTTCTAGAGTTATAAATGCTATCACTAACCAGACTTTGTTTCATACACAAAGATTTTTTAGATTATGTATGAAACATTATTCAGTAATATAAAATTTTATTCTGGGTAAAAATTACACCTACTAAAAGATTTTGTATGGAAACAACAATAAAATCACATTCTTGCGAAGAAACTCTGAGTGTTGAGGGATATTTCATGAACTGTGCTGATATATCGGTCACTGCAGTTCCATTTGAAACACAGCGTTGTCTATGACGATTCGCAGCTACAGACATGATGATAAGACTTGTCGCCTTGGAATATAAATGGCCTTATGGATTTCAAGCGACAGATAGGCCGCTCGTACACCAGCACGACGCGACCGCAACGCTACCGCGACGATACTTTTTAAGGAAAATGCGTCGCGTCGCCGTATCCTTGGTGTGGGCGCTTCTATGAATTACCACGTACCGCGACTGCGAAGCGTCACGAAGTCGCGGTCGCGTTGCGGTCGCGTCGTGGTGGTGTACGAGCGGCCTTAGGCTGCTCGTATACCAGCACGACGAGACCGCAACGCGACCGCGACGATACTTTTTAACGAGGGATTTGCGTCGCATCGTCGTATCTTTGGTGAAGGTGCTTCTATGATTAACCACGTACCGCGACTTCTGAGCGACACGAAGTCACGGTCTCGTAGTGCTGGTATACGAGCAGCCGTCTTCGATCGCTGCAACAAGGTTCTCGCAGTATTATTAGCGACAATATTACTGTATCTTTATCCGATGACATATTCCGCAAATGCGCGACGTAGAAAGTTTTGTTTTATACGTTCGTATAAGTATGCTACCAGCCTATGCGTGAATCATAGGAAATGAGGAGGCCAACACACTTACCAATAAAGGAGCACAAACCCCCTTTATTGGCCCGGAACCCTATACTGTGGGGTTGGTAGATACACCTACAAAAATTAATTCCGGATGAAAGAAGAAACTGAAAGAGGTATTTTCTGGAGATCTCTCCCCGGAATGTATCACTCCAAGAAATTCCTCCGGAACTCTGATATAGATCCAAGAAATACTTGGACCTCAGTAAGAACGCGCTGCATCTCCTCACTGGTTTTCTCACAGGGCATGGCTGCCTTAGGAAGCATATGATGAGATTAGGGCTAGCATAAACTGATGAGTGAAGATTCTGTTGGGCGGAGGATGAAACTCCTGATCACCTGATAACGGAATGCCTCGCCATCTCAAACCAACGCAAGGAAGGCTTTGGGCAAGAAATCTGCAGGAGCGAAGATGTAGCCTCCTTGATCCTAGATACTGGAATTCATCAGAACTCTGGAACTGGAAGGTGAGCTGTAGATGGTAATGACATCGACAGCTCTGACGGAGGGGGGCACAATAGACTGTGCAACGTTACCCCCTACAAGAATATACAATGGTCACGTTCAGCGGACGAAGCGCTCTGCCACTTTACGCTACCGCTACCTAGCACAAATCAAATGTGCTCCATAAAATAGCCTCCGCTCCACAACGTGTTGAGTTCGTAGGGCATGTGCCACCGAACGTTTTGGTAACGGTTGCGCAACTGTTTCGTCCGCTGAATGCGACCAGTGCTACCAGCCTGAAGGTCATTTTAGTATATCCCCATAAGAATATAGTGTGGGTGATATTCAACTTCTTACCTTATTGGTGGATCAATGCGTTATTATATCTGTAAGTTATTTGTGATTATTATTAATTAATTAATATCTTTCTAAAATATATCCAATGAGTAGGAACACACGGAAAGTCGATTTTAATATATCGTCGGCGACACCGCAGAACCAAGTAACTGAGAAAAATTCACAAGTGAGATTTCGGTGGTAACTATCTGATTGTATTTGTGGGGACGGGTGTGCAAATTCTTTCCAAAAAGTATACAGACACTGAGATAATCAATACCAAGTGGTTTGTAACTATTTTGAATTTAATCTATTTCATCAATCCAAAATTATGAAGTTTTTAGTGCCTCCTAAAAATGTTGGTTTTGGCAGTTACTTGGTTTTGCGGTGTCGCCGACGATATGTAAAGATTAAGTCTTATCTTGGGTCTGAAAGTAGGAGAAGAAGAGTAAATGAGAAAATGGAAAGGATATAGTTTCAGGAATTTTGTCTATACCTGACAAATAATGAAATCCGGTATAGAATATACCGTAGTATTTTGTTCTGCACCTATGAGGCTATATGAAAGTATAAATCTATTGAACGCTCTCTGATGGGAATAAATTTTCAATGCTAGAAAATAATTTTCATTTGCGAGGCACACATCAAAAGTACTTCATATTCAACGTTTAATGGACGCCATTCGAGTTCTTTGATGTTACATCACCGTGCAATGTAATTATCGCCATTATTTAGGCATTGCATCCCCAAAAAGTGCTTGTGTCTGTTTTGCTGTCAATGTATTATTACCACCTTCGACGAATGACCATGAGTGTTCATTCTAGAGCTCATATAACCGACCAATGGTGGACAGGCAATGGTAGTGTCTGTAGAATATATACTGTTTTTGGTAGTTGGGCCATTTGGAAATGATGAACTGGAAATAAAGAACCTTATAGGGAATCAAATTTTATACGAGCGGTAGTCAGGGAGTCGCAAGAATTATTTGTTCAAGAGGATTACCCTTAAGTAGTTTTGATTTATTCGAATATAGCCATACCCCAGCTTTTATAGTTTTTAGTTAATGGAAAATCAGCATAATTCGTGTTAAAAGTATAAGGTATCAATATTACGATACAATTAGTCAAGAGTGCTGCATGAAGTAGCGCAAACGTACTAGTGATAAATATTGTGAAGTGAAATCTCCAATTGAATTGTTGCAGACCATTCGAATAGTTTATGTTCGTGGAATTTATCGAGATGTAGATCCGGGGACTTTAAGCATAGATTCAAACTCTTCAGATATTTCACTAGCTATCGGTTTTGGCAGAGAAGTCACTGGGTTATGTGTAACCACTGCGCACAAAGTTGGCCATAGCAAGGACGTTAGCTTGGACGAGACTCAGAGCGCCCGCACACGGGTATAACCAATTGACGTGATTCCAATCTTCTGAGACCCTTTCCCACACTCGGTTTCAATGGGAGCAATGCATGGACGATTACTACAATTTTAATTCCTATGTCTCCACGATTCACGCGATATGAGTGAAAGCAGAATGATCGAGTGGTTCGTACGTCGCTTATGTAATGGAGGTTTAGCTTAGTATCTGATCGTAGCGACGCTGACATTAAAATTTCAGTAATATTCCGTGCATAGCTCCCATAGAAATTGTGTGCGGATGCTCTTAGAGTCTCCATACATGGACACACTGAATCGACGCGTTTCCAATCTTCTGAGCCTCTTTCCTATACTCGGTTTTCATGGAGCTATCCACGTACGATTGTAAATTGCAGGTCTCCACGATGCACGCCATCGGAATGGAAGCTAAACCAGCATGACGTAAATGACGTACCAACCACTCGATCTTCCTGCTTCCGCTACGATCGCGTGAATCGTAGAGACGCTGGAATTAGAATCGTACGGGCATAGCTCTATGAAAACCGAGTGTATCGACTCTGTATTGACACATAATGTCTTTTTAAATTTGCTGCAACAGCTTCAAACAGTGCATGGAATCATAGACTCGTTGTTGTTGGCGTGATTCGAATAGTTTGCCGAAAATGGTCTCAAACGATTAGTTTCGAGTTGACCTCGAATTCTTCAGCAGTGAATCGAGCAAACTCGTTTGTGGCCAGCAAAATAACTCGTAAATTTCTGACATTTGGTCAAAATGATAGTTTGCTGCTGCCTAGAATATACGCGCAGAAACTGTTTTATTTGAGATTGCTGTAATCAAATGAAACACCTTCATTTACTTTTTTTTCGAATTCTGATCAGTTAAAAATATTCAGGCCGGCGAAATTACAAAACAAAAGCATGTTTAATTTTGTATATAATCTAAAATTGATAATTGCTAAATGGCGGATGCTCTGACCCATTTCTTTTTTTCTTAAGAGGATACCGTCTAATAGCAGGATAACGTCTGCTGGGTTCAGCCATTTATTGTAACTGAACCGATAAGTGGCGCTGCAATCGATTTATAGAATCTCAAAAACAACTTGACCGATTTTGCAAAAATTTTGGTGCGTGTTCGAGTGGGTCTCAGGGTAGCTTATATTCACAATTGGACCCAGTAGGTAGCGCTGTAGTCAGTTTATAGGAACTCAAATACTGCTGGACCGATCTTGATTAAATTGTATGTTGCGTTTAAGTGAATACCAGCGTGACTTAGATTCACAATTGGACTCTTTAGGTAACGCTGCAAAAGGTTCATAGGATCTCAAAAACAGCTTGACCGATCCTTAAGAAATTTTGTATCTGTATTTGAGTGGATTTCGGGTTGGCTCAGATTTACAATTGGATACGGTAGGTGGCACTGCAATTGGTACAAAGGAACTGGGAAACGGCTTGACAGGTCATGACGTATTTTTGTTTGTGTGTGTTTTAGGGTGGTTTAGATTTCTAATTGAATCTGGCATTAAATGCTGCAATCCGTTAAGAGGAATTTATTCGACAAAAATTTCGTTTGTTAATTTGTTAAGATATTTCGCATATCAGATCATATACCAATGACAAGCCCCAAATATCTTACGGCCATGACACGAGAATTGAACGGTTAAGGTAACAAGAAATTTCACTAATAGTTTTATAACAATTCGGGCAACATGAAATCGTATGATGATAAAGAATAGTTATTTATGTTAGGTACTGGTGTGTTATGTTGAAAATAAGTCACGCGAGAATGTGTACAAATGTATATATAAATTCTCAAGTGACTTAGGATACATAACACGCGAATGGCATACAGTGTTTTATCCAAAGACAATAATAATAAGCTCCGTGATCAAATCAAAGCTATTTGCGTCTCAGTAGCCTATAGATGTCAGAATAACTAGACAGTAACTTTTTTACATTTTGGACAAAGTAGGTTGTTTGTTTGATAACCACGGGCATGATACATTGTTGGCAAATGTTTAAATATATTTGACAGTTGTCAGTTTTCCCTTCAGAAAAAGTAAATAAAAATAAATAGAATACTACTTTAAATATGAATGTGAGTTATAATCCATACTAGTGAGTTATGGATTATAACACAATACTGTGTTATTTGATAGTTCACTCTTCTGAAATGACATTAATAATGACAGTTATAACTGTCATGTGTTGGATAAAAAATTGAAATATAAATAGTAACTCAAATTTTGTCAATTACATGTCTGCATACAGTTCTAATAAAATTCTAATAAATAAGAAAAGCCGTTTGCTGAACGCGATAACAGTAGAGATGCTAATCTTCGAGTTAGCTAGTTGCTAATAATAATAAGATTATTTGGTATTATACAAGGTCCGAGGCTGCCACACCGAGGGCAAGGAGGTGATGGGGTACCGTTAGGGTGTCCCCCTTCCTGTTGTTAAACTCCGGGTGTTCTGATGGAAGTTATGGATGGTTTGTGACAGGGGTGAGTTTCCTTATTTTACAAATATTTTAGCGGCCAGTTGAGACAGAGCAATGAAATTTGACGATTTGAGTAACCAGCTAGTGTACTTTGAAACCCTGGTGAAATAAGTTTATATAACCCCCACTAAAATTAATGGTAGGGGGTGGGAGCACGTTTTGAAAAAAATGCTTTTTTCCACGGTGACAAAACTGCAATCCTTTACCTTTCATTTGATGTATCGTTGACATTTGGGGCTCAATTGGTTACAAATATGTTATCAAAAGAATGGCACGAACACACAACATTTTCGATAACGGGGTAGAGCACTACATACAGGTCGGCGTTTTCCAGCTTCCCATTACCATTTTGAAATTTTTTCTCTTGCGAGTGTTGTTAGGGACCATAGTCTCCATATTGTTCAGATATTAAGAAGGATACATGGTGTTCCAAAAAAGGCTAATCATCTCACATCTTCCAAATTTTCAATATGATACCCTGTATAGTTTTTCATCCTACGACAAACTTGGATTGATATTTGTGGTAGAATTCAATAATGACAAAGTATACAGGGTATCACATTGAAAATTAGGTAGTTCTGAGATGTCTAGCCTTTTTTGGAACAACATGTATACTTCTTAATATCTTGAAAATATGGGGACTATGGCCCCTAACGACACTCGTAAGAGAAGAAATTACAATATGATTATGGGATGCTGGAAAATGCCGACATGTACGTGTATGTAGTGCTCTACCCCGTTATCGAAAATGTTGTATTCGTGACATTCTTTTGATAACATCTTTGTAACCGCTTGAGCCCCAAGTGTCAACGATACCTACATCAAATGAAAGGTAACGGATCGCAGTTTTGGAATCTAAATTATTATGAGTACGTTGCCGTGGAAAAAATATTTTATTTTAAAAAGTAACCCCACCCCCTACCATTTGATTAGTGGGGATTACAAAACCTTATTTCAACAGGGCTTCGAAGTACTCGAGCTGCATACTCGAACCATCAAATTCAATTGCTCTATCTCAAACTGATCTCTGAAATATTTGCAAAATAAGCAAACTCACCCCTGTCTTAAACCATCCATAACTTCTATCAGAAGACCCGTAGGACAGTTTAATAACAAGAAGTTTAACACCCTAATGGTACCCCATCACCTCCTTGCCCGTGTAGGTGTGGCAGCCTCAGACCCTGTATATTATGTGATATTCATATGTAAAATTGTGGAGTACAATCTGAAAGGGAACAAGATAAATCAGATGAAGCCGAAATTTTGATTGATCCATGAAAAATCTCCTGAAAATTTGTCATTTGAAGACATTGTGATAATTAGCTTTGAAATAAAAACTGTGTTATTTTGGTTTCTTCCCTTGAAAAGGTCATTTGACATTCATTCATGAGGGGATTTACCACGTTTATCACTCTAGTTAGAACACTGGTGAAGAATCAAACAGATCGTAGGAAAACAAATCCGCGAGTTAAACAAACAGCGAAAATATTGCATTTGAACTGACTCAACTGGACCGTTGCCGAATTTATTTTTATACACTCAACATTTCCGAATATTCACAGCGCAGCATTATTGCAATAACGTTCAGATGGCCTGGCCCGATACACATTGTTTTGGCAACATGTTTATAGAGCCATTTTTTCGAATAATGCCCCCGTTTGTGTATGTCGAGTGCGTTTTTATCCCCTGGCGTCGAATTTATACGGACAGATTTAATTAGAACATCCTACCATTCGTTCATTCCGACTGCGGTCGTTTCGAAATGAAAACGGGAAATAAAGAGTCCTTTGACATGTTTCACCGTGGTATCGGGAGTATTCGTCGGTTTTTCCTATAGAGCGCCGATGAAGTGATGCCATCCAATTTGGAGAGAGCTTTTGAGCGGGATGCACGATCATCTTTTCAGGGACCGGACTGTGTGAATGGCTGTGTGTATTCGGTGCGACCTGCCGAAAATATCGATATTTGAGAGCGTTGTCTGTACGTCATGCGATTGAATTCGATTCAACTCTTAGAATTCAATTTTTTCATGTACATAGGTGGGTACATGAAATTAGTGAGAGCTTCAGAAAAAGCACCGGTGTGAAGTTAGGAATTCAGTCGATGCCCAATGCATATATTTTTCGTTGTAACGCTAAGAGGACAGCTATGTTCTCAATTGTGAAATGGTGGCCTGAAGGTTTTTCGCAATTTCAGTGGAATCTGAGAGATAGTTTCTGAAATATTAAATTTCTAAACAAATTTTTTTTTTCAAAGGTTACGATCAATACGAAATTTTGCGTTGGCATTTTACAACTAATTACTAAGTTTGAATTCGATTGAATCTGTATTTTTCGAGTTATCGTGGAAAGAATATGTTAGATGGGTATAACTCCAAAACCGTTTGATCGTTAACAAACTTAAATGTCACATTCAGCTCCGCGACCTACCCTGAAAATTGCAAGTCGCAATTAATCGTTTATCAGCTAGTCGAACCTAATCGTTTAAACTCAGTTTCGGCAAAAATTCGAAAATTACAGACATTTGGGCAAAATACACGCTTTCCCCTAAAGTCTCGAACATGGCCGCAATAAAAATCTTTTTGTGCACTCATAGAAATATTGTGCTCTTCACCAATACTGCTATTCGATCTTACCAATTATTTCATCTGTGGATTTATTACAAAATTATTGTGGAGCATCAATAATATAACAGAAGAGTGCAAGCCCGTTGCTTATACATCTAAATGTTTAAATTCAAGTCAGCAATGATACATATGCTCAAATTGGAAATTCATTACTAGGGATTTTCCACGGGTGTGAGGTTTTTCAGCAATATTGATATGGCAGAAACGTGATAGTAGAGACGGATCATAAACCTCCGTTATGTATATCCAAAAAAACTTTAAGACTCTTCAAGAATGTTATTAGTTTCACAGTTGCATGATATCACATTCAACTCAGGTAAAGAAATCTGTATTGCTGATGCTTTTGCTAGGTTTTTTTAGAATTTGATGCTTATTTTTTTTTTCAAATGTGTACCTACTTGTGAGCACCAGAATAATGAAAGTTTTTGAAAGAGAAAGTCAGAATGAGTTGATGATAAGTAGTTTAATCAAAAATGTTGTAAACGTTTGACCTCAGTCTAAAGAAAAATTATGCATCTGACCAAGACCATATTGGAATTTCAGTCCGATGATTTATTTGTAATAGATAATATTCTTTCAATAGGTAATGCCGTTGTTGTTACAAATAATTTAAAACAAAATATTTGGCAAAGGCTACATTATAGGCATTTAGGATTAACTAAATTAAAATTTGCATAAAATATTGTATTTTCGATTGGCATTAGTTGTGATATATAAGATCTCTAACATTTATGCGTTATTAATTATTATTGAAGATTATATTATAATTATATTATAATCATAACATAATCTTCAATCTTAGACAAGATATTATCACAGACTATTATCTTCGAATAATGAAGAACTCTTCGCTTCGAAATTGAAAATGCCGAAAATTGTTTTGAAGAAGCAGAGACTAGGTATCATGAAGTGCTATACAGAACCGAAATCTGCAATAGGAAAACTTTATTCTGACATGTTGAACTCTCGAATGGAATCACTTAGTTTCCTATCATTATATTTTATTGATGTATATGAATGACTCGGGTTTCGTAGTACTACTACATTTTGAAACTGGTGTATTTCAGATTGTGCAAAAAGGTATTTAATTGTCTTTTTGAAAAAAGTGGGGAATTCCATAGGTGCGTCTGTTCGTTTAGAAGGTTTCCTGCCGGGTAATTGAGGTCCTTTTATTCTTTTTTCAAATGAACTATCACAAAGTAACGGACTACTCTATCCATTATTTTTCAATAAAATTCCAATACTTGATTCATGATTTCCATACAAGAAAATAGCATAATTGAATATTCCAACCAGTTTATATACGTGAAATATTTCTAGTAACAACAGAGGACAAATTTTCTTCTACAGTCGCCAGAACTGTGGAATTATTGAATTCGCATAATATCTCCTCAAATTAATTATTTTGCCGAAGTAAATTCACATTATGAAAATACGTAATTAATACGACTTCTATGTAGAGAGGATAACGTTGCGTAGTTATCTAACAGGAAAATGACTATAACCTAACATTTTCAAAATATACATGGCGAATTGTGTCAAATTTTCATGACCAACCGGGAGACTTTATCAAAGTTAATGCAGTCAGTGAAGCAACTCATATAAACTCTAGATCCCAATCACTAATTGATGTAATTCTATGTAATGCTAATATTTTTGTTGATTCAAAACGTTTATTTCCATGAATGCATAGGGTATACAATTAGGTGCAGCAAACTGAAAGTTGAGCCAAAATTACTTACAATCGGAGACTATACTCATTTTGAGTTGCAGCTATTTTGCAATGATTTTCTCGATTTAGATCTTCGAAATATTTTTGGGCGCATGTTCTAGGGGAACATCGTCCTATCATTTCGTCCAAATGTCTGTAATTTTCGAATTTCGAGCTGAAAATTGGCTAATAGACTAATTCGGACTCCCTGATCACGAATCCGGTGCCAGATTTTTGGGTGCCGCCGGCCGGCCGGCAGGCCGGCCGGTTTTCCGGCCGTAGGCACGATAACAGGAGCACCGAAGGCCTATCGACTTCAAACTTTCAGGGTAGGTTTCTGATCAAAATGCGACGGTTAAGTTCATTAACGGGCAAAATCGGCCGGACGGTTTAGGAGTTATAGACATTTAAAATTTTGAAGTTATTTCCCTGATATTTCAGGAACTAAAGAAGATGTTGAATCGAAACTTGGTAGTCAGTTCGAGGATATAAACGCGCAACTTTTGGCAAAATTCTGTTATGATCGAAATGTTGGTAATTTTTAAAAAAATATTTCTTTTAATTTTTTCGAAAAAAAAATTTTTTTTTCGTGAACTATTCATCAGATTGCAACAAAAACTTGTACTAACGTCAATTGTAGTATTTTGCAACATTGTGCAAAATTTTGGCTCTATACGATTTCAATTTCTGGAGATATAAGACAAAATGTGTCAAATTTCCTGGGTCTCTCTCAGTATTTTCATCGATTATTATATAATTATCAATAATATTAAGGTATTCAACATGATACTGCTTTTTTTTCTTTACTGGTCAGTACGGGCCACAAGGAAGATGAACATGCGCCCAATAGCTCCTGTCCACAGGGCTTGAACCAATTTTTTATATTAAAGATATTGAGCATACAGTACAATTTACCATGGAAAAACTTCGCAATCTTTATAATACATTTCCCTCTCAACGATATTAGAGTTACAAAAAAAAGCACTGACGTGAAGTCAGTACTCTTTGGCGCACGTGTTCACGGTGGCAAATTTGAATTGAATGATGAGTACTTCAAGCTCAGTGGATAGAGCGAGCCGAAGATCTACCCAAAGGATAGTGGACACCATTCACTGTCGGTTCAAAAATTAACAGTGCTGTATCTAAGCTGCCATCAGGATAGAGTAACAAAGTTGTAAAAGAACACAACTGACTCTCCTTAGTCGCACAAGCTCCTAGAAGATTTGGGAGGGTCAGTATAATCCTAATCATGTTTATAGCACGCGCCAAAGCAGATTGACTTTTTACACTTTTTCTTTCATTGTTAAGTCAATCTGCTTTTGCGCGCCTGCTATAAACATGATTAGGATTATACTGACCCTCCCAAATCTTCTAGGAGCTTGTGCGGCTAAGGAGAGTCAGTTGTGTTCTTTTCCAACTTTGTTACTCTATCCTGATGGCAGCTTAGATACAGCACTGTTAATTTTTGAACCGACAGTGAATGGTGTCCACTATCCTTTGGGTAGATCTTCGGCTCGCTCTATCCACTGAGCTTGAAGTACTATTCATTCAATTCAAATTAGCCACCGTGAACACGCACGCCAAAGAGTACTGACATCACGTCAGTGCTTTTTTTTTTTAAGTTCCTTTAACAAATATAGCTATCAATACAGTTTGGCTGTTAGCTTTACCGTAGATCGAAAAAAATTGCGGTTGTGGGACCTCCGTTAGGAACGCAATTGCCTATTCTCCAAATCCGAACGTATATTAATATAGATCTACCTAATATAGTTATTTATAAATTCGCCTCAGGGCTACCATACAGACATTTCAACTCGGAAACAACGCTATTTCCCCCAAACTGACTTGTGTCCGTGCACTGAATTGACATGAATATTCTTTTAAAACCTCACAATATCGGCTCATTACTCCGAACATAACCCAAACAACCCAAAACCATTCACTTCTCGTCTGCGCATGCACAATATACTCGTGGCTGCAAGTCCTCCCAAAATTACACACCTCACAAAAAACTCCGACTCTCCAACACTAGTGGTTCAGGAGATATCGCTTCTTGAATCCACGCATGCGCAGACCCTCACCAAGGGATTCTATAGAGGAATAGCATCCGCCACCCCAAAACCCCAATCCTCTCTGACGAAAGCACCAGCAGTTGCATCACGGATGGTCTGCTCATGCGCATAACGAAAAATGCCCGTAAGGGGTAACATCAATTTCGAAATTAGCCCCAGGGCCACGGTACGGACACTCGGAAAAAACGCTACTTCCCCCAAATTGACTTGTCCTTGCACTGAATTGCCATGAATATTCTTTCAAAACCTCTCAATATCGGCTCAGCACTCCCAACATAACCCATACAACCCAAAAACAGTCACTTCTCCTCTGCGCATGCGCAATCTACTAGCGGCTGCAAGTCCTCCCAAAATGACACACCTTAAAAAAACTCCGATTCTCCAACACTAGTGGTTCAGTAGATATTGTATCTTTAATCCACGCATGCGCCATAGCATCCGCCACCCCAAAATCCCAATCCTCTCTGACGAAAACACCAGCAGTTAAATCACTGATCACTTATGCTCATGCACATAACGAAAAATGCCCGTAAGGGGTAACATCAATTTCAAAATTAGCCCCAGGGCCTCGGTACGGACACTTCAACTCGAAAACAACGCTACATCCCCCAAACTGACTTGTCCTTGCACTGAATTGCCATGAATATTCTTTTGAAACCAAGCAATATTGGCTCAGCACTCCCAACGTAATCCATTCAACCCAAAAACAGTCACTTCTCTTCTGCGCATGCGCAATCTACTTGCGGCTAAAAGTCCTCTCAAAATCACACACCTTACAAAAAACTCCAATTCTCCAACACTAGTGGTTCAGGAGATATCACATCTTTAATCCACGCATGCGCAGACCCTCAACAGGGGATTTTATGGAGGAATAGCATCCGTCACCCCAAAACCTCAATCCTCTCTGACGAAAACACCACCAGTTAAATCACTGATGGTCTGCTCATGAGCATAACGAAAAATGCCTGTAAGGTGTAACATCAATTTCAAAATTAGCCCCAGGGCCACGGTACGAACACTTTAACTCGGAAACAACGCTACATCCCCCAAACTGACTTGTCCTTGCACTGAATTGCTATGAATATTCTTTTAAAACCTCACAATATCGACTCAGCACTCCCAACATAACCCATCCAATTCATAAACAGTCACTTCCATTCTGCGCTTGCGCAATCTACTCGCGGCTAAAAGTCCTATCAAAAGAAACACCTTACAAAAAACTCCGATTCTCCAACACTTGTGGTTCGGGAGATATCGCATCTTTAATCTACGCATGCGCAGACCCTCATCAGGGATCTGGATTCTATGGAGGAATAGCATCCGCTACCCCAAAACCCCAATCCTCTTTGACAAAAACTACAGCAGTTAAATGACTTCTCATCTGCGCATGCGCACAACGGAAAATGCCCGGAAAGGGCAGCATGGACCTCATAAAAATAGATTTCGGCATTTTATGCAAAGTATTCAGCAAAATAGTAGTAATTTTTTGATTTTTTTCATGTCACGTGATCTTCACGAAATTTTGCAAAAGTGTTTGCATTGATCTTGTGCATCTTACTACTGAGTTTCAATTTAATCAGATCAGTATTTTTCGAGTTATCGTGAAAACAAAATTTTAAAATTTTTGAAATTTTTTTTGCCACTTTAGGGCCGTCCGGTCATTACAAAACTTCGCAGGCATATAAAAGTCATCATTCTACAATTTGATGCCAAATTTCAGAAAGATCGAGTGATCGGTTTCGGAAATATTCATAAAAATCGTTTTGACTAAAAACGGTCTTAACTCCGAAACCGCTCGGTGGATTTCGCCCGTTAACGAACTTGTCCGAGATATTTATGCTACAAAACTACCCTGCAAATTTCAACGCTCTAAGTCGTTCCGTTCGAGAGTTCGGACCGGACGGACAGAATTGAATTTGACCTCGAATTCTTCATCAGGGAGTCGAACCCAATCGTTTGAGACCATTTTCGAAAAAAAAATCGAAAAATACAGACATTGTGACGAAATGAGCGCACGCTGTTCCTTGCGGAACACGCGCGCAAAAAGAATGCAACCTGGTTGACGTGAGGTTATGAATTCAATGAGTGAGAGGAGGGCATAGAAAACGCCGAACAAAGGAAAGTTGGAATGAATACAAACGCTTGCGGAATCTGGCAAACCATGTAATAACAAGCGAAAAAAATTGGTTCAAGCCCTGTGGACAGGAGCTTTGGCGCTCTTCTTCAAACTTTGACAAATCATATCTCCGAAAGTATTGCTTTCTGAGTTGAGAATGATATCAATGGATTCTTATGATAGAACTGCATCATAAAGGATATTCAATACAAATAATAGTTCATTTATCAAGATTAAATGAGCAATCTTCAATGCTTTAATGCTTCAAAAATTATAATTAAAAGTAATAAGGAAAGTATGATCGAAATGTCTAGAGCTAGGCTGAGCATTCCTGATATTTGAGCAGGTAGAGGCTGACGAACAAATTATTCTAATAGTTCAAAATATATTAACTAAGTGTGGATTCATGCAGCATCAAATAACAATTATCAAGTAAAAAGTATCAAATAACAATTATGAATTACCACGTACAAAAATGCAGCATTCATGCACTCAAATTAACAATTAAGAAATAAAAACCCACAAGTCAAAGATCGGAGGTATTAATTTTTCAAAATAACCTCTGTTCCCCCTATATTTGAAAACAAGTGTTTAAAATTCATTTTTCCAATGTTATAACACGGAACCCACATAAATACACACCAAATAAATTGAATATTTTACAAAGTAAGGTTATATTTACATCATCGGACTGTCTAATCTGCGTACAGCTGCGCACGAGTTGCGAACAAGTACGAAATCTCGTTCAATTAAAGTAGAAAGTTAAAAGTTGGCGAACTCCTACTTGTTATTTGTTAATTGATAATTGTTTCTTGGCTGCATGAACACTCTCATTCAGATATATGAAGTTCAACTTTTACTCACTATTTTTAATTGTTAATTGTTACTCGATACTCGTTAATTTGGGCTGCATGAATCCACACTAAGTGTGGATTCATGCAGCTTCATTTAACAATTATCAAGTAACAAGTATCAAATAACAATTATGAATTAACAAGTATAAAAATGTACCATTCATGCACTCAATTTAACAATTAAGAAGTAAAAAGTAAGGCTGCGCACAAGTCGGATATTCAATGCATTAATTTTCCAAAATAACCTATTTTCCCTTGATAATCGAAAAGAAGTGTTTAAAATTCCATTTTCAAATGCGATATTGAGGTACCAAAAGACAACAACACAAGAAATAACACAAATATTTCACGAAGTGAGGTTATTTATGTCATCGGACTGTCTAATCTGCGTTCAGCTGCGCACGAGTTGCGTACAAGTACAAAATCTCGTTCAATTAAAGTAGAAAGTTAAAAGTTGGCGAACTCCTACTTGTTATTTGTTAATTGATAATTGTTACTTGGCTGCATGAACACTCTCATTGAGATATATGAAGTTCAACTTTTACTCACTATTTGTAATTGTTAATTGTTACTCGATACTCGTTAATTTAGGCTGCATGAATCCACACTTACACACTAACACATTCATTCTGTATTATGAACCTTAACTCAAGTAAACATATTTGATACACAAATGTAGGTCCATATAACAGCATTTTCTGCGCGCGTGTTCCGCAAGGAACAGCGTGCTATCATTTCGTCACAATGTCTGTATTTTTCGAATTTTTTTTCGAAAATGGTCTGAAACGATTGGGTTCGTCTCCCCGATGAAGAATTCGAGGTCAAATTCAATTGTGTCCGTCCGGTCTGGCCGGCCAGCCGGCCGGCTGGCCGTTAGCACGATATATCTCGAACGGAACGACTTAGAGCGTTGAAATTTGCAGGGTGGTTTTGTAGCGTAAATATCTCGGACAACTTCGTTATCGGGCGAAATCCACCAAGCGGTTTCGGAGTTAAGGCTGTTTTAAGCCAAAACGTTTTTTAAGATTATTTCCGGAACCGATCACTCGATCTTTCAGAAATTTGGCATCAAATTGTAGAATCATGACCTTTATATGCCTGCGAAGTTTTGTTTTGACCGGATGGCCCTAAAGTGGCAAAAAAAAATTCAAAAATTTTAAAATATTGTTTTCACGATAACTCGAAAAATACTGATCTGATTAAATTGAAACTCAGTAGTTAGATGCAAAAGACCAATGCAAACACTTTTGCAAAATTTCGTGAAGATCACCTGACATGAAAAAAATTAAAAATTACTACTATTTTGCGGAATACTTTGCTTTGAATGCCGAAACCTATTTTTGTTGAGGTTCATGCTGCCCTTTCCGGGCATTTTTCGTTATGCGCATGCGCAGATGAGAAGTCATTCAACTGTTGTAGTTTTCGTCAGAGAGGATTGGGGTTTTGGGGTGCGGATGCTATTCCTCCATAGAATCCAGATCCCTGATGAGGGTCTGCGCATGCGTGGATTAAAGATGCGAATTCTCCCGAACCACTAGTGTTGGAGAATCGCAGTTTTTTGTAAGGTGTGTCATTTTGAGTGTTCGTGCCGTGGCCCTGAGGCTAATTTTGAATTTGATGTTACCCCTCACAGGCATTTTTCGTTATGCGCATGAGCAGACCATCAGTGATTTAACTGGTAGTGTTTTCGTCAGATAGGATTGGGGTTTTGGGTTGGCGGATGCTATTCCTCCATAGAATCCCCTGGTGAGGGTCTGCGCATGCGTGGATTAAAGATGTGATATCTCCTGAACCACTAGTGTTGGAGAATCGGAGTTTTTTGTGAGGGGTGTGATTTTGGGAGGACTTGCAGCCACGAGTAGATTGAGCACATGCGCAGAAAAGAAGTAACTGTTTTTGGGTTATATGGGTCATGTTGAGAGTAATGAGCCGATATTGTGAGGTTTTAAAAGAATATTCATGTCAATTCAATGCACGGACACAATCCAGTTTGGGGGAAATAGCGTTGTTTCCAAGTCGAAGTGTGTATACCGTGGCCCTGGGGCCAATTTTGAAATTGATGTTACCTCTTACAGGCATTTTTCGTTATGCGCATGAGCAGACCATCAGTGATTTAGCTGCTGAAGTTTCCGTCAGAGATGATTGGGGTTTTGGGCTGGCCGATGCCATTCCTCAATAGAATCCCCTGGTGAGGGTCTGCGCATGCGTGGAATCAAGATGCGATATCTCCTGAACCACTAGTCTTGGAGAATCGGAGTTTTTTGTAAGGTGTGTGATTTTGGGAGGACTTTCAGCTAAAAGTAGATTGCGCATGCGCAGAAGAGAAGTGACTGTTTTTGGGTTGTACGGGTTATGTCGGAAGTGCTGAGCCAATATTGTGACGCTTTAAAAGGATATTCATGGCAATTTAGTGTACGAATAAGTTAGTTTGGGAGTTTCCGCTGTTTCCGAATTGAAGTATCCATACCGTGGCCCTGGGGCTAATTTTGAAATCGATGTTACCCCTTACGGGCATTATTCCTCCATAGGGACTGCGCATGCGTGGATTCAAGAAGCGATATCTCTAGTGTTGGAGAATCGGAGTTTTTTGTTAGGAGTGTTTTTGGGAGGACTTGCAGCCACGAGTATATTAGGCATGCCCAGACGAGAAGTGACTGTTTTTGGGTTGTATGGGTTATGTTGGGAGTAATTAGCCGATATTATGAGGTTTTAAAAGAATATTCATGTCAATTCAGTGCACGGACACAAGTCAGTTTGGGGGAAAATTTGGAGATGAAATGTCTGTATGGTGGCCCTGAGGCAAATTCATAAATAACTATATTCGGTAGATCTATATTAAAATACGTTCGGATTTGGAGAAGAGGCAATTGCGTTCTTAACGGAGGTCCCATAACCACAATTTTTTTCGATCTACGGTAAAGCTAACAGCCGAACTGTATCGATAGCTATATTTGTTAAAGGAACTTGAAAAAAAAAGCACTGACATGAAGTCAGTACTCTTTGGCGCGCGTGTTCACGGTGGCTAATTTGAATTGAATGATGAGTACTTCAAGCTCAGTGGAATTAGCGAGCCGAAGATCTACCCAAAGGATAGTGGACACCATTCACTGTCGGTTCAAAAATTAACAGTGCTGTATCTAAGCTGCCATCAGGGTAGAGTAACAAAGTTGGAAAATAACACAGCTGACTCTCCTTAGTCGCACAACCTCCTAGAAGATTTGGGAGGGTCAGTATAATCCTTATCATGTATATAGCACGCGCGCCAAATGCAGATTGACTTAACAATGAAAGAAAAAATGTAAACAAGCATTGACGTGGGGTCAATCTGCTTTAGCGCTCGTGCTATAAACATGATTAGGATTATACTGACCCTCCCAAATCATCTAGGAGCTTGTGCGACTAAGGATAGTCAGTTGTGTTATTTTCCAACTTTGTTACTCTACCCTGATGGCAGCTTAGATACAAGACTGTTAATTTTTGAACCGACAGTGAATGGTGTCCACTATCTTTTTGGTGAATCTTCGGCTCGCTCTATCCACTGAGCTTGAAGTACTCATCATTCAATTCAAATTAGCCACCGTGAAAACTGACTTCACGTCAGTGCTTTTTGCGCGTATGTTCTGGGGAACATCGCGTTATAATTTTGCCCAAATGTCTGTAACTTTCGAATTTTTTGAAAAAAATGGTCTCACACGATTAAGTTCGACTCCCCAATGAAGAATTCGAGGTCAAATTTGATTCTGTCCGGCCGGCCGTCCGGACGACCGTTGCCACGATAACTTGAGAACGAAAAGAGCTAGCGACTTGAAATTTTCAGGGTAGGTGGCGCATCCCAATACGACGGACAAGTTCGTTAATGGGCATAATCGGCCCAGTGGTTTCCGAGTAATAATTTTGTTTTCAACCAATATAAATCAGATCAAATTGAAACTTGGTGGGTAGTTGTAGAATATGAACCTAAGCACGTTTGTGAAATTTTGTGCGAATCGTATGGCTAGAAAATTTTAAAAATATTATTAAAAAATATTTTTGTTGTCATGATAACTTGAGAACGGAATGAGATAGCGGCTTGAAATTTTCAGGTTAGTATGTGCACTAGAACGCGACATTTCAGTTTGTTTATGAGCATAATCGGCCAAACGGTTTTAGAGTTATAGCCATCTGAAATTTTCTGAAATTTGGTGGTTTTTTGTTCCTCATTAACTAGAAAAATACTGAACCGATGGAATTGAAACATGGTTATTAGTTGTAGAATGCCAACGCGAAAATGTTTGCAAAATTTGGTGAGGATAGCATTTGTAGAAAATTTTTAATAAATCATTAAAAAAAAAAAAATTCTATATATCAGTAACTATTTGTTTGAAATTGATGAAATTTTGCAAGAACCTTCATAACCTAACACTACTCCAAGTTTCAAGTTTTAATACGATCGGTTAAATATTGTCGGAGATTCGAGCATTCTTGTGCGAGGTCAGTAGATGGGTGACCGTTACCTCGATAACTTTCGAACGAAAGGAGATAGGGACTTGCAATTTTCAGGGTAGGTTGCGCATCCGAAAGGGAGAATTGAATTCGTTTTTGGGCATAATCGGTCTAACGGTTTCCGAGTTATACTCACCTGGAATATTATTTCCTCGATAACTTGAAAAATATAGACTCGATCGAATTGAAGCTTGCCAATTAGTTGTAGAATATCGACTTGAAGACGTGTGTAGAATTTTGTGTGAACCGTATCGCTAGAAAATTAAAAAATATATTTTTTATGTCACGATAACCTGAGAAAGGAAAGAGATAGCGATTTGAAATTTTCAGGTTAGGTTGTGCATCTGAATGGGACATTTGAGTTTGTTCATGAGCATAATCGGTCAAACGGTTTTGGAGTTATATTCATCTGAAATTTGATTGTTATTTTCTCAATAACTCGAAAAATATAGAACTAATCCAATTCAAACTTAGTTATTAGTTGTAGAATGCCAACGCGAAAGTTATTGCAAAATTTTGTGAGGATCATATCACTAGAAAATTTTTAAGAAATCATTGAAAAAAAATTCTAGATTTCAGAAACTATTCATCCGACATGGCTGACATTTTGCGAGAGCCTTCAGAACATAATTCTACTACCAAGTTCCAAGTTTGAATACGATAGGATCTATATATGTATATGAAATTTATTCCATTTATTTATAAAAATTTTTAAATCTGTAATTAGTTCTTTGAAATACCATTGAATGAAGAAATTCTTGTAAGTTGACAAAATATCTTAATTTGAACAATAAAAATGCATCATTTTATTAAAATGATAGTTTGACTATCCAATCGCTTCTTTCCTTTATAATATTTTTACTGTAAGTCAGTATAGCTTAACTTTCAAAGTAACGTCCTACAATATTAATTTAAATGATATTATAAATTAAAAAATTGGTTCAAGCACTGTATTATTATGTAAATTTTCTAGCCATACGATTCGCACAAAATTTCACAAACGTGCTTAGGTTCATATTCTACAACTACCCACCAAGTTTCAATTTGATCGGATTTATATTGGTTGAAAACAAAATTATTACTCGGAAACCACTGGGCCGATTATGCCCATTAACGAACTTGTCCGTCGTATTGGGTAAATTCGAATTAAGAGTGTCCAATACAGGAGAATGGACAACATAATTTACCATGGTAAATTCGATTAAGGGTGTCTAGTACAGAAGGATGGACAATAGAACATACGCGCAAAAGCTTCTGACTTCACGTCAGTGCTTGAACCAATTTTGTTTTACTAGCAACATCATGAAAATACTGTATACAGGAACATGTCTCACTACTTAAGGAAGTAAAAGGTAATATTAACCTCAGTGGTCAACGAACAGTAATTTGTTTTGATGATTCCTTTATGTTCTTCTTTCCTATTGCCTTCATAAACTACATAATTAAAATGATCCAATTCTAAATCTTCTGAAACATCATCCCGAATTTATACATAAATTATTCAATATGCAACCAGTCAATATTATTTTCGATTTCAAAACAGTCTTGTATATATTCACAAATTCAAGAATCGGATACTTGTTTTCCACCAGAAAATATTTTCAAACTACGAATTGACATATCTCTAATAGCTAGATAATATGGAATGTATGAACAGTGAACACAGACATATCGAATTCGCATTTTGTGAATACATAGAACTACGATGTATTATTGAAATTTTGAAAAATCGTATCTCCGAAGGTATTAGCTTGTTGCTTGAGTTGAAAATGATATCAATAGATTCTTATGATAAAACTGCATCTTGAAAAAATTGAATTTAAAAGTTGTAATGTAAAAAAAAAAATTTTTCCTTACTCCGAAACCATCAGGCCGATTTTGCCCAATAACGAACTTAACCGAGATATTTATCCCTCAAACGTGCTATGGAAATTTCAACTGTCTAGCTCAATCCGTTCGAGAGTTATCGTGTTAACGGAGGGCCGGCCGGCCGGCAAGAATCGATTCTGTCCACGGATTCTTGATCAGTGAGTCGAACCAATCGTTTAATACCATGTTCATCAAAAAATACGAACATACTGACATTTGGGCAAATTGATAAGCACAAGAGCGCCAAAAAGGGCACATTTTCATGATATATCTATGTTAAAAGGTGGATTAAAAAAAAATAATATAATATAAGGGAGTCATTCATCTCTGACGTAAATGCAAGCAAACTACGTGTATTTGGGGTGTTTCAGAGTAATTCAATTCTTAGTCCTGTGTACTATTTATTGATACAGCTTAGCTTTCTTGATATTTCGATCACTTCTTCAGAGCATTTACAGATAAAAAATATAAATGTATTCTTTGATGTAACAATAAAACACGTATTGCAATGCCCTTCATGTGGTCCTCGACCAAACTTACCTACTCCATTTAAGGTTATTGACTATATAAAGTCTGATCACGATGTTCAGGAGAAAATCTTCCGGTACAATATTCATTAATACTCAGAGGCATCAGATTATAGATTAAATGGACAAAAATTAAATTCAGTCTCAACTCCAACATCAATTCCATCAAGCCAGTGTCATATAACAAAATATGACATATGTCATCCGTGTCCACAGAAGCGGACCACGGTGCAATAAAATACCAACTTAAAATCTACTTTACACTGTGGACCAGCAGAAACAAAACCAAACAATCCAAAACATAATCTTCAATACAAAAAATTTTTAAAAATTGTAGTCCATCACTTTACCTCTTCACTTTATTGTTACTTAATTTTCAGTCTTTTTTTCCCTATTCTTTTTTTTTGTTTTGTTCCCTTGTCCAGTATGAAACTGGACCATGTGGGAGACCCTTATTCAATTTTTCGAATTTACTACTATTATTATCAACAAAACACGAAACTTCCTATCCGTCAGCATATTTTTGATTAAACGAACCATTTTTCCATACATTAAATGAGTTTAAAGTTTTAAAATCAAACCATCTTTCCATACCGTGTCATATGCTGCCGACAAATCCACAAATGCTGTTCCTGTTTTCATTTTACGATTGAAACCTGTTTCAATAGTAAAGACTAAGAACCTGATCACAACAATTTCTATTTTTGCTGGAACCCCCTGGAATTTCTGTAGAACGTCTTCTACAGACGATTCAATCCTGAAAAGAATTAATCATTCTGAAATTTTAAGAGGAACACTCAACTAATGGGTCGATAACTGCTATGACCAGAAGAATTCTTTCCACGTTTTATAATTCCTATGACTTTCGCTTTGCGGAAATCTTTCGGAATATTTCTAGTATTCAGAATATTATTATAGAATGATAATAACCAGGACAAGGCCTTCTTGCCCAAGTGTTTGATGAATTCAGGATAAATTCCATCAAATCCTGCTGCAGATAGATGTCCCCAATACGTCCATTTTAGGTTCCAAATGGCTTCTTTCCAGATCTATATAGGACGTCCCCAAGACATCCTGATATAAACATGAACGGCCATAAGACGTAATTGTCCTTACTAGTTACTTACATATTACTGCTCGGTGGATATATGGGTTTTTACTGCTCGGTAGAAATATGGGTTTTAATGGACTAACATAGTACATATTTGGAGGGGTGAACTTCGATGGGTTATAAAACTCACAATTTTCCAGAAGCTTCTGATCTGGAAGCATCTATAAAATGAAGATATATGGACAAGCTTCCTATGGTGTTCATGAGTAGTCATAAATCAGGTTAAGGCATCATCCTGAAACATGCGAATAGCTCACTTCTGCATGCTATTAATTCTGTGTATGTCCCAAATCATTACATTTATGCATTTTTTCACTTCCTCAAGGTATAATACAAAATTTCAGGCAAGGTAAATTCGCAAAGTGAATTCATGAATCTGTCTCCATATTTCCAGTTAATCCACTTCTTTCTCCTTGACATAAATCCATTACAAAGTTCACCTCGTTCGAGCATCTAGCATTACTCCTAACTAAGAGCTCTCATAATTCGATAATGTCTCAGCCAAATATATTCGAAGGTTACGTGCAGTAGAATATGACGCAAATGGGGTTACGAGGATAATTGAGCCTCTTAAAGAGCAGATTGTACCTAGGAAGCCTTCGCCCCCAACCCCGCAGCTGACGTTATTCGTCGGCAACAATTAATTACCACTTTATGGGTGTTTCGCTGCGGTTCAACATCACCTGTAGTGATAACGTCTGGGAAAGTCGTTTAGGGAACGATCTGCATAAATAAGTAATTTAAAGTCGGGCGCATCATCAAACTATTGCGAACTGTCTTGTTTGGCTGAGTTGAGACGCCTGGTCTATAAGAGTCGGCAAATTTAACAAATGTTCGAGGTACCTGAGAAAATGACGAGAAAACAGGATTTACTTTTGAAAATCTAATATTTCGAATGGATCCGGATTACTTTCATTAGAAAATATGCACATTGATGAGGTATAATTTGTTAACTTTTCAAAATAAATTTGTGCCTTCATTGTGGTCAGCTTCAAACTTATTGTTCGTTTACGTGGCTTGCGGTGCCAAGAATTTCGGCCAATCCGTCGATCTGAAACATGAAAACAAAACCTATTCTTAAAAAAATTGATAAAAGAACTGACGTGAAGTGAATAGCGTTTGCGTCCATGTTCTTTCGTCTATTCATGCTCACATCACCTTCACAAAATACTACATGAACCTAAACTCATTTCAATTTGATCGGATCTGTATTTTTGGGAGTATTGGAAAAATGAAATGAGGCTTGAAGGTTTGTGCGGAATTGCAGCGGAATCTGTCTCTAACTGATACTTTCGGAAATATTTTTTTAAGACAATTTTTTCTTTAATTCAAATTCTTATTTTTATTTTTAGTGTTATGATCATCACGAGATGTCGCAAAATTTGTACGTCGCAATTCGACAATTAATTATCAAGTTTCAATTTGATCGGATCTGAATTTTAGGAAGTATTCGGAAAATAATATGGGGTTTAAAGGTTTGTGCAGAATTGTGGCGGAATCTGATTGATAGTTTCAGAAATTTGAAGACAAATCTTTATTTCGTTCTAAGACAATTCTTTTTCAAGACATATTTTAGTTTTTTTAGTGATACGATAATCAATAAATTTTGCAAAATTTATGAATTGGTATTCTACTAATTATCAAGTTTCAATTCGATCGCATCTGTATTTTTTTAATTCTTCAGAAATAGTATATTCTAAAACAAGTTGCAGGTTGGGCTCCAATTACAACACGAATGCGAAATTCGAAATCGAGTGACGAAGGAGCGAGTTTTTGAACGCATGGGTGTTGGAATTGCCTTCTGCAACGAGTATTAGACGATATTTTCTCTATTTCAGGCAAGTTTTATGATATACTTGTAACGGTGTGGAGTCACCGGACTGCGCAGAAACTGTTCTGGTTACCAGTCCCGAGGGCCATAAACCGGGAAAGATTTGTGTTGCTTACCGTTGAGGAGGTTTCCTTACCATTACCGTTGTTCTGCGGTATCACAGCTAAGTCGATTCAAACTTTTATAATGAAGGAAATGTGTCCTTATGGAAATTTAATTTAGTGTGGATACTTTCAGTTATCTAATATATTAAGTACAACCTTTTTGTGAATAGACAATACATTAAACTAGTTGTTCCCTTATACCCTGTGTTGAAATTGAAGGAGAAGTATTTGGTATTTTTATTTTACTTCATTTTATTGTTCACGCTTAATAAAATCTAGCTCTGGCCGGGCTTAAACGTGACATTCTGTTGAAATTTAATGAAAGATTGTACATCCTAGTAACTTTTGTATTGTATCTTGGTAGTTGGTGTGACTGTTACGAAAGTTGACAGATTACGGAATTTGAATTTGAAACGTACGTAGGGCATGGAGATCAGAGTTAAAACAGCTTCCTAATAGCATGAATGATTCCAAATTAGCAAGAAAGAAATCTGTAGTGCCATATTTTTGGCGCTCTAGTTCCTCGGAACTGAGTGCTTATCAATTTGCCCAAATGTCTGTAATTTTCGAATTTTTCGATGAAAATGGTCTTAAACGATTTGGCTCGACTCACTGATCAAGAATCCGTGGTCGAAATTCATTCTGTCCGGCCGGCCGGCTGGCCGTAGGCACGATAACTCTCGAACGGAATGAGCTAGAGAGTTAAAATTTTCAGAGTAGGTGTGGGGGATAAATATCTCGGCTAAGTCCGTTATTGGGCAAAATCGGACAGACGGTTTCGGAGTAAAAACACTAAAAAATTTTTTTTTTACAAAACAAATTCCAAATTAATTTTTTTTTAATAAGCAGTTTTATCATAAGAATCCATTCATATCATTTTTAACTCTAACAAGCTAATACTTTCGGAGATGTGATTTTTCAAAATTTCAATAATAAATCGTATTTCAACGTTGTCACAGAATGATATAATTCTATGTATGAATTGTCCTAATATCAACTTATGTTCCTGTGACATTACATTATCTAATCAATCGAAGAATTGTGAGCGAAGTGAGAAAAATCTCAGTTGTTTGCTCCGAAAATAGTTTTTCTCAGAAAAGTCTTACATTTCGGAACGGAACATGAAGTTAGTAAGAGATCTGAGAGTAGTGAGACTGCTTTTCATCCAGACATAGATATAACTCTCGAACGGAATGAGGTAGGTAGTTGAAATTTTCAGAGTAGATTAGGGAGATGAATATCTCGGTTAAGTTCGTTATTGGGCAAAATTGGCCAGATTTAATTTGATTTCAGCCATGGTGCAGTTCTCATTCTCATGATTGCTCATTTAATCTTGATAAATAAACTATTCTTTGAATTGAATTTCCCTTATGATGCGGTTATATCATATGAATCCATTGATATTATTCCCAACTCTGAGAAACCAATACTTTCGGAGATATAATTTGTCTGTTTGAACTAGAGCGCCAGAAAGCTCCTGTCCACAGGGCTTGAACCCATTTTTTAATGAAAATAAAGATTTTCCTCAACAATTATTTCACTATATCCAGATTATATTTCTTGTCAATTGTCGTGTGTTGAAATTTGATAGGATCGAATGTCAGTGCAGACTACCACAAAACTAAAAATATCACTAGAAACAATGCGGGAATGAGTTCATTCCAGCACTGTTTTCAGTGCTGGATTGGACTCATTACGATAATGAAATAGGGAAACAATATTTCAGATGGGTATAATTCTGAAACCGGTTTGGCCGATTATGCCCATTAACAAATTTAACCATCTCATTAGGATAGGCAACCTATCCTGAGAATTTCAAGTCATTACCACATTCAGTTTGAAAGTGATCGTGGCAACATAACATGCGCGTGAATTAATGTACAAAGGTGTTCGTCTCCTAAGATTTTTTTTTAATTTTAATTTTTGACTGCATTGCGACCGTACCCATTTAACGTTTTCCGTTTGCGATTTCCGGCGCTATTGGTTGCATGAAAAACATTTGTGCAAGCCCTGTGGACAGGAGCTTTTTGGCGCTCTTGATCAAGCAGAGGTGGGAATGATATCAACGGATTCTTATGATAGAACAGCATCATTAAATGAATTAAATTTTAAAAAAGTGTCGTATAAAAATCTTTTTTCAAAAATTATCATTTAAACAAGAGCGCCAAAAAAAAATTGGTTCAAGCCCTGTGGACAGGAGCTTTTGCCGCTCTTGTTCAAACTCTGACACTGAATAATTATAGCATTCTGTGAAAACTTAGAAGTACGATTCATTATTGACATTTCGAAAAATCATATCTCCGAAAGTATTGCTTGTTAGAGTTGAATATAATATCAATGGATTTTCATGGTTAAACTGCATCTTAAAAGAAATTGAATTTGAAATGTGTAAGTGAAAAAAAATTTTGTTTTCCTTACTCCGGAACCATTTGGCCTATTTTGCCCAATAACAAAATTAACCGAGATATTTATCTCCCAAACCTACCCTGAAAATTTCAAATGCCTAGCTCATTATTTTCGGGAGCTATTGTAAAAACAAAATTAAAAAAAAAAATTGACACTTCACTGCAACCCGATCAATACAAAACTTCGCACGCTTATGAAGGTCATTATTCTACATTTTGATGCTAAATTTCAGATAGATCGAGTGATTGGTTTCGGAAATATTCATAAAAAATATTTTTACTAAAAACGGCCATATCTCCGAAACCGCTTGGCGGATTTCGCCCGTTAACGAACTCGTCCGAGATATTTACGTTCCATTCTTACCCTGCAAATTTCAATTCTTTAAATCCTTTTGTTCGAGAGTTATCTTGTTAAAGGTCGCTGGCCGGACGGCCGGACAGTATCGATTTCGATCACAAATTCATGATCAGTGAGTCGAACCAAATCGTTCGAGACCATTTTCAGCCAAAAATTCGAAAATACAGACATTTGGGCAAATTGATAAGCACTCTGTGCCAAGGAAAACGAGCACCAAAAAGAGCAATCTACAATGCTTCAAAAATTGTCATTAAATTTATTTATCAAGATTAAATGAGCAATCTGCAATGATTCAACCTCGTGGAATGGGTTGTTGCAAATTACACTCGCTGCATAGTTGAAATTTTTAGAGCAAGGCTGGAGACGATCATAGAGGATTGTCCATTTATTCCTAATATTTGAGTAGGTAGAGGCTTACGAACACATCATTTTAATAGTTCAAAATATAATAATAAAATACTAACCGCTTTTCATAATTTCAAATTTAACAGTTCATACCACTGACATATTCTTTTCTGTACCACGGACCTTAACTCGAGAAAAAATGTTTGATACACAAATGTAGATCCATATTTCAGTATTTTTTTTCTAGCAACATTATGAAAAAACTGTATATAGGAACATGTTTCACTACTTAAGTAAGTAAAAGGTAATATTAACCTCAGTGATCAACGAACAGTAATTTCTTTTGATGATTCCATTATGTTCTTCTTTCCTATTGCCTTCAAAAACTACATCATTAAAATGATCCAATTCTAAATCTTCTGAAACATCGTCCCCAATATTTATACATAAATTATTCAATATGTAATCAGTCAATATTATTTTCGGTTTCAAAACAGTCTTGTGTATATTCACAAATTCAAGAATCGGATATTTTTGGGCGCATGTTCTAGGGGAACATCGTCCTATCATTTCGTCCAAATGTCTGTAACTTTCGAATTTCGAGCTGAAAATTGGCTAATAGACTAATTCGGACTCCCTGATCACGAATCCGGTGTCAGATTTTTGGGTGCCGTCCGGCCGGCAGGCCGGCCGGCCGGCCGGCCTTCCAGCCGTTGGCACGATAACAGGAGCACCGAAGGTCCTATCGACTTCAAACTTTCAGGGTAGGTTTCTGATCAAAATGCGACGGTTAAGTTCGTTAACGGGCAAAATCGGACGGACGGTTTAGAAGTCATAGACATTTCAAATTTTGAGGTTATTTCCCTGATATTTCAGGAACTAAAGAAGATGTTGAATCGAAACTTGGTAGTCAGTTCGAGGATATAAACGCACAACTTTTGGCAAAATTCTGTTATGATCGAAATGTTGGTAACTTTTAAAAAAATATTTCTTTTAATTTTTTCGAAAAAAAAATTTTTTTTTCGTGAACTATTCATCATATTGCAACAAAAACTTGTACTAACGTCAATTGTAGTATTTTGCAACATTGTGCAAAATTTTGGCCTTATACGATTTCAATTTCTGGAGATATAAGACAAAATGTGTCAAATTTCCTGGGTCTCTCTCAGTATTTTCATCGATTATTCTATGAAATCTTTGAATTCCACCGAAAACAAATTCAAAGACATAAACATAAAGAATCAAGTCATAGTTTAGACGTCGAAAGAAGGACGATGTTGATCGACTTGAAAAGGTACCTATTTCAAGAAATGCAATAATGAAATGCTTAATTTATGGATATAATATTATCTAAGTATTGTTGGGATCGGGCAGTTGGAAAATTTTTTAATAAAAAAATTTGTACCGACGTTAAATCAAGCATTCTACACGAGTGTGCAAAATTTCAGTTCGATACGATCTCAATTCCAGAAGATATTGCTTAAAATTCACATTCCAGCGTGTTTTGACGTTCTATGGTCACAGAAAATCGTCACAAAAATCTATTTACCTCATTTGACGGCTGTTTGTCAAATCAATTAATTCCAATAATTGATGTCAGATTTCCTACATACCAAGTTCAAACACATTTTATTATATGGAAAACACTTATTATGATCACGTTCTACAGGAATTGATACTAAATAGAAGCTAGATGAAGATTATTGTAATGGAAAATTTGTGTTCCAGAATAATATTAAGGTATTCAACATGATACTGCTTTTTTTCTTTACTGGTCAGTACGGGCCACAAGGAAGATGAACATGCGCCCAATAGCTCCTGTCCACAGGGCTTGAACCAATTTTTTTTTTCCAACATATCTTCAAACTACGAATTGACAATCTCTAATAGCTACATAAGATGACATTTATGAACAGTGAACACAGACAGATTATGTGTTCACATTCTGTGAATACATAGAACTTACGATGTATTGAAATTTTGTAAAATCATCAATCTCCGAAAGTATTAGCTTGTTAGAGTTGAAAATGATAACAATAGATTCTTACGCTAAATCTGCATCTTAAAAAAATTGATTTCAATAGTTTTAATGTAAAAAAAAAAATTCTTTTCGTTACTTCGAAACTATTAGGCCGATTTTGCTCAGTAGCGAACTTAACCGACATATTCATCCCTCAAACCTACTCTGAAATTTCAACTGTCTAGCTCATTTTTTTCGAGAGTTATCGTGTTAACGGAGGGCCGGCTGGCCGGATATAATCGATTTTGACCGCGGATTCTTGATCAGTGAGTCGAACGAAATCGTTTAAGACCATTTTCATATAAAAATTCGAAAATCACAGACATTTGGACAAATTGATAAGCACTCTGTTCCGAGGAACAACAGCGCCAAAAAGCAAGCGTTCAATCAAATACAAAATCGTCAAAAATCGCTGACGTGAAGTCAGGAATTTTTGTGCGCACATTATGTTGTCCATTCACGCCTCACATACCCTGACGAAATACTACATGAACTTTTAAAATAAATATAATAATGAGCTTACTCAGCAGGGATTTCGACCCGATTCTCCCGCATGGAAAGCAATGACGCTACTATATCGAAAACTTATTGCAATTCTGGGATTTACATGAAATTTCAAAAGTAGATATCTACCAATTCGAAATTTTATTTTCACAATAATTGCTAAAATACAATGCCGATCTAGCTGAAATGCGATAATCGATTGTGTAATGGTGTGTTTCTGCGGATTTTCAGCGGAATCTGACATATTCATACTGAGATATAAAATTTTTAAAGAAAAAACTTTTTTTTCTAGTGATCCTCATGAAATTCTGCAAAAATTGGCGCGCAAGCATTCCACAACTAATTAGGTACCAAGTTTCAATTCGATCAGATCTGAATTTTTTGAGTATTTGAGGAAAAGATATTACAGATGACTGTGATTCCAAAAGCGATTAGCTGATTAAGCCCATTAACGAACTTAAACGCGGCATTTGGATGCGCAACCTACCCCGAAAATTGCAATTCGCTTTCTCTTTCCGTTTGAAAGTTATAATGGCAAAGGCCAGCCAGCCGGACAGAATCGAATTTGACCTCGAATTCTTCATCAGTGCAAAAAATTCGAAAATTACAGAAATTTGGCAGAATGATAGCACGCTATGCTCTAGAGCATGCGCGCAAGAAAAAATAAATAGCGTTTCAACATTTTACGTAATTTTATCCGGGAGATCATGGAACTTTCTAATCAGACCCTGAAACTAAACTTGGGTTTCTAGAATCTTTTTTGCAACTCAAAATATCAATATTCATTCCAGATATTTGATATTATGGTGATTCTGATTTTCTGGACTTCAGATAAATGGAATATTGATGTAAAACTACTTCGAATTTGACATGACATGCACAACTAATAGCCAAATGAAAATAAAATGCATTCACAATGCCATTTTGCTGTGATCCGCTTCAGCAAAGGAGCTTCATTTTTGGCGCTCTTGTTCCTCAGAGTGCATATCAATTTGCCCAAAGGTCTTAAATTTTTGAATTTTTGGCTGAAAATGGTCTCAAACGATTTGGTTCGACTCACTGATCATGAATCCGTGGTCGAAATCGATTCTGGCCGTCCGGCCGGCCGGCCGTTAACACGATAACTCTCGAACGAAAAGAGTAAGGGAATTTAAATTTGCAGGGTAGGTTTGGAGCCTAAATATCTCCGATGAGTTCGTTAACCGGCGAAATCCACTAAGCGGTTTCGGAGTTATGGCCGTTTTCAGTAAAAACATTATTTTTCTACAAACGTCAAAAAATGACAAGGTTCGCGCATTGAAAACAATATGCGAAGTGACCCTTTTTTTCATTTTCCTTCGTTACCATGACACCGTGCGCGAAGTAGTGTGCGAAGTACTTACTTCGCACACTGCATGTAAACTATATGGAGTTTTTATATTTTAACCTTTATGTTCCTCAATCAAACAAACAAATGCCATTTTATTTTCATAGTTACAGTATTTACTTGATTTGGAAAAACATTTTAAGCAAGTTCAATACTATTTTTCATATTAAGCTATCGCTATGCATGTTACTTATTTTAGAACAATATTTTTGGCGTTTGTAGAAAAAATTTTGTTTGCATCTCATGCGCGAAATACTTTGGTGATCTCGACTATTTTTTTAACTCGGCTGCGCCTCGTTAAAAAAATCAGTTCTCGATCACCAAAGTAGCATTTCGCGCACTAGATACAAAAATAACTATTATGAATATTTCCGAAACCGATCACTCGACTTGTCTGAAATTTGGCATCAGATTGTAGAATAGTGACTTTTATATGCATGCGAGGTTTTGTATTCATCGGGTTGCCGTAAAGTGTAAAGAATTTTTTTTAATTTTTTCAATTTTGTTTCTACAATAACTCTCGAGCCGAATGAGCTAGGCGGTTGAAATTTTCAGAGTGGGTTTGAGAGATAAATACCTTCGTTATAGGGCAAAATCGGTCTGATGGTTTCGGAGTAACGAAAAAAATTTTTTTTGTTTCATTACAAATTTCAAATTCAATTTTTGTTAAGATGCAGTTTGCCCATAAAAATCCATTGATATCATTTTCATCTCTGAGAAGCTAATACTTTCGGAGATATGATTTTTCGAAATTTCAATAATGAATCGTACTTCTATGTTTTCACAGAATGCTGTACCTACTTAATTATTCAATTAAAATTAAAATTAATTTCTTTCATGATGTAGTTCTATCGTGAGAATCCATTTATATCATTCCCAGAGACCAATAATTTCGGAGATATGATTTGTCAAAGTTTGAACACGAGCGCCAAAGCTCCTGTCCACAGGGCTTGAACCAATTTTTACATTTACCATTCATACTGACACTTCAGCATATTAGGCAATAGTATTATTTCAAACGTGTATGTACATTAATTCATCGAAAAATTTCTGAATAATAGGTTTGAAACCTTATTTCTAAAATTTCAGAAATAACAACTACTGAATTTGAAGTAAACTCCATTCACTTTTATAAAGTCTCCCGGTTGGCCATGACTTAGGTCTATCACGTATCAATTCTTGAATTTCACAAAAATAACTATCAACAAAATAATTCTAAAGATTTTCATTAAGCGTCTGACGAAGGAGTCTGATATAGACTCCGAAACGTTACGATATAGTTGTTTCTTCGTTGATGTTGTTTCGTTGTTGTTTGTTAGGCAACATTGTTCAATTGATTGCTTCTGACAAATATCTTGTGTTTCTTACGCAGAAGCAAATCAAAAAATAATTAATTTTTATTTTATAGATATTTTTCAGAGTTTGGTAGCGAAAAACCAGTAAAAAACCTTTCAATAATAAGGTATTTAAATGTCTTCTGTAGGCTTATTTCTTGAGAATTTCGAAAAGTGGGGAATTCCATAGGTTCGTTTAGAAGTTCTGCCGGGATATTCAGGTACTTTCATTCTTTTTTCAAATGAACTATCACAAAGTAACGGACTTCTGTATCCATCATTTTTTTGGCGCTCTAGTTCCTCGGAACTGAGTGCTTATCAATTTGCCCAAATGTCTGTAATTTTGGAATATTTCGATGAAAATGGTCTTAAACGATTTGGTTCGACTCACTGATGAAGAATCCGTGGTCGGAATTCATTCTGTCCGGCCGGCCGGCCGGCCGTCCGTAAGCACGATAACTCTCGAACGGAATGAGCTAGAGAGTTGAAATTTTCAGAGTAGGTTTGGGGGATGAATATCTCGGCTAAGTTCGTTATTGGGCAAAATCGGACAGATGGTTTCGGAGTAACAAAAAAAAAATTTTTTTTTTTCGAAACAAATTCCAAATCAAATTTTTTTTAATAAGCAGTTTTATCATAAGAATCCATTCATATCATTTTCAACTCTAACAAGCTAATACTTTCGGAGATATGATTTTTTTAAATTTCAATGTAAATCGTATTTCACAGATTGATATAATTATTATTCTATGCATGAATTCTCATAATGTCAACATGACAGAAGGGAATATTGTAACTTCAAAAATATTGGGGTTGAAATACTCGTATTTTAGCGATGCAACGGGGACCTCACCCGAAAATGTTTGAAAATATTACGTAAATATTGAAAGCATAATTCTGTAGTTTGGTGAACGTAGATCAGGAAATTTTTGATCGATTACAAGGTAATTTATTATTACTTATCTAATAAACTATTATTTGAATTAAATTTCCTTTATGATGCAGTGATATCATATGAATACATTGATATAATTCCCAACTCTGAGAAACCAATACCAGATATAATTTGTCTGTTTGAACTAGTTTTCATTAATATTTCAACACTTGATTCTTGATTTCCGTGCAAGAAAATAGCTTAACTGAATCCTCCAACCAGTTTATACAGGATGAGTCTTTGACCACTGCATTAATTTTAACCAAAGATTCCTCTCATCAAATGAAACACTTTTTTCATTTAACATTTTTCCAAATTCAGCTCAGGTAAAAAGATACAGGCTGTTGAAATTTTGAAAAAAGTCAGTTTTTATTTTGTAGCTTTGACATCCTTTTTTCGAATAAAATGAATGTTGGCGGAAAGTTTCCTATAACTATGATAGATATTTTCCAAGTATTAGTTATTTTCTACTTCTACTGGTTTTCTAGTTATGGACTCGTGGATTCATAAAACTAAACGAAATTAGCATAAAGAAAGCATATAAAGTTTTTCTTGACTCATTTCAAGAATATTCCATCATTTTAGAACTTTATATTATTCCTCATTATTTCTCCTTAAACGCACCGTTATCGAGATATTCTTCATTGAATGTTTTAAAATGGAAAACTCCAGAAATTTCACTACTTTTATGGATCCGTCCCTGAGCGTTGGAATCCCGAATCAAGCTGTAAATCACGTTACCATGCCTTATTCTCGTCCGCCAACAATGTCATAGATAATTTATATGCGGGAGTGTATTAGCACATTGTGAAATATTTAAACGCTTGTAACATTTTACCTGAGCCGAATCTGGAAAAATGGTGAATGAAAAAAGTGTTTTATTTGATGAGAGGAATCTTTGGTTAAAATTAATGCAGTGGTCCAAGACTCACCCTGTATACGTGAAATATTTTCCATATCAACAAAAGATGAAAAATTTTCTTGAACAGTCGCCAGTTCTTTGGAATTGTTGAATTCACATAATATCTTCTCAAATTAATTATTTTTACCAAGAAAATTCACATTGTGAAAAGTAAGTAACTACTACGACTTCTGTGTAGAGAGGACAACGTTGCGTAGTTATCTGACAGGAAAAGGAGCATAACCTAACATTTTCAAAACATACACGGTGAAATGTGTCAAAATTTCATGGCCAACCCGGAGACTTTATAAAAGTGAATGGAGTATATTATGTATATCGATTCACCAGTTTTGGTGCAATTTCGATAAAATTAAAAAAGCACGCTGTATATCACAAACGAAAAGCTTTACCAAGTTAAAAAGAGTAGAATTTGACTCGTCGCATAGCCTATTTACCGTTAAACCATGTACAGTCACTTACCGGACATCCTTTATGAAGTGCCTTCCTCTAGCTTAGCGAATCTGCATCTCAAACTAAGCAGTTGATCTGTATAAGGCACAAGTTCGCTTCAGGTCATATGCACGATTTGCAGTAATGTATAACCAGGGCAATATCACATTCAGAGCTGGGCTAAATCAATATGTTAATGATTTCGAGGATTAACAATTGGCGCAGTGCATTCCGTGTATATGTCTTGGTGATTTGTGGAAAGTTACAGCCCACTCGTATGAGATCCATTAATTATCGGCTCTTGCAATCAAATTATCGTAGCCAATCTGCCGTACTGACTTAATTAGACCAGCCTAGATCGGGACGAGGAGGAAAGGAAGCGTATGAATAATCATGGATACAGGACAATACAGGGAGACATCGAGGATTCTGCATCGGAAATGAAACAGCTGATACTCATGAGTATCAATGTGAACATAGAAACACGTGGTATTAGCAGGACAGAGGATGCTTGACGGCAAGAGGATTCTTGATGCTTGATGGTTTGGGATAGGAAGGAATATGGACGTGTCAAGCTTAACGACATGTAGTTAGATGTGTAATGAACAAGTCTTTGGATTGAACATTTCATTTTACCATAGACTCCTCACATCAAAAGGAATACTCTTTTGTTCTATAGAACAGCATGGACAGCATTTTGCCCAAATGTCAACAATTTTCGAATGTTAAGCTCATTTTGACCAAAATTTTTATAATTATCGAAGTTTTTGCCAAAAATGGTCTCAAACCATTAGGTTCGAATCTCTGGTGAATAATTCGAGGTCAAATTCGATTCTGCTCGGCCGGCTGGTGCAACGAGATAACTTTCGAACGAAAGAGTGACTTGAAATTTTCTGTATAGCTGGCGCGCCCGAGTGCAATGGAACAAAATGCATCTGATGTACATTTTTTTGTTAATAATAAACTTCCGGTTTAACCGGTAATGTCATCAACTTCTTTAATTTAAATGTAACACCCAATATATTTTCACAGATTTTGAAAGAGCTTGTTATTTTGAATTCATACATACTAAGTTTAGTGTCAAAAAATTATAGGTGTACATTTCATTAATGGAATTTTCTTTTTTACAAATTCTTAGCCTCTAAACTCTGTATGTATGAATTCAAAATAACAAGTTCTTTCAAAATCTGTAAAAATATATAGGGTGTTCCATTTAAATTAAAGAAGTTGATGGCATTTTGGGTTAAACCGGAAGTATATTATTAACAAAAAAAATGTAGATCAGATGCATTTTGTTCCATTGCACTTACCTGCAAATTTTGATAAATATCGTTGTTTTCGTTTAAAAGATATTTACTTGGTTCCATACTTTATCCCAACCCAGTTTATTTCCGTCAATTAGAATTTGACACGTACTAAACAGTACTCGTTTATTTATTACTATGCATACAAACAACATCAATTAGTTTATCTCGATAGTTTTTTGCTCTAATGCAAAAAACTCAAAGGGGGTTGATTAAAGTGCTATATTCCTCATTTTTACAATTTTTTTTACACTGAACTCAGTATGTATGAATTCAAAATAACAAGCTCTTTCAAAATCTGCAAAAAAAATATATAGGGTGTCGCATTTAAATTAAAGAAGTTGATGGCAATTCCGGTTAAACCGGAAGTATATTATTAACAAAAAAATGTACATCAGATGCATTTTGTTCCATTGCACTTACTTGAAAATTTATCGTTTCTTTCGTTTAAAAGTTATTTACTTGGTTCCATACTTTATCCCAACCCTGTATGTACAGAGCTGCGACAGAAGCGATGGATAGTCCACTCCCGGGAGATTCGAATCTTCGCTGGGTTCGCTATTTTAATATTTGAATTCAGTTATGCACAATGCGTTTTTTACGTGTTGATGCTAGACAGATAGTTCCTAGGAACAGACTGCTTATCAATTTGCCCAAATGTCTATAGTCTTCGAATTTTTCGATGAAATTGGTCTTAAACGAATTGATATGACTCACTGATCAAGAATCCGTGCTCAAAATCGATTTTGTCCGAACTCTCGAACGGAATGAGCTAAACAGTTGAACTTTTCAGAGGAGTTTTGGGAGGTTGAGTTTGTTATTGGGCAACTGATGGTTAACGAATAACGAAAAAAAAGTTTCTTTTCACATTACAAACTTCAAATTCAATTTTTTTTTAAGAAGTTTCACCATAAGAATCCATTTATATCCTTTTCTACTCTTACAAGCTAATACATGTTGGTTTTCAAAGGATGCTGTATACTTAATTATTCTATCTATGAATTATTATATGATCTGTGTTCACACATGTCATCTTATTTTCCTAAAAGAGTCAAGTCGAATTTTTTTCTGGTTCGTTATTCTTGATATAAAATACCCCTCCTGTTCTAGAAAACAAAGTATTAATGAATGCTAGATGACCAATGAAATAAACTCAGCTATCGTAGAATTATGAGAATTATATGATATTATAGGTACAGTTAAGGTCATAATAATATAATGCCCGTACATAATCCATATAATTATGGGAATACATACTTTGGTAAGTTAATCAATTTGGATTTAGAATATCTCCAGTAAAAGCAATACTGGAATTGATATAATATAATTTTCATAGTAAATTTGAGGAATGAATATCTCGGATAAGTTCATTATTGGGTAGCATCAGTTTGGTCGTTTCGGATTAATAATTTTTAGCACTCTTGTTTTTTTTAGTGTCACTTTTTTATTTTTTTTCGTGATGCAGTTCTATCACAGGAATCCATTTATATCATTACCAAATCTGAGAAACCAATACTTTTGGAGATAATAATAATTTGTCAAAGTTTGAACAAGAGCGCCATAGCTCCTGTCCGCGGTGCATTCCCATATTTTTCAATGTGATCATACAAAATGTTACTACTTTTAGCACTATACGGGATGTCTCATAATTTATGCGCAGAACTCCAGGATGTGATAGCTCGTCCAAAAATATGGAAAAAGGTTTCTTTTGACTGACCCACTAAAATGTACCATTTTCGTGAGAGGATATTGAAATTGACAAAAAAATTTCGTTTTTCGGCAACCGTCCGGGAAGTGCCCACTTCCCGGACGCTTTTTCTTTGAGAAAGAAGCATTTCCCGGCCTAGTCCGGGAAGTACGTACTTCCCGGACTAGGCCGGGAACAATCACGTCGTTTTGGTCATTGTAAATACATTATATAAACCTCGTTCGGAACGACGGTATTTGCGGGAACGCGAAGACGAGATTCGAAATTAGTCCGTAGCTGAGCCCTTTTTTCGATTCACTCTTTCGTTTTCCCGGAAGAACGATAGGAAAATGTGACTTTTCGGCGAAAATCGACGAACTTCTGACGTTTCACGTATTTCTGTGGCGAATTTTAACGCGGCTCCTTCACGGTCGACGTTTTCGGTCAGAACGAGCGATTAGAAATGTCAAATCGAATTTGAATTTCGAACCGAATCGGTCGAAAACCTTCGAATAGTCTAGAAAAACACGGTTGCCGAAAAAATATTGTACGCAACACGCCCGAAAAAGGTTTTTTTGGACTCATAGACTTCCAGGACTCGCTTACGCTCGTCCTAGAATTTTGTCTATTCGTCCAAAAAAACCCTATTTTCCGGACTTGTTACGTAAATTACTATTTATGCGAATATCTCCTAAACCGTATATTCAACAGAATATAGCCTTTGTAATAATTTCTTACACATAATGAGCTATGTTTTGTGCGGAAATTTTTTTTTCCTTCATAATTGGTGAAGGTTTTGAAGGGGTAGTAGGTGTTTTCTCCCCAACTTCTACGCCATTGGAAAGAGAACGGTCTACACAAAAAAGGTACTCTTGGTCATAAGCTCTAAAGTCAACCGGTCAGTTAATAGAAACTTTTCTTCATATTTTTGTCCTGCGCGTATATTATGAAACAGCCTGTATATACAGGATGATTCCAAATCAAACGCAGATCTTGGAGGTTAGTATGAATCATTTTCTTTTATTTGAGCCATACTTAGTTATAACTGAAAATCAACAGTTTCCGAGAATCCGAGATATTTGATTGGAGATTTTTAAAAGATTTCTCACCTTAGTTAATTTTTCGTCAATTTTTTCTACGTTGAACAAATTTGATTATAATTTTGGGTTTTTTTTATTAGAAAAGGATATGATTTGTAGGAAACTTGTAGCAGAACTCTGCTGTATAAGATGTTGAAAAAGAATGAGTATGATTTGAAATGTGATATTATTATTATTATACTGATGCTCCTAGGTCTTTCCCAAGGAGAAAAATCAATTTCTAATATCAATTTGCCTGCAACTTTCGAATTTCAAAATCTATCTATGTCAAAATTATTTTTAAAATTGGCCAAATTCCTTCTTTATTCTTTAGAAAAATGTCATAAGAATGCATTTACTAGTTTCGTTTTAGCATAAAAAAGTGGGAAAGCCCTGTGGACAGGAGCTTTGGCGCTCTTGTTCAAACTTTAACAAATAATATCTCCGAAATGATTGGTCTCTGGGAATGATATAAACGGATTCTTACGATAGAACTGCATCATGAAACATATTAAATTCAAATAGACCGATTCTCCCCAACAACAAAGTTATCCGAGATATTCATTCCTTAAATCTACTCTGAAAATTATATTATATCAATAAAAACTTTGACAATATTGCAGTTTTGTTTTTATGGAGATATTCTGAACCCAATTTGATTATGTATCTTACCAAAGGTTATATTTCCATCATCATATGGATTATCCACGGGTATTATATTATCACCTTATTAAAACTATAATATAATCCTCATAATTCTACGATAGCTGATGTTATTGCATTGGTCATTTTGCATCCATTCATACTTTGTTTTCTAGAAGAGGAGGTCTATTTTATATCAAGAATAACGAACCAGAAATAATTTTGACATTTATCTCTCATAGGAAAATAAGATAAAGTAAGAACAGAGATCATATATTAATTCATAGATAGAATAATTGAGTACAGCATTCTGTGGAATATACATACATAGAAGTACGATATATTTTTGAAATTTCAAATAATCATATCTCCGAAAGAAATAGCTTGTCAGAGTTGAGAATGATATCAATGAATTGTTATGGTGAAATTGCATCTTAAAAAAATTTAATTGGTAATGTAAAAATTTTTTTTTTTTCGTTGCTCCGAAACCTTCAAACCGATTTTCCCCAATAACGAACCTAACCGAGATATCTATATCCTATACCCACTCTGAAAATTTCAACTGTCTAGCTCATTCCGTTCGAGAGTTATCGTGTTAACGGAGGGCCGGCCGGAAAATGGTCTCGAACGATTAGGTTCAACGCATTGATGAAGAATTCGCTGTCAAATTCCATTTGGTCCGGCCGGCCGATTGTTGCCACGATAACTTTCGAAGGAGAAGTGATAGTGACTAGCAATTTTCTGGGTTGGTTTAGAATCCGAAGGCAACTGCTTATTCCGTAACATGGCATAATCGGCGAAATGGTTTCGGTGTTATACCCATCTGAATTGTTTTTGTTATTTCCTCAATACCTAACTCACAAAATACAGATCCGATTGAATTGAAACTTGGTATTTAGTTGTTGAAAGGCTACGTGCCAACATATTCTCACTAGCATATATCGCTCAAACTTTAAGCCGCGTTTTATTTTCCCAATGTTTCCAAAACTACAGATTCGATCGATTTGAAATTTAGTACTCAGTTGAAAAAAAAATGCTTGAAGGTTCAGGCAGTATTTCGTGAGAGTGTGTTTTTAAATACCGAAGGTTAAAAAAAAGTGTTCATAGCTTTGACATGACGAATTAAATGAATGGAGGTGTGAAGTTTTCTATAACATTGACAAATATCCTCCAATTATGATTTTGATGCTACCTCCACTGGTTTTCTATTTATATATCCGCGAACTCGAAAACCCAAAGAATGATTGTATAAAGAGATCAAATAAAGTTTATCTTGCGTAATTACAAGAATATTAAATTATTTCAGAAAAAAATTTCTCACAATTTCTGCATAAACGCAGCCCATTTTCAAAATATTCTTCATTGAATTATAAAACCTGATAAAAAATCCAGAAATTTCAAATCTTTTATGGACCCTTTCCTGAACTAGATGAGGCATCGGAATTCTAGAATTTGGCTGTGAGCCAAGTTGCCGTACCTTCTTCTCGTTGACCGGCAAAGTCGTAGATAATTCAATTTGGGATTTCTTCGATTTAACACAGGTTTATTCATGTGGTCGGTATATTATATGATATCATTATATTCCTTCATTCATTTGATGAGAATTAGTTTATTTAAGAAATTTTCAATGTGAGAATAGGCGATACTGAAATTGTATATAATCCTATAGTGAAAACAATTGGATATTGAATGAAAATCAAGTGTGAAAAATAGTGGAATATTTTTTTATTTTCTGCATTATGAACAAAATCATATTAATTGAGTTACTAAATAAGTTTTGTTATACTATTTCATTGAATTTAAGGCATCGGATGATACAGCATTTCAGATATTCTAGCACTGACGTGAAGTCAGTACTTTTTGGCGCGCTTATTCACGTTGACAAATTTTTATTGAATTATGAGTACTTCAAGGTTAGTGCATAGAGTGAGTCGATGATCTAGTCAGACGGTAGCGGCCACCATTTGACACAGAACACAACTGATTCTCCTTAGTCAGTCGTGTTATTCATCATCGATGAGTTATGCGTAGCACTGAAGAGTTCAAACAAGGACGAAACCGATATGCCGCTACTCAACTTCCCTTACCCACTAGTCTATGAATTACCTTTTGATGGGCAAACATTTTCCGTAGGTCACTCAGGTATGTAAGTTATCTTAAAATAGCAATAAATAGGTATCTATGCATATAATTTAAAAATGATAACTTTCTCAAAATATTGTCGATGTCTTATTGAATATTAACTTTATATTAATGTATATTTTAATTACACTATCAGAAATTAGAGTTCAGCGAACCAAAAACCCACAGGCACTTGTTTTAAAAAGCAGATATTTTGAAGGGAGAATTTTCGACTGAAAATAAGGTTGCTCTTTCTATATGAAGTCAAAATAAGGTGAAAAAATAAATATTTTAAATCAAAAAAATTACAGTGTGCTTGGGAAATAGAAGGTGAGTTTTCACCAGATTTTGGAAAAAAAAATTTTTTGAGAAAAATAAAAATTAAAAACCAAAAACTTGATTATTTGAATTTTTCCATTAATTTTGAGACATGTGAAAAAAGTGTAAATACAAAAGTTGTAGATCTTACCAACATCTTTGCTTTTTAACTTTTTTCCATAGAACTTGTAGTTTTGCCGGAAATTGAGATAAACCGTTTTTTACCCTCAAAAAGTTACCCTCTTCCACTTCTCGTCCTCAGATGTAAATTAGTTTTCCTTTCGTTTTTGTTATATTCCATTCTTTTTTCAATGGGTTTCATCCTACTATTATTTTTTTTGTTTCAAAAATTATCGACCCTGGTCTACTATAGATGGCACCATTTAGAAATTACGACAGGTAAGAAAGTGTACATGAAAAGTCTTAAGGTTGCATTTATAAATACACATTTAAATAATATATGATCAAATCGGAAGGAAGCAATTATACATATTTAAATTAGGAAAATTGTTTTATGAGATCTTTCGTTCTACCTCACTGATATTAGATATTAAAGGTACATATCAGTTTTATGGTTCCATATGATCTGGCCGTGGACAAGAATTAACCAGGAAATATGTTATAATTTAAAAGCTGTTGATGATTCGTAATTCAAATGTTATGGATATTGTGCGCACTTTTTTGGTATCTGTTACGAACATATAATTGTTTCTGTCACGGATTTTTGGCACAAATTCAATATCATATAGATGAATCTAAAAATAATCTTCGACCATCATCCCAATTTGTTAGTCTCCGCTTGTATACTGATGATTGTAAAGGCTGTACCACCCTGAATCCTATTTGGGATATAAGCCCTGTGTAGCTATATTCTATAACATCTTGTTCGATAAAAATACAGAGAACTAATATTCAATTATAGGGTAATTATAGGATGCAATTGACAATTTTCCTTAAAAAAATTATGGCAAAGTAAAATCTGCTCATGATAAAGTGTTGGTGGCCTTCGGAATTCCTGAGTAAATAATCAACAGAACGAATGATTAAGAACAGTTTTTGATCCCCAGGACTAAACGCGTCTTTCATAATGGAATTATAATTGCACTAGAATATTAACTTTTTGCTTTTAATTGACTGTCTGAAATGAGAAAACTTTAGCATTTCGAATAAATTAGCTGAGCAATTTAAAAATCTGCTCCTGAAGGCACTTAATCTCTGAATTTCACAGCTCCGAGCCAACTTGGAAAACTTTCAATGCCCGTTTTTTCAGATTACCGAATATTTTTCGCTGTTGTCGTTCGCGAACGACAAGGGATTTATACCTATGCCTTATTTTCCTGCTGGTGAAGATATTTTAGATTTATGGACATGCGATCATCGCCGGCGGTTTCAATATTCTTTCCGTTCAATCCATCGAAGTTATGGTGGCTTGGGGAAGTTGTGGAGTGGAGCATATGTACAACTGATTGATTCTGACTTGCGGTTCCATACGATTTAAATTATTAATGAAGGAACCATTTAGGACTATAAATTTGGCGTAAATTTAAAGAATACTAATGTGCTCATGAGTAAATGATATTTCAAACGTGGGTGTCCCATGAAAACTATAAAGCATATTGAATAAATCTCATAATACGTTATATCAGATATCAGACGTGTGCTGGATTGTAGAACAATGTGTCGACTGAGGTCAGTGGTCCTAGAAAGTATTCATACACCATAATACTTTTTGATACAACTTTGAATATTATACACTTCGAATATTCTTCATACATTTGGAACCTATTTAGTTTTGTCATCTTTGAAATAGTGTGAATTTTCAACCGAAAAGTTACAAACGAACTTCAAAAGCATGATGTTTTTCGAAACGAATGAATTTTCATTGAGTTGATATTTGCGGAATAGATATGTATACGAATAAAAAGATCATGTCCAGGAATGGCCACATAGGCTCAATATAATCCATTTTGAAGCCAAACTGTTCCTTATACGCCACCGGTAAAACTATCAGGTCTGACCAAGAGACCAACTAGTGGCTCTTTCAGCTGAAAGCGCAGAGATTCATGAGCGGGCGTCTCTGGGACCTGCATGGCATGTTACTCCAAAGTTCTTGGAGCTTTAGGTCCAACTATTTATTGTTCTCCCGCCTTCCCCCTTGTTGTAGATACCACAGGCCGGTTCAGGTCCAATGACCCCCGCGCTGCCAGTGAGTCCACCAACTCATTGCCCTTAATGCACGACTGGCCTGAAACTCTGTTGAGCTGCAGTCTGCAGTACCTTCCCAGATTGGCAAGTGTGGCTCGGCAGTCCAACATAACATACAGGGACGTGCAGTTTTGGAAAGCTAATGCCTTTACTGCAGCATGGCTATCCGAAAAAATATAAATTGATCTGGGAATATATACTTTTTCAAGTATGAGTTACTCATAGTGATTTCTCCTTGACAGTCGCAAATGGATGTGGTGATGGGTCCTCATGCATTGAATGCACCTTCTTTGTCTGGGAAGATCACTAAAGCGGTCTTCTTGTGGTCCTGAGACTGCTCTGAACCAACTTATTCACGGCCAAGCCAATTGATTTACCACTTTGGGAGGCCCGGGACGCCTCTGACGTAGCGATCCGATATCCTCTAGCGTTTTCAGAACGCAAGACGTAAGACTTTTTGGTCTGCATGAATTCTACCATCTTATCGAGACAAAATTCCAGACAACTCTGTCTCTAGAGAGCCTAGTCAAGTTAGGGAGGAGGTTAGTTTTTCCCTGCTGAAGCAGAGTGGGTCATATGTCATCGTCTCCGCGGACAAGGTTTGTGCGAGTGAATCGCTCATCTCAGCTTGTTTTCCTTTGCCACTGTTTTTCCTCATAGGTCTAGCTGCGGCCAAGGAAGGATGCCTATATTGGCTCCCCCATAACCATCCAAACTAGAGGACCCCCAAGCTCACCTCCAGACGGTGCCGAGGCAACATTAGCTTATCCTACCAAATCTTTAAATTTTTTCAAGCACTGACGTGAAGTTACGAGCTTTTGGGCGCATGTTTAATTGTCTATTCACGTCTATTGGAAATTTTCAATCGAATTCTCCATCGATATAGACAGTTTTCTCAGCCTTTATAAGATATGAATAAATTTCGAACCATTTTAATGACATAATTGAGTAACGAGAGAATTGACTAAGATGACACAATTTTTAATTCTGACATATGTATTCTATCGGAATTGAAATTCATCAAATATCCAATAATATACAAAAAAAACTTACGTCCCAAGTAATTTCAGGATACGATATTCAAGAATTTCTGCGACAGTTAGTGCGTCGGTATTCCACAACTATTTACCAAGTTTCAATTTGATGGGATCTATATTTTTTGAGCTATTAAGAAAATAATATTCCAGATGTGTATAACTCCGAAACCGTTGGGCTGATTATGCCCAAAAATAAATTCAACTGTCCCATTCGGATGCGCAACCTACCCTCATAATTGAAAGTCGCTAACTCTATCCGTTCGAAAATTGTTTAGGCAATGATTACACATGCAGCTACTGAATTCAAACAAGGCTGCTAGGATCTTCAACAATATAGATCCGATCGTGTCCGAATTTGGAAATTGGTTGTAAAGTTAGGTTTTGAAGGCGCTAGCAAAATGTCAGCGATGTCGGACGAATGCTTTCTGATATAGGTATAAAATTATTATTATTTTCACGTCGGCATTCTACAAATAATGACCATGTTTGAATTGGATCGGATCCATATTTTTTGAGTTATTCAGGAAATAACAACAAAATGTCAGATAGCTATAACTCTAAAACCGTTTGGCTGATTATGCCTATTAACGAACTCGAATGCAGTAATCGGATGCGTGACCTACCCAAAAAATTACGCTTTCTTATTCGGTTCTCAAGTTATCGAGCGATAAATAATATTTTTTATCATTTTTTTTTTATTTTCTGGTTATACGATCCTCACAAAATTTCACATACGTCTTTATGCCGGTATTCTAAAACTAGTTACCAAGTTTCAATATGATCGGATCTAACATAATTTGTACTCGGAAACCATTGGGACAATTATGCCCAGTGGTCGAATTATTCATCAGTAAGTAGAACCTAATCGTTTGAGACCATTTACGAATATTACAGACATTTGGGCAAAATTATAGCACGCTGTTCCCCAGAACATGCGCGTGAAAAGGGCCCCAATCCTAGGGTCTCCAGTGCACCGATACATTGTTTATTCATAGAAAAATTCCATACCTGTTTCTACCCTGAGACCTCGTGATTAATCTATCTCTGGATCGTGAGCCCGGAGTTGGTGCTCGTCAGGCCTGCGAGCACCATATCCGCCCTCAGCCTTTCGTTTTCTCAGTGGGGATATGCCATGCAAAAGATGCGGCTTGGACAACTCAGCTTTTTGAACCAAGCGCAGCATGGCCCAGCCTCAAGTCCTGCACCCTCTTTTTGACCCCTTCATAGAGCTGTTGTAGGATACCTCACGCAGTGGCTTGCAGTTGCACTCAGTAGTTCTCTCAGAAATACAGATGAACTATTAACCTAGAAACTCACCTGCTGAGAAATGAAACTGATAAAATAAATTTGAATTTGTGTTTGTTTGGTTGTTCATTAGGTACCATTTCACGGTTCTACCACAGAACCTATCGTTCTGAAATTTCATACACGGATAGCGGGCGATAGTAAAGAGTACACAGGCAAATTTTCTACTGAATATAATTTATGGGGAAAAGAAGGAGGAGATGAGTTTTAAGTAGTACAAAAAAAACTGACAGGAATGTGACTGTTTGTGATCTTCGGATCACTGATATTTCATAATATCTATAAGTTACCCCAAATATGTCCTTGAATCTTCTCAACCTTTGAACGATCAAGAAGAGAAAATAACCATTCTAATTTATTCATTTATTTGTTCTTCAGGATAGAAACGGGGCGAACCCAAAAAAGTATTCACCAATATATTATGTACAATTGAATAGAATTACATCGAGCAAAATTGCAAGTGAAATTATTATCTTAAAGAAAAAAATCAGAAAAACAAAATTTCTTAAAAAGCAAGTGGTCAAGCAGTGGATTCTCAATGTCACTGAGATAGTTCATGATTAGGAAATAAAATGTTGCTAATGTTTTTTAGCATATCCTGTTCCCATAGTAAATATTCATAATAATGAAGGAACTGATATGAAGATTGATGTATAGGTTTTCCAGGTGACAGATATCACATAATTATTTCTTTATTACTTCCAGCGGTCTCGATACTTCTCCACAAAAACTGTGTATACAATATTTCTTGTGTTTGTGGAAAATCGTATACAGAAGATACTTCGATACGTAGCATCAAGCTTTTCATACGTCAATAATTACTAATTGAGTCCTAAAAACCCCATCAAGCTGCCTGACCCAATTGAAACCCAGTGATTCGAATTACCGACAATTAGAATTTCGAATGATATCTGACCAAACCTCACGCTGTGCATCGAACAGTGAGACTTGCATTAACCCTCTTTAGGTACTGTTCAAACTAATATCCATCCTCCAAAGTTCTGGCTAACTCGAGGCGTAAGCCCGAAAATTCAATCCTTGTAGGTTCTCAGCTCTCTCAAGTTAATCCGGCATTCGTTAAGCAATCCCTTACGTTGCACATGGGACTGTTCAATCCAGAAACCGGCAATATGGAACTCGAACTCTACTTGGTTGAAATTAATTAGCTAAATTCACGGGAGATGTGAGTCAGCTCTTCTTACGACAGAACTTTCTACATGTTCGAAAGATATATCCCGAAACCATCATGCAGGTATTTCCCAAATCATTGGATACACGTCTGAGGTGATGTGCCACAACTCCAGAAATATTAATTGAGATTTCATGTCTTCGGCGCCCTTCTTCACCTGAACAGGCCTATCAATTTTCCCAAATGTCTGTAATTTTGTGTCTCAAACGATTCGTTCCGACTCACTGACTCTAAAAATACTGATTGGATGGAATTAAAACATTGTAGTTAATTGAAAAATACCGACAAGAAGACTTATAAATTAATTATAAATAATTAACGGTCGAACCAGTTTGTAATTTTTATATTCCAATTACATGAAAATAAATTTAAACAATTTTCGCAGCGATGTCGGACAAATAGTTTCTGATATATAGAATTTTTTTCAATGATTTTCAATGATGTTTTAAGAATTCTTCAGTGATCCGATACTCTCGAAATTTGCAAGAATATTCATGTTAGCATTCTACAACTAATAGCCATGTTTGAATTGGATCGGTTTCGTATTATTCGAGTTATTGATGAAATAACAACCAAATTTCAGATGAATATAACTCCGAAACCATCTGGTCGATTATGTCTATAAACAAACCTGAATTTCGCATTCAGATGCACAACCTAACCTGAAAAAATCAAGTCGCTATCTCTTTCCCTTATCAGGTTATCGTGACATAAATAATATTTTTTAATAATTTTTTCTTAATTTTCCAGTGATACGATTCTCACAAAATTTCACAAACTTCCTCAAGTTTGTATTCTACAACTACCCACGAGTTTCTATTCGATCGGGTTTGTATTGGTTGAAAACAAAATTATTACCTACTCAGAAACCTTTGTGATGATTATGCCCATCAACGAACTTGTCTGCCGTATTGGAATGCGCCACCTACCCTGAAAATTTCAAGTCGCTATCTATTTCCATTCTCAAGTTATCGTGGCAACGGCCAGCCAGACCGAATCAAATTTGGCCTCGAATTCTTTATCAGGGCCAATCGTTTGAGACCATTTTCGGCGAAAAATTAGAAAATTACAGAGATTTGGGCAAAATGATAACGCGATGTTCTCCAGAACATACGCGCGAAAATGAAAAGACAAGAAGAGAAAAACGAACAAATTAAAAATAATGCATGACCGCTCAAAAGTCCCCTCTCACAAATATACTCTTCTGTAGCCGCATGGATCTCTTGAAGAAGAATCGCCTCCACTAGTTTTCAAAGATATTCACTTTTGTTCTTAGAAATCGCTCCAATATTTAATTTTAAAAAGGAAAATGTCGTAGCTCATAAGGCCTCTTTCAAAACCAGGTCTGGCCAATCCAAACGATGATTATTCAGAACTTCAGATGTTCGAAGACCGCTTTTTTCTACAGGACCCAAATATAGGGCTATCATCTCCGATAGATACATGCTTCACTTTTTATTGTGTTATAAAAAAATCGGCACGAAAATTAATGTTATAGCTTTATATTTCATCGTGACATTCATGGTTTTGAAGGTTCTCGCAACATTTCAGCGATGTCGGACAAATGCTTTCTGATATACCTATACATTTTTTTTCAATGATTGAAAAAATTTTTGCGTCGGCATTCTAGAACTAATTACCATGTTTGAATTGAATCTGAATAGTAGTTTTTGGGTTATTGAAGAAATAATAACCAAATTCCAGATTGATATAACTCCAAAACCATATGGACGATTATGCTAATTAACGAACTTAAATATCGCATTCAGATGCGCAATTTATCTTGAAAACTGCAAGTCGCTATTTCTTTCCATTCTCAAGGTATCTTGAGATACATAATATTTTTTCGTTATTTTTTACAAATTTTCCAAAGGTACGATCCGCACAAAATTTTACATTCATGTCGATATTCTACAACCATTTAGCAAGCTTCAATTCTTTGTCTCAATACGAGATATGTGTGATTCAGGCATCTTTATGGAACCTTCAGCTCCTTCCATTCGCTGAGATCTTTTGTTCTCAAAACCTAGGAGAATAGTAAATTTTTTTTTTTTTATTTAGTTATTAATTCTGTTATGAAATGAGAAAATGATTTGTTTCAACTTACAATTTTATCTCATGTTCAAATAACTCCAAATGCCTCTCCAATTTGTTGTATATAGGTAGCACATTATGAGTACATAGTGTGCAAATAACAAGAGAGTCCTCCGAAGTAGTATCTTCCTTATGAATATTCCTCAAATGCTTATCTTTCACTGAAATAGTTGAAAACTCCATACCACACACTTTATTCTGGTTCTCCAAATCTGCCATTCTGCACAGTAAAACTGAATGAAACGAACAATTGTAAAATTTTGCGACAGTGTTTGAGTAATTGGACTGTCAACAATGCAAAGTTTCCTCATAAGTGCGTTTTAGTGTAGTCTATCTGCAATTATTGAACCTCGTATATTGGTTTGTTGCAACTTACACTCAGTGCATGGTTTCGCAACTCGAAATACCCAACAAAATGGGTCAGAGCAAGGCTGGACACGAGTTTCGGACTAATTGGTCCATCATCAGCAACCTGTAGCTCAAACTTTCAACTAAACTAGGTTACTTATCTGGTTGCTGAGGATGGAACAATTAGTCCGAAACACGTGTCCAGCCTTGCTCTGACATTTCGATGGTACCTTCTGATAGTTTCAAGTTGTGAAAACTATGTACCGAGTATAAGTTGTAACAACCTAATCTACGAGATTCAATCATTGCAGAATGCTCATTCATTCGTGATATCAGCAGATATCAGCAGACGAGTAGAAGATGCCTGACTGATCACAAATCGAGTGAGCAATGCAATTTTAGGTGATATTGTTGGAAAGTTTTTACTAAGCTTCTTTTTAATTACATATCTAAATATTTTTAAATAATTTATTCAACTGTATGAATGTATTGTCTGAAGAAAAATTTTCATATTTATTGAGTATTTACAAACACTAAATAAATTTCTAAAGTTCATCATTGAGCTTACTTACCCCTCCTCTAATTCATTAATTTCTTATTTAATTTGTGGCATTCAATTATAAATTCGGTTAACAGAATCAGGATTTCTGATAGAAGCTGTAAATTTACATTGGAGGTGATCACAATAAACGAAAATACGTGCAGCTTGAACACGCAAGCAAATTCAAAATTCCCGCTTCAAGTATAATTTAAAGTTCCCACCGTTCGATTATTTTCCGTACAACCATGTATAGCGGTGACAGTATCTAGGCATAAGGTGTTGCCTGAGATAAGTCAAGAGTTTTCATTTCTTATAATTAGTATTCTGTGGACATAAGTTTACGCACTTTTTGGCGCTCTAGTTCCTCGGAACTGAGTGCTTATCAATTTGACCAAATGTCTGTAATTTTCGAATTTTTCGATGAAAATGGTCTTAAATGATTTGGTTCGACTCACTGATCAAGAATCCGTGGTCGAAATTCATTCTGTCCGGCCGATCTGGCCGGCCGATCCGGCTGGCCGTAGGCACGATAACTCTCGAACGGAATGAGCTAGACAGTTGAAATTTTCAGAGTAGGTTTGGGAGATAAATATCTCGGCTAAGTTCGTTATTGTGCAAAATCAGACCGATGGTTTCGGAGTAACAAAAAAAAAATTATTTACAAAGCAAATTCCAAATTAATTTTTTTTCAATAAGCAGTTTTACCATAAGAATCCAATGATATCATTTTTAACTCTAACGAGCTAATACTTTCGGAGATATGATTTTTCAAAATTTCAATAATGAATCGTATTTCAACGTTGTCATAATGTCAACTTATTTTCCTGAGACATGACATTATCTAATCAATGGAAGAATTGTGAGCGAAGTGAGAAAAATCTCAGTTGTTTGCTCCGAAATTAGTTTTTCTCAGAAAAGTCTTACATTTCGGAACGGAACATGAAGTAAGAGATCTGAGAGTAGTGAGACTGCTTTTCATCCATAGACATAGATATAACTCTCGAACGGAATGAGGTAGGTAGTTGAAATTTTCAGAGTAGGTTAGGGAGATGAATATCTCGGTTAAGTTCGTTATTGGGCAAAATTTGCCAGATTTAATTTGATTTCTTCCATGGTGCAGTTCTCATTCTCATGATTGCTCATTTAATCTTGATAAATAAACTATTATTTGAATTGAATTTCCTTTATGATGCAGTTCTATCATATGAATACATTGATATAATTCCCAACTCTGAGAAACCAATACTTTCGGAGATATAATTTGTCTGTTTGAACTAGAGCGCCAGAAAGCTCCTGTCCACAGGGCTTGAACCCATTTTTTATAGCGATATAATGCCACAAAGAACGGGATGCTCTATTTATGGCAAAAGGATGATCAGCAATATCTGAATAAGGATAAATAGTATTGCGCCTGCTCTCGAGATAACTTCCTAAATCTTCCAGTCAATAGAAAAACTTGGGAACAAATATTGCTTCAACCATAAGTAACTATCATTCTCGTTATGCCTATTTTAATTTTCATTGTTGTGACTGCTACAGCCAATGGAACTTTTGAGAGTTTCTATAGTATCTACGGCATAATAAAGTGGATACGTCTCTGTCAATGTTCACGATTAAACTGATGACTTAGGACAAGAGGTGTGTTGTGACAGGAATCTTACGGAGCAGTCAAAATCTGTGACTGCTCCAAGAAATCACAGCTCTTTATCGGAGCTGAGACATTTCTACGCTCATCAGCAAAATCAGAACTAGTACAGAGTATAAAAATTGGTTCAAGCACTGACGTGAAGTCAGAAGCTTTTGCGCGTATGTTCTCTTGTCCATTCTCCTGTATTGGACACTCTTAATCGAATTTACTATGGTGAATTCTATTGTCTGTTCTCCTGTATTGCACACTCTCAATCGATGCTAGTTAATGAACTCAAATGTCGCATTCAGATGCGCAATCTACCCTGAAAACTACAAGTCGCTATTTCTTTCCGTTCTCAAGGAACCATGAGATACATAATATTTTTTCGTAATTTTTTAAAAATCTTCTAGTGGTACGGTCCTCACAAAATTCCACACACATCTTCACGTCGATATTCTACAACTAGTTACCAAGCTTCGATCGAGACTATATTTTTTGAGTTATCGGGCAAATAATATTCCAGATGGGTATAACTCCGAAACCGTTGGGCTGATTATGGCCAACAGCGAACTTAACTCTCCTATTCAGATGTGCAACCTATCCTGAAAATTGTCCTATCTCTTTTCGTTTGAGAGTTGTCGAGGCAATGATCACCCATTCCGCTACTGAACTCACACAAGGCTGCTCCTGCTTGGATCTCCAACAATATAGATCCGATCATGTTCAAACTTGAAACTTAGTAGTAGAGTTAGGTTCTGAAGGCTCTCGCAAAAGCGATGTCGGACCAACAGTTTCTGATGTATAGAATTTTTTTCAATAATTTTCTATGATTTTTTTGAAAATGTTCTAGTGATACGATCCTCATGAAATTTTGCAAGAATTTTCGCGTTGTCATTTTACAACTAATAACCATGCTTGAATTGGATCGGTTTCGTATTTTTCGAGTTATTGAGGAAATAACAACCAACTTTCAGATGGGTATAACTCCAAAAGCGTTTTGCCGATTATGTCTATAAACAAACTCAAATGGCGCATTCAGATTCTCAACCTAACCTGAGAATTTCAAGTCGCTATCTCTTTCCGTTCTAGTGTTATCGTGACATAAATTATATGTTTTAATAATTTTATAAAAAATTTTTAGTGATACGATTTTCAAAAAATTTCACAAACGTCCTAAAGTTTATATTCTACAACTACCCATCAAGTTTCAATTCGATTGGATTAGTATTGGTTGTAGACAAAATTATTACTCGGAAACAATTGAGCCGATTATGCCCATTAACAAATTTCTCCGTCGTCCTGGGACGCGTCACCTACCCTGAAAATTTCAAGACGCTATCTTTTTCCGTTCTCAAGTTATCGTGACAACGGACGGCCGGCTGCACAGAATCAAATTAGACCTCGAATTCTTCATCAGGGATTCGAAACGGCGAAAAATTCGAAAAGTACAGGCATTTGGGCAAAATGATAATGCGATGTTCCCCAGAACATACGCGCAAATAGTACAGTATAGTATAGAGAGAGATACTGGTACAATGAACAGGTACTTCGGCTCCAACTATAAGATAAACCGGATCAACGGCAAACTTAGTGAAGTATGATTTAAATGATTCCTGTTTTCTCCTCTCACATCAAAATTCTTTCAGCATATACAATGAAAATTATTTATTTTAATAATTGTGAAATCACTTGCCTAATGGGATCGTAGACTTTCGCTGAAATATTTCATTTTCGAAATTTCTTAGCAGAACAGTCGCAGAAATCTAAATAATTGAAAATTTAATGCTTGTGGCTTTTACTTGATGCAAATCCATATTAACTCAATGAAAAATTATATACGATTTACACTTATTTATTCAATATTTTGACGCGTTTCGTCGACACAGCGACTTCATCAGACTACATCATACTAAATTCTTAACAAGTTATTATCTTCCTATACCTAGATGACATGGACACAGAATCATTTAAAACTAATGAGAAACTTATTTAAAACAAATTACATAATAGACTTATTTAAAACTAATTACATGAGATTTCACTGCTGGTTTCTTTGTACACATTAACAATAATTCATTCCTAATGCTTTTATTTATAAATTGATTCTCTATTTGAATAGATTGAGTAACGGTGAAAAATTTAGATCTAATTGTTCATTAACTAAATTACCCGTATGTTTTTCCCTATTTATTTCGACCATTTCCCAGTAATTAAGTTGCGCACCTTTATTCAAATTGTGTAGAATTTTGAAATCCGGGTTAAACTTATGTCCTTCTGCTAATAAATGATTCGAATAATTTGAATTAATTTTGTTGTTTTTGAAGCTGTGATGATGTTCCTTTATTCTTATGCCAAAATTTCTACCAGTTTTTCCTATATATGATTTGTCACAACTCCCGCAATTTAATTGATAAACACCGGATTTATCTTCTTTATTCCTTTTCGATTTATTGTTTTTTATGAATTTGGCAAGGTTATTATTTGTCCGGAATGAGATATTCACCTGTTGGTTTTGAAGAAACCTTTTAAGTTGTTGACTCGTTGTACCAAAATATGTTAAGCTATTGAATATTTTATTTTTATCCTTAATTTCTGGAAATACTAAACTAATTGTTTTTCTAAATTGTTTTTTCGTCAACATTTTTCTGATTAACTCTGTGTCATATCCATTGTTCACCGCTATTTGTTCGATAATTTCTAATTCTGTACCATAATTTTCTTCGGATAAAGGTATATTAATTAGCCGGTGTAACATACTATGAAATGCCGCGACTTTATGTTCGAATGGATGACACGAGGATCGATGAATGATTGTATCCGTATGGGATGGTTTCCTAAATATTGAAAAATCATGTTGATTGTTTTTCCGCGTTATTGTTAAATCCAAAAAATTAATTGCACCATTATTTTCCATTTCAATTGTGAATTTGACATTTGGATGAATGACATTTGGATGAATAAATAATTGAATGAAATATTTCCTCTCGGGTTATTGTGCTCGTCCCAGGTAATTCCCATGCAAAAAAATTCTCACTACAATCGTGATAGTCCGTTTTCAAGGGTAACTACCCATTTCTTAATGAAAGCAAAAACCGTAATTGAGAATTTATTATTGAAGAATGAAACCAAAATGGGCAACTATGAAAGAATATATTCTTTGACTTTTCCACTGCCTCGACATTGACAGATAGAAAGGAATGACCCAAGATGTAAGGTAAGAACTGCACCATAGAACATATACCCAAACTGGAAGACCAATCGGTTCAAAAGAGGAGACAGTTTAAGTCCCCGGCACTCCGCCACAAGATGTCACCAGAACTACCGCCCCAAGAGAAGAATTGTATACAACCCAAAATGCAATGTATCAAATTATTTCCAAAACGTATGTCAGACGCCGAAGGTACATGTGTTGGTGGACCAGAAAGTTACCGGCTATTTAGTAAAGGAAGGAGTCTATTTTGCCGATTACCGTAGAAGGATTGTACTCCGCTCTTGGCGAATACAGCTGATTCCCTAATACTCTTGTGATTATGCATGCAAAATGCCGGTCATACTCCGAGACCCTCTATTTATTTATGAAAATTATTCAACGATCCTCAGGGACAACAGACGCCGCCCTAATCAGCTCATTCGAATGCAACTTGTAAGGTTTCCTATGATTACAAAATAACGAATAGGACCCCACGAGGGGTCATTTAAATATTTTCATCCAAGTTATTTTCATTATGTAGCTTAGATGACCTGATGAAGTTATGTAAGTTTGACATATGCATAATGAAATTAGTTTTTCCGTCGTGCATGGCACTTGAATAAGGGACGCCTAGAAAGTTTCCCAGTTATTAGAAAGATTCTCTAGCTACTGATATAAATGCACTGACTTGTTATATCTAACTCTAAATATTAGGTTTGGGGAAAAGAAATCCATTACTTTTTACGTGAACTTCAAGACTTAATATAACATGTTTTTGAAGTAATATCCAGAATTATAGGGATGTTGCGATTCAGTCCTCTATACCGAAATTTGTTGGATTGGTCGGCTCATTTATATCTTGGAGATGTAAGCCCTTTATTAATTGAGGAACAGCATAAATTTCGAAGTGTTCGCTCTCGTCAAATGATTTGATTCTTTTTAGGAATGAAATTGTGAGTTGCTTCAAATTAGATTATCAGTTGGATTTGGTTAATACTGACTTCTCTTAGACCTTAGATAGGGTTAAGCACAATTTATTGTTGTCCAAGCTAGAAGCCTTCAGATTTTCTATAACAATTCGATTGTAGTTCAGAAGTTTTCTCTGTGGGCGTACTAGGATCGTTAAGTAAAAGGGCTACAAATGTCCGGGGAGATTCTGGTTCCCTCTGGTGTTCCTCAGGAATCTCACTTAATTCCTAATTTCTTGTTGTTAGCCAATAACATGCAGCTTTTTTCAGTTGTTAAAGTTTTGGAAGTTGCACTGTGTTTTTGGCATAAAGTTGATTATTTCGTTGTATTGGCAGGCATGAATTGTTTATTTCTGAATAAGGCTAAATGTAAGATCATCTTGTTTTATCGCTCATAGAATATCATTAGGTACGATTGGTAACATCATCTTGAAACGTTGCAAGTCATACGCAATAAATATATTATACTGTTCGTTGGTTCGACCTATTTTCGAGTACGGCACTCTTTTTTTCTGGTTGACTCATTATGACTGCGATGATGCGGATAGAATAGAAAGAAGTCAACGCAAATTCACCCGATTTATTGCTTACACATAGATCGCATATTATTCCTTTTGAGGGCTGAACTCTTCATATTATGCGTTTATATGGTTTGGAAAAACTTTGTTTCAGACGACTATATCGTATATTGTTGCATTGCAACTTTCAGGCGACTTGCAGCTCATATTAATTTTATGTAAAAGCCCCCAATAGTCTGATCGATTGTATGGACATTCTATATAGTATTTCCTTCAATTTAGAATAACATGCAATACACCGCTTCTCAGATTAGATCTTCACAGGACTATTGATTTTGTTAATGCCTTTAGCTTCCGTTTAGAGTTTTTTTCTCCTCTAGATTTAAGTCATTGATTCAAATTAATCCTTAAATTATAACGTACATTTTCCAGCTCATTTTTCATTCTTTTATACACTAAGAAGTGAAGCATATATCTATGGGAAATTATGCCCAACAAAGGGTCCTGTAGCTGTAGCTGTAGGTCTTGGAACATCTGAACTTCTGAATGATCATCTCCTGGATTGGACAAACCTGCTTTTGAAAAACACCCTCCTCGCCTCATGAGCAACGACCTTTCCCTTTTATATTAAAATTTTGAAGGGATTTCTAGAAACAGGAGTGATTACCTTTGAAAATTAGCTGAGGTCATTCTTCATCCTGTAACCACTTACAGGGGAGTATATTTGTGAAAAGGGACTTCTGAAAGATTATGTATTATTTTTAATCTCTTCGTTGTTCTCCTCTAGGCTTTTCATTTTTCGGGTTAAGTTTCGGGTATCTTGGAGAAACCTCTCCGGTTTTTGACGAAGGAATCCATATTGAAAGAAGAAATACCCATCAATATTGAATATTCCGGCTAATTTCGTAAACAATTCCAATTTTTCACTAAAATTAGGTAAATGTACAATTATTGACTAAAATTATTATATTTCAGAACGGTAGTTCACCTCTATTTGCAATTTATACAAGGTTTATGAAGAATGGAATTTATTTAATTGTATTCTTTTTTTATACTTCTGTATATTATGGATATTCTATTCATTTAGATATTGTGCAAATTATTGAAATCATTTGCAAAATATTTACATATATGGGTGTCCCATAATTAGACCGACAAGCTTCTAGTAGATGTTCTATACATTCTTTAGACACATTCGTCCCAAATCATATAATGCAAAAATGCTTCGTTAATGAGCTTGATCCCTCTGAAGATGACACTCTTCGTCAAACTATTCGGTGTGTATTTTTGATATTAGCCAATGTGTGAAATTTCGACACTTTAGGTGAAGCCGTTTTGGAGCTCTCTGAATATGACGTCCAGGCAACACTTTTTGTCACGTATCTCCAAAACGGCTTCACCTGAAGTATCGAAATTTTACACATTTGCTGATATAAAAAATACGCACCGAATGGTTTAACAAAAAGTGTAGCCTGGGCGGCATCTTCAGAGGGCTCTAGCTCCTTAACGAAGCATTTTTGCAGTATCTGATTTGGGACGAATGTGTCTGAAATAATGTCTAGAACATCCACTAGAAGCTTGTCGGTCTAATTATTGGATACCCTGTATATACGTGAGTCTAGAATGTGTACCGAGATTTCTGGGGGTGATAGCACATTGAAAAATAAGTATAGTTTGATGCATGAAATTATGGCCCAAAATGCATATTGAGGGAGATATATCCTTCCAAAGTTTATAACGACATGCGATTGTTCCCAAGTCGCAGTGGTTAAGTTCGGAGCTACTAGAACTCAGGGATCCGCGGTCTAGCTCCAGTGGAGATGGGAGTGGATTCCTAAAAAGGGAACCTAGTAAATGGGCGCCAGGTAAATTTAAGTCTCCCAGATACCCCCGCGTAATGTATTAATTCCTAAATTCACCAAAAGAATATTCACGCTAAAAACAAACAGTTTATTCTAATAGCATACAACCCAGGTCTTTAGATCCAGCAAAATTTAACTATTATGAAACCCTGAATAAGGGTGGCGGAAATTGTACGTAGATATTATTCTTGGATTCAAATACGCGTCGCTTGAGCTCAGGCGCATTCACGTTTCTCCTCTGTGATCATATACGATTACTACTAATCTTGCCCCAATTTCCGCTTTCCAATAACAATAACCTAGATAATTGATAACAATATATGTTCAAGTTATATATATAGTAGGTATAAGATGATTCGGGATATGTTTTCTATAACTTGCGTGCTATTCCTTGTGCCTGAACGTATTATTGCCTCGATGGTCTCGCAATACCGTTCTCCTTCCCTTTGTACTCGCCGTCTGCGACTTTTGACTGAATGTCCCCCAGCGCTGCTTCCTGACCACCTTGTATATACTCGGGATCGGTAACACTGCGCTGGCTGTCTCACAGCGCTACTTATGGACCACCTTGCATATATTCGAATGTCTCAGTTACACTCTTCCTGATATAAAAAATCGTGCTGGCCTCAAAAACTCCTGCCACCATAAACTTCGGACTGCCACAAAAACTTATATTCCTCTTGATATAAAAATCGTGCTGGCACACAAAAACTCCTGATGTTACAAAAACCCTGATGACAGAAAAGAAATCATCAGTGACTTCTCTCGGATAAGAAACAAATGAATTTTCGCAATACATAATAATTTCGGTTATCATAATATTAATCAGACCAATCATTCGTTGTTATGCAACAGTTATAGAATTCGTACATACCCTGATGTTCGGGGTTGTCCTGCACACGTTTACTTCGAAACCAAATCTTGTCGTGCCTCCACCAAATAATTCTTCAAGCACACAGCGATGTTCTGTCAAAGTCGCCAAGATCGTTCACGTGTTCAACTCTTAGATTTGCAGAAAGGTCGTTATATCCTCTTTCGAGACGAGTGCAAGTTACCTGTTATCTTCCCAAATCAAACCAATGTAACGCTCACTCCTAATTCGATTTTCGAAACTATATCCAATTAAGAAGAAATCACCAATTCTTACGAAGTTCCGAAAATACGCCTAACCTACTGCTCCTCCGTCGAATGTTGACAAAATGGACGACCTCATGTCCCTGACTGGCGCAGACCCTCACAAATTTCAGACTGTCACAATTCAACAATATTGCCAACTTATTCGGTTCTTCGAATACAACAATTATTATTTAGCGTCGACTGGCACCACTGAGATCCAACCTCAAATTCGATGTCAACATAAATGACAACCTTATCGTAAACAAAACATAAACAAACCCCTGCCTGAGTTAAAAAGAAACGTTACAAGTTGATAAAATAAAAAAAATTCCGCATAACTTCTAAACGGTGAATGCCACCAGATTGAAATTTCGTGCATAAATGTACATATGTTAATAAATTATTTTTTTTTAGTACACATCTACATTTCTAATAGTGTTTTTAGAGGGTGAGTCGGGATTTTTTGGGACAACTTCTTTCGTTATATTCATTTCGGTGAAGAATAGAAGCATTCGATGGAGAGAAGAAAATTACATGAAAAAGGTAGGTACCCTTATCTGAATACAAAAATTTGAACCGTTTTCGAGATATTTGAGTTTTGTAGTCACATGATGTCAGCAGATTAATTCATCGCGAGATTCATCGGTAACTGTTCCTGTGCCGTTGATAAACAATAAGTACATACCAATAGGTCTGTCCCAACAGAGAAATTTTTTTGATTTTATCAACTCTGGAATGATTTATCTCCCTTAATATGTATTTTCGGCCATAAGTTTATTCATCGAACTAATACCTATGTGCTATCACCCCCAGAAAGCTCGGTACACATTTTTGACTCACCCTGTATATACAGGGTCCGAGGACGCCACACCGACACGGGCAAGGAGGTGATGAATTAATTGCGCAAAGAGCTAATACCTCGCTAATTATTCTTGGAACATCATGAGAAATTAAATTCTTCGATATCACATCTGAAGAATAATTCTCCAACTCTCTAAAATCGCATTTGAATATATTTATCAAATACCACTAAAAACGCAATACTGACCTCATCTCAAACAAAGTTACCTGTGTAAATGAAATCGAGTTGACAGGCGCATTAAATAAATAAATAATTCACAAGTGTATTATTCTATGCGCCTGTCAAATCGATATAATTTTATTATTTTCACAAGTATCTTTGTTTTAGATGATGTCTTTATTACGTTTTTAGTGGTATTTGGGTAAATATATTCAACAGCGATTTTAGAGAGTTGGAGAATTATTCTTCAGATGTGATATCGAAAAATTTAATTCCTTAAGATGTTCCAAAAATAATTAGCGGGATATTAGCTCTTTGCGCATTCAATTTTTCAAGTATAATTCTCACCAAGATTGTGAGGTTTTCACTATAGAAATTATAATTTATGAGGAACATTAAATCAATATAAACTTTATTTGACTGGTGATAATATCTCTTTCATTGGAATTACATTACGAATAATTTTTCAAATTTCCACAAAGCCTGAAGCTCCCTCTAACGTGCTGTCATCAAAATATTGATATCAAAAAATTTCGGAATTTCACTATGAAATTTGGCAGTTTAGTACAAAATGAAATTCTGAAACTTTTTTGGCGCTCTTGTTCCTCGTAACAGAGTGCTTATCAGTTTGCCGAAATGTCTGTAATTTTCGAATTTTTGGCTGAAAATGGCCTTAAACGATTTGGTTCGACTCACTGATCAAATCCGTGGTCGGAATCGATTCTGTCTGGACCTCCGTCCAGCATTTAACACGATAGCTCTCGAACGGAATGAGCTAGACAATTGAAATTTTCAGAGTAGGTTTGGGACATAAATAGCTCGGCTGAGTTCGTTATTGGGAAAAATCGGTCTGATGGTTTCGGAGTAACAAAACAAAATTTTTTTTTACATTACAAATTTCAAAATAACTTCTTCTCAAGATGCAGTTTCACCATAGGAATCCATTGATGTAATTTTTAATTCTAACAAGCTAATACTTTCGGAGATATGATTTTTCAAAATTTCAATAATAAATCGTACTTCGGTGTTTTCACAGAATGAGATAATTATTCTATCTATGAATTATTATAATACGATCTGTGTTGATACATGTCAACTTATTTTCCTGACACATGATATGTAAAATTTTGATATTTAATGTCCATCGTTAATCCATATGAGGATGGGAATGCTAATGGTAAGTTGAGTTCAGAATATCTCCAGTAAAAACAAAACTGAAATATTGGCTAAAGTTTCAATTGATATAATATAATTTTCAGAGTGGATTTGAGGAAAAAATATATCGTTCTTCATAGAATTGAGGAACAAATATCTGGGATGAGTTCGTTGTTGGGTAGAATTGATCTATTGGTTTTGGATTAATAATGTTTGGCACTCTTGTTGAATTTAAAATCTTTCATGATGTTTGAATTTAATTTCTGCTACAATGAAATTCTATCATAAGAATCCATTGATATAATTGCCAACTCTTACCAATACTTTCGAAGATATGATTTGTCAAAGTTTGAACAAGAGCGCCAAAGCTCCTGTCTACAGGGCTTGAACCAATTTTTTTGATATCCTTCTGATTTCTACGTCTTTTGGTCATCGTCTTTTGGACCAAAAGACGTAGAAATCAGAAGGATATCAAAAAATGTTGGTGCTCAAGAAACGATGATTATTGACATATTATGTCAATAATCATCGTTTCTTGAGCACCAACATTCCCGAAAACCCAAATTTCAAAAAACTATACAGGCGAGAAGATTTCCTCTTAGTGCGTTCTTTTTGAAACGCACTATATATAAATAGATAAATTACATCCTCATCCAGGTGATGTAATTAATACTACTCTATAAAGTAGTTGGAATTTGTAAAAGAAAGACATAGTTGTCGATTTATTTGTCTCACACTGTTCACAGTGAGGAGACTTTCATTGAGATTATATGAATTGCCAATCATCAGCCTAGGTCATTTTCATTAGATAGAAAATACCAGTGCTTCGACATTCGAAAGTAACCCTTTCGTGTAGCCCTTAATCGAAAGCCCTCCACGTACGACATCAGAAAATCCGAAGAATCCGAACTAAAGGGTGATAATTGCGCCCTACAAAAACCACCCATTCAGCTCAAGCCGGGCGGAAAGTAGAGTCCTCAGACGGAAATTGGACTTTCTTTCAACACGTTGTAATTGCATCTCGTCCAGTGTCTGGATTAAATGGCAATCGATACACGTTTGCTACCTCGGCCACTCGAGCAGCCTCGAATTGGAGTCCAAATTGGAAACCCGTTCTTGGGGTCGGACGTTTTTCAGGAACTGATTTCAATTATACAAAAAGCGCTGAGCTGTTTGAGAGTTCGGATTCGTTCCCTTGACGACGTCCGGCACCATGTCGTTTCGTGCCGGACACTTGGGGAAGAAGATTCTTCATATGCAGTAATAGTTTTCTATGGGAAGTTTTATACTTCAAAATAAATCGATATAATCCATAGAAAAGGTTTTTGAAGCTCACCTAAAAACTTTATTTCTAAGTTTAAGTCAGTAGATGTGAATGGTATGGGTTTTCATTAATTGTTTCATTTGAGGCATATAATTTGCACTTTTCAGTAGAGGCCACTTATGTAAAACTGATAGTGAAGATATCTCATCGTTGAGAATATTCAGTGCAAATCTCTAACTTGGAATAAATTCGGTAAATCAAAGATAGATTTTTCGTGCAAATATGTTCGGATAGGTTGACTAGAATTTTAAGTAGCGCTCTATTTGATGTGAAAAATTGGTTCAAGCACTGACGTGAACTCAGGAGCTTTTGCGCGTATGTTCTATTGTCCATCCTCCTGTATTGGACACTCTTAATCGAATTTACCATGGTGAATTCTATTTTCCTTTCTCCTGTTTTGGACACCCTCTTAATCGAATTTCCCATGGTAAATTCGATTAAGAGTGTCCAATACAGGAGAACGGACAATAAAATTCATCATGGTAAATTCGATATAGAGTGTCCAATACAGGAGAATGGACAATAGAACATACGCGCAAAAACTCCTGACTTCACGACAGTGCTTGAACCTATTTTTTTTTCGTGTAGTCTGGAGCTTTTGCGCGTATGTTCTATTGCCCGTTCTCCTGTATTGGACACTCTTAATCGAATTTACCATGGGAAATTCGATTAAGAGAGTGTCGAAAACAGGAGAACGGACAATAGAATTCACCATGGTGAATTCGATTAAGAGTGTCCAATACCGGAGGATGGACAATAGAACATACGCGCAAAAGCTCTTGACTTCACGTCAGTGTTTGAACCAATTTTTTTTTAATATAAGATGAAACTACATGCGCATGTAGTTTTATCATTTATTAAAAAAATCTACTATGAGACATTTTTTTTTCGTCATTTTTTCCAAATTTTCTTGGGGTACGGTTCTTACAAAATTTATAACACGTCTTTATGTTGATTTCTACTACTAGTTACCAAGCTTCAATTCGATCGAATCTTTATTTTTTGAGTTATCGAGGAAATAATATTCCAGGTGGGTATAACTCGGAAACCGTTAGACGCAACCTACTCTGAAAATCGCAAGTCCCATCTACTGAACTAACAGAAGGCTGCTCGAATCTCCAACAATATTTAACCGATCCTGTTAAAACTTAAAACTTGGCAGTAGAGTTAGGTTCTAAAGGCTCTTGCAAAATTTCAGCAATTTCAGACGAAGAGTTACTGATATATAGAATTTTTTTTTTAATTTTCAATGATTTCTTAAAAATTTTCTACAAATGCTATCCTCACGAAATTTTCCAAGAATTTTCGCGTTGGCATTCTTCAACTAATGACCATGTTTGGATTCAAACGTTTTTGTATTTTTCGAGTTAATGAGGAAAAAAAACAACCAAATTTCAGATGGCTATAACCCTACAACCGTTTGGTTGATTATACTTAGGTATAAGCAAACCCAAATGTCGCATTCAGATGCACAACCTAACCTGAAAACATCAAACCGATATGTCTTTCCGTTCTCAGGTTATCGTGACAACAACAATATTTTTCAATAACTTTTCAATAATTTTCTAGCGATACGATTCTCACAATATTTCAAAAATGTGCTTAGGTTTATAAAAGTGCATAGGTTTATATTGTACAACTATTCACCAAGCTTCAATTCGATCGGATTTATATTGGTTGAAAACAAAATTATTACTCGGAAACCATTTGGCCGATAATGCCCATTAACGAATTTGTCCGTCGTATTGGGATGCGCCAACTAACCTGAAAATTTCAAGTAGCTAGCTCTATCCGTTCTCAAGTTATCGTGGCAACGGCCGGACAGAATCAAATTTGACCTCGAATTCTTCATTGGGGAATCGATCCAAATCGTTTGAGACCATTTTCGTCAAAAAATTTGGAAGTTACAGACATTTGGGCAAAACGATAACGCGATGTTCCCCAGAACATACGCGCAACAACAGCGTGTCCCAAATTTGAGATATGACGTCATTGATAAATTCTTTGAATGGCAATCCTAATTTTTTATGATTATTTTTGAAGAGGATATCAAGTAACACATGCGTACCAAATTTAAAATTCTTATTCCTGGTCGTTAAAAAGATATTAAAAAGAGAGTAAAATCGTATCGATCGAAGATTAGCGAGGATATTTATTAGTTTATCATTTTGTGAGAAACTATCCGCCGTATTCACAAAGCATTCAATCTCCGTTAAGTCCTAACTGAGGTCCTCAGTTGAGGATAAATAAGTATCACAACTAAAGTTAACGTATGTAACGGTGCTGAAACATGCCTGTTTCACGTTAATTTTCACTTAAACTGTGGTTGCGATTCATATTTATCCTTAACTGAGGACTTCAGTTAGGACTTAACGGAGATTGAATGCTTTGTGAATACGGCGGTATGTTTGTTGAAAAATCGGACAAAATGCTGTACTTAACTGAAACCCACAATTTCAAGGATGATTGACTACGGAGATAGGATAATAACAGAGAAGTTCTTCATTTATTCAGAGAGAAGTATCCTGATTTACCGCCTGTCGTAAAGTACCATAAGCAAGATTGGAAGACAGTTTCCGGAAAATGCCATTTAAAAAAAAACAAATGATCATGGCCAGCGTGTCATCACTGAAAATGTCAAAATGACTGTACTCTCTATTGGAGAAAATCGTCATGTCTCCACTAGACATATAGATAGGGAACTCGAAATTAGCCAGTCTTCAGTGACGAGAATTCTTATAACACCGAAATTTCATCCTTATAAAATGACCAATCCTCCAGGAACTCACCGAAGATGATCCGGATAGAAGACTCAAGTATTGCGAATAAATTATGGATCTACTAGACATAAATGTTGGAAATATAGAAAACTTCCCATTTTCTGACTAATCAACGTTTACGTTAAATGGTGAGGTAAATTATCGTTATTGGCAGACAACAACCTACACGAAATATTTGATTAGGTGTCAGCAGTACACTCGATTACATGAGCGGAAAGCTACGAATGGTTCTTATTAGGATCACTATCTCTCATTGCCTACTCCTTTGAATTTATGAAATACTTTGGGACACTCACCTATCATATTGATATTTGAGTTCTCGAGAATCATTTGGTAAACCATTTGAATTATCGAGAGGAAAAGTTCGAGGACGGGCTTTTCGCCAGTTGCAATTTTCTTCGGGATCGGAATTCCGGAAGTATTTTAAGAAAATTCACAAAAAAGTTATTCCGATCCCTAAGGCATTTTTGTTAGGGTCGCCGGCCAATATATCGAGAGACAAAATACCTATAGACGGATCATTTCCCGTTTATTTTCTACCAGAGTTTGAGTATCGCGAAAATATAAATATTTCAAGTTTTTAATCAAACCAGAGAAATATACGCTGCCGCGCATAGCCAAACTGTTCCGGCTACATCAGTCAGTTGAATACATTATGGCTTCCCCATGGCTTCAGGTGAATATAAGTAGGAGAAATTAAAGAAAATCGATTGATTTAGGACCAGAATCGTTCTAAAAAGTGTTCAGAATTGATCAAAACCGTTCAATATGATATAGACTACTGGCCCATGCTGAAAAAATTATGGGTCATTTGAACCACCAGGTGACCTATCTAGAACGATATAAGAGCATAAAATAATAAGATTCAGCACTATGCCGTCAGTTGTAAGCTGTCCAACTGAGTGCAGGTGAGAATTCGAAAGTACAGGTAGAGTGAGTACATTTTAATCACATATTTTTGTACGGCATTCTTACCACCGATAGATCCATGAAAAATAATAAGAAAACGCGGAGTGCCGTACAAAAATGGTGGTCCACAAAGTCGATTTTTTTTTTATTTTCTGACAATTACCAGGGTAAATTTGGTCATTTGATCTTGTACGGCATCTGTGTCATACTATTTCAATACTGCTTCTAATCCATTATTCCGCAACGCCGTACAAAAATCATGCGACAAGGGGAAAAAATCGAGGGTTGTAATCCCCCCTTTTTCCGTTGTCCAGGGGGTGATTTGACACAACATGAAATAAATTTATATCTATATATCTTAATATATATATTTCTTGTGTGCGTGTGTATGTGACTGAACTCCTCCTAAACGACTGGACCGATTTTGATGAAATTTTTTGTGTGTGTTCGTGGAGATTCGAGAATGGTTTAGATTTACAATTTGGTCTACTGGAAAATGTTTTTGGCGTTGGAGTTTGAGTTGGCGTTGAAGTTGGCGTTGGGGTTGGAGTTGAAGTTGGAGTAGGTATTGTGGTTGGCATTGGTTATGGAGTTGGCGTTGTAGTTGGAGTTGTAGTAGTTGTAGTTGGATTGGAGTTGGAGGTGGAGATGGAGGTGGAAATGGAGATGGAGGTGGAAATGGAGATGGAGGTGGAGATGGAGGTGGAAATGGAGTCGGAGTCGGAGTCGGAGTCGGTGTCGGAGTCGGAGTCGGAGTCGGAGTCGGAGTCGTCGGAGTCGGAGGCGGAGTCGGAGTCGGAGTCGGAGTCGGAGTCGTAGTCGGAGTCGGAGTAGGAGTCGGAGTCGTAGTTGGAGATGGAGTTGGAGTTGGAGTTAGAGTTGGATTTGGATTTGGAGTTGGCGTTGGCGTTGGGCAGGCGTTGAGGAGGCAGTACGAAGTCTGCCGGGCCAGCTAGTATATATATATATATATATATATATATATATATATATATATATATATATATATATATATATAACGAAATGTAAGGTGAAATTTATTTTATACGGCATTTAGATAGTTTATTTGTACAAATTTTCAGTCTTTTCGTGATTCTAGGTTCCTAGTTAGAAACTATGTCATACATATATGGGTTTGTTTACTATCGATTTATACTTTAATTATGTAGATGTGCAATTTTATTTTAAATTTTTCAAAAATAATTCTGCTAATTTCAGTATCATAAGTACTCGCACATTTTTGGAGCGACGTTCTGTTACGACGTTTAGCATTTGTAGGGAATATCGTATTTTATTCGGATGTACTCGGCTTGGACCCGAGAGAAGATAATTCGGACGTCGATGAAGACGTTGATTCTGATAACAACTCAGCAACGGATTCCGATACAGAATAATTCAAACAAAAACCATATTTCTTATTATCATCATTAAATTTATGATTTTTTTTTATGAAATGACCATTTTTTTTATTATTATCATTAAATATTTCGAATTTTTCTAAAACATGATTGTTTTATTTATTCACATCATTACAATGAAACAAATCAATTATATGTATGTATCAATAAGGTTTGAAGTATATATTGAACCAAAAAGTATACAAAACTGTTGATACTGGGATTGACAGTTTCAATTCTTGGACATAATATACACACCGTTTCAGTTCAGTTAGACGTCATAGTGATTTTATCATATTATCAATTGTTCTCTTCAAAATTATGTTGATACCGTACTGTATCAGATGGCCATAAAGAACCCTCAAAATTGTAGCGTCACTTTCATCAGCCTAAAAGATATGGTGTGCATAAAAATGTACGGCATCATTTTTTCCTAATTTATATATGTTAATTCTATTTAAAACAAGGGATAAAATGTAGAAAACTGCTATATTTCATTAATCTATGATATTTAAACTTTTACAATAATTCGCAAAATTTCAGTTTTTGTATTTCTCTATAATTTTTTTTAGAACGGTTTTTTTTGAACGGCAATACTATATAACAATTGTATTTTACAATATCATGTTAAAAAAAAAGTTCCCGTACAGGATCAAATGACTTTACAGCTCTAAAAATCAAGGATACGATGCAATTAAGGTAATTATTGATTTACATTCAAATGAACAATCATTTTTTGACGGCATTATTTTTAATAGTACTTTTGAGTGCTAGATAATGTTTTGGAACCGAAGCCGTACTTTTTCAAATCACCCCCTGGACAACGGAAAAAGAGGGGATTACAACCCTCGATTTTTTCCCCTTGTCGCATGATTTTTGTACGGCGTTGCGGAATAATGGATTAGAAGCAGTATTGAAATAGTATGACACAGATGCCGTACAAGATCAAATGACCAAATTTACCCTGGTAATTGTCAGAAAATAAAAAAAAAATTCGACTTTGTGGACCACCATTTTTGTACGGCACTGCGCGTTTTCTTATTATTTTTCATGGATCTATCGGTGGTAAGAATGCCGTACAAAAATATGTGACCAAAATGTACTCACTCTACCTGTACTTTCGAATTCTCACCTGCACTCAGTTGGACAGCTTACAAGTGACGGCATAATGCTGAATCTTATTATTTTATGCTCTTATATCGTTCTAGATAGGTCACCTGGTGGTTCAAATGACCCATAATTTTTTCAGCATGGGCCAGTAGTCTAATAGGTATGGGATGGTTCTACGGAAAATTTTATTTTGCATGCTTAGTAAGTATACAACAGTATATAACAGTTGAAAATAGACTAAATGGAATAATTTACATGGAATCGATTATCTGTTAGAAATTATGGAAGACTGTTTTGTCCGTATCTCTTACAGGTCAAAAATGGGTCGATGCATTCGCGATTTCGCAAGGTCGACACTAAAAAAATCAGAAATAAAAATGTCTCTTCATTGTCTTCAAGTTGTACTTTGATTTTAACCTCATATTCCCCTCACCAAAAGAAACACTTTTTGGCGCGCTGTTCAAGTGAACAGAGTGCCTATCATGTAGCCCAGATGTCTGTATTTTTGGTATTTTTTACCGAAAATGGTGTCAAACTATTAGACTCGACTCACTGATGAATATCCAATACTGTCTGACCTGCCGTAAGCACGATAACTCTCGAAAGAATTGAGTTAGACAGTTGAAATTTACAGGATACTTTTGGACCGTAAATATCTTGGTTAAGTTCGCCATTTTTAGTTAAATCATTTTTTATGAATCTTTCGATCAATCTGAACTTAGCATCAAATTATAGAATCATGAGATTTATATGAATGCTAAGATTTGTGTTGATGGGATGGCTACAAACTGCAAAAAAAATTGGAAAATTTTGTTTTCGCAATAACTCGAAAAATACTGATCTGATCTGACTGAAACTTGATAATTAGACGCAAAAGACCCCGACCCAAAAAGTTATGCTAAAAATTAAGAAAAAATTCAATATTTTGCGGAATATATATTTATTGAAATATATATTTTCCTTGAAATTCCGAAGGCAAATATCGGATTGAGTTTAATTTTGCCATTTTGATGACCAATAATGACCTCTTGGGGAGTGCTAAATTTCACCACTAAGAGCCTCATGAAAAAATTAATAATTGAGAACTTCCAAAACTGGGAAAATCATTTCAGTTGTTTTCCATGTGAATCATACCTCTGTTTACTTTCTACTTCGGTTCCCACGCGTGTTTTGACAGATTATTGCGATCGCTAGCATATGTGCAAGGGCAACTAAATTAAATGTGGATGTGGGACGTGTATGTACACTGGCAATTGAATAACTGGGTGAACGATGAGTGGAAATTTGAATTGTTTTTCAAAATCTGTCTGAAATTTGAGCGACTGGGGATGAACTAGAAGGACATATTACCACATTATATCAATTATGTGAGTGTGCAAGTCAGCTTTGAGGAAAAAACGTACTGTCCGATGTGGGGTATTCATAACGTGGTTTTTTTTGGAATTCATGCTGCCCCTTTCGGACATTTCTCGTTATACGCATGAGCAAATGAGGAGTTATTTAACTGCTGGAGTTTTCATCTGAGAGAATTGGGGATTTGAGGTGGAGGATGCTATGCCTACACAGAATCCCCTTGCGAGGGTGCGCGCATGCGTGGATTGAAGCTGCGATATCTCCTGAACCATGCTGTCGCAGAATATCAGTTTAGTGTGAGGCGAGTGATTTTGATAGAACTTTCGGCAACGAGTGGATTGCGCATGCGCAGATGAGGGGTGGTTGTTATTGGGTTGTATGGGTTACGTTGAAAGTGGTCTACGGGCCGGGCCGATATTGTGAGGTTGCGCAAGTCAGTATAGGGTTATTTCAGAGTTAACGTGACCATACCGTGGCGCCGGGGCCAACTTGGAAATTCACTGTGCACTATCGGTAATGAGTGAACTGCGCATGTGTGAACTGAGCTGGTTGTTTGTGCTAGAATGCATGAATTCCGTTGGGTGATCATGGGGGTCTGGTGCTGAGCCAACATATGAGTCTTTCGTGTATTTAGTTTGAGACGAATTTATAACTATAATTGAAGGATCTATATCAAATTAAATTCGGATTGGAAGAACAGGCGTGAGCAATTGAGTTCCTAACCGCAATCTGTTCTGGTGTTCATCGCGTTATCAATTTGCCCAAATGTCTGTAATTTTCGAATTTTTTTGCCGAAAATGGTCTCAAACGATTGGGTTCGACTGCCTGATCAAGAATTCGAGGTCAAATTTCATTCTGTCCGGCTGGCCGTCCGTCCGTTGCTACGATAACTTGAGATCGGACAGAGATAGCGACTTGAAATTTTCAGGGTAGGTGGCGCATCCCAATACGACGGATAAGTTCGTTAATGGGCATAATCGGCCCAATGGTTTCCTTGTAATAATTTTGTTTTCAGCCAATACAAGTCCAATCGAATTGAAACTTGGTGAGTAGTTGTAGAACGCTAAGCTAAGGACGTTTGTGTAATTTTGTGAGAAATGTATTACTAGAAAATTTCAAAAAATGTTCAAAAAATATTATCTATGTCAAGATAACCTGAGAACGGAAATTGATAGCGATTTGGAATTTTCGGGTAAGGTTGTGCTTCTGAATGGGACATTTAAGTTTGTTTATAGGCATAATCGGCCCAACAGTTTTAGAGTTATACCTATCTGAAATTTGGTTCTTATTTCCTCAATAACTCGAAAAATACAAAACCGATCCAATTCAAACATGGTGATCAGTTGTAGAATGCCAAAGCAAAAATTATTTAAAAATTTCGTGAGGATCATATGACTCGAAGTTTTTTTAAAAATCATTGAATATCATTGAAAAAAATTCTATATATCTGAAACTATTCATCCGAAATCACTGAAATTTTGTAATAGCCTTCAAAACCTAACTATTCTACCATGTTCCAAGTTTCAACACGATCGGATCTATATTGTTGGAGATCCGAGCTGCCTTGTGTGAGTTCAGTAGCTGGATGGGTGACCGTTGCCTCAATAACTTTTGAATAAAGGGAGATAGGGTCTTGCAATTTTCAGTGTAGGTTGCACATCGCAATGGGAGAGTCAAGTTCATTTTTGGGTATAATCGGTCCATCGGCTTCGGAGTTATACCCACCTGGAATATAATTTCCTCGATAACTCAAAATATATAGACTCGATCGAATTCAAGCTTGGTAACAAGTTGTAGAATAACGACGTAAGGGCATGTGTAAATTTTTGTTAAAACCTTAACCCCCCATAATTTTCAAAAAAATACGAAAAAAAATTGGTTCAAGCACTGACGTGAAGTCAGGAGCTTTTGCGCGTATCTTCTATTGTCCATGCTCCTGTATTGGACACTTTTAATCGAATTCACCATGGTAAATTAAATTGTCCATTCTCCTGTATTGGAAACTCTTAATTCGAATTTACCATGGTAAATTCGAAGCATTCGCCACCATTTACTATAAGGTCAAAAATTAACAGTGCTCTGCCTAATCTGGCGTAAGGATACAGTCACAAAGTCGAACCAGAACCGAACTGACACTCCTTTGTCGCACAAGCTCCTGGGAGCTTCCGAGGGATGTCTGTGGAGAAGACCTAGAAGGGTTAGTATAATCATAATCATGTCCTTAGCAAGCACGCCAATACAGATTGTCTTCACTATGGAAGAAGTAAAAACGCAAAAAAAGCATTGACGTGTCGTCAAACTTTGGTTGCTATTGACATGATTATGATTATACCGATCCTCCTAGGTCTTCCCCAAGGAGATCCCTAAGAAGCTCCTGGGAGCTTGTGCCACTAAGGAGAGTCAGTTGTGTTCTGGGTTAACTTTGTTATTGTATCCTTACGCACAGCACTGTTCATTTTTGACCCGACAGTGAATGGTGGCCACTACCGTCTGACTCGATCTCCGCCTCACTCTATCCAATAAGCTTGAGTTACTCATAATTCAATTCAAATTTGTCAACGTGAACAGGTGCACCAAAGAGTACTGGCCGCGCCTCAGCGCTTTTTTATATTAAATTTCCATTTTTCCAGATTCGGCTCAGGTAAAAAGTGCTTAGATATTTCACAATCTGCTAATACACTCCTGCACTTCGTTTACTTTGTTTCTATCCTTACAAACATAACCCCGTTTCTGTGTGATTTATATCTATAAAAATAAAACACGTATTAACCGAAGAGCTTCATCATATGTTGAAATAATAATGAATAATAATTTCTTACGAAAACTTATTGACTTACTCAGTTCTTCCGATCTGATTTACAGCATTTCCAACAGAAATAATATACCACTATAATTCTTCAACATTAAAACAGGCACTTCCACTCGATATTAATTCAATACAATATATAAGTAATTGTTCACCTCGTTTTTTCCACCATAAGGTTATACACTATTTCATCATCACCTATTCTCAGATCGATCCCGAAATATCTTAATTTACAAATGAATACATACTATGATACATAATACATGATATTGATTAATCCTTATACTCAACTTGGGTATTAAATACGAAACGACCGGGAGCGGTAGTCTTGCATCGAAAGTTGCCAGATTTTTTTCCATTGACGTAAAATCGAAAAGAACTCAAATTGTCATCGTTAAGGGCATAGAGTAATTATGAGTTATTATGACTTACATGATGAACGGCAGCAACCCTGGATTCTAGCATTCCGTTGCGTCTTCTAGGTCAGGGACTGATTTATGAATGTTGTATTTTTTTTGGATTTTTAGTCAGATTTTATAACATTCAATTAAAAATTTCTCGTAACGTTTAAGGAGTGAAGAAAAGCTCAAATCTCAAAAATGATATATTTCATCTGGTTTCTTGATGGTAAGCTTATTTGGTTATATGAGTGAGTCCGCGAGTCTTTAATTAGGACACCAGTGGAAGTAGGAAACGAATGATAATTTTTAAATATTATCTATATTTGGAAAAGTTTAACGGGTAATTCCGCAAAAGAAGCATATTAAAAATAATTCTGCTGGTACGCATGATCCATATTTCTATTATCTATATTATCACACCAAAATTTATTTGATTCGTCCAAAGCGGCAAGATGAAAATTGAATTTTTTTTTATTTCAACGAGCAAAATGTTGAAAATGTTAGATGAAAAACGTGGTTCATTTAATGAAAGGAATCTATTGTTAAAATTAATGTACAATTCAAAGACTTGTCATGTATGTCCTAATATAGATGAATGTTCTGTAAGTGTATATGTCACTGAACTCCTCCTAAATTACGTATGTAATTTTGTGTGTGTGTTTGAGTGGGTCCCTGGATGGTTGAGATTTGTAATCGGATCCAGTATGATGTCGCAATCAGGTTATAGAAAACTGTTTTTTTATCACAAAATAGGCGAATTCGCTGAACCAGTTATTACCAGTTTCAAAGATCATCGACTCTTCACAGATATCAGAGACCGGGAGATGTCACTTCGACATTCGCTATTAGTTTTAAGTTGAGTCAGTATTACGCTGTTTCCAAAAATAAAGTTTAAGGCGTATTATATCGAAGTGAAATTAATGTTGATGAATTTTGAAATGTAATTAAAACTATACATTGTGGGATTCCTTAGCTGCAGTATTGAAGTAAGTATTTCACTTAGATATTAACTTAAAGAAGTAGCTTATAGTCATGTGATATGCAATCACATTATTATATTCTCCACCAATCACACGAACAATACAGGCGCTTCTGCCAAATGAGCCAATTTCGACCACCAAATATCTTCCGGAAATGACACTAGAATTGATCAGCTTATGATATCTAGAAATGGAAGACAGTTTTTATTTTTCTTTGAACGACAACAATCGCACACGACAATGTCAAAACGATTTACTGATCCCACTGATATCAGGCAATTGGACGTTCGAACTGGACAACGTCTTTCCGATCCGCTAGTAGAAGTGTGAAAATCGTGAATAGATCGAAAAACTTGAGTGAGACAGATAAGTAATGTGATTTTGTATTTTGTCTACCAGACTAACCAGTTGACACGAATACAGATGCCTCCAAGTTTTACTCTTCACGGCTAGAGATAATCAGTGTTATTACACTTATTCCATTACACTTTTTTTCGTAGTCTTCATTTCTGATGAATGTCATTTGAAAAGAATAGTCATGTTTTCCGAAGGATACTTTTAGCATTTTATATTTCGCCTGAGTAACGGATTCGAATAAATTATTCAAGTGAAGTGAGGAAAATTAACTTCCAGTTAATTGCACACTTCATGTGAATTTGTGGAAAACCGTGGCTTTTTGTTTCATCCCTCTGTGGCTGTCCTGTTGGAGACCTTTTTTCTAAAGTGGGGAATTAGGTTGTCCTTGGTGTCTCGCAAACCTGGTGGAAATACTTCGGTTAGTCACTCTAAATAGGAAATATGGATCTTCCACCTAAAGAGCATCCTTGCGTTGGAGAACAATCGATAAATCGAACCCGAAACTAACTTGGTATGGAGAGTATTTAGTAGAGAGTTATTCATTGTGATGTATCTCCTGTGTTAGCTTCGAGGAGAGGTCAGTTCACCCCTTCATTCATCGTCATGAAACAGAGGAACAGAGCAGTATCACATTATATTCACATTGGATCTCTCAAATCCCATGCAGTGGAAGTTGGCCAGTCATATTATTTTCATTGGGTGAGGATGAATGCTATCATTTATTTCTAAACGAAGCAAGGGACTCCGCATATTGAAACCCGAAAATTTTGGAATTACAGACAAATTTTTTGATTCTATGTTCCTTATCAAGAGACATAATTATCTAATTGAGATAATGTTCAAAAGCAGGTAATGATTCTTTGAAAAATCTTGACTAATATCATTGAATAACTATAAAATAACTCCTAGGCTGGAACCTCCGTCGATGGCCAGTTGAAGGATTCCTTCAATGAAGTACATTATTAATATTGTAGGATCATTGGGCTGACTTGATAAATTGAAATTATATGTTCAAAATGCGCTCCATTATTCTCTAGGCATCTATAAATTCTATTCCGTTTATTGTCTAATATGTTTTTTAACATTTATGGGCCAATATTTTGACAGAATTGTTGTATCCGCTTGCAGGTCCCCAAGATTATTATAGTTCTTTTTAAAAACTTCATCTTCCAGGTAATGTAAAATCCGAGGGAGTCAAGTCTGGAGACCTTGTAGGAAAATAAGTGTGGAGTCCTTGACTTCTAACACGGTTGTCATAAAATTCCTGCAAATATCTTAGATTTGCAAAAGTGGTGTGTGCAGTTGCTCCATCTTGTTGAAAATATTCCAACTGTATTTTTGCGCGTATGTTCTGGGAATGTTTCCCAGAACATACGTTATCATTTTGCCCAAATTTCTGTAATTTTCGAATTTCTCGCTGAAAATTATCTCAGGGTTCGATTCCCTGATAAAAAATTCGAGGTCAAATTTGATTCTGTCCGGCCAGCTGGCCGTTGCCAACATGACTTGAGAACGGAAAGAGATGGCGACTTGAAATTTTCAGGGTAGGTGGCGCATCCCAATACCACGGACATGTTCGTAATGGGCATAATCGGCCCAAAGGTTTACGAATAATAATTTTGTCTACAAACAATACTAATCTGATCGAATTGAAACTTGGTGAGTAGTTGTAGAATATAAACATAAGAACGCTTGTGAAAATTTCAGATTGAGAATCTTATCGCTAGAAAATGTTTAAAAAATTATTAAAAAATATTATTAACGTCACGATAACCTAAGAACGGAAAGAAATAGCGACTTCAAATTTTCTGAATGCGCCATTTGAGATTGTTTATAGGCATATTGGGTAAAACGGATTTTTAGTTATACCCATCTGAAATTTGGTTGTTATTTCCTCAATAACTCGAAAAGTACAAAACCGATCCAATTCAATTATGGTTATCAGTTGTAGGATGGCAACACGAAAATTCTTGCAAAATTTCGATTAAGAGTGTCCAATACAGGAGAACAGACAATAGAATTCACCATGGTAAATTCGATTAAGAGTGTCCCATACAGGAGAATGGACAATAGAACATACGCGCAAAAGCTTCTGACTTCACGTCAGTGCTTGAACCAGTTTTTTTTTTCATCTACTAGTTGATTTATGAACAGTACCAGCATTATGCCTCTTTACCTTTCACCATTTGCGGTTCCTTGAATGAAAACTGGTCCATATATTTGGCAATAACAAACTGCTAACCACACACCAACTTTTTGTGAACGTAGTGGTGTCTCAATGATATTGTGGGGATTCTCAGACCTCAAAATCTGTAGTTTTGGAAATTCACATACCCTGATAAATCCTCATCATTAAAAAAAATCGAGTCGAACAAGCTGTCCTCGTTGACATTATTTAAAAACCAATGGCTGTAGTCTAGGCTAATTTTTTTTCAACACTTATTTCAACTCATGTTCTTGGATCTCAAATTCTTCGGAAACTTGAGGGTTTCCTATGGATTTTCTCTTGCTGCATCCCCAGTTTGAATACATCTGTTCATGACAGCCCTGTCGTGGGCTCTCAGAATGGATTCTTGAATCTGAGCATCCGGATATTTCGCCATTATATTCATTTTTACACGCCCCTACAGAATAAAATCATTCGCCATTGATGAATAGGTATACCGTTACTGTAATAGGAAATGTATGAGTTTTGTTCTAAATCATTAGCCATTGTAGATTTCAATAATTTTTGCGGTTTCGCTAAGATTCACGTATGTTAATACGAATTGACGATAAAATGAAATGGCTATCAGTTTCTAAATTCTATGATATAGTTCAGGACATAGAATACAAGTCAGTAACGGCAAACAATAATTCTCTACGAGTTTACGATCATTTCCAAATTTCCGGTATAAACTATTAATTTATTATTTTTGGGAGTCTCACTCCACCCACTAGGCCCGATTTCTGTCAGTGGTGGAATTCTATTGTTTCCTATACTCACCGAGACCCTAAATTGTATAGTTGAATTCCTGAAGTATAAGGTATTATACGAATGATAGTGAGTAGTTTGTTTGGTTCCATTTTCAACCTATCACTGCCTCAGTCCTTCTTAATTTACAGGATGAATCTTTACGATGTACCTTAAATTTAAACATAGATTGCTATCATCAACAAAAACACTTTCTTCATTTAAGTACAGCAAAAAAATACAGGCTGTTCAAATAAAAAAAATCAGTTTTCCTTTTGTAGTTTTGACATGGTTAATCAGAATGAAATGAATTTTTCTATAACTATGGCACATAATCTCGAATTAGCAGTTTTTTCCTACTACGACTGGTTTCCTCGTTATAGACTCGCAAATTCATACAACTATGAGAAATAAGCGGAATGAAAGCAGATGAAGGTTATCTTGACCCATTTTACGAATACTCAATAATTTTAATAAATCAAATTATTCCTCATTATTTTTCCTAAAACGTACCGTTTTACAGATATTCTTCATTGAATGTCATAATGATGATAATGAAAATTCCAGACATTTAACTGCTTTTATCGATATTGATATGGACTAGAATCACCGATGATATATACTCGAATAAAGGCATAGACTGGGTATTGGTCTGAAAGTTAATACTTCTAGACAGCGATATCGCTAGTAACCTCCGTATCTCACATAATATGGTAATGTGGTAAGGTCGCAGATTTTCTTTCTCATGGGTGGCTTAGTGCAGCCATTGCTGATAAACGTCGAGTGCTTAGGATTATTAACCTTTCGCACTTAAATATCCTCCTGATCATCAGTTAATATTTTAGATCGTCCTTCATCCTTTTTCGGCTTAATTTATCCAGCTTGTCCTAATCGCCTGAAAATATTACTGATAGTCTGGTGATTTGGTTAAACTCTGTTTGGATACATTTCTCGATATCTTCGAGAAGCAGCAACACAGGAATAATTTTATTATACATAAATAGAAAGCATATTTTACTTAATCAGCCTTTTAAGTTTTACAACAATTACAAGCTTTAGTGACAGCAACAACAATGACAGCATCCTACTAGTACTAAGTTCGAAAAGTCCACATCGCAGATTTGATAAATGTCTAAAAATTAATATCGCATGACTAAAAGTTACAGTTTCGATATCTCGAATAAACGAACGCTCCAGAGAAAACATTAGGTTAGGTTACAACTAAAGAAGACACACGGTGAAATATTCATTGATTTTAACCATCAACAAATATTTACCGTGAGCCAAGTTAGGTCGCCTCATCGCTCAGTGTTCATCCAAAGAGGAAAGTGTCATTCAAGGGCAGACACTAACTGCGGTCATGGTTGTTACCAATCATCAGCTTGACTTAGCACCCTGAATGAACAACCGATGGGGTTCTGGGAAACGTTAACAAAGAAGACACACGGTGGAATATTCATTGATTTTAACCATTAACAAATATTTCCAGTGAGCCGAGCTGGTCACCTCCAAAGAGGAAAGTGTGTTGATGGTTGAAATCAATGAATATTTCACCGTATATTGGCAATTAGCCACAGTGCACCTTATTGTATGTTCACTGGTTTGTGGTTTATCTAACCACACTAAACCAGGCGTTTTCAGTCCATGAAGGTCTTATATAGGTTGACGACCTTGCATTCCCTGACCCTCTTACGGCAAAAGAATGAACGTCGCTGAACATGGCTCAAGGTTTCTTCATCGCAGAGAGTCGGAGTTCGTAAGGATTTCCATGGGTGCCGCTGGGGGATTCCCTCCCTACCAGTTCGCAACGCATGGAATTAAGTTTCGTAGAATTCCTTCGGTTGTTCATTCAGGGTGCTGAGTCACGCTGATGATTGGTAACAACCATGAAACCATGGTTCATGCCTGCCCTTCTATGACACTTTCTTCCCTTTGGAGGAACACTGAGCGATGAGGTAACCTAGCTCGTCTCACGAGAAATATTTGGCTGAAGATGACCGCCCAACCAGCTTAGTTGTCTTATAACTCCAATGATTCGTGACTAATATATTTCATAAGTATCATACTAGTGCTTCCAAAATATCAATTCATTATATAAAAGCTACATAAACTTCATTCTGTTGTGGATAATCGAAATACTTTATAAATTTATCGTGAAAACGTCTATACATCAGAATTATGAAATATGTTATAAAACTGTTACTTAACCAATTTTTAAGAGGTTTATAACTAACTTATAAAACAATTCTGCTTATAAAACTGAATTGCTTTTTAGTGGTTTCTTTATTAATTCTGGGGATATTTATAATTTTATTTTAAATATATTAATAAATTATTTCAAAGATGTTCTGTATAACCTCATGAAACAGTTATATAGTAGTGCTTTTAGTTACAATTTTGCTTCCAGAAGTAAATTGTCGTTTCGGTAACCACTTCATAACTAGTTTGTAGTATTCAATTTCCAGGACAATATCATCCAAAAGCATCTGATCATTCTGTTCCCACACTGAAAGTGTTTTATTCCTTTCTCAACTGTCTGCACGATCTTGAACGTCTATGCATATCTTTATTACTTCGCAGTAAATCAAGGATTGTAGGTACAATAATAACATATCGTTGTTTTTTAATTGGGGATTATATATACAGGTTCAGGAAGCATTATGCTACTGCTGAAGGCAATTTTCTGTAGGTGCAAAATTATCACCACAATCATGTTTGTGCATGTTTAAGATATCGACTTATTGATAAGATACCTTAATCAGATTACCTGTTATTTTTTCGTTTAAATTTCCTTGCAAAAATATGTATTTATCAGATATTCCACAGGAAAACGTTAGGTAACTGTTTCACTGATTTTGCAGGTTATGTTGACTTTCACGCGGTAGAACATAATAACATGTTTTATAGTAGTTGTAAAGTAGCTAAATTACCACGAAATGCTTGAAACTTATGCAAAATCAAAGAGAACGCCATGAAAGATGGCGGCATTTGAGATGACTCAGAGTGGGGAGTGTTTTAAACACACTAAGAATGGCCAATGTGTAGATATTTCAACCATCCAGAGCATAAAATGACTCAAAAATAATCTGTAGAACAAATTGGAATACATTTTCATACAAAGGATTATTAGACTGACAAGCCACATTTTTGTTTTGTTCAATTTTTTTTATTGAAAACAGTCGAAACAAGGGGGCACGTTCAAAATATGTCATTTTAGTGCTACATTTCATGAATAAATTTCATTTGCATTGAGAATTTCGTTGTGTGTATCAAAAAATATGTCTGTAAGTGCAGAAGTATATATAAATAAAATGGCTTCGTGTAAACAATAATGACATCTGATCTATATTTTCTCTATGCTGTTATAATTCAGGATTGCCATTTGCAACTTAAAATCAATTAATTTTATAGATTTCATTCTAGGTAACATTTTTATTTCAGAACGTTCATATGAAAAACCTTATAAAGGTATTACAAAACAGTTTTTTAGATGGCGCCAGAATGTTTATGAAATAGTCTTGTAATGTTTATGGAGAGCTTTATAAAATGTGTCGAATAACAAAATTATTTTATAAAATGTGCCAATTTTGGGTTTATATCTGTTGTATAAACGTATTGAAAAAAATTCGGCGACTAAGAATGTTTTATAAGATTTTGGTTGAAAACGTTTCCACAACTATTATAAAATATAAAATTGCTAGTTGGCGGGGTACGTTATATAAACAATTTAGTGGCTATTCCAAAACTGTAACGAAAGCCATTTAAAAAAACGGAACTTATGTGTGTATTTCTTTTTCGGACATCCTGTGAATAGATAAAAATATTTTCAGATTGTGAAATTGTCGCGCTCATCATTTGAAAAAAAAATCAAGTCGATACCTTAGATATACACAAAGTTAAGGACCATGTACGCACCTCTGGGTCCGCCTGTTTATACAAGGTGAGTCTCTAATTTGTATATTAATTTTAAACATAGATTCCTCTCCTCATATGAAACATCTTTTCCATTTAAAATTTTTTCAGATTCGGCTCAGGTGAAAAGTTATTATTATTATTATTAACAACATAATGAGAGGATGCAAAGGCTATCCGCCGTATTCACAAATAATGCGTTAAGTCCTAACTGAGGTCCTCAGTTAAGGATGAATTTGAATCGCAAACTCAGTTAACGTATTTAACGGTGGTGAACCAGGCTTGTTTCTCCACCTTTATCCCTTATTGTCCCCAATTTATCCTTAACTGAGGACGTCAGTTAGGACTTAACGGAGATTGAATGCTTTGTGAATACGGCGAATTATCTCTCAATATAATAAAAGCTATAAGCGTTTAAAGATTTTACAATGTACAAATGACCCCTGTACTTTTTCAAACTCTTGAACACATATGAACCCTTACTGGGTTATCTGAAAATCCTTATCATCTGAAAGCTTTATCATCTGAGGCCGGCCTCATACTACTCTGAATTCATATTCTTAAATTCATTATCTGAATTCTGGAAGCTTGCAAAATCTAGAAATTAATACTCTGAAAAAACCAGAATGTGTGAGGAGAATAGTTAATTATTATGCAATTCGGTGCTTTCTGAATTAATAATATGAATTCAGAGTATGAATTCAGAGTGACATTCCGGAAATATAAGTCCGGCCTAATACTCGGAATTGAGTCAAGATGGCGGAAAGTGAAGTTGTAGAGGTGGATCCATGTTCGAAAAATCGGAAAGTTTTTGCGGATATTGTGGTCGGAGAGTGTTGGACTATATTTCCTGCGTGAAATGTGATGGAGTTTTCTATCCGTCCTGCATGTCAAAGTCTTCGAATGGAAAGAATTCAGTATGTATTCACGTGCCATTAGAGAAAAAGTGTGAATCTGAGTTTGAAGAGACTGAACTGAGAGTATAATGAAGATGGAAATTGCATATTCACAAACCTTTATTGAAGAATTACGCAGTAAGAACCATATTCTTTTGCAAAATAATGCTTTACTTTTAGATAAATTTTCTTTCATTGAAACCAACAAAGATAAGGATAATAGTACAAAAAGTGTAAACAACATCACGAAGGCGTATAACCAGAGATCAGCGCCGGCGCTGTTCCTGTCGTTTCTGTTGCTTCTGTCGTGTCACAGAAAGAAAATGTTGACATTGCAAACAAAAAAAAACGAAAGATAAATAAAGTATTACAAGATTCTAATCCTGAAGTGGAGTCTTCTAGTGTCATCATGGACAAAAATGCGGAATCAATGACACAGATAAATCATGGGACTACTACACAGGAGGAGTGGACTGAGGTAAAAAGCAGGAGAAATAAAATTGTCCGCCCTAAAGGAATTATATGTACTGCGTATACTGGGGTTCCCAAAAAAAAATGGATTTACGTAGGAAGAATTTCAGGCAAAGATGTTTAAGAAAAAACAATTATGGAATACACATGTCGCACGTGTATTTCAAAAGTGACACAAGTCAAAAAATGAGGATTCTGAGATTTTTGCTGTATTCCGTTTTGTGATCATCTCAGATAGTGAGAATTTGTGTTCTCAGTTCAACGCCCACCGCTCACTTTCAGATGAAAGTGTTCCTTTTTAAAAGTGAGCGTTGAACTGAGAACACAACTCACTTTCTGAGATGATCACAAAACGGAAACAGCAAAAATCTCAGAATCCTCATTTTTTGACTTGTGTCACTTTTGAAATACACGTGCGATGTAATGGTTTAAATTCCACTAGTGTGGATGTTAAGCTCATTTCTAAAGGTAGTAATTCTTCATTCAGTGAGGGTGTTCCTTCTGAGGAAATGTACAAATCGATTATGAACGAAACTTTTTGGCCTGTTGGTGTTCTAGTTCGTGATTTCAATTTTAGAAATTTTTTTCTCAAGGGTTTATGGAATCTTTTAGTTCAAAAGTAGATTGTAGTACGACTAAATGTTTTAAATGTGTTCATCGAAATATTCAATGTGGAAGTTGATCATTCATTAAGCTTTGTAATTTTTTAGAATTTGAGAATTCGGACATTTTTGGTTTAACAGAGCATTGGAAATCGACTGAGCAATTAAAGTAATTTCATTTCAGCGGATATAGTATATAGGCTTACATCTGCTTTTTGTAGAGAAAAGGGTTCCGTCGCGGTTCTGTTAAGTTTAAGGTTTAGACATGATGTAGAGAAATTGAGTATCTCTAATGTTATTGAATGCTCAGCTTTGCAGTTGAACTTAGATAGTGATGATGTAATAGTTATTTGTATATCAAAGCAAATTTGAATGTAGTTATTATGGTGATTTTAATATTGATATTTCGTAGAAAAGAAATTCATTAAATTTTATTGATTTAGTTTTGTAGTTGAAGCCAATATCCATGAACCAATAAGAATAACAACTAATTCTGCAACATGCTTGGATTATATCTTCACAAGTTTCAAAAATTGTGATTCTTTGGTTTTTGAAGCTCATCTGTCTGATCACTGTGGTCAGAAACTCATGATTGAAAGATCTATTGAGCATACTCCAAAAAGTTTTAAGGTAAGGCAGATCAATGAGAGTACATTGAACTATTTTAATAAGGTATTAGCTGATCAAAATTGGGATGATTTTCTTTATAAGGGAGAACATGATGTGATCAAAATGTAGAATTCAGTTTCAGAACGTTTCTGCTTTCATTTCAGAAAGAATTTTCCGGATATACTGTTTAAAGTTAAATAGAATCCGTTGAAATCTAAACTGAATAACTCGGAAGTCAATAACTCAAAAAGACAACTAGATATATTATTTGTTGTATCTAGAACTAATTCTGATATTTTAATACATACAAAAACCTGGAGAAAGAATATGAATGTCAATCAATTTTTGAAGCTAAAAAAGAATTTTATGGTGAGAAAATAACTTCATCTCAAGATAGGTCAAGGAACACTTGGAATGTTGTTCGACTTATTACTGGTAGGTCAAGCGTAAAGGGTTTTCAGTTCAAGGGAAATGGTTGGTTGAAGAGTTGAATGAACATGTTTTTCACGGTAGTGCCTAGATTGTATTCTATGATACCGAAGTCCTCCGGAAGAGAACTGCAGCGTCGGGAAAAATCATTTTTTATGTTTGAGATTCAGGAATCTGAGATTCATCATGCTGTCAGACAATTGAAAAATAAGAAATCTTTTGGACATGATCAAATTCCGATGAATGTGTAGAAAAGTTGCATACATTATATCATCAAGCCACTTTGTCATGTTATAATCCTTTTTTATCAGTCCGGAGTTTTCCCTGATGAGCTGAAGGTTGCAATAGTAAAACCTCTGTTCAAAAAAGGTTCCACTCAGGATTTAGAAAATTACAGACCAATAAGTTTACTGTCATCATTTTCAAAGATATTCGAGAAAGTTCTTGCCAACCGCTTATTGAAGTTCTTCCGTAAATTCAATATTTTTACTGATTGTCCGCATGGATTCATGAAAGGCAAAAATACAGAGTCTGCTTTGTTTGAGCTCACCTGTGGTGTCTTGGAAGCTCTTGAACGTGGTGAAGTGTCCATTGCTATCGCACTGGATCTAGCTAAAGCTTTTGATAGCATGAATCATGAAATTTTACCCTATAAGCTTAGTGTTTATGGATTTGAGGGATGCGCTGCTAAAATTAATAGAGAGTTATTTTCGTAACGGAAGACAAAGAGTATTTGTTACCACTGAAGGTCATGAATACCTTTCCTTTTATTCTGGGACCTGTATTGTTATTAATGATCTACCGGAGATGTTTTCTACTCATATGGTGAAGATTTTGTTGTTTGCTGATGACATTGATATCTTGATCTCTGCACCGGATGGTACAGCTGCCGTGAAATGGTGCATTGACAATCAGCTCATTATCAATAATGATAAGACACAGTGCATAATTTCAAAGACAGACAGAACGAACAAAATCTATCCGGAGTGTGTAACTCACTACAGCACTGATTAGTGCTTGCGTTAGATTTCTTGGAGTCCACGTGGATAGCCATTTCAAATACTGTGTTGAACAGCTGAACCAAAAGTTGAGATCCGTGAATTATACGATGAGAGTTTTGAAGGGACAAGTAGAGATGGAAGTACTGAAAATAGTTTATTTTGCTATGTTCTGTTCAGTCCTGAGCTATGACATTATATTTTGGGGTAGTAGTGCTGGCTTGTATAGAATTATGCGTTCGCAGGGTCATCAGGTTTATGTTTGGGTTACACGAGAATCGTGTCGTGGCGAATTCAGAGTGAACAATCTGCTGATTGTTAATGGATTATATATCTACAGAATCCTATTGTTCATGTTCAAGAACAAGTTTTATTTTGCGAAGTTCTTGAGGTTGAACAATAACAGAAGGAAACAACCTTATATGTTTCCAGCTCATTCATTGTCCTTAAGTGAGAGAGGACCATACTATATGGGTATAAAACTATCTGATAGTTTACCCATGAGTGTTCAGAGATTATATGATCTCGGGTTTGAACCCTTTAGTATCGAAGAATTTTATGTTGCCTGTAAAGATTTGAGGTAAATACTTCGAATAGTTTTAATTTTTGGTTTTTGCTCCACATAATTTGTTTTTTTCTATCTGCTTTATTTGATTATTTATTAATTGTTATTAATTATTCACTTAATTATTGTTCTTTTTTGTGATTCTGAATTGTGAGCCTTACAATTATGTATGAAATCAGCGAATATTGTGAAATGGTTATATGTGGATTGAAAAATCTGTAATGTTGATGTGACTTATTCCATTTTTATTTTTGTTGTAATATTTCGGAATCAATAAACGATATTATTATTATAATTATTATTATTATTCAAGTGTTAAATCGTAAAATTTTGAGCTCAATATTCAAGAGTTAAAATATTTCCAATTATTAATGAAACCCTCGGTATATATATTTGATTGAGGAATGTAAGTCAACTCGAACCTCTACCCCGCCATTGCCGAGCTAGCAAACGGAGAAATAAAAACTGCGTTCTCACTCATGGTAATCGTCTCATTCTACATTCCAAGAGAGTCTTTCGAGCTCGTAACATCCCTTTCCAAATTGGAACTGACTACGGATTCGAATGGAAATTTGGCCTAATAACTGTCCTGAATCGTTTTCCAAGACAGCCTCAATTAAAACGAAAAAATTCCCGGTAATCGCAGTAGCTTCTAATTAACGATCATTTTAATGACTCGAGACGTTCAATAGTCCCAATGCGAACGGAAATTTCACAATGACGAAAGAATCGCGGAGGACCGATGAGGTTCCGGAAAAAGTAAGGATTTATCCCGATTCAAAGGATAACGTATTTAGGTGCTGCAGGAGAGAAAATTGGCCGAGTTTTTATAGGAACGAACTGAGTTCAATTGTTCCACCCCTTTTCAAATGGATCTATTGAAAACCAGGTTCTCTTGTGTCTTGAATCAATTTTGTTTCAACTATCTAGAAGAAAACTTTCCGGTTTCGATAACAAACCGTTGATCTCTGCCATAATTTATCAGTGATACACAAAGTCATTAAAAGGTTTCTTTCTGGGTTTTATCTCCCAAACTCTGAAAAATATCTATAAAATAAAAAAATTGGTTCAAGCACTGACGTGAAGTCAGAAGCTTTTGCGCGTATGTTCTATTGTCCATACTTCTGTATTGGACACCCTTAATCGAATTTACCATGGTAAATTATGTTGTCCATTCTCCTGTATTGGACACTCTCAATTCGAATTTACCATGGTAAATTCGAATTAAGTGTCCAATACAGGAGAATGGACAACATAATTTACCATGGTAAATTCGATTAAGGGTGTCCAATACAGAAGTATGGACAATAGAACATACGCGCAAAAGCTTCTGACTTCACGTCAGTGCTTGAACCAATTTTTTTTTCGTGACTTTTTAAAAATTTTCTAGGGGTACGGTTCTTGAAATTTTTTTTTTCGTCATTTTTTTCAAATTTTCTAGGGATACGATTCTTACAAAATTTTAAACACGTCTTTATGTTGATTTTCTACTACTAGTTACCAAGCACCAATTCGATCGAATATTTATTTTTTGAGTTATCAAGGAAATAATATTCCAGGTGGGTATAACTCGGAAACCGTTAGACCGATTATGCCCAAAAACGAACTCAACACTCTCTTTCGGATACGCAACCTACCCTGAAAATTGCAAGTCCCTATCTCCTTTCGTTCGAAAGTTATCGAGGCAACGGTCACCCATCTACTGAACTCGCACAAGAATGCTCGAATCTCCAACAATATTTAACCGATCGTATTAAAACTTGAAACTTGGCAGTAGAGTTAGGTTATGAAGGCTCTTGCAAAATTTCAGCAATTTCAAACGAATAGTTACTGATATATAGAATTTTTTTTTTATTTTCAATGATTTATTAAAAATTTTCTACAAATGCTATCCTCACCAAATTTTGCAAACATTTCCGCGTTGGCATTCTACAACTAATAACCATGTTTGAATTCAATCGGTTCAGTACTTTTTGAGTTAATGAGGAACAAAAACCACGAAATTTCAGAAAATTTCAGATGGCTATAACTCTGAAACCGTTTGGCCGATTATGCTCATGAACAAACTGAAATGTCGCGTTCTGGTGTTCATCCTAACCTGAAAATTTCAAGCCGCTATCTCATTCCGTTCTCAAGTTATCGTGACAACAAAAATATTTTTTAATAATTTTTTAAAAATGTTCTAGCCATACGATTCGCACAAAATTCCACAAACGTGCTTAAGATCATATTCTACAACTACCCACCAATTTTCAATTCGATCGGATTTATATTGGTTGAAAACAAAATTATTACTCGGAAACCACTAGGCCGATTATGCCCATTAACGAACTTGTCCGTCGTATTGAGATGCGCCACCTACCCTGAAAATTCCAAGTTGCTAGCTCTTCTCGTTCTCAAGTTATCGTGGCAACGGCCGGACGGCCGGACGGACAGAATCAAATTTGACCTCGAATTCTTCATTGGGGAGTCGAACTTAATCGTTTGAGACCATTTTCGTCAAAAAATTCGAAAGTTACAGACATTTGGGCAAAACTATAACGCGATGTTCCCCAGAACATACGCGCAAAAATTAATTAGGCAACATTGTTCAATTGATTAGTTCTGAGAAATATCTTGTGTTTTTTACGCAGAAGCAAATCGCAGAATACCTAATCAATTTTTATTTTATAGATATTTTTCAGAGTTTGGGAGAGAAAACCCAGAAAGAACCCTTTTAATAATGACTATACCTCCCACAGTATGCTAATGATTACTAATACACAAAGTCGTTGTTCCCCTGAACAGAGGTGCCAATCATTTTGCCCAAATCTCTGTTATTTTCGATGTTTTGGCCGAAAATGGTCTCAAACGAGTTGAAATTGTCAGGGTTGGTTTGTGCCCAAAAGGCGCCGGTTAGGTTCGATAAATAGGCAAAATCCACCGAAGGGCTTCGGTGAGTAATAGCCACTCGAAATTTTGTTTTCCAAATAACCCGAAAAATACTAATTGAAGCTCGGTAATAAGTTGAAAAATACTGACACCAAAACAAAATTTCGTGCGAATTGTGTGACAAGAAAATTTGGTAATTGTTTAGAACTAAAAGAACCGTGCTGGAGAAGTGAAAAAAATTGTACTTACCAAGTTTGGGCCCCAGATTACGAAAATGATAGCGAGAAGTCTGCAATTCCTTTAGTTTTTTCAAAAAAAAATTCCAAAGTTTCATTCAGGTAGGTGAGGTTATTCATAATTCTAGCCAGTTTTCCTCTATTTTCTCAATCAATAATCGTTGGAAATGATTTTATTATCAATTTCTGAGCGTTTCCTGCAAAATAAACCCTTCGTTTCGTCGAAATCGACGATTTTATACATTGTTTATTTTCCTTACGGCAGCCATTTCAATTCGACTTTCGGCTGTCAACCGTCGCGACTGGTGCAACGTTGCCAATGTCTCATACTTGTAGTTAAATTTACGTTGATTAGTTCTAATATTGTTTCGAGATAATGACGTATTAAGGGTATCATCATTTGCGTATCCTATGAACGCTTCAACTTCTGGTGATGGTTGAGCCGTCAGTTTTCGCGACCTTTATTTTATTCGCGTTAGTTTATTCATTGTGATATATTCGATATTTCTTTCTGATTCTTCCTCTTGTACTGCTTTTTCGTCAATTTTTTTGATAAAACATTTTATTTTACCCTTTCTTTAAAGAATTTCTGTTAAGTTTTATATGAATTTATTTTTTATATTATATGTATACAAAGTGTCTATTAATTTTAGAATTTCTGTTATGTTTGGTTATGGTTCAACAACATCATCCCTATTTACCATATTATCCCAATTGCCTTTCTGTCCTTTGACTCCCCAAAAATCCCTTCCTGGCAAAGTCAGTCCATACCTCCCCGTGGTCTTTGCTGGATTACTCTTCCAGTATGTAATTATTTGACATTTAAAAATGAACATGTTTTTATATAATAATGCAGTTTCACCAATTCCGAAATATTTTGATAAACTTATACCTTCTTGCTGATATTTCTTCTATCACTCTATAATTCATTTATACTTATATTGGAAAAGTAAACGAAAATGGGTTCTCCCAATCCCATCCACTATCTATTTGTAAGTTACTGGCCATTCGATTTGAGACATTGGCAACGTTGCACCAGTCGCGACGGTTGACAGCCGAAAGTCGAATTAAAATGGCTGCCGTAAGGAAAATAAACAATGTATAAAATCGTCGATTTGGACGAAATGAAGGGTTTATTTTGCAGGAAACGCTCAGAAATTGATAATAAAATCATTTCCAACGATTAATGATTGAGAAAATAGAGGAAAACTGGCTAGAATTATGAATAACCTCACCTACCTGAATGAAACTTTGGAATTTTTTTTTGAAAAAACTAAAGGAATTGCAGACTTCTCGCTATCATTTTCGTAATCTGGGGCCCAAACTTGGTAAGTACAATTTTTTTCACTTCTCCAGTACGGTTCTTTTAGTTCTAAACAATTACCGAAAATTTAAAATAATAATAATTATCCATTTCAGAAACTATTCGTCAGATAACTCCGAAATTTTTCGAGAGCTTTCAGAACCTTATTTTACAGCCAAGCTCAAGAAACTATTCGTCAGATATCACTGAAATTTTTAGAGAGCCTTCAGAACCTTATTTTACAACCAAGCTCAATTTTCAAGTTTCATTTTGTAGGAGATATTACCAAAAAATCTAAATATTACAGCGATTGCAGTGCACTTGGCCACTGTTAAACACTCGACCGACAAACTTGTCAACGGTGATATATTTATGACGCGAAATCGAACAAATGTCATGATGTAATTTGAATTGATAGAATTAGAAATATCATGTCATATAAGGGGGTTGGTCAAGGAAAAACAAATTGAAATAAATTGACAGTGCGTGTCTAAGCTGGCATATGGATAAAGTAACAAAGTTGACAAAGAACACAACCGAATCTCCTTAGTCGTACAAGCTCCTAGGAGCTGCTGAGGGACCTCCATGGGGAAGACTTGGGAGAGTCGGTATAATCATAATCATGTTTATAGCACGTGCGTCAAAGTAGATTGACCCCACGTCAGTGCTCTTTTAGCCTTTTTCTTTCATTAGGAAGTCAATCTGCTATTGGCGCGTGTGCTTTAAACTTGATTATGATTATACCTCCCAAGTCTTCCCCAAGGAGAGTCAGATGTGTTCTTTGTCAACTGTGTAACTCTATCCTTATGCCATCTTATACGCAGCACTCTTAATATATGACCCGACAGTGAATGGTGTCCACTACCCTCTGGGTAGATCTACGGCTCGTTCTATCCAATGAGTTTAAAACCCTTATCATTCAATTCAAATTAGCCAACATGAACACGCGCGCAAAGATTACTGACTTCACAGCAGTGCTTTTTTATAATTTTTCAAGTTCCTTTCATAAATTCTGGCTGTCTATACAGTATGGCTATTAGTTTTACCGTAGATCGAAAAAGAAAAAATTGCGGCTATGGTACCCCCGTTGGGAACGAAATTACTTACGCCTATTCTCCCAATCCGAACGTAATTTAATATAGATCTTTCAAATATACTTATTTACCCCAGGTTTACGATACAGACAATTCAACTCGGACAGAACGCTATTTCCTCGAAACTGACTTGTCGATGCACAGAATTGCCATGAAATTTCTCTTAAAACCTCACAATATGGGCTCAGCACCAATTCCATGACCGCTAGACGCAAATCACTCCCAGCATAAGCCATACAACAAAACAAGAGCCACTTCACCTCTCCGCATGTGCAATCTACTCGTGGCTGAAAGTCCTCAAAAATCACACAAAAAACTCTGATTCTTCAACACCAGTGGTTGAGGAGATATCTCAGCTTCAATCCACGCATCCGCGGACACTCCTAAGGAGATTCTATGGATTAATATCATCCCGCACCTCCAACTCCAATCATCTCAGACGAAAACTCCAGCCGTTGAATCACTTCTCGTCTGCTCATACGCATAAAGTACCTAAATGCCCGTTAGGGGTAACATGAATTTCAAAATTAGCCCCAGGGCCATCGTACGGATACTCCAACTCGGAAACAAGGCTATTTCCTCCAAACTGACTTGTCCGTGCACATAAGTGTAATCCACTCGTGGCTGGAAGTCCTCTCAAAATCGCAAACCTCACACAAAATTTCGATTTTACAATACCAATGGTTCAGGAGATATCGCATCTTCAATCCACGCATGTACGGACCCTCACAAGAAGATTTTATGGAGGAATAGCATCCTCCACCTCAAAACCCTAATTCTCTCAGACGAAAACTCCAACAGTTTCTCGTCCGCTCATGCGAGTAACAAAAAATGCCCGATAGAGGCTGCATGAATATCAATATTGGCCCCAAGGATTATTTATGAACATAGTAGCAGAGTTATTATTATTATTATTATTATGAGTACAAATGACCTGAGATAAATCTATACAACTCAAGGCAAAGGAACAATAAATAAATTCTCCATCCTGCACATAAAATGAATGAACAAACAAACACTCTCCCCAGAAAACGCCTCGGTCAGTCATCCTCCACACCTCCATGCATCCCACCTATTCTTAAAAATGTTCACACTAGGGGAGTTCACTATCTCGGACGGGAGCCCATTCCATGGCTGGAATACTCTATTTGATATAAAATACTCCCGTCCTCGGGTGAAAAATTGCTCTCTTCTTAATTTGTAGTTGTGTCCCCTTAGTTGATTCGTATTGAAGGTGAAAAGCGATGATAAATCCACTCCAATGAATCCTCTAATAGCTCGAAAAACAGTTATCATATCGCCTCTAAGCTTTCGATCCGTGAAAGTGTCCAATTTCATCAAGGATAACCGTTCTTCATACCTTGGTCTTATGTAACTGAAAGGAATTCGGGTCGCCCCCCTCTGCACCTGCTCCAACAGGAGTTCATCTTGCTTAAACAGTTAGTAACAGAGTTTTCTGCACCTGGAACAGCCTGCCCTCTGACGTGGTCGGGAGCAGCTCTACCAATAGTTTTAAAAATGGGTTCGATGGATGGCGCATCTCTCATTGATCATACGCATTCACTTTATTTAATTCTCTTTTCTCGTTTTACTTTTGTTGCGGTTTTTTTCATATGTGATGGTTTTGTACACATCAATTTTTTCTTTTGAGTTTATAGGTGTAAATACCTCTACTCTTGTTAATTTAAATAATAATAATAATAATAACACTATACCCCTGACACTAAGTACGCTGTGTCCTCGAAACTGGCTCGCAAACTCACAGAATTGACATGAGCTGTTAATATGGCCTTCCAGTTACACCCCCAGTCGTTCACCGTTCAGACAAATCTTGAAAACCAATTTAAAATTCCACACATCGTTCACGCATTAATTCAATTGCCACGGTAATAGAGAGCTTGAGCCCTCTGAAGATGCCCAGGCAACACTTTTTGATTTCGTATTAATTGTTTTATAAGGTGAAGCTTTTCTAAAGTAATTGGAATCGAGTACAAGAAATTGATATTTCACTTACTTTATTATGATTCTTTAGATGACGAGCCTTGAGTAGTGAACGGAGAGAAACACTTTAGGTGAAGCCGTTTTGGAGATATATGACAAAAAATGTTGCCTGGACGTCATCTTCAGAGGGCTCAAGCTCCTTAACGAAGCGTTTTTGCATGATTTGGCGCGAAAGTGTCTAAAATAATGTCTAGAACATCCACTAGAAGCTTGTCGGTCTAATTATTGGACACCTTGTATATTCCACATAGGAATTCGAACTGAAATAATTTGTCCAGTTTGGAAGTTCAAAATTATTGAATTTTTTTTAGGCTCCTAGTGGTCTGTTCCAAGTGCAATTTTGCACACCCCAAGAAATCAACATTGGGTACCGAAGTGACAAAATTGAACCCAATTCGATATTTGGTTTCGGAATTTCAAGCAAAATAATACGCTAATAGTTAAACATTTATTGAATTTTTTTAACCCGTGCTGTCCCCACAAGTTTTCCCACTGTTTTGCACAAGTGTTTTCGTCGGTACTTGCATCGAGCTTACACCGAGCTTTTATTCAATCGGATCAGTATTTTTTGAGTTATAGTAAAAACAAAATTTCAATTTCAAATATTTGACAATTTTTTCTAGTTTATAGCCATCTGATGAATACAAAACTTCGCACGCCTATAAAGGTCATGATTCTACAATTTGATGCTATATTTCAGATAGATCGAGTGATTGGTTTCGGAAATATCCTTTAAAAATGTTTGAACTAAAAATGGCCATAACTCCGAAACGGCTCAGTGGATTTTGCCCATTAACGAACATGTCAGAGATATTTTCGCTGCAAAACTACCCTGCAAATGTCAAGCTCTAACTCATTTCGTTCGAGAGTTATCGTGTTAACCGCCGTACCGGACGGACATAATTGAATTTGACCCCGGATTATTCATCAGAGAGTCGAACTGAATGGTTTGAGACCATTTTCGAAAAAAAATCGAAATATACAAACATTGTGACGATATGATAGCACGCTGTTGCGGAACACGCGTGCAAAAATTCACTGAAATCTGATCTGAAAATATCTGTTTCAATTCATCAAAATACGCCCCATATACCATATTTCATTCTCTTTGACGAACGAATGGTTTTGAATATCGATATAAATGCATCTAAATAACTCTCCCGTATTAAAAAATTATCGAAGAATAAATGAATAAGCAATATTAGTTTGATTTTAGTACTTACCGAATGTATATTACATAAATTTCGGGAATGAAATTGGCCTGGATAATTGGGGATATATATGTTGTTCAACTGCTATGTAATTGAATTTTGACATGCTGTTGACGCATCGACCTGTCAAATCCGGTCGGCCGCACGGAGGTAGGGAAATAAGTATGAACATAGACAGACCAGATATGTTGTCTTTGACAACATGAAATTATTTATATGAAATTCACTCCAGAGTTGTGTTCGAAAATTAACTCCACGGAGTAGAGTAGAGTTTTTGAAGGTTTGACAGATTTACTCTAGAGTTACTCTGACACTGACACTGACAGTAACAGAAGGTGCCAATATCGGAAAATAGGTTATGTTGGTTTAAGAAAGATCCTATTATTATTGTTTTCTTCACATATATGTAACTCTAATCATAAATATATATTGTGAGCAGTATAAAAACTATTAAATTACCTCACAAAACATTCATAAAACAGTTACACAAAGATACTAGATTTTCAGTCCCATGAGTTATGTCAATTTTGACAGGAGTAAAATGAACTCGGAGTTGAATACTCCGACTTTTCGGACGACTGTCACAGAGTAAAATTTACTCAACCTTTCAGTTTTCGAACGCAATGGAGTAAATATTACTCTACGGAGTTAATTTTCGAACGCAACTCTGCGCGTCAAGAATCGAAAACCTTTGACGATTTAGTTTGTCGAGTGTGATCTAGTGAACCAGTATATCTCGATCGTTGGAATATTTCGATATTTCGGCCATATCGATCGACTCAAACCTAAAACTTTACTGTAAAATAAGTTTCTGTAGGCTCTCGCAGAATTTCAACGGTATACTCGTATCTGTCGAATAGTTTCTGAGATACAGAACTGTGTTAAATATATTTTTGTTAATTTTCCAGTCCGATCCTCACAAAATTTTGGTCTTCGTCTATGTAATTTCCAACTAACTACCCAGCTTGAATTCGAACAGATCTGTATTTTTCGAGTTATTGGGAAAACAAAATTTCAGATGGCCATAACTCTTATAAGTGGAATTTACCTATTAACGAACTTAGTTTCCGAATTTGGACTTCAAACCTACTCTGAATTTTTCAATTCTCTTACCTATTGCGTTCGAGCGTAATCGTGCTGACGGCTGGGCGGATGGTCGGCCGGACGGACAGACTGCCGGACAGAATCAATTTTGACCTCAGATTCTTCATCAGTGAGTCGAAACTAATCGCTTGAGGCCTTTCTCAGCCAAAAAATCGAAAATTACAGACATTTGGATGAATTGATAGGCACTTTGTAAATTCTTAATGGTGCCATCTACACAAGAGGAAACGATGTTTCAGTGTTGTAGACTATTCATTGTACGCATAGATAAACTATCTCTATAGACTTACATTTATGATTTATGTACCCGAACGCCAACCTCAACACCAAACCGACTCGCGACTAATCTTGAGCCATACACTGGCAGGTCGGCATACTCTTTTCTGAGGAGCAAGCTACCGCATAATTCATCCGTTTCAAATGCCGACAATTCCTCCCAGAAACATTTGTTGTTTTCTAAGGACATCGTTACACCTCTGCAGTTGTACTGTGACTCATCATGGACTCGAGTTGACTGTTCTGGACGGCGAGCCCCCAACCCGTCTTATCAATATACTGTCAGATGGGTTGAAGCATGAGTCGGGTCAACCGATCAGGCACACCAATCCGCCGTGAATGTGCCTTTAAGTCTGCAACAGATTAAATATCCAGTTCACCTTACGTGAGAAGTCTCCTCACCTAACTGTAACATAAGAAGAAATTGCGGACCATTCCTAACAAAGCAAATCCGAATGGGAATGGTCATAAGAGTATGATATTCCAAAATATTTCTGCCCGTTTGGGATGTCGGCGTCGGTTAGTCATTTTACACAAATCTCATCACCTTTAGTAATACTACGATTTTGTTTCATCAGGGCCTAATTTCGCAATCGTTTCTTCTTTCATGTTGAAGGTTTTCCATCATCGTTATACCCTGGTGCAGGTCAAAAACAAAATATATTCTGGAGTGATCTTTAATAGTATCTCATATCTTCAGAAATATTCGTGGTTTAAGCTGTGGAATATGAGGAAGATTTGAGTGGTGTTTCTTCCCTTCCTGATTTCGTGATTCAATTAGGAGTGCTAACATCTGCTACATAACTAAGGTATTCGCTTGAATAATCTTCCGGTACAGAAACTTTGGTCAAATTTCTTGAACTTTCACATATCTTTGTCAAACATCCAAAGGAAAGTTCTATGGAACGTTCATGTTCAGCAAATGACACATTTATCACTGCTTCATAATACGGCTCCTGCAATGGATGGAAGAACTTTTCAGCTACTCACCTACACCTAGCAAAAATAATGAGCGGGATAATAATTCATCGTGATCCAATTCCTTCATGGTTGGTAGAGGGCAGAACTATACCGATACCGGTGATTCAGGACAGCCGACCAACTGAAACCCAGTAACGTTCTTCTTCAACATCGGATTCTGAATGTCATTGCACCAGTGTGGAATCAAATCTACGAACAAAGAAGGGCACGGAAAGGAGTAGAGGGGCGCAAGGACAACTTACTCGTAGATAAGAGCATTTGTCAAGATGCAAATCACTACAAGCGCGATCTACATACATCATGGTTGGATTACGCGAATGCATGAGACACATCAGCGCACAGATTGATAATACGACTGCTAGATATTATGCTCAAAATCCACCCTAATATCGTCCATGTGATGGAAAACATTATCGCGCTATGGAGAATTATTTTCGCCCTCCGATCGGAAGGTTGAACCACTCATACGAGATGGGTGAGATACAGGGGAGGAACATTTCATGCAGACTCTCTAAGCCCGTTATTATTTTGCATAACACTCCTACCAATAACAGCTGAGTTCACATCATGTACGCGCCTTCCAAGGCAGCACTACAACAACAACTTTATATCGTTGCCGAATACACCTAAGCAATAGGAATGTAATTCGGTTTGGAGTGTTCCCTTTTTTCATCCTAGCAAAGGAAGAACTGAAGATGTATGAGAATACATCGAACTGGGATGGGAAAATATAATTTGGTACTTTCAAAATGAAGAACTTTGCAAATTTCTTAAATGAGAGAGTGCATTGAAAACGACACAGATCAAGGATACATTAACAGCCAGCAGCTCAGAGATGTATGGAAATCACAGCTGTCTGATAAAAATAAAGTATTTGCTACGAACAGCTTGGCAGTCCCGATAGTCACTCACTCTTTTGGAATAGTTAACTGGACGGTGAATTAATTTCTCGAGCTCGATAGATCCACAAGAAAGGTGAAACATACGTCTCAACCGCTCGATACGAAGAATATACCTTCCCCGAACGCGGGGATGCAGGAGTTTGCAGAGTTAGGAATACCAAGACCATCAACAAACCTTGGAAATGGCAATAAGGATACCTACTGAAGACCCCCTTCCGAAAATTTTAGCTTCTCATGAAATCAGAAATCAAGGAGCTCTCCTATTTAAGGCTGGACGGAGAGCCTATGGAGGAGCTCAGTATAATGGGCATATCCATTGATCCTGAGCTAGCAGGAACAACTATCACGCCAACAGGTCAAAGATGAGTAAGCAGACAGATAACACAGGCACAACTGTGTTTACATGAGTAAAAATCTGCATTCCATATATTTCAGGAGTTTGAAAAACCAGGGCATGTCGGAAGAATTATCCTTTGCCTTCTTGAGTTCGGTTGGGATCAAGGCCGAAACGGAGGGATTTGTTATGGCTTATCAGGATGAAATGAAAAATACAAGATAGTGTAAGAAGAACATCATGAAAGTGAACACCACTACAACTTGCAGAGCAAGCCACGGTCAGCAGGAAACTGTTATGCACATCCTGTCTGCTTGCTGAGTCCATGCTCCATCAGGATATATAGAAATACATACTGTGGCACTCCAAATTCTCTACTTCCATCTGAGAGAAGTCTATGGTATAGACAAAGAACCAGTTGTTGAAAACAATAGAGCGTATCTACTGGAATTATGCTATTCCAACAACTTGGACAATTGTTTGTGACCATTGTTCGTAAAAAATTAGTTTAGTGTTTTCGGAATATAAGGTTAAAAATATAATGATTGAAAGGTTTCTTCAAACAGGTAAATATCTCATTACGGGCAAACAAGATCCTGGCAAAAGTAATTGAGAGTAATAAATCAAAGAGCAATGAAGAAGATAAATCCGGTGTTTATGAATTAAATAGCGGTAGTTGTGATAAAAGGTATACAGGAAAAACAGGTAAAAATTTTGGTAAAGGAGTTAAGAACTTCATCACAGCTACGAAAACAACAGAATTAATTCTAATTATTCGCAGAATTTATTAGCAGAAGTTTAACCAGGATTTAATTCTGCACAATTTAAATGAAGGTGTGCAGCTCAATTATTGGGAAATGGTTGGAATAAATAGAGAAACTCAGTCGGGTAATTTAGTTAATGAACAATTAGATCTGAATTTTTCTCCGTTGCTCAATCTATTCAAATATAGAATATATAAATTTTATAAAAGCGGTAGGAATGAATTATTGTAAATGTTTACAAAGTACTAGCCGTGTAAGGTTATTCAACTAGTCGTACGAAGAAGAAGGAAGTAGAAGAACAGAAAGACTCTATGTCCGGGACATCAAGTTATATGGAGATTGTTAAGAATTTAGTATGATGTAGTCCGATAATGTCGCTGAGTCGAAGAATCGCGTCACAATATTAAAGAAATTTGTATAAATTCTATATAATTTTTCATTGAGTCAATATTGATTTGCAACAAGTAAGAGCCACAAGCTTCCAATTTTCAATAATATTGCAATTACAATCCCACTGTCCTTATTCAATTGTCACTCTTCATATTGGATATTCGATGAAAGTGAGTTATAGTTTATAAGAGCTTTTTCGATCGTAGTCCTTATTTCTAGGACGATGCATTATGTACGTCGCAAAAAAAGCCCTCGCTATTAACCCTAGCCAGTTCAAACCATCGAACATATTTAGATTAATTACGATCATAACGTTTTGTAAGATAGAATCTGATTAGTTATTAGTAGAATATCGAATCGTGAGTCCCCAACTTCGCCAAACATAAATCACAGACCACCACTAAAGATCCTCAGAGAGAATACTAATTCTTCCCCGCACACCAAGAGAGATTGCAAGACGATACGATGAAACGTTGTCCCCGAGATAGGTGTACCCCTATCGAATATTTCATGAGGAACATTACCGATTCATCTCTTATCTCTGGCGCTTTGTCAAGATCGATAGACATGAGGCCCGCTGAAAATAGTCAATCGTTTCAATTTCTCTGTCTGTATTTCCATTCACAGAATTAAACCTAATCGAATTTGTAAATAAAATATGCAGTTGAAAAAGTTGACATAGATTAGCATAGTAATTACATACTCGAAGAAGACAGTGTGTGGATAAGGTAAGGAACAAAATTCATAACTGCGTTATTGAATTTTTTCAATCAAAATGCTCGGCAGCTCAATTTAAGTTTTTAGTTAACCACCTTATGGCAAATAAATTCAACTTATGACGTCATTCATTTTTACTGAGTGACGCCATAATTTTGTTTTAAATGACCTTCCCTAACTTTACTAGAACTTAAATGATGGTGTAAAAAATGTGTACCGTAGATAACAATTTTTCTTTCAGAAAATGACTCAAACAAAAAATTGTTATCTACTGTAACTATTTCATACGCCGTCACTTAGCTCTGTGTAATAAAGCAGCAAAGAAAATTTGGGGTAAGCATTCATTCAAAAAAATTATGACTTCTCTCTGTAAAAATGAATGCCTTCATAAGTAAAATTTATGGCATAAGATGGTTAATTAAAAAGTGAAATTGACCTGTCTTTGCTTGAAAACATTCAATAACATAGTTATGAATGTTGTTCTTTACTTTATCCACACTCTGTATATAGGGTTTCAGTAGTGGAACAGAGGACCTACAACCAACTCCGCCAGGTGATTGTCAATTAAGTTGAATGTTTCTTATTTAATATTCCATTAATGAATTATTTTTATTTTGTTTGCATCAGTATGAGAGGAATGCCCTTTTATAGGCCACCCTGATAAGGTCCGTACCCTCAGGAATGTCAGCTTCCAATTCTTGTTCATATACTCACTAAAAAGTCTCTCGCACATTCCTGGGAGTAGTTCTTGGTCATATCCTTACAGCGTCCTCTACCAAAAGAGATCAGGTGCAAGCGGCCTTCATAGTTGATGGGACCTGATGACTCGAAGAAGTCGAATTGATTCGAACAACACTGCTTTTTGGGCGCATGTTCTAGGGGAACATCGTCCTATCATTTCGTCCAAATGTCTGTAATTTTCGAATTTCCAGCTGAAAATTGGCTAATAGACTAATTCGGACTCCCTGATCACGAATCCGGTGTCAGATTTTTGGGTGCCGTCCGGCCGGCCGGCCGGCCTTCCGGCCGTAGGCACGATAACATGAGCACCGAAGGTCCTATCGACTTCAAACTTTCAGGGTAGGTTTCTGATCAAAATGCGACGGTTAAGTTCGTTAACGGGCAAAATCGGCCGGACGGTTTAGAAGTTATAGACATTTCAAATTTTGAGGTTATTTCCCTGATATTTCAGGAACTAAAGAAGATGTTGAATAGAAACTTGGTAGTCAGTTCGAGGATATAAACGCGCAACTTTTGGCAAAATTCTGTTATGATCGAAATGTTGGTAACTTTTAAAAAAATATTTCTTTTAATTTTTTCGAAAAAAAAATTTTTTTTTCGTGAACTATTCATCAGATTGCAACAAAAACTTGTACTAACGTCAATTGTAGTATTTTGCAACATTGTGCAAAATTTTGGCTCTATACGATTTCAATTTCTGGAGATATAAGACAAAATGTGTCAAATTTCCTGGGTCTCTCTCAGTATTTTCATCGATTATTCTATGAAATCTTTGAATTCCACCGAAAACAAATTCAAAGACATAAACATAAAGAATCAAGTCATAGTTTAGACGTCGAAAGAAGGACGATGTTGATCGACTTGAAAAGGTACCTATTTCAAGAAATGCAATAATGAAATGCTTAATTTATGGATATAATATTATCTAAGTATTGTTGGGATCGGGCAGTTGGAAAATTTTTTAATAAAAAAATTTGTACCGACGTTAAATCAAGCATTCTACACGAGTGTGCAAAATTTCAGTTCGATACGATCTCAATTCCAGAAGATATTGCTTAAAATTCACATTCCAGCGTGTTTTGACGTTCTATGGTCACAGAAAATCGTCACAAAAATCTATTTACCTCATTTGACGGCTGTTTGTCAAATCAATTAATTCCAATAATTGATGTCAGATTTCCTACATACCAAGTTCAAACACATTTTATTATATGGAAAACACTTATTATGATCACGTTCTACAGGAATTGATACTAAATAGAAGCTAGATGAAGATTATTGTAATGGAAAATTTGTGTTCCAGAATAATATTAAGGTATTCAACATGATACTGCTTTTTTTCTTTACTGGTCAGTACGGGCCACAAGGAACATGAACATGCGCCCAATAGCTCCTGTCCACAGGGCTTGAACCAATTTTTATTTCATTTTGTGCACCAATACCTCGGCCAGAGTTTTACAGATCAAAATAATCTTCTGTCAACGTGACAGACCTCATCCCGCCATTCCTCTGATTAGTACGACCATCCTGATTTTATGCGAGGGATATAGAGTCCTCAATCCGAACATTAAATCCTTGCATTTTGCCCTGTTATGTTATTCTTTCATCACCACATTATTTTCGGTGGGGAGGAAAATTCGACAAAACAATTCCTTGAGCTCTTTATCATGCAGGACTATATCTGGCTTTATTCTAGACTAGGAATCAAGATATTTCACGTGTACCTAAGCGTAGAACTCATTAGTTTGAAAATTCTCCACAATATCAGAGTATAAAAATGTACCATTTTCTATCTAAACTTATGAAGTCATTTAAGAAGAAAGTTAATAATATATTATCAAAATGTTATTATTCCATAGCAGAATTTCATGGTGATTGAGGTTGAGGTTTCCACTTTCATTATATTATTTCTGTAATATCTTATATTTATCACACTATCTTGACAAGCCATAACAAATCCCTCCAAGTCCGACCTGGGCCTAGCCGATTTCAAAATGGCAAAGGATAATTCTTCCGACAGGCCCTGGTATTTCAAACTCCTGAAATATATGAAGTGCAGATGTTTGCTCTTGTGATATTCGTGTAGTGTTTTTGTGTTGTACCTGTCTTATCTGTCTGCCTACTCTTATTTGAAAAAATTTAATGCTTGTGGCTTTTACTTGATGCAAATCCATATTAACTCAAAGAAAAATTATATACGATTTACACTTATTTATAATTTTTCTTTGAGTTACTCTTATTTGGTCTGATGGCATGATCAGTGTTCCTGCTAGCTCATGATCCCTGTTTGTTTTGAGCATCTCTCATCTGCTACTCAGCTTGTTCTTGTTTCCTTTCTGCCTTTTGGAACTGCTGCAAGATTCTACTTTTCTTGAGATGACTAATCTGGTTTCTTAGATTTTGATGCAACATGAAGTTGAGATATGGATGATTCTCATATCACAGACCATATATCCTCTTCTCTCTGATCTGGATCTTCGTTATAACACAGATAGTTGTTCATGTTGCTCGAGTGTCCACTTGTGGCTTCCCCACTGTGCGGCCATGTTCCTGTTGCCAGGTCCAACTACGGGTTGCTCTTGCGAGTGTTGATTCCCTATGCAACCGAGAACTAAATAATAACAGGCAAAGGCGACCTGTTTCTATCGTTATTATATGTTACTTTCCACCTTGTCTGAGGCATTATTTTTTGAGGATTGATTTTTGATACACCCAAATTCTAGAAGAAATTAATACAAAGGGGGGTAAACGGTGAATGTTTCCTACATCTCTAAGTTTTAGTATCTGAGGAAACGGTTATCGAACGAATCTAGGTCGATTTTTTCATTACGTGAGAATTTTCCTATATTATAAGATACAAAAAGTACTGCTCTACATAATATAATGTTTTTTGTGAATTGTCAACTCATTGTTTTTCATGGCACAACCGTACGATTGGTTCCATATAAATTACTCTGAGAATACACTTTTTAAAATAAATCACTGTTATACAGGGTAATTTTTATCTCATGGTAAAGTTGTATGATTGAACTTTTTCGTGTCCTTACGCTACCGCAAAGAAAGCACTGTTAATTTTCCATCCAACAGTAAATGTCTGTATTCGAATGGGTTCTTGCGCCACTACAGATACAGCACTGTTTATTTTCGGCACAACAATGTATGTATTTGAACAGAGATATTACTCCACTCCAAATCAATTATGAACATAAAACAGAAAAAAAAAGATTCAGACTACCTGGAAACAGTAGAAGAGCGGTTTTTATCTGGCATCATTACCTGCATCGCTCACACAAGGTAGAATTATTAGCTTTCTCTTTAATTCAACCAGAAATCTTACAGTAACGGCCTCAATTCAAGGCTTGGGTACACGATAATCAATTTAAGTTTTTAGGAAAAATTAGTTCGAAAATGAATTTTTCAGCAGAAAACATTCTAGCCGTGAAATTTGCAGAATTACTAGCAATTGTTATACCACATTGGAATCCTCATTAAATGCGCCAACGTTCACAGTTACTTGCCGAACTAACGTAGTACATTTTATTTCAGTACAGGCAGTGGAAATTGGAAGAAATATGAGGTTTGAATATTTAGTGGGAAAAAAGTAATACTTTGCTCCAAACAGGGGCAAAAGTCATGAAGTTTTAGCAATAATATACAGACGCATTATTCCGGATGACATAACAGAAAAAAAATTGGCAAAAAGTTTACATTTGTAGAAATGGGAATTGAATAACCATCATGAAGTAGAGATTATGTCGATTTTCTGTGAATGCCTAAAATTTTTAAATTACGTCCCCTAATTTTTTTTTTAATTTTCTGATAACTATGATGAACTGTAATATCACACGCTTCCGGCTTGACGTCGACGTCTGGGAAGTCCTGTATATACAAACCAAAATGAACGGCTAAGTAGGTCTGAAACACTACATTCATATATCATCAAATATTCGCCTAGAATATCTATCGATGCAATCGGTAGATCGAACAGACCGAATGAACCGCAACTCGGATATCTTGTCAGTCCAGATGTAAAATCATTGGGAGTTCTTGACGAGTGTTTGTGACAACAAAGGACCTTCCGATCTGATTCAAAACCAGATCGGTCCGCCTATTCTCATTGTGGCTCGTCTGCTGCTGCTCCCAGAACATCGCATGTTCCGCAAAACGGCCCAGATTATCTAGTTCGACAGCCGGTAGTCGTCTGATTGAGTGCTCTCGGATTGAGTGAATAGATAAATGGCACTCGAACAGAAAGGAAAGGAACCTGCTCCCGACTGATGTAGGTTGGACGGCTCAGGTGTCGTGTGAAACGCTCTAGATGAGGACGTATCTGCTGTGAGCCGAGAGGGGTTGGGATACGGGGGATTTACCGTTCTTCGAGCTCGATTTGATGTTCCGGGTTCATGCGGCTGAATACATTCTGAACAATCGATCGGGTGATTATCCTATTGCTGGTGCACATGTGCAAGATATACGATGACGTATAACAATTAAAACGAAATCGAATGGGAAAAATATTAAATGACTTGTAAACCAACAACCATTAATAGTTAGATTGATTCAATGATTCTCGGTATACATGGTTTCTTGATGCTCACTTCTCAGAGCTCAGATGTGTATTATACAATTAATAATACTAATACCAATTCCAAATACGAGGTCTTTTTCGAGGAATATTGAAAAGAATAAGTTATATCATGAATTTTACTTTGATCTAAACAAAAACAAATAAACTGGAAATCAGTAAGAATATTGAAAATAATCATTCTTCAAGATCATGTTAACCCTCAAAAACATTACCATTCCCGTTAATACATCTTTGCAACCTATCACAAAATGTTCTAGTATCGGAATCAAAATAAGCTTGATTTGAGACTCCTACTTGTGTATAGGTTCCTACATCAGCCTCTCCAGCAGGAACAGTACAATAAGCGTTTTCTTTTATGTATAGTAAAAAATTGGTTCAAGCCCTGTGGACGGGAGATTTTTGGCGCTCTTTTTCAAACAGACAAATTATATCTCCGAAAGTATTGGTTTCTCAGAGTTGGGAATTATATCCATGGATTCCTATGATAGAACTGCATCATGAAAGAAATTAAATTTAAAAAAAAGTGTCGTTTAAACAAAATGCTTCAAGAGTTATCTTTAAAAAAAGAGCAATCTACAATGCTTCAAAAAGTGTCATTAAATTTATTTGTCAAGATTAAATGAGCAATCTGCAATGATTCAACCTTGTGGAATGGGTTGTTGCCACTTACACTCGGTGCATAGTTTTCACAACTCGAAATACCTAAGGAAAGTATCATCGAAATGTCTAGAGCAAGGCTGGAGACAATCATAGCAAATTGTCCATTTATTCGTGATATTTGAGTAGGTAGTGGATTACGAACAAATTATCTTAATAGTTCAAAATATATTTATAAAATACTATCCTCTTTTCATTTCATAATTTGAAATTTAATAGTTTATACCACTAACTCAAGAAAAAATGTTTGATTCACAAATGTAGATCCATATATCAGTATTTTTTTGCTAGCATTATTATGAAAATACTGTATATAGGAACATGTCTCACTACTTAAGGAAGTAAAAGGTAATATTAACCTGAATGGTCAACGAACAGTAATTTCTTTTGATGATTCGATTATGTTCTTCTTTCCTATTGCCTCCATGAAATACATCATTAAAATGATCCAATTCTAAATCTTCTGAAACATCATCCCCAATATTCATACATAAATTATTCAAAATGTAATCAGTCAATATTATTTTCGGTTTCAAAACAGTCTTGTATATATTCACAAATTCAAAAATCGGATACTTCATTTCCAAGAGAAAGTATTTTCAACCTACGAATTGACAATTTCTAATAGCTAGAAAAGTTGACATTTATGAACAGTGAACACATACAGATTCTGTGTTCACATTCTCTGAATACATAGATCTTACGATGTATTATTGAAACTTTGAAACTTCATATCTCGGAAAGTATTTGCTTGTTGGAGTTGAAAATGATAACAATGGATTCTTCTGATGAACCTGCATCTTAAAATAGTTTGAATTCAAAAGTTGTAATGTAAAGAAAAATATTTTTTTTTCGTTTCTCCGAAACTATTAGACCGCTTTTGCTCAATAACGAACTTAACCGAGATATTTATCCCTCAAACCTACTCTGAAAATTGGAACTGTTTAGCTCATTCTGTTCGAGAGTTATCGTGTTAACGGCCGGACGGACAGCCCGACGGCAGGACAGAATCGATTTCGAACACAGATTCTTGATCACTGAGCCAAACCAAACCATTTTCAGCCAAAAATTCGAAAATTACAGACATTTGGGCAAATTGATAAGAACTCTTTTCCGAGGAACAAGAGCGCCAAAAATCTACTGGCCAAGGATATTGGTCCGCCATATCCAGTCTATTCATCAGGGAAACGGTGGTTTAAAATATCCTCTAAGTTAGCGTGTGCAGGCGCACCATCATGCTGAAACCAGGTTATGGCACGTTGTCATAATGGAATATCCTCTACCAGAAGTGGCATTTATTCTCGCGAAAAATACTGTAATTAGCACCATTCCGTATTCTTGGCAGTATGATACTTCAATGACGCTTATTTTATTGCAATTGCTAGTATATTTTGTTATAGTACGTAGTTGTTATGTATGAAAATGGTGATCTTTTCGGTTTTCACCACCTAGAAGATCCTTTATTATTAATATTCCCACTAAGTTTTATTGTAGGTTTCTGTGTTTGATCAGATTAAATAAAAAATTGTTAATGTGACTTTCTCTTTTCAATATTCCTCGATATCGACCTCGTTTTCGGTATTCTTTATTCCTGTCTTATTTATAATTTTAGAATACATATCCGAGCGCTGTGGAGTGAATTTTGGGATGTGCTGTAAGTTCCTCCGACTGAGATTAGTAAGAGATCGAAGATTAAGCTGTCATAATCCGAGATTAATGCAAGATATAACATATAGGACCTCTAATATGATTACATATATACATACTATTGAGTTCATCGATTTTCTAGTGAGCTGTAGTATCCCAGGCTACCTCATGAAGAAGATGTGCATATGTGTGTGGAGAATGGAATTAGTTGAGTATTCTCCAACCCATAATGTTCCAGGCGTGGTCAAGCAGTCAAATATTCGGATATCGACTGGCCACGGTAACGAATTGACTTGGTTCTGTTCAAAGTATTACTCTCGGCACTTGTGCTCGAGGATCATTTTGTTGAAGTGGATTCCGTTAGGTGCGAAAGAAGGTAAAAACATGAGGTGCCACTATTCTCACCATGTTACCACTAGGCGGTAATGGTTTCCTATGACGAGCAAGAGCCTTTATGTAGGAGTCCCACAACACAATTCCAATAGTGTGGGCTGCATGCATTTTCACAGAAAATTGAGGAACACGTCTTCTTACCTTGACGCGAGTTTGTATATTTTCTCTAGAATTCTCTCTTGAAACAACCGTATTGTATTCATGGGTCCTGTGACACAAGTCCTACAATATCCTACAATTATAACTTTTTCATAACACAACTCATCTTATACAGAGTTGTATTTGTAAAAGTTGCAATTGAAGGAGTTGTGAAGCTTGTGCTACATGCTCCTGGATCCAGTTTTGTCGTTACTGCAAGTGGGAGGTAACATGCAATGAGCAAATCCACAGTTGTGTAAATGGTACACATATCGAACGGACTGTCATGTTCTGTGAACAACTGGTTCGCAATGACTGTTGTGAAAGTGTGGCATTCCCTCAGAACCAAAAGTCAAAAACTGCGATGTTTGCGTTCTGTGGTTCTGTGATGATATTCTGCGCCCCTTCTTCATGTTGTTTGGCTTTTTCCAATCCATGTTTGTCAAGCACTCACCACAGTATTCAAAGTTTTGTATATTCTAGTGACTATTTTTCTGAAAGATGAACTGGCTTCCCTAAATAAACTATTCTAAAATTGAAGCTGGTAGTTCATACTCCGGAACACATCTCCATGAAGAATATCGTCACAAAAAAGAATTCGTTTTCATAACAAACATTGATTCAAGCACTGACGCAAAGTCAGTCATACTCCTGTAATGGACACTCTTAATCGAATTTCCCATGGTAAATTCGCGCAAAAACACCTGACGTCAGTGCTTGAACCAATTTTGTTTTTCGTAATTTTTTTAAAATGTTTTAGGCGTACGGTCCTCACAAAATTTCACACACGTCAAAATTCTGCAACTAGTTACCTACCTTCAATTCGATTCGAGTCTATATTTTTTGAGTTATCGAGGAAATAATATTCTAGGTAGGCATAACTCCGAAACCGTTGGACCGATTATGCCCAAAAATAAACTTAACTCTCCAATTTGGATGCACAACCTACCCTGAAAATTGCAAGTGCCTATCCCCCTTCGTTCAAAAGTTATCGAGTCAACGGTCACCCATCCATCTACTGAACTCACACAAAGCTGCTCGGATCTCCTACAATATGGATCGGACCATGTTAAAACTTGAAACTTGTCAGTAATGTTAGGTTCTGAAGGCTCTCGCTAAATTTCAGCGAGGTCAGACGAATAGTTTTTTCAAGAATCATTGTGATCACCCCACTCGCGCGTTAAAATATCTCGACCATTAATCGCTGTCATCAATACACTAGTTGATTAAATAACTATTTCATCGACCTATATGAAAAGTGACATTTAATTACTAATTTGCTCCGTAAAATCGACTATATTATTGAAGGCAAGTACGAGAAATTACTTTCTCGTCTGCAAAATTACTTTCTCGTCCGCAAAATTACTTTTCCACCCGCAAAATTACTTTCTCGTCCGCTGTAGTCACTATGAATACGGCATGATATGGTTCAATACAAACATAAGTGTATGTAAGAATAACTGTAGTCTCTATGGGAACGGTTCAATACAACTATAAGTGTATGTGTCATTTGCTATTTTGAAATTATTTAAGTAGTCCGAAATTCATGAAAATATGTGAGTCGACAAAAAAATGTAACATGCGCCTCGGCGAAAAACTGTCTATTGTCTCGCCTGCTTGCTATCCTTGGCACCGCCTCGGCTAGCAATTTGTAGACTCGACTATAATAAACAGTTTTTCATCCTTGGTACATAAATAGTTATTTATTATACAAGGGAAAAAAGTATTAGATTTTAGCTCGAGGTTATGTTGTCTCCCGACGCGAAGCGGAGGGAGACAAAAAACCGAGAGCTGAAATCTAATATTTTTCCCGTGTATAATACACTATTTTTTTCTGTGACAGGAAAAACGACGATTTAATAGTGAAAGAACATATTATTACAATATATTAAAGTCAGAATGTTATCGATATGAAATTTGAATTTTTAAACTAGTAAGCTATTAGACCTGCGTTGCTAAGGAAAACTTCAGTGTAATCAAATATCTGTCAATTTAATTTTGTGATTTGATTCAAAAATTGCGAACTCAGTAATTGTTTAGTAGTTATTTTGAATACTATAAAGTTAAAAATGCTTGATTCTGAGTTTTCTCTGACTCCACCGAAGTTGATAGAAGCAGCGCAAGTAGCAAATATCTTCCATTATCTATATGTATATATATCCGGGAAAAAAGTATTCACTTTTTTCCCGGGGAAAAAAGTAATTTCGTGAAAAGTTATATTTTGTTACCTGTCAACAGAGATGAAATGTCAAATTTTTTTCCCGTCACAGAAAAATAACTATTTACATATATCCCATAACAATTGTAGGGCTATTCGTGAAACTTTTAACAAATAATCCAGCAATTTTTCAACTGGGACGATTATATACATTTAAGAGAAATTTTTCGAAGAGATTTTTGAAATCATGAATAGTTTATGTTTTTTTTCTCTGGCCGATTCGCCAATTGTTATGACCGTCTATGACTTTTAAGTTTGATTGCATATATATAATCCATTCACTTTTATAAAGTCTCCCGGTTGCCCATGAAATTTTGACACATTTCACCATGTATATTTTGGAAATGTTAGGTTATAGTCATTTTCCTGTCAGATAACTACGCATCGTTGTCCTCTCTACATAGAAGTCGTAGTAATTACGTATTTTCACAATGTGAATTTGCTTCGGGAAAATAATGAATTTGAGAAGATATTATGTGAATTCAATAATTCCACATTCCTGGCGACTGTAGAAGTAAATTTTTCCTCTGTTGTTACTGGAAATATTTCACGTATACAAACTGGTTGGAAGATTCAATTATGCTATTTTCTTGTATGGAAATCAAGAATGAAGTATTGTAATTTTATTGAATAATAATGGATAGTGTTACTTTGTGATAGTTCATTTGAAAAAAGAATAAAATACCTGAATAACCTGGCAGGAAAACATCTAAACAAACAGACGTACCTGGAATTCCTCACTTTTCGAAATTCTCAAGAAATAAACATACAGAAGACATTTAAATACCTTCTAGTAGTACTACGAAACCCGAGTCTTTCGAATACCTTAATAAAATATAATGATAGGAAACTAAATAATTTCATTCGAGAATTCAACATGTCAGAAGGAAGTTTTCCTATTGCGGATTTCGGTTCTGTATAGCATTTCCTGCTGATACCTTATTACCTTGTCTCTGGTTGTTCAAAACTACTTTCGGCATTTTCAATTTCAAAGCGAAGAGTCTGTGATAATATCTTGTCTAAGATTGAAGATTATGTTAGGAATGTTATTATTATGTTGAGAGTAGAAATTGGCAAACTCTCGCCGAATTGTTTTGACCTTGACGATATTTCAGCAGTGCCAACCTGCCTCTGTGTTAGGGACAAAAACCTGATAGACCTAAATCACAGCCAACCGGGAAACTATAAAAGTGAATGGAGTATAGGTCAGCCTGCCAAAACGTCCGGCACATGTATACTCCATTCACTTCTATAAAGTCTCCCGGTTGGCCATGAAAATTTGACACATTTCACCATGTATATTTTGAAAATGTTAGGTTATAGTCATTTTCCTGTCAGATAACTACGCAACGTTGTCTTCTCTACAAAGAAGTCGTAGTAACTACGTATTTTCACAATGTGAATTTACTTCGGAAAAATAATGAATTTGAGAAGATATTATGTGAATTCAATGATTCCACAGTCCTGGCGACTGTAAAAGAAAATTTTTCCTCTGTTGTTACTGAAAATATTTCACCTATATAAACTGGTTTAAAGATTCAATTATGCTATTTTCTTGTATGGAAATCAAGAATCAAGAGTTGGAATTTTATTGAAAAATAATGGATAGAGTAGTCCGGTATTTTGTGATAGTTCATTTGAAAAAAGAATAAAAGTACCTGAATAATCTGGCAGGAAAACTTCTAAACGAACAGACGTACCAATGGAATTACCTACTTTTCTACATACATCATACATCACCAGTTTCAAAATGTAGTAGTTCTACGAAAGTAATTTCATTCGTGAGTTCAACATGTCAGAATGAAGTTTTCCTATTGCAGATTTCGGTTCTGTATAGCACTTCTGCTTCTTCAAAACTACTTTCGAGATTTTCAATTTCAAAGCGAATAGTCCTTTATTATTCGAAGATAATTGTCCTTGATAATATCTTCTCTAAGATTGAAGATTATGTTGTGATTATGTTGAGAGTAGAAATTGGCAACGTCTCGGCTAATTGTTTTGACCTTGATGATATTTCGGCAGTGCCAACCTGCCTGTGTTTTAGTTACAAAAACGTGATAGACCTAAATCATGGCCAACCGGGAGACTTTATAAAAGTGAATGGAGTATATGAATAATAATTGTCACGAGGAGAGATTGTTATAAGCATTGATTTTATTGAATAAACATTTAATTTCTATTGTATTGACAAGGACCGTTACCGTTTCCGAAGTAAGCTTTAGTTCATAACTTCTGTTTGACAAGTAAGAGGTCGATTTCCATCTGTAACCGTACTGATGATGGCATTTTAAGCGAAAGCGCTCTATCCGCTACTGTTTTGAATACTTTTATTCGTGATTGAATACAGTCTTTATATTCGAACCAATTACATTTTCGAGTATACAGCCATGAACCGTCCTAAATAATAGAAAATTATAACATTGTGATTTGTAACTAATACGCCTGCAATATATGGTTTCGAAAGATCCTAATATATTGTGGCAAAGAGCCATGGAAGACGAAGATTACCACTGTAGATGTTTGATTGACTTCAATGAGATTATCAGTATAAATAAAATTCGTCACAGTACTAGGGATTTTGGACTGTGTCCCTATAATCTTCATTCTAGATTGCTCTTATTTCGAGTAATAGCCTCTCTTCAGAACGCGATCAAATGATGAGTTGTTAATTTGGCTGTAAGTATATGGTCATGATTTCACGGATACCAGTTTACCAACTGAAAATTATGTATCATTAATCTCAATACACCTGAACAAAATCAATATTAGAGTATGTTTTTATTTAGGTCATTGAATAGACTGAAAAGGATCTGAAACCCCGTATATGAATGAATAAAAGACGTCAAAACATTCGATGCTCACCTAAACGAAAACACCTTCATTCATCACGCATCCTGCGCAAACAAACCTGTCCCTCATATCCTCATTATTAATTCCGAATCAACAAACTTCCTCCTGACACGGGTTGAAATGCTACAAATTTATGTCAGTTGCAGACCCATCCGTCGCGTCGCCCAACAAATCACATTGCCAAATAGAAAACAAGGGCTCTTTTTGCGTCTGCCCGCGACGCACCCAGCTAATTTGTTTTTATTTTGACAGGATTTGAGGACAGTAGGCTACATATGAGATGAATATAACCAACGAAAGCCCATGGTCTTGTAATATCCTTGACAAATGCTTACTTCAACGTAGGATTTTAATATTTTGATGTCATAAGTATACACTATAAGGAAGGGTTCAACCCCAACGTCAGCCACTGACTATGATCACCTAATATGACCAATAAAGGCTCACATGATCTCGCAATGTTCTTCTCAAACGCATACTTTAGGATTTCAAGATTTTTATGTCACAAGTAGGTACACACACAAGTGATCAGGGTCACCCTGAGCCCAAGTCCGAACGTGTCGGCTGTACGCTCTCTGGCGAATGCTTTCGTCATGTGCCCCGAGAGGTCGAGTGACGGGAGCGACACTGTATACAATCATTTATTCAGTACAGTTGGTTACGTTCAGAAGATACCCCTTATTATGTGCCCTCTGTATATTGCCATAAGCGAAGTCGTTTTGGCGCTCTAGTTCCTCGGAACTGAGTGCTTATCAATTTGCCCAAATGTCTGTAATTTTGGAATATTTCGATGAAAATGGTCTTAAACGATTTGGTTCGACTCACTGATCAAGAATCCGTGGTCGAAATTCATTCTGTCCGGCCGGCCGATCCGGCCGGCCGGCCGTAAGCACGATAACTCTCGAACGGAATGAGCTAGAGAGTTGAAATTTTCAGAGTAGGTTTGGGGGATGAATATCTCGGCTAAGTTCGTTACTGGGCAAAATCGGACGGATGGTTTCGGAGTAACAAAAAAAAAATTTTTTTTTACGAAACAAATTCCAAATCAAATTTTTTTTAATAAGCTGTTTTATCATAAGAATCCATTCATATCATTTTCAACTCTAACAAGCTAATACTTTCGGAGATATGATTTTTTAAAATTTCAATGTAAATCGTATTTCACAGATTGATATAATTATTATTCTATGTATGAATTCTCATAATGTCAACTTGACAGAAGGGAATATTGTAACTTCAAAAATATTGGGGTTGAAATACTCGTATTTTAGCGATGCAACGGGGACCTCACCCGAAAATGTTTGAAAATATTACGTAAATATTGAAAGCATAATTCTGTAGTTTGGTGAACGTAGATCAGGAAATTTTTGATCGATTACAAGGTAATTTTTTTTATTATTAATTATCTTCTTTCATATTTGTTTTATGGAATACCTACTATTTGTAGGTACTTTAAACCTGTTTTGGGCAATTGTCATACGAAACTTGTTTTTTTTTGGCGCTCTAGTTCCTCGGAACAGTGTGGTTATCAATTTGTCCAAGTGTCTGTAATTTTGAAATTTTTGGCTGAAAATGGTCTCAAACGATTTGGTTCGACTCACTGATTAAGAATCCGAGTGCGAAATCGATTCTGTCCGGCCGGCCGACCGGCCGTAGGCACGATAACTCTCGAACGAAAGGAGTTAGCGGATTGAAAATTGCAAGGTGGTTTTGGAGCGTAAATATCTCGGACAAGTTCGTTCGATCTATCTGAAATTTAGCATCAAATTGTAGAATCATGTGTAAAAAAAAAATTTGAAAATTTAGAAAAAGTTTTTCCATAATAACTCTCGAACGGAATGAGCTAGGTAGTTGAAATTTTCAGAGTAGGTTAGGGAGATGAATATCTCGGTTAAGTTCGTTATTGGGCAAAATTGGCCAGATTTAATTCGATTTCTTCCATGGTGCAGTTCTCATTCTCATGATTGCTCATTTAATCTTGATAAATAAACTATTATTTGAATTGAATTTCCTTTATGATGCAGCTCTATCATATGTATACATTGATATAATTCCCAACTCAGAGAAACCAATACTTTCGGAGATATAATTTGTCTGTTTTTTTTCTTCAATTCTTCAATTGAATTGGTTCAAGCCCTGTAGACATGAGCTTTCTATCGCTCTAGTTCAAACAGACAAATTATATCTCTGAAAGTATTGGTTTCTCAGAGTTGGGAATCATATCAATGTATCAATCTTATGATAGAATTGCAAAATAAAGGAAATTCAATTCAAATAATAGTTTATTTATCAAGATTGAATGAGCAATCTGAGAATGAGAACTGCACCATGGAAGAAATCAAATTAAAATAGCTGAAATGAATTTGACTCTCTCTTATAGAACAGGATGACATGTACGAGTATGAACACAGATCATATAATAAAGCTTAGATGGAATAATGATAGCATTCTATGAAAACATAGAAGTACGAGTCATAATTTAAATTTCGAAAAATCATATCTCCGAAAGTATTGGCTTGTTGAAGTTGAAAATGATATCAATGGATTTTTATGGCAAAACTGCATCTTAAATAAAAATTGAATTTGTTGCTTAAAAAAAATTAGTTTTTCGTTACTCCGAATCCATCTGGCCTATTTTGCCCAATAACGAACTTAACCGAGATAATCATCTCCCTAACCTACTCTGAAAATTTCAACTACCTAGCTCATTCCGTTCGAGAGTAAAAAAAATTCTCAAATTTTCAATTTTAATTTTTTACACTTTGCGGTAACCTGGTCAATACAAAACTTCACATGCGTATAAAAGTCATGATTCTACAATTTGATGCTAAATTTCAGATAGATCGAGTGATCGGTTTCGGAAATATTCATAAAAAATGTTTTTACTAAAATCGGCCATAACTCCGAAACAACTTGATGGATTTTGCCCGTTAACGAACTCGTCCGAGATATTTACGCTCCAAACCCACCTTGCAAATTTCAATCCTCTAACTCCTTTCGTTCGAGATTTATCGTCCCTACGGCTGGCAGGCCAGCCGGCCGGACCGGCCGGACTAAATCGATTTCGACCTCGGGTTTTTGATCAGTAAGTCGAACCAAATCGTTTGGGACCATTTTCAGCCAAAAATTCGAAAATTAGAGACATTTGGGCAAATTGATAAGCACTCTGTTCCGAGGAACTAGAGCGCCAAAAATAGTATGTTCAGAAATTTGAACCATCGTATAACTTTAACCTCACACAGCTTATATACTTCTTCCTATATTACACAGTTCCGGAAATGAGAATTAAAAGCTATATACAGTGTCAGAGCATTCAGGTATGAGGAAGAATTTACATCATCAACAATGTGCAAAAATACAATGAGGAATTTGGTGCTAATAACGAACAGAAATATAAAGCCCACACTGTCTATCAATGTGGATGAAAACGCCAATATGATGTAGGTACTAAGCGTTGTCTAAGGTTGCAACTCAATAATCTATAATGGTGGAATGAACAGAAATAAAATACTACAGGATATATGATATTCAGTGCAACAGAATAAGATGGAATGAAGCATTAAAAGCGGACGGTTCAAATAGTATGATCACAGTTAGGATGTGAGAGTATACAGAAGCGGTTGCAGGCGAATAAGGAAGGAGAATTTGTGTTTTGGGTCTTGTATACGCAATCGGCTGGTGCTCTAGATCAGGAATAAGTCGGAAAAAAAAGAAGCATTCTTATTCGAAACTCGGATATGCCACCCCCAGACACCGAGTAGGGTATTATCAAGTTAGGAAATGAATGGATATTCACCTCAACCAAATGTAGTGAACTGAAGATATTCCGGTCGTGTATAGTTTATTCTGTCCTGAACACCCCCTCTGCCAGGTCCCTCATCTATGTGAGCGGTTGAGAACAGATACAAAAAAGATATGCTCTACGGTACTTATATATATACATCGAGTCAAGTAACACCAAGCCATAGTAAATGACTGGATGTCTACCTAAACCAATTGAACTGAAGGCTTCCGGTCGTGCACCTTATTCTGTCCCAAACACCTCTTCTGCGAGGTCCCTCATCTTAGTCAACACTTTAGAACAGAAATAGTATTTGCACGCCTTCAAACACCTATGCACAGAGGGCACTGGAAATAATAATTTCTGCTCAGAACACAGAAGTTCAAATAAATGGCTAGTCGGATACAAACCAATAGACTAACCAAGTCTCTTTCTCGACTTGTGAAACCTCTGCAAACCGAACGGAAGAAATTGAATGAAATAATAGCAAAATCCTACGATGAAACAAAATCAAACATTGTTTCTTCTAAACTAAAAGGAATGTGGAATTTAACTTCGATGAATATCGAAATATTCAGAATTTTAATTTCGGTATGAAAATTAGAACAGCTACATGGGATTTAATTTCGGTTTGAAAATAACGGAACGAAAACTCATGAATATCAGAAATTCGAACTGAAATCTCGAATTTCAAGTTTAGAATAAATTAGATTAGCTCTATCGGAAAGCGTTTTATTATACAGGCTGTTGCTTGAAGGCTTGCCAATATTTAAGTGGGTGATTTTTTGACTTACTATAAGAAAAAACTGCGTATGAACGTAGTCCTGAAAGTCTTAACTTCTGAGATATATGGGGTGATAAAATTTTGAAAAAAAAATAGTTTTTTAATAATAACTGAGCTAATATTGCAGACATCTTTATAAAATTTGGTACATGTCTTCTATGTATCAAGGTACATTTTGTGATGTACGAACATTTTCATCTTCTCTATCAGTGGCGTCCAGACGGGTTTTACATCTATATAAATAAAAGAGGATCCTATGGTCTATGGATATTTTGTGTCATCATTACTTTCATACGACTGCACCAAATTGTATAATTCTTTTTTTGTTGTATTCCTTATTGTAAAAGCAAGGTTTACGCAACGATATATTTCCGTAAAATCGTATGGAAGCATTCCTTTTTCATCCGAACCATAGAGTACCTACTTTGACACTTAGGATGTATTTTGGGTTGCCGGAAGAAATCGAAATAGCCAATGTTACCATTTGTTTACTTTTAGGTTAGGTTACTGCAATTTCTGATATTTCCAGCAAAACGTTTTTCTTGAAAGTGCTTATACTGCTTATACGTTTATTACTATTTGATATATATCGTTGTGTGCTGTATTTGTGTTACTTATTGTCATTAATAAAAATGCCATCAGAAAGGCATTCAAATATTGATCGGCGGACGCTAACTCAAGAATTCTTAATCGTGGATTGGAGCTAAACAGGTTCTCTAGCAAGATCTACCCCAGCTTCCGAAGAATCCATACTATCGATCTCAGGTGAGATACAACGAATATAGTGGTATCCAATGAAATCATCAACTTTGAACGTTTGACATTTAGATATAACCCCACAGTCGATTATGGTGGCAATATATTGGTCTATTTTGGAGCTATGAGCACTATTTGTGAATACTTCAATGCTCCGAAACACATCGTATGTATGATGCTTTACAATATCCTCTAATATTCTGCCGGGGAGAGGATGGATATAATTTTCTGATCAAGATGATAAACCCAGCCACTGGTAAGTTTTGATATAAATATATATATTCTTTTGACAAAGATCATTACATACTTTGGAATATTGAAAAATATCGCATGAGTAATACATCCACCATACATTTATATGTATGATACGAAAGCGTAGAGATAAAAACCTCAGCAAAAATACTCTGTCTCCCCGCATAAGTGTATTGACATTGGATTTATTCGAAGAATAAGCTGACATATTGATAATCATCTTCTCCAATGAAATAAAACTGCTTTCTTTTTAATTGGAATTGACTAAATATTTTGAAATCATATCTGAAACAGAAAACGAGAAGGAAAACTAGAAGGGAGCAGTAAATATTATTACCCTTACATAAGCTCTCAGACCGGGAATTGATTTTAATAGGGTATCTTCAGAGATTAAGGTCCTTAAATTTGTTTACCATTTATTGTTTTCTGCTAAGTTTTCGTTCTATTATCAACCATATCGTCAGAGTAAGGTTGTTTCAAAAATTTTATGTTTTGATTCCTTATTAATCTTGATTATTCTCTTACAGATCAAGAAACAAACAAGAAGGTCAGCTCGATTAATGTGTATGCATACGGTTTCATGATTCGTCTAAAAAGTATTCCTAGATATTCAAATGAATTATAATAACCATGCTATGCCACCTTAATCAGCCAAAATGGTGTAACGGAACAAGACTAGCTGTTAAAAGAGTTTTTAAAAACTTTATAGAAGCTACTATCATCGTAGGAAAGTTCAAAGGCGAGGATGTTTTTTTTTTCAAGGATTCCATTGAACCAAATAGACTCAATATATTTTTTTTCAATTTCATTAATAAATGTGCATGATTAAAGCTAAAATAAAGACTTTTTGTATTCAAAGTTTTATTGTGTAACTATTTCTCACAAAAAATTGAAATTTGTGGTGTTCTTTTAATGAAACGATGAGAACCTAAATTTTATTCTATGGAAAATGAACATGACCTATTAAATTATAATGTATGGTAATTATATTATTAACTATTTCAAACTTCCTACTTGTAAAATATGAGTTTTTTTTTGGCACAATGCACAACGTGTTTGTTAATTCTAGTAAACAATCGAAAGTGGTCTGATCTATCATTTATCTTGAATATTAATGTAAATTCTTTGATTTCTTTGGATGACCCCCTATTCCAGCAATCCTGTTGCAATGCATCTTCTAAATGATAGCTGATCAAGTTTGCTAACATCTATGCGATTCAACTACCAAGCATTTTGAACGGTTATGTCCAAGCAGTGTGCAAACAAAAAGTGGAAATACCATTTTGTATCCCTTATGGAAATATGATTCAAACTCATGTTTTGATCAAACCTGTCAACGCCTCCAATATTCCCATTATAATATTGAATAAGTTTAGGTTGGTCAATATAATTTTTTTTTCATCTGTTTCACATCCATCATTTTCAGTTGGAAAGTGAATGTTGCTGTCAGGTGGTTCTGCTATCATATCGAAATTCTCTGCATAATGTAGTAATTCATCCAGAGTTAGCGTATTCTTCCAAAAGTTATCACAATGTATTCACGTATTTTCAAGGATTCAGTAAGCTATAATGCGACCGTTCCTTTAAACGAATGGCCTCCTTTATCAAAAACTTGGGTTTCGATTTATATACAAGATGAATTCTTCTGTAATATTATGTATTCATGTATAGACATACTTATTTTATTAGCAAATGCGATGAAATATACATATGAAAAAATACATACCTGGACATAATGAGGTATTTTAACGATTAATATTTTTCAGATGTAAACGGAGCTTCAAAGTTGATCTAAACATAAAGCACATTGTAAGTTAAGTTTTATCTAGAGCTGAAAACTGCATTATTTTATGTGTTGAAATGGACACCATCTGTGTTTCTTTATTATAAGCCTGTACAGGAGACTTTAAGATATGTGTTCCTTGTACGGAAGGGTAGATTCATTTGAGTTAATGCCATCTGACTTTCCTTTTGAATTTAAGCGTGTCCAGTTTCCAGTGCGACTTGCATTTGCAATGACAATAAATAAATCACAGGGTCAATCGAATCAATGCAATAAAACTTGAATTCCCCTGTTTTTCACATGGGCAGTTGTACGTTGAGTGCTCGAGAGGTGGTAAACCATCTGCTCTATTTGTTTCTTTTTCCAGAAAGGAAAACCAAAAATGTTTTACATTATAGGGCATTGCAATAAAGTATATATATAAAGTAATTCAAATATTTGGTTGTTATTTTATTTCATAATATATTTCTTCTAATTTTTTTCATTAGTTAAACTACCCGTGCGAAGCCGGAGCTGGCAGCTAGTTGAATATATTTGGAGAAAAAATACTACTCCACTGCTTTCTTCTCAAATAAAAATTACTTTTGAGATCCTTATTCATTGGAAAGGTTTGTGCATCGACTGAAAGCAAATTAAGAGATCAGATTTAGAAAATATGTTTTCTTGTCAGACCCCCTGTTAAAATAATTAAATTGAAATTCCTTCATATCGCTGTACCCAAATTTTATCTCACTGTATCTCAAAAGTTAAGATTTTTAGGACATACGTTCATAGGAGGTTTTTTCTTAAAATGAGACAAAGAATCACCACCTTAAATATTAGCATGTATTTAAGGAACACCCTGTATATATATATGCTATTGAACTTCGAGTATTACATTTCTTCATCTAGCAAAAAGCATGTGCATGAAAGAAATGTTTTGAAAACACCTCTTTTCACAAGTTGGTGGTTTGAATATAAATTAAAATATAGATTTGTATGTGTGAAACACTATCAAAATATTTCGGATGCTTAGTTATTGAAACTTCTAGAAAAGAAAGCTGATTATTCTTCTCTATTTCCCAAGTTAATTGTATTGTCCGATGAAGGAGTTTGATCTAGTATCCGAAACGTTACAAAATAGTTGTTTTATAGTTGATGCTGTTTCGGTACTGTTAGTTAGGCAACGTTGTTCTATATATTCTTTCTGACAAATATCTTGTGTTGTCAACGCAGAAGCAATTTTCAAAATAAAAACTGTTTATTTTATTGATATTTTTCAGAATTTGGGAGAGGAGAACCGAGAAAGGAACCTATTAGTAACGTAATTACTACCCTTATATTTGAAGTGGTGGCTTTTTAATAATTCAACACTTTTCGTAGCTACTAAATATGAATATTCTAAGGCTACTATTTTTTGATATTGCCTCTGGGGTTTCTAGAAGTACTACAATGGAAATTTCTTGTGTTATGAAAATGACCTGACCTAGGATAACTAAATTGGCTAAATGACGTTACCACTAATAGACTGCAGGCGACAGCGCTGGTGACGTATATTCACAATTGGCAGCCGATAGTCAGCGACAAAGCATATTCTGGAAATGGTTTGAAATATACATACGGATAAATACCCAAATCCACTGAACATTTCAAGAAAGTCACTAGGCGATGGAAATCTATAAATTTTTATTTCAGTACAGTGAATCTGTCAACTACTTCTTAGACGGAGATTATACGGTCAGTCTGGTATCAGTCTCGCATCAGTATTACCATCAATCCGGATCATCAGTCCATCAATCTACGCATATAGAACCAATTTCCGTCAATCTGACATCAATCCATGATTGATGTGATGCGAGACTGATACCAGATTGACCGTGTAACTTCCGTCTTACCAGAGATACCGCTTTCAATTCAACTAGCAACACCTCCTAAAAGGAAGGCCAATCAACTCTCCATCTCTTTTTACAATATGGTAGCGAAGCTGGATGAACGCACAAATGACAGCACAATGTTGTTTGTCAATAGTGAAAGCTTAAATCATCGTTGAAAATTTGACTTCGTTTGAAGATTCGTACTATTTTTGCGCGCGTGTTCCGCAAGGAACAGCGTGCTATCATTTCGTCACAATCAGGTCTATTCACTATCTATGTACATTTATCAATGTTGACTTGAAGTCAAGTTGATTCACCTCATTTTCATAACAACATTGACTTGATTTCATATTCACTAACTCATGTTGAAACCAAAGTCAACAATAAGTCAACATTGACAAGAAAACTCAATATATAAATCTGACAACAGCGTAGTTGTTCTGAAAATTCATTATATTTAAATTTTATCAGATTTATTCATTGGTTTTACAGTGTATTCTAACCTAAAGTTTTCGAATTATTCAAATAATCTGAAGTTTTTAGAGGCGGGAGAAAGTACGGAAGTAACACTATTTTGACAAACGTTTAATTTGATATAAATATAGTACAGTTTGTACAAATAAGTACTAGGTGATTAATAATATTAATTGGTAAATGGCCCCAACAGGAAAAACCCCAGTACTCAACAACTAAGAGCCCTCATCGCTTTTATTGAGAGCAATGGGGTGCTTAGATATGGAAAAGGTAAGCCTAGTGTGAAATAAGAAGCCTGGAGTAATTTAGCCAAAACAATTCTTTGGAAATGCAAAAAAAAATGTTTAAGTGGCTATCAGAAAATGTAAGAGGATTATTTGCGTCCCTTAATTACCGGCAGTTTATATGCAGAGCTCTTCTACCGAAATAATAGTATGTATGATTACAAAATGCATTCTCATTTCATTTTATGAATATATCTTCAATTAAATATTGAACTTACTTTTGTAATTCTGCTCTTATAAAATAAAAAAATATTAAATAATCCATAGATATAGTACCAACACTAATTACCACTGTATTTATTTTGGTTAAAGTTTATCAATTTATATCTTGGCAAGTTAGTGCTTCATAGGACTTGCCTGGAGTCAATTGACATTTGTCAACATATATCTACAAATCAACTAAATTTATGGTTAGTGAATACCAAAACTATGTACATGTTGATATTTGTAGATTCTTGACTTCGTCCTGACATGAAGTCAACAATTGATATGATTTCAACTGATACAGAATAGGAAAAGTTAACTTTAGGTTGATTCATATGAAATTTGACAATCTAACGTAACTAATCAACGTTGACTTCCAAGTCAACCTTTAGCGAATAGGCCTGAATGTCTGTATTTTTTAGTCAAAAACGTTTCTACGGTTTAATTATTTGGTCGGTATGTAATTCTGCGGAACGAGCTACCAGTGTGCATAAAAGGTAGAATAGAAGATGAAATCCATGTCAGCAGATTGGGTTCAGGACAGGAAGATCATGCGTTGAAATTTTTTTTGCCTGAAGCAGCTTGTGGAAAAAAGAACAGAGAGAAACTTGATTTTTGTAGACTTGCAGAATGCCTATGATAGTGTGCCACCCGCTAAATTGTGGAAGACCTTGGAAGAAAATGGCCTAAGCCAGATATATAAATATCCACATGGATATTTCTATAAGGGTGAAGGTGGGAACCGAACTGTCTAAGTAGTTTCGTATCTCAAAAGGTCTCCGACAGGGCTGTGGATCACCCTCGACTATGAAACATTGGCGAAGAAAATGTCGAAATATGGGAATTCCAATAGGAATAGATATACTTTTCACTCTACACTTTGCTGACGACCAAGTCATCATGGCCGAAAATGAGAAGGATATTTATTATATGTTGTGGAAATTATATGAGGCATATACAGGGTGTTTGTGAATAAGTGCGACAAACTTCAAGGGGTGATTCTATAGTGAAACTTAAGGTGGATATTTGGCATACAATTTTTTGAAAAACCTCCCCCCGGAAAAGTTACACCCCTCCGACGATTAAGAAAAAAAAAATTTCCTCTTTTTTATTTTCCCTGTATATAAGGTGTTTTCAAGAACGGCAATAGAATGGGTGATTAGGAAAATAAATCAAAACTTGTAAAATATACGAACTATAAACAATTAAATTAGGTTAGGGAAATTCCACCTCGGTGCTCCTTGAAAATGCGTTGCAATTTTTTCTTGTAAATGCTAGAGTTTTCGAAAAAACTTGCATGGACAAGAAAGTTAATAAATGAATTGGACTTTTCAGCCATGCTATTTTAAAAATAAAATTTCCATCCAAAAAAAGTTGTATGAAAAATTATCTTTCAGGATGACTATTTCAACCCCTTTTAAGCATACGTCATTATTGAAAAAAAAACCTTAATGTGTAGTTCTATTGACAAATAATATTCCAACAAGTCAAGAGCGTTCCTGCTAATCGGGTCCTTCATGAATGGCTTCGTATAATAAATATACTTATGCATATATTTCACAAATCAAATAGACCCCAGGGGGTTCATTGATCTGCCGAGAAAGCAAGAGCAGACGCTTTTCTGGCTTCTTGGCCTTCATCAGTACCCTGTAGCTTTCCCAACAAATTCAACTAAACTGACCCGGGTTAAGTCTCTCAGAGCCGCCTTGGTCGATCATTATAATCGCCCACGCCACCTATGAGACGAAACACGGAAATCAGCCTCTCGCCACCAGTGAATATTTGAAGCGTGAAATCATATGCCACCATTCACTCGATATTAATCAAGAACGAGGCCGGCAGAGCTCAGACAGTATCTTCTCAATGGCCATGAACGCTGTTTAGCGTTTTCAAAAATAATAATGAAAAATGGCGATACCGTTGTTAAAAAATCAACAAGTCAAGAGCGTTCCTGCTAATCGGGTCCTTCATGAATGGCTTCGTATAATAAATATACTTATGCATATATTTCACAAATCAAATAGACCCCAGGGGGTTCATTGATCTGCCGAGAAAGCAAGAGCAGACGCGTTTCTGGCTTCTTGGCCTTCATCAGTACCCTGTAGCTTTCCCAACAAATTCAACTAAACTGACCCGGGTTAATATATGCATAAGTATATTTATTATACGAAGCCATTCATGAAGGACCCGATTAGCAGGAACGCTCTTGACTTGTTGATTTTTTAACAACGGTATCGCCATTTTTCATTATTATTTTTGAAAACGCTAAACAGCGTTCATGGCCATTGAGAAGATACTGTCTGAACTCTGCGGGCCTCGTTCTTGATTAAATATCGAGTGAATGGTGGCATATGATTTCACGCTTCAAATATTCACTGGTGGGGAGAGGCTGATTTCCGTGTTTCGTCTCATAGGTGGCGTGGGCGATTATAATGATCGACCAAGCCGGCTCTGAGAGACTTAACCCGGGTCAGTTTAGTTGAATTTGTTGGGAAAGCTACAGGGTACTGATGAAGGCCAAGAAGCCAGAAACGCGTCTGCTCTTGCTTTCTCGGCAGATCAATGAACCCCCTGGGGTCTATTTTATTTGTGAAATATATGCATAAGTATATTTATTATACGAAGCCATTCATGAAGGACCCGATTAGCAGGAACGCTCTTGACTTGTTGATTTTTTAACAACGGTATCGCCATTTTTCATTATTATTTTTGAAAACGCTAAACAGCGTTCATGGCCATTGAGAAGATACTGTCTGAACTCTGCGGGCCTCGTTCTTGATTAAATATCGAGTGAATGGTGGCATATGATTTCACGCTTCAAATATTCACTGGTGGGGAGAGGCTGATTTCCGTGTTTCGTCTCATAGGTGGCGTGGGCGATTATAATGATCGACCAAGCCGGCTCTGAGAGACTTAACCCGGGTCAGTTTAGTTGAATTTGTTGGGAAAGCTACAGGGTACTGATGAAGGCCAAGAAGCCAGAAACGCGTCTGCTCTTGCTTTCTCGGCAGATCAATGAACCCCCTGGGGTCTATTTTATTTGTGAAATATATGCATAAGTATATTTATTATACGAAGCCATTCCTGAAGGACCCGATTAGCAGGAACGCTCTTGACTTGTTGATTTTTTAACAACGGTATCGCCATTTTTCATTATTACAAATAATATTTACTAAGTTTCGTGTCTTGAGCCTAATATACAGAGAAAATAAAGAAAGAAACAATTTGTTTTGTTAATCTTCGGAGAGGTGTAACTATTCCGGGAGCAGGTTTTCCAAAAAATGTTATACCAAATATCCACATTAATTTTCATCTATAATCATACTTTAAGGTTTGTCGCACTTATTATTAACAAACACCCTGTATAGAGTGAGGTATGACCATAAATACTAAGTAGATGAATATGCCTATCTCGGAGTGACCCTCATAGTAGTCGGATCCAGCGAAAAGGAAGTTAAGGAAAGGATCGCCCAATGAAGATCAATTACGAAACAGTGGAATGGCGTACATTGGAGTTCACAAATAAGAAATGATATTGAATGAATCCTTAATAGAGAATATGGAGTAGGTACCTAATATGGAGCCGAGGTATGGGAAATGAAAACGCAACTTAACAATAAAATGAAAGCGATGGAGATGGGAAATTGGAGGCGCTGCTCTAAACTAACGCTACAGAGTCGAGTCAGGAATAAGGAGATAATAGCTAAAGTGGGTGCTGATGCAGATAATAGAGAGGCTACAATGATTCGGTCACATGTCAAGAGTGATGAAAGATGGCCATTTAAAGTCCTCAATTGGGTTCATCCGCAAAGAAGAAGAGGAAGACTCAGAAGAACTTGGAGGGAAGGAGTTCAGGAAGCGATGGGCAGAAGAGGTTTTTATGACCGAGATTGGAAGAATAGGAGTCTATGGCGACTGAGATGCAATAGACGACATTATTGTTGTATTTTATTCACACATCCTTCTGATGATTAAAGACCCCTTTTTTTTTTCGATTTAGTTCATCTTTAATTTAATTCAATCTATAAGAAATAACTGGTGGACCTACCATATCTTTATATCCAACATGGATTGAAAATTCATGTTGATGAAGATTCTGCTATTTTTGTTCAGATTCAAAATGATCCAATAGATGGCCCAGGGTAAATATAGGTGTGCTATTAAATAAAATCATCGCATTATTGCATGGCTCGTATAATTCAGCAATTGGTTTGAATATCAAAAAATCATATAATTCCTTTTGAATTTACCGCCTTTTCTCCATCCATGTTGGCGGCCATTTTGATTTTGATGACTGGCCTTCAGTGTAGGAGGTGTTGCAACTAGGCATTCTTAATCAGTATAAGGCTCTCTTCACATCAACATGACATGGTTTTATGTACGGCAACGACACAAACGCTCGAGCTTTCCCACAGCCTCGCTACACAGTCGTGTAAACAACACCGGTATCTGATTCTTATGGGTGGACGCTTGAATGATAGCTTTCACAGCTATCCGGCCGAGTCGTGGTCGTATGTCCTCGAGGGTATCCGTCAGTCCCCTCGAGCCGTGCAAGGCAGCCGTGTGTCGTTCACACGACCACGACTCGTGCCGGATAGCTGTGAAAGCTATAATTCAAGTCTTCGCCCAAGAATCGGATGCCAATGTCGTTTACACGACTTTATAGCGAGGGTGTGGGAAAGCTCGAGCGTTTGTGTCGTTGCCGTACATAAAACCGTGTCGTGTTGATGTGAAGCGAGCCTTAGTCAAATGGAATCGATTTAGATCATAGACACAGAATAGCATGGAGTGGTTTTGAGAAAGACGGCATTGATATCAGCACTAAAAAAGTACTCAACAAGTAAAGGAAAAACTCTGACCATACTAAGCAGTGCAGCAATATGCCTTGAAATATTTAGTGCGGATTTCATTTGATTAAAGATTCAAATTCGATGTGTTTTTCTTATTAATTGCTGAAACTAATGATGCTTAGTAAAATTCATTAATGTATAATGAGATTTCTAGAATTTTCCTTTATTTCCGAGAGCAAATGCTGAAATATGTCTCATCATGGTTTTCTATAAACTTAGTAGACCGTCGTAAAATCGGATCCCTCTGTCGGACCTGCAGACTTTAGTCCCATTTTATTGGCACCCCCATGCACCCCGAGGTCTATCATAAATAGATATTGACACCTTTGGAAGCCAAAATCATGCTAATAATATAAGAATGATCTCGTTCATAAACGCATAATTTATGACATCTAGTAGGTGTACGAAAAATAGCCTATCTGGAATAGCTGTAAAGTTTTCATCGCTCTCTCACAGTCAGCGACCTTCACGTTCGATTTGAACGAGCTGTAATATAAGATGAGATATTTTATTGGGATTAAATTTTCAACCATGTTGATTTGTATTTGTAATTGAATCCCTTAAATGAACGATCTGTACTTTCATGTCATCCTATGGATATATGAATAAATTCTTCGGATTGCTGAAATTACAATAAATATCCTCGATATCGTAGCTCCAAGTTTACTAGTATTTGCAACACGCTTTTATAAGCTCCAACTGAATGTTTGCTTGCTTTTTTGTTTGTAACCGACTTCTTTGAACGACATTATCTTGACTAGGATCGCCAGGATAAAAACATTTCGTTAGAAATTTCATGTTGAAAGTACCTTCGCCATTTTGCAATAACATATGTACGATTTTTTTTTCCATCCGAATTATTTCAAAATTTACCTTTTTAACACGCTTTTATATGATTCACCTGTACGTTTGCTCGCTTTTCAGGAGCCGATGACTTTACAATATGAGAGTATCCCATTATCCCGACTCGGATCACCAGGATTAATAAATTTCGTTAGGGATCCTCTGCATGAGAGTAAGAGGCAGCGTGCGATCTGCCCATGCGATAAATCAAACTAAAAACGAGAAAATAAATAATAGTTGAAAAAATTATACCTATCATTAGTAAAGAAGCGTGCGGTGCTCAATAATATCAGATCTTGAAAATCTTCGATCGGTACAATCAGTGAAGAGATAGTTAAGAACACCAAAGGTGTGCGTTTCATAAAATATAAAAAAAAATCCTGTGAAAGGCAAGAAAAATATGGCACAGAGCACCCCACTTTTCTTCTATTATTTTGTTCAAATGCTCAAAAATTTCAATATTGATTCGAATAAAAATTTTGGAAGTGTTCATAATTTGTTATAATTTTGTTGATAAAACTCATTAAATAGATATAATCAGCACTCAGTTCCGAGGAGCTAGAGCGCCAAAAATCATTTCTCGGTGCACTACGCCAAGGGCCAAGAATTTAAATTATGCCCAAGGGTATATAGACTAGTCAACAAGTGCCATTTGGACCAACTCTTTTCAGCAGTCTCCGAAAATTATGTATGAGGTGTCATTCGATTCGGAATGGCATCTAGATGATTTTTGAAAAAAATGAAGTTCCGCTTGCAAAAATTGTAAAAGTTATTAACAAATAACTAAAGAAAAAAAAAAAGAGTTTTAGTTTTTTGTAAATATCTCAAAAACTAATAAAGATTTTTCAAATCTGAAAAAAGATTCAAAAAGAGGAGAAAATTTCCTAAAAAAAGTCTTGACTTCCGAAACTGTACAATAAATATTTATAATTTTTCCAGAGGGATGAAAATACGGCCGAAAACGGGTACCCTGGCTTGGAGAAGCCACGCCCACTTCGGGCACTTCAACAATAAACATTTTTTAAACATAGTAAATATGAAAAATAAAATTGAAATAATTCAGGCAGCAACTGAATAGATGAATGAATAATAATCCGCTTGAACAAAATTTTTATAATAATTTTTCATTTAGTTATTCAATAGTTAATTAATAACTTTTTTCTGCTTGCACATTAACATTGCAAGTGTGATAATTGCTAAACTATAAGTTTTAGATTTTTTCTTCTCTTGGAGCAATTCTTCAAAGGCTTAAGAATAGAATCCCGTTGTGAAAATTGAAAATGTTTATTTTTCAATTTTTTATTAATAATTTTCGTTGTTGCAAAATTAAAAATCAAATTAATCATGGATCAAAATTTTTTTTTTAAATTTTATTAACGATCCGTTTTTATGTTATTAGAAACTGCATTATTTCTATGCAGTTTCTAATAACATAAAAACGGATCGTTAATAATATTAAAAAAAAAAATTTTGTTCGATGATTAATTTAAGTTTTTAATTTTGCAACAACGAAAATTATTAATAAAAAATTGAAAAATAAACATTTTTTAATTTTCTCAACGGGATTCTATTCTTAAGCCTTTGAAGAATTGCTCCGGGAGAAGAAAAAAATCTAAAACTTATAGTTTAGCAATTATCACACTTGCAATGTTAATGTGCAAGCAGAAAAAAGTTATTAATTAACTATTGAATAACTAAATGAAAAATTATTATAATAATATTGTTCAAGCGGATTATTATTCATTCATCTATTCAGTTGCTGCCTGAATTTTTTTCAATTTTTTTTTCATATTTACTATGTTTAAAAAATGTTTATTGTTGAAGTGCCCGAAGTGGGCGTGGCTTCTCCAAGCCAGAGTACCCGTTTTCGGCCGTATGTTCATCCCTCTGGAAAAATTATAAATATTTATCGTACAGTTTCGGGAGTCAAGACTTTTTTTAGGAAATTTCCTCCACTTTTTGAATCTTTTTCAGATTTGAAAAATCTTTATTAGTTTTTGAGATATTTAGAAAAAACTAAAACCCCTTTTCTTTTTAGTTAATTGTTAATAACTTTTACAATTTTTGCAAGCGGAACTTCATTTTTTTCAAAAATCATCTAGATGCCATTCCGAATCGAATGACACCTCATACATAATTTTCGGAGACTGCTGAAAAAAGTTGATCCAAATGGCACTTGTTGACTAGTCTAATAATGCACTGAAAAATGAAATCGACTACGCAATAAAATCAATATTATATACTGGTATAACCAAATAGTTATTTAGTCAACTTTTTGATTAATGACAGCGATTAAAGATCGAGATTTTTTAACTTCCGAGATCATTAATCGCTTAATCAATCAACGAGTTGACTGCAAGATTATTCCGTTAACCTAGTTTCGAATTGAAAGAATTCTGCATTGAAAAAAAAATGTTTTTTCCATACTAGACTAATTCGACAAAATGAAACATTTCTGTGTTCATTCCGATATATTTATACTTATGAGGCCGATACAAAAATTGGAAAAATCCATAGACGGAATGTTAGACATGTGAAATTCTGAATAAATCACATAACTTCAAGCTTCAAGGAAGTTTTTATGTTTTTAGATGTTCTCGACATCTCTAGGGATCTAGGTAATTCATTTACATCTCATCGTCATTAGCAACCGATACAATCATCGAAAATTTCAGATACCTACATCATTCAAATCGATGTCTTAACGGTCTACTTACTATGTGGGCAGTGGAAAAAACATATTATTATGAAGATACCGGCTCACCAAGTGGTATTCTTAATTAATATTCATAATTTTTAAGTATTTAATACAATTTATTCACAAAACCAGGCAAGGTTTAATTTGTTTCCTTTTCCTTTTCAGGACATGGGGAGAGCAAATTCCATACGAGACACCCCCACACCAGTGTGCCCCATCGCCGGACCATCCGAGCTGACAGGGGCACAAACTTCAGCTATGATAACTCACAAAACACGGACAGCGCGGACTTCGTGCAGGTGTACGCGAAACAGAACGTTCAGCTGATGTTAGAGTGCGCGGTTAACATTAATTTTAGTACAAGCATCTGGCTGAAAGACGGTCAGATTGTGCAGACTCTGTTGAAACAAAACACTAACGGTAAGAGAGTGCTGGAGCATAGGTTTTTAGTGGACGCAACTGGCAGTCTGTTCATCGACAACGTTAGGCTTGAGGACGACGGCAGGTGGCAGTGTGAGGCAGAGGACGCTTTCGGGTTCGTGGTCACGGGAAAACCCATCCAGCTCACAGTCCTGGGTAAGATATTACAGTTGAACTTCCCAACACCGACCACTTTCGGGGGAATCATATATTGATTTGTGCATCGACTGAAAGCAAATTAAGATATCAGATTTGTTCCAAAATTAATGAAAATCCAAGAAATATGGATTTCAGATTTCAAGTTTCATTTTATTTTATAAAAGTAAGTTTAAATGAACGGATCAAATTCATTTATTACTGATAATACTAACACTGATTATAAAAATTGTTGGACACCTTTACTTAATAGGCATACATCCGCCCGTCTATGCATGGAATTACCCAAACGTTAGAATATTCCCGAGGTATTTCGTGTAGTTTCAAACGAGGCTACTATTCGCTCTTTTAAATCTTCTAAAGTATGAATGGTAGTTTTAGGCCGCTCGTACACCAGCACGACGCGACCGCAACGCGACCGCGACTTCGTGTCGCTTCGCAGTCGCGGTACGTGGTAAGTCATAGAAGCGCCCTCACCAAAGATACGGCGACGCGACGCATTTTCCTCGTTAAAAAGTATCGTCGCGGTAGCGTTGCGGTCTCGTCGTGCTGGTATACGAGCGGCCTTATACTCTACAGTTTTAAGGTGCCCCCATGAAAAGAAATCTAAACTGTCGAGATCGCGAATATTGCTGGCCATTGCTGAGGTCCTCCGCGACCTATCCAACAATTATGTTAAACTGTATTCAAATGGTTTCGGGCAATTACACTGAAATGAGCAGGGACACCATGTGCATGTACCATATTCGATTCCGTAACGCAATTGGCGCATCTCAATCAATCCACTTAGTTCTTCATCGAGAAAGTGTAAATAAGAGCGACCATCAAGGCGTCCTGGCAGAAAAATGAGCCTATAATCACCAATATATATATATATATATATATATATACAGAGTGATTTTTTTAAGTGTTTCATTAGACGTTTTCGAGGAAGGAATTGTAATACAGATTCAAGATTTCGGATTTTCGTTTTAGAGTACATGAACTTTAATTGTAAAATATTTTCAAGAGGAATCTACTTCCGGTTTCACCGGAAACGAATGTAACTTCGCTATTTCAAATGCAACACCCTGTATATTTTTACGTATTCGAATTCTTCGTTCGATTCTACACTGATTTGATGTATGCTATGTGCAACCATTCAAGCGGTTTTTGAATTATAGCCTGATTATCAAATTTTTCGAAAAAAAGGTTGTCACAGATTAGTGTCCATATCTTAAAAATCCCTCATTACAAGAATTTCTTTTTGCGAAAGTGGAACAAAAGAAAGTACGCTGATACTTTTTCTTTTATAACTTATGAGGAAATATTATACAGGGTGTCTGAAAAAGGGCCCCAAAGTGAGCCTCAATAAAACTATGAAATCTCACTTTTTTCAAATGGCAACCCTATAATTTTGTAATTCCAATCGATTGCTCGTCAAAAACCAGTTATGGTGTCCCGAACATTTCATGCCTCTAAAATCAGTATTTTTGCCGTTATTCAATAAAATTCGAATTACACGATTAAAGACAGGTTTTGCACAGTTTGTAAGCTTGCATTTTTGAAGTAGGCTATGATAGGAACTGTCATTCTTACTTTTTCTTACAGATCAAGCACTAAGCAAAACATGCAATGATAATTTCACTGGAATGATATATCAAGAGTATGTTCTTTATTTGCGGCAAATGATACAAATCCACATTTGATTAATGAGAAAAACCATCAACATAGGTTTGGTTTCAATGTCTTTTGCATGTTGATAATCTATGTTATCATATTTATGATGAGAATTTAACCGGACAAAGGTATCTGGAAATCTTACGGTCGGTGGTTTCCCCTTTTTTGGAAGAATTACCTCTTAATGTGATGTTCCATTGCTGGTACCAATTAGACGGAGCACCGGCACATTGCACGAGACCTGTCAATACCGAACTGAACGCAATGTTCGGAGAGAGGTGGATCAGACTAAATGGTCCATTAGAGTGGCCCCCTCGTTCTCCAGACCTAACACCCCTTGATTTTTATTTATGTGGTACTATAAAATCAGAGGTCTACAAAAATAACATCTACTCTAAGGAAGAACTTGAAGCGAGGGTGAGGGGTGCATTAAGGGGATTACCACCTGAACAAATAAGAAAAGCTACATCAGATGGAGTTCGTAGAAGAATTGATGAATGTATGGCGGTAGGCGGCCAATATTTTGAAAATTTATTGTAGTATTAGTTTCTTGTTGTGAATAAAATTTTTGTGATAGTTTTAAACTAAGAGATCATTCATTATCTATTACTGTATTCATTCGAGTCCGTTTAGGGTTAAGGCTCCCAGTACGGAGAAAATTGATTTGATACCTCCTGAACTTTGATTTCGTTAAAGTCAGTAAATGTGAATTTCGTTCGTTGAATTTCTAATTACCTTTTCTAGGAATTTGTTACATTTGCCGCAAATAAAGAACATACCCTTGATATATCATTCCAGTGAAATTATTATTGCATACTTTGCTTAGTGCTTGATCTGTAAGAAAAAGTAAGAATGACAGTTCCTAACATAGCCTTCTTCAAAAATGCAAGCTTACAAACTGTGCGAAACCTGTCTTTAATCGTGAAATTCTAATTTTATTGAATAACGGCAAAAATACTGATTTTAGAGGCATGAAATGTTCGGGACACCATAACTGGTTTTTGACGAGCAATCGATTGGAATTACAAAATTATAGGGTTGCCATTTGAAAAAAGTGAGATTTCATAGTTTTATTGAGGCTCACTTTGGGGCCCTTTTTCAGACACCCTGTATAATATTTCCTCATAAGTTATACAAGAAACAGTATCAGCGTACTTTCTTTTGTTTCACTTTCGCAAAAAGAAATTCTTGTAATGAGGGATTTTTAAGATATGGACACTAATCTGTGACAACCTTTTTTTCGAAAAATTTGATAATCAGTCTATAATTCAAAAACCGCTTGAATGGTTGCACATATCATACATCAAATCAGTGTAAAATTAAACGAAGAATTCGAATACGTAAAAATATACAGGGTGTTGCATTTGAAATAGCGAAGTTACATTCGTTTCCGGTGAAACCGGAAGTAGATTCCACTTGAAAATATTTTACAATTAAAGTTCATGTACTCTAAAACGAAAATCCAAAATCTTGAATCTGCATTACAATTCCTTCCTCGAAAACTTCTAATGAAACACTTAAAAAAATCACCCTGTATATATTAATAATTCTTGAATTTTCTTGTGCTTCTTTCTTATATAAATTTTTGTGAAAGTTTTCTTGGGTATTGTAGCACGTTGTGTTTGTCAAACACAACGTGCTACAATACCCAAGAAAACTTTCACAAAAATTTATATATATATATATATATATATATACATTAACAGAAAATTGTTCTTGAAAATGGGTTTCGGTTATGGCATGGGGGTTTTCTTTCGCCCACACATGATTAGTATGTAAAGTTTTGATAGCATTTCGAGGAAAATTTGCTTCGTCTGTGAACAAAATTTGTGAATCAAATTATACCCTTATTCCGAAAATCTCGATCAAATTCCAAAATTTGATCATACACAGTGTTCAATCTCAACTTGATAGAAGTCAAGTTTTTCTTGTACGGGCCTGGATTTTATAGTCAATTTTCAGATGAATCCGTTGTACCGGTGTAAGCGAATAGCACATTCTAAATATCAATCGATTTTACACCTTATATATTTCGGTATTGGGATTGGGGGGATTGGGTAAACCTATCGTATATAGAATCTTTGAACTCATTTAGGACAGCTCCAGGTCGACGTATGTACAATGAGACACCCTGTATGAAACAAAGTAGGTATAGTTATACCATTTGTAGCTCATGAACGGCTAGACGGATTTTTATAATTTTCGATCCTTATTAGATTTGTCACTGCCCCAAATAACAGAATAACTATTACATTATCGGTAAAAGAAAGGAGCACATTTTTTTTTGAAGAATGTTAATTTTTTCGCACATTTTGTACGGAAAACAAATGGGGACGACAAAATGAGTTATGCGTAACATCAACTGTAAAGTTTTTTTGTGCCAACAGAATTTACTCTGGAAACTCCGTAGCTCAAAGATTGTACATATCTAAATAAACGATTTATTCGTCGCTATTAATTTTATTTTGGACACTGAAAAATATTAATAGTTGAAATTGTATATTTCATGATTTTCTCTGAATTTTATCGAAACTCCAAAGATTTGCTCCGAAAAGTGTAGTTCTTTGAATGTTCATTGTATTTGCACATTTATCCGAATGCATATTTTAAACGATTTCCAGAATATGCCATTTGAAATTTTGTTTTATTGATATATCGGATATCTAGTTGCCATAAATTTCAGTAGTGTATACCTGGTGTCCCAAGTCAGAGTGCCTATTAAACGTGTTTGGAGAAGTGGGTTTGAACTCAGCAAATTGGAATTATGATATTGTTCGATATTCTCTATTTTATGCTGACATATTGCTGCACTTCCGTTTATATAGAAAATGAACTGAAAATAAATTGGTTCAATCACTGACGTGGAGTCAGGAGCTTTTGTGCGCAAAAGCTCCTGACTTCACGTCAGTGCTTGAACCAATTTTTTTTTCCCTAATTTTTTGAAAATTTTCTAGGATTACGGTTCTTATAAAATTTTAAACACGTCCTTATGTCGATGTCTATATTTTTTGAGTTATCGAGGAAATAATATTCCAGGTGGGTATAACCCTGAAACCGTTGGACTGATTATGCCCATCAACGAACTGGTCGTATTGGAATGCGCCACCTACCCTGAAAATTTTAAGTCACCATCTCATTCCGCTCTCAAGTTATCGTTGCAACGGACGGCCGGCCGGCCGGACAGAATCAAATTTGTCCTCAAATTCTTCATCAGGTAGTCGAACTCAATCGTTTGAGACCATTTTCGGCAAAAAATTCGAAAATTACAGACATTTGGGCAAAATGATAATGCGATGTTCCACAGAACATACGCACAAAAGACTGAAAAAACAGGGAGAAATGGGTAGTCAGTAACATGTTATTCTCAATATCCTAAGAGTAATTTTGATTTTAGAAACATAATCATACTGAAATATTGTGAATAAAATTTGACCATACCTTTTATATTTTTCAGGGTAGATGCTTATTTTGTTATGATTCCGTTGGATTATGCGAGGAAAATAATGACAGTATTCTAACATAATGATACTCTTAAATTCAAGAATTTCAGAGTTATTTGAGGTTTTCTTCTTCCATATTGTAAGTAGAGTCAAATTCATCAACTCGGTTCCATTAGAATATTCTGTGACCATATGAGATAAATTATCCGATTAATTCACAAGTCCACAAAGGACATGCCTTTAAATATGTTCAATATATTCTTAAAAAGCACCGACCTAAAGTCAGGAGCTTTTAAGAGCATGTTCCATTGTCTATTCACACCTCGATTCACACTTCATACAGAGTCTATCCAGCTGAAATAAGCCGATTTTATTATTATAATTGTTGAAGGGCGGAAGGGCATTTGCGTAATTTCAGCAAATTCTGAATAGTTTCCGCAATATAAAATTTATAAAGAAAACGTTTTTTTAATTTTTCTTTAAGTGATACCTATGATCGTCACGAAATTTTGCAATTATTAGTGCGTTGGCCTTCTAAAATCAATTAATAAATTTAAATTGGATCGGATTTATATTTCTCGAGTTATTAATGAAAATAAAAATTTTAGATGGATATAACTCCGGAACCGTTCAGCCAATTAAGCCCATTAATGAACCCAACTGTCTCATTCGGATGCGCAACCTACCCTGAAAATTGCAAGTTGCTATCTCTTTACGTTCTAAAGTTATTGGGAAAATAACAAAAATTTTTGAAATCCCTATAACTCCAAAACCGTTTGGCCGATTATGCCTCAGATGATCAAAATTGTAAGTCACTATATCTTTCCATTATCGTAATAACGGGTTCCAATATTTTTCCAATATCTCCAACAATATAGATTCGATCGTATTCAGATTTGGAGCTTAGAGATAGTGTCTGAGATGCAGAATTTTTTAATATATTTTTTTTAAATTTTCTAGTAATACGATCCTTATGAAATTTCGCATAAGTTTTTGTATCGACATTCTACAACTATTTACCAAGTTTCAATTCGTTCTGATCTGTATTGTTTGGGTAACTGGGAAAACGAAATATGATCTCGGTAACAGTTTGGCCGAATATTCCCCCTTAACAAAATTAGCCGTCGTATGCGCCGAATGCGCAACCTATCCTGAAGTGTAAGTCGCTATCTCTTTCCGTTCGGAAGTTATCGTGGCAACTGCCAGCCGGACATTTGACCTTGAATTCTTCATCAGTGAGTCGAACCAAATCGGTAGTAGATTGTAAAATGGCTCCTCGATGGTATGTGCGGAATTTCAGCGGAATCTTACAGATAGTTTCTGAAATATAACATTTTTGAGCAAATATGTTTTTCTATTGATACGATCCACACGAAATCTTGCAAAAATTTGCGTTTTTAGAGTTATTGAGGAAACAATATTTCAGATGTGAATAACTTCGACAGCGTTTGTCCGATTATGCCCATACATCATTAACCGTCGCATTCGGAGGCGCAACCTACCCTGAAAATTTGCTAGTCACTATCTCTTTCCTTTCGGAAGCTATCGTGACAATGGCTACCCATCCGCTACTGAACTCGCCCAAGGCTGTTCGACTTCCAATATATACAGGGTGAGTCTTTGACCACTGTATTAATTTTAACCAAAGATGCCTCTCATCAAATGAAACACTTTTTTCATTTACCATTTTTCCAGATTCGGCTCAGATAAAAAGTTACAAGCGTTTAAAGATTTCACAATGTGCTAATACACTCCCGCATATGAATTATCTATGACATTGTTGGCGGACGAGAATAAGGCATGGTAACGTGGTTTACAGCTTGATTCGGGATTCCAACGCTCAGGGACGGATCCATAAAAGTAGTGAAATTTCTGTAGTTTTCCATTTTAGAACATTCAATGAAGAATATCTCGAAAACGGTGCGTTCAAGGAGAAATGATGATATATGTTCTAAAACGATGGAATAGTCTTGAAATGACTCAAGAAAAACTGTATATGCTTAGTTTATGAATCCACGAGTCCATAACAAGAAAACCAGTAGAAGTAGAAAATAACTAATAGTTGGAAAATATGAATCATAGTTATAGGAAACTTTACGACAACATTCATTTTATTCGAAGAAAGGATGTCAAAGCTACATAATAAAAACTAATTTTTTTTCAAAATTTCAACAGCCTGTATCTTTTTACCTGAGCTGAATTTGGAAAAATGTTAAATGAAAAAAGTGTTTCATTTTATGAGAGGAATCTTTGGTTAAAATTAATGCAGTGGTCAAAGACTCACCCTGTATTGTATATTATATTATATTGTATATTATTATACTGATCCTCCTAGGTTCTCCACAAGGAAACCCTTCATAAGCTCTCGAAGAGCTTGAGCGAGTAAGGAGAACCAGTTGTGTTCTGTGTAGGTTTTGTTACGTGTCCTTACGCCACCTTAGGTACAGCACCGTTAATTTAATATCCCACAATATAGATCCGATCGCTTTCGCAAAACTTCAGAGATATTGGATGGATAGTTTCTGAGATACAGATTTTTTTTTTCATTTTGTTTAATTATCTTGTGATACGATCCATACGAAATTTCGCAAAATACTTCTTGTCGATATTCTACAACTAGTTTCAGTTCTATCGGATTTGTATTGAATTATTGGAAAAACAAAAGTCCGAAACCGTTTGGCCCATTATGCCCATTAACGAAATTAACCGCGGAACCTATCCAGAAAAAGGCAAGCAGTGTCATTTCCGTTCGAAAGTTATCGTGACAACGTATGGCCGGCCGGACAGAATTGAATTTGACCTCGAATTCCTCATTTCATTTTCAACAAAAAAATCGAAAATCAAAAGCCGTTGGGTAAAATGAAAGCACGATGTTCCCTTGAACATGCGCTCGAAAAAGAGGGTTCTAATTTGAAAAACAAAAGTTATGATAAAATTTTGTTAAAAATTTTCAACAAAATATCTGAAAGATTCAAAGCACGATATTACAACATTCTTCTACTTCAAAAATGTGAAGACGCTTGGAAAATTGAAAATAATAAAAATTGGTTCAAGCACTGACGTGAAGTCAGGAGCTTTTGCGCGTATGTTCTATTGTCCATACTCCTGTAATGAACACTCTTCTTAATCGAATTTACCATGATGAATTCTATTGTCTATTCTCCTGTATTGGACACTCTTCTCAATCGAATCCATTCTGGACAATAGAATTCATCTTGGTAAATTCGATTAAGAAGAGTCTCCAATACAGGAGAATGGACAATAGAATTCATCATGGTGAATTCGATTGAGAAGAGTGTCCAATACAGGAGAATAGACAATAGAATTCATCATGGTAAATTCGATTAAGAAGAGTGTTCATTACAGGAGTATGGACAATAGAACATACGCGCAAAAGCTCCTGACTTCACGTCAGTGCTTGAACCAATATTTTTTTCGATTAAAAGGGTCCAATCAGGAGAACGGACAATAGAATTCATCATGGTAAATTCGATTGAGAAGAGCAAAAGCTCCTGATTCACGTCAGTGCTTGAACCAATGTTCTATTGTCCATTCTTCTGTATTGGACACCCTACCATGGTAAACTCGATTAAGGGTGTCCAATACAGAAGAATGGACAATAGAACATACGCGCAAAAGCTCCTGACTTCACGTCAGTGCTTGAACAAATTTTTATATTAGCCATCAAACCTTTTTAATTCTTCATAATCATTACAAGAATGTCTGTCGATATGGAATATGGTAATAATTTGACATTTGAACACATCGTTTAATGCATAATCAATTTCAATACTTTTGTCACTCGTTGATGAGATGAGATATCTGAAATTATAGATAAACTCTAAATATTCCATTCAATATTGAAATATTAAAATTAAATTTCCACTTATTCATTTGTATTTCAAGATAATGAACGTTTGAAGCTAATGATTCATGTAAATTGTCTGTGAAAATGTGTTTTCATGGGTTAGGGGAAAAGAGTTATTGTGAAAATAAGATTAATTTATTTAGATACCAATCTATATATTGTTTTATACTATCTACTAAGGGCCGATTTATTCAACCTCTCCGTAAAGTATTCGTCAACTATGTGCTCGTTGAATTTACTGATCCCCTTTAAAGTGAACATTTACAGATTACTTTCCTTTCGGTAAGGCTACTTGACAGTTTACAGGTCGTAAAATATATCAGCCCTCAGTGAACAAAAAAATTGTATACCTCACTGAAGCCGTAATATATTACAGGTCGTAAAATGTATCAGCCCTCAGTGAACAAAAAAATTGTATACCTCACTGAAGCCGTAATACAAACAAAGGAAATAATTTCGAATAAAACTCTATTAACATATTCGATTATTTACTTCAAGAGAGATCAAGAATAACATTCATTTTGAAAATTCAATACTACATCAAGCAGCATGCAATACATTTTTTCGAGTTTGGACCACTGCTGCCCACATAATCATGGAGGATTCGTGAAACACTGCAGGGAGGATAAATACTTTAATATAGATTATTATTAAAATATGATAACTGACTTTCTCCGTTTCCTTATATACTACTTCTTGTTGTAAAATATACTTGGATTTTCCTCCGCAACACTAGGATACATTATTTTCAAAGTTATCGTTGAATTATCAAGCCATTCTATTATAATATTAGTAAAATCTGTTCTTCAGAGGTATTCATTTTTAAGCATGCTAAGCAACAAGCATTTAAGAAACATATACCTGAAGTTCCACGGGAAAACAATATACATAATATATACCTACACACATGTTATATTGCATCACCTTCTACTCCTATATTTTAAAATATTCTGCAATTAGAAAAATTAAAATGTTTCGTTAAAAATGCCTATTATATAGGTACACGCTGGCATCCAAACACCCTGATGATGGATCGTAAGAGACCCATGATATCAGGAAAACAGAAAAGTGTTCAAAATTCACTGGTCTAAGCGTAATTCAACTGTTTTTTTTTGTGCAATAGTATTATGCAAATGTTATGTGTAAACAGGTAAAAGTGGCTAAGGGCCAAATCTGAATAATAGGGTAGGTGCAGAAGTCATTTGAAATGTAATTCATGCAGTTTTGCTTGCTAATGACATGTTTATGATTATACTAACCATTCCAGGTCTTCCCTAAGGAAATCCCACAGAAGCTCCTAGGAGAGTCAGTTTTGTTCTGTATATATTTTATTAATGTATCCTTACGACAGCTTAGGCAAGTCACTGGGTGGTTTTCACCTAAGTACATGATGAATAGAATACTTATCCCATAATATATATAGCTTCGGCAAAATGACAAAACAGAATTAAGTGTAAAATGTAAAATTTTGAGTTGGCTTTATTTTTTATAGTCATAGCCTACTCATAACAACCACTTCCTTAGTAGATTGCGGAACATATTTAAATGCACCTTGAATCGAGCATTTACGGTTTATTTCGTTCACTCCCTGATTTATCGTTCACTCCCTGATTTATCGTTCACTCTCGAATTTCAAAACGAGAATATCTTGAAACTTGCTTATTGCAGATACGTCCCTTTGTCATTTCAACGATATGAGAACCACCACCAATTTGTTTGAATAGAAACACTAGATTTTCTTCTTGGCTATTCCACTCTTGAACTTTAAAAATTTTAGTGTTCATGTCATCTTGGTTGCCTCTTATCAATATTAAATTTTCTCATGAGATATACTTAATCTTCACAAATATTCAATCGACTAAGTTCCATATACCTTGTTTTTAAGAATTCTATCTGCAGTAACTCCAAGAGTAACTCATGCATTCTATTTGTCGAAAAGCATTACTTTTTTGCTCTACGTCAACTGGACCTTAATTCATTCCAACCAGAAAGGAAATATTAAGACTTGGATTTCTCTGAGTAAAGTAATTCATTCAATTCACTTCTATTACTTACTGCTGATTTTTAGCCAGAAATCCTGAAGGACATATACCAGATATCTTCTTTCTGAACAACTTTTCTACAGTTCTCCATAATTTGGAATTTCTTTCACATACGTAAACAATATTTCTAGATTCCTCCAATCTTCAAATACAAGGTAATCTCGATTATTTTCAACGGAAGGAATACTCGTTCGTACTTCGTGGATTGAGAATATTTTGTTTACGTTTTGTATTTGTGTTTTGATCAGATTCAGATTCGATGTTGAGGTTAAAACGGGGCGCATGCGTAGATCAGAATGTAGTTTGTAGTATATCCATTAATCATGAATCATTCTCAATAATACCACACAAGCAAGTTACCGATCACTGCTAATATTTATTATTTACCAGAAATTCATCACAAATCGAAACTATTTAAATTAGAAATGTCAATTTTTACATGACTAACCCGGACTTAGCCATTTAACCCTGCTATTTTGCCGGGTTAAATTTTTATAGTTTTAACCCAGGGTTAGGCTCTAACTCTTGAAGGTGCAAGACCTATTATCAATTTAACCCTAGGTTTAGAGTTAATCCCGATTTAATTAGATAACCCGCATTCGTGCAAGTGGGCCTTAGTGGCCTACATGGCCTAAAATTCCTCTCTACCAATCACAAGATTTAATATCCACAAATGAGCCTCTCACCTTACAAGATCAGAAGCCTTCAGCAAAATTTCAGCGATATCATATTAAAAATAATACATAACCTTTCAAAAGTCCCCTCTCGCAAATATACTCCTCTGAAGGCACATGGATCTCTTGAAGAAGAATCGCCTTCTCTATTTCTCAAAGATATTCACTCTTGTTCATAGAAATCCCTTCAATATTTAGTTGCCTCCTCCTAAGGAGGATCTCTTTCAAAACCAGGTCCTACCACTAATGTAGGGCTATCATCTCCCATAGATTTGTGATGAAATAAGACGATTTTCCCATAATATACGAGCGAAAATATGTCATCATGACATTCATATTTTTATTTTATTTTTGAAGGTTCTCGCAAAAATACGACCATAGACTACATATTATCATACGACGATTCCCATCCGCTACACTTGGCTACCACTACGCTACCGAACTCACAAAAGGCTGCCCGGTTCTCCAACAATATAGATCCGATCATGTTCAAACTTGGAATTCTGCAGTAGAGTTAGGTTCTGAAGGCTGTTCCAAAATTTCAGCCATGCCGGACGAATAGTTTATGATATATGGAATTTTTTTCAATTATTTTTAATTATTTTTTTTTAAATTTTCTAGTTATACCATCCTCACGAAATTCTGCAAGAATTTTCGCGTTGGCATTCTACAACTAATAACCATGCTTGAATTCAATCGGTTTTGTATTCTTCGAGTTAATGAGGAACAAAAAACAACCAAATTTCAGAAAATTTCAGATGGCTATAACTCTAAAACCTTTTGGACGATTATGCTCATAAACGAACTCAAATGTCGCATTCTGATGCACAACCAAACCTCAAATTTTCAAGCCGCTATCTCTTTCCGTTCTCAGGTTATCGTGACAACAAAAATATTTTTCAATAATTTTTTAATAATTTTCTAGCTATACGATTCTCACAAAATTTCACGAACGTGCTTAGGTCTATATTCTACAACTATTCACCAAGTTTAAATTCGATCGGATTCATTTTGGTTGAAAACAAAATTATTACTCGGAAACCATTGGGCCGATTATACCCATTAACGAACTTGTCCGTCGTATTTGGATGCGCCACCTTCTCTGAAAATTTCAAGTCGCTAGCTCTCTCCGTTCTCAAGTTATCGTGGCAACGGCCGGACGGCCGTACGGCACCACAGAATTTCACATTTGGGCAAAACTAAAACGCGATGTTCCCCAGAACATACGCGCAAAAATGAAAAATAATAATCCATCCGCATTTTCCCTTTTTTTGGCGCTCTTGTTCATTGGAACAGAGTGCTTATCAATTTGCCCAAAAGTCGGTAATTTTCGTTTTTTTTGATGAAAATGGTCTTGAACGATTTGGTTTAACTCACTGAACAAGAATCCGTGGTCAAAATTGATTATGTCCGGCTGGCCGGTCCGTCCGGCCCTCCGTTAACTCGATAACTCTTGAACGGATTGAGCTAAGCAGTTGAAATTTTTAGAGTAAGTTTAGGAGATAAATATCTCGGTTAAGTTCGTTAGTCGGCAGAATCGGAATCAGATGGTTCCGGAATAACGAAAAAAAAATTTTTACATTACAAATTTCAAATTCTATTTTTGCGCGTATGTTCTGGGGAACCTCGCGTTATAGTTTTGCCCAAATGTCTGTAACTTTCGAATTTTTTGACGAAAATGGTCTCAAACGATTAAGTTCGACTCCCCAATGAAGAATTCGAGGTCAAATTTGATTCTGTCCGTCCGGCTGTCCTGCCGTCCGGCCATCCGTCCGGCCGTTGCCACGATAACTTGAGAACGAAAAGAGATAGCGACTTGAAATTTTCAGGGTAGGTGGCGAATCCCAATACGACGGACAAGTTCGTTAATGGGCATAATCGGCTCAGTGGTTTCCGAGTAATAATTTTGTTTTCAACCAATATAAATCCTTTCGAATTGAAACTTGGTGAGTAATTGTAGAATATGAACCTAAGCACGCTTGTGAAATTTTGGGTGAATCGTATGGCTAGAAAATTTTAAAAAAATTATTAAAAAATATTTTTGTTGTCACGATAACCTGAGAACGGAAAGAGATAGCGGCTTGAAAATTTCAGGTTAGGTTGTGCATCTGAATGCGACATTTGAGTTTGTTTATGAGTATAATCGGCCAAACGGTTTTAGAGTTATAGCCATCTGAAATTTTCTGGAATTTGGTGGTTTTTTGTTCCTCATTAACTCGAAAAATACTCAACCGATTGAATTCAAACATGGTAATTAATTGTAGAATGCCAACGCAAAAATGTTTGCAAAACTTGGTGAGGATAGCATTTGTAGAAAATTTTTAATAAATCATTGAAAATAAAAAAAAAATCTATATATCAGTAACTATTCGTTTGAAATTGCTGAAATTTTGCAAGAGCGTTCATAACCTAATTCTACTGCCAAGTTTCAAGTTTTAACACGATCGGTTGAATATTGTTGGAGATTCGAGCATTCTTGTGTGACTTCAGTAGATGGGTGACCGTTGCCTCGATAACTTTCGAACGAAAGGAGATAGGGACTTGCAATTTTCAGGGTGGGTTGCGTATCCGAAAGGGAGAGTTGAGTTCGTTTTTGGGCATAATCGGTTTAACGGTTTCTTAGTTATATCCACCTGGAATATTATTTCCTTGATAACTCAAAAAATAAATATTCGATTGAATTGAAGCTTGGTAACTAGTAGTAGAAAATCAACATAAGGACGTGTTTAAAATTATGTAAGAACCGTACCTCTAGAAAATTTGAAAAAAATGACGAAAAAAAAAATTTTAAGAACCGTTCCCCTAGAAAATTTTAAAAATATCACGAAAAAAAAAATTGGTTCAAGCACTGACGTGAAGTCAGAAGCTTTTGCGCGTATGTTCTATTGTCCATTCTTCTGTATTGGACACCCTCAATCGAATTTACCATGGTAAATTATGTTGTCCATATATTCTCCTGTATTGGACACTTAATTCGAATTTACCATGGTAAATTCGAATTAAGAGTGTCCAATACAGGAGAATATATGGGCAACATAATTTACCATGGTAAACATATTGCCTGTTTTAACAATTTGTAATAAGAAATACACTTTAAAGTTAAGGCAGTGGTTAAACTAGAAGAAAGCAAAACAATTCTTTTTTAAATATCCAGTGGGCCATGACCAAATAAATTAGGGCTGAATGAGTAGAAGATGACCTCACCTATCCACCACTCTCGTATGTTCAACGTTCTGCCAAACACCCTGTATACTTGGGTGAGTAATTTGGGTTCAATATATTTCCAGTATGAACAGAACTGAAATATTGGCTAAGTTTAAATATGTAATATAGTTTTTCATAATAGATTTGAGGAATGAATATCTCGGATAAGTTCGTTATTGGGTAAAATTGGTCAGTTGGTTTGAATTAATAATTTTTGACACTCTGGTTGAATTCTTTCATGATGTTTGAATTTAATATATTTTATGATGAAGTTCTTTCATAAGACACCGTTGATATAATTCCTAACTCGGAAAACCAATACTTTCGGAGTTATGATTTGTCAAAGCTTGAAAAAGAGCGCCAAAGCTCCTGTCCACAGGGCTTTCCCACTTTTTAATTTTTTTTTTGATAACTGGAAAACTATCTGGACTAATACAACAATTCGAACAGAAAGCCGTTCAGAATACTCAATCATATTATAGAGAAGAAACAAGTGCGCCAAATATTAAGAAATTTGTTTTTCAGAAAATTAATTTGCATTCCCTTTAGCCGGAAACACTTACGTTGCAAAAATATCTTAGCTTAGTACAGAATATTGAACGGAATCATAATCCCAATTCTCAGATTTCAGTTAGGCTCAGTTCTCCAGAAACGTCCAATACGCACTCGAACTTGAGACACCCTGTATACAGTGGAATATATTCATCTATAAAGGAACTAGCGTGCTGAAGCTCCTTAAGTCACTTGGCAAGTTTTAGAAATTGTATGAAGAAATATTCTTCAACATCAACAATTTCAGAGCTCCCAAATCATTTCACGTTAACCACAGGATTCCCAAAGCATGTCACCCTATTTGTCTCTTAACTAATTTCCATGCATTTACTATTTCCTAGTATTTCCGATTGAAGCATTCTGATATTCAGGTCGATGACTTCGATAAATTTTCACATGCCAAATACGAGTAAACTACAGACAGAGCACGTGTTGAGTTATCTGTTTACTTGGTCAATACATCCCGAAAAGCACCCCTGGGATCATCCTTCCTTTTCCTCCTCGCTCGTCTCCCCCCACCCCAGTAAACACTACGTTCTGGTTACAACTTTAATATAAATCGGCTACATATGATGCGCCGGTGTTTTTCTTTCCGTTGGCTGTCCCCTTTTCCAGATGATTCGCCGCGAAATTCAATCTTGCCGATTGCACCCAATCTACTGTCGGGACGTGAAACTTTCCGCTCAAAGACGAGATGCCGGCGTCCGTTGATGGAGTTTTATTGTTTCGATAATATCGGAAAAGGACGTTGAGCAAAAATACGTCCTTCTATATATATGTTCGTTGAACTGGAAAGGGTATTGACGAGTCCGTCTTAATGACTCTTAATGTTGTTGTTGATTTACGGGGGATATTTGGTATGGTTTTCACGAAAACTTTCCGATCAATAAAGTGGGAATAAATGTCGACCTTCCAGAAAATATAATCGGATTATATTCATTCGGGAAAAAGATATATTGGTTTCCCTTGCTTCTCGATCTATACTAACTGCTCTCCATCTCATATGACATTTTCCCTTGGATTCTTACCTATAGCATCCAATTTTCGGTATTTTCCGCGCATTTTCTGGAGAACAGCATGCGTTATCACTTTGCCTAAATGTCTATAACTTTCGATTTTTTTGCCGAAAACGATTGGTTTCGACTCACTCGAGTTCAAATTTGAATATATCCGGCCAGCCCTCCGGCAGTTGCCACAATAACTTGAGAACGGAAAGAGATAGCGACTTGAAATTTTTCGAGTACAAATTTTGTTTTCAACCAATACCGATCCAATCAAATTGAAACTTGGTTACTAGTTAAGAATACCGTCATAAAAACGTATGTGAAAATTTGTGAGGATAGATAATTTTTAACTTATTACAAAATATTATTTATCTCACGATAACCTGAAAACATCAAGAGATAGCAGTTGCAATTTTTAAGGTAGGTTGCGCATCTGAATGAGACATTTGAGTGTTTCAATAGGCATAATCGTACAAACTGTTTTTGAATTATAACTATCTGAAAATTTGTTTTAAATCACTCAGAAAATACTAATCTGATCCAGATTAGATTAGATTCTTTATTGGTGTTTCACATTATGCAATGTTCACACAAGTCAATTCTAATAATAAATATAATTCAAATATAGACATTATAAAAACATTCAATATAATATGGCTCCAAATCTATTAAATATTTTTTAATTACACACTTGAAATCCTTTAATAAAACCAGAGACCTCATAGCTGCTGGGAGCACATTATACAATTTAAAACATAAATATTCGGGACCCCCCTGCTACTTCCTCAACCTACAGTATGGCAGGCACACATCATTGTTTTTCTCGTATTATAGGAATATACATAAGATCTCATTTGTTTTTTCCTGGCTCTATGGTGGGCATATAAGAGACTTTTCAATATGAATATTCCGGGCAATGTCAACAAGCCCTTTTTCTGAAACCGCCTTTACAACAAACTTTGTAGTTCAGATTATTCAATATTCTAATAGCTCTTCTCTGCAATCTGAAAATTCTATATACCTCTCCACTATTGCCCCACAACAAAATACCATATCTCAGAATAGATTCAACCAGGGCATGATATGCCACTTTGATGGTATTGAACGATACAGATGTAGACAACTGTCTAAGAACAAAAATATTCCTACTTACACGCTTTGCCAGATGCCCGACGTGAACACTCCAGGTAAGATGAGAATCCACCTGTAAACCGAGGAACTTAACCAAATTCAATCCAATTAAAACATGATAGATAGTTGTATAATGCTGACGCCCAAATTTCTACGAAAATTGGTGAGGATTGCATCAGTACAAAATTTTAAAAAAACATGGAAAATTGAGTTCAGTAGCTGGATCGGTGACCGTTGCCACGATTACTTTCGTACGGAAAGAGATAGCGACTTGCAATTTTCAGGGTAGGTTGTTGTTCGTTGTTTGGCATACTTTCGGACTTATACCTACTGGAATATTATTTTCTCGATAATTTATCAAATACAGATCCGATCGAATTGAAACTTGAAAGAGTTATGGAATACCGGCATAAAAACGTATGTAAAATTTTGTGAGGATCTTATCACTAGAAAGTTTCAACAAAATTATGTAAAAATATTATGTATCTCACGATAACTTGAGAACGGCAGGAGATAGCGACTTACAATTTTAAAAGTGGGTTGGGCATCCGAATGCAACATTTGAGTTCGTTAAAAGGCATAATCGGCCAAACGGTTTTGGAGTTACAACTCACAGCCAATTACAACTCGGTAATTCGTTGTAGAATGCCGATGCGCAAATTTCCTCATAATTTCGTGAATATCGTATCCTGAAATTACTTAAGAAGTAAGTTTTTTTTTAAATAGTGTTAGATATTTAGAGAATTTCAATTCCGATGGAATACATAATATGTATATATTAAAATGGTACGAAATATATTAATATCTTATGAGAGTTGAGAAAACGGTTTATCAATGGTAAATTCAATTAGGAGTGTCCAATACAGGTGGATAAAACATTATGACAGATTTTTTGTTGGTTTAAGGTTAAATCTTAATTTTTTTCAGCTATCTTGAGAAATTTTATATTTCAGAAACTATGCTCGATCGACTTCACATGACGCGTGAATAGACAATGGAACATGCGCGCAAAAGCCTGTGACTTGGCGTCAGTGCTTGAACCAATTATTGACTTAATGTAATGTTCATTTTTATAAGTATAGTACCAGTGTGACTCCTTAAGTTCTACAACAATTCTCGCACACGTGCGAGAAAGTAGATATTTGTTAAATTTGTAAATTTTGATAGCTTTAACCAGAGATCAATTAATCAATTACTTATATCTTCAATTAAATAATTCAAATTATGCATTTCATCCATGCTGAAATAAATATAAATGAAAATTGAATAATGAATATTATGGAATTTTCAAAGAGAACTTGACATCCAAAAATCATTAATGAAATTCATGGATCTGTGTATTTATTCCTATGTCATGGTCTACGATTTTCCATAGCAACCGATTAATCAATGTTTCAAAACAAATACTTACCAAAGTTGCGTATCCTCGTTGAATTATGATTTTAATATTATTCATAAAAACAAGATTGAAAATGTATTAATCTGATGAGAATCTTCCAGAAAATATTCTGGAAGCAGCTAATACAGCAAGTATTAAATCGTAACAAAGATACGAGAAGCACTATTCTTCTTTTTTGAACTGGAGCAAAGATAAGAAAGTAAAATTTGTGCACTTTGTAGATCCCGATAAAGTATTCAAACCAAATAAACTTTGGGCACGCTATTCCATGACTAAGTGTTTATTGAAAATAAATTAAAATATTTAGATAAGTAATTCTTTTAACTAACTACTTAAAAAACAAATAGATTTACGCACTTGAGCTTTCTTCGATTCATTAACGCACTACTGTGGTAATTTAATCGTTAAGAATAATCACATGTATACCCACAAGAGAATGGAATAGTATAAGATTGATTCTGCCATTGATATTCAGTAACCTGGTAGTATAATGATACTAGCTGGCCCGGTGAACTTCGTACCGCCTAACTTAATAAAAAAATGCTCGGTATGAAGTTTAATTATTATTTTCAATTAATTGCACATGATGTTGCTTACTTACAAAACTGAGTTTTCCTGAAATACTGGCTATTTATAAGGTTTCAATTTGATATTGACAGACACACACAGTTATGATACAGTTTCTTAATCAATTTAAAGCTTTCTGATAAAATATATTTTTTGTTTTGTTTTGTGGTGCGTGAATAAACAAAGATGACGGTTTTCCGACGCGTGAACACACGACGTATAATTGTCAATGAGCCATGTCCACACATCAAAGAAAAAACAAAATTGTTACATTATGAGAATCCATCCAAGGTACCTATTTAATTAATACTTTGTTTGTGGCACAAATCACTTCAATTGTGTACAATTGTGCCATGATATAAAGAACACCCTGAATAGTAATGGTTTATTTTCAATGATGTATGCCACGAAAGTATATTTTTCAACACAATTGAATGATATTGTACGATTGGCGTGAAAAACAGCAAGTTGCAATTGACGTTAAAAGAAAAACACCCTGTATGACAATTTTAGACAAATACATCATGCGAATCCATCTAAGGTGCCTATTTAGTTAATGCTTTGTTTGTGGCACATACCGTTTCAATCGCGTACAATTGTGCCATGAGAAAAAGAAAACCCTGTATATTAATGGTTTGTTTTCAAAAATGTATGCCTCGAAAGTATATTTTGTAACACAATTGAATGAAATTGTACGATCGGCATGAAAAACAGCAAGTTGCAATGGACGTTAAAAAAAACACCCTGTATGAAAATTTCGGACAAATACATTATGAGAATCCATCTAAGGTACCTATTTAGTTAGTGCTTTGTTTGTGGCAAAAATCACTTCAAACGCGGACAATTGTGCAGTGATATAAAGAACACCCTGTATAGTAATGGTTTATTTTCAGTGATGTATGCCTCTAAAGTATATTTTTTAACACAGTTGAATGGAATCGTACGATTGGCTTGAAAAACATCAAGTTGCAATTGACGTTAAAAGAAAAACACCATGTATGAAAATTTCGGACGAATACGACGTTAGAAAAGAAACACCCTGTAGGAAAATTTCAGCAAATACATTATGAGAATCCATCCAAAATACCTATTTAGTTAATGCTATGTGGCACAAATCAATTCAATCGCGTACAATTGTGCAGTGATATAAAGAACACCCTGTATTGTAATAGTTTATTTTCAATGATGTATGCCATGAAAGTATATGTTTTAACACAATTGAATGAAATCGTACCATTGGCGTGAAAAACAGCACGTTGCAATTGACGTTACAAGAAAAACACCCTGTATGAAAATTTTGGTCAAATACATCATGAGAATCCATTCAAGTACCTATTTAGTTGATCCTCTGTTTGTGGCACGAATCACTTCAATCGCGTACAATTGTGCCATGATATAAAGAACACCCAGTATAGTTATGGTGTATTTTCATTGATGTATGCCTCGAAAGTATAATTTTTAACAAAATTGAATGAAATTGTACGATTGGCGTGAAAACAGCAAAGTTGCATTTGACGTTTAAAGAAAAACAACCTGCATGAAAATTTCGGTCAAATACATTATGAGAATCCATCCTAGGTACCTATTTAGTTAATGCTTTGTTTCTGCCACAAATCCCTTCAATCGCGTACAATTGTGCAGTGATATACAGAACGCCCTGTATAGTAATAGTTTATTTTCAATGATCTATGCCTCGAAAGTATATTTTTTAACACATTTGAATGAAATTGAACGATTGGCGTGAAAAGCAGCAAGTTGCAATTGACGTTAAAAGAAAAACACACTGTATTAAAATTTCGGACAAATATGACGTGAAAAGAAAATCACCCTGTAGGAAGATTTCAGACAAATATATTATGACAATCCATTCAAGGTACGTACCTATTTAGTTAATGCTTTGTTTGTGGCACAAATCACTTCAATCGCGTACAATTGTGCCGTGAGATAAAGAACACTCCGTATAGTAATTGTTTATTTTCAATGATGTATGCCTCGAAAGTATATGTTTCAACACAATTGAATGAAATTGTACGACTATGGCGTGAAAAAGAGCAAGTTGCCATTGACGTTAAAAGAAAAATATTTTTATATTTATTCACCTTTTGAACCTTCCCTGGACTTCCACAAATAACTCAAGACCAAAATTAGCCAAACAGGTCCAGCCGTTCTCGAGTTTTAGCTAGACTAACGAACAGCAATTCATTTTTGGCGCTCTTGTTCCTCGGAACAGAGTGCTTATAAATTTGCCCAAATGTCTGTAATTTTCGAATTTTTGGCTGAAAATGGTCTTAAACGATTTGGTTCGACTCACTGATCAAGAATCCGTGGTGGGAATACCTCTCGAACGGAATGAGCTAGACAGTTGGAATTTTCAGAGTATGTTTGAGGGATGCATATCTCGGTTAAGTTCGTTATTGGGCAAAATCGGTCTGATAGTTTCGGAGTAACGAAAAAAAAATTTTTTTTTACAATACAACTTTTGAATTCAAATTTCTTTAAGATGCAGTTTCGTCATAAGAATCCACTGTTTTCATTTTCAACTCCAACAAGCTAATACTTTCGGAGATATAATGTTTCGTATGTATTCACAGAATGTGAACACAGAATCTGTCTGTGTGACTATTCATAAATGTCATCTTTTCTAGTTATTAGAGATTGTGAATTCGTATATTTTTTATTGGAAAGGAAGTATTCGATTCTTGAATTTGTGAATATATACAAGACTGTTTTGATGTAGTTTATGGAGGCAATAGTAAAGAAGAACATTATGGAATCATCAAAAGAAATTACTGTTCGTTGATTACTGAGGTTAATATTACCTTCTACTTCCTTAAGTAGTGGTAGTGAGACATGTTCCTATATACAGTATTGTCATAATGTTGCTTGCAAAAAGTACCGGAATATGGATCTACATTTGTGTATCAATCATTTTTTCTTCAGTTAAGGTGCATAATACAGAAATAATGTGTTAGTGGTATGAACTATTAAATTTCAAATTATGAAAAGAGGATAGTATTTTATTAATATATTTTGAACTATTAAAATAATTTGTTCGTAATCCACTACCTACTCAAATATCAGGAATAAATGGACAATCTGCTATGATTGTCCCCAGCCTTTCTCTAGACATTTCGATGATACTTTCCTTAGGTATGTCGAGTTGTGAAAACTATGCACCGAGTATAAGTTGCAACAACCCATTCCACGACCTCCATAAAGTTAGCAGAGCCACTTGCGAAAATTTCAATGAAACCTATTGCATTAATTGTCGAATATTTGTCGAGAATTTGTCGTGAAAGAAAAAAATTTGTCGCGCGCTTAGTTTTTTTTATATGGGGTGGCTCTGCTAACTTAATATTAAGTTAGCAGAGCCACTTGCAACAATTTCAATGAAACCTATTGCATTAATTGTCGAGAATTTGTCGTGAATTTGTCGTGAAAGAAAAAAGTCTGTCGCGCGCTTAGTTTTTTTTATATGGGGTGGCTCTGCTAACTTAATATTAAGTTAGCAGAGCCACTTGCAACAATTTCAATGAAACCTATTGCATTAATTGTCGAGTATTTGTCGTGAATTTGTCGTGGAAGAAAAAAGTTTGTCGCGCGCTTCGTTTTTTTTGTATGGGCTAAATTAATATTTGGCTAAAGGGGCCACACACAAATCACGTAAGTTGGTTAATCGTATTTTTCTTCAATCAGAAATGAGCTGAATAATTGTCGAACGACCCAAACATATTCGTCGTGACAGAAAAAATTTTGTCGCGCGCTTAGTTTTTTTTTAAATGGGGTGGCTCTGCTAACTTAATATTAAGTTAGCAGAGCCACTTGTAACAATTTCAATGAAACCTATCGCATTAATTGTCGAGTATTTGTCGTGAATTTGTCGTGAAAGAAAAAAGCTTGTCGCGCGCTTCGTTTTTTTTGTATGGGCTAAAACAATATTTGGCTAAAGGGGCCACACACAAATCACGTAAGTTGGTTAATCATATTTTTTTTCAATCAGAAATGAGCTGAATAATTGTCGAAGGACCCAAACATATTCGTCGTGACAGAAAAAAAATTGTCGAGCCCTTAGTTTTTTTTAAATGGAGTGGCTCTGCTAACTTAATATTAAGTTAGCAGAGCCACTTGCCACAATTTCAATGAAACCTATCGCATTAATTGTCGAGTATTTGTCGTGAATTTGTCGTGAAAGAAAAAAGCTTGTCGCGCGCTTCGTTTTTTTTGTATGGGCTAAAACAATATTTGGCTAAAGGGGCCACACACAAATCACGTAAGTTGGTTAATCATATTTTTTTTCAATCAGAAATGAGCTGAATAATTGTCGAAGGACCCAAACATATTCGTCGTGACAGAAAAAAATTTGTCGAGCCCTTAGTTTTTTTTAAATGGGGTGGCTCTGCTAACTTAATATTAAGTTAGCAGAGCCACTTGCCACAATTTCAATGAAACCTATCGCATTAATTGTCGAGTATTTGTCGTGAATTTGTCGTGAAAGAAAAAAGCTTGTCGCGCGCTTCGTTTTTTTTTGTATGGGCTTATTTAATATTTGGCTAAAGGGGCCACACACAAATCACGTAAGTTGGTTAATCATATTTTTTTTCAATCAGAAATGAGCTGAATAATTGTCGAAGGACCCAAACATATTCGTCGTGACAGAAAAAAATTTGTCGAGCCCTTAGTTTTTTTTAAATGGGGTGGCTCTGCTAACTTAATATTAAGTTAGCAGAGCCACTTGCCACAATTTCAATGAAACCTATCGCATTAATTGTCGAGTATTTGTCGTGAATTTGTCGTGAAAGAAAAAAGCTTGTCGCGCGCTTCGTTTTTTTTGTATGGGCTAAAACAATATTTGGCTAAAGGGGCCACACACAAATCACGTAAGTTGGTTAATCATATTTTTTTTCAATCAGAAATGAGCTGAATAATTGTCGAAGGACCCAAACATATTCGTCGTGACAGAAAAAAATTTGTCGAGCCCTTAGTTTTTTTTAAATGGGGTGGCTCTGCTAACTTAATATTAAGTTAGCAGAGCCACTTGCCACAATTTCAATGAAACCTATCGCATTAATTGTCGAGTATTTGTCGTGAATTTGTCGTGAAAGAAAAAAGCTTGTCGCGCGCTTCGTTTTTTTTTGTATGGGCTTATTTAATATTTGGCTAAAGGGGCCACACACAAATCACGTAAGTTGGTTAATCATATTTTTTTTCAATCAGAAATGAGCTGAATAATTGTCGAAGGACCCAAACATATTCGTCGTGACAGAAAAAAATTTGTCGAGCCCTTAGTTTTTTTTAAATGGGGTGGCTCTGCTAACTTAATATTAAGTTAGCAGAGCCACTTGCCACAATTTCAATGAAACCTATCGCATTAATTGTCGAGTATTTGTCGTGAATTTGTCGTGAAAGAAAAAAGCTTGTCGCGCGCTTCGTTTTTTTTGTATGGGCTAAAACAATATTTGGCTAAAGGGGCCACACACAAATCACGTAAGTTGGTTAATCATATTTTTTTTCAATCAGAAATGAGCTGAATAATTGTCGAAGGACCCAAACATATTCGTCGTGACAGAAAAAAATTTGTCGAGCCCTTAGTTTTTTTTAAATGGGGTGGCTCTGCTAACTTAATATTAAGTGAGCAGAGCCACTTGCCACAATTTCAATGAAACCTATCGCATTAATTGTCGAGTATTTGTCGTGAATTTGTCGTGAAAGAAAAAAGCTTGTCGCGCGCTTCGTTTTTTTTGTATGGGCTAAATTAATATTTGGCTAAAGGGGCCACACACAAATCACGTAAGTTGGTTAATCATATTTTTTTTCAATCAGAAATGAGCTGAATAATTGTCGAAGGACCCAAACATATTCGTCGTGACAGAAAAAAATTTGTCGAGCCCTTAGTTTTTTTTAAATGGGGTGGCTCTGCTAACTTAATATTAAGTTAGCAGAGCCACTTGCCACAATTTCAATGAAACCTATCGCATTAATTGTCGAGTATTTGTCGTGAATTTGTCGTGAAAGAAAAAAGCTTGTCGCGCGCTTCGTTTTTTTTGTATGGGCTAAAACAATATTTGGCTAAAGGGGCCACACACAAATCACGTAAGTTGGTTAATCATATTTTTTTTCAATCAGAAATGAGCTGAATAATTGTCGAAGGACCCAAACATATTCGTCGTGACAGAAAAAAATTTGTCGAGCCCTTAGTTTTTTTTAAATGGGGTGGCTCTGCTAACTTAATATTAAGTTAGCAGAGCCACTTGCCACAATTTCAATGAAACCTATCGCATTAATTGTCGAGTATTTGTCGTGAATTTGTCGTGAAAGAAAAAAGCTTGTCGCGCGCTTCGTTTTTTTTGTATGGGCTAAATTAATATTTGGCTAAAGGGGCCACACACAAATCACGTAAGTTGGTTAATCATATTTTTTTTCAATCAGAAATGAGCTGAATAATTGTCGAAGGACCCAAACATATTCGTCGTGACAGAAAAAAATTTTTCGAGCCCTAAGTTTTTTTTAAATGGGGTGGCTCTGCTAACTTAATATTAAGTTAGCAGAGCCACTTGCCACAATTTCAATGAAACCTATCGCATTAATTGTCGAGTATTTGTCGTGAATTTGTCGTGAAAGAAAAAAGCTTGTCGCGCGCTTCGTTTTTTTTGTATGGGCTAAAACAATATTTGGCTAAAGGGGCCACACACAAATCACGTAAGTTGGTTAATCATATTTTTTTTCAATCAGAAATGAGCTGAATAATTGTCGAACGACCCAAACATATTCGTCGTGACAGAAAAAAATGTGTCGAGCCCTTAGTTTTTTTTAAATGGGGTGGCTCTGCTAACTTAATATTAAGTTAGCAGAGCCACTTGCCGTATTTCAATGAAACCTATCGCATTAATTGTCGAGTATTTGTCGTGAATTTGTCGTGAAAGAAAAAAGCTTGTCGCGCGCTTCGTTTTTTTTGTATGGGCTAAAACAATATTTGGCTAAAGGGGCCACACACAAATCACGTAAGTTGGTTAATCATATTTTTTTTCAATCAGAAATGAGCTGAATAATTGTCGAAGGACCCAAACATATTCGTCGTGACAGAAAAAAATTTGTCGAGCCCTTAGTTTTTTTTAAATGGGGTGGCTCTGCTAACTTAATATTAAGTTAGCAGAGCCACTTGCCACAATTTCAATGAAACCTATCGCATTAATTGTCAAGTATTTGTCGTGAATTTGTCGTGAAAGAAAAAAGCTTGTCGCGCGCTTCGTTTTTTTTGTATGGGCTAAAACAATATTTGGCTAAAGGGGCCACACACAAATCACGTAAGTTGGTTAATCATATTTTTTTTCAATCAGAAATGAGCTGAATAATTGTCGAACGACCCAAACATATTCGTCGTGACAGAAAAAAATGTGTCGAGCCCTTAGTTTTTTTTAAATGGGGTGGCTCTGCTAACTTAATATTAAGTTAGCAGAGCCACTTGCCGTATTTCAATGAAACCTATCGCATTAATTGTCGAGTATTTGTCGTGAATTTGTCGTGAAAGAAAAAAGCTTGTCGCGCGCTTCGTTTTTTTTGTATGGGCTAAAACAATATTTGGCTAAAGGGGCCACACACAAATCACGTAAGTTGGTTAATCATATTTTTTTTCAATCAGAAATGAGCTGAATAATTGTCGAAGGACCCAAACATATTCGTCGTGACAGAAAAAAATTTGTCGAGCCCTTAGTTTTTTTTAAATGGGGTGGCTCTGCTAACTTAATATTAAGTTAGCAGAGCCACTTGCCACAATTTCAATGAAACCTATCGCATTAATTGTCGAGTATTTGTCGTGAATTTGTCGTGAAAGAAAAAAGCTTGTCGCGCGCTTCGTTTTTTTTGTATGGGCTAAATTAATATTTGGCTAAAGGGGCCACACACAAATCACGTAAGTTGGTTAATCATATTTTTTTTCAATCAGAAATGAGCTGAATAATTGTCGAACGACCCAAACATATTCGTCGTGACAGAAAAAAATTTGTCGAGCCCTTAGTTTTTTTTAAATGGGGTGGCTCTGCTAACTTAATATTAAGTTAGCAGAGCCACTTGCCACAATTTCAATGAAACCTATCGCATTAATTGTCGAGTATTTGTCGTGAATTTGTCGTGAAAGAAAAAAGCTTGTCGCGCGCTTCGTTTTTTTTGTATGGGCTAAAACAATATTTGGCTAAAGGGGCCACACACAAATCACGTAAGTTGGTTAATCATATTTTTTTTCAATCAGAAATGAGCTGAATAATTGTCGAACGACCCAAACATATTCGTCGTGACAGAAAAAAATTTGTCGAGCCCTTAGTTTTTTTTAAATGGGGTGGCTCTGCTAACTTAATATTAAGTTAGCAGAGCCACTTGCAACAATTTCAATGAAACCTTTTCTTTCACGACAAATTCACGACAAATACTCGACAATTAATGCGATAGGTTTCATTGAAATTGTGGCAAGTGGCTCTGCTAACTTAATATTAAGTTAGCAGAGCCACCCCATTTAAAAAAAACTAAGGGCTCGACAAATTTTTTTCTGTCACGACGAATATGTTTGGGTCCTTCGACAATTATTCAGCTCATTTCTGATTGAAAAAAAATATGATTAACCTGCTAACTTAATATTGAGTTAGCAGAGCCACCCCATTTAAAAAAAACTAAGGGCTCGACAAATTTTTTTCTGTCACGACGAATATGTTTGGGTCCTTCGACAATTATTCAGCTCATTTCTGATTGAAAAAAAATATGATTAACCAACTTACGTGATTTGTGTGTGGCCCCTTTAGCCAAATATTGTTTTAGCCCATACAAAAAAAACGAAGCGCGCGACAAGCTTTTTTCTTTCACGACAAATTCACGACAAATACTCGACAATTAATGCGATAGGTTTCATTGAAATACGGCAAGTGGCTCTGCTAACTTAATATTAAGTTAGCAGAGCCACCCCATTTAAAAAAAACTAAGGGCTCGACACATTTTTTTCTGTCACGACGAATATGTTTGGGTCGTTCGACAATTATTCAGCTCATTTCTGATTGAAAAAAAATATGATTAACCAACTTACGTGATTTGTGTGTGGCCCCTTTAGCCAAATATTGTTTTAGCCCATACAAAAAAAACGAAGCGCGCGACAAGCTTTTTTCTTTCACGACAAATTCACGACAAATACTCGACAATTAATGCGATAGGTTTCATTGAAATTGTGGCAAGTGGCTCTGCTAACTTAATATTAAGTTAGCAGAGCCACCCCATTTAAAAAAAACTAAGGGCTCGAAAAATTTTTTTCTGTCACGACGAATATGTTTGGGTCCTTCGACAATTATTCAGCTCATTTCTGATTGAAAAAAAATATGATTAACCAACTTACGTGATTTGTGTGTGGCCCCTTTAGCCAAATATTAATTTAGCCCATACAAAAAAAACGAAGCGCGCGACAAACTTTTTTCTTCCACGACAAATTCACGACAAATACTCGACAATTAATGCAATAGGTTTCATTGAAATTGTTGCAAGTGGCTCTGCTAACTTAATATTAAGTTAGCAGAGCCACCCCATATAAAAAAAACTAAGCGCGCGACAGACTTTTTTCTTCCACGACAAATTCACGACAAATTCTCGACAATTAATGCAATAGGTTTCATTGAAATTGTTGCAAGTGGCTCTGCTAACTTAATATTAAGTTAGCAGAGCCACCCCATATAAAAAAAACTAAGCGCGCGACAAATTTTTTTCTTTCACGACAAATTCTCGACAAATATTCGACAATTAATGCAATAGGTTTCATTGAAATTGTTACAAGTGGCTCTGCTAACTTAATATTAAGTTAGCAGAGCCACCCCATTTAAAAAAAACTAAGCGCGCGACAAAATTTTTTCTGTCACGACGAATATGTTTGGGTCGTTCGACAATTATTCAGCTCATTTCTGATTGAAAAAAAATACGATTAACCAACTTACGAGATTTGTGTGTGGCCTCTTTAGCCAAATATAAATTTAGCCCATACAAAAAAAATAAGCGCGCGACAATCTTTTTTCTGTCACGACGAATATGTTTGGGTCATTCGACAATTATTCAGCTCATTTCTGATTGAAAAAAAAATACGATTAACCAACGTACGTGATTTGTGTGTGGCCCCTTTAGCCAAATATTAATATAGCCCATACAAAAAAAACGAAGCGCGCGACAAACTTTTTTCTTTCACGACAAATTCACGACAAATATTCGACAATTAATGCAATGGGTTTCATTGAAATTGTTGCAAGTGGCTCTGCTAACTTAATATTAAGTTAGCAGAGCCACCTCGTTTAAAAAAAACTAAGCGCGCGGCAAACTTTTTTCTGTCACGACGAATATGTTTGGGTCATTCGACAATTATTCAGCTCATTTCTGATTGAAAAAAAAATACGATTAACCAACGTACGTGATTTGTGTGTGGCCCCTTTAGCCAAATATTAAATTAGCCCATACAAAAAGAACTAAGCGCGCGACAAACTTTTTTCTTTCACGACAAATTCACGACAAATACTCGACAATTTATGCAATAGGTTTCATTGAAATTGTTGCAAGTGGCTCTGCTAACTTAATATTAAGTTAGCAGAGCCACCTCATTTAAAAAAAACTAAGCGCGCAGCAAACTTTTTTCTGTCACGACGAATATGTTTGGGTCGTTCGACAATTATTCAGCTCATTTCTGATTGAAAAAAAATACGATTAACCAACTTACGTGATTTGTGTGTGGCCCCTTTAGCCAAATATTAAATAAGCCCATACAAAAAAAACGAAGCGCGCGACAAACTTTTTTCTTTCACGACAAATTCACGACAAATACTCGACAATTAATGCAATAGGTTTCATTGAAATTGTTGCAAGTGGCTCTGCTAACTTAATATTAAGTTAGCAGAGCCACCCCATTTAAAAAAAACTAAGCGCGCGACAAAATTTTTTCTGTCACGACGAATATGTTTGGGTCGTTCGACAATTATTCAGCTCATTTCTGATTGAAAAAAAATACGATTAACCAACTTACGTGATTTGTGTGTGGCCTCTTTAGCCAAATATAAATTTAGCCCATACAAAAAAAATAAGCGCGCGACAATCTTTTTTCTGTCACGACGAATATGTTTGGGTCATTCGACAATTATTCAGCTCATTTCTGATTGAAAAAAAAATACGATTAACCAACGTACGTGATTTGTGTGTGGCCCCTTTAGCCAAATATTAATATAGCCCATACAAAAAAAACGAAGCGCGCGACAAACTTTTTTCTTTCACGACAAATTCACGACAAATATTCGACAATTAATGCAATGGGTTTCATTGAAATTGTTGCAAGTGGCTCTGCTAACTTAATATTAAGTTAGCAGAGCCACCTCGTTTAAAAAAAACTAAGCGCGCGGCAAACTTTTTTCTGTCACGACGAATATGTTTGGGTCATTCGACAATTATTCAGCTCATTTCTGATTGAAAAAAAAATACGATTAACCAACGTACGTGATTTGTGTGTGGCCCCTTTAGCCAAATATTAAATTAGCCCATACAAAAAGAACTAAGCGCGCGACAAACTTTTTTCTTTCACGACAAATTCACGACAAATACTCGACAATTTATGCAATAGGTTTCATTGAAATTGTTGCAAGTGGCTCTGCTAACTTAATATTAAGTTAGCAGAGCCACCTCATTTAAAAAAAACTAAGCGCGCAGCAAACTTTTTTCTGTCACGACGAATATGTTTGGGTCGTTCGACAATTATTCAGCTCATTTCTGATTGAAAAAAAATACGATTAACCAACTTACGTGATTTGTGTGTGGCCCCTTTAGCCAAATATTAATATAGCCCATACAAAAAAAACGAAGCGCGCGACAAACTTTTTTCTTTCACGACAAATTCACGACAAATACTCGACAATTAATGCAATAGGTTTCATTGAAATTGTTGCAAGTGGCTCTGCTAACTTAATATTAAGTTAGCAGAGCCACCCCATTTAAAAAAAACTAAGGGCTCGACAAATTTTTTTCTGTCACGACGAATATGTTTGGGTCGTTCGACAATTATTCAGCTCATTTCTGATTGAAAAAAAATATGATTAACCAACTTACGTGATTTGTGTGTGGCCCCTTTAGCCAAATATTGTTTTAGCCCATACAAAAAAAACGAAGCGCGCGACAAGCTTTTTTCTTTCACGACAAATTCACGACAAATACTCGACAATTAATGCGATAGGTTTCATTGAAATTGTGGCAAGTGGCTCTGCTAACTTAATATTAAGTTAGCAGAGCCACCCCATTTAAAAAAAACTAAGGGCTCGACAAATTTTTTTCTGTCACGACGAATATGTTTGGGTCGTTCGACAATTATTCAGCTCATTTCTGATTGAAAAAAAATATGATTAACCAACTTACGTGATTTGTGTGTGGCCCCTTTAGCCAAATATTAATTTAGCCCATACAAAAAAAACGAAGCGCACGACAAGCTTTTTTCTTTCACGACAAATTCACGACAAATACTCGACAATTAATGCGATAGGTTTCATTGAAATTGTGGCAAGTGGCTCTGCTAACTTAATATTAAGTTAGCAGAGCCACCCCATTTAAAAAAAACTAAGGGCTCGACAAATTTTTTTCTGTCACGACGAATATGTTTGGGTCCTTCGACAATTATTCAGCTCATTTCTGATTGAAAAAAAATATGATTAACCAACTTACGTGATTTGTGTGTGGCCCCTTTAGCCAAATATTGTTTTAGCCCATACAAAAAAAACGAAGCGCGCGACAAGCTTTTTTCTTTCACGACAAATTCACGACAAATACTCGACAATTAATGCGATAGGTTTCATTGAAATACGGCAAGTGGCTCTGCTAACTTAATATTAAGTTAGCAGAGCCACCCCATTTAAAAAAAACTAAGGGCTCGACACATTTTTTTCTGTCACGACGAATATGTTTGGGTCGTTCGACAATTATTCAGCTCATTTCTGATTGAAAAAAAATATGATTAACCAACTTACGTGATTTGTGTGTGGCCCCTTTAGCCAAATATTGTTTTAGCCCATACAAAAAAAACGAAGCGCGCGACAAGCTTTTTTCTTTCACGACAAATTCACGACAAATACTCGACAATTAATGCGATAGGTTTCATTGAAATTGTGGCAAGTGGCTCTGCTAACTTAATATTAAGTTAGCAGAGCCACCCCATTTAAAAAAAACTAAGGGCTCGAAAAATTTTTTTCTGTCACGACGAATATGTTTGGGTCCTTCGACAATTATTCAGCTCATTTCTGATTGAAAAAAAATATGATTAACCAACTTACGTGATTTGTGTGTGGCCCCTTTAGCCAAATATTAATTTAGCCCATACAAAAAAAACGAAGCGCGCGACAAGCTTTTTTCTTTCACGACAAATTCACGACAAATACTCGACAATTAATGCGATAGGTTTCATTGAAATTGTGGCAAGTGGCTCTGCTAACTTAATATTAAGTTAGCAGAGCCACCCCATTTAAAAAAAACTAAGGGCTCGACAAATTTTTTTCTGTCACGACGAATATGTTTGGGTCCTTCGACAATTATTCAGCTCATTTCTGATTGAAAAAAAATATGATTAACCAACTTACGTGATTTGTGTGTGGCCCCTTTAGCCAAATATTGTTTTAGCCCATACAAAAAAAACGAAGCGCGCGACAAGCTTTTTTCTTTCACGACAAATTCACGACAAATACTCGACAATTAATGCGATAGGTTTCATTGAAATTGTGGCAAGTGGCTCTGCTAACTTAATATTAAGTTAGCAGAGCCACCCCATTTAAAAAAAAACTAAGGGCTCGACAAATTTTTTTCTGTCACGACGAATATGTTTGGGTCCTTCGACAATTATTCAGCTCATTTCTGATTGAAAAAAAATATGATTAACCAACTTACGTGATTTGTGTGTGGCCCCTTTAGCCAAATATTAATTTAGCCCATACAAAAAAAACGAAGCGCGCGACAAGCTTTTTTCTTTCACGACAAATTCACGACAAATACTCGACAATTAATGCGATAGGTTTCATTGAAATTGTGGCAAGTGGCTCTGCTAACTTAATATTAAGTTAGCAGAGCCACCCCATTTAAAAAAAACTAAGGGCTCGACAAATTTTTTTCTGTCACGACGAATATGTTTGGGTCCTTCGACAATTATTCAGCTCATTTCTGATTGAAAAAAAATATGATTAACCAACTTACGTGATTTGTGTGTGGCCCCTTTAGCCAAATATTGTTTTAGCCCATACAAAAAAAACGAAGCGCGCGACAAGCTTTTTTCTTTCACGACAAATTCACGACAAATACCCGACAATTAATGCGATAGGTTTCATTGAAATTGTGGCAAGTGGCTCTGCTAACTTAATATTAAGTTAGCAGAGCCACCCCATTTAAAAAAATGGGTTCAAGCCCTGTGGACAGGAGCTTTTGGGCGCATGTTCCTTGTGGCCCGTACTGACCAGTAAAGAAAAAAAGCAGTATCATGTTGAATACCTTAATATTATTCTGGAACACAAATTTTCCATTACAATAATCTTCATCTAGCTTCTATTTAGTATCAATTCCTGTAGAACGTGATCATAATAAGTGTTTTCCATATAATAAAATGTGTTTGAACTTGGTATGTAGGAAATCTGACATCAATCATTGGAATTAATTGATTTGACAAACAGCCGTCAAATGAGGTAAATAGATTTTTGTGACGATTTTCTGTGACCATAAAAAAAATTAAGCATTTCATTATTGCATTTCTTGAAATAGGTACCTTTTCAAGTCGATCAACATCGTCCTTCTTTCGACGTCTAAACTATGACTTGATTCTTTATGTTTATGTCTTTGAATTTGTTTTCGGTGGAATTCAAAGAGTTCATAGAATAATCGATGAAAATACTGAGAGAGACCCAGGAAATTTGACACATTTTGTCTTATATCTCCAGAAACTGAAATCGTATAGAGCCAAAATTTTGCACAATGTTGCAAAATACTACAATTGACGTTAGTACAAGTTTTTGTTGCAATCTGATGAATAGTTCACGAAAAAAAAATTTTTTTTTCGAAAAAATTAAAAGAAATATTTTTTTAAAAATTACCAACATTTCGATCATAACAGAATTTTGCCAAAAGTTGCGCGTTTATATCCTCGAACTGACTACAAAGTTTCGATTCAACATCTTCTTTAGTTCCTGAAATATCAGGGAAATAACCTCAAAATTTTAAATGTCTATAACTCCTAAACCGTCTGGCCGATTTTGCCCGTTAACGAACTTAACCGTCGCATTTTGATCAGAAACCTACCCTGAAAGTTTGAAGTCGATAGGACCTTCGGTGCTCCTGTTATCGTGCCTACGGCCGGCCGGCCGGACGGCCGGACGGCACCCTAAAATCTGACACCGGATTCGTGATCACGGAGTCCGAATTAGTCTATTAGCCAATTTTCAGCTCGAAATTCGAAAATTACAGACATTTGGACGAAATGATAGGACGATGTTCCCCTAGAACATGCGCCCAAAAACTAAGGGCTCGACAAATTTTTTTCTGTCACGACGAATATGTTTGGGTCCTTCGACAATTATTCAGCTCATTTCTGATTGAAAAAAAATATGATTAACCAACTTACGTGATTTGTGTGTGGCCCCTTTAGCCAAATATTAAATAAGCCCATACAAAAAAAAACGAAGCGCGCGACAAGCTCTTTTCTTTCACGACAAATTCACGACAAATACTCGACAATTAATGCGATAGGTTTCATTGAAATTGTGGCAAGTGGCTCTGCTAACTTAATATTAAGTTAGCAGAGCCACCCCATTTAAAAAAAACTAAGGGCTCGACAAATTTTTTTCTGTCACGACGAATATGTTTGGGTCCTTCGACAATTATTCAGCTCATTTCTGATTGAAAAAAAATATGATTAACCAACTTACGTGATTTGTGTGTGGCCCCTTTAGCCAAATATTGTTTTAGCCCATACAAAAAAAACGAAGCGCGCGACAAGCTTTTTTCTTTCACGACAAATTCACGACAAATACTCGACAATTAATGCGATAGGTTTCATTGAAATTGTGGCAAGTGGCTCTGCTAACTTAATATTAAGTTAGCAGAGCCACCCCATTTAAAAAAAACTAAGGGCTCAACAAATTTTTTTCTGTCACGACGAATATGTTTGGGTCCTTCGACAATTATTCAGCTCATTTCTGATTGAAAAAAAATATGATTAACCAACTTACGTGATTTGTGTGTGGCCCCTTTAGCCAAATATTAAATGAGCCCATACAAAAAAAAACGAAGCGCGCGACAAGCTTTTTTCTTTCACGACAAATTCACGACAAATACTCGACAATTAATGCGATAGGTTTCATTGAAATTGTGGCAAGTGGCTCTGCTAACTTAATATCAAGTTAGCAGAGCCACCCCATTTAAAAAAAACTAAGGGCTCGACAAATTTTTTTCTGTCACGACGAATATGTTTGGGTCCTTCGACAATTATTCAGCTCATTTCTGATTGAAAAAAAATATGATTAACCAACTTACGTGATTTGTGTGTGGCCCCTTTAGCCAAATATTGTTTTAGCCCATACAAAAAAAACGAAGCGCGCGACAAGCTTTTTCTTTCACGACAAATTCACGACAAATACTCGACAATTAATGCGATAGGTTTCATTGAAATTGTGGCAAGTGGCTCTGCTAACTTAATATTAAGTTAGCAGAGCCACCCCATTTAAAAAAAACTAAGGGCTCGACAAATTTTTTTCTGTCACGACGAATATGTTTGGGTCCTTCGACAATTATTCAGCTCATTTCTGATTGAAAAAAAATATGATTAACCAACTTACGTGATTTGTGTGTGGCCCCTTTAGCCAAATATTGTTTTAGCCCATACAAAAAAAACGAAGCGCGCGACAAGCTTTTTTCTTTCACGACAAATTCACGACAAATACTCGACAATTAATGCGATAGGTTTCATTGAAATTGTTACAAGTGGCTCTGCTAACTTAATATTAAGTTAGCAGAGCCACCCCATTTAAAAAAAAACTAAGCGCGCGACAAAATTTTTTCTGTCACGACGAATATGTTTGGGTCGTTCGACAATTATTCAGCTCATTTCTGATTGAAGAAAAATACGATTAACCAACTTACGTGATTTGTGTGTGGCCCCTTTAGCCAAATATTAATTTAGCCCATACAAAAAAAACGAAGCGCGCGACAAACTTTTTTCTTCCACGACAAATTCACGACAAATACTCGACAATTAATGCAATAGGTTTCATTGAAATTGTTGCAAGTGGCTCTGCTAACTTAATATTAAGTTAGCAGAGCCACCCCATATAAAAAAAACTAAGCGCGCGACAGACTTTTTTCTTTCACGACAAATTCACGACAAATTCTCGACAATTAATGCAATAGGTTTCATTGAAATTGTTGCAAGTGGCTCTGCTAACTTAATATTAAGTTAGCAGAGCCACCCCATATAAAAAAAACTAAGCGCGCGACAAATTTTTTTCTTTCACGACAAATTCTCGACAAATATTCGACAATTAATGCAATAGGTTTCATTGAAATTTTCGCAAGTGGCTCTGCTAACTTTATGGAGGTCATTCCACGAGGTTGAATCATTGCAGATTGCTCCTTCAATCTTGATAAATAAATTTAATGACAGTTTTTAAAGCATTGAAGCATTATATATTGCTCTTTTTGGCGCTCTAGTTCCTCGGAACAGAGTGCTTATTAATTTTCCCAAATGTCTGTAATTTTCGAATTTTTGGCTGAAAATGGTCTCAAACGATTTGGTTCGACTCACTGATCAAGAATCCGAGGTCGAAATCAATTCTGTCCGGCCGGACCGGCCAGCCGGCTGGCCGTAGGCATAATAACTCTCGAACGAAAGGAGTTAGAGGATTGGAATTTGCAAGGTGGGTTTGGAACGTAAATATCTCTGACAAGTTCGTTAATGGGCAACATCCATCAAGCGGTTTCGGAGTTATGGCCGATTTTAGTAAAAACATTTTTTATGGATATTTCCGAAACCGATCACTCGATCTATCTGAAATTTAGCATCAAATTGTAGAATCATGACCTTTATAGGCATGTGAAGTTTTGTATTGACCAGGTTACCGTATTCACTAGGTTACCGCAAAATTTTTTGAAAATTAAAAAAAAATATTTCTACAATAACTCTCGAACGGAATGAGCTAGGCAGTTGAAAATTTCAGAGTAGGTTAGGGAGATGAATATCTCGGTTAAGTTCGTTATTGGGCAAAATAGGACGGATGGTTTTGGAGTAACGAAAAAAAATATATTTTTTTCAAGTAACAAATTCCAAATTCAATTTCCATTTTGGATGCAGTTTCACCATAAAAATCCATTGATGTAATTTTCAACTCTAACAAGCTAATACTTTCGGAGATATGATTTCTCGAAATTTCAATAATGAATTGTACTTCTATGTTTTCACAGAATGCTATAATTATTCTATCTATTATTTATTATACGATCTGTGTTCATACTCGTAAATGTCATCCTGTTCTATAAGAGAGAGTCAAATTCATTTCAGCTATTTTAATTTGATTTCTTCCATGGTGCAGTACTCATTCTCAGATTGCTCATTTAATCTTGATAAATAAACTATTATTTAAATTGAATTTCCTTTATGATGCAGTTCTATCATAAGAATACATTGATATAATTCTCAACTCTGAGAAACCAATACTTCCGGTGATATAATTTGTCTGTTTGAACAAGAGCTCCAGAAAGCTACTGTCCACAGGGCTTATTTCAAATGATTAACTGTAAATGATTAACTGTAAATGATTAACAAGTAACTAAAGTTGGGCCATTTGATAGGGATTTCAAAATGGTTTAATACATGCTAGTAATTTAGCAGGTTTCTTGGATATTTTTTCTAAAGAGTGTAGAACAAATTTTTGTAGCTAACCGTTTTAGAAAGGTTTTTAATTAAACATCAATTTTTGTACACTAAGATTCACCATACTACAAAAAATGTTTCAAACAAATTTTGTTTTGAATACAGACAGTTAAAATTCGGTAAAGTATTAATTTTGAATACTTAGTTGGGTGAAAAGTGACATTCTCTTCCAAGCTGGGGCAGTTGAATTAATTAGGCACCAATCTAAGGAAGCAGTATTCAGGATACAAAATAAAAATAAAATTGAAATTAAAATGAAGATATGTAGTGTCGAGTCAAATCAGCAGGGTGAAGATTTTCTCTTTTCTGAAATGATAATAATTTTGAAATGCATAACTTAGATTTTTTTTTCCAAGTTTTATTTATAACTATTATGACTTGGTCTATCACCCGCTTCCGGATTGGCATCGATTTCTGGGACAGCCTGTAGAAGGATATTCTCTAGAGCAGTGAGTAGGTATTGCTTATAATTTAACATTAATGCTGTGATTATGAATTAGGAGAAGCAAGCCAAAGCAATTGTTTGCGTGCATTTTCTGGGGAACATCGCGTTATCATTCTGCCTAAATGTATGTTCGAATTTTTTTGCGGGAAATGGTCTCAAACGATTAGGTATCTTTGTTTTAGATGAGGTGTGTATTACGTATTTAGTGGTATTTGAGTTAATGAATTCACAAGGGATTTAAGAGGATTGGAGAATTCTTCTTCAGATGTGAAATCGAAGAAATTAATTTCTTATGATGTTCCAAGAATAATTAGCAAGATATTAGCTCTTTGCGCATTTCATTTCTCAAGTATAATTCGGTTTGCACCAAGATTGTGAGGTTTTCACGATAGTAATCATAATTTATGAGGAACATTGAATTAATATAAACTTTATTTGAATTGTGATAATGTCAGTTTCATTGGAATTACATTCCGAATAATTTTTCAAATTTCCGCAAAGCCCAAAGCTCCCTCTAGCGTGCTGTCATCAAAATATTAATATCAAAAAATTCAGGAACTTCACTATGAAATTTGGTAGTTTGGTATATAATGAAATTCTGAGCAATATTTCCTTCAGAAACTTTTTGATATTGTTCTGATTTCTACATCTGTCAGTAATTTTCTAACAAAATGTCAATTTTAACAGGTTTGCAGAGTAACAGGATCAATGACATATATGTCAAAAATCATCATTTCTTGAGCACTTTCCCGAAAACCGAAATTTCAAAAACCTATACAGGCGAGAAAATTTCCCCTTGGTGCGTACTTTTTGAAACGCACTGTTAGTATTATAAAAGCTGAGAAAACGGTGTATATCGACGCTAAATTCGACTAACAGTGTCCAATAAAGTTGAGAAACATACGCGTGAAAACTTCTGACTTCACGTCAGTGCTTGAACCAATGTTTTAATCAGTAAATAAGTCGCTGTATGACCTGAATTAATATCAGGGCTTTTATGTAATTCAAATCGTTTCAAAATTTTCATTCCATAGATAATTTCATTAGAGAATTGTCGTCGGTTGAGCATAAAGAATTGATGTTTTCTGAATTATACCCCATTTGCAATTCCAAGCATGATTATGACTTGGAACAATAAATTCAGCGAAGGCGCGTTTACACAGATATCCGGGATTCCTCACAGAAATATATTGCACGAACGGGCGAACCGGATTTCTCACATTCTTTTCGAAACGTGTAACAAAATGGTTATAATTCAGGGACGCAATGAGTATAATATATCAAAACGATAAGAACGCAACTGCCAGACAGAGATAACCGGCCGGAAAATGATGTCGCGGCCAACTTGGATCTGGAAAGGCGAAAAGAACGTCGAGAAATTCTTCCCCGGAGTTAGTCCAGAATGAAGTTGGTGGTAGTTCATTCGGAAATTATGAGAGAGGGCCAAAAGCGAAAACGGTTAGGCGGGTATTTTGTTTGAACTTTTCATTCTTGGGGGTTATAATTATTTCGGTTTTCTCAACTTTTATCGATGGCTTATTCTACCTAATGTCTTCAAGGTAGTTCACGTACCTCTACCATAGATATACAGGGTGGGCTTTCAAAACCTCGCCATTCGCATATCTCCGAAGTCATAAGGGATATGAAGAAACATTTAAAATTTTTTTAGTAGTATAGAGGGGGATCCATGATGGCACGTTTAGACACTCACCCCGACCAACTCCCTGCGGTCTAGACGCGCTATACGAGAAATTCAAATAGCGGTTATTTCAGTCAAAATTGAAATGTAAGATCAATCATGAATTTATTTCTTGTATAAAAATAGTAACCTCTATAAAAATTGTTCAAAATGATTACCATTATGTTCGAGACCATAATATAGTCTGTTCTCAACCTATTTCCGCACATGTTCGAGTGTCTCGGTAGTAGTTTCGCGGCTCTATAATCTTTTGTCGAAATTCAATAATTATTGTCCCTGATACCCTGATCATGGTGCAAGAATACATGGTGTGCCACAAACGAAGCTTATTTTCGTCCGTGTTGTGCATGACGTCACTCTGGGAGTTGTGGAATTTAAACGTTTCCAACGATACAAGTATACTCACATGCTGAAGTCGCAGTGAGCCTTGTCGCTCACTGTGACCTCAGCCTGTGAGCATATGTGGGTATTGAGTTGCGCAAGAACACACCATGTATTCTTACACCGTGTCTCTGATGGCTCATGGTTGACGACAGATTTCAAGTGTCCCCACAGAAAAAATTGAACAGACCTAGATCAGGTACCTGGGTGGCCATTCGATCGGTCCCCTTCTGCCAATCCATTGATTAGGGTACTGAGCATCTACCCATGGCCGAACGGGAAGTTCGTAGTGAATGGAGCACCATCCTGTTGAAAATGAATCATATTTTCTGTATATACTGGATTTCCCTGTTCATCTACTTGATTTTCAATGTCTTCTAACATTTGTAGGTAAGTCCCACCTTTCAAATTACCTTCAAGATACACGGGACCAATAATTCTACTACCTCATATTGTAGCCCAAACGTTTATCTTCTCAGGGTACTGCCTATGTCCTTCCTGGAAAACATCCCCTTCAAATAAAAACTACATTCATCTTTGAAGCAAATATTAATGATAAGTTGCGGATGGGAGTTGATGATATCTGTCATTATTTCACTGAAGTCGCTCATCTGGTTCACCCTCAGTTAGTTCCTGTAGAATTAGCATTTTGTACGGATGAAATGTCGTCTGTTTAAAAACGTTTCTAATGGAACTACGAGACATCATGGTCACAGCGCTTGGTTTTTCGGTTTACATGATGGGATTCATTGAGAAGTTGTCCAAGTACTTGACATGAGTAGCTTAATTTTCAAAGAAACTTCGAATATAACTAAAATGGAAACATGACACGTGAATCTTCAGAATGGAAAAAAGGAATGCATCACAACTGGAGAAGAGGAGATTACCCTTCCATGATAGAAAATAATAAATTGGTTCAAACACTGACGTGAAGTCAGAGGCCTATCTGAATAAATTTTCTGCCTCCTCGATTTATTTTCAAATGCATGCTCGAATTCCATTGTTTATGGCAATGAACCAATATTATAAGAGTAAAATAGAAGTTGAATTCGACTCTTAATTAGGTGTATTATCTTTTATTAGATTTATCTTCTATAAGAAGTTTCAGCTACTCTAAAATATCAGCTTATGACTGAATATCATAATGCCTTAGTATATTGAATGAGTTCAAGGAAGCAAAATTGAATAAACCTCTTTCTGCTAAACATTATTCGAAGAATAAAGCGCTATGATATACTAATAAGTACAAGTGGTGTGGAAAAATTAATTGAAAAATGCAAAGAAGATTCTGCTGAACGATAAGATTTGACTTACTGAAATTAACTGAATGAATAATTCGAAGTGAAAAACTTTCGAACGGCGGAAAGAAATAGCGACTTGAAATGTTCAGGGTACGTTACGCACCCGAATACGACGGTTAAGTTAATGAGCATAATCGGCATAAGGGTTTCGGAGTTATAACCATCTGATACATTGTTTCCTCAATAATAATAAAAATACATAGTGGATCGAATTGGTACTTGGTAATTAGTTGGAGAATGCTGATGCGCAAATTTCTGCAAAATGTATTGAGGATCGTCTCAACAGGAAAATATTGTTTCTTCAAATATTCGATATTTCAGAAACTATCTCTTAGGTTCCGCTGAAATTACGCATACATTTTCGAGCCGCTAACTCAGAAAATGCAGGTCCGATCCAATTGAAGCTATACTCCATTAACTTTTATAAAGTCTCCCGGTTGGCCATGATTTAAACACATTTCACCGTGTATATTTTGAAAATGTTTGGTTAGCTCATTTTCCTGTCAGATACCTACGCAGCTTTGTCCTCTCTACATATAGAAGTCGTAGTAATTACGTATTTTTTCACAATGTGAATATAAACTGGTTGGAAGATTCAGTTATGCTATTTTCTTGTATGGAAATCAAGAATCAAGTGTTGAAATTTCAATGAAAAATAATGGATACAGTAGTCCGTTACTTCATGATAGTTCATTTGAACAAATAAAAAAAAACCTGAATTATCCGACAGGAAAACCTCTAAACGAACAAACGTACCTTCGCAATTCCCCACTTTTCTAAAGTCTCTAGAAATAAGCCTACAGAAGACATTCACCTTGTTGCATAACTTGAAATACACCAGTTCCAAAATGTAGTAGTACTATGAAACCCGAGTCAATAAAATATAGTGATAGGATAGGAAACTAATTTCATTCCAGATTTCAACATGTCCTAAGACAGAATGAAGTTTTCCTATTGCAGATTTTGGTTCTATATAGCACTTCCCGATAATTTGTCTCTGCTTCTTCAAAACTGCTGCCGGCATTTTTAATTTCAAAGTGAAAAGTTCTTTATTATTCGATGATAATGATATATTGATCTGTGATAATATCTTGTCTAAGATGGAACATTATGTTGATTGTTGAGAGTAGAAATTGGCAAGGTGTCAGAGAATTGTTTTGACATTGACGATATTTCAGAAGTGCCAATCTGCCTAAGTTTTAGTTACAAAAACGTGATAGACCTAAATCACGGCCAACCGGTAGACTTTATAAAATAAGAATGGAGTATAGATAATTAGTCGAAGAATGCCGAAACATAAATTTTTGGTGAATTCCGAGAGGATTGTATCACTGAAACAAAAAATAATATTCTTCAATAATTTTATATTTCAGATCTGTCAGTTGTGTTCGTATATTTTGGTAGGAGCGATGAACATGGGTCTGGAAATACTTCCTAAGGTAGCTAGAGCCCCTTGAATATGGCCTCCAATATCGGATTTCTTCGAATTATTTCAGAAAGTATTTATAATACAAAGTTGCAATTCATCATCCAGAAATATAATTTTCGACATAAATGAGTGGTCCCTCGAGCGAGCACAGAGACTTGCATCAACTTACCTAATCGCATTTTTGGCCAAAATGGTACGAAAGAACCTTCTTCGCATAAAAATATCCCAGAATTCATAACTTTGCATGAAATTGAGAAAAATATGCTAGATAAGCACTTTCCGAGAGACTTCTCCTCCTTGTGACGACCCCGTAATGGATAGGAAATCTCTGACAACAGAGATCGATTCTGCATACAAAAATACCTAATTTCAAATTTGCAACGTGAAAAAGTTCTGAAATAATTGGAAGAAATTCGATATTGGAGATATTTTCAGGGGGCTCTAGCTTGCCTGGGAAGCATTTGCATGTCCAAAGGAACGTTTTCTCTCATTTTGACGTAAGGAATCAGCTCCTAAAATATACGAACGGTTTTCACGGATACCCTGTATGTTGCTCATTTCTTTTTGGCGCTCTTGTTCCTCGGAACAGAGTGCTTATCAATTTGCCCAAATGTCTGTAATTATCGAATTTTTGGCTGAAAATGGTCTTAAATGATTTGGTTCGACTCACTGATCAGGAATACGTGGTCGAAATCGATTCTGTCCGGCCGACCATTAACAAGATAACTCTCGAACAGAATGAGCTAGACAGTTGAAATTTTCAGAATAGGTTTGGGAGATAGATATCTCGGCCAAGTTCGTTATTGGGCAAAATCTGATGGTTTCGGAGTTAAAAACATTTTTTTTTACATTACAAATTTCAAAATAAGTTTTTCTCAAGATGCAATTTCACCATAGGAATCCATTGATGTAATTTTAACTCTAACAAGCTAACACTTTCGGAGATATGATTCAACAAAATTTCAATAATAAATCGTACTTCTGTGTTTCCACAGAATTCGATAATTATTCTATCTATGAATTATTATAATATGATCTGTGTTGATACATGTCAACTTATTTTGATATTTAATACCCATGGTTAATACATATGATGATGGGAATGGTAATGGCAAGTTAATAATATTGAGTTCAGAATATCTCCGGTAAAAACAAAACTGAAATATTGGCTAAAGTTTCAATTGATATAATATAATAATAATAACGAATATCTCGGATTAAATCGTTGTTGGGTAGAATTGGTCTATTGGTTTTGGATTAATAATTTTTGGCACTATTGTTGAATTTAAATCATTTTATGATGTTTGAATTTAATTTCTGCTATCATGAAGTTCTATCATAAGAATCCATTGATATAATTCCCAACTCTTACCAATACTTTCGAAGATATGATTTGTCAAAGTTTGAACAAGAGCACCGAAGCTCCTGTCCACAGGGCTTGAACCAATTTTTTGTTATATAAAAAGGTATCGATTCCTTTAGTAATAGACGGATTATACAAATACGACATCAAGGATGAATGAAAGAAAGGAGCTACAGAATAATTTTAGCGCGTTCGCCAATTTCGCAGGATATTTGGTTTCGAATCCGCGCTGTGTAAGTTTAGTATTTAATTTTTTGTAAAATTTGAATTCACTCGATGCCCAATGCATTTTTTTCAAGTGTTTACTGAAAATTTGGCTTGAATGTTCATGGATTATTTCATAGGGGTGCCTGAGGCGTGACTAGAAAAAAGCGCGCAAAAGCTACTGACATCACTTCCGTGCTTTTCTCGACTGTTTTCAGTAGATAACAATATACTCAGGGGCGGAATATAAATGTCAAAATCGACCTGATTACGGCATAAATGATTTGCTCAATGAAAAATTATATACGATTTATACTAATTTTTTCAATATTGTGACGCGTTTCGTCGACACAGCGACTTCATCAGACTACATCATACATCATTATATTATCGCAATATCAAATACATCAGTGTAAATCGTATATTATTTTTCATTGAGTTAATATGGGTGAGCCTCAAGTAAAAGCCACTAGCATTAATTTTTTTATAAATGATTTGAAAGAAAAAATATGTAAAATAAAAATTTTACGAACTTTAGGCACAATAATATTTTCATGTTAATCCGTTAAGATATTGTATACTGTTGAAACTTTCACGTCATTGTATTTTACTTGGTTTTAGTTGGTAACTCAGTTAAAATATATTCTGAAGTTTCAGTGTCCTGACCCCAAAGTGACTATTTCCTCTCCCAGAAATTGCAAGGAAATCTCCAATATCCCAGTCAATCTTGAAGAGAATGATGCCAATTTTTTCAAGGGTTAGGGCAAGTAGATCGGAAAAAAATTCAATGCGACATAATTCTTGCCAGCCGGTATAATTAATCGCTTTTCTGTAGAAGGAGAACAGATTATTCTTAAGCGCAATAGCTACTTGTGCGATCAATCCATCATCAAATATAAAGGAAACGGATATTTCCTAATATAGCCACTTTAGTCTTCAACCATTAGAAACAGAACATTCATCACGTCCATAGATTAATTACACCCTCACAACACTTCATTTTCTTACTCGCTCATTCGTCAGGGTAGCTCGAATGCTCTGCACGAACGCTGATTTTTCTGCTTCGCCTAGTTACTTTGAATTAGAAAATGTTGACTAAAATCGGTCAGTGCTGAATACAGTGAAAATTTTCAAATTTCTATTTATCCGTCAAAATAGTCATTTCCGTAACTAGTGCAAAAAGTGTATTTTGTTGCACGATGCATGAAGTTTGCAGCTAGAGACGCAATTCAGTGCAGAGTGCACCAATGACGCTTTTTGCACATGTTGCACACAATATGACTTCCGTAAACATCGATTAACCTCCTTAGCTATGTGACTCAAGTATGGACAGGGACTATCGAGCACTGTGGGGAATTGAGATCAGTTGCTCTTGACATGTACAAAGCTTCTGATCGGGATGTCATCGGGCTCTTCTGAATAAACTAGCTTCTGATAGTTTTCCCAAAGTATGTGCTATTGGATGAGGAATTTTATTACTAACAGGAGACTTCATGTGGTCGTAAACAGTGTCCGTTTCGATGGTATCTGCGTGAGCGCTGGAGTTCCCCAAGGTCCACCCTCTTTCTAATTCATATAAAAGATCTTAATTCGACTGAGGAGCACATCATGAGCTTCATGGATAACAGTACGCTGATGTCTTCTTTCACCAGTGACATGCCTTTGAACACCGTTGAATCTCATCATATTAGCCAGTAAATTGATTGTTTGAACGAACCATGGTTCATTCGATTAAGTGTCCAATACAGGAGAACAGACAATAGAATTCACATGGTTAATTCGATTAATATTGTCCAATACAGGAGAATGGGCAATAGAGCATACGCGCTAAAGCTCCTGACTTCACGTCAGTGTTTTAACCAATTTTTTTTTCGTAATTTTTTAAGAATTTTCTTGTGATCGGTCGTCACTAAATTTCACACACGTCTTCATTTCGATATTCTTCAACTAGTTACCATGCTTCAATTCAATCGAGTCTATTTTTTTTTGAGATATCGAGGAAATAATATTCCAGGCGGGTATAACTCCGAAACCGTTAGACCGATTATGCTCAAAAACGAACTCAACCCTCCCATTCAGATGCGCAACCTACCCTGAAAATTTCAAGTCACCTTCTCCTTTCGTTCGAAAGTTATCGAGGCAACGATCACGCATCCAGCTACTGAACTCACACAAGGCTGCTCGGATCTCCAAAAATATAGATCTGATCGTGTTCAAACTTTGAACTTGGAAGTAGAGTTAGGTTCTGAAGGCCCTCGCAAAATTTTAGTGATGTAGGACGAATAGTTTCTGCGATATATAATTTTTTTCAATGATTTTTCAAAGGTTTTCTACTGATACGATCCTCACGAAATTTTGCAGAAATTTTCGCGTTGGCATTCTACAACTAATAACCATGTTTGAATTGGATCGGTAATTTTTCGAGGAAATAATAACCCAATCTCAGGTGGGTATAACTCCAAAACCGTTTGGCCAATTATGCCTATAAAACGAACTCAAATGTCACATTCAGATGTGCAACCTAACCTAAAAACTTGTAGTCACTATCTCTTTCCGTTCTCAGGTAATCGTGACATAAATAATATTTTTTAATAATTTTTTTAAAATTTTCTAACGGTACGATTCTCACAAAATTCCACAAACATCCTTAGGTTCGTATTCTACAACTACTCACCAAGTTGCAATTCGATCAGATTGGTAATGGTTGAAAACAAAATTATTACTCGGAAATCGTTGTGCCGATTATGCCCATTAACGAACTTGTCAGTCGTATTGGGATGCGCCTCCTACCCGAAAAATTCAAGTCGCTATCTCTTTCCGTTCTCAAGTTATCGTGGCAACGGATGGCTGGCTGGATGGCCAGCCGGACAGAATCGCATTTGACCTCAAATTCTTCATCAGTGAGTTGAACCTAGTCGTTTAAGACCATTCTCGGCAAAAAAATCGAAAATTACAGACATTTGGGCAAAATGATAACGCGGATTCCCCAGAATATACGCGCAAAAAGATGAACGAATGGAGCGAATGAACTTTTTGGCACTCTAGTTCCTCGTAACTGAGTGCTTATCAATTTGCCCAAATGTCTGTAATTTTCGAATTTTTCGATGAAAATGGTCTTAAACGATTTGGTTCGACTCACTGATCAAGAATCCGTGGTCAAAATTCATTCTGTCCGGACGGTCCGGCCGGTCCGGCCGTCCGGCCGTAAGCACGATAACTGTCGAACGAAATGAGCTAGACAGTTGAAATTTTCAGAGTAGGTTTGGGGGATAAATATCTCGGCTAAGTTCGTTATTGGGCAAAATCGGACAGATGGTTTCGGAGTAACAAAAAAAAAAATTTTTTTTTACAGAACAAATTCCAAATTAAATTTTTTTCAATAAGCAGTTTTACCATAAGAATCCATTCATATCATTTTTAACTCTAACAAACTAATACTTTCGGAGATATGATTTTTCAAAATTTCAATGATATAATTATTGTGTGGCTATTCTATGAATTGTTATAATGTCAACTTTGACGTTGTCTCATTGTCATTCATTTCAGTAATGGTATCAATATGAGAATTATAATATTATCATACTTTTTATGGTTGATATTTTCATGCCGATGGTCAATCCATATGATGATGGGAATGGTAATGGTAAGTTAATAATATTGAGTTCAGAATATCTCCACTAAAAACAAAACTGGAATTGAGGAATGAATATCTCGGATGAGTTCGTTGTTGGGTAGAATTCGTCTATTGGTTTTGGATTGATAATTTTTGGCACTCTTGTTGAATTTAAATTCTTCTATGATGTTTGAATTCAATTTCTGCTAAGATGAAGTTCTAAATTTCAATAATGAATCGTACTTCTGTTTTCACAGAATGCTATAATTATTCTATCTTTATTATATGATCTGTGTTCATACTCGTACATTTCATCCTGTTCTATAAGAGAGAGTCAAATTCATTTCAGCTATTTTAATTTGGTTTCTTCCATGGTGCAGTTCTCATTCTCAGATTGCTCATTTAATCTTGATAAATAAACTATTATTTGAAATGAATTTCCTTTATGATGCAGTTCTATCATAAGAATACATTGATATAATTCTCAACTCTGAGAAACCAATACTTTCGGAGATATAATTTGTCTGTTTGAACTAGAGCGCCAGAAAGCTCCTGTCCACAGGGCTTGAACCGAGGCTTGAACCCATTTTTCTCGTAAAATCCAAATCCTGACTTAGTGCTTCGGCCAAAGGATTCCATACCTATGTCTTCTTGGCAGACTATCAATTCTTTGATCTCCGCTGCGAATAATCTGGGATTATTCAAGGCTAGGAAACATTCCTCTGTTGATCAAGTTCCGCAATTCTATTAGGCCCAGAACAGACGAGGACTTGAATACTGGTCTCATGTTTGCAGCTCAGTACTCAAACATTCCTTACAACTTTTGGATTTCGTTCTGAAAGTTACGCCTGATCGACTGTCTAACTATAACATCCAGTCTTCAGGCGTTGGAACATTGAAGGAGGGTTGCCAACCTGTGCTTGTTCTATACCTTTTATCACGGTCGACGCTACGGTCAGCTACATAAAGTGATGGCACTTGCTGCCCGATTCGTACGCAGCATTAGGACTGCACCATTTGCACATCCCTATGTAGTCCAATTAACTCCTAGAACTCCTGTTTACCAGAGGTTTTTCTTTCAGCGAACTGACAAATTGTCGAAAACGCTACCACCTCATATGTTTCCTTCAGAGTATAATCTTCAACAGTTTAAGATAAGAGTAGGAAAATAGGAAAAATATTCTCCTTTTGGGGCACTAATTATGTGAAATTAATTTTCCCTATCCCGGGGTGGAGACAAAAATAGTTCAAACAGACAAATTATATCTCCGAAAGTATTGGTTTCTCAGAGTTGGGAATTATATCAATGTATTCTTATGATAGAACTGCATCATAAAGGAAATTCAATTCAAATAATAGTTTATTTATCAAGATTAAATGAGCAATCTGAGAATGAGAACTGCACCATGGCAGAAACCAAATTAAAATAGCTGAAATGAATTTGACTCTCTCTTATAGAACAGGATGAAAAGTACGAGTACGAACACAGATCATATAATAAGGCTTAGATAGAATAATTATAGCATTCTGTGAAAACATAGAAGTATGATTCATTATTGAAATTTAGAACTTCATCTTAGCAGAAATTGAATTCAAACATCATAGAAGAATTCAAATTCAACAAGAGTGCCAAAAATTATCAATCCAAAACCAATAGACGAATTCTACCCAACAACGAACTCATCCGAGATATTCATTCCTCAATTCTATGATGAACGATAATATATATCTTTCCTCAAATCTACTCCAATACACCAATATTCCAGTTTTGTTTTTAGTGGAGATATTCTGAACTCAATATTATTAACTTACCATTCCCATCATCATATGGATTGACCATCGGCATGAAAATATCAACCAACAAAAAGTATGATATTATAAATATGAGGAGTAACTTTTCAAAACGCATTATGTCCAATTTGGGCGAAATTGAGTTTGAAGCGGATTCAGAAATGTTTTCTGTTGCTCTATAGCCCTATGTAAACAAAATCTTCCAAATGGCATTATGTCCCTCTGTAATTCAAATCCAAAGTATGTAAGCCGCATCGCAATGAATTATGTTTACGTTTGCATTTTTAAAAGAAATAAAATATAACCAAAAACATGTTTTATCGATTTGCTCATGTTAATTAGGTTACAGGCCAACACTTACTGTGCAGACTGTTTTCTCTAAATGTATAAAAAATCGCAACAAACAGCATTATTTTCAATTTCAACCACATCAAAACGCATTATATACAATGAGATGAATCAAAACGCATTAAGTCCAAACGTTTTTTACATTTTCTGTGAATATCTGATCAATATTGATTTAAATGAGATTAGTTATTTCCTTTAGATGTAAATTTCTATCAAACAAACTCGACATACTCAAATTATAAGCCAGGGAGGAAGAAAATAGTTATTTATTATACAAGGGAAAAAAGTATTAGATTTTAGCTCGAGGTTATGTTGTCTCCCGACGCGAAGCGGAGGGAGACAAAAAACCGAGAGCTGAAATCTAATATTTTTCCCGTGTATAATACACTATTTTTTTCTGTGGCAGGAAAAACGACGATTTAATAGTGAAAGAACATATTATTACAATATATTAAAGTCAGAATGTTATCGATATGAAATTTGAATTTTTAAACTAGTAAGCTATTAGACCTGCGTTGCTAAGGAAAACTTCAGTGTAATCAAATATCTGTCAATTTAATTTTGTGATTTCATTCAAAAATTGCGAACTCAGTAATTGTTTAGTAGTTATTTTGAATACTATAAAGTTAAAAATGCTTGATTCTGAGTTTTCTCCGACTCCACCGGAGTTGATAGAAGCAGCGCAAGTAGCAAATATCTTCCATTATCTATATGTATATATATCCGGGAAAAAAGTATTCACTTTTTTCCCGGGGAAAAAAGTAATTTCGTGAAAAGTTATATTTTGTCACCTGTCAACAGAGATTAAATGTCAACATTTTTTCCCGTCACAGAAAAAAATCGTTTTTCGTTGATTCCCAATAAAATGGTTTTTGGACTTAATGCGTTTTGATAAGTTGCTCCTCATATTATGATTCTCATATTGGTACCATTACTGGAATGAATGACAATGAGACAACGTCAAAGTTGACATTATAACAATTCATAGAATAGCCACAGAATAATTCTATCATTGAAATTTTGAAGAATCATATCTCCGAAAGTATTAGCTTGTTAGAGTTTAAAATGATATGAATGGATTCTTATGGTAAAACTGCTTATTGAAAAAAATTTTAATTTGGAATTTGTTCTGTCAAAAAAAAAATTTTTTTTGTTACTCCGAAACCATCTGTCAGATTTTGCCCAATAACGAACTTAGCCGAGATATTTATCCCCCAAACCTACTCTGAAAATTTCAACTGTCTAGCTCATTCCGTTCGAGAGTTATCGTGCCTACGGCCGGACGGCCGGACAGAATGAATTTCGACCACGAATTCTTGATCAGTGAGTCGAACCAAATCGTTTAAGACCATTTTCATCGAAAAATTCGAAAATAACAGACATTTGGGCAAATTGATAAGCACTCAGTTCCGAGGAACTAGAGCGCCAATAATAATATTTGCACGCATGTTCTAGGGAACAGCGTGCTATCATCTTGCCCAAATCTCTCTAATTTTTTTTTTGCCGAAAATTGACTCAAACGATTAGGTTCGACTCACTGATGCAAAATTCGAGGTGAAACTAGATTTTGTTCTGCATGCCGTTGCCCCGAAAACTTTCCAACGGAAAGAGATAGCGAATTTTCAGGATGAGTATGACGATTAAGCTCGTTAATAGGCATCATCGACCAAATGGTTTCGTAGTTAGTGAAAATTTTTGTTTCCGAACAATACAAAATCCTATCGAATTGAAACTTGGTAACAATTTGTAGAATTTTTAGAGCAGGTTGCGCACCCGAATGTGAGATTTAAGTTTGTTAGTGGGCATAATTGGCAAAACGGTTTCGGAGTTGTACCCATCTGGAAACAATTACTTCCTCAATGATTCAAATAATACAAATCCGATCCAATTTAACCTTATAGTAATAACTTGTAGAATGATGACACACTTATTGCGCGTATGTTCTGGGGAACATCGCGTTATTTTTGCGTCATTTCGTGAGGATCGTATCAACAGAATAAACATTCGAATATTTTTTCTACAAAAAAATTATAGTTCAGAAACTGTGTGTCAGTTTCCGCTGAAATTCTTCACAAACCTTCAAAACCAATTTTATTTTCCTAAAATATTCAAAAATGTAGACATGCAGTATTTCATGAGGGTGTGTGAGGAGTGAATCAACAAAGAAACATGTGCGCATAAGCTCCTGACTGCACGACAGTGCTTGGCCCAATTTTTTCTACATCAATATGAGTTTAAGCGTTTTGTACCAGAATACTCGCAGCTTGAGGAACAAACTTAGAGAGTAAAGCAAAATATAATTATTGCGAATAATCCAGACATTGTTTGTGTTACTGAGACGTGGCCGAAGGACTCTATTTTATATGGCGAGCTAGTTGATCTGGAACAGTATAGTGTGTTTCGTAAAGACTACTGCTAGTACAAGGTCTAATGATGGAGGTGTTTTGATCGCCGTTAAAAACGAATAGGGTGCTATTTCTGAGAATTTATTAAAATATTTGAGGAACCATAAATTCATTTTCTCTATTTCAGTATCGTAACGAGTCCATTCCAGCACTGAAAACAGTGCTGGAATGAACTCATTCCCGCATTGTTTCTAGTTATATTTTTCGTGTTGTGGTAGTCAGCAGTGACATTCGATCCTATCAAATTTCAACACACGTCAATTGACAATACAATATAATCTGGATATAGGGAAATAATTGTTGAGGAAAAGCTTTATTTCCATTAAAAAATATGGTACTAGAGATTTCCTTCTTGCTAATTTTGAATCATTCATGCTATTAGGAAACTGTTTTAAATCTGATCTCCATGCCCTACGTACGTTTCAAATTCAAATTCCGTAATCTATCAACTTTCGTAACAGTTACACCAACTACCAAGATACAATACAGAAGTCACTAGGATGTATCATCCGAATTTTTTATTAAATTTCAACAGTATTTTACAAAACTTGCCTGAAATAGAGAAAATATCGTCTAATACTAGTTGCAGAAGGCAATTCGAAAACAATCGAAAACTCGCTCCTTCGTCGCTCGTTTTCGAATTTCGCATTCGTGTTTTAATAGGAGCCTATTCTGCAACTTGTATTAGAATATACTATTCCCTGATATGTCAAAAAATACAGACCCGATTCATGGTTGATCATTCTGGAACAATTTTTTGGGATTCTTCGTTATGCAGTAAATAAAGTTATCAGTAAACATGAAGGTTTATGACATTGTTCGTGATGTCTGAAACTGAATAAAGGTGTTATGGCGGAACATGTAACTTTTCCGTTGATCTGCACGGAAGTCTGAACAGAAAAACACGATACAGAAGAACTAATCCAGAGATGACAATAGACTAAAGACGATAATGGTCTCATTTCAGCTCGGAGATACGTGTCGGAGTTTCAGGAGTTTTCACGTCTTGCGAATAGTTTTTCTCGACTCATTAGATGAGTTGAATCACGTGTTTCTGAAAGTTTGTGTTCGGGGGCTCCCTTATATCGACTTTCGAGAATGTTGAAGTTGGATATACCCATTTCATCTTCCTGAGAGACTTCTTAATTTTCCATGGAGTGATTACGGATTGAATTCCTGCGGTAAAATTCATTATTTTTTGGTAGGTGCAGATGATAAATTTCCACGTGAAGGGAATTATATTGTAACGGAGCTTCAAAGCTTTCCAAATAAATTAAGCATGTTATATAGATAACATAACATTATACTAAATTTTAATCTGAATCTGGAACTATCCGTCAGGTGAAATTTTTCAAGATCCTTCAAAACCTTATTTTACAGCCAAGTTCTCGATCGAATCTATATTGTTGGAAATATTGGGAAAATATTTTTTTTCCTGGATGCCAAGCAGCCTTGGGCGAGTTCATCAACTGGATGGGTGACCGATCTGGCTATGAATTCGAACAAGCGTGCCAGACTAACCTCACGTCAGTACTTTACCAATTTTTGGCGCTCTAGTTCCTCGGAACTGAGTGCTTATCAATTTGCCCAAATGTCTGTAATTTTCGAATTTTTCGATGAAAATGGTCTTAAACGATTTGGTTCGGCTCACTGATCAAGAATCCGTGGTCGAAATTCATTTTGTCCGGCCGGCCGTAGGCACGATAACTCTCGAACGGAATGAGCTTGACAGTTGAAATTTTCAGAGTAGGTTTGAGAGATAAATATCTCGTCTAAGTTCGTTATTGGGCAAAATCGGACAGATGGTTTCGGAGTAACAGAAAAATTTTTTTTTTACGTAACAAATTCCAAATTAAATTTTTTTCAATAAGCAGTTTTACCATAAGAAACCAATGATATCATTTTTAACTCTAACAAGCACTTTCGGAGATATGATTTTTCAAAATTTCAATAATAAATCGTATTTGTACGTTTTCACAGAATTATATAATTATTCTATGTATGAATTGTCATAATGTCAACTTATTTTCCTGAGACATGACAGTTTTCTGGCCTGAAAGTTGACGAAAAGCGAATATAAGGGTAAAAAACAGTCAAATAAACCCCCATGTGGCGATCTTATGTCGAAAAGTGAAAATTAAGAATATATATCCCAGGTAAGTACCGACGATTTATTCCAATACCGGAGATCGATAAGATCGTTCGAGGAGCCCGATAGCTGGTCGGTCTGACCCGTCGGGTTTCGGAACGAGAGAAGGCGGGCTCAAATCCCGGAAAGGAAATTACACTTTTTCGCGCTCTAGTTCCTCGGATCTGAGTGCATATGAATTTTTATTTAAGATGCAGTTTCACCATTACATTCCATCGATATCATTTTCAACTCCAACAAGCTAATACTTTCGGAGATATGATTTTTCTAAATTTCAATAATGAATCGTACGTACTTCTTAGTTTTCACAGAATGCTATAATTATTCTATCTAAGCTTTATTATATGATCTGTGTTCATACTCGTATATTTCATCCTGTTCTATAAGAAAGACTCAAATTCATTTCAGCTATTTTAATTTGATTTCTTCCATGGTGCAGTTCTCATTCTCAGATTGCTCATTTAATCTTGATAAATAATCTATTAATTGAATTTAATTTCCTTTATGATGCAGTTCTTTCATAAGAATACATTGTTTTAATTCCCAACTCTGAGAAACCAATACTTTCGGGGATATAATTTGTCTGTTTGAACTAGAGCGCCAGAAAGCTCCTATCCACAGGGCTTGAACCAATTTTTGGATATTCGAATTTCCTATACACTATATAGGTACTGACATATAAGTGACACTTGCCATAAGTTCGACATTTCAATCATTACGTTTATGCAAGATTCATAGAATAACAAGGTGTCGACACTCCCTGCTAATTCCTGTTAAAATTTTCGGCTGAAAAACGGATCTAGAACTGTCAAATAACGTACTTTATGTACTACTTCACTTTATTAACGATGGTGCCGCTAGAGTCGAATTCGAAGATTCTGGCAAGCGAATAAATGAAAACTGACAAGCATTAAAGTTCACTTTCCACCGTTGCTAGTTCGTAAATCCAAATTAAAAGAATATAATAAAGCAAATTATTGAAAAATCAATTCACTTTTTGATTAATCAGACATCTGTTCGGACATAAGGTATATGTAAACCCCATTTGTTTGGAACAGAAATTTCATCTTGCCAAGAAATAATGAGGTCAAATAAGGGATTTATCAGTAAAGAAGTTTCTTTGGAACATTTTGAATGGAACTGTAAATGAAGAAATCTGTGAAATCATAATTTATTCAAATGTATTGATTACCTTCATCATGTAAGGCTCATTTAAATTGAGCTTACTTATTATTTTCGATGTATAATTTGAAACCTCATCAAAACATTCTCATGTTTACAGCATTTTTTCAGTCACCCAATACCCCGTGACACTTTTAATGTTCTCAGCAATTAGATTGCAAAATATATTTGATTCGATAGCTATTATTCAGAACTAAGTATACTGATGAAATATCGAAAAATGATTCATTAAATTGATAAACTAACCAAATAGAGGGTTATGTACTACGTTTCAATCTTTTATTCAATATATATTCGCTAGAAAAATATTTTGAACAAACAAATGTTCTAATTTTCAATACCCTACCTCTACCACAAGCCAGTTGCCATTCTTGTCGTAAAACAATATCCTTGAAATAAATAATATTATAGTATAAGAGCGCCAAAAAGAATGACGCTTTAGGAAAGCTATTCAACTTTGATGAAATCACACTGTGTGGTTGCTCTGAACTTTGTTCACTGCTAGTCCTTTCATCGTTGACAAATAATATTGTTGGTTTTCATAACATGTCATTTCATTCCATCTCAATATATAACTGAATTGTATAATGAATATAATTATTATTAATTAATACAGATTATACCTTAATGTTTCAACTGTTAAAACAGTTTATGTTCATCAACCGGCAAGATTATAGTAAATCAACAAGTCTTAGCGTTCTCCTATGTTGATTTATTAACAATTAACGTTATCAGCGATCTCTCAATATTATTAATATTATAATTAATACCTATCTTGATACTAGAAATCTGCCCCTGATCCGGCAAGAATGAACAATTGTTAAAAAAAACTATATTCGCATAAAAACGAAGTATTTTCGAAATGAAAATATTATTTGATTAAAATGGTTCTGGATACTCGTTCAGAGTTCACACAGCAAACATTTGGCATACTTTGGGCGTGGAAAACAAGAACGTTGAACAAAATACTCAAAATACTAAATTTCAGCAAACGGTACGACTTTCCACAAGAAACTAGAATAAACAAAGATTCGAATATTTCGAATGTAATTTGACATGTCGATAACTTTGTCCATAAAATTTCTAGTGCCGGCATCTAACGGCGAAAACTGAAATAGAACAAAATCCTTGTATTTTGACAGTATTTGGACCGCAAATCGGCCGAAAATATGTCAAAGAGTGTCTTCACCATGTATTCTATGCATCTATCGTTTATGCGATAAACTGTTACCCTAAGCAAAAAATGGATGCAATTTCTGGTTATCGTGCGCCGTTTAATCCTCGCGACAGGGCTGGACGTTATTTGATGCTTGTGAATGGCACTTTGTAGAAATGGAAGGTACTTTTGTGTAATATTTTGATTGCAAAATAGGTATAGTGCTGTTTCTGTATGTGTTTACAATCTGACATTGTGCTTTTTCATAGGAATCAGCTGTGTAGAGAAGACTGCGTGGAGAGATGTGGTGATTCAATAAAATTGTCGCCTCTATTCTTTGGATTCACTGAATCATATGTAGACAAAAGATGGACTGCGATTAGGAGATGAATTGTGGCATCACACCAATATCCTAAATATGATGCAAATTAGGACATTCTTCTTCTTGGTTAAATATAAATAGTAACGAAGAAGGAAAAATTGGAAATAATTTTCGTGACTGATATCTACATATATTAATTAAATCCATTGATCATTTTGCATTGATACATACTTTGTTTTACATGACTCTTATCTGTAGATGAGACAATGATGAAATGTATCAACACTGATGAAATTCATAGATACATACGTAATTTTCGATACAGCATTCTGTGGAATCGTAGAGTTACGATTTAATATTGAAATTTTGAGAAATCATATCTCCGAAAGTATTGGTTTGTTAGAGTAGAAAATGATATCAATTCTTATGATAAAAGCGCATCTTACAAAAAATTTTATTCGAAATTTTTGTTTTCGTTACTCTGAAACCATTTGGCTGATTTCACCCAATAACGAACTTAGCCGAGATATTTATCTCCCAAACCTACTCAGAAAATATCAACTGTCTAGCTCATTCCGTTCGAGAGTTATCGTGTCTGCGGCCGGCTGGATAGAATCGATTCTGACCATGGATTCTTGATCAGTGAGTCGAACCAAATCGTTCAAATCATTTTCATCCAAAAATTTTATAATTACAGACATTTGGGCAAATTGATAAGCACTCTGTACCGAGGAACAAGGGCACCTATAACGACTCTGATACAACTGCTTTAATACACAATATGCCTTCTGTAGGCAAGACCTTATATGATAAGTGAATCTCAGTTCATCGTCAAACCACTCACCCAAACTCTTAACTCTATCATTGAAATAATAATAATTAATAGCATAATCGTTCGGCATTATGTTGTGATGGTACCTTTCTAAAAATATTTTTTTTATTTGAACTTTGCCAAACACAATGGAGTCAGTATTTGATCTATTCAGCTCCAAACAATGATCTTCTAAGAAGGTACAGAGATTATATAAATCATAATTTATGGCAGATATTCCGCTGTATCCACAAAGCATTCAATCTCCGTTGAGTCCTAACTGAGGTCCTCAGGCAGGATAAATATGAATCGCAACCTCAGTTAACGTATTTAACGGTGGTGAAACAGGCTTGTTTCACGTTAATTTTCACGTTAACTGAGGTTGCGATTCAAATATATCCTTAACTGAGGACCTCAGTTAGAACTTAACGGAGATTGAACGTTTTGTGAATGCGGCGGATAGCCTGATAACACTCATCTAGGTAAAAAGGCACCTACGTTGTAATGCCGTCGTCATTGTAATGTTGTGTGAGTATAACGCATGACAAAATTTGTAACATAGATCAAGAAAATTAAACCACCCGATAAAGATCCTTGTAGTACCCCTACAGCGACATCCAAAAAATCAGAAGCAATCTCCCGAAACATTGCCTGTGACCTGCCTGTCAGGTAAGATTTCAAAACCGACAAAGCGCTACCACTAATACCAGAAAAACTTAAAATCGAGTATAAGAGATCGTGGTTGGCGGTGTCAAACGCCTTCGAGTAAGTTAATTGGTATAATGGGCCTTGAAGATGCGATCAGTTATACTCAAGAGTGCAGACTGGCAACTGTGACCATGCTTGTTACCAGATCAAGAAGATGGACTGATATTATTTCGATTTAAGTGCTGCCAGATCTGTTTTTCAATCACCTTTTCAAGAATCGTTGGTTCGGAAACGTTGGTATAATGCTGATAGTTCTAAAATCGTTGAAATTGTCAGCATTATTCTTCTTTGGTATCAGCGTGACGAACGCCTTCTTCCAGCTCGTAGGAAAAACCGACTTCATCAGTCAAAAGTATGTGTATGTGCGTTATATGAGGCAATAAGAAAGGAATGCAAAGGTTTAGTGTGAATGCATCAATTCCATGAGTTACGGCATCTTTTCTTTTTATCATTTGTATTATAAACTTCAGTTTCAGAAACACTTTCAAATGTGAGAAATGAACTGATTCTTCAACATTATCATCATAGTATGCTTTGGTATTGAAATTAGGTGTTAACTCAGGAATACAATCTATGAATGTCTGTTTATGTCATTTATATCCCACCCGTCACAAATACCATTATCGCCAACTTGATTTGAATGAGTTAAATATTTGAGGCTCCTCCACATCCCTTTAGGAGGTTGATATTTCACTTTATTTTTGATGTAGGCTTTCTTTTCGTTTCTTACAGCAACAGTTACCATATTTCGTAGTTGCTTATAATTGCGATAATCTGTCAAGTTTTTAGAAACTGCACTGCACTGCACTGTTCCTGTTTTTGCGCGTATGTTCTGGGGAACATCATTTTGCCCAAATGTCTTTAACTTTCGAATTTTTTGACGAAAATGGTCTTAAGCGATTTGGTTCGACTCCCCGATGAAGAATTTGAGGTCAAATTTGATTATGTCCTGCCGGCCGTCCGGCTGGCCGTTGTTACGATAACTTGAGAACGAAAAGAGCTAGCGACTTGAAATTTTCAGGGTACGTGGCGCATCCCAATACAACGGACAAGTTCGTTAATAGGCATAATCGGCCCAATGGTTTCCGAGTAATATTTTTGTCTTCAACCAATATCCATCCGATCGAATTGAAGCTTGGTGACTAGTTGTAGAATAGAAACTTAAGCACGTGCGTGGAATTTTGTGGAAATCGTATCGCTAGAAAATTAAAAAAAAATTATTAAAAAATATTTTTCAATACGCGATAACCTGAGAACGGAAAGAGAAAGCGATTTGAAATTTTCAGGTTAGGTTGCACATCTGAATGCGCCATTTGAGTTTGTTTATAAGCATAATCGGCCAAACGGTTCTGGAGTTATACCGATCTGAAATTTGGTTGTTATTTCCTCAATAACTCAAAAAATATAGAAGCGATCCAATTCAAACATGGCTATTAGATATAGAATGCCAACGCGAAAGTTCCTGCAAAATTTTGTGAGGATCATATCACTAGAAAATTTTTAAGAAATTATTGAAAATTATTGAAAAAAATTCTAGATATCAAAAACTATTTATCCAATATCGCTGAAATTTTGCCAGGGCCTTCAGAATGTAACTCGCAAACCAAGTTCTGAGTTTGAACACGATTAGATATATATATATATATTGTTGGAGATTCGAGCAGCCTTGTGTGAGTTCAGTAGATGGATGGGTGACCGTTGCCTCGATAACTTTCGAACGAAAGGAGGTAGGGAATTTTCAGGGTATGTTGCGTATCCGAATGGGGGAGTTAAGTTCGTTTATGGGCATAATCGGTCCAACGGTTCCGGAGTTATACCCACCTGGAATACTATTTCCTCGATAACTCAAAAAATATAAACTTGATCGAATTGAAGCTTGGTAACTAGTTGTAGAATATCGTTATAAAGTCGTGTTTGAAATTTTGTAAGAAACGTACCCCTAGACAATTCCACAAAAATTAGGAAAAAATTTTTTTTTAAGAACCGTAATCCAAGAAAATTTCAAAAAAATTAGGAAAAAAAATTGGTTCAAGCACTGATGTGAAGTCAGGAGCTCCTGCGTGTATGTCCTATTGTCCATTCTCTTGTATTGGACACTCTTAATCCAATTTACCATGGTGAATTCTATTGTCCGTTCTGCTCTATTGGACACTCTTAATCGAATTTACCATGGTAAATTCGATTCAGAGAGTGTCCAATACAGTAGAACGGACAATAGAATTCACCTTTCTCTCTTTCTGTACGTGTTTTCTTGTCAACTACTTTTTATTGTTTACAAATATCTGTGTTCACATATTACAATCGCCGACTATGACAGCAACATACAGACCACTTTAATTTTCGTTTTTATTGTGTTAGTAATTTCTGTCTATTTGTATAAAATATTTTTCAATTTTACCTTGATTTAGTAAAACTTGAAAATGGCTTGAATGGCCAAAACGTATACGTCGTGTAATAAATAGTTATAGTTTTATTTGTTTTGGACCGAAAAAACCAAGGAACATACTAACCATTATAGATAACGAATTTAGGGTTCCTAGTCTCTGAAGGGAAACCTAAGAATATAGTCATAAGATGTCTTTCGATACTCCAGCGTGATAGCTGGAGTAGTGAAGGTTTTACACTGGATCGCGTATCGAACAGATTATACATAAATTAACACTTGTTACCGCAAACAAAGTTAATGCTGAAGCAAGCAAAGAAAACTGCAATGGTCAAGAATATTCAATTTGTTTGGATTCATAATGGGAACGTGGTCGTGAAGAAGGAGTTAGAATTCAAAGATTGTACCAATCCTCAGGGAAGAAGATCTCGAAAAGTTGTAAGCACATCCTCCTTGTTTCTTGATTATTGTTTTTGTTGTTTTTTTTTGCGCGTATGTTCTGGGGAACATCGCGTTATCATTTTGCCCAAATATCTGTAATTTTTGAATTTTTTGCCGAGAATGGTCTCAAACGACTAGGTTCAACTCACTGATGAAGAATTCGAGGTCGAATTTGATTCTGTCCGGTCGGCCGTTGCCACGATAACTTGAGAACAGAAAGAGATAGTAAATTGAAATTTTCAGGTTAGGTGGCGCATCCCAATATGACGGACAAGTTCGTTAATGGACATAATCGGCTCAACGGTTTCCGAGTACTAATTTTGTTTTCAACCATTACCGAGTTGAAACTTGGTGCGTAGTTGTAGAATACAAACCTCAGGACATTAGTGAAATTTTGTGAGAATCGTAGGGCAATAAAATAAAAAAAAAACTATTAAAAAATATTATTTATGTCACGATAACCTGACAACGGAAAGAGATAGACCGCCGTATTCACAAAGCAATCATTCTCCGTTAAGTCCTAACCGAGGTCCTCAGTTAATGATAAATTTGAATCGCAACCTCAGTCAACGTGAAATTTAACGAGAAACAGGCCTGTTTCGCCACCGTTAAATACGTTAACTGAAATTGCGATTCAAATTTTTCCTCAACTGAGGACCTGTTATGACTTAACGGAGATTGAATGCTTTGCGAATACGGTTAAATTTTCAGGTTAGGTTGTGCATCTGAATGCGACATTGGGGTTTGTTATGTTTACAGGCATAATTGGCCAAATGGTTTTGTGTTTATACTCATCTTAAATTTGGTTGTTATTTCTTCAATAACTCGAAAAATAGGAAACTGATCCAATTCAAACATGGTCATTAGTTGTAGAATGCCAACGGGAACATTCCTGCCAATTTTGTGAGGATCGTATTGCTGAAAAATTTTGAAAATCATTTAAACAAATTCCATGTATCAGAAACTATTCGTCCGACATCACTGAAATTTTGCGAGAGCCTTCAGAATCTATCTCTTCTACCAAGTTCCAAGTTTGAACATAATCGGATCTATGTTTTTGGAGACCGATGCTTGGTAACTAGTTGTAGAATATCGACAAGAAGACGTACCACTAGAAAATGTTTTAAAAACTACGGAAAAAAAAAATTGGTTCAAGCAATGACGTGAAGTTAGGAGCTTTTGCGCGTATGTTTTTTTGCCTATTCTCCTGTATTGGTCACTCTTAATCGAACAATACGCGCAAAAGCTCCTGACTTCACGTCAGTGCTTAAACCAATTTTATAACTCAACTTCATCAATTTTTTGAGGTTACGTCTTTGATTTTTATATAGTCCTATATGGTGCAATGATATATTTTTCAGTTTCAGAAGACGATTTTTAGTAGATTCAATTACCTCGTCGTTGAACCATATAATAAATCTTCTTTTATTTGTATAAGAATATGTGTATGGAAGCGTCGAGTCCAACACACCATAAACCTGGTCATAAAGGAATTCCAGAGCATCATCAACATTCTGATATTCGAACAGTGGCGTCCAGTCTATGTCCCTTATACCACAACTTAGTTTAACAAAAATTAGTTCAAGCACTGACGTGAAGTCAGGAGCTTTTGCGCGTATGTTCTATTGTCCATTCTCCTGTACTGGACACTCTTAATCGAATTTACCATAGTAAAATCGATTACATACAGAACAGGAGAACGTACAATAGAATTCACCATGGTAAATTCGATTAAGAGTATCCAATACAGGAGAAGGGACAATAGAACATACGCGTAAAAGCTCCTGACTTCACGTCAGTGCTTGAACCAATTTTTTCTACATCAATATGAGTTTAAGCGTTTTAAACTAGCAAACTCGCGGCTTGAGGACCAAACTTAGTGAGTTTAAGCAAAATATATTTGCGAATAATACAGACATTGCTTCTGTTACTGAGACGTGACTGAACGACTCTATTTTAGATGGCGAGCTAGTTGATCTGGAACAGTATAGTGTGTTTCGTAGAGATAGAGAGACTACTGCTAGTACAAGCTCTAATGGTGGAGCTGCTTTGATCGCCGTTAAAAACGAATACGGTGCTACTTCACTGCCAGAACACTGTAGCGCTGCAGATGATATTTGGATTAAGATAAAAATAACGAAAGTAACTCATTGTATGTCAGTTGTGTTTATTTACTATTACCACCTAATGACACAAATTCGTTTGTTTTTCATCGTGTTTGAACAATTTAAATATCAACAATAACCACACAAACTAATTTGTGGTGATTTCAATATTCCATCCGAATATTTGGTTCGGGTCGATTAGGGCTGCCAGTAACCTTTTGGTGTTGGTCAGCACTTTCACCTCTGCTTGACACGTTTTCATTTCACAATTTGATGTAGTTTAGTTCAGTTCTCAATCGCAATAATAAACTTCTGGATTTGGTTCTATGTAATAATTGTCTGGGTCCGTTGGTTCCCGAGGATGCCCATCATCCTTGTTTAGATATTCACGGATTGGCCTCTAAAATATAATTGTAATGACTATCTTAACTTCAAAAATTTGATTCTGTCCGTCCGGCCGTCCAGCCGGCCGTTGCCACGATAACTTGAGAACGAAAAGAGCTAGCGACTTGAAATTTTCAGGGTGGGTGGCGTATCCCAATACGACGGACAAGTTCGTTAATGGGCATAATCAGCCCAATGGTTTCCGAGTAATAATTTTGTTTTCAACCAATTACAATCCGATCGAATTGAAACTTGGTGAGTAGTTGTAGAATATGAACCTAAGCACGTTCTTGAAATTTTGTGCGAATAACATGGCTAGAATGGTTATTAGTTGTAGAATGCCAATACGAAAACGTTTGCAAAATTTGGTGAGGATAGCATTTGTAGAAAATTTTTAATAAATCATTGAAAAAAAAAACTATTCGTTTGAAATTGCTGAAATTATGCAAGAGCCTTCATAACCTAACTCTACTGCCAAGTTTCAAGTTTTAATACGATCGGTTGAATATTGTTGGAGATTCGAGCATTCTTGTGTGAGTTCAGTAGATGGGTGACCGTTGCCTCGATAACTTTCGAACGAAAGCAGATAGGGACTTGCAATTCAGGGTAGGTTGCGTATCCGAACGGGAGAGTTCAGTTCGTTTTTGGGCATAATCGGTCTAACGGTTTCCGAGTTATACCCACCTGGAATATTATTTCCTTGATAACTCAAAAAATTAATATTCGATCGAATTGAAGCTTGGTAACTAGTAGTAGAAAATCAACATAAAGACGTGTTTAAAATTTTGTAAGAACCGTACCCCTTGAAAATTTGAAAAAAATGACGAAAAAAAAATTTTAAGAACCGTAGCTACCCCTAGAAAATTTAAAAAAAATCACGAAAACAAAAATTGGTTCAAGCACTGACGTGAAGTCAGAAGCTTTTGCGCGTATGTTTTATTGTCCATTCTTCTGTATTGGACACCCTTAATCGAATTTACCATGGTAAATTATGTTGTCCATTCTCCTGTATTGAACACTCTTAATTCGAATTTACCATGGTAAATTCGAACTTGAAAAACTTGTATATGATCATCTATTTAGTTTGGTAAAAAATATCATAATTCCCGAGCAACATGGTTTCATGAACGGGCGTTCTCTTGAAACTAACCGTTTCATTTTCGCGGAGCATGTTCATGCTTCCATGGATAGGGTGTTAAAGTTGACGTAATCTACATCGACTTCAGCAAGGAGTTTGATCAAATTAGTCACAATATCTTGCTGGGTCGTTTGGCTGTGGTCGGTGTGGCCGGCAGTCTACTCAGATGGATTGAGTCCTATATTAAGAATCACTCTCTGTTTGTTTCTGTTTTGGGAAGTTTTATAGCGACATCAGGCATGCCTCAGGGATCGCACCTTGGACCTTTGCTATTCATTCTCTACATGAATGAGATAGCAACCTGTTTTAATTATAGTAGATTTTAGTTGTATGCAGATGATCTGAAATTTTTCATTTCTGTCGTCAAAGATCAGGACTGTGAGCGGTTGCAGGGCGACTTGGATCGTCTCATTGATTTTTGTAGATCCAACGGGTTATTCCTGAATTTCTCAAAATGCTCCACATTGACTTTCACTAGAAACCGTAATCCTATATCGCGTACCTATCATATCGAGGGAGATCCTTTGAGGAGCGGTAGTTCGGTGAGAGACTTGGGAGTCATATTCGATCCTACACTTATTTTAATCTCCACTTCGATTCAATTGTAAATTTGTCATCTAAAAAGTTGGGTTATATAATAAGAAAATGTGGAACATTCAGAAATGCTGCTACTTTTAAACTTCTTTTCAACGCATTCGTCCTGAGTGGCATTGAATCCTAGGCAGATAACCAATATCAATAGATTCGAAAGCATTCAGAATAGATTCATGAGGTTTCTTGCGTATAGAACTAAATATGCCCTTTTCGACAGAGACTATTTTTTGGCGCGTCAGCATTTTGAATTTTTGCGGCTCTTGGGTAGGCGTACGATGAACGATGTTCTTTTCACGTATAAGATCTTAAGCAATATAATTCATTGGCCTTATTTTCTCAATAAATTGTTTTTAAATGTCCCTCAGAGATTACCGAGAATGAACGAGCTTTTGAGTTTACCTTTTCGTCATACCTACACGGCTCAGAACTCGCCCCTGTGCAGAATAACACGGTTGGTTAATTTGTAACTCAGAAAAAAATTGATTATTTTTCGATGTCACTCAGCCAGCTTTATAATATTTCAATGAAAACTGTCTAGATTTGAGTTCATGAAGGTGTAAAATTTAATTTAATTTTGTTAGTTTGCTTTTTGTTTTTAATTATCTTCATGTTCTTTGTTATACAATGAGCGATAAGGGTGTTATATTAATTTAATCATTATCTTGTGGATACTGTAGTGGGCATTGTGTCTGTTTGTACTCCCTATGTGTAAATAAATAAAACATAAAATAAATACTCCTCTGTAGCCGCATGGATCACTTGAATAATAATCACCTCCGCTAATTTTCGAATTTATTCGCTCTCAGATATCCCCTCAATATCTGAATGAAATAAGTGTCATTGCTCATATGGACAGGGTTTTTTTTAAACCAGGTGAACCAAGCAATGATAGTTCAGAACTTCAGATGATCGAAGACCACTACAGGACCCTAATGTAGAGCTATCATCTCCCATAGATATTATGATTATGATGTTTTTCTCGGAGTTATTATATCAATGGAAATGACAATAACATTGATTGGAATTAGTACTGTCTCGTCGAATGGATATGGAACTTTATTATTATTTACAAAATGACAGATTGTCACAGGCGACAGGTCTCCATAGACATATGTCATATGTCTATGTATTTCTCTGACAAGTGTAGTGTCAAAATCATAGAGGAACATGAAATTCTTGAAAGACAGATATGTTAATGAAGTTACTAACTTCATCGAAATTCTCAACTCTCTGACCCATTGCGTTCGAGCGTAATCGTGCTGAAGGCAGGCCGGACAGAATCAATTCTGGCCTCGAATTCTTGATCAGTCAGTCGAAACTAATCGTTTAAGACCATTTTCGGCCAAATATTCGAAAATTGCAGATATTTGGACGAATTGATAGGCATTCTGTTCTTAGATCAGATTTAAAATATCAAGTTGCTATCTTTTTCGGTTCTCAGGTTATCGTGACAAAAATACTATTTTTTAATTTTTTTTTTTTAATTTTCTAGAGATACGATTCCCACAAAACTTCACAAACGTCCTTAATTATCGCTCCGAAACCGTTGGCCGATTATGCCCATTAACGAACTTGTCCGTCATATTGGGACGCGCCACCTAACCTGAAAATTTCAAGTTGCTATCTATTTCCGTTCTCAAGTTATCGTGGCAACGGACGGCCGGACGGACAGAATCAAATTTGACCTCGACTTCTTCATCAAGGAGTCGAACCCAATCGTTTGAGACCATTTTTGAAAAAAAAATCAGACATATACAGACATTTGGGCCAAATGATAATGTGATATTCCCCAGAACATACGCGCAAAAACTATAATTTATTATGAAACAACATCATTATATATTCAAAATATTCTACTACAGAAAACAAATGTATAGAGGTAAATTAAAATTAGGCCCCGACTGAATATTAAGAGGATATTAAGAGAGAATGGAATAATTCTATTAAAAAAATGGGTTCAAGCCCTGTGGACAGGAGCTTTCTGGCGCTCTAGTTCAAACAGACAATTTATATCTCCGAAAGTATTGGTTTCTCAGAGTTGGGAATTATATCAATGTATTCATATGATAGAACTGCATCATAAAGGAAATTCAATTTAAATAATAGTTTATTTATCAAGATTAAATGAGCAATCATGAGAATGAGAACTGCACCATGGAAGAAATCAAATTAAATCTGGCCAATTTTGCCCAATAACGAACTTAACCGAGATATTCATCTCCCTAAACTACTCTAAAAATTTCAACTACCTACCTCATTCCGTTCGAGAGTTATATCTATGTCTATGGATGAAAAGCAGTCTCACTACTCTCAGATCTCTTACTTCATTTTTCCTTCCGAAATGTGAGAATTTTTTGAGAAAACCTAATTTCGGAGCAAACAACTGAGATTTTTCTCACTTCGTTCACAATTCTTCGATTGATAAGATAATGACATGACTCAGGAACATCATTTGACATTATGACAATTCATACATAGAATAATATCATTCTGTGACAACGTTGAAATACGATTTATCATTGAAATTTTGAAAAATCATATCTCCGAAAGTATTAGCTTGTTAGAGTTGAAAATGATATCATTGGATTCTTATGGTAAAACTGCTTATTGAAAAAAATTTAATTTTGAATTTGTTTCGTAAAAAAAAAATTTTTTTTTGTTACTCCGAAACCATCTGTCCGATTTTGCCCAATAACGAACTTAGCCGAGATATTTAACTCCCAAACCTACTCTGAAAATTTCAACTGTCTAGCTCATTCCGTTCGAGAGTTATCGTGCCTACGGCCGGACAGAATGAATTTCGACCACGGATTCTTGATCAGTGAGTCGAACCAAATCGTTTAAGACCATTTTCATAAAAAAATTCGAAAATTACAGACATTTGGGCAAATTGATAAGCACTCAGTTCCGAGGATCTAGAGCGCCAAAAACAACCACCAGAAAAATTAAGCTGTACAAGTCATCGTGCATCTTATTGCGCGCATGGTCTAGAGAACGGCGTGCTATTATTTTGATGAATTTCGAACGGAAAGAGACAGCGACTTGAAATTTTCAGGGTAGGTTGCTCATCAAATTGTGACGGACAAGTTCGTTATTGGGCCTAATCGGCCAAACGGTCTCCGAGTACGCAATTTATTTTTGATCAATATAAAACTGATCGAATTGAAACTTGGTAATTAGTTGTAGAATGCCAACACAAATATTTATGCGCAATTTCGTGTGGATCGTATCACTACAAAATTGAAAAAAAAATTATTGAACATGCTTGTGAAAATATTATGCCTCTAAGAATCCATCCTTCCGATATTGCTGAAATTTTGCAAAAGCCTTCAAATCCTAATTCTATCTATCTCACGGTAACTTGAGAATGGAAAGAGATAGTGACCGGCAATTTTCAGGAAAGGGTGTGCATCCGAATGCGACATCCGAGTTTGCTAATAGGCATAATCGGCCGAACGGTTTAGGAGTTATGTCTTTGTGCAATGTTGTTCTTGTTTCCTCAATTACTGAAAAATACCAAACCGATCCTAATAGAACAGGGTAATTAGTCTAAGAATGCCAACGCGCAAATTCCTGCCTAATTCCGCGAAGATCGTATCACTAGAAAATTATAAAAAATCATTGAATGCCATTGAAAAAAAATCTAAATATCAAAAATTATTCGCACGACATCGCGGAATTTTGCTCCGTGACCTTCAACACCCAAGTTCACGGGCAAGTTTAAAATTTGAACATGATTAGATCTACATTGTTGGAGATACGAGCAGTCTAGGTGAGTTTAGTAGCTGGATGGGTGAACATTTGCCAAGATAACTTTCGAACTGAAACAAATAGCGACTTGCAATTTTCAGGATAGATTTTGTGCATCTGAATGGGACCTTTAAGTTCATTGTTGGGCATAATCAGTCCAACGGTTCCGGATTTATACCCATCTGAAGATTTTAATTTCGATAGAATACATTATGTAATTATTATTCTGCCGTAACTCAAGTATGTTATTTAAATGGTACGAAATGTATTCGTCTTATAAAAACTGAGAAAACGGTTTATATCGATTATAAATTCGTTTAAGAGTGTCTAATAGAGGTCAATAGACAATAGAACATGCGTGCAAAATCCTGACTTCATGTCAGTGCTTGAAAAATTTGTTTTGCACACTTCATATGGATAATTCACAAAAATCCTTTTATTGAGACTACATTGCAATACATACCTACATATTTACACATTTTTCTGATCATAATGAGTGATTTTTCCAAAGATTTTATTATTTATTTTGTTATTATCGTTTTTGAGGTTTTCTTTCATTCGTTTCGATGTATGTACTTGCGTATGTATTTTCCGTCATTCAAATATGCTGATCGTTTATATTTATATTGTAATAAAGGTATGTATAAAATGAAGCTGGTCTCATTTCATCTAACTGAAAAAAATGCCTTCGCCATTTATTTGTATACAGGGTGTTTCCAAATTAGACGTGTACCTTGGAGGAGGTGTAAGTATGACTCATTCAATGTCTTTTGAGCGAAAATCAACAATCAACAGTTTTCCGAGATAGTTGAGTTTGAGGTGATTTTTAAGAGATTTATCTCCTTAGTATGAACGTTTTTAAACGAATTGTCATATGTTAATGAATTTCTGACCTCTTAAATAATTTCACAATAGCAAATGACATATACACTTATGTTTGTATTGAACTGAATCCATAGTGACCACAGCACTGACAGTTATTCTTACAGACACTTATGTTTGTAATCAACCGTTTATTTATGATTATGATTATTTATGAATACATTTTCTAATGAGTTTAGTTGCAATAAAAATATTTAATTCATTATTTTCCTTTCTTTGCTTCATGTATCCTCTTTCAAATCTTACTATTTCATTTTCAACATCTTATACATAGTCATACTAACGCCTCGTCCAAGGTTCACGACTAATTTGGAATCACCCTGCATATATCCTACAAAGTAGGGGCCTCAGATCTGTCTCGCGCTTGGGGCCCCCAGTTAGGTTGATCCGCGACTGCATTTGTTGTGTATTTAGTCATTTTCTGAAACTATACATAATTATCATATTACACCCCCGCTAGAGCATTTGCATACAACTGAAGACAAGTTGTAGACGAAGATTTTCCAGAAAATTTCCCAGTAATCGTTTGTCTTTCGTAATTTTCATTTTTCGTGCCGGTTCACCACACAACACTTCCTTAAAAGTCCTCTTAACGACCTACCGACTTCAATTCTCGAATGTACGACTACTTTGTTTCGGTTTGCGCAGTTGGCAAACCCACTTCAGGCACGTAAAGTTCTCCGAATTCTTCTGTAGTTGTACAAAAGGAATATATCCGCAGCTGGTTAACTACGTCGAAAACAATTCCGCGACGCCATTACATATTTGCGGCTTTATCGAACAAAGTAAAGTAGTTTCCCCAAATCGTCGAGTTGTGGCGCGGTTGGAGAGGAGTTGAGAAAGTTTGACTGAATGCTTGATTTCGTCCGTATTCCTTTAATTGGATGGTTCCGTCACCGAGAGTACCTCCGCTTCGTCTTTTGTGTAGATTCTGAGGCGAAGGCAACATTGATAGACCCTCAATTTCGATGCAACGATCGCTCTTTTGAACAGAGGCGATAATGTTAGTTCTCTCTTGGTGCCTTCGGCTAGATTGTTAATTGAATTCATTCGAGCTATAAGGTTAATAACTGCCTCCTTTTGGGCATTATACAGTCTAAGTCTTCAAGTTGTGCATTAATTTTTACCAAAGATTCCTTTCGTCAAATAAAACACTATTTTCATTTACCATCTTTCCTAATTCGGATCTGGTAAAGAGATACAGGCTGTTGAAATTTCGACAAAAAAACAGTTTTTTTTCTATCTTTGACATAGATATTCCGAATGAAATGAATTTTGGGGTGAAGTTTTCTATAACTATGATACATAATTTCCAATTAACAGTTTTTGGGCGCATGTTCTAGGGGAACATCGTCCTATCATTTCGTCCAAATGTCTGTAATTTTCGAATTTCGAGCTGAAAATTGGCTAATAGACTAATTCGGACTCCCTGATCACGAATCCGGTGTCAGATTTTTGGGTGCCGTCCAGCCGGCCGGCCGGCCGTACTTCCGGCCGTAGGCACGATAACAGGAGCACCGAAGGTCCTATCGACTTCAAACTTTCAGGGTAGGTTTCTGATCAAAATGCGACGGTTAAGTTCGTTAACGGGCAAAATCGGCCGGACGGTTTAGGAGTTATAGACATTTAAAATTTTGAAGTTATTTCCCTGATATTTCAGGAACTAAAGAAGATGTTGAATCTAAACTTGGTAGTCAGTTCGAGGATATAAACGCGCAACTTTTGGCAAAATTTTGTTATGATCGAAATGTTGGTAATTTTTAAAAAAATATTTCTTTTAATTTTTTCGAAAAACTATTCATCAGATTGCAACAAAAACTTGTACTAACGTCAATTGTAGTATTTTGCAACATTGTGCAAAATTTTGGCTCTATACGATTTCAATTTCTGGAGATATAAGACAAAATGTGTCAAATTTCCTGGGTCTCTCTCAGTATTTTCATCGATTATTCTATGAACTCTTTGAATTCCACCGAAAACAAATTCAAAGACATAAACATAAAGAATCAAGTCATAGTTTAGACGTCGAAAGAAGGACGATGTTGATCGACTTGAAAAGGTACCTATTTCAAGAAATGCAATAATGAAATGCTTAATTTATGGATATAATATTATCTAAGTATTGTTGGGATCGGGCAGTTGGAAAATTTTTTAATAAAAAAATTTGTACCGACGTTAAATCAAGCATTCTACACGAGTGTGCAAAATTTCAGTTCGATACGATCTCAATTCCAGAAGATATTGCTTAAAATTCACATTCCAGCGTGTTTTGACGTTCTATGGTCACAGAAAATCGTCACAAAAATCTATTTACCTCATTTGACGGCTGTTTGTCAAATCAATTAATTCCAATAATTGATGTCAGATTTCCTACATACCAAGTTCAAACACATTTTATTATATGGAAAACACTTATTATGATCACGTTCTACAGGAATTGATACTAAATAGAAGCTAGATGAAGATTATTGTAATGGAAAATTTGTGTTCCAGAATAATATTAAGGTATTCAACATGATACTGCTTTTTTTCTTTACTGGTTAGTACGGGCCACAAGGAAGATGAACATGCGCCCAAAAGCTCCTGTCCAGAGGGCTTGAACCAATTTTTTCCTACTTCCACTCGTTTCCTAGTTATAGACTCGCAAATTAAAAAAACTATGAGAAATTAGCATAAAGAAAGCATATTAAGTTTAGCTTAAGTTATTATAAGAATCTACAATGATTTTAGAAAAATAAAGTATTTCTCATCATTTCTCCTAAAACGTACAGTTCTAAAGATATACTACTTTGAATGATATAAAGTCTGATGAAAAATCCAGAAATTTCACTACATCTATAAATCCGCCCCTGGATAAGGAACCCTCAATCAAAACCAGAGATATGATACCTCCATATCTCTGATCAAAACTGAAAGCCACAATGCCATCGTTCATAGATTATTATTTTGATTGAAAATTTCATAAAACATTTAATAGGTGTCAAAGGATTGAGTGCTATTAATAAACATGTATAATAACTTTGGATCGCAAGTTCTTGATTCTCTTTTGGACAAAAAAATAATTCAAAGCTCAAAGACTTACTATTTTGAACAATCCTTTGAAAGCAATCAAATATTTTACTTAAGAATAATATGTAGGTATGTGAAATTTATATTCAAATCAGGATGTACCTATCTACACAAATAAAAATATGATCGATTCTGCAGAATTGATATCAGCACTTAGTAATCCTTGATTTCATTTCAAATACCTACTTACGTCACTCTTATTTAGAATGTGTATAAATTATTATTTCCTAAGATTCAGATAGGTCACCTTTGAAATTTAATGATTTATTTTTATAATATTCGTACAACCGCCTAATAGGCCATCTCCATTATTAGATATAATCTATTAATCTTTATAAAACTTTAAATAAGTCAAAAACAATTTAATGAACATGGAAAAAACGAATAAAATATGATAATTTAGTAAGACTAGCATTGCAAAACACAATGTTTTGCCCTAAATCAGCTGATTTCTATCATTGCATCTCACTCTTATGTTGGAGTCAATGCCACTCTCTCTCTAAGCTCTTCTTCTACTTATTATTATGGCAAATTCCATTGGCAAAACCAGTGGTGCACTGAGTGCAATAAATGTTGCACTGGGCGTCAAAATGCTCGACGAAATTCTCCAACGGAATACGATTCATGCACACAGTGCGCACGAGTTGTACCAATGGAATTTGCTATTCGATCTTTGCTATGGAGTTCGATCATAGATTATTTGCATTAATATGTGTTTATATTGAGGTTGGATTGGAACAATATGAGTGAATTAATTTCCAATTATTATTGAAGATAGTTAGGATATTTAAGGATTTTTCTTAATAGAAGATCATGAAATTGTGTATATTATTATAGTGGAAACAATTGGGTAATGAAGTATCGAATGGATATAATAGGCATCAAGTTGAAGTTCACTGTTTTAATATTCATGAATTGAAGAAATGTTTTGCTGGAAATGTTGCATGAAGGGCCAAATCATATTAATTGAGTGAGTAAATATGTTTTCTCGAACAAATTCAGTGTATTTGAAGCATCAGATGATACAGATTTGGTCAATATACAATACGAGTTACATTATGAGTAATCTGTGCTCAACGTACAAAGAAACTTCAGGGGAGTATCAGCCCATTGTAAAGTTTTTAAACGCTTATAACTTTTTACCTGAGCCGAATCTGGAAAAATAGTAAATGAAAAAAGTGTTTTATTTGATGAGAGGAATATCTGGTTGAAATTAATGCACAACTTAAAGACTCACCCTGTATATTATGATACTAATGAGTGAAGAGACTGCGAAAGTTAATTCGGTAATGAAGCTTTCAGACTGTGAATTGATAGAATCTGCTCTTCACTGCTATCTACTCTGTGATATGAAAGCGTTTGTACTTTAGTAAAAAAAAAAAATTGTGGGGTTTTCAGAAGGGAGACTTCTTCAGCCAGGAATGAGGACTTATCATAGTAAACCTATTCATAAACCAGTTGCATAAGCATTGAGGTCAGGAGTTTTAGCACGCTTGTTCAAATTTATATCCAGAGCGGTCACCCATACAGGTACTAAACTCGACCAAGTCAGCTTGGCGTCCGGAAAAAAAATTCACAATACTTCCAACAATATGGATCCAATTGAGTTTAAATCTAGAACTTGGCTGTGAAATAAGGTTTTAAAGGAAGGCAAAATTTCAGCGATATCTGAACTGTGATATGAATAATAAAATAGCAAGAAAATTCTATGAAGTCATTGAACTCGTGAATGTTCTTTGAATAGTACAGATTATTATTTCACTCAACCTTAGAACTGCTTTAGGAATTAAACTAATCAGTTATCACATTGAATGAAGTCTTTCCAATTCATTGAATTAGGTCCAATATGCATGCGTTCAGATACCGATTTCAAATCAATTTTACAAATAAAACCTTGATTCAGTAGAAAACGAACAAATTTTTTTCAGCATCTCTGACCTCAAAATATCTGTTTCAATTCATCAAAATACGTCCGATATACCATATTATTATTTGTCCATATTCGTAATTTGTCCGGCGCATCTGAGGCTACTGGGCTTCCAGGAAAGAAAATAATTTTTCCAATATTTCCACCAATATAAATCCGATCGAGTTTATATTTGAAACTTGGCTGTAAAATAAGTTTCTGAATGCTTACGAAATTTTGCATGCAACATATTTGTTTCGTTATTTTTCGGCAAACTACCGAGTTTCAATTCAATCAGATCAGTAGTTTTTGGAAAAACAAAATTCAGATAGCTCTAACCTCTGAAACTATCTAACGGATTTCGCTCATCCGGGATATTTGGACAGAATTAAGTTTGACCTCGGATTTTTCATAAGGCAGTCGGAACTAAACGTTAAAGACTGTATTTTGATCAAAATGATAGACAGAGCCAGGAAAAGAAGCGCGCCAAAAAGGGAATCAAACACGACACCGCAATTCTTCAGACGTACTCAGGAAAGTAAGCAGCCAGACTATACCCAGACTTCATGAAAGGTCTATTCACTTGAATATAATGATGAATGAAAAAGTTGAAAATTCGAGTCTAAAGAAAAATTTTTCTCCGAAATTCTTCCGAAATGTTTCTTCATTCCCACAATTGTGCGGAGTTTGATATGAAATAATTTTTTTAGGTCAACCCTGCCCTTGTCAGATTGATCTGTGATTTTGTCTCGGGAAATATTCATGAATTACAAATAGTCTCACAAATATATGCACTATAAAAAAAATCAGAATAAAAAATATCGAGTTTTATTGATATTTTTCCCTCATAGAATATTTCTCCCCGAAATTCGGGGAGATATTAAGAATATTCAACAATAGAAATACAAAACCTATTGAATGTAACGGTACTTTCAAAAGAAGAATACGTCGCTTATTCTAGTGATCCAAATAAATGATAGATTTTATTTTTCGTTATACTATTGATGTGATTTGAAGATGTGTGTACCTATTCGTAAGCTTTCAAAATTCGAAAATATTCATCAATGCTTTTCGAATGAAAAACAAATGAATGTCGAATAAATTTACTTCTCCGATTTTTTCAGAAAAGATATTGGCTTGGAAGGCCATAGTCCATAAACCAAAAAGTCGGATGATTGTTCGCTCATTGGATAGTGTGAACAGGAGATCTAGTCAAACGCTAATGGTCACCACTCACTGTCTGGTCAAATATGGAGAGTGCTGTGCCTAAGCTGGCGTGAGGATACAGTAACAAAACCAGTACAGAACACGACTGATTATCCTATCTCGTACAAGCTCAGTGAGTCGAACTCAATGGTTTGGGACCATTTTCGGAAAAAAAAATCCAAATATACAGGCATTGTGGCAAAATGATAGCACGCTGTTCCTTGCGGAACACACGCACAAGAGGAAGGTTTGCGTCAGGGGACCCTCGTTATTAACGAAGTTGCTTACGCCAATGGGCGTAAGCAACAATTGTAGAATGCTACAAATCCTAATATAATTTGATAAAGATCATTCAAATAATGTTATTTATTAATTCGTCATGAGAAATAGGACACAAACGACTCATATGTTTACTCAGTGGATAGAGTGAACAGGAGATTTAGTCAAACGCTATTGGTCAAATATCGAGAGTGCTGTGCCTAAGCTGGCGTGAGGATACAATAACAAAACCAGCACAAAACATGACTGATTATCCTATCTCGTACAAGCTCCTAGGAGCTTCTGACGAGTCCATTCGGGGAAGACCTAGGTGTTTCAAAGTTTGACAAGTAGTTTGACAAGAGTACCAAAGCCCCAGTACACAGAGTTTTCCCACTTTTTGATAACATGATTATGCTGACCCACCTAGGTCCTTTTCAAAGTGAACATCCTCAGAAGCTCCTATAGGAGCTTGTGAGAGTTATGCGAATCAGTCGTGTTGTGTGTAGGCTTTGTCACCATATTCTTACAACAGCTTAGGCAGAGCACTCTCTATATTGAACCTAGATCACTCGTTCGCTCTATCCACTGAGTTCAAATTACTTATCATCCAATTCATATTAATCAACGTGAACAAGCGTCCCAAAGAGTACCGACTTTAGATTCGTGCTTTTCAAGTTTTTATGATGACTCTGTTCGTTACTACAGTCTGGTCTACGCCTATTAGTTTTACCGTCGGTCAAAATGAAAAAATATAAAAAAGCACTGACGTAAAGTCAGTACTCTTTGGCGCGCGTGTTCACGTTGGCTAATTTGAATTGATTGATGAGGGTTTCAAGCAGAGTGGATAGAACGAGCCGGAGATCTACCTAGAGGGTAGTAGACACAATTCACTGTCGGGTCATAAATAAACAGTGCTATGTCTAAGCTGGCATAAGGATAGAGCAACAAAGTTGATAAAGACTGAACTGAATCTCCTTAGTCACACATGCTCCTAGGAGCTTCTGAGGGATCTCCTTGGGGAATAATTGGGAGGGGCACGCGTGAATTGGGAGGACAAGCTCCTAGGAGCTTGTGTGACTAAGGACGGACGGACAGAACTGAATCTGACCCCGGATTATTCATCAGTGAGTCGAACTCATTGGTTTGAGACCAATTTCGTAAAAAAATCCGAAAATACAGGCATTGTGGCAAAATGATAGCACGTTGTTCCTTGCGGAACACACGCACAAGAGGAAGGTTTACGGCCCTCGTTATTAACGAAGTTGCTTACTCCCATTCTACAAATCCGAATTAAATTTGATAAAGATCATTCAAATAATGTTATTCATGAATTAGCCATGGAAAATAGGACACAAAAGACTCATATGTTTACTCAGTATCAGACCCCCATGACCTATCCACGGAATTCACTTCCATCCTAGCACAAGCAATACAAAAAATAGCCAGCACACTAATGCGCATGCGCAGTTTACTTGTCACTGAAAGTGCTCTCTTTCATGCTGCCGGTCATGCATAACCGCGAACAAACCGCTTGCTCATGCACAGAACGAAGATTGCCACCATGAATTCCAAAAGTGACCCAAGGGGCACTGCAAATCGGCAAGAACGCTATTTCTCTGAAACTGACGTGCACGCGCGCGCACATAATAACCTTTCCCCTCAAAAACTCAGAATATCGGATCAGCACCGGACCCATGACCGCTAGATGTAGAGCACTACCAATCTAACTTGTACAACCTAAAAATAGTAAATTGTCCTTTGCGGATAAGGAGTCCATTCGTTACTGCCTTCTCAAAATCACACTTCACACAAAACTCGAATTCTCCAGCACAGAAAGTCCAGGAGATATTGCAACTTTAATCCACGAATATGCGGACCTATCGAGGGGATTCTATAGAAGAATATAATCCTGCACCTCAAAATACCACTCCTCCCAGAAGAAGACTCCAGTAGTTTTCTCACTTCTCATCTATTCATGCGCAGATCGAAAAATATCCAAAAGGGGCAGCGTAAAATTCAAAATTAGCCCAAGGACCACGTTATGAACACTTCATCTCAGAAACTACGCTATTTTCTCGAAACAGGCTTGCACACACATAATTGACATGAGGAAGTAATAATGCTCTCCAGTCCCCCCCTTACCGCTCCACATTCAGTCAAATTTTGAAACAAAATTTAAAATTCCTCACATCGCTCATCCACTTATTCAATATCCACCATTCTTACACTTTTCAGTCCATGTAAGAAACGACGGAAATGTTAAGTTTCTTCAAAACCATCCTGTTCATATGCAGAACTCCCAAAGTAAGATTTTACAATTTTTCATTGAAATACATTTCCACACACCATTCATCCCCTTTTTGAATCGTTTCTGTAGTTACGCTTTTTCGATCGGTCCCGTATATACTAGGGATCGGAATTTTGTGTCAGACCAAAATTTCGACTATTCAAATATTTGTATTTGTTCACCAACAAAAATATGAAATTTAGAATAGTTAGACTAATCAGATAGATCTAGTGCGTAGTATCGGAGATATTAAAAAAAAATGAAAAATTGGTTCTAGCCCAGTGGACAGGAGCTTTGGCGCTCTTGTTCAAACTTTGACAAATCACATTTCTGAAATTATTGGTCTCTGGTAATGATATAAATGGATTCTTTCGATAGAACTGCATCATGAAAGAAATTAAATTCAAACAGACTGATTCTCCCCAATAATGAACTTATCCGATATATTCATTCCTCAAATCTACTCTGAAAATTATATTATATAATAATAATAATAATGGTCTTTATTGATACAAATCACTACAATGAATGATTATATATCATAGGGTGAGAATTAGCTCACACAATCTTGGCTAATATAAACATGGTGAATACTGTGAGATCGATACCAAAAACATGTGTCTATTCTTCCATCTAACCCTCTAGAATTAATTTAATTATGAAAATATCACTTAAAACTTAGACAATATTGTAGATTTGTTTTTACTGGAGATATTCTGAACCCAATTTGATTATGTATCTTACCAAAGAATATATTTCCATCATCATATGGATTATCCACGGGAATTATATTATCACCTTTAAAGTATAATATCATATCATCCTAGAACAGGAGGTGTAGTTTATATCAAGAATAACGAACCAGAAATAATTTTGACATTTATCTCTCATACGAAAATAAGATGACATGTAAGAATACAGATCATATAATAGTTCATAGATAGAATAATTTAGTACATCATTCTGTGAAAACGTAGTACGATTCATTATTGAAATTTCGAATAATCGTATCTCCGAAAGTATTAGCTTGTTGAGTTGAAAATGATATTAGTGTATTTTCCTCTTATGGAATTATTTATTAGTCAGTCACGGCGTATTGGTACTCGAAAGTAGTTGTCTGAAAAATTTCAGGAAAACTATCAAAGAAATTAGGACAGACTTTTTCGACGTTTTCATGTGATAAAATCTGAGTAGTTTGATTTCCCAATAACTTTTTTGACGTTTTTTATCTTACAATTCCTAAAGAATTTCGTTATTCAATATTTTACTTACTTACTTCTTTATAGAGAATCGATTATATGAAGATAGCGGAATGAGATATTTGCAAAGTTATAAGTATACTAGATGCAGTACAGCTAACTTCAGATATTTAAATTCCAGGAAAATGACAAGAATAATTCCAAGATAGATCTTCACGTAAAGATGACCAATTAGGTCTATTTTTTAAATGGAAAATAAATAAAAGTAGAATCATTAACTTTCGTTCAATCATTTTAGTGTTGTGAAGAAAAATAATGCTAACATTTTCCGTTCAGAGTACTCATTCAATTCAAAGAACGCATTTCTCTCAATCAGTAATTTTTTACATAATGAGATATTCTATACCGAAAATATGAGCTACTGTAAAGCCTATGATTCTTTTGAATTCACCTATTGATAGTTAACATTTGTTAACAACAACAACGTTACAAACTTCGTGGACAAAATATTATAAATTTTAACGAAATTTTTAATCGGAATCAAATACTCAAGAACGCCATAAAACTTGTCAATACTAATTGCATTGAATCCAATGCTATGATTTGCAGTTTATAATGATAGATTTTCAGTTTTCGAATCGATGTTCATTTATTCCTAGCTAGATCATGAAACTTATACATTAATTCTTGCCTGCTAAATTTGAAGCGTGTTGGAATTCCCAGGGTATGTTTATACCTCATCCATTTCATGACATTAACTGCTCATGAATCAAACGGAGGAGTAACAGCTGCATTCCATATATAAGATAATATCAAACCATCGTACGTTGTGGCCTCCGAAGATCTGACAACCTTGCAGGAGGTAATAGCGTACTACCAATACAAAATATATGCGGAGGAGACAACGTCTGGTTCGTATAAGGAAAATTTTTTTGGAGAAAATCATTTCCCCTCTTTAGGAATCCTAACTCTTTATCTTCCCCTCTTTATCTATAAACAAGAATTATTTCGATAGGACATCCCCTTCACCCGGAGGTCAGGTCGCCTTATGAACTTAACGGAGGTGAGAACGAACTACGAATCGTTTTCCATTTGGCTGTATCATTTCCACTTAGCTCAGAAAAAGAATTTTTCGGTTGAACGACACTCCCTTATAGCAGTCTAACTTCTCTTTCCAGGCAGGAGTTTTCATTTGAATTATTTGTGCCGGCAGGCTGCATACAATTCAATTCTAGATTTCTCATGTTATACTAAAATGTTCGGAATGTTTCCCAATTAAATTTAATTAAAAAGTACGAGAGAGCGTAAGAATCGAAATGTGGAAACACCAAACAATAAATTACTGGATGCTGCATGTAGGAAATTAATATCGATTGCTGTATTTCGATAAAAGGCGTGTAAAAGTGGTGGTAGAGCGCCGTCTGAAATACGATCTTGTGTAAATGGAACGTGCTCGAGGCATAGAGAGTTCCAGTTTGGTTTATGCATCGAATGATTCGAAGTGCGAGAGAGCTAGAAGGTACCCGTTCCTTGAATATTGATGGACTGGATCAAAGTTAAATTCATAAACTTACTATTTCACAAAAATCATTTGCTTCAAAAATACGTTCTAGTAGATATTTTCAAGGTACTCCTCTCAGTTATTCAATAATTTTCATCTATGTAGGTACAGAGTGGGCAAAATTGACGATACTTGAACTACAACTTTTTGACCCTATAAAGGACAGAGGAAAATGAACTGCACATTGTGGTAATCCCTTTTTGAGAATGTGCCATTCATTCTCCTCTATCTAAAAATTGTAATTCAGGTTTCACCAATTTTGCCCCATTACATAGCCAAGGGGAAAGCTAGATTATTTCCACTTCAATATTCATCCAAGAATTTAAAAAAACATTGACAAGAAGTTAGAACTGTTTGGCGCGCTTGTTCACGTTGATCAATTTAAATTGAGTAATGAGCTTCGTCGTCATTTGGGAACATTGCTGCTAGAGCAGGCACTAAATGTCAAATGCAAAAAGTTCAAATAACGTTCCGCAGTAAGCTTTGCGTCAAAAGTGTAAGGCCCTATTTTGGTCCTTGATGTCCTATCCACCCGGAGATGTGGCGTCAAAATATTGACGGACGTTTATTCAAACGCGGGGGAACCCCCTCGCATCTTGTGCAACCAATTATCCTGACGGGGTATATCTGCTTCGTCATTATTTGGAAACATTGCTGCCAGAGCATCAGACACTAAATGAAATCGCAAAAAGTTCAAATAACGTTCTGCTGTAAGGTTTTCGTAATTTTTAAAAAATTTTCTACGGATACGCTTCTCACAAAATTTTACACGCTCCTTTATGTCGATATTCTACAACTAGTTACCAAGCTTCAATTCGATCTAGTCTATATTTTTTGAATTATCTACGAAATAATATTCCAGGTGGGTATAACTCCGAAACCGAGTGATCGATTATGTCCAAAAAGGAACTAATCTCTCCTATTGGGATGTGCAACCTACCCTGAAAATTGAAAGTCCCGATCTCCTTTCGTTCGAAAGTTATCAAGCCAACGGCCATCCATCCCACTACTGAACTTACACAAGGCTGCTCGGATCTCCAACAATATAGATCCGATCGTGTTCAAACTTGGAGCTTGGCAGTAGAGTTAGGTTTTGAAGTCTCTCACAAAATTTCAGCGATGTCGGAAGAATAGTTTCTGATATATAGCATTCTTTTCAATGATTTTCAAAAAATTTTCGAGTTTTACAATCCTCATGAAATTTTGCAAAAATTTTTGCGTTGGCATTCTACAACTTACAACCATGTTTGAATTGGATCGGTTTAATATTTTTCGAGTAATTGAGGAAATAACCAAATTTCAGATAGGTATAACTGCAAAACCGTTTGGCCGATTATAACTATAAACAAACGCATATATCCCATCTAGATGCAAAACCTTACCCGAAAATTTCTAGCCGCTATCTCTTTCCGTTCTCAGGTTATTGTGACATAAATAATAATTTTGATAATTTTTTGATAATTTTCTAGTGATCCGATTCACACAAAATTTCGCAAGTTTTTCATTCTACAACTACTCACCAAGTTTCAATTCGATCGGACTTGTATTGTTTGAAAAGAAAATTATTACTAGGAAACCGTTGGCCAATTATGCCCATTAACGAACTTGTCCTACGGTTTGGGATGCGCCACCTACCCCAAAAATTTCAAGTCGCTATCCCTTTCCGTTCTAAAGTTATCGTGGCAACGGACGGCCGGCCGGACATAATTAAATTTGACCTCGAATTCTTGATCAGGGAGTCGAACCCAATCGTTGGAGACCATTTTCGGCGGAAAATTCGAAAATCACAGATGTTTGGGCAAAATGATAACGCGATGTTCCCCAGAACATACGTGCAAAAAGTAATGCTCAACTAAACGTCTTCCGATTATTGCAATTACATTCAATTTCTCGCGGCGTTGACTGTGACAGCCTTGAGTTCAGTGAGGATCTTCTCTTGATCAATATACCTGCAGTTGTGACGAGCTATGACCCATTCATCAAAAAGTGGCTTCGCCAGAAAATATTATATTATTTTAAATTGAGGTCTTCATCACAGCGTAACATAAGTTCATCGCAAAACTGCAAACTGCTGTCTGGATCATCCTCGTTTAATTCGTGAATCAGTTGAACTGTGTAAGGATGATAGTTCTCTTTCTTGAACAACTTCGCGATAGAAAAGTGGTCGACGTTAAGCTTTAGGGCTAGCTGTCTTCTAGAAAGGTGAGGATTTTCTTCAGCTTTCTTCGTTCAGCCGAGGTCGACCTTACCGAGGAAAATCATGGACGGATCCCGTTTCAGTAAATTTATCAACCAATGTACTTACCGTGGAACCTGCAAAAGGCGGTCTTTCAGGATGTTCTTAGTTGAATAATTCACAATAACCACATGAGGAATCTCATGTGGTTAAAGCTTACCACAATATCAAACCATTATTGAAATCTCTAGTCGTTCCCGTTCAGTTGAATGCGCCTTTTTGGCGCTCTTGTTCCTCGGAACAGAGCGCTTATCGATTTGCCCAAATGTCTGTAATTTTCGAATTTTTGGCTGAAAATAGTCTCAAACGATTTGGTTCGACTCACTGATCAAGAATCCGTGGTCGAAATCGATTCTGTCCGGCCGTCCGATAACACGGTAACTCTCGAACGGAAGGAGTTAGAGGATTGAAATTTTCAGGGTAGGTTTGGAGCGTAAATATCTCGGACGAGTTCGTTAACGGGCGAAATCCACGGAATGGTTTCGTAGTTATGGCCATTTTTAGTAAAAACATTTTTTATGAATATTTCCGAAACCGATCACTCGATCTGTCTGAAATTTATCATCAGATTGTAGAATAATGGCCTTTATACGCATGCGAAGTTTTGTATTGATTGGGTAGCCGTAAATTGTAAAAAATTTTTTTTTTCATTTTTAAATTTTGTTCAACTCTCGAACAGAATGAGCTTGGCAGTTGAAATTTTCAGAGTAGATTTGCGAGATAAATATCTCGGTTGAGTTCGTAAGTAGGTAAAAAAGGCCGGATGGTTTCGGAATAACGAAAAAAAGATTTTTTTTAACTTACATATTACGAATTAAATTTATTTGAGATGCAGTTTCACTATAAACATCCATTGATATCATTTTCAATTCTAACATGCTAATACTTACGGAGATATGATTCTTCAAAATTTCAATAATAAATCGTATTTCAACGTTGTCACAGAATGATATTATTCTATGTATGAATTGTCATAATGTCAAATGATGTTCCTGAGACATGACATTATCTAATCAATCGAAGAATAGTGAGTGAAGTGAGAAAAATCTCAGTTGTTTGCTCCGAAATTAGCTAATACTTTCGGAGATATGATTTTTCTAAATTTCAATAATGAATCGTACTTCTATGTTTTCACAGAATATATGAATTATTATATGATCTATGTTCATACTCGTACATGTCATCCTGTTCTATAAGAGAGAGTCAAATTCATTTCAGCTATTTTAATTTGATTTCTTCCATGGTGCAGTCCTCATCCATAGATTGCTCATTTAATTTTGATAAATAAACTATTATTTGAATTGAATTACCTTTATGATGCAGTTCTATCATAAGAATGCATTGATATAATTCCCAACCCTGAGAAACCAATACTTTCGGAGATAATATTTGTCTGTTTGAACAAGAGCTCCAGAAAGCTCCTGTCCAGAGGGCATGAACCAATGTTTTAACATTTTTAACAGATAATTCGCTTTTAAAACTTGGTTATGCCTCCCTCAAACTCCCACTGCAGTTACTCAAGTGTTGTTTTTAATTAAAATTTAAGAGTATATTGTTTTTGATTCATCCGCCAAATGTGGCACAGGTTTCATAACGATAATTAGTGCAAAAACATTTCGTTACAAAATGTTTAGGTACACTCATATTGGTCAGTTTCAAATGGTTGGCGGAGAGCAATTTGAACATTTGCGCTAAATTTCATTTGTTTTTTGGGTTGAATCAAGTTTTTCTTCCATGAAAGTTTCATCTTTATTTCTTACAGTAAATGTGTTGTTTTCTGAAAAAAATTCTTATCTACGGTACCAATTCTTTACGCGTCTATTCTGCGCAACATCGCGTTATCATTTTACCCAAATGTCTGTAGTTTTCGAATTTTTCGCCGAAAATGGCCTCAAACGATTGGGTTCGACTCCCTGATCAAGAATTCGAGGTCAAATATAATTCTGTCCGGCCGTCCGTTGCCACGATAACTTTAAATCGGAAAGAGATACAGACTTGAAATTTTCAAGGTAGGTGGCGCATCCCAATACGACGGACGAGTTCGTTAATGGGCATAATCGGCCTGACGGTTTCCGAGTAATAATTTTGTTTTCAACCAATATAAATCCGATTGAATTGAAACTTGGTGAGTAGTTGTAAAATGCAAAACTAAACACGTAAAATTTTGTGTGAATCGGATGACTAGAAAAATGTTTAAAAATTATCAAAAAATGTTATTTATGGCACCAAAATCTGAGAACGGAAAGAGACAGCAACATGAAATTTTCGGGAAAGATGGTGCATCTGAATGGGATATTTGAGTTTGTTTATAGGTGTAATCGACCAAACGGTTTTGGAGTTATACCCATCTGAAATTTGGTTGTTATTTCCTCAATAAATCGAAAAATATAAAACCGATCCAATTCAAATATGATTGTCAATTATAGAATGCCAACGCATAAATTCTTGCAAAATTTCATGAGGACCGTATCACTCGAAATTATTTGAAAAATCATTGAAAAAAAATCTATATATCAGAAACTATTCTTACGACATCACCGAAATTGTGCTAGAGCCTTCAAAACCTAACTCTACTGTCAAGTTCCAAGTTTGAACACGATCGGATCTATTTTGTTGGAGATCCGAGCAGCCATGTGTGTGTTCAGTAGCTGGATGGGTGACCGTTGGCTTGATAACTTTTGAACGAAAGGAGATAGGGACTTGCAATTTTCAGGGTAGGTTGCACATCCCAATGGGAGAGATAAGTTCGTTTGTGGGCATAATCAGTCCATCGGTTTCGGAGTTATACCCACCTGGAATATTATTTCCTCGATAATTAAAAATATAGACTCGATCGAATTGAAGCTTGGTAACTAGTGGTAAAATATCGACATAAAGGAGTGTGTGAAATTTTGTTAGAACCGTAACACTAGAAAATTCTTCAAAATTACAAAAAAAAATTGTGAGAACTGTACCCCTAGAAAAAATTTCAAAATAACAAAAAAAAATTGGTTCAAGCACTGACGTGAAGTCTGGAGCTTTTGCGCGTATGTTCTATTGTCCATTCTCCTGTATTGGACACTCCTAATCGAATTTACCATGGTGGATTCTATTGTCCGTTCTCCTGTATATTGGACACTTAATCGAATTCATCATGGTAAATTAAATTAAGAGTGTCCAATACAGGAGAACGGACAATAGAATTCACCTTGGTAAATTCGATTAAGAGTGTCTTATACAGGAGAATGGACAATAGAACATACGCGCAAAAGCTCCTGACTTCACGTCAGTGCTTGAACCAATTTTTTTACCCCATCATTAAGGTAGGTATGTCTAATAAAGCAGCAAAAAGAATTTGGTGTGATATATATATATATATATATATTATTAAATCTTGAGATTTCTTGTGCTTCTTTCTTGTATAAATTCTTCTTCTATATATATATATATATATATGTTCTCTTGTCCATTCTCCTGTATTGGACACTCAAGAAATCGAATTTACCATGGTGAATTCTATTGAGGGTGTCCAATACAGGAGAACAGACAATAGAATTCACCAAGGTAAATTCGATTAAGAGTGTCCAAAGCAGGAGAATTGACAAGAGAACATACGCTTTTGACTTCACGTCAGTGCTTGTTATGAATTAATCATCACTTTCATGGCGCTTGATTGTCAAATTTGAAGAGCGTTTTCAAATATGTATGCATTTTGATAACGACTGTCAATCAGTATAAACTTTAATATTAAAATAGTTAAAATATCCCGAAGTTATCGATGACGGTATAACCAGAAGAATTAAACTTACGAAAAGTAATATGTCGGGAAATATCCATGGGTCGGTATTGAGAAGAGAAAACTAGAAACAGCCTCCATTTGACGGTATTTCGTACTGATTTTAGAGTGCATTTGACGCATGTCCACAACAGATATTCTATGCATCTTGCTCTGACCTGATAAACCTTACTTCCCTTCAGCGGACTTCTCGTTATGACAAAAAATATTTGCGACGTGATTGAATAAAGGACGTAATTTATCAAATTGTGAAGTCGTGAACTGAGGGGTGAATGCAGAATTTCCGAGTTTTCTCCGAGAGCCGGATATTTTTTGTTCGGCCTGTCGCACACTATCTGAATCTATAAATATACCGTAACTACCTCTTGTGAAACTAGGGGGTAGACGTGGGGGAGTGACAGCCCTCGTGCATGGAAAATAATGGGTCCACAGCCACTTCCAGCAAGTTTCCAACGTACTCGGCATGCGTTATCAAGTATATTGGATAATTCCAAAGTTCTGTCGCCATTTGCATTTGATTATGGGCAATTCATGTAAATATTTCCTTCCTGTGCCCTCAGTTAGGCGAATGTAGGGCGAATGTATTTCATGTTGCAAAAATTTAACGATTGTTCTGAAAAAGTAAATTGTTCTACCATTCAATCGGGGCTCTAAATAATATCAACTCAATTAATAATTTTAGAGACATGTGGATTATATGAAAATAGTTAATGTATCCTAAACAAATATTCTCGATGACATTGAATTACAAGTTAGCGCTAATGGTCGCGTTCGGCAGAAAGATCAGATGATGAACCGCTACGCTACCGATAGGTAGCTGTATGGTGATCATATGGTAATCTGCCGAACGGACAGCTCCTTTTGTCGGCAATTCACAGAGGTTTAAAGTTCAGGTTAGGTGATTCGAATTTTCTTTGATTGCCTGTTACAAGAATAAATATTCAATCATGAATCCAAATATCATTTCATTACTCTTCGAAGATGACAATATTATGAGGAACATAACAAGTGAACTTGTTAAATTATTGGCTCATTATTGGAAGATCAAAACAGAGAAATGGTTTCCAGCAATCAGAATTTTTATGAAGATACAATTACTCAATATATGGGTGATGTATTCAAAGAACATTTTAGAATGTCCCTAAGTGCACGTAATTCTTTCCGTCGAAAATATGTGTCGCAGTGTCCATTTTCTCGCTCCTTATTTTTAAATTAAATGTCACAACTGTCAATCTTACAACATGTTATTGATGCTGAGCGGAAAAAATCCTCGCTACTTAAAATGACGAACGCTACTCAACATGTTCCACAGTGAGCATACCGTTCGGCATAAAAATAATAGAAATGTGATAACTGTTCCGAAACTGTTGGTTCTGCCGAACGCGGCCGATGTCACATTTGCCATTACCTAACCCCGAATTCGGAACGATCGACATAAGCCCTGACATGCTGGCCCTGACCTACGACATGTAAAAAGACTCATTTCTAATTCCATATAATGACATGGATGAATGGAGGAAGTAAATATTAAGAAGTCAGAAAAATATCACCGATATTCTTGGCTAAATATTCTCGAAAGCGTTCAACAATTCATATCTCCCCGATATTGGAACGTTGAGAGCAGAATAACACTCACTTGACTATTGAAAATTATTGATAATCTCCTCATAGTGATAATAATTTTAAATGTTTAATTAAATTTTAAGTTTAACGGCAAAATCTGCAAACGGTGCAGAGAGAAATCGTCCTGCTGGTATTTTTCGACACGTGTTTCTGCTAATTGGCTTCTTCAGGGAAAGGCAAAAAATAAATCAAGGAAAAAATAGGGATAAAATTTGTGATAGTTGTGGATGCTACACCTGGGAGTTTTTTCTAAAAACTCAATTTCATTATTTATCGTATCTCATTAACATTTCAAGTGAAATGCAGATTTAACTTGTTATTACAAAATGGAATATTTTGTTCCATTCAATGAGCTCTCATCAATCATTCAACTGAATAAATCATAATATTATAAAGGAATCATGGACACAAAATTTGTGATAGTTAAATCAAGTGTGAGTTTTTGGAATGTTTGGATCCAATTCCAACTCCATTTCATAAATGATTGTACCTATCTCAGAAATCTGTCGAGTGGGATGCAAATATAACTCATTATTATAGAGTGGATCATTTTGTTCCATTCATTGAGCTCTCAGCACTCACTAATTACATAAAATATAATGAGATAATGGGCAGAAAATTTGTTATAGTTGTGAGAATTCCTGTGTAACAAGATCAAATGGGAGACTTCTCCTTTGAAAAATTAAGGAATATTTCATACCATCCAAAATTTGATAGTCACATTATTATTAATATATTATGCAGAATTATTACGAAGTCTAACAAGAATTATTTTGCATTTGCAGATCCACCAAAAAAAGCTTACTTGATGATCGATAACAGGATCTTGGACCCCGGTAATCCATTCATCCCAGTCAAGGAGAACTCCGATCTTACAGTGTCCTGTGTGGTGGATGAGGGCAACCCGAAGCCAGCTCTTTCCTGGGAGCTTCGATTAGGTTCGCTTGCTCTTCTGGACGTACCAGAAATCCCTCTTGATGTACTGAACATCACAGAAACTCAACGGGATCAGAATGTGGGGGCCAGATGCGATGCGAGTGTTGGTAGGGTGCTAAGGACACACCACAATGCAACACTGACTTGCTTTATCCATCATATCGCACTAGAGCAAGCGCTCAATGTTTCAGTTTTACTCAACGTTGAATGTAAGTAGTATTCTCAGGAGTATATCTATAATCACATTTATTCAATTTTGGTTTATGTATGGGTGAACTCCATGACAAAGTTGTTGTCACTTTCTCACATGAACCATCGCGCAATATTTCATAAATGCTAAATACTTGAGGTATTAGTTTATAAATATTTTCAGGAGAAGAGCTTAATTGGCCTATATCGCGTACATCATATTGCACTATCGACCTTCACATAGTTTTTAATCCCAAATGAAAAGTAGCACTTGTGTTAATCAGTTTTCTTGTTTTGAAATCAATTCAGATATGATACACCACTTTTATTACAAATGCAGTCAAGTGACCTTCCAAGAGCAAGTCATGGTTTGGAAGTGAGTGTAGACGGGTCGCAACGGCGAAGGATAGAGCCTATCAACTGTGGTTGTCAAATCCAACCGACGTGTCAGCTACATACAGAACAGAAATACATGTAATTAGACCAAACATGAAGGAAAAGAAGAATACAATTCAAGAATAACTAACAAGCTCCTGACCTGACTCAAAGGATCGCACCAGTTTTCGCCGATAAAAGAGAAAATTGGCAACTATTTCTCCAAATCAAGTTTTGCCCCTCTGATAAATGAGGGTGGTTCACTTTCATATGTTTCATCTTGTATGAGGGAAATAGGCTCCAGACCGCGGACCTTTCTTCGAGTGCTTGATGGAGTCAATTCTAAGAAAGTAACTGGACCAGACGGAATACGTGCTATAGTGCTCAAGGAGTGTTCACCAGAGCTTTCACCCGTTCGCTGTAAGATAATCGCCATGTGATACAAACAAGGAAATTCATCCAATTCATGGAGAAGTGCACGAGTCTAGTCGATACCAAAGAAGGGGAGGAAGTGGAGAAAGTGATAATAGCCATTTTGTCAGAAGCAACTATCAATCTAGAACTGGTTAGAGATCTGGAGAGCAAAGGTATCAGTGAAAAACAATATGGTTTCCGCAAACCCCGATCAACAGGTGACCTTCTTATCTATGCAACGCAAGTATGAACAAGTACTATTGAGTGCTATGAAGAATCACTATCGAGTTGCTCTGGACATGTCCAAAGCTTTCACTCGATTATGGCATCAGGCTCTTCTGAATAAGCTGGCTCCATTTGGTTTTCCCAGGGGTCTATGCGAGTTGGTGAGGAATGTTCTTGCAAAGAGGAGTGTTCTTGTAGTCGTGGATGGTGTCAGTTCCGGTGCCGGTTCCAAGTTTTGTCACCCACCTTCTTCCTGGTCCATGAGATCTATCTTCTTGGTTCAACTGAGAACCACATCGTTTGATTCGTGGATGACAGCACGCTGATGTCTCCTTTGACCAGTGACACACCGTTAAGCACCGTTGAATCTCACATCCATACATGTCAAAAATGTAATATTATACCGAATGTCCCATGTAAAAAATTACCTTGGGGGACCCGAAATGGGAGGAAACGTGTCTTTTCAGTCTTCGGCGTTTAAATAAGCTGTATCTCCAAGATCAATTGAGTTCCAGAATCCACCGGGTACCATGTACCATTCCCTATTCAAAAATCATTCAAAAATGCATTAAAATTTGGTGAAAGTGAAACAAAATTTGACCTGTTTCAGGATTTTGTTGCCAAATATTTTTCTTCTGAGAAAATAAATTTGTTCCATAATTTTGACGTGCACTGTATGTCTCCCAAATCTACTCTGAGAATTTCAACTGTCTTCCTCATTATGTTCGAGAGTTATCGTGTCTACGGCCGGACCAGCTGGCCGGCCGGGCAGAATCGATTTTGACCATGAATTCTTGATCAGTGAGTGAGATCATTTTCAGTCAAAAATTACAGACATTTGGGCAAATTGAAAAGCACTCTGTTCCGAGGGACAAGAGCGCCAAAAACTAGGCAACCTGAAATTCTCTCTCAAAAACGTTGCTAACTCATAGACTATATGGCATTTTCGACTTAATAAGAGTTCATATATAAATGTATTTCAGACAAATTCGAAAAATATATTATCTGGAGCTCTGCCCCTTCTGAGGAGATCACACTAGAAGTAACTGTTTTTACAAACTTTTACCATTGAAAAATATCTTTTTAATAGCGTTACTCAACATATCGTTTCATTATTACAGTCTGGCGAGATGAATATTCATTTTAACATTATCGTCCAACTGAATGCTCCTTGCGTATCGTCATTTGTTTTTTTCATTTAACCTACAATAAAAGCAGTATAAAATAATAGATATCGCGAGAGCTAGCAGTAGAAAATTTGTATACTGCTTATCGTCTACATCCTTCCTCTTTATACTTGACCTCCTACGATTTCTGCCTAATGCAACTTTCGAAATCGTATTAGTATTCTCCGTTTTCACCCTGCAAGTCATTTCGCTTGGATTATCTGAAGCCCTCATGCAGATTCCTTGGACGATAGAGTCAACTATTCGCCTAGCAGAGGTATGGGGTATTTCTGAAATTGATTTAATCTCTTCCATTGATACGGTTTCATTTTCTAGAATATCCCTCAAAATTCTGCGGCATTCTGCGCATGAAATTGTATGTTCGAAATGAATCTGTTTTGAGGAAATATTTTTTTTTTCAGAATTAAAATCGTCATTCTCTAGAGAAACCTCATTTTTTGACAGTTTTTCGTATAAATCTCTCAATTGAAATACTCCCTTCATAGTAGTCTCCACAGTATCAACCGAAATACTATTATTGCTTATGTCTCCTGGATTGATAGTCTGTTCCAAGCTGCTTTTGTCTTCTTGAAATAAGTATGAAATACATTCATTATGACCATAAAGAAATTTAGAAGTACTGGGTGTGGATGTTACTTCCTTTCTCCCAGTGTTCTGAGATGCTCCATTTGAATTTTCGCTTACATCCGTATATGATATATAAATCGAACTTGATTCATTTATTTCATTCGTCTTATTGGCGTTCATCCTGATGGATTCATTGGATTTAACATTTTCGTTGACCTCCTCGATAGTGTTCAGAGGCGGCTTAGGGGCAAGCTTCATCTTTTTGGGCTTCTTCGAAGAATTCAGATGTTTACCGAATGTTTTCTCCTCAGTAAACATATATTGTTTTCTGATACAATTGCTATTTTGAATTATCGATCTCTCATTCAAAACATCCTTAGCTTTCTTCGAAGTCAACACTTTGCGTATATCATTCAAGTTTTTTCCAGGATAATAGGCAACTTTCGCTTCAAAAATCTGACTGTTCGCTGACCTGAAGAATAAATGATCTCGACTTCTTTCTCTGGCCACCTTTTCAGATATTTCTGAGAGTACCTTCGCGTAGTTTTTTATTTTGTAATTTATTTGTTTTGTGCTATTATTTATAGGGAAAATATTTCGATTATGGGTATTTATACCAGAAGAATTTGTTACGTCTTCCCGTGGATGAGAGACTGGGTTAGTCGTCAGTTCATTGCTCTGTTCACTATTTTTGCTACCATGGACCAAATTTTTAGTGGTTTGACTATCAGAAATTCTTGATTTCGGAGAGCAATTCGTTCTCTTATTTCTCCGAGACGTTTCCATCAGAGTGGAAGAAATAAACTAGATTATTTCGAAGCATACTGAAAATTTAGGATTCTGCTTGTCTCCCAATCGAAATATGACTTTACTGACAGCAGTCATCACAGAGTAGGAATAATTTTCCCCCAACTTTGGGTTCTCTTGTTGCGCGTATGTTCCATGAGGAACATCGTGTTATCATTTTGCCCAAATGTATGTAATTTTCGAATTTTTTGCCGAGAATGATTTCAAACGATTGAGTTCGACTCACTGATGAAGTATTTGAGGTCAATTTCGATTCTGCCCGGCCGGCCGTCCGTTGCTACCATAACTTGAGAACGGAAGAGATAGCGACTTGAAATTTTCAGGGTAGGTGGCGCGTCCCAATACGACGGACAAGTTCGTTAATGGGCATAATCGGACCAACGGTTTCCGACTAATGATTTCGTTTTTAATCAATACAGTCCGATCGAATTGAAACTTGGTGAGTAGTTGTAGAATACAAACCTAAAGACGTTGTTAGAATCGTATCACAAGAAAATTTTAACCAAATTGTTAAAAAATATGATGTATGTCCCGATAACCTGAGAACGGAAGGAGAAAACGACTTGAAATTTTCAGGTTAGGTTGTGCATCTTAATGGGACATTTGAGTTTGTTTATAGGCATAATCGGCCAAACGGTTTTGAAGTTATACCCATCTGAAGTTTGGTTGTTATTTCCTCAATAACTCGAAAAATACACAATCGATCCAATTCAAACATGAAAACATGGTTATTAGTTATAGAATGCCAATACTTTCGAACGAAAGGAGATAGGGACTTGCATTTTTGAGGGTAGGTTGCGCATCCAAATGGGAGAGTTTAGTTCTTTTTTGGGCATAATCGATCAACGGTTTCGGAGTTATACCGGCCTGAAATATTATTTCCTCGATAACTCAAAAACTATAGACTCGATCGCATTGAAGCTTGGTAATTAGTTGTAGAATATTAACATAAAGACGTGTGTAAAATTTTATGAGAACCGCTTTCCAAGAAAATTTCAAAAAAATTGCAAATAAAAATTGGTTCAAGCACTGACGTGAAGTCAGAAGTTTTTGCGCGTATGTTCTATTGTCCATTCTCCTTTATTGGACACTCTTAATCGAATTTACCATGGTGAATTCTATTGTCTGTTCTCCTGTATTGGACACTCTGTATAAAAATCTTATCAAAATAAAAATTCTTCCAATGTTCTTTTATTGCGCGTATGTTCTGAGGAACATCGCATTATCATTTTGCCCAAATGCCTGTCATTTTCGATTTTTTTTGCCGAAAATGGTCTCCAAGGATTAGGCTCGACTCCCTGATTACTAATTCAAGGTCAAAATTGATTCTGTCCCGCCGGCCGACCGTTGCCACGATAACTTGAATGTGAAAATACTTGTGGAGCTTCGTGGAGATCGTATCTCTTGAAAATTGAAAAAAAATGGTTTCAAGCCCTGTGGACAGGAGCTTTCTGGCGCTCTAGTTCAAACAGACAAATTATATCTCCGAAAGTATTGGTTTCTCAGAGTTGGGAATTAAATCAATGTATTCTTATGAAAGAACTGCATCATAAAGGAAATTAAATTCAAATAATAGTTTATTTATCAAGATTAAATGAGCATTCTGAGAATGAGAACTGCACCATGAAAGAAATCAAATTAAAATAGCTGAAATGAATTTGACTCTTTCTTATAGAACAGGATAAAATGTACGAGTATGAACACAGATCACATAATAAAGCTTAGATAGAATAATTATAGCATTCTGTGAAAACATAGAAGTACGTACGATTCATTATTGAAAGTTGGAAAAATCATATCTCCGAAAGTATTAGCTTGTTGGAGTTGAAAATGATATCGATTGGTTTTAATGGTGAAACTGCATCTTAAATAAAAATTAAAGACATTTAGGCAAATTGATAAGCACTCAGTTCCGAGGAACTAGAGCGCCAAAAAGTGTAATTCCCTTTCCGGGATTTGAGCCCGCCTTCTCTCGTTCCGAAACCGAAAACCCGACGGACTAGACCAACCGGCTATCGGGCTCCTCGTACTATCTTGTCGATCTCCGGTATCAGAATAAAACGTCGGTACTTACCTGGGATACCTATATATTCTTAATTTTCACTTTTCGACATAAAATCGCCACATGGGGGTTTATTTGATGGTTTTTTACCCTTGTCTCTCTAAGTCAATTTTGACGTTTCTCAAACCAACTATTAGCAAGGAATTAGACAATGTCATTTCTCAGGAAAATAAGTTGACATTATGACAATTCATACATAGAATAATTATATAATTCTGTGAAAACGTAGAAATAGGATTTATTATTGAAATTTTGAAAAATCATATCTCCGAAAGTATTAGCTTGTTAGAGTTAAAAATGATATCATGGGATTCTTATGGTAAAAGTGCTTATTGAAAAAATTTAATTTGGAATTTGTTATGTAAAAAAAATTTCTTTTTGTTACTCCGAAATCATCTGTCCGATTTTGCCCAATAACGAACTTAGCCGAGATATTTATCTCCCAAACCTACTCTGAAAATTTCAACTGTCTAGCTCATTCCGTTCGAGTGTTATCGTGCCTACGGCCGGCCGGCCAGACAGAATGAATTTCGACCACGGATTCTTGATCAGTGAGTCGAACCAAATCGTTTAAGACCATTTTCATCGAAAAATTCGAAAATTACAGACATTTGGGCAAATTGATAGCACTCAGTTCCGAGGAACTAGAGCGCCAAAAATTATTGAAAATAATTGAAAAAAATTCTATATATCAGAAACTATTCTTCCGACATCGCTGAAATTTTGCGAGAGCCTTCAAAACTTAACTCTCCTGCCAAGTTCCAAGTTTGAACACGATCGGGTTTATACTGTTGGAGATCCGAGCAGCCTCGTGTGAGTTCAGTAACTGGATGAGTGACCGTTGCCTCCATAACTTTAAAACAGAAGGAGATAGGTGCTTGCAATTTTCAGGGTAGGTTGCGCATTCGAATGGGACAGTTAAGTTCGTTATTGGATATAATCGGCCCAACAGTTTCGGAGTTATACCCATCTGGAATATTATTTCCTCGAATTGAAGCTTGGTAACTAGTCGTAGAATATCGACATAAAGACGTTTGGACCGTACCACTATAAAATTGCAAAGAACGGAAAAGATAGCGACTAGCAATTTTCAGGGTAGGTCGCGCATCCGAATGCGACATTTAAGTTCGATTTAATTGTCGTAATCCGCCAAACTGTTTTGGAGATATACTCATCTGAAATTTTGTTGTTATTTCCACTATAACTGAAAATATACAATTTTCGCGGAATTTCGTGAATATCGTATCCCGGAGTTACTCGAGGAGTAAGTTTTATTGTATTTCAATTCCAATACAATATATATTAAGTACGTGAGAATTAAAAATTCTGTGATCATAGACGATTCTCTCATTATAATGAAGTGTGTCATTAAAATGGTAGGAAATATATTCATATATTATAAAAGCTGAGAAAAAGGTTTACATCGATGCTTAATTCATAGTAGAGTGTCCATTAGAGGTGAGTAGACAATAGAGGTAAGTAGACAATAGAACATACCCACAAGAACTCCTGACTTAACGTCAGTGCTTGTTCAGTTTCTGAACTGTAACATCTAAACGATGCGGTTTTCGACAAAAGTTTTCTATGCAATTTTATTGTAGATTGAAGCAACAATATGAGTGCCATTGTAATTTAGTGCCTTTTTATTCAGTATCGTACAAAAAAAAATTGGTTCAAGCCCAGTGGACAGGAGCTTTGGCGCCATTGTTCAAACTTTGACACATCATATCTCCGAAAGTATTGGTTTCTCAATATCAAATTATATCAATGTATTCTTATGATAGAACTGCATCATAAAGGAAATTCCATTCAAATAATAGTTTACTTATCAAGATTAAATGAGCAATCTGAGAATGAGAACTGCACCATGGAAGAAATCAAATTAAAATAGCTGAAATGAATTCGACCCTCTCTTATAGAACATCATGACATGCAATGAGTATGAACATAATGAGTTTATTCGCCATATAGACACACATATATCACTGTACATTAAAAATTTCAGTTTTCAATATGGAGAACAAACAAGGAGATCCCATAGTAACCGCTAGGTTGTGCATGGGGTTGCCTGCCTCTTTTCTCCCCATTTGGTTTTCAGAATTGTGCCCCACCCAAATACAGTGTTGGCCTAATTTTTTCTTTCAATATTAAAGATCAAAAAATCACAAACCAATCGAACATTCTTATAACCAACAACAACAAACCAAAAAAATAAGAAAAAAAATAATCCATCTGGTGAAACCTTCTATGACCACATCCCTGACGAACCGTATGAATTCACACCCTCATACCAGAGAGGGTATGACCAGAGAATGGACACTAGCCCTGTCAATAGATTTGATGTACGCTTTGATCTTCCTCTCAATCAATCCCCTCGAGTTGACTTTCAGAACATCTGCTTTATAATTTTCTGGCAGTGCATTGTACATTTTTCTTGCTTGGTACAGAAGTGACCGCCGACCAATGGACTTTTTCACTCTCTGCAACCGGAGGAACTGCTCTGAATTCATTCTCGTCTCATATCGATGATTTACCCTCTTCATGAATTTTTTATTTTTCTTACTCAAAAATATAAATGCATTATACATACAGGGTGAGTCTTTGACCACTGCATTAATTTTAACCAAAGATTCCTCTCATCAAATAAAACAGTTTTTTCATTTACCATTTTTCCAGATTCGGCTCAGGTAAAAAGTTACAAACGTTTAAAGATTTCACAATGTGCTAATACACTCCCGCATATAAATTATCTATGACATTGTTGGCGGACGAGAATGAGGCATGGTAACGTGGTTTACAGCTTGATTCGGGATTCCATCGCTCAGGGACAGATCCATAAAAGTAGTGAAATTTCTGGAGTTTTTCATTTTAAAACATTCAATGAAGAATATCTCGAAAACGGTGCGTTTAAGGAGAAATGATGAAGAATAATATAATGTTCTAAAACGATGGAATATTCTTGAAATTTCCCAAGAAAAACTTTATCTGCGTTCTTTATGCTAATTTCGTTTAGTTTTATGAATCCACGAGTCCATAATTAGAAAACCAGTAGAAGTAGAAAATAACTAATAGTTGGAAAATATGTCTCATAGTTATAGGAAACTTTACACCACTATTCATTTCATTCGAAAAAAGGATGTCAAAGCTACAAAATAAAAACTGATTTTTTTTCGAAATTTCAACAGCCTGTATCATTTTACCTTAGCCGAATTTGGAAAAATGTTAAATGAAAAAAGTGTTTCTTTTGACGATAAGAATCTTTGGTTGAAATTAATGTAGTGGTCAAAGACTCACCCTGTATATAGTTGTCTAATATCCAACATTTTTGTCTCGGTGAACAGAGAATCCGATGGGTGCGTTAATGGTTTTTTGAATATGATTTTCAGAATTTTTTTTTAACTATTTCCAGTTTTTTCAAATGGACTGGCAATGCTGCGCCTCAGCTAAGAATTCCATATTGCAATCTTGACTCCACATTATGCCTTTGTGAAGTAAAGAATTATTGAAAGGTTTTTTTCTGGGTTTTCTCTCCCAAACTCTGAAAAATATCTATAAAATAAAAATTGATTATTTTGTGATTTGCTTCTGCGTAAGGAACACACGATATAGTTGTTTCTTCGTTGATGTTGTTTCGTTGTTGTTTGTTAGGCAACATTGTTCAATTGATTGCTTCTGACAAATATCGTGTGTTTCTTACGCAGAAGCAAATCACAAAATAATCAATTTTTATTTTATAGATATTTTTCAGAGTTTGGGAGAGAAAACCCAGAAAAAAACCTTTCAATAATGAGTATACCTCCCACAGTATCCTTTAATAATAATAAAGAATCATCAGATACTCTATGCCAAGTATATCTCTCATATATCGAAACTTATATAGCATTGGTCTTAGTGTTTTTGTCACTTCATTTATGTGGATGTTCCATCGTAGGTGTGTATCTATCGTTATACCGAGATATCTATGTGAATCTTTCGATTGTACTTCAATTATTCTGTCCTCAATTCGGATTTCTAATTTTTCGAAATTTGGAAGGTTCTGTCTATAACTCGAAAATGGGAGGAAAAAGGTTTTTTCTATATTGACTTTCAACTTTCTGTGGTGGAACCAGTTGAATACATTTTTGAGATCCTTCTCTGCCTTCATTTTCAGCATTTCCCACGATTCTGCTGCATACACAATAGTCGTATCGTCTGGAAAGCTTATCACAGTTCCAGCACTATCTGATTTTAGTAGACCGTTAATATACAGGGTGTCTGGTGAGGAATGGGACAACGTTTAGGTGGTGATGAGGGATGTCTCAAGGAGTGAGAAAATGCCATTTGAAATCATCTGAGGTTCATGGATCCTGATATACAGGGCGTTTTAGAAAAAATTACGAAATTTCAAATGACTATAATTCAGGATATATTAGAGCTAATCCGATGATTTTTCGTATGAACAATGATAGAGTGAGTACGAATCTGTTTGGATGAAAAATTCGAAATAAAATCAGATCCGGACTCAGAAATTTTAGTTTTTCTGAAATTAGGAAAAATTAACACCCTGTATGGGGTTTTCAATTTTTTTGACTTCAGATTTTGAGAGAGCAGGAAAAATACTTTCAAACTCAACTATCATCCCGAATGGCACAAATTTTCTCTGCTTTCTCTGACCCTTCGAATGTCAATCTTCCGATTTTCGCTTCTTCCATATTTTTTTCTCGACATTTCAGAAACATGAGATCTCAGATAGTTACTCATAAGTAAAAAAAAGATTTTAAACGAATCAAACATTTTATAAAAAGTATCAAAAAAGCGAAAAACAGTTAACATTTGGAAAATTCACGAAGTATTTCTGAAGTACTAATTGATGATTCAGTGGGAACAAAATTAATGATTAATTCTTCACATATTGTTCAAAATGAAAACCACCAACTTCTACACATTTATCTGCTCTTTTCATTAAATTCAAAACTGCTTTCCTTATCACATTTGGGTTGTTTCGTATTTCGTCACATGCGTCTATTATTCGCTGAATTAATTGTTCCCTCGTATTTATCCCTTGATCGTACACCATAGTTTTAAGGTGGCCCCAAAGGAAATAATCTAACGGTGTCATGTCTGGAGATCGAGGTGTCCATGCTCTTTGACCACCACGACCTATCCATCTATTTGGATAGACCTCGTTCAAATGATTTCTCACTGTAATTGAGGAATGTGGGGGTGCTCCATCATGCTGGAAGATAAGTCCTCTTTGATTAATATTCCGTTATAGATTAGGAAAAACATTCATGAGGAAATCTCTATAAATTTCTCTTTCTTCGAAAAAATGAGGACCTATTAAATGATTATCATAAACTGCGCACCACACATTAACACTGAAACGTCTCTGTGATTGTCTTTGTACGACAGCGAAAGGATTCTGTTGATGCCAAAGGTGATTATTTCGAGCATTGTTTATTCCATCGCGAGTGAATTGAGCTTCATCTGTGAATAATATTCTTTGGACATTTCTTCTATGACTTCTAATCCACCTGGAAAATTGAAGCCGTGTGATCTCATCGCCAAGCTCCAACTGCTGGACCACTTGAGGGTGATATGGGTGATATATTTCACTCTTCAGAGTATTCCAAACGTACCATTTCGATACTTCATGAATTGAAGCCAATTGTCTGATACTTACTCCCAGATTGTTTTTCACAGTTTCTAAAATATTTTCACGCATATTCTCTTCTATTGTATGTGGTCTTTCAGAAACTATTTTGCTGGGAAAAGTACCATGTTGTTTCGTATGCGCAACAAGACGGAAAAAAAATTGGGATTTGGAACCCGACGATTGGGAAAACGTCTACGATACTCCCTTTCAGCTGCTCTTCCGTTCATATCACATGAACCATACACCAAAATCATGTCAACATACTTTTCATTAGAAAATGTGTGCGGCATGTTTTTCAACAAATTGAAGTAAGATTGTATCAACAATATAATCACAAGTTTGACAGATAACTAAATGCTCTATCTTTTCTCATCATGAATGATAGCAAACCAAAGAATTGACGTAACTGGCAACTAGATTCAATACTAATGATGGAGATATGTACATGACGAATGAAACTTTGGATATTACAGGAAAAAATGATCCAAACTCATCTGAAAGATCGACTAGTCCAAACTCATCTGAAAGATCGACTAGGAGACAAGAAGTTGACGGTTTTCATTTTGAACAATATTTGAAGAATTAACCATTAATTTTGTTCCTACTGAATCATCAATTAGTACTTCAGAAATACTTCGTAAATTTTCCGAATGTTAACTGTTTTTCGCTTTTTTGATAATTTCTATAAAATTTTTGATTCGTTTATGATCTTTCTTTTTACTTATAAGTAGCTATCTGAGATCTCATGTTTCTGAAATGTCGAGAAAAAAATATGGAAAAAGCGAAAATTGGAAAATTGACATTCGAAGGGTCAGAGAAAGCAGGGAAAATTTGTGCCATTCGGGATGACAGTTGAGTTTGAAAGTATTTTTCCTGCTCTCTCAGAATCTGAAGTCAAAAAAATTGAAAACCGCATACAGGGTGTTGTTTTTTCCTAATTTCAGACAAACTAAAATTTCTGAGTCCGGATCTGATTTTATTTCGAATCTTTCATTCAAACAGATTCGTACTCACTCTATCATTGTTCATACGAAAAATCATCGGATTAGCTCTAATATTTCCTGAATTATAGTCATTTGAAATTTCGTAATTTTTTCTAAAACTCCCTGTATATCAGGAACCATGAACCTCAGATGATTTCAAATGGCATTTTCTCACTCCTTGAGACATCCCTCATCACCACCTAAACGTTGTCCCATTCCTCACCAGACACCCTGTATATTGAGAACAATAATGGTCCCGAAACCGTACCTTGACTCTTGAGGTATGCCATATTTCAAGTTTCTTTCCGTACTAGTTTCTATTTCAATTGTTACTACCTGAGACCGATCCTCGAGATAATCTCTCAACAATGCTTGTTCCTTACCCCGCACTCCAACCTCCTCCAAAAGTTCCAGGAGTTCCGAATGGCATACTGTGTCGAAGGCCTTTGCCAAATCGAGGTGTTGGCTCGGTGTTATCCACTGATTCCAAAACCTTCTCTAACAGTTCTGTCATCGCATCACTTGTTGATAAACCTTCTCGAAAACCAAATTGTTTTTCTGATATAATATTATATTTATTGAAGTAGTTGGTCATTCTATTCATCATCGCTTTCTCTGAGATCTTTGCAATGGAGGTTATGATGGAAATTGGTCTATAGCTGCATACCTCATTTTTGCACCCTTTTTGGCGCTCTAGTTCCTCGGAACTGAGTGCTTATCAATTTGCGCAAATGTCTGTAATTTTCGAATTTTTCGATGAAAATGGTCTTAAACGATTTGGTTCGACTCACTGATCAAGAATCCGTGGTCGAAATTCATTCTGTCCGGCCGGTCCGGCCGTCCGGCCGTAGGCACGATAACTCTCGAACGGAATGAGCTAGAGAGTTGAAATTTCGGCTAAGTACGCAAGGGCAAAATCGGACAGATGTTTTCGGAGTAACAAAAAAAAATTTTTTTTTTAGATAACAAATTCCAAATTACATTTTTTTCAATAAGCAGTTTTACCATAAGAATCAAATGATATCATTTTTAACTCTAAGAAGCTAATACTTTCGGAGATATGATTTTTCAAAATTTCAATAATAAATCGTATTTCAACGTTTTCACAGAATTATATAATTATTCTATGTATGAATTGTCATAATGTCAACTTATTTTCCTGAGACATGACATTGTCTAATTCCTTGCTAATAGTTGGTTCGAGAAACGTCAAAAATCGACTTAGGGAGACAAGGGTAAAAAACCGTCAAATAAAACCCCATGTGGCGATTTTATGTCGAAAAGTGAAAATTAAGAATATATATCCCAGGTAAGTACCGACGTTTTATTCTAATACCGGAGATGGACAAGATCGTACGAGGAGCCCGATAGCCGGTTCGTCTAGTCAGTCGGGTTTTCGGTTTCGGAACGAGAGAAGGCAGACTCAAATCCCGGAAAGGGAATTATACTTTTTGGCGCTCTTGTTCCTCGGAACTGAGAGCTTATCAATTTGCCCAAATGTCTGTAATTTTTATTTAAGATGCAGTTTCACGATTAAAATCCATCGATATCATTTTCAACTCCAACAAGCTAATACTTTCGGAGATATGATTTTTCTAAATTTCAATAATGAATCGTACGTACTTCTATGTTTTCAAAGAATTCTATAATTATTCTGTCTAAGCTTTTTTATATGATCTGTGTTCATACTCGTACATTTCATCCTGTTTTATAAGAAAGAGTCAAATTCATTTCAGCTATTTTAATTTGATTTCTTTCATGGTGCAGTTCTCATTCTCAGATTGTTCATTTAATCTTGATAAATAAACTATTATTTGAATTTAATTTCCTTTATGATGCAGTTCTTTCATAAGAATACATTGATTTAATTCCCAACTCTGAGAAACCAATACTTTCGGAGATATAATTTGTCTGTTTGAACTAGAGCGCCAGAAAGCTTCTGTCCACAGGTCTTGAGCCCATTTTTTATTATTCTATTCAATAAGTTCCTATATTTAATGTAAGAAAGTTTCTTGGACTCATTGTTCGGATCCTCTTTGTGTTGGTGTAATAAATCTCTCCTTTTGTTCACCGATTTAACTATACCTATTATTGATGTCTGTACAAGAATAATAGGTGGACCAATCATAATCCTTAAGTTTTCTCTTCAATTCCTTATAGTCAACGTAGTTTCTCGTTTTTCGTCTAGATGTTTCGGTTTTGGCATAATGACCCAGCGGTAGACTTGCAATGACTGCTCTATGTTCTGTTATATGAGCATCTAATATAATTGACTTTTGGTCTTCATGTGATTGGTGTAGTTTACTCCAGAGAAAAATGTGATCAATACAAAAGTATGAATCATTATGTACTTATTTATAAGGGAAAGAAAATCGTTTTCACCCAAAAAATCTAGATACTCAGAAACAGTTTCGTCTTCATCGAGAATATCCAAATTAATATCACCGACCAGAACATGGTTCTCCAAAGATCTCTTATCAGTAAGTTTTTTGTGTACATATTTCCATCTGTAGAAGGAGGCCGGTAAATAGCAGTTATCATTAACTTTTGTTTTGTATTAGTTTGAATCACAACCTGTAATGCTTTAAGTGCTCCGATTTGGACAATCTTGCTTTCAAAATTGATACTTTCTTTCACAAACATAATGACACCGTCGTTTTTATGTATATCCCCTTCGCTGAATATAGAGGAGTACCCAGGTATCCAGTGCAAACCTGCATTAAAGGTATTGAAAGTTTCCGTCAATACCACACAGTCATATTCAAAGGACATCTGATGTAGCTGTATTTTCAATTCGTCGAAATTTTTTGAGACACTCCGTATATTTTGGTGGAAAATTTTAAATTTATTCCTCTCCGCTACTGTTCCAAGGAGATCATTTACTTCAGTTGCAGAGGTTGTTTCTCTTGTGTCGAAGGGTGTATATTCTACATCTCGGATGAATTGGTTCATTGCATGGATAAAGTTTCCCGCACTGCAAAAATAAGAAAAACAACAGCCGAAAAAAAAAAGATATTGTTATCCGATATTTGCTAACCGTACTAAAATGACACAATATGATCTGCTTAATTATCCCTCCTGGAATATGCTCCTGATCTTGTTATCTTTTGATAGTTTGCGAGTTAGTTAGGTTTCGACAGCTTATTAGTTTCCTCAGAAAATACCTCGAGATTGACCCCGCCACTCACTGGAGTCGACAAAGGGAACATAGATCATATAATAATTCATAGATAGAATAATTATAGAATTCTGTGAAAACATGCAAGTACGGTTCATTATTGAAGTCGTAAAATCATATCTCCGAAAGTATTAGCTTGTTAGAGTTGAAAATGATATCAATGGATTTTTATGAAGAAACTACATCTTAAAAAAAATTTAATTTGCAATTTGTATGTTAAAAAAATTTTTTTTTCGTTACTCCGAAACCATCTGGCCTAGTTTGCCCAATTACGAACTTAACCGAGATATTTATCTCCCCAACCTACTCTGAAAATTTCCGAGAGTTTTTTTTTTGACACTTTAAGGCAACCCTATCAATACAAAACTTCGCATGCGTATGAAGATCATTATTCTACGATTTGTTGTGAAATGTCAGATAGCTCGAGTGGTCTTTTTCGGAAATATTCATATAAAATGTTTTTACTAAAAACGGCCATAACTCCGAAACCGCTTGGTGGATTTCGCCCGTTAAAGAACTCGTCCGAGATATTTATGCTCCAAACCACCCTGCAAATTTCAATCCTCTAACTCTTTTCGTTCGAGAGTTATCGTGTTAACGGTCGAACGGCCGGACAGTATCGATTTCGATCACGGATTCTTGATCAGTGAGTCGAACCAAATCATTTGAGACCATTTTCGGCCAAAAATTCGACATTTGGCCAAATTGATGAGCACTCTGTTCGGAGAAACAAGAGCGCCAAAAATAGTGATAGTAAAAATAGGGGATAGAAAAGTTTGGGTTCATGCTATGAAATCTGCGGATTTTCCTTCTTTTGCTTTGTTCGCCATTGTGAGTGAATTAAAGGAGCTGTATGCCTGAATTTGTACTTAAATCAAAACCTAATCAATTTTCTATAAGCTTTATGCCATGACTTTTCCCGTATGATGACTCATTTCATCGATATTTGACACTAAACAAATATTGTAGATTGTTGTTTTTGGAAAAATGGGCCAAATGGGAGGTGCCATATCTCACTACAAATTCAATGAATACAATTGCAAATGTCTCATATTATTAGGAACTTATTGCGCAATAAAAATGCGTAGAATACTTTTTGCCGAAAATGGCATCGTTTAAGAGTCACACAGCAAAAACGAAAGAAGTGCAAAAATTGGGACGTTTTTTGCGAGTTCCCTCCTTACTGAAGAATGGTACGAAATGTATTAATATCTTATAAAAGCTGAGAAAACTTATATATTTATATCAATATTAAATTCGGTTGAGAGTGTCCAATATATGTGAATAGACAATAGAACATGCGGGCAAATGCTTGAACCAATTTTTTAGTTATTCAATAGTTTTTCCCATAATAAGAAATTTAATTAATTACATCGATAGTCCTCTTCACGGGGTTGAATGATATTACAAACCAAAACGGAAGATATATAGATAGTTACATAAGTTGTATGATACGCAATTCGCCTCTCGAACGTGACCCCGGTATCTTACCACAAGTCATCATTCGCTGATTATGTACCGCGGAACACGTACAGAATACCTTGGTAATCAACATAGCGATATAGTTTCTGGTTAATGGGATTCAAGTTCAATGAGGAGTTGAACCAATATCGATATGCAAATATTTAGGTATCACGGAGTCTGAACTGATATGCTACGGCATCAACTTGAAGGAGATCATGGGTCCCAAATCTCCTAAGGGGGGTTGGTTCGATATTACGAATGTTATCACCTCTTAAGCAGATAGTGAAGCTTGAACTGACGTTAAGGACTAGAGAAGAGTAAAGGTGTGTTTCAAAACTTTGATTGCTGTTGATCTTCCAATCACTGCGATTCTATGTTGGATATTGGACGCACCATCAAATTGAATCTGTAATCAAGTTAATCAAAGTTTTGTGAAACATATCTTATGTCTATAAACGGTGATTCCAAAATATACTCGATGAACAGAACGAATTAATTCTCCAACTTGATTTTTTGGTAGTGAAGTGGTCATCAAGAATGAAAGGATAACATTTGCAAGAAATTATATTATTATGTGAGCCGCAAAATAATACGCAATTTCTGACGATTTGTCTTAAGTCATCAAAAGGATCATTCATCGGTAAATTGAGTTGTCAGGACTTTCTCTCCCATACTCTGAAAAATAACTATTAAATATAGAAAATTTCAATTATTTTGCCTGAGAAATCGATCTTTTACACTAAATACATGTAGCAATTAATGGAACACTTTTATCTAACAAATGGTAACGAAATCACACCAACGATAAAACAACTTTTCTGTAACATTTCAGAGCCTAAATCAAGTTCCTTTATTTGACTATTAGCGAAAATCTTCAGAATTATTTGATGTCGAATAATTATTCTGAAATTTGTCACACTGACGATGGGTTACACAAAACTTTGACAGCTCTTAATAATTGCCAAATCAGCGTGATTTTATGTCGATTCCCAGTTCATTTTTAATGCAGCCATCAAATTGAATTCACAATTAAGCTTATCGAAGCATCGTGAAACCCGCCATGAAAGTATTCGAAAAGACACATTTACTTCATTCAGAAATTTTCGAGTTCTAACTCTTTCTTCAAAAACATTACCTAAATATGGGATCGGTTCTAAGTTCAATATAAGATCCGATTTTTTTCTCTTTCTATGGTAGATCACAGTAGTTATGTATATATTTTATTGGACACTCGCACCACATCCATGCCTTGAGCGTGATACAAACCCGCGACCTTCGGTACCGCAACTTATATCGCTAAAGCTGGCCGTCCACTAGGTCGGAAACGCGGCGCGGCGCGGCGCGGGGCGGAAATATATATCTCCGTCCACTGTGGGGCGGTCGGTCAGGTCGGAAAACATTTCAGGACAGTTCTCACTTAGCAGTCGATATATGCGTATCACATGAGGTATGTCTTCTGTCGACGAGGACTTGTTCGTGTTTGCTGCTGCATGGGAAGCTGAAGAAGAGGAAGCAGTGAGGAGAAAGAGGAAAAGGATATGGGTTCATGAAATTAATACAAAAAGAAAGGAGCTTGGAGAATTTCATCATGTATTTGATGATCTCCTGAGGGACGAAAATAAATTCAGGATTCAGGATGTCGCCAGAAATGTTCTTCAAATTGCTGCAACTTTTGAGGCCAGAGATTGAAAGGCAAAATACTCAATTTCAGGAAGCCATTTCTCCTGAAGAAAGACTGGCGACGTGCCAGGTACCGTAGATATCATATTTCACTAAAATATTGTTTTTACGCGTATGTTCTGGGGAACGTCGCGTTATCATTTTGCCCAAATGTCTGTAACTTTGGAATTTTTTGCCGAAAATGGACTCAAACGATTAGGTTCGCCTGCCTGATGAAGAATCTGGGGTCAAATTTGATTCTGTCCGCTGGCCGGCCACCGTTGCCACGATAACTTGAGAACGGAACAAAATATCGAATTGAAATATTTTGGGTAGCTGGCGCGTCCCAATGCGATGGACAAGTTCATTAATGGGCATAATCGGCCTAATGGTTTCCGAGTACTAATTTTTTAAAAACCGTTACCAATCGGATCGAATTGAAACTTGGTGAGTGGTTGTAGAAAGTAAACATGGACACTAATGTGCAATTTTGTAAGGTTCGTATCATTAGAAAATTCTAAAAAAAATATTAGAAAATATTATTCATCTCACGTTAACTTGAGAACAGAAAAAGATAGCGGCTTGAAATTTTCAGGATATGATGAACATATATGCAAAATTATTATCTATATCACAATAACTTGAGAATAGAAAGAGATAGGGAATTGAAATTTTTAGGGAAGGTTTCGCATCCGAATGTGACATTTGAGTTATAGGCATAATCAGACAAACGGTTTTGGAGTTACGCTAATTTGAAAATCAAGACTGTACAATAAACGTCCTATAGAACATGCGTGTAAAAGTTCCTGACTTCACGTCAGTGCTTTTTTTTTATATTTGGTTTCCTCAATTCGATAAAATTCAAGGTACGTTGAGTGGGTGCATTTCATTATAATGTATGTATCCACAGATTCTGACAATATAATACATAGTTGAAATATTATGAAAAAAAAATGGGTTCAAGCCCTGTGGACAGGAGCTTTCTGGCGCTCTAGTTCAAACAGACAAATTATATCTCCGAAAGTATTGGTTTCTCAGAGTTGGGAATTATATCAATGTATTCATATAATAGAACTGCATCCTAAAGGAAATTCAATTCAAATAATAGTTTATTTATCAAGATTAAATGAGCAATCATGAGAATGAGAAAAGCACCATGGAAGAAATCAAATTAAATCTGGCCAATTTTGCCCAATAAAGAAACTTAACCGAGATATTCATCTCCCTAAACTACTCTGAAAATTTCAACTACCTACCTCATTCCGTTCGAGAGTTATATCTATGTCTATGGATGAAAAGCAGTCTCACTACTCTCAGATCTCCTACTTCATGTTCAGTTCCGAAATGTAAGAATTTTCTGAGAAAAACTAATTTCGGAGCAAACAACTGAGATTTTTCTCACTTCGCTCACAATTCTTCGATTGATTAGATAATGTCTCAGGAACATCATTTGACATTATGACAATTCATATTCATACATAGAATAATATCATTCTGTGACAACGTTGAAATACGATTTATTATTGAAATTTTGAAAAATCATATCTCCGAAAGTATTAGCTTGTTAGAGTTAAAAATGATATGAGTGGATTTTTATGATAAAACTTTTTATTAAAAAAAAATTTTATTTGGAATTTGTTTCGTAAAACAAAAATTTTTTTTTTGTTACTCCGAAACCATCTGTCCGATTTTGCCCAATAACGAACTTATCTGAGATATTTATCCCCCAAACCTACTCTGAAAATTTCAAATCTCTAGCTCATTCCGTTCGAGAGTTATCGTGCCTACGGCCGGCCGGCCGGACCGGACAGAATGAATTTCGACCTCGGATTCTTGATCAGTGAGTCGAACCAAATCGTTTAAGACCATTTTCATCGAAATATTCGAAAATTACAGACATTTGGGCAAATTGATAAGCACTCAGTTCCGAGGAACTAGAGCGCCAAATAGTGTGAAAATTAAATCATATAATCTATAAAAAATACAACATACGACATACATACAACAACGACGGACTCCCAGAAATCGAAACGGAAGTGACCGAGTCGTGTCGAGGTCGGAATATTTCCGCTCCGCCCTCAGTCCATTGGGTCGGCGACGCGGAATTCATGAAACCGCGCCGCGCTCAAGAAGTTTGGATAGATCCCGAGCGCGGAGATTTTTCGAGTTCTCCGCGCCGCGCCGCGCTACCGACCTAGTGGACGGAGCTTTGTGTATTTTGGTTCAAAGTTCTAGCACACATTTCCGCCCCGCGCCGCGCCGCGCCGCGTTTCCGACCTAGTGGACGGCCAGCTTAACGCTACAGTACCGAGGCCGGCTAAACCGATTTCAAGTCTCAAAAAGTTCTGAGGTCTTTACTGAGACAAAACTGATCAATGAAAAATGGGTTCAAGCCCTGTGGACAAGAGCTTTCTGGCGCTCTACTTCAAACAGACAAATTATATCTCCGAAAGTATTGGTTTCTCAGAGTTGGGAATTATATCAATGTATTCATATGATAGAACTGCATCATAAAGGAAATTCAATTCAAATAATAGTTTATTTATCAAGATTAAATGAGCATTCGTGAGAATGAGAACTGCACCTTGGAAGAAATCAAATTAAATCTGGCCAATTCTGCCCAATAACGAACTTAACGAGATATTCATCTCCCTAGCCTACTCTGAAAATTCCAACTACCTATGTAGCTCATTCCGTTCGAGAGTTATTGTAGAAAACTTTTTTTAAATTTTCAAAATTTTTTTTTTACACTTTGCGGTAATCTGATCAATACAAAACTTAACATGCGTATAAAGGTCATGATTCTACAATTTGATGCTAAATTTCAGATAGATCGAGTGATCGGTTTCGGAAATATTCATATAAAATATTTTTACTAAAATCGCAATTGCAAATTTCAATCCGCTAACTCCTTTCGTTCGAGAGTTATCATGCCTACGGCCGGCCGGCCGGCCGGACATAATCGATTTCGACCTCGGATTCATGATAAGTGAGTCGAAACAAATCGTTTGAGACCATTTTCAGCCAAAAATTCCAAAATTACAGACACTTGGGCAAAAAGGTTTAAAGTACCTACAAATAGTAGATATTCCATAAAACATGTATGAAAGAAGAGAAGTAATAATGAAAAAAATTCCCTTCGATCAAAAATTTCCTGATCTACGTTCATCAAATTTTCTCCTCTCTCGAACTACAGAATTATGCTTTCAATATTTACGTAGTATTTTCAAACATTTTTGGGTGAGGTCCCCGTTGCATCGCTAAAATACGAGTATTTCAACCACAATATTTTTGAAGTCATAATATTCCCTTCCGTCAGTCCCGTCATAAATTGAGAGAACTGAGCATTCTATGTCTATGGATGAAAAGCAGTCTCACTACTCTCAGATCTCCTACTTCATGTTCCGTTCCGAAAGGTGAGACTTTTCTGAGAAAAACTAATTTCGGAGCAAACAACTGAGATTTTTCACACTTCGCTCACATTTCGGAATACACTTTATTCTCATAATTCTTCGATTGATTAGATAATGTCATGTCTCAGGAAAATAAGTTGACATTATGACAATTCATACATAGAATAATTATATCATTCTGTGAAAACGTAGAAATACGATTTATTATTGAAATTTTGAAAAATCATATATCCGAAAATATTAGCTTGTTAGAGTTAAAAATGATATCATTGGATTCTTATGGTAAAACTGCTTATTGAAAAAAAATTAATTTGGAATTTGTTTTTAAAAAAAAAATTTTTTTTTCTTACTCCGAAACCGTCTGTCCGATTTTGCCCAATAACGAACTTAGCCGAGATATTTATCTCCCAAACCTACTCTGAAAATTTCAACTGTCTAGCTCATTCCGTTCGAGAGTTATCGTGCCTACGGCCGGCCAGACAGCATGAATTTCGACCACGGATTCTTGATCAGTGAGTCGAACCAAATCGTTTAAGACCATCTTCATGGAAAAATTCGAAAATCACAGACATTTGGGCAAATTGATAAGCACTCAGTTCCGAGGAACTAGAGCGCCAAAAAGAAACATCCAAAAACTGTGTATGCATTAGGTTCGTTAGCATGGGATGAATCACGGTCTCGAACCGTCCGGAACTGGACGGCCCATGCTCAGTAGAAGATTCACATCATATATATTCGACTGAGTACGCTTCGTCCGGTTCCACTAGCGGTGAGAAAGTCGGAACATATCAACAACTAAAGAAATAGAGAAAAACCTTTTTTATATATCAGCGATCAGAGGAGAAGTGGGAATTACTGACATTTGGGCAAATTGGTAAGCACAACAAGAGGGCCAAAAACGAACGTTTTAGAACTCTCGCCACCGGCCGCACTGAACGCTTAGCGCCTAGCAAGTCGCTTAGCGTATATCGATGTAAACAAACGTGTTGGTTTTTTGACACTAGGTGCGAGGCATTTCAGAAGTCATTAATGAATGACATATTAACTACATCAGTTTTCAAAAGAGAACCTCTGTGGAATCCAGCTTGTGAACTCCATAAAAATGCAATAGCCTTAACGAAACTATGGTAAGAGGTAGCAGTAGAAGTAGAATAGTATATTCTAAAACAATCATCTGCAACGAGTATTAGACGATATTTTCTCCATTTCAGGCCATTTTTGTAGAATACTACTGAAAAATTCGGATTAAACATCTTAGTAACTTTGGTATTGTATCTTGGCAGTTGGTGTGACTGTTACAAAAGTTGACAGATTACGGAATTTGAATCGTACGTAGGAAATGTAGATCAGATTTGAAACAGTTTCCTGTTAATAATTATAAGTAATAGCATGTATGATTCAAAATTAGCAAGAAGGACATCTGTATAGTACCTTATTTTTTAATGAAAATAAAACTTTTCCTCTCAACAATTATTACACTATATCCAGATTATATTATTCTCAATTGACGTATGTTCAAATTTGATAGGATCGAATGTCAATGTTGACAACCACAAAACGAAAAATATTACTAGAAACAATGCGAGAATGAGTTCATTCCAGCACTGTTTTTAGTGCTGGCATGGACTCATTACAATACTGAAATGGAGAACAAGATTTTAAGTTCTAAGAAGTGATTCAATTTTTGGCGCTCTTGTTCCTCAGAACAGAGTGCTTATCAATTTGCCCAGATGTCTGTAATTTTCGAATTTTTGGCTGAAAATGGTCTTAAACGATTTGGTTCGACTCACTGATCAAGAATCCGTGGTCGGAATCGATTCTGTCCGGCCGGCCGTCCGGTCGGTCGTTAACACGATAACTCTCGAACGGAATGAGCTAGACAGTTGAAATTTTCAGAGTAGGTTTGAAGGATTAATATCTCGGTTAAGTTCGTTACTGGGCAAAATCAGTCTGATAGTTTCGGAGTAACGAAAAAAAATTTTTTTTTACAATACAACTTTTGAATTCAATTTTTTTTAAGATGCAGTTTCATCATAAAAATCCATTGTTACCAATTTCAACTCTAACAAGCTAATAATTTCGGCGATATGATGTTTTAAAGTTTCAATAATACATCGTAAGTTCTATGTATTCACAGAATGTGAACACAGAATCTGTCTGTGTGACCATTCATAAATGTCATCTTTTCTAGCTATTAGAGATTGCCAATTCGTATATTTTCACTTGGAAAGCAAGCAGTATTCCATTCTTGAATTTGTGAATATATACAAGGTTGTTTTGATGTAGTTTATGGAGGCAATAGGAAAGAATAACATAATGGAATCATCAAAAGAAATTACTGTTCGTTGACCACTGAGGTTAATATTACCTTTTACTTCCTTAAGTACTGGTAGTGAGACACGTTCCTATATACAGTATTTTCATAATGGTGCTAGCAAAAAAATACTGGAATATGGATCTACATTTGTGTATCAATCATTTTTTCTTGAGTTAAGGTTCATAATACAGAAAATAATGTGTTAGTGGTATGAACTATTAAATTTCAAATTATGAAAAGAGGACAGTATTTTATTAATATATTTTGAACTACCTATTAAAATAATTTGTTCGTTATCTACTACCTACTCAAATATAAGGAATAAATGGACAATCTGCTATGATTGTCTCAAGCCTTGCTCAAGACATTTCGATGATACTTTCCTTAGGTATTTCGAGTTGTGAAAACTATGCACCGAGGTTGAGTTGCAACAACCCATTCCACGAGGTTGAATCATTGCAGATTGCTCCTTTAATCTTGGTAAATAAATTTAATGACTATTTTTAAAGCATTGAAGCATTGTAGATTGCTCTTTCTTTTAAAGATAATTTTAGAAGCATTTTTCTTAAACGATACTTTTTCTAAATTTAATTTCTTTCATGATGCAGTCTATCATAGGAAACCATTGATATAATTCCCAACTCTGAGAAACCAATACTTTCGGAGATATAATTTGTCTGTTTGAACAAACACGCCAAAAAGCTCCTGTCCAACGGGCTTGAACCAATTTTCTACAATGAGACGTTAATGCTGTGAATGTATATTATGGCGTTGGGTTATGTTTTCAGACAATGAGTTATTCTGCCAGGTCATCGATCCAATTCCGTTGAAATAATTCAACAAAATCTAGTTAGTGATTTAGTTTGTAATGAGCTGTAGGCAGAAGTAGATCAAATGTTTCTCTGTTCATACACAAATATTCGTGAAATGTTTCATCAAAATAACGTAATTGTTTATACAGAACATTAAATTCCACATGACTTGACCGTGACTTATTCATGTCATAAACCCAACATGATGGATAAGGCCGTGAAATGGTATATTTTAAAGATGAATTTTATGTAATTAACAATCTTAGGGCCCATTCACAATCATGTAATGTTAATGGTAATGTTAATGTTAAGCGAAGATGTTAGAGTCTAAACTATAGGGCTACCTTGATACTGTTCACTACAGGAGAGTGGACAATAGAACATACGCGCAAAAGCTTCTGACTCCAAGTCAGTGCTTGAACCAATTTTTTTTCAATAATTCATTTTTAATTTTCTAGTGATACGATTCTCAAAAAATTCATCAAACGTCCTTAGGTTTGTATTCTACAACTAATCACCATGTATCAATTTGATCGGATTTTAATTGGTAGAAAGCAAAATTATTACTCGGAAACAATTGGGCCGATTATGACCATTAACGAACTTATCCGTCGTATTGGGATGCGCCACCTACCCTGAAAATTTCAAGTCGGTATCCCTTTCCGTTTTCAAAATATCGTGGCAATCGGCCGGACAGAATCAAATTTGACCTCGAATTCTTCATCAGGGGGTCGAACACAATCGTTAGAGACCATTTTCGGCGAAAAATTCGAAAATTAGAGACATTTGGACAAAATGATAACGCAATGTTCCCCAGGACTCGCAAAAATGAAAAGACAGTAAGAGGAAAACGAACAAATTAAAAATAATACATAACCTTTCAATAGTCCCCTCTCACAAATATACTCCTCTTTAGCCGCATGGATCTCTTGAAGAAGAATCCCTTCCACTAGTTTTCAAAGATTTTCACTCTTGTTCATAGAAATCCCTTCAATATTTGATTTCGAAAAGGAAAATGTTGTAGCTCCAAAACCAGGTCTGACCAATCCAAACTATGAACACCGCTACAGGACCCTAATATAGGGCTATCATCTCCCATAGTGATAAAAAAATTGGCACGAAAATTGATTAGTTCAATATATGTCAGTATGACATTCATGGTTTCGAAGGTTCTCGAAAAATGTCATAGAGCTACTGAAATCCCACAAGGCTGTTCGTATCTCCAACAATATGGATCCGATCGTGTTCAAACTTGGAACTTGGCAGTAGATTTAGTTTCTAAATGCTCTTGCAACATCTCGGCGATGTCAGACGAATAGTTTATGATATATAGCATTTTTTTCCATTATTTTCAAAGATTTCTTTTTGAATTTTCTAGTGATGCGATCCTCACGAAACTTCGCAAGAATTTTTGCGTTGGGATGCTACAACTAATAACCATGCTCGAATTATATCGGTTTTGTATTTTTCGAGTTATTGAAGAAATAACAACCAAATTTCAGATGGGTACAACTCCAAAACAGTTTGGCCGATTATACCTATAGACAAATTCAAATGTCGAATTCAGATGCACAACCTAACCTGAAAATCTTAAGGCGCTATCTCTTTCCGTTCTCAGGTTATCTTGACATAAATAATATTTTTTTAAATTTCTAGCGATACGATTCTCACAAAATTTTGCAGACGTCCTTAGGTTTGTATTCTAGAACTACTCATCAAGTTTCAATCCGATCGGCTTTGTATTTGTTTAAAACAAAATTACCACTCCGAAACCGTTGGGCCGATTATGACCATTAACGAACTTGTCTGTCGTATTGGGATGCGCCACCTACCCTGAAAATTTCAAGTCGCTATCTCTTTCCGTTCTAAAGTTATCGTGGCAACGGACAGCCGGCCGGCCGGCTGGACATAATTGAATTTGACCTCGAATTCTTGATCAGGGAGTCGAACCCAATCGTTTGAGACCATTTTCGGCGAAAAATTCGAAAATTACAGACATTTGGTAAAATGATAGCACGATGTTCCTCAGAACATACGCGCAAAAATGTTTCCTGAGATATTATTTTGATAATCTCAGTTTGGTACGATATTATTATAGAAAAATTTGAATTATGTTAGTTTTAAAACTAATAACTAACAGAAAATTTCATCTTCATCGTCGACTGGAACTTGATTCCGTATACTGTCCATTTCATTTTAAGTACTTAGTACTTCCATATCAATATCTGCCGATATTTTTCTTTTTTTTTAATACTCCTATAGTAGGTGTATCGATATCTTTGTAGCTGCCTATCAAAGATGTCGAGGGAGATGCTAGAGAACCACCAGGCTTCCCCGGGCATGTCTAATCCTATAGTTTGTATAGCATTTTCTGCCAATAAGCTACTTGAAGTAGTTTTTCTCGGTTTCACATGGGAATTGAGAAAACTCATGCTATCAAACCACTGCCAAACACCTCTTTTATCAACTTGACTTTGACCACTTCTTGTATTAATTTCCTGAGTTTAGTATTCTTTAAAACTCTTTCTCTAAGTGTTTTCTATCGAGTTTTCACTTCCTCAACTATAAGCAAAATAATAACATGTCAGTGTTGATAATTGAAGGTATTGTGAAGAAAATATCAAGTTATGTACTCACCATTACGGTCCAAAGTTTCCGCTATTTGCATCCACGCATTGCTCTTCTTGTGAAGATCTCTGAAGTCTTTTCTAGTCTTATCATACAGAAAATTATATTGTTGCAACTAGTTCTAATAATAAAGTTATATTGAGAGGCATATTTGATCATTTAGCTGATAATAGTGATAACTATTCAATAGATTATTGCCGATAGTAGTATATTGCTTTCTTGTGAATATAGTTAATAATTATGATGATTAATTATAATTTATAACAATGATTGTTCAGGTTATGAAGAATTATATGCTTCCATGATAAATCGACACTGCGCATCTACCTTAAACAGCGTTTTTCTATTGGCTGATGTTAAAAATCAAGAAATTTTTTAGAACGTTAACATCACCATTAACATTACCATTAACATTAACATGATTGTGAACGTGAATAGTCGTACTAAATCCACTAACATTAACAACATCTTAACATTAACATTACCATTAACATGATTGATAATGATATCAATGGATTCCTATGATAGAATTGCCTCATAAAAGAAATTAAACTAAAAAAAGTGTAATTTAAACTAGCTAGTAATTATTAAAACTTTGACAAATTATATCGCTGAAAGTATTGATTTCTCAGAGTTGCGAATGATATCAATGGATTCTTATGATAGAAGAAGGAAGAAATATTGTTTGTGGCCATACCACACTAAATATGCTAGATACCGTCTGAACACTGAAGCCAAGCAGTGTCGAGCGCGGTGAGTACTTGGATGGGTGACCACTAGGGAACACCACGTGCTGTAATATTTTTTCAATTTGACTTCTCTGTGGCAATTTTCAAGAATTTTTGAAAATGAAGGGTCGGTCTATGACCCACCTCATGTTGGATTTGCCTACATCAGCGAATTATAATTAGTGTATTCTATGAAATCAAAGAATTAAGAATAATTATTGAAATTTTGAAAAATCATCTCCGAAAGTATTGGTTTGTTAGAGTTGACAATGATATCAATGGATTCTCATCATGAAACTGCATCTAAAAGACAATTGAATTGAAAATTCCTAATGAAAACATTTTTTTTTCGTTACGACAAAACCACTTAGCCGATTTTGCCCAATAAGGAACTTAACCGAGATATCTCCCAAACCTACCCTAAAAATTTCAGCTGTCTAGCTCATTCCGTGCGGGAGTTATCGTGTTAAAGGCCGGTCGGCCAGCCAGCCGAAAGCCAGACGACAGAATCGATTTTGCCCACGGATTCTTGATCAATGAGCCGTATTCATAAAAAAGAAAAAAAGCAGTATCATGTTGAATACCTTAATATTATTCTGGAACACAAATTTTCCATTACAATAATCTTCATCTAGCTTCTATTTAGTATCAATTCCTGTAGAACGTGATCATAATAAGTGTTTTCCATATAATAAAATGTGTTTGAACTTGGTATGTAGGAAATCTGACATCAATTATTGGAATTAATAGATTTGACAAACAGCCGTCAAATGAGGTAAATAGATTTTTGTGACGATTTTCTGTGACCATAGAACGTCAAAACACGCTGGAATGTGAATTTTAAGCAATATCTTCTGGAATTGAGATCGTATCGAACTGAAATTTTGCACACTCGTGTAGAATGCTTGATTTAACGTCGGTACAAATTTTTTTATTAAAAAATTTTCCAACTGCCCGATCCCAACAATACTTAGATAATATTATATCCATAAATTAAGCATTTCATTATTGCATTTCTTGAAATAGGTACCTTTTCAAGTCGATCAACATCGTCCTTCATTCGACGTCTAAACTATGACTTGATTCTTTATGTTTATGTCTTTGAATTTGTTTTCGGTGGAATTCAAAGAGTTCATAGAATAATCGATGAAAATACTGAGAGAGACCCAGGAAATTTGACACATTTTGTCTTATATCTCCAGAAATTGAAATCGTATAGAGCCAAAATTTTGCACAATGTTGCAAAATACTACAATTGACGTTAGTACAAGTTTTTGTTGCAATCTGATGAATAGTTCACGAAAAAAAAATTTTTTTTTCGAAAAAATTAAAAGAAATATTTTTTTAAAAATTACCAACATTTCGATCATAACAGAATTTTGCCAAAAGTTGCGCGTTTATATCCTCGAACTGACTACCAAGTTTCGATTCAACATCTTCTTTAGTTCCTGAAATATCAGGGAAATAACCTCAAAATTTTAAATGTCTATAACTCCTAAACCGTCCGGCCGATTTTGCCCGTTAACGAACTTAACCGTCGCATTTTGATCAGAAACCTACCCTGAAAGTTTGAAGTCGATAGGACCTTCGGTGCTCCTGTTATCGTGCCTACGGCCGGCCGGCCGGCCGGCCGGCCATACGGCACCCAAAAATCTGACACCGGATTCGTGATCAGGGAGTCCGAATTAGTCTATTAGCCAATTTTCAGCTCGAAATTCGAAAATTACAGACATTTGGACGAAATGATAGGACGATGTTCCCCTAGAACATGCGCCCAAAAAAAGGTTATGCTTATACTTGCATAAAATGAAGGGAATCCTTGAGTTCGCATTCATAATATTTCGAGTGAAACCTTATACCTATAGAGTAGGAGCATATCCTTCACAAAAAAGTATTTGGTAATTTATAAACGTTTCCTTTTACTTTAAATGAAAAGCATATCCTTCAATAATTTTGAGTGTGGTTAGTAGCAGACTCACTCGTGGTTTACATGTTTATATAACTCAGTTTTATAGTTTTTCAAGCAACTACATCTAATCAAATCAATTTATTTAAGTTTAATACCTTCATTTTTGGCGCTCTAGTTCCTCGGAACTGAGTGCTTATCAATTTGCCCAAATGTCTGTAATTTTCGAATATTTCGATGAAAATGGTCTTAAACGATTTGGTTCGACTCACTGATCAAGAATCCGTGGTCGAAATTCATTCTGTCCGGCCGGTCCGGCCGGCCGTAGGCACGATAACTCTCGAACGGAATGAGCTAGAGAGTTGAAATTTCCAGAGTAGGTTTGGGGGATAAATATCTCGGCTAAGTTCGTTATTGGGCAAAATCGGACAGATGGTTTCGGAGTAACAAAAAAAAAATTTTTTTTTACAGAACAAATATCATATTAAATTTTTTTTAATAAGCAGTTTTATCATAAGAATCCACTCATATAATTTTTAACTCTAACAAGCTAATACTTTCGGAGATATGATTTTTCAAAATTTCAATGTAAATCGTATTTCACAGATTATTCTATGTATGAATTCTCATAATGTTAACTTGACAGAAGGGAATATTGTAACTTCAAAAATATTGGGGTTGAAATACTCGTATTTTAGCGATGCAACGGGGACCTCACCCGAAAATGTTTGAAAATATTACGTAAATATTGAAAGCATAATTCTGTAGTTCGAGAGAAAATTTGGTGAACGTAGATCAGGAAATTTTTGATCGATTACAAGGTAATTTTTGGCGCTCTAGTTCCTCGGAACTGAGTGCTTATCAATTTGCCCAAATGTCTGTAATTTTCGAATATTTCGATGAAAATGGTCTTAAACGATTTGGTTCGACTCACTGATCAAGAATCCGTGGTCGAAATTCATTCTGTCGATTACTCTCGAACGAAAGGAGTTAGCGGATTGAAAATTGCAAGGTGGTTTTGGAGCGTAAATATCTCGGACAAGTTTGTTCGATATATCTGAAATTTAGCATCAAATTGTAGAATCATGACCTTTATACGCATGTGAAGTTTTGTATTGACCAGATTACCGCAAAGTGTAAAAAAAAAATTTTGAAAATTTAAGAAAGTTTTTCCACAATAACTCTCGAACGGAATGAGCTAGGTAGTTGAAATTTTCAGAGTAGGTTAGGGAGATGAATATCTCGGTTTAGTTCGTTATTGGGCAAAATTGGCCAGATTTAATTCGATTTCTTCCATGGTGCAGTTCTCATTCTCATGATTGCTCATTTAATCTTGATTAATAAACTATTATTTGAATTGAATTTCCTTTATGATGCAGCTCTATCATATGTATACATTGATATAATTCCCAACTCAGAGAAACCAATACTTTCGGAGATATAATTTGTCTGTTTGAACTAGAGCGCCAGAAAGCTCCTGTCCACAGGGCTTGAACCCATTTTATTATATCGAAAGGTTAACATTGATGTCGATACCATCAGTTGACCAGTTGTATTGATGGTAGATGTTGTGGAACTGAGAGAAATGAAAAACTACAAGCAGCGTTTATCCACATCTGTACTTGATTACAAAGAATTATACCGGTTTGCAGAGGAAAATGTGCAATGGCTTGCCAACAGATTTTTATGAATGAATGCTTAAACTCGAGGAGTCATCTGTCCTTTAGATGAAGTTATGTTTACGCTATCTCGGTGATCCCGGGTATCAGAAAAGCATTCGTCAAAAACTGGATGTAAGTCAAGCTACAGTATCTCGTACAGTACCGTAATTGACAGCATAGTTGCGCAATCAAATTACTGGATAAAGTTCCCCCCTCCCCCTCATTAACAATATTTGCTATTGATTCCTCTCCTTCTTTTTTCATAGTACTCTCTTTGAACTTAAGTTTTTCGATGCTGCTCTAGAAGAAATAGCCGTTGAAGCTCTTTGATTGTGAGTCCTTTTGTTTTGTTTGTTTCGTACTCTTCTCTTCGTGTTTTTTTTTCTTGTTGGCAGAAAAGATTTGATAGTCTTAACGCTAGATTGTGGTTTGATGCTTGATTCAGTCTTTTCTGGCATAGTAGAAGCTTCACTCACTCTATGCTGAGGATATTCATCATCAACACCAATGTGCATTGTGCCTCCAATTCTTCCAATTGTAGGATTACTGTCTCCTTCCATAGCCTCCAATAACTTTTTCTCCCATTCCAACAGTGCTTTATTTCCAGTTTTTGGCGCTCTAGTTCCTCGGAACTGAGTGCTTATCAATTTGCCCAAATGTCTGTAATTTTCGAATATTTCCATGAAAATGGTCTTAAACGATTTGGTTCGACTCACTGATCAAGAATCCGTGCTCGAAATTCATTCTGTCCGGCCGGTCCGGCCGGCCGTAGGCACGATAACTCTCGAACGGAATGAGCTAGAGAGTTGAAATTTTCAGAGTAGGTTCGGGGGATAAATATCTCGGCTAAGTTCGTTATTGGGCAAAATCGGACAGATGGTTTCGGAGTAACAAAAAAAAATTTTTTTTTTTACGAAACAAATTCCAAATTAAATTTTTTTTAATAAGAGGTTTTATCATAAGAATCCATTCATATCATTTTTAACTCTAACAAGCTAATACTTTCGGAGATATGATTTTTCAAAATTTCAATAATAAATCGTATTTCAACGTTGTCACAGAATGATATTATTCTATGTATGAATATGAATTGTCATAATGTCAAATGATGTTCCTGACAGATTATCTAATCAATCGAAGAATTGTGAGCGAAGTGAGAAAAATCTCAGTTGTTTGCTCCGAAATTAGTTTTTCTCAGAAAATTCTTACATTTCGGAACTGAACATGAAGTAAGAGATCTGAGAGTAGTGAGACTGCTTTTCATCCATAGACATAGATATAACTCTCGAACGGAATGAGGTAGGTAGTTGAAATTTTCAGAGTAGTTTAGGGAGATGAATATCTCGGTTAAGTTCGTTATTGGGCAAAATTGGCCAGATTTAATTTGATTTCTTCCATGGTGCTTTTCTCATTCTCATGATTGCTCATTTAATCTTGATAAATAAACTATTATTTGAATTGAATTTCCTTTAGGATGCAGTTCTATCATATGAATACATTGATATAATTCCCAACTCTGAGAAACCGATACTTTCGGAGATATAATTTGTCTGTTTGAACTAGAGCGCCAGAAAGCTCCTGTCCACAGGGCTTGAACCCATTTTTTCAAGTTAGTTTTTTCTGAGAATCTTCCTTTCATATCGTTTATTGTGTGTGCTTTACCAAATGTCACATTGTACATCCTGATAACATTTCTAATATCGTCCTTTCTAGTTTTCATTTTTGGTATTTGGGATTTTTCCAAAATCACAGGGGCATTTGCAATTTCCTCTGCTATGAAATGCAATTCGGTTGTAGCATTATCTTTTTCTGCACTTTCACTATCGCTGCTTGACGAATACATCTTCTTTGATCCAAGTACTAGGCTTAAATAACACTGATAAGAAAGAAAAACAATAAATAAAGAAACCATCGTTAACCGGTTGGAACCTGCCATGGCACATACAAGCCAACATCCCTTTACTTACCTATTCTTGGAGGATATTCTTCCAAGTGCAAGGTAATCATTATGAATACGAAAAAAAGGAAATGCTTTTACCCTTACCTTTTTCTTCAACTGAACACCTTATACTTTCATCTTATACTTATAAGGATATCCTTCAGTTTTATGAATACGGCTCATTTAGTCGAACCAAATCGTTCAAGACCCTTTTCATACAAAAATTCGAAAATTACAGACAATTGGAAAAATTGATAAGCACTCTGTTCCGAGTAACGAGAGAGCCACAGCCTCACTTTCGATTGGAAACATTAGCTAACTGTTTACGTCTGTTAGCATTTTGCATTACTTTCATTTGTGGTTGTTTGCTACCTGAAACAACCTGGTTGCGATCTGTTCACGTCAAACAAGCAAACATGCTCGGATATATGTTTGCTGTCATTTGTATGTGACTTGTGAGGGAATTGGGTTATGTTACTAATGTATTAAGTCTCCTTAATTTATTTATTTCTATCCGCTTTATTCACTCTAACGAGCGAATTGTCACCCCTTTGCATCTTATCTTTATATCCAATTTTGGCTACAAGTGTTTCAAAACTATCAGGAGTCATTCTGAAAAATTGAGTGAATGAAATATCCAGTTTTATTCATGAAACAAATCTAATGTAATCAGTCCAGAGAGAACTCAAACCAGAATACTTATGTAGGAAATCTTAATAGTGTTACTAAGGATAAGGAATAACTACCTGTACACTGTACATTAGTTGGAAATCGCGTTCTAAATAATTGGATAACCATTCTTCGATGAATGGAGACCTAAAGTGGGTCAATCTTTCTCCGCCCAATATTAGAAGTGAACATCTTTTTTTCACTGGGGGTTCATTATTATTGTCCAAAAGTTTACTTAATGATATAAGTTCATCTTCCATAATTAGAAAATGACTCGTAAATTATGCTCGACTTCCTTGCACTTTTCATTTCTGCCAATTCATAGCCAATTCTCACTAGGTATTTTGGAATCTGGCATTTCCCATAACCCAGCACAGCTGAAGTGATACCACTCAATTTCACAATGACCATACTCAGAGGCCATCATGAGAGTTATTTTATCATATTCCTGTTAACGTAGACAATACAGAACTGGGGTACATGTACTGGGTCATGGATTTGATTTTGAGAAATATTAGCCAACATCTTCAGGAAAGATTTCTTTGAAAAATAAATCCTTTGGCTTACTGCTTTCTCTCTTCCGAAACCATTCGTTGAAAGGAACCAAACGGTACTCAAAATCGGAGGAATCCGAGCTATATTCAATTGCTTGGGATTTGATAGATTTAAATCTAAAACTCTACAAGGCGCCGAAGGTTTATTACTTCGTGGCATCCAAGAAGCTTTTCTCCCCGTACTCTCCCTTTTGTTTTCGAATTGAATCGTCTATTCATAATAGAACTGCAGCCAAATGGGAACGAACCTCCTAAACCTCCTCTGCAATAGCAGTGAGCGCTAACAACCATGCTGTCTTCAAGACTGATTACCCATGGTTTTAATAATTGTTCATTTATTCTTTGTGATTATATCCATTGATGAACTTAACCGTTGCGACGGCCGGCCGGATGGCCGGACAAAATCGAATTTGTCCTCCAATTGTACATCAGTGAGTTGAACCTAATCGTTTGACACTAGTTTCGGCAAAAAAAATCGAAAACAAAGCTTTTTCACCGGGTATCATTAGCGTGAGTCAGTTGGAATAATCGATTTAAAATAGAAATAAACGATATCGAATAGATACATGTAGTAAACAGTTTTAACTATGCATTGTTTAAAGGTACAAAGATAACAGACGAGTGGTATGATGATATATTGAACTAAACTGATTAGTGTTACATTATTGAATGGTTTCTTTCTGTGTTTTCTCTCCCAAAATCTGAAAAATATCTCTAAAATAAAAAACGTAATTCGAACCCGAAATTTTATTATTTTACAGTGACATTATATTGTCGACAACCTCCAACTCAGATACTGGATGAAAGAAAAACGTTGAACCAGAAATACATGAGGTGGTGATTGTTGTGGACCAACTATTGTTATAATAGCGGAGAAGTGTTTTCCAAGCTGCCGTTGAGAAATAATTGGCAAATAATTCGGCTACTTAATCAGCTTTATTATAGTTAGGAGACTCCTTCAATATTGATTCCGATTCTTTCTTTTCCCCCGCTCAGACAGAGAATTAACCATGCCCAAACAGTTTTGTTTTTATTACTAGACCTGGAATTTAATGCATTAAGGAATTTTAATTTCGAGTCTCTCAGGAGTGAGTTATATATTAATTTCGAATTTTTATATGTGATGAAGGTAATTGTACTTTTCATATTCGAATATAGCCACTGCAAATTCATGAGAGAATTGGGCAACAATTATTACAGAAGTAATCCATTCTTTAGACTGATGGTTGTTGGTAGTCAATTTTATAAGAGGGCAGCATAATTCAGATGCGCTCTGACTAATGGCTTAAATGATACTACTAAAGACACATACCGTACATGGATTAAACATCAACAAATGAATAACCCCCAGTGATCCGAACTAAGCCACGTCATCGACCAACGCGCCTCCAAAGATGAAAATATCATTTAGGGCAGATACGTACCGGTTTCATGCGAGTTAGCAATCGTCAGCGCGTCATAGCCACTGAATTGACATCCGAAGGAGCTCTAGGAAACTTAACTGCCGTCTTTGCGGAGGAAGAAATACATAGTCTCAACCAGCGCCACCTAGGAAGATTCTAACGAATTTCAACCCTCTGTGATACAGAAACCTTGGCCAATGCTCATAATGTTCTTCTTTTTGTCGTATGTGGGAGTCGAGGGCTGCGAAGCAGCCTACTCATATAACCCCATTGACGTATATTATGATACAATTGGTTCAAGAATTGTAAGACGGTGATTTTAATCGACAGATGGAAATTTGCGAATAACTGCTGAAAATTTGCTGCAACTTCTCGTTTGAATGGAATAGTTAACCGACATTACGCAAAATACTGGTAAATGGGAATCCTCATTGGCACATATCCAGCATCCACAAAGGCTGAACGTTTGGACGCGATTTGTCCAAAATAGGCTTATTGGCCCATTTTTTATAGATGGATACTTGAACGGTGACAAGTATGTAGAATTACTGAATAACCAAATTATTCTACTTCAAGAGAATGGGCAGTAACCACATTTTTTTTTCTTTTTAACAAGATGGAGCACCTCTCCATTATAATCGACGGGTAAGGGATTTTTTGGATGCGAATATTACAAATCGATGGATGGGACGTAGAGGATTCATATAGTGGCCTGCTCATTCTCCGGAACTTAACTCATCGGATTTTTTTCTTTGGAGTTATCTGCAATCATGTGTTCAAGTTAGAAAACCAATGTGCTTGCAGGAATTGAGACAAGGAATGATTGATGAATGTGAACTAATACGGGGAGAAGCCTGGGAAAGAGTGACTCACAAATTTAAGAATACGCTTGCAATTGGAAAGATGTGAACGGCCAGCTTTTTCAACAAGAGAAGTGATTTTATTTAAATTATCATTTTCATATGTTAGTAAATGAATTTAGCTAATTATAATTACTTATTGTTTAACTTTGAAGAGATTTGTTTCCCGTTTTTACTAATTATTTCCACTAAACTTAGTATGTTCAAATGTCCCTTTTCATGCTGAAAAAGTTGAGGGTATTTCCGGTGAAACCGGAAGTACAGTAGTAACAAAAAATAAAGCATCAGATTCGTTATCTGTCATCGTACTTATGTCAGCAAAGTTTCATTTCGTCCTTTCTTTTTTGAAGATATCTACTTGGTTCCATAGTTCATCCCAACCCCGTATATAGATCAGTCACTGCAACTCAGTTACTCTGATTATTTCGCCTGTACGGCCTTAAAATGCCATATAGACAACGAATAAAAGACGGTCTTAGACTATTAGCGTCCAATAATTCCAAATCAATCTCATAAATTCCTCCATTACTCGATTGTGATCTTTCGAATTTTCAGATACACCATCATTCGCAATATCCCGAGAACCAGGATTTGGCATTCCAATACGTGAGGGAATTCCTGTTTCCCTGAAATGTGATGTGGACGCCAATCCCAGAGCCAGTCCGATATGGCAGAAAGATGACGTCAGTCCACCAGTTCAACAGAGTCCTGATGGTTACCTGAACTTCACCGAAATAAGAAGAGAACATAGTGGCTGGTACAAATGCATTGCCCGAAATAGATTAGGGAGGTTTTCCAGTATTGGGTATTTCCTGAACGTTAGATGTGAGTACATTGCAAATATCTCAACTAATACCTAATTAATCTAGAAAGGCATATTTTTGCACGTCGAACATTAATCGCTTGGAAGGGAGAGTATGCGTAATGGTACAATTTTCCTCTGTTCTGAAAAACATTCTTGTCAACGCTATATTATTAAACGTGCAAGCTCGGAAACATCGAAGGTAGATTTTGAATACTTTTTAAAATAGGCGATTTCGAAGAAATGTCAGCGAGCGGCGAAACCGCGAGCCCTTTAAAGGGCGAATATCACCGCGGCGAGAGCAAGGACTGACGTATCGCCGACGGCGATTTTCGTTGAGATTGGGAAGCCGTCAGAACTAAAAAAAAATTCCAGAAAAGTCGCGAAATCGTCGAAATCGCGAAAGGTGACGTCACCCGAAACCCTAAGGCCCCTTTCACTTGGGGAGCCGCGCGGCTCTCGCTCCCGAGCAGGAGTTTGACTCGACCTACTGAAATACAAATAGTACAACGTAGCTTTCACACGAGGAGCTGGTACGGCTCCTGCATCTCGAGCCGGGCGCACGAAGGGGAGCCGCGATTCTTCCTCGAAATGCAAAGGGAACAGTGGGGCTTTCACACGACGCGCCCAGACGAGGAGAAGTGCGGTTCTCGCTCCCAAGCGGCTCTCGATCGAGAGCCGGTAAGGCTCCTGCATCTCGAGCCGGGCGCGCGAATGGAAGCCGCGGCTCTCTCTCGAAATGCGAAGGGAAGAATGAATTATTATTATTATATTATGAAGCTATTCTGAAATAAACTTAAGTAGCACCATCGTGAAGTCAGGAGCTTTTGCGCGCATGTTCTTCTGTCTATTCGTGCCTCTTATACTCACGAAATACTGCATGAACCTTCAAGCCGTCTTGTTGGCGCTCTAGTTCCTCGGAACAGAGTGCTTCTTAATTTGCCAAATGACTGTTATTTTCTAATTTTTGGCTGAAAATGGTCTCAAACGATTTGGTATGGAATAGGTTTGGGTATCTCGCGTAAGTCCATTATGGGGCATAATCACTTCGGTGGTTTCGGAGTAACGAGTGTGGGTACTATCCGACGGCTTGGAAGTATTCTATGGTAAATCCGTTACCCAAGGTCATAAATCCTGAAAATTTTGCCGACTTTCGCCCGATCAGTGTGCTGCCGGCTCTATCGAAGGTACTCGAGAAGTTATTGTTCCGCCAGATTTATGAATACGTTACAGAGAGCGGTGTTCTCACTGCCGAGCAGTCGGGTTTTAGGAAGGGTTACAGTACTACCACTCTTCTATTGAACGTAACCGATGATATTTTTAGAGCTTTAGATAGAGGAGAAGCGTCAATTCTAACTTTGTTAGATTTTGCGAAGGCGTTCGATACTTTGGACCACGAACTGCTTTGTGCGAAATTGAGCTACTATGTATATATATGGTTTTGATGAGACTTCTTTGAAATTTTTCAGATCTTATCTATTTGGTAGATATCAAAAGGTACGTCTACAGAATACTTGCTCTGAATATACTGCAATTACATCGGGAGTACCGCAGGGTTCCATTCTTGGTCTCCTGTTATTTTTGATTTATATAGCGGATATGTATCGAGTTGTCAAATTTGTTGATATATATTTTTATTGTTATGATGCTCAGGTACGACTCTCTTTCCATCCCTCTCTTGTGGATCAGGCTGTTCGGCGGATGAATGAGGATTTATCGGAAATACTAAATTATTGTTCGTCAAACGGTTTAAAGATAAATACAAATAAATGTTTTTTTATTCCCTTCTTACCCAGATCCTCGCTTCCTCCAGTTGTGATCAGGATAGGTAGTGAGCAGATTCCGTCCTCAAGCTGCTGTAGAAACCTCGGAATTATTTTTGATTGTCAGCTGAGATTTAGAGAGCATATCTCTTTATTGTTGAAAAAGTCTTTCCTTGCCCTGAGACATTTATACCGCCAGAGACATTTTTTAGACCTCAACTCGCGTAAATATCTTTGTTAGACTCTGGTGCTGTCCATACTGAATTACGGCTTGGTACTTTTCTATCCGTGCCTTGATTCTATCGCGAAGTATAGATTACAGAAAGTGCAAAATGCTTGTTGCAGGTTCATTTTTGGCTTGAGGAAGTATGACAGGGGGGTTGGGGAGAGGATTGATAGGATTGGGTGGCTCAGAGTTGAAAATATTTTTAAACTTCAGATGTCAATAATGGTTTGTCGGATTTTGCTTTCTTCCATTCCTCCTTATTTGAGGGACAAGTTGGTTTATAGACGGGATGTTCATGATGTTGCGATAAGATATGATCAAAGGCTGATGTTACCTAGGTTCGGGTCGGCCATGTTTCAGCGCTGTTTTACCTTCAATGCTGTGAAGGTGCACAACGAAATTTTGTTGCTTTTTGAGACAGCCTCTTAGAACTCACTGAGACGAAATTTACGGCAACACTTGTTGAACTGTCAAATTTTGAATCGATTTGTATAATCCTAGATCTGTGAAGAAAATGTATTTTATTTTATTTTAGTTCTCTTTTATTTTAATCATATAATTTTTTTTTGTGGGTTGAGTGGAGTAGCTTTTGGCTAGACTTCGCCCTTATGTTATGTTTATAAACATGCAAATAAAGACACTATTATTATTATTATTATTATACAATCCTCACGAAATTTTGCAAGAGTTTTCGCGTTGGCATTCTACAACTAATCACCATGTTTGAATTCAATCGGTTTAGTATTTTTCGAGTTAATGAGGAACAGAAAACAACCAAATTTCAGATGGCTATAACTCTGAAACCGTTTTGGCCGATTATGCTCATAAACAAACTGAAATGTCGCGTTCTGGTGTACATCCTAACCTGAAAACTTCAAGCCGCTATCTCTTTCCGTTCTCAAGTTATCGTGACAACAAAAATATTTTTTAATAATTTTTTAAAAATTTTCTAGCCATACGATTCGCACAAAATTTCACAAACGTGCTTAGGTTCATACTCTACAACTACTCACCAAGTTTCAATCTATCGGATTTATATTGGTTGAAAACAAAATTATTACTCGGAAACCACTGGGCCGATTATGCCCATTAACGAACGTGTCCGTCGTATTGGGATGCGCCACCCACCTTGAAAATTTCAAGTCGCAGGTCAAGCTCTTAGAGCTTATGAGGGGTCTCCTTGTGGAAGACCCAGGAGGATCAGTATAATAATAATAATAATAATAATTAGTCCTTATGAGCTACCAGCGCTACTTGCCTAATTTCAAGCATTTTACCGGTCACTTATATTAAGCCTAGATCGGTATCAGCCATGGTTCAATATTAGTAAATTATTATTGAGGTTCACTTTTGAGAACTGATGCAATCAATATGTCATCCATTTTTGACTTCTAATATGCCTCGTGCCTAGTGTCAAAAAAACAACACGTTCTTTTACATCGATACACGCACGGTTACATCGATAGCGACTAGCTAGGCGCTAAACGTGCAGTGCGGCAGGTCGCCAAAGTTCTAGAACGTTCGTTATTCTAAGTTACTCGCTAGATGACCGCTTGTCTGTGCGGACGTGGCCTAAATGAAACAAATAATTTTCACCCTTTAACGAAAGTTGGGTAAAGACTTAACCATTCAATTTCCTGATTACCAATGCTCAACTGAACAGCCCCTCTCAAGCTATTATTATACCGACTCATTGCCGAAGACAATTGCACAAGATTCAATGAAATTCATAGAGATATTGTGTTGTTCAGATGTCCTTTTGGTGGTTGCAAGATACATATATACTTTCTCTCTTCTCTCTCCTACAGCGCCAGCACAAGTAAATTCGATCATCATACGATTAAAAATATCCCCATCTAAGATGACCCACTGAGAACCCAGAAGTGAACCTTGGAATACCGCAATAGCACGCAAGTTCTGAACGAGGAGTAGCTTCTGAGAAATAATTTTGCTCAGTCAGAGACCTCTATCAACGACAATGTAGCCATAGCAGCTGTTCATGTGAAATCGTTGGAGATCTGGACATAATCAAGTGAAATATGTACCTTTATAAGATCAATATTCGATGCTGTCAAAATATCATCCGTTATTTTGGGGAGTTCAATTGTACCACGGCGAAAATCAATCTGAAATTTCGATAAGTTCAACCATGGCGCGATACCAAACCTTCTCAAATGTTAATATTGTTGGATTGATCCCCAAAAATTGGTCAAGTGACGCCATCTGTGTATTGTTCACTCAGTGGGTCAATATACGGCCAGTTATATCGATCGAGTCACAAGTCTGTACTTGGACTTTTTGTTCTCAGTCGCAATGTAAGAATGTACTAGGTGCTATATCGTTCTATGAATAAACAAATATCAAAAGTTCCGCAGTTGTAGTAGCTTATAAATACTTTCCTCACCGTGAAATTCCACCCGATTATAACAGGTTATGGGACCAGAACGTGATTCGCGTTGAAAAAGTAACGAAAGTGTTGTGAAACGAGAAACAATTTCATTGTTCGTTCTACCGCGCGAAAAAAAATGGCCACCAATTACTTGAGTAGTGTACCAAAACTCCTTGGAAGAGAAAATTATAGTGACTGGTCGTTTGCCGTCGAGAATTTTCTTGTGCTGGAAGGTCTCACAAAATGTATCGATGGAACTGAAACGGATTCAGCAATAGTGGCGAAAGCTAAGGCGAAATTAGTGCTGACTTTGGATCCATCCATTTACATTCACGTGAAGGAAGCCGTCAACGCAAAAGAAGTTTGGGAAAAACTCAGAAGTTTATATGAAGACTCCGGATTTTCGAGAAAAATCGGACTTCTGCGTATTCTAATCAATCTAAGATTGGAAAACAGTGAATCCATGGAATCATAAAATATGTGAATCAAGTAATTGAAGTATCTCAAAAGCTTAGAAGAACAGGATTTAGCATTGACGAAGAATGGGTTGGATCATTATTATTGGCGGGATTGCCAGAAAGGTATTCACCATTATTAATGGCTATCGAGCACTCAGGGATCCGCATAGGTACAGACTCAATAAAAGCGAAGTTGATGGACATGGCAGTAGATGGAGCCAACCGTGACAGAACAGCAGGAGCTCTACTGAGTCGTGGTAACTTCAAGAAGAACACCACAGAGGGCAGCAGTAAGAACAAGCAGAAAACGCCATTGTCACAGATTGTTTGTTTTCGATGTAAACAAAAGGGTCACTTCATGTCAAAATGTCCGAATAAGAATGACGAAACGAATTCGAAACCTGTTTATAAAGGAAATTATTCAGAAAGACCAGAGAAAGCGTTGAGTGCGACATTTCTCAGTGGAAATTTCAACACAGATGATTTCTACATCGATTCAGGAGCTAGTTTACATCTGACAGCTCGAAAAGATTGGCTAGAAAACATTGACTATTCTACCAATGTGAAAGAAATCACAGTGGCAAATAAAGAAAAGATTCCAGTGATTTGTTCAGGTGAAATAAGTATGAAAACTAATGTAGGGTCTGAAAAGTTTAATATAAAAGTGAAAGATGTACACTATGTTCAAGGACTTACAACAAATCTCCTGTCGGTGAGTCAATTGATTAAAAATGGAAATCAATTATCTTTCTATGAAAATGGATGTGATATATTAAACGACCAAGGTTTGTTAGTTGCCAGAGCTGAATTAATAAACAATGTTTACAAATTGAACTTTGAGAAACCTGAAAGTGCATTAATGGGAGTTGCTGCTACAGATAATGTTTGGCACAGAAGACTAGGTCATCCTGGTTATAATTCCCTGAAATTAATGAGTGAAGGAGCAGTAGAAGGTTTAAAAGTTAAAGGAAAAGTAGGTAACCCAATATGTCAAACATGTTGTGAAGGAAAGCAAAGTAAAAATGCATTCCCGAAACAAGGACATAGAGCAACTGAAATGCTGGAAATAATACATGCAGATCTCTGTGGGCCTATGGAAAAATACTCACTAGGAGGATCAAGATATTTCCTTTTGTTAGAAGATGATTTTACACGAATGGTGTTCGTTTATTTTTTGAAATGCAAAAGTGAGACAATTGAAAAGTTCAAAAAATTTAAAGCTTTAGTGGAAAACCAAACAGGGTCTAAAATAAAAACCTTTAGATCTGATGGAGGTGGTGAATTTTGCAGTTTAAATTTTGAAAAAATTTTATCTCAGAATGGAATAGTGCACCAGAAGACTAATCCATATTGTCCCCAACAAAATGGTATGTGTGAGAGGATGAATCGCACTATCATAGAGAAAGGACGATGTCTTTTATTCGATGCAAAACTTGACAAACAGTTTTGGGCAGAAGCTGTAAACACAGCCGTGTACCTTAGAAATCGAACCATTTCGAAAGTTCTAGATAATAAAACTCCATTTGAAATGTGGTATCATCGCAAACCAGACGTAAGCCATATACGCATTTTTGGTAGTGAAGTAATGGTTCACACACCTGAAGAAAAAAGACGTAAGTGGGACAAAAAGGCAAAGAAAATGTTATTAGTTGGATTTAGTGAAAACATCAAGGGTTTTAGACTATACGATCCAACTGACAATAAGATTATCACAAGCAGAGATGTTGTCATCAATGAAAAATGTGAGAATGATGTGATATTTTTAGAAGAAGAAAATACCGATGAAGACTTGGTTTCAGTGGGGGATGTCACCGAAGACACCATGGTAAATTCCGAATCAGATATCTCAGATCAAGTGGAAATAGATGATGAATATGTTCCTGATGAAGAGGTGAATTTAGAACCATTGGGGGATTTGAGAAGATCCCAGCGTCCCAGAAAACCCAGATCTTTCAACGACTTCGTTACGTATTTTGGTTCAAACATCGAAAGTAATAATATAAACATTGAAGAAGATGTACCACAAACTTTTTCTGAAGCTGTTTGCAGAGGAGATTCTCATTTGTGGATGGATGCAATGTTAAGTGAGATTAATTCCTTCGAAAAGAACGAAACATGGGAATTGGTAGATTTACCCAAGGAAGGTACTGTGGTGAAGTGCAAGTGGGTCTATAAAATCAAAAGTGATAGTAATAACAAAGCCAATTACCGTGCGCGACTAGTGGCGAAGGGTTATACCCAGAAGAAAGATGTGGACTATACCGAAACTTTTTCACCAGTAGTGAGACATTCAACGTTAAGACTTTTAATAGGTTTAGCTGTAAAAAGTGACTTAAAGATTACACATTTAGATGTCAAAACTGCGTTCCTCAACGGATATTTAAATGAAACCGTTTATATGCAACAACCTGATGGTTTTGTTAGGAAAGGTTCAGAAAGTAAAGTGTACAGGTTGAGAAGGGCAGTTTATGGTCTTAAACAAGCCAGTAGAGCTTGGTATTCTAGAGTAGATAAATTCATGTTATCTCTCGGATATAAAAAATCTGAACATGAACCTTGTTTATTTACAAAAAGAGAAGACAAGTCATTAGTTATTGTCGCGTTGTATGTAGATGACTTTTTTATATTTTCAAATAATGATTATGAAACTGGAATATTAAAAGAAAAATTAAGTTCCAAATTTGAAGTAAAGGATTTAGGAGAAGCGAAAAATTGTTTAGGAGTAAGAATAACAAGAGATCATAAAAATGAGTGTATTTACTTGGATCAAAAGGATTACATTGAAAAGCTTTTGAAACGTTTCAATATGTCAGAATGTAAATCGATCAGTACACCATTGGATTGTAATATAGATTTGAGTAAATTGAAATCTGATGATACTTGTAATGTAAATATTCCATATCAAAGGGCAATAGGAAGCCTCATGTATCTTGCTGTCTTAACAAGACCTGACATTTTATATTCAATAAGTTATTTGAGTCAGTATAATAATAGATATACAGAGCAACATTGGCAATATGTTAAAAGACTGTTTAGATATCTGCAGGGTACTAAAGATTATAAATTAAAATTTATGAAAAAAGGTTGTGATTTGGAAGTGTTCTGTGATGCAGATTGGGCAAATAGTACTGAAGACAGAAGGTCTTATACAGGCTATGTTTTTTTGTTAGCTGGTGCAGCTATAACTTGGAAAAGCTGTAAGCAAAGAACGGTGGCTCTATCAAGCACAGAGTCGGAATATATGGCTCTCGGAGAAGCTGCCAAAGAGGCTATTTATTTAAAGAATTTGCTAGCCGAGTTGACTGATTATCAAAACCCAATAGTAATTTTCAATGATAATCAAAGTGCTCAGAAATTATCACAGAACCCTATCCATCATGGAAGGTCAAAGCATATTGATGTAAGGCATCATTTCATTCGTGATTGCGTCGAGCGAAAATTGTTAAGCATAAAATATATCCCAACTAATGAAATGACTGCTGATATTTTAACTAAGAGCCTTCCTAATGTAAAAAATTCCTATTTTTGTCAAAAATTAGGTTTAACCAATTATTGTTGATAGTGGGGGTGTTGGATTGATCCCCAAAAATTGGTCAAGTGACGCCATCTGTGTATTGTTCACTCAGTGGGTCAATATACGGCCAGTTATATCGATCGAGTCACAAGTCTGTACTTGGACTTTTTGTTCTCAGTCGCAATGTAAGAATGTACTAGGTGCTATATCGTTCTATGAATAAACAAATATCAAAAGTTCCGCAGTTGTAGTAGCTTATAAATACTTTCCTCACCGTGAAATTCCACCCGATTATAACAAATATTGCGTAAATTACTGAACTCTTCTATAGTGCGTTTCTTCGACATAGTTAACAATGGGATATTTTGATGGATTCTAACTCCTGTTAAACAATGACTCAACTTCAAATACACCCAGTACATTGGTCAACGCAGAAGGCTTGCTTCCGTGCTTAATCCTATCACATTTTCCGATTAATCAAGACTGCATTCATTCAAATCAAATTACCATTTCCGTTCTCCTTCCTCTTTCCGTCCTAGATATTTCGCTCGAAAATCTAATTCGGTCGTGCAATTTTCATATCTGCGAAATTAAAATGGAGGAAGCTGTTAGCAACGTCCATTACAAGGAAATGAGGAAACCATTTGATGCTGATGAAGCAGTTACGGGTCTTGTATTGAAATATTATGGCCACAATAAATTACTCCGTGCTGGACCGTTACGTTACCAGGCATATCGTTTGTTTTGGAATATTTATTGCCTTTAGGGTAGCCGATTTGGTTATCAGAGCTCGTTGATTCTATTTGACTGTGACCAGGACTGGGCGCGAACGGAATTAAAAATTCATAAAAGCCGTTTATTAGGTTGTCAATTCATTTTTGTATTCACTATGCTCCCTCAGGTTTTTCCTAATAATTGGTGAAACATCAGCTGAAAAGTTGTTCGTTTGGCAACGAATTGAATATCAATTCGATTTTCAATCAGTGGGATAAGCAATGATAAATACAGGGTGAGTCTTTGACCACTTCATTAATTTTTACCAAAGATTCCTCTCATCAAATAAAACAGTTTTTTCATTCACCATTTTTCCAGATTCGGCTCAGGTAAAAAGTTACAAGCGTTTTAAGATTTCACAATGTGCTAATACACTCCTGCATACAAATTATCTATGACATTGTTGGCGGACGAGAAAAAGGCATGGTAACGTGGTTTACAGCTTGATTCGGGATTCCAACGCTCAGGGACGGATCCATAAAAGTAGTGAAATTTCTGGAGTTTTCCATTTTAAAACATTCAATGAAGAATATCTCGAAAACGGTGCGTTTAAGGAGAAATGATAAAGAATAATATAATGTTCCAAAACGATGGAATATTCTTGAAATGACTCAAGAAAAACTTGATATGCTTTCTTTATGCTAATTTCGTTTAGTTTTATGAATCCACGAGTCCATAACTAGAAAACCAGTAGAAGTAGAAAATAACTAATATTTGGAAAATATGTATCATAGTTACAGGAAACTTTACGCCAATATTCATTTTATTCGAAAGAATGATGTCAAAGCTATAAAATAAAAACTGATTTTTTTTTTCCAAATTTCAACAGCCTGTATCTTTTTACCTAAGCTGAATTTGGAAAAATATTGAATGAAAAAAGTGTTTCATTTCATGAGAGGAATCTTTGGTTAAAATTAATGCAGTGGTCAAAGAATCACCCTGCATATTCATTTCGGCTCCTTATTTCCCCAAATAATATTACATAGGGTAGTGAGTTCCCAGTCTGACCAAAAAAATAGTGCTACAAATAAAACAACTTGTATTATTTTCAAAAAAATGGAAACAATAATTTAAAACACTGACGTGGGGTCAGTCTACTTTAACGCGCTTGTTCAAATTCATAACCAGAGTGGCCACCAATCCAGGCTGCTTGGCTTCCAGGAAAAAAATGTACTTCCCAATATTTTCAACAATACAGATCCGATCGAGTTCAAATCTGGAACTTGGCTGTAAAATAAAGATTTGAAGGCTTTAAAGTATTTAGGTTTAACTCACTGCAAATGCTGCAGTTTATTAACGTTAATGGGTCAACTGGTTTCGGTGTAATAGGTACTCATAAGAAATTTTGTTGTTATTTCCCTAATATCTCAAACATTACAGGTGTGATCGAATTGAAAATTGACAATTAGTTGTTGAGTGATGAGTTGCAAGATATCTTGTGTAATTTCGTGAGCATCGTATCACTAAAAATTAAAAAAAATATCTCTCAAAAAAATAGAAATTATAATATTGTAGAAACTATTTGTCAGATTCCGCTGAAATTCCTCCCAAACCTTCAAGTCGAATTTAATTTTTCCAATATTTTCGAAAATATAGATCCGTTTCAATTGAAATCTAGTATTTGGTTTAAAAGTGGGAAAGCCCTGTAAACAGGAGCTTTGGCACTCTTGTTCAAACTTTGAAAAATCATATCTCCGAAAGTATTGGTGTCAGAGTTGGGAATGATTCTTATAAAAGGACTGCATCATTAAAGAAACTGAATCAAAACAAGAGCTCCAAGGAGTGTCTATTGAAAAAAAAAGTGTGCCAAAAATTATTATTCCGGAACCACCCGAACGATTCTACCCAATAACGAACTTATCTGGGATATTCATTCCTCAAATGTGCTCTGAAAATTATATTACCTATATCAATTGAAACAAAGCCAATATTCAGTGGCGGCTGGTGATAATTTTGTTCAGAGAATACAAAAAAAAGCATACATATTTTAAAAGGTAATTACCAAATGCCTACATCTTAAAATGAAACTCGATCTTTCTGTTTTTGTCGTAGATGAACTTCTCGATCACCTTTTCGTTGAAGTCAGGAATGTCTTTCACTAAAATTTGTTCGATGGACAACATTGCGAGCGCCGTCAGTCTTTCTTCCAACATTGTATTCCTTGATCAAATTCTAAGTAGAGGTACATCTTTCAATTTCTGCGGTTGTGAGTGGCATCGATATTGAAATAACCAAAACTTTACATATTTCACAAAACGCTGAATCCAAATCATACGACACTATATTAAATTTAAAGTACGTAAGCATCCGATCACGTTCTGGTTTTCTTGTGTTATTAACCGAGTCTTCCGACTCAATATGACCCGTAGTGCAAGATTGCAGTTGCCACACAACTTCAGATAATCGATAATTTTTGACACGACGTATCGGTTTTTTGATAATGTTTCGTTGTGCCTACGAATATTTTCGACATATGCCCTACTTAAACCAGAAGCGATATTAGTTGTAGCCAAAATATGGAAGCTTACAATCCTGTTCATATGTTTGGCCGATTTTTGGTGTATTTTCATCATCTCATCCAGATATTTCAAATCACGCACACCTTTTTGCGCGCGTGTTCATCATTTCGTCACAATGTCTGTATTTTTCAAATTTTTTTTCGAAAATGGTCTCAAACGATTGGGTTCGACTCCCTGATGAATAATTCGAGGTCAAATTCAATTCTGTCCGTCCGGTCCAGCCGGCCGGCCGGCCGGCCGTTAGCACGATAACTCTCGAACGGAAAGACTTCGAGCGTTGAAATTTGCAGGGTAGTTTTGTAGCGTAAATATCTCGGACAAGTTCGTTAACGGGCGAAATCCACCGAGCGGTTTCGGAGTTAAGGCCGTGTTTAGTCAAAACGTTTTTTATGAATATTTCCGGAACCGATCACTCGATCTTTCTGAAATTTGGCATCAAATTGTAGAATCCTGTCCTTTATATGCCTGCGAAGTTTTGTTATGACCGGACGGCCCTAAAGTGGCAAAAAAAAATTTCAAAAATTTTAAAATTTTGTTTTCACGATAACTCGAAAAATACTGATCTGATTAAATTGAAACTCAGTAGTTAGATGCAAAAGATCAATGCAAACACTTTTGCAAAATTTCGTGAAGATCACGTGACATGAAAAGAATCAAATAATTACTACTATTTTGCGGAATACTTTGCTTAAAATGCCGAAACCTATTTTTTTGAGGTTCATGCTTCCTTTTCCGGGCATTTTTCGTTGTGTGCATGCGCACATGAGAAGTCATTTAACTGCTGTAGTTTTCGTCAGAGAGGATTGGGGTTTTGGGGTGGCGGATGCTATTCCTCCATAGAATCCAGATCCCTGATGAGGGTCTGCGCATGCGTAGATTAAAGATGCGATATCTCCCGAACCACTAGTGTTGGAGAATCGGAGTTATTGTAAGGTGTGTTATTTTGAGAGGACCCTTAGCCGCGAGTAGATTGCGCATGCGCAGAAGAGAAGTGACTGTTTTTCAATTGGATGGGTTATGTTGGGAGTGCTGAGTCGATATTGTGAAGTTTTAAAAGAATATTCATAGCAATTCAGTTCAAGGACAAGTCAGTTTGGGGGATGTAGCGTTGTTTCTGAGTTAAAGTGTTCGTACCGTGGCCCTGGGGCTAATTTTGAAATTGATGTTACCCCTTACAGGCATTTTTCGTTATGCGCATGAGCAGACCATCAGTGATTTAACTGGTGGTGTTTTCGTCAGAGAGGATTGGGGTTTTGGGGTGGCGGATGCGATTCCTCCAAAGAATCCCCTGTTGAGGGTCTGCGCATGCGTGGATTAAATATGTGATATCTCCTGAACCACTAGTGTTGGAGAATTGGAGTTTTTTGTGAGGTGTGTAATTTTGGGAGGACTTGCAGCCACGAGTATATTGCGCATGCGCAGGCGAGAAGTGAATGGTTTAGGGTTGTTTGGGTTATGTTGGGAGTAATGAGCCGATATTGTGAGGTTTTAAAAGAATATTCATGTCAATTCAGTGCACGGACACAAGTCAGTTTGGGGGAAATAGCGTTGTTTCCGAGTTGAAATGTCTGTATGATAGCCCTGAGGCGAATTTATAAATAACTATATTCGGTAGATCTATATTAAAATACGTTCGGATTTGGAGAAGAGGCAATTGCTTTCCTAACGGAGGTTCCACAACCGCAATTTTTTTTGATCTACGGTAAAGCTAACAGCCAAACTGTATTGATAGCTATATTTGTTAGACGAACTTGAAAAAAAAAAAGCACTGACGTGAAGTCAGTACTCTTTGGCGCGCGTGTTCACGGTGGCTAATTTGAATTGAATGATGAGTAGTTCAAGCTCAGTGGATAGAGCGAGCCGAAGATCTACCCAAAGGATAGTGGACACCATTCACAGTCGGTTCAAAAATTAACAGTGCTGTATCTAAGCTGCCATCAGGATAGAGTAACAAAGTTGGAAAAGAACACAACTGACCCTCCTTAGTCGCACAAGCTCCTAGAAGATTTGGGAGGGTCAGTATAATCCAAATCATGTTTATTGCACGCGCGCAAAAGCAGAGTGACTTAACAATGAAAGAAAAAGTGTAAAAAGTCAATTTGCTTTGGCGCGCGTGCTATAAACATGATTAGGATTATACTGACCCTCCCAAATCTTTTAGGAGCTTGTGCGACTAAGGAGGGTCAGTTGTGTTCTTTTCCAACTTTGTTACTCTATCCTGATGGCAGCTTAGATACAGCACTTTAATTTTTGAACCGACAGTGAATGGTGTCCACTATCCTTTGGGTAGATCTTCGGCTCGCTCTATCCACTGAGCTTGAAGTACTCATCATTCAATTCGAATTAGCCACCGTGAACACGCGCGCCAAAGAGTACTGACTTCACGTCAGTGCTTTTTTTTTGTCCAGTTATCGTTTCCACCAAACAGTAAGTTAACAAAACAAAAAAAGGCAGGTTTTTGCGCGCGTGTTCCGCAATGAACAGCGTGCCATCATTTCGTCACAATGTCTATATTTCTCGATTTTTTTTTAGAAAATGGTCTCAAACGATTGGGTTCGACTGCTTGATGAAGAATTCGAGGTCAAATTCAATTATTTCCGTCCGGTCTGGCCGGCCGGCCGTTAGCACGATAACTCTCGAACGGAACGAGTTAGAGCGTTGACATTTGGAGGGCATCTTTGGAGCGTAAATATCTCGGACAAGTTCGTTATTGGGCAAAATCCATCGAGCCGTTTCGGAGTTACGGCCATTTTTCGTTAAACCGTTTTCCAAGAATATTTTCAAAACAGATCACTCGATCTATCTGAAATTCAGCATCAAATTGTATAATCATGACCTTTATATGCCTGCGAAGTCTCATATTGATCGGATGGCTGTAAACTAGAAAAAAAGAAGTTAAATATTTGAAAATGATATTGAAATTTTGTTTCACTATAACTCGAAAAAAACTGATCCGATTGAATTGAAGCTCGGTAGTTATATGCGAAGTACCAACGAAAACACTTATGCAAAATTTCGTGGGGGTAGCATGAGTAAACAAAATTAAAAAAAAATTTAACTACTAGCGGAATATTTTGCTGGAAATTCCGAAACCAAATATCGGATTGAGTTCAGTTTTGGCACTTCGATGACCAATAATGACCTCTTGGGGTGTGCAAAATTTCACTGCGAACAGACCACTAGGAGCCTAAAAAAAAAATTTATAATTTTGAACCTCCAAACTGGACAAATTATATATCATTTCGAATTCCTACATGGAAAATCTCCAACAGATGGTGATCAGATTTCGTTCCGACTTATTTTTTGCGCGTTTATCTGAATCAATGCGATATGTACGAGGGCAACTGATTAAAATATGGACTACTTACTAGCATGGCAATTGAATTAATGCGTAAAAGATGTGTGGAATTTTAAATTGGTTTTCAAAATTAGTCTCAACGGTGAACGACTGGGGGTGTAACTGCCTCTTTCGGGCATTTCAGTGCAAGGACAAGTCAGTTTGGGGGATGTAGCGTTATTTCCGAGTTGAATTGTGCGTACCGTAGCCCTGGGGCTAATTTTGAAATTGATGTTACCCCTTACGGGCATTTTGCGTTATGCGCATGAGCATAAGTGAGTTAACTGCTGGAGTTTTCATCTGAGAGGATTTGGGATTTGAGGTGCAGAATGCTATTCCTCCATATAATCCCCTTGGAAGTGTCTGCGCATGCGTGGATTAGAGCAGTGATATCCCCTGAACCAATGGTGTTGAAGAATCAGAATTTTGTGTGAAGTGTTATTTTCAGGGGACTTTAAGCCACGACTAGATTGCGTATACGCAAAGGAGACGTTTGGATTGTATGGCTCATGTTGGGATTGGTTTGCGTCTAGCGGTGATCGATTTGGTGCTGAGCCGTCATTTTAAGGTTTCAAGAGAAATTTCATGGCAATTCTGTGCACGGACAAGTCAGTTCCGGGGAAATAGCGTTGTTTCCGAGTTGAAATATCTGTATCGTGACCCTGGAGTGAATTTATAAATAACTATATTCGGTAGATCTATATTAAATTACGTTCGGATACGTTCCATAACCGCAATTTCTTACGGTATAGCTAACAGCCAAACTGTATTGATAGCCATATATGTTAAAGGAACTTGAAAAAAAAAGTAGCACTGACGTGAAGTCAGTACTCTTTGGCGCGCGTGTTCACGGTGGCGAATTTGAATTGAGTGATGAGTACTTCAAGCTCACTGAATTGAGCGAGCCGGAGATCTACCCAAGGGATAGTGGACACCATTCACTGTCGATTCAAAAATCAACAGTGCTGTATCTGAGCTTCCGTAAGGATAGAGTAACACTGTTGAAAAAGAACACAACTGACTCTCCTTAGTCGCACAAGCTTCTAGAAGATTCTGAGGGATCTCCTTGGGAAAGACTTGGCAGGGTCAGTATAATCATAAACATGTATATAGCACGCGCGCCAAATGCAGATTGACTTAACAATGGAAGAAAAAGTGTAAAAAAGCATTGACTTGGTGTCAATCTGCTTTGGCGCGCGTGCTATATACATGATTATGATTATACTGACCCTGTCAAGTCTTTCCCAAGAAGATCCCTCAGAATCTTCTAGAAGCTTGTGCGACTAAGGAGAGTCAGTTGTGTTCTTTTTCAACAGTGTTACTCTATCCTTACGGAAGCTCAGATACAGCACTGTTGGTTTTTGAATCGACAGTGAACAGCGTGAACACGCGCGCCAAAGAGTACTGCTTTCCCGTCAGTGCTTTTTTTTATTCTTCCAATCCGCACAACCAAAAAGTCTTTTTGCAAACATTTTCGTCAATCTGAAGTTTTATTTTGTTGGATCACACAACCCCAGTATCCGTCCTTAAATCCTCAACGCAACTTCATAACACGAAACAATTGGCACCTACAATACCTATTTAGGGTAACCACAAACAAGGAATACTACTACTGAGCGTAGCTATTTATTCCTCTCTGTGCTTCTACTAATACGCCTAAATCATGACTGAGAATCGCGAGAGACTAGTTGGTCTCTGAGTGAGGACGTTTCCATGGTAACCAGCGATTTCACTTGGGCGATCGAGATTCAGTCCGGCATAGTGCGGACACTCATAGTACACCTTGTCTATGCGTCGGCTTTACGCAAATGTTATTATTGTGAAATATAGATTGTTGCTTGGTAAAAATGTTTTAATTTTAATTGAATCCAGTTTGAAGAGCATGACTATGGAATATACAAATTAATGTATGTATGTACGTCATTTTTCTAGGGTGGGTGGCACTCCCTGACCAGCCGACCCTGCCAATATTCCAGTTTTGTTTTTACTGGAGATATTCTGAATCCAATTCATTCACCAAAGTATATATTTCCATCACCATAATTTTGTATTATCCACAGGCATTATATTATCACCTTAAAATTATAATATCATATCATCCTCACAATTCTACGGTAGTTGAGGATATTTCATTGGTCATATTGCATTCGATCATACTTAGTTCTCTAGAACAGAAGGGGTTTTTACATCAAGACTAAAGAACCAGAAATATTTTTGACATGTCCCTTATCCTTATAGGAAAATAAGATGACACAGTAACAAAGCCTACACAGAACACAAATGGTTCTCCTTACTCGCTCAAGCTCTTCGAGAGCTTATGAGAGGTCTCCTTAGGGAAGACCTAGGAGGATCAGTATAATAATATACAATTAATTATGACATGAATGAACACAGATCATATTATGATAATTCATAGGCAGAATATTTAAGTACAGCATTCTGTGAAAACATAGAAATGCGATTTATTATTGAAATTTTTAAAAATCATATCTCCTAAAGTACTAGTTTCTTAGAGTTGAAAATAATAATAATGGATTCATGTGGTGGAACTGCATCTCAAAGAAATTTTATTTGAAATTTGTAATGTAAAAATTAGTGTGAGTAGATGAAAGAACACGTGCGCAAGAACTCCTGACTCCACGTCAGTGCTTTTTAAGGATTTTTACAATCAAACAACAAAGCTGTCAACTGTTTTTATTTTCGACGCGTATCGAACGGATTTCATAATGCAGTTTGAATTTATCGAATTAGTCATGTCTGTGATCATGCCATTTTCACAAGGGAAGAGCTATTTGTTTAAAACATTATTTTATATCGATATTTAATACCTCTCGTGGGTCGAGGTGATTTAAATATGGAACTTATGGAGTTATTTTAAAGGATTCGGACCCATCTTTTTATCCAGATATAATATAGGGTACCTACCCAAGATTCGAGGATTTGCCGAAATCGGAAATATTCTATATCATGTAGGTAAGACAATGAATAAGGAAAAAACGTAAGTAACATATACGGCGAATAATTTTTAAGAATTATCACAATTTTACTGAAGTGATCAGTGTCCGTTTCAGCATCCGTTAGATGCATATATTTAAAATAGATGACTATATTTAAGACAATTAGTTTGTCAAAGAGTATCAAATATGGTATTTTCACCGTATTTTGATGAATTAAATAATTAAATAATAACCTACACCATTCATAGAAGATTCACGATTTCATTGAATGTTCTTGATATTTTTTGACAGTTCGTATATCGCTGAAATTGTTTTAGAGCCTTCAAAATGTCATTTTACAGCCGAGTTCTAGATTTGAACTCGATCGGATCTACATTGTTGGAAGTATTATGGAAATATTTTTTTTTACTGGAAGCCAAGCTGACAGAGACCATTCTCGGCCAAAGGGAGGACCAATTTTTTTGAACACTTAATTTTTCAATGGGATTTATATTCTGGGAAATATTGGGAATAATATTTTTTCCTGGAGCTAAGCAGCCTTGGACGTCTTCAGTATCTGGATGGATGACTACTCTGCCTATAAATTTAAAAAATCACGCCAAAGTTCCTGACCTCAGTGCCTTTCCAACTTGTTCGGAGATGGCTCACATTCACTACTACCAAAAATATTCCAGATTTCATTTAAACTTCTTGAACAACCTCATGAATTCTTACGCTAAATCAGAAATTCCAATTCAATTCTTGCAAATCAAATAATTCAACATCAACCTGTTATTTCAATCTGAGTAACTCAATGTAAGATTCAGAATCAACCCTTTCATATATTTCTGCGGATTTGGCGCTACTGTAGATTTTGATGAATTAACCATCCAGTTTAATCTCAACAAGGAGATTCTATTCAACTGTACCAACGGAATATTTCACGAGAGAGTCGGTCCAAATTCGCAATCATCTAACAAAAACTGTGCAAACGGTGATTAAAGCCTTCTTTCATTTCGTTCACCTCGGAAAACTTCTCGAGTATCATCCCGGGGGCAGGTGAATAAACCAAAATTGCGTTCAGTATTCCAATGAAGAGCGGCACTATATTCATCCAGAAACGCTGAAATCTAATTCCTCATTCCCTTTACGACTGCTGTCGAGAAACCTGATCATAGGCTTAAACCAGGGGAAAAAACAGTGAGTTCGAGAATTTGCGTATATTACATATTTCCAAATAATAGCGGTTTATAATTTCTATATAATGTATATTCTAGTTTGAGTTCAGTGTGGACTTATTATGAACACTACAAAAGAAACTACGCTCTTGTCCACTACAGTTTTTGTCGTCTGAAGTATGTTTCGGAACCAAAGTTTCCATCTTCAAAGACGAAGCGTTACTTACGCTTCATCTGCCTGGGCAGGAAAGTCCTTACTTTGCTGCCTATACAGGAAAAGTAATAGTTTTCTGATTGATATGTGTCTGCAAAATTAATATTTGCTGCCAATCGGATAAACATATATTTCAGGACAGTATGAATTGGCGTTCCGCACGAATGATCTATTACAAAAACTCTGAATTGGCATTCATGAAATTTTGTTGATTAAGAATACGGCCAGGAGGTGATGGGCAGTGTAACAGAGGGCACAATATAACATCAAGATTAGCTTTGCTCTTTTTGGCGTTCTTGTTCCTCGGACGAGAGTGCTTATCAATTCGCCCAAATGTCTGTAATTTCCGAATTTTTGGCTGAAAATGGTCTCAAACATTTTGATTCGACTAACTGCCATCCGTTAACACGACAACTCTGGAATAAGCTAGACAGTTATAATTTTCAGGGTAGGTTTGGGAGATTAATATCTCGGGTGAATTTAGTTCAAAACATAAGTCTTTATGTATCTACATTCCACGAATAGTGGAATTACTTGTGAGTAAATATACTTTCCCTTCAGTTTCCCTTCATTTAGTTGCCGTTAAAATAGTACCTATTCAAAGTTTATTGAAATTTCCAACCTATACAATTTTAAAGATATTTTCCTCAAACAGTAGGGTGTGTGGAACAATGTATCTTTTTATAGTGTGCTCCTTTCAATTATTTTTTCATTATGTCTGGGGAACAGCGTGCTAGCATTTTGCCCAAAAGTCTGTAATTTTCGAATTATTTCGAAGGTGATCGGACGAACGGTTTCCGAATAAAACTTGTTTTCAAACAGTACACATCCGATGGAATTGAAACTTGGTAACTAGTTGTAGAATACCGACAGAAAGACTTAGGTATGTGAAATTTCGTGAGGATCATATTACAAGAAACTTTAAAAAAATATATCAAAAAATATTATGTATCTAACGATAACTTGAGAACGAAAAGAGATAGCTACTTGCAGTCTTCAGGGTAGGTTGCGTATAAGAATTCGACAGTTGAATTCGCTAATAGGCATAATCGGCCAAATGGTTCTGGAGTTAACCTATCTAAAATTTGTTATTTCCTCAATAACTTGAAAAATTACGAATCCTATCCAATTCAAACATGGGAAATAAGTTGTAGAATGCTGACGTGAAAATTTTTGCGAAAGTTTGTGATTGTCGTATCAAAAAAAATTACTGAAAAAAATGTCTGCCCCTCAGATACTGTCCGTCCGATAGCGCTGAAATTTTACAAGAGCCTTTAAAACCTTATTTCACATCCAAGTTCCAAATTTGAACACGATCGCAACTATATTGTTGGAGATCTGCACAGCGTTCAAACATTTTTCCACAAATGCTGCATTAAGATTATACAAAACCAAGGCCTGAGTAAGTACATATGTTTTCTCAAACAATTTCATTGTATTATTTTCAAGCATCAGATGATAATACTCATCGATAATTATGTAATGGAGATGTCAGCAAGAGATTATGTGTTCAACAGGTGCAGAAATTGCAGGATTGTATAAGCAGTTTGTGAAATCTTCAAACGCTGTAACTTTTTCCCTGAGCCGAATCTCGAAAAATGGTAAATGAAGAACAAAAGCGCAAACAAGATTTTCATTTGATGAAAGGAATCTATGGTTAAAATTAATGTGCAACTTAAAGTCTCACCTTGTATATGTCGTCTGTCACACATACATATGTGTCGACTCTCTCTGGGTTTTTGAGACTCAATATATGGCTTGATTCGTGATTCGTAGAAGGCGACGCGATACACGATATAGCGTGGTTATCGCAAGACAATATACAAAGATGGTATAAATACGAGTATGTATATTTCCAATAGATTGAATCCACATGAATAAGAAACGACAATATTTCAATTATTCGCTAGGTACACTAGTAGTCCATAATATCCAATATTATCCCCTACGCTCACATATCGGCAATAACCTAGACCCATTAGCAGGATATTTCATCTTCAATTCTCCTCTGGGTCAGCCATAACTCTGGTTTACAGGTGCTAAAAGCAAAGGGCGACATTATCGACAGGAAGCCAATAGCCGTCCGAGTGCGATCATCCGGTCGAACTACCCCAATATTTTCGAGGTCAGTTAGCTCAACAAGTTGGGCACCGTCAACGCCACGTGTAATGAGCCGCTAATTGCGAACCGGGCTGCAGATGGTCAGACAGGGTGCTTAAGGACTTAGCCCGAGATGCGGACGAGGATTAAAAGTGCCTTGAGCAATGAGAAATTTGACGGGGAAAGACGGTTGGGTTGAGGAAATTTATCATCGAGTCATCGAATCCGAATAGTCCTGGGTTCGGCAACATTTTCAGACGGAAGAGCCAAAAGTCACACGTAACAATTCTCCAATTTTTTGAGAGTATTGAAAATTTTCGTTTCAAAATAAAATATAAAAATTTTTCTTCAAAAATTTTATATATCCGTCTGATATCAGACGGATATCACTGAAACTCGGCAAAAACCTTCGAACCGCCATTTCAGAATTGACAACCGGATTTCAGCTTGATCGGCTTTGTATTTTTGAAATTAATTTATTTTAAAATTTTAATTCAGTTGATCCCCAAAGCATTTTGTCTCGTTTTAGCGCTTCCTTTATTCATACTCAACTCCATGCAGTATTACGTGATGGCGTGCAAGGCATGAATAGGCAATACAACATGCGCTCAAATGCTCCTGACTTCACGTCAGTGCTTTTTGGGAATTTTGAATCGTTTGTTGTTCCTTCTCTTCATTATATTCATACAATTGAACGCTTGCTCGCTAGAATATGTCGAACCGAAGATCGTTAGGTCTCCAAATGTCATCTTCTTCAGATTACTGTTAGAAATGAGTTATCAAATAATGAGTTGCTTTAAAGTAACGGAGTTTTGCTTTGATGTTAGTGGTTTGAAATTACTTCAAGGAGAAAGTTTTCAAACAGTTGGTGACACAGGATTCGAGAAAGATGTGTTACTCTCTCATGGATGGATTTCACGATATTAGAGGGTTTTGATGATGAAATAATTCATTTTTGCATATCGAACTGGAGAGCCACAACCGTACATCTAAAGAGTTGCAGGTGACCCCTAACATAGTCTATAGAATAATTTGTGATGGAAGCGATTTCAAAATATCGATATCTCTACTTGAAATGTATTTCCCTCTCATAATTTTTGCAAAAACGTTTGAGATATCGGAATTTTGAGTTGGAATTAGGGCTGGGACGTTTCCCCTTTTTGGCGCTTTTGTTCCTCGGAACAGAGTGCTTATCAATTTGCCCAATGTCTGTAATTTTCGAATTTTTCGATGAAAATGGTCCTAAACGATTTGGTTCGACTCACTGATCAAGAATCCGTGGTCGAAATTCATTCTGTCCGGCTGGCCGGCCGGCCGTAGGCTCGATAACTCTCGAACGGAATGAGCTAGACAGTTGAAATTTTCAGAGTAGGTTTGGGAGATAAATATCTCGGCTCAGTTCGTTATTGGGTGAAATCAGACAGATGGTTTCGGAGTAACAAGAAAAATTCTTTTTTTACATAACAAATTCCAAGTAAAATTTTTTTCAATAAGCAGTTTTGTCATAAGAATCCAATGATATCATTTTTAACTCTAACGAGCTAATACTTTCGGAGATATGATTCTTCAAAATTTCAAAAATGAATCGTATTTCCATGTTTTCACAGAATGATATAATTTTTCTATCTATGGATTGTTATAATGTCAACTTATTTTCCTGAGACATGCCATTGTCTTATTCACTTCAGCAATCGAAGAATTATGAGAATAAAGTGTATTCCGAAATGTGAGCGAAGTGAGAAAAATCTCAGTTGTTTGTTCCGAAATTAGTTTTTCTCAGAAAAGTCTTACATTTCAGAACAGAACATGAAGTAGGAGATCTGAGAGAAGTGAGACTGCTTCCCATCATGCTCACTTAATGACGGTACTGACGGAAGGGAATATTATAAATTCAAAAATATTATGTTGGTGTTGAAATACTCGTATTTTGTCGATTCAACGGGGACCTCACCCAAAACTGTTTGAAAATATTACCTAAATATTGAAACCATAATTCTGTAGTTCGAAAGAGGAGAAAATTTGGTGAACGTAGATCAGGAAATTTTTTATCGATTACAAGGTAATTTTTCATTATTACTTCTCTTCTTTCATACATGTTTTATGGAATATCTACTATTTGTAGGTACTTTGAACCTGTTTTGGGCAATTGTCATACGAAACTTGTTTTGTAATTAGAATCTCTTTAAATATTCTAGAATTTATTTTCCAAATTTCTTTATTTCTTATTTGTATTTGTAAAAGAAAAATGTCATATTTTTTATAACATAATTTTTGAAGCCCTGTTTTTAAACGACACTTTTTATAAATTTAATGTCTTTCATGATGCATTTCTATCATAGGAATCCATTGATATAATTCTCAACTCTGAGGAACCAATACTTTCGGAGATATAATTTGTCTGTTTGAACAAGAGCGCCAAAAAGCTCCTGTACACAGGGCTTGATCCAATTTTTGTATTAAAATATTTATTCCTCGGAACTGAGTGCTTATCAATTTGCCCAAAGGTCTGTATGGATTGTTATAATGTCAACTTATTTTCCTGAGACATGCCATTGTCTTATTCACTTCAGCAATCGAAGAATTATGAGAATAAAGTGTATTCCGAAATGTGAGCGAAGTGAGAAAAATCTCAGTTGTTTGTTCCGAAATTAGTTTTTCTCAGAAAAGTCTTACATTTCAGAACAGAACATGAAGTAGGAGATCTGAGAGAAGTGAGACTGCTTCCCATCATGCTCACTTAATGACGGTACTGACGGAAGGGAATATTATAAATTCAAAAATATTATGTTGGTGTTGAAATACTCGTATTTTGTCGATTCAACGGGGACCTCACCCAAAACTGTTTGAAAATATTACCTAAATATTGAAACCATAATTCTGTAGTTCGAAAGAGGAGAAAATTTGGTGAACGTAGATCAGGAAATTTTTTATCGATTACAAGGTAATTTTTCATTATTACTTCTCTTCTTTCATACATGTTTTATGGAATATCTACTATTTGTAGGTACTTTGAACCTGTTTTGGGCAATTGTCATACGAAACTTGTTTTGTAATTAGAATCTCTTTAAATATTCTAGAATTTATTTTCCAAATTTCTTTATTTCTTATTTGTATTTGTAAAAGAAAAATGTCATATTTTTTATAACATAATTTTTGAAGCCCTGTTTTTAAACGACACTTTTTATAAATTTAATGTCTTTCATGATGCATTTCTATCATAGGAATCCATTGATATAATTCTCAACTCTGAGGAACCAATACTTTCGGAGATATAATTTGTCTGTTTGAACAAGAGCGCCAAAAAGCTCCTGTACACAGGGCTTGATCCAATTTTTGTATTAAAATATTTATTCCTCGGAACTGAGTGCTTATCAATTTGCCCAAAGGTCTGTAATTTTGGAATTTTTGGCTGAAAATGGTCTCAATCGATTTGGTTCGACTCACTGATATAGAATCCGAGATCGAAATCAATTCTGTCCGGCCGGCCGTAGGCACGATAACTCTCGAACGAAAGGAGTTAGAGGATTGAAATTTGCAAAGTGGGTTTGGAGCGTAAATATCTCGGACGAGTTCGATAATGGGCGAAATCCATTGAGCCGTTTCGGAATTTTGGCCGATTTTAGTAAACACATGTTTTATTAATATTTCCGAAACCGATCACTCGATCTATCTGAAATTTAGCATCAAATTGTAGAATCATGTACTTTATACGCATATGAAGTTTTGTATTGACCAGGCTACCGCAAAGTGTCAAAAAAAAATTTGAAATTTCAAAAAAATTTTTCTATGATAACTCTCGAACGGAATGAGCTAGGCAGTTGAAATTTTCAGAGTAGATTAGGGAGATGAATATCACGGCTGAGTTCGTTATTGAGCAAAATACGCCAGATGGTTTCGGAGTAACGTAAAAAAAAATTTATTTTTAAGTAACAAATTTCAAATTCAATTTTTATTTAAGATGCAGTTTCACCATAAAAATCCATTGATATCATTTTCAACTCCAACAAGCTAATACTTTCGGAGATATGATCGTTCTAAATTTCAATAATGAATCGTACTTCTATGTTTTCACAGAATGCTATAATTATTCTATCTAAGCTTTATTATATGATCTGTGTTCATACTCGTACATGTCAGAGAGAGTCAAATTCATTTTAGCTATTTTGATTTGATTTCTTCCATGGCGCAGTTCTCATTCTCAGATTGCTCATTTAATCTTGAAAAATAAACTATTATTTGAATTTTATGATGCAGTTCTATCATAAGAATACATTGATATAATTCCCAACTCTGAGAAACCAATACTTTCGGAGATATAATTTGTCTGTTTGAACAAGAGCGCCAGAAAGCTCCTGTCCACAGGGCTTGAACCAATTTTTTTCAATTACCTATTCGAATAATTCATTAAAACAAATATTCATAATTGATTATTCATGACTAGTCATGAGTATTTTAATCTATTAATTCATTCTTTGAATTTTCGACCTTTGGTTGAATATTTATTCGAATATTTTGGGTTCGCAGTCATGAATATTCATGAATATTCGTTTATACCCTATTCTATTCCTTCAATAGGAGTCTCATTATAACTGAAAATTTTGTCTAATAATAATAATGATAGCTGATTATTCATTCGTGACTAGTTACGAATACATGTCTAAATGATCATTTGTATGAATATTAATGACTAAATACTTCGAATGAACTAAGATGTCTGAAACAATGTTGTATGAAGTCCTCGTTGTTGACAAATAAAAATTTTACAAAATTGACCGACATGGTAGATGTTACATGGTGGTGCCATTATAAATACAAAATATCGATGGCTTCATTTGTAAACCTGCTACTCCAAAAATGAAAAAACTTCTCAGGAAATCGAAATAACTATTTTAATTTGATTTAATTTATATTACAAAATTTTTTTTCTTTTCATAGATGGAAATATATCACTGTTTGATCAAGAAAAATACTTCTTTCAAGACCTTATTATGGATTCATGACCAACAATAACTTAAAATTTAATTTTTTTATAAATTGGAGTTCTATCCTAAAAAGTAAAATAAAACTGTCATCGCTTGAGGAACAGACGTTTGACAGAAATCTATTTGGAATGAAAATAAATACCTTGTAACTTCTGAATAGCGCTACCGGCGCTACCCGACAATAGCTAAACAAAATCGAATTAGGGAATACACCAATTTATGGACATCTTAAAATGAACGTTTACTGATGACAGTTTTTTCATTCAATAGTTCTAGATTATTTCTATGCACCAATTCGAAAAGTTCATTGAACTCCAGAATTCAGATAGTAATAATACTTTTCGAATTGGTACAAAGAAATACTCTTGAATTAGGTAATGAGTGACCAAAATGAATTGTGTGATTTCCAAATATTTAATGCTTTCTAATCATTCCTGGACCTAACAGCCGCTAAATTTCCCTAAAATGTATTTTCTCCACCACTGTAACGGATTTTATCACCTTCATTATTTTATTATCACTCTTCGTACATGCACATACATAAAATATCATGTCTTGAGTCTTCAGATGTCAGCAGAAATTTCAAAACTCCAGTAAGAAATGTAATCGTCAAATAATGTGAACATCAACAAATTTGAAAAAGTCCTGAAAACATGAATATTCATTAATAAAAATGAATATTCATGAACAGTAATGAATATTCATGAATACTGCAAACCCAAAATATCAGAATCAATATTCATTTATTCATGATTCCCAGCCCTAGTTGAAATTGGTCTCAAACGATTCCATTTGACATGCTGATAAAATTCATCCGTCCGTCGGTCCGTAAACACCAGAACTTTTGAAAAAAAAAATATCTCAGTTTATTGAAATTTGCAGGAAAGGTTATATGTATAAATGCGCCGCTCGAGTACGTCAATGGACGAAATCCGCTTAACAATATAATGATTTGAAGGTTTCATGCCAAATGGAAACCGTCACACTAGAAGCGGGATAATTTTACTCTGAGAATATATTTCCAGATATGATTTGTGAAATTTTCTACGTACTGGTGGCCGACGATAACATGAGCTGTCTTAAATTCAGCCGTCTGCTATTCTAGGCGCAAATTAATGGAAGTTTTCCGCTTATTTACATCAAAAATTGGCTTTTTCAACCTCTAACAAATTTTTTGCAGTTGTCCTCCTTATCTTTAGTAACCATATACATTTTCAAATTTTGTTCACTTCAATTGAAGTTTACATTAATCCGCTTCGCTGAATTCACGTTTATTCTGCCATCTCAATAACAAATAGAGGTTGCCAAAGTGTTTCTCATAAAAAATTGGTTCAAGCCCTGTGGACAAGAGCTTTCTGGCGCTCTTGTTCAAACAGACAAATTATATCTCCGAAAGTATTGGTTTCTCAGAGTTCAGAATTATATTATATGTATTCTTATGATAGAACTGCATCATAAAATTCAAATAATAGTTTATTTATCAAGATTAAATGAGCAATCCTGTTTGTATTCCTTGTACAATAAATAAATAAATAAATAAATAAATAAATAAATAAATAAATGAGAACTGCACCATGGAAGAAATCAAATTAAAATACCTGAAATCAATTTGATTCTATCTTATAGAACAGGATCACATATACGAGTATGAACACAGATCATATAATAAATCATAGATAGAATAATTATAGCATTCTGTGAAAACATAGAAGTACGATTCATTATTGAAATTTCGAAAAATCATATCTCCCAAAGTATTAGCTTGTTGGAGTTGAAAATGATATCAATGGATTTTTATGGTGGAGCTGCATCTTAAATAGAAATTGAATTTGAAATATGTAGGTATTATTTTCTTTTCCCTGTACCGCTCGAGTTTCTGAAGGTTGTGTAATAGCTTTAAACGGCCTGCATGATGTCCTGAAATTCTAAGTCTACGAGAAGGTGTATGTTAGCTTGAAACGGCCCTTCTCGAGATCCTGATGGTCATGCAAGGAGCTTCAGTGGCAGGCATGAACATCAAGTATCTCCGAGAGTATTGGAGAGTGTGCGCTAGCTTGAAACGGCGCACAGGCCCTCCTATATCAACCAACACCTTCATACCCTTCTCGAGATCCTGATGTTCATGCAAGGAGCTTCAGTGGCAGGCATGGGCATCAAGTATCTCCGAGGATACTGGAAAGTGTGTGCTAGCCTGAAACGGCGTACAGACCCTCCTATATCACCCAACTCCTTCCTACCCTACTTGAGATCCTGATGGTCATGCAAGGAGCTTCAGTGGCAGGCATGGACATCAAGTATCTCCGAGGTTACTGGAGGGTGTGTGCTAGCTTGAAACGGCGCACAGATCCTGCCCTATCATCCTATCTAGTACCTTCCCTTTTTACGTCCCCAGTCTGAAAACCGTCATGTCTATACGAGCCGTTATATGCTTGCAAGGTAGGATGTCATTTAGTATGATTTTTCTGATCAGAGCTTGCTTGTGTGGAACCCTCACTGTTATACCGTTCGTCAGAATAGGTTGAACTATTTTCCACTCATACTTTCACCGTCAGCTCGATTCTACCGCTTATTTTATTCCGCATTGTATTGCTAATTATTCGGATAGTAAGAGCTTTCACCGCTTGAATTTTTACCACATGCTGCATCCCGCTTCCGCCTTCTCCCGCTTACCTTTCCTTGCATATCAACTTGTATATTATTTTACATAATTTAATTGAAAATATTATTTCATCATGGCATTGTTAACCGATTATTGAATAGAAGTTTTATTGATATTGTGTATTTTATTTCACCCGAGGAATTTTTGAAGTATTTCTCAGGGGTAGGGAATTTCTATCAAGGTACGAACAGCAGACCCCTGGACATAACCTTATCTGGCTAGTAGCTCCTGCACCCTATGGGATACCGCCCATAGGTACCGCAGTGTCCTCAACACCTTAAACTAGAGGTGGCGCCCGAGACTCTATCTTCACAGATAAAAATGGCAACACAACAAGGTGGAGACGGGAGACGCGTCACAAGTTCCTATTTTGCCAAAGAGCTTTTTGCATGTGCACATGGCCACTGTAGCTCTGAGTATAACCTTGTGTTTGTTACTGTTCCAGTTGAGTTTTCTGTCTAGGATAATACCTAGATATTTACACTCACTGGAAAAATTCAAAACTTGGCCTGTCAAGATTGTCAATTTAGTGTGCCATATAGTCCCTTCTTTCCACAATGCAGATGAAGCTACTAATGACTAATTATGTTATGATTCATTTCGACAACGATTGTGTACCTTTATAGGTTTTTCCACGCTCATATTAAATTTTTTTCTCGGTTTATTATTTCCGAAGCAATATACCTTCGAAATCTAATAAATTCAAATTACTTCGGAGGGTATATCAGTTGGGACTTCGAACTTGTAATATGTTGTAAGACGCAGGTTCTGGTCTTGGTTCGTATTGAAATAGTTTATCGTTGTCACTAAAAAATATTGCAGTATAAAATGTATGTATTGAGGATATTGCACAACGAGAATGAGGACATTTTTAAATTTCAACATCCGGCGTTTTTCTCCTTAAGTATTTCGAACAAATTCATGAAACTTTCTATTAGCATCGAATATTGGCGAAAAATGGACATGCAGACTTTCCATTGAAATTGGTTACCTCTAGAGTCTCGAGAATGCGAACCGTGGGTGCAAATTTAGGGAATATCCTTTGTTGAAACATGTTGACATAAATTTCGAAAGGTTTGTTATGCTTCCCAAAATGAATGGGAATAAATTTGGGTGTGGGTTCATAACTTCAAAATAAGACCTAGATTACCTATAGAGGTATGTCCGGGAACGCTTCGTTGAAGAGTTACGTTACTTCAAAGATGACGACTTGATGATGGATTTTTTCTATTTTTTCTAAGAGAGACGAAGATGAACGAGAAACTGAAATTTTGCAGAGGTATTTTTCGAATAGGGAAGCACCTAGGACAATTTTTCACTTATCCCACATTGCTACAGAGGGGTGAAATCAACAACTCTTATTTTATTCATGTTCTTGGGAACATCGTGCTCTCATTTACCGCAAATGTCTGCAATTTTCAACAGAGTAGGTTGCGCCTCTACAGCCCGCCGCTTAGTTCGTTTATGGTCATAATTGGCCTAACGGTTTCGGAGTTACATTCATCTGAAATATTGGTTGAACGTCCAGTCCCAGACATGATAACTCTCGAACGAAATGAATTAGAGAGTTGAATTTTGCAGGATAGGTTTGGGTCCCAAATATGCCGGTAAAGTTCGTAAATGGGCAAAATTCAGCGTGCGATTTCGAAGTTATAGCCATCTGAAAAAAAAAGAGATCTGATCGAATTGAAACTAGTTAGCTAGTTGAAAAATGCTGACGCTAAGAGCCTTCGCACACGGGCACACTGAATCGAAGCGATTCCAATCTCCTGGATCGAGTAGTTCGAATGCCGCTAAAGTTATGGAGGCTTAGCTCTCGGTTTAGCTTCCATTACGATCGTAGCGAAGCTGGAATTTCAATTGTAGTAATCGTTCTCCATAGTTCACATGTACACCGAGTCTAGAAAACGGATATTGGAATCACGTCGATTTGGTATGTCTGTGTGAGTACGCTCTAAGACTCATTCCATATTTTGTGAGCATCGTATTACTAAGAAAAAATATATATTTAATAAAATTCCGTACCTCGAAATCTATCTGTCGGGTATCGCTTAAATTTTGCAGGAGCCTTCAGAACCTCATTTTGTAGCCATGTTTTTAGATAAACTCAATCGGATCTATTTGGTGGGAAATTTCTGGAAAATGGTTTTCCTGGGAGCCAAGAAGCCTTGGGCGAGTTCAGTACCTCGAAGGATGACCGCTACGGCTATAAATTGCGAGTGCAAGGCAGACTAATGTCACATCAGTGCTTTCCTAATTTTTTATTGAGTATATTATGAATTTTAAATCAACAATCCTGTAGTTTTCTCTATTATTTTTCTATGGTGAAGGATGGTTCGATAAAATCCTTCTTCTATCTTTTACAACTGAAGAAATCGCAGTGGCAACATAACACGTTATGCAGAGCTAAACCATATTAAAATTATATAGGTACAATGCTATATTCAGTCTGATATGCATTGACATCAATTGAAAGCTACGTGCTTTCGGAGTCAAAAATATCAACAAAATATTTCTGGAACGCTTTCCAAAGGATTCCCACACTTGACTATACAGGGTGAGTCTTAATGTTGTACATTAATTTTAACCATAGATTCCTCTCATCAAATAAAACACTTTTTTCATTTACAATTTCTCCAAATTCGGCCCAGCTAAAAAGTTATTAGAGTTTGAAAATTTCAAAATGTGCTGATACACACATGTATATAATTTATCTATGACATTAATGGTGGGCGAGAAAAAGGTACAGTAACGTGTATTACAGCTTCATTCGGGATTCCAACGCTCAGGATCCGATCGATAAAAGTAGTGAAATTTCTGGAATTTCCCATTTCATAACATTCAATGAAGAATATCTCGAAAACGGTACGTTTAAGGAGAAATTATGAGGAATAATTTCATGTTCTAAAATGATTGAATATTCTTGAAATGCCTCAAGAAAAATTTTATCTGCTTTCTTTATGCTGATTTCGTTTAGTTTTGTGAATCCGCGAGTCCATAACTAGAAAACCAGTGGAAGTAGGAAAAAAATATATTTGGAAAATATGTATCATTGTTATATGAAGCTTCACACAAACATCCATTTTATTCGAAATAAGGATTTCGAAGCTACAAAATAATAACTGATTTTTCTTCGAAATATCAACAGCCTGTATTTTTTACTTGAGGCAAATTTAGAAAAATGGTAAATGAAAGAAGTATTTCATTTGACGATAAGAATCTATGGTTAAAATTAATGTACAACTCAAAGACTCACCCTGTATATTTAATATTAATAAAAGCCTTTGAGATATCATTTATCGCTGAAAAAAATTTGAAAATTTCATGAATTTTCAGCTGATCTCGAAGTAACCCAAGAACCAGACTTCGATATTGGTGAATTGAGTTCAACTGGCCGACAGATCGAAGTGTCCCTTGGTGGAGCTGTCCAACTAGCCTGTCCTCCAGGTAAGTTGAAACCATTAAACCTCTGTCTAGCCCTCATGTGAACTTTCACACTGTGAACTGTTTGGTGCAATACTAATCCTTCTCTGAATACAAATACCCTGATATATCGATAAAGCAGAAGCAGACATATTTGAAAACTTTTCGCATCCAGTATCAAATTATACGAAGTTGTTTTACGTTTTTTCTGAACTGTTTCACGAATGAACATAATTACACCTTTCGAAAAACAAAAGTCGAAATAATTTCGGAAAGTGCATTCGCAAGAAATCAATGTAGGCTTATAAGGGAATAGGAATAATTGGGATTGATTTCGAATGCACAATAAAGGTCTTAATAATCTCTGAAGTCGAATCGAGTATAAGCAAATTATTTTGATTTCCAAGTATCCAACAAAAAATACTAAAAATTCAGTTCAATCCTAGGCGACAGTTCCTTATCTAATGTGGTGTAAGAATACAGTAACAAATGCTATACAGAATACAACTGATCATCCAAACTTGCTCTTAATGGGGTTATGGTCTCCTAAGATGACTTAGGAGTATCACTCATGTCAATAGAGGATGGTTTTATATGCTTTATATTAACTTGATCTGGAGGTATCCACTGTTATGGTTTTCTTTTTCCCTACAATTTCTACAATTAAAGAAATAATTAATTTGTATCTTCATAGAAACGATAATGAACACTGATCGCAGCTATATAGATATTAGCTGTACTTATACAAAATTTTGATCTTTCAGGAATGTTCTGAGATTTTCAACGGATGGAACTCCTTTTTTGTTGAAATATATATGGATAAGAAGATAAGATTTGTATAGTTTTATGTTAGAAGTTAAGAGTGGAATTATAATATTTTGGAGAAAGTTGATAGATCAAAATTAAATCACGGAGTAGTCTATGTAAGTAAGAACTATGGAAAGGAGAGAAAGTGAAAGGGGGAATTGAAAAATTATTTTTTGAGAATAGTCAGACTTCTAGGAAGTGACTACAAAAATCACATATAGGCTCCTAAATAAAATAGGATTGAAATTTCGAATCAAGATAAAGAGAAGATTGTCCTAAAGAAAATAATAGAATCGGAAGCAAGGAAGAAACCGAAGAGGTATCTCGGGAATTTGGAAACGACCTGAGAAATCTCATAAATATTTTAGATATTAAAAAGTAATTAGCGCTGATTCTTCAGATTTCTTAACAATTGGAGCCCCATGTTGGGTGCCATATTTCATTCTCTTTGACCAACAAATGGTTACAAATATCGATATAAATAATATCACTGTTTTCCAATCTCCTTTGAAACTATCATTCGAATGTTTTCAATTGATTTTTCAGTAAATCAGTAAATATTTTTAATCTGTTAAAATTTTAAGTTGCGCATTTTCATTGTTTATTTTGTTATATTGAATATATAGAATATTTCCTATTTTGGCAAATCCACGAATCTTGGGTACCCTCTGTTATATCTGGATAAAAATATCGTTTAACCTTCAATCAAACATAAATATATGGGTCCCAATTCTTTAAAATAAGTCCATGAGTACCATAATCAACTCGTCTCGGCCAGCGATAGGTATTTGATATCGATTTAACATCATCTTCTGAACAAATTGATCTTCTCTTATAAAAATGGCATGACCACAGATATTCATTTCTAATTCGATCAATTCAAACTGAAATCCGGCCGTGCTTACGAATGGCTGGACGGACAGAATTAAGTTTGACCTCGGCTTCATTAGTGAGTCGAAACTAATCGTTAGAGACCATTCTCGGCTAACATTTTAGGCAAATGGATAGGCACTATATTCAATAGAAAAATCTCTTATAAAGAATACAATTTTCTCGTTTTTTGCCTTTTTTAGTAAAATGTACAAATTTCAAAGTAAAATAAGCAACTCTGCTATACCTGCCAAAAAACACTGGAGCAAGGTAAAGATGACAATGCAACGATAAAAGTGCTGTAAATTATTTTTACTAACTTGATTTACACTGATAAGAAATAGTTTTTGAAATAAAGAAAATATATTTGGAATACGTAGAATTCCAAGAAAGAAGAATACCTTTCAAGAATTAATTAACAGCTGAATACGTTTTAATGTGAGCGTCTTTAAACAATTTACAATTGACAAAATTGACTTTATTCACATCATGGCGTTTCCAACTTAACTTTTTTGCGCGTATGTTCTGGGGAACATCGCGTTATCATTTTGCCCAAATGTCTGTAACTTTCGAATTTAGTTACGAAAATTTTCTCAAACGATTTGGTTCGACTCCCCAATGAAGAATTCGAGGTCAAATTTGATTCTGTCCGGCCGTTGCCACGATAACTTGAGAACGGAAAGAGATATCGACTTGAAATTTTCAGGGCAGTTGGCGTATCCCAATACGACTGACAAGTTCGTTAATGGGCATAATCGGCCCAATGGTTTCCGAGTAATGATTTTGTTTTCAACCAATATAAATCCGATCGAATTGAAACTTGGTGAGTAGTTGTAGAATATGAACCTAAGCACGTTTGTGAAATTTTGTGAGAATCGTATCGCTAGAAGATTATTAAAAAATATTTTTTTTGTCACAATAACCTGAGAACGGAAAGAGATAGCGGCTTGAAGTTCTCAGGTTAGGTTGTGCATCTGAACGCGACATTTGAGTTTGTGTATAAGCATAATCGGCCAAACGGTTTTAGAGTTATAGCCATCTGAAATTTGGTTGTTTTTTTCTCATCATTAACTCGAAAAATACTAAACCGATGGAATTGAAACATGGTTTTAGTTGTAGAATGCCAACGCGATAATTCTGGCAAAGTTTCGTGAGGATAGTATTTGTAGAAAATTTTTGAGAAATCATTAAAAATTAAAAAAAAAATTCTATATATCAGTAACTATTCGTCTGAAATTGCTGAAATTTCGCAAGAGAAAGAGACTTGCAATTTTCAGGATAGGTTGCGTATCCGAATGGGAGAGTTAAGTTCGTTTTTGGGCATAATCGGTTTCCGAGTTATACCCACCTGGAATATTATTTCCTCGATAACTCGAAAAATAAAGATTCGATCGAATTGAAGCTTGGTTACTAGTAGTGCAAAACCAACATAAAGACGTGTTTAGAATTTTGTAAGAACCGTACCCCTAGAAAATTTGAAAAATTATAATGAAAAAAAAATGTTTGTAAGAACCGTACCCCTAGAAAATTTCAAAAAAATTACGAAAAAAAAATTGGTTCAAGCACTGAAGTGAAGTCAGGAGCTTTTGCGCGTATGTTCTATTGTCCATTCTCCTGTATTGGACAGCCTTAATCGAATTCACATGGTAAATGTAATGTAAATGGTAATGTAACTGTATTGGACACTTAATTCGAAGAACCATGGTAAGATGGACAACATAATTTACCATGGTAAATTCGATTAAGGGTGTCCAATACAGGAGAATGGACAATAGAACATACGCGCAAAAGCTCTTGACTTCACGTCAGTGCTTGAACCAATTTTTTTTTCCGAGTCCTTGTCAATAATAGGTAAAAGAAATCTTGACATGGCAACCGACCACCGGAGTAGTGAAGGAACCTTTTTTGGAAAGAGGTTTTTTTAAGATTTTTCTCGTTAACGTTCGTAAAAATGGAGGAAAATACGCTTGGAAATAGGAAGGGTGGTTCTTTGCGTGACTTCCTACTGTTTCGGATGGAAAAGTGGTGCTTAGGTTGAAAAAATTTTCTTGAATTTTATTCGAGATTTCGAAAAAAGCGGAAAGTTTCAAAAAGAAATTCTACTGAGTGGGTGACTATACAAAGGAGATTTCAGCCCGATCTGAATGACGAAAGAAGAAATTGTTACTTTTAACTATAAAATGTATGTGCTTAAAAGTCTACGTTTTAAAACTTGTATGACCCGTTAACAACGCCGAAAACGTGCAAACTTTATTCTTCTCTTTTTATTTATAATATTAAATTAGTGCACACGAGTTATGAACCAGCTTGTATATTGAAATTTACTATTGATTTAGATATTTATTTAGTTATTGAATAAATATTAAGTTGTCTGTTATTGAAGGTCTTCTAAAAGATGCTCGATACCGTGACAATATATCCTCTGTTTTGTGCCAATATTTCAATTTTACATGTGACACATTTTTGTGCCCCAGTTTGTGAACACAATGTATAGTGTATATAAAAAGGGGCTCGATACTGAGAAAATAATTTATTCTTTGTTTTATGCTAATAATTCAATTTCACATAAGACATTTCAATTGTGCACCCTAGTTAGCGACCACCCTGTGTATACTAAGTATCAAAAAAGGTAGGCATATTTAACGATCGAAGACAAGGAGGAGCGTATTAAAACTATCAACGAGTCCAATTATTATCTGATATCGTTAGTTATTAACGTTCGTGATTCTTATAGCGATTTATGTAACATGGATTAAATATTATTACTGACTGATAAGTCAAAAGAGACATTTATTGAAATTTATTTTTGGCTGTTATTTTATGTGAAAATGTATCATTATGAAGACGTCGGTGAGCAGTCAAAAGGTTGGTAAGTAATACTTTTCGATGCCTAGCTACTAGTAAACAGTACCTACCGTTTCGAAAACAGATAGTACCGTTAGTGGTTAATAGACGTAAACCACTCCCAACATAAGCCATACAACCCGAAATGGGTCACTTCTCCTCTGCGAATTCGCAGTCAAACAAAACTCTGACTCTTCAACACCAGTGATTCAGGAGATATCGCATCTTCAATGCACGCATGCGCGGATCCTGCCAAGTGGATTATATGGAGGAATAGCATCCTGTACCTCAAAACCCCAATCCTCTCAGAAGAAAACTCCAGCAAAAATTACTTCTCATCTGCACATGCGCATAACAAAAAATACCCGGAAGGGGCGGCATGCATTTGAAATAAATTGGTTTCAGAATTTCTAGCAAAATATTCCGGAATTTCAAGCAAACTATTGCGGAAAATAATAGTAATTTTTTGAATTGTTTCAAGTCATGAGATCCTCACGAAATTTTGCACAAGTGTTCGCTTCGGTCTTTTGCATCTAACTACTCAGCTTCAATTCAATCAGATCAGTATTTTTCGAGTTATTGCGAAAAAAAAAATTTTAATTTATTGAAATTTTTTTGTTCCCTGAACAGAGCGCCAAAAACTGAGGTAGGCTAATGAAAATTGCGGTAATAATTATTTATGTATCGAGGACGAAAAACTGTCTATTAAGTCATGCCTGCAAATTGTTATCCGAGGCGGTCCGAGGATAGCAAACAGGCGAGACAATAGCAAGCAGTTGAGACAATAGTTTTTCGCCGAGGTACATATTACATTTTTTTGTCGACCTCTAGCATACTTTTATGAATTTCGGACTTCTTAAATAATTTCGCAATAGCAAATGACAGTTATTCTCACATTCACTTATGTTTGTATTGAACCGTATCATGTCGTATCCACAGTGACCAGAGCGACTGACAGTTATTCTTAAAGATACTTATGTTTGTATTGAACCGTATCATGCCATATTCATAGTGACCACAGCGGACGAAACATTATTTTTTTTAATTGATTTCCCATTTTACCTATTTTGAGCAGGCCTCAGCGTGTTTAAATCATACTTTCAAAATCGCTCGTTTTTTATAGTCACCATGGAAACATCAACGACTCTAGAAACGTGAAGTCTTAATGACAATTTTTTGATTATTGATTTGACAGGATAACCTTGTTACGTCAAATTAAATATTACTAAATACAACATCTTTATTCAAACTTTATTTAACAGTTTTAATTTCATAAGTAGACATGGAAAGTACATTAAATCAACAAGTCCAGAGCGTTCTTGCCAATAGAGTCTTCATGATGGCTTCATATAATTAATATACTTCTGCATATATTTCACAAGTCAAATAAACCCCAGGGTATTCATCGGTTTGCTGGGAAAGCAATAGCAGACGCTTTTCTAGCTTCATGGCCTTCATCAGTACTCTGCTTCTCACCAAATTCAACTAAACTGAACCGGGTTAAGCCTCTCAGAGCGGGCTTGGTCGATCATACCTAAGCGCCCACGCCACCTATGAGACAAAACACGGAATTCAGCCTTTCCCCACCAGTGAAAATTTGAAGCGTGAAATCATATGCCACCATTCGCTCGATTTCAATCGAGATGTACACGCATGAAGACCCCTATTGGCAGGAACGCTCTGGACTGAGGTTGATTTATTAACAACGGTATCGCCATTTTTCATTATTAGGAAAGTACATTTATTTAATATTGTTTGAGACATTAATATTTCGATTCTTCAAATCGCAGGAAATGGTATTTAAATGACAGTTGTTAACATTCTCAGAACTGGGGTTGAACTTCCATCAATGACACTTCCACTAATGTTCGAAACATTCTTCTTATTGCTAATGCTCTCTTGAATTTAATCAATCGCCACAGCTGACGATTTCCATCCACTTGTCGTTGGATCTGATCTATTGTGATGTCACTATTTGCCATAATGGTAGCGGACATACGTCGAAAAGCATGTCCCACGTATTTCTCAGGATCATCCAATTTGAGACAACGTGCAATTTCCAAGGGACATGATCCAAATGTATTGATACCAACCACTTGATTGGTACATGTTCCCTCATCATATCGTAAGAAAACTCGGTCTGTACTCACATTTTGGGGACATTATGCACAGCACTATTCATTTTCGACCCAAAAGTGAGTGGTGATGACTGATGACAATGATATTGATGATAACTGACTCGGATAAATACAAATCTGAAACTGAACTGAACTGCAATTGACGATCTTTCCATTCCTCCACATTGTGATCTGTCTGAAAAACAACTCCTTGGATCCCCCCATTTCTGGTCTGAAACGTTCCAACTTGGGGACTCACCCCTATCGATACATATTTGCACGTCGCTAATACCCCCGGATATTTTACAACTTTGTTGACGAAACTGAAATCCAAGGAAAATACGTCTACGGAAACCCAATTTTCCTCCCGCGAAAGTTGGAGACCCGCATTTATCAGATGAGTTCTGAACGGGGGCACCCGTGTTTGCGTTATGTCGGAAAAAAGTCGATTTGCATGAACTCGGGATCCGAGAATTTGCCTCAGCTCCAATTCCACGATTTCTCGAGTTTGGGCTCACTTTCCCGCATTTGAATTTGCGAAAGTTTGGCTAGGGAAAAGAACGTACCACGGCATCTGCTTAGGAACAATAAGATGGATTCTAATTGATATAAAGCTGGACATATCAGCTTTTAAATGATGAATTGTTGCATAACTGTTTCAATTCTGCATTTGTACTCCATAAATAAAAATTGGTTTAAGCACTGACGTATGAAATCAGGAGCTTTTGCGCGTATGTTCTATTGTCCATTCTCCTGCATTGGGCACTCTCAATCGAATTTACCATGATGAATTCTATAGTCCGTTCTCCTGTTTTGGACACTCTAAATCGAAATTTACCATGGCAAATTCGATTAAGAGTGTCCAATACAGGAGAACGGACAATAGACTTCACCATGGTAAATTCGATTGAGAGTGTCCAATACAGAAGAATGGACAATAGAGCATACGCGCAAAAGTTCACGTCAGTGCTTGAAGCAGTTTTAAGTCGATATTCTACAACTAGTTGGCAAGCTTCAATTCGATCGATTCTATATATTTTGAGTTATCGAGAAAATAATATTCCAGATAGATATAACTCCGAAACCGTTGGGGCGATTATGGTCAACAGCAAACTTAACTCTCCCACTCAGAATATTTCAGATGCGCAACCTACTCTGAAAATTACAAGTTCCTATCTCCTTTCGTTCGAGAGTTATCGAGGCAACGTTCACCTATCCAGCTACTGAACTCATACAAGGCTGCTCGGATCTCCAAAAATATCGATCCGATCGTGTTCAAACTTGGAAGTTTGTAGTAGAGCTAGGTTCGGAAGACTCTCGCAAAATTTCAGCCATGTCGGATGAATAGATTCTGATACATATAGAATTTTTTTTCAATGATTTTCAATGATTTTTCGAGAATTTTCTAGTGATACGATCCTCTCGAAATTTGCAAGAACTTTTCCGTTGGCATTCTACAACTAATAACCATGTTTGAATTGGATCGGTTATATATTTTTCGAGTTATTGAGGAAATAACAATCAATTTTCAGATGGGTATAACTTCAAATACGTGTGGCTCCAAATACAACGTAACCTGAAAATTTCAAATCGCTATCTCTTTTCGTTCTCAGGTTACCGTGACATAAAAAATATTTTATAATATTTTTTTAAAATTTTTTGGCTATACGATTCTCACAAAATTTCACAAACGTACTTAGGTTTATATTCCAGAACTATTCACCAAGTTTCAATTCGATCGGATTCATATTGGTTGAAAACAAAATTATTACTCGGTAACCATTGGCCGATTATGCACATTAACGTACTTGTCCGTCGTATTGGGATGCGCCACCTACCCTGCAAATTTCAAGTTGCTAGCTCTTTCCGTTCTCAAGTTATCGTGGCAACGGCCGGAAGGCAGGAATGCCGGACGGCCAGCCGGACAGAATAAAATATGACCTCGAATTCTTCATCGGGGAGTCGAGCCAAATAGTTTGAGATCATATTCGTCAAAAAATTCGCAAGTTACAGACATTTGGGCTAAATGATATCGCGATGTTCCCCAGGACATACGTGCAAAAATTAGTTCAAGCCCTGTGGACAGAAGCTTTGGCGCTAGTAGGTAAACTACCGGGGTCCTAGGACATTTCAAGGCCACCAAAACCATGGTAGTTCCTGGTACACTTCAAGGTCACCCAAATGGAACCTAACCCAAGTGGGTAGGCAACCAAAAATTAATGTAGTAAACGTGTGACGTCATTGCAGGTGACCTTGGGCTGGTAGATCAGGCCTAGCCAGGCTTGCGCAGGTTAATTTTGCGAGAGAAGTGAAAAAAATTTTTTTTCGGACTTAGAAAAATTTCGAGAATTTCGGACTTAGAAAAATTTCGTAAAGTTCGGACTATTTTTTTGAAAATTCTTTATGTTGGACTTGGAAAAACTTTGAAAGGAACAATTTTAGCTACTATAAACCTTAGATATCCTTATGGGAAATTACATGTTAAAATAAGTGAAATTGAACTAGAATTCTGGGAGGAAATAAAACAAGACAATTATAATATTTGTTTTTTATTGACAAGCCAATCGTATAGTAAATTAACATTTTCGAGTGCACATATGAGTTCATTCTTTACATGTAACCTACAATGATAACTTGTTGTGGATGCTTCTTTTAAGAGTTTTAGCTTGGGGCAGTCAGACATCTCTAGGATGATACATCGATCGGAGTCTTTATGTAATAGTGTTCTTAGAATCCTTACTTTCGGCAATCCTTTTACGTAAATTAAGCTTTGTGCATCAGGTAGTAGGTGGCTCTTCAAAACAGAAATTAGCATTTCTACAGGTATATAGTAATCATAGTTGGTCGTCCAATCCAAACCATGGATGTTGTTTGTTGTGTAATCTATCTGCCATTTGAAATGCTCAGATAGTAGATGAAATTGCACTGGTGTTCTTATAAAATAATGTTTCCTTTCACAAGTGTTAATATTTAGAATTGAAAGTTCCCTGATGTAAAATTCACTATCTTTGTAGTGGAACCCTTGGAAATCCACAATAAATGCCATTTTGTGCCGTCGTATGAGCTCTAGATAATCCTTACAGTCCCACTTAATGGATTATATATCACGTTTCGGTCGTGAAGAATTAAACAATAAGCACTTGTTTTGTTTGGTACCGGTTTTGCTGTTTCAATTTCAAGTCTGATATCGACTGCACCGTTCTTTATTGTCTCACTCTGATGAGTACAATCTATGACAGCTATTGGTGCTGTATGTTTAAATGAACTGGGTGTAAACGCTGGTTCAGCTTCGTTTTTATAATAGTACGCTCTTTGAAAATGCGCATACATTTCATATAATAACGACCATTGATTCTTGTCCCAATCAAGGTTAAGGTTATCATACGGATATGCGTCTGCATTCAGGAATAATTTAATATTCCTTAGATTGCAATGATCAAATAATGCCGAATCTCTGTTTAAGCTATTTTTACGATCCGTTTGGAAGGCAAAAATAACAATTCGGGGTTTTTCCATCAAGCTGCTTGATTTAACAGTCCAGGTGTGATGGGTAGTCTCTTGAAGAGTGGGTAATTGTTGAATTTCCCAATTTCTAAATGAAATGGATAAATCTCTGCTCTCCTCAACATATTTCAATAATCTTAATTTTTGCACATCGGCCACTTTAAGATGTGGCACTTTCCAATAAATTTTGTTGATTTCCACAAAGGGTTTTTCAGTTCCTGTTACTGGTTGATTAATAATCGCGTTCAAATCATTGCTGCTCCTAATCAATACCAATTCTTGACGAACATTCATAATAACCTTTTGGAAATCCTCTGCAAATCCCAGCCACAATTTAAGAGGTATACAAACGGTAAAATTACCTTTTTGATCAAGGATATCAGGTAGTCCATCTAATGCCAATCCAGCATTTTGCAAACGATCAAATTGATTCTTCGTGTAGGATAAGTAACTCTTCAATGTGCTAGTTATTCCCAAATTCCGTGTTTGATCAATCACAGTGCCTCCTATTTCATAACGAATTTCATCGAAAAGAAATGAAATTCCATTTTTTATAAATTTTATATGTGTAGTTTCAGTAGGTGGATGTTTAACATCATCACTATTTTTTAATAATTTCCCCTCAATATAAATGTAACTATATGATGGTAAAGTGTATAGATCTTGCGTTTGGATGGGTATTCTTATTTCATCACTGCACTTATATGTCGTTGAAGCATACGGTTGATGAGTATGATATTCAAAATTCGCAATAGATTCATCAATTAGAACATTTTCAGCTACATTTAAATTTAGGAAACTCATTTTGTCTTCACTTTAAAACCCAAGGACCTTAAAAATAATTTATTTGTCGCTGTTAACGGTACACTGGTTTTTGTAGTACTGAACAATATATTTCTTTCAGCCCCTTTTTTATTATTTTTCATACCATTAGATTGTTGTTGTTGTTGTTGGTTGCTTGAGAAAACGTTATAATATCTCATGATCGCTCTTAGTTCACTTGTTGTAGATTTTTTTCACATGTAATCTTACTGTTACCACTTCTCCGTTGAAATTGACCAAGTTACCCTCTTGGTCTGTTAGTTTTATAGCAATTTCATTGATAAATTTCGTATTTATCGGTAAATAGATAACATTAGAGGGGTTTTCAACTATCTTGGTGCCTGGTGCATTTTTTGGATAGAAGACGTGCAAAATATGTTTTTTTTCATCATTAGAATATGAGTTTTGCACTAAATTACATTCAATATTGATCGCATTCACTCTGAAAATATTGATAGGCTTGTTGGAAATATGTTTTTTATTAGCAGCTAATATTTGCGGTGTAAACCCCAAAACTTGTGCTATACTACAATTCTGTTGAAAATCAATAGGTTCCGTGCATTTCACTTCCGATCTCAGGGTGGTTCGATTCAACGAAATATTTATGGCTGGTCTATCTGTTTGACCTTTCAATGGATTATTTTCATAGTTATCAATTATATATTTTTGTAGATAGTGATTTATATCACTTATTTCATAGCAACCAGGTGGAAGAATGATTATGTTGTTTACACCAAAATGGAAACGATTATTTGTTTCATCGACATTGGGAATGCTATTGTAACTGACAAAGTTTATTAATCCGATAACATAGTCATGAGATTCACTTAACACAATTGGTGGATATATAGTGGCTTTCAATTCTGACGACTTGTCGTTTAACGTGAACGTGTAGGACATGATGATGATGCTTGCATAACACTGACCATATTTTTCATTTGAATGATAATTTATTTAATAAAAATTTTATACATAAGTGTCCACAATTATACGATGTTTTTTTTTGATATGTTTTATAATTATAGAAAATATTCAATTGTTTCTTATGCGTACAATGATGTTTACAACCAGATTTAAAATATTTACAAACTTCAAGAGGTGGAGGTAGATTTCCATAACTATCAAAATATGAAATGTTACCCCCCTTTTTGCGATAGCTGACCCAATGTGTGCCCGGCCCATCAGAGTTGTCTAAATTCACAATTCCGCATTCATTTTTTCGAATACGTTTAGGCATCTCATCTTTCATAAAGCATCCACGAAAATTAGCAATTTTTAATTCTGTAACCAAATTGCTAATATCCCGATCTGTTAGTGCTCGCTTTGGAAGTTTCATCTCTCTCTCTCTCTTTTTTTGTTAATTGTAACGATCTGCTTCACTGTCTCGTAGAAAAAGTCCAAATCCTTTTTTGTATTTTCTCAAGCACATTCCTTTTCCCATAGCAATAGCTTCCATAGTTTTATTGTGTCGATTTGCCTCTTCGAATTGTTGTTTGGCCTGTTTAGCAGCATTAATTGAATCAATAATTTTTGCAGTTCCCCCACCTAGTGCACCTAAAGCACTCAATCCCGCAAAAATCGGAATTAATGGTAAAATACCTCCTTTTTTAGGTAACCTTATCACTTTTGTTGACTTTATTTTGGATTTGAATTTATTGGCTAATTTCTTTGCCAAAAATACCCGTGAAAATAGATCCTTAGGTTTTTTTCTTATTATATGTTTTTTTATTTCTTTCACCACTTTATTGAAAGAAACACGTTTAATCTTCTTTTTCTTCATGCTCATTCTTTTTACACCATATATACACACTCAAAGTTGAGCAGGACTGCACCCCAATTATGTAGAGCTCACATATTTATAGGTAAAATTCTTGTTCGTTTAGCACCCCCATTCTCGTCCTGATCTTCATCTGTGGTTCTTTTTCGTTTTATATAAGGTATTTCTTCATAATCTATCTTGTCATTGTCAGTATTTATTTTCAATCTTTTACTTTCAATCTCATCGTTGCTATAGACGCTTTTACGCTTTTTCACCCTCAAAATTGGTTTTCGATTTTTCTTTTTATTGATGGTATCAGCGACAGCAGGAGCAGCATCAGCAGCAGCAGTCCTATTTGATGTCATAATTTTAATCATCGCAGGAGTAGGAATTTGATTTTGTTGTTGTTGTGAAGGTTGAGTAGGTTTGGATTTTAAAATTCTTGGTTTTAACAGTTTTATTGCCTTTTCCCCTGAATTTTCTTCTTCTACACTTAGAATGATTTCATTGCACTTTTTTCTGATGAGCAACAAATTCTTTAGGAGTTTTCGTAAAACATTTCTTTGTTGTCTCTTATTACCAATTCCCATCCCTAATTTAACTTTGCTTCGCATTATACCGCTAACACCTAATGCAGCCATCTTTTCAGTAAGCGAAGCATCAGAAGAATGATATCTTTCCATAGCTTTAGTAGCTAAAATTTCATCTGCTTTATGGCGGTGTTTTAAATCCTTCTCTTTCGAATATTTAATATCATGTTCCATGCATGCCTCATCCAATTTATTTATAGGTTTGGATCCTGACATTAAACGTTTCGATAGACGTGTTCCAGGACCACAATAATTGTACCCAGGTATATGTAATTCAAATGGCAGGGAATTTATAAGGTTGTTAACAAGTCCACCACCCGTATAAAATTTCATATTTTAACCAAAATATATATATATATATACACACACACATACACAACCTTCGCTTTATAAAGAAAAGCTATAAATGATATAGTTTTAGTTATGTTAGTCATTTTTATTTGAAATATTGTTCAATATGAAAGTTCATCAACAAAAAGTTCATCTAAAAGTTCAGAATAATGATGTGTTGCAGACTGCAGGTGCTTATCATCAACATTCGAAACATGGTGATTTATTTCCCCCTACTATTAGATGTCTTATAGTAGGACCTTCAAATTGTGGGAAAACTAATGTTATGATTACACTCATTGAACATCCACATGGATTGAAATTTGAGAATATTAACTTATACTCAAAATCGGTACATCAACCGAAATACCAGTACCTCGAGCAATTATTAAAACCAATAAAAGGAATAACTTTCAACACTTTCACGACAGCTGAAAATATAGATCCACCTAATAGAGCCAAACCTAATTCTCTATTCATTTTCGATGATGTCATCTGCAACAAACAAGATGTAATGCGTGAGTTCTTCAGTATGGGAAGACATAATCATGTGGATTGTTTCTATTTAGCACAAAGTTACGCTAGAATACCAAAAAATCTAATACGAGAAAATGCTAATGTTATTATTCTTTTCAAACAAGATGAAATGAATCTAAAACATGTCTATACAGATCATATTGGTTCGATGGATTTTTCCTTTGATACATTTAAAAATATATGTTCAATGTGCTGGTCGGGGGAACCATTTAGTTTCGTTTCAATCTTTAAGGATAATGAACTAAATGGAGGTCGATATAGAAAAGGTTTTGACGAATTCATCAATATAAATACCTAAACTCTATTACTGCTTATGTTAGTTTGCCAGTTCAACAACAGGTGTTGACAAGCAGAACGTTGATAACGGTGACCGAAATGAACACTTACAATAAGAGATTGAAACAACTTTTGATTCAAAAACGTAAAAATATTAAAGATAAATTACAATTACTCAAGTATGGAGAGAGAGTCAAAGAAAATGCATTTTCTCCAATAACGAAACAATTGAAGGAAATAAAAAAAAAATTGAAACATGAGGAAGACGAAAAGAATGGCAATCATGAAGAAGAATTAGAAGAAGAAGACTTAAAATGGGTGATGCCTCAATCGTCTTTATCACCGCTCACACCCATTGGGGAAACGACAGCAGGCAGCAGTAAAGACAGGACCAAGGAGACCGCTAATAATACTTCGTTTATCGATTACCTAGATCAATATCCACCCATTGCGAGGAAATATATTATGAGTCTGAATGAAAATCCTTCAAAATTCGATCGAAAATATGGTGTTCGTTTTGATCCAGAAACGGAAAAATTCTCGATTGGTAATTCACGAATGCAAATAATTGATAATGGAGATGTTATGGTAAAAAATAAAAGGTATCGAGGTACTAGAGGTTTATACGAATTAATATTTAAACGAAAACCTAAGAAATATTCTGAGGAAGACTTGCAAAATTACCATGATATAATTACTAAAACAAACGCATATAAATGTTATTATCACCCAAGCAATCAGATAGATGGTAACAATACTGTTAAATATAAAAAAATTGTTGCACCGTTAATACAAAAAAAGGGGGGTTCTATCAATTTGAGATTACATAAAAACACAGCCTATATGTTTTGGAATGATCCTAATGAATTAGTTGAACGATTGAAATTATTATTGGCATCACATGAAGCTGGAAACAGTGGTGTTATAAATGAAATCACTTCAATTGTTGAAGAATTGTACGAGGCTGGTTTGATAGTATAACGAAGACATCGAGAACCGAGAAGAAGTGGCAAATTGTCACCGAGCTGTATAAGCAGGCCCGAATAAATTTTAAACGTCGTAAAACAATTGTACGTGGCTTGTGGGACTTATGCCAAGCTGATCTGATAGATATGCAACCATATGCCAAAGAAAATAACGGTTTCAAGTATATTCTAATTGTCATCAATTGTTTCTCTAAATACGTTTGGACTGAACCGCTCAAGGATAAATCAGGGAAAAATGTGTCTACTGCTATGGAAACTATTTTGTTGAAGATGTTGAAATCGAAAAAAAACAACAGTTTGAAAAATTTACAAACAGACAAGGGTACAGAATTTTATAATGTTACTTTCAAAAAGCTAATGGAAAAATATTCTATTAATCATTATTCCACCTACAGTGATAAAAAAGCAGCAATTGTTGAACGTGTAATTCGAACAATTAAAGGAAAAATGTATCCTCAATTTTCCTTTCAAAATACCCACAAATGGATAGGTGGTATTTTAGCTGAAGTGGTTAAAAACTATAATAATTCTGTGCACCGCACAATCGGAATGAAACCGATCGATGTAAAAGAAACAAATGAAGATTCTCTACGTGGAATTTATAGTAATCCAAAGTCACCAATACGAAAATGTAAATTCATAAAAGGTGATCATGTAAGAATTTCCACAGCGCGGGGTGTCTTTGATAAAAAATATAATATGAATTGGTCTCCTGAAATCTTTATTATTAAAAAAAAAGTATTGAGCACACCCACAACATATATTTTGAAGGATATCAATGATAAAGAAATCAAGGGAGGATTTTATGAGGAGCAAATGCAAAAAGTGAAATATCCAGATATTTATTTGGTTGAAAAAGTTTTGAAACGTAAAGGTGGAAAAAGCCTAGTTAAATGGGTTGGATTTGACGATACACATAATCAATGGATATCAAATGACAATGTATCTTAAAGGTTACAATAAAACACCAATAATTTAATAATGATTCTTTTATTACTTCAAAGTCCCAAATGGTTAACGTTTTTTTCAAATGAAATCATGATCATCAATCTCGATTCTTGGCATTTCCCTTCTTCTTCTTTTCGACGGTTGTGATGAGGGTGGTTGTTGTGATAGGGGTGGTATTGTTTCCTCCTCCCCCGCTAATAATTGTGAATTAATTTCAAAAAGTTGTCTTTTGGCTGCTCTTCTTTGTCTCGAATCCTCCTCATTAAGCCCATTATTCACATGAGGTGTACTTTGGGTAATGGGAACTCCTGCTTCCCTCAAGGCTCTCTTCAATATCACCCCATCTGATTGTAATGGGGGTGTTTGTGAAGGTGGTGGTGGTGTTGATATACATGCTTGTGTTACTTGAGCACTCTCGATATCCTCTTCGTCGACAATATTGTACTTGTATCTTCTTATGACATCTTCCAATAACCCCAGATCTTTGTCATCCTCCAATCGTGTTTTCAGGTATTTCACAGGTAAATTACCAAATTTTTTTTTCATCGTTTTTACTTTTGGACTATATGATAGTTTTATTGTTACCTTATCATCATAAAGAGTGACTTTGGGGGCTCCATATCTTTGAACAAATGAAGGTAGTTTAAAAAAAAATAAAAATGATTAGGGAGGAAAAAAACTTACTGAAAAATCTGCTTGCACACCACCTCTAACATTCGGGGAGTAAAATTGTCCCGATCAGTAGAGAAAACAACAATAGTACAAGGAATATTCATGTTAAAGTTTTTTTCTTATTCACGTGCACGTTCGTAGCTGGTAACTCCAATAATTATACTAGTTTTTCAAGATGAATTGAACGGAATTTATACTCTGAAATCGCTGATTGTCAAGGACAAAATGTTTAAATTTTGGGACAGAATATTTTACTGTCAATCCTTCTTCCCCTTTATTTTATATGAAAATGTAAATACATATAATTCATGTGAAATATCAATTGAAATTTGTTTGAAGTTATTCATTTTCACCAAACGAATATCCATATTAAGAATTACATATATCAATTAATTGGTGTGAATCAATTACATATTTAATAGATAGGTTTATTTCCAAAGGTCCATACTGTATTCATATTACTTTGTTAGATATTGCTTATTTAGCATTTTGCATCCTAGCGCGTGGACCTGCATCGCACATTCCTTAGATAAGATAATCTTATAAATATAATAATTATTTATTAGGCGTACTCTCTAAGTAAACGCTTATCGGTATGCTAATTGAGTCGGTATGCTAATTGAGCTTCGTCGGCGTTTATTTATCTCCGCGGATACATTGACCAACTGGACCATTTATTCGTCCTCTTAATTTTATCGAATGATACATTGTTTTAATATTAATGATGTACATGCAAAAATCTAGATTGTTAGGATGCAACTTTGTCTACTATTATAATCTGAATTGAATTATTGCAAATTAACAAAAATTTTGGGGCACGTGTAATTGCGATCCGAATTGGTATATAAGAAATAGATTGCGTAGGTATTCTACTTGAGGTTGTGTTTGTGCATAGAGCAGAATCGAGGTAAGCAGATTTTATTTTCTACCTGTTTAAAAAAAAAATGTTTGGGCTGATTTTTGAGTTTCCAATTTTTCAAATGAAAATATATTTTTCAGACATAAAAGAAAAAAAACCATAAAAAAACAGCAAAAATCCGTGAAAAAGGCAGAGAAAAAAAATGAGCGGTACAGCAACCACCCGTTTAGATAGTTTGTCGGCTGAAGCCGTTAAGACTATGGAAAGGGTGAGTAGATTAATCAAAACTAAAGAGGAATTTTTAAAATATATTACTTATTTGAAAAATATTATTTGCGTTTTGAATAGATCGATTAAAAATAAATATAATGATGCTATTGGGAATTTTGCTAGAGTTGAATCTAATCTTAGTATTTTAAAGTATTATCAACGAACATTTAGGAAAAAGTTATCAAAATTAATGGAAAAACGATGCGAAGCAAATTTAGAATGGCATGAAATTAAATCGGCATTTAATGGGCGTATATCTAGTGGTATTATTACAAATCTTGGATTCAAAGATCCTCAATTATTTTTGGAGAAAGCATTTAGAAGTTTTGCAATACAAATTCGTAAGTCGTTGAAAAAATCTGTACTAAAAGTTAACACTATTTTGGCTGGTTTATTTGTGAAACCCTCTGATTTAGAGACTAACTTTAAATTTTTTTCCACAAAAAATGAAGTTATTGACGTTAGTGTAAATTTAAAAGATTGGTATAAAAACAATGTATCGTCTGTTATTTTGAATCGAATGGGTGAGTTCCAAGAACGCGATTCGGGCTGGAGTCTATATGAAATTTTGTATTTGAAATTGAACATTAATCATTTCAGTCCAATAAATGTTGGTATGTCCACTTATGTAGATTTACCAGCATTTGTGAAAAGCACGCATAGTGTAATCAATATAAAAAATAATGATCAGTACTGTTTCCTGTGGTCTATAATGGCTGCTCTTTTTCCCGTTTACGATGAATCCAAAAATAAATGTAGAGTATATTCTTACCCCGATTTTGAAGGCTTTCTTAAGTATGAAAACATTAATTTCCCAATAGAATTGAAGGATATTCCAAAATTTGAATTATTGAACGGTTTAGGAATAAATATTTTTACTATTTCGAATAACAAGGAGATTGTTCCTCTTTGTCTTACCAAGAGTCCATTTTACAAAATAATAATAAATCTCTTGATGGTGCCTTGTGAAAATTTGACAAATGAAATAGCTGAAAATAATCCTGGAACGAGTTCAATGAATTTGAAAACTAAAACATATTACCATTTTGCTCTAATAAAAAATTTATCCCGTCTTTTGAGTCGTCAACTTAAAGATTCGAAAAATAGGAAATATTTCTGTGAAAGATGTTTGAATCATTTCGCTACAAATGAATCTTTGGAAAGGCATCTGGAATTATGTAGAGATTTGAATCACTGTAAAATAGTTTTACCTAAAGAAACTCATAAGATTTTAAAATTCAAAAATTTTACACATCAAATACCTATGCCTTTCGTTATTTATGCGGACATTGAAAGTCTTTTGGTTGATTATGATCTGTCCTCTTCCTCCTTTGCTCTCGATAATAAAACTATAAAGCGCAAAAAACATGAAGCCTTTAGTATAGCTTATTATTTCAAATGTGATTATGATGATTCTTTATCTAAATTCAATTTATATACAGGTTCTGATTGTATAAAATGGTTCATAAATGAATTGGAAAATCTTTCAGCATATGTTGGAGGAATTATATCGAACCCTCTTCCAATTGTAATGAATGATGAGGAGAAACAGAATTTTTATGAAGCGAAGCAATGTTATGTGTGCGATAATGAATTTTCTGTTAGTGATGGTAAAGTTCGTGATCATTGTCATTTTTCAGGAAAATATCGTGGTGCAGCTCATGAAACTTGCAATTTAAAATTGCAGATATCTAATACTATACCTGTGGTTTTCCATAACTTTTCCAATTATGATAGTCATTTTCTAATTAGAAGTCTTGCGAAAGATATTGAGGGTCCCTTGAATATTTTGCCTGTTAATAAGGAAAAATTCATTTCGTTCACAAAATACATCACTAAATATAAAATAAATTTGAGATTTATAGATTCCTTTAGATTTTTAGCCGGTAGCTTGGAAAAATTATCCTCGTATTTGGATGATGAACAAAGAACTATTGTTTCAAAATTCTTTCCTGATAAAACTCACTTTGAGTTAGTGACAAGAAAAGGTGTATTTCCATATGAGTATCTTGATAATTTTAAAAGACTAGACGATCAGGAACTTCCATCGAAGGAAAATTTTTATAATACGCTCACTGAGGAGGCAATATCGGATGATGACTTTAATCATGCAAATAATGTATGGAAAACTTTCAAAATTCAAAATTTAAAACAATATGCTGAATTGTATCTTAAAACTGATGTTTTACTTTTGAGCGATATTTTCGAGAATTTTCGAATTAATTGCATGAAATATTATAATTTAGATGCACTCCATTATTTTACAACACCAGGATTGGCCTTTGATGCGATGTTAAAACTTACAAAAATTGAATTGGAATTACTCACTGACATTGAAATGATTAATTTTATTGAAAAAGGCATTAGAGGAGGAGTGTCGCAATGTTCGAGGCGTTATGCGAAATCCAACAATAAATACATGTGTGTTGATGAATACAAGTCTGATGAGCCTATTTCGTATTTAATGTATTTTGATGTGGTGAATTTATATGGAGCTGCCATGACAAAGGCATTACCATTTTCTGATTTTCAATGGGTGCAGATAGGGTCTAATGAAATAGGCACTATCTTAAACACACCAGATGATGCTGAATTTGGTTATGTTTTAGAAGTGGACTTGGAATATCCGAAATCATTATATGAAAAACATAAAGATCTTCCGTTATGTCCGCATCATCTGCCACCACCTGTATCTGATAATGATACAACTAAATTATTATTGACTTTATACAATAAAAAAAAATATATTATTCATTACCAAAATTTGAAACAGGCTATTAAATTGGGGTTGAAGCTAGAGAAAGTTCATCGGTGTTTGAAATTTGCTCAAAAACCTTGGATGAAATCGTACATCGATTTTAACACAGAGTTGCGTAAAGCCAGTAAAAACGAATTTGAACGTAACCACTTCAAATTGATGAACAATGCGCCATTTGGAAAAACAATAGAAAATGTTAGAAGATATAGAGATATAAAGCTAGTAACACATTATGAAGGAAGATATGGTGCTAATTACTACTTATCACAAGGGAACTTTAGTAGCATTACTATTATCGATGAAGATATTGCACTAATAGAAATGAAAAGGTTAACCATAAATATGAATAAACCAATTTTCATCGGTATGTGTATTTTAGATATTTCGAAAACATTTTTGTATGATTTTCATTATGAATACATTAAAGCTAAATTTAACGACAATGCAAAATTATTGTACACAGATACTGATAGCCTTATTTATCAGATTTTCACAGATGACATTTACCAACATATAAGGCAGGATATTGATAAATTTGATACCTCCGATTATCCTGAGAATAATATTTTTAATATTCCTAGGCGGAATAAAAAAGTAGTTGGTTTAATGAAGGATGAAAATAATGGTTGCATCATGAGTGAATTTATCGGGTTGAGGTCGAAGATGTACACGTATAAAGTTTGCGAAATTGAAAAAAAAAAGAACAGAATATTAATTATGCTGATAACCATGAACTTATTGAGCTTTTGAAAACAATTAAAAAAGTAAAAGGAGTAAAGTATGCTGCTATAAAAAATTATATAACCTTTCAGGATTTTTATAAAACACTTTTCGAACAATCAACATTTTCAATAATTCAGAACAGTATAATTGCGAAAAATCATGAGATTTTCTCAATTCAACAAGAAAAGGTTGGTTTAAGTTTTGATGATGATAAAAGAATTGTATTGGAGGATAAAATATCAACGGTACCATGGGGGTATTTTGATTAATTCCTATCTTTATATATTTTGATTGATCTACACAGCCTCTCTCGGTGAAAATGCTGTATCGTTGTTTCTCAAAAAAAAAAAAAAAAAACTAAAACAAAATATAAAATTTCATTACCAGAATGAATAATCTACCTACTGGAGCAGAGCTGCGGCGGTGCCCAATAGCCGCGTGGGAGCTTGAGGTACTTTTCCATGTACTGGAAAAACCTGGAGACTTAACACTCCAGGACCTGAGACGGCTGGTGGCACTGGCCAATATTCCAGGTCATTGGAAAGCCTGGCTTATTCAGCAGTATTATCTAACGCATTGTGCTGTAATGTGTCAGGACAACTAGATTAGGTTTTATATTTATCTTTAGGTTAATATTATATCTATTTAATAAGTTAAGAAATTGATGTTTAACCCGAAGTAGTAGTAGTGCCATTAGGCGGTATTTTATTTAAGAAAAAGTAATCGATGAACTACCAGTTTCATTTCGGTCTCTTCACTGTTTCATTTGATACAGAATTTCTCAAAGATCAACATGCCTGTGCCCGTTAAATACGTCTGTCCTATATGTAAAGGTGAATCTGAACAATACTATGCACCTTGTATTCGTTGTTTTTTTCAATTACTAGACAAAAAACTGTATGGAGTAAAACATAGATGTAGTTGTTGTCGATTAATGTGGCAAGAGCAGTGAAGATGTGTCTTGAAAGTATGGATCACATGGACTTTGAACAACGACTTCTCACGTTTAAGAAGAAATTTTGGACCGGTGCTGCAAATCCTATCGATTTGGCTAGAGCTGGTCTGTATTTCACCGGTGAAGGAGACATTTGCCGTTGTGTTTATTGTTCAGTGCAAATTCATAATTGGAAGAAGGAGGATAGTGCTTTGGAGGATCATTATAAGTATTCCAAAGATTGTGCATTTGGTCAGATGTTGTGGAAATATTCCAGGACTACGCATAACGAAGATCATCACCCCCACAAAATACTACTACTACTACTACTACTACTACTACTACTACTACTACTACCACTTCTACTACTACAAAAAAATGAATTTAGTAATCCTTTACTCGCTTATTGGAAATATCTTATATGTTCATTTCCAACCTAAAGTGATAAAGGCTCAAATATGTACTAATAAAAATAAACTATGTGATAATATGGTTGTATGCAGGCTAAACAATGATCTACCTGTATTTAAATATTACTTTAAAAATGATGATGATTATGATGTCTACAACATACATACTTTCAAAATAATTTATACTTTTTCAAATCGAAGTTGTAAAGAATCTGATTGGCTAAACGTGCCTCCTTCTGAACCAAAAGAACATCACTCTTCTATAAAGATACTTATAATTTTGTTATTTTGCTTAATATGTATGCTCGTATCCATACTTACCTTTTTATTAAGAAATACTTTATTTCCTAAAATAACTACTTGTATATAACATAATACTTATCGATAATCTTCCTAATACATATATATTTTTTTTTTTAACATGAATGCAGCCTCAGAATCTTCCCTATGTACTCTGTTACGAGCTGTTTCCTTTCTTCCTTTATAGGCAGAACCTTTTTTTTCCCTGAAATCTTCAATCGGGATCTTAAACTCTTCATAGTATCATTACTGTGCCTCCCTTTTGTACTCTTATTCTTGTGTCGTTGGTCGCTGTCACTTATACTGGCACATTTCTACCTCCTGTCAAGTACGTTACCTGAACTAACTACTTGCGTATAATATAATTCTGTGAATGCAGCCTCAGAATCTCCCCTATTTAATATATGCATTAATCATTTGTTCTAGCACATTTCTACCTCAGGTCAAGTACGTTACCTAAACTAACTGCTTGTGTATAATATATACAATTTGTAATCTTTTTTTTTGTTAATATATTTACATACAACCCATTTGTACTTATAAACCAGTTTGTTGTACTACCATTTGTAATTTAAGAATTCTTATTACCTGACAAGTTCGTACTTGTATATTACACAATATCCATGGTTTGGATTGGACCACCAACTATGATTACTATATACCTGTAGAAATCATGTAAAGAATGAACTCACATATGCACTCGAAAATATAAATATACTATACGATTGGCTTGTCAATAAAAAACAAATATTATAATTGTCTTGGTTTATTTCCTCCCAGAATTCTAGTTCAAGTTCACTTATTTCAACATGTAATTTCCCATAAGGATATCTAAGGTTTATAGTAGCTAAAATTGTTCCTTTCAAAGTTTTTCCAAGTCCAACATAAAGAATTTTCAAAAATATATTTTTTTTTCACAATTCTCACAAAATTAATCATCGTTTTATTCGATTTGAAATCCGAACTTGTCGAAATTTTTCCAAGTCCGAACTTAACGAAATTTTTTTAAGTCTGGAATTTTTTTAAGTTCGAAAAAAAATTTTTTTCACTTCTCTCGCAAAATTAACCTACGAAATTTTTTTAAGTCCGAACTTGTTGAAATTTTTTTAAGTCCGAACTTGTCGAAATTTTTCTAAGTCCGAACTTTACGAAATTTTTCTAAGTCCGAAATTCTCGAAATTTTTCTAAGTCCGAAAAAAAATTTTTTTCACTTCTCTCGCAAAATTAACCTGCGCAAGCCTGGCTAGGCCTGATCTACCAGCCCAAGGTCACCTGCAATGACGTCACACGTTTACTACATTAATTTTTGGTTGCCTACCCACTTGGGTTAGGTTCCATTTGGGTGACCTTGAAGTGTACCAGGAACTACCATGGTTTTGGTGGCCTTGAAATGTCCTAGGACCCCGGTAGTTTACCTACTGGCGCTCTTGTTTAAACTTTGACAAATCATATCTTCGAAAGTATTGGTAAGAGTTGGGAATTATATCAATGGATTCTTATGATAGAAATTCATAATAGCAAAAATTAAATTCAAACATCATAAAAGAATTTAAATTCAACAACAGTACCAAAAATTATCAATCCAAAACCAATTGACCAATTCTACCCAACAACGAACTCATCCGAGTTCCGATGAACGATATATTTTTCCCTCAAATCCACTCTGAAAATTATATTATATCAATTTAAACTTTAGCCAATATTTCAGTTTTGTTTTTACTGGAGATATTCTGAACTCAATATTATTAACTTACTATTACCATTCCCATCATCATATGGATTAACCATGGGCATTAAATATCAAAATTTGACTTATCAGGTCTCAGGAAAATAAGTTGACAGGTATCAACACAGATCATATTATAATAATTCATAGATAAAATAATTATCACATTCTGTGAAAACACAGAAGTAAGATTCATTATTGAAATTTTGAAAAATCATATCTCCGAAAGTATTAGCTTGTTAGAGTTACAAATGACACCAATGGATTCCTATGGTGAAACTGCATCTTGCAAAACTTATTTTGAAATTTGTAATGTAAAAAAAATATTTTTTTTGTTACTCCGAAACCATATGACCGATTTTGCCCAGTAACAAACTTAGCCGAGATATTTATCTCTCAAACCTATTCTGAAAATTTCAACTGTTTAGCTACTTCTGTTCGAGAGTTATCGTGTTAACGGCCAGACAGAATCGATTTCGTCCACGTATTCTTGATCAGTGAGTCGAACCAAATCGTTCAAGACCATTTTCAGCCAAAACTTCTAAAATTACATACATTTGGGCAAATTGATAACCACTATGTTCCGAGGAACAAGAGCGCCAAAAAATGGTTGAAGCACTGACGTGAAGTCACGAGCTTTAGCGTGCATGTTCTATTGTCCATTGACCTCTATTGGTCACTCTTAATCGAATTTACCATCGATATAGATTGTTTTCTCAGCTTTTATAAGATGTAAATACGCACCATTTTACGGACTTGATTAATGAAGAATCGTCTTAGATCAAAGAATTTTTAATTGACATATGTATTCCATCGAAATTGAAAATCATTTAATATCTAATAATAGGTATACTAAAAAAATTACTGCATGAATCCTCTAGTCGTATTTATTCAACTCAGTATTATTTTAAAATATCGGAACTCAACCAAGTCTGATCGTATCTCCAACAATAGAGATCGCTGCATAGTTAGGTTTTGAAGATTCTCGCAAAATTTCAGCAGTGTCGGACGAATACTTTCTGATATATAGAATTTTTTTCAATGATATTCTATTATTTTTTAAATTTTCTAGTAATACGATCTTAACGAAATTTTGCAAAAATGTTTCCGTCGGCATTCTAGAACTAACCTGTATTCCCTGTTTTCATTGAATCGACATAGTATTTTCTGAGTTATTGAGGAAATAAACACCTAATTTCAGATTGATATAACTCCAAAACCGTTTGGCCGATTATACCTTTTAACGAACTCAAATGTCGTATTTGGATTTACAACTTACCCAAAAAATTGCAAGTTTCGTGTTCAAATTTGGAACTTGACTGTAAAGTTAGGCTTTGAAGCCTTCGGCAAAATTTCGGCGATATCAGATAGATATTTTCTGAGACATAGATTTTTTTTCAAAGATTTTCAATAATTTTTTAAAAAATTTCTAGGGACCCGATCCTTACGAAATTCCGTAGAAATTTGCGCGTCGGCATTCTTCAACCAATTACCATGTTTGGATTGGATTGGTTTCAAATAATTTTTTGAGTTAATCAGGAAATATATAGAAACAAAAATCAGATAGGTATATAACCTCAGAACTGTTTGGCCGATTATGCCTATTGCTGAACTCAAATGTTGTCTTCGAATGCTCAACCTATCTTGAATATTGCAAGTCGATAACTCTTCCCGTTCTCAAGTTATCGTGAGATGAATCATTTTTTAAAACTTCCTAGGGATTTGATTCTCAGAAAATTTCACATACGTCTTCTAGGTCCACATTCTACAAATACTCACCTAGTTTTAATTCGATCGGATCTGTATTGATTGAAAACAAATTTATTACTCGGAAACCGTTCGGCCGATTATGCCCATTAACGAACTTGTCCGTCGTATTGGGACGCGCCACCTACCCTAAAATGTTAGGGTCTCTTTTTTTTGCGTTCTCGAGTTATAGTGGCATCGGCCGGACAGACATAATCAAATTTGACCTAGAATTCTTCATTAGGGTGTCGAACCCAATCGTTTGAGACCATTTTCGGCAAAAAATTCGAAAATTACAGACATTTGGGCAAAATGGATTCCATAACATGCGCGCAAAAATACGTTTTCGATCCAATTCAAACATGGTAGTTAGTTGTAGAATACGAACGCGTCAATCTTTATAAAATTACGCGATGATCATATAACAAGAAAATTTTTAAAAAATCATGGAAAAATATTCTGCAACTCAGGAACTCTCTATCCGATATGGCTGAAATTTCGATAGCCTTCAAAACCCAATCTTACAGGGTAAGATGTATACTATTGAGACTTATTTCTGGTGGAACTAAATATTCCACCAGCAATAAGGCTCAATAGTACACATCTTTCCCTAATATAATGGTGAACGCCAAAGGGTTTGAAGAAATTACCTAATCTTACAGACAAGTTCCAAATTCGAACACGATCGGATCTATATTGTTGGAGATCCGAGGGGCCTTGAGTGAGTTCAGTAGCTATATGGGTTACCGTTGCCACAATAACTTTTCAGGATTTTCAGGGTAGGTTAAATTTTGTTATTAGGTACATATTTGCTCAATGACCTGAAGTATACAAATCTGATCCAATTAAAACTTGGTTAATACATGTAGAATGCTGACGTGCTAATTCGCGATATATCGTATCACCATTTTACATTTGAGTATCAAATTTTTTTTCAGCTCGACGATAGACAACGGAACATGCGCGCAAATGCTCCTGATTTGTGTCAGCATTCTAGAGCTAATTACCAAGTTTCGATGAGATCGGATCTTGATTGTTTCAAAACCAATTGGTACTCGGGAACTGTTTGGTCGATTATGCCCATTAACGAAACCGTCTGTCGCATTTGAATGCGCATGCAACCTACCCTAAAAATTTCAAGTCGCTATATGTTTCCATTCGAAAGTTATCCCTGCAAAGGCCGGTCGGACAGAATCAAATTTGACCTCGAATTCTTCATTATTGAGTCAAACCTAATCGTTTGAGACCATTTTCGGCCAAAAATTCGAAAATGACCAAAATTATCAATTTTTTTTTTCTGTGCATTAACCGATCAATACCCAACATACATAATATAAAGATGGTAATTCTACAATATAGTGCTTAATTTCAGAACGAGTGGTTTCGATGATATTCAGAAAAAATTGGTTCAAGCCCTGTGGACAGGAGCTATTGGGCGCATGTTCATCTTCCTTGTGGCCCGTACTGACCAGTAAAGAAAAAAAGCAGTATCATGTTGAATACCTTAATATTATTCTGGAACACAAATTTTCCATTACAATAATCTTCATCTAGCTTCTATTTAGTATCAATTCCTGTAGAACGTGATCATAATAAGTGTTTTCCATATAATAAAATGTGTTTGAACTTGGTATGTAGGAAATCTGACATCAATTATTGGAATTAATTGATTTGACAAACAGCCGTCAAATGAGGTAAATAGATTTTTGTGACGATTTTCTGTGACCATAAAAAAAATTAAGCATTTCATTATTGCATTTCTTGAAATAGGTACCTTTTCAAGTCGATCAACATCGTCCTTCTTTCGACGTCTAAACTATGACTTGATTCTTTATGTTTATGTCTTTGAATTTGTTTTCGGTGGAATTCAAAGAGTTCATAGAATAATCGATGAAAATACTGAGAGAGACCCAGGAAATTTGACACATTTTGTCTTATGTCTCCAGAAATTGAAATCGTATAGAGCCAAAATTTTGCACAATGTTGCAAAATACTACAATTGACGTTAGTACAAGTTTTTGTTGCAATCTGATGAATAGTTCACGAAAAAAAAAATTTTTTTTTCGAAAAAATTAAAAGAAATATTTTTTTAAAAATTACCAACATTTCGATCATAACAGAATTTTGCCAAAAGTTGCGCGTTTATATCCTCGAACTGACTACCAAGTTTCGATTCAACATCTTCTTTAGTTCCTGAAATATCAGGGAAATAACCTCAAAATTTTAAATGTCTATAACTCCTAAACCGTCCGGCCGATTTTGCCCGTTAACGAACTTAACCGTCGCATTTTGATCAGAAACCTACCCTGAAAGTTTGAAGTCGATAGGACCTTCGGTGCTCCTGTTATCGTGCCTACGGCCGGAAGTACGGCCGGCCGTACGGCACCCAAAAATCTGACACCGGATTCGTAATCAGGGAGTCCGAATTAGTCTATTAGCCAATTTTCAGCTCGAAATTCGAAAATTACAGACATTTGGACGAAATGATAGGACGATGTTCCCCTAGAACATACGCCCAAAAAAGCTTCAGCACAAAGGCCATAACTCCGAAACCACTTGACTGATTTAGCCCACATACTCAACCGATATATTCATGCCCCAAACCTACCCTGTAAATTTCAACTATCTAACTCATTTCGTTCCTGGGGAACAAGCACGCCAAAATGGCTGATACCATTGTTAATAAATCAACAAGATCTGAGCGTTCTGCCAATAGGGTATCGTGAAATGAGTTAGTGAAAGTATAAGAGTTCTCGACTCGAATTAACACACAGTAAATTCCATTGTCTTCCAAGAGCAAGAATAGACGCGTTCCAGACTTCTTGGTCTGCAGCAATGTTCTGAAACTCACGACAAATTCAACTAAACTGGGCCGTGTTAACCCATAACTGAAGCTTCACGTCAATGCTCACGGTATCTGTGAAAATGAGATTCTCTGCCTTCCCCCTTTTGATTTGATGGTTCGAATTTGAACATAATTTTCATATTTATATGACGCTTCCACATGTATTAATTTGAATTATTATCAATGTGTATTCCGAGATGTGAGCGAAGTGAGAAAAATTTCAGAATCAGAATTTGTTCCGAAATTGTTTTCTCAGAAGAGTACAGAACTTATGTTCTGTACCGAAATATAAGAATCTCCTGGGAAATTGCTGAGATAAACCAATTTCAGGACAAGCTTCTGAGATTTTTTTCACTTCGCTCACATTTCAGAATATACATTCAACAAGATAATTTTGGTGACTCAAATATGAACCGGGTGCAAAAGGTTCACGTCAGTGCTTTTTCCAATTTCTTGTAAATTCAATTCATGTTAGATGTAGATAATGAATGAAGAGTATTAGCATATTAATGAAAAAGATTTAAATTTGAAGCATTTTAACATTGCAAATGATGAATTATTGGAACAACTGAACCAACTTATTCATCGATTACATTTGCAAAACCTTGGAAAAGGAAATTATATAGCATTCTATCCTTATCTGACCCCCAGAGAACTCACCGTTGATAGATATTCAGATCGACCGAATCGAAAACCCTCCCAGTCTCAACGAGGTACGTAGACATTCATCCCGACATATAACCGTATTCCCCGAAATAACAATATATCCCATCCCATCCAGAAGTTCACTGTATACTTTTATTCCCGGACATAAAACGCGCGGATTAAGGCATTCCCATAACTCTAACACCTCGTTTCTACTTTATAGTGCACAATAAAAATATATATGAAAGAGGCGCGCTGGAGGTCTGACCTCAGTATAATAAAAGTAAGGGTTGTATAGAAGACAGTTCTCTCGCAGGAACATAGCAAACTCATTAATTCACAGCTTTTTCAACACCTTCAAAAAGTTATTAATAAAGTTAATGACTTCTGTCGAAGTTTCTTCATGGTTTTCTTAACGTTTCCCACGTGTCCTTATGAAATTTATACGTTAATCTTCTTTTCTCTTTTTGGCGCTCTTGTTCCTCGGAACAGAGTGCTTATCAATTTGCCCAAATGTCTGTAATTTTCGAATTTTTGTCTGAAAATGGTCTCAAACGATTTGGTTCGACTCACTGATCAAGAATCCGTGATCGAAATCGATTCTGTCCGGCCGGCCATCCGTTAACAGTATAACTCTCGGAAGAAAGGAGTTAGAGGATTGAAATTTGCAGGGTAGGTTTGGAGCGTAAATATCTCGGACGAGTTTGTTAACAGGCGAAATCCATCGAGTGGTTTCGGAGTTATGGCCATTTTTAGTAAAAACCTTTTTTATGAATATTTCCGAAACCGATCACTCGATCTATCTGAAATTTAGCATCAAATTGTAGAATCATGACCTTTATATGCATGTGAAGTTTTGTATTGAGCAGGTTGCCGCAAAATGTAAAAAAAAATTTTGAAAATTTTCAAATTTTGTTTCTACAATAATTCTCGAACGGAATGAGCTAGGCAGTTAAAATGTTCACAGTAGGTTAGGGAGATAATTATCTCGGCTGAGTTCGTTATTGGGCAAAATAGGCCAGATGGTTTCGGAGTAATGAAAAAAATATTTTTTTTAACTTACAAATTTCAAATTCAATTATTTTTTAAGTTACAGTTTAACATAAAAATCCATTGATATCATTTTCAACTCCAACAAGCTAATACTTTCGGAGATATGATTTTTCGAAATTTCAATATTGATTCGTACTTCTATGTTTTCACAGAAAGCTATAATTCTATCTATGATTTATTATATGATCTGTGTTCATACTCGTACATGTCACCCTGTTCTATAAGAGAGAGTCAAATTCATTTCAGCCATTTTAATTCGATTTCTTCCATGGTGTAGTTCTCATTCTCAGATTGCTCATTTAATCTTGATAAATAAACTATTATTTGAATTGAATTTCCTTTATGATGCAGTTCTATGATAAGAATACATTGATATCATTCTCAACTTTCGGAGATATGATGTGTCAAAGTTTGAACAAGAGCGCCAAAGCTTTTTTTCCTCAAAAGGGGCAATCTTCTCCAACCAACAGAAATGTAATTCAAAATCCTTCCATCTAATCCATCTCATCGACCTCTGAGTACGATTGGACCAATTATTAGTACTCGTAAATCCATGGATTGAATTATGTTGAAAATAAAAACGCTTCGTTGAAATTCATCGTTATTCACTTGATGAAAATAAAAGTGGGAAAGCCCTGTGTACAGAAGCTTTGGCGCTCATGTTCAAACTTTGAAAAATCACTTCTCCGAAAGTATTGGTTTCTCAGTGTTGGGAATGATGTCAATGTATTTTTATGACAGAACTGCATAACAAATATAATTGCTGAGTTAGAGGGGGATTACTTTCATTCAGAACAGTGGTCCAATCAAAATTGCCCAAAATAATCTAAATTTAGGAATATTCAACTCAAACTTAGTCGTACTCTCTTGGAGTCCAATCCGGCCTTCCTGCGGATTCCTCTGTCTAATCAATAACATAATGGGACTATGATCTGTGATATCTTTATCTAATATATAAGATTCGAACCATAAATTGAATTTTTTTAATTTTTTATTAATAAATGAATGATCTAAACAAGTTTTTGATGCAGTTCTTGTCACTGAGTTGATATATGACTTAAAACCAAGAGAGCTCATCATCGCAAGATAATTTGCAACATGATTATCACCTTTTTCCAAAATATTGATGTGGATATCTCCCACAAAAATTTCCACCTTAGAAGGAGTCAGTGTTTCCAGATATGTACAGATGTCATCTAAAAAAATCGATTTTTGAAATGTGTGGCGGCTTATATGAAGCTGTCAAACCAAATGTAGTGTAGTTAATTTCAAAATGTAACCTACTGATAGTTGCTCTCGAGCTTGTCAACTGAGTAACAGAAAAGTCAACGTTCAGATGCTCCTTAACTAATATTACAATACCTTCGTTTTTATTATGAATAGCTTCGTTATAAATGATCCGATATTTGGGAACATTATAGTTTTCTATCGAATCAATTTGAAACGTTTCTGTCAATACGATGATATCCATATGATGTAATTCATATGCTTCTAAAAAAGTTATCAAATTGTTAATATTACTATTTAAACTTCTAATATTGGAATTAATTAAACTGAACACACAACTTTCAACATTTCCAACAATTTCTAACCTACTCACATCGATTTTTTCACCCTTAACATCCTCTTTTTCACCTATTTGATTTAGTACATCGTCCTGAACATTGAAGACAATATTAGGAACTGTAATCGGTCTTGATTTTCAAAAGTCCTACATGGTATTTTATAGTCGGTAATTATGGGTCAATCGCAGAGTGATCTGTTTCAATCTGAAGGTTATACTTTTCATTGGCTTCTTTACAGTTTATGCACCTTTTTTGTTTCTTACATCCAACTGTACTATGATTACCTGCACAGATACCGCATATCTAACTTTTTGTACACTTTGCACACTTATGGTAAAATCCCTGGCAGTTATAACAACGTGAAATTGCTACGTCCTCATATACCGGAAGTCGGTCCCATCCTATGTAGATTTTTCCATATTTCAGCATCTTGCAGAACAGTCTTCCCGAACATTCAGCATATATCGTAGATTTTTGTTTATTTTTGGCCTTTCTAATATTCGTTATTTCAATCCGATCCATTGTATCAATCTATCCATTCTACTTGCGAATCTTTGTTTCCAAATTTTCAATTGATTCTTCACCAGTATAACCAGCAATTTTTATTTTCGGAAAACTTTTCTTCGGCAGCTCAATATCATATTTTCCTTTAAGTTTTATTTCTGCTTCATCTTTAAATCGTTCCATATCCTGTTTTGTGTCGCATTTAATAACAATGCTTCCTTGTTTTGTCTCCTTCGCATTTCTAATTCCCAGGTTTAAAGTTGCTGGATTAATTAATGCTTGAACATCTTCTTTACTCTTTTTAGAATTTTGTGTTAATTTCGGTTTCAAAATAATCATTGGTAGGCTTGTCTTGATTTCAACTTTGTTAATTTCACTGTTCTTTAATACATCGGCATATGATTCCTTCCCTGAAGATTGTTTCATTTCTGATTTCAATTCTTCAAATCTTTTTTCATTTCTTCCAGTAATTTCATCATATAAGGCATAATTGCTATAAATAACTTGCATTCTTCGAATATTAACAATAATACCCTCTTTTGAATGTTCATACATTTCGCCTCGTTCCGTGCTATATTTGCGCACTTTTTGTGAATACTTTCCAAACATGAATCACATTTGAAGTAATCCTCTAAACAATCTTGTTTACATTTCACGCACTTGTCTTCCTCTTACGTCATACTTATTTGTATCTGTTTTTGGCGCTCTTGTTCCTCGGAACAGAGTGCTTATCAATTTGCCCAAATGTCTGTAATTTTCGAATATTTGTCTGAAAATGGTCTCAAACGATTTGGTTCGACTCATTGATTAAGAATCCGTGGTCGAAATCGATTCTGTCCGGCCGGCCGTCCGTCCGACAGTTAACACGATAACTCTCGAACTAAAGGAGTTAGAGGATTGAAATTTGTAGGGTAGGTTTGGAGCGTAAATATCTCGGACGAATTCGTTAACGGGCGAAATCTACCAAGCGGTTCCGGAGTTATGGCCCATTTTAATAAAACATTTTTTATGAATATTTCCGAATCTATCTGAAATTCAGCATCAAATTGTAGAACAATGACCTTTATACGCATGAGAAGTTTCGTATTGATCGGATTGCCTTAAAGTGTCAAAAAAATTCTTTTTTATTTTGAACATTTTTTTCTACAATAACTGTCGAACAGAATGAGCTAGGTAGTTGAAATTTTCAGAGTAGGTTTGGCAGCTAAATATCTCGGTCGAATCCGTTATTGGGCAAAATAGGCCAGATGATTTAGGAGCACCTTACTCGACTAGTCGAGCATGCCCAGGAAGTTTCAGACGGTCAACGTATTTAAATTCCTCTTAATTGAGTTGCATTCAGCTAGCATTAATTTTTCAAAAAAATTAGAACAAATAAGCCATTGAATCGGAGTAGAAGTAGAAGAATTCTACTGTCGAGTTTAATATTTATTTCAAAATCTTCTCTTTCAGTATTTAACAGAATTTAGCTCATATTCACTTGTTCCAGGGTTCTCACAAAAAAATTGTTTATCTTTCGCGATGCATACATATATGTTGTCCCGAAAAATTCAACTGGCTTTTTTTATTCATAATGGAATTTTTTTCAATTTTTTCTTCAGCACCTTGCAAGCACTTGGCTAATATTAATATTTTTCATGATTTCAGCGGAAACCTCTGTTTTTTTCGGGCAGCATAAAGGTGGCCGGAAAATTCAATCACCAACTTTTTAACCCCCCTCTGAGATTTTTGGTTTTGTTTTGCAGCACTCGCCAGCATTTAGGTACAATTAACATTTTTCAGGATTTCGATGAAATGTGCAGTGTTTTCCGGGCTGCATATAAGTTGGCCCGGACAATTCAATCGCCAATTTTTCTACTCCTATTTGAAATTCTTCTATTTTTTCTTCAGCACTCACCAGCACTTAGCTAGCATTAACTTTCGTCAAGATTTCGATGAAAAATGCTGGTTTTTCCGGGCTTCATATAAGTTGGCCCGGAAAATCGAATTTTAATTTTTTCCACTACCATCAAAGATTTTCATTTTTTTCAGCACTCTCCGGCACTTAACTAGCATCTACTATAAGGAAAAATCCTTGTAAAAATGCCAGAACTACCGGGCTAACTTGATAGACCTATAAATTCATCTATATGCATTCCTTATTCATGCCAATTACCTTCGAGCTTCTAAAATTTGCCAAACTTTGCAAACTTTGCCCCATCGTGATATTTGATAAATTGAAAATTAGCCTATTTTAATACCTCAATATTTAAATATGCAGATATTAAGTTTAAGGTATCGGCTGGATGCTCTTTCCATCGTTAAGAAGTTTACAAGAGATACTAATGAAAGTTGTTGAATTCTACTTCGAAGAAATATGTAGATGAAAATATTCGGAGATCAGTTGATGGATATAAGATTATTATAAATTCAATATTAGTAACAAAATTATGTTGATAGCAAAATTATGGTAAATGACTGAAGTTGTGTTGGACATGAACTTGTGAATTTCTTGTGTGATCCCAGCATATTCAGAAATCCATATATCGATATTTACATCCGGTTTCCATGAGCTTCGAATTTTTACCTCCCATTATGTTCGATGAGGTTGCGAATCATCATATTTTCATGCCATTCATTGTGAGGAGATACCAAGGCAGAACATTTCAAGAATCTGTTTGTTGTGAATAAAAATACATTGAATCATGAATTGGAGTTAGACTGGATTAAAACGTTTCCAAGATTTTTTTTTCTGTTACGTCAGCCATGCCAGAAATAGAATTCATTTACATTCATATCAGTTTCTGCACCTCTTGCTTTCCCTGAGATTAGACGGCAGATGTTTCTATGACGGAGGTTACACGGTCAATCTGGTACCAGTCTCGCATCACATCAATCATGGATTGATATCAGATTGACGGGAAACTGATGGATTGATGGTCCGGATTGATGGAATATTAATGTGCCTCGTCAGTCCGTCAATCCGCATCAGTCTCATCGTGATCAAGGTCACGGACTGAACTGATGCGAGATTGATTGCAGATTGACCATGTAACCTCCATCTATGGAATCTGGCAAAAGTATGAAGTTACTATACCTGAACTGGAACGATAAGAACAACTTTCGTACAGTTCAGTTTCGAATCAATCCAACCTTCTACTTTGATGGGGGTTAAGTATCTCCTTCCTGCGTACTACCAAAATTGATTTCACATTTCCAAACCATTAATTTTTCCGCGTATGTTTTGAGGAACATCGCATTATCATTTTGCCCAAATGTCTGTAATTTTCGAATTTTTTGCCGAGAATGGTCCCAAACGACTCGGTTCAACTCATTCATGAAGAATTCGAGGTCAAATTTGATTCTGTCCGGCTGGCCGGCCGACCGGCCATTGCCACGATAACTTGAGAACGGAAAGAGATAGCAACTTGAAATTTTCAGGGTAGGTGGCGCTTCCCAATACGACGGACAACTTCGTTAATGGGCATAATAGGCCCAACGGTTTCTGAGTAATAATTTTGTTTTCAACCATTACTAGTCTGATCAAATTGAAACTTAGTGAGTAGTTGTAGAATACAAAACCTAAGGATGTCTGTGAAATTTTGTGAGAATCTTATTGCTAAAAAATTTTAAAAAAATTATTAAAAAATATTGTTTATGTCACGATAACCTGAGAACGGGAAGAGGTGGCTACTTGAAATTCTCAGGTTAGGTTGTGCATCTGAATGCGATATTTGAGGTCATTTATAGGCATAATCGGCCAAACGGTTTTAGAGTTATACCCATCTGAAATTTGGTTGTTATTTCCTCAATAACTCGAAAAATTCAGAACAGATCAAATTCAAACATGGTTACTAGTTGTCGAATTTACCCTGGTAAATTCGATAGAGAGTGTCCAATACAGGAGAATGGGCAATACAACATACGTTTAAAAGCTCCTGACTTCAAGTCACTGCTTGAACCAATTTTTTTATTTCAAATAAACATTAAGAAAAATTCTACCTCACTATCTGCCCTTAAATTTCCTGTATATACCTATGACGGTCAGCTGATTTCAGATCATGTATAACTTAATTTTGGACGTCGAGTAATCCTGTTATCGGTCAGCTGATTTCAAAGCATGTTATTTTAGACTCTACTCTCTTTCGATCGTAGTGCTCTCCAGATCGACTCTCCTTTTGGGGGAAATGATCTTTTTATCGAGGATATGTTAATCCAATGACATTAGTATGGGTTTGGACTTTGGAGTACGTGTAGAGCTTTTAGCGGTATCGAAATAGTATATTCTAAAGCAAGTTGCAGAATGGGCTCCTATTAAAACACGAATGCGAAATTCGAAAACGAGCCACGAAGGAGCGAGTTTTCGAACGCATGAGTGTTGGAATTGCCTTCTGCAACGAGTATTAGACAATATTTTCTCTATTTCAGGACAGTTTTGTAGAATACTATTGAAATTTGATGAGAAATTCGGATTATACATCTTAGTGACTTTGGTATTGCATCTTGGCAGTTGGTGTGACTGTTACAAAAGTTGACAGATTACGGAATTTGAATCGTACGTAGGAAATGGAGATCAGATTTGAGACAGTTTCCTCTTAATATAAGAGATAGCATGTATCATTCAAAATTAGCAAGAAGGAAATCTGTATAGTACCTTATTTTTTAATGAAAATTAAACTTTGCCTCTCAACAATTATTAAACTATATCCAGATTATATTATTGTCAATTGACGTATGTTGAAATTTAATAGGATCGAATGTCAGTGCTCACTACCACAAAACAAGAAATATTACTAGAAACAATGCAGAAATGAGTTCATTCCAGCACTGTTTTTAGTGCTGGAATGGACTCATTACAATACTGAAATACAGAATAGTATATTCTAAAACAAGTTGCAGAATGGGCTCCTATTAAAAAACGAATGCGAAACGCATGAGTGTTGGAATTGCCTTCTGCAACGAGTATTAGACGATATTTTCTCTATTTCAGGCAAGAATGTAATATACTGTTGAAATTTAATAAAAAGTTCGGATTACACATCCTAGTGACATTTGTATTCTATCTTGGTAGTTGGTGTGACTGTTACGAAAGTTGACAGATTACGGAATTTGAATTTGAAACGTACGTAGGGCATGGAGATCAGATTTAAAACAGTTTCCTAATAGCATGAATGATTCAAAATTAGCAAGAAGGAAATCTCTAGTACCATATTTTTGAAAATAAAGCTTTTCCTCAACAATTATTTCACTATATCCAGATTATATTGTATTGTCAATTGACGTGTGTTGAAATTTGATAGGATCGAATGTCAGTGCTGACTACCACAAAACGAAAAATATAACTAGAAACAGTGCGGGAATGAGTTCATTCCAGCACTGTTTTCAGTGCTGGAATGGACTCATTACAATACTGAAATAGAGAAAATATGTTTTTTCTGCTAATTAGTTCCACTGACATCTTCAATTGGATTTTTAGGAAAATTCGAAAAAGTGCTGCAAATACCAGCCTTGCCGAAAAGAAAACTGCATGCCTATAGTATCGGAATCTTCAACCTCCTGAAAGTTCATATTTTGGCAAAAGTGAATTCAATAATCTTTGCATAAATTTAAAAGACCATTTCCATATACAATTATGAATTCAGAAGTTCCTTCCTGTACTAGCAACGTTACAATGAGTTCTCCAGAATTTATTGATATCCTCCCGGATACCGATATCCAACTAATGAAAATAAAATTGGTTCAAGCACTGACGTGAAGTCAGAAGCTTTTGCGCGTATGTTCTCTTGTCCGTTCTCCTTTATTGGACACTCGAATCCAATTTACCATGGTGAATTCTATTGTCTGTTCTCCTGTTTTGGAAACTCCGAATTTACCATGGTAAATTCGATTAAGAGTGTCCAATACAGGAGAACAGACAATAGAATTCACCATGGTAAATTCGAATCAGAGTGTCCAATACAGGAGAATGGCAATAGAATATACGCGCAAAAGCTCCAGACTTCACGTCAGTGCTTGAAGCAATTTTTTTTTCGTGAAGTCGGGAGCATTTGCGCGTATGTTCTATTGTCCATTCCCCTGTATTGGACACTCTTAATAGAATTTACCATGGTGAATTATATTGTCTGTTCTCCTGTATTGGACACTCCGAATTTACCATGTTAAATTCGATTAAGAGTGTCCAATGTGCATACGCATGTACAATGTACGCAATATACGCGATGTACATACGCGCAAAAGCTCCTGACTTCACGTCAGTGCTTAAACCAATTTTTTTTTTCATGAAGTCAGGAGCTTTTGTGCGTATGTTCTATTGTCCATTCTTCTGTATTGGACACTCCTAATCGAATTTACCATGGTGAATTCGATTGTCTGTACTCCTGTATTGGACACTCTTAATCGAATTTCCCGTGGTAAATTCGGAGTGTCCAATACAGGAGAACAGACAATAGAATTAACCATTGCCATTCTACAACTAATAACCATGTTTGAATTGGATCGGTTTTGTATTTTTCGAGTTATTGAGGAAATAACAACTAAATTTCAGATAGCATAACTCCAAAAGCCTTTTGCCGATTATGCCTATAAACAAACTCAAATGGCGCATTCAGATTCTTAACCTCACCTGAAAATTTCAAGTCGCTATCTCTTTCCGTTCTCAGGTTATCGTGAAGTAAATAATATGTTTTGATGATTTTTTTAAAAATTTCTAGCGATACGATGTTCACAAAATTCCACAAACGTCCTAACGTTCATATTCCACAACTACTCACCAAGTTTCAATTCGATCGGATTAGTATTGGTTGTAGACAAAATGATTACTCGGAAACCATTGGGCCGATTATGCCCATTAACGAACTTGTCCGTCCTATTGGGATGCACCATCTACCCTGAAAATTTCAAGTCTTCATCTCTTTCCGTTCTCAAGTTATCGAGGCAACGGCCGGATGGCCGGCCGGCCGGACCATTTTCGGCGAAAAATTCGAAAATTACAGACAATTGGGCGAAATGATAACGCGATGTTCCCCAGAACATACGCGCAACAATTATGAAAGCACGGACATGGCGTCAGAAAAATTGGCATAGTGATACAGCAACCATTCTGTTCCGAGTTTCACTTTATTCACAGTTTTTGTGCGCATGTTCCCGGATACAGCGTGCTATTATTTTGCCCAACTCGAGGTCAAATATGATTTTTTCCGGCCGTTGCCACGATAACTTTAATCCATAATCGGCCAAACTGTTTCCGAATACGTACTAATTTTGTTTTCAAACAATACAGATCTGATCGAATTGAAACCTGGTAACAAGTTGTAGAATACCGACAAAAATACCTATGTGAATTTGTGAGAATCGTATGACTAATATTATAAATCTGTCTACAGTTATTTTTCAGATATTCAGTATAATTAGTAGGTGGTTGATTATTGGCTTCAGGACTGGGCAAATATTCAGTGAACTAATAATCATTTAAGCTACCCTGCAAATGTCAAGTTTTCGATATATTTATTTCGAAATATATAGTGTTCAAAATCGGTTTCCTGATGGAAGGCCAGTCGAACAGACCATTTGATCTCGAGTTATTGAAAATTTGTTGATGTTATAAATTCAATTTTCCTTCATTGAAGAGCTTTTTTCCACGCTAAATTGCGCAAAAATATTCAATTCGATATTTTGAATCATACTATGCACCTGATTTAAACTGAGATGGAACTAAATTTTTTGAGAATTCTAAAAGGATATTTTAATGGACATATTTCTGTACCTTATGGGCTGATAATCCCTATTCATCAACATTATGACATTGTCATAACATTTCGGGAATAACTTTGTGCAGAAGCAACATGGTGTCTTGCCGGGCAGGTCAACGATCACTAACTTAACGTATTTCACTCACTCAGCTGCGGATGCTTGATGTCATTATGACAGATTGCTCGAAAGCCTTTGTCAAAGTCAATCACCGCAAGGCAATTTAGGTAGATTAGGCCTTTCAATGAACGCACTGCAGCGTATAACAATTGGAAACTTCTTATCTGAAGTGTTTGTCGGAACTTCATGGGTTCCACAAGACAGGCACCTGGGTCCCATCCTATTTTCAGTATTTGTAGACGACCTCCGGAGCATAACTCCCTACTCTTGTCTTATTTTAGCAGATGATTTCAAAATGTTTAAAACAGTGATAAATCTACACTCAGTTTCAACAACACTTAAGTTCCTTATGTAAATGGTTTGACAAAAACAAAATGACTCTGAACATTGAAACATGAGTTGTGGTAACTTAAAGTTAACTATCTGACTCAGAACTACGTAGGCAAAATGAGTGCAATGATCAGTGAGTTAATATGGCTTAAAAATTACTTGGCTTCGTAATGAGAAACACTAAATTCTTGAAAAATATTGATAACATCATCACTTTATACAATAGAGTAAGACCACATCTTGAATATGCCTCTGTAATATTATGGTCTCCACAGGCGGAAATCAATAAAGATGCAATGGAAAAGGTTATCACCAATTTGTTCTGTCCTAGTGAGGACTGTTTGAACCCCTAGCCTAGCTATATAACTTGAGGCTATTTTATTATGGAGCCACTCTCTTTATAACGATGTTATGCTGAGAGGTGCAGATCTCTGGTAGGGATTTGTAGAAAAGAGAGAAAAAGAAAAGAAGCAAAACTAAAGCATACATATTCCATATAATCTGCACAAATATTCCAAATAATTTCTTCAAGAATCCATTTCCACAATAATTCTATACAGCAAATACAACCACAGACATGATACAAAATTTCTTGTGTGGCAAATATCTGATCTACAATGTCACATTAAGGAACTCAAAGTGGTACCTGGAGTGAAGCTCCCAAAACGAACTAAACCGACCACTTATTAAAGATACATTCTTGGCGAAAGAATAAGCGTAGGCTACAACCTACAATCTACAATGCGGATACGAAGTCTGTGAATATGTTTTCCAAATTTATCGTGCATACAACTGCCGAGGCACAGGAACCGAATCATAAAGCACAAAAATGAGACTGGATAAATTGCGTATATTTTATAATATTAAATTAGAAGAAGTAATTGGAAAATTCAAATAGAGAATAATGATTGTGATCTCCAAAAAAATTAACGTTAACGAATTTTAACTCCTGGTAGTGTAAAACCATATTTTCAAAGAGACCTTCATGATGGGAAATAAGGACGTAAAAATGAGAAATGTTGGAGATAATTCACTTTTCTCCTGATATCCTTCTGCTTAATTTTCGCCCTTTCTCATCTTTACGAGTCTCAATTTCTTCCAAGAGGTCCGATTAGATTATAAAAAGAGGAAAAAGTTTATTTTATGTTTCCTTGTCTCCGACGACGATGCTTTGTGGAGAGGTTAGCCTAATTGAAACGACTTTGTACTGTTTTTTGATAACACTGAGGGATTTTGGTTTCAATAGATGCTTACCTAATAGCATAATGTAATTTGATGGAAGATTTAATTATTCTATGAAATTATCCGTAATGTATTAAAGATTTGTTTTCAGGTTAAAATTAAAAATTCCCTATAATGAAATGTGATCTCATGCTTGCTCGATATTGTTCTATTATTTTATCAATGAATGAACCTTTGTTATCCTGCGATAAAGAGAGGAGAGTTGGACTACATATCGGAAATTTCACCTAGAAAATTTTATCAAAGCGTATAGAGATCTATAAGAATTGTTACAATATGAACTGATGCTTCAAAATTAAACTAAAATTTTGTTGAAATAACATCAAAGTGCACTAACTGTCCGCCGCTACAACGGAGAATAAATGGACCGCATGTGGGAATTTACAATATGGACCATGTATTTTATTGTTTCTTATACAATACATTACTACCCCAACTTAAAAATTGCTTCGAAGCCATTATGAAGCCATCGCTTGCTTATCATGCTTTGAATTCAATCTTCTTCTTTTGGCACTCTTGTTCCTCGGAACAGAGTGCTTATCAATTTGCTCAAATCTCCGTAACTTTCGAATTTTCTTATGAAAATTGTCTCAAACGATTTGGTTCGACTCACTGATCAATAATCCGTGGTAAAAATTCATTCTGTCCGGCTGGCAGGTTCGCCCGTTAACTCGATAACTCTCGAAGGGAATGAGCTAGGAAGTTGGAATTTTCAGAGTATGTTTGGGAGATAAATATCTCGGTTAAGATCGTTATTGGGCAAACATTTTTTTTTACAAATTTCAAATTCAATTTTTTTCAAGATGCGGTTTCATCATGAGAATGCATTGATATCATTTCAAACATTTGGTTCGACTCACTGATCAAGAATCTGTGGTCGAAATCAATTCTGTCCGTCCGTCCGGCCGTCCGTTAACACGATAACTCTCGAACGAAAGGAGTAGAAGGATTGAAATTTGCAGGGTGGATTCGGAGCGTAAATATCACGGACGAGTTCGTTTACGAGCGAAATCGACCAAACGTTTTCGGAGTTATGGCCGTTCTATCTGAAATTTCGCATCAAATTGTAGAACAGTGACCTTTATACGCATGCAAAGTTTTGTATTGATCGGATTACCATAAAGTGTCAAAACAAAAATTAAAAATTTTTTTATTTTTTTCTACAATAACTTTCGAACAGAATGAGCTAGGCAGTTGAAATTTTCAGAGAAGGTTTAGGAGATAGATATCTCGGTTAAATTCGTTATTGGGCAAAATAGGCCAGATGATTTCGGAGAAACGAAAAAAAAAAATTTTTACTTAGGAATTTCTCCATAAAAATCCATTGATATCATTTTGAACTGTAACAAACTAATGAATTCGGAGATATGATTTTTCGAAATTTCTATAATGAATCTATGTTTTCACAGAATGCTTTAATTATTCTATCTATGAATTATTATGTGATCTTTGTTCATACTCGTACATGTCATTCTGTTCTTTAAGAGAGATTCAAATTCATTTCAGCTATTTTCATTTGATTTCTTCCATGGTGCAGCTCTCATTCTCTTATCGCTCATTTAATCTTGATAAATAACAACAAATCAAGTCAAAGTTTGAACAAGAGCGCCAATGCTCCTGTCCACAGGGCTTGAACCAATTTTTTTTTCCTTGTATTCCTGTAGTATTCGTCCTATCCTACGCATTTTCAACATCCTAGCACTAGGAACGCACTTTGGTCCTTTTTCAGCTTTAACTTGACCAGCCGCTCTTGTTTTCAAATTTGATGCCATACAGGTATTACCCGGCTTGTCAAAGAGAATATTGTTATGTTAAAACACAATCAAGCTCCTCATAGTAAGATTGTACTGTTGTTTGGATATTCCCATTGCCCTACACTGAAATATTTTCGGCTATTCTGACAACAATATTAGGTCTTCTTTTCAGAAATGACTCCAACCATTATTATTAATATGCAAATTAGAAAAAAATGTGTTTACTCTTCTGATATAAATAATAATATGAATGAATTAATGATATAACATGACTCACCGCAATTGTCGCTAATAAATTAAATTACATCGTGAATTGATTCTTAATTCCCATATCTACAGCTTAATTGGGGAGCACAAGAGTCCAGAAAACGTCTGACGTGTCGTTGATGCAGTGTACGTCATTTCACCGTTTAAATCTAATCCTAACTCTTACAAGTACAAATTTAATTCCTTGTTGAAATAGAATTCTTACAAATCTTTAAGTTACAAATAAAAAGCGGACATAATATGTCTGCTTTTAATTTTGGTGATAGAACAATTGACATAATATAACAACCAACATATTGTGTTGGTTGTTATATTATGTTAATTGTTATATCACCAAAATTTATAGTAAAACTGATCTTGGAAATAACCTTGACCGCAAATATTCTCAACAAAATTTCCGCCTCGCAAAAATTTCATTGTTCTTGATCCCTTTCTAAAGGAAAGAAATAACTTTCTGGGCATGGAAGGTACCAGAAGCTTAATTTTTTATTTTGTCTTTCAGATCGTATCATAATTCTTCCTCTCCTGTTTGCTCATCCAGAAAACAAAAACCTCTGGAACTCCGTGATTTCCTCCGTAAAAGGTGATATTCGTGAAATATAGCTGAGATTTTTTTTTAAATCAGGTAATTTCCTCGGAAAAAAATTAAACCACCCGAAAATGAATTATTTTTTTCTTTCCTCGACATGTTTTCTCTTATCCGATCGTACGGCCAAAATATTAAAAAAAATATCATTGAATCACCTACACATAAATATAAGACTTATATATATGACACATGTTTAAAATTGAGCATCCTCAAATTTCAACGTCCATAGTAGCCCTAAAACAATTTTGCGTACATTATATTTCCGCTCTAGAGCGTATTTTGAATTGAGCACCTTCAGCTATTTTATCTCGAACCTTGTACCGCTTTCACATCTACAAGCAGTTAATCTGGAACCAATATGCATTTTTCACGAAACCCTCACTTGTGATTCTGTTTCTGGATAGTATTGATTGATTGTATTATCTAGCATTAGATAATTCAATAGTTCGATTTTCCCCATTGATGTTATGTTAGAATAGAATAGAATAGAATAAGAGTTTATTGAAGAATAATCTACATTAAATAAACTCTATGGCACTGTAGAGTTAATTTTATAAGTATTAACTGTGCACAGTATTGAACATAACAAGTTTCTTTATATCCGCTGAAAACTAATCCATTTTCTCATAATATGCACTCCAAAAAAAGAAGAAAAAAAAACACATGTTCCAAAGTAAAACACGCATGCAGGAACGGCACATCACAGTCGATATCACTCTCCTATGTCCAAATCCATCCTTCTTCATTGTCAAGTCCGGGTAGGTTTGTGTCAAGTTCGGGTAGGTATGTGTCGAATCCAGGTAGGTATGTGTCAAATCCAGGTAGGTATGTGTCAAATCCATTTTATATATTTTTCTAAAAAAGGAATTTATTATTGACTTTGATTTATTAATTTGTGTATTTTAGTTCTATCAAAATTCATTATCCATTTTTTTAATTCCCTCTTGAATGGTCGTAATTTTTGTAATTTAGTCACTCCTTCGGGCACTAGAGGCAACAGTCGTGGAGCTATGTAGGTGCAGCATCTTTGGCCAATTCTTTTTATCGATCTTGGACGTTCATAGTTTTTTTCAGCATTTCTGGTACGACACTGGTGGTCCTTCTTTTTTATTAGAATTTTCCGCTCAAAGATGTTCATGAGAATCTTCAGTGCAAATATCTGCCTCACATCGGGTACATTGGCCAGTTCATAGAGTTGTTTGCTAGGGAAGGTTATTGTTTTGCCATGTATTATTTTAAGGAAATACTTTTGAAGAACGTCCAGCCTTCTTTTGTGGCTGTCCAGTACTCCGCCCCAACCAATTACACCATACGATAACAAGGGCTGGACAAGAGCATTGTACAAAATATTAAGGTGTTTCGAACTACTTATATTATTTCTTATGTATTTGAATTTGTACAGCATACCACGCAGTTTTCTGGCCAAACGAATCATATGCTGATCCCATCTCAAGTGTTGGTCGATTTCAATTCCCAAATACCTAACTGTTTCTGCTCTGGGAACTATCAGCTCTTCGCTGATCTGTATGTCCCCAAGATCCCTAGCTCCAGCCTTAGTCGACGAGAATGATAGGTATTTCGTTTTTTTGTGGTTTAAGGTGAGTTTATTCAACTGCAACCATTTATTTATTGTGTGGAAATCCCTTGTCACTGTGTTTTTCAGTTCTGACCATGATTCACTCTCGTATAAAACCACAGTATCGTCAGCAAAGCCAATAAGTTGCCCTTCGCTGCTTATCTCTAACAGACTATTTATGTAGATGAGGAAGAGAAGTGGTCCAAGAACTGTGCCCTGAGGGATCCCGTAACAGATGTTTTTTTTCCCACTGAGTTTATTGTTCACCATTACAACTTGACTTCGGTTTGCAAGATAACACTCTATCAGTCTATATACTGACCCACGGAATCCATATAAATATATCTTTTCCAACAGTTTTTTGTGACTCACTGTGTCAAATGCTTTCGCAAGATCAATAAATATAGCGAGAGTTGGTGTACTCGTATCTATATTCTTATAGAGTTTTGTTGTTAAGGCTTTTATTGCATCTTCCGTCGAAAGTCCCTGTCGAAAACCATATTGTTTGTGAGATAATATTTTATTTTTTTCCAAAAAGCTTATCAACCGTACCTTGAGTAATTTCTCTTTAATTTTTCCCACATTTGAAATCAAAGTAATTGGCCTATAATTAATCATCTGTGATTTATCGCCAGTCTTATGTATTGGTCTGACAATTCCAATCTTCAAAATATCAGGAAAACAACCCCTCCGAAAACACGTGTTCACCAGATAAGTCAACGGTTCAGCAATTTCATGTTTTATTTCTTTCAGCGTTTCTGCTCTTATCCCATCAAGACCAGTTGATTTCTTAGTTTTTAACTCCGATATGATCTGAATGATTTCTGTCGGTTCCACTGGAGCCAAAAAAAATGAATTATCAACTTTAAAAATATTTTCGGTGAAGTTATCGGGGCATTTTATTTTACTAGCATATATCTCTCCTAATTTGCTGTAATATTCATTGAAAGATTCGGCGATCTCATAATCATCATAAATTTTTCCCTTATCTGATGTTTGTAGGTAATTTATTTTTGTTTCAGATTTATGTTCATTACAGATATCTCTGGCACAATCCCATAACGCCTTCGACCCTGAACTCTTTCTGATGCGACTTTGAAAGTAGTTCAATTTAGCTTCCTTTATTTTCTTTTGTACGTCAATTTTGCATCTTGAATATTCATCCTTCAAACCAGAGTTTTCTCCTTCTTTTTTCAATCTACGATATAAATCATTTTTGTAATTAATTAATTTACAAATAGCAGGGGTGATCCACATCCTCCGTAATCTTTCAATTTTTTTCACGGCGACTCTAGTTGTACATGCTTTTATATGTTCAGTTATAAGACCAACCAAGCTATCAGCGATATTATTCACCTCATTTTGTTCATACACCCTTAGCCAGGTTTCGGTCTTTAATCTTTCTCTGAGCATACAATAATTAATATATTTCTTTTCCCTTCTGGAGTTATCATTTTTAATTTTTATCCTCAGATCTAGTCCTAAAATAACAGGGTAATGATCCGTTAAAAGATACTCTAATACACCAGCATCAGCTTCGTCATCTCCGTTGTTAAAACCTCTCACAAAAAAATGATCAAGACACGTCCTGCTGGACGGACGTGTTGGACGATTTATCATTGAGACAAAACCATATGATGATAAAATGTTCTTATATTCCTCTACAAAATTGTCATGACTAAGTAAGTCGATATTCATATCACCGGCAATAATATGTTTCATATTTAAATCTATATTTTGTAGGTATTTCGATATCTCAATGTTGAATGAAGCTAAAGGTGTTCCTGGCGACCGATATATGGCGAACAACTTCAAGTTTTCTCCATTTTCTGTTTTCATATCCACATTTAATAAATTCATGTCATCGATTTTATGTATTTTGTATTCGAAAACTATGTGTTCTTGAATGTATACTATCACACCGTCGTTTTTGTTGAATCCTCCTCCACTATAGATAATGTTATATCCCTGTATATTGAATAGCTCCGTATTCTCAACATAAAAAGTTTCTGTTAAAATTATAGCCTCATAATGCTGTTTGGACGCTTGTAGCAGCATGATCAATTCGTCGAAATTTTTTCGTATACTTCGTATATTCATTTGGAACAGCCTCAAATTATGTCTGCTAATATTTTCATTTACATCATGAACATTTTCAATAACTTTAGTATTGTATTCTTCATTCTGGTAATCTCTGATAAACTTATCCATATTTTTTTTTCTCTTTTTTTCTTACTAAAGTTCAGGTTCAGCCCTCACATTCTCAAACATGCGTATGCACAATTTCACATTTTTGACAGTCACATAAATTTTGCAGGAAAACAAAAGGGAAAAACATACTAGTCTACTCACAGTTCAGTCCCTGGGCAATGCTCTAGCTCGGAGTTTCATCATTTCGACTGCAACGCCTTTCGTTGTTTTGTTCTTGGATGAAAAGTTTTTTTCACTAGCAGTTAACTGCGGTGTACTCGCTCCGGATGTAGTCTCCAATTTTCTAGGGATCTTGCTGGATAAATTGGTTGTCTCCTCCTCTATGGAATCGCTACTTTCTTCTTCACAGGAACTGTGCTCTTTGTCTCTCAAAGGGGTATGGGGAGCACTATTTGATTTAACCTCTTCTTCAGTACTTTGCAGATCTTCTACTGTATATATGTTCTTTCCTATAACCAATTTGTTTCCTCTGATGTTCATCTCATAAATTTTGTTAATCCAGTGGAATCGGTGTAGGAATACAACAGGACATTAATTTGAAAGTTCTAATATTCCCTTGATGATTTATCTCAATTAGATTTCGTGCTTATACAACAGTATTTTCTGAATTGTGATGGAATTATTTGATCTCTACCATATATTTCAACTCGTGTATAATTTATGCTATAAGGTTTCATCTCAATCAGCTGTAAAATTAATTCAATTCTTATTATTATCTAGATATAATAGCCAATAATTTGTTCAGTATGAGACATCACGAAGTCAGCTCTTCTCATAAGTTTTTATATGAAATTTAAATAGTTCGGTTGTACTTCCGGTTGTACTGGAGTTTTGGCATTTTCAGTTTTCTGACATATTCGATCATCTCATTACCTTTGATTAGATTCGATTTATCATTTGATAATTGTTTAAATTTTCCTCTGTGGTCATTTATTCAATTTTGCTAGAATGTAATCCTGAAAATTGATGTTAAAGTTCAGATTGATTTTCATATCTTATCAATTGAACACACGTTCAAAATGGCGACGTGCACTCAACAGATCCAAGCTTTTGTATGTCACTGAATTTTAGTAATTAAATCATCAATTTAAGTTCAAATTCAACATTCATTTTCAGTTTCATGAAAGCTGATTGTTGGTGTACCGTGGTAGTCTGCTCTTCTCACATACATAAATATTCTTTGCTTAAGTATGTAGTGCCACGCAATTCACTCTCCAATAAGATCACCATTGTAAACCTCTTGTTTTTCTGGTGGAATTGCCCTTCTCATACTTTGTTCATTGCTTTCCATCAATGTAAACGAATAGGTTTTATCAATTTTTGCAACTCAATCCTCTGTACCAGCGGTTACTGGTTAAAAATTATTTCAAAATCTGACCACCTTGATCGGGAGCTGTAAATTACCTGTGTGTTTTCAGGACACCCATTGCACTGAATTATAAAAATTTACAGAAACACAATCAAAAGTGAAGAAGTTGTAGTCCGGTAGTCATATTAAAATTCACCTCGGCGCAGGTTTCTTGAAAAATGCATATTGCTTCAAGATTAACTGCTTGAAGATGTGAAAGCAGATCAAGGTTCGAGATTAAACAGTTGAAGCCACTCAATTCAAAATACACTGTAGAGTGGAAATATACTGTATGCAAAATTGTTCAGGATTACTATGGAAGTTGAAATTGGGGGATGCTCAATTTTAAACAACACAATTGAAGTAAGGCACTGCGCGTGCTGGGCTCTGCTAATGCTCAGAAGGTTATCTGTTGCCCAGCATACAAAGAAACTCCTAGTTCAGTCAATCTGGCATTTCGACGGTACAGAAAATAACCAGTGGCTGAATCTTTGTTAATAGTTGGAGAATGATGTTAGAAAAGGGTTTATTGGGTCGGCCACGTTGGACCGTGATGCGTGTTTTGAAAAACTCAAAAAAATTTTGAAATGCATTTATCTCGTGATCTATCATTTCACAGAAAAATTTATTCAAGAAAAAATGTAGGGGACATCGATATCTACAATTAATCTCATTGGTGCTATGCCGTACAACAAAAAATGCACGCAGTAGGTGGCGCTAAAGTTCCAAAATAAGAGTTTTTCCACTTTTTTGCTATTAAATTTTCTTTTTTCAACTATATTGTAAAAGTAAAAGTTGTTCCTTTTAACATTACGAACAACTTTTATTTGAACATTTTTTACATACAACTTACCGTTTTGAAGCTACAGCTTGCTGAAGTTTGAAAATTCCATTACAACGATTTCACAAAGTATGAGGACAGCCTGTGGTGCATATAACTGACGTATCTTTATTGTTTTGATCAAGATGTAATAATTTATATTGTTTGTAACATTGTTTGTAATATTTCCAATTAGCGATTGTAAATTATTATGAATAATTATAGCTTTTGATCAAATTTTTTTATACATTATTTTATTGAACGGAAATAGTTTTCAAATTTTTATTTTTGTTATGAAAACTGGCCGAAGTTAAGTTAAGGACATTAGGCGTCCCATCATGGGTGTAAGGGTTAAAATTTGAGTTCTGCAAGCCGCCTGTGATCATTCAAGGTAACTATCATAACTAATCATAACTAAAATGCAAATTTAATTTTTGTGTGAACTGCGTAGTTTCTTTCTCAGTGGTTCTTCTTCTGGAGATTCAGTTGGGGCGCTTTCCGTAGATGAACTTCCGGACGATTGTCTATCACTTTGTTGCGTTTTTTGATTGTTACAATATCTTGAAAAGTGTACTACTTGAGAAGGAAAGTCCAAATCCTCATCGTCAAGTAAATTTTCATCTTCTACGTCGATGACTCGCACGTCACTGCAATCTTCTCCGTTACAGTGTTTGCAAGCAACTGAACAAGGGACACCTGCCTTTCTGCATCCACATTGTGAACCGCAATCATTTACTTGACAACCGCAACTGATGAGATTCATCAACCTGGGTGATGCCGGGTCTTGTAACGTGGTGATTGGTTTGAGTCCTTGCTGACTTTTCTTCCATCCCCAATCCCTGGGGTCTAAGTCGTTTCCTAACTATGTTTGCACTTGGAGGTAAACTCTTCGACTATGAAAATTTGCTGCATCAGGTGATGGTGGAAGAGAGCACAAATTAAATTTCGTTTTTGCTGCGCACTGTGTAAACTTTTTAAAGCGAGTTTCAGCAAGAGTGTTTGTCGTACTACCATTATTGTACATAACTGAAAATATGGTTTGTCCGCAGGTGTCAACGACTGCACTAGGTGTGAATTCATCATAGAAGTAATTTATAGTTTTTTGTAGTTCATCGCTTTTGTTCTTGTCTCCATCATTCATGATTTTCATCAGCGACATGACGAATCTTTGTTTTCCTTGCATATAAGGAGCAGATGTGGCATCACAACCACTGAAGGCATGAAGAAAGAGGACGTATTTTTTCAATGGCTCATACTTGAATGACTGTGTGGAGTAGATTTTTTCCCGAGGATGGTTTTTTGAAGTACACGTTGTGTTCTGTACTACCCAAAGCGACAAGCAAAACTAGAAGGTCGACATCTTCTCCGATTATAGTAACAGAAGTGTAGTCTGAGGAATGTTGAAGAGCTGTCTGAACTATTAAACAATCTGCATCTTCGAAAGCTTGCTTAGTCTCAAACCCAGCAACTTGAAGTTCATGTTGAAGAATCCTGATGAGACGATCCTTGTTGCTGTCGTTCGATAAGAAAGTTTCTTGGCAAACTTTGACGGAAGTTGTGTGGTCGAACTCAATGGAAGGAGTGGTGTATCTGGCCGAGCGACGCAATCTTTCAGCAGATTTTTTTGAGTTTTTCAAAACACGCATCACGGTCCAACGTGGCCGACCCAATAAACCCTTTTGTAACATCATTCTCCAACTATTAACAAAGATTCAGCCACTGGTTATTTTCTGTATCGGAACGATTTAATTTTTGCCAGATTGACTGAACTATCCAGGTAACGTGCAAGCAGACGCATAGGCTAAACGAGGGACACGCTCAGCATTTACTAGGCCGGTACCGGCATTATCTAACTGTCAAAGATTTCTTTGAGAAATGGCTCCACAGAAAATTTTCCTCTGAATGATGCACGGGGGACGACCTCATGCAGTCGAGGCTCCTCATTGACGTACCTTCCTAAAAGACTAAGGTTAAGAATTTCCTAGCTCTGGGGATGATCTCACTAATCCTGGTGACAGTTGCTTTAACAGGTCACCTGTTCAAAAACATTTAAAGGGAATGGGTTTAACTGGCTGTTCCTTGTGTCGAGCGTTCGGGAACCCAGATGAAACTGCCGAATATATTATGTTCAACTTGAGCAAACCTAACTGAACTAAGCACCTAATTTATATTCATGCATGACCTTTCTTCATTTTAAAAAATATTGGGAGGTGGTGGGAAGATAAAATGTTGGAGTTACATGTACAATATGCGAAAAATATTTGTAAAGACATGCAAACAAAATTCTTTAAACCTCCTGCTGTGTACGGTTCTGATTTTAAACTACTCAAGGACCAACCCCAATTTACAAAAAAAATTCCATCAAAATCGGTCACGTCGTTTAAAAGGATTAAAATGACATACACACGTATAGTATTTATTTATATAGATTATGGCTTCTGGTCTAGGGAAATCTCCCCACCACTAAATTAAATTGAACGTCCAGAAAAGCATCAGTATTCTTCAGCTCAATCATTAAGCAAACAAACCGTTTCCTGATCCTTTTTGCTGGCTCTATTTCTCGCCAAGACAATCCAATATCGAACTCCCAATAATATTACTCCAACTTCTCCTATTTAGACTCTCTATCTCCAGCAGTAAATACATTCAAAAATATCGGCAATTTACGGAAGTTGTGGAGACGTATAAATCCGCCTTCGAGAAAATAGCTATACGCTTTTCTGATAGCCATTCTGCACAGGGAAGGACGAAAGGGGACTTGAAGGCCACCTATAGGAATGGAAATATCCCCAACAGCCACGTACGAAGAACTTAGCACAAGTCCGGCAATAAACATGACTACTTCGGATAAACTTTCGAGCTTATTTGTCTACAGATAACGGCAGCTGCCTTTGTAAAAAGTATATGGCGTTCGAATACTCTTTCCTTGTATTAACATTCAGATTGTCTTTCCTACTTACATATGCATAGAAAGGGGAAACAGAACCCGATTCTTTTGAGTCGACAGCGGATGGATGGTGCTATTATCGCTGTGTCATCTGTTTTTGAAGAATGGAAGTCCTTTCCAGAGGCGTTGCTGTGAATAAATATTTAATGTCTTTAATGAGATGAGAAAGCGATTTCGTCTGAGGAGTGGGTGATCCAAAGCGCACTGAGAATAAGGTAGTCATGATTCAATCTCTCATTCATTATGTAGTGTTTCTCAAGCTGAGGCATTTTTTTACAGGAGCTTTGCTTTATTGATCATATTGATAGTGTGGTTAATTCTTCTTACAGAATGCTGGGCTTTATAAAAATGGAGTGTACATTTTATAGGGATTACAGAGCCTTATATTCTATATGTGTTATGCATTCATCTTCTGTGAACTCAATTTTGCCTCATGTGTATGAAACCCTCTTTACATTACTTATATTGAGTGTTTGGAGATAGTTAAAAAAAAATTCGTAGATTCCTTGGCCATAGAACCGGTTTTCACTTAATATCAAGCCCCGAAGAGCGTAAAATAATTGGCGATGTTCTTTTCATTTATAAACTTAACTAAAGTGGCTATTTGGAGGCACCAGAAATTCTGCGGAGGATAAATCTTCATAACCCATTGCGACAGCTCAGACAGTCCGAGACTTTCTATTTACCGTTACGCTGAACGAGCAGTGTTAAATATTCACCGTTGAATAGGAGGTTGTACTCATGCAATACTATAGGTGACAAGTTTGACGTTTTTGGCGCTCTTGTTCCTCGGAACAGAGTGGTTATCAATTTGCCCAAATGTCTGTAATTTTCGAATTTTTGGCTGAAAATGGTCTTGAACGATTTGGTTTGACTCAATGATCAAGAATACGTGTTCGAAATCGATTATGTCCGTCCGTCCGGTCAGCCGTTAACTCCCGAACGGATTGAGCTAGACAGTTGAAGTTTTCAGAATAGGTTTGAGGTATAAATATCTCGGTTAAGTTCGTTATGGAGCAAAACCGGTCTAATAGTTTCGGAGTAACGAAAACAAATATTTTTTTTTACATTACAACTTTTGAATTCAAATTTTTTTAAGATGCAGTTTCATCATAAGAATCCATTGTGATCATTTTCAACTCTAACAAGCTAATACTTTCGGAGATATGATGTTTCAAACTTTCAATAATACATCGTAAGTTCTATGTATTCACAGAATGTGAACACAGAATCTTTATGTGATCACTATTCATAAGTGTCATCTTTTCTAGCTAGTAGAGATTGTCAATTCATAGTTGAAGGGGCCAGTGGAAGAAGGGGTCAAGTGACATTTTCTGAAAATATTCGGTTATATCATGGAAGAAGGTGTTATGTGCATATGTAACTTGTCCCGTCAGGATTTGCTTCTATTCTCCATATCTGAGCAGATATGCAGTGGTAGAAGAGGCTATATTACATTAAGCATCAAGCACGCAAAAGAAGAAGGAGTTATTTACGCATGAATCAAAATTTATATCGAAAAGAGATATGATAGCAGAATGCTGTAAATCATCCAAAAACTAATCCTCACAATTGCACCAATCAAATTATTAAACTACCTCTCATCAAAAAATGCCAGCTCACTTCACTAAAATCTAATTTTCTCGCAAACTCATATTTGTAACATAACTCCTTCTTCCACTTGCCCCTTCAGTTGTTATTATCTCTTGTAAAGCAAGTATTCGATTCTTGAATTTGAGAATATATACAAGTCTGTTTGGATGTAGTTTATGGAGGCAATAGGAAAGAAGAACATAATGGAATCATCAAAAGAAAATACTGTTCGTTGACCACTGAGGTTAATATTACCTTTTACTTCCTTAAACAGTGAGACATGTTCCTATATACAGTATTTTCATAATGTTGCTAGCAAAAAAATTTTGGAATATGGATCTACATTTGTGTATCAATCATTTTTTCTTGAGTTAGGGTTCATAATACATAGAAGAATGTGTTAGTGGATAGTATATTATTAATATATTTTGAACTATTAAAATAATTTATTCGTTATCCACTACCTACTCAAATATCAGGAATAAATGGACAATCTGCTATGATTGTCTCCAGCCTTGCTCTAGACATTTCGATGATACTTTCCTTAGGTATTTCGAGTTGTGAAAACTATGCACCGAGTCTGAGTTGCAACAACCCATTCCACAAGGTTGAATCATTGCAGATTGCTCATTTAATCTTGATAAATAAATTTAATGACAATTTTTGAAGCATTAAGGAATTGAAGTATTGTAGATTGCTCTTTTTTTTATAAGATAATTTTTGAAGCATTTTTTTTCAACGACACTTTTTTTAAATGATGCATTTCTATCATAGGAATCCATTGATATAATTCCCAACTCTGAGAAATCAATACTTTCGGAGATATAATTTGTCTGTTTGAACAAGAGTGACAAAAAGCTCCTGTCCACAGGGCTTGAACAATTTTTCTTATTTAAGTGTGAATTATATTGTCCATTCTCCTGTATTGGACACTGTTAATTCGAATAAACCATGGTAAATTCGAATTAAGTGTTCCATTCGGATGCGCACCATCCCCCGAAAATTGCCTATCTCCTTCCGTTCGAAAATTATCGAGACAACGATCACCCATCCAGCTACTGAACTCACCCAAGGCTGCGCGGATCTCCAATATTATAGATCCGATCGTGTTCAAACTTGGAACTTGGCGGTAGAGTTAGGTTTTGAAGATTCTCGCAAAATTTCATCGTTGTCGGACGAATAGTTTCTGATATATAGAATTTTTTCAATGATTTATTTTAATTTTGTAGTGATACGATGCCCACAAAATTTTGCAAGAATTTTCACGTTAGCATTCTTCAATTAATTTTCATGTTCGAATTGGATCGGATTCGTATTTTCGGACTTAAATTGAGGAAATAACAACCAAATTTCAGATGGGTATATACCTCCAAAACCGTTTGGCCGATTATGCCTTTTAAAGGCGGGTTACTACAGCAAATAAAATAAAATTAGAAACAAACTTAAATGAAATACGAATTAAGGATTATTACTGTTTATACAGATGATGTAAAACAAAATAAGAAATAAGAATGAACCAATCAAATCGCAGCTTTTTGACAATTTTATGCAAGTTCTGTGAATTTCACTCTATGTGCATGCCTATTACCATTTTTCAACCAAAATAAAATAAAATAAGAAATATATATATACCTATATTCTTTTGATTGACAGCTTTAGATGTGTTAGCTGAGGTTAGTGTAGCGGGGTACCATACAATTCGATATATTGTGCTGTTTTTATATGTTCTTTGTATATGTAATATATACAATTCGACGTATGATATAAGAGCTTAGGGAAAACCTCAGCAAAAACACCCTATTTCCCCGTGCGTGTTGTCATTTGTGAAAATTAAATTTGTTTAAAAAAGTGGCTGACATTTTAAATATTGATGGTCATCTCTATCTTCAATATGAATGAGTCCAGTAGTGTGAATAAATTTAAGAACAGCTACGATGGATGGAAACTCCACGGGAGTGCTTTGTGAAGTGTATTTATAGTGCGTGTACGTAATATTCATTATCCTGGACATATTTTTTTCTGTTCTTTTCCTTTACTTTACATGTGGAATATTTCTTTTTTTTTTGTTAACTTGTGAGTTTATAGGTTTTACCTCTACTCTTCAACAATAAATAATAATAATAATAATAATAATAATAAATTTTGAACAGTCCCTTCTCACAAATATACTCCTTTGGAGTCGCATGGATCTCTTGAAGACGAATCGCCTCCACTAATTTTCAAAGATATGATAATGTAAGGTCAGTGATAGCAGATAGTATAGGAAATAAACAATGGCAGATAGGATGGAATCACCCATAAATCTTTGTCGGACACCTAAAAACACGTGGCGAAATCTCCAAAAGGTCTCTGATGTTGACATCAGGCACTTCAGAAAAGTTATATTGAGAAGGAAATGTTCATATTTGCATAATATTTCATCCCAAAGTTACGCAGCAGGAGAATCATCCACCAAAAAAAATTGACAAAACAGCTATCAAAGTTCTTCAACTCATTCAACCTTCCTCCGACCAGTTAGGTAAATTCATTGCCGTTCGAGAGCATCTGGATTTTATGACAGACCCTCCTACGTCTGATCCTCGAGAAAGAAAGCCTCATCAAACTATCCACCCAACCCCACCTCCAATACACTCTGGGGAGAACCGTCCGATATGAAAGCCCTTTCGATCGACATCTTCCTCGTATCTTTTATGACACCCATCAAGTCCTCGCGAATCAAAACTTATCGAAAACTTGGAAAACCCACGGACGTGGATTGTAAGAACAACTTTTGAGGTTCCGAAGTTCTTGCAATATCATTATAATATGCACCCTGGCTTTCGAAGTTCGCATATAAAATAAATCCTCCCATAAACCTCCGCATATTTGATGAGAGTCGAACAGTTGATTGAGATATGGATAGTTTAAACGTTGTTACGTCTGAAGTTTGAAGATGGCTTTATGAAGCGTTACTGACAAGAGGCTGCGATGTCAGATGGAGTGCATTGACTGAGATTAATGGAATACACAACATCATCGTCTAGTCAAACTCGTTCGGAGCCCAAAAAGTTCTCCTCTCGTGCGTCTCCTAGTAACTAACTCATATTGCTTCGTGGTAGATCCTTGAAAATGTAGACTGAATGCTCGGTTTCATATTAGGACTGAAAATGTCTGAACAAATTTGAAATTTTGTCAGGATCGGGTCTCCTGGTAGCTATTTATTATTTATTAGAACGGGGTCGTGAGGCTTGGTTCGGTCCTTCAGAACTCCGACCGATACGATCTTTCGTTCTATTACCCATCTTATTCAATCCTAAGATTGTTGATGGTGTTAACATACATTACATCCTAAGGAGCCTTGGCTATCATGAGGTAAGGTTTTAGAAGTGGCTCACACATATGTAAAATTCTTAGGTTGGCCAGCTGTGGGCATTGGCTCACTATGTGTTCGGCATTTTCCTTTTGCGATCCACAGAGCCTGCATGTTTCGTCTGCTGACTTGCCCATGCGGTACAATTGGTATTTCTACCGACAGTGCCCTATCAGCAATCTCTTCATTAACCGAAGCTCAGCTCTTGGCAGCTGCAGGAGCTTTCTGGTATAGGCTGTTAAGAAATTCACGAATCTCGCTCGAGTCCTGGAGTATTTCTCTAAAGAGCTATTATGTTATTTAGCTCCCATTGTTGAGCCGCTACTCTGAAGTGGTCATTTTCAAACCCACAGAAGGGTTCAGGTTCAGCAGGTGTTAGTCTGGATATCCTTTTCGCAGGTTCATTGGCCATCTCATTTCCTTCAAACCCTAGTGCCCTGGCACCAAAAGCAGAGTCACCTTATTATTTCTAGCCAATTGATTTAAGGTATTTCGGCATTCCCAGAACAGTATGGTAGATGGTTGAATTTTGATCTCTCAGTGTGGCATACATGTCCGTTATAATATAGATATGCGCCCCATAGAGGTTCCTTTTCAAACACTCTTGAGCACAAATATAGTGTATCTGCCTGTAAGATAGAGGGCTCATTTCCCAGGAGTACAGATATCCACAATTTCGGCCCACATACCCCAATCCTGCCCTCTTATCTGATTTTGATCCATTCGTACAGCAAATGGATGACTTTTTGTCCAATCGATTCATGAGGTCCACCGCACCCAGACGGTCTCTCATGACCGTTGCAAAGGGTGTTTAGCAATTTGTGAAAATAAATTTCTGAACTGGTAGCTCCTTCAGAAATTTCAAACGATGTACGAGTATGTGACATAGCTGCGATTGTTGGTTCACTCCCCTGCCGCGCGGAATATACGGGAGACCGGGTTGGAATGTCTGCTGAGTAAATTCACTATTTCATTTATTTTAATATTTGAATTCAGTTGATGCCCAATGCATATTATACGTGATAACGCTAAAAATACAGCTTGGAGGTTTATTTTTGGCTCTCTTGTTACTGGTATCAGAGTGCTCATCAATTTGCCCAAATGTCTGTAATTTTCGAATTTTTGGCTGAAAATGGTCTCAAACGATTTGGTTCGACTCAAGAATCCGTGGTCGAAATCCCTGCCGTCCGTCCGTCCGTTAACACGATAACTCTCGAACGGATTCAGCTAGACAGTTGAAATTTTCTGAATAGATTTGGGAGTCAAATATCTCGGCTCAGTTAGTTATTGGGCGAAATCGGCCTGATGGTTTCGGAGTAACGAAAAACGATTTTTTTTTACATTACAAATTTCAAACTCATTTTTTTAAAGATGCAGTTTCATCATAAGAATCCACTGATATCATTTCCAACTCTAACAAGCTAATTCTTCCGGAGATATGATTTTTAAAAATTGCAATAATACATCGTACTTCTATGTTATCACAGAATGCGAATTCTATCTGTCTGTGTTCTATCTGTGTTCACTGTTCATACATATTATCTTATCTACCTATGACAGATATGTCAAATATATTGATTTCTGATCTAACAAAGTATGATTGAATGCAAAATGAACAATTATAGGATATTATAATTACCCCTACCCTATATGCCCTTAGATACCTAATCCATATGATGATGAAAATATATTCAGAATATCTTCAGTGAAAGCAAAACCGCAATATTGCCTAAGTTTCAATTGATATAATATAATTTTCACAGGAGATTTGAGGAATCAATATCTCGGATAAGTTCGTTATTTAGTTTTAATTTCAGTTCTATTATAATATAATCATAGTCCATTGATATCATTCCCAACTCTGAGAAACCAATAATTTCGGAGATGAATTGTCAATTGTTCTATACGATCCTGCAAAATGTTACTACTGTTTGCACAAAACTTGAACTTTTTGTGCGTATGTTCTAGGAAACAGCGTGCTAAAATTCTGCCCAAATGTCTGTTATTTTTTGCCGAAAATATGATTGAACGATTAGGTTCGACTCCCTGATAAATAATTCATGGTCAAATTAAATTCTGTCTGGGCAGCCATCCGTTGCTACGATATCTTTCAAACAGATGAAGAGATAGCGATTTGCACTTATCAGGGTAGGTTACGTATCCTAATGCGGCGGTTAAGTACATTAATGGGCATAATCGGCGAAATGGTTTCGGAATTGTACTCATCTATAATGTTGTTGCTTTTCAAAAAATTCAGATCTGATTGAATTGAAACTTGGAAATTAGTTGTTGAATGCTAACTCGCAAATGTTTGCCATTCTTCGTGAGGATAGGATTATTTGATAATTAAAAGAAAATTATTTAGAAAATTCTGTATCTCAGGAACTATCCGTTCCATATCGCAATTTTTCGAGAGCCTTCAAAACCGAATTCTAGATAAGATTTAAATGGTTCGTTAATGGACATAATGGGTCAAATGGTTTCGTAGTTTTATACCCATCTGAAAATTTCTTAATCATCTTGTTCTTCTCGCAAAGTAAACATTTTGCTGTTTGCTCTCCCTGTTTATTATGTTGGAGATATTTTAGAATATCAAGGACTTTTAATGTCTGCAGAAGCTCTAGTCCACCTCAATATCGTCTTTATTCGCATCAATTTCGATCGTTTTTCTATAGACTTTTTTGCAATGTTTTCATTAGGACTACTTTCAACCAAGTTACTGTTCACCCTTTTCGACATCAACCGCCCAGAGTATGATAGATGCTAAATAATGAATTCTGAATGTATTTTATATTTTCCCTATGCCTACATAATACAATACCTACGTATTGGATTTTCCAAAATAAATATACAAGCCCAGTATCTCCCCCAACTAACCCAAATCAAATTATTGTGAATAGGGCAATAAAATGCAAATGAGCTATGCGACCCTCCTCGACAAACCTGTCTGGCCTGAATGAGTTGGGTTTCATTTGCAAAATTTCCTTAATTTGCTCATATTCTTATGGTTGAAATTCTCTTTGAATGATAATTTTAAAGAAATATTTCTATTGATTGACGTTTTATGTAGAATACCTATTGTAGGTTTTTCATATTATGTCATGTGTGTTTTCATAATTCCGGTTTATAGTTTTTTCAAGAACAAGACTATAGAGATCAAGACCAAGAATGGGTATTGGTTGGGAAACATCGAGATCAATAACAAGACTGAGACCGCATGTATTTTTTTTTTGCGAAGCCCTAGGGATGATTACAAATACGCCATACATGCCACATTTGTAACATTGTTATCAATTCATTATTTTTCTAGGAACAAGTGGCTGCTGGACAAAGCTGGAGCCCGGTTCTGGCCGTTTACAACCTATGGGTGCTTCCCAAGAGCTGCGTCTGGATAGAGTTATCTACCAAGAAGCAGGTGAATACAGATGCGTTGCTCCCAGCAGAGAAACAACTAGGCGTCTAGACTCCCTGAGGAGCATGATATCTTTTGAAGTCGTCGTTAAAGGTACATTTTTCTACCATATTTGACGTCTATTGTCCTATTAATATATGAGTAGGTGGTTGATTATTGGCCTCAGGACTGGGCAAATAATACCTACGGTCAATTCCAAGGAGTCTGGAGAAACTGAGTAATTCCATTGAAATTGCATCCAAAATTAGTGTCATTAGGAAATTGTTATTAATTTAGTTTTATTTATCTCTTGAAATGTCAGATTCTCAACTGCGTATCTGACATTTTAAGAGATAAATAAAACCGAATTTATAACAATTTTCTAATGACAATAATTTCGGATGTGATTTCAATGGGATTACTCAGTTTCGAAAATTGATCTGACCAAGTTGTTATTATATATATTATACGACTTCTAGTGAGGGCACCGAATTTTCAGCAATGTGATAACTTACTAATTTGAATAGATCTCCGATTGCGCTGATCAGAAGATTATTTATATTAATGAAACAATCTTCATGACGCGTTGATCATGGTAGGGATTATACGATTTTGTTGAAGCAATGTGAAATCTCATTCGTTCAATAGGAATTCTCATTGCGACTATTATACCAACAGTAATGAAGGCGTTTCATTGTGGATAAAATTGGCATTTTTCTCAGTGTACCGTTTTCTTATGCAGCTTTTATAATATATGAATACCTACATTTCATACCATTTTAATGACAGACTTCAGTGATGTCTATGATCACAGAATTTTTAATTCTATTGGAATTGAAATAGGAAAAAACTTTGTATATTTTGAGTTATAGAGGAAATAACAACAAAAGTCATTCAGATTCAGATGGATATAACCATTTGGCCCATCCTGCCAAATAAGAAACTCAAATGTCGCATTCGGATGAGCAACCTACCCTAAAATTTGCAAGTCCCTATATCTTTCCGTTCTTAAGATATCGTGAGATACAGAATATTATTTCGTAATTTTTTTAAAATGTTAAAGTGCTAAGGTCCTCAAAAAATTTTACAGCCGTCTTTCTGTTTATATTCTACAACTAGTTACCAAGTTTCAATTCGGTGGGGTCTGTATTTTTTGAGTTATGGAGGAAATAATATTCCAGATGGGTATAGCTCCGAAACCGTTGGCTCGATTATGCCCAACGACGAACCTAACAATCCCATTCGGATGCGCAACCTACTCTGAAATTTGTAAGTCCCTATCTCTTTTCGTTCGAAAGTTATCGAGGCAACGGTCACCCTTTCAGCTACTGATCCCACCCAAGTCTGCTCGGATCTCCAACAAAATAGATCCGATCGTGTTCAAACTTGGAACTTGGCCGTAGAGTTAGATTTTGATGGTTTATATTATATGATATATATAATTTTTTACATTGTTTTTCAATGATTTTTTAAACTTTTTCTACTGATACGATCCTCACAAAATTTTACAAGAATTTTTGCGTTGGCATTCTACAACTGATCACCATGTTTGAATCGGATCGGATTCGTATTTTTTCGAGTTATAGACCACATTAGTTAGGTTTGAATCAGTCGCTTGGCGGGAGATCCTTATTCAAATTTTTTAACAAGGAATTTCAACTTTGAGATGAAACCACCCTATTTAAAAGAGAATGTTAGCACAGAGACAACAAGTATTGGGTACCTTCATCATTAGTGCATGTTTTCATGTTTTTTCCACATTAAAATCTACTTCTATTTATTCTTAAATCAAAATTGAAACCATTCTAGTTCGAAAGATTTCCGTATGTCGTAGATGACTTCTGTTGTGCGTCATTACAAGGCCGATTTAGGGTTATGTTATTATTTTTCACTGATTTCGAGTGAGCTAAGAGATACGTCAAGCGAATTTGGTGAACACTTTTATATTTATTAATTATTTTGGAAATATACAATTTTGTTAGGAAAACTTGATTCTAGATGGTTGAGAAAGGTTCACAGAATCTATTTCAACCAAACTAAACCTTAAGAAGTTAGCCAAAGTATCTTAAAACAGGCGAGAAATTCGCGTAAATTTCAGGTCCATAAGAAATGCATGGGGAATTCAGTGCTCGGATCCACGGATGGATCGTAATTCAAATTTCCCGCCTAACCTAACTAATGTGGTCTATTGAGAAGTCACAACCAATTTTCAGATGGGTGGAACTCAAAAACCGTTTGGCCGATTATGCCTATTAACAAATTCAAATGTTGCATTCAGATGCACAACCGACCCTTAAAATCGCTATCTCTTTCCATTCTCAGGTTATCGTGACAGAAATAATTTTTTTTAATGTTCTGGTGATACGATTCTAACAAAACTTCACAAACTTCTTTGTGTCAGTATTTTACAATCAGCTACCAAGTTTCAATTCGATCGGATCCCTATTGGTTGATGACAAATTATTACTCGGAAACTGTTAGGCCGATTATGCCCATTAACGAACTTGTCCGTCGTATTTGGACGTGCCACTTATCTTGAAAATTTCAAGTTGCCGTTCTCAAGTTATCGTGGCGTTCTCAAGTAATCACCATGTCATTTTTATAAGGGAAGAGCAATTTGATTGAAGATGATTTCAAATCAATATTTAATACCTACCGCGGGTCTAAATGAGTTAAATATGTACTTATGGACTTATTTTAAGATGGACGTTGTTTTTATGTAGTAATATAAGTGCGGTTGGTTCAGTTGTAGAGCGTTTGACTTGGGAGCGGAAGCCCCAAGCTCAATCCCTTGGCTAGGAAAGACATTTTCTAGTCTCGGTAATCGCCACTTATTGACTGTTCAAAAATTAACAGTGCGTTACCTAAGGTGGCGTAGCACACAGTAACAAAGCCACAACACAACTGATTCTCCTTACTCGCTCAAGCTCTCGAGAGCTTATGATGGGTCTCCTTGAAGAATACCTAGGAGAATCAGTATGATAATAATATAAAATAGGGTACCCAAGATTCCAGGATTGTCCGAAATCGGAAATATTCTATATAGTTTAAAACAACAAAAAACTAATTGGCGTAACTTATGATCTTTGAGAATTTTCCAGATTAACACAATTTTTTTCAATACGAAAAAATTATTCTGAAACTTCCCAAATGTCAGTTTCAGAGGAAGGAAAACAAGTTATTTATATCGATTTTTAGAACCATTCGTTGGTCAAAGAGGATCAAATATAGAATATTGGACGTATTTTGATAAATTGAAACATATATTTTCAGATCAGAGATGCCGAAGTAGAGTTTATTGCTCTGTAATGAATGAAAGTTTAATTTGTATAATTTATTTTAAATCGATAGGTATCTAAACGCATAACTGGCTCGAAATGCGTAAATTGGAAGTATTTTAATGAACTGGAAATAATATTTTCGGAATTCAGTATACTTATGGAATATGATAACTGATTAGTTGAATTCCTATATTCTGAGGATGAATTAAAAAATTGGTTCAAGCACTGACGTGAAGTCAGAAGCTTTTGCGCGTATGTTCTATTGTCCATGCTTCTGTATTGGACACCCTTAATCGAATTTACCATGGTTAATTATGTCGTCCATTCTCCTGTATTGGACACTCTTACTTCGAATTTACCACGGTAAATTCGGTGTATTGGACACCCTTAATCGAATTTACCATGGTTAATTATGTCGTCCATTCTCCTGTATTGGACACTCTTACTTCGAATTTACCACGGTAAATTCGAATTAAGTGTCCAATACAGGAGAATGGACGACATAATTAACCATCGTAAATTCGATTAAGGGTGTCCAATACAGAAGCATGGACAATAGAACATACGCGCAAAAGCTTCTGACTTCACGTCAGTGCTTGAACCAATTTTTTTTTCGTGATTTTTTTTTAATTTTCTGGAGGCGCGGTTCTTAAAATTTTTTTTTTCGTCATTTTTTTCAAATTTTCTAGGAGTACGGTTCTTACAGAATTTTAAACACGTCTTTGTGTTGATTTTCTACTACTAGTTACCAAGCTTCAATTCAATCGAATATTTATTTTTTGAGTTATCAAGGAAACAATATTCCAGGTGGATATAACTCGGAAACCGTTAAACCGATTATGCCCAAAAACGAACTCAACTCTCCCTTTCGGATACGCAACCTACCCTGAAAATTGCAAGTCCCTATCTCCTTTGGTTCGAAAGTTATCGAGGCAACGGTCACCCATCTACTGAACTCACACAAGAATGCTCGAATCTCCAACAATATTCAACCGATCGTATTAAAACTTGAAACTTGGCAGTAGAGTTAGGTAATGAACGCTCTTGCAAAATTTCAGCAATTTCAAACGTATAGTTACTGATATATAGAATTTTTTTTTTTTATTTTTATGATTTATTAAAAATTTTCTACAGATGCTATCCTCACCAAATTTCGCAAATGTTTTCGCGTTGGCATTCTACTTCTAATAACCATGTTTGAATTCAATCGGTTCAGTATTTTTCGAGTTAATGAGGAACAAAAAACCACCAAATTTCAGAAAATTTCAGATGGCTATAACTCTGAAACCGTTTGGTCGATTATGCTCATAAACAAACTCAAATGTGGCATTCATATGCACAACATAACCTGAAATTTTCAAGCCGCTATCTCTTTCCGTTCTCAGGTTATCGTGACAAAAAAAATATTTTTTAATAATTTTTTAAAAATTTTCTAGCCATACGATTCGCCCAAAATTTCACAAACGTGCTTAGGTTCGTGTTCTACAACTACTCACCAAGTTTCAATTCGATCCATAGACATAGAATAACATGGACTGGCCCTCACGTAACTTTATCACACAGTTCGTTGCGGAATACATTAGAGAGAGAGATGTTATGAAGGATAGAATACTTAAAGGCAAATAATGGTATAAACATAATGATGTTTTTTTATAAGTATCAGAATATTCAGAAACGAGTGTCGGATTTAAATGAAAAGGTTTTGCCTTTAAATATTCGGTCTACAAATCACCAAAACGCATACACAATACACGAAACCAAACAATACAGTAACAAGAAAGGTCAGAGAATAAAGGAAACCAATGTTTTGTATTCTGTGGTTTTGCCAAACGCCAAATTATAAGAAAATATTCATATACCGTGGTTTGCCTTTAACTATTCTGTCTTTTTTCAATGCTGATTTCAATGGTCTCTTTCTAACAACCAGTCCATGTTATTTTATGTCTATGATTCGATCGGATTTATATTGGTTGAAAACAAAATTATTACTCGGAAACCACTGGGCCGATTATGCCCATTAACGAACTTGTCCGTCGAATTGCGATGCGCCACCCACCCTGAAAATTTCAAGTCGCTAGCTCTCAAATTATCGTGGCAACGGACGGCCGGCCGGCCGGACGGACAGAATCAAATTTGACCTCGGATTCTTCATCGGGGAGTCAAACTTGATCGTTTGAGACCAATTTCGTCAAAAAATTCGAAAGTTACAGACATTTGGGCAAAACTATAACGCGATGTTCCCCAGAACATACGCGCAAAAAACCCTGCACCATTCATAGAAAATTCTGCGATTTCATAAAATGTTCTTGATATTTTTTGACACATATCAATTCAGATATCGCTGAAATTTGTGAGAGCCTTCACAACCTTATTTTAGAGCCACGTTCTAGATTTAAACCCGATCGGATCTATGTTGTTGAAAGAACTGTAAAAATATAATGTTTTTCCTTGAAGCCAAGCTGCTTTGAGCGAATTCAGTATCTGGTTGGGTGTTCGCTCTGGCTATATAGTTGAACAAGCGCAGCAAAGCTCCTTACTACTGTGCTTTTCCAACATATCCAGAGTCGTATCAATTTTTGGGTGAGTTTTTTAATTTGGTTAATTTTGAACTTTTATATGGGTGATTTTTGGTGAATTAGCTCGTTTTGAGCAGTTTCACCCTATGTTAGAATGGAACAATCCCTTCGAAAACTATACCCAATTCGGTGGATTTTTTCATAACCTACTAGCCATGCGCAGAAAGTTCCACATCAATGAATCGTTGCGTTTAGATAAAAAACCTCCAGGGAAGATTGTTAAAGTCTGGTTTTCTACAAAGCGGTACCGTCATGTAGGAACCGTAATATTACGTTGAGTGGCGTCAGCAAAACTGCGGATAAGCATACCGCGACAGTACGGTGATAGAAGTTGTGAAGTACGGTGAGTCAGGCCAACATAATAAGTGATTTTCATTCTTTGAAGATGGATGATCTTTATCTCGCAATTCATATTTGCTTCCTATAATCTTTCGATCTTCTGATAATCTTTCACATGCACATTATACAAGAATTTATGATTTTTAACGAAATCTATTAAAATTTCTTCCTGCTCACTCGACCATTCCAAGGACTGATATTTGGAACACATTGCAACTCTAAAAATATTAATTCGAAACGTTTGAGGAATTACAATTACTAAACTTAAATAACCTCTTAGTAGCATTCACAAACGTCAAATACTGTATTCCTACGGACGCTATCGACTGAAGATAATATTGACCAACAGTTCTCCACATTCTAGGCTACCGCTATCTAGTGACGACAACGCCATCTTACGTAAAGGTCAGTTGTAATGCTGGAATCTTGGAAACCACTACCACTGTACTGTACAATTTTTTGACGTCACTCACCGTAAAGGCCGGTCCATACGCTACGTTTTGCACAACCTCTTACCTGCGCAGTTCAACACGTTGCAGGTAAAACGCTGCGTGTAGATAACAAAATTGCGCAGTTCTGAAAACGTCGGGAGAAGTTACAGTTGCAGCGAAAACTGAGCTAGACAGCATAGATATCCGTGAACTGTGCGGTTTTGTTGCTGCATGAAGACGGTAACTATGGTAACTTCATGTCAATATCGCTAGGACTGTGCGAAATATACAGATATATCTGAATCGCGTGGACGCACTAAAAATTGCTACGTTTTCATTCCGTCCTACGCCGGCTTTATACGGCCGGAATTTCTCTCTGAATTCATATTCTTAATTCATAATCTGAATCCTGGAAGCTTGCAAAATCTAGAAATTAATACTCTGAAAAAATCAGAATGTGTGAGGAGTATTGGGAAATGGCTATGTAAAATAACTAAATAACGGTCAAATTACTTTTCTTATACGTTTAATGAAATTCAGCCTTAGAAGTTTTCTCGAGAACTGTTCCCTAACAACTAACTAAAACGAGGCAGAATCGGCATATCGAAAGCTCTGGAATTTACGTCTTAAGCGTGAGAAATCACTGCGGCTGCATTTCACTATGCTCAATATAAACAGAGCTGTTGACAGTTTCACGGACCTTCCAAATGTTCCAATAAGGCATTCGTAGGCCCAACTTGCTGATAAGTGAAAACCACTTATCGATATATAACTTCGTTAAATTAATTTTTGGAACTCCGAATAAACAAACATGCATTTCAGGAATGCTAGCTTTCAATAAACCAACACGCCCCCTCAAAAATTAATTCCTTTCTATCTTAAAATTCTAATAAAAGTAAAATACAATGCATCTAAATTGAAACAGAAACCTTCCTTGTGCCTTCTGGGGATAATCTTATTACAAATGGTCCAACATTCGTTGTAAAGGACTAGGGAAAACCCAGAAAAAGCTGTCCAGACCATCACTTCAAAATTACTTATATAATTCAAGTACTGATAGCTATTCATGAAAACTGTTCAAGAAATACTCTTGTAAAAAAATAAAATCAATCATTCCAAACCCATTCCTACTCTGAACTCCATGAATTCGGCTGCAGGTAATGGTTTCGTCAAGGCATCTGCTATTAGACAACCTGTAGGAATATATTAAATTTAATCACATTTTTCTCCACTTGTTCTCTGAAAAATTATATTTTATCTCAATATGTTTCGATCTTTTATGATTTTTTTTGGCTATATGTACTTATACAACCACTATTATCTTCAAAAAATTATAATTGGTATTGCAATCTGTATTAATACTCTTCGCTAAAGATTTTAACCAAATGCCTTCTTTCACGGTTTCAAATAGTGCCATATATTCAGCTTCTGTGGATGAAGCTGCGACCGATGAATGTCGTTTCGAATTTCATCTAATTGTACAATGTAATAATTTTAAATCTTAAGTTCCCTTAAATATCTAAAACTCTATAATCTTTTCAGACATTTCGAGGTTTCAATATTATTTCTAGTCGCGTATCAACCCAAAATATTAACAGATATGCTCATATATGTTCTTGAACATATCATTAAATACATTAAACATTCTATTGAATTTCTACAGGGTGCATCATCATATTACAAGCGTAGTACTTATCTATCTTCATTCGCTCATTTGAAATTTATTAAGTACCTATAGTTCTTACGTATGCACTCTGATCCAACGAAATTTTATTATCAGTTCTATTTTTTTTTATTCCGGGAAAAAATTTCAAATCCTTCAAATCTACCATACTGAACTTATTTTTCAAATCCTCTTTGAAATTATTCATAGTATCAATATTTGCATTTATTATCACTAGATCTTCAACATAAAGCACCACAAAATTATTCTTATCAATATCACCTTCATTTAAATTAGGTGAATCTAAAGGTGAATTTTTTCAAAGTTATTTTTCTGTAATTATGCGTTAAAAACCTTCAAACCAGCATCCCCCAGATTGTTTCAATCCAATTCAGGATTTGTTAAATTTGCAAATCATATTGTTTTTCACTTTCAATCCCTTCAAGGATTTTCGCATAAATCTCATTAAATTTACTATTCCAAAATGTGGTTTTTACATCCATATGATGTAATTTAATCAAATATAATCATAAATTTTAAACTTGATATTTATGCAACAGGTGCGAATGTATCATTATATTTAGTTGAATACTTTTGACTAAAACCCTTTAATTACGACTAGTCGAACTTCATATTTTGAATGGATTACCAAATTCATTATTTGTTTTTTTTCATAATAACCATGTGTAATCTGAAATATTCCTTTTTTTTCGGTCTTGGTACTAATGTCCAATTATTGTTATTCTGAAGAGAAACAATTTCATCTCTAATTCCTAATTCACATTGTACTCTATCAGTTCTACGTTCAATTTCTTTAAATGAAGTTGGAATATTTTATTAAAATGATATATCACTCATTAGGCAATAATTTTCCATAAAGATTCCCTCATATTATGAAATACATGTGATTTGATTACTTCTCCTTTTTCATTGAAAGATTCATCAGTAGTCGAATTGTTCAAAATTCCTAATTATTGGAATTATTCGAGTTTACTAACGAATCGATCAATTAATCATTCAAGATAAATTTCACTGATTCATCAAAATCAGATTCCTGAGACTATATTCCACTGACATCACGTCAGACAAATCAGATTCATTGATTCTTCCGGACTTTGTTACATACCTGGATATCAAAAAATTATTCTGATCTACAATTATTTCTCTCACAACTGAATATTTTTCAGTAATTACATTCCACACTCCATAACCATTCGGTTCATATCCTACTAGTATTTCCATCCAAGATTTTTTATCAACTTCGTCTTACTACTCTTACTAGTTAAACCGAAAACTTTCAAATATTATATATTTCAGGCATTCTACTATGCCACATTCCATAGAGTGTTTTATTTACTTTTAGAGCTTTAGTTGGAATAATATTTATTAAATGAGTAGCTGTAAGGACCGCATCACCCCAGAAAACTTTATCTAAACTAGCTCCTGCTATCATAGCACAAGCTTTCTCTGTATTCGTCCTTACCATACGCTCTGATACACCATTCAATGGAGAATTTTGGGAAACATTTAAATGATAAGTAATACCTTTTTGCATACAAAAATCTTTCATTTCCAGAGACAAATAGTCACCTCCATTGTCACAATATAAATGGACAATTTTTACATTAAATTGTGTCTCACTTTTTGCAACCTAATCTTGAAAAACAGAAAATGATCAATACGAGATCAAATACGTAGCATTCATTACGCGATGTTCCCCAGAACATACGCGCATAAAGGGTGTATTTATCCACGAATAGAACATAATAATTTTGAATATCTACATACTCTGAAAATACTTCTGATTTATAAGAGATCAAATATGTAACACAAAAAATGTGTGTGTGGATATACGAATAAAACAGAATATTTTTCAAAATCAACCGTAGAAGGAGTAATCGCACAAACCACAAAATATTATAAATAGAGGTCGTTTTATATAGCTTTATATTTCACTTTATTGTTATTTATAATGCTCACGTATATTATTATTTGGTTGTGTTTGATCAATTTGTCCAAAATCATCGATCATTTATTTACTTTTGAGTTCAGAAAACTTATTTCTACCTATATGACCTAGTCTTTGATGCCACAATTCTTATTAAAATTTTGATGTGTGTTTGAGGAAAGTGTTTTTCATTTATATACACAACAAAAATCTACAGTCATCAAACTTTTTTTCAAGGCTTACCCCAAATGATCAAAATATTTTTCATTTGTAGTCACTACAAAATGTACAGATATCAAATTTTTCAAGGCATACCTCGCATTATAACCTTACCACCTTTTCTTATATCCACACCATTTTGATCAAAACTGATGGTCATACCAGCATTTTGCATTTTGGATACTGACAAAAGGTTATTTGGTACCTAAGCACAGAATAGAACATCTTCTAGAGTTCCTTGGACGCCGATATTGGTAATATTGTCCAGCTGACTCTTCTTCGTTGTATGAATGTAGGTAGGTATCCTTCGCTACAGAAATACCTACATATCGGTATATCCAAATTGTTGAAGGTCTGCGTGAATTCCTTTCTATTAGGTGATCTGATGCTCCAGAATCCAGAAGGAAAATTCTTTTGTCCTCTTCTTTTCCAAGTAAGTTATTTCCTTTAATGAAGATGAAACTCTTATCATCGCTGGCTGATGTTTGCGTTAATTGGACCGTTTGAATATATCTCGATGATTGTTTTTGCTTATTTTTATAACTGAGTCAATTCTTCTCGATATGCCTCAATTATTCACAATGATGACACATCGGATTGAATTTCTTATGAAAATTCATATCCCTTTTTAAGTTCTTGAAATTATTATTAGTGAATTTGTATTTTCTTTTATACAAATGCAGATATTTCGGGATTGTACTATGTGTATCCGCTTGCAGCACTTTCACAGTTGTATCACTTTTTTTTCAGCAATTAATTTCACTTCGTGATATAACAGTTTTCAGTTTTCACGAATGCAACACTCAAATCACAACCTCCTTATCAACCACATGAAAAACGTTCAGATCTATTAGCAATGCACACATTCTAAACTTCCACACACTTTATTTTTCGTCACTATAGAATTTAATGTTTCTTTTCAAATTCACGTTTTCCATTTCCGTTGGAATTGTCTTTAGCTCAAGGTTCGAACACTCGATAATTTTTCGACCGTTATTCGCGACGTAGACTGGACCCATAACCTATCGGGAAATGACTATGTAAAATAACTAAATAACGGTCAAATTACTTTTCTAATACGTTTAATGAAATTCGGCCTTAGAAGGTTTCTCGAGAACTGTTTCCTAACAACTAACTAAAACGAGGCAGAATCGGCATATCGAAAGCTCTGGCTCACGTCTTAAGCGTGAGAAATCACTGCGGCTGCATTTGACTATGCTCAATATAAAAAGAGCTGTTGACAGTTTCACGGACCTTCCAAATGTTCCATTTAGGCATTCGTAGGCTCAACTTGCTGATAAGTGAAAACCACTTATCGATATATAACTTCGTTAAATTAATTTTTGGAACTTAGAATAAACAAACATGCATTTCAGGAATGCTAGCTTTCAATAAACCAACAAGGAGAATACTAAATTAGTATTCAATTCTGTGTTTCCTCAATTAATAATATGAATTAAGAGTTTGAATTCAGAGAGACATTCCGGCTGTTTAAGGCCGGCCTTAAGACTGCGCAGGTAAAATTTGTGCAAAACGTATGGACCGGCCTTTATATAACGGTACTGCTTTTTAGGAAACCAGCCCTTGACTGAAGGATATCAAGAATCCGTCCCTGCTTGCACATTTCCTATGATCCAACACTATGCGCCTTTCGTTAACTACTTAATTATTCCAGGAGTTGCTTCCCGAAGGAAACCGTAAACTCGTACACGTTTAAGAACCTGGCCCGAAAGCTCTTTCGCGGAAAATTACATTACACTTACAAAATTCGCGCTACCGCCCAAGCTCCCTCGCTGCAGCGAACCACTTCCCTCTTATTTATACGGTGTTTGTTCCGTAATCTGAGCCATTTGATCTGAGTCGTGAGCCAGCAGCTTCCACCGTGGGATCTGATGACTTCGCGAGCGTTCGGCGACAAAAATTTAAGGTTACATTAGGGTAGATTGCGACTTCGTGTCGGTCTCATTTGGATGTGATTCCGTTGAAGATCTGGTTTCGAGCTCGTAATTCTCATTCGAAGCACTGCAAGCGTTTATATTCCGGTTGAAGAGCGCCATAAATTGCCGAGTTTATCTTGTCAAGTAAGTTTGAGTCAATCATGAGAAGGACCATGTTGGATTGTTCAGTACGTTTGTTTCAGGACTGGTAATACTTTAAGACTTATTCATGACAGCGTATTGATATTTTTGCGGATTCATACAATACCAATTAACAGTTGGCAAGTAAAAATTATCCATTAACAATTAAAAAATAAATAAGTTAGGAGCTGCATTAGAGGGAAAACTGGCACACATCAAACTTTCAAAAATTATTATACCCTTACCTATCGATCGACAACAAATGAAGAGAAGAATAAATTGTATTTCACAGTTCTGACGGTAAGACTAAAAGATCGTGCACAGTATACCTGCATGAACCGTCACGGACCGGACCAAAGTAGTCTGCCGTGAAGGAGACCGTGTTATTTAATGGAGTAGCTCACAGTAGGCCTGCACCAGCGCGTACCGCCACCAGCAAGTTTGCGATGTAATACAGGATGCAGGATTGCCTGTGCTGGTCCATGCCGGTCCATGCAGGTATATAGTGTTCCTGATCTTTTAGTTCGAGGTCACTTACTTCTAACCTAAAAAATAAAAACTAACTTTATTGTAGAGTTTACTGAATATTGTTATCAAAACTGTTTAAAACGGAATTATTTATGTTGTTAGAGAATTTATTTGTATACTATTGTAATTCTTGTATTTCAGCTGGCCGGATGATGGCCTAAAGGCCGAAATCGATAGCCAAGAGTATAATAATTTTTGAAAGCTTGGTGTGTGTCAGTTTTCCCTCTAATCCAATAATTTCTCACACTAATGGAAAAATTCACAAATAGAAAAGTTAGGAGCTTTTATGCGCATGTTCCATGGTCTATTCACGCCTCATACTGAATCGAATTAGCTGAAATTCGGTACTCGATTTCAGAATCGCTGCTCTAAGGTATGTGCGGAATTTCGGCATTCGGTATTTTTGACTTATTGAGGAGATAATTACAAAATTTCATTGGTATAACTCCGAAATCATTTGGCCGAATATGTCCATTAACGAACTCAACTGTCGCATTCGGATGCGGAACCTACCCTGAAGATTGCAAGTCGCTATCTCTTTCCATGCGAAAGTTATCGTGGCAACGGTCTTCTATCCAGCTACTGAATTCACCCGCTAATCAGTATTCAATATTTTTTCAATACCTCCAACGATATCTAGATCTGATCACGTTAAAATTTTGAACTTGGCTCTACAATTAAGTTTTGAAGGCTTTCGCAATATTTTAGCGATATCGGACGGATTGTTCTGAGATAAAAATTTCTTCAAAATGCAATCCTTACGGAATTTCGCATAGTCTTTGTGTCGGCATTCTACAACTAGTTACTAAGTTTCAATTCGATCGAATCTGTATTTTTTGAATTATTGTGAAAACAAATATTCAACTCGTAAACCGCTTGGCCCATTAACGAAATACTGCATGAAACTTCAACCTTAAATCGAAGCCGGATACCTGTTTTCTGAAACAGAAGGAAGATTATTCGCCATCCAAGACCAAGTGGTTCCGACGAGATCATACATCAAGAACATCACTGGACGGAACATACCAACGGATAAGTGCCGAAAGTGCCCCCAGGTAACTGATTCCATAAAGCATGTTACGCTCGATGTTACGTCATCATGCTATGTTCTAGCACCGATAGACTACACACAGCGGCATGATGCGATGGCAAGTGTCTACCATCAGGCAATTGCCAAGAAAGATGCGGACTCATAAAGAAGACAGTGAACCCCTTTGAATACCGGCCAAGTAGTATTCTAGAAAACGAGGAATACAAACTATATAGGGATATAATTTTACTACAACGGACCGGGCGGTTAAACACAACAGTCCTGATATTCTGCTTTTGAGAGCCGCCTTCATGAATATCGGTAAATACATGCGTAATTCGCAACCTCGAGTTAAGTCGCAATTGAGAAACCGGCCCTCAATAAGAAAGACCTAACAATGGAAATCCTGGACTTTGCTAACCTGGCCGACGATAACATATTATCCAAAGCGTTTGTCGAAAAACTTACGAAGTACGATGATCTGGCGTTTCAGATGAAGACAATCTCCAAGCGACCATTTTATGTTTCTCTAGATGACCGATGCAGATATCAGAGAAGAAAATTTCAATTAGTTTTTTTCTATAGATTAACATCGCCTTTTTCTGCATGGGTTCGTTACATTTTTGCTTTTTAAATTTCATCCATGTATTTTGAACGTTTGTTTTGTTTTCAGATGTGTATAACATTGATGTTGAATAAAATTGAGAATGTCCCCAACCACGGACTAAACGTTTTTTTCAAGTTATTTCGCTATATGTTTTTATGGAATGCAATAAATATAAATTTAATATGCAAATTCCAGTAGTACTTCTAGAATATTGCAACTGCAATCGCAATATTGTGGCAATATTTCCTGAATATTGGGTGCTGTGTGGGGAGCTTTCCGGGTCACCTGAAATCTGCTGCGGCAACAGTCGATTCAATTATCTCCATATAGGAGTCTCCTGAGAGATCCTCATTACTATTCATTATTATGATTATGACAGAAAATATTCCAGCTTTATCTGCAATCTTACTTGAATTTGCCATCCGCATGAATACAGATTCGCTCGTAAACCGCTAACGACCACTTCTGAACACGTGCTAATATAATATTCGAAAACGCGCTTAAGGCCTGATCTATAGCTTCATAAATTCCACCTTAAAACCGATATCTCGCTATTCAGACTTTTAGCACACGTCTAAAACTCCCCATTCACTGTCGGAATGGTGCGCCCAATCGGTTTGCCCCAATTCGTACCTCAACCCATTCGACAGTGTATTGTCATGACGGATCGCTCGGAGTAGCGTTGGAGACTCACCGTCCAGAAGGGCCGCTCTGAACCCAACCCCGACCGATCTGCCGTATATGTTAATATCGAGATTAGACAACAAACGTACCCCGACTCATCTGCCAGTGGACATTGATATGATATTATGTTGTCTATGACATTGATAAAACATTGACAGATTAACGTTTAGTTGTTCAGCCAGAAGCTGATAACCGGTAGGTGGTGCTGCAATCGGTTTATAGGAACTCGGAAATGGCTTGACCGATCTTGAAGAAATTGTGTTTGTGTTAGATAGGACACGATAGGAGGCGCTGACATCACTTTATATGAACTCAAAAATGGCTTGATCGATTTTGATGAAATTTTGTGTGAATGTACTAGTGGGTCTCACGGTGGTTTAGATTCTCAATTGGACAGCGCTGGTAGCGCTGCAATCAGTTTAAAGGTTCTAAAAAACGGCTTCGCCGATCTTAATAAAAGTTTGTGTGTGCTTGGGTGGGTCTGAGGTGGGTTTAGATTTACAATTGGACCTGATAGGTGGCGCTTCAATCGGTTTATAGGTTCTCAAAAACGGTTTGACTGATCTAGATGAAATTATGTGTGTGTATGTCCTTGAAGAGGTCTCAGGGCGGTTTGGATTCACAATTGAACTCTGTAGGTGGAGCGTCAATGGGTTTATAGGAACTCAAAAACGACTTGACCGATTTTGATGAAATGTAAGTGTGTTTGGGTGAATTTCAGAGTAGTTTAGATTGAAGATTTAACCCAGTAGGTGGCGCTTCAATAGGTTTATAGAAAAAATTGTTTGAAGAAAATTAGACGTGTTATTTTTTCAATGTTTTTTCCATATCGAAACATAAACAGGTTCGGAAAGAATATATCTTCGGTATTGTGATTTAATGAGAGCGTAAAGAATAGCTAGCTAAATATTGAGAGAGCATTACAATTCCTCCTCAAATTGCGCGAAGAGGACATCAAATTATCATTAGACTTCACTATACACAGAACCACGGAACCGCCCCTCCCGCAAAACAATCCTCGAGACCTCGAAGAGTGGATTGGGGTAACAGCATTCCGTCTCTCTTGATTATGTGGTATCATAATATATTTGCGTTCCTTGTTACTCTCATAGTCTTCTGTCTATACCACAGATATATTCATTCCGATACCGTATATATAACAAAACCAAGCATCAAATATCGTTAGGCCATAACACGAGAAGCCAACGGCGCAACATAACGAGAAATTCCACTGAATTTTGCGCGCATGTTCTAGGAAACAGCATGCTATCATTTCGCCCAAATCTCTGCAATTTTCGAACCTGAAAAAAGTCGACTTGAAATTTTCATGGTAGGTTGCGAATCCGCGAATCCGCGAATACGTTTAATTTATCCTAACGGTTTCAGAGTTGAAATTTTGTTTCCCATTAACTTAAACAATACATATCTGATGGAATGGAAATTTCGTAACTAAAGAGTTGTAGAATGCCGACACAATATTTAGTGCGTCGTGAGGATCACTAGAAAATTTAAACAAAATTATTAAAAATTTTCTGCATCTCAGAAATTTTCCCTTCGATATTGCCGAAATTTTGCGAGCGCCTTCAAATCCTAATTCCACATCCAACCTCCAATTTGAACATGATCGGATTTATATTGTTGGAGATATTAAAAAAATATTACAGCGTTGGGCGAGTTCAGTATTTGGATTGGTCATCGTCATCACGATAACTTTCGAAAGGATAGAGATAGTGAATACAATTTTTAGGGTAGGATCCGAATGCGACATTTGAATTAGTTAATTTTTATAATCGACCAATCGTTTTTGGAGTTATACCCATATGAAATGTTGTTGTTAAATCCTCAATAACTGAGACAAGACTGATCCGATCGAATTGAAACTTGCTGTTTAGTTGTGGAATGCTGACTCACAAAATTTTCCTGAATTTTATGAGGATCGTATCTCTATTATTATTTCCATTATGAGTCAAATTCTAGAAAGGATCTTGCTAATCAAATTATACGATTTGCAAATATTGGTGTGCCCCTCACACCTAAAATTATCAGTGAAAAACACAGTCTCAAGCGTAATTTTAATGAAGATTCTGGCATTGCTGGTAAAGATTGGCTTAAAATGTTCTTGTAATAGGAACCCGTATTTTCAAAAAGAAGGTTGTACGTCATGATTGTGTGACCCATAATTACGTATGGGGCAGTAGTTTGGTACTCAAAAACAAGCCAGAATTGTACGAGGAAAACCCTCGACAAAGTACAAAGGCTAGCCTGTGTGTATCAGTGGAGCTATGGAAACTCGTACTACCAGGGCACTTACTTGAGATTATAACAAATCTCACACCACTGAAGCCATTCTCAGAATATCTAGGAAAGGATCATGTAATGAGAGTATTAAAAACCAGAAAGCCTGGTCCTCTCTTACCAGGTACATTTCATCAGTCAATCTTCCTTGTGACGAAATGATCAAGAAAGTAAGCATCGTTTACTACGATGCTTGGTATGAAAAAAGACTGGGAGAAGGAATCCACCACCCAAGTTCTTAAAAGAAATGCCATTAAATGGTACACAGACGGTTCAAAAACCACTACAGGAGCTGGTGCTGGAGTAAATGGGCCAGGCACCAAATGCTCACTATCGCTAGGCTCCTATCCGAGCATCTTTTAGGCAGAAGTACTCGCAATAGAAAGATGCGTAGGAATGAACCTAGAAAGAAACAGAGTTGTGATATAGCAATCCACTCTGACAGTCAAGCTGCTATTAAAGCTCTGAGCTCCCATGTTATCGAACCCAAGCATATGATGAGATTAAGGCTAGCAGAAACTGACGAGTGTATGCACTCGTCAGTATCTGCTAGCCTTAATCTCATCATATGCTTGGTGTTGATCCTCCTCCCAACAGAATCTGCAGAGTCTGTTGGGAGGAGGATGGAACTCTTGATCACCTGACAACGGAATGCCTCGCCATCTCAAACCACCGCAAGGAATGCTTTCTGCAAGAAATCTGCAGGAGCGAAGACCTAGCCTCCTTGAAGCCATCCCAGATACTGGAGTTCATCAAAACTCTGGAACTGGAAGGTGAGCTGTAGATGGTAATGACATCGACAGCTCTGAACGGGGGACACAATAGACCTTAAGGTCTTATTGCAACGTTACCCCCTACAACAATATACAATATATACAAAGTTACTCAACATTTTGAGGAATTGAATGAACTGTATGACGAATTAGACATCCATAGCAATCCAGAACGATTTTATATTATCTACGAAAAATGGGTTCAAGCGCTGTGGACAGGAGCTTTCTGGCGCTCTAGTTCAAACAGACAAATTATATCTGGTATTGGTTTCTCAGAGTTGGGAATTATATCAATGTATTCATATGATATCACTGCATCATAAAGGAAATTCAATTCAAATAATAGTTTATTAGATAAGTAATAATAAATTACCTTGTAATCGATCAAAAATTTCCTGATCTACGTTCACCAAACTACAGAATTATGCTTTCAATATTTACGTAATATTTTCAAACATTTTCGGGTGAGGTCCCCGTTGCATCGCTAAAATAAGAGTATTTCAACCCCAATATTTTTGAAGTTACAATATTCCCTTCTGTCAAGTTGACATTATGAGAATTCATATATAGAATAATAATTATATCAATCTGTGAAATACGATTTACATTGAAATTTTAAAAAATCATATCTCCGAAAGTATTAGCTTGTTAGAGTTGAAAATGACATGAATGGATTCTTATGATATAACTGCTTATTAAAAAAAATTTGATTTGGAATTTGTTTCGTAAAAAAAAATTTTTTTTTTGTTACTCCGAAACCATCTGTCCAATTTTGCCCAATAACGAACTCAGCCGAGATATTCATCCCCCAACCCTACTCTGAAAATTTCAACTCTCTAGCTCATTCCATTCGAGAGTTATCGTGCTTACGGCCGGCCGGCCGGACCGGCTGGCCGGACAGAATGAATTTCGACCACGGATTCTTGATCAGTGAGTCGAACCAAATCGTTTAAGACCATTTTCATCGAAATATTCCAAAATTACAGACATTTGGGCAAATTGATAAGCACTCAGTTCCGAGGAACTAGAGCGCCAAAAAGGATGTCCGCTCATTATACATCATCAACTGGCGCTTGAAGAAGCTCGTCGAGTTTACTTAAAAGCGCTAGAAAATGTGGCCATTGCCCCGTACGTTAACGCCGTTGGCTCCGCTATCCCTCACATGATCATATTTGAACGGCAGGCAAAAACCACAGATAAGTGATAATTTGCAACCAGGAAGTGTGTGAGAATAGCTCCGAAACGGAGCATGATTACGAACTTATTTTTTGATTTTATGAATCATTTAGGTAAGTATGAAACACGCAGGGTAACAATTTGTTATATTTGATGAAGCGTCATCTCACTTGGATTATTCAATAGTTGAAGAAGCTGAAAAGCATAATATTGTTCTTTATTATCTACCAAGTAACAAAACTCACGAGGTCCGTAAATAAATCATTCGAGCATCAGCGAGATCAAGAAGTTATGACATCAAAATCCTGTCAGACGCTTGAAAGAAACTAATTTTAACAAATTTATTATCAAATTGGCCAAAACCTTTGACCTATGAATTATGACTATCTTTTGAACGATTTCAGAGCCACAGGACTGTTTCCATTCAACTCTGATATTTTACCAGATGAAACGTTTATCTTAACAGAAATCCCTCCTCCGCAGACGCAAAAACCTCCTCAGATGACGCAAAAACTGCTAATGCAGTATTTACATCTTCGACCACAATTATTCCAACAAAAGACTCACAAATTAGAAACAGTACATCCGTCACTCCAACACAGTCACCAAAACCATCTATTTCCGGACCGTTTAAAAAACTTCGACTGGTTTTTAGTAAATTTTAGCATAAATCCTTATTAAACCCGAATATACATATACATATATATTCTTCTGAAAAGGAGGGGGAAGATGAAGTATAATGAACCTATGAGTCCCTATTTCAAGAACTCTTGCCAAATGACAAATCATAAAAAAGTGGAAAAGCCCTGTGGAGCTTTGGCGCTCTTGTTCAAACTTAACAAATTATATCTCTGAAAGTATTGGTTTCTCAGAGTTGGGATCAATGAAATCTTTTTATAGAACTGCATCATAAAATAAGATAAATTAAATAAGAATCCATTGATACCATTCCCAACTCGGAGAAATCAATACTTTCGGAGTTATGATTTGTCAAAGTTTGAACAAGAGCGCAAAAGCTCCTGTCCACAGGTCTTTCCCACTTTTTCAATTTGGATTCCGTGCGTCAATTCACAAAAATTTTCGTAAATTCAAAGCGTATAGGTCTATGACTCATCGCATTTTGGATTTATATACATCAGGAAATTATAATTAGAGTATTCTATGAAATCATAGAATTGAGAATAATTATTGAAATTTTGAAAAATCATATCTCCGAAAGTATTAGTTTGTTAGAGTTGAGAATGACATCAATGGATTCTTATGATGAAACTGCATCTTGAAAAAAAATTGTAGACATTTGGACGAGTTAATTGCCACTCTGTTCATAGAACAGCGCGCCAAAAATGAATTTAAAGTTTGTAATGTAAAAAAAAAATTTTTTTTGTTACTCCGTAACCACCAGGCGGTTTTGCCAGGTAACGAATTCAACCGAGATATTTATCTCCTAAATCCACTCTGAAAATTTCAACTGTAGCTCATTCCGTTCGAGAGTTATCGTGTTAACGACCGGACAGAATCGATTTTGACCATGGATTCTTGATCGGCGAGTCGAACCAAATCGTTTAAGACCATTGTCATCCAAAAATTACAGACATTTAGACATTTTCAGCCAAAAATTCGAAAATTACAGATATTTGGCAAATTGATAGAAACTGTGTTCCGAGGAACAAGAGAACCGAAAACTAGAAGAAAGGCGCTCAATCACAAAGGAGCTTGTTGGCGCTCTTGTTCCTAGGAACAGAGTGCTTATCAATTTGCCCAAATGTCAGTAATTTTCGAATTTTTGGCTGAAAGTGGTCTTAAATGATTTGTTTCGACTCACATTTGGTCCGCCCAGTCCGTCCGGCCGGCTGTCCGTTCACACGATAACGCAAAACAGTGAAATTTACGGAGTAGGTTTGGGAGATAAATATCTCGGTTGAGTTCGTCATAGGGAAAAATCGGCCACAAGCTAATACTTTCGGAGATATTATTTTTTCAAGTTTTAATAATTATTCTTAATTCTACATGATTTTATAGAATACTCTAATTATAATTTGCTGATGTAGCTACGTAAATCCAAAATGAGGTGAGTCATAGACCTACGTTTTGAATTTAATTACGAAAATTCTTGAGAATTGGCGCACAGAAGTCAAATTGAAAAAATATTACAGCACGTGGTGTTGCCAAGCGGTCACCCATCCAAGTACCAACCGCATCCGACGCTGTTTGGCTTCAGTTTTCGGACGGTATCTAGCATATTCAGTGTGGTATGGCCTTGAGCAATATGTCTTCCTCTAACTCTGCAATTATATTTATGATGCAGTTCTATCACAAAATTCCATTGATATCATTCTCAACTCTGAGAAACCGATACCTTCGGAGATCTGATTTGTCAAAGTTTGAACAAGAGCGCCAAAGCTACTGTCCACGGGGCTTTCCCACATTTTCAATTTAAATAAAAAATTATGCAATTTATTTCATATTTAACTTAGGTGGGTCGTATATGCCCCAATTCATAAATATATGTCTCTCTCTATTCTACATAAAAAGGTCTTAGACGTGTCAAAAACAAAGATTCATAGATTTTTGTTTTGCTTTGATAATACCACGGGACATTCAGAAACTCCTCCGATATCTCCGATGCCGATATCAATTTGCCATATTCCGGGACAGCGCAAAAAACGGAATCATCTCATAGCTCAAGTCTTCCACCCTCATCGTTCATTTTTTCACGAATATACTAACATAAGTATTTCCCACAACTCGCTTAATTTATGACTCGTGCTAGAGACGGGGTTCCATGAAAGAGACGCATTCGCGTTTGAGGATGCTTTATCTCCTCATCGTTCACCTGGGACTGAGTGTTAAGTGAAGGTTGGTTCGGTACCCTTTCAAGTCCACTTTTTGTGTTTGTTTCTGGATTTCTGTCCTAACTATTTTTCCCTACAACCGGGGGAGATATCAATTTGGGATTAATACTGAGTAGGTGGTCTCCTATAACATTGAACATGAAGTGCCTTCAGATATAAGCCATGTCACCCCAACCATAACACCAATATTTTGATGACTATTTCAATCGTTCGATATTTATGGTGCTATTCTGCTTTTTATCTGTAAGCTATGAATCTGTAGATAACGACTGCTCTGTAAGAGGCCGCCTTATGAAATCGTGAATAATGCAATTCTGGATTTGTTTCTGTAACTATCTCATTAACGGTGTTACATTTGAACTACTTTGATCAATTTATTGGTAAACATAACCTAAAACCGTAGAAATATTCTGAAGTTGAAGGTATTAGGGAATCCAACGACCTGTCAAAACTAAAGCAATATGGCGGCTGTTGGCACACATTGTATTGTTTACTTTGAATTTTATGATATATGTCCATAATTATAGTGGTATATTGTTCGTTTTTTGATTTCCTGTGCGTATTTGGGTTGTATTTTTAATTTTGAATAATAATACAAGAAAAAAAATGCCTCTTACATGCATTGTGGTTGGCTGAGGATCTCATCACGACAAGGATATAGTATGTTTCCTAGTACTACACAGAAGTTTTTGACTAGTAAAAATGAGTTATTCAGAAAGCGAAGAGCCTTATGGCTAGCTGAAATCAAGAGAAAAGATTCAAAGCTCAAGTATCAGAGAGTTTGCAGCAGTCTGCTGCGCTCAGTACGATGAAGTGTCGGGGATCCCTTGAGGGTTGTTATATCCAGATTGTACTGTGTATTCATCAATAAATAAGAAGAAAAATCCAAGGGCTTTCATCTGTTTTTATATTATTTGTTTGACATGCCATGCTATTAATGTGCGGGCATGAAATAAAAAATCAAGAATTTTTTATGTAATCTATACCATTTCTATAAAAATCCAGACCTTTTCATCACATTTATTACAATACCAGGTACCATCAGGAGTGTCAACTGGTCATACACAATCAAAATGAAATCTTCTATTTGACAGTCATTCCCATCACATTTTATCATCGCACGTCCATCATCCGCCGTTGCAAATGCAATAGTGAATAAATTCAGCTGTACCCTCTTCAGATGTGAAATATTTTACCATCAGTCCTGGCATAATACCTTCTGAATGAAATTTCTTTGCACTTTCTAAGTTCTTTTCCCATATTTCCAGATCATTCGTACTAAACAAATATTTGGAGACCATATAACAAAATCACAAAAAAGCGACTGTGAGATGAATAGTTGCACTTGTATTTGGTATTAACAACTGTGTGCTTTTTAAAAGTAATCATTCCAGCTTGTGCTATTAGACAAGAACTGTGCATTCGCAAATATTCACTTATGCCTTGTACGTTGTGGTATATAATACACCAAATACGTTGCAATATCCATATATAAGATTGGAGGAACACCATCAATTGAATTATCCACTACCCAGATCAGAAACATTCAATGTGAAAGGATCTAAGCCGTTAATTAATCCCATCTTTATTATATACCTGTAATAAAATGAAATGTAAACACATGATGAAGGTGCTTTTTTTCGAACCTACCGTTCAGCAAAGTCTCTGTTGTTCAACAATAGTCTTTTCAGATATTCATTCTTCATTTCAGTATAGTTTACACAACAGAAAAGCTCCGGAAAAAGTCAATAAACACTATAAAATAGTCAACGACCATAACAAGTTAATTGTTTGTGTGCCAACAGACCGCCATATTGGGTCACGTGGTTTGGATTGCCTAATTTGCGTAGAGTATCACTTATCAGCCCAATATATTTTATTAGGATTGTGTTTGATTGCAGCAGGTTTACTATTGTTAGGAGATAAAGGAAGGAAATGAAATATGCAATATGAAATGAGATATACTGATTTATAACATGGTTTTAAGCATAAATAGTCCGTATTACTTGAAAGAAATGCCCATATTGAAAACTAAAATGTATAAGCCAATTATTATATCACCCACCATACATCTAATCTAATACATATATATAAATCTCCTGTCACGATGTTTGTCCGCGCTGGATTCCTAAACTACTCAACCGATTTCAAATTAAATTGGCACACCGTGAGCAGTCTGGTCCAACTTGAGAGATAGGATAGCTTAGATCTTTAATTATAGTCGCAATTTTATTTTATTGCATATTATTTGTCTATAATTAATTGACAGTCACAATATTATATAAAAAAATGGGTTCAAGCCCTGTGGACAGGAGCTATCTGGCGCTCTAGTTCAAACAGACAAATTATATCTGGTATTGGTTTCTCAGAGTTGGGAATTATATCAATGTATTCATATGATATCACTGCATCATAAAGGAAATTTAATTCAAATAATAGTTTATTAGATAAGTAATAATAAATTACCTTGTAATCGATCAAAAATTTCCTGATCTACGTTCACCAAACTACAGAATTATGCTTTCAATATTTACGTAATATTTTCAAACATTTTCGGGTGAGGTCCCCGTTGCATCGCTAAAATACGAGTATTTCAACCCCAATATTTTTGAAGTTACAATATTCCCTTCTGTCAAGTTGACATTATGAGAATTCATACATAGAATAATAATTATATCAATCTGTGAAATACGATTTACATTGAAATTTTAAAAAATCATATCTCCGAAAGTATTAGCTTGTTAGAGTTGAAAATGATATGAATGGATTCTTATGATAAAACTGCTAATTAAAAAAAATTTGATTTGGAATTCGTTTCGTAAAAAAAATATTTTTTTTTTGTTACTCCGAAACCATCTGTCCGATTTTGCCCAATAACGAACTTAGCCGAGATATTCATCCCCCAAACCTACTCTGAAAATTTCAACTCTCTAGCTCATTCCGTTCGAGAGTTATCGTGCTTACGGACGGCCGGCCGGCCGGACCGGTCGGACAGAATGAATTCCGCCCACGGATTCTTGATCAGTGAGTCGAACCAAATCGTTTAAGACCATTTTCATCGAAATATTCCAAAATTACAGACATTTGGGCAAATTGATAAGCACTCAGTTCCAAGGAACTAGAGCGCCAAAATGAATTGCTGTTCATTAGTCTCGCTAAATCTCGAGAACGGCTGGACCGATTTGGCTAATTTTGGTCTTGAATTATTTGTGGAAATCCAGGGAAGGTTTAGAAGGTGAATAAATATGAAAATGTCTACAGGGTGTTTTTCTTTTAACGTCATATCGCAACTTGCTCTTTTTCACGCCATAGTCTTAAAATTTCATTCAATTGTGTAAAAATATACTTTCGAGGCATACATCATTGAAAATAAACCATTACTATACAGAATGTTCTCTTTCTCACGGCGCAATTTTACGCGATTGAAGTGATTTGTGCCACAAAGTATTAACTAAATAAGATCCTTGGATGGATTCTCATAATGTATTTGTCTGAAATTTTCCTACAGGGTGTTTTTCTTTTAACGTCGTATTTTTCCGAAATTTTTATACAGGGTGTTTTTCTTTTAACGTCAATTGCAACTTGCTGTTTTTCGCGCCAATCGTACAATTTCATTCAATTGTGTTAAAAATTATACTTCCGAGGCATACATCAATGAAAATAAACCATTACTATACAGGCTGTTCTTTATATCACGGCACAATTGTACGCGATTGAAGTGATTCGTGCTACAAACAAAGCATTAACTAAATGGGTACCTTGGATGGATTCTCATAATGTATTTGACCGAAATTTTCATACAGGGTGTTTTTATTTTAACGTCAATTGCAACCTGCTGTTTTTCACGCCAATCGTACAATTTCATTCAATTGTGTTAAATATATACTTTCGAGGCATACATCATTAAAAATAAACCATTATTACTATACGGGGTGTTATTTATATCACTGCACAATTGTACGCGATTGAATTAATTTATGCCACAAACAAAGCATTAACTAAATAGGCACCTTGGATGGATTCTCATAATGTATTTGTCCGAAATTTTCACACAGGGTGTTTTCCTTTTAACGTCAATTGCAACTTGTTGTTTTTCACGCCAATCATACAATTTCATTCAATTGTATTGAAAAATATACTTTCGAGGCATACATCATTGAAAATAAACTAGTACTATACAGGATGTTCTTTATATCACGGTACAATTGTACACAAAACAAATGGGAGGGAAGGTTTAAAAGGTGAATAAATATAAAAATGTCTGCAGGATGTTTTTCTTTTAACGTCAATGGCAACTTGCTCTTTTTCATGCCATAGTCGTACAATTTCATTTAATGTACGCAATTGAAGTGATTTGTGCCACAAACAAAGCATTAACTAAATAGGTACCTTGGATGGATTCTAATAATGTAACATTTTTGTTTTTCCTTTGATGTGTGGACATGGCGCATGGACAATCATACGTCGCGTGTTCGCGCGTCGGAAAACCGTCATCTTTTTTATTTATGCACCACAAAAAAAAACTAAAAATATAGTTTATCAGAAACCTTTAAATTGATTAAGAGACTGTATCATAACTGTGTGTGTCTGCCAATATTAAATTGAAACCTTATAAATGCCAGTATTTCAGGAAAACTCTGTTTTGTAAGTAAGCAACATCATGTGCAATTAATCGAAAATAATAATAAAACTTCATTCATACCGAGCATTTTTTTTAGTGAGTTAGGCGGAACGAAGTTCGCCGGGCCAGCTAGTATATTATAGAAAGAGGGATAATACCTTTTCCGTTACTACAATATGGTATTAGCATTTCTTGCTTCTAAAGCATTCACAAAAACCAAAGTGCAATGATTTTTTATTCAATCGAAGATGATGATAAATTGATCATCCGGAATTTCTAATGAATCCATTATCACTTAACCGTTTTTTCTCAATTCTCCCGAAGTTCATGTTTTTGAAGTCATGTGAAATTACGTACAGTTAGTTGGATACGAGGTTTTATCATGCTCCAAGAATAAGCCAATAATCCAAGCAATCTGATTATTATTCACATAGGTATCCATTTTCATATTTGGGAAAAAAACCGTCACGCCGCAAAATCATACAATAATTCTTCAAAATAACCTCACATTACATCTTTCGATATGCTTCCGATCGCCACTCTAGTACTCGTAAGGATTTAAGAATATCTGTAAGTTACAGATCGTCAAAAACAGGTCAGAATAGCAATGTTCCTGTAAGGTTATGAGAAGTTACAGATTTGCTTATAGATGAAAGCAGAATAGCACCATTAGTTAGGAAGTTCCCATAGCGAAGTTTAACAACGATAAAATATGCACTCCGGCAAAACCAACAACATGGTTTTTCAGCTGTAAGAGTTTGACATTTCTCAAGTTCAAGAAATTGAATATTTGTCAAACTAACATATTACTTCTCTTATGTGCAAAGTCGGCAATGTATCTTCTTGCTAGTGTTTTATTTTTACAAGTTTGTCATTCTTCCATTTATAGTGATATATTCTCGTGAAATAGTCTTGTCGAATACGACTCGAGATAAGATTATTCCAGGTGAAATGTCTCCCTTGTTATATTCAAGTTTATTGCTTTTCGACAATTTCACCCATGACATTTATCCAAAAAGATGTTGATGCAAATATCATTCGCGAAATTGCCAAGCAACAAACTCTCATATTATTATCATAATCGAGAAATTTCACCGACAAAATTTTATCTATTAAGCAGTGTGTCCCGTAAACCGACGTCAATTCGGCGCATACCTGACCAGAATTATATCAAAATTTGACTATGGTAAAAGTCGATGAAAAATTATATACGATTTACACTAATTTACTGTAAATCGTATATTTCTTAGTTTTCGAGATATTGACAGTTTTATGAAATTCGTGAAAATCTTCACCTTAGTCACTGTTTTGTTCGTCACGGCTACCAATGTTGCTATTTTGTGATTATCTTTTCAGTCGAACATAACATACGGATCAGCCTATCAAACTTATGTTCCGTTCCGAAATGTAAGACTTTTCTGAGAAAAACTCATTTCGGAACAAACAACTGAGATTTTTCTCACTTCGCTCACATTTCGGCATACACTTTTACTCAAAGATATTCCCAAGGCTCGTCCCAAGGTAACTATGGTGTTCTCACAAAAACAAAATTATTCCCAGTCATTGATTTTTCCAAATTTCGTCATCCAACTTTGATTGTATATGCCATAAAAGGGGGCAACACTTTGGCAGGAGCCTTAGCGCTCTTGTTCAATCTTCGACAAATCATATCTCCGAAAGTATTGGTTTCTCAGAGTTGGGAATTATATCAATGGGTTCTTATGATGGAACTGTATCATGAAAGAAATTAAGTCCAAACAAGAGCGCCAAAAACCACGAACTTACCCGAGATATTCATTCCCCAAATGCACTCTGAAAAGTATACTATATCAATTGAAACTTAGCCAATATTTGAATTTGTTTTTGCTGGAGCTATTCTGAACCCATTCTGATAAACTTACCAAAGTATATAGTTCCATAATCATATGGATTATCCACGGCTATTAAACTATCACCAAAAAGTGTAATATCATATTATAATCCCCATAATTCTACGATAGCTGAAATGAAATTGACTCTCTTTTATAGAAAAACAAGATGACATGTATGCGTATGAACATAGATGATATAATAATTCATAGATAGAATAATTATAGCATTCTGTTAAAACATAGAAGTTAGAGTTGAAAATGATATCAATGGATTTTTATGGTGAACCTTCATCTTTCATTAAATTGAATTTGAAATTTGTAATGTAAAAAAAATTGTTTTCGTTACTCCGAAACCATCTGGCCGATTTTGCCCAATAACGAACTTAACCGAGACACTTTACGGCAACCCGATCAATACAAAACTTGGCATGCATATAAAGGTCATTATTCTACAATTTGATGCTACATTCCAGATAGATCGAGTGGTCGGTTTCGCAAATATTCATAAAACATGTGTTTACTAAAAATGACCATAACTACGAAACCGCTTGGTGGATTTCACCCGTTAGCGAACTCGTCTGAGATATTTACGCTGCAAACCTAGCCTGCAAATTGCAATCCTCTAACTCCTTTCGTTCGATAGTTATTGTGTTAACGGCCGGACGGACGGACGGATGGCCGGATAGAATCGATTTCGACCACTAATTCTTGATCAGTGAGTTGAACCATATCGTTTAAGACCATTTTCAGCCAAATATTCGAAAATTACAGACATTTAGGCAAATTGATAAGCACTCTGTTCCGAAGAACAAGAGCGCCAAACAAATGTAGCACCCGGTTAGACTTTTTTTGCGCTCTTGTTTCTCTGAACATAGTGCTTATCAATTCTGTAATTTTCGATTTTTTGATGAAAATGGTCTTAAACGATTTGGGTCGACTCACTGATGAAGAATCCGTGGACAAAATGTGTTCTGCCCGGCCGGTCCGGCGATAGACACGATTACTCTCGAACGGAATGAGCTAGACAGTTGAAATTTTCAAAGTAGTTTTGGGGGCCATTGGCCAAAATGGTTTCGGAGTAACGAAAAAACTAGTTCTTTTACATCACAACTTCTGAATTCGATTATTTTTTTTAGATGCAGTTTCGTCATAAGAATCCGTTGATAGTATTCTCAACTCTAAGAAATTAAAACTTTCGGAGATATGATTTTTCAAAATTTCAATATTAAATCGTAACTCTAAGATTTCACAGAATGCTGTATCGTAAATTAACGTCCGTATCTATGAATATAACCAATGTTCATACATTTCATCAATGTCATCTCATCTACAGATGAGAAACATGTCAAACAAAGTATGATTGAATGCAAAATGATCAACGGAATAACCTAAGCTATCGTAGATAGCTCTTGTATAATCCATATGATGATGATAATCCATATGATGAAAATATATACTTTGGTAAGTTAAACAAATTGGGTTCAGAACTTCCACTAAAAACAAAACTAGAATATTGGCTAAGTTTCAATTGATATAATATACTTTTTATAGTATATTTGAGGAATTAATATCTCGGATAAGTTCGTTATTTGGTAGAATTGGTCTGTTGGTTTTGGTTTAAAATTTTTGGCGCTCTTGTTGAATTTAAATTATTTTATGATGAAGTTCTATCATAAGATTCCATTGGTTTCATTCCCAACTCTGAGAAACCAATACTTTCGGAGATATGATTTGTCGAAGTTTGAACAAGAGCGCCAAAGCTGCTGTTCACAGGGATTTACTATTCCCGTCAAGTTTTCGATTCAAAAACATTTTCGACTTCACACAATTAAAAGTGGGAACACTCTGTGGACAGGGGCTTTCGCGCTTTTGTCAAACTACTAGCGAGTAATTATTCAAGCTTTGACAAATCATATGACCGAAAGTATTGGGTTTTCTGAGTTGGGAATGATATCAATGGATTCTTATGATATAACTGCATCATAAAATGGTTCAAGCACTGACGTGAAGTCAGGAGCTTTTGCGCGTATGTTCTATTGTCCACTCTCCTGTATTGGACACTCTTAATTGAATTCACCATGGTAAATTCGATGAAGTGTCCAATACAGGAGAGCGGACAATATAATTCACCATGGTAAATTCGATTAAGAAGCTATCTCTTAACCGAATTCACCATGGTAAATTCGATTAAGTATCCAATACAGGAGAGCGAACAATATAATTCACCATAGTATATTCGATTAAGAGTGTCCAATACAGGAGAATGGACAATAGAACATACGCGCAAAAGCTCCTGACTTCACGTCAGTGCTTGAAGCACTTTTGTTTTTCGTAATTTTGAAAACTTTTCTGAGGCTACGGTACTCACAATTTTTTTTTTGTAATATTGAAAAATTTTTTTGGGGTACGGTTCTCAAAAAATTTCACACACTCCTTCATGTCCATATTCTACAACTAGTTACCAAGCTTCAATTCGATCAAGTATATATTTTTTCAATTATCGAGGAAATAATATTCCAGGTGGGTATAACTCCGAAACCGATGGACCGATTATGCCCAAAAACGAACTTATATATCCCATTGGGATGTGCAACCTACCCTGAAAATTGCGAGCCCCTATCTCCTAGTTAGTTCGAAAGTTATCAAGGCAACGGTCACCCATCCAGCTACTGAACTCACACAAGGCTGCTCGGAACTCCAACAATATAGATTCGATCGTGTTCAAACTTCGAACTTGGCAGTAGAGTTAGGTTTTGAAGGCTCTCGCAAAATTTCAGCGATGTCGGAGGAATAGTTTCTGATATATAGATTTTTTTTCAAAGATTCTCAATGATCTTTAAAAAATTTTGGAGTTATACCGTCCTCATGAAATTTTGCAGAAATTTTTGCGGTGGCATTCTACAACTGACAACCATGTTTGAATTGGATCGGTTTTATATTTTTCGAGTTATTGAGGAAATAACAACCGAATTTCAGATGGGTCCAACACCGTTTAGCCAATTATACCTATAAACAAACTCAAATATACTATTCAGATTCACAACCTTACCCGAAAATTTCAAGTCGCTATTTCTTTCCGTTCTCAGGTTATGGTGAAATAAATAGTAGTTTTTGATGTTTTTTTTTAATTGTCTAGTGATCCGATTCACACAAAATTTTAAGAGCATGCTTAGTTTTGCATTCTAAAACTACTCAGTAAGTCTCAATTCGATCGAACTTGTATTGGTTGAAAACAAAATTTTTACTCGGAAACCGTTGGCCGATTATGCCCATTAACGAACTTGTCCGTCGTATTGGGATGCGCCACCTACCCTGAACATTTCAAGTCGCTATCTCTTTCCGTTCTAAAGTTATCGTGGCAACAGAAGGCTGGCCTGCCGGTCGGACGGCCGGCCGTCCGATCAGAATTAAATTTGACCTCGAATTCTTGATCCGGGAGTCGAACTCAATCGTTTGAGACCATTTTCGGCGAAAAATTCGAAAATTACAGACATTTGGGCAAAATGATAGCACGATGTTCCCCAGAACATACGCGCAAAATTCAATTTTGATGATAAGATTCACCTCATATGTTGGATTTTCATACATCATCAAATTATAATTGGAGCATTCTATGGCGGAGGTTACATGTTCAATCTGGTATCATTCTGGCATGAATCTTGCCATCAATCCATGACAATCAATCCGAGATCCAAGGCAGTTGAGCTGGTTTGGTGTCAAAAATGTAGACAGCAATACCTGAAGCCCCTAACTTGAGAAGAATTCTAGTGATAATGAACATTATATTTTGTTCTTCTACACAGATATCAAATCTATTTTTCAAACTGATCGCTTGAAATTCCCTACACTGATATTTAGATATTCAGACTCATTAATATCAAGTGGATAACAACAGTGGTTAGAACTACAAATCGGTCTGCATCATCGTACATTCCGTAAATTGACTAATTCATTATTTATCCAGGCAACATATGCATTCCTGTGTGGTACAATAAGCCAGCAAATTCATTTTCCATTCAACTGATCAATAAATCCGTGGATTAATATATCATTTTCTCTAAATTGAGGTATATGCATTTTCATGCGATTATTGTTCAAAATGTTTATCCAATAATTCAGACGACTGATTGGATCCTCAGTTCGGCTGATTATCCTGCAATAAATTGAATTTGAACGGATGTCGACGATGAACTGGCGGATGACTGAACGGCTGTCATTATTTATGTTGATGGTACATTGAAAATAATGGATGTTGCTAGAAATTTAGATTTGAAACGCAGTCATGCCGGATATTGTGAATAACTGTGTGAAGAGCTACATAATTCGATTCGTATTGAAATTATGTAAAGTGTCCTCCAGTAATGTGATAAAACAGTTCGGAAACTGTCGGCTCTGAGAAACTAATGGTGCAATTTTGCTTTTTGCGCGTATGTTCTGGGGAACATCGCGTTATAGTTTTGCCCAAATGTCTGTAACTTTCGAATTTTTTGACGAAAATGGTCTCAAACGATTAAGTTCGACTCCCCAATGAAGAATTCGAGGTCAAATTTGATTCTGTCCGTCCGGCTGTCCGGCCGTACGGATAGCATTTGTAGAACATTTTTAATAAATCATTGAAAATAAAAAAAAAATTCTATATATCAGTAACTATTCGTTTGAAATTGCTGAAATTTTGCAAGAGCCTTCATAACCTAACTCTACTGCCAAGTTTCAAGTTTTAATACGATCGGTTAAATATTGTTGAAGATTCGAGCATTCTTGTGTGAGTTCAGTAGATGGGTTACCGTTGCCTCGATAACTTTCGAACGAAAGGAGATAGGGACTTGCAATTTTCAGGGTAGGTTGCGTATCCGAAAGGGAGTGTTGAGTTCGTTTTTGCGCATAATCGGTCTAACGGTTTCCGAGTTATACCCACCTGGAATATTATTTCCTTAATAACTCAAAAAATAAATATTCGATCGAATTGAAGCTTGGTAACTAGTAGTAGAAAATCAACATACAGACGTGTTTAAAATTTTGTAAGAACCGTACCCCTGGAAAATTTGAAAAAAATGACGAAAAAAAAAATTTTAAGAACCGTACCCCTAGAATATTTGTTGAAAATAAATGTAAGTCCTCTTGATACCATTGTTCAACTAGAATTGAAATATTACTATCATTAATAGAAATATCAGTAGTGAAAATAAGATAGATACATTTAGTGCTCACTCGTTTTACATATTATGTACATGTTGGTAACCGCCAGGGTATCTTTCAAAGGATCTCTGTCTCAAGGAATTCTATTAATATCTTCAATTCTACATGACGCGCTTTGTAATATGTCATTGTCACTTCTAAATGTCTGTTTTTGGCGCTCTTGTTCCTCGGAACAGAGTGCTTATCAATTTGCCCAAATGTCTGTAATTTTCGAATTTTTGGCTAAAAATTGGTTCAAGCCCTGTGGACAGGAGCTTTTTGGCGCTCTTGTTCAAACAGACGAATTATATCTCAGAAAGTATTGGTTTCTCAGAGTTGGGAATTATATCAATTGATTCTTATGATTAACTGCATCATGAAAGGAATTGAATTTTAAAAAAATGCTTCAAAAATTATCATTTAAAAAAAAGAGCAATCTGCAATGCTTTAATGCTTCAAAAATTGTCGTTCAATTTATTTTAAGTTTATTTATTTATTTTAAGAAACGAAATATGATTTTATCGTAATTTTTGTTAGCCTATCCTAGATTTATAAATGTCATGTTTGTACAACTATGGTAGGCTTATGAAAATTGCGATAAAATCATATTTCTATACTTCTTTCTCCCGAATGATTTCGATTCTTTTCCATTTCTTGGAAAAACAAATTTGGATACCTTGAAAACGGTTCATTTTATCGACATTGGACGAGAGTACCTTTTCTTTAGCTTATTTTTCAAGGTATCCAAATTTGTTTTTTTTTAACTCCTTATCATACAGGGTGTTAAAAATGTAAGCATTAAAATGTACAACCTAGTCGGCCCCTGGTAAACTAAACAAGCTAATTTAAGTTAATAAGGTAGAAATTAAACACACTTGTGAATTAATCTTTGGCGATCGATTTCGGTTTTTTATTTTACCATCATCAGGCCAGCTGAAAATACATTTCTAAAATAATCTATCTCTAATATTCTAATCGGTAATTCAAAAGTGTAAGAATGTGCATATCTACTCACTGTCGTTGAGGTAAATAATGATTTGTCCCATAGGTTCTTTCGTATATCAAGTTGAAGGTGGTCTTTATCTGCTTTAATTTCAATGCAGTCTTTGGACTTTTATAGATGAAAATTCAATCAACTTGTATCGGTCTGTCATGAGTTGGAGGTTAGTAAAATCTATTCGAGTGGTCATCTGTCATATGTCTGTTCTGGGGTGTGTTCGCTGAATGGATTATCTTTATTAGGTTATTGTCTCTCAGGTTGAAGTCGGATATTTCATTAAGTAAGTGTCGATTATTTCTGTTCTTCAATATTTCTAGTTGTTCAAGTAGTGTCAACCTATAATAGTTATGTTCTCTGTGTAGTATCGTCAGGTTGTTAAAGTCGGTGTTATGTTTGTTCTCCTCTAGATGGCATCCTAGTGCAGATCTAGGTTGATTTTTTTGGTGTTCATTAAATCGTTTTTTAAAATTACGTGCAGTCATACCTATGTAAAAAGCTGGACAGTCGGCACAATCAATTTTATATATTCCACTCTGTTCTTCTTTCTTGTTTTTTGTTTTGTGATTAAGTAATAAAGTCTCTATATTGATGTGTTTACTATTGACTAGGGTAATATTGTATTTATTGGTTATTTTCTTAATGTCCTCTTGTAATCCTGTATAGTAAGGTATGGTCAAATATTTTTTCTTCTCTGTGATGTGCGGATATATTTTCTTTAGTGTCTTTTTTCTTTTTATTGATTGATATATTTGGTCTATGTATTCTCTACTATATTGATTGTTGGAGCCTATCTGATATATAATATCTATTTCTTTTTTGTAATTTTCTGAGGACAAGGGGACATTAAGTAATCTGTGAAACAAAAAATTAAATGCTGTTCTCTTCATTGTTGGTGTATGATATGAGTGGTAGGGGATGATGATGTCGGTTTGTGTATGTTTCCTGTATATGTCAAAAGAGAACTTGTTATCTTCATTGAGAGTGATTTTAAGATCCAAAAAATTCAACGTATTATCGATTGAGTTTTCCAGTGTGAATTTTAATTTAAACATAGAATTAATTGTTTTGAAGAATTTCTCTAGCTCTTGTACATTTCCTCCCCACACACAAAAAACATCGTCTACATAACGTTTCCATAAGATAATGTTATTGCTCATTGGCAACTGCATAATTTGCTCTTCAATGTATTCCACATAAATATCCGCTATAAGTCCACTAGATGGTGAACCCATAGGTAAACCATCTTTCATCGTATATATTATATCATTGAATTTGAAAAAGTTTTGTTCTGTAACCAGTTCGCATAGTCTTAATAAATTTTCTATGTCATGATTATCTAAATTTAATGAGTTATTTGAATTATAATGTTTAGTAAGTTGTTTTCTAATAAGTATGAGTGTGTCTTTAATAGGTATATTGGTGTACAAGTTGACTATATCAAAAGATACCATGGTGTAATTCTTATCAGGGTCCAATTTAAGTTTTGTGATATGATCTATCAAGCTCAAAGAATTCTTCACGGAATGTTCTGATGTGTACTCTAATTTATGTGTGAAAAATTGACTAATAAACTTTGAAATTTTATGGGCCGGTGAGGAGATCGCTGCCCTTATGGGTCTGACCCATAACTTCAGCGATCTCCTCACCGGCCCATAAAATTTCAAAGTTTATTAGTCAATTTTTCACACATAAATTAGAGTACACATCAGAACATTCCGTGAAGAATTCTTTGAGCTTGATAGATCATATCACAAAACTTAAATTGGACCCTGATAAGAATTACACCATGGTATCTTTTGATATAGTCAACTTGTACACCAATATACCTATTAAAGACACACTCATACTTATTAGAAAACAACTTACTAAACATTATAATTCAAATAACTCATTAAATTTAGATAATCATGACATAGAAAATTTATTAAGACTATGCGAACTGGTTACAGAACAAAACTTTTTCAAATTCAATGATATAATATATACGATGAAAGATGGTTTACCTATGGGTTCACCATCTAGTGGACTTATAGCGGATATTTATGTGGAATACATTGAAGAGCAAATTATGCAGTTGCCAATGAGCAATAACATTATCTTATGGAAACGTTATGTAGACGATGTTTTTTGTGTGTGGGGAGGAAATGTACAAGAGCTAGAGAAATTCTTCAAAACAATTAATTCTATGTTTAAATTAAAATTCACACTGGAAAACTCAATCGATAATACGTTGAATTTTTTGGATCTTAAAATCACTCTCAATGAAGATAACAAGTTCTCTTTTGACATATACAGGAAACATACACAAACCGACATCATCATCCCCTACCACTCATATCATACACCAACAATGAAGAGAACAGCATTTAATTTTTTGTTTCACAGATTACTTAATGTCCCCTTGTCCTCAGAAAATTACAAAAAAGAAATAGATATTATATATCAGATAGGCTCCAACAATCAATATAGTAGAGAATACATAGACCAAATATATCAATCAATAAAAAGAAAAAAGACACTAAAGAAAATATATCCGCACATCACAGAGAAGAAAAAATATTTGACCATACCTTACTATACAGGATTACAAGAGGACATTAAGAAAATAACCAATAAATACAATATTACCCTAGTCAATAGTAAACACATCAATATAGAGACTTTATTACTTAATCACAAAACAAAAAACAAGAAAGAAGAACAGAGTGGAATATATAAAATTGATTGTGCCGACTGTCCAGCTTTTTACATAGGTATGACTGCACGTAATTTTAAAAAACGATTTAATGAACACCAAAAAAATCAACCTAGATCTGCACTAGGATGCCATCTAGAGGAGAACAAACATAACACCGACTTTAACAACCTGACGATACTACACAGAGAACATAACTATTATAGGTTGACACTACTTGAACAACTAGAAATATTGAAGAACAGAAATAATCGACACTTACTTAATGAAATATCCGACTTCAACCTGAGAGACAATAACCTAATAAAGATAATCCATTCAGCGAACACACCCCAGAACAGACATATGACAGATGACCACTCGAATAGATTTTACTAACCTCCAACTCATGACAGACCGATACAAGTTGATTGAATTTTCATCTATAAAAGTCCAAAGACTGCATTGAAATTAAAGCAGATAAAGACCACCTTCAACTTGATATACGAAAGAACCTATGGGACAAATCATTATTTACCTCAACGACAGTGAGTAGATATGCACATTCTTACACTTTTGAATTACCGATTAGAATATTAGAGATAGATTATTTTAGAAATGTATTTTCAGCTGGCCTGATGATGGTAAAATAAAAAACCGAAATCGATCGCCAAAGATTAATTCACAAGTGTGTTTAATTTCTACCTTATTAACTTACAAGAGAGAACATACTATGGAAGCATACATCACCAAAAAAGCTAATTTAAATTTAAGGGCAGTATTTTAAAATGTCCTTACTACTGTTTGTCATATCAAATCTTCATTAAATTATATCAAGTAATTTAAAATTTATTCCAATAGAATGGATTTCCAGTGGCGTCATCTAGAGGACCGTATCTCCGTGGGAGGGCCGCTAGGAAACAAATTGATGGGAACTTGTCATCTTATTTTTTTATGTTTTATCTGAATCCGAGAGATTTCCCACATTTTCCTGGGCACCCTGAATATTCACAAATTCAAGAATCGGACTCTTACGATGAAATTGCATCTTAAAAAAAATTGAATTTGGAATTTGTAATGTAAAAAAATTTTTTTTTTCCTTACTCTGAAACCATCATGCTGATTCTACCCAATAACGAACTTAACCGAGAGATTTATCACCCAAACCTACTCTGAAAATTTCAACTGCCTAGTTTTATCTGTTCGAAAGTTATTGTAGAAACAAAATTAAAATTTTTTTTTGACACTTTACGGCAAGCCGATCAATAAGACTTCGCATGCATATAAAGGTCATCATTCTACAATTTGATGCTACATTTCAGATAGATCGAGTGATCGGTTTCGTGAATATTTATAAAATACCGTTTTTACTAAAATCGGCCATAACTCTGAAACTCGGTGGATTTCGCCCGTTACCGCACTCGTCCGAGATATTTACGCTGAAAACCTACCCTGCAAATTTAAATCCTCTAACTCCTTTCGTTCGAGAGTTATCGTGTTAACGGAGGGCTGGACGGCAAATTGATAAGCACTCTGTTCCGAGGAACAAGAGCTCCAAAAATGGTCTCAAACGTTTTGGTTCGACTGATTAAGAATCCGTGGTCAAAATCGATTCTGTCCGGCCGTCCGTTAACACGATAACTATTTAATCCTTAACTGAGGCTAGTGCTTTTATAAATTTTTCAATATTAACTCTATCAGTGCCTCCACTTGTCCCATCCAAGCTTAACTTTCTAAAAATGTTGAATGCTCGCAATAATTAAGTTTTATATGTAATACCTACTAATTAGATATTCGAACTGTGAAGAAATACTTCATCTCTTAGCGAATTGCTATTGAACCATTAAAGTTTACCGATATATCAGGACTTGACTTCATGGCGAAATATTATTTGAAGAAATTCATTCCAGTTTCATATTGGCTCACTCTGCACCTGCATATAGGAATCGCGCTCGACCATAGTAATCGCCAGAGGTAACACAGAACTCCTTGTTCATACAGCAAGAAAACCTAACGCAGTAGATAACCCAAGAAAGAGAAATCTCGTGAACTGGTTTCGCGTGAATGCTCCCCCAGGGAGATCTAGTTACAGCGCTCTTTGATCCCATCGTTCTGGTCCCGGTTAAATTTCGGAGGGTTCCTGGAAGCCCCATTCGACCCCTTCCTCCGCGTCGCGACAGCGATAAGGAGTCCTTACCGTTGAAAGTTTATCTGTGACGAATATTTCTGTGTTATCTGGGAGGAAATGAGGATTAAACGATGAGTAACTGCGATGGGGCCCTTTGGGGTGTGAAAAAAATATGAGCCTTCAGGGAGTGTGTGGGAGGATTAGGTCTGGTAGATCAGTCATGCAAGAAAGGAGGCCATGGTCGGTTAAACTCATTGTGTAATATTCTATTTCCCGCCCGAATAAAGAAATATGAATGACAATCTCCAGTCCTATGGTTCATCGAAATTCCATATTGCCAACTGATATCTGTCTATATTTGGCGTGCTTACTCCCCCAACAGCCTATTATTTTGCCTGAACATCAGTAATTCAAAAATTTCTGTTCGAAAATACTTTCAAACGTTCAGCTTCGACTTACTGATGAAGAATCCGAGGTCAAACTTAGTTATGTCCGTCCGGCCGTGCGTAATCACGAATACTTTTGAATGAAATGAGTAAGAGAGTTGGCATTTGTAGGGTAGGTTCGAGCCAAATGCGCAGGTTAAGTTCGTTAATAGGCAATTTCCGCCGAGTAGTTTCGGAGTTTTAGCGATCTGAAATATTGTTGTTTTCTTATTAACTCGAAAAATACTGATCTGATCGGAACTCGATAGTTAGTTGAGAATTAGGGACACTAGAAATCAGAAAAAAAAAACAAATTCAATGTTCCAGGAACTATCTCTCAGATATCGCTGAAATTTAGCGAGAGCCTTCAAAATCTTATTTTACAGTCAAGATTTAGAATTAAACTTGCTCGGATCTATGCAGGGTAATTTTTTTAGAGGGACAATTAGCCTTATTTGGGAAAGTAGAAATGATACGCTCATAATATTTCACAGAAAAGGTTCTGGACCATGAACTGATTTCTTTAAGTATTGGCAGTTTTCTACCACTTCTGTTTATACGAAAGTAGCTACCAACTTCCTTATTTTAAATGACAAGTTTCATTTTCGGCGCTCCTGTTCCTCGAAACAGAGTTGTTTATCAATTTGCCCAAACGTCTGTAATTTTCGAATTTTTGCTGAAAATAATCTTAAACGTTTTGGTTCGATCCACTGATCAAGAATCCGTGGTCAAAATCGATTCTGTCCAGTTGGCCGTAACCACGATAACTCTCGAACGGAATGAGCTAGGCAGTTGAAAATTTCAGAATACGTTCGGGAGATAAATATCTCGTTAGGTTCGTTATTGGGCAAAATAGGTCCAGTGGTTTTAGAGTAACGAAAATATAAATTTCATCATAAGAATCCATTGATATCATTGAGTCACAGACCTACGTTTCGAATTTAATTGGAAAATTCTTGAAAATTGACGCACAGAATCCAAATTGAAAAAATGTTACAGCACGCGGTGTTCCCAAGCGGTAACCCACCCAAATACTAACCACGCCCGACGCTGCTGGACTTCAGTGTTCGGACGATATTCAGCATATTCAGTGTGGTATGGCCACGCACAATATTTATTCTCTAACTCTGCAATAATATTTATGATGCAGTTCTATTTAAGCAAGATTGCGAAATATTCCTGTCACATCCAAAAATGTCTGACAAAATTATTCGAGAATTCAAAAGATTATCGTAATTATTTCCGAAATTAGTATCCCACAATTGGAGATTCATTTCTAGGACGTGTACATGCCAACTTAAGATTTCTGAGAGATAGGATAATGGGTTTTTGACAGACCTTTGCTAGTTTCGAAGGTACAGGGTAAAAATGAAAGTTTTGGTGCTCTTGTTCGTTGGAACCGAGTTCTTATCAATTGGCCCAAATGTATGTAATTTTCTAATTTTAGGCTGAAAATGGTCTCAAACGTTTTGGTTCGACTCACTGATCAAGAATCCGTGGTCAAAATCGATTCTGTCCGGCCATCCGTTATCACGATAACTCTCGAACGGAATGAGCTAGACAGTTGAAATTTTCAGAGTAGCTTTTGGCAAAATCAACCTGATGGTTTCGGAGTAACGAAAAAAAAATATTTTTTGACATTACAAATTTCAAATTAAATTTTTTTTAGGATGCAGTTTCATCATAAGGATCCACTGATGTCATATGATTTTTCAAAATTTCAATTTTACGTCGTACTTCTATGTTTTCACAGAATGCAAATTCTGTATGTCTGTGTTCTATCTTTGTTCACTGTTCATTCATGTCATCTTATCTACCTATAAGAGAGATGTCAAATTTATGTCTGTTCTAGAAAACAAAGTATGATTGAAATTACCAATTATATGACATTATAATTTTTGGGTGATATACCCCTACCCTATATGCCCTTGGATAATCCATATGTAGATGGAAATATATACTTTGGTGAGTTAATCAAAGTGGGTTCAGAATATCTCCATTGAAAACAAAACTGGAATATTGTTTCAATTGATATAATATAATTCTAATTTAGTTTCTTTTATTATGCAGTTCTATTACAAGAATCCATTGATATCATTCCAAACTCTGAGAAACCAATAATTTCGGAAATGATTTATCAAAGTTTAAACAAGAGCACCAAAGCTCCTGTCCACAGGGCTTTCCCCCTTTTTTGGCGCTCTAGTTCCTCGGAACTGAGTGCTTATCAATTTGCCCAAATGTCTGTAATTTTCGAATATTACGATGAAAATGGTCTTAAACGATTTGGTTCGACTCACTGATCAAGAATCCGTGGTCGAAATTCATTCTGTCCGGCCGGTCCGGCCGGCCGTCCGGCCGTAGGCACGATAACTCTAGAACGGAATGAGCTAGAGAGTTGAAATTTTCAGAGTAGGTTTGGGGGATAAATATCTCGGCTAAGTTCGTTATTGGGCAAAATCGGACAGATGGTTTCGGAGTAACAAAAAAAAAAAAATTTTTTTTTACGAAACAAATTCCAAATTAAATTTTTTTTAATAAGAAGTTTTATCATAAGAATCCATTCATATCATTTTTAACTCTAACAAGCTAATATTTTCGGAGATATGATTCTTCAAAATTTCAATGTAAATCGTATTTCACACATTGATGTAATTTTTCTATGTATGAATTGTCATAATGTCAACTTGACAGAGGGGAATATTGTAACTTCAAAAATATTGGGGTTGAAATACTCGTATTTTAGCAATGCAACGGGACCTCACCCGAAAATGTTTGAAAATATTACGTAAATATTGAAAGCATAATTCTGTAGTTCGAGAGAGGAGAAAATTTGGTGAACGTAGATCAGGAAATTTTTGATCGATTACAAGGTAATTTTTTATTTATTACTCATCTTCATTCATATTATTACTCATCTTCTTTCATACATGTTTTATGGAATACCTACTATTTGTAGGTACTTTAAACCTGTTTTGGGCAATTGTCGTACGAAACTTGTTTTTTTGGCGCTCTAGTTCCTCGGAACAGAGTGCTTATCAATTTGCCCAAGTGTCTGTAATTTTGGAATTTTTGGCTGAAAATGGTCTCAAACGATTTGGTTCGACTCACTGATCAAGAATCCGAGTACGAAATCGATTCTGTCCGGCCGGCCGGCCGGCCGTAGGCACGATAACTCTCGAACGAAAGGAGTTAGCGGATTGAAAATTGCAAGGTGGTTTTGGAGCGTAAATATCTCGGACAAGTTCGTTCGATCTATCTGAAATTTAGCATCAAATTGTAGAATCATGACCTTCATACGCATGTGATGTTTTGTATTGACCAGATTACTGCAAAGTGTAAAAAAAAAAAATTTGAAAATTTAAAAAAAATTTTTCAACATTAACTCTCGAACGGAATGAGCTAGGTAGTTGAAATTTTCAGAGTAGGTTAGGGAGATGAATATCTCGGCTAAGTTCGTTATTGGGCAAAATTGGCCAGATTTAATTCGATTTCTTCCATGGTGCAGTTCTCATTCTCATGATTGCTCATTTAATCTTGATAAATAAACTATTATCTGAATTGAATTTCCTTTATGATGCAGCTCTATCATTTGTATACATTGATATAATTCCCAACTCAGAGAAACCAATACTTTCGGAGATATAATTTGTCTGTTTGAACTAGAGCGCCAGAAAGCTCCTGTCCACAGGGCTTGAACCCATTTTTTTTGCATGAGTTATTGAGAAAATAATAGCAGAATTTCAGATATAGGTATAACTCCGAAACCGTTTGGCCGATTATGACCATAAACGAACCTAACCGTTGCATTCGTATTTGCAAAATATACCCTGAAAATTTCAAGTCGCTATTTCCGTTCGAAAGTTATGGTGGCAACGGCCAGACAGAATTGAATTTGACCTCAGATTCTCCATCAGTGAGTCGAAGTAAATCGTATGAGACCTTTTTCCTGCCAAAGATTCGAGAATTACAAACGATTTGTTGAAAAAATCTTATATTTTTGGGCGCATGTTCTAGGGGAACATCGTCCTATCATTTCGTCCAAATGTCTGTAATTTTCGAATTTCGAGCTGAAAATTGGCTAATAGACTAATTCGGACTCCCTGATCACGAATCCGGTGTCAGATTTTTGGGTGCCGTCCGGCCGGCCGGCCGGCCGGTTTCCCGGCCGTAGGCACGATAACAGGAGCACCGAAAGTCCTATTGACTTCAAACTTTCAGGGTAGGTTTCTGATCAAAATGCGACGGTTAAGTTCGTTAACGGGCAAAATCGGCCGGACGGTTTAGGAGTTATAGACATTTAAAATTTTGAGGTTATTTCCCTGATATTTCAGGAACTAAAGAAGATGTTGAATCGAAACTTGGTAGTCAGTTCGAGGATATAAACGCGCAACTTTTGGCAAAATTCTGTTATGATCGAAATGTTGGTAATTTTTAAAAAAATATTTCTTTTAATTTTTTCGAAAAAAAAATTTTTTTTTCGTGAACTATTCATCAGATTGCAACAAAAACTTGTACTAACGTCAATTGTAGTATTTTGCAACATTGTGCAAAATTTTGGCTCTATACGATTTCAATTTCTGGAGATATAAGACAAAATGTGTCAAATTTCCTGGGTCTCTCTCAGTATTTTCATCGATTATTATATAATAATCAATAATATTAAGGTATTCAACATGATACTGCTTTTTTTTCTTTACTGGTCAGTACGGGCCACAAGGAAGATGAACATGCGCCCAATAGCTCCTGTCCACAGGGCTAGAACCAATTTTTTTGTGATCAAAGTAATTCAAGGGGGTATTAAAATGATATTTTCGTATTCCATAAGAGTTGGGTCCATATATTGAAAATAAATATAATGAAGTTTTCTTAGGATTTGAGAGCAAAAGATCCATAAAGATACATATGAAGTATGTCCATCTCGTATTGACACGAAGATTTCGCCAACAGGTAAATAAAATTAACTGTATCTACACTTGTCATATTATAAGCTAATGACAAATGTATTCCTCATACATCCCAATAACTCGAAAAATAATTATTTGTATATTGCATTGTATATTATTATACTGATCCTCCTTGGTCTTCACAAAGAGACCCCTCATAAGCTCTCGAAGAGCTTGACCGAGTAAGGAGAACCAGTTTGTATTCTGTGTAGGCTTTGTTATTGTGTCCTTACGCCACCTTAGACACAGCACTGTTAATTTTTGATCCAACAGTGAATGGTGGCGATTTCCGTGACTAGAAAATTTATTTCTTAGCCTCGGGATTGAACTTGGGGCTTCCGCTCCCAAGTCAATTACTCTCCCACTGAACCAACCGCACTACTTTGATTGATTGATTTGATCGAATTTAAAGTCGATATCAGAAACTATCTGTCAGATGTCACTGGAATTTTGCCACAGCCTTCAAAACGTTATCAGCCAAATTACATATTTGAACTTCAGATTTATATTGTTGAAAACATTGGGAAAACATTATTTTATCTCCGGGAAACCAAGCAACCTTGGACGAGTTCAGTACCTGGATGGGTGACCGCCCTGACAATGAATTTAAATAAGCGAGCCAAAGCATACTGACCTCACGTCTCGCTTTTCCAAGTTTATTCTTAATTAATATTGAATGAACCTTTGCAATCGAATATCGAATATTCGCGATCCCTACTGAAATAATCATTTTGAAGTAAGGAGAATTCAAAAATGGAAAACATCAGGTCTGGCTTTACCTCAGAAACTGAGTTGGGTCAATTCATGAAAATTATTTCTACAGGGTGTTCCTAAATAAGTGTATCAACGGTCAACTGTAGATTTCTCATGAAAAAATAAAAAAATTTTCTTCTATTCCATTTTTTCCTCCGGGTCGTCGTTTCAGAGATACAGGGTGTCAAAAATTTATATTTTTTCAGTTTTTTGCTAATATCTCAGGAACCATTTTAATTACAGAATTGAGTTTTTGTACACACATTGTCACTAATAATAGCTACTTTCCTGCACTTTGCATTTGCACAGCAAATTGTGATGCGCCAATGTGTTTTACATAAAAGAGGTACTTTTGGTTCATTGCTCCAAAGTGAACCGTTTTCGAGAAATCTGGCATGTTATGATCAAAAATTAAATCAAAACAGTATGACAATTAACACAGTTTCCATTTTTCGAATTACATGAAATTTACAATGCGTTAGCAAATTGTTTTTGATCATAAAATGCCAGTTTACTCTAAAACGGTTCACTTTAGAGCAATGAATTGAGAGTTCCTTTTTTATGTAAAACACATTGGCGCATCAGAATTTGCTATGCAAATACAAATTTGTCCAGTGGTGTAAAAGTTGGGGGGTAAAACCTTTGTGCAAATTCAATATCTCCGCCACTGGCACGTCTAATAAAACCGAGTAAAGTGCAATAAGGTAGCTATTATTAGGGAAAATGTGTGTAAAAAAACTCAATTCTGTAATTCGTAAACGTTTCCGAGATATGATGAAATAATATGACCGAATATAACTGAAAAAAATTTAAATTTTGGACACCCTGTATCTCTGAAACGAAGGCCCGGAGGAAAAAATTGGAAGAGAAAAAAAATTATATTTTTTCATGAGAAATCTACAGTTGACCGTTGATACACTTATTTAGGAACACCCTGTATAATGAAGTATATCCTGAAACAGTGGCGTAGATAGCTTGTTGTGATGGTGAGGAATTGATTAAATATCGAATCGTTTCAATTTTTTTGTGGGCTGTTCACCGGAGCACAGTGCCTATCCATTCGTCCAAATGTTTTTAATTTCCAAATATTTGGTCGAGAATGGTCCCAAACGATTAGTTTCGACTCACAACTTGTTTCTATCCGTCAAACGATAACGCTTGAACGCAATGTCTTAGAGAGTTGAAATTTTCGGAGTAGGTTTTAAGACCAAATGTACCGGCTAAGGCCGTTAAGGGACAAAATACGTCAAGTAGTTTCGGAATTATGCCATCTAAAATTTTGTTAGTACGGTTAGCACGGTAGTTTAGTTGAAAAATACAGAGACGACGAGCAAAGTTTAGTGAGGAAACTATCCGTTAGATATCGTTCAAATTCTGCGAGAAGCTTCAAAACCTTATTTTACAACGAAATTTGAACTCGATCAGATCCATATTGGAGAAGATATTGCCGAAATATCGAAATATTACAACGATCAAGGTGTACCGGTCCACTTTTTTACACTCGACAAACAAAGTTGTCAAGAGTTTTTGATCTTTGACGTGCCTGGAAAGAATTTAATGAATCACGATGTTGTTTGCACAGTACAATTTCAAATAAGCCCAAACCAGTTTGAAAATGAGAAAGATTTAGCAAATCTTGGTGAACATGATGATAGTATTCTGGAACCAGTCTCGCAGGTTACAGATAAGGAATGGAAAAAGTTAGCTATCTAAAAGAACGAATGAAAAAAATTAAATATTTCCCTAAAACTCAGAAAAATATCTATAAAATAAACACTTTATTATTTTGTGAATTGCTTTTGCTTCAGAAACACAAGATATTTGTCAGAAGCAATGTATATAACAATGTTGCCAAATATAACAAATAATAACGAAAGATCATCAACGATAAAACTACTATTTCGTAACGTTTCGTCAGACACCAAGCGTAAATATTCAGAATTATTTTTTGTTCATAGTTATTCTGAAATTGACAGTGCTGTCTTTGTGGTGGCGTGAGGTGTCTGATACAAACTTCCACTGTTGGGTCGAAAATAATGTGATAATTGTCGAATTTCAGAATAACTATCAACAAAAAATAATTCTGAAAATTTTCGCTTGGTGTCTGATTATCTATTCAGTAAAAACATCTTATATCTTCTAGAAAATGAATTGAACAACTTAGTTCATCAGAAAGTTATGCTTCCTTTATGTACGAAACGTACAGAAGATATCAGAAAACCTAAAATTATCAAATCAATTAAATCAGAATTATCCATTGAATTTTATCTAGACCATGTCCTCATTTCATAAGTTCTTATATGCAAACATCAATTTCATTTGTTATATTTCCCAATGGTCAATGGTCAACTAGAATAGCGCTGGTTGGGAAGTTGCTGAGTCTGCGGAGTATTCATTGTTCGGCCTCGATTGGAACTGACGTCACTGTACTTTTTTATATTTAAATACATTGTTAGATTAGGAATAAACGTTCATTAACAAGTGATCCGCCTTACTCATCTCAATCTCGAGTCTCTAAGGTTCCAACACCCCAGAACTCTTAGAACTTGAGTTAAATTGAGATAACAACCCCAACACTTTATCTAAATGAAAGATAATATTGAACAACTGAATTGATCAGAAACTTATCTCTGCTTTTGTTAAATCAACAAAGTCAATGAATTCCTTTCTTTATTATCAAAGACAATCCGTCAATTGTTTTCAACATAAGGGTATGACGCAAAATTTCAAAAATTCATATTCCAAACACATTCACCAAGGAACAAAATACGTCGTTGTTGCCTACAATAGACTGAAACTATGAAGTCTTACAAAATACAATTGATTCAAGCACTGACGTGAAGTTAGAAGCTTTTGCGCGTATGTTCTATTGTCCATTCTTCTGTATCGGACACCCTTAATCGAATTTACCATGGTAAATTATGTTGTCCATTCTCCTGTTTTGGACACTCTTAATTCGGATTTACCATGGTAAATTCGAATTAAGTGGGAGAATGGACAACATAAGGTGTACGGACATAGGTGTTCGGTTCTCAAAATTGGTTTTTTCGTAATTTTTTTCAAATTTTCTGGGGGTACAGTTCTTACAAAATTTAAACACGTCTTTATGTTGATTTTCTACTACTAGTTACCAAGCTTCAATTCGATCGAATATTTATTTTTTGAGTTATCAAGGAAATAAAATTCCAGGTGGGTATAACTCGGAAACCGTTTGACCTATTATGCCAAAAAACGAACTCAACTCTCCCTTTCGGATACGCAACCTACCCTGAAAATTGCAAGTCCCTATCTCCTTTCGATCGAAAGTTATCAAGTCAACGGTCCAGCTACTGAACACACACAAGAATGCTCGAATCTCCAACAATATTTAACCGATCATATTAAAACTTGAAACATGGCAGTAGAGTTAGGTTATGAAGGCTCTTGCAAAATTTTAGCAATTTCAAACGTATAGTTACTGATATATAGAATTTTTTTTTCAATTTTCAATGATTTTTCAATAATTTTCTACAAATACTATCATCACGAAATTTTGCAAGAATTTTCGCGTTGGCATTCTACAACTAATTACCATGTTTGAATTCAATCGGTTTAGTATTTTTCGAGTTAATGAGGAACAAAAAACAACCAAATTTCAGATGGCTATAACTCTAAAATTGTTTGGCCGATTATGCTCATAAACAAACTGAAATGTCGCGTTCTGGTGCACATCCTAACCTGAAAACTTCAAGCCGCTATCTCTTTCCGTTCTCAGGTTATCGTGACAACAAAAATATTTTTCAATAATTTTTTTTCAATTTTCTAGCCATACGATTCGCACAAAATTTCATAAACGTGCTTAGGTTCATATTCTACAACTACTCACCAAGTTTCAATTCGATCGGATGCATATTGGTGAAAAACAAAATTATTACTCGGAAACAACTGGGCCGATTATGCCCATTAACGAACTGGTCCGTCGTATTGGGATGCGCCACCCACCCTGAAAATTTCAAGTCGCTAGCTGTTTTCGTTCCCAAGTTATCGTGGCAACGGCCGGACTGCCGGCCGGACAGAATAAAATTTGACCTTGAATTCTTCATTGGGGAGTTGAACTAAATCGTTTGAGACCATTTTCGTCAAAAAATTCGAAAGTAACAGACATTTGGGCAAAATGATAACGCGATGTTCCCCAGAACATACGCGCAATAACATGGACTAGTGCTTGCAAAAATCGTGAACAACGCTATACCTATTTGACTTGCCTATCTGCTAATTTACTATCAATAATAAGATTATAATTCAACATGTTTATGAGTTCTAATTCAATTCAATTAATTTTCATGCCTACTCTGTCTCATTTTAACTAACAAAACAGTTTTTTCTGTGTCAATCCTACTCCAATACAACGTTTTTACGAAATTGGACGCTTATATCTTAGAAACAAATCATAAATAAGACCATTTTCATCGAAATATTCCAAAATTACAGACATTTGGGCAAATTGAAAACCATATAAACTCAAATATTTTTCGAACGACCTATCCCACATACAACATAATACAATTTCTGCCAATTTGACAGAGAGCCAATTTTTCGTCTGTTTTCGTGCGAGGTTCTTCGAGAAATAGGAATACAGTCACTCGGATATAATGTCAGCGTCCAGACACTAGCGCGCGAAAGAGTTAGACGAAGCACCGTGAGGTGAAACGATATTTTTAACATTGTTGAAATTTTAGGGATTTTACACGTTCTAAGCATTTATACGAAACAATATTCGCAAATATTTCTCATCTCCTATCGATATCTGAAAATTATGGTAGTACATGATAAACATCTCACTATACAGGGTCTTTCACGAGGAACCTCACCCATATTTATACGGGAAACTAATGAACGTATTTTCATGAAATTCAGCACTTATAAGAACTTCACGATGCTGATGAAATCTAAAATATTTTCAAGGCATGAGCACCTCCGGTTTTTCCGGAAATGACGTCAACTTCCGTTTTTCAAATTAGAACACCATTTTTTCATTGCAGAAATAGATTCCTTAGAAAATTTCAAGTTATTTTGATGTAACATTTTTCAGTTTTAGTTGGAAAATTCTCTCTGAGCGGGAAAATTCGAAAAAAAAATCGAAAATAGAGCTCCGCTGAAACAAGAATAACTTCGAGGTTTTTGGATGGAAAATTTTCATTTTTGGGACTTTTCAAGATGTAAGATTGATGTATCCACTTTAAAAATCGAAATCGCGATTCATGATACAGGGGGTGAAAAAATCGCTTTCAAAGTTAGGGATGACAAAATCGTGAAAAATAAATTTTTTCAAATTAGAACCCCATTTTTTTATGGCAGATATTGAATCTACGTTAAAAAATAATGTGAGTGTATGCATCACACCCTTGCCCTAAAGTGGATATTTTCTGATTTATTCACAAAAAAATTTTTTTCGTCTTGAATTTTCAGCTATTTCTTTTCCCTTCACGCCAAAAAGATGAAATTTTCAGGAACTGTTACTTAAACCATGTTTTAGATTTTACTACCCTAATATGCAAGAGAAAAAAGTTACAGGTTGTTCCTAAATAGATGGTGAATTTTGATTCGAATTTGTATCGGAAACCTCTTTATTTCAACTAATCGGCCATCGGTTTTCTCTCCAGTGATAAATAAATAATTCCTCATGAACCATATGCAAAAACTTACCATGTTTTACATTCTTTTTTTTTAATGATAGATATCATTAATTACATCTGCCAAATTCCTCTTTATTCAGTAGCATTTTGTGTTTACTATTAATTTGGTGATAATTCGTATTAAGTTATAAAATCGATCACTCCCGATGAAATAAGAAGAGCAACGCACGAAGCATTCCTGAGACGTATAAATAAATGTCTAGAAATTAACGGTCAAAACTTTGAGCATCTTCTCTAGTTATAACTGCGAGAGTTTGCCATGGTTCTCCTAATAGTAACTTGAAGTCGGTTTCAAGAAGGGGTGAAAAATCTACAGCATGGTTCAAATAACAGTTCCTGAAAATTTCATCTTTTTGGCGTGAAGGGAAAAGAAATAGCTGAAAATTCAAGACGAAAAACAGTTTTTTGTGAATAACTCAGAAAATATCCATTTTAGGGCAAGGGTGTGATGCATACACTCACATTATTTTTTAACGTAGATTCAATATCTGCCATAAAAAAATGGGGTTCTAATTTGAAAAAATTGATTTTTCACGATTTTGTCATCCCTAACTTTGAAAGCGATTTTTTCACCCCCTGTATCATGAATCGCGATTTCGATTTTTAAAGTGGATACATCAATCTTACATCTTGAAAAATCCCAGAAATGAAAATTTTCTATCCAAAAACCTCGAAGCTATTCTTGTTTCAGCGGAGCTCTATTTTCGATTTTTTTTTCGAATTTTCCCGCTCAGAGAGAATTTTCCAACCAGAACTGAAAAATGTTACATCAAAATGACTTGAAATTTTCTAAGGAATCTATTTCTGCAATGAAAAAATGGTGTTCTAATTTGAAAAACGGAAGTTGACGTCATTTCCAGAAAAACCGGAGGTGCTCATCATGCCTTGAAAATATTTTAGATTTCATCAGCATCGTGAAATACTTATAAGTGCTGAATTTCATGAAAATACGTTCAGTAGTTTCCCGTATAAATATGGGTGAGGTTCCTCGTGAAAGACCCTGTATTCGTCTGGTTAAAACGATTCTACTCATAATGCCCCAATTTACAACGGTGTTCGTCCGCCAGTGGAAAGAATTTATTTTACGATCACACAATAAAATATATTATACAAAGGACGTCTCCTCATTCCCAACTGAGTGTGTCCCACATTTTTATTACACGGTACTTAAGCCTGACGTAATAATGATAAAGGTGCATTTATTTACTTCGCCTTAGGATATAAATTCTTATTACGTTTTATGAAGGGTAAGCTGACATTATCTTTTAACGATAGAACAAGTTGAAATGCCGGGCGATGGTGGCTTGTTGGGAGTAATCTCAGTCTAGTACCATTGGTCGCAAGTTCAAATCTCGCTCAGGACATGGATGTTGGTATGTTGTGTTGATGTTAAATCTGACCCTCATCGATTGAAATATATCACCATACCTAGTATCTGTGTACATGGCGTAGAGCCGAGCACAAGTATGAAATAGATATAAGAAAAATGGGTTCAAGCACTGACGTGAAGTCAGGAGCTTTTGCGCGTATGTTCTATTGTACATTCTCCTTATTGAGGAAATAAAAACCCAATTTCAGATGGGTATAACTCCACAACTGTTTGGACTGTTTGGATTATGCTTATAAACAAACTAAAATGTCGCATTTAGATGCACAACCTAACCTGAAAATTTCAAGTCGCTTTCTCTTCGCTTTCTCAGGTTATCATGACATAAAAATATTTTTTAACAATTTTTTTAGATTTTTCTAGTGATACGATTCTCACAAAATTTCACAAACTTGCTTAGGTTTATATTCTACAACTATTCGCCAATTTTCAATTTGATCGGATTTATATTGGTTGAAAACAAAATTATTACTCGGAAACCATTGGGCCGATTATGCCCATTAACGAACTTGTCCGTCGTATTGGGATGCGCCACCTACCCTGAAAATTTCAAGTTGCTAGCTCTTTCCGTTCTCAAGTTATCGTGGAAACGGCCTGACGGGCAGAATCAAATTTGACCTCGAATTCTTCATCAGGGAGTCGAACCCAATTGTTTGAGACTATTTTCAGCGAAAAATTCGAAAATTCAGACAATTGGGCAAAATGATAACGCGATGTTCCCCAGAAAATACGCGCAAAAAATGTTGAAACCAGTGTGATCAATGTACTTGACGCGCACATGCGATTATACTTGTCGCTTGTACGGGTTTCTGCTTGTTGTCTTTCCCCAGGGCAAGGCAATCAAGATTCTGCTTCTTTTGCGGAATTACGCGGTAATGTTTTTCATTTACTTATCCGCATTACCCTCATTTCTATATGTAAATATAGTTGTGAGTTGTGTAGTTTCCAGAATTCTCAGAAAAGACTTATTTTCTATTGTGATGGTATAAGCTACAATAGTTGTTTTTTTGGATAAATCATTTTTCCGTCGACCTCTATGAAAAGTGACATTTTACGTACTATCTTGAGGCCGCAAAATCGACTATTATTGAAGGCAAGTACTTTGCAGACGAGAGATTACTTTCTCGTCCACAAAATTACTTTATGGTCCGCTGTGATCACTATGAATACGAGATGATACGGTCGGTACCCGAGGATCAACCTGAAAAAGGAAAAGACAGACATATCAAATTATATGGTACCCCATTACACTAACCACTGCTAACACTTTTTTCATACACATACTTTATTGTTGTTAGATAAAAAATAAATTGTAATGCTCGAGGTTCAAAAGAATTTATATGTATATATATATATATATATATATATATACAGGGTGAATCTTTGACCACTGCATTAATTTTATCCAGAGATTCCTCTCATAAAATGAAACACTTTTTTCATTTACCATTTTTCCAGATTTTGCTCAGGTAAAAAGTTACAAGCGTTTAAAGATTTCACAATGTGCTAATACACTCCCGCATATAAATTATCTATGACATTGTTGGCGGACGAGAATAAGGCATGGTAACGTGGCTTACAGCTTCATTCGGGATTCCAACGCTCAGGGACGGATCCATAAAAGTAGTGAAATTTCTGGAGCTTTCCATTTTAAAACATTCAATGAAGAATATCTCGAAAACGGTGCGTTTAAGGAGAAATAATAATAATAATATAATGTTCTAAAACGATGGAATATTCTTGAAATGACTCAAGAAAAACTTTATATGCTTTCTTTATGCTAATTTCGTTTAGTTTTATGAATCCACGAGTCCATAACTAGAAAACCAGTAGAAGTAGAAAATAACTAATATTTGGAAAATATGTATCATAGTTATAGGAAACTTTACGCCAACATTCATTTTATTCGAAAAAAGGATGTCAAAGCTACAAAATAAAAACTGATTTTTTTCAAAATTTCAACAGCATGTATCTTTTTACCTGAGCTGAATTTGGAAAAATTTTAAATGAAAAAAGTGTTTCATTTGATGAGAGGAATCTTTGGTTAAAATTAATGCAGTGGTCAAAGACTCACCCTGTATATATATATATATAGTAACTCAATCAATAATTTTGTACGATTCGCACTAATTCATTTAATATTGTGACGCGTTTCGTCGAAACGGCGACTTCATCAGACTACATCATACTAAATTCTTAACAAGTTATAATCTCCCTCGATGACCTGGACATAGAGTAGTTCTGTTGTTCTTCTTCCTTCTTTTGTTCCTTCTTCTTCTTACGACTTCATTTTTCATCGAGTTAATATGGATTTCTATCAAGTAAAAGCCAAAAGCATTCAGTTTTTCAATCTAGTAATCTGTTGTCTGGAATATAGAAGAGAATCGTATGTGAATTCAGAAAACAATGAAATTCATTCCAAGAATTCGACAGATCAGTCTGCCACGAATGTGGACAATGATTGTGGGCGATGATTGAAATAACTGGTAACTAATAAATAGGTGTAGATCTAATAGTTCCTGTGATGATTCATAGATAAATTCAGCTGTGAATCAATTTTTTGTGCATGGAAACAATCAGACGGGCATCAATATTTAGCTGCAAAAAAAACCAAGGCTAAGAGTGCTGTACGAAGAGTAGCTGCATCGGCACCCCATGAAGTACCAGCTAAATTCTGCAGATTATTATTGCTAATTTTCAACTTCAGACGAAACTCCTCCAAATGGCCATCGAAATTCAAAAAGGAATCTAGTTTCAATCCTAGGCATTTACTATTGAAATTATGTTTCAAGAGAGAATCACCGAATGCTAGAAATGTTCTAAATTTTTGATGATTTTTCAAATGGAAAAAAGAAACGTCAGTTTTATTTGGGTTTGACCACAAACGTCACTCAAATGGGTCAGTTTTCAGAATTTTCAAATCTGCAGTTTATTTTCTATACATTGAAAATCTGATTTATTTTAGTCAACAAGTGCTTTTTAGGTCAAAATTTTTGCGTATTCTCCAGAAATTATGATTGAGGTGTCATTCGATTCGGAATGGCATCTAGATAGTTTTTGAGAAAATGCTATGGCCGCCAGAAAAATCGCGATAGTTATAAACAATTAAGTGAGAAAAAAAGAATGGGCTTTGGGTTTTCGCCAATATCTCAAAAACTATCTGAGGTAATTCAAATTTGAAAAAAGATTCAAGAAGAGGAGGACAATTCCAAAAAACATTCCAAACTTCCGTAACTAGAACCAATATTTTTAATTTTCCCAGAGGGTTGAAAATACTCCCGAAAATGGGTAATCCGGCTTGCGTAAGCCTCGCCCCCTTCGGACCTTTCATGAATAAATATTATTTAAACTTATTAAATATGAAAATAAAAAATTGAAGAAATTTGAAGCATCTGCAAGAAAGATCAATGAACAATAATCTGTGATCCAAAAATGTTTATCGCGACTTTTCAATTAGTTATCCATCAGTTGATTAACAATGTTTAGTAGCACGAACATTAACATTGCAAGTGCGATAATTGTTAAACTATTAATCTGAGAATTTTTTCCTTTCGTGGAGCTATTTTTCAAAGGTCTTGGAATAGATTCCCGTTGAAAATTTTAAAAATTGTTAATTTTTTTTTATTAATAATTTACTTAAGTGAAAAATTATAAAGCTTCTATCATGTTTTCAAAAGAAAATTTTAAATTATCGCATAAACAACCTAAGAAAACGGATCAGAAGTAATATTATAAATTGATGCTTTATAATTTTTCACTTAAGTAAATTGTTCATAACAAAATGAAAATCAACAATAATTAAAATTTTCCAACTGGAATCTATTTGAAGATCTTTGAAAAATAGCACCACGAAAGGAAAAAATTCTCAGATTAATAGTTTAACAATTATCGTACTTGCAATGTTAATGTTCGTGCTACAAAAAATTGTTCATTAACTAATGGATAACTAATTGAAAAATCGCGATAAACATTTTTGGACCATGGATTATTTTTCATTGATCTATCCTGCAGGTGCCTGCATTTTTTCAATTTTTCATTTTCAGATTTAATAAGTTTGAATAATATTTATTCATCAAAGGTACGAATGGGGCGAGTCTTGAGCAAGCCGGTGTAACCGTTTTCGGGCGTATTTTAAACCCTCTAGGAAAATTATAAATATTGATCCTACAGTTCCGGCAGTTGGGACTTCTTTTTAGGAAATTTCCTCCTCTATTTCGATTTTTTTTTCAAATTCGAATTATCTCAGATAGTTTTTGATATATTGGTGAAAACCTAAAACTCCTTCTTTTTGTCACTTAGATGTTTATAACTATTGCAATTTTTGCGAGCGGCCTTAGCATTTTCTCAAAAACTATGTACATGCCATTCCGAATCGAATGACGCCTTAAGCATAATTTTCGGAGTATACGCAAACATTTTGACCTAAAAAGCACTTGTTGACTGGACTAAATCACCAAATGCAAGGTAATGTAATCGGCATAAAATGTATGAATTTCTCGGAGGAAGTATAAGGAATAACACACAAATATCCGATCCTTGTAGGAGACCATTATTCATTTTTTTTTAATTACTATTATTAATATGATCAACAAAAACACGAAACCTTGTACCTATTAGATGTTCAACAGTCAGTTATCTTTTAATAATCACTCTACTCTCAATTAGTATTCTTCAAAGAAGATATTTTGTATATTCTTCCAACTTGGAATGAAGCTAGAGAAGGGGAAGCTCCTTCTACAGCCCTTCCAAAGTTTTTCGGTTGGAATTAATCGCGAAAATTGGGGGTTAAAACCTGCCGCGTAGAGGTAACCAGGAGCCCTATTTTCAATTAGGCCATTAGCGTGTGCCCGGATAAACTAATTACCCTAGAATAACTATAAACTTAATTTCGGATACGTGTGCCATAAAATCAACGGTTCGGAAGTGTCGAATGCTCAAGCCGGGTCGGCAGCTTAATACCCTGCTGGTTCAACTATAATTTACTAAAATAGACCGATATGAAAGCGTATGAGACATTAGGAGTTGTAATTGGGTTCTGTTATGTTTAGATTTTTGCTCTGTTGTTCCGGGGCACCATCATTTTATCCTAACGACATCAGAACACCACACCACTTTATACCAACGATTATTTTCATATCGTCTTGCGAAACGGTGGAATGAATTTCCAGCAGTTGTACTTGCTATGTCTCCAGTTATTTTCGAAAACATTCAACAGAAAATTACAGCCAGGTTCGCAGATTCCTTAGGATGCTACATTCGAGAATTTCATTTACGTTTAGACCAGGGTCGATAATTTTTGAAACCGAATAAAATTATAGTAGATTGAAACCCATTGTAAAAGGAAGAGAACATAACAAAAATTATGGGAAAAATAATTTACGGGCGATCTGAGGTCAGGAAGGGGAAGAGAGCGAGTTTTTAAGGGTAAAAAACGGTTTATCTCGATTTCCGGCAAAACTACAAGTCCTATGGGGAAAAGTTGAATGGCAAAGTTGTAGGTAATAAAAAGATCTACAACTTTTGTTCTCACACTTTTTTCACATAAACTCAAAATTTATGTGAAAAATTCAAATAACCACGTTTTTGGTTTTTAATTTTCATCTTTTACAAAAAAAAATATTTTTTCACCAAATTTGGTAAAAACTTACCTTTTCATGTCCCAAATACACTGTAATTTTTTGATTTGAAATATTTTTGTTTTCACCTTAATTTGACTTAATATCGAAAAAGCATCCTAATTTTCAATTTAAAATTCTCACGTCAAAATATCTGCTTTTTTAAAAAAGTAGGTGGTCTTTCATTCGTTAAAATCTCTACTTTCTGATGGTCTAAAAAAATATACATTACTATGGTAAATTCGCCCAGAAAATGCTACGAAGTAACAGGCAGTAAGGCGCAGACCCTCATAGCCCTTTCCTCACTTCTCTATGAAATAGCTTTTGATGGGCTAAAATTATCCGTAGGTCACTCAGGTATACAAGTTATCTCAAAAGACCAACAAATAGGCATCTACACATATAATTTAGAGAAGATTGTACAACTTTCTCAAAATATTGTGGATATCATATTAAATATTAACTTTATTAACTTAGCATTTTCCGAGAAAATTTACCATAGTAATGTATATTTTTTTACACCATCAGAAAGTAGAGACTCCAATGAACAAAAAACCCACGTACTTTTTTAAAAAAGCAGATATTTTGACGTGAGAATTTTTGATTGAAAATTTGGGTGCTTTTTCGATATTAAGTCAAATTAAGGTGAAAACAAAAATATTTCAAATCCAAAAAATTACAGTCTATTTGGGACATGAAAAAGTATGTTTTTACCAAATTTGGTGAAAAAATATTTTTATTTTTTGTAAAAGATAAAAATTAAATACCAAAAACGTGGTTATTTGAATTTTTCACATAAATTTTGAGGTTATATGAAAAAAGTTTGAAAACAAAAGTTGTAGATCTTTTTATTACCTACAACTTTGCCATTCAACTTTTCCCCTTAGGACTTGTAGTTTTGCCGGAAATCGAGATAAACCGTTTTTTACCCTTAAAAACTCGCTCTCTTCCCCTTCCCGACCTCAGATCGCCCGTAAATTATTTTTCCTATAATTTTTGTTATATTCTCTTCCTTTTCCAATGGGTTTCAATCTACTATAATTTTTGTTCACTTTTTATCATTTTTAAAGGCTTCTACCCTGGTCTACTTGCTGTTTGCATGACTTGTTTAGTTTGTTTGTATGCTTCAATGTCTACTATCTGGAATATCTAGGATTCATTCCAACTTTGGTTGCACAACTGCTTGGTTCACTATAAATTTGGAATGCGGAATATTTATATTGATCTTTGAGAAACTTCAAATACTACTAATCTTAGTGGAATGTACAAATGAAGTCCCTTTCATTAACATTATAATTTCTTAAGGAACATACTTTTTTTTCGCTCGAGAGGAAAAACCTTTTATAGGACTGCTCTGAGATGGTCCACTTCTCTCAGGAGTGTGAGAGTCCAGTTGTTGATTGGTTACTCACTCAAAATCCTCTCGCACGTTGCTTGGAGTAGTTCTTCGTCCTGTCCTTACAGCGTCCCTTAACAAAAGAGATGAGCTGCAAGCGGCATTCACAGTTGATGGGACTTAATGACTCGAAGTGATCCGAGCAACACTGCTTTCTGCATTCTGTGTGTTAATTCCTCGGCCAGGCATCTACGGGCCGGAATCATCCGCAACTCTGCTCATACTACTATTATTATTATTAGAATGAGGTCGTGTAACTTGGTTCAGACCATCAAAACTGCAACCGATACAATCTTTTGTTATATTACCCTACTCATTCAATGGTGTCAACATACCTTGGTAACATACATGGTCATCACGTCATGAAGATTTAAAATTGGCTCACCCATATTTAAAATTCTTAAGCTGGCCAGCTCTGGACATCTTCAAACTATTTGTTCGGCTGTTTTCTTTTCTGATCCACAGAGCCTGTATGATTCGTCTGCTGACTTGCCCATTTGGTACAAGTGGTATTTGTACCGGATGTGCCTTGTCAGCACTCCCACTATTACCCGAAGCTCAGCCCGTGGCAGTTGCAGGAGCTTGTTGGTATACGATGGTGAGATATCCACGAATATTATTGCCTGTGCAAGTCCTGGAGTATTTCTCCAAAGAGCTGTTCTGTTATTTAGCTCCTATTGTTGGACCGCTGCCCTACAGGTGTTATTTCAAGATTGGCTTTTAAATAGAGAATTCTTCTTCTTGTGAATGGAATATGGGTGGTTTTGCAGGCATTGAAACTCAGTTCTTCTTCCCCTCAATACTTTTATGTTGTCAGAATAACCTTGAACATTGAAACTGTTCCGTAAGGCTTGTTTCAGATGCATACTGATCAGATCCTAACTCAGGGCAAGCTCTTAGAGCTTATGAGGGGTCTCCTTGTGGAAGACCCAGGAGGATCAGTATAATAATAATAATAATAATAATACGATTCCATTCGCGTCCATTCAGTTTTAAGTTGAAACCGACAACGAATGAAACCCTTTCACATATACACGTTCATTACAAGATTCATATTACGATTTATATTTTCTTCCGAAACACAGTAATCGCAATTCCAATGTATCCCCGACGTCAAATTCATCAAAGTCATTCAAATATTTGAACACAAATATGTATGCATGCTTCCTTCGTTTTTAATTCATCTTAATATTTTTCGGACCTCAACTCTGGTTGAGATGTACTGCAGAAATCAGTCTATCCACATTAGATAAACCATCAGTTTCTCATAAATACTGAGAGAGCAACAAATACCGAAAATTTTTATTCTTTCTACATGTAAACAATTTAGGAAAGATTGAAAGAGATCTGCTCTTAGCATAGACATAGAATAACATAGACTGGCCATGACGTGACTTTCACACACAGTTCGTTGCGGACTACATAATGTAACTGCACGTGAAGCTAGCTCTATGGGGCATCAAAAATCAACTGCTTTTAGCAACATACACTGAAATATTCCGTCCATAACATAGACATAGAATAGTAGTTCCGGAATTATTGCCATCTGAATTTTGTTTTCCCAATAACTCGAAAAATACTGATCTGATCGAATTGAAGTATTTAGGTGGAATTGAGGTATTTAGTTGAAAAATAGCGACACGAAGACGCAAAATTTGTGATTATCGCATGACTGTAAAATTTAAAAAAAATATTTAAAAAATTTCTGTATCTCATATAATATCTGTTAGTTATCGTTGAAATGCGAGAGCCTTCAAAACCTTATTTTACTGTAAAGGTCTAGATTTGAACTTGATCGGATCTATATTGGTGAAGATATTGCCGAAATATTCCAACAATCAAGATGTATTGGTCCACTAGTTTCACACTCAACCAGCGAATTTGTCAACAGTTTTTGACGTGCCTGGAAAGAATTTAATTAATCATGTGCAAATGTGCATAGATCTGATGAAATCAAATTTGAAAAGTCGATACGTCAGTAATAACATTCGCTCAATACCTAGGATATGTACCGTATTTACAGCCATGTTCCAGATTTAAACTTGCTTGAATAATATCATGACGATATTTTTCCGAAATTACAAATTTGACAACAGGGTATCAAAGATCAGTAATAAGATTCGTTCAGCACCTTGACAGGACGGTTAGCTGAGGTGGTAAAGCAGGCCATAGCACGTAAATAGGGGCACGATTACCATGTCCGAAATTGATCCTTTTAATTTTTTTCCAATTCTAGCGCAATAATAACTTTGAAAAATTGGTTATGGGCAGAATTAACTCTATATTTTCCTAAAATTATGTGAAACGTGAGTATTTTCGTAAATTATTATGTCAATGTCAATTAATAGTTCATCATGGCACAACCGTACGATTCGACTGATTAGTCCCATAGGATTACTTCTCGTAATAAACTATTGAATATCGATACTAATCGTTTAAGACCATTCTCGGCCAACAAGTGGACCAGTTTTTTTTCTGGCTATAAATTTGAACAAGCGAGCCAAAGCTTCTGACTACAGTGCTTTTTTAACTTGTTTTCTGATTCAATTGCTTAAATAAATAATGCTTAATAAAATTTATGAGAGTTCAATGAGAATCACAGTACTAAGGGTTTATCGCTTTAAGGTAAAACTACCACTAGTAGATGATGATTCCAAATAAGGATGAAACCGCGATATGTAGCTATTCAACTTCGTGAAATTACACTCTGTAGAACACTACAAAAGTAACTACACTCTTGTCTCTTGTAGTGGACAAGAGTTTAGTTACTTTTGTAGTGTTCATAATAAGTCCACAGTGAACTCAAAATAGAATACACACTCTGTAGATTGCTCTGATCTCTGCAAGTCCGTTTATCTCTCATTTAATGAGAAATATTTATGTTTCTTCCAACATTCTGAATACAAATATCCGTTACTCTCTCTATAACAAAAAATGCTTTCATTTCCAATACTAATTGTATATTTTTATACTGATCCTCATAGGTCTTCCCCAAGGAGGCCCATCATAAGCTCTCGAAGAGCTTGAGCGAGTAAGGAGAACCAGTTGTGTTATGTGTAGGCTTTGTTACTGTGTCCTTATGCCACAGTGAATGGTGGCGATTACCGGGACTAGAAGATTTCTTTCCTAGCCTCGGGATTGAACATAGGGCTTCGCTCCCAAGTCAAACGCTCTACCCCTGAACCAACCGCAAATGTAAATACTATATTTCTTAGACTATAGAAGAGAGAGGACGGATAATATATTCCCTGATAGTGAAACCAAATGTCCACCACATGACTACAGAACCAGGTGCCTTTTTCCTACTGTGGCTTTCACATCCGTAAGCAGCACATCCTTCCATTATGTGTAACACAATTTTATAACAAAACAGTCCGTAAACGCTCAGATAAGCACAAGAAACAAACGTTGACCACCTCGTTTGGTGTCCACCAAACTGTCAAAGTTTTGGTTTCAGATCGATAGCGTTGCGTAGTACGGCATGCGGTATCCCCTCTCTACCCTACTCAAAGGTAAATATGAACTCTATTTTCCTGAAAAACATTTGGGAATGTTCCACAAACAACCGACATGATATTTCACAGATACAATAACTGCCTTTTTGTAGGTAATACTGGTCACCAATTTTTAAAATGTCGGATATCTCGATTTAGTTCAATTGCCCTTGTAACTGCACGATATCGGAAATAAAGTTAATTAACCATCAATACTGTTTTTCAGTCCTGAACTTTCTGAAAACGTGGAAACCGAAATAAAAAAAAATCATTTAAATGGCAATATTATGGTACTTATAATATACAGCATATAAAGTTCCTCACTGTAATTCATTCAGCTTTTTCGATACTCATCTGGTTTGCAATAGTTAATATTTTTCTTAGAAAAACCAAAAAACGTAGTTTTCCAATGTATCGCAATAGCCAATCTGTGCCTTTACTTATTCTATCCTTCACAATATCTCTATGTCTATTGTTTTTTATTGTGCTTCTTGTAGTGAAGATGAGAACAATTATTGTCTACATCTGTGGAAATACCGTATACGTATAATAAAACTGATAAAGAAATGAAAAATGAAACTATTCAATGTTTCGAAAAGTGTTATGAGAAATACGCCAAGAGCACCCTCAATGATCTACCCACTGGGAAGGTATTCATTGAAAACGATATCAATTTGTCCAATTCTATTAAAAAATGTTCGACATCGATAGTACCTTTAAAACATCAGCAAAACCTTCGAAACATTGGAAAGATGAGTTTGAAGCACATTTGCTGTTAGAAAGAGCAAATAGGAATCAAAATTGTATTTTAGAGTGGTTGAAAGTGCATATAAAAGTTTATTAATGGCTACATCCATACCTGTTGAAAGATTATTTTCCACAGCAGGTATGATCATGGCAAAAACACGTACATCATTGAATGATGATGTGATGCAAGCGTGATTATGTTTGAATTCTTGGTCATCGAGTAATTTAAAAGATAAAATTAACAGTGTTCGAAATTAAAAAAATATGTACACGTACAAATATTTTTGTATAAGAGCGTAATAAATATAGCACCACAAAATTATTCATTGTTATCTACCATTTCGTTTATATATTATAATATTTCATATCGTTATTCAGAATTAAACGAGGCTAGACCTAGAATTAAACGAGACTTATTTTTTTGGGAATTAGCTTGACCGAGACGAGATTTTTTATATTCTTGCCTACTCTCGTCTCGTATGAAGCCCTAGTAGTTGGCAACGAACTGTGTGTTAAAGTGACATGACGGACAGTCCATTTTATTCTATGTCTATGGTCTATACCTGACAATTTGAAGGCGTATTACTAATCACTGAAATTAATTACTCATTCAATGAACGAGTGCGCTAAATCTCCTGACGCCACGTCAGTGCTTTCTCTAATTTTTTTCCAGAAGGCAGCATCGCCCCATTTCCGTCGCTCATTCGAACCAGGAAGCAATTTATTGAATTTCCAGTTGCTGATTCTGCCCTGTTTCAATAATTTATATCAGAATCAGGCATTCGGCAGCACAGTCACATTTGAAATGCAGATATATGGCGTTCAGGAATTTAAATACTTTCCGAACAATGACGTCGGGGTAAAAATGGCGAAGATTTTCAGCACAATAAGCAATCCAAATTTACTGTCGAATTCCATTATGCAAAACAGTCAATTTATATTCTGGACAACTCTTTCCGTGAATGTTCGCTTTTCAGAGGGCGAAATGTCAAATACTTTGGGAGAAAGTTTGAATCAGTACCGCCAACCTACCGCTTCTTTGTAATTATCGTCGCCGGGATTGGATGGATGCTAGATTTTTCTCAGATGCCGGCTTGTGATTTAGATTGTCGTTTAGATTCAGACTATAAAAGTCACTGTCTTGAGTTACGAGATAAGATTTCCGTATACAGTGCAACGTTTGATACCAGTTTACTTTTTGATTGTTCGCAACTCTGAAGACTCTCATAGAACAGGATCTAAAGACCTAAAAGAAATCGTCCTGCACCCATTTGTTTACCAGATGAAACATATTTTATATTCAAACTCATAGATGACGAATATATCCCGAATATATGGCCTATCAAAATATGTTCATGGCGGAAAAGATTAATCAAAATTATTTATCACTAATAGATTGTATTGACAGATATATTATTATAATAATACATTTTTATAAATGCAGACATTATTATAATTGCGGATAAAATCTCTGTCTTAATAATTTTGTTCCATATTAGTGATAAATATATTTTTTTAATCTTATAGGTTGATTCTTGAAAGGTTGTACATCAATTTTAACCATAGATTCATCTCATCAAATGAAACATCTTTTGCGCGCATATTCTAGGAAACCATTTGCTATCATTTTGCCCAAATATTTGTAATTTCCGAATTTTTAGCCGAAAATGGTCCAAAACTATTAGGTTTCAATCCATGATGAAGAATTCGAGGTCAAATTTGATTCTGTCCGGCTGGCCGGCTTGCCATTGCCAAGATAACTTTCGAACGGATAGAGGTAGCGATTTGAAATTTTCAGGGTAGCTTGCGCGTCCGAATGCGACGATCAAGTTCGTTAATGGGCATAATCGGCCAAACGGTTCCGGAGTTGAAATTTTGTTATCAAACAATGCAGATCCTATCGAATTGAACCTTGCTAAGTAGTTGTAGAAGACTTGTGTGAAATTTCATGAGGATCGCATCACTAAGAAATCAAAAAAAAAATTGGTTCAAGCACTGACGTGAAGTCAGAAGCTTTTGCGCGTATGTTCTATTGTCCATTCTCCTGTATTGGACACTCTTCTTAATCGAATTTACCATGATGAATTCTATTGTCTATTCTCCTGTATTGGACACTCTTCTCAATCGAATTCACCATGATGATTTTTATTGTCTATTCTCCTGTATTGGAGACTCTTCTTAATCGAATTTGCCATGATGAATTCTATTGTCCATTCTGGACAATAGAATTCATCATGGCAAATTCGATTAAGAAGAGTCTCCAATACAGGAGAATGGACAATAGAATTCATCATGGTGAATTCGATTGAGAAGAGTGTCCAATACAGGAGAATAGACAATAGAATTCATCATGGTAAATTCGATTAAGAAGAGTGTCCAATACAGGAAAATGGACAATAGAACATACGCGCAAAAGCTTCTGACTTCACGTCAGTGCTTGAACCAATTTTTTTTTCGATTAAAAGGGTCCAATCAGGAGAACGGACAATATAATTCATCATGGTAAATTCGATTAAGAAGAGCAAAAGCTCCTGATTCACGTCAGTGCTTGAACCAATTTTTTTTTCGATTAAGAGTGTCCAATACAGGAGAATGGACAATAGAACATACGCGCAAAAGCTTTCGACTTCACGTCAGTGCTTGAACCAATTTTTTTTCAACAATTGACGAAACTACAATGAAAGAGCCATGGCTACTAACATATACATCTCTGTATTTCCAACTTCAATGTTCAACTTTGAACCACAAATATATTCAAAATATTTATATTCATTCATGAAAAATCAATATTTTTTTTATGTAATCTATTCCATATTTAATAATGAAAAATGGCGATACCGTTGTTAAAAATCAACAAGTTAAGAGCGTTCCTGCTAATCGGGTCCTTCATGAATGGCTTCGTATAATAAATATACTTGTGCATATATTTCACAAATCAAATAGACCCCAGAGGGTTCATTGATCTGCCGAGAAAGCAAGAGCAGACGCGTTTCTGGCTTCTTGGCCTTCATCAGTACCCTGTAGCTTTCCCGACAAATTCAACTAAACTGACCCGGGTTAAGCCTTTCAGAGCCGGCTCGGTCGATCATTATAATCAATATAATAAAGTATATTTATTATACGAAGCCATTCATGAAGGACCCGATTAGCAGGAACGCTCTTAACTTGTTGATTTTTATTCCATATTTACAAAAATCAAGAACTATTCATCACATCTATCACAATACCAGGGAACATCAGGAGTGTCTACAAGTTCCACACAATCAAAATGAAACCACTCTATTTGGCAGTCATCCCCATCGCATTTTATCATTGCACGTCCATCATCAACGCCATTGCAAATACAGTAGTGAATCAATTCAGCTGCACCCTCTTCTGATGTGAAATATTTCGCCATTAGCTCTGGCATAATAACCTGTGAATGAAAATGTTTAGCAGTTTCTAAGTTCCTTTCCCACATTTCCACATCTGGTAGGATTCGTTCTTTGAAAAAAATATTTGGAGACCATATAACGAAATCACAATAATGTGACTGTGAGATAAACAGTTGCATTTGTATTTGGTAGTAATAACTGTGAGTTTTTTTCAAAGTGATTATTCCATCATATGCTACCAAACATGAACTCTTCATACGCAAATATTCATGAATGTCTTGTACATCATTCGTGTATAATAAATAGGGGCATTTTACTTCCAGACACCCTCTTGAACAACATTCACAATACACCAATCGGTCAGGAGTGGCACCGAATTGGGGCCACTTACTGTTGATGATCAATCCCACTTCATTTAATTGAAATCCTTCATGATTTTCTCCTTTCATACTGGTTGCATATTCTTCCACAGCATTATTCTCATGATGTATACCCCATGAAGTTGCTTTGGAATGGAATATCATATTTGTCAGGTAACAAATTGATTTTATTAAAGACAAAGAAGGTTTGCACTGATTTGTTTTGCAAACCGATTTGAATTTAGACGCTGTTATTCTACCAGCTCTCTGAATGTACCAGTTGTTATTTTCTGATTGCTTTCTAGTAGCTACCTCTATAGAATTGACCTGTTCTTCTGACAATGAAATATTTAAAACTTTCGCCATTTTCATAAGTTCAGGATAACTTTTTTGTATATTATTTGGGTCAAAAATATTGAACACTGAAGGTAAAACTATGGATTCTTTTTGAGCAAGCTGAGTGGCATAAGGCTGTACTATCCTCATAAGAGGACAACTGTAACCCAACTCAGAAATCATATTCATTATATCGGCAAACTCATGTTCCGACGTCAGTGGTACCCCTATATCATGGCTTGAACTGGCTCGTTGGTGTCCTGAAGACTTTCCCCAATTCATTTCATGTACTGGAACAATTGGGACTTTCTGTGTCATTGATGGCATTGGCCACACAGCTCCTACGTCTGTACATGACCTTTCTATCTTTCTAGTGTTTGCATAATCTGCAGCGAATAATATGGCACCAACATGACTACAAACTTCACCGAGTCCAGTCATACAAGTACAGTGGGCTGTACAAACACTTCCATCTTTAGCAATGATGCACCACACATCTAACGGTTTCTCATTTGATCTCTGTGAATGTTTGACCTGAAAATAATTTATTACACTCATAATGTATTGTAAGAATCTCTCAGAAACATTAAAATATATACTGAATCACTCTTGATCAAAAAAGATGTTATGAATAGTCACAAGCATAGCTAATGGTGGATTAACATAAACAGTTTCACAAGTACGGTTTCTTGGATATATTAACTGTCATAGGAAAGTTAATATAAGGCTAGTAAAGAAAAAAGCTCACCTGTCCAACCAGAATGTATACATTATTCTCCACCTTTGTTCCCACCTTCACGAAGCCAGATTCAAAATATTTATAAGACTCTAAACTTTTATAGGCCTTCATCTGAACATTGGAGTAATAGCTGTGGGTAAAAACCATGTAGGATGCAATATCCATATATGTGACTGGAGGAAGACCATCGATTGATTCATCCAGATCAGAAAAATTCAATGTGAAAGGATCTAATCCATTAATTAATCCCAATTTCATTATATATCTGTAATAGGAAGAAATGTAAACACATGATGAAGGTGCTTTTTTTCGAACTTACCGTTCAGCAACGTCTCTGTTGTTTAACAATAGTCTTTTCAGATATTCACTCTCCATTTTAATTTAATTTAAACAGCACAAAAGCTCCGGAATAACTGAAAAAACACTCTACAATAACCAACGACCAGAACACGTTAATTGTTTGTGTGCCAACGATCGCCACATTGGGTCACGTGGTTTGGATTGCCTAATTAAAAATAATACATAACCTTTCAAAAGTCCCCTCTCGCAAATATACTCCTCTGAAGGCACATGGATCTCTTGAAGAAGAATCGCCTTCTCTATTTCGCAAAGATATTCACTCTTGTTCATAGAAATCCCTTCAATATTTAGTTGCCTCCTCCTAAGGAGGATCTCTTTCAAAACCAGGTCTGACCACTAATGTAGGGCTATCATCTCCCATAGATTTGTGATGAAATAAGACGATTTTCCCATAATATACGAGCGGAAATATGTCATCATGACATTCATATATTTATTTTTGAAGCTTCTCGCAAAAATACGACCATAGACTACATATTATCATACGACGATTCCCATCCGCTACACGCTACACTTGGCCACCACTACGCTACCGAACTCACAAAAGGCTGCCCGGTTCTCCAACAATATAGATCCGATCATGTTCAAACTTGGAATTCTGCAGTAGAGTTAGGTTCTGAAGGCTGTTCCAAAATTTCAGCCATGCCGGACGAATAGTTTATGATATATAGATTTGTTTTCAATAATTTTCAACTATTTTTTTTTAAATTTTCTACTTATACCATCCTCACGAAATTCTGCGAGAATTTTCGCGTTGGCATTCTTCAACTAATAGCAATGTTTGAATTCAATCGGTTTTGTATTCTTCGAGTTAATGAGGAACAAAAAACTACCAAATTTCAGAAAATTTTAGATGGCTATAACTCTAAAACCGTTTGGACGATTATGCTCATAAACAAACTCAAATGTCGCATTCAGATGCACAACCTAACCTAAAATTTTCAAGCCGCTATCTCCTTCCGTTCTCAGGTTATCGTGACAACAAAAATATTTTTTAATAATTTTTTAATAATTTTCTAGCAATACGATTCTCACAAAATTTCACGAACGTGCTTAGGTCTATATTCTACAACTATTCACCAAGTTTAAATTCGATCGGATTTATTTTGGTTGAAAACAAAATTATTACTCGGAAACCATTGGGCCGATTATACCCATTAACGAACTTGTCCGTCGTATTGGGATGCGCAACCCACCCTGAAAATTTCAAGTCGCTGGCTCTTTTCGTTCTCAAGTTATCGTGGCAACGGCCGGACGGCCGGACGGCCGGACGGCACCACAGAATTAAATTTCACATTTGGGCAAAACTATAACGCGTATGTTCCCCAGAACATACGCGCAAAAAATAATTAAAAAATATTCTGTATCTCAGAAACTATCCGTCCAATTTCCCTGAAGTTTCGCGAGAGCCTTCAAAACCTAATTCAACAGCAAGTTCCAAATTAGAACACAATCGGATCTATATCGTTGGAGTTATTGAAAAAATACTGGATACCGAGCAGCGTTGGGCGACTCAGTATTTGAATGTGACAGTTAAGTTCGTTAATATACATAATTGGCCAACCTGTTGTGGAGTTATATCCATCTGAAATTGTCTTGTTATTTGCTCAATAACTCAAAAAATACTAACCCGATCCAATTTTAATTTGGAAATTGGTTGTAAATTTCGTGAGTATTGTATATCTATAAAATTTTCATAAAATCATTTGAAAAAATCTCATAAATTGATTTATTTGATCTTATTGTTATATCCTCAGTAACTCAAAAAATACAAATTCAATCTCATTTTAACTTGTAAATGCCGACGCACTTTTGGAAGTCGTTATTACTTGAAGAATATGAAACCTTGAGGAATAAAAACGATCAATTTCTATTAAGTAAAATCCCTGAGTTTTCTGATAAAAACACATCTAAATTATTAGACCCAACTTGATGGTAAAGTTTCCTCAATTATTCCTTCCCCACCACATAAAAGCATATGATATACATTTGTGATAAGTAATGGAAGTTAAAAATTAACTATTATTAAGCATATAATGGACATCCTGCTGGTGATTTTCCGATTGGATAAGGGCAATATTCATTTTTTACTTCTAAGGATGGTTTGTTACGTGCCCCTATTCTTTCCAGTTCTATAACCTCACGTTTTTGTTCTAGAAAGATTTATGTCGTTTGTTAAATTAACTGTTCCATTGTGCAATTTTTAGCTGGCCTGATGATAATTTCGAGTTAAAACAGAAAACGGTTTTCAAAGAATGAAATATTTTGAAAAAATAGTGTGTTTCCTCTCTTTTCATACATTATTGAAACCTGAACATAAGATTACAAGGTGTGTACTATGTCGGGCGGACGAAACCCACCCGCCATAGCGAGCCGTCAGTCTATTGTGGCACAACAGAATCTATATTTCAGCCATAAGCTCAACCCTTTTGATAAAGGAGATAAATCTGGTGGGTGAGAACTTGTCCAGTTCCCTCATTATCAGTTTGTTTACCCGTCCTCAACCATCCCCAACTTATTGAGGTGTTTTCTGAGACCACAGTGATCCGTGTACACTGCAGTTAAGATTTGAGCCATCGTCTGGCTCTTCCAGCTGACGGAAAATAATTGTAGGTCGAGCATGTCTGAGACTAGATATGCTGTTTCAGAGTTCCAGGACCTTTTGGTCTTCTATGCCTGATTGGCCCGGAACCCAGATGAGCTGTAGCCTGCTGCGCTCTCCCAGTTCAGCAAGTGTAGTCTGACATTCCTGCACAACTGGGAGGTGCTGTTGTTGGAAGCCAAGCCCTTCAAGGTGACTTGGCTATCGGATAGGATCTTAATTGATCTGCAGACCCACCCTTTCTCAAGTATGAGCTTCGTGAAGTGTCCAATGGTGAAAATTCTGCTTGAAAGACATTCGCAAATCTACCCAGGCTGATGGAATCTCCGTCAGCAATTTTGAAACACTGATTCCTGCTCCCATCCCTTGGGTGGTACCGGAGCCATCTATGGACCAACAGGGACCCTCAAGCAGTGGGGTCCCAGGGATGGTCTAATCTTCTCTGCTGATAAAGACGACACGGTAGGGCCACTCCGCGTAGGTTTTGGTTGAAGATACGCCAGACTATATGCTCATTATCTCGTTGGCCTCCAATTCGGCCTGCAGAGAACGAATCTGATCGCATCAGGCTAATTTCAGCCATATGCCGAAATACTTCCGGGCCATGCTCCTGATCACTAGGTGAAGGGGGGCGAGGTCTAGTAGGCGTTCCATGGCTATAGTGGGAGTGAAGCAAAAGGCTTCAGTTACCATTAAGCACACAGATCTCTGGATTTTCGCAAGCTTGAGTTGAGACTGCACTTTTAAAGTCCAACTCCACCAAGCAATACTGCTGTAAGTGATTTGTGGTCTCACCACCATCACGTACAGCCAGTGGAGTTGTTTCGGAGCCAGTTCCCACCTCTTTCCACAACCCCGCTGGTAGGCCCACAGTGAGTGCCAAGCCTGAACACACTATACAAGAATTACATACCAACATCACTCAGAATATTTAGTAAGAAGCAAACCATATCCGCGTTCCGGTTCGTACTATATTGCTACTGAACGGAGGGATTTTGCTCCACCACTGGAAAAATAGATCCACCTACATTTCGATCGAACAAACGGGTTCTCATCTCACACGTTCTACGTAAAGCATATCCGAAATATCCGATGTCCACTAATCCACACGCATAGCGGTATCGGTTACACACTGAGAGAACAGTTTATTTATAAATAATAAAGTTTATTCATATTAAATAAACCCCTTATTCATATATGGCGTAATAAATATTTATTTGTCCCAAATAATGGATTTGTTTGAGTTTTAAAAATAAATATATATTGGTGAAAAATTAATATATATATTAATAATTAATATACGATTTATTAATAGATGAAAAGGTTTATTAATAGATACAAAATTATATTATCATTCAATTACGATTTATTAATAATAAATAAATGTTATTTATGAGAATTAAATATTTGTTTTGAATGAATATCATTAGTTTATAATGAATAAAGATATATTTATATTTCAGAAAAGAATATTTCTCATAAATATAGGAAATTTATTATAAGAAATTATATATTCATAAGAAATAATGAATTTATTGAAGGATAAAAGATATATTTTTATTAAATAACGAATTCTTATTAATAAATATATATTATTCATGAGATAAAACAATGTTCATTCTATGAAAGTCAATAGTTTATACCAAACAAATATAAATTTATATTTAGTAGATTAATTTTCATGTAAATAAATAAAATTTATTAAAGAATAATTTTTTACTTTCGTAAATAACAAGTTTTTCACAGTAAATTAGGGTTTTTTTTTCGAAAAAAAATTATATTTTCCAATAAATATGATTAATTAAATGAAAACTGAAGTGAATGAAAACTGAGGGTAATGAATAATTAAAATCCATCACATTAGCCTTTTTATGTTTCATTGGAATGGAACTTAATTAAGTTATGTATTATTGAGTCAATCAACAATATATAGGGGTGGTGCATGAAAAATAAAATAAAGGAAATACACAAAACGTAATATTTATTCTATAATGAGAAAACATAACATAGGTTCAACATTAAACTTATAAAAAAAATCAGTCTAGTCTTAGTATACATTCAACAACAAAATGTATTATTCAGTAAATAATGAGAAAAAATACTTAGGAGGTCCAACATTCAACTCTTACAAAATATAAAATCAGTCTAGTCTTAATATGCATTCAACAACAAAACGTAATATTTATTGAATAATTAGAAAATAAACAGGCTCAACATTGAACTCTTGCAAAATATAAAATCAGTCTAGTCTTTACAAGCATTCAACGCAACAAAACGTAATATTTATTAAATAATGAGAAAAAAATAACAGGTTCAACATTCAACTTTCAAAAAATCAAAAAAAGTAAAAATATAATTCGAGTCTAACTATACATTCATCAATATTTTAGTATCAGATAATGGAACATAATTTTTCTTAATTATTAAATTCTTATGAACTCAACTCATTTATGTGAAGCAAGAAATAATAAATTTGTCAGAAACATTTAAATGCAAATAAATTAACAATTTGGTCGAATTATGACTAGGTTCAAGAAATTCGCTCTCACATAGACTAAATCAAAAATTACACTTGGCATTGGCACACCTAAACTTCAGGAACAATTGGGTACATAAAGCGAACTCAATCAATAGGTTGATTTAAACTTCCTGATTCATACATGAAATATATTTATTTCCATTAGCTGAATTGTGGATATGTGTTAGAAAAGGCCAAAAGTATTCGAGGACATTAACTTTAAAAGTATGGGAAGAAATACAATTCACCTGATAGGCCTGAAAATGTTTATCAAAACCGAAACACAAAATTTCTTTGCAATTTAAACGATAATTCTTATTGTTATATTCAATAGATTCTATAACACAAAACACTGGTTCTCCAAAATTATTTCGACCGTATTGACATACCACTCCTTTCTTATAGAGTACTCCATTGATTTTCAACCAACTCGAATATACTTCTCAAATGGCTCAAACCATTTTCAAACAAAAACTCCTGGAAATCGGACATTCTGTTCACACACTTATCACAAAACTTTTAGTTCGTAGTAACTCACAAATACACTATCCTAACCATATCCTAACTGACTGAAGAAAAGGAAAAGACTGAATTAGAATTAGAAGATTTTCAGAGTCGCAATTCGCTATGATGGGGTGGGGTCGGGAACATAAAGATCCGAGCGTAAATAAACACTTATTCAGGTCTAATCAAGATTTATTATTAATAAATAAATGTTGATTAAATGATGATTCAACAAATATTTGTTTGACAGAAATAAGGCAAATTTTAACTTGAAATAATATTTGTTTGGTGGAAATAAATCATTTTGTTATAGTTAATAATATTTTCGAACATGACTTTTCTGTATTAGATTTATTTCCTATTAATAAACCTTTCTAATAATTAATAAATATTGCCTAAATAAATAATATATTTCTGAGGAATAAGCTGAAAATCAAGTGGATCTAACTATTAATAACATTTATTAATAATTAATAAAATTCATTAATAATGAATAAATCTATCCCAAATAAAGAATTATTAATTATTAACCCTAACATTTCTCTCAGTGCAAGAGTCGTGATTAAAAACGTAAAAAAAAACTCCTTTCGGGTTCAGTTTCGCTCCCTCCAGCTGTCATACTAGCCATTAAAAACGAAGTTAATCGGTCCGTCAGAGCGGATATAAAATCGTATTGGGAATATAGGACGGGATTTAATTTAATTACCCGGATCAATCGGCGGCCGATAATCCAGCGACAGCGGATCGACCCTAGATTCTCTCCGATGTCGGATTAGACGCGATTTATTATCGCTTCGCGTTTCGTGTAATGTCGACCGGGCGATTTATGCGCGAAGTGGCGACGTATATGCATTGAAATGTAGGTGGAGTAAGCGTATCGTACCCGGATTTTCAATTGAGTCTGATCAAAGAAGGACCCTGAAAGCACCGACTGTGGGTGTTACAAACAGGCAATTTTCAACAAAAATTACCAATAGTCCAATGGTCCAATTATTTTTCGTTCTGAAGTTATTCAAGATTATAATATTTTGTAACGTTTCACAATGTTTTCATCAAGAATATATAGCATAACTTGAAAACTATCATCTTAATCAAAATGCATTGTACATCATTGGAAAATTCTCCTCTTAATTAGACTACGATGCTTTCATGGAGATTATTATGAAATAATTACTTGTTATATGGATGGGCTCCTTGGGTGCCCATCTTGGTTATATTTCTTTGGATACTATTTCACGCGAGGACGTCGAACGCGAGGAAGGCTAACCTAGTCTTCACTAGTAACCCAGCGTATGAAGAAAACTGTCCGTTAAGAAGGAAGTCCGATAACAGGATAACTGTGGTGTGACCCCACCCTTGCAAAGCACATAAGAGAAATTTGTGACTATTCAACCAAGCGAAGGTGGCAACTAGATATTTTCAGAAATATTGCAATAAACTACAACACTGAAAGACAAAGAAAGTTCCCGGTAGAGGTTCTGTAGGAAAGTCAAATCAACCCCGGAGAGCGCCAGGCTTCACAGAATCCTCTCTAGAGAACCCTCAAAAGTGAGAAAAGACTTTTTCATTACACCTCCCTGAAAACCCTATCATAATATGTCGATTTAGAGTATCGAAATTGACCCTTTATCCGTGTTGCCACACCTTAAGAAGTTTTACGGTGCGCTGAGATATATCTTGTCTATAGCTGAGATGAATTATTGTTCATTTCCTTCAGAAAAACAGAACTACGATTGCATCATGACAGTAGATGTCAGTGTTTTGAATAATTATTGTTCTACAATATCGAAATGCAAGAGAACAAATAGTGGTATATGAAAAATATTGTTCATTACACGTTCAGAATAGTTATTTATAAATCAAGGACGAAAAACTGTCTATTATAGTCGAGTCTGCAAAGTACCTGCCTTCAATAATTTTACGGCCACAAATTAGTTCTTAAAATGTCACTTTTCATAGAGGTCGACGAAAAGGGCTTTTTCCGTGCTTGAACGAGTTCCTCTGTGAGGCGAAGCACGCGCATGGAAAAAGCTCACTTTCTGGACTGACGCATTCAATGCAGCCCTCAGGAACTCGATATGTGGAGCGGAACGGCCAGGGAGGTTCCATATCTCATTATGGAATAGATAAGATCCATATTGGATAACATACTCATCACCCATCACTCTATCAGCCTGGGTAGATTTACGACTGTCTTTCAAGCAGGAATTTTCGCCATCAATCAATGCGCGAAGCTCATACCTGAAGAAGGATGGGATCGCAAATCAATTAAAATCCTTTCGGATAGCCAAGGCCTTCATGGCGGCTTGGTTTTGCGAAAGGATCTTTAAAGATCTGCATCCTTTTTCGAATATAAGCTTTCTTCCTAAAACTGCATGACCTGCTTGTGCAGGATTGCCGGAACACACTTGCTGAACTGGAAGTGCGCTGGATACTGCATACTGGGTTTAGGGTTTGTTTACTCAGGTACAGAAGGCAATGAGGTGGTGGATTCATTGGCGCCGCGGGATGTTTCAACGTGACTCATTGCACCTGTACAGGTCTATGTCATCCCTCTGAAAGTAGCAAAGTGGAAGAAAAACTGATGGGTAGAGCATCTGATATAAAGCTGAAAGAGCAAAACGATGGCTCATTCTCTGCAGATCAGGCCTGAGAGTTTTGGTCTGGCCGAGAACTCTGCGTGCAGAGTTCTGGAGTTCTGGAAGAGGAATAATTTATCGAGCACATTATATGATGTGCTTGCCCCGCCTGGGACAGGAGTATATTTGAGAAACTAGGAGACCACAAGCTAATACTGAGGGAACAGGTTCTTGCCCTGAAGTATTGATTTAAGTGTGTCACAACAGACTCTCTGGTCGCGGTGGCGGGGCTTTGTTCGTCATTTTAAAGTGCGTCTGGATGCATCTGTTATCGTATACTGATGAGAACTCAAAGGATTCAAATATTCTCCAATTGATTTTCGAGACTACCGGAAACTTAATGCTGATAATTTTGCTAGGATATGTAATCTCGACCTAGCAGGATCTCGGTCTCGCGAAATCTCGTGTAATTTTTCGAGACCTATCTCGAAGCATACTTAATATGACGAGATCTCGCTTGAGGTTGACGGGCTTCGGCTGCAGGAGTCAACGACACTACACACGTAGCATATTTGCCCAGCAAATATATTGCCAGGGAAAGAAATGAAGAATGTAATCAAACAATTATGTTGGAAACAACCAGAAACTCTTTCAAACGTCCCAAGTTCTGGTATTTGAGATTAATACAACCGCAGCAAAGGTAGAATCTCCTTCAATTATTGTAAAGGATTTGAATATACCCTAAAACCCTTTTTTGCATATATCCACGAACGGTTTAGATGTATTAGAGTTAGGGTCACTCATAAATGAAGAAATGGATCTCTATGATTGTTGTGGAACAAGGGGTATTTTTTAAATTTTGCTTATAATTGCTTACTCACACTGATACGACCGTTGTCAACCAGTGTGGAACCAGAAATGCTGTTTTCAGCTGCTGGATACATAGCAACTGATGTATGATGCCGATTATCAGACAGCACCCTCAATAATCTTTGTTTTTGCGGGCTTGTTCCGCCATAAACAGCGTGCTATCATTTTGCCCGGATGTCTGTATTTTTGGAATTTTTTGTCGCAAATGGTCCAAATTGACAAAGAACACAAGTGACTATCCTTAGTCGCACAACTTCCTAGGAGCTTCTGAGGGATCTCCTTGGGGAAGACCTAGGGGGGTCAGTACAATCATGTCTATAGCAAGCGCGCTAATTCAGTTTGACTTCACTATGAAAGAACTAAAAATTTAAAAAAAGCATTCATGTGGGGTCTGCTTTGACGCGCTTGCTATAGGCATGATTATGTTATGATTATACTTACCCTCCTAGGTCTTTCCCAGTGAGATCCCTTAGAAGCAACTAGCAGCTTCTGCGACTAAGGAGAGTCAGTTGTGTTCTTTGTTGACATTGTTACTGTATCCTTACACCAACTGTTAATTTTTTACCTGACAGGTGCCCACTACCCTCTGAGAAGATCTCCGGCTCGCTCTATCCACTGAGCTTGAGGCACTGATCATTCAATTTAAAATAGCCAACGTTAACAAGCTTGCCCAAGACTACTGACTTCACGTCGGTGCTTCTTTATATATTTTTAAAAGTTATTTCTACAATCAGCCCTAGACGTGACGTTAACTGACAGTGTTCATTTATTGTTTTTGTTTATTCTCGAAAAGTAGGATAATTAGTTAGGTAATACGTATAAAGAATACAGTTTTTTTGTAATGAATATTTTATCTTAATAAATCTCATGATCAAAAATTCACAAACAAGAAGTTTTCATCGCTTTTTATATTTTTTGAAAACTATCCGAGATCACCAAAAAGCGCGAGATTAGAAATTATAATCTCGCGAGATCACGAATTTGCGACCTCGAGTCGAGATTGCATTCCCTAAATTTTGCATCCCTTCCATCAATAAATATAAAATCAGAAGGTATCAAGAATATTGTTGTGTATTCAAAGCTATTGATAATAATAATAATAATTTGAATATAAATCACAGACAGTTGTTCATTCAACTGAGGTGAAGTCGAGGGTGAAGTCTAGCTGGTGTGCTACTCTACTCAACCTTAGGATGTACCTACATTAACTGCACCATGCAAAAACACAGAAGATGAAAATAAAATAGGATATACAAATAACGGAAGCGAGAAACATATTCTAAAAAAAGTGTACCTTGTCAGAGCGAGGTTGAGGGAATCTCTAACATTGACGACATGTGCGTCACTTCGAACAGTTAATTGATTACGAAGATATGGGGGATTGCATGTTGTCATAATTTTGAATACTTTAATGCTTAAAATGTATATACAGATTTGCGACACGCGACCACCGCAACTCATTAATGTAAGGTGATCACCTGTACAACATTTTGGACATGAAGAAGTAATAAAGGATTAAATACGAAGTCTGTCAAGTTTTGCAAATAAAAAGCAAGCACCGTTTGTACTTCTCGTTTGGCAACCTACAGTTGCCTTTTTTAATCAAGTTGGTATGGCAAATGATAATAAATTTGAAGGATAATTGACGAGAGGAAGAACCGTTGTAGGATAGGATGAAGAATGCTGGCGATCAATTTCTATGGAGACGTTTTCTGGAAAATTCGTAGTAGATTGAGTGGAATTAATTGATTATTAAAGGATACTTTGGGCATTTTTCATTCAATGCTTTTTTCTGGGTTTTCTTTCTCAAACTCTGAAAAATATCTATGAAAGGATTTGGTAGAGAAAATACTAAAAAACCATTGAATGAAATGAATTAGTTCGAGTAGAATTAATTAGTACTATGTTATGCTCCTGGGTTAACACGAAGAAGAAGAAATAAGTTCAAGAATAATATTTGATGTAGAAGATTTAGCGATTGTGCCATAATTTCAGCTGATTCTGAATTCCGATTCCAATCCACCAGTTGCCCCTATTCGTTATCTACTATATATAATATTTTCCACATCTCAGCTACCACTGTTTTCGCGTGCATGTTCTAGGAAACAGTATCGTTTTACCCAAATGCCGACATGCCGTCCGTTGTCAGGATAACTTTCGAACGTAAATAAATAGCTATTTTCAGGGTAGTTTGCGCATCCGGATTCGATGGTTAAATTCAGTAATGGGAATAATCGGCCAAATGATTATGAAGTTATGTACCCATCGGAAATAATATTTCTTGATTAACTAAAAAAAAACCCTAATCCGATCGGATTGAAACTTGGTAATTAGTTGTATAATGCCAATCGTATCACTACAAAATAAACTCTAAAAATTTCAGAAACTATCCGTCAGATTCCGCAGAAATTCAGCACAAACCTTCAAGCCGCCATTTTACAATCATGCTCGATAGGCTTTGTAGGTATTTTTGGAAATATTGTGAAAATAAAATTTCGAACTGGTATCTACTTCTTCCGAAATTTCAGAACTGATATGTCAGCGGTGTTAGATATCTACAGATTCGATCGAATTAAAATGTAGTACTCTGTTGAAAAAATTGTTTCAAGCACTGACGTAGAACAGGAGCTTTTGCGTGCATGTTTTATTGTCCATTCACCTCTATTGGATATTCCTACTCGAATTCACCATTGATATGGACTGTTTTCTCAACTTGGTTGTAGAAGTAATGTTTTGAAGGTTGTCGCAAAATCTCAGCGATTTCTTCGGACAAATACTTTCTGATATATAGAATTTTTTTCAATGATTTTTAAAAAAAATTCTATTAATGCAATCTTCAAGAAATTTTTCAAACTTTTTTCCGTCGGCATTCTTGAACTATTTACCATGTTTGTATTGAATCGTCATTGTATTTTTTGAGTTATTGAAGAAATAACAACCAAATTTCAGATTGATATAACTTCAAAACCGTTTGGTAGATTATGCCTTCTAAATAAATAAAATGTCGCACTAGTATGCGCAACCTACCATAAAAATAGCAAGTCACTGTGTCTTTCCGTAAGTAATCGTGAGATAAATAATATCTTTTAATAAGTTTTTTTAAAATTTGCTAGAATTACGATCCTTACAAAATTGCTCGAACTTCTTTGCGTCGATATTCTACAACTACTCACTAAGTTTCAATTAGATCGGATCCATATTTTTTGGCTTATTGAGAAAACAGAATTACAGATGGGTATATAACTCTGAAACCCTTTTGCCGATTACACCCATCAACAATGAACATAACTGTCACATTTGGATGCGCAATCTACCCTGAAAATTGTCCCTATTTCTTTTCGTTCTCAAGGTATCGAGGCAACGGTCACCCATCCAGCTACGGAAATCACCCACGGCTGCTTGGATCTCCAACAATATAAATCCGATCATGTTTAAACATGGAACTTGGCAATAGAGTTAAGTTTTGAAATTTCTGCGATATCAAAGGGATAGTTTCTGAGATATAGAATGTTTTTAAAAGATTTACAATAATTTTTTAGTAACGCGATCCTCGCGAAATTTTGTGAAAATTGGGCGCCGGCATTCTACAACTAATTACCATGTTTGAACTGGATTGGTTTTATATTCTTTGAGTTGAGAAGTAAATAAAAACAAAATTTCAGATAGGTATAACTCCTGAACTGTTTGGTCGATTATGCCTATTAAGGACCTCAAGTGTTGCATCGGATGCTCAATCGACCCTGAAAATTGCAAGTCGCTATATCTTTCTGTTCTCAAGTATTATTTATTTATTTATTTATCGTATGGCAATTCAGACTCAGTAAGCATAAAAGCTAATTTACACATATAAGTTATCGTGAGATTAAAAATAAATTTTATATGTTTTTTTAAATTTCCTAGATATACGATTGCAAAATTCACATACGTCTTAATATCTATATTCTACAACTACTCAACAAGTTTCCAATTCGATCGAATCTGTGTTGGTTGAAAACAAAATTATTACTCGGAAACCGTTGGGCCGAATATGCCCAACTTTTCCGTCGTATTTGGACGCAGCACCTACCCTTGAAATTGCTCACATTTCCCATTTCCCACCACGATTTTAACCACTTTCTGGCTTAGCCTATTTATGCTTAAGCGCTATTATTATGGATATTCAATTGCAGTATTGATCGAAAACATATTTTGTAAGATAATATTTCGTTCACAATAATTCAGTAAGAGCAGAAGAAAAATACGCACCAAAGCTTAAGGAAATCAACATTTACACTCTAAAAAAAATCTCAGTGTGAATGTTGATTTCATACTATCAAGAATTTTGTCGATGCAATTTACCACTAGAATGTCACATTCCTATCAATATTTTCGTTATTATGATCATATTGTGTTCAGTAGTGTAATTTATGACAGAAAATATCACAAACAGATCCAGTATCAAGAATTAATAAAATTTATTTGAAATTTCACAGTTTCCATCAAGTATTAATGCCAATTCTTCATACAAAAGGCAGATAGGTGATATCTTGGGTGAAAATGAGCACTGCATGGTGAAATGTGAAAGAATGATTTCAGAGATTTAATCCGATTACCAAACTTTACACTCAGTTATCAACTTTATGTATATCCAAGTATAACTTTTGAAACATGTGAAATCATCGAAAGTACCAACAAGAAGTGCTTTTCGACCAACAAACTATCCAAATTCGCACCAGGAATATCAAAAGAACGTTACACTTTATTTCGTCAACTTATTCATTGCTACATAGTTGCCAAGTATTCTTTATCGAAAGACAGATATCCCTGCTGAGTCTTTTAAATATAAAGAAATCGCCGATAGTTGTGAAGAATTAATAATTATAAGATGACAGGAAGAATCGTGCCCTTCCATGGGGAATTCTCACAAACAATATTGATGTTATTTCGGAACACTCGAATCATTAATGGAAATATCACTGTATCCCTTTCTTGACTATGAAAATCAATTCTTCCACGCTCTCAATGATTCACAAATTTATTTTCTGCTATTTAATGATTTCGTAGTACAACAATAGTTGAATATTTGCAGTTACCTATCAATCAAGAGATATATTTAGTCACGAAAAATAAACATATGGATTGTTGTGGTAAGTATATCATGAATAGTCTGATAGAAAATGACTTCAAAGTGAGTATGCAGTATGATATAATTTTACATTGCAGGTTTGAACAAATCGCTACTCATTGCACCATTCCATAAAAAAATCGTCTCAAGTACACAAAATTGGAAACATCGAATTTTGGAAAATGGATATTTGCGAAACCAAAGGATTGTTTTTAAAATATCAGAATATAATTATATCCGGCAACAATGTGCAGGGATTGGTTATGTCGCAATACTTCTCACTCTTGACTAGTTATAATACAACACGTACTTAATTCCATGGGAGACTACAGTGTGTTGTATAGGGTTGATTTTGTGCCTTGGAGACGATAAGTTGGTTCATTATGCATTATGAAGTGAGAATCTGGAAAAACGAAGTGCATCAAGAATATTCGTTATGACTTATGAGAATAATGAGAAATTTGTTTTGGCCGTCGAAGGAAGTTTGGAAATAATACTGTTTGCAAGTGAGTACATATGAATGTTCAATTTAATTTTTTTGGGTGCCTACGTAATTGGGTATCCTCATTTCATCAATTTTTCCCGAAAATTTTGATGAGATATTTGTGTTGGTTGGTCGATTGGATTTACAAATTCGTCCATCGCCGACTTTGAAATTTTACATTTGTCAGTGAAAAATATTTCACTCAATTTTCTTTATTTGAAAAGTGCAATTATCTGAATTAGATCAAATTTCATATTTATTTTTAATGTTATTACAGTTTCTTTATTGAAATTTATTTTCGTAATGTTCTTCAAACAAATGGGGCTTATTCATCTAACCTTTTGTGAACTATCAATAAGATTTAATAAGAAGCACTTGCAGGTGAGTGTTTTTTGTAGTAGGTAGTCTAAGGGAACATATTTTTTTCAGAATATTGCGTATCTTAATTGTATATCACACTGTCGCAAAAACCTATTCTCCGGGATATTTTATTTCAGATAAGAGTGAATTCTTCATATCTATATCGAATAAAACCAGCGTTGATAGTCAATTATCGGTCCTAAGCACGTTGAAAAGTTACAACTTTCAATTATATAAGGACCTGCCAGCTTCACATTATTTTGTAGGCACCAATTCGAATTGTATGATTATATATGATTAATATATAAATGTTTTAATTTCAGTAACCCTCACCATCAGAAGAAACAATTGGCGAAATTGAAAAAAACTGCCAGCGCTATATCATTGACACCTGATCTGGAAGAATTTTGTGTCGTGTTGGACCAGAAAGTGCTGCCTCAAAAGTTCGATTGGTTTGTCGACAGTTTTGATTATCTCTTTAAGCTTCAGTAATCACTAAATATTTCTATAAAAATTTATTTTTTATTGTATTTTCACAAATTATATATAAAAAATTAAACTGTCTATTAAATAATCTTTGAAATAATAAATTCATATGTACTAAAGAGTTTTTTTCAATACCTATACCCTTTTCATATCCTTTCGGTGATTTATATATATTGAGTTTCAAATTATAAAACGAACAATATCATATAAAACACCGAAAATGGTGTAAATTTCAACTAAATAATACCTACACCCCGAGGGTTTAAAACACATCTGATTCGGTGTTAAATAACACTGAACAAGATATTGCACAAGCGCACAAGCACTAGGTCAGTGCAAATTCACACTGCACTAAAGTTAAATCATACTAAACCAGTGCTAAATGCACTACGGTACTTGTGCAAATTCACACTGAACTAGTGCTAAACCCCATTGATCTAGTGCTACCTCACACTCATCCGAATGATAAATCTCAATCGGTCTGGTGTGAAAGCTGATTACTTATTATGGCAGAAAATACACCTGAAAGTTGGTGTTATTTTGGATGGTGCGAAATAACACTGAAAAGATCAGGACCTCTAAGGAAATCAGGCCGGTGTTAGCGGGTGTTGGCCGGTGTTGTAAAATTTCTTAGAGTGTATATGATAATTCTAAAATCGAAGTATGAGAAAAATATTGAAAGCTCTTTCTAAAACAGGTATCACAATATTCAAAATTTCGTGAGCATCGTATCACTAGAGAAAAAAATTTGAATATTTAGTTGGCTGGAAGGTTCATGCAGTATTTCGTGAGAGTGTCTGAGGTTTGAATAGAAAAAGAACATGCTTGCCAGAGCTCGTGATTCACGTCAGTGCTTCTAAAGATTTTTTTTTAAATATAGTGAATTTTGTTGACACGGGCATTCGCACATGTTCTCCATGTTCATTGAATGGACACAAAATTAAGAGCAACAGCACTGAAAAAACGCATTTCACCCACAAAAAGTATCTGACCTCGCTTAACCGATTGGTTGAGTTATGGCAAACCGCGAATCGGCCAAAAACGGCTCATTATCAGAATACTGAATCCGCTAAAGATCATAGAATACTTTTATTTAGTTCACAAATCACCTATCAAACCTTTCAAAATCAAATCGAGTCAATTTCTCCAGCATTATAGTAATCTATGATGGGAAATACCGAATCGATCGAGTCATTAATTTGTATTCTAACGTAGTTACGTAACTTGCGACAACATCAAACATCTCTAGACCAGCGGAATGAATACCTAATTACGTCGACTTCCCATTGAACTCGGAATTCACCGCGTTTTTGTGAAAAATAGCTTCAAACAGCTGTATTTTTAACTTTTCGTTTCGCGTCTACTTGTCAGGAAGTTTGAATCTGAAAATATCGATCTTCTATTGAGCAAATAGGAAAGTTATGAAATTCTCGATAAATAACCGTAGGTAACCCGTGCTAGGGTAGCTCAGCACCACCTATTTGCATCTTCAGAATTGCTAAAAGTACACAAGAATTATATACAGTGCGAGACTCTATCTTGAAATTTCAGTAAGTCAAAGACAGTTTTTTTGTTGTAAATATGATCGTACAGGACCATGAGTATTTTAAATTGCGATGTTCTTGATGTAAGAAAATATTATACAGTGTGTCCTAAATTTAAGATATGACGTCATCGATAATTAATTTTTGCGCGTATATTCTGGGGAACACCGCGTTATCATTTTGCCCAAATGTTTGTAATTTTCGAATTTTTTGCCGAAAATGGTCTTAAGCGATTGGGTTCGACTCCCTGATGAAGAATTCGTGGTCAAATTTGATTCTATCCGTCCGGCTGGCCGGCCGTTGCCACGATAACTTGAGACATTCGTCAGCCCATTCTGCAACTTGTTTTAGAATATACTATTCTGCACGACGATTGATTCTTACTTGAAGGATCTCAAATTGTATCAATCCACTACAACACGACATAACATTTCACATATATATCGTTTCATATGGACTGTTACTAGGGTGATGGGATATCACAGAATTATTTTTCATCGGTTATTCGAATGCCATTATACTCGAATAAAAATAGCTATAATGTGCACATTATACAACAGTTGCTGGATCTATGACCTGCGAAGTATGTAGATTTAGATTTATATTTTGGTTGAGTACGGATAGATTCATTTCTCAAACTCATCTTAAATGAACCGTTCAAAAAACATGAACTAAAATAACACGTTTGCTCAATACTCCTAAGAACTTCACTGCGAGGCTAGGAAAAAAGAATGGAACAGGGAATCCACACCCAAGTTCTTAAAAGAAATGCCATTAAATGGTACACAGACGGTTCAAAAACCACTACAGGAGCTGGCGCTAGAGTATATTGGCCAGGCACCAAATGCTCACTATCGCTAGGATCCTATCCGAGCATCTTTCAGGCAGAAGTACTTGCAATAGAAAGATGCGTGGAAATGAACCTAGAAAGAAACTATCAGAGATGTGATATTGCAATCCACTCTGACAGGCAAGCTGCTATTAAAGCTCTGAGCTCCCATGTTATCGAGTCCAAGCTAATATGGCAGCGCCAAAGAAAATGCAATGAAGTAGGCAAGAACAACACGGTCTCCTTGGTCTGGGTTCCTGGTCACAAGGGAATCACAGGAAATGAGGACGCCAACACACTTGCCAAGAAAGGCGCACAAACCCCCTTTATTAGCCAGGAAACCTATATTGTGAGGTTGGTAGATGCACCTACAAAAGTGAATTTTGCATGAAAGAAGAAACTGAAAGACGTATTTTCTGGAGATCTCTCCCCGGAATGTATCACGCCAAGAAATTCCTCCGGAACTTTGATACTGTTAGATCCAAGAAATATTTCGACCTCAGTAAGAACAGGCTGCACCTCCTTACTGGTTTCCTCACAGGGCACTGCGACCTTAGGATGATTAGTTTAGGGCTAGCTGAAACTGACGAGTGCAAATTCTGTTGGGAGGAGGATGAAATTCCATTTTTCCAGATTCAGCTCAGGTAAAATGTTACGAGCGTTTAAAGATTTCACAATGTGCTAATACACTCCCGCATATAAATTATCTATGACATTGTTGGCGGACGAGAATAAGGCATGGTAACGTGGTTTACAGCTTGATTCGGGATTCCAACGCTCAGGGACGGATCCATAAAAGTAGTGAAATTTCTGGAGTTTTCCATTTTAAAACATTCAATGAAGAATATCTCGAAAACGGTGTGTTTAAGGAGAAATGATGACGAATAATATAATGTTCTAAAACGATGGAATATTCTTGAAATGACTCAAAAAAAACTTTATATGCTTTCTTTATGCTAATTTCGTTTAGTTTTATGAATCCACGAGTCCATAACTAGAAAATCAGTAGAAGTAGAAAATAAATAATATTTGGTAAATATGTATCATATAGGAAACTTTACGCCAACATTCATTTTATTCGAAAAAAGGATGTCAAAGCTACAAAATTAAAACTGATTTTTTTTTTCAAAATTTCAACAGCCTGTATCTTTTTACCTGAGCTGAATTTGGAAAAATGTTAAATGAAAAAAGTGTTTCATTTGATGAGAGGAATCTTTGGTTATAATTAATGCAGTGGTCAAAGACTCACCCTGTATATACAAATACACTGCTCAACAATTGATAGGGATCACTTACTTTTTCTAAATTTATTTCTGAATTATTCGCTCCAAGATTATAAATTTAGTCAGATATCAGAGTATTTTCAGTTGATAATATGGTTCACTTGAGAAAAGAATGAAAAAATGGAAAGTTGGAGAGAAAAAAAGACTTTATTAGGAACACTCAAAATTATGTGTTTGAATAACATAAAAATTTTATGATGACACCACAAGAAGGTTGAAGTTTTCGGTTGGCCCCCTACGAGCTCGTCTCAAGCATTCTACCCTACGAGGCATACTTTCAATCAAACCATTTATAAAATTTTGGGGCAAATTCGTCCTCCAGGTTATTGATCGGTTATTCTAAGGATGACAATTGTCTAGACATCTCAGACCAGACATGTTCGATGCAATTCATGTCTGGAGAGCGAGCTGGCCAGTCCATCCTATCAATAGCATGAGTTTCTAGCGCTTCATTAACCAAACGACTACGGTGTGGACGGGCATTATCGTCAATTAAAATGAAATTCTCGCCCAAGGCAGCCGCAAACGGAACAATTATGGGTTCAATAATCATATCGTGATATCTCTGGCTGGTCATTGTGGTGTTCTGCAGAACAACCAACTCTGTGCGTTGGTTCAAACAAATGCCTCCCCATACACATATAGAACCTCCGCCAAAAGCTGTTGTGGGTACCATAAACTGTTCTGCATACCTTCGACCTCTTTCCCTCCAAGCAAGAATACGTCCATCGGAGTCGACCAAACGAAATCTAGACTCATCCGTCAATAAACATCGGCTCCAATCTTCAACTGTCCAATTGCGGTGCTCCTCAGCCCATTGCCTTCGATGAACCCGGTGTTCCCTATTCAAACGGGGATGTTGTACCCTCCTACGTGCTCTCAAACCACGAACATGTAGTCGTCGTATTACAGTCTGGTTCGAAATTAGAACTCCTGTTGCAACTCTCAGTGATCTATTGAGCCGCGACGCCGGGTAAGTGGGATTTCTCCTAGCATTGAGGACCAAAAGACGATCTTGGGCAGCTGTTGTACTGCGCTGCCGACCTCCCCCATGAACATAAGCTACTGAGTCGTTTTGGATGAACCTATTCCAAGCCCGACTCACGACACTTTGCGAAACATTCAACCGCCGGGACACTTCTCGCTGGGACAAACCTTCCTGTATCCACCGTATGATTTGGTCCAGTTGCACAGGAGCCAAACGTCTTCTCGGCATGACTGATAAGCTAATATTGATCTCATTTCTTCAATTATTGTCACCTTATGTGTTTGAACGAGAGAAAAAAACAGATTTAATAACAAATACCACATTGCTTTTCACTCCACATGTAACAGCCTACAGATAATAATCGATTTTGTGAACAAGAGCCGATGAAGTGAGGAAAAATTTGATATAATCAACTCAAAACATCTAAATTTTTCCTTAGAGAACATATAATGTACAGATATGCACGAGATAACTTGAAAAAAATACAAATGAAGAGAAGTTCATAAGTGATCCCTAGCAATTGTTGATCAGTGTAAATTGCCCTCTCGAATGTTCCAAACAAGGCACAGCTTGGAACGTTATAGTTTTAAGTCCACAAAATTTGTTTTCGTTTAATATCAATGTTCCAAGAAAAAGAAGGGCTTTTTGGACTGAGGACTGTTTAGTATTAGCCATAGAAACAGTTAGAAATGGAATGGCAGTGAGAGGCGCGTACTATAGTACGCGCCAAATCTATAGATTTGGAATTTCAAGGTGATCTCTTCGGAACAACGTTGACTTTATGGGAGTTCTATGTAAAGAATTGGCCGCCTCTGCATGTTGAGTTTAATCAAAACAATGAGTTTTGAAACGGATGCTTCAAAACAAACAAAAATGAATCATTCTTCGAAGAAAGAAAAAAAAAGTTGTTTAAACCAAAAAGGTGGCTTAAAAATGGTATCATCACTTATGTGAACAGGACGAGGGCACGGACATGAGATTGTGTTCAATGAGTCTGATATATGGGCACAGAGAAAGTAGCATAGGCCTTACCAAAGAAGACAATATATCCCAAGGTATGAATGTGACTAAGATTATCACTTGATAAATATAAATGGATAATTACGGGATTTGTGATACCTATTGAGAAAACATTTTTATAGCCGAACCGATATATGTAACAAATTGGCGAATGCGCTTGTATAAAACTACCATATTTATAGACAACTTGTCAGAGTGAAATTAGCACGTCAAAAACAAAAAAAAACCTTAGTGAGCTCAGGAGGTCCTTGATAAAGGGGTGGACTACAGTGGATGGTTCCCAGGAGGTTTACAGAGGACGTACGAATTTATTGAAAATTTGGTTTCTTGAGGGACCACTGGTCTATCGGTCTAGAATATTTTCAGCTTTGAGGTGTTGCCGCTTACACCAAAAAGTACTAACAACTTTGATATTTCAAATGGAACACCCTGTATATTATCACCTTTTTCCATTCGCCATAACTTCCTCATCCCCATCTCTAGGAGTTTTCGAGTAATTGACGGATTTACTCCTTTTTTTGTGCAAAACATAAATTATTAAACTCTCATTACTTCGGTACTTCGGTACTAAAACGATAAAAAGTGCGGTTTTCAAATCGAATGACCTATACAGGGTGTTTCAAGAATGATTGTACAGGCTTTCAGTGCAGATGCAGAACATTTTGGTGAGTCTAAATCAGTGTTCGAAATATGTCCTGACTGTATTTGTTTAAGAAATACAAGATGTTTTATGAGTTTTATCAAACACTTTCAATCGGCATAATTCTTGAACGCCTGCATGGATCTTCGTGAAAATTCCAAGGAATGAGTATAGGCCTATGCCTAATATTCACTCATAATGAATTGTAGATAACGCAGGTCCGGACTGAGAAAATTATTTTCTTTATTCCACATCTTGTACAGGGTTATTCACTATAAATTACCCATCCCTTATCATCTTTATTATTGCCTTCAGAAAAAAAGTTAAATACAAAAGTTATGCTTGTGACTAAATTTTGATAAAAAGCTATCAAAACCCCAGTGGCGTGCAGATTTCAGGTGATACAAATTTTTCAAAATTTTTTTCAGATGGTATTATTGAATTTTTGGAATGGTATTTTTCCTGATTTCAAAAATATACCATATCCCAATCTTATAACGTTTTTGAGTTATTAGAGGTGAGGAAGAAAAAGTTCAAATATTCATAAATAGAAAACAAAAAATTTATTTAGGAAATTTAAATAATATGATCAGTCATAAAAGATGTTCAATATGCCCACCATTATTGTCAGTGCATAATTGATAACGTCTTCTTATATTTATAAGTGCATCAGAAATTGCTTCGTTATTGAGATGAAGATTCATTATTTCAAGTCGAATCTTGACTTTTATTAATTGAATATTATTATTATTATTGTTATTAACAATGTCCTTCGGAAATCCCCAGAAAAATGAATCCATAGGGGTCAAGTCTGGACAGTTAAGTGGCCATTTAATGTTTCCATTATTTCCTATCGATATTGGGAATACATTATTCAAATGTTCTTGAACGGGTAGGACATTATGAATTCACCATTAATCGACGTAAGACGTAAGATAGGGGTAGTAACATCAGGTATATTTCTGAAATCAGGTAAAAAAGACCATTCCAAAAATTCAATAATATTAAGGGTGTCCCATTTGAAAAATGTAAATTGTATGAAATCTGCACGCCTCTGTATTTTTGATAGCATTTTATCAAAATTTAGTCATAGGCGCACAACTTTTACATTTAACTTTTTTTCCTGTAGGCGATAATAACGATGATAAGGGGTGGGTAATTTATAGTGAATAACCCTTCACATCAAATTTTGAAGAGACATTTTTCTGAGAATCTTCAATGAATACTCTTTCAAACAAATCTATTGGCAATAATGGCACACTCCGCAACAATATTTTATGAACCATTGAATATGGGGAATTTTCAATTCATAATAAGCACGGCCTTGTGTGCCTCCGAATAATGCGTTATTAACATATTGAATGAATTGAATTTCTCGGTATCATGACTTCAGGAATGTGGTGCATCCTATTTACCTAAAACACAAATTCAGGGTTTCGGCTTCAGATTAACCAAACGAGTATTTCAAAAAAATACTGCTATGTTCAAGAACATGGTGGTTCAAATAATATGAATTCTCATTCTCGAATTATCAATCTTCGAAAACTCTTTGTCTTGAATAACTGAAACCGATGGTAGCAGAATCGAAGATCTCATACAAACAAAAACCCAAAAAAATATTACGTTTGAAAATTAATTTTATTGAAAAGTGAGTTACCACTATGACAGGTAAACTAAAATAAACTGTGAGTTATTCGCTCTGATAACTGAGCTGATAACTGTGTACAGCTGTTACAAATTAAAATTTCCATTCTAACTCATTATACAAGGGAACTTATGACTGGACTGCAATATCCCCAGATCTTAGATGCTTGGATTATTTCCTCTGGGGACACTTGGAAAATGACGTTTACTCCGAAGAAATCGTGGATAAGGAGCAACTGATTAATCGTATTCAAGCTTCATGTGAAGGGATACGAAATCGACCAGAAATTATAAAGAAACTAAAGAAAGCTGCAGCGCATTTGATCACAACAGCTAGAAAATGTTTAGAATAAAGAGAGGGTATTTTCGAAAACAAAGTTATGATTTCTTTTCTCATTTATTGTCATTTGTTTAGTTTAATGTTTATAAGATACATTTTGCATTTTTATTCTTAAGTACATTTAATAATAGTCCAATTAAATGTTCAATTTTGTTTCGAGCCTCAGTTGCGAAATATCGCTCTAAGCAACCAAAACACACGTAACTATTTCCTCACACTTCTATACTTAATTCGGGTTTTCGGTTGTTTGACATAAAATCTTCAAAAAAAATCTGTGTTTAGGTAAATTATTCGAAAAAAATTTTTCAAAATTGAATAATTCGAAAATGAGTATTTCTATCATTTCTATTTTCAGGTACATAGTTAATCAAATGTGGAACTCCTAAATTCATGTATTGGATGGAATACGATGCAGCACTATAATAAAGTAATGCTACTGAGAATGTATTGAAAGGGAATTAAATTTCCCTTCAAACGATATAACATGTTCCTATAACAAAATTGTAAGGTTTTCGAATTGAAAGCAAGTTTTCATGCCAATGGGAATACTGAGGTACATTTTGTATTAGGTATCCATGAAATGTCATAGGACATGTCGATCGTAAAGTATTGTTGAATTTATTAACCTAGATTTCATAGAAAAACGTTTCAAATGGACGGCCATAATTACTGTCACATCGATCAAATTGTAGCAAGAACATGTATAAGGTGATATATCCTGACTTGTACGATTGCAGAATATAGTTTCATCAATTATGGTAAAAAAATTCCCAGAACTGATAATACAATTTTCAGAAAACACCTAGAATAATAAATGGTTGAATCACGATCAATGAACATAGGAAGTTTACCATTCACGGCGAATTTATAGTTGAGAATCGGTTCGGATTATTTTGACTATACGTGTTGGCACGAAGAAGAAGTTTTAGGTGGAATATCAAGAGACACTTTTTGTTGACCGAATATAAAATTGGAAAAGTATTGATTGAATGATGAATTTTTGACTTGAAACTTTTATCCTGTTTATCAGAGATTCTATTTCAAGGAAACAAAATTTCGTATGAGTTCCTATATTCAGAAAATTGAACATGATATTGAATACGCAAATCCAATTAACTACACAGTTTCAAGGAATTGTCGCTTCTTAAGTAGGAATTATTGAATTCTTAAGTAGTCATTGGATACATTGGGAGGTATATCCATTATTAAATAGTTCCTTTCTTATGTTTCTCCCCAAACTCTGACTGATGAATCTATTATTTTGCGAATTTCTTCTGCGTTAGAAACACAGGATATTTGTCAGAAGCAATGTATAGAAAATGTTGCCTAACAAAGAATAACGAAACAACAACGATGAAACAACTATTTCGTAACGTTTCGGAGACTAGATCAGACTTCTTCCTTCATCAGACACCAAGCGAAAATCTTCAGTATTATTTTTTGTTGATAGCTATTCTGAAATTGGAAAATTGTCACATTGACAGTCTTTGAAGATCATAGCAACATAGTTTCAGTTTGTATAGAAATTTCGAAGTTACAACTGATTCAACCAAATATGGTTAATTCCATTGCTCAATATCAATTTGCAAAATTAAATTCTCTGTTCAACATAATACAAGGTGACTCCTTAAGTTTTCTTTTAATGCAACTTAATAAGTTGATTAGCATTAATCAAATTCCGAGTCATAAGTCGCTCTGCGCGCCTGTTTGTTTGGTACCCAAAAAGGTATACTTAATCAAAACTGATGTACGTGGAATGTATGTGGTACCTTCATGTTGTTCAAATAAATTCCATAAGCATGATTCCATAACCTTAATTTTCAAACTAAGCATTAAACCTTGTTAACTGCCAGGCAATCAGATAGCAACTTGGTTCTGAGATATTGAATTACCAATGGCGTCTCGTAGGTTTGTGCGGAATTTCAGCCGAATCCCAGAAGTAATTAGCAAGTTTCGATCGCATATGTATTTTTTGAGATATCGGGGAAATAATATTTCAGATGGGTATAACTCCGAATCCTTTTGGCCAAGTATGCCCATAACCGTCGTATTCGGATGCACAACCTACTCCAAATTTTTCTAGTTGGTATCGCTTTCACTTCGAAAGTTATCGTGGCAACGAACGGCTGTCCGGACAGGAGCGAATTTGACCTCAAATTCATCAGTGAGTCGAACCTAATTGTTTGAGACCTTTTTCGAAATTTACACACATTTGGTCGAAATGATGGCAAGCTGTTACTTAGAATATGCGCGCAAAAATGTTGTTTGTGTCCTAGAATTTGTTTCATGATTGATCCATGCATTATGCATTTGTATGTTAAAAAAAATTTCTAACGTTGTCAAAAGTAAAGGAGCTGGAATTTTTGGTGTTCCACAGATTAATAAAATGTATGCCAGTGAAGAATTTCCAAAATAAATTACTAGTACTCAAAAAAAAGCGTTAGTTGTTCAGGTAAATAAAAGAGTTGTAAATTACCAAGGGCTACTTGAAAACTTGTTAGAAAATTTAGAAACCATGGATTGCAGAATGTCTGTAAAAATACATGAGCTGCATGCTCATTTAAATAAATTTGTAAACAACATGGGGCCGTACTCAGATGAATGAGCAAAACGTTCTCATCAAGATTATTATTATTATTATTATTATTATTATTATTATTATTATTATTATTATTATTGAATGAAGACAATCAAATGTATTATTATTATATCATATTATCAGGGCCAATACAATGAGAATGTGATGGATTACTATGGGGTATTAGTCAGAGAAAGTACTGAAAGAAAGAACTTTCGCAAATCATCTCTCTGAAAGTATTAGTTTCTCATGGCGGGTTTCACGAAGCTTCGATTAGCTTAATTGTGGATTTAGTTCGGAATCAAAAATTAGCTGGAAATTGACATAGAATCATACTGATTTGGCAATTAAGAGCCGGCAAAGCTTTGTGAAAACCACCGTAAGCGTTCGTTGGGTATAATATAAATGGATTCTTATGATAGAACTGCATAAAAAAAATTAAATTTAATACGTAGGTCAATGACTCACCTCATACGTTGGATTTACGTACATCAGCAAATTATAATTAGAGCTGTCTATGAGATCATAAAATTACGACTAATTGTTGAAAAATTATTTATCCGAAAGTATTAGTTTGTTAGAGTTGAGAATGATACGAATGGGTTCTTATGATGAAACTGCATCTTAAGAAAAATTGAATTCGAAATTTATAACGTGAAAAAAAAATGGAATTTCTTTACTCCGAAATCACCAGAATAACGAACTTAACCGAGATTATTATCTCCCAAACCTACTCTGAAAATTTCAACTGTCTAACTCATTCCGTTCTAGAGTTCTCGTGTTAACGGCCGGCCGGACAAAATCGACTTTGTCCACGGATTCTTGATCAGTGAGTCGAACCAAAACATTTGAGACCATTTTAGGCCAAAAATTCGAAAATTACAGACCTTCGGGCAGATTGATAAGCACTTTGTTCGTAGGAACAAGAGCCCTAAAAAGTTATAAAAGTTACATGTTAATAAAAAGAAAATTATGCTGTTGATATCACCGCAACAGCATGGTTTTGTGAGAGGTAGGAGTATGGAAACGAACTTGCTACTTTTTGTACAATACTCAATGAATGCTCTTGTATGTGGACGTCAATTGGAGGTAATTTATACCGATTTTAGTAAAGCTTTCGACTGAGTTAATCACACAATTCTTGGGTATAAACTTGCTCGATTTGGATTTTGGGGCTCTCTGCTGAAATGGCTTATATCTTATTTTACGGGTAGAACCCCGATTGTCAAGATTAGAGATGCCAATTCTCGCGAGATTCAGGTTATATCGGGGGTTCCTCAGGGAAGCCACTTGGGTCCACTATTGTTTTTAATTTTTATAAATGATGTGTCTAGCTGCTTTAAGCATTGCAGGTTTCTGATATTTGCTGATGACATTGATATATTTTTGAGGGTTGATACACACGAGGATATTTTTAATATTCAGCGTGATCTAGATGAATGCTCTTGGTGCTTATCCAATAGGCTCTATCTTAATGTTGACAAGTGCAAGCATCTCACTATTTTTAGACACAGTTTCAGGTTGGGCTGCACTATTTCCATTAATAATCATTCCCTTGAAAAAGTTGATCGGGTTAAGGATTTGGGTGTATTCTATAATCATAGTATGAGTTTTAAACCTCATATAGATTACATCTAAAATAGAAGTATCAGATTACTTGGATTTATCTTGAGACACTCCCAAGACTTCCGTTCTATTGATACTTTAGGATATCTTTTCATGTCATTAATCAGGCCGACGTTAGATTTTGGTTCAGTAGTGTGGGCCCCGTACACATATTTTGATTCGGATAGGATTGAGAGGGTGCAGGATAGATTCCTACTGTATGTCTCCCACAGATTGGGTATTGAACGTGAACATTTTTCAGCATCAACCATTAGAACTGAGGTGGACTTGCCTTCTTTATTCCTTAGGCGATGGCGTGGAGATGATATATTCTTCTCTAAATTCATCACTGGCTCATTGCGGTGTCCTGATCTCTTAGAACTCTTCAAATTTCATGTTCCACCTAGAGAAATCCGAGGCAGAATGCTTCTACACATATCTACTTATAGGACTAATTATGTCAATAACTCTCCTATTCCTAGAATTTGCAGTCATATAAACATTGCTTCTTCTGCTGGAATAGATTCCTTTCATTCTTCTATAACAGCTATCAGGAGGGAGGTTTATGTACTGCTATGATTGGTTAACTAAACTGATATTCATTTCATATGTATGATTGTTTCGTTGATTATTTTTTGGTATGATTAGTATTTTTTTGTTTTTTTTTTCTGGGGATTTGATTCTTTATTTGTTCACACACATTCTTAATTGCTTTTTTTCATTATGTTATTTTATTGTATAAAAAAGGGAGGAACCCGTTTATGTTAAATAAATAAATAAACATATATTCGTTCCGATTTATCCACAAATAAATATTTCTATTTTAGCTATCGATTTTCTAAAATAATATATAATAAGCAAACTTTTTCATGCCATATATATGTTTTTACCTAGATGTCCATTAATCTATCGAAATTTCATATCCTCTTATCAAAGTCAAAGTTCATGTTGACCTGTGTCACTTCCAATTGATGGGGATCAATTTCAAATTCACTACCTTTTTTTCCCTGGAGACTTATGGTGAACACTTATTGAACACTACCAACCATCAAGAATCTAGTCGGGAAAATGTCTCCTGATTATCCCTCGAGGCTCATAAATAGGAGACCGAATTAATTCCCCCTGTAACATACCTGTTAAAAGGAACCTCGTACGTATACGCCCCTACCAGTCCGTCGGGAACAGAAAGAAACGAAAAATTTGTCCGGTAGGATTCGACGCTAATAACTCCAGAAAAAAAAAAACATTATTTCTCTAATTTACTCCTGACGCTGAGTCGCGTTTCTCTTTCAGCGGGAATTGTCCGAGATAAATAAGTTACCGAAGTTGATGCGTTTTGGTCCGGACTTAGGGTCAAGATCTAATAATTCACGTCCCCTGACCCTGACCCCTCCCTCGGGAGGTACACATCGTTTCAAGGGGGTGGCGGTCAGCTTCCCTTAACTACGGGCTGATGATCTTGACCATTTAGCGATGTTGAGATGAAGTTTGTAAACGTCGAGTCAAATGTTAGATATCTTTTTGGCTGCTTGTCCCTGACCATTTCGTCCAAATGTATGGGATATTCGCATTTTGTACCGAAGATGGTCTCAAACGATTACGCCAGATATATACCGATGGAAAAATCATGGTTGAATCCAATTATTTCCGTCCGTTCGTGAAAACGATAACTTTCAAAGCCTGCATACTACTTAGTTGAAATTTGCAGAATAGGTTTTTTTCGAAATTCACTTGTTGATTTCGTAAATGAGCAATATACACCCATTGGTTTCGGAGAGATTCCTATTTGATTATTTCGTTCTTTACTTGGCGGAAATTCATCTCAATATCAATTGAAGTAAAACACTTTATTTCCTCTAATATTTAATACTGAAAATTTCACAACACTTGTTGCGTCAATTTCATTATGACTTCATCAGGTGAGTATGGTAACTAACTATTATTTTGATATCGGTCTCTTCATATACAAATCAGGTAGGAAATACTTTCGACACGTTTTTGAGGATTCCAAAATGTTGTTCGGAAATGTTCAGTAGTGGGGATCTGTCCAAGTATATTCCATTCACTTTTATAAAGTCTCCCGGTTGGCCATGATTTGGGTCTATCACGTTTTTGTAACTAAAACAAAGGCAGGTTGGCACTTCTGAAATATCGGCAATGTCAAAACAATTCTGTGAAACGTTGCCAATTTCTACTCTCAACAATCAACATAATGTTCCATCTTAGACAAGATATTATCACATATCATTATCTTCGAATAATAAAGAACTGTTTATGAAATTGAAAATGTCGAAAGCAGTTTTAGAGAAGCAGAGACAAAGTACACATCAGGAAATGCTATACAGAACTGAAACTGCAATAGGAAAACTTCATTCTGTCTTGGGACATGTTGAACTCTCGAATGAAACTACTTAGTTTCCTATCCTATAACTATATTTTATGAAGGTGACTACTAAATTTTTAAACTGGTGTATTTCAAGTTGTGCAACAAGGTAATTCAAATTTCTTCTGCAGGCTTATTTCTTGAGAATTTCGAAAAGTGGGGCCGGGATAATCTGGTACTTTTTTTTTTTTCAAATAAACTATCACAAAGTAACAGACTACTGAATCCATTATTTTCCATTGATATTTCAACACTTGATTCTTGATTTCCGTGCAAGAAAATAGCATAACAGATGCAAAATTTTCTTGACAGTCGCCTGGTCTTTGGAATTGTTGAATTCACATAATATCTTCTCGAATTAATTATTTTTCCCAAGAAAATTAACATTGTGAAAAATTCGTAATTATTACGACTTCTATGTAGAGAGGACAACGTTGAGTAGTTATCTGACAGGAAAATTAACCTAACCTAACATTTTCAAAATATACACGGTGAAATGTGTCAATATTTTATGGCCAACCGGGAGACTTTATAAAAGTGAATGGAGTATATGTCTGCTCATTTACAAAATGTATGTATGTAGTGTGCCAATTTATTTCTAGTGCTAATAGAAGGTTCAATTTATAGGATTTGTTTTCTATATGGAGAATCACGAAATTATGGTCAAAATCATGTTCTGTCCTTAGAAGGTGTTTGGTATAAATATGAAATTTAATTTGTCGTTAATATAGGAATTCTGGTGCTTGTGCACGCATGTTCTGAGGAACAGTGCTATTGTTTTGCCGAATTGTCTGTAATTTTCGATCTTTTTGCTGAAAAGGATCTCATCTGATTAGGTTCGACTCACTGATTAAGAATTCAAGGCCAAATTTGACTCTGTCCAGCCAGCTGTAGCCATGATAACTTTAGAACGGGAAGAGCGACTTGAAATCTTCAGGGTAGGTTGCGCATCCAAATTCAACGGTTAAGTTCGTTAATGGCCATAAGCGGCCGAACAGTTTCCGAGTAATAATTTTGTTTCCAAACAATACAATTCCAATCGAATTGAAACTTGATAACTAAACGTATAATACCGACACAAAGACGTGTGTGAAATTTCTTGTGTGTCGTACGTCTGGAACATTTTAAAAAAATTATTGAAAAGATTATGTATCTCACGATAATTATAGAACGGAAGGAGATAGCAGCCTGCAATGTTGAGGGTAGGTTGAGCATCCGAATGTCACATTTAGGTTCGTTGATATTGGAGTTATACCCATCTAAAATTTTCTTTGTATTTACTCAATAACTCAAGAAATACGAATCCGATCCAATTCAACATAGCAATTAATTGTTGAATGCCGACGAGCAATTTCTGCGGAATTATCAGTATCGTATCACTAGAAAATTTTTAAAAATTGGTTCCTGCACTGACGTGAATTCTGAAGCTCTTGCGCGTATATTCTATTGTCCATGCTCCTGTATTGAACACTCTTAATCGAATTTACCACGGTAAATTCGATTAAGAGCATGGACAATAGAACATTAGCGCAAAAGCTTCTGACTAAGCTTTTGCGCGTATGTTCTATTGTCCATGTTCCTGTATTGAACACTCTTAATCGAATTTACCACGGTAAATTCGATTAAGAGCATGGACAATAGAACATACGCGCAAATGCTTCTGACTTCACGTCAGTGCTAGAACCAATTTTTTTTTCATAATTTTTTAAAATTTTCTAGCGATGCGGTTCTCACAAAATTTCACACACATCTTTATGTCGATATTCTACATCGAGTCAATATTCTTTGTGTTATCGAGGAAATAATATTCCAGATGGGTATAACTCCGAAACCGTTGGACCGATTATGGCCAACAGCGAACTTAACTCTCCCATTCACATGCGGAACCTACTCTGAAAATTGCAAGTCCCTTACTCCTTTCGTTTGAGAGAGAACTTGGTAGAAGTGTTAGGTTCTGAAGGCTCTCGCAATATTTCAGCGATGTCGGACGAAAAGTTTATGATACATGGAATTTTTTTCAATAATTTTCAATGATTTTTTAAAAATTTTCTAGTAATACGATCCTCACGAAATTTTGCGAGAATTTTCGAATTGGCATTCTACAACTAATACCCATGTTTGAATTAGATTGGTTTTGTATTTTTCGAGTTATTGAGAAAATAACAACCAAATCGTTTCGCTGATTTTGCTTATAACCAAACTCAAATGTCGCATTCAGATGCACAACCTAACCTGAAAATTTGAAATCGCTATATTTTTCCGTTCTCAGGTTATTATGACATAAAAAATACTTTTTAATAATTTTTTAAAAATTTTCTAGCCACACGATTCTTATAAAATTTCAAAAACGTGCTAAGGTTCATATCCTACAACTATTCGTCAAGTTTCAATTCGATCGGATTTATATTGGTTGAGAACATAATTATTACTCGGAAACCATAGGGTCGATTATGCCCAATAACGAACTTGTCCGTCGTATTGGGATACGCCACCTACCCTGAAAATTTCAAGTCGGTAGCTCTTTGCGTTCTCAAGTTATCGTGGCAACGGCTGGACGGTCGGCCAGACAGAATCAAATTTGACCTCGAATTCTTCATCGGGGAGTCGAACCCAATCGTTTGAGACCATTTTCGGCGAAAAATTCTAAAATTACAGACATTTGGGCATGCTTAAAATTTTTTACAAATACTATCCACACGAAATTTTGCAAGAATTTTCGCGTTGGCATTCTGCAACTAATAACCATGTTTCAATTCAATCGGTTTAGTATTTTTCGAATTATTGAGGAGAAAAAACAATCAAATTTCAGATTGCTATAACTCTAAAACCGTTTGGCCGATTATGCTTATAAACAAGCTCAAATGTTGTGTTCAGATGCACATCCTAACCTGAAAACTTCAAGCCGCTATCTCTTTCCGTTCTCAAGTTATCGTGACAGCAAAAATATTTTTTAATAATTTTCTAGCCATTCGCACAAAATGTCACAACCGTGCTTAGGTTCATATTCTACAACTACTCACCAAGTTTCAATTCGATCGGATTTATATTGGTTGAAAACAAAATTATTACTCGGAAACCATTGGTCCGATTATGCCCCGTAACGAACTTGTCCGTCGTATTGGGATGCGCCACCTACCCTGAAATTTTCAATTCACTAGCTTTTTCCGTTCTCAAGTTATCGTGGCAACGGCCGGACGGCCGGCCGGACACAATCAAATTTGACCTCGAATTCTTCATTGGGGAGTCGAACCAAATCGTTTGAGACCATTTTCGTCAAAAAATTCGAATGTTACAGACATTTGGGCAAAATGATAACGCGATGTTCCCCAGAACATACGCGCAAAATCAATCTGTAATGAGGGTCCCTGGATATTGAAATTCGTTCATATTGAGGAGATTCAAACTGATGTTATCCTAATAATAATAAGACCCAAGCAATCAAGCATCTTGGTATCAATGTATCATAGATGTTATGAAAGGAAAACTGAAGCCGAGCAAGAATATAGAGGTCATGATGGGTGAGCTGCGTGCGTCGCATCGTACGATGAGCCTGCCCACCATAAATCTATTGAAGTAGAAAGCTATCGATAAAATAAGATCACTTGCGGCGGCAAGGAAGAAGCTGATCAATAGGCAATAGTGGATAGAAGGTAACAACACCTTCACCGCAGAACCTCCAAAGATATTTCGGCCCAAACAAGTAGAGGCAAAATAACCACCATCGCCGAATGAAGTCGAACATTTCTGGAAAAATTTGTACGAGTGACCAGCGGAAACCAGGAATACTCCAGCATTTCTCAGATTCCAGATATTATGTAATCAAAGTATGCAACAGACCGAAAAGCTAACTAACATAACAACCGAAGAGATTAGAAATGCCTTGAAGAACAAGCAGGATTTCAAGGCACCTGGACTGGACGGAGTTCAGAACGACTGTAAGAAGAACTTTCCAGCTACTCACCATCACCTAGCTAGATTGTTCAGTGAGATAGTAATACACCGCGAGCCAATTCCTTCATGGTTGGTAGAGGGCAGAACTGTGGTGATACCGAAATCAGGTGATCTAGGACAGAGGTGCAAGGACAACCTCCTTATAGACGACAGCATTTGTCACGATGCGAGACACTACAAGCGCGACCCACATGCATCATAGTTGTATTACGCGAAAGCATTTGACACATCAGCGCACAGCTTGATAATATGGCTGCTAGAGATGCTCAAAGTCCACCCTAACATCGTCCATGCGATGTAAATTATCATGGCGTTATGGAGGACTAAGTTTGCCGTTCGATCCGAGGGTCGGGCTACTTATACCGAATGGGTGAGATACAGGCGAGGCGTATTTCAAGGAGACTCGCTAAGCCCGTTATTGTTCTGCATAACACTTCTACCATTAACAACTGAGTTGAGGGCAAGCAGTGGCCGGGCCACCAGGCAGATGGCAACATCTGATCTCACATCTCCTCTACATGGATGACTTAAAACTATACGCTTCTTCCAAGGCAGCACTACAATAACTACTGAATATCGTTGCCGAATACACCTCAGCAATAAGAATGTCATTTCTGTTTTTCATCTAAGCAGAGGAAGAACTGAAGAAACAGGAGAAGACATCGACCTAGAAGGGGTAATAAACATTCGACACATCGAAGATGAAGAATCACATAAATTCCTTCCAGGATGCCTTAACAGCTGGCTACAAAAATAAGATTCGATATATATAGAAGTCACAGCTGTCCGGGAAAAATAAAGTATCAGTTACGAACAGTTTGGCAGTCTCGATAATCACCTACTCATTAGGGATAGTTAACTGGACTTTGAATGGAATTCTCGAGTTAGACAGAACGACTCGTAAAGTGATGAACATGAATCGTAGCCTGCATCCCAACTGCTCAATTCAAAGAATATACCTTCCACGAACGCAGGGAGGCAGTGCTTTGTAAAGTTTGGAATACCAACACTATCAGCAAATGTTGGAAATGGCAAAAGGATATTGAGAAGCGAAGACCCGCTTCTGAAAATGGTGGCTCATCGTGAAATAAGGAACCAAGGAGCTTTCCTATTTAGGGCTGGTCAGAGAGTTTTGGAGAAGCTCAGTATAACTGGCATATTCATTGATCATAAGCTAATAGGAATACATATCACGCCAACAGACCAAAGAAGAGTTGGCAGAGAGACAAGACAGTCACAACTGAAGATACTACTCGTCGATCACATGAGTAAACACCTGCACTCCATATACTTCAGGAGTTTGAAAGATCAGGGCCTGTCGGAAGAATTATCCTTCGCCTTTTTGAAGTCCGCTGGGCTCAAGTCGGAAACGGAGGGATTCGTTATGGCTTGTCAAGATGGGGTGATAAATACAAGATGGTATAAAAAGCACATCATGAAAGTGGAAACCCCAACAACGTGCAGAGCATGACACAGCCAGCAGGAAACTATTATGCACATTCCTTCTGCTTGTAGAGTCAATGCTCCAACAGGATATCTGGAAAGACACAATGCAGCACTCGGAATCGTCTACTTCCATCTGAGAGAGGTTTATGGTACCGACAACGAACCAGTGCTACCATATGTGCCTCTGGAAATTGAAGCAGCTGTAGAAAATGACAGAGCTCGCATCTACTGGAACTAAGCGATTCCAACAACTCGGCTGATCCACGCCATAAAGCCAGATATACTCTTGCTGGAGCAAGAAGTCAAGGAATTGTTCGTCGTCGAATTTTTCTCTGGCGGGTGCGTGAATAATGCAATCACCGTGAACGTTCATGGCACCCCGATGCTTTACTCACTTGGAATGCCCATGTGGATGAGCTGGAATCTGCCCAAAAAATAATAGGCTTGAGGGTTCTTTCGATAGATGATTTCAATTCGTTCTGGAAAATATAAACTCATAAGTATGTGTGTTTTACTCCCATTTCATGTATATACTAAATAAAAGACAAACGGTGAAATATTCCTCAATTTTTACTATCCACGAATATCCCCCCGTGATCCGGACTAGCCACCTCATCGCACAGTGTTCCCCCAAAGAGGAAAGGATATGTACCGATTTCATCGTTGTTACTAATCACCAGCGTAATTTAGCCACTGAATGAAAAACGAAGGGGCTCTAGGACACTTAAGCCCTATTGTTGCCATTTACTGGAAAGTAAATCTACCAAATCCAATTCTGTCCGTCCGTAAGCACGATAACTCTCGAATGAAATGAGTTAGAGAGTTGAAATTCGCAATGTAGGTTTGGGGCGTAAATATCTCGGTTAAGTTCGTCAATGGGTAAAATCCACAGAGTGGTTTAGGAGAAATGGCTATTTTTAGTTTTTTTTATTTTTTATGAATTTTTCCCAAACTAATCATTTGATCTATCTGATTTTTAGCATCAGATTGTAGAATCATGACTTTTATATGCATGGAAAGTTTTGTATAGATCGGAATATTTTGTTTTCCCAATAACTCGAAAAATACTATTATGATTGAATTGATTGATCAGCAGTTAGACGCAAAAAAACCGATGGAAACACATGTGCAAAATTTCTTGAGGATCGCATGACTAGATAAAATTAAAACTATTTTGCGGAATATTTTGATTGAAATTCGGTAACCAAATATCGAATTGAGTCTAAATTTGCCATTTCGGTGGCCAATAATGACCTATTGGAGCGTGCAGAATTTCATTGAAAACAGACCGCTAGGAGCCTCAAAAAAAATAATAATTTAGAACTTCCAAGAGTGGGCATATTATTTGGTTTGTTCTACTCGTGAATCACTTTGTGTTTACTTTCGACTTTGGTTCCTGCACGTGTTTTACCTGATTATTGCGATCGCTATTATATGTACAAGGGCAACTAATTTATATATGGACTTGTAAGTACGGTGCCAATGGAATAAGTGGGTGAACGATGTGTGGAATTTCAAATTGTTTTTCAAAATTTGTCTGAAATTTGAGTGACTGGGGAGGAAATGGAAGGATATATTACCACCTCATGCCTGTGCATGCGCAGAGGAGCAGTGACTGTCTTTTGGGTTGTATGGGTTATGTTGGGACCCGTCCATCGGTCATGGGTCAGGTGCTGAACCGATATTGTGAGGTTATAACAAGAAATTTATGCAATTATGTACACGAACAAGTCAGTTCTGGTTAAATAGCGTTGTTTCCGAGTTGAATGTCCGTACCGTGGCCCTCGGAGCAACATTGGAATTCTCTATGCAGTATAGGTGATAAGTCTTTTGTGTCCTCTCTTTTTTGTGAAGAATTTATAAATAGCTATATTTGGAATTGGAATATTGTCTAATTACATCCGGATTTGAAGAATAGGCGTAAGCAATTGCGTTCCTAACGGGGGTCCCCTAACCGCATTTTTTTTATTTTGACCTACGGTAAAACTAATAGCCAGACTGCATTAATGGATAGAATTGTCAAAGAAACTTGAAAAATAATAAAAAAGCACTTTAGCGTGTTGTTCAGGTTGATACATTTGAATTGAATTATGAGTGCTTCAAGGTTAGTGTATATAGTGTGCCGGATATAGTCAGACGGTAGTGGACACAATTCACTGTTGGGACAAAAATGAACAGTGTTGTACCTAAGCTGACGTAAGGATACAGTAACAAAGCTTCTGAGCTTCTCAGGGATCTCCTTGGGGACTGCCGAGGAAGGTCAGTATAATCATAATCATGTCATTAGCAAGTGTGCCAATGCAGATTGTTTTCACTACGAAAGAAGTAAAAACGCTAAACAAGCATTGACATGTTGTCAATCTGCTTTGGCGTGCGGGCTAAAGACATGACAAGATTATATTGACCCTCCTAGGTCTTCCCCAAGGAGATCACTTAGAAGCTCCAAGGAGCTTGTGTGACTAAGGAGAGTCAGTTGTGTTCTGCGTCGACTTTGTTACTGTATCCTTACGCCTGCTTAGGCACCGCACTGTTGTGGCAAAAGAATGAACGTCGCTGAACATCGCTCAAGGTTTCTTCATCGCAGACGGTCGGAGTTCGTAAGGATTCTCCATAGGTGGCGCTGGTGGGGTCCTTTCCCCTACCTGTTCTCAACCGGTGGAAATAAGTTTCCTAGAACCCCGTCTATTCTCATTCGGTGTCTGGCTAAGTCACACTGATGATTGGTAATAACCATGAAACCCTGGGGTCTGTGTCTGCTCTTGAATGATACTTTCCTCTTTGGGGAACACTGAGCGATGAGGTGTCTAGTCCGGCCACGCGGAATATTTGTTGATGGTTAAAATCAATAAATATTTCACCGTGTGTCTTGTTTTAACCCATATCAGGTTTTCTACTTTTGAATAGACAGGGTGATATTCTTTATGATTTCTGAAAGTATGGGAGAAATAAAGTCTGGTCCTGGATGTATAGGGATCATTTTAGTCCTCCTATATACAAAATTATATGAGTTTGTGGTAATTTGTTTGTCAAATGGGGCATTTTCAAAATAGGACTCACAATTGGAAATCATCCTGTATAATTTAAGATTCCACATGTGGGGCCTTTCTGGAACCGCTTAAGTATCCTTCCTCTATCTGTGAATGAAATATTTTGTATAGTTCATCCGGATTGACTGTGTATAAAGATTCAAAATTAGCAAAATTTTACGGATCAAATCAACTCATCTCTAACGTCCACTTGTCAGTAAATATGTGGCTATCGGCAGTCTATTCTAGCCGATAAATCCGACCCGAATGCCCGGAAATCTCTACACCCCAACCAATCCCGGACCTGTGGCGAGACCCGGAAACAAGTCCTGGCGTCGCATTAACAACCTGTGCAGGGATAATAACAATTCCCAGGGCGACGCAGCCAACGAACAACAAACTCCCGGAGCATTCTTCGAGTTTTCTTCGACAACGGCAGGTGACGGGAATTCTCAACACACCACGTCGGCCACTTAGCACCGAACCCTGGTCCCGATCCCGCGTTTCACCTGAATTATAAATGTTCAAGAGAGCTACCGAGGGAATGCTGATGGTTATGATATCGTTAGGGTGAAGATACGTGGATTAACGGTACAGTTGCGGAGTTGGTTCCGCAAGATTTCTGGAAGAGATTAATGCGATACCGCGGTCCTGATTGCCTGGGATGAATTTGAATGTTCAACGGGTAAGCAGATATTGCGTTTGAGCGAGTCGGCCCAGACGTGCGCTGAATATCGGCCGAGCAAAAAGCGCGACAGTTTTGGTTGCAGTCGGTGTCCGAAAATGAAGTCAGATTAACACTACAATCAAATGACCTCTGTATTCGAGCTTTTCCTCGTCCAGCCTCGTGACGTTCTATTGTTCAACTTATAGGAAATCAGGAGACTCAAACATTTCTGAAGAATACAATTTCTAACCAAATAAAAGATCATCTAGATATGCATTCAAAATACAAGTCAACTGTGTAAATCAATCACTTCTGTAAAGAAGTGATTTTTTGTTACGGTGATTTTCCTAATAATTTAAATTATTCATTCTCCATTCACCGAAATAATTATAGGTCGAATTATTCGAATTCATTTTTAATTCCATCTTATGTGGATAAAAACCAATACGCTGGCCACAATTGCCTGATCTCTCGTCCGCAAGTTTTTTTCACATGTTGTGTTTTTTTTTCCGGAGTTCGTATAATGCAAAAATAGGAGCTTGATTTTTCAACGCTACTGGTTCTCGATTTTTTTTTTAAGGTTCCTGAAGACAGGAAACTGGCTCTCGACCAATCGGTAGGCTCCATGGCCCACTTCTATCAAAAATTTCTAATCACGAGTTTCCTTTTCGATATTTACATTCCGAAATTAAATTCCGCATTTTCTAATTTACATCGATGTTAAATTCAAGATTTCGTTATGGTTTTGAAGTAACATTTCCATTTTCGTTTCCATCGTTGGTTTTTGATTTTGTTTTATTTTCTTCCGTTCGCTAAGCGGAGGTGCGTGTAAGAATTTCTAAATACACGTCTGTAAATTTTAATTAACAATAATCTTAAGTAAATAAACAAATAGGCTCCCACTTTATGTGAATTGTTGAAGTGATTCTGTTTGAATTATTATTCTTATTATTCTAGAGTAAATAGATTAATCTATTCTGTAAGTGTAAAGTGATTTATCCCTTATTTTACGAATCATTCCTACTAAACTTAGTGAATATGTACGAATTCGAAATTACAAGGTCTTTTGAAAGCTGCAAATATGTTTTAGGTGCGCCATTTAAATTAAAAAAGTTGAGGGTATTTCCAGCTAATCCAGATGTACAGTATAGTAACAAAAAGTATGGCATCAGATGCGTTATACATCATTGTACTAGCTTGCAATTATTCATGAATCATATTTTTCGTATATTTACTTGGTTCCATATTTTATCCCTTCCCTGTATGTATGCTCCAAACCATTTTGTCGCTTGGTTGTCATTGTGGAAATATTAGGTCCTTAACTGACGTGCGTATATACTGTGATGACCTTTTATCCGGAGTGGTATAACTTGCTTTTCACAACTAACCTGGGCACCAGTCGCATTGGGATTTGCAAGGTTACAAAATCGATCACAGCAAACATTGAAAAAACGCACCGTTTTCGAGTTACAAGCATTTTTATGATTGAATATCAAAATATCTTTTCATGGATATTGCAAGCTGTTTATTATTGCTATGGTTACTAAAAATATTTTCTTTCGGTGGTTGTTCATTAATCTGAAACTTACGTTGATAAAATACACGCAGTTTTCATTCGAATTTATTCTAATTTTTTATAACAAAAAATTATTATGAATAATTTCATTACAGAAGTATATATGCGGATATGCATTTAATGTCCGGGCGTGCATTTTGTAATGCTTTTAGGCAAGGAAGTTGTACGTGGAGCACTTAACAAACATAGATTTGCCGAGTAAAAATACATTCAAGGCTGTGGATCGAATCATCGAAGTAGCAACAAATTTCAAATTCAATTTTTGGCGCTCTAGTTCCTCGGAACTGAGTGCTTATCAATTTTCCCAAATGTCTGTAATTGTCGAATTTTTCGATGAAAATGGTCTTAAACGATTTGGTTCGACTCACTGATCAAGAATCCGTGGTCGAAAATCATTCTGTCCGGCCGGTCCGGCCGGCCGGCTGGCCGTAGGCACGATAACTCTCGAACGGAATGAGCTAGACAGTTGAAATTTTCAGAGTAGGTTTGGGAGATAAATATCTCGGCTAAGTTCGTTATTGGGCAAAATCGGACAGATGGTTTCGGAGTAACAAAAAAAAATATTTTTTTTACAAAAGAAATTCAAAATTACATTTTTTTCAATAAGCAGTTTCACTATAAGAATCCAATGATATCATTTTTAACTCTAAAAAGCTAATACTTTCGGAGATATGATTTTTCAAAATTTCAATAATAAATCGTATTTCAACGTTGTCATACAATGATATAATTATTCTATGTATGAATTGTCATAATGTCAACTTATTTTCCTGAGACATGTCATTATCTAATCAATCCAAGAATTGTGAGCGAAGTGAGAAAAATCTCAGTTGTTTGCTCCGAAATCAGTTTTTCTCAGAAAAGTCTTTCATTTCGGAACGGAACATGAAGTAAGAGATCTGAGAGTAGTGAGACTGCTTTTCATCCATAGATATAACTCTCGAATGGAATGAGCTAGGTAGTTGAAATTTTCAGAGTAGGTTAGGGAGATGAATATCTCGGTTAAGTTCGTTATAGGGCAAAGTTGGCCAGATTTAATTTGATTTCTTCCATGGTGCAGTTCTCATTCTCATGATTGCTCATTTAATCTTGATAAATAAACTATCATTTGAATTGAACTTCCTTTATGATGCAGTTCTATCATATGAATACATTGATATAATTCCCAACTCTGAGAAACCAATACTTTCGGAGATATAATTTCTAGTTTGAACTAGAGCGCCAGAAAGCTCCTGTCCACAGGGCTTGAACCCATTTTTATTTAAGATGCAGTTTCACCATTTAAATCCATTGATATCATTTTCAACTCCAACAAGTTCCAACAACTTTTGGAGATATGATTTTTCGAAATTTCAATAATGAATCGTACTTCTATGTTTTCACAGAATGCTATAATTATTCTATTTATGCTTTATTATATGATCTGTGTTCATACTCGTACATGTCATCCTGTTCTATAAGAGAGAGTCAAATTCATTTCAGCTATTCTAATTTTATTTCTTCCATGGTGCAGTTCTCATTCTCAGATTGCTCATTTAATCTTGATAAATAAACTATTATTTGAACTGAATTTCCTTTATGATGCAGTTATATCATAAGAATACATTGATATAATTCCCAACTCTGAGAAACCAATACTTTCGGAGATATAATTTGTCTGTTTGAACAAGAGCGCCAAAAAGGTCCTGTCCATAAGGCTTGAACCAATTTTTATATCTAAAGTCTATTTAAGGGAGTTTTTTCGCAAAAAGAGGAGGTGAAGGAGATAGGAGACACGTTAGGAAAACAGCATTGGAAGAAGAGGTTTTGTATAGAATAGAGCAGGATCCAACAAATAGCGTTTGACAATTGTCGACTGAGCTTAATATTTCAAAGTCTATCGCCCATCGAATATTGAAAGAGCAGCTGCTTCATCCGTTTCATCTTCAAAAACTTCATTCAATGAGTCCGGCAAATTTTCCTCCAAGAGTGCAGTTTGCTGAATGGATTTTGTTACTAAGGTTCAATTAACTGACGAAGATAGTTTCGGTCGAGATGGCGTTATAAATTCTCATAACATCCATGAATGGCAGGAGGAAAATCTATTCGGTTCCAATGAATCCAATTTCCAGCACAGATTTCATGTGAATGTTTGGATGGGAACATTTGGATATCAATTTATTGGGCCTTACATTCTTCCCAACAGACTTAATGCTGCGAGATACTTAGAATTTATTACCGAACAACTACCAAATTGGTAGAAGATGTTCCATTGATAGTTCACCATTGAATTTGGTTTCATGATGGAGCACCTCCTCACTTTGGACAACTCGTCAGATAACACATTTCCAATTCGATGGATTGGAAGAGGTGGACCTGTTGCTTGACCACCTCGATCACCAGACCTCAATCCACTGGAATTCTAAAAATATTTTCTTTCGGTGAATGTTCATTAATCTGAAACTTCCATTGACAAAATGCTCACAGTTTTCATTCGAATTTATTCTAAGATATCAACAATTAACAGCTTACAATATTCGTGAAAAAATATTTTGATATTCAATCACAAAAATACTTGTAACTCGAGAACGGTGCGTTTTTGCAATGATGCACCAATATTCCTCTTTTGCACAATTAATGTTAAAATATATAAATGGAGCAATTCCGCCGATATCTGCAACCACAATTAAAAATTCTGACCATTAGGTCAGAAGGTGTCGGCACAAATCATTACTGATATTTGTATTTATTCAGATTCAAAACATTACCAGAATCGTAAAAGTCGTTTGGAGGTTATCACAAAAAAAACTGAATTGTGGGAGTATACCATTTGGAGGCACATATCTTCGCATTTCTGTATAGGTATTAAAATGAACATATAATTTTGATCATTATGACAAATGTAAAACTTTTATTTTGTGACATGAGTATTTTTCAATCGAAAAATCCTTAATTGCATGAATGAATAATTAATGAAGTAGTTGAACAAATAACTATTTTGCCATTTCGATTATAAGTATTCACTACTAATACTATACTATGCAGAGAGCGTCAAAAGTATGGAATAATGGATTTATTTTCAGGAATATCGAAAAATGGTTTGATAGTTCAGATTAATTCATTTTTGCACATATGTTCTGGGGAACATCGCTTATCATTTTGCCCAAATGTCTGTAATTTTCGAATTTTTCGCCGAAAATGGTCTCAAACGACTCCCTGATCAAGAATTTGAGGTAAAATTTGATTCTGTCCGGCCGGCTGTTGCCACGATAACGGAACGGAAAGAGATAGCGACTTGAAATTTTCAGGGTAGGTGACGCATCCCAATACGACGGACAAGTTTGTTAATGGTCATAATCGGCCCAAATGTTTCTGGGTAATCATTTTGTCTACAATTAATACTAGTCCGATCGAATTAAAACATTGTGAGTAGTTGTAGAATATAAACCTAAGGACGCTTGTGAAATTTTGTGAAAATCGTATGGCTAGAAATTTTTTTAAAAATTATTAAAAAATATTATTTACGTTATGGTAACCTAAGAACAGAAAGAGACAGCGACTTGAAATTTTCAGGTTAGGATGAAAATCTGAATGCGCCAATTGAGATTGTTTATAGCCATAATCAGCAAAACGGTTTTGGAGTTATACCCATCTGAAATTTGGTTGTTATTTCCTCAATAACTCGCAAAATACAGAACCGATCCATTTCAAACATGGTTATTAATTGTAGAATGCCTACGCAAAATTTCTTGAGGATCGTATCACTAGAAAATTGAAAAAAAATCATAGAAAATTATTGAAAAAAGTTCTATATATCCAAGTTTAAACATGATCGGATCTATATTATTGGGGATCCGAGCAGCCTTATGTGAGTTCAGTTGCTGGATGGATGACCGTTGCCTCGATAACTCTTGAACGAAAGGAGATAGGGACTTGCAATTTTCAGGATAGGTTGCACATCTGAATGGGAGAGTTAAGTTAGCTGTTGGCCCAACGATTTCGGAGTTATACCTATCTGGAATATTATTTACTCGATAACTCAAAAAATATAGATTCTATCAAATTGAAGCTTGGTAAGTAGTTGTAGAATATCGACATGAAGACGTGTGTGAAATTTTGTGATGACCGTACCACTAGAAAATTTTAAAAAAATTACGAAAAAATATTCTGTATCTCATGATTCCTCGAGAACGGAAAGAAATAGCGACTTACACTTTTCAGGGTAGATTGCGCATCTGAATGCATAATCGACTGAATGGTTTTGGAGTTATATCGATCTGAAATTTGGTTGTTATTTCCTCAATAACTCAAAAAATACAAATCCGATCCAATTCAAATATGGTTATTAGTTGTAGAATGCCAACGCGGAAATTCTTGCAAAATTTCGAGAGGAACGTAACACTAGAAAATTTTTAAAAAATTATTGAGAAAAAAGTTGGTTCAAGCACTGACGTGAAGTCAGAAGGTTTTTCGCGTATTTTCTCCTGTCTATTTTCCTGTATTGGACACTCCTAATCGAATTTACCATTACAATAGAATTCACCATGGTAAATTCGATTAAGGGTGTCCAATACAGGAGAATGGACAGGAGAACATTCGCTCAAAAGCTTCTGACTTCACGTCAGTGCTTGAACCAATTTTTTAAGGACCTTTTCCCGTCATTTTAAATTGTTCTACCATTTCCCGTTGCCAAGCAGCTACGTTATCGATATTTTTTTTTAATTTCAAGTTGCTCTTTTTTTTTGTCATAAACGCTATTTGGACCGATAATCCTCGAGATATTAATTTTTTAAATTAGGAAAACGTGAAAATTTTGAAATGAAGTCATCACCAAATAAACACATTTTAATAGCAAAAACGATACTTGAATTGGTTTGAATTTTTCGATATTTCTGAAAGGGGAGAAAATAAATCCATTATTCCTTACTTTCGACGCTCACTGTATATTGCCATATCCATGATAACGATTGCCAGACTTTCAGCAATGTCAATTTCCAAAAATTCGTTGGTTATCGAAAAAATTGGTTCAAGCCCTGTGGACAGGAACTTTTTGGCGCTCTGGTTCAAACAGACAAATTATATCTCTGAAAGTATTTGTTTCTCAGAGTTGGGAATTATATCAATGGATTCTTATGAGAGAACTACTTCATGAAAGAAATTAAATTTAGAAAAGTGTCGTTTAAAAAAATGTGTTCAAAAATTATCATTTAAAAAAAAGAGCAATCTGCAATGCTTCAATACTTCAGAGCTTCGAATATTGTCACTAAATTTATTTATCATGATTAAATGAGCAATCTGCAATGATTCAACCTCGTGGAATGGGTTGTCGCAACTTACACTCGGTGCACAACTCGAAATACCTAAGGAAAGTATCATCGAAAGAGCGAGGCTGGAGACAATCATACCAGATTGTCCATTTATTCCTTATATTTCAGTAGGTAGAGGGTGACGAACAAATTATTTAATTAGTTCAAAATATATTAATGAAATACTATCCTCTTTTCATAATTTAAAATTTAATAGTTCATACCACTTACACATTCTTTTCTGTATTATGGACCTTAACTCAAGAAAAAATGTTTGATACACAAATGTAGAACCATATTTCAGCATTTTTTTGCTAGCAACATTATGAAAATAATGTGTATAGGAACATGCCTCAAAACTTAAGGAAGTAAAAGGTAATATTGAGCTTAATATTACCTTTTACTTCCATAAGTTGTGAGGCAACGAACAGTAATTTCTTTTGATGATTCTCTTATGTTCTTCTTTCCTATTGCCTTCATAAACTACATCATGAAAATGATCCAATTCTAAATCTTCTAATATATTCTTCCAATATTTATCCATAAATTATTCAATATGTAATCAGTCAATACTATTTTCGGTTTCAAAACAGTCTTGTATATATTCGCAAATTCAAGAATCGGATACTTGCTTTCCAACAGAAAATATTTTCAAACAACGAATTGACAAGTCTCTAATAGCTAGATAAGATGACATTTATGAACAGTGAACACAGACAGATTCTTTGTGCACATTCTGTGAATACATAGAACTACGATGTATTCTTTAATTTTTGAAAAAATCATATCTCCGAAAGTATTAGTAGCTTGTTAGAGTTGAAAATGATAACAATGAATTCTTATGATGAAACTACATCTTAAAAAAAAATTAATTTGAAATTTTTAAAAAAATATACTTTTTTTCGTTACTCTCAAACCATCATGCCGGTTCTGCCCAATAACAAACTAACCGAGATATTTATCACCCAAACCTACTCTGAAAATTTCAAATGCCTAGTTCTATCTGTTCGAGAGTTAATGTAGAAAAAAAATTTTAAAAATTTTTAAATTTCTTTTTGACACTTGACACGAAGTCGTCCGAGATATTTACGCTCCAAACCTACCCTGCAAATTTCAATCTTCTATCTCCTTTCATTCTAGAGTTATCGTGTTAACGGAGGGCCGGCCGGCCAGACCGGCCGGACAGAATCGAGTTTGACCACGGATTCTTGATCAAAGAGTCGAACCAAATCGTTCAAGACCATTTTCATAAAAAAATTCGAAAATTACAGACATTTGGGCAAATAGATAAGCACTCTGTTTCAGGGAACAAGAGCGCCAAAAAGTATCGCCAACCTAAAATTTCATCCATATGGTATTACCCGTATATCTCCTAGGATATCTCCCGATCATCACTCATTTTTTATCAGACACATTCCATTAGGCGAGAACCCTCGTGATTTCCCACCCACAAGCAGCAATCCCGTCATTATTTTTCTTTTTTTTTCAAGCCAGTCCGGTCGAAAAGTGTCAGATGAAAGTGGCGATCGTCACGGAGGCGAACTAAATCGAAAGTGTCACAGGATGTTGTTTGTCCATCGATCATTCGATATTAATTATTGAGGCGGTCCGATTGAGTTATTGTCGAGGGAAAACTGCGATAATACATCGAATTTCGGCGCAGACCGTGCCGAGAAAATTGATCATTCACGTGCTGTTTTTCTTTTCATTGTTTTCAGATGTGAATGATTGAGTTGCGTTATTCCTGTGGGTAGAAATCACACACTTCCAAAGAACTCACGCCTGGAGTATCGTAACATTTACAATCCCTGAACGACCAAAAAATAATTAGATTTCAAGCGATGGATATACAACTATTCTTTGCCAGTGAAGATATTGGACATTGACGATTTTGGAGCTCTCGCTATGCGACGGGTGCATATGTCGTCGTGTTAATAATGAAACTTGTAGACCATAATTATTACGTTTCAAACTTTTTACATTTGAAATGTGGAAAAATGGTTCGTTTACTCTGAAATATGCTGACAGAAGGTTTCAGGTTTTTGTTCATAATAATAGTAGATATTTCAAAAATTTTAATGATGGCCTTCCACAAGGTTCTGTTTTCGCACCTCCTCTTTTCAATTTATATCTGTCTGATATTCCTGCTACTTCCTCTGAGAAATTCTTATATCGCCCTTGCATTTCGTTGTTCTGAGTATAGAAAATAATTATATCTCAGATTTAGAAATCCTGAAAAATTACCGATTTGAGTGGCGTTTGTGCCCGCATCCAAATAAAACTAAGATTACTTGCTCTCACTTGAACAATCATCAAAAATATACAACATTGAGAGAAGCTTTCGGTGATTCTTTCTTGAAACATAATTTTAATCCTAATTACCTAGGAGTGAAACTATATTCCCCTTTGAGTTTCAAAGCCCATTTGAATGAGTTGCGTCTGGAGTTGAAAACAAGGAATAATATTTTGCATAAACTAACTGGTACTTCATGGGATACTGATACAGCTACTCCTGTTTTGGTAGCCTTAGCTTTGGTTTCGTCTACAGCTGGATATTGTTACCCTGTCAGGTTTAACAGTGTAGGTACACATGCAAAAAATTGATGCACAGCTGAATTCATCTATGAGAATCATAACCAGTTCTTTCAAACATTGTTCCACCCCACATTCGCAGACAGACTGCTGTTTTGAAATGATTGGAATGATTTTCATTCTTTTTCTAATTAATTTTCGATTCTCTCCTATATTCCAGACAATAAGATTTACAGATTGAAGTCACGTAAAGCGTTATGATCCAACTTTACTCAATATGAATAAAAGCGACAAGCAAGTTTAGTAGTCTGAATGGATTTCTTGCAATATATTCAAGAAAAATTCCATTTCTAATCCTTCGAATAGAGTTCCGGAGTTTGATCGTCCCTGAAAAAATATGGTATATTCTGAATCGTTTAACAAAAACACCCCAAGATCGTTGCAACAGCATGCTTATTCAGCTCGCGATAACTTGAGAACGGAAAAAAAAGGCGACTTGCATTTTTTAGGGTAGGTTGCGCAACCCATTTGAGTTTGTTGATAGGCATTATCGACCAAACGGTTTTGCAGTTATACTGTCTGAAATTCTGTTGTTATTTACTCAATAGCTCAAAAAATATTGAACCGATCCAATTCATACATGCTAGTTAGTTGTAGAATGCGAAATTTTGTGAGGATCGTATTACTAGAAAATTTAAAAAAATCGTTGAAAAAAATTCTATATATCAGTAACTATTCATCCGTCATCGCTGAAATTTCGAGAGCCTTTAAAATCTAACTCTACAGCCAAGTTCCAAATTTGAACACGATCGGATATACAGGGTGAGTCTTTGACCACTGCATTAATTTCAACCAAAGGTTCCTCTCATCAAATGAAACACTTTTTTCATTAAACATTTTTCCAAATTCAGCTCAGGTAAAAAGATACAGGCTGTTGAAATTTTGAAAAAAAATCAGTTTTTATTTTGTAGCTTTGACATTCTTTTTTCGAATAAAATGAATGTTGGCGTAAAGTTTCCTATAACTATGATACATATTTTCCAGTTATTTTCTACTTCTACTGGTTTTCTAGTTATGGACTCGTGGATTCATAAAACTAAACGAAATTAGCATAAAGAAAGCATATACAGTTTTTCTTGAGTCATTTCAAGAATATTCCATCATTTTAGAACATTATATTATTCATCATCATTTCTCCTTAAACGCACCGTTTTCGAGATATTCTTCATTGAATGTTTTAAAATGGAAAACTCCAGAAATTTCACTACTTTTATGGATCCGTCCCTGAGCGTTGGAATCCCGAATCAAGCTGTAAACCACGTTACCATGCCTTATTCTCGTCCGCCAATAATGTCATAGATAATTTATATGCGGGAGTGTATTAGCACAATGTGAAATCTTTAAACGCTTGTAACTTTTTACCTGAGCCGAATCTGGAAAAATGGTAAATGAAAAAAGTGTTTCATTTTATGAGAGGAATCTTTGGTTAAAATTAATGCAGTGGTCAAAGACTAACCCTGTATATTGTTGGCGATCCGAGTAGCCTTGGGTGAGTTCAGTAGCTGGATGAGTGTCCGTTCGTTATTGGGCATAATCGGCTCAATGGTTTCGGAGTTATACCCACTGGAATATTATTTTCTCGATAACTCAAAAATACAAATCCGATCGAATTGAAGCTTGATAACTAGTTGTGGAAATCCGACATAAAGGTATAGATATGTGAAATTTTGTGAAGATCATATAACTAGAAAATTTTAAAAAAATTATGAAAAAATATTAAGTATCTCACGATAACTTGAGAACGGAAAGAGACAGCGAATTGCAACATTTGTGTTCGTTAATAGACATAATCCGCCAAATGGTTTTGGAGTTATACACAGCTGAATTTTTCCTGTTATTTCCTCTAAAACTCAAAATATAACAATCCGATCCAATTAATTAACTCTGTAATTGCTTGTAGAATGCGGAGTGCGCAATTTTTCTGAGAATTTGTTGTATATTTTATCCTTAAATTACTTGAGAAGTTAGTTCTTTCGTATATCATAAGATATTTGAATAAATTCAATTTCGATAGTATATATATGTCAGAAAGGAAATTCTGTGATCATAGACGATTCTCTGATTACTCAAGTCAGCCATTAAAATAGTACGAAATGTATTCATATCTTATGAAAGCTGAGAAAACGGTCTATATCTATGGTAAATTCGATCAAGAGTGTTCAATAGAGACGAATAAAACATTATTAACAGTAGTTTATTCGGTTTAAGGTTAAATTTTCATTTCTTCCAGGTATCTTGAGAAATTTTATATTTCAGAAACTATGCTCGATCGTTGAGTTTATGGAATATGGAACACAATTAATTAGAGCTCAACAAAATAATCCGGGAAACGCGAAACAACTGATTCAAGCAGTTGTTGTGAATAGACAGACCTCCCTCAAGTACAAATCGACAGCCTCATTGAAAGAAGGCTGCGGATTCCAATTGTTTATAGAATCGCTTTTATAAAACTCAATCACTTCTTGAGTATATCAGTTCCCTACCATCGGTAATGGTTTCTGATACGTTAATCTGATATATAATTATGAATGACATATTCATGAAAATATTCGAAATACCACAATGTGTACCACATGAAACTATACCCTACCAAGAAAATGGGTTCTATAAATATAGAATCAGATTATTATCTTGAATGAAATTTCGGGGTATAGTGGAGGGTTCAATATGTAGGTAGAACCTTAGACTATAGACTCTTTCTATAGTCTAAGGGTAGGTATAACTACTGATAGCACATACTTATTTTGTGGAACTCCGAGAAAGCTATCCGTTAAATAATTCTTCGAAAACAATTCCGTTTTAATCACATAGTAGCTACAGAAGAATAATCTGTATTACACTTCAGAGTTCGACGGATTGATTTTAGGGCAAACACCGTTTACTGAGTGAAATAGGCCACTATTTGGCTAACGCTTCTTTTTGGACGAACATGTAATTACCAATAGTGAGGAAGAATCCACAACTGGCAATCTATGGATCTATGATCTGTTCTAGTTCAGGTGACTAACCTGAGGAAAATGAATATCATTTCGCATTTGAAGAGTGTCTGAAGCACACTCTGAATATTTTGTTTTTCATATCATTCCTGGAACCTTTACTCATAGATAATGCAATCTATAGATGCGTGAAATGTACAAATTTTTCGAAAATAGACTTCACATATTATGGTTTTTTTCATTTCTGTATGTAGAATAGTACACCACTGAATTTATGTTAAAGATATTACAGATCCGTTATATCAAGAAAACAAAGTAATATCACCATATCTATATAGAAGGAACATATCTCTATAATCGTTTCTTTATTTTAATGTTCCACCTCGATCTCATCTTGACCAACATAAAACTATCTGAAATTAAAGAAAATTATCTAAATATCACCATAGATAAGTTATCTCCGCTAACACTTAAAACATCTGTTATTATATAAATAATGATAGTATTATATCAATTTTAAAGAATATATCACAGTGAATTCTCCAGATAAGTTTCGAGATATTGAAGTTTTTAAATAAAAGGAGGGCGGTCAGCAGAACGTCGTCTAGAACGAATATTCCTTACGCATTTTCTTCAAATCCGAATGTAATTTGATTTAGATATTTTAAATCGTTTTTCCACTGTAACCTATCGCAAACTGCATGAGTATAACCAAATGAATTAATTCGAAAGAGATGATGGAATTCTAAATCCACATGGCTATGTTTCAAAAAAGGAATTCCATTGCATCCTAGCCCATACACCACCAAGAACAGCCAGCTTAATTATGTGCATGCGCAGTCCATCGAATAGACGTGGACGGACTTCATGCCTTAGCCAGTCGCTCAACTTTCAGAAGAATTTTGAAACAATTTTTAAAATTCGTCACACGTTCATCCACTTATCCATACATTCATTCGTTCTTTGTATATTCGCAAAATCCTTTCAGTCTGAGTAAAAACACACGGCACATATGGACAAAAGATTAGATTAAATAATATGAATATGAACAGCCCCGCTTCCATGATCAGTCGATGTATTGCGACACAGCATATCAACATGCATTACAACAAGATGTAACCAGAGCTTGACGATAATATCCGAATCAGGCCAGAGGGAACCAACTCTTGGATTGGCTGGCTGTCCATTGAAACCATATTCGTCCGACTATCCACTCGGCTGACTAAACGCCGAGATGATCATTCGATATCTACTCGTCTACTTCATTGAATTTACATCCGACGAGACGAAAAGGTTTATAACCAAAACCTCATTCGTATGACGTATGTCATTCGATTCCATAGAAATCTATTCACGAAGAAAAAAAAAACTTACGACCTCACCGGAACGTCCCCATACGTGTTACCGACGTTTGATTCACCTGCGCAGGCAAACCTGTACTGGTACTGGTAACCTCTCCGGTATACCGTAGTGTGTAAGGCCGCTCGTATACCAGCACTACGAGACCGCAACGCGACCGCCACTTCGTGTCGCCTAGAAGTCGTGGTACGTGGATAGTCATAGAAGCGCCCACACCAAAGATACGGCGATGCGACGCAAATCCCTCGTTAAAAAGTATCGTCGCTGTCTCGTTACGGTCTCGTCGTGCTGGTATACGAGCAGCCTTATACGACGAAAATATACAAGGGCGTCCCCACTTTTCCAAACCGTTACCTCTCCTCCTCTCCAAATCCTTCTTATATGTTCCATCAACCAGTTTGGAGCAGCTCGGAGCATCTCACTCATGCGCATTGAGAACCTGGAGCTCGAAGTCTCGTTCCTACAAGATTTTGGAGTACAAAACTTCGTGTTCCAACAACCGCGACAGCTCGCTGGAGCGTCTCTCGGGTTTGCTCCAAGTTTCTCCTTCTGATGGGTTAGAGCACGATATGGAGCACCAAACCCGCGCATGCGTATTTGCAATTTATAACCTGCTTAAACTGTTCCTGATACAACACAAAAACTAACCTAACTTCGCTACTTTTGAATTTTGATTTATCCGCAGATATTTTTTTTGTCAGTACAGTGTGTCGAGTTAGTTGTATTTGAAATGGATTCACAAGCGTGGTTTAATGCAAACCTGAGCAATTCCGATGTGGAATCATTTACCAAGAATAATACTATTTTCAGCCATTGCACACTCAAATCTGACAAACAGGTACCACGTGACCGAATTTAACGCTTGACGCCAGCGTCGAGCGTCAGCATGAAAATGCACCTTTAGTTAGGTAAAACAATTTAAAAATTCAAATTTCTTAACCGAATATTGAGGTTAGGTTACCAATGTTACACAAACGGTGACGCCCACTTGCTCTTTACTCGTTCCAATAAAATTTCGCGAGGTATAACCTTGGAGCTAACCCGAGGCGACTGTCTGAAACTCTAGGGCATGTCCAGGGGTTGCTCCAACAATGTTGATGGAACAAACCTTATAGCTTACTCTCCGTGTGTCGTCCAACACACGGTGAGTGCTGGGCGCAGCTATGTATAACCCTGTCAATAGACGGCTAGCCTAAACCTCTCGTTACGCACGATTTTTTTCATGTTTTGTCTGGGTGCACTTCTGTCGAATGTAACTATAGTTTCTCAATCATCAAGTCAAATGAAATCGTTTGAGACCATTCACGGCTCAAAATTAGAATATTACAGACACTTGTTCAAAATTATAGCGTGCCCGTAAACATCTAAAGATATCTTATCCTACGCCTCGCGTTGCGGCTTTTGCAATTCACTTCATTCAACGATGCTGAAAGAAATAAATTCGACATTTCCGCAACCTGACTGCAACAAAAGGTTATCTAGCATCATAATTTCAACAATTCATGGTTCCCCCTATGAACACAGAGAGAGCTATATCCAACCATAAATTGCGTTCGTTCGGCACAGATTGTGATCACAGATAAACCGTCCCTTTGTTGAACAATGATAATGATAGAGTTCCATCCCTTGGGTTTCTATTCTACATATTGGTCTGTTGGAGGTCCAATCTATACTCGTTACGGGTTTATTTGTCCGTGTACGTTACTCCGGGAATAATAATTAACGATGCGTCATTGTTTATGACCTTCCAAACGAATAAATATAGGATCATTCGATGTAGAATCGGAGTGTTTGAGAGGTTTCTGTTTATTGTGATAATTACTATGTGAAATTTAGCGTCATAAATATCCGAACATGGACATATGATACTTGCAATATGAATTAATATTTATAAAATATCAATTGTAGTATACTGGATATAATAAGTGACATCAGAATAACCTCCACAAAGGATTTTTTGATTCGAGCATCACGCTATCACGCTACAAATTTTCCACAATGTGTATCTATATATAGTGATTTTTCGAGTTTCCACTGTGTACTTCATCACCCGTAATCTACTGATGCGGTGGCAATATTCAAGTTGATACTTGAGACAATGTGCATTTTTTGATTTATTACTGACCTTCAAACAGATTTATATATGATTTTAGATGCCTAATTGAGAATATCTGAAATAACGACTAACCTAAAGTTAGGTGCAGTCTTAACTTGTGAATGAAGAAATACCAAATAAAACAAAAGGGTGCGGTCAGGAGACCCCCGTTCGGAATCAAGTTCCTGTCGCCTTCAAATCTGAATGTAATTTAATATAGATATTCAAATTATAGATAATAAAGAAGGAGGCGTAAAAGACTCTATTGGCTTCACTTAAATAAATTAAATTCACTTAAATCCTGGCCCATTAAACAGCAAAAACAGCTAGATTAGGTATATCTGCGCATGCGCAGTCCACTAGTCCCTGAAAGTGCTTTCTATTATATGCTGCCTACCACCCAAAACCACGATCCTATAACACCACGGACCGGTTCAGGACATATTGACCCTATCATCCGTGCGTGCAGGGATCCTCCTGAGAAAATTCTGTTTCAGGACACCCTTTCCAGACTATATCTCCAAGAGTTATAACGTTTCGTCTGCTCATGCGCAGAACAAAAATGACCGAATGGAGCAGCGTTCATTTCAAAGTGGCATGGACACTTCAACTCAGAAAGAACGCTATTTCCCCCAAAGTATGTTGCACACACATGGTATTGCCGTGAATGGGATTGTGGGGGGCATGTTTCCTCCGAGTCAAAACCACACTTCTCTCAGACGAAAACTGCAGCAGTTACATCACTTCTCGTTTGCGCATGCACAGAACGAAAAATGCCTGAAAGGGGCAGCCTTCATCTTGAATGTGGCCTTAGGGACGTGGTGTGGACAGTTCATCTCAAAAAACGCTCAATTTCGGACAAAACAGCTCACGCGAACGCAGAATTACTATGAAGTGGCAATAAGACCTTCCGGTTTTTTTCTGGCTGCGTTTCACTTATCATGTCTGTTCTCCTGTATTGGACACTCTTAATCGAATTTACCATGGTAAATTCGGAGTGTCCAATACAGGAGAACAGACAATAGAATTCACCATGGTAAATTCGATTAAGGGTGTCCAATAAAGGAGAATGTACAAGAGAACATACGCGCAAATGCTTCTGACTTCACGTCAGTGTTTGAACCAATTTCTTATCTACAACTTGCTAATCTGAACGCTGAAAATCAGAAGAAGAAAAAACATACAAGGATGGGGTTCACATACCAAAATTGTTTCAAGCACCGACGTGAAGTCAGGAACTTTTGCACTCATGTTCTATTGTCCATTCACCTCTATTGGACACCCTTAATGGAATTTACCATCGATATAGACCGTTTCTCAGATTTTATAGAATATGAATACATTTCCTACCATTTTGAGGACTTGAGTAATAAGAGAAGAGAAACGTCTAAGATCAAAGAATTTTTTATTTTGACGGAAGTCGAATTATATCGGAATTGAAGTTCATTAAATATCTAATAATATAGGAAAAAAATACTGCATAAATGCTCTTTCCATATTAGTATTAGATTTAAATTCCTTTTGAAATAAAACTCATCCAAGTCAAGAATTGGCCTTTTGATTACACGCTACAACTTATCTCCCCTCAAGAGGTTAGATAGGTACTACAAGTCAATTCAAAATTTGATGTTTTATGAACTCTTCTGATTACAATCACAAACAAGAAAAATGCTTCTACTCAAAGATTGAGCTCATGTTTGGAAAAGGAAACACACAAAAACTCATCTGAATTTTCGAAACTTCGTCATTTCCGGGATCCTTGGCACACAAAGTGATTCCTTCCAAAATATTCTCAATCAGAGCAGAGGTTTCTCATCTCTGGTAAAACAATATTCCAAAATGAGTGCTCTTGTTCCAAAACTCACAGGTGGATATAGATCCAGAATTGGAGGTAAAGGTAAATATGGGCCTAACCATAATATTCAAACGATTACGGCCTTACCCTAGGAGTGATGGAAAAGAACCCAACATTACAACTTTATCGCCAAATACATAATTCCACAGTACACGTGAGTCCAATCAAATCTTAACAAGAATTCCTCAAATACGTTCAGATTTAACACAAAATGAACATGATATATCAATTTCATCAAACAAAAAAAAAAGCACTGACGTGTAGTCAGTACTCTTTGGCGCGCGTGTTCACGGTGGCTAATTTGAATTGAATGTTGAGTACTTCAAGCTCAGTAGATAGAGCGAGCCGAAGATCTACCCAAAGGATAGTGGACACCATTCACTGTCGGTTCAAAAATTAAGAGTGCTGTATCTCAGCTGCCATCAGGATAGATTAACAAAGTTGGAAAAGAACACAAGTGACTCTCCTTAGTCGCACAAGCTCCTAGAAGATTTGGGAGGGTCAGTATAATCCTAATCATGTTAATCGCACGCGCGCCAAAGCAGATTGACTTTTTACACTTTTTCTTTCATTGTTAAGTCAATCTGCTTTTGCGCGCGTGCGATTAACATGATTAGGATTATACTGACCCTCCCAAATCTTCTAGGAGCTTGTGCGACTAAGGAGAGTCACTTGTGTTCTTTTCCAACTTTGTTAATCTATCCTGATGGCAGCTGAGATACAGCACTCTTAATTTTTGAACCGACAGTGAATGGTGTCCACTATCCTTTGGGTAGATCTTCGGCTCGCTCTATCTACTGAGCTTGAAGTACTCAACATTCAATTCAAATTAGCCACCGTGAACACGCGCGCCAAAGAGTACTGACTACACGTCAGTGCTTTTTTTTTTTTTTTTTCAAGTTCCTTTAACAAATATAGCTATCAATACAGTTTGGCTGTTAGCTTTACCGTAGATCGAAAAAAAATGCGGTTGTGGGACCTCCGTTTGGAACGCAATTGCCTCTTCTCCAAATCCGAACGTATTTTAATATAGATCTACCGAATATAGTTATTTATAAATTCGCCTCAGGGCCACCATACAGACATTTCAACTCGGAAACAACGCTATTTCCCCCAAACTGACTTGTGTCCGTGCACTGAATTGACATGAATATTCTTTTAAAACCTCACAATATCGGCTCATTGCTTTCAACATAACCCAAACAACCCAAAACCATTCACTTCTCATCTGCGCAAGCGCAATATACTCGTGCCTGCAAGTCCTCCCAAAATTACACACCTCACAAAAAACTCCGATTCTCCAACACTAGTGGTTCAGGAGATATCGCTTCTCGAATCCACGCATGCGCAGACCCTCACCAGGGGATTCTATAGAGGAATAGCATCCGCCACCCCAAAATCCCAATCCTCTCTGACGAAAGCACCAGCAGTTAAATCACTGATGGTCTGCTCATGCGCATAACGAAAAATGCCCGTAAGGGGTAACATCAGTTTCGAAATTAGTCCCAGGGCCACGATACGGACACTTTAACTCGGAAACAACGCTACATCCCCCAATCTGACTTGTCCTTGCACTGAATTGCCATGAATATTCTTTTAAAACCTCAAAATATCGGGTCAGCACTCCCAACATAACCCATACAACCCAAAAACAGTCACTACTCTTCTGCGCATGCGCAATCTACTTGCGGCTGAAAGTCCTCCCAAAATCACACACCATACAGAAAACTCCGATTCTCCAACACTAGTGGTTCAGGAGATATCGCCTCTTGAATCCACGCATGCGCAGACCCTCACCAGGGGATTCTGTAGAGGAATAGCATCCGCCACCCCAAAACCCCAATCCTCTCTGACGAAAACTTCAGCAGTTAAATCACTGATGGTCTGCTCATGCGCATAACGAAAAATGCCCGTAAGGAGTAACATCAATTTCAAAATTGGCCCCAGGGCCACGGTATGCACACTTCAACTCGGAAACAACGGTATTTCCCCCAAACTGACTACTGTCCGAGCACTGAATTGCTATGAATATTCTTTTAAAACCTCACAATATCGACTCAGCACTCCCAACATAACCCATCCAACCCAAAAACAGACACTTCTCTTCTGCGCATGCGCAATCTACTCGCGGCTAAAAGTCCTTTCAAAATAACACACCTTACAAAAAACTCCGATTCTCCAACACTAGTGGTTCGGAAGATATCACATCTTTAATCTACGCATGCGCAGACCCTCATCAGGGATCTGGATTCTATGGAGGAATAGCATCCGCCACCCCAAAACCCCAATCCTCTCTGACGAAAACTACAGCAGTTAAATGACTTCTCATCTGCGCATGCGCACAACGAAAAATGTCAGGAAAGGGCAGCATGAACGTCAAAAAAATTGGTTTCGGCATTTTAAGCAAAGTATTTCGCAAAATAGTAGTAATTTTTTTATTTTTTTCATGTCACGTGATCTTCACGAAATTTTGCAAAAGTGTTTGCATTGGTCTTTTGCATCTAACTACTGAGTTTCAATTTAATCAGATCAGTATTTTTCGAGTTATCCTGAAAACAAAATTTCAAAATTTTTGAAATTTTTTTTTGCTACTTTAGGGCCGTCCGATCAAAACAGAACTTCGCTGGCATATAAAGGTCATGATTCTACAATTTGCTGCCAAATTTCAGAAAGATCGAGTGATTGGTTCTGGAAATATTCATTAAAAACGTTTTGACTAAAAACGGCCTTAACTCCGAAACCGCTCGGTGGATTTCGCCCGTTAACGAACTTGTCCGAGATATTTACGCTACAAAGCTACCCTGCAAATTTCAACGCTCTAAGTCATTCCGTTCGAGAGTTATCGTGCTAACGGCCGGCCGGACCGGCCGGACCGGACGGACAGAATTGAATTTGACCTCGAATTCTTCATCAGGAAGTCGAACCTAATCGTTTGAGACCATTTTCGAAAAAAAATTCGAAAAATACAGACATTGTGACGAAATGATAGCACGCTGTTCCTTGCGGAACACGCGCGCAAAAAACACAAATGCTCAAATAGTGATTATTTACAATCACATCCTAAAAATGTGAGTGTATTGCACAATCTGGAACAATCATAATCCAACACAATCTCGAAATAGGTACTTAATCAACTAGTTTATTAATGATAGCGATTAATGGTCGAGAAATTTTAACACGTGAGCGGAGCGAGATTAATAAACGAGTTGATTACAAGATTTTTCCGTCGACCTCATTATGAATTAGAAATAAATTATTTATTCAAATAAATTTCATTTCTCACAATATAAAATTTGACAATGAAAATCTCGATGCTCACTTTGACATATTTATATTTATGGTTCCAATTGAACAATTCGTAAAATTCATAGACGAAATTTTCGAGATGTGACATTCTGAATAGTCCACATTTACATCGTTACTGACGATTTGCGATAAGGAATGTGTGGAACTGGTGGGAGCTGATGTATTAATTACTGGCGAACGATTTATCGCATAAAATTTTTTCAGCAGTTTCTAATCTATTTTTCATCGAGTTTTCGATGTACCCTTCTGCAACAGATGTTTATTTCCATCCTCCAAGCCGTTTGATGGCTGCAAAATCTGCTCCACTGTCCGAAAGGATAAATGCAGAAGAACGCCGAAAACAGTGACCTGTATACAGATTGGGTTGTTCTAATTTGAGAAATTTTGCAATTAACGATGGTAATTTCGAAAACGTATTGATTCCTACTGGCTGTATTGAACATTTAAAGTTCTTGTAAAAGACGAAAAACTTTTCGTGCGGAGTGTGAATTGGTCTCAAGGATATATATCTCTTGATTGGATTCAAAAGTGTACGCTCCTCATTATCCACCACAGTGAATATCCTTTTCGAGTGCGTTTTGGATGAATTCACTGTTATTAAAAATTTCGAGCCCATATCCTGCACATCATTTATCTGCAACTTATACAGCTCATCTTTTCGCAATGCCCCGGATACTCCAAATATCAAAGCGACCTTCAAATGAAAAATTTAAAGTTACATATTTGATATCCACGTGACAATAAGAAAAATTTGGAAAATTAATTTAATTGAGTTTTATATTTACCTTTGACATCAAGAAAATACTGTCTGGAGCATTTACTATAAACTCTTTTACATGATCTTTCTCGAGAACTTTCGATTTCTTAGGAATATAACCCACTTTTTGTCCCTTAATGAACATCACCAGTTTGTGATATCTGCTTATATCAATATTCCTTTTAACGTTCAATGTTGCTTTCAGCATTGAATACTTTGGCCATAAACTTGCAAAGTATCCCTTTTCTGCAACACTCTTAAAGTATGCCAACAAAACTGTTTCAGAATAATTGAAAACGTTCTTCTCCTCGCACCATGACATGAATTCTGCGTAGGTTTTGTCATACAAATGTCGGCTTTTTTCAGGTAGCAGGGTCAAAGTTGCTGCTTTAGCCATTTCTGCAACGTCCGGGGGAGTTAAGGGGATTATAATCATTTTTTAGCGAGGATACCGCTTTTAACCCGGTTATTAACAACGGTTTGTCATCAATGTCAAAATTTGATTAATATTAAGATTGAAAGCAGCTATATTACTCGTAATTTGACAGATCGATTATGTTTGGATTTGTTTCATTATTTCTTTTCTCTGTGGAATAACAATGGAACCAGAGATAAATACGCGACTATTCTGTGATTGAAGAGTGAGTTACAGTCCTCATACATAAAATTAAATATCAGTCGAGTTGTGTCTCATATTACTTCTGAATACTCTATGTTCGGTTGCCCATGACAATCATGCATTAAAATGGAAAGAAATCGTGCATTAAAATGGGTCACTAATGCATGATTTTGTGCACGTTAAACAGAGCTTTTATTGGGAGGTCGACGGAAAATCAATTTTACCTACCTATTTACTTCTGATCAGATAATAAAAATACTATTCAACATACTTACCGCCTTTCTAGACGTTCAAAAACCAACTTATTATTTTATTCATTCTATTCTGAACACAAATTGGTTCAAGCACTGACTAGAAGTCAGTCAGTCTTAATTCGAATTTACCATGGTAAATTCGAATTAAGTGTCCAATACAGGAGAATGGACAATAGAACATACGCACAAAAGCTCCTGACTTCACGTCAGTGCTTGAACCAATTTTTTTTTCGTAGTTTTTTTGAAATTTTCTAGGGGTACGGTTCTTAAACACGTCTTTATGTTGATTTTCTACTAATAGTTACCAAGCTTCAATTCGATCGAATCTTTATTTGTGAGTTATCGAGGAAATAAAATTCCAGGTGGGTATAACTCGGAAACCGTTAAACCGATTATGCCCAAATACAAACTTAACTCTCCCATTCGGATACTCAACCTACCCGGAAAATTGCAAGTCCCTATCTCCTTTTGTTCGAAAGTTATCGAGGCAACGGTCACCCATCTACTGAACTCACACAAGGCTGCTCGAATGTCCAACAATATTTAACCGATCGTGTTAAAACTTGAAACTTGGCAATATAGTTGGGTTCTAAAGGCTCTTGCAAAATTTCAGCAATTTCAGACGAATAGTTACTGATATATAGATTTTTTTTTTTAATTTTCAATGATTTCTTAAAAATTTTCCATAAATACTATCCTCACCAAATTTTGCAAGAATTTCCGCGTTGGCATTCTACAACTAATAACCATGTTTCAATTCAATTAGTTTAGTATAAAATCGCCACATGGCGGTTTATTATAGGGTTTTTCACCCTTATCTTCACTTTTCGGAAACTTTCAGGCCCAAAAACGACCTAGAAGGGCCGTTAGTCCGTCTCTCATGTCAATTTTGACGTTTCTCGGAATGTCTTCTAGCAAGGAAAATTCCCGGAAGCGAAACTTCCTGAACTTATATCGATTTAGTATATTTTGACTTATCGTAGGTAAAAGTTGAGCTGGTTCCTGACGCACCGATACTTCTTCTTCGTCTCGACGAAGAATTCGGAGCCAGAGCAGTCGTATTTTCGAAGCCTTATGCGAAATAAAGTCGGTCTCGCTTTTTCGCCGGGCGAAGGATAAAAAATACATTTTCGTTCGTTACGGGAAATCCGCGATAGATATCGACTTAGGGTCTTCGGATCTACCCTTTCCCCCTCCCTAAGATTCGATATCCACCCCCTTCGAACCTCGATCCGTCCTCTAGATTTTTAAAACAATTACCAAAATTCCCGATTTACTTAGGAAAAATCGCAAAAATTTAGTCCATTTCTCGAATTTTTTTAACGCATAAGGACCCCTTCTCGATAGCTCGAGAAGATTTTTTTTGTTGTAGAAATCTTTCCCCTTTCCCCTCCCGTCGTAATATAGCGGTTATATAAGAGGGTTTAGCCATCCAGACACCGCCCGTTTTTACACATCTTTCCCTAAGTAATCGGTTGCCATGACTCAATTTCAATTAGTATATATGGAATTTTTTGAGTTAATGATGAGAAAAAAACAACCAAATTTCAGATGGCTATAACTCTAAAACCGTTACGCCGATTATGCTTACAAACTCAAATGTCGTGTTCAGATGCACATCCTAACCTGAAGACTTCAAGCCGCTATCTCTTTCCGTTCTCAAGTTATCGTTGCAACAAAAATATTTTTTGATAATATTTTAATAATTTTCTAGCCATACGATTCGCACAAAATTTCACAAACCTGCTAAGGTTTATATTCTACAACTACTCACCAAGTTTCATCGGATTTATATTAGTTGAAAACAAAATTATTACTCGGAAACCGTTGGGCCGATTATGCCCATTAACGACGAACTTGTCCCTCGTATTGGAATGCGCCACCCACCCTGAAAATTTCAAGTCGCTAGCTCTTTCCGTTCTCAAGTTATCGTGGCAAAGGCCGGACGGCCGGCCGGACATAATCAAATTTGACCTGGAATTCTTCATTGGGGAGTCGAACCAAGTCGTTTGAGACCATTTTCGTCAGAAAATTCGAAAGTTACAGACATTTGGGCAAAATGAAAACGCGTGTTCCCCAGAACATACGCGCACAAAAATGAATTCCGGACATCCACGCACGGAGAACACTCTGGCCTGAAGTCCGAATTCCAACTAATCTTCCCCTCTTCTGGTGTCATTCCGGCACATCACCAGCTTATAAGCAGAGGTTCAAAAGATCTATTGAGTGAAACATCTACAACTTCTTTTTGGTGCTGTTGTTCCTCGGAACAGATCAAGAATCCGTGGTTGAAATCGATTCTGTCAGGCCGTTAACACGATAACTCTCGAAAGAAAGGAGTTAGAGGATTTAAATTTGCAGGGTAGGTTCGGAGCGTAAATATCTCGGAGGAGTTCTTTAACGGGTGAAATCCACCAAGCGATTTCGGATTTAGTGCCGTTTTTAGTAAAAACATTTTTTGTGTATATTTCCGAAACCGATCACTCGATATATCTGAAATTTAGCATCAAATTGTAAAATAAAAACCTTTGTACGCATGCGTTTTTTTTTTATTTTTAAATTTTGTTTCTACAATAACTCTCGAACAGAATGACCCAGGCAGTTGAAATTTTCAGAGTAGGTTTGAGAGATAAATATCTCGGTTAAGTTCGTTTTCGGGCGGAATAGGCCTGATGGTTTCGGAGTAACGAAAAAAGAAAGATTTTTTTTAACTTACAAATTTCAATTTTTTTTTTTAGATACCGTTTCGCCATAAAAATCCATTGATATAATTTTCAACTCTAACAAGCTAATACTTTCGGAGATGTGATTTTTCGAAATTTCAATAATGTACTTCTATGTTTTCACAGAATGCTATAATTATTCTATCTACGAATTATTATATGATCTGTATTCATACTCGTACATGTCATCTTATTCTATAAGAGAGAGTCAAATTCATTTCAGCTATTTTAATTTGATTTCTTCCATGGCGCAGTTCTCATTCTCAGATTGCTCATTTAATCTTGATAAATAAATCTATTATTTGAATTGAATTTCCTTATGATGCAGTTCTATCATAAGAATACATTGATATAATTCCCAACTCTGAGAAACCAATACTTTCGGATATATGATGTGTCAAAATTTGAACAAGAGCGCCAAAGCTCCTGTCCACAGGGCTTGAACCAATTTTTTTATACTGAATCTCTTTGCCAAAATGAATTTATTATCTATTAATATATTTTATCGTCGACCTGAATGAAAAGTGACATTTTACGTACTAATTTGCGGCCGTAAAATCGACTAGTATTGATGGCAAGTACTTTGTGGAATAAAAAGTACTTTTTCGTCCGTGGTCACTATGAATACGGCATGATACGGTTCAATACAAATGTAAGTGTATGTCATTTGCTATTGTGGAATCATCTAATTAAGAGGTCCGAAATTCATGAAAGTATGTAAAGCTCGTCCTACGTACATAAATAACTATAGTGTCGTAATTGAATTTTACTGAATGGCATAGAGAAAATAGTTAATGGAGAACTATCCCGTTACAAGCCTCTGACGAAACTTTTGATATTTGTCTGCCATATATAATTCAAATCACTCAAAGTCTTCATATTCACATGTTCACCTATCAACATCAATGTCGGTGTCAGCAAGCTGAACCTATTACAGCAAAATGATCACCCAATTGGACGAACTATAACCGATGAATTCCTCAGTTATTAGATGTACGAGTTAAGATATGAGTATTCCAGACGGTACTTGTTCATTGAAACCTAGAACAAAACCATGCCTTCCTCTAAGTCCCCTAAGTCACGTCTACCTCTTGAATTGGAACGCAGCCCTGCAAACGGAGTTGGGCGTAAGTAACGACAAGCATCAATAACGTTGTACTGCAACGGTTTGTTTGTTCTTGCATTATCATCGGACCGCTATGAATCGTGATTCTGATTCGGCTGCCACTCTATGGTTGCGCGACAATGTAAACATCGATGAGGAACACGGAACATTACATGCAGCGTTCCGGATGCGAGTCGATGGCCGCGTCGCCGTAACGACCAGCCAGTAACATTACGCCGAAATTATCGCCTTTGTCGCCGTACAATGCAATACATAAACTGCATTTGTTCCAGATGTATTAACAGCCACACGGGATCCTTTGTCACGCCGTCATGACTGTAATAAAATAATATTACAGAGTTATATCTGTTTTCGAGGATATCGTATGTAATTTGAGCCACGACGATGTCTCCGCGAGAAGGATATAAAATGGTATTGTATTTTAGCAACAAGTCGTTCGGTCTTAGGTTATCCTCAAAGTATTGAATATAAGGACTTGGAACAGTCTAATAAAGAAGTGAAGATATTTATTCCATCTTGAGGATTTGATAGACTTTCGTTTCTGAATATTTATTAATGAGGACTGAGGGCTCGATGCTCACAATCCTGCCAAATATACTGGGTGTTCCAGGAAGTATGTTCAAACGGAAACTCAAAGCAAGAGGAACACTAGGAGTAGGTGCCCGACTCATCCTCATGTACGTTATTCGAAATTTTCCGAATAGTTTTCCTTAGCTATGATTTTCAGGTTAATTTTTTATTGATTAATTGTAACTAGAATGATTGAGATGCACCTTTGATTTCTTTCAGCATAATTTTTCTATGAGATGCACCATTTATTCGACAGTTCTGGAGTTATGGCTAACCGAAGGTTCAGCCTGAATCAATAAATCACTCTGTATCTCAGAAACGAGGAGGCATAGGCCTTATTTAATGTTTCTGGCTCCCTAGGCACTATCTATTCACTGTCAAACTATGTGTAAAGTTATTAGAGGACCACCCTGTACAGGTAATCATTACGTACATTGAAAATTATTGAATGTTCAAAAAGTTTCCTATCTTGAACGTTTCGTAAAGCGCGTTCATAACTGAAACAACAACTCCAGAGCGTTTTGCCAATGGGGCCTCATATTAGGTTCGTATAATTCTTATACTTATGCAAATATGTAGTTCACAAATCAAATTAATAATCAGGGGATGTCAGACAGACAGACATTTCAATCAGACAGACCCGTTTTAGACTTCTATTGGTCCTCATCAGTCTTCAGTGGCTCTCGACAAATTCAACTAAACTGAGCCGTATTAAGCTTCCCATAGCCATAGCCTGCTCGAGGGGATATATAAATTAGGGCTTCACACGAGACGGAAGTAGGTGAGAGTATAAAAAATCTCGTCTCGGTCTTGCCAATTCCCAAAAAATTAAGTCTCGTTCTCGTCTCGTTATCAGTTGTCTCGGCTAGTCTCGCTTAGTTCTGAATAACGATAATAAATATTATAATATATAAACGAAATGGTATACAACAATGAATAATTATAATAGCTATATTTTAATATCTACGCTCTTATACAAAAATATTTGTATTTTTAATTTTAAACACTGATGATTTCAACTTTTAAATTACTCGATGACCAAGAATTCAAAGATAATCACGCTTGCATCACATCAACTTTCAATGATGTACGTGTTTTTGCCATGAGCATACCTGCTGTGGAAAATAATCTTTCAGCGTACGGTTGTAGCCATTAATAAATCATCGGCCATCTTGAAAAGTGTAGGAAGAACTTTTTCATCACTCTCCACCACTGTAAAATATTTTGATTCCAATTTGCTCTTTCTAACAGCAAATATTCCTCAAATGAGCTTTCCAATATTTCGAAAGTTTTGTTCATGTTTTAAATATGCTATCGATGTCGATACATTTTTTAATAGAATTGAACAATTTGGTATAGTTTTCAAAGAATACCTTCCCAGTGGGTAGATCATTGAGGGAGTTCTTGGCGTATTCCTCATAACACTTTTCGAACCATTGAATAGCTTCATTTCTTTACCAGTTTTATCATACATAGTTCCACAGCTGCATACAATAATTGTTCACATCTTCGCTAGAAGGAGCACAAGAGAATAAATTTCTCCAGATGTTCAGATAGAGACGAAATTTTCGAAGCATTGGGATTTAGGGGCAATAAAAGTTGTCCGTTAAATATCGAATTCATAATGTCATCCGTTTTTATGGTTGTGAATTCTATTTTTTCTTGAAAAATAATCTCAATTATCGCAAGGTCATCACGAATTAATAATCTGCTAAAAAATCGTGTATTTCTAGAACGATCGATGTATAACATAGACAAAATATATTGGTAATTATAGTGGAAACTCTTCATATTCAATTGTTTTCTGTGGGTGTTGAAAAAAGTCGAGTCGTATATAAAACTTCATACAAAAAATTTAACGAGACCTAAAACGAGACTCTCGTGTTGCCCTGTATGTGGTCTCGTTATCGCCTACAATATTTTTGAAAACGTCTCGTCTCGTCTCGTCTCGCTTTTCCGAGACGATCCGAGAAAAATCTCGCTCTCGCGTGAAGCCCTAATATATTGGTTGATGAAAAAATTATGACTCCGAAACCGTTGAGGCCATTAACGAACTTGTCCGTCGTATTTGGACGACTATCGTGGCAACGGACGGCCGGATAGAATCAAATTTGACCTCGAATTCTTCATCAATCAGTCATCGTTTGAGACCATTTTCGGCAAAAAAATCTAACATTACAGACATTTGAGCAAAATGATAACGCTATGTTCCCCAGAACATGCACATAAAAAGACATCAAGAACTAAACATTATTGAATATCGCATATCAGTACTATACAGGATGTTCCGAAATTGCTAAAAAACTATCAGGTTTGGGTGTGGGGAAACCTTATGAACATGGCTTCGAAATTAATTTTTACGTTCAACGAGATATAGAAATACCGAATGTGCCATTTGAAATAAGAAAGTTTTTGACCATTATTTGAAGTTGATGTTTGAAAATTATTTGTGGGCACTCTGTATAGTCCAGAGGTAATTTTATTTTTCTGTATAGGAGTAGCCAATATGTTTACTCGAAAAAATACTGTCTGTATCGCTGGAGTAACCAGTTTCTTCATTAATTGTTATTTAAAAAAACTCCATATTTTCATTTTTCGCCATTTTCTCGTAAATGGTGCCTCTAAGAGATCTGAAGAAACTCATCATAATTTGAGCTTGCTATTCCATTTTTGAGGTCAAATAGAGGGTGTTACGCTTAAAAAAAATTAACTCTGACCTATATATTTGTTTGAGAACAACCTGTTTATAGGAAAATAATTGTAAATTGTGCTTTTGAACACCCTACACACATCACAAAAAATTATTCTCAAAATATCTCCATTTACTCCCTCAAAACGAGCTTCGCGCCTGTGTTGGGGCACCCGGTATATTCACATTGCTAAATTCAATAGAAATAGAAGCTTTTCAAAGTGCCGCTCGACAGTGAGAAATAGCTCAAATTGGTACCAAATGGTTTGTTTAATGACATACTCCAGTCCCGCATTGGGATAACGCAGAAGAAAATAAATAATTTAATTGTTCAAATACTACTATTGCATCATAATGATAAGTATGATTTTTTCCGGCTACACACATTGTGCCGAAAACTATTGAATATTGAATTTACGGCAACAGGATCACAAGATGTGTACAAGGGTACATGGTGTTATTCCATGTTATCCCGTCCCTATAATCTGCGTGCTTTGAATTTATCCGGTCAGGTCGTAAAATTCCTTCACATTTCATGACATTTGTTTCGGAAATATTTCAACTGCATTGAAATTTTTTCCAACTCCTTCCAAATTTTTCCAACTGTTATGAAAATTTGCCAACTTTGTTCAACATTGCGGGGGATCATCCTGGAGCTAATAAGATTTGGGCGAGTTCAGTACCTGGGTGGGTGACCGCTCTGGCTATATATTTGAACAGCGCTCCAACGCTCCTGTCCACAGTGCTTTTCCAACTTGTTTTTTAAATTATTATTACGAACTATGAGTTGGGAATTATATCAATGTATTCTTATGATAGAATTGCATCATAAAGGAAATTCAATTCAAATAATAGTTTATTTATCAAGATTAAATGAGCAATCTGAGAATGAGAACTGCACCATGGAAGAAATCGAATTAAATCTGGCCAATTTTGCCCAATAACGAACTTAACCGAGATATTCATCTCCCAAACCTACTCTGAAAATTTCAACTACCTAGCTCATTCCTTTGGAGAGTTATTGTAGAAAAACTTTTTTTAAATTTTGAAATTTTTTTTTGACACTTTGCGATAATCTGGTCAATACAAAACTTCACATGCGTATAAAGGGCATGATTCTACAATTTGATGCTGAATTTTAGATAAATCGAGTGATCGGTTTCAGAAATATTCATAAAAAATATTTTTACTAAAATCGGCCATAACTCCGAAACCGCTTGATGGATTTCTCCCATTAACGAGCTCGTCCGAGATATTTACGCTCCAAACCCACCTTGCATTTTTCAATCCGCTAACTCCTTTCGTTCGAGAGTTATCGTGCCTACGGCCGGCCGGACAGAATCGATTTCGACCTCGGATTCTTGATCAGTGAGTCGAACCAAATCGTTTAAGACCATTTTCATCCAAAAATTCGAAAATTACAGACATTTGGGCAAATTGATAAGCACTCAGTTCCGAGGAACTAGAGCGCCAACAAGTTTCGTATGACAATTGCCCAAAACAGGTTTAAAGTACCTACAAATATTAGATTTTTCATAAAACATGTATCAAAGAAGAGTAATAATGAAATTACCTTGTAATCGATCAAAAATTTCCTGATCTACGTTCACCAAATTTTCTCCTCTCTCGAACTGCAGAATTATGCTTTCAATATTTACATTCTATTTGCATTCTATGTCTATGGATAAAAAGCAGTCTCACTACTCTCAGATCTCTAACTTCATGTTCCGTTCCGAAATGTAAGACTTTTCTGAGAAAAACTTATTTCGAAGCAAACAACTGAGATTTTTCTCACTTCGCTCACAATTTTTCGATTGATTAGATAATGACATATCTCAGGAAAATAAATTGACATTATGACAATTCATACATAGATTTATATCACTCTGTGAAATACGATTTATCATTGAAATTTTGAAAAATAATATCTCCGAAAGTATTAGCTTGTTAGAGTTAAAAATGATATCATTGGATTCTTATGGTAAAACTGCTTATTGAAAAAAATTTAATTTGGAATATGTACTGTAAAAAAAAAATTTTTTTTCGTTACTCTGAAACCATCTGTCCGATTTTGCCCAGTAACGAACTTAGCCGAGATATTTATCTCCCAAACCTACTCTACAAATTTCAACTGTCTAGCTCATTCCATTCGAGAGTTATCGTGCCTACGGCCGGCCGGACGGCCGGACAGAATGAATTTCGACCACGAATTCTTGATCAGTGAGTCGAACCAAATCGTTTAAGACCATTTTCATCGAAATATTCGAAAATTACAGACATTTGGGCAAATTGATAAGCACTCAGTTCCGAGGAACTAGAGTGCCAAAAAGTGGGTAAGGAAGAGAATTGGGATTAGAATATAGGTAATCTTAGAGCTCGAAACCATCCAAAATATTTTAGAATATCAGCCTCTTTAATATGATTAGCGTTCAGTCATTAAGGAGTTACAAACGATCAAACGAACTCAGAGTCGGGTTTATAACATTAGGATGAATGAAAAATAACGCCTCGAACTATAGAATAGGTCGCAAAGGTAACTGAAAAGCTGATATAATTAGATTTACGTATACGAAGGGACATCTCGTAATCAACGTATGACCTCACAAATCATGGAACAACTAAAGATAATGCAATATTGTCAGGCACCTTTCAAGTTTTGACTGCGGTAAGGTGTATCTCTTCCCCCAACGAATTTTTCCTTGGGCATCTGCGGAACGATGAATAAGCCGAGTAAACGAATCTGCGGCTTAAAGCACACGGTTCTATACAGGGTCTTTCACGAGGAACCTCACCCATATGTATACGGGAAACTACTGAACGTATTTTCATGAAATTCAGCACTTATAAGTATTTCACGATGCTGATGAAATCTGAAATATTTTCAAGGCATGAGCACCTCCGGTTTTTCCGGAAATGACGTCAACTTCCGTTTTTCAAATTAGAACACCATTTTTTTATTGCAGAAATAGATTCCTTAGAAAATTTCAAGTTATTTTGATGTAACATTTTTCAGTTTTGGTTGGAAAATTCTCTCTGAGCGGGAAAACTCGAAAAAAAAATCGAAAATAGAGCTCCGATGAAACAAGAATAACTTCGAGGTTTTTGGATGGAAAATTTTCATTTTTGGGATTTTTCAAGATGTAAGATTGATGTATGCACTTTAAAAATCTAAATCGCGATTCATGATACAGGGGGTGAAAAAATCGCTTTCAAAGTTAGGGATGACAAAATCGTGAAAAATCAATTTTTTCAAATTAGAACCCCATTTTTTTATGGCAGATATTGAATCTACGTTAAAAAATAATGTGAGTGTATGCATCACACCCTTGCCCTAAAATGGATATTTTCTGAGTTATTCACAAAAAACTGTTTTTCGTCTTGAATTTCAAGCTATTTCTTTTCCCTTCACGCCAAAAAGATGAAATTTTCAGGAACTGTTATTTGAACCATGCTGTAGATTTTTCACCCCTTCTTGAAACCGACTTCAAGTTACTATTAGGAGAACCATGGCAAACTCTCGCAGTTATAAATAGAGAAGATGCTCAAAGTTTTGACCGTTAATTTCTAGACATTTATTTATACGTCTCAGGAATGCTTCGTGCGTTGCTCTTCTTATTTCATCGGGAGGAAGAGATCTGCAAAAGTGTTTAAAAACCAAATTGAGTTTCAAAACGATGAATCTAAAAATCTAAACAAACCTGAACGCATTTCTGACTCGTTCTATGCAGTCCTCTTTATCAGTCAGGGGAGTTGAGTAGACAATATTTTGTATCCTACCCCAAACATAATAGTCTAAAGGAGATAAATCGGGAGAACGTGGTGGCCAAAGATGTGGACCATTGTTCGCCAACCATCGATCTTCAAATAGCCTGTAGAGGATATTTGACACATTGAGTGAATTGTGTGGAGGCGCGCCATCTTGTTGATACCATAAGTCATTATGGTTCTGTACTAGCGGCTCAATTATTTGAGTCAATATGTCAGAATATCTATCTCCTAAGGGAGAACATTCTTTAAATAATGTAAACATGTGTAGTGTTCTATCTTACCAGTTAAAGTCCCATCATAAATGTGAACATCGAGAATGGCATTATTTTTGATGGCGCAAAAAACATTGAAACTCCAGGTCTCTTGAAAGTTCCATTGTCTGAAGTGGTGGTTGTTCTCTTCATCCCAATAATGACTGTTATGCCTATTGAAAGAACCATTCTTTGTGAATTTAGATTCATCTGTCCAAATTATACAGTCCAAAAAGTTTTCATTCTCTTGAAATCGAATCATCATAGCTTCGCAAAACTCTGTTCTCCTGACGAAATCAGTTTCCTTCAAATGCTGTACCCTATTGAATTTATATGGGTGCATTTTATGTTTTTTTAATATTCTCCAAACACTCGATTGAGATAATCCCAGATCAATCTCGGCATCTTTGAGAGAATTTTGAGGATTCACACGAAAATATGCAAGAACTGTAATTTCGTTGTTCTCATCTTCTACTACACTTTTTTCTCTGTGTATAGTTTTCTTAACGAAAGATCCGACATTTCTCAAGTTTGTCATGGTTCTGTTAATGGTATCTCTCGTTGGTCTGGGTCGGTCAGGAAACCTCTCAATGAACAGTCGAATCGTTCTATCTAAAACTTTATTACATTCTCCATGAAGAAGAATGAGATTTAAATAATCTTCATTGGTAAAATTAGGCATAGTGATCGATTTTATAACTTAATACGAATTATCACCAAATTAATAGTAAACACAAAATGCTACTGAATAAAGAGGAATTTGGCAGATGTAATTAATGATATCTATCATTAAAAAAAAAGAATGTAAAACATGGTAAGTTTTTGCATATGGTTCATAAGGAATTATTTATTTATCACTGGAGAGAAAACCGATGGCCGATTAGTTGAAATAAAGAGGTTTCCGATACAAATTCGAATCAAAATTCGCCATCTATTTAGGAACAACCTGTAACTTTTTTCTCTTGCATATTAGGGTAGTAAAATCTAAAACATGGATTAAGTAACTGTTCCTGAAAATTTCATCTTTTTGGCGTGAAGGGAAAAGAAATAGCTGAAAATTCAAGACGAAAAACAGTTTTTTGTGAATAACTCAGAAAATATCCACTTTAGGGCATAGGTGTGATGCAAACACTCACTTTTTTTTTTAACGAAGATTCAATATCTGCCATAAAAAAATGGGGTTCTAATTTGAAAAAATTGATTTTTCACGATTTTGCCATCCCTAACTTTGAAAGCGATTTTTTCACCCCCTGTATCATGAATCGCGATTTCGATTTTTAAAGTGCATACATCAATCTTACATCTTGAAAAATCCCAAAAATGAAAATTTTCCATCCAAAAACCTCGAAGTTATTCTTGTTTCAGCGGAGCTCTATTTTCGATTTTTGTTTCGAATTTTCCCGCTCAGAGAGAATTTTCCAACCAAAACTGAAAAATGTTACATCAAAATAACTTGAAATTTTCTAAGGAATCTATTTCTGCAATAAAAAAATGGTGTTCTAATTTGAAAAACGGAAGTTGACGTCATTTCCGGAAAAACCGGAGGTGCTCATGCCTTGAAAATATTTTAGATTTCATCAGCATCGTAAAGTACTTATAAGTGCTGAATTTCATGAAAATACGTTGAGTAGTTTCCCGTATAAATATGGGTGAGGTTCCTCGTGAAAGACCCTGTATATTGTACTCGAACTAATAGAGCGTAAGACAGATAAAAGTCCATTCAGACAAAAAAGAGTCTGCCCTCTGTTCAATTCTACTGGAAATCTCTGCGAAAAACTCAATGAGAAATTTGGAATTGATTATATTATAGTAATAAAAATTCGAGATAAGCACTGACGTAAAGTCAGGAGCTTTTGCGCGTATGTTCTGTTGCCTATTCACGTCTCAGCTACCCTTACCAAATACAGCATAAACCTAGGTTTGATGCATTGGGCATCAACTAAATTCAAATTTTAAAATGAATAACATATTAAACTTCCTCGGCGGGGATTCGAACCTGGATCTCCTGCATGGCAGGCGAGCATGCGACAACATCTCGGCCACACTAAGATTTACTCTTAAAATTTCAGAAGAAGTAGATACTAATTACTAAATTGGTTCAAGCCCTGTGGACAGGAGCTTTCTGGCGCTCTAGTCAGACAAATTATATCTCCGAATGTATTGGTTTCTCAGAGTTGGGAATTAAATCAATGTATTCTTATGAAAGAACTGCATCATAAAGGAAATTAAATACAAATAATAGTTTATTTATCATACGTAAAAGCACAAGAGCTTTTTTTTTATCGGATAAACTTTTATTTTTTACGAAAACTAGATTGCTTAGAAATTTAACGAGAACAAACGAACTGATAAAAACTCGACAGCGAAGCTGGAGAGTTTTTATAAGTTTCGTTTGTTCGAGTTTAAATTGCTTGAAAGCAATCTAGTTTGAGTTTACAAAATAGAAGTTTATCCGATCTTAAAAAAATGCTCGAGTGATTTTTAGCTAGATAAATTCACGAATTTAATTTTATGGTAGCCATATTGTTATGTTGCTAGGAAACGAGCCAGTACGGCTTGATTTCGAGCTGGAGAGTGTTTTATCGCTGTAAAAAACGATGCAGCTTTTTTATCGATGTCAAAGTGATATAAATGCGATGCTCAAATAGACATTTTATTGTAGGAGTGAATTTATCAAGATTAAATGAGCAATCTGAGAATGAGAACTGCACCATTGAAGAAATCAAATTAAAATAGCTGAAATGAATTTGACTCTTTCTTATAGATCAGGATGAAATGTACGAGTATGAACACAGATCATATAATGAAACTTAGATAGAATAATTATAGCATTCTGTGAAAACATAGAAGTACGTACGACTCATTATTGAAATTTAGAAAAATCATATCTCCTAAAGTATTAGCTTGTTCTAGTTGAAAATGATATCGATGGATTTTAATGGTGAAACTGCATCTTAAATAAAAATTACAGACATTTGGGCAAATTTATAAGCACTCAGTTCCGAGGAACTAGAGCGCCAAAAAGTGTAATTCCCTTTCCGGGATTTGAGCCCGCCTTCTCTCGTTCCGAAACCGAAAACCCGACGGCCTAGACCAACCGGCTATCGGGCTCCTCGTACGATCTTGTCGATCTCCGGTATTAAAATAAAACGTCGGTACTTACCTGGGATTTATATTCTTAATTTTCACTTTTCGACATAAAATCGCCACATGGGGGTTTATTTGACGGTTTTTTACCCTTGTCTCTGTAAGCCGACTTGGACGTTTCTCGAACCAACTATTAGCAAGGAATTAGATAATGTCATGTCTCAGGAAAATAAGTTGACATTATGACGATTCATACATAGAATAATTATATAATTCTGTGAAAACGTATAAATACGATTTGTTATTGAACTTTTGAAAAATCATATCTCCGAAAGTATTAGCTTGTTAGAGTTAAAACTGATATCATTGGATTCTTATGATAAAACTGCTTATTGAAAAAAATTTAATTTGGAATTTGTTTTGTGTAAAAAATAATCCATCTGTCCGATTTGGCCCAATAACGAACTTAGCCGAGATATTTATCTCCCAAACCTACTCTGAAAATTTCAACTGTCTAGCTCATTCCGTTCGAGAGTTATCGTGCCTACGGCCGGCCGGACAGAATGAATTTCGACCACGGATTCTTGATCAGTGAGTTGAACCAAATCGTTTAAGCCCATTTTCATCGAAAAATTCGAAAATTACAGACAATTGGGCAAATTGATAAGCACTCAGTTCCGAGGAACTAGAGCGCCAAAAATGTAAAGCGCATTGAGCTGAAATCCGGTACTAGATTGTGAAATGGTGGTTTGAAGTTTTGTCGTAAATTTCAGCGGAATCTGACTGATAGTTTCTGAAATTTAAAATTTTTTAAGAAAGTTATTTTTTCTCTTTTGAACCTAAAGCTGGATCAAAACCGGTGTAATTTAACACGTAATGTAAGGCGTAATGTAAGACGAATTCTCCGTCAGGACGGTACTACGAGCATTACATGCAAAAATTTGCGCATCGGCATTCTACAAGTTTCAATTGGATCAGATTTGTTTTTTTTTTATTACTGAGGAAACAATATTTCATATGGGTATAACTCCCAAGCCGTTCGGCTGATTATACCAACGAACTTGACCGTCGGATTTTGGTGCGCAACCTTTCCTGAAAATTTGAATTCGCAAGCTCTTTCCGTTCGAAAGTTATAGTGGCATCGAAGGGCCGGACAGAAACGAACTTGACCTCAAACCTAATTGTTTTGACCATTTTCGGAAAAAAAATCGGAAATTACAAGATTTTGGCAAAATGCTGTTCCCTAGAAGAAGCGCGCAATAAAGGACTTCATTGATTTATTTAGATCTGATGATTAACTAGATAGTTGAAAGTAGGTGACCAAAATCTTCGGAAACTACTGTTATTTCAAGATCTAGATATATTTACACCCAAAGAAAAGGATACAAAGATTTGAGAGATTCTATTAAATAATTATTTTATTTTGATTCTGACCTGTCCTATACATGTATATGAATGAAAGGATTAATACATTACCACTACTACCTATACTACTAACTTATTCTCACCTGCTATTTGCACGCACGTTCTAGGGAGCAGCGTGCTAACATTTTGCCCATATGTCTGTAATTTTCGAATTTTTTACCGAAAATGAAATATTCGAGGTCAAATTTATTCTTTCTGGCCTTCTGTTGCCACGATATCTTTCAAACTGAAAGAGATAGCGAATTTAAATTTCAAGGGTAGGTTACGCATTCGAATGCGACACCGGCATAATCGGCTAAACGGTTTAGGAGTAATACCCATCTGAAATGTTGTTGATATTTCCTCAATAATTAGATAAATACGGATCCGATCCAATTTAAACTTGATAATTAGTTGTAGAATGCCGACACAAAAATTTTTGCGACATTTCGTTAGGATTGTATCACTAAAAAAAAATGATAATAGTTCTATCATTTTTTTTATGTGAGGTGTGAATAGGTAGAAGAATATGCGTGCCAAAGCTCCCAACTTCACCTTAGTGCTTTAAGAAAAATAACATTGGACGAAATAACCTTCGTTGCAGAATGGTGAAGGTGCAGACCTAATTTTATCATTCATCAACAAAGTTTTTATATGAAAAATTCGAGAAAAATCATTCTTATGTTATTGCGAATCGTGGACCAAATGTGGTTTCGAAGTATCGAAATATGAATTTTTTTTCATTACAAATTTCTAATTCATTTTTTTTAAGATGCAGTTCCAATATGAGAATCCATTGATATAATTCTCAACTTTAACAAACTAATACTTTCGGAGATATGATTTTTCAAGGTTTCAATAATTAATTGTAATTTTATGATTTCATAGAATGCTCTAATTATAATTTTCCCATGTATGTAAATCCAACATATGAGGTGAGTCATAGACCTATGTTTTGAATTAAATTTTTTATGATGCAGTTCCATCATAAGAATCCATTGATATCATTCCCAACTCTTACGGTGAGTTTCACAAAGCTTTGACAGCTCTTAATTGCCAAATCAGCATCTATGTCAATTTCCAGTTCATTTTTGATGCAACCACGGAATTAAATCCACAATTGAGCTAATCGATGCTTCGTGAAACCCACCATGAGAAAGCAATACTTTCGGAGGTATAATTTGTCAAAGTTTAAAAAATTACTCGCTAGTAGTTTCACAAGAGCGTCAAAGCCCCTGTCCACAGAGTTTACCTACGTTTTTACCAAACAGTGAGTAGTGGGGGCTACTATCTGACTAGAATATATTTCTTTACGTATAGTCTGGGATTGAACCATGGGGTGGAAACTTCCTTACTAAAGTCTGGTCCGTGAAATAGTTTGAATAATCCCACACAAATTTGAGGATGTCTCTGCCTTCGCGATTTGTGGATCACGTGATGATTCCACGTGATGCTTTATCAGCTGTCCGCAACCGGCTTGCTTGTTGTTTTTACTTTTACATAGTGGTGAAAATCTGTGTGTTGTAAAATAAACTTTTTCGAATATCACTGTTTGATGTTCGGTAAAAAACTCTAAGAATACAAGTAAAGTGATTAATAATTCATTAGCTCCTTCATATTCGAAGGTATTGATTATGTATGATTTTCATGTAGAATATGTTTCCACATTATGTTGTACTCGCATAATGATATCCATTTTTGTACTATATTTCACATTGAATTTTGTATTGTAAATGATTGTAAATGAATATTGGAATTAAGGCAGCCATTCATTCAACCGCTCTTTCATATTCAAAGGTATATGGGTATGGATTAGGGATAATTTTCATGTAGAAAATGTTTTCCACATTACGTTGTATATAATGCTATATGTTTTGGCACTGTTGTTCGTCGGAATGAAGTGCTCACGAATTTGCCCAAATGTCTATTATTTTCGAATTTTTTTATATTATATTTTACATTTATTTTTTTCCCAAATGAATATTGTGAATATTGACAACATTGAATTGCTCCTTCAAATTGGAAGGTATATGAGGATAATTTTATTGAAGAAAGTTTTTCTCGCATAAGCTATAGGTATAATTATTTTTTAAAAGCTAAATTTTATTTTCATGCCAAATATATTTTTTAATTTTGATATTCTTTCTTTTTCTAATATACATGTACATTAGTTCACATGAAATGTTGAACTTGAATTCATGAATCTGAATACAATTTTATTAAAGGGAGTTTTGGGATTTCATTTTTTTTCTTTCGATTACAGCGAAAACCATTGTTCCAAAAACAAATGCCAGGTTTTTTAATTATCGTCAACTTGGTGTTTGGCAGTGTTTTGGAAAACAATATAATAGAATATAGGATATATGAGAGATATATTTGAATTTCCCGCTCGTTCGAGCTTCGAATAATCCCAGTGCCGAACCGCTAGTGTTGCAAGGAACATAAATAGTATCTATAGTATATCTTGTCTATGGATTGAACTCATTTCAACCAACGGAGCCGGGCCTGCTCATTTGGTGCATACATACAGTTCAAATCAACGTTAACCTTATAGAATAGTATATTTAATTTCAACTTATTTACTCATTCAATTCCCCCATTGCAGCATGTGTTTTAAATCCACTATTAAAATACTGAATTTCTACTTAATTTTCATTCAATATCTATCAATTGTTGTGAGGGTATGTGAGGTGTGAATAGGTAGAAGAATATGCGTGCCAAAGCTCCCAACTTCACCTTAGTGCTTTAAAAAAAATAACATTGTACGAAATAACCTTCGTTGCAGAATGGTGAAGGTGCAGACCTAATTTTATCATTCATCAACAAAGTTTTTATATGAAAAATTCGAGAAAAATCATTCTTATGTTTTTGCGAATCGTGGACCAAATGTGGTTTCGAAGTATCGAAATATGAATTTTTTTTCATTACAAATTTCTAATTCATTTACCTCAACCTTATAGAATAGTATATTTCATTTCAACTTATTTACTCATTCAATTCCCCCATTGCAGCATGTGTTTTAAATCCACTATTAAAATACTGAATTTCTACTTAATTTTCATTCAATATCTATCAATTGTTTCCACTATAATATCATACATAATTTGAACATCGGCCATTCTTGAAATATTATTGTTATTAAAAACTCCATGAATCTCCATTAATCTAATCAATCCGTTCGTTTCCAAGATAATCTCAAATCGAATAGTTGATATGTGATTCTAACTGACAGCATAAATAATCATAATAATTAGTAGGTAACGTTCACCGTTTTTATGCGGCATTGTCAAAATGTGTACCTCTAGGCTTTGGAATATAATTCAAACGGGGAGAATGCATTATATCTTGTGAAAGAAATGCAAGTGCGGCAACGTAAATATACATATGCATTCAAAGCCAATATCTCAAAAACGATTAGGAGAAATGATGAAGAATAATTTAATATCCTAAAATGTTTGAAGATTCTTACGATAATGATCAAGACAAACTTTATCTGCTTTCCTTACGCTAATTTAATTTAGTTTGATGAATCCGCGAGTCTATAACTAGGAAACCAATGGAAGAAAAAAACTGTTGATTGGAGAATATGTGTCATATAGTTATAGAAAACTTCACACCAAAATTAATTTCATTCTGAATATCCATGTCAAAGCTGCAAAAGAAAAACCACCTTTTTTCTGCCAATATATGTTTACCTTAGCCGAATTTGGAATAATAGTTAGTAATTTTTTTTTATTTGATAAGAGGAATCTATGGTTAAAATTAATGTACAACTCAAAGACTCAACTTGTATGTCCCTAAAAACCCAGTTTAACTATCCTGACATGGTCTTCCGCAGTTTGTGTCCTCATATTACGACCGATTTATACTCGTTACAAGTCTGGAGGTCCATATTTGCTTTATCTCCATACGTAATTACTAATGCCGGTAATATCGGCACTGGGATAAATTATATATGTACGTTCTCGTTAACTATATACCTGTATGTCCTATTATAGTGGGGTAGAACGGGGATGAATATATCCACTTTGGCTCTAATGAAACAAAAACCATTAAATCGAACCATTTAACTAATGAACCAGTAGATTGATTATTAATAGAAGGCAGTATGGTATCAAATCGTTCGGATAATAGGAAGGTACCCAAAGTCAGATATTCGAGCTAATTCCTCACTGTAGTGATCAGCTGAGTTGTATACACTGAGTTGTTTTATCTTCTACAGGGTTTCCTTAATTCGATTCTCATTGAGTGCATCCCGAGTTCGAGAAAAATGTTTCTCTCGAACTCTTTTTTTGCGCGTATGTTCTGGGGAACATCACCTTATAATTTTGCCCAAAAGTCTGTAATTTTCGAATTTTTCGCTGAAAATGGTCTCAAACGATTGGGTTAAACCCCCTGATCAAGAATTCGAAGTCAAATTTGATTCTGTCCGGCCGGCCGGCCGGCCGTTGCCACGATAACTTGAGAACGGAAAGAGATAGCGACTTGAAATTTTCAGGCAGGTGGCGCATCCCAATATGACGGACAAGTTCGTTAATGGGCATAATAGGCCCAATGATTTCCGAGTAATAATTTTGTCTACAACCAATACTAATCCGATCGAATTGAAACTTGGTGAGTAGTTGTAGAATATAAACATAAGAAGGTTTGTGAAATTTTGTGAGAATCGTATTGCTGGAAATTTTTTTAAACATTATTAAAAAATATTATTTACGTCATGATAACCTAAGAACGGAAAAAGATAGGGACTTCAAATATTGAAAAAAATTCTATATATCAGAAACTATTCCTGATATAGACTCCGAAACGTTCCGATATAGTTGTTTCTTCGTTGATGTTGTTTCATTGTTATTTGTTAGGCAACATTGTTCGATTGATTGCTTCTGACAAATATCTTGTGTTTCTTACATAATAAAAATAATTAATTTTTTATTTTATAGATATTTTTCAGAGTTTTGGAGAGAAAACCCAGAAAGAAACCATTAACACTTTTTGGCGCGCTGTTCTATGAACAGAGTGCCTATCAATTCGTTCAAATGTCTGTAATTTTCGAATTTTTAGCTGAAAATGGTCTCAAACGATTTGGTTCGACTCACTGATCAAGAATCCGAGGTCAGAATTGATTCTGTCCGGCCGGCCGTCTGTCAGCACGATTACGCTCGAACCAAAGGAGTAAGAGGATTGGAATTTGCAGGGTAGGTTTGGAGCGTAAATATCTCGGACGAGTTCGTTAACGGGCGAAATCCACTAAGCGGTTTCGGAGTTATGGCTGTTTTCAGTAAAAACATTTTTTATGGATATTCCCGAAACCGTTCACTCGATCTATCTGAGATTTAGCATCAGATTGTAGAATAATGACCTTTATACGCTTGCGATGTTTTGTATTGATCGGATTGCCGTAAAGTGTAAAAAAAAAGTACATTTTAAAATTTTTTTTTCTACCATAGTTCTCGAACAGAATGAGCTAGGCAGTTGAAATTTTCAGAGTAGGTTTGAGAGATATCTCGGTTAAGTTCGTTATTGGGCAAAATAGGCCAGATGGTTTCGGAGTAACGAAAAAAAAAATTTTTTTTTAACTCACAAATTTCAAATTAAATTTTTTTTAAGATGCAGTTTCTCCATAAAAATCCATTGAAATCATTTCCAACTCTAACAAGCGTATGCTTACGGAGATATGATTTTTCGAAATTTCAATAATGGATCGTACTTCTATGTTTTCACAGAATGCTATAATTATTATTCTATCTGTGAATTATTATATGATCTGTATTCATACTCCTATATGTCATCCTGTTCTATAAGAGAGAGTCAAATTCATTTCTGCTATTTCAATTTGATTTCTTCCATGGTCCTCATTCTCAGATTGCTCATTTACGAACCAATAGTGAATGTATGTATGTATGTGAGTTATTGAAACTGATCGTTTGATACTATTCTCAGCCAAATAGTGTACCAGTTTTTTTTTGTGTTTGTTTTTACTGTTGGATTTAAATTCTTGGAAATATTATATATTTTTTTTCCTGGGGCTAAGCAGCTTAGGGCGAGTTCAGTATCTGGTTGGGTGACAGCTCTGCCTATAGATTTGAACAGCGCGCCAAAGCTCCTGTCCAAAGGGCTTTCCCCCTTTTTTATATTGAATAATTACCTTACAGATTTTTTATTGTGTTTGACAACATTAGTATCAGCATGAATTTGACTGTTACTAAAAAAATTGTTTTAACTTGGTATTTGGACAAGTGTTCTAATTTTCACTAATAAATCGTTTCATTCTGTTGCAAAGGTGCTTAGATGCACTTTATTCACTATAAGAAGTGACATTTGAAAAAATATATATTCCTCGATAACGAAACAATGTATCGACAGGAAAATTGATATTCAGATTTCAGATATGGGTTGTGTATAGTGGACAAACGCAGCTACGCTACGGCGACCAGTCGGTCTATTGTGGAATACTTAAATCCATACATTACTCACAAGCTCAAGCTCAAGGGAAATGCGCCTACATGGTGAGAACCCGTTCAGTATCCTCAGTCTCAGCGTGTGGACTCCTAGTTCCTCAAATCTAATTCTGTTCTGTAATTTGCTCAATAAGTTCGTTCTCCACCAGACAGTCTCCAGTCTCCACTCAGAGTCTTTGACCAGCCCCGTCTCACTTAGGTGATTTTGGGGCAACAATGGCCCGCATACGCCTTAAACGCTGTTAAAACTCTTAAGTCTGACCTGGAGAGTTTGAGCCATCGTTTGGCTCTTTCAGCTGAAGGATCATTATTTGTTGAGAGAGCATGTTGGAGACTAGATATGCTGCTCCAGGATAGTTATGGATTTAATTCGATGCTTGCATTGAACTGGAAATTGACATAATATAATCACACTGATTTTGCAATTAAGAGCTGTCAATGCTTCGTGAAACCAACCGAAAGAGTTGGGAATGATATCAATGGATTCTTATGGTAGAACTGCATCATAAAGAATTAAATTCAATACGTAGGTCTATGACTCACTTCATATGTTGGATTTACATACATCAGCAAATTATGATTAGAGCATTCGTACAGAATCGATTTTGACCACGGATTATTGATCAGTGAGTCGAATCAAAACGAGTAAGAACATTTTCAGCCAAAAATTCGAAAATTACAGACATTTTGGGAAATTGATACCAAATCAAACTCCTGCGTATTATTTTCCGAGGAACAAGACACCCTCACGAAATACTGCATGAACCTTCAAGCCGAGTTTTTTCAACCGACTACTAGATTTAAATTCGATAGGATCTGTATTTTTTAAAACATTAGGAAAATAAAATTTGGATTGATGGATTGGCCACTATCTCTTTCCGTTTGAAAGTAATCGTAGCAACGGACGGCCGGCTGGACAGAATTGAATTTGACCACGAATTATTCATCAAAGAGTAGTACTTAATCCTTCGAGACCATTTTTGGTAAAAAATTCGAAAATTGTAAACATTTGGGCAAAATGGGAGCACGCTGTTCCCTAGAACACGTGCACAAGGAGTTCAATTTTCAGTACACTATGTGTAGATTGTGCAAAAAGACCTTCAAGCCGCATTTTTAGCGTTAACACGTAAAAAATGAATTGGGCATCAACTACATATATTCAAATATTAAAATAAATAAAACCTACTCAGCGGAGCTTCGAACCCAGATCTCCCGAGCGGCAGGCGAACAAACTAAAAAATTACATCTTGAACCATCGCATTCGGATACGAAACCTACCTGAAAATTGCAAGTGGCTATCTCTTTTCGTTCGAAAGTAATCGTGGTCGCAGACAGCCGGTCGGCCATAAAGAATAGAATTTAACCTCGAAATTCTTAATCAGTGCGTCGAATCTAACCATTTTCGGCAAAAAATTCGAAAATTACCTTCATTTGGACGAAATGATAGCTCGCTGATCCATAGGACAATTGCGCAAAAAAAAATTCATTACCATGGTTTGTTTGCAGCCATGCTAAGGAAAAATTACAACGGTAATTGCATCGTCAACAGTGCAATTACCGCTGTAATTGATAATTGCATGTTAAGTTTTTGACATGAAGGAAATATTCAGTAGTTATATCCCGAGTGCTTGCCAAATACTCGAATATTTTCCCGACTGCACGAAGTGCACGATGGAAAATATTCGATAATTTGGCAAGCAGGAGGGGTCTATGAAGGACTATTTCGCGGAAAAAATTCACTCAATTTCAATTGTAGGGCAGAAAAATCATTAACTGTAATTTGAATAAATAAAATCTCTTTGACAATCATCCTGAATGATTTGGATGGTTTCAAACGTCACAAAATATTCATCTAAAGCACACGTGCAATTACCCGGATATTATCACGCTGCATTGATATTCAAAAATATTGGTTCGTTGCTAAGTGATTTGTATCATATACGTTAATATGATTGGTTGAAATTTTTTGAGTGTGATAGTCGCCACAATTTGCTGAAATTTTGTATCTACAGAATAGACAACGATGAGTTGAGTTATTGAAAATATCAGCATATCATCTACAATCAATTCGTATATTTCACAACATTTAAGAGGATTTAGTAACTAGGTATATGAGCAGAGCTAATGGGCTAATGATATATTACAGATTTGCATCAAAATTTTCGAACTTTGAATGTTCAATGGTCAATTCAAAATTTTAATTTCTTAATATAACAAGTCTTTAATAACAATGATTTTCAGTAGTGTACGTAGTCACATATCAGTGAAATATACTGATTATTACATGAACCTGCACACTTAAACACTTAACCCCAGGGCATTGCTACTTTAATTTTATCAATCCAAGAAATTCCCATTCCGACTATGTACTCAATAAAGGTTGGTTTATGCTGGCTGGTAACTTTAACTTAATCCTATATATATATATATATATATATATATATTATTAGTTCTTGAGTTTTCTTGTGCTTCTTTCATATATAAATTTTAGGGAAAGTTTTCTTGGGTATTGTTGCACGTTGTGTTTGACTAGTAAAACAATATTTACTTTTTCATTTTATAATCCAACATATGTTTCGGCCTTGATTGGCCTTTTTCAAGGATGTATAATATAACAATCTAATACTAATTTTTGACAAATTACAACTGTCAAAATTGAAAACAATGTCATGATTCAAAATATCAAAAAATTTTATCACTTCAAGATAGCGATAGCTGTGTAAGTTGATAAAATTAAGAAACTGGGATCTATATTTTCATTTTCTATCATTTTATTAAATTGAAATATATTTGTGCCAAGTTTTTGGTGTCAGTTTTATCGTTCATAGCTTCTTTCTCTTTTTTGATATGAATCATTTCTAATATATTTCGGGTTTTACAATTTTTTTCTCTATCTAAAATATGAAAGTTTTCAAAATCCATTTTATGCCCTTCAATTTGTTCGTGTTTTTTAAGTGCTGTGGTATTTTTACAAAATTTATGGCCATTGATACGTTCTTTTATATATTGTGATGTTTGACCTATGTATACTTTAGGGCAGTTTATACAGTTAATTTGGTATATACAATTTGAAATTTTATTTTTTGGAATTTTTGATTTTAAATTTGAGTTTAAGAATTTCAAATTATTCACATTTTTATATGCTAAATTTATTCCATAATCTTTTAATGTTGTATTTAGTTTTTCCGATAGGTCTTGTATATTATTATGCAATATGTATCTTGGCATTCCTCAATATAGGAGTAAATGCCCTTAGTCTTAATTCAAGGCCTTCCTAGAAGCGCCGCTCGACTCTGAGTACTTTTGTGCAGTCAGCATTTTCATTCCAGTTTCCCGGCTTTCTGATTTAATAGAATATAATTCCAATTCATTATTGTATTAACCAGCTCAGAATAAACTTGCTTCTGAATAAATATTTGTTTTTTTAAAAAGGTGATTCAAAAGAGTAAATTTATAAATGGCGACGAGGATGGGATTGTTGCTAGTATAACGAAAAAAAAAATAAGTATACGTGAATTTCAATTCTTCGAGCAACATTCCAAAAACCCGAGTTTCGAAAAGTGCGACGATAAGTTCGAAGTAAAGTTCCGACCACGAGAAGCTCAAACGACTGCAGTAGAGATAAGCCACGAAGGTGTGTTGAATCCCCGAAAACAGAGTAAGGAGAACCATTCCCGACTTGATCTCAACTGCAACCCTTGAGAATCACCCTGAGGAGGTTTGGAGGTAGCAGCCCGCACACCAGGTTTAAAACGAGAAGTAAGTTGAGGCTATCCCTTACAATAATCCCAGTTTTTCCTATCCCTGGCCCAAAGGATATTTTCAATTTAATTTGCAACTCATTTTTTCATATCACCGATAGTGTAAACAAGCACATCGAAATCTTTCAAAATAGAGTCCTTATTGGAAAAATTCAATTCATTGAATATCAACGTAAATAATAAAAACTTCAATACGACTTCTAATGGAGAACATTCCAATCGCATGGTAATAGATTTAAGCACAGTTAAATATTTCGGTGAGTTATTACCAAGATTTAATGGTAACTCACAAGAACTACAAACCTTTTTAATGGAAACTGAAAATTTCATAGATCGATTTGGCACAACTGATAATGATTTAATAAATCAATATTGCTTTGCAACAGTAAAATCGAAATTAATTGATCAAGCGAGAACTATCGTGTATTCTGGACCATGTTGCAATTCATGGCCTGAATTAAAAAGATTATTGAACAGTAAATTCGGTTTTAAAATTAACTTTGATGTTCTACAAAGTGAATATCAATATATGAGGAGAAAAACGAAGGAATCACTTTCTGAATTTATTGAAAGAATCAAAGAAACTAAATTACAATATGATTACCAAATACAATTATTAGGATTATCGCCCCCAGAACTGAATGTTTATCGAAACCTTTCAGAGAAAATTGGCATAACCGTCTTATATAATAATGTTGACGAAAATTCTAGGAATTTACTTGATCTCCAACCAAAATCTTTCGATGACACTTGTAAAATGCTAGAAAACCGAGAAATAAAGAGACAACAGCTTTATTTACAACCACCAACAATACCGACACCTAGGACAACGTACTCCCAAAATTTAAATTCCCAACCTACTGTTAGAAGAATTTATACAGACCCACAATTTCCATCAACTAGTAGACAATTTCCTGCAAACAGACAATTCAATTCGAATAGTGGAGAATTTCCTTCACAACCGGTACATTTGAAATTTAATAATAAAATACCAGAAACTAAATTTGCGACAAGCAGTCAAGTATTCGGAAAACCGCAAGACGTATTTAAGCCCAATCCAAATCATCGTTGGGTTCAACCCAAACCTGAACCTATGTCGGTCCGAACAAGAATACACCCTGTAAAAAGACCAGCTAGCAGTCAAATCCGACAAGAACCACCCAATATTAGACAAAATTACAGAAGAAACGGACCTAATGACTTTATATTTGAAGAACTCACTAATACAGAACAAATTGAACAAGAATTAGGAGAGGAAGAAGAATTTTATTATGAATCCGAAAATATAGATGACTCTAAATTAATTGAGGAATTTGATGAAAATTTTCAGAGAATCTCCGAAGACAAAGACATGACCTAAACTTTACACAGGAACATCTAGCATCATTACCATATATAGTATTAGATTATCCACCCTGCAAATTATTGATAGACAGCGGAAGTTCCATGAGCATTATTGATCCATCTGTAGCATATAATTTACTATCAGAAAACATTTACGAAGAAAAAACCTATTTTAAAACTGCACTAGGTAAAGATTTCAGCACGAATAAAGTTTCATTTCCTTTAAATTCTTTTGGCTATAATACAACATACCCCTTTGTGATCTATAAATTTCATACACAATATGATGGTGTAATAGGATCCAACCTTTTAAGATATTTAAAATTAAATTTCAATTGGGAAAGTCATGAATTAGGAAATACCATCAGAACACATAAATTCTTTTTACAAGAAACCAGTCCTAATGAACCCCTACCCATTAAATTAGACCATTTGGACAAAAATTTTCGAAACCAACTTACAAAAATTATTCAAAGTCACAAACAAGCCTTTCATCTATCAAATCAACCTTTGAATGCCTCAAACAGAGTTAAACATAATATTAGGACCATAGATGAAAATCCCGTGTATATTAGACGATACAGATATCCTGAGGTACACAAACAAGAGGTAAAGAATCAAGTACAAGATTTATTAAGTAAAAACATTATAAGACCAAGTATTTCTCCCTGGTCATTCCCTATAGTAATCGTTCCCAAAAAAACGGACCAATCAGGTAACAAAAAATGGAGAATAGCTATCGACTATAGAAAACTGAACGACAAAACAATTGATGACAAATTTCCGATCCCCAATATTGACGAACTTTTGGATCAACTGAATAAAGCAAAATATTTTAGCGCCCTTGATTTAGCAAGTGGTTTCCATCAAATAGAACTAGACGAGCAATCAATAGAAAAAACTGCTTTCGCAACCGACGAAGGACATTTCGAATTTTTAAGAATGCCCTTTGGATTGAAAAATGCCCCTTCAACATTCCAACGTTTCATGAATAGAGTCTTAAAACCGATCATTAATAAAATATGCATAGTATACATGGATGATATTCTCATTTTTTCAGAAACACCCGAAAAACATTTGGCAGACATTCAGACAGTTCTTCAACTCTTAGAAAAAGAAAATCTCAAAATTCAACTAGACAAGTCATACTTCTTTCAGACCGAAATTGTATTTTTAGGCTACAAAATATCTGAAAAAGGTATAGAACCGAATCCTGAAAAAATTGAAGTCGTAAAAAACTTTCCCATTCCTAAAACTATTAAAGAAATTAAATCTTATCTCGGAATGATAGGCTACTATAGAAAATTTATTCCTAATTTTTCAAAATTAACGAAACCCATGACTAAATACCTGAAAAAAGATGTTAAATTGAATATTAATGACAAAGAATATGTAGATGCATTTCATGCCAGCAGAAACATACTCATTAATTATCCGATTCTCCAACATCCGGACTTTAACAGACCATTCGTACTTACAACCGACGCATCACAATATGCTATAGGCGCAATTTTATCGCAAGGGACACCCCCAAACGATCTACCTATCGCTTATGCGAGCCGAACATTGAACGAAGCTGAAATAAAATATTCAACTATCGAAAAAGAACTTCTAGCCGTTGTATGGGCTACAAAATATTTTAGACCTTACTTATTTGGTCAGAAATTTACGATCTACACGGATCATAGACCCTTGACGTGGTTATTTTCTTTGAAAGATGCATCATCTCGACTAATGAGATGGCGAATCAAATTAGAAGAGTTTAATTTCGAAATAAAATACAGGAAAGGAGCGTACAATAACGCAGATGCAGTATCCCGCATAAAATTTAACGAATTAAATTTAAATGAAAATTCAGATGACGATCTAGACTCAATAATTCCCCAAATTACTCATGAAGATCTGGAAATATCTCAAAAGGAACTAGAAGATATTACGAAATCGTGTACGGAAGAACAAGCAAATCCATCTTCTTCCCAAACTATTCATAGTAATGTCGAAAACCCTATATTAGAGATACCATATTCAGAACGCTCTCTGAACACATCAATCCATCAAATAATTTTCCAAAAAGCTAATGTGTTTAAAGTAGAAAAATTAAAACTACATAAGAACAGTCGATTTAGACTCATAGTTTCTATAAAAGAACCAGACGACTTCACAAAATTTTTAAAGGAATACGTCAAACCAAATAATCATTACGGCATATATTTCAAAAATAAAGATTTGGAAATACCATTTTTGAATCTATCACAGAATCTCTTCAAAGCTAACGCTTTTTCATTCAAAATTTCAAATACATTGTTAGAAGATATCGAAACGGAAGACGACCAACAACAGAAAATTAAATTATTTCACGAGACCAAGACCAGACACCGAGGTTTCCAGGAAAACTTAGAAAGTATTAAAAGACGTTTTTATTGGCCGAACATGAATAAACATATTCAGTCCTATATTAACTCCTGCGAAATTTGCCAGAGTCAAAAATATGAACGACAACCTACTAAATTAATATTTAAACCGAATCCAACAGGTGACAAACCATTTTCCCACTTGTATATCGATACAATAGTCATGAATAGAACACCCTGTTTGACTATAATTGACTCCTTCTCAAGACATGGACAATGTTACATTCTAAATAGTAAAACTTCAACAGAAATTGCAAATCAATTAACTCAATATTTTTCAAACCACGGTATACCACAAAAAATAACCTTCGATAATGGAACAGAGTTCAAAAATCAAATTATTCAAGATTTAGGCGATACCCATAAAATTTCCCTTCATTATATCACAAATTACAACCCTACCTCCAATGCACTAGTGGAGAGATTCCACTCTACCCTTATTGAGCAAATTAGAGTAATTGATGACAAGAATATATCTTTGTCAGAAAAGATTAATAGAGCGCTTTTGAGTTATAATAACTCAATTCACTCGTCAACTTCCTACACACCCTTACAAGTTATAAAATCGGATCTAAATTACAATACGCCAGTCGAACAGTCTACTCATGTAAAAATTTCGCAATATATTAAAGAATATCGCGAAAACATGAAGGAAATCTCAGACCATCTAAATTCACAGAAGGAAAGACAAAAAGAGAAACTAGATAAACTCAATCAGACACGACAAGAAGACAAAAAACTCGACGAATCTAAACCATCTTATATTGCCATACCAAAAAAGGCAAAACTTGACCCAAAATTTAAGAAAACCAATATCAAAATTATAGATAATATATTGATAAGGAACCCTGACTCCCAAAAAGTATATCATAAAAATAAAATTAAACAGAGAAAGTAATAATCTTTAATTTTCTCTTTTCAGAACACAAAAAAAAATGACGAGAATCCTATTGCTATTTCTCAATCTAATTTTCGTCCCAGCTTTGCATTCATTAAAATTTAAGGAGATCAAACACAATATTCTCCCCTTTTTCGTAGAGAAAACATACATCAGTGTATCAAAGCATGTATTGATGTACCACTATAATTTAACCGATATCGATAAAATTTTACATGATCATTTTGTTTTAGTTGATCAATTAAATTCGGTCAGTTCCAACGTTATGGTTTCAAACTATGTTGGATCGATCAAAATCCAATTGAGACAAAATGAAATGCTTCTCAATAACTTATACACTACCCGACAAAAACGAGGTTTATTAAATATAGGCGGACATATAGCAAAAACACTATTCGGAACTCTTGATAGTGAGGATGAAACACTTTACTTGAAATATTTTGAATCTTTTAAGAATGAAATGCAATCGGTAAAAACCGAACAAAATCAAATGATCAGTATCCTGAGATCTATGACATCAAAGTATTCCAATGTCACTAGTCACATTATACAAAATTATAATAAGTGTCGATTGACACAAAATGATATTAATCGACTTATTCTTATAGAATTTGAACAGTTAACAATAAATAGAATTCTAAATGAAGTCAATACAGCCATCAGCTTTGCAAGGCTTCATCTTTTGCATGAAAGTATTTTACCCTTAAATATATTCCATGATTTTGTTAATAACACCGATTTCATGAAACACCTCTATCATTTAAAAGACTTTTATTCCATTTGCTACACTTCTGTAAAGTCCAGAAATAATGAGGTGATCTTTATCATTGAAGTACCCTTAACATCCCCAAATTCCCTAGACACATATTATGTCCACTATATCCCGTACCAAAACGTTACCCTCACCCAACAGCCCAAATACTTATTGGCTAAAGAAGAACAAATCTTGTGGTCCATTGATCAAGAATGCCCAAAGGTAGAAGATTGGTGGATCTGCCCACAGAATTTGCTACGACCAGCACCCAGCTGCATGAAGGACTTAATTTCCCACAAGAAAGAAAATTGTGAAAGACAAAGTGCACAGTGTAGTGACGATCTACTGAAACTATCATCGAGAAAATTTTTATCAATCGGTAGTGTACAAATTGGGGAACTATGTAATGACCATACAGAGTATTACAAACTCAATGGAATTTTCCTGATTGAAACCTTTTGTAACATTACCAATAGCTTTAAGTATTTTTATAAGGAAGAAATATCCACAATTTTTCATAATGTTCCTCTCCCGAATATGAAACCTGAAATAATTGAAAACTTAACCATTTCCAATTTTTTACTTGATAATTTTACTGTTCAAGAAACAATCTTTAATTGGAAAATCCACCCTAACCATGTATCATCAATCTATTTTATACCACCATTATAACCATATTTGCCTGTTTGTTGTATAAAATATTCATTTTAAAATTCACAAATATCGTGAAGAGTTATAAAAATAATTCAGCCTCTTCAGCCGAAGTTATTTCTTAAAAAATGGGGAGGTATTATGCAATATGTATCTTGGCATTCCTCAACATAGGAGTAAATGCCCTTAGTCTTAATTCAAGGCCTTCCTAGAAGCGCCGCTCGACTCTGAGTACTTTTGTGCAGTCAGCATTTTCATTCCAGTTTCCCGGCTTTCTGATTTAATAGAATATAATTCCAATTCATTATTGTATTAACCAGCTCAGAATAAACTTGCTTCTGAATAAATATTTGTTTTTTTAAAAAGGTGATTCAAAAGAGTAAATTTATAAATATATATGGTAAAGATATGTATTTTAGAATTTTAGTTTCGCTTTTTTTAGTATTTTTTTTCTCTGTGTTATATAGGCTGAAAATTTTGTTTTTGAAAATTTTGTTTATTATTTTTAGAGGATAGTTATTTCTTATCAGCATATTTTTTGCTTTATTTATTGTTTGTTTTCTGAATTCTGGACTTGTGAGTTTTAGAGCTCTGTCAGCGATTCCTGATATCACACTTTTCTTATGAATCATTGGGACTGTAGCTTCAAAATTTAAATATCGTCCGCTCCAGGTAGGTTTTGTATACCAAATTGTCTTTATTTTAGTGTTTGTTCGTATAAGTGTTAGGTCCAAGAAATTGATTTTATTTTGTTCTTCTAATTCATGGGTGAATTTCAATTTTGGATGGTAGTTATTGAAATCGCTAATAATTTCACATATTTTATCTTCAGGTGCTGCTGTGAGACAATCATCTACGAAACGTTTAAAAAATGGTATTTTGTATGTTAATCTATTTATAACAGTTTCTTCTAAATCTTCCATAATAAGTTGTGCTATTACTGCAGAAATCGGAACTCCCATGCCACATCCATTTATTTGACAATAAAATTCGTTTTTAAATTGAAAATACGAGCATGAAAAACATAGTTCGATTGCTTTTATGAATTCTGTTTTTGGTAGGTCTGTATGTATTTTTATTTCATTCCATTTCTTCATAATTAAGTCTTTTGCTACGTCAAGTGGTAAATTTGTGTATAAGCTGACAACATCTAGTGAGAACAATTTTTCATTGTTTTTTAATGATACATTATCTATGAATTTTTTGAATTGCCATGAATCTTTTATATAAAATTTATTTTTTCCAAGTATTGGGGTTAAACAATTAGCTATGTATATTGATAATTTATAAATAGGACTTTGGATACAACTAATGATTGGTCTAAGAGGTATTTCTTTTTTATGTAATTTTGGAAGTCCGTATATTTGGGGTGGATTTGCGTTATTTATTTTTAATTCATTGCAAAGTTTTTTAGGTAAAATATTTCTTTTTTCCATGATTTTATTAGATCATTATTTTTATTTTGAATTATCTTTGTTGGATCTTGTTTTATTTTTTTATAAGTTGTTTCATCGTTTAGGATATCAAAATTTTTTTTATTATAGTCACATGTATTCATTACTACTGTTTTGTTAGATTTATCTGGTTTAAGAACTGTTATTTCAGGGTGTTTTTTGAGAAATGATTTTGTTTTCTTGATTCTGTTATTTAATTGTAATTGGCTCTTATTAAGTTTTGTAGATCTTTTTTTGAAGTTAGTAATGTTATTTACTACTTTATTACGTATTTCTGTTTGAGTATCTTTGTCAAAATTGTCAATTCCTGTTTCTATATTTGCGATGATATGGTGTATGGGAAGATTCTTTTTTTCTATTGGGATACAGTATTTCGGTCCTAAATTCAAAACTTCTTCTATATTTTCAGGAATAGTTGTATCTGAAATGTTTACAAACCAGTCTTTTTCTTTATCTTTAACTTCAATTCTGTTTTTTAGTTTTTTGATTTTATTTATTTGTTTAGTTCGGATGTTGTTGAATATTTCTTCTATTTTTCGGTCTTGTTTTTCTAATGATGTATTCACCCATTCTTCAAAATTTCTCTCCAGAATTTGATTTGTTGTATTAATTATGTTTTTTTCTAGATTTTTGATACTTTTTGAAGTATCATTTATGAGGAGGTTAATGGTTTTGAATTGAAATCTCTTGAAACTTTCGGTGAATTTCTTTTCATTTCTTTGGTCAGTTATTTTAATATGTTCAATATTTAAGTTGAGGAATGTTGGAATCAGTTCATAATGTTTGCATTGCAATAGAAATATTCTTCGGTTTTTTTGCTTGATTAATTTAGTTTTCAATTTCTCCAATTTCTTGATATTTTTTTATGTTTCATGATTGTTATATGTATTATTGATGTTTATACCTTCCATTTTCACCCGGAAGTAAAATGTATTATTAGTTCTTGAGTTTTCTTGTGCTTCTTTCTTATATAAAATTTTAGGGAAAGTTTTCTTGGGTATTGTTGCACGTTGTGTTTGACTAGTAAAACAATATTTACTTTTTCATTTTATAATCCAACATATGTTTCGGCCTTGATTGGCCTTTTTCAAGGATGTATAATATAACAATCTAATACTAATTTTTGACAAATTACAACTGTCAAAATTGAAAACAATATCATGATTCAAAATATCAAAAAATTTTATCACTTCAAGATAGCGATAGCTGTGTAAGTTGATAAAATTAAGAAACTGGGATCTATATTTTCATTTTCTATCATTTTATTAAATTGAAATATATTTGTGCCAAGTTTTTGGTGTCAGTTTTATCGTTCATAGCTTCTTTCTCTTTTTTGATATGAATCATTTCTAATATATTTCGGGTTTTACAATTTTTTTCTCTATCTAAAATATGAAAGTATTCAAAATCCATTTTATGCCCTTCAATTTGTTCGTGTTTTTTAAGTGCTGTGGTATTTTTACAAAATTTATGGCCATTGATACGTTCTTTTATATATTGTGATGTTTGACCTATGTATACTTTAGGGCAGTTTATACAGTTAATTTGGTATATACAATTTGAAATTTTATTTTTTGGAATTTTTGATTTTAATTTTGAGTTTAAGAATTTCAAATTATTCACATTTTTATATGCTAAATTTATTCCATAATCTTTTAATGTTGTATTTAGTTTTTCCGATAGGTCTTGTATATATGGTAAAGATATGTATTTTAGAATTTTAGTTTCGCTTTTTTTAGTATTTTTTTTCTCTGTGTTATATAGGCTGAAAATTTTGTTTTTGAAAATTTTTTTTATTATTTTTAGAGGATAGTTATTTCTTATCAGCATATTTTTTGCTTTATTTATTGTTTGTTTTCTGAATTCTGGACTTGTGAGTTTTAGAACTCTGTCAGCGATTCCTGATATCACACTTTTCTTATGAATCAGAATTCAGAAAACAAACAATAAATAAAGCAAAAAATATGCTGATAAGAAATAACTATCCTCTAAAAATAATAAACAAAATTTTCAAAAACAAAATTTTCAGCCTATATAACACAGAGAAAAAAAATACTAAAAAAAGCGAAACTAAAATTCTAAAATAAATATCTTTACCATATATACAAGACCTATCGGAAAAACTAAATACAACATTAAAAGATTATGGAATAAATTTAGCATATAAAAATGTGAATAATTTGAAATTCTTAAACTCAAATTTAAAATCAAAAATTCCAAAAAATAAAATTTCAAATTGTATATACCAAATTAACTGTATAAACTGCCCTAAAGTATACATAGGTCAAACATCACAATATATAAAAGAACGTATCAATGGCCATAAATTTTGTAAAAATACCACAGCACTTAAAAAACACGAACAAATTGAAGGGCATAAAATGGATTTTGAAAACTTTCATATTTTAGATAGAGAAAAAAATTGTAAAACCCGAAATATATTAGAAATGATTCATATCAAAAAAGAGAAAGAAGCTATGAACGATAAAACTGACACCAAAAACTTGGCACAAATATATTTCAATTTAATAAAATGATAGAAAATGAAAATATAGATCCCAGTTTCTTAATTTTATCAACTTACACAGCTATCGCTTTCTTGAAGTGATAAAATTTTTTGATATTTTGAATCATGACATTGTTTTCAATTTTGACAGTTGTAATTTGTCAAAAATTAGTATTAGATTGTTATATTATACATCCTTGAAAAAGGCCAATCAAGGCCGAAACATATGTTGGATTATAAAATGAAAAAGTAAATATTGTTTTACTAGTCAAACACAACGTGCAACAATACCCAAGAAAACTTTCCCTAAAATTTATATATATATATATATATATATATATATATATAATAATAGAAAATAGGAAAACGCGGATAAGTTTATTAAAATGAAGAAGCCAACTAGCAGAAACACGTGTCGGCAGGTACCAGCAGAATGATTTTCTCTGCTCCTTTTGCGGAATTACCCGTTATACTTCTCCATTTATATATATAATATATATAGACATAGATTTTTAGTGTTATGGCTATAATAATCAGACTAAAGAATCCGTTAACTTATTAATTATTATTATTATTAATAAGTAAACGGATTCTTTAGTCTCAGTATAAACAATATTCCTAGAAATCTATGTTTAAGTTTATAAGTTAAAGTTACCAGCCAGCACAAACCAGCCTTTACAGTATATTCCTATAGGAACCAATGCGATGAAAAGGGTTAAAAAGAGAAGCGCTCTGTGAATTTCCTACAAGCAGATGAAATATGTTCCAGTACGAAGATATAAGTGACTTCTATATACAAAACTTGCAGAAAATCCTTTCATGCGTTTCGAAACTAATTAGCTTGGAAAAAAGCGCCATCTCCAGCAACTGTCTGTCATTTCGTTGACGTGACGAGGACGTGTGTTTTTGTTTGTCGCCAGGCTCACATAAATTAGCTTTTTGTGTTTAATTTTCTGGCTCGGAATTTAATTTCGGGCTATCCTGTTTGCCTCCATATCCAGTTAAGCGACTGTTCAAACCTCCGGCTCAAGATTTACGGACTTTCAGATAGAAAACGTTAGTTTGTTTTCCCGCCCATCTCGAGGAAGAAGCAAGGTTTTCCGAGGCAGGTCAGGCTTCATTTGATTTGTTCAGTATATTATATTTATCAGATTTGATGATAGTATTTTGCCCGCTTGTACTAGGGCGGTATCATTTTGCAATAGCATGCTTTTAAGGTGTAACTCGTAGAACAGGCGTAGCTGTGAATGGGGCAAGCAGAGGAAACTAGAGATCATTTGATTAATAATTATATATACATGGTTTGAGGGCTATTCACAAAGTTCCTGAATCATTTTTAGAATGGGTACTGAATTTCAAATCAATTTGGTGAACCATGGAATATTTCATATCAAGCGCTCTTGTTCCTCGGAACAGAGAGCTTATCCATTTGCCCAAATGTCTGTAATTTTCGAATATTTGGCTGAAATTGGTCTTAAACGATTTGGTTCGACTCACTGATCAAGATTCCGTGGTGGAAATCGATTCTGTCCGGCCGTTAACACGATAACTCTCGAACGAAAGGAGTTAGAGAATTGACATTTGCTGGGTAGGTTTGGAGCGTAAATATCTCGGACGAGAGCGGTTTTGGATTTATGGTCGTTTTTAGTAAAAATATTTTTTATGAATATTTCCGAAAACGATCCCTCGATCTGTCTGAAATTTAGCATCAAATTGTAGAAAAATGGCCTTTATAAGCATGCGAAGTTTTGTATTGATACTGTAAAGTGTAAAAAAAAATTGAAATTTTTCTTCTACAATAACTCTCGAACATAATGAGGTTGAAATTTTCAGAGTAGGTTTGGGAGATAAATATGTCGCTTAAGTTTGTGATTGGGCAAAATCGGCTTAATGGTTTCGGAGTAACGAAAAAAAAAAATTTTTTTTCACATTACAAATTTCAAATTCATTTTCATTTCCACATGCTGTTTTACCATAAAAATCCATTGATATCATTTTCAACTCTAACAAGCTAATGCTTTCTGAGATATGATTTTTCGAAATTTCAATAATGAATCGTACTTCTATGTTTTCACAGAAAGCTGTACTTAATTATTCTATCTATGAATTATTATATGATCTGTGTTCTTACATGTCATCTTATTTTCCTATGAGAGATAAATGTCAAAATTATTTCTGGTTCGTTATTCTTGTTCTGTTATCTCCTCCTGTTCTAGAAAACAAAGTATGATTGAATTCAAAACGACCAATGAAATAACCTCAGCTATCGTAGAATTATGAGGATGATATGATATTATACTTTTAAGGTGATTAATAATATATTCTTTGGATACATAATAATAATCAAATTGGGTTCAGATTATCTCCAGTAAAAAAAAAGCTGCAATATTGTCTAAGTTTTAATTGATTTAATATAATTTTAAGAGTAGATTTGAGGAATTCGTTATTGGGGAGAATCGGTCTGTTTGAATTTAATTTCTTTCATGATGTAGTTCTGTCGTAAGAATCCATTTATATCATCTCCAGAGACTTATAGTTTCGGAGATATGATTTGTCAAAGTTTGAACAAGAGCGCCAAAGCTCCTGTCCACTTGGGCTCCTGTCCAAGCTCCAGTCCAATTGCGCTTGAATAACAAAAATTGAAAGTGTAAATTTCTTAGTCCTGTTCTGTACTGTTTCTGTATGTTTTATATCAAAATTATTATAGCCTATCATAAGAATCCATTTATATAATTCTCAACTCTGAGAAACCAATAATTTCGGAGATGAATTGTCAAAGTTTGAACAAGAGCGCCAAAGCTCCTGTCCACAGGGCTTTCCCACATTTTGAAGATAGAATCGATATTGAAGAAGGAGACGCCCTCTAATATTTAATATTGAAGGGGGGAACACGGTTTTTTTGCATCGAATTCTATGACACCCTGGTACCCTTTGCTAACACTATATTATTTTCATACACATGCTTCATTGTTAGATGCACAAAATGTAATGCTCAAAGTTCAAAAGAATTGATATAATTTCGTACAAACTTCTTTAATTTTGTCTTTAGGTCATCTGAAAACAAATATTAAACTCCAGAATATTTTCAAAAAGGTAAACTTATAACTGATGGTAAACTCCGGACATGTTGAAATCGACTACAGGTATAGGAATTATAAATTTTTAGATTGCTATAATGTGTACTTCGGGCAAACAACCATACATATTATATAATATACTATACTATACAGGGTCTTTCACGAGGAACCTCACCCATATTTATAAGGGAAACTACTGAACGTATTTTCATGAAATTCAGCACTTATAAGTACTTCACGATGCTGATGAAATCTAAAATATTTTCAAGGCATGAGCACCTCCGGTTTTTCCGGAAATGACGTCAACTTCCGTTTTTCAAATTAGAACACCATTTTTTCATTGCAGAAATAGATTCCTTAGAAAATTTCAAGTTATTTTGATGTAACATTTTTCAGTTTTGGTTGGAAAATTCTCTCTGAGCGGGAAAATTCGAAAAAAAAATCGAAAATAGAGCTCCGCTGAAACAAGAATAACTTCGAGGTTTTTGGATGGAAAATTTTCATTTTTGGGATTTTTCAAGATGTAAGATTGATGTATCCACTTTAAAAATCAAAATCGCGATTCATGATACAGGGGGTGAAAAAATCGCTTTCAAAGTTAGGGATGACAAAATCGTGAAAAATCAATTTTTTCAAATTAGAACCCCATTTTTTTATGGCAGATATTGAATCTACGTTAAAAAATAATGTGAGTGTATTCATCACACCCTTGCCCTAAAGTGGATATTTTCTGAGTTATTCACAAAAAACTGTTTTTCGTCTTGAATTTTCAGCTATTTCTTTTCCCTTCACGCCAAAAAGATGAAATTTTCAGGAACTGTTACTTAAACCATGTTTTAGATTTTACTACCCTAATATGCAAGAGAAAAAAGTTACAGGTTGTTCCTAAATAGATGGCGAATTTTGATTCGAATTTGTATCGGAAACCTCTTTATTTCAACTAATCGGCATCGGTTTTCTCTCCAGTGATAAATAAATAATTCCTTATGAACCATATGCAAAAACTTACCATGTTTTACATTCTTTTTTTTTAATGATAGATATTATTAATTACATCTGCCAAATTCCTCTTTATTCAGTAGCATTTTGTGTTTACTATTAATTTGGTGATAATTCGTATTAAGTTATAAAATCGATCACTATGCCTAATTTTACCAATGAAGATTATTTAAACCTCATTCTACTTCATGGAGAATGTAATAAAGTTGTAGGGTTCTCCTAATAGTAACTTGAAGTCGGTTTCAAGAAGGGGTGAAAAATCTACAGCATGGTTCAAATAACAGTTCCTGAAAATTTCATCTTTTTGGCGTGAAGGGAAAAGAAATAGCTGAAAATTCAAGACGAAAAACAGTTTTTTGTGAATAACTCAGAAAATATCCATTTTAGGGCAAGGGTGTGATGCATACACTCACATTATTTTTTAACGTAGATTCAATATCTGCCATAAAAAAATGGGGTTCTAATTTGAAAAAATTGATTTTTCACGATTTTGTCATCCCTAACTTTGAAAGCGATTTTTTCACCTCCTGTATCATGAATCGCGATTTCAATTTTTAAAGTGGATACATCAATCTTACATCTTGAAAAATCCCAAAAATGAAAATTTTCCATCCAAAAACCTCGAAGTTATTCTTGTTTCAGCGGAGCTCTATTTTCGATTTTTTTTTCGAATTTTCCCACTCAGAGAGAATTTTCCAACCAAAACTGAAAAATGTTACATCAAAATAACTAGAAATTTTCTAAGGAATCTATTTCTGCAATAAAAAAATGGTGTTCTAATTTGAAAAACGGAAGTTGACGTCATTTCCGGAAAAACCGGAGGTGCTCATGCCTTGAAAATATTTTAGATTTCATCAGCATCGTGAAATACTTATAAGTGCTGAATTTCATGAAAATACGTTCAGTAGTTTCCCGTATAAATATGGGTGAGGTTCCTCGTGAAAGACCCTGTATATCATCAGTAGGTACTCGCATTACAGGGGACACTTTCGAAGCTAGAACATCGATAGATCTGCTGTTGAATATCAGGTTTTAACTACCGGTCACTCAATTCGAGTTTTATTTATACGTTTTATATATTATAAAAATAAATTTTTATTTTAAGCGTATACCGTTTAATATGATTTGGTTTGAATATAAGGGCCTAATGACTCGATTTATTGGGAGAAATATAAAACTATTCATTCTTCGGCAAGGTTTCAAATTTTATTTCAATTCTTCTTCAGTGCTTTGAACTTGTCCATTCTGACAGTCAAGCTGCTATTGAAACTCTGAGCGCCCATGTTATCGAGTCTAAACTAATATGGGAGTGCTGAAGAAAATTTAATGAAGTAGGCAAGAACAACAAGGTCTCCTTGTTTTGGGTTCCTGGTCATGTGAGAATTAAAGGAAATGAGGAGGCCAACACACTTGCCAATAAAGGAGCACAAACCCCTACCTACTGTGGGGTGGGTAGATACACCTACAAAAGTGAATTTCGGATGACAGAATGAATTGAACTGGAGATCTCTCCCACGAATGTATCACTCCAAAAAGTTCCTCCAGAACTTCGACACTGTGAGATCCAAGAAATATATGGATTTCAGTAAAAATACGCTGCACCTCTTCACAGGGCACTGCTGTCTGAGGAAGCATATGATGAGATTAGGGCTAGCAGAAACTGACGAGTGCATATTCTGTAGGGAGGAGGATGAAACTTCTGATCACTTGATTAAAGAATGCCTCGCCATCCAAAACCAAAGCAAGGAATGCTTTGGGTAAGCAATCTGCAGAAGCGAAGACGTAGCCTCCTTGAAGCCATCCCAGATACTGGAGTTCATCAGGACTCTGTTGTTGGAAGGCGAGCTGTAGATGGTGATGACATCGACAGCTCTGATGAAAAGCACTATAGACCTTAAGGTCACAGTGCAACGTTACCCCCTACAACAATATACAATATATCACTAGAAGCGAAAAAGAATGTTTTCAATAAGAATTCATTATCTCGGGCTCTTCGCTGAAATTTTGTATGTTCCTAAGCGCCAACGGTAAATTGAGTTATCCGAAAAATCATCTTTGAAAATTTTCTATATCATTGCTTATTGTGAAAAACTAATTATATTTGTAATTAACTATGTGTATTGTAGGATTAGCATTTATACATCCTCGATAAATTGTCCGAAATAGGAAGTTTTGTATATTAATTAATAAAAGAAGTTGGTTCTTCCTAGAGTTTTATGGGTTAGAAAGACTTGAAATTTTAAATAAAAGTTATAACAGAGGTAATCTTATATTAAACTCTCAAATAGATTTTGTTTATAGTGGTTTGATGCAAGAAGAATGCAAATATATTCGGTAGTCTGCAATATCCTCCCATGTCGTTGATTTGATATTCTATGTTTGTCATCAGTCAGAGAGGTTAATAGAGAAATTTGAATGTTAGGATTTTTTTCTGTAACGAAGTGATTTTCGTTACTATAAGTTAATGTACGAATTGTGATTATTCATTACCATGCACCGGAATAATTATGGGTTAGAAAGACTTGAAATTTCAAATAAAAGTTATAACAGTAGGTAATCTTATATTGAACTCTCAAATAGTTTTTTTTTATAGTGGTTTGATGAAGTGTTTGTTGCAAGAAGAATGCAAATATATTCGGTAGTCTGCAATAACCTCCCATGTCGTTGATTTGATATTCTATGTTTGTCATCAGTTATAGAGGTTAATAGAGAAATTTGAGTGTTAGGATTTTCTGCTGTTTCATTCTGTAACGAAGTGATTTTCGTTACTATAAGTTAATGTACAAATTGTGATTATTCATTACCATGCACCGGAATAATTACAATTCGGAACAGTCGAGACCACGGATTAATCCAACATTTCGTTGAAGTTGGCGATTGTCGATTTTTGGAACGAAAATTCCCGTGGAAATTATATTATTTTATTTCAATTTAATTCAAAATGATCGAGGTCATTTAAGAAACCGAGCCTATGTGGAAAAAACGCGATACGCGGGCCCTTATCTCTCTCCGCGAGTTTTTGGCGCTCTAGTTCCTCGGAACTGAGTGCTTATCAATTTGCCCAAATGTCTGTAATTTTCGAATTTTTCGATGAAAATGGTCTTAAACGATTTGGTTCGACTCGCTGATCAAGAATCCGTGATCGAAAATCATTCTGTCCGGCCGGTCCAGCCGGCCGACCAGCCGTAGGCACGATAACTCTCGAACGGAATGAGCTAGACAGTTGAAATTTGCAGAGTAGGTTTGGGAGATAAATATCTCGTCTAAGTTCGTTATTGGCCAAAATCGGACAGATGGTTTCGGCGTAACAAAAAAAAAATTTTTTTTTTTACAAAACAAATTCAAAATTAAATTTTTTTCAATAAGCAGTTTTACCATAAGAATCCAATGATATCATTTTTAACTCTAACAAGCTAATACTTTCGGAGATATGATTTTTCAAAATTTCAATAATAAATCGTATTTAAACGTTGTCACACAATGATATAATTATTCTATGTATGAATTGTCATAATGTCAACTTATTTTCCTGAGACATGCCATTATCTAATCAATCGAAGAATTGTGAGCGAAGTGAGAAAAATCTCAGTTGTTTGCTCCGAAATTAGTTTTTCTCAGAAAAGTCTTACATTTCGGAACGGAACATGAAGTAAGAGATCTGAGAGTAGTGAGACTGCTTTTCATCCATAGACATAGATATAACTCTCGAGCGGAATGAGCTAGGTAAATGAAATTTTCAGAGTAGGTTAGGGAGATGAATATCTCGGTTGAGTTCGTTATTGGGCAAAATTGGCCAGATTTAATTTGATTTCTTCCATGGTGCAGTTCTCATTCTCATGATTGCTCATTTAATCTTGATAAATAAACTATTATTTGAATTGAATTTCCTTTATGATGCAGTTCTATCATATGAATACATTGATATAATTCCCAACTCTGATAAACCAATACTTTCGGAGATATAATTTGTCTGTTTGAACTAGAGCGCCAGAAAGCTCCTGTCCACAGGGCTTGAACCAATTTTATTTCCACATGTTGTTGTCGTTTTCAGTCGTTTGAGAGACACAAAAAACGGCAGCGCGATTTTCGACCTTATTTGATCTCGAATGTTCTGGAAGGTTCTAGATGACCGGAAATCGATGATCGACCAATGGATGGTCTCGCTGGCCCTCCTCCACCCAAAATTTCACGAAAATTCTGACACGTGATTTCCGTTTTCGGAAAGTCTATAAATTCGCTGCGTGCATCACTTTTCACAATTCTCCGGTATTCTCCGAATAGTTCAGATATTTATTCCGATATTTCTCCGATATTCATGAGTAGTTTAGTTTGATTCTTGTGTAATTATCTGATATTCACCGATTCTTGTAAAATTGACCACTATATCCGAATCGCGTAGATATTTTCTTTGTAAATTATCCGATAATCACCGAGTCCAGTATACCTAATTCTACATTATTGTCCAAGTAGTAAATTCTAGTTCTATTTTTGCTCCGATCATTCTCTTAACGAGTCTAATCGTCCGAATTTTGCTTTTTGGCGCTCTAGTTCCTCGGAACTGAGTGCTTATCAATTTGCCCAAATGTCTGTAATTTTCGAATTTTTCGATGAAAATGGGCTTAAACGATTTGGTTCGACTCACTGATCAAGAATCCGTGGTCGAAATTCATTCTGTCCGGCCGGCCGTAGGCACGATAACTCTCGAACGGAATGAGCTAGAGAGTTGAAATTTTCAGAGTAGGTTTGGGGGATAAATATCTCGGCTAAGTTCGTTATTGGGCAAAATCGGACAGATGGTTTCGGAGTAACAAAAAAAAATGAATCGTACTTCTATGTTTTTATTTTATTTAATGATAATATTTGAAGCATTTTTTTAAGTTTAATTTCTTTCATGCTGCAGTTCTATCATAAGAATCCATTGATATAATTCCCAACTCTGAGAAACCAATATACTTTCAGAGAATTAATTTGTCTGTTTGAACAAGAGCGCCAAAAAGCTCCTGTCCACAGGGCTTTCCCCTGTTATGTCAGTACGTTCATAGTTTTCCCTTTAGTTCATTTCAAAAATATTCGAACTGACCTTTTCCTATTTTCGAATTATCATCAACACTTTGGGGGCAATTCGTTAACTTAATTCATGGATTCATATGTGGTTAATGCCCCCAAATTCAGGAGCCAGTAACATCGTTCGTCTTCACCAAACGTTTCAATGTAGATTTTACCGTCTTGGAAGCCCAGGATCTGATCCAAAATTGGAAACCGATCCCTAAAGACGTTCGACCCACATCAGGGGTTTCCTTAATGCCCGCAATTCGGCAGAATACGACAAATTGTGTAGACGTTGAGCCCGCATCCGAGTTCTACATTGGCCCAGTATGATTACGGAATTGGCCACAATTCGATGCCGTTCTTCCTGCACGGATATTGTTTTGCTTGGTACACGCCGCAGCTCAGATTAATCTGTCTGTGCCAAACAATTAATGACAAATGGCTGTGTTTGTTCGCAAACCTCGATTACGTGTAGTCCTCCGAAACTTGAGGGAACTTCTGCAGATGGTTTCGTCGACTCCTTTCTCTTCTGGGTCGTTATCGATTGACAATTCGTGATATATGAGTTATCTCCAACATAAACATCTGAGATTTCTCACTCGCCTGATAATAATCGACTTAATTTTTCTTTCAATAGTGTACACAGAGACATGAGGATGAGATGTTAGACGAACCACAGCCTTCTATATAGATAGCCTGGAACAATGTCTGGCAACGCCGCAATTTATCGTTTCTTGGAGGCCTACTCCTTCAATGTGGTAGTGCGAGCTTTCGTATTTTTTGAATTTACAACACGAACAAATTCATTGAATTAGTTATTTTCTTCGGAATCCCTGGAAGAATAAACGAAATGAGACCCTATACTTGACCAATGAATTGACCACATTGCTGCAGAATAAACTTACAATAAAGTTGAAATTGTCATTTAATTCATTGTTCAGCAAGAACCACGAGTATAGGGTTGACTATTGCCATAAAATTTGAAAACAAATAAAATTCTCGAAATAAATATAAATTCTCAAACATCAAATTTATAAAACTAGGGTAGGCTAATGAAAATTGGGATAAAATCATATTAATTCTAATTTTTCATTTCTTCTATCCCACGAATGATTTCGTTTCTTTTCCATTTTCTTGACATCAACATTGTTATTCCTATTTTTCACATAATTCTTAACGGGAATGTCATTATTGATTTGAACTAAAGCATCGAGAGATAATGACTTTTCTAAATTGAATATATAAACAAAATTGGTTCAATCCCTGTGGACAGGAGATTAATGGCACTCTTGTTCAAACAGACAAATTATATCTCCGAAAGTATTGGTTTCTCAGAAATGGGAATTATATCAATGGATTCCTATGATAGAACTAAATCATGAAACAAATTATATTTAAAAAAAGTGTCGTTTAAGAAAAATGCTTCAAAAATTATCTTAAAAAAACAGCAATCTACAATGCTTCAATGCTTTAAAAATTGTCATTATATTTATTTATCAAGATTAAAGGAGCAATCTGCAATGATTCAACCTCGTGGAATGGGTTGTTGCAAAACTCACACTCGGTGCATGGTTTTCACAACTCGACATACATAGGAAAGTATCATCGAAGTGTCTAGAGCAAGGCTGGAGACAATCATAGGAGATTGCCATTTATTCCTGATGTTTGAGTAGGTAGAGGACTACGAACAAATATTATTTTAATAGTTCAAAATATATTATTAAAATACTATCCTCTTTTCATTATTTGAAATTTAATAGTTCATACCACTAACACATTCTTTTCTGTATTAAGAACCTTAACTCAAGAAAAAATGATTGATACACAAATGTAGATCCATTATCCAGTAGTTTTTGCAAACAACATTATGAAAATACTGTACATAAGAACATGTCTCACGATCACTACTTAAGGAAGTAAAAGGAAATATTAACCTCAGTGGTCAACGAACAGTAATTTCTTTTGATGATTCCATCATGTTCTTCTTTCCTATTGCCTCCATAAACTACATCAAAACAGTCTTGTATATATTCTCAAAATCAAGAATCGAATACTTGCTTTCCAATAGAAAATATACGAATTGACAATCTCTAATAGCTAGAAAAGATGACATTTATGAATAGTCACACAGACAGATTCTGTGTTTAGATTCTGTGAATACATAGAACTTACGATGTAATAAGTGGAAAAGTTTAACGGGTAATTCCGCAAAAGAAGCAGATTAAAAATAATTCTGCTGGTACCTGCCGACACGTGTTTCTGCTAGTTGGCTTCTTCCGTTAAACTTTTCCACTTATTGATATTACTCCGCATGATCCATATTTCTATGTTACGATGTAATATTGAAACTTTGAAACATCATATCTCCGAAAGTACTAGCTTGCTAGAGTTGAAAATGATAACAATGGATTCTTATGATGAAACTGCATCTTAAAAAAAATTGAATTCAAAAGTTGTATTGTAAAATAAAATTTTTTTTTCGTTACTCCGAAACTATCAGACCGATTTTGGCCAATAACGAACTTAACCGAGATATTTATCCCTCAAACCTACTCTGAAAATTTCAATTGTCTTGCTCATTCCGGTCAAGAGTTATCGTGTTAACGGCCGGACGGACGGACGGCCGGACAGACGGACAGAATCGATTTCGAACTCGGATTCTTGATCAGTGAGTCGAACCAAATTGTTTGAGACCATTTTCAGCCAAAAATTCGAAAATTACAGACATTTGGGCAAATTGATAAGCACTCTGTTCCGAGGAACAAGAGCGCCAAAAATGAGTGGTTTTTTTGAGCTTCTTGATCCATCCTCCAGATGTATCAATTTTGGTTGAATAAGTAAGTAATTTCATCAAATTCTTTCATTACATCGAAAGAAATAAAAACCTCTATTTCATTTTAATTTCTAAAAATTTTCGAAATGTTCATTGCAAACTGCGCTATAAAGAGGTCGAAAAAAAATGTAGCCTCAACTTATAAATTCTTCAGCTCTTCATTTTTCGGATAACCGTAATAGCTAATATAATTTCCAATTGTTGAACGTAAATAATAATTGCTCAATTGCTACTACCATTGACCTAATATAATATTATGTTAGGTCTATGGCTGTTACAAGAAGAAACACATTTTCGTTCTCATCAATATCAGCCTGTATAGTGCATAGGTACTCACCTCAAGTAGAAAATAATCCACAGGAAAATTAACTACACACTATTTAATTAACACTAGATATTCAATCGCAGAATATATATCACTTTTATTCTTGTACTAGCTGACCCGGCAGACTTCATACTGCCTCCTCAACGCCTACCCCACGCTAACGCCAACTCCAACCCCAACACCAACTCCAATGCCAACTCCAACACCAACTCTAACCCCAACTACAACGCCAACTCCAACCCCAACGCCAACTTCAACGCCAACTCAAACTCCAACTCCATTTCCACCTCCATCTCCATTTCCACCTCCACCTCCATTTCCACCTCCAACTCCAATCCAACTACAACTCCAACTACAACGCCAACTCCAACCCCAACGCCAACTTCAAAGTTCAAATTGACTCTACATTTTAATTAGAAAACGTTTGTATGGGAAAAAGAAAAGGGCTGTTCTCAGGGTTTTCCCGGCAATGCCTACTCCAACTTCAACTCCAACCCCAACGCCAACTTCAACGCCAACTCAAACTCCATCTCCACCTCCAACTCCAATCCAACTACAACTCCAACTACAACGCCAACTCCATAACCAACGCCAACCACAATGACTACTCCATCTTCAACTCCAACCCCAACGCCAACTTCAACGCAAACTCCAACTCCAACTTTATTGAATAGTCATAAAGTTCAAATTGACTCTACATTTTAGTTAGAAAACGTTTGTATGGGAAAAAGAAAAGGGCTGTTTTTAGGATTTTCCCGGCAATTATTCGAAATTTTCTCGCCTTAAAAACCATCCTTGGACTTCAGCGAACATTAAAAAAAAAGAATTAGCAAAATTGGTCCAGGCACTGTTGAGTTATGCGCTTACCAACACATTTTGCGATTCATATTTGGCGCTCTAGTTCCTCGGAACTGAGTGCTTATCAATTTGCCCAAAACTCTGTAATTTTCGAATTTTTGGCTGAAAATGGTCTCAAACGATTTGGTTCGACTCACTGATCAAGAATCCGAGGTCGAAATCGATTCTGTCCGGCAGGTCCGGCAGTCCGGCCGGTCCGGCCGGCTGTAGGCACGATTACTTTCGAACGAAAAGAGTTAGCGGATTGAAATTTGCAAGGTGGTTTTGGAGCGTAAATATCTCGGTGAAGTTTATTAATGGGAAAAATCCATCTAGCGGTTTCAGAGTTATGGCCGATTTTAGTAAAAACATTTTTTATGAATATTTCCGAAACCGATCACTCGATCTATCTGAAATTTAGCATCAGATTGTAGAATCATAACCTTCATACGTATGTGAAGTTTCGTATTGACCAAGTTACGGCAAAGTGCCAAAAAAAAATTGAAAATTAAAAATTTTTTTGTTACAATAACTCTCGAACGGAATGAGCTAGGCAGTTGAAATTCTCAGAGTAGGTTAGGGAGATGAATATCTCAGTTGAGTTCGTTATTGGGCAAAATAGGCCAGATGGTTTCGGAGTAACGAAAAAAAAAATTTTTTTAATTAACCAATTTCAAATTCAATTTTTATTTAAGATGCAGTTTCACCATAAAAATCCATTGATATCATTATGAACTCCAACAAGCTAATACTTTAGGAGATATGATTTTTCTAAATTTTATAATGAATCGTACTTCTATGTTTTCACAGAATGTTATCATTATGCTATCTAAGCTTTATTATATGATCTGTGTTCATACTCGTACATGTCATCCTGTTCTATAAGAGAGAGTCAAATTCATTTCAGCTATTTTAATTTGAATTCTTCCATGGCTCAGTTCTCATTCTCAGATTGCTCATTTAATCTTGGTAAATAAACTATTATTTGAATTGAATTTCCTTTATGATGCAGTTCTATCATAAGAATACATTGATATAATTCCCAACTCTGAGAAACCTATACTTTCGGAGATATAATTTGTCGCCAGAAAGCTCCTGTCCACAGGGCTTGAACCCATTTTTGGCGCTCTAGTTCCTCGGAACTGAGTGCTTATCAATTTGCCCAAATGTCTGTAATTTTCGAATATTTCGATGAAAATGGTCTTAAACGATTTGGTTCGACTCACTGATCAAGAATCCGTGGTCGAAATTCATTCTGTCCGGCCGACCGGCCGGCCGGTCCGGCCATAGGCACGATAACTCTCGAACGGAATGAGCTAGAGAGTTGAAATTTTCAGAGTGGGTTTGGGGGATAAATATCTCGGCTAAGTTCGTTATTGGGCAAAATCGGACAAATGGTTTCGGAGTAACAAGAAAAAATTTTTTTTTTTACAAAACTAATTCCAAATTAATTATTTTTTAATAAGCAGTTTTATCATAAGAATCCATTCATATCATTTTTAACTCTAACAAGCTAATACTTTCCGAGATATGATTTTTCAAAATTTCAATGTAAATCGTATTTCTACGTGATGATAGAATTATTATGTGGGTATTCTATGAATTGTTATAATGTCAACTTATTCTCTTGAGACATAACGTTGTTTCATTCGAGCAATCGTATAAATATGAGAATGATAATATAATATCATACTTTTTGTTGGTTGATATTTTCATGCCGATGGTCAATCCATATGATGATGGGATTGGTAATGGTAAGTTAATAATATTGAGTTCAGAATATCTCCACTAAAAACAAAACTGGAATATTGTAGATTTGAGGAAAGATATATATTATCGTTCATCATATAATTGAGGAATGAATATCTCGGATGAGTTCGTTGTTGGGTGGAATTCGTCTGTTGGTTCTGGATTGATCATTTTTGGCACTCTTGTTGAATTTAAATTCTTCTATGATGTTTGAATTCAATTTCTGCTAAGATGAAGTTCTAAATTTCAATAATGAATCGTACTTCTATGTTTTCAATGAATGCTATAATTATTCTATCTAAGCTTTATTATATGATCTGTGTACTCGTACATTCCATCCTGTTTTATATGAGAGAGTCAAATTCATTTCAGCTATTTTAATTTGGTTTCTTCCATGGTGCAGTTCTCATTCTCAGATTGCTCATTTAATCTAGATAAATGAACTATTATTTGAATTGAATTTCCTTTATGATGCAGTAATTTTGTAAACAATAGTTACAAATCACCACTCTCACGGGGAGAAAGGGTTTTTTGCTGAGGTTTTTCCCTAAGCTCTTGTATCATACGTCGAATTGTATGGTACCCCGTTACACCAACCTCTGCTAACACATATACTCTCAGTCAAAAGAATATATATATCATAAGAATAAATTGATATAATTCTCAACTCTGAGAAACCAATACTTTCGGAGATATAATTTGTCTGTTTGAACTAGAGCGCCAGAAAGCTCCTGTCCACAGGGCTTGAACCAATTTTATATTATAGATTGCACTAACTCCCGAATATTACAATTACAATCATGTCTCGAAAAATATAATTATTCTAGCGGTACACGTAAAAAACCCGACAAACGTGGTGAAATATCGTATAGCTTACTTCTATAGATCATGTTGCCATCACCTTCCAGGCCAGTATATACAGAAGGCCATGGACGAACCAAGTGGAGTTTAGTCCCAGACTACCCTTACACTCAACCCTGTTCGGTTGTCTGATCCTAAAACTAGACAAAGAATAATTGAAGCAAACTCAATCGAAACTGAGGTGGAATAGTAGGTACATGGATAAAGAGGTTATCCGTGAAAGCCTTCGTATATTTTAGTAGGCGATACCTTAGGTCAAAATGAGGAAAATTGTTCCTATGAACATGGGTCCGGAAATGCTTCCCAAGAGAGTTAAAGTCCCATGAAGATGACCTCCAATATCTCCAATTATATCAGAAAGTATATTCTTGATACACACAGATGGGCACTGACTTACAAAATCATGTTAGTTCCAAAATCGGTTTATCCTAGTGCTATGGTACGACATAATGTTTTTTTCGTAAAATTGTCGAGGGTCCATAATTCTTCATCAAATTGTGAAAAATGTGTTAAACAAATAACTCTCAGAGAGATTTCCTACAGGAAACCCCCTCCTTGACAACAGAGATCGATTCTGCACGCAAAAATACCACTGGATGCCAAATGTTTAAATGTTTATCATGAATACGTTCTAAAATAATCGAAAAAAAACGGATATTGCCTCCTAAATTATTCGAACGACTTTCACAGATACCCTTTATACACATACGTTTATATTAAATAGGTATATAAGAAATCAAAAAAAAATAGAAATACAGAGAAAAAAATAGTAGATGATATTCAGAAAAAAAAATGCAGAAACAAATCAACCAGAGTGACCATTCCATTTGTGGCTTGAATTGAGCATAGGAAAGGTATAAAATACTGCTGTTCACCTTATCCAAAAATTCCACAATGAGGAAAACACTTCTGAAATGTAGCAGTATGATGCTCTGGATACAGTAAAGAGATGTAAGGGCGTCTAAATATTAACTAAATGCACTAAACATCTCGAAATATGTCTTCTACAAAGAGCGACACCATTCCGAGGAATTCTTCACAAGTTATTGGTATTTCATCATCTTTATCATAGAATAGATAGCACGATGTCGAAACAATTGATAATTGCTCTGTGCCACTAATATCAGCAGTTTCATCAGCCAAAACCTAAAAAACCGATGCATGTTTCACATTCTCATTTCTTATTTTGCTTTTCAGAACATCGGAACAAATTTCAGTCAATTTGTTTTGAATTTGATGTGTAAGGACCGTTTTGCTCATTCTCATTGATCTAGCGGCAACCGGGATTCCCCGAGCAATCATGCCAACCATCGACTACATCAGAGATTGAGTATGTTTTCGATGAGCGATATATATTCAATCAAATACCCGAACGGGCACGCGATTTGAATTTGACATGAAATTTATCTACATAATATACGTCATGTATAATTCTATATTTTATATTATATAATAGTAGTAGAGGGTTTTCCAATAAGAGGTGTTATTTTGAATAGCCCGCTATTTCGGTAGATGTCACTTTTGAAGTTGTCATTTTTTGACATTTGACAAGTAGAAACTACGCCATTAATAAAAATGGGTTCAAGCCCTGTGGACAGGAGCTTTCTGGCGCTCTAGTTCAAACAGACAAATTATATCTCCGAAAGTATTGGTTTCTCAGAGTTGAGAATTATATCAATTTATTCTTATGATAGAACTGCATCATAAAGGAAATTCAATTCAAATAATAGTTCATTTATCTAGATTAAATGAGCAATCTGAGAATGAGAACCGCACCATGGAAGAAACCAAATTAAAATAGCTGAAATGAATTACTCTCTCTCATAAAACAGGATGAAATGTACGAGTATGAACACAGATCATATAATAAAGCTTAGATAGAATAATTATAGCATTCAGTGAAAACATAGAAGTACGATTCATTATTGAAATTTAGAACTTCATCTTAGCAGAAATTGAATTCGAACATCATAGAAGAATTTAAATTCAACAAGAGTGCCAAAAATTATCAACCCAAAACCAATAGACGAATTCTACCCAACAACGAACTCATCCGAGATATTCATTCCTCAATTCTATGATGAACGATAATATATATCTTTCCACAAATCTACAATATTCCAGTTTTGTTTTTAGTGGAGATATTCTGAACTCAATATTATTAACTTACCATTACCATTCCCATCATCATATGGATTGACCATCGGCATGAAAATATCAACCAACAAAAAGTATGATATTATATTATCATTCTCATATTTATACGATTGCTCGAATGAAACAACGTCATGTCTCAGGAGAATGAGTTGACATTAAAACAATTCATAGAATACCCACATAATAATTCTATCATTCTGTGAAAACGTAGAAATACGATTTACATTGAAATTTTGAAAAATTATATCTCCGAAAGTATTAGCTTGTTAGAGTTAAAAATGATATGAATGGATTCTTATGATGAAACTGCTTATTAAAAAAAATTTAATTTGGAATTTGTTTTGTAAAAAAAAAAAATTTTTTTTTGTTACTCCGAAACCATCTGTCCGATTTTGCCCAATAACGAACTTAGCCGAGATATTTATCCCCCAAACCTACTCTGAAAATTTCAACTCTCTAGCTCATTCCGTTCAAGAGTTATCATGCCTACGGCCGGACCGGCCGGACAGAATGAATTTCGACCACGGATTCTTGATCAGTGAGTCGAACCAAATCGTTTAAGACCATTTTCATCGAAAAATTCGAAAATTACAGACATTTGGGCAAATTGATAAGCACTCAGTTCCGAGGAACTAGAGCGCCAAAAATGTAACGATACACGCTTCAAGAATGCATTGAAATTATTAAAATTCACTTTTCAAAATGGTGAAAATTTGGCAGAGACGGTTCGTAAAACTCGAACATTTTTGGGTCGTCGTGAAGCACCTTGTCGGACCGCAATAAAGAAATTGGTGGAAAAATTCGAGCTGTTGGGACAAGTTAGTTATGTGAAGAATAAAACCCGTGCACGTCGCTCAAGAACAGCCGAGAATATTGCTGCTGTAGCCGAAAGTGTTGAAGAAAATCCAGGTTTGTCTATTCCTCGTCGTTCTTTGGAATAAGGCATTCCACAAACGTCATTACACCGTATTTTGCATAAAGATTTGGGTCTTAAGGCTTATAAAGTTCAGTTAACATAAGAACTCAAGCCGGCCGATCATCAACAACGTCGTGTCTTTGCTGATTGGGTCGTTGAAATGCATTAAATGGATCCGGAATTCCATCGAAAAATCATGTTGAGTCATGAGGCTCATTTCCACCTCGGTGGCTTCGTCAACAAGCAAAATTGTCGCATCTGGGGCTCGGAAAACCCAAGAGTTATTGTTGAATATCCTCTCCATCCTCAACGTGTGACTGTTTGGTGCGGTTTATGGTCCGGCGGAGTCATTGGACCTTACTTTTTCGAAAATAAGGCTGGAGCGTCGATTCAAGACCTCAAAGATGGAATTCATGAGGCTATCGAGGACATAGGGCAGCCACTTTGCGATTTGGTTATGGAAAATTTCATTAAAAGTATATGGTCCTGTAAGCGTGGTCATGGTGGTCATTTGCCTGATGTTGTTTTCCACTATTAAGGTCATAGCTTCTTCTTTATAATGAAATGAACATCCGATCATTGATATTGAAAAATGTCATTTTTCTTTGAATATCAAAATAAAACCTCTTATTGGAAAACCCTTTAGGACTTAGTAATAATGTGCAGATGCAGATGCAACTCCCTGAAAATAATCTTGGCGGCGCACATAACACTGATGTCAGTTTTATATTGATAGTACCAAAATGGCACGTAAATCAAAATGTTGTTGAAAAAATGCCACTTTAATAATATCTAGATCAGGGCTTCCCAAACTATGCGTCGCGACACACTGGGGCGTCGCAACATGTCCCAGGGGCTTCGCATTTCGACGCGACCGAGTCGAGTGCGCTAATAACCTACTACTAGGCTAGTACTAAAATTGCTAAATATTTTTGGGGACTGAGTTAAGTGGAGTCGTAAAAAAATGGCAAGTCCCAAGGGCGTCACAGTAAAAATAAGTTTGGGAAGCCCTGGTCTAGATGCAAGCGCCCATCGGTGCGCCTTACTCCATCGAAGACCTATTGCATCGAACGTTTACTGCATCGACGAAGCAATCCATCGAAAACTGACGCCCACTTTCTCCTGATTGGCCGAACGTGAAAACTTCTATATCGATCGTCTTCGTCCGTAGTTTGGCTGGATGAGAGGTAATTCGTTTCATTGAGTGTACGTCTGTACGTCAACTCGTCAACAAACCGTAACTGTCTAACCTAAAATTTTAAATAATTATTGGAAGAATATGTTCGACAATTATGGAAAATCTACGTACCTATGCGTTATAAGTTGAATTTTGTAAAGTGCAGAAATTTATCAAGAAGAAAACGTCCTCAAGTGATATTGCTAATGTAAATACCATGATCTACTTAGTAATCCACCAGGACTATGGGAATTTCGCTGAATTGGAAGTATGATAAAAGATAAAATGGTATAACAATGGGAATAGAAGAACATATTATTAAAAACATTTACTGTACAGCGATTGTCCATGGGTTTTGCGTGCGTGTTCCGCAAGGAGCAGTGTGTTATCATTTCGTCACAATGTCTGTATTTTTCGAATTTTTTTATGCGAAAATGGTCACAAACGATTGGGTCCGACTCCTTGATGAAGAATTCGAAGTAAAATTCAATTGTGTCCGTCCGGTCCGGCCGGCCGTTAGCACGATAACTCTCGAACGGAACGCGTTAGAAGGTTGAAATTCGCAGGACATGTTTGGAGCGTAAATATCTCGGACAAGTTCGTTAATGGGCAAAATCCATCAAGCCGTTTCAGAGTTATGACCATTTTTATTTAAAACGTTTTTCGGGAATATTTCCAAAAACAACCACTCGATCTATCTGAAATTTAGCATTAAATTGTATAATCATGACCTTGATATGCCTGCGAAGTTTTGTATTGATCGGATGGCTATAAACTGGAAACAAAAAAATCAAATATTTCAAAATGAAATTTAAATTTTGTTTTCACCATAACTCGAAAAATACTGTTCCCATTGAATTGAAGCTCGGCAGTTTGAAGCAAAGTTCCGACGAAAACACTTGTGCAAAATTTCGTGGGGATAGCATGAGTAAAAAAAAAAATGGGTTCAAGCCCTGTGGACAGGAGCTTTCTGGCGCTCTAGTTCAAACAGACAAATTATATCTCCGAAAGTATTGGTTTCTCAGAGTTGGGAATTATATCAATGTATTCATATAATAGAACTGCATCCTAAAGGAAATTCAATTCAAATAATAGTTTATTTATCAAGATTAAATGAGCAATCATGAGAATGAGAAAAGCACCATGGAAGAAATCAAATTAAATCTGGCCAATTTTGCCCAATAACGAACTTAACCGAGATATTCATCTCCCTAAACTACTCTGAAAATTTCAACTACCTACCTCATTCCGTTCGAGAGTTATATCTATGTCTATGGATGAAAAGCAGTCTCACTACTCTCAGATCTCTTACTTCATGTTCAGTTCCGAAATGTAAGAATTTTCTGAGAAAAACTAATATCGTAGCAAACAACTGAGATTTAACTCACTTTGCTCACAATTCTTCGATTGATTAGTCTCAGGAACATCATTTGACATTATGACAATTCATATTCATACATAGAATAATATCATTCTGTGACAACGTTGAAATACGATTTATTATTGAAATTTTGAAAAATCATATCTGAGATTTTTCTCACTTCGCTCACAATTCTTCGATTGATTAGTCTCAGAAACATCATTTGACATTATGACAATTCATATTCATACATAGAATAATATTATTCTGTGACAACGTTGAAATACGATTTATTATTGAAATTTTGAAAAATCATATCTCCGAAAGTATTAGCTTGTTAGAGTTAAAAATTATATGATTGGATTCTCATGATAAAACTTTTTATTAAAAAAAATTTAATTTGGAATTTGTTTCGTAAAAAAAAAATTTTTTTTTTGTTACTCCGAAACCATTTGTCCGATTTTGCCCAATAACGAACTTAGCCGAGATATTTATCCCCCAAACCTACTCTGAAAATTTCAACTCTCTAGCTCATTCCGTTCGAGAGTTATCGTTCCTACGGCCGGCCGGACCGGCCGGACAGAATGAATTTCGACCACGGATTCTTGATCAGTGAGTCGAACCAAATCGTTTAAGACCATTTTCATCGAAATATTCGAAAATTACAGACATTTGGGCAAATTGATAAGCACTCAGTTCCGAGGAACTAGAGCGCCAAAAAATGAAAATTTTTTAACTGTTAACGGAATATTTTGCTTGAGATTCCGAAACCAAATATCGGATTGAGTTCAGTGGATTGCGCATGCGCAGATGAGAAATGACTGTTTTTGGGTTGGGACTATCGGTCATGGGTCTGATGCTTAGCCGATATTGTGAGGTTTTAAAAGAATATTTATGGCAATTCTGTGCATCGACAAGTCAGTTTGGGGGAAATAGTGCGATATCTCCTGAACCAATGGTGTTGAAGAATCAAAGTTTTGTCTGTGATTTTGGGAGGACTTTCAGCCGCGAGTAGATTGCGCATGCGCATAGAAGTGGCTCGTTTAGGGTTGTATGGCTTATGTTGGGTGTGATTTGCGTCTATATATATATATTTGGAGGATCTATATTAAATCACTTTCAGATTTGGAGAATAGGTGTAAGCAATTGCGTTCCCAACGGGAGTCCCATAACCGCATTTTTTTAATTTGTATTTCCGGTAAAACTAATAGCCAGACTGTATCAATAGCAAGATTTGTTGAAGGGACTCAAAAAATTATAAAAAAGCACTGACGTGAGGTCAGTACTTTTTGGCGCGCGTGGAACGTCGGCTAATTGGAATTTAATTATGAGTGTTTCGAGCTCAGTGGATAGAACGAGCCGGAGATCTACCCAGAGGGTAGTGGGCACCATTCACTGCCGGGTCATAAATTGAGAGTGCTTTGTCTGAGGTGGCATAAGCATAGAGTACCAAAGTTGACAAAGAACACAACTGAGTTTCCTTAGTCGCAACAAGCTCCTAGAAGCTTCTGAGGTATCTCCTTTTGATGAAGAGTTGGGAGGGTCAGTATAGTCATAATCATGTTTATAGCACGTGCGCCGATTGCAGATATCGATTCAGCACTGAATCCATGACCGCTAGACGCAAATCACTCCCAACATAATCCATACAGACCTAAACGAGCCATTTCTATGCGCATGCGCAATCTACTCGTGGCTGAAAGTCCTCCCAAAATCACAGACCACACACAAAACTTTGATTCTTCAACACCATTGGTTCAGGAGATATCGCAACTTCAATCCGTGCATGCGCGGGCACAATTTCAAATTCAAATTTAGCCCCAGGGTCACGTAACGGACACTCCAACTCGCAAACAACACTATTTCTCCCAAACCGACTTGTCGGTGCACATAATTGCCATGAATATTCTTTTAAAACCTCACAATATCGGCTAAGCATCAGACCCATTACCGATAGTCCCAACCCAAAAACAGTCATTTCTCCTCTGCGCATGCGCAATCCACTCGCAGCTGAAAGTCCTCTCAAAATCGCACACCTCACAAAAAACTCCGATTCTCCAACGCTAGTGGTTCAGAAGATATCGCATCTAGAATCCACGTATGCGCAGACCCGCAGCAGGGGATTCTATGGAGGAATAGCATCCTCTAGCCCAAAACTCCAATCGTCTCAGAAGAAAACTCGAGCAGTTATTATTTCTCGTCTGCTTATGCTTATAACAAAAAGTGCCCAAAAGGGGCAGTTACGCCCCCAGTCGTTCACCATTCAGAAACATTTTTCTGGCGCTCTAGTTCCTCGGAACTGAGTGCTTATCAATTTGCCCAAATGTCTGTAATTTTCGAATATTTCGATGAAAATGGTCTTAAACGATTTGGTTCGACTCACTGATCAAGAATCCGAAGTCGAAATTCATTCTGTCCGGCCGGCCGTAGGCATGATAACTCTCGAACGGAATGAGCTAGAGAGTTGAAATTTTCAGAGTAGGTTTGGGGGATAAATATCTCGGCTATGTTCGTTATTGGGCAAAATCGGACAGATGGTTTCGGAGTAACAAAAAAAAAATTTTTTTTACGAAACAAATTCCAAATTAAATTTTTTTTAATAAGCAGTCTTATCATAAAAATCCATTCATATCATTTTTAACTCTAACAAGCTAATACTTTCGGAGATATGATTTTTCAAAATTTCAATGTAAATCGTATTTCACAGATTGATATAATTATTCTATGTATGAATTTTCATAATGTCAACTTATGACATGACATGACATTATATAATCAATCGAACTTGTATTGTAACTTCAAAAATATTGGGGTTGAAATACTCGTATTTTAGCGATGCAACGGGGACCTCACCCGAAAATATTACGTAAATATTGAAAGCATAATTCTGTAGTTCGGTGTACGTAGATCAGGAATATTTTGATCGATTACAAGGTAATTTTTCATTATTACTTATCTTCTTTCATACATGTTTTACGGAATACCTACTATTTGTAGGTACTTTAAACCTGTTTTGGACAATTGTCATACGAAACTTGTTTTTTTGGCGCTCTAGTTCCTCGGAACAGAGTGCTTATCAATTTGCCCAAGTGACTGTAATTTTGGAATTTTTGGCTGAAAATGGTCTCAAACGATTTGGTTCGCCTCACTGATCAAGAATCCGAGTGCGAAATCGATTCTGTCCGGCCGGCCGACCGATCGTAGGCATGATAACTCTCGAACGAAAGGAGTTAGCGGATTAAAAATTGCAAGGTGGTTTTGGAGCGTAAATATCTCGGACAAGTTCGTTAATGGGCGAAATCCATCAAGGGGTTTCGGAGTTATGGCCGATTTTACTAAAAATATTTTTTATGAATATTTCCGAAACCGATCACTCGATCTATCTGAAATTTAGCATCAAATTGTAGAATCATGACCTTTATACGCATGGGAAGTTTAGTATTGACCAGATTACCGCAAAGTGTCGAAAAAAAAATTTGAAAATGTGGTGCAGTTCTCATTCTCATGATTGCTCATTTAATCTTGATAAATAAACTATTATTTGAATTGAATTTCCTTTATGATGCATTTCTATCATATGAATACATTGATATAATTCCCAACTCTGAGAAACCAATACCAGATATAATTTGTCTGTTTGGACTAGAGCGCCAGAAAACTCCTGTCCACAGGGCTTTGTTAAAACCGATTTAAAATTCCACGCATCGTTCACGCATTAATTGAATTGCCTCACTTGTCCATATTTTAATCAGTTGCCCTCGTACATATCGCATTCATTCAGATAAACGCTAAAAAACACGTCTGGTTACCAGATGTTATATACGTATTCCACGACCCACGTAGGAATTCGAACTGAAATAATTTGTCCAGTTTGGAAGTTCAAAATTATTAATATATTTTTAAGGCTGTTCTCAGTGAAATTTTGCACACCCCAAGAGGGCATAATAATTGCTCACCGAAGTGCCAAATCTGAACTCAATCCGTTATTTGGTTTCGGAATTTCAAGCAAAATATTCCGCTAATAGTTAAAAAGAATTTAAACTTGTTTTACTCATGCTACCCCCACGAAATTTTGCACAAGTGTTTTTGTCGATACTTTGCATCAAACTGCCGAGCTTCAATTCCATCGGATCTGTATTTTTCGAGTTATAGTGAAAACAAAATTTCAATTTCATTTTCAAATATTTGATTTTTTTCTAGCCTTCCGATCAATACAAAACTTCGCAGGCATATAAAGGTAATGATTCTACAATTTGACGCTAAATTTCAGATAGATCGAGTGGTTGGTTTTGGAAATATTCTCGAAAAACGTGTTGATAGCACGCTGTTCCTTGCGGAACACGCGCGCAAAAACCATGGACAATCGCTGTACAGTAAATGTTTCAAATAATATGTTCTTTTATTATGTTTTACCATTTTTTCTTTTATCATACTTCCAATTCAGGGAAATTTGCATAGTCCTGGTTGATTACTAAGTAGATCATGGTATTTACATTAGCAATATCACTTGAGGGTGTTTTCTTCTTGATAAATTTCTGCACTTTACAAAATTCAACTTATAACGCATAGGTAGGAAGATTTTCCATAATTGTCGATCATATTCTTCCAACAATTATTTAAAATTTTAGGTTAGACAGTTACGGTTTGTTGACGAGTTGACGTACAGACGTACACTCAATGAAACAAATTACCTCTCATCCAGCCAAACTACGGACGAAGACAATCGATATAGAAGTTTTCACGTTTGGCCAATCAGGAGAAAGTGGGCGTCAGTTTTCGATGGATTGCTTCGTCGATGCAGTAAAAGTTCGATACAGTAGAGTGTCGATGCAATAGTTCTTCGATGGAGTATACCCTACTCGCGCCCATGCACTTTCCCAACCAGCATTGATGGAAACATGAAAGTGGGTTCAAGGAAATTACTGAATTATGTCTAACTCTCACTTATCGAGGTTTTCATGAACTCCTCAGCGACATACTAAATATCATTTCATCCAGATTTTGATGTTTTATTTTTATCATTCAGTATCCGTCGTCAAGTTCAGTCTTACCTTTTTCATGGCAGAATGAACAAACACCCCTGAATCAAAACTAAACAGGGAGCCTCCTCGTTATTTTGGTGGCATAAACGATCTCTCGGAGAGAGCGACTTAACATCATTCCCGGGGGCCGAAAGACAATCTCCTTCCCATCCGAGTATCCGACGTGGCATCCATTTATATTCCCATCACAAAACTGGTCGGGCGACCAAATCAAATTCAAATCCGTCAATCAGCGCCAAGTTATATCGATCGAGAACAAAATCAAATTAGAAAGGCTGATTAAGGTCTGATCTGAATCATATTAGGGGACCGTTTGGATTCGTTTTTGATTGGCGGGAAGCAAGGGAATAACTTTGGAAGACGGGCGTCTAGAGTCGGATAAATTAAGAAGGCACGAAAAGTAAGAAGGATTATTCGGATGAAATTCTTGGGTTGGGATGAATAGATTTACGAGGTGTAAGAAACCAGGGTAAAAACGAGAGATTAATATAAACCAATAAATCAGTTCGCTTTTTGTTAATTATTTTCTCAGATAGTAGACATTCGAAATCGAGAGGCGAAAATATGTTTGTCCTTCCTGAAACGATTGGAAGTATGGAAATTCAAAAGGAAGGTGCACCATAGCCAGAGCGTTCACCCGTCCATGTACTTAACTCGCCCAGGGTTGCTTGACTTCCAGGAAAAAAAAATAATATTATCACAATATTTCCAACAATATAAATCCGGTCGAATTGAAATCTAGAACTTGGCGGTATTATATAGTTTTGAAGTGTCTTACGAATTTTCAGCGATATCGGAACTGTGACATAAGTCAAATAATAACCAAAAAAATTTATGAACTCTTAGATAATATATGAATGGTGCAGGCTTAGCCTATAGAAGAGAGAGGACGGATAACATATTCCCTGACATTGTAACCAAATGTCCACCACATGACCACAGAACCAGGCTCATTTTTCCTACTGTGACTTTTACATCCATAAGCTGCACATCCTACCATTATGTGTTACACAGTTTTATAACAAAACAGTCCGTAAACGCTCAGATAAACATAAGACACAAAGGTCCACCACATCGTTTGGTGTCCACCAATCTTTCAAAGTCTGTCAAAGTTTTGGTTTCAGATCGATAGCGTTGCGTAGTACGCAATGCTAATATCCCCTAAGAACATAGAACTGTTCTATGAATTCAGTTATTATATTCCATATTCTAAATTCTGAAAATATATTGTATCTAATTCATCAGAATACTTCAAATATACCAAATTTTACGCATTAGCCAGTATTGCTTTCAGATATGGATTCAAATCAATTTATCAAATGAACCCTTCATTCAGTAGAGGACAAAAAAATCTACTTCAACATCACTGATCTGAAAATATCTTTTTCAGTTCACGAAAATACGTTGATTCTACTGACCAACGAATGCTCAATCGATATAAATGTAAATAATATGTAAATAACTGTTTTCCAACCTTCTCTGAAACTGACCTTTGAGAATTTTCAGAATGAAGTTTTTTGTAGTTTTTCGAAAAAAGTAATAAGTATCTCAATTTTTTTCAAAGTTGGCCATAACTTAAATTATAGAATTTTCAAAAAAGTATTACAAAAGAGGGACTTTTTGGGGTTTGGGTTTGGGTATTTTTGCACGCATGTTCTGGGGAATATCGCGTTATCCTCTCTCCTGTAATTTTCGAATTTTGATGAAAATATTTTCAAATGATAAGGTTCGCCTCCCTGATGAAGAATTTGACGTCAAATTTGATTCTGTCCGGCCGTTGTCACGATAAGTTGAGAACCGAAAGAGATAGCGACTTGAAATTTGCAGGGTAGGTGGCGCGTCCCATTATAACAGAGAAGTTGGTTAGTGAGCAAAATCAGGCCAATAGTTTTAGAGTAATAATTTTGTTTTCAACCAATACAGATCCGTTCGAATTGAGACGTGAGTTGTAGAATACTGACGCGATTGTGAAATTTCGTCAGGATGGTTTCACTAGAAAATTTTAAAAAAATTATGAAAATATATTATGTATCTCACGATAACTTGAGATCGGAAAGAGATAGCAACTTGCAATTTTCAGAGTAGGTTGAAAATCCGAATAACGAACATTTGAATTCGTTATAGGCATACTCGGCCAAACAGTTCTGGAGTTGTACCTATCTGAAATTTTATTTTTATTTCCTCCTTTACTCAGAAAATATGAAACCAATCCAATTAAAATATGGTAATTAGTTGTACCTACAATGCCGAAGCAAACATTTCTACGAAATTTCGTGAGGATCGTACCAGTAGAAAATGTTCAAAAAATCATTGAGAATCTCTGAGAAGAATCCGCCTGATATCACTGAAATTTTGCGAAAGGCTTCAGAACATAACTTTACAGCCAAATTCCGAATACGATCAGATCTATATCGCGTTGCCAAGATAACTTTCGAACGGAAAAAGATAGCGACTTTCAATTTTCTGGGTGGGTTGCGCATCCGAATGGCACAGTTATTTTCACTGTTGGGTATAATCGGCCAAACGTTTTCAGACTGTTCATACCCATCTGGAATATTCTTTTCTCTATAGCTCAAAAAATAAAGATCTGATCGAATTTAAGTAGTCAGTAAGTAATTGTAGAATAATGATGCAAAGAAGATTGTGAAATTTTGTGAGGATCGTAGCAGCAGAGAATTTTAAAAAATTATTAAAAAATATAATTTTTCTCACGATTACTTGAGAACGAAAATATAGCTACTTGAAGTTTCTAGGATAGGTTGTGCATCCTAATGTGACATTTGGGTTCGTTAAAAGGCATAACGGTTTCGGAGTTATATTAATCTGAAATTTGGTTGTTATTTCCTCAATAACTCAAAAAATACTATGCCGGTTCAATTCAAGCATGGTAATTAGTTGTAGAATTCCGGAGCAAAAATGTTTGAATGAGTTCGTGAAGATGGTATTACTTGAAAATTTTAAAAAAATCATTGAAAAAATTCTCTACACCTATCAGAAAGTATTCATCCGACACCGCTGAAAACCTGCGAGAACCTTCAAAACCAAACTCTACAACCAAGTTGAAAGTTTGAACATGATCTATTGTTCGAGATCCGAGCAGACTTCCGATATTTCAAAAGGAATTCGAATCTAATACTCTGTTGAATAAATATGGCAAGAGGATTTAAGCATTTTTCTTTCGTATATCATTAGATTTTTAATGAATTTCAATTCCGATAGAATGAATGTCAGAATTAAACATTTTTTAATCTTAGACGTTTTGCTAATTACAACAAGTATTACACGTCTTAAAAATGGTAAAAATGTATTCATATCTTATGAAAGCTAAGAAAATGGTCTATTTCGATGACAAATTCGATTAAGAGTGCCCAATACAGGTGAATGGACAATAGAACATGCACGCAAAAACTCCTGACTTCACGTCAGTGCTTGAACCAATTTTTTCTCATACTGTTGCATAAAATGAAATTTCTTGCTTCCAAGAAAAGATTGAAGCACTCATTGGACGTTATTGCATTCGGTTGCGGGCAGTAAAGATTTGCTACTTTGACATTATGTAATTTAAACCGAATTTATAAATTATACCATACAATAAAACAGCTTAATGGGCAAATCCAAGTTATAACTTTTTATATAGGGGTTTATCCCGGTAGAGTAACACCTAAGACTTTTTTTGGTTTGGTGAGATGCGCTAATAACTTATTCTTATTTTTCCAAATGCCTTGATGCTGGCCAACACTGCAGTCCATCTTGTATATGGAATTTTTTATCTTTCTCAGTCAGCGCTAGCGCATGCGCCTTCATTAGAGGAGATATTTAGGTAATAGACCATATTGAATTTTTAAATAATATCAAAGAATTTATTAACTAACATTTACTCGATATCTCTTTCCGTCCCAAAAATATCGAGATTTGATTGGGTACAATTTCCCATGTTGCAAAGCAACTGTCCATCAGTTTAGATTCGATCGAGTTCAAATCTAGCTGTACAAATTTTGTTTTAAAGGCTCTCGCAAAATTTCAGCGATATCTGGCGAATAGTTTCTGACATACAGAATTTTTGTTTTAATTTTCTAGTCATACGATCCTGACGATCTTTATGTCGGCATTTTCCAACTATTTACCATTTATTTCAATTCGATAAGTTCAATATTGTTCGAGATATTGGTAAACAAAATTTCAGATACCTATAACTCAGAAACTACTCAGCGGATTTATTTCATTAACAAACACATCCAAAGCATTTTGCTCCAAACCTACCTACAAATTTCAACTCCCTAAATCATTCCCTTCGAGAGAAATCGCGCCTCGGACGGACCGTCAACCGTCAGGACAGAATTAAGTTTGACCTCGAATCAGTGATTCAAAACTAAACGTTTGAAATAATTTTCTGCGAAATATTCGAAAATTACGGATATATAGGCAAATTGATAGGAACTCTGTTCAGGGGAACAAGCGCTCCAAAAATCGGATAAAAATCGTTGCAAATTGTAGGCAAAATTCCATTATGTCCTCTTCGGAACATGCTATTACTTATATCATTTGCCAATGGGGATTAGGCACATAACAATTGGATGATTCAAAACATTTAAGTTTACTGATACTGCTCAACATGGAAGAAATTTATTGATGGGGGTTTCATTTGCAAATCTGCTTGGACAAGAATTATACTAGTATCAGATCTATACTTTGATACATCCATGTTCCATAAAAAAAATACACGAAAAAGATTTTCATTAAACCAATTCCCATGAAACTAGGTAACTTTGTTACTCTGACCTTTAAACTTCGAACTAGCATCAACAGTATAATTTTCGAGATGGTTAAGAACTTTTATGGTCTTCGACAGTTGGACAGGACCCAATGCAAAGCAGGTAATTGTTGTTCTGCTCTGTTAATTTGGGGGTGAAATTAGTTAGGTCTACCGTAACAGACGGCACCACAGCGCTAAGGGCGGAATCACAAGCATCTGAGGTCCTTCTAGGTCGGCAACACACCTCATACATTTTGAATATGATTACGAGAATTAAACGATGACAAGAGATCTGGGAATAGCTCTACGCAGCCAGAGGGGATATAATTTGAATATTATAGATACCGTCTCATTTCATTCGGCAATGTGAAATTAGTACTATAACTCTACTAGGACAGAATATCATCCCAAGAACGTGAAGAACAAAGTCCAGTTCTTATTCAAGAAAGCATTGGGGTCTTCAATACAGGGTCTTTGAGTTGTACATTAATTTCAACCATAGATTCCTATCGTCAAATGAAACACTTTTTTCATATACCATATTTCCAAATTCGGCTCAGATAAAAAGATACCGGCTGTTGAAACAAATACCTCCTGTAATATACATTTACTGTTTGATCGAAAATAAACAGTATTTTATATGTGGTGGTGTAAGGACACAAATCAGATCAATCAAAAAATTATGCCATGAGATAGAATACACCTAGAATTGAAACTCATAAAATAACTAATAATATATTTCGAATAATCACTAAAGGATACTGTGGGAGGTATATTCATTATTAAATGGTTTCCTTCTAGATTTTCTCTCCCAAACTCTGAAAAATATTTATAAAATACTAGCAGACCCGGCCACGCGTTGCTGTGGCTAAAGTCATTGTTATATGCCATTGTAGTATACAATTTAAGAGGAACGGTAGGAGAACATCAGTCACGGGGTAGGTACACCATGCTTTTTACATGGATGGTAATTGTAAAAAAATATAGTAACCTCCATGACAGACTACGACTATAACCCTTTAGTACAATGAAATTATTTACGAACCAAGACGGAAATGTTGAAGTTGGTCCACAAATTCACGGGATTGGGATTTGAACGGGAAGGACGTTGAACACGATTTATTAAAATTTTCCTACAGTTTATATTAAGCAGAAATCAATACAAAAGAATTAGTTTTTAAATTTATTATTTCCATTTAATTTTGTAACGTATGAGCATATTACAAAGTTGTTAGTGAATAACATATGACATTTAAACTTATGAATGAGGTGGACAATATTTTTGGTTAACCTGTCTTTAGTTAACACAAATAGATTCGACGGTTTCCCAACACGTGAACATGCAATATATAGTTGCCCATGAGAAAAACACGGATTTTCCAAATCTAAACCACAAATGGACATTGTTTGGCCTTGAGACTTATTTATTGATATGGCAAAAGCTAAACGAATTGGAAACTGTAGCCATTTGAAAGGTATGGTAGAATCTGACGGTATCATTGGAATACGTGGCAACAGGACCACTTTTCCTTTAAACTTCCCAGTTAAAATGGTTGCTTCAAGAATGTTTCCGGTGCTCTTTTTGATGATCAAACGTGTACCGTTGCATAATTGAGGTGGAAGTTAAATTCGTCAACATCAACATTTTTGGCTGCCAAAATCGCCCGATGACTGAGCCAGTTATGATTCAAGTAATTATTCTGTATATCCGGAAAAATACTCTGAATCAATTCATTTTTATCTTGAAGAACAGTACAAAAATTGTCTGGCTGTTTGATGCATTGCGTATTTGGTTGCAGTTCTATTTTACCGTTCCCAATATTGTTACTTGTGCTCATACTGTAGGTATGTTTCGTGCTCGTGCCACTGTTGTTCTCGTAATATTCTGTTGCAGAGGTTCGCTACGCTGTTCTTGAAATTCTTGTGCACGACCTTCTGCTGTCCTAATTCTTTGAGCTGTATTTCTTGTATGGACTTGTTCTGGCAACTGATCTGCTCTTTCAACACGTTTGCGTCGTGCCTCTCTGGTGCTTGCGTTGTTGAGGTTACATTTTTTCGGTGGCATTTGACTGAAAATATTAATTTAATCGTTTAAATATTAGAAAAAAAACTGAAAAACATGTTATTGCACATTGAAATAATAAGTGCGAAATAATTTTTAATAGAGGTTGAATAAAAACAACGAAAAAATATATATTTGTAAAATTATTGAAAAAGTGTGGGGAGCTTTGTACCGTTTTCTCATTAATAAGGGTATATTAATAAGGTATAATAATGTATATTTCCCACAATAGGTACTATCTCCAAACCGATCAAGTCAAATCGTACATTTATGGCGTCGTGAACTATGACTTTAACTTGGCATAAAATAGAACAGCCTGTATAGTATTAGAATTCATTCGAATAAATGAGTGAACCTTCCTTCAGAAAATATTCAAGTACGCTATGTCTATTGCAGTGTATGATCACAAATCAGTTTTACTTCTCAAAATCAGCTCTAATATCTAAATCGGAATAAGCGAAAAATATATTGAAATACTCACGTTTCTATCGTTTAAATGAAAGATCTATTCTAATTCTACAAATATACCCCTCTTCGACGTTATCCGTACGTCAAATATCGAAAAAAATCGAAAAATAATCTGTTAGCTTCCCGGGAAACGAACCCCGGGTTTCCGCGTCACAGCCCGACCTCGTCTAGCTGAGCCACAGGAGTTGTTATACACAATACGTGTTTTTCCCTACTTGATATTAGGAAGTAATAACTTCGGATAGATTCTCGTAAATTTCTTAAAACTTCAAAATATCCTCAAGTGGCACTTTATGTCTCACTTTTTTTCCCCGATTGTCGAGTTTTGCGAATATTTCCCCTTAATTATTATAATTATGTGATAATACTTACATGTATATATTTTGAATAATGAAGCACAAATAAGTAAAAAGTAGGAATAATTTCACTGTTTTATCGTCACTATAATTTGAATTTGATTTACACTTCGGTCTAAGTAACACGTGGTTGGCTATGCTAACACCAAAAATTAAAAAAGTAGAAATAATTGAATTTCACGGTATTTCGTTTACTACAAAATAAATTCAATTTATGCTTTAGCCTCAATAACATGTGGTAATCATGCTATTGAATTGTAGCTTATATGACACGTTTGTCGGTTTACCATAGCAGTGCCATCTATTGATTACTTACTCAATCAAGTCGAAAAGTATCGACATCTGTTCATACAGGAAATGTTACCGGCTCCTCCGCCAATTTGCATCATAATTTTTTTCAATTTGCAATAAAATAATATTGCGACTATAATTAAAGATCTAAGCTATCCTATCTCTCAAGTTGAACCAGACTGCTCACGGTGTGCCAATTTTATTGAAAGTTAAGTAGTTTAGGAATCCATCGCGGACAAACATCGTGACAGGAGATTTATATATAATAGAAGATAAAATTGACTATTTTATGATTTGCTTCTGCGTAAGAAAGATAGGATAGTTGTCAGAAGCAATCAATCGAACAATGTTGCCTAACAAGCAATAACGAAACAACGAAGGAGTCTGATTAACGTTACGATATAGTTGTTTCATGGTTTATGTTGTTTCGTTGTTGTTTGTAAGGCAACATTGTTCGATGGATTGCTTCTGACAAATATCTTGTGTTTCTTACGAAGAAGCAAATCACAAAATAATTAATTTTTTATTTTATAGATATTTTTCAGAGTTTGGGAGAGAAAACCCATAAATAAACCATTTAATATATTTCGATTTAAATTCAGTAGATATACCATTCATCAAAGTTTTTATTTCGATAGAAGCACAATCCGCTATTCTGTCTTTAAGATCATAGACTTAGCATTGCCCATCTAGATACTAAATCCTTTAAAACCTTTTGCTTCCCTCCGTATTAGAAGTTTTTCGTGAAATGTAAGATTTTTTTTAATACTCTTCGCGTTTTACCATGAACAAAATTGAAACCACTCTATAACTCTCTTCTTTCTTCCAGAATGTGTCAATTTCTCCTACCTTGCACCCAAAATATCTATAAACGAAACCACCCCATGGTCCAAATCTTACTTGATATGTCTCAGTGGTTAAGATGCACTGATTTCAATGTAGAATCAGGAAAATTTCTGTTCACATAAATTAGCGTTATAGCATGATACCCTTTATATACACACTAATATAGCGGATTCTATAGCGATAAGTTTCTGAGATATTGAATGTTTTCGAAAAATTTTACACCTAACTACCAAATTTCAAAGTTCCTTCTTTCAAAAGTTATCGTGTTTACAAATGGAATTCTTTGAGACCATTTCCGTCTCAAAATTAAAAAATTACAGATATTTGGGCAAAATGAGAGCACCCTGTTATGAGTGCTCCGAAACAAGTAAAGGGCATGTTGCTAGCAACTAATTTAATTATTCCATAGTAGACATATTAAATGAAAAACTATTTTTCTTTGTACTCTAAAGAGGGGAAATGGTTTTGAACAAATAATTATCTGAAATACACCCCTAAGATTTCCTTAAAGTACGTATAATTTTGATTCTGAATCAAAGTGTTTATGTTATCGGTTCCTGTAACTATAAATTTTAATTTGTTATTCATAGATATTTATTTTCTTGAGACATGATAACTATATATCTAAAGTAGAAGATATTATTGTTGGAAATTATCCAGGATATGCTGCGCCCCAATTGTTCAACGTGAAATGTAATTAATTATAAGTATGTATAACTATTAATTTATTAGTATTTTTTCGTTGTCATTTTCATATTGAAGATATATGGAACTTTTTCTGGGTAGTCCGTGGCGACATTATAGCTTTGTTTTGGTTTGCAAGTTCTGGACAGTTCGCACAGGCGCAGATGTAAAATTCTGTAATTCGCTATTTTGGTTCATTCAGAACTGTCCCAGAACTATATCGTCCTGTGTTTTGGTTATTTTGCGAACCAATTCGGAAATATCCCAGAACAGTGAAAACAGTCCGTACGTTCGACTTCGAACTGGTTCAGAATTAGGTAGTTCGCACATGCGTATCGAGGTTTTCGAGTTGATGTTGATTACTTGACAGCTCTAAGGTTGTTATTGTTTGTTTTGATTATTAAAACAAGCACTGACGTGAAGTCAGAAGCTTTTGCGCGTATGTTCTATTGTCCATTCTTCAGTATTGGACACCCTTAATCGAATTTACCATGGTAAATTATGTTGTCCATTCTCCTGTATTGGACACTTAATTCGAATTTACCATGGTAAACTCGATTAAGGGTGTCCAATACAGAAGAATGGACAATAGAACATACGCGCAAAAGCTTCTGACTTCACGTCAGTGCTTGAACCAATTTTTTTTTTCGTGATTTTTTTGAAATTTTCTAGGGGTGCGCTTCTTAAAATTTTTTTTTTCGTCATTTTTTTCAAATTTTCTAGGGGTACGGTTCTTACAAAATTTTAAACACGTCTTTATGATGAATTTCTACTACTAGTTACCAAGCTTCAATTCGATCGAAGATTTATTTTTTGAGTTATCAAGTAAATAATATTCCAGGTGGGTATAACTCCGAAACCATTTGACCGATTATGCCCAAAAACGAACTCAACTCTTCATTTCGGATACGCAACCTACCCTGACAATTGCAAGTCCCTGTCTCCTTTCGTTCGAAAGTTATCGAGACAACGGTCACCCATCTACTGAACTCACACAAGAATGCTCGAATCTCCAACAATATTCAACCGATCATGTTAAAACTTGAAACTTGGCAGTAGAGTTAGGTTATGAAGGCTCTTGCAAAATTTCAGCCATGTCAAACGAATAGTTACTGATATATAGAATTTTTTTTTTCAATTTGCAATGATTTTTTTGAAATTTTTTGCAAATACTCTCCTCACGAAATTTTGCAAGAATTTTCGCGTTGGCATTCTACAACTAATTACTAATACTGAATTCAATCGGTTTAGTATTTTTTGAGTTAATGAGGAACAAAAAACAACCAAATTTCAGATGGCTATAACTCTAAAACGATTTGGCCGATTATGCTCATAAACAAACTGAAATGTCGCGTTCTGGTGCACATTAACCTGAAAATTTCCAGCCGCTATCTCTTTCCGTTCTCAAGTTATCGTGACAACAAAAATATTTTTCAATAATTTTTTTTTAATTTTCTAGCCATACGATTCGCACAAAATTTCACGAACGTGCTTAGGTTCATTTTCTACAACTACTCACCAAGTTTCAATTCGATCGGATTTATATTGGTTGAAAACAAAATTATTACTCGGAAACCACTGGGCCGATTATGCCCATTAACGAACTTGTCCGTCGTATTGGGATGCGCCACGCACCCTGAAAATTTCAAGTAGCTAGCTCTTTTCGTTCTCAAGTTATCGTGGCACGGCCGGACGGACGGCCGGCCGGACAGAATCAAATTTGACCTCGAATTCTTCATTGGGGAGTCGAACTAAATCGTTTGAGACCATTTTCGTCAAAAAATTCGAAATTTACAGACATTTGGGCAAAACTATAATGCGATGTTCCCCAGAACATACGCGCAACAAGTTTCATTAGTGGAAAAACTGAAATTTTGTGCAAGTGTTTGAATATAGAAGTTATCTTAAGATGGAGGTCAAATACATGATACCCCGTTTGTGAAGTTTTCTTTGTAACATTTCTCTTCATCATTTTCAGTATTTATTTTCTTCGGCTAAGTTGATCAGGAGGACAATTTTTTGGAAGCAATTTTGCCGGAGGTACTTGAGCATATACAGAAAATCTGGTTCCATCATACGCAGACAAACAGTCCCAGGAACAATTTAAGTCCAAGGAGATGTGATGGCTAATTTGGCTGATGTGTTTGAGCGAAATGAATTCTTTCCAGAAAAAGGTACTGGGTTCTTGATAATCAGAACCCCCAAAACCCCCCCTCCTGGCTACGCCCTTGAAGCTGCATCATTTAGAGATGTAGCTGATCGATTCAAGGTTGGATTGAGTACACTGCACCTAATAATTGAGAAAACAAGCCGATTTACAGTAGCAAGTGCACAGAAGTTATCAAATGACCTTCAGAAGAAGAAAAACATGAAATTCTAGATAAATTTGCTGAAATGAATTTGCTGAAATGCACAAGTCGAGTGCTAGAGTTGAAGGGAGAATGGTGTGCTGATAACGGTCTTGGATTACTTAGTTAAATATAAATCAAAAGGAAAATCAATTGTTAATTTTGTGAGTTAAATTGGAGCTATTATTTTTGAGCTGTATGAGAAGGTTCAATAGCGGTTTTCGAGTTTTTCGAATATGAAAAGCGAATAAGGCATGCATTCGTAGGATCTCCAGGTTCTGTCCACGACTTCAATTTACCAGACATGTGCAAAGACAAATATATTCTATCTATGCCTGAGAAATCTGTTTACTCCATTGAAAAATAATGGACACCTCACTCCAGTTGAAATCAATTTCAATAAGAAATTGCCAAGTGACGATTGAGCACACCTTTGGAATACTGAAACAAAAATCCAGACAGCTGTACCATTTGAAATTGAGAAGTATTCCAACCATCTGCCATTTCAACACAGCATGTTGTGTGCTACATGACTTGGCACTGGAGGCAAATTATGGGGGATCTTATTACTGGAGAGGATATCGGTGGTGATGCTTTTTCACCTGTAAATGAATAAGTAGATGAGGAGACTGAGGATAATGTTGTCAGACTGAACTTCAGGAATTATATTACCACCATTTTATTTGATCTTTTTGATAAATTATTATTGTATATTATTATTATTATTGTATATTATTATACTGACATGATTATGAGTATGACTTCCATAATTTCTTGTATTTGAACCCTAAATTCAAACATTGCTTTATACTAGAACAAGACATTTCTTTTTGTCAAACCAATCCGTTTTCACTCCTTTTTTCTACTTCTCAAAACTCAAAAATTGTTACCCAGGGCTGTAAAATCAAAGGGTGACATAATAATATTGTGTCACATGCAATATTTTCAGATTGTCGGACAAAAAAAAAAGCACTGACGTGAAGTCAGTACTCTTTGGCGCGCGTGTTCACGGTGGCTAATTTGAATTGAATGATGAGTACATCATGCTCAGTGGATAGAGCGAGCCGAAGATCTACCCAAAGGATAGTGGACACCATTCACTGTCGGTTCAAAAATTAACAGTGCTGTATCTAAGCTGCCATCAGGATAGAGTAACAAAGTTGGAAAAGAGCACAAGTGACTCTCCTTAGTCGCACAAGCTCCTAGAAGATTTGGGAGGGTCAGTATAATCCTAATCATGTTTATAGCACGCGCGCCAAAGCAGATTGACTTTTTACACTTTTTCTTTCATTGTTAAGTCAATCTGCTTTTGCGCGCGTGCTATAAACATGATTAGGATTATACTGACCCTCCCAAATCTTCTGGGAGCTTGTGCGACTAAGGAGAGTCACTTGTGTTCTTTTCCAACTTTGTTAATCTATCCTGATGGCAGCTTAGATACAGCACTGTTAATTTTTGAACCGACAGTGAATGGTGTCCACTATCCTTTGGGTAGATCTTCGGCTCGCTCTATCCACTGAGCTTGAAGTACTCATCATTCAATTCAAATTAGCCACCGTGAACACGCGCGCCAAAGAGTACTGACTTCACGTCAGTGCTTTTTTTTTTTTCAAGTTCCTTTAACAAATATAGCTATCAATACAGTTTGGCTGTTAGCTTTACCGTAGATCGGAAAAAAAATGCGGTTGTGGGTCCTCCGTTAGGGACGCAATTGCATCTTCTCCAAATCCGAACGTATTTTAATATAGATCTACCGAATATAGTTATTTATGAATTCGCCTCAGGGCAACCATACAGACATTTCAAATCGGAAACAACGCTATTTCCCCCAAACTGACTTGTGTCCGTGCACTGAATTGACATGAATATTCTTTTAAAACCTCACAATATAGGCTCATTACTCCCAACATAACCCAAACAACCCAAAACCATTCACTTCTCGTCTGCGCAAGCGCAGTATACTCGTGGCTGCAAGTCCTCCCAAAATTACACACCTCACAAAAAACTCCGATTCTCCAACACTAGTGGTTCAGGAGATATCGCTTCTTGAATCTACGCATGCGCAGACCCTCACCAGGGGATTCTATAGCGGAATAGCATCCGCCACCCCAAAACTCCAATCCTCTCTGACGAAAGCACCAGCAGTTAAATCACTGATGGTCTGCTCATACGCATAACGAAAAATGCCCGTAAGGGGTTACATCAATTTCGAAATTAGCCCCAGGACACTTTAACTCTGAAACAACGCTACATCCCCCAAACTGACTTGTCCTTGCACTGAATTGCTATGAATATTCTTTTAAAACCTCATAATATCGACTCAGCACTCCCAACATAACCCATCCAACCCAAAAATAGTCACTTCTCTTCTGCGCATGCGCAATCTACTCGCGGATAAAAGTCCTCTCAAAATAACACACCTTACAAAAAACTCCGATTCTCCAACACTAGTGGTTCAGGAGATATCACACCTTTAATCCACGCATGCACAGACCCTCAACAGGGGATTCTATAGAGGAATAGCATCCGCCACCCCACCAGTTAAATCACTGATGGTCTGCTCATGAGCATAACGAAAAATGCCTGTAAGCGGTAACATCAATTTCAAAATTAGCCCCAGGGCCACGGTACGGACACTTTAACTCGGAAACAACGCTACATCACCAAAACTGACTTGTCCTTGCACTGCATTGCTATGAATATTCTTTTAAAACCTCAGCACTCCCAACATAACCCATCCAACCCAAAAACAGTCACTTCTCTTCTGCGCATGCGCAATCTACTCGCGGCTAAAAGTCCTCTCAAAATAACACACCTTACAAAAAACTCCGATTCTCCAACACTAGTGGTTCAGGAGATATCACATCTTTAATCCACGCATGCGCAGACCCTCAACAGGGGATTCTATAGAGGAACAGCATCCGCCACCCCGAAACCCTAATCCTCTCTGACGAAAACACCACCAGTTAAATCACTGATGGTCTGCTCATGCGCATAACGAAAAATGCCTGTAAGGGGTAACATCAATTTCAAAATTAGCCCCAGGGCCACGGTACGGACACTTTAACTCGGAAACAACGCTACATCCCCCAAACTGACTTGTCTTTGCACTGAATTGCTATGAATATTCTTTTAAAACCTCATAATATCGACTCAGCACTCCCAACATAACCCATCCAACCCAAAAACAGTCACTTCTCTTCTGCGCATGCGCAATCTACTGGCGGCTAAGAGTCCTCTCAAAATAACACACCTTACAAAAAACTCTGATTCTCCAACACTAGTGGTTCGGAAGTTATCGCATCTTTAATCTACGCATGCGCAGACCCTCATCAGGGATCTGAATTCTATGGATGAATAGCATCCGCCACCCCAAAACCCCAATCCTCTCTGACGAAAACTACAGCAGTTAAAGGACTTCTCATCTGCGCATGCGCAATACGGAAAATGCCCGGAAAGGGCAGCATGAACCTCAAAAACATAATATGTTTCGGCATTAAAAGCAAAGTATTCCGCAATATAGTTGTAATTTTTTTATTTTTTTCATGTCACGTGATCTTCACGAAATTTTGCAAAAGTGTTTGCTTTGGTGTTTTGCATCTAACTACTGAGTTTCAATTTAATCAGATCAGTATTTTTCGAGTTATCGTGAAAACAAAATTTTCAAATTTTCAAAATTTTTTTTGCCACTTTAGGGCCATCCGTTCAACACAAAACTTCGCAGGCATATAATGGTCATGATTCTACAATCTGATGCCAAATTTCAAAAAGATCGAGTGATCGGTTCCGGAAATATTCATAAAAAACGTTTTTACTAAAAACTGCCTTAACTCCGAACGCTCGGTCGATTTCGCCCGTTAACGAACTTGTCCGAGATATTTACGCTACGAAACTACCCTGCAAATTTCAACGCTCTAAGTCGTTCCGTTCGAGAGTTATCGTGCTAACGACCGGACCGGCCGGCCGGCCGGACCGGACGGACAGAATTGAATTTGACCTCGAATTCTTCATCAGGGAGTCGAACCCAATCGTTTGAGACCATTTTCGAAAAAAAATTCGAAAAATACAGACATTGTGACGAAATGATAGCACGCTGTTCCTTGCGGAACACGCGCGCAAAAATGCCACTTTAGAAAACCAATCGAGAATAGACACCTAGATCATTTTTTGCGCTTTTGTTGTATGATATGTTCATCATAGCAGTGAATGTAGCATGAATATGCCTAGCCACAACACTGTCCATTACCTTAATAATATGACTAATCCATTGAAAACTTAACCGAGGTGCTTTTATAGATACATACAGGACCACATAGGTCAGATGTTATCAATTGAATAACACTTTTTGTATTTGTAAATAGCTAACAATGATTCTTTTCAATATTCCTTAACAGCACAAAAAATTAAATGAATACCAATGTTCTGTTTTAAAAAATAGGTATAAATAAAAATTTGATTAAGTATATCAGGTTCTTTTCACTTAAATACAAAGCTTTCTGAATTTTCCACCTCGAGACAAAGGACTCCTGATGGTTCTGACAAATCTGAAAAATGTTCATGACCAACTTCATATTTATTATACATGTACTTACTTTCATTGACTTGACTCATTATTTTTCGAACTGGTTTAAAACATGCCAATATTAACAAATCAAACTGAATTCCTCTTCCTCCAGTCGTTTTTAAAATGTATCTAATGATAAACCTACCATGTACGCAAGTATCTTTTTGAATTGTACACAGAATAATTTATTCTCATCATCTGTGATCTACAAAAATTCGTGTTTTGGTTCAACAACATTCAGAACTGTTCTGGGATAGTTCAGAATCAGGCTTCTACAGCGCATCAGTTCTGCGCAGAATTGGAACTGTCCTAGAATAGTTCTGAATTTCCCAACCAAAACAAAGCTTATAGATCTCAGTTACCGTTATGTGCCACTCCCAGCATTTATGAATGAACTCAAACGACGAGTAATTTAGACCATGAAATTCTCGGCAACCCCAAATAGTTCGTAAATAGCAACTATTCGGGGGTGCCAATAAAATCGCAAATATAGGATCACCTCACCCAGAGGCCGGATTAACCTTTAGGCAGAGTAGGCGACTGCCTAGTGCCCCGTGCACGCACTTGAAAAAATGTAATGATAGTTGAAAAGGGGGCCCCGGAAATTGCACTGCCTATTTGTTTGGAAAATGACAATGCGCATGCCGAAGAGTGAAATTCAAAGAAGTTGCATAAAATTGTCAAAAAGCTGCGATTTGATTGATTCATTCTTATTTCTTATTTTGTTTTAGATTCTTTTAACCCTTAATTCTTATTTTATTATAATTTGTTTCTTATTTTATCCTATTTGCTGTATAAACCCGCCTTTACTATGTGAGTGGCTAAGTTCTTAACGTGTTTATAAATGCGAAATACTAAAGGTTCTGTAGAAAATATGACAAGCGGTACATCAAAATACATTTAGTAGCTTAGTTTACATGTATTTAGGGTCACGTAAATAAAAACTTAAAGCATTTCGTTGAGAGGGTTTCTAGATTTCGGGAAATTTTTCTATTGATGCACTTTTCCGGGTGACTTTGCCACATGCCAGAATGAAATATTGAATGGAAGCAACAGTTTCGAGGTTTTGGAAAATGAAACTGAAAAAGATGATCTGCCTCCTACTTTATTCATCAACAAGAAAAAACCCTCTAATGGTGATTTTGTTCCCTGCTAAGAGAATGCGGACATTATGTTGAAGAAGTTATAGAAACAGATGATGATGGGTTTGTAGTAAAATACACTGCTCAACAATTGATAGGGATCACTTACTTTTTCTAAATTTATTTCTGAATTATTCGCTCCAAGATTATAAATTTAGTCAGATATCAGAGTATTTTCAGTTGATAATATGGTTCACTTGAGAAAAGAATGAAAAAATGGAAAGTTGGAGAGAAAAAAAGACTTTATTAGGAACACTCAAAATTCTGTGTTTGAATAACATAAAAATTTTATGATGACACCACAAGAAGGCTGAAGTTTCGGTTAAGCTAGTACCTAGTTGGCCCCCCACGAGCTCGTCTCAAGCATTCTACCCTACGAGGCATACTTTCAATCAAACGATTTATAAAATTTTGGGGCAAATTCGTCCAAATATCCCGTAAAGCGTTAGAAAGGTCCTCCAGGTTATTGATCGGTTGTTCTAAGGTTGACAATTGTCTAGACATCTCAGACCAGACATGTTCGATGCAATTCATGTCTGGAGAGCGAGCTGGCCAGTCCATCCTATCAATAGCATGAGTTTCTAGCGCTTCATTAACCAGACGACTACGGTGTGGACGGGCATTATCGTCAATTAAAATGAAATTATCGCCCAAGGCAGCCGCAAACGGAACAATTATGGGTTCAATAATCATATCATGATATCTCTGGCTGGTCATTGTGGTGTTCTGCAGAACAACCAACTCTGTGCGTTGGTTCAAACAAATGCCTCCCCATACACATATAGAACCTCCGCCAAAAGCTGTTGTGGGTACCATAAACTGTTCTGCATACCTTCGACCTCTTTCCCTCCAAGCAAGAATACGTCCATCGGAGTTGACCAAACGAAATCTAGACTCATCCGTAAATAAACATCGGCTCCAATCTTCAACTGTCCAATTGCGGTGCTCCTCAGCCCATTGCCGTCGATGAACCCGGTGTTCCCTATTCAAACGGGGATGTTGTACCCTCCTACGTGCTCTCAAACCACGAACATGTAGTCGTCGTCTTACAGTCTGGTTCGAAATTAGAACTCCTGTTGCAACTCTCAGTGATCTATTGAGCCGCGACGCCGGGTAAGTGGGATTTCTCCTAGCATTGAGGACCAAAAGACGATCTTGGGCAGCTGTTGTACTGCGCTGCCGACCTCCCCCATGAACATAAGCTACTGAGTCGTTTTGGATGAACCTATTCCAAGCCCGACTCACGACTTTTTGCGAAACATTCAACCGCCGGGACACTTCTCGCTGGGACAAACCTTCCTGTATCCACCGTATGATTTGGTCCAGTTGCACAGGAGCCAAACGTCTTCTCGGCATGACTGATAAGCTAATATTGTTCTCATTTCTTCAATTATTGACACCTTAAGGCTGGTTTTCCTGTCACGCTGACGGTCGGCGCTGACGGTCAGCGCTGATCGGTCAGCTCGGATCCTTTTAGTATCGCGCTGATCACAAAAAGAAATAGAAGGATGCTATTGTCTCTGGCTCACTGAATGTGGAGGCTTGTCGGCGCCAGCTAGTCAGCGGCGCCGACGCGCCGGCGCGTACGTGCGCGTATGTAGATCAGCGCTGACGGCCGTCAGCACCGCGTGACTCGAAAACGCTACCTATAGCTACATACATATTGACTCATCAGCGCCGACCGTCAGCGTGACAGGAAAACCAGCCTATGTGTTTGAACGAGAGAAAAAAACAGATTTAATAACAAATACCACATCGCTTTTCACTCCACATGTAACAGCCTACAGATAATAATCGATTTTGTGAACAAGAGCCGATGAAGTGAGGAATTATTTGATATAATCAACTCAAAACATCTTAATTTTTCCTTAGAGAACATATAATGTACAGATATTCACGAGATAACTTGAAAAAAATACAAATGAAGAGAAGTTCATAAGTGATCCCTAGCAATTGTTGATCAGTGTATTTGAGGAAAAAGTAAAATGAATTTGTCTATCCCAATGTTGAGGACACATCATACGTCAAGGAAATGGATGTTGTCACAACATTGGAAAAACCAACGTCTTCCAGGGGACATGATTATTTCCTTAGAGACCTATGGTCGTATACTATTGATTAGCTTGCGTTTTTTGGACGCGTTTGCAAATGTTTCTAGTTTAAATTGTTTATTTACAGAGACACTGATTTTTTGTATTTTATAAAGAATAATAGATTTTATTTTCCTATAATTTGTTGTTTTATTTGCCTCTAATAGCAACCTGGTCTTTAATGAATTTTTAAGAAACTTTTTCGTGGCAAAAGACAACCCTTACACTTCATAAAATTTCCAACAAACGGATTTTAAAGTCATTGGCAACCCAATGTGCGGATGACTTTGCCAAATTTTTAAAAATTAAGAAATAAATGTTGCGCATCTTTTCTTGTGTTTCTAACAAAAGCAGTAGATAGCTAAAATGTTGAAATTATACATAGTTTACAAAGGACTCATTTTACGTAAAAATAAAAAGTTACAACAAGAAAACTATGAAAAGTAGTTCAAAGTCACACCGCTCTACGGTACTGGCAATGTCATGTAAACAGACCTTCTAATGCTGGCTATTAGTACTCATTCCGGCAAACGTTCCAGGCCATCCTGTTCACTGGAACGACTTGTACTTTCTTTTTTGCTATCTTTCAACGCAAAATGTGGGAAAGCCTTGTGGGCAGGAGCTTTGGCGCTCTTGTTCAAACTTTGACAATTCATCTCCGAAATTATTGTCAATGACTATTGTCATTTGATTCCGGCGCAGCAGACGCAAAAAATAAAATGTGGGACAGCCTTGTGGGCAGGAGCTTTGGCGCTCTTGTTCAAACTTTGACAATTCATCTCCGAAATTATTGTCAATGACTATTGACATTTGATTCCGGCGCAGCAGACGCAAAAAATAAAATATGGGACAGCCTTGTGGACAGGAGCTTTGACGCTCTTGTTCAAACTCTCCGAAATTATTGGTTTACAAAATAGGGAATGATATCAATGGATTCTTATAATAGAACTACGTCATAAATGAAACTAAATTAAAATTAGATATTCATTCATCAAATCTACTATGAAAATGATATATCAATTGAAACTCAGCCAATATTTCGGTTTTGTTTTCACTGAAGATATTCTGAACCCAATTTGATAAACTTACCAAATTATATATTTCCATCATCATATGGATTATCATAGGGCAGATAGAATATTCGCATTCTGTGAAAACATAGAAGTACGATGTATTATTGAAATTCTGAAAAATCATATCTCCGAAAGTATTAGCTTATTAGATTTGAAAATGATATCAATGGATTCTTATGATGAAACTGCATCTTAAAAAAAATTGAATTAGAAATGTGTGATGTAAACAAAATTTATTTTTCCTTACTCCATCCGGCCGATTTTGCCCAGTAACGAACTTAACCGAGATATTTATCTCCCAAACCTACTCCGAAAATTTCTACTGTCTAGCTCATTCCGTTCGAGAGTTATCGTGTTAACGGACAACCTGACGGCCGGATAGAATTGATTTCAACCACGGATTCTTGATCAGTGAGTCGAACCAAATCGTTTAAGACCATTTTCAAGCAAAAATTTAAAAATAAGAGACATTTGGGCAAATTGATAAGCACTCTGTCCGAGGAACAAGAGCGCCCGAAAACTTTTGATCCACCTAAATGCAAGAGCAAACAAGATTTCTTAAAAATTGGTTCAACCCCTGTGGACAGGAGCTTTGACGCTCTTGTTGAAACTTTGACAAATCATATCTCCGAAATGATTGGTCTCTGGGAATGATATAAATGGATTCTTACGATAGAACTGCATCATGAAAGAAATTAAATTCAAACAGACCGATTCTCCCCAATAACGAACTTATCCGAGATATTCATTCCTCAAGTCTACTCTGAAAAGTATATTATATCGATTAAAACTCAGACAGTATTGCAGTTTTGTTTTCACTGGAGATATTCTGAACCCAATTTGATCATGTATCTTACCAAAGGATATATTTCCATCATCATATGGATTGTCCACAGGCATTATATTATCACCTTAAAAGTATAAACTCATATCATCCTCATAATTCTACGATAGCTGAGGTTATTTCATTGGTCATTTTGTATTCAATCATACTTTGTTTTCTGGAACAGGAGGTGTATTTTATATCAATAGTAACGAACCAGAAATAATTCTGACATTTGTCTGTCATATCTCATAGGTTAATAAGATGACATGTAAGAACACAGATCATATAATAATTCATGGATAGAATAATTAAGTACAGCATTCTGTGAAAACATAGAAGTACGATTCATTATTGAGAGTACTAGCTTGTCAGAGTTGAAAATGATATCAATGGATTTTTATGGCAAAACTGCATCTTGAAAAAAAATTAATTTGAAATATAAAAAAAAATTCCGTTACTCCGAAACCATCAGGCCGATTTTGCCGAATAACGAACTTAGCCGAGGTATTCATCTTCCAAACCTACACTGAAAATTTCAACTGCCTAGCTCATTATGTTCGAGAACAAAATTTAAAAATTTTTTAATTTTTTTTTGGCAACCCGATCAATACAAAACATCGCATGCATATAAAGGTCATTATTCTACAATTTGATGCTAAATTTCAGATAGATCGAGTTATCGGTTTCGGAAATATTCTTAAAAAATATTTTTACTAAAAACGGCCATAACTCCGAAACCGCTTGGTTGATTTCGCCCGTTAACTAACTCCACCAAGATATTTACGCTCCAAACCTACCCTGCAAATTTCAATTCTCTGACTGCTTTCGTTCGAGAGTTATCGTGTTAACGGACGGCCGGACAGAATCGATCCCGACCACGGATTTTTGATCAGTGAGTCGACCCAAATCGCTTAAGACCAATTTCAGCCAAAAATTCGAAAATTGCAGACATTTGGGCAAATTGATAAGCACTCTGTTCCGAGGAACAAGAGCGACAAAAAGCACTGACCTGAAGTCAGGGAAGAGTTAGAAATATAAATCAGCTTGAAGGTTTGTGCGAAATTTCAGCGGAATCTGATAAAAAGTTTCTTAAACATAAAATTTTTTAAGAACAATTTTTTTATCTAGTGATACGATCCTCCAGATTCGGCACTAGTGAACAGATGGCTGTTGAAATTGCACAAAAAAATTAGTTTTTCTTTTGTAGCTTTGACATGGATATACAGAATAAAATGAATTTGGTGTGCTATAACCGCTTTGAGAATTTGCCTTATTTTGGATGATCCGCTCCTGACCTAGGATGACCTTGAATCAATATCTGACTACGTTGCCAAACTTGCATTTTTTCACAAGATATAAATAATTCATGATCCTCGATTGAATAATATACTAAAGCTTGATACACAGTTTGATTCCATGAGTTCATGTGAACCTAACCTAATAATTATTATGATTATTCTGTCAGTTGAGATTTTCTTGGAAATGAATGGATTACTGGGTATGTACGGTGTACGGAATTTTCGATAATAATAAATAATATTTCAAGGATGGGTTATGACCAAATTATAGTGGTTGTTTTTTGTTATTCTACAATAGATTTCAGTAATAGTTTTCCATGTTAAAGTATATTAGCACATTGGGAAATATTTAACTTTGAACTTTTTACCTGAGCTGAATATGGAAAAATGAATATTAAGACTCACCCTTTATATAAAAGTTGTCTTCCCCAGCAGAACTCTAATAAATTACTAATTCATTATGATCAAACAACAGCGATTAAATCCGTGTTCAGCAACACTCAACTCGCATTAGCATCCTCTGGCCTTACCACATGTACCTAAATTTCGCCCATCATTTCCTCCACTTTTCTCTCGTATTCCAGTGTCTCATTCGCGGATCCCTACAAGCTGGGATACTTACTATGCGTTAAAATTCCTATTTAGAAACCTGCATTAAACTTGCGTTACATTATTTTCGTGTACCTCAATAGTCTTGGATATGAATACACCCTTAGTAGGTAGGTATATACAGGGATGGGATAAAGTATGGGACCAAGTTAATATATTTAAAACGAAAAGCACGATATTTAGGAAACTCCACAGATGAGTGCAATGAGGCAAAATGCATCTGATGTGTTATTTTTTTGTTAATGGTGTACTTCCGATTAAGCCGGAAATCTCTTAACCTTTTGCGCGTATGTTCTGGGGAACATCGCGTTATCATTTTGCACAAATGTCTGTAATTTTCGAATTTTTCGCTAAAAATGGTCTCAAACGATTGGGTTCGACTCCCTGATGAAGAATTCAGGGTCAAATTTGATTCTGTCCGTCCGGCCGGCAATCTGAGAATGAGAACTGCACCATGGAAGAAATCAAATTAAAATAACTGAAATGAATTTGACTCTCTCTTATAGAACAGGATGACATGTACGAGTATGAACACAGATCATATCATAAATCATAGATACAATAATTATGGCATTCTGTGAAAACATAGAAGTACGAGACATTATTGAAATTTTGAAAAATCAAATCTCCGAAAGTATTAGCTTGTTGGAGAGTTGAAAATGATATCAATGGATAGTTATGGTGAAACTGCATCTTAAAAAAAATTATTTTGAAATTTGTATGTTAAAAAAACAAAATTTCTCGTTACTCCGAAACCTTCTGGCCCATTTTTCCAGTAGCGAACTCAACCGAGATATTTATCTCCCTAACCTACACTGAAAACTTTCAACTGCCTAGCTCATTCCGTTCGAGAGTTATTGTAGAAACAAAATTTGAAAATTTTCAAAATTTTTTTTTTACTCTTTACTGTAACCCGATCAATACAAAACTTCACATGCGTCTGAAGGTCATGATTCTACAATTTGATGCTAAATTTCAGATAGATCGAGTGATCGGTTTCGGAAATATTCATAAAAAATATTTTTACTAAAAACGGCCATAACTCCGAAACCGCTTGATGGATTTCGCCCGTTAACGAACTCGTCTGAGATATTTACGCTCCAAACCTACCCTGCAAATTTCAATCCTCTAACTCCTTTCGTTCGAGAGTTATCGTGTTAACGGACGGCTGACCGGCCGGACAGAATCGATTTCGACCACGGATTCTTGATCAGTGAGTCGAACCAAATCGTTTGATACCATTTTCAGCCAAAAATTCGAAAATTACAGACATTTGGGCAAATTGATAAGCACTCTGTTCCGAGGAACAAGAGCGCCAAAAAATTCTATATATCATAAAATATTCGTCCAGCAGCGCTGAAATTTTGCAAGAGCCTTCAGAACCTCTAATCTTAATCGAATTTACCATGGTGAATTCGATTAAGAGTGTCCAATACAGGAGAATAGACAATATAATTCACCATGGTAAATTCGATTAAGTGTCCAACACAGGAGAATGGACAATAGAACATACGCGCAAAAGCTCCTGACTTCACGTCAGTGCTTGAACCAATTTTTTAATTTAATTGTTTGCAAATTTGGATAGAATTTGTTATTTCGAATTCGTACAAATAATCTATAAAAACAACCACTTTTAGGTTAGGCATATTCATGTTTACTTTGAATTAATAGTAGAAATGAAGGTGTTCTGTCTAGTAGGTAACCCTTCAGAAGCTGTCAAAATAACAGTGATTTATAGAAATAAATTGTAATATTGATAGTATATTACGTGGCAAGAGTTGTAAGTAGCCCATTACGCAAGAAATGAAAAAGTCTACGCACGAAGCCGCGCAGCGTCGAGTGCGTACATTTTACGAGTTCGTAATGGGCTTACAACTCGTGTATCTTACTATAGTTTTTCTACGCCCAGCCATTTTCTTTTATTAAATAAAGGAATTCATAATTCGTTTCAGAAAATGGGTACTTGTTGTAAAAATTGACAACATAAATGACATGGCGTTTATTTCCATAGTATACTAAGAAAACGCGACTTAATTTATCAGAACTGTCTAATGTGTTGCCGACATTTGGGACCATCACTCTTTTTATCCAAAATGTCTCTCGTTAGTGCTAAAAGTTTTTATGTTTTTCAATCGATTAAATGTATGTAATTAGCCGGAATAAAGTCGAACTTAGATAAAAATTTGATTGCAATTTAATTAAACCAAGAAATTTAAGTATTCTTATCAAAACGCACATGTATGTTATCTCATTACGTATATGATTTTGTTAAAGGTCACTTACAAGGAATGTCGACAGTGCGATTTTTGACGTTTACTAACATTGGCGTAGAAAAAAAATATAAAAAAATTGTTTCAAGCACTGACGTGAAGTCAGAAGCTTTTGCGCATATGTTCTCTTGTCCATTCTTCTGTATTGGACACTCTCAATCGAATTTACCATGGTAAATTCGATTAAAAGTGTCCAATACAGGAGAACAGACAATAGGATTCACCATGGTAAATTCGATTAAGAGTGCCCAATACAAGAGAATGGACAAGAGAACATACGCGCCGAAGCTTCTGACTTCACGTCAGTGCTTGAACCAATTTTTTTTTTCGATGATTTTTTAAAAACCTTCCAGTGCTACGGTCCTCACGAAATTTTGCAAGAATTTTTGCGTTGGCATTCTACAACTAAAAACCATATTTGAATTGGATCGGATTTGTAATTTTTTCAGTTATTGAGGAAATAACAACCAAAATTCAGATCTATATAACTCCAAAACCATTCGGCCGATTATGCTATTTAATGCACTTACATGTCGTTTTCAGATGCGCAATCTACCCTGAAAACAGCAAGTCGCTATTTCTTTCCGATCTCAAGGAATCATGAGATACGTAATATTTTTTCGTAATTTTTTAAAAATTTTCTAGTGGTACGGTCCTCACAAAATTTTACACACGTCTGCATGTCGATATTTTACAACTAGTTACCAAGCTTCAATTCGATCGAGTCTATATTTATCGTTATAGTTTATCGAAGAAATAATATTCCTGATGGGTATAACTCCGATACCGTTGCGCCGATTAAGGCCAACAGTGAACTTAACTCTCCCATTCAGATGTGCAACCTATGCTCAAAATTGCAAGTCCCTATCTCCTTTCGTTCAAGAGTTGTCGAGGCAACGATCACCCATCCAGCTACTGAACTCACACAAGGCTGCTCGGATCTCCAACAGTATAGATCCGATTATGTTCAAACTTGGAACTTGGTAGTAGATTTAAAAAAAATAGAAATAGACATTTATTATTATTTGGGCAAAATGATAACGCGATGTTCCCCAGAACATACGCGCAAAAAGCAGTGACGTGAAGTCAGTACTCTTTGGCGCGCTTGTTCTTGTTTGCTAATTTGAATTGAATGATGAGTATTTCAAGCTCTGTGGATAGAGTAAGCCGGAGTGGACACCATCCACTGGCGGGTCAAAAATTAACAGTGGTGTGCCTAAGCTGACGAAAGAATAGAGTAACAAAGTCAACAAAGAACACAATTGACTCTCCTTAGTCGCACAATTGCTCCTATGAGCTTCTCAGGGATCTCGTTGGGGAAGACCTAGGAGTGCCAGTATAATCATTAGACTGGGCCAAAAAAAACAACTATTTTTTTTTCTTTATGATACTGTGAAAATATCATTCATGATGATAAAAAAAAAATATCGTGAAAGTTTGAGCCCATAATAATAGTATTAAGGGGTGTATCGTTACGACTATTGGTTTTTTAACAGTAATCGCATTTTTTCACTCAAAACTCGTCAATTATTAATTTGAAAAATTTGAGCGATACGTATTCTTAAAGGAAATTAAATTCCCTACAAAAAAGCTCTCCTTGTAAATTAATGTAAAACAAGCCGTTTGCTTGTTATCGTGCCTGAAACATTGATTTATTTTTTCAATTTTGCGTTTTGATTTTTCATTTTTGTAACTACCAGAAATATCAATATTTTTGTGGTACAAAATACTTATTTTAAAGGAAATTTAATACTCTACAAAAAAGATTCTTAACATTTTTAATTAATTTCACTCCTTCCAAAGTTATTCGACGTTGAAGTCAAATTCAAAAGTAATTTATCGTTTTTTTCGTGTTAATCATAATTTTTTCCACTTGATAAAAAAATTTATTACTTTAATATTGAGAGTAACTTTTTTCTCTCGACCACTATATTTTTTTTTGTAAAATCTTAATTTATTATTGTATTATTTTGCTTTTTAACGATTAGATATCTACATAAATTCATTTTTAATGTATTTAAGCAACTCCAATGGAGTTGCTGATTTTACAAAAAAAAGTTTAGTGGTCGAGAGAAAAAAGTTACTCTGAATATTTAAGTAATACATTTTTTAATCAAGTGGAAAAAATTATGTTTAACGCGAAAAAAACGATAAGTTACTTTTGAATTTAACTTCAACGTCGATTAACTTTGGAAGGAGTGAAATTAATTAAAAATGTTAAGAATCTTTTTTGTAGAGTATTAAATTTCCTTTAAAATAAGTATTTTGTACCACAAAAATATTGATATTTCTGGTAGTTACAAAAATGAAAAATCAAAACGCAAAATTGAAAAAATAAATCAATGTTTCAGGCACGATAACAAGCAAACGGCTTGTTTTACATTAATTTACAAGGAGAGCTTTTTTGTAGGGAATTTAATTTCCTTTAAGAATACGTATCGCTCAAATTTTTCAAATTAATAATTGACGAGTTTTGAGTGAAAAAATGCGATTACTGTTAAAAAACCAATAGTCGTAACGATACACCCCTTAATACTATTGTTAAGGGCTCAAACTTTCACGATAATTTTTTTTATCATCATGAATGATATTTTCAAAGTATCATAAAGAAAAAAAATACCCGTTTTTTTTTTGGCCCAGTCTAATAATCATAATCAATATTCATGTCTCCCACAAAAATTTACTGAGTACAAATCGGGCGATCTTGAAGGCTAGTTATAAGGCCGCCTCGGCAGATCCATTAATTTCCAAAATTCTCAGTTAAAACCTCTTTAACGACGAACCCATCTTGTTGAGATTACAAGACAGGATTATTCACATTCTCGTCAGATAGTAAAATTCCTTTAAAATTGCATATACCTATAATTTAACATTTAGAATGTTCAGGTTAAATGTAGGGTTCAATATATAAAATATTGAGAAAATCATTACTACAATACAAATTATTCAACTGAATTTTTTTTTTTTAAATTAAAAATCAGGTTCCTTGGAAAATATGCTCTGGATGATATATGAAATGAAAATCATTTAGTATTTTTTGCGCGCCAGGAACAGCGTGCAATCGTTTTGCCCGGATGTCTTTATTTTTGGAACTCATAGCCGAAAATGGTCTCGAGCGATTGGGTTCGCACTGATGAATAATAAGGGGTCAATTAGTGTAATTGACAGATTTTGTAATTGACACATTTGATTTCTCAATTGACAGATCTAATCTGTCAATTACACTAATTGAGAGATTAACTCTGTCAATTGACACATTTACCGCCGTATTCACAAAGCATTCAATCTCCGTTAAGTCCTATCTGAGGTCCTCAGTTAATGATCATTTTGAATCGCAACCTCAGTTAACGTGAAAATTAACGTGAAACAGGCCTATTTCATCATCGTTAAATACGTTAACTGAGGCTGCGATTCAAATTTATCCTTAACTGAGGACCTTAGTTAGCACACTTAACGGAGATTGAATGCTTTGTGAATACGGCGGTTAATCTGTACATTGACAGATTTAATCTCTCAATTGACACATTGGACCTGTCAATTAGTGTAATTGACAGATTTTGTGATTGACACATTTCATTTGTCAATTGACAGATTTTTTTATTTTCTACATTGGCCCTAATACGCCGTCGTAGGAAAGCGTGAATTGTGGAGATGCTTGAATTAAAATCGTACATGCATGGCTCCATGAAAACCGAGTTTGGGAGAGAGACTCAGTAGATTGGAAACGCATCGATTCGGTTCGTCCGTGTGCGCAGGCATCCCCAATTTGAAACATAATTTTGAATCTAAAATTGGAGTGGATGTTTTGTGTGCGTAAAGATTAGATGTACACTTTTTGCGGGCATTTTCTAGGAAACAGCTATTTCCTAGAAAATTTGAATCGCAGCCTCAGTTAACGTATTTAACGATGATGAAATAGGCCTGTTTCACGTTAATTTACACGTTAACTGAGGTTGCGATTCAAAATGCGTGCTGTGATTTTGCCCAAATACTTTTAATTTTCGTCTTTATTGCCGAAAATGGTCTCAAGTGATTAGGTTCGACTCAAGGATTCAATTCTGTCCGGCCGGCGAACCGTTACCACGATTACTTTCGTTCGGAAAGAGAAAGCAATTTCCAAGATAGCATGTGCATCCGAATGAAACGGTTAATGGGCATAATCGGCCAAATAATAGTTTTGCAGTTATGCCCATCTGAAATGCGTCCTCAATAACTCAAAAAATCCATATTTGAGCCGTTTAAGTATTTCCGTCTCCCAAAGAAACACACTGTATACAGTGTATATAGTGTGTATACTGTATCTATAGATTTCTCTCATCAAATGAAACACTTTTTCCATTTACAATTTTTCCAGATTCGGTTCAGGTAAAAAGTTACAAGCGTTTAAAGATTCCACAATGTGCTAATACACTCCTGCATATAAATTAGTATGGCAACGTGGACTACAACTTGATTCGAGGATTCCAAAGATTAGGGGCGGATACATAAAAGTAGTAAAATTTCTTGAATTTCGGAGTTTATGACATTCAATGAAGGATATCTCGTAAATATGCATAATATATTTCTCGAAATGACTCACTATATGCACCCTTTAGCTAATTTCATTTATTTTTAAGACTCCGGGAGTCTATAACCAAGTAACCAATGGAAGTAAGAACAAATTGATAATTTAGGAATATTTGTTCTCGTTATAGAAAACGTCACACCAACATTCAGTTTATTTGGAAAAACCATGACAAAGCTACAAAGTAAAACTGATTTTTTTTCAAACTTCAATATCATGTATCTTTTTACCTGATCAGAATTTATGAAAGTGGTAAATGAAAAATTGGTTCTAGCCCTGTGGACAGGAGCTTTGGCGCTCTTGTTCAAACTTTGGCACATCATATCTCCGAAAGTATTTTTCTCAGAGTTGGGAATAATATCAATGTATTCTTATGATAGACCTGCATCATAAAGGAAATTCAATTCGAATAATAGTTTATTTATAATAATAATAATAATAAAGGACTTTTATTGAAAATAAAATTATTTACATCTAAGTTTCAACATTAATACAGGGCGAGGTTCAGTTCGTTCCGAGTAGTTCATACCCCGAACGTCTGTTCAACTAACCCTACATGAACTCATTGATTGATTACGATAATACCAACAAATTACCTCAATAGCAAGAAAATCAATTGGAAAGAAAAAAAAAAGGAGTTTTTTTTTTTTTTTTTGTAATACAGAGTTATACCCATATCTTAGAAATATCAATAACAATTATTCAAATTTTAACCTTTATTTCCACTACGTATCAACTCAGAATTATTTCCAGTACCATCTTTCTGAATTTCCTCTTAGAGTAAAATGAATTGACGCTCGTATAATCTAAGGGGAAGTCGTTCAAACATTTTGCGACATTATATGAAAATGAGCGTTTAAATAGCTCTTTTGAATGAGATGGTATTGTGAGTCTTCCCCTAAAGCGGATATTAACATTGTGCACATCACACCGGAACCTAATCTTATTATACAGATATGGTGGCGATCTGTTCGCCGCCACAGAAAAAAACTGACAAGCAGAATGGAGCCTACGTCTCTGCGCCATGTTTAGCCAAGAGATTTCCTTCATCTTATGACTGATACCACTGAATCTTCTGATGCCATATATTAATCTCAAACATGAGTTTTGTAATTTTTGGATTCTGTGAGCATCGGATGTTGTGATGCAAGGCCCATAGATACGTCACAATAGTTGGAATGTGAGAGGACCAAACTATCGCAGAGCAATGCCCTCATTCCCACATCAAGAAAATGTCTACTGTGATAAATGAGTCTCAGGCTGGCGTACGATCTTCTCAGTACATGACTTACGTGATGGGAGAATCGCAAGTCGCTATCAATGAAGAGGCCAAGGCTTTTGACGGTACTCTGAAAACCTATACTGCAGTTGTCCATCTTCAACTGTTGGCTGTACCTTTCCATGAAAATATCCCTATCTCTCTGCCTGCCAAAGAGAATGGCATTAGTTTTCTGCGGGTTCAGTTTCAGTGAATGATTGATAGAGAATTCTGTGAGATTGCCCAAATCATAATTCAAAGCAGAGACAGCCTGTGGACACTCTTCCAAGTGAAACGACAGGTAGAGCTGAACATCATCGGCGTAATAATGCTGAGTACACGATTGAAAGGCGGATGGAAACCTTGATATGTAAATGGTGAAAAGAAGAGGGGAGATAATCGAACCCTGTGGTACACCATTGAGTACACTCAAAAATAAAGACTGCTCTCCGTCCAATACCACGGTCTGCCACCTATTCGTTAAAAAAGCTGTTATCATATTGAGCGCCATCTGCGATAAACCTATATAGCGCAACACAGCCCTTAAAATATCGGGACTCAGTGTATCAAACGCCCTGGAATAATCAAGCAACATCAGTATTGTCAGCTTACTCTCATCAGTAGCCCTCAAAATATCATCAGTTATCGCAAGAAGTGCTGAGCTACATCCATAACCTCTTCTGAAACCCGACTGACAACACGGCAAGATATTATTGTTTTCTACATATTCACGTAGCTGTCTCTCAAGCACCCTCTCTAACACCTTTGAAAGGGTTGGTAAGATACTTATGGGTCTTAAGTCATTAAGACTTGAAGGATTCGGATTTTTAGGAAGCGGGATGACACGGGCCCTCTTCCACTGCGCCGGAAATACGGAGCTTGACACAGAAAAATTAATTATATGTGTTATATAAGGAAGCAAGTATGGCAAACAGAGATTCAAAGTTAATATATTTATACCGTCCAGACCTGTGGCGTCACTCCTGATGTCAGTAATAATCTTCAAAATTTCCATTTCTGAAACAGTATGAAAATTGAATTCTGCTTCTATAAGTCGATTGTTCTCATAATAAGATATTTGATCCTTGTTTGTTTTTAATTTTGGTATTGAATTGACAAAGTGAGAATTAATTGAATCAACATCGGATAAGTGATCTGGTAAATCACTTCCATGTTTAGTATTAGTTTTTATATTTAAAGATCTTAGATTCCTCCATAAGTTTTTCCCGTTCTTGTCCCTCAGTTTTATTTTATAAAACGCCTTCTTTTCTCTTCTTACAGTGACTGTGAAAAGATTTCGAAGCGTTTTATAGTTATTCCAGTCTAGTTCAGTCCTGTACTTTTTATATTTAGACAAAGCTTTATCTCTATCCCTCTTTAACGCTCGAAGGGTCTCCGTGAACCATGGAGCATATGGCTTGGTTGTGCGATAGGTTTTATATGGTGCATGGATATCTAAAAGAGTAATGATGTTGCTACAGAAAAAATCAAGTTTATCATCTATATTACTGATGTCATATATGTTACGCCATGGAATAGACCGCAAGTCACAGTCAAACCGATCGACATTCAGACCCCTAAAATCCCTTGATGTAACCAACTTTGGGCTCGGCTTGCTCACTTTAAGCCTCAGAATACAAGAAGTCAACTCGTGATCCGAGAAATCAACAGGCTCCACCTTTATGGACGAAATTATATCAACAGAATCAACAACTATATAATCTAATAGGGTGGCAGACGTATCTGTAATTCTAGTCGGCTCATCCACCAACTGTCTCAAGCCAAGTCCCTCAAAACAACTAGTGACATAAACCGAATCAGCATTGTTGACCTCGAGCAAGTCAACATTGAAATCGCCGAGACAAAGGATATTATCCACCATTGTTATAATCTGCGACAACTCAGTTTCGAATACATCAAAAAAATATCTGTAATTGAAGCTAGGTGGTTTATAAGCTGAACAGATACCAATTTTTTTCCCAAGTAATTTCAATTCAATCCACAATTGCTCCACATCTGTACCACTTGGAAGAACCGTAAACTTCAAATAATTCCTCAGGAAAATACCGACTCCGCCTCCAGGACCCGATCTGTCCTGTCGCACAAAATTATATCCATTTACTGCAATATCATCATTTGTTATTCCGGAATGCAGCCAAGTCTCACTGACGCACACAATGTCAAAATCATTCGCTAATATGATGTTTTTAAAATCAGCCAGGTGGGGAATTAAAGATCTAACATTGAGATGGGCACATTTGAGTCTGGAAAATGACATTCTGAAGGATACGTTTACATTTTAGCGGAAAATCACACAATCATCATAAGTGATTAAATCACCCACAACAAAAGCAAAGTTCAAAGATACAACAAACAATTAATAATTAACTCTCCCAAAGAATATTTATTTACAAAATGATATTGTAAATTTATTATAGGGTTGACTCAAACTTGTGAACGTAATAATAGAAAAAAAAATTAAAACTAAATCGGACTGTAAAGAACTTCTAGGAAAAATATTCAAAATGAAACAGGTGAGGCACTCCAAAAATTGTGAACCGAAAAAATCGAGTACACATCAAGTTCACTCCCAAATCAAGTTAAAAATTATCAACGGGCACATAAGATCTATATTCACAGGTCATTTTCAGAGTTTATTTTACGTTTCTGGTTAGAAATATTAGCATAGATTTGTCCATTTCTTGTCCAGGTAGACTTAAAACCGACTTTTTCACAAGTTTTCATGAAAATTTCCATTCTAGCAGAAGTTAACCATTCGTTTACAACAACAGGAGATCCCTTAAGGCATTTTTTTGAATTGAATACTTCATTCCGCATCCATCTATTTACAAACATTATCGCTATAGGCCGTGGTCTTGTTGATTTTCGATTTTCTTTCTTTCCCAGCCGAAAACAATAATTAATATCACCTGCAGTTATCGCAATATTCGACATATGGGAACTGATAACATCCGTCACGACTTCGCATAAATTGTTTCTTTCGGGTTCTTCTTCGATACCACCGATAACGAGACCGTTTAAGAGATCAACCTGCTTTAGATCATCCATCTCTTTCTCACACATTTCTGATTGATTCTGTAATTTAGCGATTTCCGAGCGTAAGTTGTCGATGGATTTCTGTGTATTTTTTTCAAATGTTGAGATCTTTTCCAACAATGTTTTGTAAGATTCGCCACTTGGAATTTTACTGGATATATCATCATTAGTGTTGGAAATAATTAGGGTTTTCAACTCACGTATATTTTGTTTCATATTTTCTTCTAACCTCAGCAACTCCACACTGAAATCTATGGTATTTGCCTCCTGGGACGATCCAGTATTGTTTGCTCGTGTTGTTCTACCCATGATATTCGAATAGTAAAAGGGCACACACGAAAACTTCTGTCAAAGAATAATTTAAACACTTTAATACAAATTTCTTTGGGAGTAACTTCGAACGTGTCTTACTTCGTTGGCGACATGTGCTTTGAATCAAGATATCAAGATTAAATGAGCAATCTGATAATGAGAACTGCACCATGGAAGAAATCAAATTAAGATAGGTGAACTGAATTTGACTCTCCCTTATAGAACAGGTTGACATGTACGAGTATGAACACAGATCATATAATAATTCATAGACAGAAAATTAGAGTATTATGTGAAAACAGAAGTACGATTCATTATTGATATTTCGAAAAATGATATCTCCGAAAGTATTAGCTTGTTGATGTTGAAAATGATATCAACGAATTTTTATGGTGACACTGCATCTTAACAAGAATTGAATTTGAAATTTGTAAGTTAAAAAAAATTTGTTTTTTGTTTCTCCGCATCATCTGGCATATTTTCCCCAATAACGAAGATAACCGATATATTTATCTCCCAAACCTACTCTGAAAATTTCAACTACCTAACTCATTCTGTTGGGTAGTTATTGTAGAAACAAAATTTAAAAATATGAAAACATTTTTTTTTACATTTTACGGCAACCCGATCAATACAAAACATCGCATGCGTATCAAAGTAATTATTCTACAATTTGATGCTAAATTTCAGATAGATCGAGTGATCGGTTTCGGAAATATTCATAAAAAATGTTTTTAATAAAAACGGCCATAACTCTGAAACCGCTTCTTAGATTTCGCCCGTCAAGGAACTCGTCCGAGATATTTATACTCCAAACCTACCCTGCAAATTTTCATCCTCTAACTCCTTTTGTTCGAGAGTTATCGTCTCAACGGACGGAAGGCCGGACAGAATCGATTTCGACCACGGATTCTTGATCAGTGAGTCGAACCAAATCGTTTGAGACCATTTTCAGCCAGGAGGCTATTAAATCTCTCAGGAGGCTATTAAATCAAGTAAAATTTCGGAAATCATCCATCTATGCTGACACCTTTTCTGTAAAAAACAAGGGAAGTTAACGCAGGTGAGGTGAGGTAAAAATTCCACATTTTGAATGCTCAGGAATAAACATCCTAGAAGATATTGGTGCTTGCATCCAAAATTGCGGGTTTATTTCCACTCTATTCAAAAGCGACAAATGAGAGAATTGCTGTAACCCTTTAGGGCGGTTTTAAGATAGAAACCCTCTAATCAACGTTGATATTTCCTCCGTTTTTGCCCAGATGAAGGAACCTCCTATTTTCCATCTATCTGGTCGTTTAAACACAATATCACTGCAAGAATTAACACTTTTTTTACTCTGTCTCAAAACTATTACTATTTCGTAATATCTGGAAACTACTACTATTTTATCGTTTATCGTAACTATTTACTACATCACTATTATTCAAGTTTCGTACCAACTGAGTAGTAACTTCTCCCTTGTTATCCATTTTCAGATAAAAGGAAGATTTTAAATTGTATATATATAACATTTGTATAATTACTTATTGCTCGTTGTCAAAGTTTAAATAATAAGAAAAATATAGTTTATTGTTTGTTTAAAGTCCGTTCGAATTTTCACCACCTCTTCATCATCTGCGCAATTGTTATCTAATTGCAGTAACAATTGAATATGCTGGGTGCTTAAGGTTAAGTATACCATTATCCATCGGTTGTGCATTCAGAACAACATTAATCATCGAGGTTAAAAATCAATACTAGTTGTTTCTCAAAATAGAAGCAAACCAAAAACTGATCGCCCTGATAAATGAATCAGGGCTCGAAACATCTGGTCCTTCGAATCATCATTACCCTGATAAAACAATCAAGATACCCAACACTAATTATTTGGACAAATTGGGAGGCAATGTGTTCAGGTGTGCAAACGTGCCAAAAAGTGTTTCATTTGATGAAACGAATATTTGGTTAAAATTAATGTACAACTTAAAGAATCATGCACCCTGAACAGGGGGGTTGGGGATCCCGGTTCTTAAAACCGCCACTGCATCAGCCGACAAAAATTCTAGCTTCATCGAAATTGCATTTTGGGAACAGTAAATCCAATTTCATTTTTGCATGAAAATTGTAAAGGAACAGATTTATTACAAAATTCACAAACTCACTCAATAATGCTGAAATCCGAAAGCCGAAAAGCGCTCAGTGACATACGCATATCGGCAGAGGGACTCGACCGACGTGATTCGATTGCATCGCTATTCCCAGAATACATTTCCATTTTTTGCAATCTCCCCGTCGGTATTGTAATAATTTCAACGCCCGGCAAATTGGTGGGATTTCAACGTTAACCCAAATGTGCTTGTTAATTTTCAGAATTATTATTTTTATTGGATTTCGTGCCTGGTCGACGCTGAATGCCAAGTGGAAAGCATATTTCGTTTGTGTCAACACTTTGGAAAATACAAAACGATATGGCGCTTTCGAACAGCGGCGTGATTCGTTTATGGCTGTCAGAAAATGTGGATACTTACTACTCTTCCAAATCAGTTTCATTAATTTCAATCAGTCTGCATTTTTTTCAGTTAAAGCACAAAGGCTATTAACTAAAAATATCGTTTTGAAACAGTTTACCTAAGCCACATAGGTAGGCACTCGAATGATAAAAATTCTGCGCGCATGTTCTTCTGTATATTTACGCTTGACGCACCCTCAAGAAGCATGAAGCTTAAAGCCGGCTTTTTCAACCTACGAGATTTCAATTCGATCGGATCTGTAAGATCGGAGCGAAAGATTAAAACGGATTAAGGGAATAAACTTGTATTTCCTACACTACTGGAACAGTTAAATACAATCAATACAAGTAATAATCAAAGACAGGATATCTCTGAAGCAATTACCAACGAATAATGAACACGGAAAATGAATAACGAGTTAAATCCCCCGAGAGCTATTCCCCCCTCTCGTATCCACTAGGTTCTATGTCGCAATACAATTCTGTGCTTCAACCATAGAGTTGAATAAATAGACCACAGCTTGCAGATTTGTGCGGAATTTCAGCGGAAACTGTAAAAATATATTCTGAAATATAAATTTTTTGAAAAAATTGTTAATTTTTTTTAAGAAATATTTTTTGTTTACTGATACGATCCTCGCGAAATTATGCAATACGGCATTCTACAACTGATTACCAAGGTTCAATTAAATCGGATCCGTATCTTTTGAGTTATTGAGGAACTAAAAACAACATTTCAGATGGGTATAAATCTGAAACCATTCGGCCGATTATCCCCATTAACGTACTCAACCGTCGCACTAGGATCCGCCAATATATGGGGTCGCTATCTCTTTCCGTTCAAAAGTTATCGTGGCAATAGACTACCAGCCGGAAAAAATTTTATTTGACCACTGATTCTTCAACAGTGGGTCGAGCGTAATCGTTCGAAACCATTTTTAGTTAAACATTCGAAAATTACGGGCATTTGGGCAAAATGATTACTCTCTATTTCCTGGAACAAGCGCATTTCAATTTCAAGTTTTGGTACACTATAGATAGTGCAATTGAAGGGGTCAATGCAAGAAGTGCCTAAGTCACATTTTAATTGAATAAATGGAATAAGCCACCATATGGTGGAATTTTTGATAGGCTCTCTGATGGGATATATAAATTAGCAGGAATATGTACCTACGTGCCCGAGTTCACATTGTCTCCGATAGGAGTTTACCTTGTTTTCAATGCAAGAAGTACCTAAGTCACAGACTTGACAGATACAGTGCAACATGTGCCTAAGGTTGCATTTTCATGTTGACGCTCGGCGCTAGCGTAAATTGCGGTCACGTGGTACGTTTTAGAATTAAATCCCAGATTCTGTGATGAACACCATCAGAAATAAAGCATCTAGCATCTAGCGATAAAGCTAAACAATATTTAGTTTTGACGCTCGACGCTCTATTTCAGATTGCGTTCCATCAAAGAATCTGAGGTTCCAGGCACGGGCCTAAGGGTGGGGATGGGGGGTTATCCCTTCCCAATGTTGAAAAGAGGCAAATTTTCAACACAGTCGGAAAAAATTTCGGAGGAGTTGGAAAATATTTCGAAGGAGTTGGAAAAAGTTCGAAGGAGTTTACAAAAGTTCGAACCAGTTGGAAAAACTTCAATGGAGTTGGAATACTTCCGAACAAATTGTTATAAAATGTGAAGGAATTTGACCGCCTGACCGAATAAATGCAAAGCAGGCAGATAATAGGGATAGTGTAACCTTGTACACATTCCTGTTGCCGTTAATTCAATATTCAATAGTTTTCGGAACAACCCACACAGCACACAATATTCAGGAAATATTGCCACAATATTGCAATATTGCAATTGCAGTTGCAATATTCCAGAAATATTGCTGGAATATTGTGTTTCAATATTAAAGTTGCAATATTGAGAAATATTGCTGGAATATTGTATTTCAATATTACAGTTGCAATATTCAGAAATATTACAGAAATGTTACAAACTATAACAGTTTTCTACAAAGTTAAAATTTATAGTTTTGCGTATATTCCTATGAATATATGCATAGACATATTTATTACAAATTGCGACAGAAATAATTCAACATTACATGCAATATATAATATGTTTGTGTGCTTTCTTTCTCTAGTTCGAGGCTTTACGCATCCTCTCTTTTCTTTTAGTCAGGTCGCCATTTTTTCTGATTACTAGTGTTGTTGTCATGTTGTTCTGTCGTGTCGTGAAGCAGTCTGTTGTTACTTTACTTTGTTAGTTCAGTTAGTTGTGAGTTTAATGTTTATTAAAGACTAATTGGCTCTAAATAATATAAATGCAGTGATAAGCTGATTTGATTATCTAAGGTAAAATAGGTACAAGTTTATAGATATCATTGATACAAAATTTTATATTTTTAGGTTATGTATGTATGTAAGTTCTCGAACAAACAGAGCCCCAAAATAGTAACCCCCTATTTGGGGAGGTTTGGACATGGGCTCAGCTGCGTGGCTATGTACCCAATCTCAGTATATCTTAGTAGTATATCCTGGTGTCCCTGGGGCTAGCGGGATCACCAGGAATTTAACAACCTCGTGTTTCTTCACTTTTCCACAATCACAAAAAATCCGGATAATCTTTCCAAAATTTTCACAAATTACATTTACACTTATTACATTTATTATTCTTAGTCGTTCTGTTATTATATTTTTCTATTTATTCTTAATTTTGGAGTTCCAAACTGGGACGCTGTGAAAGTAGACATCCCGCCGTAACGACCATTTTGGAACTCATTTTTAGGTTATACCAACTTCTTATCACAGCCCTATAAAGAGTAGGTTGTGATCTCATCCGTCTGATTATTGAGTCGTTATATTGACGTGCTTTTTATATACGTACAAAGGTAGAGTTGAACAGATCTAATGATTTGATTATCTAACGATCTCCCCGATGTTGAACGGAAAAATGTTAAAGCAGTTTGAATCAGCAAACTGAATCCTCAACACAAAGAAATATACGTAACAATCGTCAGATAATAGGGATAATGTAACCTTGTACACATTCCTGTTGCCGTTAATTCAATATTCAATAGTTTTCGAAACAATGTGTGCAGCAAAAATAGTATTTATCATAATATTGCGTTATCCCAAAGCGGGTAGCTCTCTAGATGTTTCAGTTTCACAGAGTAGTCATAAAACAAACCATCTGGCGCCAATTGGAGCTTGATTCTCACTGTCGAGCGGCATTTTAAAAAGATTTTATTTCTATTGAATTTAGCAACGTTAATATGTGAGTACGCAGTTTGCTCCTTTTTTCAATGATTTAAATAGATAAGTTTGAATTTCGGAAAACTAGTTTTGATGTTCTGGGTTTCTTTCAAATGGGCAGTTCTATGGACGGAATTTCCATTACGCATTACCAGGGACAGACCTAGGGGGGGGGGCGATCTCCCCGATGTTGGACGGAAAAATGTTAAAGCAGTTTGAATCAGCAACCTGAATCCTCAACACAAAGAAATATACGTAACAATCGTCAGAACGTAGTGTATCAATACAACAAAAATAAACTTCAGAAACCAGAACTAAAGAAGGGCAAGAAGAGCGAAAGATGCGTTCAAATGTTTTTTATATTCTTAGGGCATTACGTAATAAATCTCATTTCAATGTTGAGAATTTTTACTTAAATGTATCTTTAATTTTCAACAAAATATCAATTTCAACACAAAATTTGCCTAAGACCAAAACTATTATTATTTTTTTTATGTAATAAAAAAAACTTTTGTTTATGTTTAATCGTGAAAGTGGAATCCATATTCTACATATAATACAATACCACACATAATTTGATGAAAACATTCTGTGTAATGTTTCATAATCAAACATAAACTTTCAAACCTTAATATCTCATAATCACTTATTTGTGACTTAGGTACTTCTTGCATTGACCCCTTCAATTGCATTTTGCACGATCGTATAGAAAAATTAACATTCGAGACATCTTTTTAGCATTAACTCTCAAAAAAATGCATGGGGCATTAACTCAATTCAAATTATGAAATAAATGAAGAATTGGACTTACTCAGCGAAGATTAGAACCCGGATCTCGCGTGCGGCAGGGGAGTAAACTAATCTCGAGGCTGTCGCAGTGTTCCAAGTAAACTGAGATTCACATCATTTGAAATTTCAGAAGCAGATACCAGTTCAGAATTTTATTTTCACAATAATTGCTAAATTACGAAGCCAATCGAGCTGAAAACCGGTTTTCGATTGTAAAATGGCGTCTTAAAGGTTTGTGCGTAATTTCAGCGGAATCTTACGGATAGTTTCTGAAATATAAAATTTTTACAGAAAAAACAATTTCTAGTGATAATAATAATAATAGTTTATTGATCTCTTAAGACATTACAAAATGTATGAGACAAGCCAAGAATGAAGAAAAAAATCAACATACATATTGAATTTTTTCAATGATATTTAACATTTTTAATACTATGAGAAAATTCGTTTTATATTCACTATCGTCGATAAATAAATATCATGGTAAGTCTATTCATTCATTTCCCAGAAGATACCCACTAAACATGAAACCTTCCAGAAACATTTCAGTTCTACCCTATTGTGGGTTTTTAGAAACGTTACTCGAAACGTAGCCTAGACGTTTTTTTCAGGTTTCAGTAAACATGAAACCTTCCTGAAACATTTCAATTCTACGCTATTGTGGACTTTTGGAAACGTTACTTGAAACGTAACCCAAAAGTTTCTTTGAGGTTTCAGAAAACATGAAACACTTCGAGAAACATTTCAATTTTACCCTATTGTGGACTTTTGGAAACGTTACTTGAAACGTAGCCTAGACATTTTTTTCAGGTTTCAGTAAACATGAAACCTACCTGAAACATTTCAATTAAACCCTATTGTGGACTTCTGGAAACGTTACTTGAAACGTAACCCAGAAGTTTTTTTCAGGTTTTCAGAAAACATTAAACACTTCGAGAAACATTCCAATTCTACCCTATTGTGGGCTTTTGGAAACGTTACTTGAAACGTAACCTAGACGTTCTTTTCAGGATACAGTAAACATGAAACCTTCCTGAAACATTTCAATTCTACGCTATTGTGGACTTTTGGAAACGTTACTTGAAACGTAACCCAAAAGTTTCTTCCAGGCTTCAGAAAACATGAAGTTTTTCGAGAAACATTTCAATTTTATTTTATTGTGGACTTTTGGAAACGTTACTTGAAACGTAACCCAGAAGTTTGTTGTTCAGTTTCCAGTAAACCTGAAACCTTCCAATTCTACCCTATTGTGGTCTTTTGGAAACGTTACTTGAAACGTAACCCAGAAGTTTTTTTCAGGTTTCAGTAAACTTTCAAGAAATATTTCAATTTTACCCCATTGCGGACTTTTGGAAACATTGCTTGAAACTTAACCCAGAAGTTTTTTCAGGTTCCAGTAAACTTGAAACCTTCCAGAAATATTTCAATTTCACCCTAATATAGCATATTTTTGAGATATTCCGAGCTCCTGAGTAACTCAAAAGCACGAAATACGGCTTGCCATTGGCTGCGCACAAGCACTGGTACAGCTCATGAGCTCGAAACTCTCCAAACCGAATAATTGTGGACTTTTGGAAACGTAACGCAGACGTTTCTTCAGATTCCATTAGGGCGATAATTATCCACCAGAGGTCGTCTAGTGTTGCGCAAAGCGCGATCCTACTGCGTCTGCGCCGAATCGAAGAACAGAGCATCGGTATCGCTATTCGCTACGCTACCGCCATTATTAAACTGAGCTGTTGATTGAAATCGTCTTATTGAAGCGTTTGTTAGATTTCGGCGATTTCGTAGTGTTGTGGTTTTTATCAGTTTTATCATTGAGAAAGTATAGTGTTCGCAATCATGAAGGTAAGTTATAATAATAATTCTTTGAAATCAAAGAGGCACTTAAGAAAATGTCAAATACATATTTGACATATTTTTGACATAAAAAATATTTTTAACTCTTTAATTAAGTTACTATGTTTCAGTTGGAGTGGATGCTGATAACGATCAACAGTATGCTACAGAAAATAACACATATGAGGATAGTATTATAATCTCATTGCTGAAGGAGAAGAAAATAATAATTCAAAATCCCCAAAGGAAAACCCAGGTTTTTATTGCACTTGCATAAATATCCAAAGAAACTTCTTTTAGAGAGAATGTGGTTTGGTCATTCTTCACCACCATATCCGCAGAATGGAGAAAAACATTGTTATAAAAAAAGACATTTAATTTTTCTCTTTTCACTAAACTAGCATAATTTGAGACAGTCATAATTTATATAAATTTTCTTCATTTTGTTTGGGAGATGGATATAGTGAATCATAAAATATTTTGAGTGGAATATGTACATTTGTAATATTTCTAGAGTGTTGTGATCATGGAAGGATTTTGAAGGACATTTTGGATACCACTGTAGCTGTTAGGACCATTCTGAATGAACACCGCCGCATATTGGAAAATATAGGAAATAGACCCACCATAACTAACTTAGAATCCGTTCCTGAAAAACCTTTTAGATCATTGAAAAAATTAATCCAATATGATAATTCACTTAGAGATTCCGAAGATGCGGCGAAACAATTGGTGAGCACTTTCTAAATATGGTTCTCTATTATGTATAGTATGGGATTATTATTGTCATCAATTATTCAGAATAATTTTGCTCAAAGTTCATTAGGTATCTCATATGAGATACCTAATATTTTGACTATATAGTCAAAATATTTTCAGGAAACTGCATATTTCATAATAGGCGGAGATGCCAACAATTCCATAAGAAGAGGTCTTGGTAAATTGCTTTCTAACAAATTAGCAATGAAATGTTCATTCTATGGGAGGAATGCATTTCAATTTTGAGAGGTAATAATGAAATTCACTACTTATTCATTCTTTATTAACTTAAATTATCAATTCCAGAGGCATTGCGAAAAAGATTTGGATTGTCATACAGTGACAAAGATTTCCAAAATACGATATCGCAATGGTTGAAGCAAGCGTCTCTGAGACATTTAAGAGAACAGAAAAAATTCTAAGATGAGTAGAAGGACTCTGAAATTAGAGAGGATAGAATATATTTTAATTTTATTTTTTGTTATAATGTATCAAAATGTTGATTATGTATGTATAATATATATATATACATATAAATGATGAAAATGTTTGTTTTGTTTTGGAAATTGCATATCACAATAAATAAATTATTTTCTATTGGAAATTATACTGTATTTAATTTATAAATTAGAGAAATTCATAGCCTATTACTGGAATAATATATGAAATTTTAAGAGATTCGCAGAGTGCTCTTCAATAAATAGATAAGTATATCTTTTAAATAGACTTCCAATTTAGCAAAAAGTTTTTCCACTTTTAGCTTGAAATCGTTTAATATTCATATTTATGAAAAAGTGGAAGAACTTTTTGCTAAATTGGAAGTCTAATTGAAACGTGACCAAAACAGTTTTGTTGAAACGTGTCCAAGACAGTTTTGTTGAAACGTGTCCAAGACAGTCTTGTTGAAACGTGTCCTAGACAGTTTTGTTGAAATGTGTCCTAGACAGTCTTGTTGAAACGTATCCTAGACAGTTTTGTTGAAACGTGTCCAAAACTTTTGAAACGTGTCCAGAATGGTTTTCTTGAAACGTTATTAGACGATACTTTTGAAACGTTTCATTGAAACGTCTCTGAGGTAGGACATTTCTATTCTCTGAAACGTTTCTGGAACTTCCAGGAGCTTTAAGTAGAAACGTTTCAGGTGTCCATAAAACATTCCTGAAACGTTTCTGATACTGAAATATGTTTAGTGGGTAAGTTACCCTGCGATTCAAATTTTTTGAATAATGATTGCCTTTGTCTATGGTTAATTTTATTATGGTTGAATGGTAATGCATAAACATATTATGTGAGTTCTAGAGGTTATACTAGCTATACTTTATACGTATTCCAATACTCAGTCTATGTCTTTATTCGACCACTGATAATCTATTATCCTATTCCAGGTCCGGATTGATAAAAGCAGTTAAATTTCTGGAATTTTTATCATATATTATGACATTCAATGAAGAATATCTCGAAAACTGCACGTTTTAGGAGAATTGATGAAGAATAATTTAATTTTATAAAATTATTGAGTATTCTTAAAATGACTTAAATAACCTTCATCTGCTTTCATTATGGTAATTTCTCATAGTTTTATGAATTCGCGAGTCTATACCGAGGAAAACAATAGAAGTAGGAAAAAACTGTTAATTGGAGATTATGTGTTATAGTTATGGAAAACTTCACGCCAAAATTAATTTCAGTCTGAGTAATCATGTCAAAGCTACAAAAGGAAAACTGATAATTTTTTCAAATTTCAACAGCCTCTATCTTTTTTCCTGTGCCGAATTTGGAAAAATGGTAAATGAAAAAAGTGTTTTATTCGATGAGAGGAATCTATGGTTAAAATTAATGTACAACTTAAAGACTCATCCTGTATAGAATAAAAATCAACAATAATGGCATACCTACATTTTACCCGAGGAACTCAGAAAAGCTCTCGTGATTATATTCACTAAGACTATAAAAACATTTTCTTATCAGTAAAGATTTCAACGTGGGTGACCCCTCAAATGCTTGTTCACTTACGAGTTAGGAGTCAGTCGTGTTCCGTGTAGGCTGTATCACTGTATCCTTACGCTAGCTCAGGCACAGCACTCTTAATATTTGAACCAAACGTGATGGTGCCCACTATTGTCTGACTAGATGAAGTAGTGACTTCACGTCAGTGCTCTTCCATATTTGTAGTAATATTCAATGAAGCTGAGTGGTGTTTATCGCTTTTGTGCTATGCCAATTCGATTTGAAAGAAACTGAAAAATTTCCTTGTTACAGGAAAGCCCATTGTAACTCCAACACATAAGAACATCACAGCTGTATATGGACAACCACTCACTTTGACGATGGAGTTCTGCGCCAATCCCCCCTATAATAAAGCATTCTGGATTGCCAAAAATAAGGTCTACAAGCCAGGAGATGCTGACACCACCGTGATTGCGTATAGAATTACGGTAAGTAAAAAACTTCGACAAATTTTGTATCCATCCTTATTGGTTAGATGTTTTGCAGGAATTTAGTCAAATTAATAATTATGTATGTTCAATCTCTCGACTTTATCACTTCGCAAATATTTCTAAACTGAGTCGGTTTCTTTTTCAAAGCTATAAACGTACAGATAAATGCAGAGACAGAGATTATCACAAAAAAACATACAAAATGAAGAAATGTACTTACCTTGTAATTTTACAATCAAATACATACTCGTATTCTGACTTTACTTTTTTGTCACTCCATGAATTTGATTATTAAAAAATTGGTTCAAGCACTGACGTGAAGTCAGAAGCTTTTGCGCGTATGTTCTATTGTCCATTCTTCTGTATTGGACACCCTTAATCGAATTTACCATGGTAAATTATGTTGTCCATGGTAAATTCAAATTAAGTGTCCAATACAGGAGAATGGACAACATAATTTACCATGGTAAATTCGATTAAGGGTGTCCGATACAGAAGAATGGACAATAGAACATACGCGCAAAAGCTTCTGACTTCACGTCAGTGCTTGAACCAATTATTTTTTCTTGATTTTTTTGAAATTTTCTAGGAGTACGGTTCTTAAAATTTTTTTTTCGAAATTTTTTTCCAATTTTTTAGGGGTACGGTTCTTATAAAATTTGAAACACGTCTTTATGTTGATTTTATACTACTAGTTACCAAGCTTCAATTTGATCGAATCGTTATTTTTTGAGTTATCAAGGAAATAGTATTCCAGGTGGGTATAACTCGGAAACCGTTGGACCGATTATGCCCAGAAACGAACTCAACTCTCCCACTCGGATACGCAACCTATCCTTAAAATTGCAAGTCCCTATCTCCTTTCGTTCGAAAGTTATCGAGGCAACGGTCACTCATCTACTGAACTCACACAAGGCTGCTCGAATCTCCAACAATATTTAACCGATCGTGTTAAAACTTGAAACTTGGCAGTAGAGTTAGGTTATAAAGGCTCTTGCAAAATTTCAGCAATTTCAAACGAATAGTTACTGATATATAGAATTTTTTTCAATGATTTTTTAAAAATTTTCTACAAATACTATCCTCACGAAATCTTGCAAGTATTTTCGCGTCGGCATTCTACAACTAATAACCATGTTTGAATTCAATCGGTTTAGTATTTTTCGAGTTAATGAGGAACAAAAAACAACCAAATTTCAGATGGCTATAACTCTAAAACCGTTTGGCCGATTATGCTCATAAACAAACTCAAATGTCGCGTTCTGATGCATATCATAACCTGAAAACTTCAAGCCGCTATCTCTTTCCGTTCTCAAGTTATCGTGACAACAAAAAATTTTTTTAATAATTTTCTAGCCATACGATTCGCACAAAATTTCACAAACGTGCTTAGGTTCATATTCTACAACTACTCACCACGTTTCATTTCGATCGGATTTATATTGGTTGAAAACAAAATCATTACTCGGAAACCACTGGGCCGATTATGTCTATTAACGAACTTGTCCGTCGTATTGGGATGCGCCACTTACCCTGAAAATTTCAAGTCGCTAGCTCTTTTCGTTCTCAAGTTATCGTGGCAACGGCCGGCCGGACAGAATCAAATTTGACCTCGAATTCTTCATTGGGGAGTCGAACTGAATCGTTTGAGACCATTTTCGTCAAAAAATCGAAAGTTACAGACATTTGGGCAAAATGATAACGCGATGTTCCCCAGAACATACGCGCAAAAACCATGAAGGATATGAGTAGAATCGAAAAAAGATGGATGATATTTTGCGAAATAACAACACCCCACCTCATTACATAAGACCCCTCATGACGAAAACCACAGGAACAACCATAAAACACAGCACTTTGCAACTCAGACGACACTCATCAGCAAACGACGCGGACACTACCTACAATAATGATACAAATATCAGACAAAAAGAAAAAATACTGCTAAATAGCTTTTCATCCGTCCTTACTATACAAGATTAGTAGAATTACATTATATTGCATGATTGTTTAGTGTCAAGAATAAGAAACAAGAAATGTTCACCCAAATAAAAAATGCTATATCGGCCAGATCCAACAGTTGCTGAGGAGTATACTACTCAGACAACACGCAAACGACACTAAACAAACGGAGCATACGGGTCAAAATCAGAGAGGTGAGCATTACGCTTCTGACAAAGGTTTTCTTGATAAAATAACATGATATTATTGAAATATTCATTTTAAAATAAAGGTTCTGTGCTTAATTACGAGGCAGTTAGCATTTTTATTTTTCAATAATAATATTTTAATTTATTTTAAAGAAAAAAGGGTCTAAATAGTCATTCCGGGAATGCGTCCTTATACCATGTTTCATAGATCAGACCAGTCAAAAATATGTACAATTACGACTTATAAATGTCATATTCTAATATAAGCGTTGAAAATCATCTGATTAAGAATATACGTATAAATTGAATGAATACCAGCTTGATTTCTTCATATTTTGGCTATTCAAATGCTGTCTGACATTTAACAAATCATTCCGTGAACGTGGTAGATATCGGTCGATGTAATTAAAACAATACACGTTATGTGACGTTAGTGAGCTTCAGTGTGAACTTCACTAGTCAAAGTAAAAGGCGTGTGTCTTGTTTACGGAAAAAAAAATAATTAATTTTGTTGAAAAGTACCTTTTAATTTGATATGTGTGAAGCGTACTTCAATTCCCTGTCATTACGGGAACGCTGTTTGGTGATTTGGTTTTCGAAAATTTGCATACTTTTTGTGAAATTCTTATAAATATTACAGGTCACTTGTTCATAATCTTAAAAACTAATATCTAACATGGCGGCGTCAAGCGTGACATGAAAATATTTATCGAATAGTCATTTCGGGAACGGTCATTTCGGGAACGTTCTCGTATGACGGGCGTTCCCTAAATGACCCGGTGTTTCTGAAATGACATGTTTTATAGGCAACATGATACTCTAATGCTTTCAAAAGCATAACCATGCAAAATTTTGGTTTTATAGGTATCCATTTAGTCTGAGTATTAGGGGAAATTATAAAACAAGACAGTATAGCTTATGAAAAATATCGTGAAAAGGCTAATGCAAGGAAGCGCAAGTTTTTAAATAAAATAACACCTGAAAAAAAAGAGATGAAGAGTATGAAAGATAGGGAATATTACCAAAGGAAGAAAGCTGAAAATAAAGCTAAGACTGTAAGTTATATGACTGAAAGACAGAAGAGGAAACAGAGAAAGTTATGGCGAATAAATTGCCAAAAGTATATACAAAAAAAAATAGATGATGGCAAATATTTTAGCTAACAGCCTCCCAGATTCTGAATATGAGATAGAAAACTATAATCGCCTGTAGAGGAAGAAATTAGCATGAAAACAGGTTTAAAAATAAAAAGTACAGGCTTACCAAACTATTAAAAAACAGAAACATAAAATGCAAGGAATTATAGATCAGTTGCGAAAAGAAGTTCAGAGAAGCAGAAGACGCGAAGAAAGAGCATCCCAAAAGAGTGCTGATACGCCTACTCGTAAAGTTGATGAAATAATAAGAGGATGTTCTGTTACTCCGGAAGTTCGTAAATGACTATTGTTTGGCGAGGTTTTGGCAAAACACAACTAAAAGACACCGTTGATGAATTACTGAAAACTTTTAAACAGTGGAAGGCTTTTCAAAAATGCGTTAGTGGCAACCATATGAAAAAACACCGATTTGTAGTTAAAATTTTTATATTCATGTTCCTCATTCCTTAAGTACAAATAAAGGTATAATACTCTGTAAATGTATAATATTTTCATGCATAAAATAGGCCAAAACCAGGCGTTGCCTTCATTCAGGGAACGTCAACGTCATTTAGGGAACACCCCATCATTTTCGGGAACATCACAAAAACAGCAAATAAATTACTAATAAGTAAAGCTATAGTTAAATCTTATATATACAACATGAAATGATCTTTGAACTTTTGTATTTATATTATTAATATATAACGAAGTACAAAAATGAATACAATAAATTGAAATTTTTGGAGCGAAATTTACACCAATGGAAAATTTATGGAGAATAATTTGCAAAATAAGTGTTTTTATTATAAAAATATACATAATAATAACATTTTCCGAGTTAGGAACTGGTAAATTACAATTTCTTGAAGGTGATTCTTAAATGCATTGGTTGTATTATTATTAAAAAAAATATTTAAAAGTGTTCCCGAAATGACTTTTGGCCTTGGTATAATGCTTCTTGACAGGTATAATTTCTAAAATATATATTTTTGTGCGTGCCTCTTCACAGGAAAGGTTCATGACTAATGACACAACGGACTACACTTGTTAGTTTTCTTCGAAAGAAAACTTAATTTCTCAGATATTTGGAAACATAAAATGCTCACCTCTCTGATTCTGACCCATACACACAATACAGCTCTCACTTCGCTCGCACTCTACTCTACTCTCTACTCTACTCACGGAGGTACACAAATTCAAGTTCGACTCTGTGCATTATCTAGACAAAGAAACCAGGAGACATATAATAGTGAAAAGTACACCTCGAAAGTTCAATTTTAGTGAAGACATCCAAGGATTCAATGTAGTTTACAACAATTAATTGAGTCGGGACATACGTTAAATTCATTTCGCATGCATGGCAATGCTAAATCACACCCTGCGGTGGTTACTGGTCAAGACATACTTGGGACAGTGCCTCATGTGCCGCATTCTATAGACTTCCAGAAACTGCATGATCTTGCTACAATTTGGTCGCATTGATCGTTAAGAATAAACGATTTTATCAGAACTTCATTTGTTTAATTATTGCCTTCCATTTGAATGATTTTTCAATAAAATCTCCGTTTATAAATTCCATAATACTTTACAATCGATGCCAATTGTTAAATTATCATAATTTACATGTTCTATGACATTTCATGGGTAGCCAATAGGTACAAAATGTAGCTCAATATTCCCATTGGTATGAAAATTTGCTTTTAATTCGAAAATCTCACAAATTAGGTATGAACACGTTATATCGTTTGAAAGGAAATTTAATACTCTTTCAATACATCTTATGATATACAAGTCATTTCATTTGAACAAACGCACATTTTATCGTTTAAGTATGTCTCGGAAAAGCCTCGAATTTTGAACAACCCTGTATGATGAGGAACGTATGTCATTATACGTAAATGATACAAGGGATATTGTTAATCCATACCCGAAATTTCGGCTTTCTAGGATTCCAAGTAAATAGTAATGAATGTTTAATTGAAGCTATGTTTGGCAAAAAAAAAGAAGTAAATCAATTAATTTCTCGAAAACTGCTAGAGATAGGGATGATGAAGTTGATACTGAATTAATCAGAAGGCTACAGCGGATCAAAAAAGCAATAGCATATGGGGTGTTTCATTTGAATTATCAAAGTACCTTTTGATATTAAGCAGCAACACCGTAGCGCAGAAAATATTCTAGATCGATGGAGCAGTGGTTCCTCGCCAAGGAAGAAAATTTTCAATAAAATCGTTCGTCCCGTTCTCCATAAAAGTCCAGGGTACCATCGACCGTGGCCCACCCTGTATATTATTTTGTGTTTTATGTATGTTATATGTACAGAAGGAATTGACATAGAGCCATCGACTCATCAATACAATTTTTTCCAGAAATATAATTTTCTCTCATTGTTTTTTTCGGAATGATTCAACAGAAGTTTGGCTTTGAAAAATCGATCTTCTTCAGCAGTCTCCCACCTTAATGGTGGGTTTCACAAAGCCTCCACCAATTTGATTATAAATTATGCGATGGTTGCATCACAAATTAACTGGATTTGGACATAATGATGACACTAATGTGATTGTGGCGATCAAAGTTTTGTGAACCCACCGTCAGCGGTATTGTAACTTAAACAATAAACCTCCACTCAACCACTGCTTTGAATGAACAGCGACATGACGGTAATGGAAAATTCTTAAAAAGCACTGACCTGAAGTCGGGAGTTTTTGTGGGCATGTTATTTTGTCTGCTCACTCCTCACACACCCTCTCGAAATACTGCATGAAGCTTCAAGCCGACTTCTTTCAACCGAGTATACTAGACTTCAATTCGATCGGATCTGAGTTTTTTGAGTTATTGAGGAAATAACAACAACATTTCAGATGAGTATTACTCCGAAATCATTTAGCCGATTGTGCCCATGACGTACTTAACCATCGCATTCTTATGCGTAACCTACCCTGAAAATGCCAAGTTGCTATCTCTTTTTAAATTCCGTTCGGAGGTTATCGTAACAACCGAACGCCGACCGTCCTGGTTTGGACACTCTTAATCCAGGAGAACGGACAATAGAATTTACCATGGTAAATTCGATTAAGATTAATACAGGAGAATGGACAATAGAACATACGCGCAAAAGCTCCTGACTTCACGTCGTTTCTAGTGGTACGGTCCTCACAAAATTTTACATACGTCCTCAAGTCGATATTCTACAACTAGTTACCAAGCTTCAATTCGATCGAGTCTATTTTTTTGGAGTTATCGAGGAAATAATATTCCAGGTGGGTATAACTCCGAAACCGTTACACCGATTATGCTCAAAAACGAACTTGACCATCCCATTCGGATGCGCAACCTACCCTGAAAATTGGAAGTCCCTATCTCCTTTCGTTCGAAAGTTATCGAGACAACGGTCACCCATCCGGCTATTGAACTCACACAAGGCTACTCGGATATCCAAAACTATAGATCCAATCGTGATCAAACTTGGTAGTAGAGCTGGGTTCTGAAGGCTCTCGCAAAATTGCAGTGATGTCGGACGAATAGATTCTGATATATAGAATTTGTTTCAATGATGTTCAATGATTTTTTAAAAATTTTTTAGTGATACGATCCTCACGAAATTTTGCAAGCATTTTCGCGTTGGCATTCTACAACTAATAACCATGTTTGAATTGGATCTGTTTTGAATTTTTCGAGGTATTGAGGACATAACATCCAAATTTCAGATGGGCATATATCCAAAACCGTTTGGCCGATTATGCCTATAAACAAACTCAAATGTCCCATTCAGATGCACAACCTAACTTGAAATTTTCAAGTCACTATCTCTTTCCGTTCTCAGGTTATCGTGACATAAATAATATTTTTTAATAATTTTTTTTTAATTTTCTAGCGATACGATTCTCGCAAAACTTCACGAACATCCTTAGGTTTTTATTCTTCAACTACTCGCCAAGTTTCAATTCGATCAGATTAGTAATTGCTGAAAACAATATTATTACTCGGAAACCGTTGGGCCGATTATGCCCATTAACGAACTTGTCCGTCGTATTGGGATGCGTCACCTACCCTGAAAATTTCAAGTCGCTATCCCTTTCCGTTCTCAAGTTATGGTGGCAACGGCCAGCCGGCGGGACGGCAGGACAGAATAAAATTTGACCTCAAATTCTTCATCAGTGAGTTAAACCTAGTCGTTTGAGACCATTCTCCGTAAAAAAATTCGAAAATTACAGACATTTGGTCAAAATGATAACGCGATGTTTCCCAGAACATACGCGCATATGGTGCATCAAAACTGAATTCAAATATTGAAATAAAGTATTGGGTCAAGCACTGTTAAGTCAGGAGCTTTTGCGTGCATATCCCATTGTCTGTTAACGCCTTATACAAAGTCGATCGAGCTGAAATTAAGTACTCGATTCTGGAATAATGGTGCCTTGAAGGTATGTGCGTAAATAATCTGAGCGGATAGTTTTCTAAAATATAGAAATTTTTATGAATTTTTTTATTTTTTCTATAGTGATACGATATCCACTAAATTTTGCAAAAATTCTACAATTAATTACTAAGTTTTAATTGGATCGTTGTATATTTTTAATTATTGAGGAAATCAACAACATTTGAAATGAGTATAAATCCCTAACCGTTTGGCCGATTATGTCCACTGACGAACTTAACGTTCGCATTCGGATGCACAACCAACCCTGAAAATTGCAAGTCGCTATCTCCTTCCGTTCGAAAGTGATCGTGGCAACGGTCACTCATCCAGCTACTGAACTCACCCAAGGCTGCTCGGCTTCCAATATTTTTTTTCAATATCTACAATAATATAGATCCAATCTAATTCAAATTTGGCTGTAAAGGTAGGTTTTGAAGGCACTTACAAAATTTCAGCGATATCAGACGGATAGTTTCTCAATTACAGCATTTTATTCCATTATATTTTGAAAATTTTCTTGTGATACGATTCTCATGAAAATCTGCAAAAATTTGCGCGTCGGCATTCTACAACTATAGGATCTGTATTTTTTGAGTTATTGGGGAAATAACAAACAAAATTTCATATGTGTATAACTCTGAGACCGCTTATGCCCATTAACGAACTCAAATATTGCATTCGGATGCGCAACGTCTATCCTGAAAATTGCAATTCGCTATATCTCTTTCCGTTCGCAAAACTTATCGTAGTAACGGTCACCCATTCATCGACCTAAATACCTTTCTCATCAGAGTTGTTATTTCCATAGAAATGAAAAAAAAACGAATTAGAGCAAAATTTCAGCTACGGGAATTGATCCCAGTACCTTCAGCTTATGAGACCGACAAACTATAACCTCTGCGCTACAATCGATGTATATAGGTATAACGGTAACAGGTGAATATGAACGAATTTTATTACTTTTCTTCTTAATTCAGCTTTCTAATCAGGAAAATATCATCATGTTACATATTATACGACGATTTGTATCCCTCATCTTCACTTTTTGTCTAGTTTCCCGTTTGAAAACGGTCCGTATCGGCATATTTCGCGTGAAAAATGTTGAACCTCGTCCATTCTAATCCAACCTGACAGATGTCGAACTTTTTGATTGAGAGAGATTGAAATTCTTCCGAAAAATACTACCTTTCCTTGAGCCGATTTCAAATATAATAACGAAATCTTTAGTTAATCCTTCGAAAACGGTAATAGATATCAAAATTTCGTCTTCAGCTTTCGCTTTCTACCATCCCAAAGTTTCAGTCGCGTACTGCGAACAGCCTCGAAACGTCCCGAAAATTAAAGAAAAAATTTGATCGGATCTGTAATCTTTTGAGTCATTGAGGAAACAATATTTCAGATGGATATAACTCCCATAATTTCCATTAGTTGCTATCTCTTTTCGTTCGAAAGTTATCGTGGCAACGGCCAGCCGGACAGAATCGAATAAGTGACTATTTTCGGAAAAAAATTACAGACAATTGGGCAATATAATAGCACGCTGTTCCTTAGAACATGCGCGCAATAATAAATTCTCCTCACAGAAGTAAAGTCAAGCAGTTCAGTGTATTTCATATATAATGGAAATATACTCATTATACTACCTACCACATTCCTATTCTCAGAAGGGGTTTTCAGAAATCTACTCGACTGGGTCGCCAACTCAATCCAAATAGATCGAATGTATCATGGGCCACTCTCGCCTTATTTTGGTTCGTTGGAACACTAGCGGTTCGTCGCGGGCACCTCAAGAAGTTCATTCGAGCGGGAAATTCAAATGTATCTCGCATTATAATATCCTACATTCTATTTCAAAATATTGTTCCAAAACACTGCCAAACACCAAATAGACGATAATTCATCTGACACCTGTTTGTTCTAACCCTTAGGCCGCTCGTATACCAACACGACGAGACCGCAACGGCGCAACGCGACTGCGACGATACTTTTTATCGAGGAATTTACGTCGCATCGCCGTATCTTTGGTGTGGGCGCTTCTATCACTAAGCACGTACCGCGACTTCTAAGCGACACGAAGTCGCGGTCGCGTTGCGGTCTCGTAGTGCTGGTATACGAGCGGCCTAACAGAACATATCTAAATTCAAATGATCCGTTTTTCCTCATTATCAAGATGCGATGAAAGAAACCTGGAGTGATTGAAAATTAGTACTTATTTCCCAACCACTATGAATCCATTATAGCAAATTTTGAATGTCATATATCAACTTCAGTGGAATATCGTAAAGCCACTTTAATCATGCATGCGAAGCCTTTATCGACTCGATTGTCCGTAGATGGATAGTAAATAGTCATCTGGTTAAGTCATTGAGTCAACACCGAAGTTTGCGAAAAAGGTAGATAACAAAGATCCAGAACACAAACGAGAATTGGATGTGTCAACCCAAGTCGGTTAACAAAAATAGAAAATTAAAGTTATACACTTCAGTTGTTGAGTAGTGCAGTGAAACTAACTGCCCGCTAAGCAAATCATAACGAGACTTTTCCCTTGAAAGTTCTAATAACTAAATTGATTCCATTTTTCAGAATTCCTCTGCCCCACACTGCCACCAAGCCGTGTTGTTCCTCACCAAAGTATCAACTCTTGACGTTGGAGAATACACCTTCCTGGTACGGTCGCCAAATGGTATTTCCGAAGGAAACTTTTTTGTAAATATGACTTATGCTAGCGGATACATAGTCCATACAGAAGCCACAGTATCGTTGAATAAGTCACCCAGTAACTTTGCCAAAATGTACTTCATAAGTGTTATATTTTTATTACTGAATTGTTACTGACTGATGTAGACGAAAATTTTGCACTATGTAGTATACTTAAGTCATGTTGACATGTGGCGATAAAAAGTATCATTAATTGTCATATGTCAATATCAGGAATCATAACCATTTATATTCATTCAAAATTGACTAATACACCTTGAGAATATTATCAGTCTAAAGAGAAATAAATACATATTCTAGCAGCATTAATTTGCAGATTTCTAATAATTCCTTATAAACTCCGTACAAAGCAACATCTATAATATAACTGTACAGTATGATTGTTCACCATAATATTAATAATAGTTGAAGTGAACATAAATGACGGAGTGAAATGGAAATCTCTCACACATAATTTGAACTTCTGAAATATATGATTCATCCGCTCTCACAAATTTGAATACAGAAATTATTGAACCGAACATGTTACAATTTTGAATGGAAATCGCAAAGTATACTATAGAAAAAAACACAATTTGAGAGAAATCAATTTCCTTGTATATTTTGAAATAAAATAGATGTATAGTTTTATATTGGTTCCAGTTTTTACATGTATAAATCTGTTGATAGGTGAAGCTTAAATGTTAAGATGAATGTAAGTAATAATAATAAAATATACGTCCAATTATACCAGTGTTCTTCTTTAAAAGAACAATTGAGATATTTACAATATATATGAAATACTTTCATGCAAATACAGCAAAAAATCTATTAAAGTGGTTCCCAATAAGATTTACTTGAATTCGTACCATTCTTGAACAGTCTTGAGATTATGTAAAAAAGTGGCAAAAAATGCAACAGTAGAACACTTACAACATTCAATAAAATATAAAAATATATCTACTATCTTTGGTATTATTATGGTTTGTAACAAGGAACCTATATTTGTAATAAGGAACCAGTGGATAATTGATACTTGAAGTCATTGTTAACATTCTGATGTACTTCCTCCCCTCTTTTTCAGTCCCTCAAACTCCTCCGCACCAATGAGTGAAACGTCCTCTTCAGAAGAAGATGAAGTATCTATAAAGAATATTTCATCATAGTTATCGACTGTTATTTATGAGAAAAAAAAATCGAAATGAAAACTTCACGAGAGCTTGCTATAAAGGAAACTCGAATGAAACCAGTTGTGAGGAAGATATCACCCAATATTTCTTTCGATAGAATTCATTATGGCATAAGATATAGAATATGATAGATGTAGATATGATTTCTATATAGAATATGGCGTCGTTCATTTGTCTGCCGCAGAATTGATTAGGTGCGTTTGTTATGTTGACTGTCCAGATGGGGCGAAAAACCCCATAATAATATTATAACCTGACTTGTAGCAATCAATGTTCAGAGTAAACCACAGAGTGTCTTCATAGCGGTAAACTAGTTTCGTCCTTTTTTGGACTCATCAATGCTATGCATAACTCAACGATTAAGAACAACACGACATGCCTCAAAGGAAAAAATCTTAAGGCGATATATCGAACGATCGCCCTGCCAGTCGGCGGCAAGCGGAATATCCATGCCCTCAAAGCTCTCGTAAATGTTCCTTGTAAAATCCGCTGTGTGGCACGTTGCGCCGTTCTAATGTAACACCATGTCGTCGATATCTATGTTGACCATGTCATCTATGTAGCTGGGAGCATAAAAATCTGCCTATCTTCGATGCGTTCGCCGTTTGCGTTGATGAAAATACCAGTTTCGTTTTATAAGAAGTGCATACCGATAATTCCACCAGAGTACAATCCGGACCAAGCAGTGGCTTTCTCGGGCTGCATTTCGTGCAGGTGCATCTCGTGTAGATTGTAGAGTTGGGCATAATCGAATGATTTCAATGAACGGTATATAAGGTCTCGAGAGATTTCAACAATGGAATGATCACAGTGCTCATCTCAGTCCTTATCGCGTCAACTGCTTTTGTTATCCCTTATCTCCAATATGGTATCTTCAGCTTCCTTCAACAATATTCAGTAGCACTTAATTGCGTCTCACCGCTGAAATATTATGCCGTGCTCGGTATCATATTTATTTCCAAAAAACGTAGCGTTTGGGCCGGCCTTTAAACTAACCTCTCATATCTCGCCCTCGAGTCAGAAATGCTGTCAATCGAAATATCAAAACATTTTAAACGTAGAAGAGAATCTAGGCATTCTCGTAACTCGAGTCGCGTTTTCGCATCTCGGTGCCATACAACAGACCGAAAATCATTCGAAAGAATTCACCACCGTTTTTCAGAACATCTCGAGATATCTCGGGAATGAATTAGTGTCTCATTTCCAACCGCTTCCAATCCCACGAATTATCTTACATATAATAGAAAGGAATACGAAAAGAAATATAGTTGAATATCTCGGGAGGTTTCAATAATCGATTCGATTATTTGCACTTGAGAAGTCCCATCTCTAGTAGGTTTTTTTTAAGTTTGGCTTCCAATTGCTCTTGAGCCCAATCAGCGAACAAATGGCGTTGTCTACGATCGTTGACCGTAATTGCGTTGAATTTTATACAGGTGCCTAATCATAATTAATCCGTTAACGATATTTTTTGTTAGCACAACTTTTTTTTCTCAATACAAATGAGCTTCAAATTAAGGACTGATTTGTATCGAGAAAACAAAATTCCTAGTTATTGAATCTGGAAAACTAAAGAAGAGCACTTTTCGAAAGAAAGTCAAGGATAAATTAGATATTCTGTTAAAGGTCAGACTACACATATTTTTATTTTTTCTTTAAGAGATCGAATGTTTGCTGTCTGCACTTGGACTCTTTAAGAAAGATAGAAAGAAATCGATTCATCTTCCGAAATAAATGAGCTACAAATTGCGAATTATGCACTAATCAAATCACCTGAATCCGAAAAGTGTTCCGCTCCAAAGGCCGGTCCATACGCTACGTTTTCCACAACCTTTTGCCTGCACAGTTCAACACGTTGCAGGTAAAACGTTGCGTGTAGATAGAAAAATTACGCAGTTTTGAAAACGGTGCGGAAACGTTACAGTTGCAGCGATAACTGAGTTAGAGAGCAAAGATATAAAGTTATCTGAAGAAACTCATCGTAATTTGAGATCGCCATTCCTTTTTTGAGGTCAAATACAGGGTGTTACAATTAAAACAATGTAACTTTGGTCTATATCTTTGTTTTCGAAAACCCTGTATATATGAAAATAATTTTAAATTGTGGTCTTGAACACCCTACACACATCACAAAAAAAAAATCTCAAAATTATCATTTACTCCCTCAAACTGAGATCCGCGTCTGTGGTGGGCCACCCGGCAAAATACACGAGAAAAATATTAGATATTAGGTTTCGGAGACAAAAAACCGAGAGCTAAAATCTAATATTTTCCTCGTGTATATGTAATACACTGGACAGTAATCTAATAACGACGTTCTAAACCGGCATATATACAGGGTCTTTCACGAGGAACCTCACCCATATTTATACGTATTTTCATGAAATTCACCACTTTAAAAATCGAAATCGCGATTCATGATACAGGGGGTGAAAAAATCGCTTTCAAAGTTAGGGATGACAAAATCGTGAAAAATCAATTTTTTCAAATTAGAACCCCATTTTTTTTTATGGCAGATATTGAATCTACGTTAAAAAATAATGTGAGTGTATGCATCACACCCTTGCCCTAAAATGGATATTTTCTGAGTTATTCACAAAAAACTGTTTTTCGTCTTGAATTTTCAGCTATTTCTTTTCCCTTCACGCCAAAAAGATGAAATTTTCAGGAACTGTTATTTGAACCATGCTGTAGATTTTTCACTCCTTCTTGAAACCGACTTCAAGTTACTTTTAGGAGAACCATGGCAAACTCTCGCAGTTATAACTAGAGAAGATGCTCAAAGTTTTGACCGTTAATTTCTAGACATTTATTTATACGTCTCAGGAATGCTTCGTGCGTTGCTCTTCTTATTTCATCGGGAGGAAGAGATCTGCAAAGTGTTTAAAAACCAAATTGAGATTCAAAACTATGAATCTAAAAATCTAAACAAACTTGAACGCATTTCTGACTCGTTCTATGCAGTCCTCTTTATCAGTCAGGGGAGTTGAGTAGACAATATTTTTTATCCTACCCCAAACATAATAGTCTAAAGGAGTTAAATCGGGAGAACGTGGTGGCCAAAGATGTGGACCATTGTTCGCCAACCATCGATCTTCAAATAGCCTGTAGAGGATATTTGACACATCGAGTGAATTGTGTGGAGGCGCGCCATCTTGTTGATACCATAAGTCATTATGGTTCTGTACTAGCGGCTCAATTATTTGAGTCAATATGTCAGAATATCTATCTCCTAAGGGAGAACATTCTTTAAATAATGCAAACATGTGTAGTGTTCTATCTTACCAGTTAAAGTCCCATCATAAATGTGAACATCGAGAATTGCATTATTTTTGATGGCGCAAAAAACATTGAAACTCCAGGTCTCTTGAAAGTTCCATTGTCTGAAGTGGTGGTTGTTCTCTTCATCCCAATAATGACTGTTATGCCTATTGAAAGAACCATTCTTTGTGAATTTAGATTCATCTGTCCAAATTATACAGTCCAAAAAGTTTTCATTCTCTTGAAATCGAATCATCATAGCTTCGCAAAACTCTGTTCTCCTGACGAAATCAGTTTCCTTCAAATGCTGTACCCTATTGAATTTATATGGGTGCATTTTATGTTTTTTTAATATTCTCCAAACACTCGATTGAGATAATCCCAGATCAATCTCGGCATCTTTGAGAGAATTTTGAGGATTCACACGAAAATATGCAAGAACTGTAATTTCGTTGTTCTCATCTTCTACTACACTTTTTTCTCTGTGTATAGTTTTCTTAACGAAAGATCCGACATTTCTCAAGTTTGTCATGGTTCTGTTAATGGTATCTCTCGTTGGTCTGGGTCGGTCAGGAAACCTCTCAATGAACAGTCGAATCGTTCTATCTACAACTTTATTACATTCACCATGAAGTAGAATGAGATTTGAATAATCTTCATTGGTAAAATTAGGCATAGTGATCGATTTTATAACTTAATACGAATTATCACCAAATTAATAGTAAACACAAAATGCTACTGAATAAAGAGGAATTTGGCAGATGTAATTAATGATATATATCATTAAAAAAAAAGAATGTAAAACATGGTAAGTTTTTGCATATGGTTCATAAGGAATTATTTATTTATCACTGGAGAGAAAACCGATGGCCGATTAGTTGAAATAAAGAGGTTTCCGATACAAATTCGAATCAAAATTCGCCATCTATTTAGGAACAACCTGTAACTTTTTTCTTTTGCATATTAGGGTAGTAAAATCTAAAACATGGTTTAAGTAACAGTTCCTGAAAATTTCATCTTTTTGGCGTGAAGGGAAAACAGTTTTTTGTAAATAACTCAGAAAATATCCACTTTAGGGCAAGGGTGTGATGCATACACTCACATTATTTTTTAACGTAGATTCAATATCTGCCATAAAAAAATGGGGTTCTAATTTGAAAAAATTGATTTTTCACGATTTTGTCATCCCTAACTTTGAAAGCGATTTTTTCACCCCCTGTATCATGAATCGCGATTTCGATTTTTAAAGTGGATACATCAATGTTACATCTTGAAAAATCCCAAAAATGAAAATTTTCCATCCAAAAACCTCGAAGTTATTCTTGTTTCAGCGGAGCTCTATTTTCGATTTTTTTTTCGAATTTTCCCGCTCAGAGAGAATTTTCCAACCAAAACTGAAAAATGTTACATCCAAATAACTTGAAATTTTCTAAGGAATCTATTTCTGCAATGAAAAAATGGTGTTCTAATTTGAAAAACGGAAGTTGACGTCATTTCCGGAAAAACCGGAGGTGCTCATGCCTTGAAAATATATTAGATTTCATCAGCATCGTGAAGTACTAATAAGTGCTGAATTTCATGAAAATACGTTCAGTAGTTTCCCGTATAAATATGGGTGAGGTTCCTCGTGAAAGACCCTGTATATATATATATAATAGATAACTATTTTTTACCTTGATCCAATCTTAATTCTCTATGACTCCCCTTCTCCCTTTCTCTCGACTCCTGTGTTCTCAGATACTCCAGGTATTCCTCTGAGTTTATGATCTGGTGCCAACAGATCACACTCACAATAGCAATGAAAAATAAGTTAGATGTGATGCCTGCAAACAACGCATAAGATATATCAAAATCGTAAGCTTTTCACATATCTTCAATCCTGCAACACTCCATAGAGGGCTTTAGGAAACTCACCAATAGCCGCAGATAATATAGGCCAATGGAACATCACATATCTTAGTCCCGAAAAATTCGCAGTAATAGTTAATTTAGCCGAATAAATTTCTATTTGCTTAGTCTGTATTTCGATGTGGATATCTGAAACTTTTTTACCCTGAAAATATTCAATAGGTGAATAAATGAAAACGGTAAGAAAAATTGGTTCAAGCACTGACGTGAAGTCAGGAGCTTTTGCGCGTATGTTCTATTGTTCATTATCCTGTATTGGACACTCTTGATCGAATTTACCATGGTGAATTCTATTGTCCGTTCTCCTGTATTTGGACACTCTCTTAATCGAATTTACCATGGTAAATTCGATTAAGATTGTCTCGAATTTACCATTTCAGTCAATGAGAGAAATAAATGTTAGATACTGTGCATAAAAATCTAAAAAAGCAATGACGTGTAGTCAGCACTCTTTGACGCGCTTGTTCACGAAGAGGGACTATATAATCATAATCATGTCATTAGCAATCGCGCCAAAGCATACTAACATAACGTCAGTGCTTTCCCAACTTGATGATAAGGAAGTCAATCGGACTTGGCGCGCTTTCTTATGACATGATTTTGATTGTATGATTATACTGACCACTGACCCTCTTAGATCTTCTCAAGGAGACCCCTGATAAGCTCCTACGAGTTTTTGGGATTTAGGTTAATTAGTTGTATTCTGTTTATGCTTTTTAACTGAGTCCTTACGCCACCTTTGGCACAGCAATGTTAATTTATAATCCAATAGTGAATGGTGTCAACTACCGTCTTTCCTAGCCATGGTATTGAAGCCAAGGACCTACGGTTCCGAGTCAAACACTATATCCACTGAGCTGGAATTCCTCATTATACAATTTAAACTGGCAACGCGAACAAGCGCAACAAAGAGTACTAACTAAGAATTGTTCTTCTTGAAGATATTATTATTATTATTATTATTATTATTATACGAAAAATTCAGACGATATTATTTCCTACAGTGAATGTAATATTGTGTAATATTTCATTACAATAAATTATTATTAGACACAAATTTACATACAATTTTCATTAGTTGCCAATATTCACAAACCAACACACCACTATACAGGGTCAGTCTTTGACCACTGCATTAATTTTAACCAAAGATTCCTCTCATCAAATGAAACACTTTTTTCATTTAACATTTCTCCAAATTCAGCTCAGGTAAAAAGATACAGGCTGTTGAAATTTTGAAAAAAAATCAGTTTTTATTTTGTAGCTTTGACATCCTTTTTTCGAATAAAATGAATGTTGGCGTAAAGTTTCCTATAACTATGATACATATTTTCCAAATATTGGTTATTTTCTACTTCTACTGGTTTTCTAGTTATGGACTCGTGGATTCATAAAACTAAACGAAATTAGCATAAAGAAAGCATATAAAGTTTTTCTTGAGTCATTTCAAGAATATTCCATCGTTTTAGAACATTATATTATTCTTCATCATTTCTCCTTAAACGCACTGTTTTCGAGATATTCTTCATTGAATGTTTTAAAATGGAAAACTCCAGAAATTTCACGACTTTTATGGATCCGTCCCTGAGCGTTGGAATCACGAATCAAGCTGTAAATCAGGTTACCATGCCTTAATCTCGACCGCCAACAATGTCATAGATAATTTATATGCGGGAGTGTATTAGCACATTGTGAAATCTTTAAACGCTTGTAACTGTTTACCTGAGCCGAATCTGGAAAAATGGTAAATGAATCATTTGATGAGAGGAATCTTTGGTTAAAATTAATGCAGTAGTCAAAGACTCACCCTGTATATATATATATATATATATATATATATATATATATATATATATATATATATATATATATATATATATATATATATATATATATATATATATATATATATATATATATATATATATATATATATATATATATATATATATATATATATATATGACACGTGTTTCTGCTAGTTGGCTTCTTCAGGACAGGGCAACCTATTATCACTTTGATTTCCATCTTTTCCTTGGTTTCTTGGTTGCCCTGTCCTGAAGAAGCCAACTAGCAGAAACACGTGTCGGCAGGTACCAGCAGAATTATTTTTAATCTGCTCCTTTTGCGGAATTACCCGTTAAATCTTTCCATATATATATATATATATATATATATATGAACTTACGAATTTGAGAATATTTGGCAAGATGTTATACATTGATATTAAAAACACTAGAGAAATAAATATTCAAAATAGCATATAAAGTTTAGCATTTCAACATCATGTTGACAACTGATTTGAGCCCAGATTATTCATCAGCCAAAAATAAAAAAATACGCTGTTGCTGGAACAAGCGCGCAAAATTGGAAATTTAAAAAATTCACACCTTCCAAAATATAAGTTTCTTATAGTGATTTACTAAATAGGCAACTTGACAGCTGAAACACATTCCAATTTATTTTTTATTTATATTCACTGCCAATTTTTACCTGTTCGTCTATCACGGCGAGAAGGTTGTAAGCGCAATGCTTCATGATTGATGAAATTCTCTCTAGTATTTTCTGAATGAAGCTCTGGATTGCTGATACACAGGGTATTTGTAATTATAATTTTATATTCTATAGGTATTCATATTTATGGTGTTTGAATTCAGAAATCTTGAAAGAATACTCACTTCTGGTTCCAAGTAACTAGAGAACAGTTCTATGTAAACTCTCTGTTTCTCTTCCATATTTCCAAAAATATAAAAAGGACTGAAAATGACCTTATGTAGAAGCTCCATAAACATGCTACGATAATGAAGCATAGCAGACCGGCAGGAGCTTGTGATTATACGACTGTCAGTACCATGAAAGTCAGCACAAACCATAAACATCCCTAGAGAAAAAAATTAATACACTCCTGTTAAGATATATAGGGCGATTGTTCAAAACTGTCCGTTAGAAGTATATAGAGACTGGAAGATGGTACGATTCTGGGTTTTGGCCTAGCAGAATCATCTTTATAATGGAAATATTGTCAAGATGGCGGTACTACCGGAAATTGACTCATATTTTTCTATTTCAAATACAAGGGTATGATTTTCTTAATTCGCAATGTAATTTTATCATGACTGGTCAGCATTTCTCCTGTTTTTAAGGTATTTCAACTCTCAATTATTATATATACTAATTGATTATTTTTCAATTTTTTTATGTATATTATAGTTACCGTTTTCAGTTTTGAAGATAATATATCACTGCCATTTCATAAATTTATTCAACATCTACAGAGTCCCTATTTAATTTTCATTTTAAACAATTTCTTCAAACCCCTAAAACTTGTTTTTTCAAATATGTTGCCCAAATTTTAGTTTCTAATTTCAATGCAAAACATACCCTATACCTTTCGGCGATAGTTTATTTAAGATAAAAATATTAGGTATGTATAAAACCTCATTCAAAGAAGAGGAAAGATAAATATCATTAGGAGAACACAATATCTTTTGACAATTTCGAAAACTTTAAATTAATGCATGCAGCTAAGGTTGCTACCCAAATATCTATGTATTATTTTTAAAGATCAGCTAAGAGATGGCAGGGTGCTATCATATGCATTTATTTATAAGAATATTCTTTCAATATTCATGGTATTCAAGGAGAATAATTGCAATATTTATTTTGCCTATTTTTTGGACCTCCATAAAAGCAAAATTGGGCATAAATTTTCTTAAATTAAAAGCATCAAATGACAAGACTGGGATCAAGTTTTATCATAATTAGATGCTTTTCAAATTATTGGGGATGATAAATTATTCAGATATCTTAATTTGGAAATAAATTGTAGATCATTCAGATAATAGCTAAAAAAATGTCATCAATTACCTACAACATTTTTTTGAGAATCATTTAAATATTAAGCATTAGATTTGAATCGATATCAACTACTTTCACAAATACAGAATACAGTGTAACCTTTCGAATTAGGACACATTTAAATCCGGTCATCCAGTTCTCCAGACGCCTGATTTAAAAACCCATAGTGTACCAGCGCATGTCTAGTTTGTTGATAGTTGTGTAGCATGCAGTTCACAACAATTATTGTCCAAAAATGCCGAATGAAAGCACACAACGTTCGAAGATGTTGTTCGAAATGAAAAATATAGCAGTAAAAAATGAAGTTCAAACAAAACTTTCATATTATTTCAGAGTTGAAAATAAATAAATAAGTAAATTTAAATGTGATCTCTTTTTCATGAAAATTTGAATTCAATTTATGTTTTCGGTTCCCTTTTTGAATAATATACTTTTCCGTCGACCTCCCAATAAAAGCTCTGTTTAACGTTCACAAAATCATGCATTGATGACCCATTTTAATGCACGATTTCTTTCTATTTTAATGCATGATTGTCATGGGCAACCGAACATAGAGTATTCAGAAGTAATATGAGGACCGTCACAACTCGACTGATATTTCATTTTTATGTATGAGGCCTGTGACTCTCACTCTTCAATCACAGAATAGTCGCGTATTTATCTCTGGTTCCATTGTTATTCCACAGAGAAAAGAAATAATGAAACAAATCCAAACATAAATATAAATATGTCGAAGTGAGCATCGAGATTTTCATTGTCAAATTTTATATTGTAAGAATTAAAATTTATTTGAATAAATAATTTATTTCTAATTCATAATGAGGTCGACGGAAAAATCTTGTAATCAACTCGTTTATTAATCTAGCGATTAATGGTCTCGAACATTAACACGCTCGCTCCGCTCACGTGTTAAAATATCTCGACCATTAATCGCTATCATTAATAAACTAGTTGATTAAATAACTTTTATTTAATAGATAAATTTTTAATAGACAAATTACAGGAATAAGAAGTATATAAGTTCTATTTTCTCTTGTAGTTGAGAATTTAAATTAATTTAATGTTTTCTGTTACTTTTATGAATACATTCATGCATTTAATGAACCTATATGAATAATTCTGCTTTTCTTTAATCCGGACAAATCGAAAATCTGGACAACTACCTTGCCATCAACGGTCCAGATTAAAGAGGCTACACTGTATTTAACTGAATTGTCTACAAAGAACTGAAAACATAAAATGAAGATTGATGAATAGAGTGAATTATTCAGATTTCTACATATTCATTAAAATCGTCTATAATTATAATGGATTTTAATCCAATAAATACTGATTACACGAGTTGAATGCTCCAACTTACCGAGGTCTTTGTTTGTTGGAGATTCTGGCATTTCTAGCTCTAGAAAAACTTTATAAGGTTGTCCTGCCATAAGAGATTGCTGTTTATGATTAAAGTGGACACTTCCCACAGGAAAACTGCATATACTCTTGTGTATCTCCCATTTTTCACACGATCTACAGTGTCAATTTGAAATCGGAAATTCAATATTATGTTTATCAAAAGTAGATATACAACTCACCTAAATTTGAGATATACGGCTTTTTCGTGTGTAATTGTGGGGACATAGACATAATAAAATGCTACATACATAAATATTGATAGCCATACAACCAAAGCTGTTATCAAAGCTACGATCGATCCTTTCAATAATATATCTCGTAGATTATTAACTCCTGTTTTGGTTCGAGATTTGTAAAAGTCGAGAGTGTCATAAATAAATTTTGCTAGTGGTAATTTTATATGTTCTCGAAGACTACGACCTGGAGAAGTCGCAAACGAAAATGCACAAGATATTAAACGCTTCATAGTTTCAGAAACTTGATCCATATATAATGCATAAAATAGTACAGGTAATCTGAATGCGATATCCAGACTAGATAATAATAAATAGATAATTCAAATCATTTTGATTTGAAAGGAAACCATAGTCCATATTCTCTTGACATTGACGTTCATGTCATCGAATTGTCATCACAGAATATATAATTGTCTTTCATCTGGCCCTGAGGGCTTAATGTCTCTATTAAAAATCTGCAGAGGTCCTTATATAGCCGATAAATTTGTAAAAACTGATGATCAGTCAATACTCAATACTGTGAAATAAGGATCAATATTCTTAAAATGATTTCTTCTTTCACTCGGTTGTTCAGCGATTTCCAGTGATTCCAAATTGGCTAAGGGCGGGTTGTAACTCAGTTGGTTAACTATTTGGTTAGGTAACCTGAAGTTCACCAACCATGGAAGTTTAACTCATTTTGTGTTGTAACATAGAAAATGAAGAAAAGGTTAAATAAACCACAAATAAACCACAAATAAACCACCGATTTGTAGTTTTAATGTTGGATACATTGCTCATTTCTCGACAACGTTCGTTTATGTCAACAGCTATCAATTCAAATTTCAAATTGTAAATACCTTTGAAAGTGAATATTGTTCATTTACTTTCTGCAGCAGCTATGGGTAAGTTAATAAAAGGCAAAGTAGTTTTGAGTAATTATTCTTCATATATTTTTTTATAATATGTTTGAATATATGTTCATACATATATACTATTCTGGGAAATAATATAAGCCAAAAAACTTATGGATAATTTTTTTTTCCAGAAATGGACCCTAGGAACATTTCAATCAATAAGCGAGCGCCAAATTTCTCAAAGAATGAGGAAAATATTCTCGTAACGTTGGTCAAGAAATATTATTCCAATATTGTTGAGTGCAAAAAAACCGACAGCAGCAATAACTCAAAAAAAGCGGCATAGAAAAAGAATTCAATAGTGCAGGTGGTTATACCTACCGAAGCATGGCAATTTAAAAAAATAAATATCTAAACTTGAAGAAGACTTCAACAAAAAAATTCTCTGCTGAGAAAAAACAAACCTACTCAACCGGCGGTGGTCCTTCTGTCATGTTTAGAGACACTGAAATGGATACCAATATCCGGGAAATCATTGGGGAACGGATGACTGGTTATGGCACTGAATTTGATAATGATATAACAGGTATGGTAAAATTCAACCCCACAAATTTCCTTCATTTATGTCATCTACAAATGCTACAATTTATTGAACTGTTTTTACAGAAAATGCTTTTAGGACCAAGTTGTCACATTGGGCAGCATCAAAACAGGATTGCGCTAATGTGCAGCAACAGTGCGTTTTAGACGAATCAAGACAAAACCTGAAACTGAATTTAGAAGTTCATGAGCAACAGATGAAACATAACGAAGAAGCTCACCAGCAGAATATTGCTCACAAACAAGAGGAGCATGAGGTGAAGATCTCCATATTGAAATTACAAAAGCAGAAATTATTAAACGAGTTGTCACAATAAATTGGACCTTGTATAATAGTATCAGACAGCCTAGAGAGTACACGTGTTTAATTTTGCTCGTCTGGATTATTTGTTTATTAGTGATTCGTGTAGTTGTTTGCATTGATTACTATCATTTAGTTGCATAAAACAGTTAACTGAGTTATGTTGATGTTGTTTGAACAGTCTGAACCAAATTAAGTCCCTTATTTGAAGTTGATTCGTTGTCTTCGTAACTTCTAGAGTATTCTTCTATATTTCAACTGAACATCTGCTCGAACAAGATAATGAATCCGATTTGTCACAAATGTAAGAAATCTTGCGATGATGAGTCATCACCATGTTGTGATTCATGTGGTGCGATATTCCACAACAAGTGTTTATCACTGGGGGGCAGTGAACTCCGTGTAATGGATTTGAAGAAACAGAGGTCCTTGTTTTTTTTCTGCGATGATTGCAAGCAGGCCGTGAAGAGATTACCCTATATACTACGCTGTTGTGAGGAATTAAAAGATGATGTGAAATCACTCAAAGATAGAGTAAAGCAACTTGAAAATGATGCTAACACGAAGCACGAGGATATATTCGCAGAGCTAAATGATAGAGAGCAAAGGTCCACAAATATTATGATCTTTAATTTGAAGGAGAGTGATTCAATCGATGTAAATGCCCGCCGCAGGTTTGACCATGCTGCTGTCGCGGATCTTCTAAGTGATGTTGGAATAGAAGTAGGTAATAACGATTCTAAATTATTAGTTGGTACATTTCGTATCGGAAAAGCTACCACTGGAAGAGCTCGTCCGCTGAAGGTAACTCTATCGAATCGTTCTACATGTAAGGAAGTATTGAAGAAAAAGGGAGCTCTCATGAAATCGCATAGGTTTTCTAACGTGCGTATTGACGGGGACTATACACAATCTCAGCGGGAATATTTGGCAGGTCTTAGGACCGATCTTGAGCAAAGAAGGGCAAATGGTGAAGATTTAACTATAAGATATGTACATGGAGCCCCTAAGATCGTTCCGGTTAAATCACAAAAAAACTAGGTGGGTCCCATTTGAATGTTTACTATCACAATGTTGGTGGTTTGCGTACTCGACTCGCTGATTTTAAAGTGGCTGTGGCATCGTCTGAGTATGACATTATTGTTGTTGTCGAGTCATCTTTCAGTGACTCATTTTATGATGGTGAAGTGGCTCCCTCGGGATATCAGGTGTATCGGAGGGATAGGTGTGCGGCGACTAGCTCTAAATCCAGAGGTGGTGGTGTATTGATCCTGGTGAGGGACTCGCTGAGTTCTAGACTCATCGAGAGTTGCTCAGATAATGTTGAACATTTGTTCGTGGGATTGAACTGGTCTGATAACTTTATTATACTCGGTGGCGCATACATTCCACCTAATTCGCCCGATACTACCTACGAATCGCACTGTCAGGCCATCGAGGAGGTCCACTATACATATCCTGATTCAAAGCTCCTGTTGTGTGGAGACTATAATATTCCAGGAGCCAGGTGGGTTGACCAGGAATTTGTGCTGTGCGAACCTGGGGAAAGGGGGGACTGTCTTTCGGAGTGCTGTGATTTTGTGGAGCTCTCGCAGGTAAATCGCTTGCCTAATATCCGTGGTGTGTTCTTGGACTTGGTTTTTACATCGATTGCTGGAGTGTCGGTTGGCTACTCAGATGACTCTATTTTGGATAGTTCCATGCACCATAACGGTTATGTAATTGCTGTGCCGGCTCTGGACGCTGCTGCAGCTGCCCTAGCGCGTGTCGAACCGTTCACGTATGATTTCAGGAGAGGTAACTATATCGGCCTTAACAACTATCTTAGCTCAGTTGATTGGAGTTTCTGTAGTCAGTTAGGTATTGATGAAGCTGTGGGACATTTTTATTATATAGTTTATGAAGGTATTGACATGTTCATTCCGAGACAGCCCAAAAAACGAAGTTTTTATCCGAAATGGTTTGATGGGGATCTCATGAAATTGATAAAGAGGAAAAGGAAGGCGCATGCCGTTTATAAGCGAACTTGTTCGCAGCATGATTATGAAATATTTCGCGATCTACGGGGTCAATGTAAGGAAAGAAGTAAACAGTGTTTTCAGGCGTACAATTTGCTGATTGAATCTCGTATTAAGTCTGATCCCCAGTATTTTTGGAGCCATATACGGTCACTTAAGGGCACATCCTCACTTCCTAGCAGAGTGTCCTTTAACAATGAGATTAGTTCGAATGGTGCGGAGGTAGCGGAGTTATTTGCAAAATTTTTTAGTGAAGTGTTTGTATCTGAGGACATAGTTATCCCCCCATTTGTCATTCCGGAGGTCGTCGATGTGAATGATATGTCGCTTTCTATATCTGATGTCTATGAGGGTTTGTCGGGGTTGAAGAGTTCATACTCAGTTGGGCCGGATGGCATTCCATCATTCTTGATGAAGGAATGTTCGTTCAGTCTGTCTGTACCATTGCGCGATTTATTTAATAATTCTTTAAACGTTGGTATTTTCCCATCTGCTTGGAAGGATGGTTTCATTTTGCCTATTTTTAAGACAGGGGATAAGCAGTTAGTGTCTAATTATCGGGGGATCTGTGTACCACCTGTGATGTCCAAATTGTTCGATAAGTTAGTGTGTACTTACGTTACATGGAAGTGTTCGATTGCTATAATAGGGGAGCAGCATGGTTTTGTCAAGTGTAGATCCACTGTCACTAATCTGTTAGTATTTCTAGATTGCGTCACTTCAGCGATGGAACGTGGTTACAGCGTAGACTGTATTTATACCGATTTTCGTAAGGCGTTTGATAGAGTGAACCACTCGTTGTTGCTGTATAAGCTTCACTTGATGGGTTTTAGAGGTGCCATGTATAGTTGGGTAGAGAGCTTTCTGCGAGGTCGACGTTATTCGGTGCGATATGGATGCTTCAATTCACCTTTCTTTTCCGCTCCCTCGGGGGTGCCTCAGGGCAGCCACTTGGGTCCCATGTTGTTTTTGTTGTTTGTTAACGATATTGGTGATGTGTTTCAAAATAGCCAATTTCTTTTATTTGCAGACGACCTCAAAATATTTAGGCCCGTTTCCAGGTCTGATGATGCTCTCCTGCTTCAGCAGGATTTAGATAGATTTTTCAATTGGTGTGAACTAAATAGACTTTTATTGAATGTTGAGAAGTGCAGTGTGATGTCATACCATCGTGGTGTTACAAATAATATATTATATTACGTTGGCGATAGTCTTTTGCATAGGGCGAGCAAAGTCAAAAAGATCTAGGTGTGGAACTGGACTCTAAGTTGACATTTAGTGATCACATTTTCAAAGTTAAAAAAAAATGTATGAAACTTTTAGGTTTTATTCAGCGTAATACTTCATTGTACAGCGTTGAAACGTTCAAGATAGTTTATTGCTCATGGGTTCGAAGTATTGCAGAATACGCATCGGTTGTATGGTCACCATCTTACGCCATATATGTGAATTGCCTGGAGAGAGTTCAGAATAAGTTCCTTCGAATATGCGCTTACAAACTTGGAGTTCCGCTAACGGAATTAAATTATGATCACATAAGATCAATACTTGGTATGACCTCTCTATCAGTTAGAAGGTCTCACCAGGACCTATTGTTTACATATAAGTTGTTGAACGGTATGGTGGACTGTCCTCAGTTATTGTCTAAATTCAATTTTAACGCTCCGAGAATGTGTACTCGGAGCACGCACATCTTTTATCAGGACACCCCACGTACTAACTACAGAAAAAACTTCTATTTGCATCGTACCACCGGATTGTTCAATGACTTGACCCCTGAATTGGAAATTTTTGGGCTGTCTCTTCCTCGCTTTAAGGCCAAAGTTTTATCAATTGTTAATTGTTAGTATTAGGTCATAATATGTTCTATTTTTTCTGCTCTTTAGGATGTTTGTATCTTTGTGTATTTTAAACATTGTTATTTTTGTCGTTTTTTTAATGCTTTTTATTATTGCTTTTGTGTTCAAATGGGATGTACCGTTGGTTTCATGTACAAAGTATTTACTTATGTGCACGAATATTAAATAAATAAATAAAAAATTTCCTAATGTCTGTATTGAATGCTTTTATTTTCATCATAAATTTTCATTTAAAAACATTAAAAAGTTTAATATATTTTTACAGGCGAAGAGGCAAGTATTGATCAATTAAATTATGTCGAACTAAATTATCCACATTGAATCGAGTAACGGCAGGTATCTCCAAGTTCATATTATTGGTCTCTTTCTTCTATGGCTGTTGCCAATTCTTCCTCAACAGAAAGTTGAGGTTCATGTTTCTCACAGGCTATATTGTGAAGCACAGCACAAGCAACAACAATTGCTTCTACTTTTTTAAGATCAAAGAATGAATTGAACTGACTAAGTGCAAAATACATGATATGGCTTCTCCTATCTCTTCAATTATTAATTGCACTGTTTCTTTAGATAACCTAAATCTAGCTCTGAATTCCAGGTCATTCCATTTCAAAAAAGGATCATCTCTCATTCTGAAATTTCGTTGAGCCCTTGGAAACAGTTCTAATTCAACCAGTTCTAAAAAGTCTTCATCGTCCGTTAAGTTTAATTCACGCAGAGTTCCCCTTTGGATATCCATTCTATCAACTTTTTTCTGTCTTTATTCACAAATTCCCAATTCTGGACCACACAACCATTTTCAGAGATATTTCAGTTTTTCCACATTATGTATAGGTATAGGTTATATTATCAAAAATATGCAATTTTTTACATGTATTCTATGCATTATGGCTCTTAACCGCAGTTTAAACTCACAAATCGGATGGTAAAAAATTCCAGTAGTTAACCACTGGTTAACTTCCAAAACGTCAGAGTTGTGTTCGAAAATTAACTCCACGGAGTAGAGTAGAGTTTTTGATGGTTTGACAGATTTACTCTAGAGTTACTCTGACACTGACACTCAGTGTTGCCAGGCCTCAAAATTATTTGGCAGGAGAAAGAATTTCAAAAAGCAGGAGATTTGGTAGAAAAAGCAGGAGATTCGAAAATATGACCATACAAATTCTTTTCGCACAAAAAAAATGTGTGAATATGTTAACAAAACACATTAAATATTCAATAAAAGCTACATGAACATTAATAACAGCAAAAACCAGAAATTTAAGTCCGAATCATAGAATAAAACGTTTCTTTATTCTATGGTTCGAATTGAGCAGTTGTCTAAACAAAGGTGTATGAACTCGTTTTTTGACAGATAAAAACTTGAGAAACAGAATTTTGACAGAAATCTATTCAGAATGACAAAACAATCCCTTCTAACTTATGAAAAACGTTACCTACAAGATATAAAATGTATATATCATATTCATGGAATATAAAATAGGTATTAAAATACCTGATCTTGGAACTGTTGTTAAAAGCAGGAGAATTTTGAGTGAAAGCAGGAGAGCAGGAGATTCGGAGTGAAAGCAGGAGATCTCCTGCTAAAGCAGGAGTATTGGCCACACTGCTGACACTGACAGTGACAGAAGGTGCCAATATCGGAAAATAGGTTATGTTGGTTTAAGAAATATCCTATTATTATTGTTTTCTTCACATATATGTAACTCTAATCATAAATAGATATTGTGAGCAGTATAAAAACTATTAAATTACCTCACAAAACATTCATAAAACAGTTAGACAAAGATACTAGATTTTCCTTCCTATGAGGTATGTCAATTTTGACAGGAGTAAAATGAACTCCGAGTCGAATACTCCGACTTTTCGGACGACTGACACAGAGTAAAATTTACTCAACCTTTCAGTTTTCGAACGCAATGGAGTAAATATTACTCTACAGAGTTAATTTTCGAACGCAACTCAGGGTTACAACGTCTTAACCAACGGTATCCGATGGTTAAGGAAAACCAGAGTTTAACCAACTGAGTTACAACCCGCCCTAAGTATTGCAAATCGTCCATTTATAAATTGTTCACCCTTCTTCTCACACAACATTCACAACAAGTCAACAAATCAAACTTTTTTAATGTAGATTTCAAATTCAAATTTAGAAATGGCCATAGAATTCCCGAATTTTGATCAATTCTATGGTTGCAGCCGTCGCAAACCTTCTGCGAGTACACCACTCGTTGTAATATACGAACGTTCGCACGCTGTGCGCACGGTCAAGAATACCAACAGACCCATATCACTCGCAAAGGTGGCAGATGCGAACGATCGTGCAAATTGCGTTATGATCTATGTTATCTATGGTTATCTGCATATTATCTGCATATTATCGAACATAAAACAAGTTATTCCATTATGGTTCTAGGGGGTGTCCGCTTGTTGAAGTATATGTCATTTTACAAATGGATTAGAATGGTGCTCTGTGGTTCGTTTTTTAAATTTTCGGAATTTAATTATTCTGTGTTCGAAAAGAAATATTCTTCAAAATGAAACAAAGCTTTATAAACAATAATTTCTTTATTAAAATAATTTTTACAATTGCATATGTATTAAATATTCCATTAAAGAATAAAACAAGTACATTTATAATAATGAAAAAATGGCGATACCGTTGTTAAAAAATCAACAAGTCAAGAGCGTTCCTGCTAATCGGGTCCTTCATGAATGGCTTCGTATAATAAATATACTTATGCATATATTTCACAAATCAAATAGACCCCAGGGGGTTCATTGATCTGCCGAGAAAGCAAGAGCAGACGCGTTTCTGGCTTCTTGGCCTTCATCAGTACCCTGTAGCTTTCCCAACAAATTCAACTAAACTGACCCGGGCGAAGAGAAACATTTTCGAAGCTTGTTCCGGAAATGTTTTCTCAGACGAGTTTCATATTTCGGTACAGAACATGAAGTAAGAGATCTGAGACAACTTATGTTCTGTACCGACATATAAGAATCTTCTGGTTAATTGCTAAGATGAACAGATTTTGGAACAAGCTTCTCAGATTTTTCTCACATCGCTCACATTTCGGAATATACATTATGAATATTTTATTTTTCCTTAGGAGGATGTGCTGGTGGTTGGTTTATAATTCCAATCCATAAAAATTGGTATGTTATTAACATATTAAAATTTGGTCACATTTTGTGGAAAAATTGGGTAGTAATCAATGGCACAATAATTTAATACGGTGCTTGATACTCAACAAGGCTACTTTATATCATAACCATTGGCCGAGCCGTTTGAAACTTGGGAGATCTTAACCAGCCCTTAGAAAGAGTGCAATATGTATAACTCATTTTAGCTCTTTGCTTTAAGTGAAAAATCTTTTATGTCCTCAATCATTTGTTAATTATTATTCTATATTAAAAAATGTGCAAACAAAAGTGCTAGTAATAAGTTTTACCATATTTTTCAAAATATAGCAAGCACAGAAATCGATGCTGTTACTCCTTTCAATTCATTTACCTTGAAGCAAGATATGTCTGTGCCTACATATTACATTTTGCTACCCATATTAATCGATTTCATGGAATGAATTTCCCCATTCATCATTATTGTTTAATTTCTTACATGTTTCGTAAAATTTTAGTTGTTAATGCATGCTATATGAAATATATTACATTTCATAAGATTGATTTTTTTTGTATATTCTAGAGCACAAATATATATTTGAAAATATAATGGATGGTTCTCTTTTTTTTTAAGTAATCCTCTGAATATAGGTACAATATATAATAATAATGTTATTTATTGTTTCCAAATGGCCACCGACTGAGGTCCTTCAGCCTTACATAGTTACATATCACTTTTATAAAGTCTCCCGGTTGGCCATGATTTAGGTCTATCACGTTTTTGTAACTAAAACACTGGCAGGTTGGCACTGCTGAAATATCGTCAAGGTCAAAACAATTCGCTGAGACGTTGCCAATTTCTACTCTCAACATAATCATAACATAATCTTCAATCTTAGACAAGATATTATGACAGACCATTATCTTCGAATAATAAATAACTCTTCGCTTTGGAATTGAAAATGCCGAAAGTAGTTTTGAAGAAGCTGAAGTGCTATACAGAACCGAAATCTGCAATAGCAAAACTTCATTCTGACATGTTGAACTCTCGAATGAAATTACTTAGTTTCCTATCATTATATTTTATTGAGGCATAAGAATTACTTGGGTTATGTAGTACTACTACATTTTGAAACTAGTGTATTTCAAGTTGTGCAACAAGGTATTTAAATGTCTTCTTGAGAAAAGTGAGGAATTGCATAGGTACGTCTGTTCGTTTAGAAGTTTTCCTGTCGGGATATTCAGGTACTTTTATTCTTTCTTCAAATGAACTATCACAAAGTAACGGACTACTCTATCCATTATTTTTCAATAAAATTCCAACACTTGATTCTCGATTTCCATACAAGAAAATAGAATAATTGAATATTACAACCTGTTTATATACGTGAATTAATTCTAGTAGCAACAGAGGAGACATTTTCTTCTACAGTAGCCAGGACTGTGGAAATATTTAATTCAAATAATATCTTCTCAAATTTATTATTTTTCCGAAGTAAATATATTATCATATATAGTTTTCCAATTGTATCTCCAGGAAAAATATGACGCGTTTCTTCTCTATCATTTACTACGTTTACATGCATCCTCTCGAACCGTTTTAAGCCAATGCGTATTCCGTAATGCGCATTGAAAACGCATGTAAACGTTTTTTCAATTCGAATTGACCACTCAAATGCGAATTAGTAAATGCGATTTGAAAAGGTGGATTGAGTTTTCCCAAACCGATTTAATGTGCATGTATGCACCAAATACGCATTGAGAGTAGTTTTAAGAGAAACAAATTTCAGAATTACCAACACCAAATTTATTAGTTTGACAAATCTGATAATCTAACGAACCTGCTTTGGGGTTACGTTAATCGTAATTCCTAAGCTGGAAGATCGAAATAAATCTCTTGAGATAAAAATGATATAATATATTGTTCGAGGTAACTTTTTCTATTACCTTTAATCATTTTCTGTCAATTTTCTGGATTCATTTTCATGATTTGCTCTTTCAATCACTTGTAACCACCCAGAAAAGGTTAATTCCTTGCGAAATTATGGTGTTCTTCATCATTTTTTAAGATATTTAGAATGATTTTCTTTTCTTAATTTCCATTTTTAATTTTTTTCAATCTTCCCATGTTGGCTACGCGAGCTTAGAATAAAGCCGAATTACAGAAAACTAGTTTCAGATAAGGCATGTAAACTCTCAAACCATATTTCATCTAATTCGCATCAAAACATGCGCATTGGTTCAAAACGGATCGAGAAGGTGCATGTAAACGTAGTACGTTATATCTGAAAACTTAGGCAAGTTGGCCATGAACTTTTTCGAAAGTTCTCCTCTAATTTCATAATTGAAGAATCTGAGAATTATTGGCAATTTCTCTCAAATAGCTTCTTGCAGTAGTTGAGTATTCTAGAGTTGATGGCTCGGAGCATTCTGTTGGAATGAAATATCTGGTTTATATTTTGGTCCCCAGTTCTGAACGGTTCTACGACAGTATACTGAGACCAGAATCTTACCAATATTTGTGTTCAATTAATAATTATGATTTAGTCTTTAGTCATTATATACTGTATATTCCGTTTGAGATAAATAAAATACGAATTATAAGTGGTTTCGACAGCTGTCAGAGTTTGACAATTAATTCCAAATTTGAATGGAATATGGATTATGGTTACGAGCATGCCGCCTTCTCATTGGTTGAACTCGAGCGGCATGTTGTGCAGTTTACTGTATGCTGTTTTTACGCATTGTATTCTTATATAATATTTTCAAATATACAGGATGTAACTAAATAAGTGTAAAATATTTAAGAGGGTGATTCCTCATCGAAAAAAAGATAGGATCTCCCTCTATGTCTCTGGCTTGACCACATGGCTGAGTTGCCAGGTCAAAAAATTGAATAAAGAAGAAGAAGAATCACAGTCAATATATGTTCTGTGTAGCGAATCATCTGTGTTGAAATTGAAATTAACCTCTACACAATTCTTACCGTTATTTCCCGCCTTGTTCTTTGCAGGGATAATTAGAATTGCATCAAATTATTACATCGGATCTTTTTCTGAGAAAATACTCAGAAAATAAACACATTAATTACTAAAAATGCCCCCTAAAAGAAAACTGCAAAGCACTACAGAAGAAAAAAAATCAAAACGAGCCAAATGTAAGTTTTATGTATATTTATGTGTACTAGGAAGCTTCATGATAATAATGTCAGTTACCTTAACAATTATTTAATTTGAGGTAATTAGGTTATTTAAAATACTTAATATTTCGATAATTCTTTTCAGTCTCTCTTGATCACGATGTTTTTCCACCATCTACTAAAAAAGGGACTGTATTAGTAACTGGGCAGAATGACGTGGGTCAGTTAGGTCTTGGCGATGAAGTAATGGAAAAAAGTAGATTAGCTCTGCTCCAATTAGAAAATAATGATATTGTAGACATTTGTGCTGGAGGCATGCACACAGTTTGTCTGAACGAAAAAGGCAAAGTAAGTAAGATCTTATTCAAGATCGTCTTCATTTCATGTATAGGTTATAATACTACGGTTTATGTATCTAGGTGGTGTATTTTGTTTATTTACATAAAGTGATCTCTATTATTTAGTTCATATCTTTTTTGAGAATACCATTTCATTTCTATATGTAACGTAATTATGTCAACTTTCCTAAGGGTAGACATTAAAAGAAGCTAAAAAACTTTACGAATGTAGAGATACATAATAACATGTGATTTAGGTAAATCTTTACTTCAGTGTCATATTCATGTATCGTCGAGTTTTCTTAGATTCAGTTTTGCAAGACAAATAGATTGGTACCAAGCTCCACTTTAGGAAACTTATATTTTAGAAGATGAATTTTTGAAATTTCCATTTTTAACGTAATTTCTAACATATGATGGATAAACGGACTAGCAGAGATCATATACTAGTGGTAAGCTTTACCTAAAAGGGTAATTATGAAGTTTAAGTCCTCCTCGTAAAAATCGACTTTTTCACGTTTTTCGAAGAAAATAAGCATCGTACAGTGATTTTTGATGATTTTCAATAGTGGCAAACTAGTTTTTTTGGAGATATCTAACGGAATGGGGAGTGAATAGGGGTGCTGGGTGGGGTAATAAATTTTTTTTTTAATTTCCAGGGGTACTGTACTAACCTAACCTAACCTAACCTAATAGGGGTGCTGGAAGTTAAAAAAAAAATTACGAAAAAAAAATTTTTTATCGTAATTTTTTTTTTTTAATTTCAGGGGTACTGTACTAACCTAACCTAACCTAACCTAATAGGGGTCCTGGATATTTAAAAAAAAAATTACGAAAAAAAATTTTTTTTCGTAATTTTTTTTTTAATTTCCAGGGGTACTGTACTAACCAAACCTAACCTAACCTAATAGGGGTCCTGGAAATTTAAAAAAAAAATTACGAAAAAAATTTTTTACCCCACCCAGCACCCCTATTCACTCCTCATTCCGTTAGATATCTCCAAAAAAACTAGTTTGCCACTATTGAAAATCATCAAAAATCACTGTACGATGCTTATTTTCTTCGAAAATCTTGAAAAAGTCGATTTTTACGAGAAGGACTTAAACTGCATATTAACCCCTAAAAGCAATAAACTCTATGTAGCTGTAATTTCTAACGTTTATTTTGAATTATATATTATTAATAAGTTTTACTATTATCCATTGAGAATTCTGCATGAATAGACTACATTCTCCTGGATATCCCAAATATACCTGGATATTTTTCAAGATGGGTTGTTCTTTCAACACGAAGTGGAACTTGCCAAAATTTCACAGAGAATAGCCATATAAAGGTTGTAAAATAATAAAAGCTCATGAACTCTGCTCTAAGAATTATCCTATTGAGATTTTTCTCACTAAAATAACAGGTTAACTCAATAAACTGAATAAATTCAAAATGAAGACAAAATAATTTCCAAAAATGGGTTTTTCATATGTGAGCATATTCTATTAACGGAACATAAATGTTGGGAAGATTTTTCACTAAGTTGTTTATAAATATGTCCTTGTGTGTAGTTGAATTGTTTAACATAAAGAGGTCAGTCCACCTAGTGAATCCAGGTCATTTTTTTTATTGGATTCATGTGGACTTGGAAATAATAATTGTCTTTTATTTTGCAACATACAAATGGAAGAATATCAGTAAAAAGGTTTATTTTGACAACATCATCTTTGATCATCCAGTATAAGTATCATTTATTCTACATGTAGGCAGAAAATTTTCATATCTATTCATAAATGTTGTTTTGCATATTTTTAAATTCCTGTTTTTGAGAACACTTGTTTCTGGGTCTCTTTCATTTGTCCAATTCTTTAAGCTATATTTTCCTTATAGATCAAATGGGTTATATCAAATCTAGTTGAAAATCATGTAAAGAAACTGATACTGGCTTATGATTTGAAGTTTTTTATAATATTAGTATCCAACTACAATTGTTGTAGATATTTACATTTGGATGTAATGACGAAGGAGCTCTGGGAAGAAAAACAGATGATGAAGAAAATTCAGAATATGTACCCGGACCAGTTGAGTTGCCTGGAAAAGCAGTTCAAATTTCTGCAGGAGACTCCCATTCTGTCGCTTTATTAGATGATGGAAGAGTCTTTGCTTGGGGAACATTTAGGGTGAGAATAAATCATTAATTCAGATAAATTCAGTCCTGTCATTTCAAAAGAGCAAATATGTAAATTTCTTCAATAGTAACTTGTATTAATCAAACTATGTACCATGAGCTCATTCACATGTCTATGAACTTTGAAAACTCTAACTGCTACCAAAACCTTTTACAAAATCATTTTACAAATATGGAGTCTTCTAGTACCTGCTCTCTAGAATTCTCGAGAGCCTTCCAGGTAGCTCTGGAGTAGCCAGGGGCGTCTCCAGGCCTGCCCATCACACTGCACCCTCCTCCCTAGGCTGTATTACTTGATAGTCATCTCTCTTGGTGGAACTCTTCCTGAATTATAACTGCATACCAGGATCTGCAGTCCGGTTCCCTGAAAAACCGGAGGAAAAATGAATCGAAAGACGTAACCCGCATAGTTTGCCGAGCCTCGAGGGGGGTTGTGGTAAGTGGTAGTAGGAGTAGTTTATACGAAATATTTCCATAACTTTTTCAAATGAAATTGTTCCGCGTTCTGCTTTTAGGATATGCTTAATGGAGCAAAAATGAATCGAAAGACGTACCCCAAATAGTTTGTCGAGCCTCGAGAGGTTGGTAGTAGGGTTAGAACGCGGAACAATTTCTTTTCAACAAGTTAAGGAAATATTTCGTATAAACTACCCCTACTACCACCCCTCGAGGCTCGGCAAACTATGCGGTCTACGTCTTTCGATTCATTTTTCCTCCATTACGCATATCCTAAAAGCAGAACGCGGAACAATTCCATATGAAAAAGTTATGGATATATTTCGTATAAACTACCCCTTCTACCACCTCCTCGAGGCTCGGCAAACTATGCGGGCTACGTCTTTCGATTCATTTTTCCTCCATTGAGCATACCCTAAAAGCAGAACACGGAATCAAGAAGTTATGGAAATATTTCGTATGAACTACCCCTACTACCACCCCCTCGAGGCTCGGAAAACTATGCGGAGTACGTCTTTCGATTCTTTTTTCCTCCATTAAGCATATCCTAAAAGCAGAACGCGGAACAATTCCATATGAAAAAGTTATGGAAATATTTCGTATAAACTACCCCTACTACCACTCCCTCGAGGCTCGGCAAACTATGCGGGCTACGTCTTTCGATTAATTTTTCCTCCATTGAGCATATCCTAAAAGCAGAACACGGAATCAAGAAGTTATGGAAATATTTCGTATGAACTACCCCTACAACCACCTCCGCGAGGCTCGGCAAACTATGCGGGGTACGTCTTTCGATTCATTTTTCCTCCATTGAGCATATCTTCAAAGAACACGGAATAAAAAGTTATGGAAATATTTCGTATGAACTACCCCTACTATCATCCCCTCGAGGCTCGCCAAACTATGCGGGGTACGTCTTTCGATTCATTTTTCCTCCATTAAGCATATCCTAAAAGCAGAACGCGGAACAATTTCATTTCAAAAAGTTATGGAAATATTTCGTATAAACTACCCCTACTACCACCTACCACCACCCCCTCGAGGCTCGACAAACTATGCGGGCTACGTCTCTCGATTCATTTTTCCTCCATTAAGCATAGCCTAAAAGCAGAACGCGGAACAATTTCATTTGAAATAGTTATGGAAATATTTCGTATAAACTACCCCTACTACCACCCCCTCGAGGCTCGGCAAACTATGCGGGCTACGTCTTTCGATTCATTTTTCCTCCATTAAGCATATCCTTGAAGCAGAGCGCGGAACAATTTCATTTGAGAAAGTTATGGAAATATTTCGTATAAACTACCCCTACTACCACCTACCACCTCCCCCTCGAGGCTCGACAAACTATGCGGGCTACGTCTCTCGATTCATTTTTCCTCCATTAAGCATAGCCTAAAAGCAGAACGCGGAACAATTTCATTTGAAATAGTTATGGAAATATTTCGTATAAACTACCCCTACTACCACCCCCTCGAGGCTCGGCAAACTATGCGGGCTACGTCTTTCGATTCATTTTTCCTCCATTAAGCATATCCTTGAAGCAGAGCGCGGAACAATTTCATTTGAGAAAGTTATGGAAATATTTCGTATAAACTACCCCTACTAACACCCCCTCGAGGCTCGGCAAACTATGCGGGGTACGTCTTTTGATTCATTTTCCATTAAGCATATCCTAAAAGCAGAACTCGGGACAATTTCATTTGAAAAAGTTATGGAAATATTTCGTATAAACTACCCCTACTACCACCTACCACCACCCCCTCGAGGCTCGACAAACTATGCGGGGTACGTCCTTCGATTCATTTTTCCTCCATTAAGCATATTCTGAAAGCAGAACGCGGAAAAATTTCATTTAAAAAAGTTATCGAAATATTTCGGATAAACTACCGTTACTACCACCCCCTCGAGGCTCGGAAAACTATGCGGGCTACGTCTTTCGATTATTTTTTCCACCATTAAGCATATCCTAATGGCAGAACGCGGAACAATTCCATTTGAAAAAGATGGAAATATTTCGTATAAACTACCCCTACTACCACCCCCTCGAGGCTCGGCAAACTATGCGGGCTACGTCTTTCGATTCATTTTTCTACCATTAAGCATATCCTAAAAGCAGAACGCGGAACAATTCCATTTGAAAACGTTATGGAAATATTTCGTATAAATTACCCTCCTTACCACCCTCTCAAACTATATTGGTGATGCCATTCTAATCTATTTCCTTCACGATCTAAAGCAGAAACACAATCTAAAATCGGAATACTCATTTTCAATAATTTATTCCTTCAGTACACTGAAACTATATTGACCATACTTTTGCCTCGGAGTATACATGTGGATGTGGCTAACTTCAAACCGGTGGATAGGACTAACTATATTCATATGATAAGGAGAAGTACCTTACCTGATTAGACTCTTCAGAGCCAGCGTAGGCTGAAATTTTTTTCATATAGTAATATTCTTAGTATGATTCCATGATATTTGGCATGTTTAATTGTTGCTTGAATTGAAAATTGTGGTGGTTCGTAAAAAGGCCACCGGATCTATAAATAGATCCTAGCACTTTTGAAGTTTCTCAAGAGAGGATCCTGTGAAGTCTGGCGCTCTTCGGGGTAGACTCGACCCCACGCCAAACTTTCTCCAGGAATCATTCTTCGCCCTTCTTATTTCTTTGTTGTCCCTTGTTAGAGTGTTTCTGTAAATATCTCAGTTGCCGTATACCTTCGCTCAGTTGAATAGTCTCCGAACTTATTTTATACGTTTTTCGAGGTCGGGATTCCACCAAGAGGATTTCCTGGTAATAGTGAAGAGTAGGTCCGCACCCAGTCTCTCGGCGACCTCGCGTGGGTTATTACCGGAAGAAATATAATCCGTTTGTAACTCCCACAGTCATTGCTTCTCTGGTTTCTATATTCAACCGTCGTCGTCGTTCTTTGACCAGACTCAGTTGAAAATTTAATGTCTGTTATCAGATCCTTGGGGTTCACGAGAAACCCTTCAATTCAGGATTCCTATAGAGTTAGACCTGAACGTACTGTCCAGTACCTCTGATCGACTTTTTGTCACAAAGGTCGGTTCAGCTCCCTTGTTAATCACTAGAAGATCCTCTGCCATGAGAAAGTCTAGTAGTCTTTCCCCCATTCAATTGACGTTTGCGCTGCCCCACACCGTATGGTGCACATTGGCTTGACACGCCACTGGTAGGTGATAGTTTTTCCTCCTTCTGCAGTGGTCCCGAATCCACAAATTGTGTCTCACCCTCATTCCCCGCTGAGTCGGGATCCACAGAGGAAGTTCCAGCTCGGACCTCCCCCTACTCGCGACCTCGGCAGCCCCAGCACCGTCCTTAGTCGATGAGGTCGGAGGTAGATTTTGTGGTTTCCTACTGCCACCACCAGCCTCAGGTCAGATGGTGCGGAGGCCGCGTGAGCCTCATTCCTCCAGGGCCGTAATGGACTGGTCGTCCATACAGAAATCTCATACCTGTCCCGGCCCTTGGACTTCATATCTTACCACACTCCAAACCTGAGTTGGAGCTTCTCGGGCCTGCGCCTAAGCCTTTTTGTTGGCGGAGAGGTCCGAAATGTACGCTTCGTAGATATGTAGCTTTGGTAGATCCGCTCCTTGAACCACGTGCAGCAAGAGCCCCTCCCGCGGCTTCGGAGTCGCTTCGCGGCCTCCTCAGCCAGCTGGCCAGGTCCGCGCAGGTTATCTAGAGCCGGCCGGTTCTGGAGGAGGATCCCAAAATCCGGACCTGTACCCTCTCTTTGATCCTTTGTATAACCGTTTCAGTATGGCCTCTTGCAGTAGCTGTATTTGCTCTGCCGTCGGCTGCGAGGTCGGGAACTCAGAAGGGACTTAAGCTATCCTGATCCCAGCTGCAGCATCTTTGTAGGAGACCACTTAAGCTTCCTAGTTTCCTTTTTCTTCCTTTTCTGGGCAGTGCCTAATAGGCCTCTGCTCAGAGGTTGCTCTCAGAAATAAGGCACTTGCCTTGTCACAGGGACTCTGTGGGTTTCGTTGAATCTGACGGTGCGAGGACCCACAACCTCTCGGCCGTCCAGCGTTTTGTTCCGGCTCTCACTCATGAACTCATTAATACTGCTTTCTTCAGTGAGAGCCTGCCGTAGACGCTTCGAGTTCAGCGCGACTGTGCCGAAGTGATTTCTCCAGTGTGGCGCTCCGGTGTTAAGGCGTCACGCACAGTGGTGACAGGTGTTCGTCAAGACGAGGCAACATATACTGGCAAGAACGACGTGGAGGCAGAAGGATCGGAGAGAAGGATGTAGTTCCCTACAATAGGATAGGAGGGAAGGATGTAGTTCCCTATAACCGGGACGAGATACTTGTCCTCTCCATTCGTCGCCGTGGGTCGGTTGGGCGTCATTGCTTTTTCCAGGGCGGCCTAATGGTCCATCCCTGACTTCAGCAGACGTTTCAGACGCTTCTTAGTGATGCCTGCCAATCTTTGGCTATGTCGCAGTCATTGGTTCACCTTCGGAATTGCCCGGGAGCTCATAAGAGATCCCTTTCGTCCGAGGTCGTTGCTAATGGCTTTTGATTTTGAGGACGGGAACTTTCACCCACCTCCATCTGGTCCTCTGAGAGAGGCTCGGGATTAATTGTCACGTCGGTTGTAATTTTTTCTGGGCAGTGTTCCCGTACCCAGGTTACCCATTATTAAAACCGGAGGTCGACAAGTGTCCGATGCATGCTGGCCGTTAGTACCGAACTATCATACATAGTCACGCTGTTTGGTCCCGTTACCTGGTGTGCCAACCACTAGTCACCAGTTCTGGTTATGGAACGAACCCCCTTATCGCCCCGCACGCCAGATTTCTTCACTTACAATCATGCATAATTGGCCCTTTGAATATCATTGAATAAAAGCTAAGGTAACTTTCTGATGAACTGAGTTGTTCAATATTACGTTTCATTTAGATAAAGGATGCATTACATTTTTTTAGATCATTTTTGAAGTTAGATCGATATTAAAACCCCCCACACTTCGTAATATTTACAAATGTATCTTGCAAATGCAATATACAAAAGTTGACAAAACTTCCGTATATGATAGTCAACATTTTTTCAAAATAGTGTGAGTAAAATAATGTACAAATTAATGAGACAGTTTTTCAGATATTCAATGAAAACAGAGAAAGCGACTTGCAGTGTTCTGGGTAGGTTGCACATCAGAATGTGACGGTTAAGATATAATTTTATATTTCAGTAACTCAGTCAGATTCCGCTGATATTTCACACAAACCTTCAAGCCACAATCGAATACCGGATTTCAGCTCGATCGGCTTTGTAATTTAGCAATTATTGTGAACATAAAATTCCGAATTGATATCTGCTTCTAAAATTTCAAATCATGTAAATTTTAGATTACCAAGAACACCGCGATAGCCGACAGGTTAGTGTCGTTGCCTCCCGCGTAGGAGATCTGGGTTCGAATCTCCGCTGAGTAAGTTCACTATTTTATTTATTTTAAAATTTGAATTCAGTTTACACTTAATGAATTTTTTCATGTGTTAAGGCTAAAAGACAGCTTGAAGGTTCATGCAGTATTTCTTTAGGGTGTGTGGGGCGTGAATAGACAATAGAAAATGCGCGCAAAAGGTCCTAACTTCACGTTAGTGCTTTTCTTGAATTTTATTTGTCAATCTTACCCCAATCAGACGTTTTTACGAATTTTGGCCGTTATATCTTTGAAACTCAGCATACATACTACAACCTATTAGCCAATTTGACCGAGAGGCAATTTGCTATGTTTTCGTGCGGGCTTCTTTCGGGCACATTCGATTTCTGGTTTTTGAGATTGTAGTTCTTGCTGGGAAACCTTCTCTTTTTATCCTAATCCATGGCTGGTTTCTTCTAGGATACCCATGGCAATATGGGTCTGACTATGTCGGGTAATGAAAGACTACCGTATGAAATTATAATGAATGTTCCAGTAGTTAAGGTAGCCTCAGGAGAAAACCACCTTGTCCTGTTAACCCGTTTTGGTCAAGTTTATACATGTGGCAATGGAGAGCAAGGTCAACTTGGTAGGACATCAGAAAGACATAGTGGGCGTGATGGTAGAGGAGGAATGAGTAAGACACAAAGAGGTAATTTAAGAAGACTGAAATCTCTGATTATTCTTTTAATTTATTTGTATTTTTTTTTCAGAGAAACTTCTTTTACCTGCCTTAATTAATGTTAAACTGTATCTGAAACTTCATTTTGACAACATTTGGTGTGGATCCTGCTGTACTTACGCCAAAGTCGCTGGTTCGCATGATATTTACGTGTTTGGTCTCAATAACTATGGCCAATTAGGTGAGTTTAATTTAAATGACGGAATTTGATTGAGGTATGATTAACGGTCGAATTTTCGTTTTCCATTGAACAGATAAGGTCGATACATTATATTCCATTGAAAAACAAGAACAAATCTGTTCAAATTTTAAATCCAATTTTTTTTAAGATGCAGTTTCATCATAAGAATCCATTGATATCATTCATAACTCTAACAAACTGATACTTTCGGAAATATTGTTTTTCAAAATTCAAAAAATCATTCTTAATTCTATGATTTCATAGAATATAGTCCGGTCAAAGTATACATACCAGGTTACCAAAATCCGCATAGAGCTGAAAATTGGTAGAGATGGTCAGGATACCATTAGAAAGAAAGGGTGAAAAGTCCCCAAAAATCCCATTGTTGCTAAAAAAGTTATTCAAGGTCAAAGGTCGCGAAAATGGGTTTTTCGCTTTTTTCAGCCAAACGGTGAGTTTTATCATAGAAATAGCTCAGACATAAATTGTAGATCGTACAATTATCTACAAAAATTGTCTCTATACTTTTTTTCGTGAGAGTCGCCGTTTCCGAGATATGAGCGAAGGAAGTTGTATGCTCCATAAAATGCTCACGTTTCCACGTCACCTGTGAGGTAGTGTACTTGACGCGTTTTTTTTAACGTGGTTTCCCCGGTAGGCCTATTCCACGAACCGATCTGTACTAATAAATAATAAAAAAAATTGTCGTTAATTGTAAAGAATGTGATAAAATTATTGGTCCGAATTATAATCATTTATTACATCTGTTTCTTCTTGTTCTTCGTCTTCTTCTTCGAGCTGAGTGAAAATAAACTCGTCCAAAAGCGATGGATCGGATGTCTCGTCGTTTATATGAAATGAGTCCTCTTCTAATGGAGATTCAGCATTAGAACAAAGCTGGCCTTGACAACTTGTACAGGCTAAGGAACAAAACAACCCAACTTTTTTGCAGCCACATTTGGCATTACATGCTTTTTTACAATTGCAAAAAATGGTGTTGAGGAGTTTTTCCGGTGCAGGTGGAAGTAAAGTTTGGACAGGTTCTAAAGCATTATCAATCAACATCCAACCCCAGTCTTTTGGGTCTAATTGATTACCAAGCCACACTTGAACCCGAAGAAGATGTTGTTGTGCAGAAGCCGAGGTTGGAGGAAGAGAAGCCAATTGCACTTGCTTTTTGTTACGAGTATTTTTGACAAAAGACACGTAACGGAACTTATCAATGCAGGTAATTTTTTTTGGAGCTCCGTACATGGCAAGAAGAAAGCGAATTCCATGAATAATTATGTCTTTTGGAGTAGACTTATTATTTTTAAAAACTTCGGCACAATCAAGTAAATCTTGTTTCTCAAACATTTTAAAAACAGACCTTTTTAACCTCTCCTGTAAAATGCAGATGTTGTATCGCAGCCACTTATAACGTGGAGAAACAAAATGTGATATTGGCACTTTGCAAATGCAGATAAACTTTGGGATGAATATATTTCGGACTGATGTTGAGATTTTCCAGGTTTTAAAAAATAAATTGTTCTGTCAGCTGGAGTTCGAGCATTCAATAAAACTAGTAAATCAACGTCTTCACCAACAATCATAGTTGTGCTTGTCAAATTGAACTGTTCTAATGCTGTTTCAATAATGAGGACATCAGCATCATTATCAGCTTGCTTGACAAGTATTTCTTCATTCGTCAATTTATCTTTCAACATTGAAATGAACCGAGACTTGTTATGAGAATTTGCAAGAAACTTTTGTTGAGTAGTGGGAACGGTCATAAATTGCTCAAATAAAACATCTGAAGATGAAGACGTTGTTGTTGCTCTACGACGTTGTTCTGCGGCTTTAATATTTCTTGCACAATCAGCATAGCCATCAAATACGACAGAGACTCTGTGACTCTGTGTAAGTTAATATACCGAAAGAAAAAAGAATTCAACTCGCATTACGGCGCCAGTGACGAATGAACGTGGCGTACTTATGCATTTTATGGAGCATACAACTTTCTTCGCTCATATCTCGGAAACGGAGACTCTCACGAAAAAAAGTATAGAGACAATTTTTGTAGATAATTGCACGATTTACAATTTATGTCTGAGCTATTTTTATGATAAAACTCACCGTTTGGCTGAAAAAAGCGAAAAACCCATTTTCGCGACCTTTGACCTTGAATAACTTTTTTAGCAACAATGGGATTTTTGGGGACTTTTCACCCTTTCTTTCTAATGGTATCCTGACCATCTCTACCAATTTTCAGCTCTATGCGAATTTAAGTAACCTCACCTCTGTTATTTGGTCTAACTTGACTGGACTAAATACTCTAATTATAATTTGCTGATGAATGTAAATTCAACATGGGGTGAGTCCTAGACCTACGTTATGAATTTAATTACGACAATTCTTGAAAATTTACGCACAGAAGCCAAATTGGAAAAAGTTACGGCATGTGCTGTTCCCAAGCGGTCACCCATCCAAGTACTAACCGCTCCCGACGCTGCCTGGCTTCAGTGTTCGGACGGTATCTAGCATATTCAGTGTGGTATGGCCTCAAACAATATTTCTTCCTCTTTCTCTGCAATTATATTTATGATGCAGTTCTATCATAAGAATCCATTGATATCATTCCCAACACTGAGAAATCAATACTTTCAGAGAATTTAATTTCTTTTATGATGCAGTTCTATCATAAGAATCTATTGATATCATTCCCAACTCTGAGATAGCAATAATTATAATAATAAATATGTGTCAGTTAAATCCCAGTGCCTAAAAATTAGCTTCAATGTCTCACTACAACTACAAAATTTAATAAGACAACTCTTTTATCACATTTTGAGTAATCAATCTGAGAAATTGGGCAAGAGTCAACATAGCAGCCCTCTGGTTCACCTAAAAGGCGCCTGTATAAAAGTTGGAAAATGACAAGCTGTTTGTAGCAGACACTTTATTTTTCCCAGGCAGCTGTGATTTCCATATACCTCCGACCTTCTTTTTGAAGCTAGCTGTTAAGGCATCCTTGATTTGGGTTGTATCCAACACGCCTCTTTATTTCATTCCAAGAAATTTGTAAGTCTCCCTCTCTTCGAGGTGCCGAATGCTTATTGCCCCTTCTAGTTCGATGTTTTCTCCTGTCTATTCAGTTCTTCCTTTACTTGGATGAAAAACAGCACAACCAAACCAATGACATTCCCCGATGTTTTCTCCTGTCTCTTCAGTTCTTCCTTTGCTTCAATGAAAAACAGCACATTTGTCCAAACCGAATGACAGTCCTATTGCTGAGGTGTATCAGAATATTATTATTATTATTATTGAACAGTGAGAACAGCTTACAATTCTTTTTATTTTCTTCTATTTTCTTCACAACGAAGCTATGTAGGCCATATGTTATGTAGGCCACAAAATCATCCCCAATAAACCATCTGTTTTGCTCCAATCTCTAATTTCGTCATCAACATCGTCGTTATCATTTATGACCACCTATAGTACATTGTAAAATATTTGTTGAGTTCAAAGCTACTGCATTGGCACAGTTGCTTCCTTCCAACATACCAAACCATCAACCATAATGAATAATCCTGGTGACTGGTGAGTTTGAAAAAGAATATCGTATGATTGAATCTTCTTACAATCCACAGACGCAAATCATAAACAAACAAGAATGAGTTAATTAAATCAGTCCAACTAATACGGGCATACATGAATCTCCCCAATTAAATCCGTAGTCATCTTGCTTATCGGGACCAGCACTTGTTTGTAAACAAACTCTGAGGTGAACAAATAAAGCATGTTGGATTCAAGGCAAGAATGGAAAAGGCCCCTCTAGCCTCTTTTATTACTCTGAGGATCTTAGATATATGGATGTGGTAGATTGTGACATGAAAACTATTGAACGAAAAGTTGTATGAGTGTATCTCGTACATATTCTTGTAATTAGGATGGTAAATACATTATAATATCACATACTTGTGATCTCAATCATTGTTTCAATATTCATCTCCTGATTTTAATCTTGTTCTATTTATGATTTCATGTAGGATTAAACCATACTGGACAACAGTATATTCCGGTATGCAGCAAGATATTTTCCAATCAAAATTTGGTGGAAATAAGCGGGGGTGTACATCATACCTTAGCCCTCAATGATAGAGGGACAACCTTTGCTATCGGAAGACATGAATATGGAAGATTAGGTTTAGGAGAGGATGCCAAAGATGCTACGGAATTGGTTGAAATTCCAAAATTGAAAGGCTGTAAAGTGACTACAATATCTGCTGGTTCCTGCACATCATTTGCTGTTACAGATAAAGGTTATACATCTTGAAATATTCTACATAATGTGCTTTCTTCTATACCTCGGTTAATATTTTCATTGGTTTAACCGAAACCTCGACAAAACTTTCCTTTGAAAAACTATATTTTTGGCGCTCTACTTCCTCGGAACTAAGTGCTTATCAATTTGCCCAAATGTCTGTAATTTTCGAATTTTTCGATGAAAATGGTCTTAAACGATTTGTTTCGACTCACTGATCAAGAATCCGTGGTCGAAATTCATTCTGTCCGGCTGTCCGTAGGCACGATAACTCTCGAACGGAATGAGCTAGGCGGTTGAAATTTTCAGAGTAGGTTTGGGAGATATATATCTCGGCTAAGTTCGTTATTGGGCAAAACCGGACAGATGGTTTCGGAGTACAAAAAAAAATTTTTTTTTTTACAAAACAAATTCCAAATTAAATTTTTTTCAATAAGCAGTTTTATCATAAGAATCCAATGATATCATTTTTAACTCTAACAAGCTAATACTTTGGGAGATATGATTTTTCAAAATTTCAATAATAAATCGTATTTTTACGTTTTCACAGAATTATATAATTATTCTATGTATGAATTGTCTACGCCGTCGGGTTTTCGGTTTCGGAACGAGAGAAGGCGGGCTCAAATCCCGGAAAGGGAATTACACTTTTTGGCGCTCTAGTTCCTCGGAACTGAGTGCTTATCAATTTAATTTGTCCAAATGTCTGTAATTTTTATTTAAGATGCAGTTTCACCATTAAAATCCATCGATATCATTTTCAACTCCAACAAGCTAATACTTTCGGAGATATGATTTTTCTAAATTTCAATAATGAATCGTACGTACTTCTATGCTTTCACAGAATGCTATAATTATTCTATCTAAGCTTTATTATATGATCTGTGTTCATACTCGTACATTTCATCCTACTCTATAAGAAAGAGTCAAATTCATTTCAGCTATTTTAATTTGATTTCTTCCATGGTGCAGTTCTCATTCTCAGATTGCTCATTTAATCTTGATAAATAAACTATTATTTGAATTTAATTTCCTTTATGATGCAGTTCTTTCATAAGAATACATTGATTTAATTCCCAACTCTGAGAAACCAATACTTTCGGAGATATAATTTGTCTGTTTGAACTAGAGCGCCAGAAAGCTCCTGTCCACAGGGCTTGAACCCATTTTTATTCCTAATTATTGTTCATTTACACTTTAGGGACCATCAGGGTTTGTTCTTGATGCAATATCGGTGTGTATTATACTTGAATTTCACAAACATTTGACTTCTATAATGGTGCACAGCCTCGATCCAGTAAAGTGTTCTTTGACTCTGATTGGTAATGACGCGGGACTGGTTCAGAGCTTTCTATCTGTGAATATTTTACCAGATGGAAAACAAACTTTGATAGTTCGTAGGGAATGAATCAGTGTTAAGAGCAATCACCTCTCAACCTGGAACAATACCTCAGACAATGCTCATGGCAAGGGGATGGTGGCAGGACCATCTAAATTGCTCGCAACAAGCTTGAACCGAACTTCACTTAAAAATGTGAATGGCCTCACTACCGATAACTGTAATCTGAGGAAGCACTTGAAGGTGACTCCTCTCAATGCAGCTTATGTGACATGGAGGACAAAACAGCCTGCCATGCCCTCATCAAATGTCTGGCATTAGAACTAACATATTCGGTGTTGTTGGAGAAGATAACTTATTTGCACAGGAGAATTTGATTAACATTCTCGTGGAGTTCATAGAATGTTAGCTGTTAAACTAATCCTGGATTGGGGGCACTGAACTTCCTTCTGGGATATGTTGTGTTGGGTCTCAGAATCCTCTGTTATTCAATCAATCGATATAAGAGCTATGTAAGAGTCCAAAGAGTCCAGGAACTCTGGAGCAGCAAATCTAGTCTCAGACATGCTTGCTCAAAAATTATTGGCCCGTCAGCTGGAAGAGCCAGACGATGGCTCAAATTTTCTAGATTAGAACTGAGGGTTTTAACAGCTGTGTAGACTGGTCACTGTGACCTCAGAATACACCAAAGTATGTTGGAGTTGGTTGAGGACGCTGAGTGCAGACTATGTTTGGAGGATGTAGAGGCTATCGAGCACATCATATGTGACTGCCTCGCTGTGGATAGGATTAGAGTTGAGGAACTGAACAAATTCTCACCCAGCAGACTCATCTACCTTATCAAAAGGCTTGAGCTTGTGGGTAAAGAATAGTATTCTATTCGCTTATTATGATTTATTAGTATTCACTTGGGTGATTTACTGAAGTTCGTAAATCACCCAAGTGAATAATGACAGTCATAATAAGGTCATTGAATAATATACTATTTTATCCTGATATGAGGTGATATGATTTACTTATTCTAGAAAAATCTTCCGTTGTTTTGTAGGAATTCAGGATGGAAAATGTTTAAATCGAGAATGAACTATTATCAATTAGTTTTGTAAAACTTTAAAAAATTTAAGGTACCTTCAAAATCAAAAATTTTGAAAAATATGCAAATAATTGCACATATTTCTCAACAATGTTAAATTACGGTTTCCGTGGTCAAATGTGAAAATAGTATTTATATGTTTTATTAAAACTCAACGAATAATTCGCTCCTGAAACAATATAAAAGTTGAACTCCACTTCTAAACCAACAATAAACTACCACAGTTCATGAATGACAACTGTCAGACAACCCAAACACATTTATGTATTTGCTCATTAGGTTCTCGGACAGTCCTTGAGCAAAGTACAACAAATTTCATGTTTCTTGTAGAAGTATTTGGCGACATGATCTTACGATGAATAATAATTTTGATATGAATTGATTAATTATGTACATTCCTTTAAACATTCTCCATAACATACATTTTTTTATTTTTTTAACCGGTTTAAAATTCAAATATTCCTGAATTTCAGGAGAGTTGTACGGTTGGGGTATGGGTACATCTGGTCAGTTAGGAACAGGTAGCGACGAAGATTGCATTGAGCCAACCCTCGTTCGTGGAAAACAATTGGAACAACGCTCTATCACTAAGGTATCTAGTGGTGGACAACATACTGTAGTATTGGCTCTCACTATCAACAACAACGAAAATGGAAGCAAATGAATGGAATGATAATGAATAAAAAAGATGAGAGAGGATGAACTGACTCGTGAGTTGGTATTTGTTATGAAATAGTGTTCAGAAATAATTTTTGATTGTATTTATTGAAAATAATAATAAAGAGTGAAATTTAATATGTCGCATTTGAATGTCACTTAGAGGCCTACTACTTCAATCCGGTAGCGCGGGATAACGTTTAGTTAAAATGTAATGTTTTGAAATACCCGGAAGAATAAACGATATGAAGTGAGCCCTCGAACATTCCAAAACTGTTTTTCTGCTTGTGGGCTCGAAGTAATTAGAACCGATGAACCAGATAAGTACACAGCGCTGGACAGTACTCCTGAAAAGGAGTTGCTAGCAAACACTATTTATTCAGAGCATAGACTAATTAAACAGTAAGTGCGAAAATCTTGACAAATGAGGAAGCAGCGCTCTGTCCCATTTAATTTCACTCCACGTCAACCGTCAAATGAGTCGCGTGGATGGAATCCTTTTATCTGCCATTGGTGAGGATGTAAACTTCCAACGAATTCGTGGAGGTGAATTGCGATCTGCCGGTATGTTTCCCACCCACAGACGAAAATATCATCCCTGATTTCTTACGGGACTTCTTAGGGAAGGAATTTTGTTGAATTGCGAATAATGTTGGAAAAAGGTATGAAAATTATTGGAAATTTTTTGTGATCAACTAACGAATTTCCAATGGAAGGACAAGATACTTAAAACTCGCAGAGTACAATTTGTCTCTTACAATATATTCTTCAGCCTTTTACATGGATCAAATGATTTTATGAAGTTTATTATAGGGCTGGATTTTTTCACCCCTTAGTAATATCATTTCAGGGATACAAAGATCATCAGACATTGCCATTTGTGGCATTACGTTTTTTTATACCACAATAAATGTCTTAAGAATCTGAACTTTGTTAGATTCCAATTCCGAACAATATCAGCTTAGGTGTGCTTAGGGTACATACTCTCAAGTGTTTACTAGAACCTGCCATAAATTTCTGCATATTTGTGATGCTGTATGTAAATAATACATCATATTTTTTATTTATTTTGATTCTGTTGAAAGCTATAAATTTAGTCTTCTTGAAGTTGACTGTTGATTCCTTTCAGTACTTGCCAAAATATATGAGATTCATCAACAAAACTTACTATTCCTGAGTCTTTGTTAATTTCAAACTCATCATTGATATACTACTATATTTGGTGCCCCTAAGGGCACTGTTCTGCGAGTCATGATATTCATACCGCCGTATTCACAAAGCATTCAATCTCCGTTAAGTCCTAACTGAGGTCCTCAGTTAAGGATAAATAAGAATCGCAACCTCAGTTAACGTGAAAATTAAAGTGAAACAGGCTTGTTTCGCCACCGTTACATACGTTAACTGAGGTTGCGACTCTTATTTATCCTTAACTGAGGACCTCAGTTAGGACTTAACGGAGATTGGATGCTTTGTGAATACGGCGGATAAAGTATTTGAATGATATCGTTGATGAAAACTAGCTTGATAATTCAAACACCAATTTTGTAGCCAAATTTAAATCATTAGAGGAACTTGCAGAGTGAAAGGAGTGAAAAGAAAACATCTGCAATATTGTTCACTACTGATAAGTGTACAAAACTTTTACGAATATATCAATATATATTTGTAAATGTTTTATGTTCACTTCTAGTGTTTATCAATATAAACACTTGATGTGGACATATTATTTTGAATACATAAAGACAAAATTATTCCAAGCTGGCTATGCTCTGAGAACTCTCTTTTATTATTTAGCAATAAAAAAATTGATAAATATATATTTTGACGAAAATGGTCTCTAACAATTAGGTTCGATTCACTGATGAAGAATTCGAGGTAAAATTCGATTCCTTCCGGCCGGTCATGACTTTCGAACGGAAAGAGATGGCGACTTGCTATTTTCACGGTATTTTGCGCTTCTGAATACGACGGTTCAGTTATTTAATAGGCAAAATCGGCCGTACGGCTTCGGAGTTATATTATCGTATCACTAGAAATTAAAATTAAAATTTGTCTTATAAGGTTTTGTGTCAGATTATTATATTATTATTATTCTGATAATTAGTTGTGTTCTGTGCAGGCTTTGTTACTGTGTCCTTACTCCAACTTAGGCACAGCAATGTTAATTTTTTACACAACAGTGAATGGTGCAGCATCCGGTTGCTGAGTCAAACGCTTTACCACTGAGCATATCGCGCTGAAATTCCGCAGAGACCTTCAAGCAGCATTTTATTATCCCAATATGTCCAAAAATACAGATCCGATCGAATTGAATTGAAAAGACGGCTTGAAGTTTCATGTAGTATTTTGTGAGGCGTGAATAGACAAAAGAATATACGCCCAAAAGCTCCCGACTTCATGTCAGTGCTTTTTAAGAATTTATTTGCGTCACTATTAAGTACACTTCATGTAATGGCATGCTTGAAATAATGTGTTATATTTATATTATGAAAAATACCACTGAGTACGGTACCAGAGTACAGCTGAAATAACAAGTAGAAGCCCTTTCCCTATTTCCATTTTAACATTCGTTTCACTTCTAATGTCTTTGAAAGCAGGCGATCGGGATGTAACCATAGGCGTAGTTTATTTTGAAGAAAAATATGTGGAATCCAACATTTGGGATAACTAGTATATTTCATTATCGGTATAGCTTCGCATAGCGCTTGACTATTGTACTGGTCTACTCCGGGTGTATTATACTCTGAAATTCACAAGGTCCTTGGCGCTTTGGCTGAATAGTAGGCACAGTTCCATTCCTTTTTGCGCGTATGTTCTGGGGAACATCGCGTTATAGTTTTGCCCAAATGTCTGTAACTTTCGAATTTTTTGAAAAAAATGGTCTCAAACGATTAAGTTCGACTCCCCAATGAAGAATTCGAGGTCAAATTTGATTCTGTCCGGCCGGCCGTCCGTCCGTCCGGCCGTTGCCACGATAACTTGAGAACGAAAAGAGCTAGCGACTTGAAATTTTCAGGGTAGGTGGAGCATCCCAATACGACGGACAAGTTCATTAATGGGCATAATCGGCCCAGCGGTTTCCGAGTAATAATTTTGTTTTCAACCAATATAAATCCGATCAAATTGAAACTTGGTGAGTAGTTGTAGAATATGAACCTAAGCACGTTTGTGAAATTTTGTGCGAATCGTATGGCTAGAAAATTATTAAAAAATATTTTTGTTGTCACGATAACTTGAGAACGGAAAGAGATAGCGGCTTCAAGTTTTCAGGTTAGGATGTGCACCAGAACGCGACATTTCAGTTTGATTATGAGCCTAATCGGCCAAACGGTTTTAGAGTTATAGCCATCTAAAATTTTCTGAAATTTTGTGGTTTTTTGTTCCTCATTAACTCGAAAAATACTGAACCGATTGAATTCAAACATGATTATTAGTTGTAGAATGCCAACGCGGAAATGTTTGCAAAATTTGGTGAAGATAGCATTTGTAGAAAATTTTGAATAAATCATTGAAAATAAAAAAAAATAATTCTATATATCAGTAACTGATCGTTTGAAATTGCTGAAATTTTGCAAGAGCCTTCATAACCTAACTCTACTACCAATTTTCAAGTTTTAATTCGATCGGTTAAATATTGTTGGAGATTCGAGCATTCTTGTGTGAGTTCAGTAGATGGGTGACCGTTGCTTCGATAACTTTCGAACGAAACGAGATAGTGACTTGCAATTTTCAGGGTAGGTTGCGTATCCGAAAGGGAGAGTTGAGTTCGATTTTGGGCATAATCGGTCTAATGGTTTCCGAGTTATACCCACCTGGAATATTATTTCCTTGATAACTCAAAAAATAAATATTCGATCGAATTGAAGTTTGGTAACTAGTAGTAGAAAATCAACATAAAGACGTGTTTAAAATTTTGTAAGAACCGTACCCCTAGAAAATTTGAAAAAAATTACGAGAAAAAAAATTTTAAGAACCGTACCCCTAGAAAATTTCAAAAAAATCACGAAAAAAAAATTGGTTCAAGCACTGACGTGAAGTCAGAAGCTTTTGCGCGTATGTTCTATTGTCCATTCTTCTGTATTGGACACCCTTAATCGGATTTACCATGGTAAATTATGTTGTCCATTCTCCTGAATTTACCATGGTAAATTCGAATTAAGTGGAAGAATACAGGAGAATGGACAACATAATTTACCATGGTAAATTCGATTAAGGGTGTCCAATACAGAAGAATGGACAATAGAACATACGCGCAAAAGCTTCTGACTTCACGTCAGTGCTTGAACCAATTTTTTTAAGTAACTCTTCAATTTATATTCTAATACTCTTTATGGTATATTGAGTACCTCTGAATATTCCACTGTTTCAGATGACCTAAGCCAAATCTTAATGACAATATATTTTTGTATCAATGCTCTTAGGTATAGTATCTTTTTTCCTTCCTATCATTGATCATAGAATTCAAATATTACTCATTTAATGCACCTATTTAGTTTGCGGTAGTTCAATTTCAATGAATTTGTTCATGGTTTGTATATCTATAATTAGTATCACTCAGCAAATATACTGCATCAAAATTATCCATTCAGTGATAGTTGTCCTTGTCCAAGACTGTCTCAAGCATTGAATTCGACTGGAAAGATAAGCCTTACTTTTGTGCTACCATGTTCTATAATGGAAAGCCTGGAACATATGATGGCAACAGGGTTGGAGTCGTACGCCAGACGAACCTTTGTTATTGTATCATGGAAGGTTAAATCCTTATTTGGAATGAACCAGTATTATTTTGTCGGTTAGGATTACAATCGCCAGTATTTCATGGTATTTTTGTGTATAGGTGAACGGCGTGATTAATGTTTTGTGATTAAACAGTGTGTAAATAGTGAATTTTACTTTGGATTATTTCTATTTCTTATTTAAATAATGTTTTTTTTTTCTTTCCTTATTTTCATTTTTTTTTCTGACGGTTTCAGTAGTATTTAGGTTTAGGTATATATCGATTAAATTCTGCGGAGTATTTTGTTTTTAATATTCTGTTTTTTTGCCCGTATGTTCTGGGGAACATTGCGTTATCATTTCGCCCTAATGTATGTCTGTAATTTTCGAATTTTTTTGCCGAAAATGGTCTCAAACGATTGGGTTCGACTCCCTGAAGAAGAATTCTAGGTCAAATTTGATTCTGTCCGCCGGCGGGCCGTTGCCACGATAACTTGAGAACGGAAAGAGATAGCGACTTGAAATTTTCGGGTAGGTGACGCATCCCAATACGACGGACAAGTTCGTTAATGGGCATAATCGCCCTATGGTTCCCGAGTAATATTTTTGTTTTCAATCAATACAAATCCGATCGAATTGAAACTAGGTGAGTAGTTGTAGAATAATAATAATAGATATCTTTATTTCAAATCATCTCAGTTTGCACAAGGCATTCAAGAAAAGAAGTGAAATAGCGTCACAAGTTTCCATCAGCAGCCTGAATATTTCCTTCTTAAACATTTTATAGTTCTCCATAGTTTGTATTCTTTTCGACAGTTTATTGTACAGCCGAAGGCAACTGTATTCTAACTGCACTTGTGTTGTTGTTAGTCTGCATCTAAGGAAATTATAGTTTTGTGTTCTTTTTGATGCATAATCTTCATATTTTTGTATGTTGCAAATAGATGGTTGTTCTTGTGAAAAAACCGTAAACATTCTTGTATATACATCCCATACAGTGTTAGAATCTTCTTCTGTGAAAAAGCTCCCCTACATGTCTGGATTAATTCAAGAATCAAATTGTTGTTGTGAAACCAATCTTCTGTATACATGATGCAGTATACAGAAGATTGGTTTCACAACAATAATTTGATTCTTAACAAAACAAAAATGATTTTATTTCAACCAGTTCAATCCAGTATAGAAAAACCAGAAAAAATTAACATCGGAAATGAAGAATACATAATATGAGAGAATACCAAATTTCTTGTATTCTACATTGACGCAGATATGAAGTGGAATACACCATTAACCAGGATTTTGAGATCTGACCATAGGGGTTCTCTTGCCAGTAGGTTCGTGTCATCAATATAATAGTTCAGTCAATCTGGCAAAAATTAAATCGTTCCGATACAGAAAATAACCAGTGGCTGAATCTTTGTTAATAGTTGGAGAATGATGTTAGAAAAGGGTTTATTGGGTCGGCCACGTTGGACCGTGATGCGTGTTTTGAAAAACTCAGAAAAATTTTGAAATGCATTTATCTCGTGATCTATGCATTTCACAGAAAAATGTATTCAAGAAAAAATGTAGAGGACATCGATATCTACAATTAATCTCACTGGTGCTATGCCGTACAACAAAAAATGCACGCAGTAGGTGGCGCTAAAGTTCCAAAATGAGAGTTTTTCCACTTTTTTGCTATTAAATTTTCTTTTTTCAACTATATTGTAAATGTAAAAGTTGTTCCTTTTAATATTACGAACAACTTTTATTTAAACATTTTTTACATACAACTTACCGTTTTGAAGCAACAGCTTGCCGTTCAATAAAATAATGTATAAAAAAATTTGATCAAAAGCTATAATTATTCATAATAATTTACAATGGCTAATTGGAAATATTACAAACATTGTTACAAACAATATAAATTATTACATCTTGATCAAAACAATAAAGATACGTCAGTTATATGCACCACAGCAGGCTGTCCTCATACTTTGTGAAATCGTTGTAATGGAATTTTCAAACTTCAGCAAGCTGTAGCTTCAAAACGGTAAGTTGTATGTAAAAAATGTTTAAATAAAAGTTGTTCGTAATATTAAAAGGAACAACTTTTACATTTACAATATAGTTGGAAAAAGAAAATTTAATAGCAAAAAAGTGGAAAAACTCTTATTTTGGAACTTTAGCGCCACCTACTGCGTGCATTTTTTGTTGTACGGCATAGCACCAATGAGATTAATTGTAGATATCGATGTCCTCTACATTTTTTCTTGAATAAATTTTTCTGTGAAATGCATAGATCACGAGATAAATGCATTTCAAAATTTTTTTGAGTTTTTCAAAATACGCATCACGGTCCAACGTGGCCGACCCAATAAACCCTTTTCTAACATCATTCTCCAACTATTAACAAAGATTCAGCCACTGGTTATTTTCTGTACCGTCGAAATGCCAGATTGACTGAACTATAATGGATCTTAGTAACCTTCTCCTCTTTCCATCGTGTTCCAAGTCCGAAGTCGTTCAGTTATACAGGGTGTCCCGTAAAGACCACGTCAAACGAAAACGGAAAGTAGATCAGAATGTGCCCTACCTGATGTGAAAAAATCGTTCATATGAAAGTCTCAGTTTTCGAGATATTTGATGTTCCATGAAAGTGTTGAATTTTTTCACTTAAAACGCTTTCTCTCTTGCGGAAGCTAAAATTAAATACTTTTCGAATCAGTTTTTTTTTCCGTAAATATTGTTGAATGATTACTTTAATTCATGCAATGAAAAATAGCACAAAATATTATACAAGGATTCTGAAAAAAAAAATTAAAATTCATGTTCTGAAGGAAGTGTTTTTTTGTACTCAATTCTATCTGACGTGGTATAAAAAAAAGACACTAGACCTTTTCTGCATATTACGTTGAAAAGTTGCCCATTTTGTGAGGATTCCGAAAAGGTTAAATACAGGTGATATCCTTCTTCACGAAAAAAGATATTTGAATGTTTATCGAAAATGGAGCATTTCTGTGAAAAACTGATTTTGTCACCTTTTCCACAAATCCTTTCATTTTGCAGATTCTGCTGTAACATATTGAATAATTCTTTTGAAAAATGTCAGTTAGTCCTCAAATTACTTATAAAGTGAAATTATTCATTAATTGCAATGATATAATGTAATAACGCACAGGACCTTCAACATCGACAAATCTATTGTGAAGAAACATTATAAAAATATCAATAATAAAATTCAGGATTCTTATTAGAGCAAATGCTCAAAATGACCACCCCCTTCTCTAATACATGCCCTGCATCTATTGAGAAATGACCTTTTCAAACCATACAAACTTCTCCCCGCTATTTTGGCTGCTGAAATACGAATGCGGCCCCTTAGTTGTGCTTCATCTCTTATGGGATTCGAATAAATTTCATTTTTTTTTAAACCCCAGTAAAAAAAATCCAGAGGATTCAAGTCTGGTGAACGGGGAGGCCACAAAATTTCACCGCTCCTTCCGATCCACCGGTGAGGATATGTTTGGTTTAAATATTCCCTAACATGACGACTGTAGTGTGCTGGGCACCCGTCGTGTTAAAACCATAGATTACGTCGCATTTCCAGTGGTATATCTTCTAAGAGTAAGGGTACACTGTTCCTTAGAAAATTCAAATAGTTGGTGCCGTTTAATGATTGCGGCAATTCTGTCGGACCGAATATTTTTCCATCGTATATTCCAGTCCATAAATTCACCGTAAATCGATATTGGGATCTATCTTGCCTTATATTGTGCGGATTTTCGATGTTCCAACTATGAAGATTATGCAGATTGATATATCCGCTTTGAGTACAGGAAGACTCATCAGTCCAAAGGATATTATTGAAAAAACCGGGATTTTCTGTATGTTTCAGCAACGTTTGTTGACAAAATTCTACTCGGGCTTGATAGTCTCTTGGTAGTAGTTGTTGAACTCGCTGAATATGGTAGGGGTGATATTTGTGTTTCTTCAGGATTCTATGGGCACTTGATTTTGATATGCCTGTCATGAGCTCTATCATTCTGGTTGATACTGAAGGATTATTTTCGACATCATTCAAAATGGTGTCATCTTCCACGATCGAAGGCCGGCCACTACTTTTACGATTCCCAGGAACTCTTTCTTCGACAATTGCATTATGGGTCCGGACAAAAACTAGTGTCCGACCGAAACTGGCTTTTCAGCCGAAACCGAAACCGAACTTTCGGCCAGGGTGTCAGTTTCGGCCGAAACCGAAACCGAAACTTCATATTTCATACTGAAATCTACTGTATTTTTTAGAATCTCATTTGCATATACATAAAAACAGTTGAAGAGTGGTGAATAAAATAAAAAGTAATTTTTTTTGAGATCTTTATTAATCATTTTGGTATTACCAAGTTATCAAAAAAATCAGTCGAAGTATACAGGGTGATTCCAAATCAGACGTGAACCTTAGAGGAGGTGTTAGTATGGATCATTAGCTGTGAGCCATTTTTATTGATGACCGAAAATAGACAGTTTCCGAGATATTTGAGTTCTGGTTCTATTGAAAAAGAATTAGTATGATTTGAAAGGGGATGTAAGAAGCAGATAGAGGAAAATAACGAATTCAATATTTTTTTGTTGCAACTAAGCTCAAAATTTCATTAGAAAATGTATTCATAAATTATGTTCCACCATTCTATAAGCAAGCACGTGCCGTCTTTCTGATGTCTTCAGTTGTTATTTTCCGCCTGAAATTTACTCGCTGTTTTTGATACACATTCACCATTTTATATACCAGATGACATTCAAGAGGCTGCTTATAAAAAATCTGCTGAAACTAAACTAGTTAAGCAATCTAACGAAATCTTTCAGAGAATGAAGAAGGAAGTAGACAAGTTTTTAAAATAATTTTGGCATACTAAATTGTGAAATTCAGAAGTTGCAGACAAATACTAGAAATTCATTTTTCATTTTTTCATATACCACATTTCAAATCATACTTATTCTTTTTCAACCTATTATACAGCATAGTTTTGCTTTTTTCGTACATATAATATCCTTTTCTGATAAAAATAAACCAAAATCATCATCAAATTTGCTCAACGTAGGTAAAATTGACGAAATATGAACTAAGTTCAGAAATCTTTTAAAAATCACCCGAACTCCAAAAACGGTTGATTTTCGGTTATTAATAAATATGGATTAAGCAACAGCTAATGAGTCATACTAACTCCTCTTCCGAGTTTCACGTCTTATTTGGAATCACCCTATGTAATCTAATCAATAATCATTAGTGAATTCTCATGATTTCTAGTCCATAACAAAGATAGATTACAATAACTTGTACGACAATTATGTATACCTACTTATAACTCCTGGCCAAACGACCAGGACAATTCACGAACTGTCAAGTTTCGGCCCGGCCGAAAGTTTCGTCCATTTTGGGCCGAAACCGAAACTAAGGCCGAAACTAGATTTCTTGGCCGAAACTGGCCGAAACCGACACCGAACTTTCGGTCGGTCACTAACAAAAACTTCGTAATTCTGATGTCGGCGATTGGGGTACCGCTCTGAATAAAGCATCGATGCTGCTCTAGCATTAAGACGTACTTCTCCATAAATAAGGTGCATGTCGGCGTATTCTCTTGCAGTATACGAAACATTTTCTGTAGACATTTTACCCAGTAAACTGATACGCATTATCTTCCACTAGATGAAAATTAACGTTTCCATAGATACCTTAAGTACCTTAAGTTTGAATCATTGAATCGCATCACATCATATCGATGTTCGAGAGTTCTTTAGGCAAAGAAAAAGAAATAAAAAAACTCGGTCAGTGAATTGGCATCTTAATAACATTTATTGATTTGTTGATTGATTATTTTCAGCAGGAAGTGCAAAATGGAAGTATTTATGGAAAAGGTGAAACAATCAGTTTTTCACAGTTATGCTCCATTTTCGATAAACATTCGAATATCTTTTTTCGTGAAGAAGGTTATCACCTTTATTTTACCTTTTCGGAATCCTCACAAAATGGGCAACTTTTCAACGTAATATGCAGAAAAGGTCTAGTGTCTTTTTTTTATACCACGTCAGATATAATTCAGTACAAAAAAACACTTCCTTCAGAACAAGAATTTAATTTTTTTTTTCAGAATCCCTGTATAATATTATGTGCTATTTTTCATTGCATGAATTGAAGGAATCATTCAACAATATTTACGGAAAAAACTGATTCAAAATGTATTCAATTGTAGCTTCCGCAAGAGAGAAAGCATTTTAAGTGTAAAAATTCAACATTTTCATGAAACATCAAATATCTCGAAAACTGTGAGACTTTCATATGAACGATTTTTTCACATCAGATAGAGCACATTCTGATCTACATTCCGTTTTCGTTTGACGTGGTCTTTACGGGACACCCTGTATAAGAAACATTATTGTTCCAGCTATACTACCCTGTGCTATTCCCAGTTTTAGTTCTTTCTCTTCCGATTTTATATCAATACCATTTAAACAGATTTTCACCGACGGTGTGCGCGTATACAAACCTTGTATATACAGGGTGAGTCTTTGACCACTGCATTAATTTTAACCAAAGATTCCTCTCATCAAATGAAACACTTTTTTCATTTACAATTTTTCCAGATTCGGCTCAGGTAAAAAGTTACAAGCGTTTAAAGATTTCACAATGTGCTAATACACTCCCGCATATAAATTATCTATGCCATTGTTGGCGGACGAGAATAAGGCATGGTAACGTGGTTTACAGCTTGATTCGGGATTCCAACGCTCAGGGACGGATCCATAAAAGTAGTGAAATTTCTGGAGTTTTCCATTTTAAAACATTCAATGAAGAATATCTCGAAAACGGTGCGTTTAAGGAGAAATGATGAAGAATAATATAATGTTCTAAAACGATGGAATATTCTTGAAATGACTCAAGAAAAACTTTATATGCTTTCTTTATGCTAATTTCGTTTAGTTTTATGAATCCACGAGTCCATAACTAGAAAACCAGTAGATGTAGAAAATAACTAATATTTGGAAAATATGTATCATAGTTATAGGAAACTTTACGCCAACATTCATTTTATTCGAAAAAAGGATGTCAAGGCCACAAAATAAAAACTGATTTTTTTTCAACATTTCAACAGCCTGTATCTTTTTACCTGAGCTGAATTTGGAAAACTGTTAAATGAATAAAGTGTTTCATTTGATGAGAGGAATCTTTGGTTAAAATAAATGCAGTGGTCAAAGACTCACCCTGTATATTGTATACAAGTTGGCCCGGCGAACTTCGTACCGCCTAACTTGATAAAAAAAAAGCACTGACGTGAATTCAGTACTCTTTGGCGCGCGTGTTCACGGTGGCTAATTTGAATTTAATGATGAGTACTTCAAGCTCAGTGGATAGAGCGAGCCGAAGATCTACCCAAAGGATAGTGGACACCATTCACTGTCGGTTCAACAATTAACAGTGCTGGATCTAAGCTGCCATTAGTACAGAGTAACAAAATTGAAAAAGAACACAACTGACTCTCCTTTGTCGCACAAGCTCCTAGAATATTCTGAGGGATCTCCTTGGGAAAGACTTGGGAGGGTCAGTATAATCATAATCTAGTGTCCGACCGAAACTGGTATCTCAACCGAAACCGAACTTTCGGCCAGGGTCTCAGTTTCGGCCGAAACCGAAACCGAAACTTTATATTTCATACTGAAATCTACTGTATTTTTTACAATTTCATTCGCATAGTCATAAAAATAGTTAAGGAGTGTTAAATAAAATAAAAAGACATTTTTTTTGAGATCTTTATTTATTATTTTGGTATTACCAAGTTATCAAAATAATCAGTCGGAGTATACAGGGTGATTCCAAATCAGACGTGAATCTTAGAGTAGGTGTTAGTATGGATCATTTGCTGTGGTTTGAGCCATTTTTATTGATGGCCAAAAATCAACGGTTTCCGAGATATTTGAGTACTGGTTCTGTTGAAAAAGTATTAGTATGATTTGAAAGGGGATATAAGAAGCAAATAGAGGAAAATAGCGAATTCAATATTTTTTGTTGCAACTAAGCTCGAAATTACATTAGAAAATGTATTCATAAATTATGTTCCACCATTCCATAGGCTATAGCACGTGCCGTCTTTTTGATGTCTTCAGTTGTTATTTTCCGCCTGAAATTTACTCACGCTGTCTCTTGATACACATTCACTATTTTAAATGCCAGACATTCAAAAGGTTGCTTATAAAAAATCTGCTGAAACGAAACTAGTTATAGGCAAAGTAACGAAATCTTTTAGAGAATGAAGTAGGAATTTTGCAAGTTTTTAAAATAATTTTGGCATACAAAATTGTGAAATTCGAAAGTTGCAGACAAATTCATATTAGAAATTGCACAGAAATTACACAGCATAGTTTTTTTTTCTTACATATCATATTCTTTTCTGATGAAAATAAACCAAAATTATCACCTAATATGGTCAACGTAGAAAAAATTGACGAAATATGTACTATAAGTTCAGAAATCTTTTAAAAATCACCCGAACTCCAAAAACCGTTGATTTTCGGTTATTAATAAATATGGATTAAACAACAGCTAATGAGTCATACTCCAAGTTTCACGTCTTATTTGGAATCACCCTATGTAATCTAATTAATAATCATTAAAGTTAATTCTCATGCATTCTCAGTCTTAACAAAGATAGATCACAATAACTCGTACGACAATTATGCATTCATACTTATAACTCCTGGCCAAACGACCAGGATAATTCACGAACATTCAAGTTTCGGCCCGGCCGAAAGTTTCGGCCATTTTGGGCCGAAACCGAAACTAAGGCCGAAACTGGCCGAAACCGAAACCGAACTTTCGGTCGGTCACTATCATAATCATGTTTATAGCACGCGCGCCAAATGCAGATTGACTTAACAATGAAAGAAAAAGTGTAAAAAAGCATTGACGTGGGGTCAATCTGCTTTGGCGCGCGTGCTATAAACATGATTATGATTATACTGACCCTCCCAAGTCTTTCCCAAGGAGATCCCTCAGAATCTTCTAGGAGCTTGTGTTACAAAGGAGAGTCAGTTCTGTTATTTCAACTTTGTTACTCTATCCTAATGGCAGCTTAGATACAGCACTGTTGATTTTTGAACCGACAGTGAATGGTGTCCACTATCCTTTGGGTAGATCTTCGGCTCGCTCTATCCACTGGGCTTGAAGTACTCATCATTCAATTCAAATTAGCCACCGTGAACACGCGCGCCAAAGAGTACTGACTTCACGTCAGTGCTATTTTTTTCTTTCATTGTTAAGTCAATCTGCATTTGGCGTGCGTGCTATAAACATGATTATGATTATACTGACCCTCCCAAGTCTTTCCCAAGGAGATCCCTCAGAATCTTCTAGGAGCTTGTGAGACTAAGGAGAGTCAGTTGTGTTCTTTTTCAACATTGTTACTCTATCCTTATGGCAGCTTAGATACAGCACTGTTAATTTTTGAACCGACAGTGATTGGTGTCCACTATCCTTTGGGTAAATCTCCGGCTCGCTCAATCCACTGAGCTTGAAGTACTCATCACTCAATTCAAATTAGCCACCGTGAACACCCGCGCCAAAGAGTACTGACTTCACGTCAGTGCTTTCTTTTATTTTTTCAACTTCCTTCAACAAATATGGCTATCAATACAGTTTGGCTGTTAGCTTTACCGTAGTTCGAAAACAATTGCAATTATGAACCTCCTTTAGGAACGCAATTGCCTCTTCTTCAAATCCGGACGTAATTTAATGTATATCTACCGATTATAGTTATCTGTAAATTCGCCGCAGGGCCACGATACATACATTTCAACTCGGAAACAACGCTATTTCCCCGAAACTGACTTGTCCGTGCACAGAATTGCCATGAAATTTCTCTTAAAACCTTAAAATGACGGCTCAGCGCCAAATCCATCACCGCTAGACGCAAACCACTCTCAACATGAGTCATACAATCCAAACGTCTCCTCTGCGCATACGCAATCTACTCGTGGCTTAAAGTCCCCTGAAAATAACTCTTCACACAAAATTCTGATTCTTCAACATCATTGGTTCAGGAGATATCACTGCTCCAATCCACGCATGCGCAGACACTTCCAAGGGGATTCTATGGAGGAATAACATCCTGCACCTCAAATCCCAAACCCTCTCAGACGAAAACTCCAGCAGTTAACTCACTTATCCTCATGTGCATAACGAAAAATGCCCGTAAGGGGTAACATCAATTTCAAAATTAGCCCCAGGGCCACGGTATGCACACTTCAACTCGGATACAACGATATTTCACCCAAACTGACTTGTGTCCGTGCACTGAATTGACATGAATATTCTTTTAAAACCTCACAATATCGGCTCATTACTCCCAACATAACCCATACAACCCAAAAACAGTTACTTGTCTTCTGCGCATGCGCAATCTACACGCAGCTGCAAGTCCTCCCAAAATCACACACCCTACAAAAAACTACGATTCTCCAACACTAGTGGTTTAGGAAATATCGCATATTGAATCCACGTATGCGCAGATCCTCACCAGGGGATTCTGTGGAGGAATAGCATCCGCCACCCCAAAACCCCAATCCTCTCTGACGAAAACACCAGCAGTTTAATCACTGATGGTCTGCTCATGCGCATAACGAAAAATTCCCGTAAGGGGTAACATCAACTTCAAGCTTAGCCCCAGGGCCACGGTATGCACACTTCAACTCGGAAACAACGCTATTTCCCCCAAACTGACTTGTGTCCGTGCATTGAATCGACATGAATATTTTTTTAAATCCTCAAAATATCGGCTCATTACTCCCAACCTAACCCATACAACCCAAAAACAGTCACTCCTCTTCTGTGCATGCGCAATCTACTCGCGGCTGCAAGTCCTCCCAAAATCACAGACCTTACAATAAACTCCGATTCTCCAACACTAGTGGTTCAGGAGATATCGCATCTGGAATCCACGCATGCGCAGACCATCACCAGGGGATTATGTGGAGGAATAGCATCCGCCACCCCAAAACCCCAATCCTCTCTGACGAAAACACCAGCATAGTTAAATCACTGATGGTCTGCTCATGCGCATAACGACAAAAGCCCGTAAGGGGTAACATCAATTTCAAAATTGGGCTAAACAGGGCTACGGTACGGACACTTCAACTCGGAAACAACGCTACATCCCCCAAACTGATTTGTCCGTGCACTAAATTGCCATGAATATTCTTTTGAAACCTCACAATATTGGCTCAGCACTCCCGACACAATCCGTACAACCCAAAAACAGTCACTTCTCTTTTGCGCATGCGCAATCTACTCGAGGCTGAAAGTCCTCTCAAAATCACACACCTTACAAAAAACTTCGATTCTACAACACTGGTGGACGGGAGATATCGCATCTTTAATCCACGCATGCGCAGACCCTCATCAGGGGTCTGGATTCTATGGAGGAATAGCATCCGCCACCCCAAAACCGCAATCCTCTCTGACGAAAACTACAGCAGTTAAATGACTTCTCATCTGCGCATGCGCATAACGAAAAATGCCTGGAAAGGGCAGCATGAACTTCAAAAAAATAGGTGTCGGCATTTCAAGCAAAATATTCCGCGAAATATGTAGTAGTAATTTTTTCATGTCACGTGATCTTCACAAAATTCTGCGAAAATGTTTGCTTTGGACTTTTGCATCTAACTACTGAGTTTCAATTCAATCAGATCAGTATTTTTCGAGTTATCGTGGAAACAAAATTTCAAAATTTTTGAAATTTTTTTTTGCCACTTTATGGCCATCCGGTCAGTACAAAACTTCGCAGGCATATAAAGGTCATGATTCTACAATTTGATGCCAAATTTCAGATAGATCGAGTGATCGGTTCCGGAAATATTCATAAAAAACGTTTTTACTAAAAACGGACTTAAACTCCGAAACGGCTCGGTGGATTTCGCCCGTTAACGAACTTTTGTCCGAGATATTTACGCTGCAAAACTACCCTGCAAATTTGAATGCTCTAACTCGTTCCGTTCGAGAGTTATCGTGCTAACGGCCGGCCGGACCGGACGGACAGAATTGAATTTGACCTCGAATTCTTCATCAAGTAGTCGAACCCAATCGTTTGAGACCATTTTCGCAAATGTAATTCGAAAAATACAGACAGGGTGACGAAATGATAGCACGCTGTTCCTTGCGGAACACGCAAGCAAAAAGCTCGGTATGAATGAAGTTTTATTATTATTTTCAATTAATTGCACATATTTTTTTTTAAAATCTATTTATGTGCTAGGCAACTGTAAGCCATCTACACAGTTATAACCTTATATATCGCAAACTCTTTCATATCTATTTTTGGACATTCACACAACCCAACACCACATCCATGCCCTGAGCGGGATTCGAACCCGCGCGACCCCGGCACCACAGCAGGTCTTTATACCCACTGCACCACCTGGGCCGGCAATTGCACATGTTGTTGCTTACTTACAACACAGAGTTTTCTTGAAATACTGGCTATTTATAAGGTTTCAATTTGATATTGACAGACACACACACAGGTATAATATAGTCTTTAAATCAATTTAAAGCTTTCTGATAAACTTTATTTTTTGTTTTGTTTTGTGTAGCGTAAATAAACAAAGATGGCGGCTTTCTGACGCGCGAATACGCGACGTATAATTTTCCATGCGCCATGTCCACACATCAAAGGAAAAACAAAATTGTTACATTATGGGAATCCATCCAAGGTACCTACCTATTTAGTTAATGCTTTGTTTGAGGCACAAATCACTTCAATTGTGCCGTGATATGAAGAACATCCTGTACGTTGAAAGAAAAACACCCTGTATGAACATTATTTCGGTCAAATACATATTATGAGAATCCATCCAAGGTACCTATTTCGTTAATGCTTTGTTTGTGGCACGAATCACTTCAATCTCGTACAATGGTGCCGTAATATAAAGAACATCCTGTATAGTAATGTTTTATTTTCATGATGTATGCCTAGAAAGTATATTTTTTAACTCAATTGAATGAAATTGTACGATTGGCGTGAAAAACAGCAAGTTACAATTGACGTTAAAAGAAAAACACCCTGTATGAAAATTTCGGCTAAATACATTATGAGAATCCATCCAAGGTACCTATTTACTCAATGCTTTGTTTGTGGCACAAATAACTTCAATCGCGTACAATTGTGCAGTGATATTTAGAACACCCTGTATAGTAATGGTTTATTTTCAATGATGTCTGCCCCGAAAGTATATTTTTTAACACAATTGAATGAAATTGTACGATTGGCATGAAAAACTGCAAGTTGCAATTGACGTTAAAAGAAAAACACCCTGTGTGAAAATTTCGGACAAATACGGCGTTAAAAGAAAAACACCCTGTAGGAAAATTTAAGACAAATACATTATGAGAATCCATCCAAGGTACCTATTTAGTTAATGCTTTGTTGGTGGCACAAATCACTTCAATCGCGTACAATTGTGCCGTGAGAAAAGGAACACCCTGTATAGTAATGTTTTATTTTCAATGATGTATGCCTCGAAAGTATATTTTTTAGCACAATTGAATGAAATTGTACGACTATGGCGTGAAAAAGAGCAAGTTGCCATTGACGTTAAAAGAAAAACACCCTGTAGACATTTTTATATTTATTCACCTTTTAAACCTTCCCTGGACTTCCACAAATAATTCAAGACCAAAATTAGCCAAATCGGTCCAGCCGTTCTCGAGTTTTAGCGAGACTAACGAACAGCAATTCATGTTTTCACGATAACTCGAAAAATACTGATCTGATTAAATTGAAACTCAGTAGTTAGATGCAAAAGACCAAAGAAAACACTTTTGCAAAATTTCGTGAAGATCACGTGACATGAAAAAAATAAAAAAATTACTACTATTTTGCGGAATACTTTGCTTTTAATGCCTAAACATATTATGTTTTTGAGGTTCATGCTGCCCTTTCCGGGCATTTTCCGTATTAGTCCTTTAACTGCTGTAGTTTTCGTCAGAGAGGATTGGGGTTTTGGGGTGGCGGATGCTATTCCTCCATAGAATTCAGATCCCTGATGAGGGTCTGCGCATGCGTAGATTGAAGATGCGATATCTTCCGAACCACTAGTGTTGGAGAATCGGAGTTTTTTGTAAGGTGTGTTATTTTGAGAGGACTTTTAGCCGCCAGTAGATTGCGCATGCGCAGAAGAGAAGTGACTGTTTTTGGGTTGGATGGGTTATGTTAGGAGTGCTGAGTCGATATTATGAGGTTTTAAAAGAATATTCATAGCAATTCAGTGCAAGGACAAGTCATTTTGGGGGATGTAGCGTTGTTTCCGAGTTAAAGTGTCCGTACCGTGGCCCTGGGGCTAATTTTGAAATTGATGTTACCCCTTACAGGCATTTTTCGTTATGCGCATGAGCAGACCATCAGTGATTTAACTGGTGGTGTTTTCGTCAGAGAGGATTGGGGTTTTGGGGTGGCGGATGCTATTCCGCTATAGAATCCCCTGGTGAGGGTCTGCGCATGCGTGGATTCAAGAAGCGATATCTTCTGAACCACTAATGTTGGAGAATCGGAGTTTTTTGTGAGGTGTGTAATTTTGGGAGGACTTGCAGCCACGAGTATACTGCGCTTGCGCAGACGAGAAGTGAATGGTTTTGGGTTGTTTGGGTTATGTTGGGAGTATTGAGCCGATATTGTGAGGTTTTAAAAGAATATTCATGTCAATTCAGTGCACGGACACAAGTCAGTTTGGGGGAAATAGCGTTGTTTCCGGGTTGAAATGTCTGTATGGTGGCCCTGAGGCGAATTTATAAATAACTATATTCGGTAGATCTATATTAAAATACGTTCGGAGTTGGAGAATATGCAATTTTTTTCGATCTACGATAAAGCCATAGACATAGAATAACATTCTATGTCTATGGGTAAAGCTAACAGCCAAACTGTATTGATAGCTATATTTTTTAAAGGAACTTGAAGAAAAAAAAGCACTGACGTGAAGTCAGTACTCTTTGGCGCGCGTGTTCACAGTGGCTAATTTGAATTGAATGATGAGTACTTCAAGCTCAGTGGATAGAGCGAGCCGAAGATCTACCCAAAGGATAGTGGACACCATTCACTGTCGGTTCAAAAATTAACAGTGCTGTATCTAAGCTACCATCAGGATAGATTAACAAAGTTGGAAAAGAACACAAGTGACTCTCCTTAGTCGCACAAGCTCCTAGAAGATTTGGGAGGGTCAGTATAATCCTAATCATGTTTATCGCACGCGCGCAAAAGCAGATTGACTTAACAATGAAAGAAAAAGTGTAAAAAGTCAATCTGATATGGCGCGCGTGCGATAAACATGATTAGGATTATACTGACCCTCCCAAATCTTCTAGGAGCTTGTGCGACTAAGGTTTGAACACGATCGGATCTATTAAGTTGCTGGATGGATTACCGTTGCCTCGATAACTTTTGAACGAAAAGAGATAGGTACTTGCAATTTTCAGGGTTGGTGGCGTATCCAAATGGCAGAGTTAAGTTCGTTTGTGGGCATAAGCGGAGTTAAATACACACCTAGAATATTATTTCCTCGATTACTCAAAAAGTATAGACTCGATCGAATTGAAGGTTGGTAACTAGTTGTAGAATATCGACATAAAGAAGTGTGTAAAATTTTGTGACAACCGTACACCTAGAAAGTTTTTAAAAAATTACGAAAAAAAAATTGGAAGTCAGCGGCTTTTGCGCGCATGTACCATGGTAAATTCGATCAAGAGTGTCAAATACAGGAGGCTATCTCTATAGAAGGCTGTGGTTCAACTAACTGGTTGCATAGATTAGAGCACTACTATAATCTATGACTTGTTGTTAGTTCTAGCTGGCGTTTGGTGCAGTTTGCATATTTATTTTAATCGAAATGTCTCATGATCCATTAATCGTAAATGATTGTTTTCATTTTCATCAAGTAAATAACGATTAATTTCAACGTTTTTAATTTCAACAGAATTTAATAGATTGATTTACGATTATTAATCGGTTCAATATAGTACTCTGAGATCGATTAGTCAGGGTTTCTCAAACTTTTGGCTCCACGAACCCCTGTTAAGCCGTGTCCAGACGGGTGTAATGTAACGCGTAATGCAATGCGTAAAGTAATGAGAATTCTCCGTGTGGACGGTACTACAAGCGTTCCATGAAACGCTCGTAGCACGTCCACACGGAGAATTCGCCTTACATTACACCCGTGTGGACACGGCTTCAAAGTTTCCAGTTTACAGCGAACCCCTTAACTAACACATGGTGGCCAGCGCATGCCACCATGTTTGCCACATGTGCCTGCCAGTCATCAAGCCACCATTACGTGATTTTTGTAACCCCCTACCGTCGAATGGCAAACCCCTAGAGGTTCGCGTACCTCACTTTGAGAAACCCTGGATTAAATGGAAGGATTTTGGCGGGTATTTCGAATCACATTTCTGTTAGATGTAGAAGATTGCCCTTTTTACGGAAATAATAGGGGACGAGTTTGAAACAAGTTCTACTTTTATATACAACACCCCATCTATCACCTAGTGTGCGATTTGAAATCTGTATAGCAAGATATCTGGGACACAATCTTATATAATTTTCAATTTTTGTATGTTTCCTATTTTTCTTTCTTTCCACATATTCAAATAATTATTCTTTTTACCACCAGTATGATGCTATAGACCACATTAGTTAGGTTGGAATCATTCTCTTGGCGGGAGATCCATATTCAAATTTTTTAACATGGAATTTCAACTTTGAGATGAAACCACCCTATTTAAAAGAGAATGTTAGTACAGAGACATCAAGTATTGGGTACCGTCATCATTAATGCATGTTTTCATGTTCTTCCCACATTAAAATCTACTTCTATTTATCCTCAAATCAAAATTGAAACCAGTGTAGTTCGAAAGATTTCCGTATGTCGTAGATGACTTCTGTTGTGCGTCAGTACAAGGCCGACATCATGGAGGTAGAAGGAAGTGGAGGGGGCATAAAGATCGAAACTTGTGTGTCCCAATTTTCTATAGGAATCCGGAATTCCAACCATAGAAAACTCACAATTTCATGTTTATAACAAAGGATTTGCCCATACCAATATGGCCGATTTTCTGTGACACTTTCGTTACATGGGAAATATAGCACCACAGAACACTAATATATATATATACATATATATATATGTGTATAGCACATGCTCCCTCCACTTCCTCCTACCTCCATGGCCGATTTAGGGTTATGTTATTATTTTTGATCGATTTCGAGTTAGCTAAGACATAGGTCAATCGAATTTGGTGAACACTTTTATATTTATTAATTATTTTGGAAATATACAATTTTGTTATGAAAACTTGATTCTAGATTGTTGAGAAAAGTTCACAGAATCTATTTCAACCGAAATAAACCTTAAGAAATTAACCAAAGTATTTAAAAACAGGCACGGAATTCGCGTAAATTTTGGGTCCATTAGAAATGCATGGGGAATTCAGTGCTTGGATCCACGGATGGATCGTAATTCGAATTTCCCGCCTTACCTAACTAATGTGGTCATTAGTCAAATTTAAGCGAGTAACCGGAACAGAGCGGTTAAGACCAATCCCTTGCTATTATAACCGATCGGTTATGTTTAGCAAGAGATTGGTCTTAACCGCTCTGTTCCGGTTACTCGCTTAAATTTGACTTATAGGTATTATTGAATCAATTTCCTATTATAAAAACCTTTCAAAAATAATTAAAATTGCATTAAAAGTGAATTTCCTGAAATATAAATAATATTTTCCGATTTCGAAAAGGTATGTTATTGAGGGGAAAACATCAATGGAACAAAATACTAGAGATTATTGATCAAAACATAACATCCTAACCTATAATAAGCAGTAGCATTTCTCAGCTTTCTGTTCTTATACATTCATCGGATCTTTGATTAAGGAAGAGAGTCCATGTCTAAGCATCGGATTGATTAGTGAATTTCCGCTGGATTTTCATGACATCACGTCAATCGTATTTTCATCGCTGATTAAATCCATCACAAAAGCTGATTAAAATAAAAACGCACCCAAACCTTGTGTTTGTTGTCAAATAGACGCAAACAGTTAGCAAATGTTTGCAATCGAAAGTTAGCATATAGGCTGAGTGATTGCGTCTGTTATCATTTTGCCATTACTTTCGTTTGTGATTGTTAGCGACAGTACACTTCCAACTACCTTTGATATTAATGATGGAAACTGAACCAATCTCCTTTCTTGTTCCTACCACTGTTAGTTATAGTTTTTTATACTTTTTAGATAATTTAACATAGTGTAACTGTAATAAAAAGAAATGTATTTAATTTGATGTTTAATTTTGAAATTTATCAGTTCTTGTATGCACGAGGGGTTTGAGTGGGTAACTTCCTTTTGCATCCGTCTAGGTTGTCTCCTTGTACAATATCTCACTAATCATGAATACTACATAATTTTGACCCACTTACTAAAATTGTAATAGGCGTTTTAATAGTATCAACTTAACATTTTTGGCGCTCTAGTTCCTCGGAACTGAGTATCAATTTGCCCAAATGTCTGTAATTTTCGAATTTTTCGATGAAAATGGTCTTAAACGATTTAGATCAGCTCACTGATCAAGAATCCGTGGTCGAAATTCATTCTGTCCGGCCGGCCGTAGGCACGATAACTCTCGAACAGAATGAGCTAGACAGTTGAAATTTTCAGAATAGGTTTGGCAGATAAATATCTCGGCTAAGTTCGTTATTGGGCAAAATCGGACAGATGGTTTCGGAGTAACAAAAAAAAATTGTTTTTTTACAGTTCAAATTCCAAATTAAATTTTTTTCAATAAGCAGTTTTATCATAAGAATCCAATGATATCATTTTTAACTCTAACAAGCTAATACTTTCGGAGATATGATTTTTCAAAATTTCAATAAAAAATCGTATTTTTACGTTTTCACAGAATTATATAATTATTCTATGTATGAATTGTCATAATGTCAACTTATTTTCCTGAGATATGACATTGTCTCTTGCTAATAGTTGGTTCGAGAAACGTCAAAATCGACTTAGAGAGACAAGGGTAAAAAAGCGTCAAAGAAACCCCCATGCATGTGGCGATTTTATGTCGAAAAGTGAAAATTAAGAATATATATCCCAGGTAAGTACCTACCGACGTTTTATTCTAATACCGGAGATCGACAAGATCGTACGAGGAGCCCGATAGCCGGTGTGTCTACGCTGTCGGGTTTTCGGTTTCGGAACGAGAGAAGGCGGGACTTTTTGGCGCTCTAGTTCCTCGAAACTGAGTGCTTATCAATTTGCCCAAATGTCTGTAATTTTTATTTAAGATGCAGTTTCATCATTAAAATCCATCGATATCATTTTCAACTCCAACAAGCTAATACTTTCGGAAATATGATTTTTCTAAATTTCAATAATGAATCGTACGTACTTCTATGTTTTCACAGAATGCTATAATTATTCTATCTAAGCTTTATTATATGATCTGTGTTCATACTCGTACATTTCATCCTGTTCTACAGGGTCTTTCACGAGGAACCTCACCCATATTTATACGAGAAACTACTGAACGTATTTTCATGAAATTCAGCACTTATAAGTACTTCACGATGCTGATGAAATCTAAAATATTTTCAAGGCATGAACACCTCCGGTTTTTCCGGAAATGACGTCAACTTCCGTTTTTCAAATTAGAACACCATTTTTTCATTGCAGAAATAGATTCCTTAGAAAATTTCAAGTTATTTTGATGTAACATTTTTCAGTTTTGGTTGGAAAATTCTCTCTGAGCGGGAAAATTCGAAAAAAAAATCGAAAATAGAGCTCCGCTGAAACAAGAATAACTTCGAGGTTTTTGGATGGAAAATTTTCATTTTTGGGATTTTTCAAGATGTAAGATTGATGTATCCACTTTAAAAATCTAAATCGCGATTCATGATACAGGGGGTGAAAAAATCGCTTTCAAAGTTAGGGATGACAAAATCGTGAAAAATCAATTTTTTCAAATTAGAACCCCATTTTTTTATGGCAGATATTGAATCTACGTTAAAAAATAATGTGAGTGTATGCATCACACCCTTGCCCTAAAGTGGATATTTCCTGAGTTATTCACAAAAAACTGTTTTTCGTCTTGAATTTTCAGCTATTTCTTTTCCCTTCACGCCAAAAAGATGAAATTTTCAGGAACTGTTACTTAAACCATGTTTTAGATTTTACTACCCTAATATGCAAGAGAAAAAAGTTACAGGTTGTTTCTAAATAGATGGCGAATTTTGATTCGAAATTGTATCGGAAACCTCTTTATTTCAACTAATCGGCCATCGGTTTTCTCTCCAGTGATAAATAAATAATTCCTTATGAACCATATGCAAAAACTTACCATGTTTTACATTCTTTTTTTTTAATGATAGATGTCATTAATTACATCTGCCAAATTCCTCTTTATTCAGTAGCATTTTGTGTTTACTATTAAATTGGTGATAATTCGTATTAAGTTATAAAATCGATCACTATGCCTAATTTTACCAATGAAGATTATTTAAATCTCATTCTACTTCATGGAGAATGTAATAAAGTTGTAGATAGAACGATTCGACTGTTCATTGAGAGGTTTCCTGACCGACCCAGACCAACGAGAGATACCATTAACAGAACGATGACAAACTTGAGAAATGTCGGATCTTTCGTTAAGAAAACTATACACAGAGAAAAAAGTGTAGTAGAAGATGAGAACAACGAAATTACAGTTCTTGCATATTTTCGTGTGAATCCTCAAAATTCTCTCAAAGATGCTAGATTGATCTGGGATTATCTCAATCGAGTGTTTGGAGAATATTAAAAAAACATAAAATGCACCCATATAAATTCAATAGGGTACAGCATTTGAAGGAAACTGATTTCGTCAGGAGAACAGAGTTTTGCGAAGCTATGATGATTCGATTTCAAGAGAATGAAAACTTTTTGGACTGTATAATTTGGACAGATGAATCTAAATTCACAAAGAATGGTTCTTTCAAGAGGCATAACAGTCATTATTGGGATGAAGAGAACAACCACCACTTCAGACAATGGAACTTTCAAGAGACCTGGAGTTTCAATGTTTTTTGCGCCATCAAAAATAATGCGATTCTCTATGTTCACATTTATGATGGGACTTTAACTGGTAAGATAGAACACTACACATGTTTGCATTATTTAAAGAATGTTCTCCCTTAGGAGATAGATATTCTGACATATTGACTCAAATAATTGAGCCGCTAGTACAGAACCATAATGACTTATGGTATCAACAAGATGGCGCGCCTCCACACAATTCACTCAATGTGTCAAATATCCTCTACAGGCTATTTGAAGATCGATGGTTGGCGAACAATGGTCCACATCTTTGGCCACCACGTTCTCCCGATTTAACTCCTTTAGACTATTATGTTTGGGGTAGGATAAAAAATATTGTCTACTCAACTCCCCTGACTGATAAAGAGGACTGCATAGAACGAGTCAGAAATGCGTTCAGGTTTGTTTAGATTTTTAGATTCATAGCTTTGAAACTCAATTTGGTTTTTAAACACTTTTGCAGATCTCTTCCTCCCGATGAAATAAGAAGAGCAACGCACGAAGCATTCCTGAGACGTATAAATAAATGTCTAGAAATTAACGGTCAAAACTTTGAGCATCTTCTCTAGTTATAACTGCGAGAGTTTGCCATGGTTCTCCTAATAGTAACTTGAAGTCGGTTTCAAGAAGGGGTGAAAAATCTACAGCATGGTTCAAATAACAGTTCCTGAAAATTTCATCTTTTTGGCGTGAAGGGAAAAGAAATAGCTGAAAATTCAAGACGAAAAACAGTTTTTTGTGAATAACTCAGAAAATATCCATTTTAGGGCAAGGGTGTGATGCATACACTCACATTATTTTTTAACGTAGATTCAATATCTGCCATAAAAAAAAATGGGGTTCTAATTTGAAAAAATTGATTTTTCACGATTTTGTCATCCCTAACTTTGAAAGCGATTTTTTCACCCCCTGTATCATGAATCGCGATTTCGATTTTTAAAGTGGATACATCAATCTTACATCTTGAAAAATCCCAAAAGTGAAAATTTTCCATCCAGAAACCTCGAAGTTATTCTTGTTTCAGCGGAGCTCTATTTTCGATTTTTTTTTCGAATTTTCCCGCTCAGAGAGAATTTTCCAACCAAAACTGAAAAATGTTACATCAAAATAACTTGAAATTTTCTAAGGAATCTATTTCTGCAATAAAAAAATGGTGTTCTAATTTGAAAAACGGAAGTTGGCGTCATTTCCGGAAAAACCGGAGGTGCTCATGCCTTGAAAATATTTTAGATTTCATCAGCATCGTGAAATACTTATAAGTGCTGAATTTCATGAAAATACGTTCAGTAGTTTCCCGTATAAATATGGGTGAGGTTCCTCGTGAAAGACCCTGTATAAGAAGGAGTCAAATTCATTTCAGCTATTTTAATTTGATTTCTTCCATGGTGCAGTTCTCATTCTCAGATTGCTCATTTAATCTAAATAAACTATTATTTGTATTTAATTTCCTTTATGATGCAGTTCTTTCATAAGAATACATTGATTGAATTCCCAACTCTGAGAAACCAATACTTTCGGAGATATAATTTGTCTGTTTGAACCAGAGCGCCAGAATGCTCCTGTCCACAGGGCTTTTACTGTAATAGATTAATTGATTAGATTGTATACTAGTTATACTTGAAAAAGTCCACACTTCCTATTTTTGTGAACAAAAAGGTCAAAATTGCTCTTTACTTTATAATGAGGTTCGTATTAAGTAGAACATTGATTTAAAAAAAATAATTCCAAAATTTTCTTGTAAAAAAAATAGAAAGGCTGAATGAATCTGAAAATTTGTTATACATTTGAACGGAAACAATAAATCAAACTTTTGAAAAATGAGTATCTCATTTATGGCAGATATATGGAGTTAACAAGAAGAAATTTTCAAATTTCGAACTATAATTCGATAGAGGTATTCAAAATTTCGGAAAAATCTAGCTCGGTCAGATTTCATTATATTGTGGGGTTACAGAGAACCTGCTCCCTGAATTCGTAAGCTGTAGAGTTCACACAAAATGTGTGCTGAAAAATCCCGGAAGCCATTCTTTCGATTTCCAAGAAAATAGATAGTGATAGTCCTCTGAAGATACGAATCCTCGTCAAATCTAAGCTTCATATATTCAAAATTGTGATATGTAGCCTACACAGTGAACAATTTAACAGAGACACACATTTTTTTCTACAGATTTTGAATCTGTCTTCTGAATCAAATTTTGTAGTAGGAATTTTTTGAGATTTCTTAATGAGAAACAAAACTCAATAAATAGTATATTTCAAGTCACCTCTACAACATAATGAATATAGTTAAAAATTTCCTCTAATCGATAGCTAGAAAAGATATTCACATAATTATAAAATATTCCAGCAGTTTTATCAACATTTGTTGAGACAATTATTTATATATACATTTTCACAATTTTATTTCATTGTTTGGAGATTTAGAATAAAATTACCAACAAAGTATTTCATTATTATGGTAGTATTGAGAATATGAATCAAATTACTAAATTAGATTTCTAATTGTGATATGAGCATAATACACGAAAATATTTTTAATAAATTTTAAACCAATCTATAACAATTGAAAAAAGTCATGAAGTAGTTTCACTTTATTTTAGTGTTCTCCTAGAATTATACAAAATAGAAAATATTGCGGGACTACGACAGTATTAATTAAATGAATCTTCTATATGATGATATTTTAGACAATATTAATTCTAGGTTATATAGAGGCTTGAAGAAGCAGATGAAAGCTGTGTATATTGATTAATACTGTCCTAGTCCCACAATAATTTCTATTTTGTGTACTTTTAGTTTTTTTTTCTTAATAAAATACAAAAAAATAGCCAGATCAATAACCCAGATCTTTAGATGGAAAAAAATTGAGTCCTAAAAGACCATAAATGAACACAGCAGACTAGAAACACGGGAAATAATAAAGATTTAATAAAAAAAACAAAAAACATTAGAATAAACACATCTTTTACAACTTTATAATCAAAAAATGTTCCTTGGACACTCCAGGCTTTCACTAGATATGAACTAATAAAGAATAATTCAAACAAATGAAGTACAGTGAACTCTTGATCAGTCGAACATCGATAAGTCGAACATTTTTTCCAGTCCCAATTCATGGGTATCTAACCCTGTATACTTTCACCTCGATGAGTCGAACAGAGTTCTTGAGAGTAAAGAGTCTAGTAGATGAGTCGAACTGCTGGAAGGGTCCACGAGAGGACCTTCACCTCTATCAGTCGTACTCCTAACCATCATCTCCTCTAGGAGTCGAACTGTTTCACCACCGAATGAAACCGAAAAGAATTCGGTATGCAAACGAATCACCACATTTGGTAGCCATCATATGTATTTTTCAATCGCTTAGTGCATTGTTCAATTTATTTTTTATTTGTTTATTGAGCCGTCATGCGCTGAGAGCGTTTTAGTCATGGATCCGCGAAAACTGAAAATTTAATCAGTAGCAGATGAACTTGAACTCATTCGGGAAACAGAGAAAGGAGAAGAAAGTTCGGAATTCCTAAATCCGAATTGTAATCTATCATGAAAAATAAAATTAATATCCTCGCTTCCATCAGAGTTAAAGGAAAATCAGTCCAACGGTACCGTCAGAAATTGCCTCGGCATTCAGATGCACGCATCTTCCCTAGGCCACAAATTGACAGCGAGTAGTGGTTGGCTACGTAATTTCGAAAAAAAGATACGGAATTTCTGGAAGAACCTCGTTAGGTGAAAGTGCTAGGGTCAATAAAGACACTTGTCATCAACACTTGTTTCTCATTAACTACTGTCGTGAATACGCGAGTTTTTCCCTCAATGAGTCGAACTCTCACCTCAATAACTCGAACGTTTGGTGAGACGAACCATAGATAAGTCGAACAGTTTTTTATAGTCCCTGGGAGTTCGACTTATCGAGAGTCCACTGTAATTTCAAAATAAAATAATTGAATATATATCAAAGGTGTTTAAATTGAATCAATATGAGCTCATGAGTTTGAAGGCAGAATATGATAATTTGTATTATTGATTTTGAAATTGGTGATATGTAAGGTACAAAAAGATATCTTGGAGTCAAGCTTTCTTCAATTTATAATAAATTGCAAATGAAGTACAGTGCCACCAAACATGGTTGTTAATTAGACAGAAGGATTTAAAATATGACTTTTTCTTTCCTGAAATTATTCTACCAGTAATCAATATTGGACCCACAGTACAGTGCTTAATAGTATATTCTAAAACAAGTTGCAGAATGGGCTCCTATTCAAACACGAAATGCGAATTTGAAAACGAGTGAAGAAGGAGCGAGTTTTCAAACATATGAGTGTTGGAATTGCCTTCTGCGACGAGTATTAGACGATATTTTCTATATTTCAGGCAAGTATTGTATCTTGGCAGTTGGTTTGACTGTTACGATAGTTGACAGATTACGGAATTTGCTTCGTACGTAGGGCACTATATCCAGATTATATTATATTGACAATTGACGTGTGTTGAAATTTGATAAGATCGAATGTCAGTGCTGACTACCACAAAACGAAAAATATAACTAGAGACAATGCGGAATTACTATACTGTAATAGAGAAAATCACTTAGGACACTACTTCGGATTTTGAACAATAAAAGCAGTTGGGCTTCAAACATTTAAGAAGTTTTGGGAAAGTGGTTCATATCATTTTCTCAATGTGCAGTTTACATAAAGGATTTCAAGATAGAAATGCTGCAAATTTCATTCTAAGGTTTATTTAGATTCTGAAAGAAATCTCTTCAGATCACCGAAGCCACGACATACTTCTTGACCATGCAAATCGCCGTATATGATATATGTAGTAGACTCGTGTCATCGAAAAATCAGTTTTCATTTTCATTTTGAAGAAGTTCTTTTAGTGCGTATGTTCTATGGAACATCGCGTTATCATTTTGCCCAAATGTCTGTAATTTTCGATTTTTTTATTTATTAGAACGGGTTCGTGAGGATTGGTGCAGCCGTTCAGAACTACGACCGATACCATATTTTGTTCTATTACCCTACTCATTCAATCCTAAGGATATTGTCCTAGTTACTTTTGAACGCACCATGTATAATGAAAAATTATCACTCTGAAAGACCCGACTAATTGGTATGATAGTCCCAATTACTTTTGGACGCACTATGTATAATATATATATTCTTTTGACTGAGAGCTGTATATGTGTTAGCAGAGGTTGGTGTAACGGGGTACTATACAATTCGACGTATGATACAAGAGCTTAGGGAAAAACCTCAGCAAAAAAACCCTGTCTCTTATTTGTTTGGTCTCTAGTAAAAGCCGCTTTACACTATGCAATATTGGTGCAATGCAATTTGAAATGACCCAACGGCGCATGCGTGACGGCAATTTTCTGATCAGCTGATGCAACTTTTAGAATTAGAGCAGGGGCTATTTTTCATGCAATTATTTGGCAATTCTGGTTTGTTTTTTAGTGACTTTAATGGAAGCCAACATGAATATGATATGATAAAATTCACTAGGTGTTTGACTTAACCAATAATTCAAAACTTCTTTTCAGCTCTATCTATTTTCATCAATTTTATATGATTGGAATTTCTTTTTATCAATCGATGAATTAAGCATGAAGGTATGGGTTCTCAAGTATGTTTAGTCTACAGAAACAGAACAAGTTTAATACTATTGTATGAAAAGCTTGCTCGCTTATATTCCATCAAGTCTGATGATTATCATAATAAAATAGCACGTTCGAGAGCACTGACTGATATTTCCCAAAACTTAAATAACTTTTTAGATAATCCTATTCAATAAAAGCTCGCGGAATGCCCAATTATCCATAACTTCTATTAATCGAATGACCCACCTCAGCCTACCTTTTATTTGTTGACATATTTTCTTCTTACATAAAACACCGTTATAATAATTGAAATTTCCTCTGATCTCATAATGCAAGTTAATGTTGTCGCAATATAAAAGCTGTGATAAAAGTATAAATTCAAAAGTGCCTTTAGTTTTCTTTAAGTTGATCGTACAAGTCCTTGAAAATAGTATTGCACTTAAATTGCAGTATGGAATAATCATATTCATGCAATGCAATGCGTTGCATTGCTATTGCGTTGCATCAATATTGCCTAGTGTAAAGCGGCTTTAAGAAATGATAACAATATGACAGAAATTTTTAACGAGTGTTCCATTCATGCGCGTCATAATTTTGCCAAAATGTCTGCAACTTTCGAATTTTAAAACAAAATGCTTTGAAACGATTCCATTTGACCCACTGATGAATCTTTAGTCAAATTTAATTTTGTCTGTCCGTAAACACGATAACTTTCGAAAACAGGAACTGACATTTGCAAGGTAAGTTTAAAAACTGAATGCGCCAGTCGTTTTCGTGAATGTGCCAAATCCGCCCCATGGTTTCAAAGATACACCCACTTGAATTTTCATTTTACCAAAAATTAAAACATTTTGTGAGCATTGTATAACTGAAAGAATAAAATTTTAACAATCTTTCTATGTTCCTCAGTTTTCATATATTTAACTACCAATTCATGAACAACTGCCCTTATAAGAATGTATTGGGCCTTCGACAGAAAAATCTTCATCATATTTAAGCAATTTCAATCTAATTTAAGTTCATCACCCTGTATGTTGATAACAAAGCATTTCGGAGAATATGTTTATATCAAGTTACTTAATAAGTTTACTGAAAATATGTTATCGTATTATGTTCATGACTTCTTATAGGATGGTTTAAAGCCACCTTCTTTATATGAAGGTATAGGTAGGAATAGGAATTGTATTACCTTCAGTATCTCTCTTAGAACACAATGCTATTGAATACATTATTTCAAATGAAGATAATTCAAAGTAATGAACAGCTTGATGGCACTACAAATTTGTACTTCTGTATTGAAATATTCATGGAAATCAATTGAAACCTCACATTTCTTATTATGAAAATATCAATTGAATAAATTGTCATATTTTTAATTGTTTTGAGCTAATACTGAAAACAAGCACTTCTTATGAAAATGCTCCCTACGTTTTAAATGTCCATTAAAAACAAATTTACTTCTTAAACCGCAAAATATCCCAAAAATTACAGTTAATACAGAGCTTTCTAAAATCCAGGTTTATTTCGATTTCACTGAGTTTTTATAAAACTAACAGACAAACAACATTAAATGTTGCAAGAATTTCAAGGAATGAATCTGAGCAAATGAAACTATACATGGTGTACCCCAAGAAGTTCAAGTAAGATTTAACGATAAAATTCGTTGATTAAAACTTTTGTATCACCAAATATGAGCAAGATGTTACTTTTCGAGGAGCACTCTGCTAGTGTAATTTCATTCATTCACTATATAACCACCAGTCTTTTTCATATCCCTCATGAACATGTACGAGCAGAGCTTTTCGTCGACCATCACAATACCTGTATTTGTCCTGTACTTTCTGCTTGATATCTACTAAATTCTCCTGGGTTATGTCTCTCTCCAGATATTCACTAAGCAATTCTGTTGCTCTTTCCAGGTCCTTCTGATTTTCTTCGAAAATAACTGATTGATTGTTTTTTTTTAAGTAGTAGGCAAAGACATATGTATACATCAGTGTTTGACGACATTGACAGAGAATGTCTACTGCTTTCTTCAGGAATTGAACCTCTATCCAGCTCATGTTGTGTTGTTGCATTTCCTCCATTTTGTCCTTGACTGCTGCATACAACTTATGTTCGAACTTCAAAGATTGCATATGATTCATGTACCTAAAAAATAATTTGTACAATATGAAGTGGTGATGTTCTTTGCAAAAAGCAGATCTCTCCGCCAGTTTCATGTAATTTAATGTTTTTTTTTCAGCACAGGGTAAAATCAAAATAAACTATATCATAATAATAATGTACTTTATTGTCCCTCAGGAGCTCAGGGGTGTGTCCCAGAGTACGGGCTTAGCAACTCGAGGTAGCCTAGGTAAACCTGGCAGTAGGTATAATATGTAAAACCGCACGGGAGCACTACTTAGTAGCATACGGGTGGGACAAGCCCGCGGACTCCCGTCACTATCAACCGATGATGCATCACAATCTACAAAGCCTCGGAGAACAGCTGCAACAGCTGCTGCCTGGGGATCACCAGGGCACGTCTGGGGTTGGTGCTGGACTCCACAAGTGGACTTCCGAGCAGCACGTACAACTGTCTGTGTTATACCGAAGATCCAGACCTTCAATGCCTGGATGGTGATATGAAGAAGTCGCAGCACCGGACAAGGAGCAGGTGTGAGCTGCCCCACTCCAAGCCGAAAATGCTGCATACTGCAACGGGCGAAGATCGAAACAGGGGTGGGACTCTGTAACTTGCATTCCAAAGCGAAAACAAAGCAATAAATTTTATTGCTTTGTATTGTATTGTATTATATGGTCCGTATCAAGATTCGGATTAGTTCGGCAGCACCGAGCATGTATTCGGAAGCGAAGTGAGATACTAACAACGACAAAGCGAAGCGGGACCCTATCGCCTGACGCTTTCGCTTTTCTACCGTATACATGTTCGGTGCTGCCGAACAAATCCAAATCTTGCTACGCAGCATACAATACAATACAAAGCAATAAAAGTTACTGCTTTGCTTTCGCTTTGGAATGCAAGTTACAGAGTCCCATCCCTGGTGACAGATGTTCCAGACAGGGGCGGATCTACGTATGGACATTATAGGCTCCAGCCCAGGGCCCCGTGGATACAAAGTGCTCAACGGCCACATTGAAAATAATAGAAATTGTAAAGAACATATCTAATATATATCTAAAATTGAAAATAAATTTCAATCATAAGGTTGGCAAGTCTGAAATAAATCAAACCGTGTGCGCGTCTATCAAATAGAACTGGGAATTCCCTGTCGCTTGTTTTCTTTTCTATTACTACCCAAGGAGACTTCTCATCGCCAAAGTAACACGATGACAGCGTCACTGTTATCATTTTGCCCAAATGTCTCTAATTTTCGTTTTTTTATCCGAAAATTGCCTCAAATGTTCAGGGGTTCAACTCCCTGATGAAGAATTCGAGATCAAATTTGATTCTGTCCGACCAGCCGACTGTTGACACGATAACTTGAGAACGGAAAGGGATAGCTACTTAATATACCCCCACCAGGGTAGGTGGCGCGCCCCAATATGTACGACGGACAAGTTCGTTAATGGGCATAGTCAACCCAATGCTTTCCGAGTAATAATTTCGTTTTCAACCAATACAGATCCGATCGAATTGATACTTTGTGTGTAGTTGTAGATTACAAACTTAAAGATGTATGCGTAACTTTGTAAGAATCGTAAAAAAGCGTAAAAAGCTTAAGTCAGGCCAGATAGTATAATAATAAATTATTAATATAATAATAAATTTGCAGAGATTTAATTCAGTTAATAATATTCAAACAAGCCCTGGCGTGAAGTCAGGAGATTTCGCGCGTATGTTCTATAGTCCATTCTCCTGTATTGGACACTCTTAATCGAATTTACCATGGTGAATTCTATTGTTCCTTCTCAGGAGTACGAACAAATCGATATTCTACAACTAGTTAGCAAGCTTCAATTCGATCGAGTCCACATTCTTTGAGTGATCCGAGGAAATAATATTCCAGATGGGTATAACTTCGAAACCATTGGGCAGATTATAGCCAACAGCGAACTTAACTCTTCCATTCAGATGCGATACCTACCCTGAAAATTGCAAGTCCCTATCCCCTTTCGTTCGAGAGTTATCGAGGCAACGGTCAACAATCCAGCTACTGAAGTCATACAAGGCTGCCCGGATCTCCAACAATATATGTAGATCCGATCGTGTTCAAACTTGCAACTTGGTTGTAGAGTTAGGTTCTGAAGGCTCAGCTATGTCGGATGAATAGTTTCTGATTTATAGAATTTATTTCAATGATTTTTAAAAAAATTTCTAGTTATACGAACCTCACGAAATTTCGCAAGAATTTTTGGCTTGGCATTCTACAACTAATAACCGTGTTTGAATTGGATCGGTTTTGAAGTTTTCGAGTTATTGAGGCAATAACAACCAAATATCAGAGGGGTATAACTCCAAAACCGTTTGATCTATTAAGCCTAGAAAAAACCTCAAATGTCGCATTCAGATGCACAACCTAACCTGAGAATTTCAAGTCGCTATCTCTTTCCGTTCTCAGGTTATCGTGACAAAAATAATATTTCTTAATAATTTTTTTGAAATTATTCTAAATATCTAGCGATACAATTCTCATAAAATTTCACAAACATCCTTAGGTTTGTATTCTTCAATCACTCACCAACTTTCAATTCGATCAGATTAGTAATGGTTGAAAACAAAATTATTACTCGGAAACCCTTCGGCCGATTATGACCATTAACGAACTTGTCCGTCGTATTGGGAAGTGCCACCTATCCTGACAATTTAAAGTCGCTATCTCTTTCCGTTCTCAAGTTATCGTGGCAACGGCCGGCCGGACAGAATCAAATTTGACCTCGAATTCTTCATCAGTTAGTTGAAACTAGTCGTTTGAGACCATTATCGGCAAAAAATTCGAAAATTATAGACATTTGGGCAAAACGATAGCGCGATGTTCCCCAGAACATTTGTAAAGGCAGTAAATTAATTGTGTCATTAAAAGAGAGATCGTGAACATAATACGACACTAATCCGATCAGAAGCTAAAGGAATACGAAGAAAAAGCTACAAAACAGGACTGTTGTGGAAACAGACTACAGTGAAATGAAAAAAAGACGCATAACTTCAAAATTTCCAGATAAGTCCACAGATGAAATCTCAGTAGATATATAGCTCTGAAAAAATTAAGAGACACGCTAAACGTTTCGTTAGAAGCTGATTATGGATTTAAATAAAAGAAGATGAGACATCTAGCAAAAACATCAAATTTTCAATGGATTTGCAAGACAAGAATATGGAAAGCATAAATAAATAAAATATTTTATGGTGTCCTATACAGTACACCTACATCACTCAAGAATACAGTTTTTTGAGGGCCCCTAAGTAGTATCAGTCCAGGGCCCCATAAATTCACGATCCGCCCCTGGTTCCAGAGATAGTCGTCAATAGAAGGGAAGCATTTGAGGATGCAGGAGGGAATCCTAACATAAAGACCAAAAGGCAGAAATCAAGACTACCGGTTGAAAATCTAGCCGTGATGAATAATATAATCGACGCATCACCTAAAGGAGGACTGTTCGCTAGAAAATGTCGTGGTTGCAGTGAGAGCTGCTACTTCACTTTTGTGCCCACTAGGAAGAACAACAACAAAGAAGGACAAACATAGTTCAAGATTGAATAAGCTAGACAAGAAGATAAGAACCGTAAGGCAGCAAGCATCTGGGTACCAATGAGCATACATTAATTCTTGGCGAGCACTCTCCAATCCCGTTGAAGCTGCTCCTGCTCATGCGCTCCGCTCTCCTTGTGTTGGAGATATTTTACCGCGAAATTGGCTGGAATACGATTTCTGATGCCATTCAGCTATTGTCAATCGACAACGAGTTGTCTTATTCAGAGTAATTCCTTAATATACAAGTTATTACTAATACTAACTATCCTGTTGACATCGATTGTATTTCAATCGTTTCGTTGGATTTATATTTATTATAGGTTGTGAATCGATTGGTTGTATTTCAGTGAAATAATTAAACCCAGGAATATGGAGGAGCAAAAGTAAGTTGCTTTTTAATTAATAGAAAGGAATTATAAGTATATTTACTTTTCAGCGATAACAAACTCAGTTGTCAAGTGTGTGGTAAAAATTTTGGCAGAGTATCGTCAAAGACTCGGCATTTAAAAGAATTCCACAATATTATTACCAATACCTTACGAAAACATATTAAGTGCCCAATATGCTGCGAAAATAATAAAAAACCATTTCAATTTCGAAAAGAATTGATCCACCATTTGAAGCAATACCATACGTTGAATATAGTAGAGACTACCTTGGATTTCAAGACAATTGAAGAGTTTGAAGCTTGGAGGAATCTAGATAATAGAAATATTGATTATGTTTGTGAAAAAAATTGCAAGACTAATTATGGAGAACAACGGCACTATAATTGTAATCGTAGTAATACCACAGGTTGGTTACTTATTAATGTGTTCTAAATGATATATTAATTTCTATTCTATTTAGGATTTGTCAGCAATTGTTCTGAAAGAAGAATGAAAAGGGGAGGCAGCATCAAAATATCTGGAATCTGTCCCTCAAGAATTGAAGCTAAAATCAGCAGTACTGGTAGTTATTTGAATTATTTTACTTATCCAAGGCTCATTATTTATTTTTAGGAGTGATCATATGCTTTACTGAAACACATGTGGGGCATGAGAATGAATTAAGATCTAAACGGTTGACGAAAAGTGAGCAAGAAATGCTCGTCAACAAATTGAATGATGGAGTTACTACAGATAGAATCCTCAGAGATGCAAAAATTACAAGGAATACAGAACTGAGTAGATTAAATATACTAACTCGTGGAGATTTAGCATATCTCATGAGGAAATTTAATGTTGATAAAAGGTGACATGAAGATGACATGATCGCTACAATTTTGAAAGTTCAAGAGTGGAATATCCAAGAAGAAAATCAGGTGTTTCTATTCAAACAAATTGGTGAGTGGTTCTCAAATATGTGTGATTAGTATTTTATTCATCATGTGTTTAGGTGAAAACCACCCTGAGTTGGAAAACCAAGATTTTGCTCTGGGCTTCATGAATAATCTCATGGAGAAGAAGCTCAAAGAGTTCAGTAGAATCATTTGCATAGACGGAACTCATGGGACTAACAGGAAAAACTGGGATTTAACCATAGTGCTAGTTAAAGATGAAAGGAACATAGGATTTCCTGTCGCTTTCTTACTCTCCAATAGAAGGGATCAGAAGATCCAACAAACTTTTTTCCATGCACTAAAAACCAGAGTAGGAGGAAATATTGAAGCTAAATACATCATGTCAGATGATGATGTGAAATATTACAATGCATGGACCCAAGTGATGACTACAGAAAATAAACCCAGAAGATTATTATGCACATGGCATATAATAAAAAACTGGAACCAACAAGGAAGGAATAAATTAAAAAAAATTGAAAATAAGAAAGCTATGAAGAAGGAAATGAGAAGAATCTTGACTGAGATGGACGAGTCAACATTTAGGGAGTTGAAAATAAAATATTTCAAGCACTTGGAAGAAGAAGGGGAAACTGCATTTCTCAACTATTTACAGAGGTGAGTAACAATGTTGGGACTACATCTACATCGTCATTTTGATAAATGATTTTTTTCAGATATTATTTTCAGAGCGACGAAAGGATACACATGTGGGCTCATTGCTATAGGAAGAATTGTGGAATTAATACAAACATGGCAATCGAAAGTTTGAATAAAGTTTTAAAATATAATAAACTGAAAGCAAAACAGAATATTCGGTGAGTGGTGAAATTGTTTAATAATAATTACTAAAAGTGTATGTTGAACTTTCAGAGTGGAAAAGTTGCTGGATATATTGGAAGAATTGGTAAATGACAAAATGTGGAAAAAAATAATCGAAACTGAAAGACCATCTGCTAATTCGTATCAACATAGAGTCAATCTAGAAGCACATGATCGAGCTGAAAATGTTGTCCAGCATATGGTAACTCGGTTAGATTCAGGAGAATTCAAAGTTGAATCAAGTTCAACAGGAGACAAATATTACATAATTTCATATAGTGAACTTTGCGATGAGGGATGTAGAGCTTCGTACTGTGAGAAGTGTAAAATCTGCATACACAGATTCAAATGTGAGTGTTCAGAATACGCTGTGAAAACAGCTTTGTGCAAACATATACATGCAGTTGCTTTGATCGAAAAGAGAAGCGAGTCTGTTTCAGGTGGAGATTCTGATGACTTCAACTTATGTATAGATGAACCTTCTACTAGTAAGGTCCAATACCAATCCGAAGTTGATCGTTTCTTGGAGGAAAATGAAAAAAAAGTTAATTTAAATGTTCCTAATGATGAAAGTAGTAAACGTGAGGTACCCAAGTTGTTATTGAGTAGGAAGTTTGGTAGTATTTCCAATAGCTTGTATATTTATAGATTATGCATACAAAATTATGTGAAGATCTCAAATTAGTAGATTTTGCAAGTTTCTCTAAATTTTACAATGCTTTCTATGAACATCAGAAAAGTGCAGAAAATGTTGGATGTAGAAAAAGGAAAATTGATAAGCAATTATATTATCCATGCAAAAAGTAGAGTTAATGCAAACGTGGAAAGTAAATAATCTTTTGGTAATTTTTTATGCATTTATGTATAGTTTTGAAAAGTTCTAGGGACCCAGAGAGGTGATTGGCCAATCTTTTAGTAATTAAACAATGCATGTAGGTGATAGCTATGCTTTAACATGGGGTGTTTGGATGACAGCATGTATTATATAATAGGAGTTTTTAACAACAAATTTCCATTTTTCCAGTAGCAGAATATTTCAAAATATGGGAGTAAAAGGTCACGTAGTAATATAACATGTTTGTATGTATTTGTTGTTTTCCCATAGAGTTTCAGGTACATGTTTCTTAAATTTCCAATGCTTGTTGCTTAGTACGCTTAACAATATAAATATGCATGAAGGCCCCGATGTTACTAATATTATACCTACTAGAATGGCATGATAATTCAACAATAACTTTTAAAATGATGATATACCTAGGACTATGGAGGAAAAACCAAGAAGCATATTTTCCAACGAAGAAGTAGTATATAAGACTTTTTTTCAATGGAAAAAGTTAGTAATCATGTTTCAATTATGATCCATATGTTTATCGTCTGTGTAGTGTTTCAGGAACCGTCCATGATTATATGGTGGGGTGGTATGGTGGGCCAAACACAAAAAAAAATATTATTGCATGCTGCTTGATGTACTAATGCTTGATGCATGTAATGTAAATTTCAAAATAAATGGTATTCTTGATCGCTCTTGAAGTTAAGAATGATGTTAATATATAGTTTTATTTGAAAGTATTTCCTGTGTTTGAATTACTACTTGAGTGGTATACAATTTTTTTATTCACTTGGTAGAAAGTATAAAATATATGTATATTGGTATCTAAATAAATGATTTTCATTTTTACAATTACTTTGTTTCCGTTACCTATGAAAACCAATTTTTTCATGCATTTAACATATATTCATATTCTTGGAATACAAATTAATAAGTGGAAATGTCTGTAAACTTTCAATATTCTGAGTTAATACATAATTGCAGATATCAAATGAGTTGACCTAAAATAATTACAAAATGAAAATGATATCTAACTATAAGAAATCATTATTTATCAAATGATTTGTTACAATATAACATTATTACCATATTCCATACCTAGAGAAATTCTTATAATAATATATGCAGGATCAAATCATCTGTTCGGTGGCTAATATATATGGATGATATATGAATAAGCAATAATTCAGCTATTGAGGATGAAAGCAATATTCAAACCTGATTATGGTAAATCTAATTATTTGTTTCCCAAATGGTAAATAGCTTATATTTGTGTCCCTAGATTAGCTATATGATTTCCAGAATAATCATGTCGTATAGTTGTTAGCATACAATACACTAATCGGTTTCTTTTCAATGGATGAGCCTTCTACAACATCTTAATACAATGAACTGTATGCTTATTGTCGCAATTTGATAGGAATTGTTCATCGTGGAAATAAAACTTACGCAAAAGGTAATGTTGATATTGATTTTTCCCTTAAAAATTATGCACTGAATTTTGAAGGAAAAGTTATTCAAGTGCACAAAATACTGCTTACAGCCGTCCATAACAGTAAGATCTCACATCCAACTAATCCATATTTCACGAGAATTTACAAATAATATCTTCGGTCCTGTCAAAATCGAAATTTGACTGAACAGTCTATTCAAATTTCGTCCAAGATATTTGTAAACACGCGTGGCGCATGAGCACGAGCAGCTTCTTCGGGATTGGAGGGTGCTTGCCAAGAATTAATGTATGCTGGTACCAATGTATCATAAATGTTATGAAAGGACAACTGAAGCCGAGCAAGAAAATAGAGGTCATGATGGGTGAGCTGCGTGCCTTGCATCGCAGAACCTTCAAAGTTATTTCGACCCAAACAAGTAGAGGCAAAAAACATTTCTTGAAAAATTTGTACGAGCGACCAGCGGAAACCAGGGATACTCGAGCACTTCACAGATTCCTGATATTATGTGATCAAAATCTGCAACAGACCGAAGAGCTGACTGAAATAATAACCGAAGATATTAGACATGCCCTGAAGAACAAGCATGATTTAACGGCACCTGGACTGGATTGCGTTCAGAACGACTAGCGGAAAGTTTCCAGCTACCCACCAACACCTAGTTAGATTATTCAGTGAGATAATAATTCACCGTGAGCCAATTCCTTCATGATTGGTAGAGGGCAGAACTGTACTGATAGCGAAATCAGGTGATCTAGGACAAACAACTACCGCCCAATTACATGCCTCAACACGTTGTATAAAATTCTCAACATCGGGTTCTGGAGTTCATTGGACCAGTGTGGAATCAAATCTACGAACAAACAGGAGCAAGGAAAGCAGTGTAGGGGTGCAAGAACAACCTTCTTATGGACAAGAGCAATTCTCATGATGCGAGACACTACAAGCGCGACCTACACACATCATTTTTGGATTACGCGAAAGCTTTTGACACATCGGCGCACAGCTTGATATCACAGTTGCTAGAAATGTTCAAAATCCACCCTAACAGCGTCCATGTGACATAATGGCGGCTAGAAAACTAAGTTCGCGAACCACTTATACCGGATGTATGAGATACAGGCGAGGCGTATTTCAAGGAGACTCGCTAAGCCCGTTATTGTTCTGCATTACACTTCTACCTTCTACCATTAAAACTTGAGTTGAGGGCAAACAGAATAGGGTACAAGGCCGGGCCACCAGGCAGAAGAGAACATCTGGGTCTCACATCTTGTTTACATGGACGACTTAAAACTGTACGCTTCTCCCAAGGCAGCACTACAACAACTACCTACTGAATATTGTTACCGAAAATACCTCAGCAATAGGAATGTCATTCGGTTTGGACAAATGTGTTGTTGTTCATCTAAGCAAAGGAAGAACTTAAGAAACAGGAGAAGAGAGAAGACATAGAACTAGAAGGCGCATAAACATTCGACACCTCGAAGAGGAAGAAACTTACAAATTTCCGAGATATATGGAAATCACAGCTGTCGGGGAAAAATAAAGGCTGGTTTTCCTGTCACGCTGACGGTCGGCGCTGACGGTCAGCGCTGATCGGTCAGCTCGGATCCTTTTAGTATCGCGCTGATCACATAGAGAAATAGAAGGATGCTATTGTCTCTGGCTCACTGAATGTGGAGGCTTGTCGGTGCCAGCTAGTCAGCGGCGCTGACGCGCTGGCGCGTACGTGCGCGTATATAGCTCAGCGCTGACGGCCGTCAGCGCTGCGTGACTCGAAAACGCTACCTATAGCTACATACATATTGACCCATCAGCGCCGACCGTCAGCGTGACAGGAAAACCAGCCAAAGTGTGTAACGATTCAATAGCCACTAGAGTGTTTTCTCACGCCCTACCAAGGATACGCCACTGAATTCAAAATTCAGGTATGTCAATGTGGATCGATTGAATTCGGATCTCCGTGTTCTACGAGATTTTCCGATCCCATCGAGGTCTTTCATTCTTTGAATTCATTCAGATTTGACTCGTTCAAGAATAATTACCGACTTTTGATTATTAGCGTGACTTATATTTGAGATTTTCATAGATATTATCAGGTGAAAGGTGAAAGTGAGTTTTCTGGTTGCTCGTTTGGATAAGTATATCTATCGATTATACTTGATCTGTTTCAGAAATCAATTACCGTTGAAATTTCAATCGGTATTATTTACGTTTATAGATTTGAGATATTCAATTTTTTCTATCGTTTCTTATCTGTACTGGCGTTCTGTCAGTGTTTTCAAAGGTTTTTTTTTGAGCTACCAGGAAGCGATAATTCTCTTTCATACTGTTTTCCTTAAATCATTTCATATTTTTTTAAACTTCTAATTAACTTCATTCTTTATTCAATTAATTCTTTCGGGTCAAATATAACTTTTCTAAATTGTAACAATATCATTCAATCATTTGTATTGTAACTTTCCGGAAAGCATTTTTATATATTTTTACTACGAACCTACTCTTTCCGGGTAGTTAACTGGACAGTGAATTAATTCTGGAGCTCGACAGATCCACACGTAAAGTGATGAACATAAACCTTAGCCTGCATCCCAACTGCTCGATACAAAGAGTATACCTTCCGAGAACGCAGGGAGGTAGGCGTTTGCAAAGTTTGGAATACCAACACCATCAAAAAACTTTGGAAATAGCAATAAGGATATTGAGATATCGACCATGAGCTAGCAGGAACACATATCACGCAACAGACCAAAGATGAGTTGGCAGAGAGATAAGACAGGCACGACCGAAGACACTACTCGAATATCGCATGAGTAAACACCCGCACTCCATAAATTTCATATTTGAAAGATCAGGGTCGGTCAGAAGAATTAACCTTCGCCTTTTTGAAGTCAGCTGGACTCAAGTCGGAAACGGTGGGATTTGTTATGTCTTGTCAAGATGGGGTGATAAATACAAGATGGTATAAAATGAACAGGTTAATGGTATTGACAACGAACCAGTGCTACCATATGTACCTCTGGAGATTGAAGCAGTTGTTGAAAATCACAAAGCTTGCATCTACTGGAACTATGCTATTCCAACAACTCGGTAGAGCCACGCCATAAAGCCAGATATAGTCCTTCTGGACAAAGAGCTCAAGGAATTGTTTGTTATCGAATTTTCGTCCCTCGCTGAAAATAATGTGGTGATGAAAGAAGAACAGAAGAGGAAAAAATTCAAGGATATAATGTTCGAACTGGGTATCCTCTACCCAAGGCATACAGTTAGGATGGTCGTACTAATCATAGGATGTCTAGGCGGAATGAGAGCGAACTATGTAAATCGCTGGCCGAGGTTTTGGCTCACATAAGGCAGAAAGCAGTGTTGCTCGGATCGCTTCGACCCATCAGGTCCCATCAACTGTGAAGGCCGCTTGCAGCTCATCTCTTTTGTTAAGGGACGGTGTAAGGGCAGGATGAAGAACTATACCAAGAAATGTACGAGAGGTTTTTTTAGTGAGTGACCAAACAACAACTGGAGTCTCATACTCCTGAGAGAAGAGCTTACCCTGAGAGGGTCCCTATAAAGTCTATAAAAGGGTTTTCCTCTCAAACGTACAAAAAAAATATTGTAGGAATTCATACTATATTATAAAATCGCTTATATGAAAGTACGCAGCACCATGATGATCGCCTACAACATTCGTAACGAATAGGCACCACAAGAAGAAGAAGAAAGTTCTAGATAACGAAGTCTTCGTTGATTCAGTTAAATGAGGAGCATAGATTGGCCTCCGTTCAAACTTTTACTACACTTGTGTATGGGTTTTTAGCTTACTACAACTATTCCGATTCTCTCCTACATTTCAGACAATAAGATTCCGAGATTGAAGTCACGAAACCCTTTAGGTCCAACTGGTTTCTTAATTCGAATGAAAGTGACAAGGAAGTTTGGTGGTCTGGATTTCTTGCGATTTATTCTACAAAGATTTAATTTCTGATCCTTCAAATAGAGTTCCGGGGTTTGATCTTCCAAGGAAAATAGGGTCTATTCTGAATCGTCTAAGAACCGGTCATGGTCGTTGCAACAGCATGCTTTTCAGGTGGAACCCAGTTGAGAGCCCTAGTTGTGAATGCGGGGAAGCAGAGGAAACCATAGATCATTTAGTTAATAATTGTCGCATATATAGATTCAAGAATGGTTTTAGGGCTATTTATGATGTTTCTGAATCTTTTTTAGAATGGGTATTTGATAAAATATAGAATATTCCATTTTACGCGATTTATTCAACAAAGATTTAATTTCTGATCCTTCAAATAGAATTCTCGAGTTTGATCTTCCAAGGAAAATATGGTCTATTCTGAATCGTTTAAGAACCGCTCATGGTCGTTGCAACAGCATGCTTTTCAAATGGAACTCGGTTGAAAGCCCTAGTTTTGAATGCGGGGAAGCAGAGGAAACCATAGTTCATTTAGTTAATAATTGGCGCATATATAGATTCAAGGATGGTTTTAGGGCTATTCATAATGTTTATGAATCTTTTTTAGAATTTCAAATCTATTTAATAAAATATAGAATATTCCATTCTTAATTTGTTTGTTTTCTCCTTTTGTCTTTTCCTTTTCCAGATTAAGTTTCGGGTACCTTGGAGAAACTTCTCTGCTTGTTTAAGGAAGAAGCGATAGTAATGAAAAAGATGCCCTTCAATATTTAGGCTGGTTTTCCTGTCACGCTGACGGTCGGCGCTGACGGTCAGCGCTGATCGTTCAGCTCGGATCCTTTTAGTATCGCGCTGATCACATAGAGAAATAGAAGGATGCTATTGTCTCTGGCTCACTGAATGTGGAGGCTTGTCGGTGCCAGCTAGTCAGCGGCACCGACGCGCCGGCGCGTACGTGCGCGTTTATAGCTCAGCGCTGACGGCCGTCAGCGCTGCGTGACTCGAAAACGCTACCTATAGCTACATACATATTGACCCATCAGCGCCGACCGTCAGCGTGACAGGAAAACCAGCCTTAATATTTCAGCATATTTTGTTAACAATTTTCATAAATCTCAACACTAACGGGGAGATAGGGTTTTTTTGCTGAGGTTTTTCTCTAAGCTCTAGTATCATATATTAAATTATATGGTAGGTACCCCGTTACACTAACCTGTGCTAACACTTTTTGGCGCTCTAGTTCCTCGGAACTGAGTGCTTATCAATTTGCCCAAATGTCTGTAATTTTCGAATATTTCGATGAAAATGGTCTTAAACGATTTGGTTCGACTCACTGATCAAGAATCCGTGGTCGAAATTCATTCTGTCCGGCCGGCCGTAGGCACGATAACTCTCGAACGGAATGAGCTAGAGAGTTGAAATTTTCAGAGTAGGTTTGGGGGATGAATATCTCGGCTAAGTTCGTTACTGGGCAAAATCGGACAGAAGGTTTCGGAGTAATAAAAAAAAAATTTTTTTTTTACACAACAAATTCCAAATTAATTTTTTTTAATAAGCAGTTTTATCATAAGAATCCATTCATATCATTTTTAACTCTAACAAGCTAATACTTTCGGAGATATGATTTTTCAAAATTTCAATGTAAATCGTATTTCACAGATTGATATAATTATTCTATGTATATTCTATGTATGAATTGTCATAAAGTCAACTTGACAGAAGGGAATATTGTAACTTCAAGAATATTGGGGTTGAAATACTCGTATTTTAGCGATGCAACGGGGACCTCACCCGAAAATGTTTGAAAATATTACGTAAATATTGAAAGCATAATTCTGTAGTTCGAGAGAGGAGAAAATTTTGTGAACGTAGATCAGGAAATTTTTGATCGATTACAAGGTAGTTTATTATTACTTAACTTTCTTCTTTTATACATGTTTTATGGAATACCTACTATTTGTAGGTACTTTAAACCTGTTTTGGGCAATTGTCATACGAAACTTGTTTTTTTGGCGCTCTAGTTCCTCGGAACAGAGTGCTTATCAATTTTCCCAAGTGTCTGTAATTTTGGAATTTTTGGCTGAAAATGGTCTCAAATGATTTGGTTCGACTCACTGATCAAGAATCCGCGTGCGAAATCGATACTGTCCGGCCGGCCGACCGGCCGTAGGCACGATAACTCTCGAGCGAAAGGAGTTAGCGGATTGAAAATTGCAAGGTGGTTTTGGAGCGTAAATATCTCGGACAAGTTCGTTAATGGGCGAAAACCATCAAGGGGTTTCGGAGTTATGGCCGATTTTAGTAAAAATATTTTTTATGAATATTTCCGAAACCAATCACTCGATCTATCTGAAATTTAGCACCAAATTGTAGAATCATGACCTTTATACGCATGTGAAGTTTTGTATTGACCAGATTACCGCAAAGTGTCAAAAAAAAAATTTGAAAATGTGGTGCAGTTCTCATTCTCAAGATTGCTCATTTAATCTTGATAAATAAACTATTATTTGAATTGAATTTCCTTTATGATGCAGTTCTATCATATGAATACATTGATATAATTCCCAACTCTGAGAAACCAATACCAGATATAATTTGTCTGTTTGAACTAGAGCGCCAGAAAGCTCCTGTCCACAGGGCTTGAACCCATTTTTTCATAAACATGCTTTATTTTTAGATAAAAAAAAACAAATGTAATGCTCGAAGTTCAAAAGAATATATATATACTGTGCGTTTCAAAAAGTACGCACCAAGGGGAAATTTTCTCGCCTGTATAGTTTATTGAAATTTTGGTTTTCGGGAAAGTTGGTGCTCAAGAAATGATGATTTTTGACATATATGTCATTGATCCTGTCACTCTGCAAACCTGTCAAAATTGACATTTTTTTAGAAAAATGACCGAAAGACGTACAAATCAGAACAATATCAAAAAGTTTCTGAAAGAAATGTTACTCAGAATTTAATTTGATACAAAACTGCCAAATTTCATAGTGAAATTCGAAAATTTTTTGATATTAATATTTTGATGACAGCACGCTAGAGGGAGCTCCGGGCTTTGCTCAAATTTGAAAAATTATTTGGAATGTTATTCCAATGAAACTGACATTATCACAATTCAAATAAAAGTTTATATCAATTCAATGTTCTTCACGAATTATAATTACTATCGTGAAAACCTCACAATCTTGGTGCAAACCGAATTATACTTGAGAAATGAAATGCGCAAAGAGCTAATATCTTGCTAATTATTCTTGAATCATAAGAAATGAAAATCTTCCATTTCATATCTGAAGAAGAATTCTCCAATCCTCTGAAATCTCTTGTGAATTTATTAACTCAAATACCACTAAAAACGCAATAGACCTCATCTAAAACAAAGATATTTGTGAAAATAATAAAATGAAATCAATTTGACAGGCGCATATAATTATAAACTTATAAATTATTTATTTATTTAATTCGCCTGTCAACTCGATTTCATTTTCACAGCTAACTCTTGTTTTAGATGATGACTGTATTGTGTTTTTAGTGCTATTTGAGTTAATAAATTCACAAGGGATTTCAGGGGATTGGAAAATTCTTTTTCAGATGTGAAATCGAAGAATTTAATTTCGTATGATGTTCCAAGAATAATTAGCAAGATATGAGCTATTTGCGCATTTCATTCCTCTAGTATAATTCGGTTTGCACCAATATTGCGAGGTTTTCACTAAAGTAATCATAATTTATGAGGAACATTGAATTAATATAAATTTTATTTGAATTGTGATAATGTCAGTTTCATTGAAAATACATTCCGAATAATCTTTCAAATTTCCGCAAAGCCCAAAGCTCCCTCTAGCGTGCTGTCATCAAAATATTAATATAAAAAAATTTCGGAATTTCACTATGAAATTTGGCAGTTTGGTATAAAATGAAATTCTGAGTAACATTTCTTTCAGAAGCTTTTTGATACTGTTCTGATTTGTACATCTTTTGGGCATTTTTCTAGAAAAATGTCAATTTTGAAGGTTGATAGAAATTGCCAAATTGTGGACTGCTATCACTAACTTAAAATTCGCAGCGCTTTTATGATCACGATCAAACCAATGTGAGTGCATTACCTCGAAAACGCCAGACCGAAGCTTATGACGTCATAAATCTCCCTAGAGTACTGTAGCAGCTTACTGCCAGTCCATAACGGAACAATTTTTTCATCAGTATCAGCAATGAACACTGCTCACAGTATACAGTGTGGAAAAGCCAAATGGAATAAATTCATTATCTTGGTTACTGTACATATTTATGGAAAATCCCGAAACAAGTCAATTTTAAATTGTCATTCTTCTTCGTAAAAATGCGAACCCTACCTTCAACCCCCTTCGAAAGACAGGTACATCCCCCAATTTTTGAAATAGGAAGTATTGGCTTGCTCGTGTGGGGTTGCTAGTCCTCCATCGGGCGCCTCCCCAGGTGGCGGATAGGAGATATCCTCCCAGATATGAGTGGTATCGGTGAAATCAAATAGCCGGGGCGGACCAAAACTAGCACTGCGGCGTCTGACCCATAAATGGGCGGCAGCAAACAGCGTCTGTCCCAGACTGGGCGGCTGAACTATGCGCTCACCAAGACGTCTGGCCAACGTGGTGTTCCATGGCTAAATACCCCTTATGAAAATGCCAGGTAAAAACACTCAAGAACCCCAGGCGAGTAGAAGACTATCTTCAGAATCTCGCACTTATGTTAAATCAGTCTGTCCCATGGATTCTGGGGGGGACAATCATCTGGTGAAGAAACCTAAGAAAGGTAAAAGGAATAAAATTTTGTATGTCGCAACATACAATGTACTGTCATTGCTGTCAGAAGAACGATTAACTGAACTTGAGTGTGAACTAGAGAATATCAAGTGGGATATCGTGGGTCTTAGCGAGGTTAGAAGGCGCGGAGAACAACTCATTACTTTAAAATCTGGCCACAGTTTCCACTACGTAGGAGATGACAATAGCTCAGTAGGGGGAACTGGTTTTCTGATACATAAGCGTCATAGAGCAAGCATTCTGTCTCTGAAGAAAATCTCCACAAGAGTAATATGCCTTGTCCTTAAACTTAACACGAGATATAATATCCAAATTATTCAAGTTTACGCGCCTACCTCGGATCATACTGACGAAGAAGTAGATCTGTTTTACGATGACATCAGAGATGCTCTCAGCGATCAGCAGACACGTTATAGTATTCTATGTGGTGACTTCAACACCAAGCTGGGAATGAGGTCGGATGCTGCTGAGTTTTCACTGGGAAACTATAGACTGGAGGGAAGAAATGATAGAGGTGAAACATTGCTTGGTTTCCTGCTGCAAAACAACTTATTCCAAATGAATAGCTTCTTTCCTAAGAGACCAAATAGGAGATGGACATGGAGGAGCCCGGATGGACGAACAAAAAATGAAATAGATTTCATAATCACCGACAAAAGTAACATAGTTAACGACGTGTCAGTATTGAGCAAGGTATCCACTGGAAGTGACCACAGGATTGTAAGAGCTAAATTCATGATTGACGTCGGTAAAGAACGGCACAAGCTGATCAAGAAGACTGACAGCGACAGACCATGGAGGAACCCATCGGACATGGTCGGCTTCCAGCAACACATCTCAAATAGGCTGGATGACATCTAACCAGAAGAGGATATCAATGTCCTGAACGAGACCATCACTAGTGCCCTGATAGAGAGAAAAATATATACTGCCCAAGAACCAAGAAAGAATCGAAATTAGGAGAAGCCACTATGCGGAAAATGAAACAAAGAAGAGACATGAGAAGTGAAGAAATGACTACAGCTGAAGAACTAAGACAGATTAACAGAGAGGTATCAAAAGATATCAGACGAGACATCAGAGCGTACAACCAAGATGAGATCGAAAAAACAATAGAAAGCAACAAAAGCATGAAGGTCTTACGTAGAAGATTGGAAACTGGAAAAAAGCAAATGTTGAAGGTAAAGGACAAAAACGGGCATATCACAACAAACAGAGAAGATATTCTGAGGATAGTTGAGGACTTTTACCACCTACTATATAAAAGCCAGAATGAAGTTAACTCAGAATCAGAATTAGAGATATTGACGAGTAAAGAAGGCATCGTTAACCAAGGGTCTGAAGAAATGCCAAATATTACTCTGGACGAAATAAAGCTGGCTCTGAGGAAAACAAAAAACAACAAAGCCCCTGGAGAGGACTGCGTGGCTGCCGATGCAGTTAAGATAGGTGGTCACTGTCTACCCAAGAAAATAGCGAAGCTTTTTAATCTCTGTCTCTTTAACAGCACCATACCAGAGAAGTGGTACAACGCAATCGTGATCTTGATTCACAAGAAGGGAGATTCAGCGGAACTGGAAAACTATCGACCAATAAGCTTACTCAGCCATCTTTATAAACTCTTCACGAGAATTATTACTACACGCTTAGAGAACAAATTAGATTTTTACCAACCTATAGAACAGGCTGGGTTCCGCAGAGGTTTTGGAACCAATGACCATCTTCAGAGCATCAAAACTGTGATCGAGAAATCCATAGAATATAATAGACCGCTAGTCATTGTCTTTGTAGACTTAACGAACTTGTGCCTATTAACGAACTTGTCCGTCGTATTGGGATGCGCCACCTACCCTGAAAATTTCAAGTCGCTAGCTCTTTTCGTTCTCAAGTTATCGTGGCAACGGCCGGACGGCCGGCCGAACAGAATGAAATTTGACCTCGAATTCTTCATTGGGGAGTCGAACTAAATCGGTTGAGACCATTTTCGTCAAAAAATTCGAAAGTTACAGACATTTGGGCAAAATGATAACGCGATGTTCCCCAGAACATACGCGCAAAAAAGCACTGACGTGAAGTCAGTACTCTTTGGCGCGCGTGTTCACGGTGGCTAATTTGAATTGAATGATGAGTACTTCAAGCTCAGTGGATAGAGCGAGCCGGAGATCTACCCAAAGGATAGTGGACACCATTCACTGTCGGTTCAAAAATTAACAGTGCTGTATCTAAGCTGCCATAAGGATAGAGTAACAAAGTTGAAAAAGAACACAACTGACTCGCCTTAGTCGCACAAGCTCCTAGAAGATTCTGAGGGATCTCCTTGGGAAAGAATTGGAAGGGTCAGTATAATTATAATCATGTTTATAGCACGCGCGCCAAATGCAGATTGACTTAACGATGAAAGAAAAAGTGTAAAAAAGCATTGACGTGGGTACAATCTGCTTTGGCGCGCGTGCTAAACATGATTATGATTATACTGACCCTTCCAAGTCTTTCCCAAGGAGATCCCTCAGAATCTTCTAGGAGCTTGTGCGACTAAGGAGAGTCAGTTGTGTTCTTTTTCAACTTTGTTACTCTATCCTTATGGCAGCTTAGATACATCACGACCGTTCAAAGCAGTCACGCAGTCGTTTATTGTAAGTTGACCTGGACAAAATCTTCCACACGCTTCGTTTGTCCTGCTTTTTAGACCTGTCCCCACTGCGAACCAAAACAGGCCTTATATATCCACTATAAGCTCACCTATTACAATAGAACAGGTATCTCTGCAAAGCTGCACGAGATTTCTCCTGAGCATCCCTAGCTGCCTTGGCTTCATCTTCATCATATCTATTGCAATTATACCAGGAACTACCGTGGGGTTCCCACGGCCCTAAACACACCCAGCAAAAATCTGCTTTGCAGCTCTGATTTTTACAGACCATATGATTGCAGCCACCATCCTTCTCGATGGTTGCATTACATTTGGGGCATTCCTTTGTATTGGCTGCAATCCAATTGGATGTCTCAGAATCATCGTCACACTTCTTGATCCATTTCTTAAGTAGTTGACATCTTACTGGATCATGCCAGTTCTCTCCACACATGAAACAGAAGACGTGACCGCAACGGCATGCCACCGGTTTTGAGTCGACATAAGCCACCTGAAATCAATTGAACATATTGAAAGTTTCAACAGAATCACTATCATTTGTTATGTGTTTATATATCAGGTGGTTATAAGTTATCCAAAAATTCATTAGCCCCTCTATGTATTGGGGTGAAAATCTTGAGTTTGTTAATTGTACAGGGTGGGCAAAATTGGTGATACCTGAACTACAACATTTTAACCCTAAGAGATAGAGGAAAATGAATGGCACACTGCGGTTTTTTTTTTTTTTTGAGAAACTTATAATGCCTTTCGTTTTAGGCTTATAGGCCAAACTTGAAATTTGGGCGATTTCAATATTGGCCATTATCTCCGTTCCTGTTTGTGATTCGATGTTGAATTAAAAATATTATAAAAAACACATTTTTATAGCAATCCAATGGCGTACTCTAATGTTTTCCATGAGGTTTCCTTGATGAGCTACACAAGTGAACTTGTGTTTTTTTAAAGGAAATAATAGTTTATAATGTTTTAGAATGAAATACTTAGGAATGTATATAGATCACAGAATGAACTTTAATCAACATCACATGACGGTAATATCTCGGATGGACCATTTTCTCCAGCTAATAATTATAAACTAAGGATTTTCCTTAATCATGCTACTATGTGATGAACATAAATTTGAAATCGCAACTCTGTGGTCTGTCATAGTTTAGAAGAAGCTTCAAAAGGTCATAAAATGTTCCCTCACTAATTCCTCATGATAAAAATCACCCAACACTTCTCCACATTGCTTTAAAATATTAACCCTCCAAGTTATCCAATATTTAATTTAGAAAAAAATTGGTTCAAGCACTGACGTGAAGTCAGGAGCTTTTGCGCGTATGTTCTATTGTCCATACTCCTGTAATGAACACTCTTCTTAATCGAATTTACCATGATAAATTCTATTGTCTATTCTCCTGTATTGTCCATTCTGGACAATAGAATTCATCTTGGTAAATTCGATTAAGAAGAGTCTCCAATACAGGAGAATGGACAATAGAATTCATCATGGTGAATTCGATTGAGAAGAGTGTCCAATACAGGAGAATAGACAATAGAATTTATCATGGTAAATTCGATTAAGAAGAGTGTTCATTACAGGAGTATGGACAATAGAACATACGCGCAAAAGCTCCTGACTTCACGTCAGTGCTTGAACCAATTTTTTTTTTCGATTAAAATGGTCCAATCAGGAGAACGGACAATAGAATTCATCATGGTAAATTCGATTAAGAAGAGCAAAAGCTCCTGATTCACGTCAGTGCTTGAACCAATGTTCTATTGTCCATTCTTCTGTATTGGACACCCTACCATGGTAAACTCGATTAAGGGTGTCCAATACAGAAGAATGGACAATAGAACTAGTGACCGACCGAAAGTTCGGTTTCGGTTTCGGTTTCGGCCAGTTTCGGCCAAGAAATCTAGTTTCGGCCTTAGTTTCGGTTTCGGCCAAAAATGGCCGAAACTTTCGGCCGAGCCGAAACTTGACTGTTCGTGAATTATCCTAGTCCTTTGGCCAGGAGTTAAAAGTAGGTATACATAATTGTCGTACAAGTTATTATAATCTATCTTTGTTAACACTGAGAATTCATGAGAATTCACATTAATGATTATTATATAGATTACATAGGGTGATTCCAAATAAGACGTGAAACTTGGAGGAGGAGCGAGTATGTCTCATTAGCTGTTGTTTAATCCATATTTATTAATAACCGAAAATCAACAGTTTTTGGAGTTCGGGTGATTTTTAAAAGATTTCTGAACTTAGTTCATATTTCGTCAATTTATTCTACGTTGACCAAATTTGATGATAATTTTGGTTTATTTCCATCAGAAAAGGATATGATATGTACGAAAAAACCAAACTATGCTGTATAAGAGGTTGAAAAAGAATTAGTATGATTTGAAATGTGGTATATGAATAAATGAAAAATCAATTTCTAATATCAATTTGTCTGCAACTTTCGAATTCCACAATTTTGTATGCCAAAATTATTTTAAAAACTTGCCAAATTCCTTCTTCATTCTATAAAAGATTTCGTTAGATTGCATAACTAGTTTCGTTTCAGCAGATTTTTTATAAGCAACCTTTTGAATGTCCGGCATATAAAATAGTGAATGTGTATCAAAAGACAGCGTGAGTAAATTTCAGGTGGAAAATAACAACTGAAGATATCAGAAAGACGGCATGTGCTTGCCTTAAGTAATCATTAAAGGATACTGTGGGAGGTATACTCATTATTGAAAGGTTTTTTTCTGGGTTTTTTCTCCCAAACTCTGAAAAATATCTATAAAATAAAAATTAATTATTTTGTGATTTGCTTCTGCGTAAGAAACACAAGATATTTGTCAGAAGCAATCAATTGAACAATGTTGCCTAACAAACAACAACGAAACAACATCAACGAAGAAACAACTATATCGTAACATTTCGGAGTCTATATCAGACTCCTTCGTCAGACGCTTAATGAAAATCTTTAGAATTATTTTGTTGATAGTTATTGTGAAATTCAAGAATTGTCACAATAATTCAAGAATTTCACAATAACTATCAACAAAAAAATTCTAAAGATTTTCATTAAGCCTCTGACGAAGGAGTCTGATATAGACTCCGAAACGTTACGATATAGTTGTTTCTTCGTTGATGTTGTTTCGTTGTTGTTTGTTAGGCAACATTGTTCAATTGATTGCTTCTGACAAATATATTGTGTTTCTTACGCAGAAGCAAATCAAAAAATAATTAATTTTTATTTTATAGATATTTGGGAGAGAAAACCCAGAAAAAAACCTTTCAATAATGTGCTTGCCTATATGGAATGGTGGAACATAATTTATGAATACAGTTTCTAATGAAATTTCGAGCTCATTTGCAACAAAAAAATATTGAATTCGTTATTTTTCTCTATTTGCTTCTTACATCCCCTTTCAAATCATACTAATTCTTTTTCACCAGAACCAGAACTCAAATATCTCGGAAACTGTTGATTTTTGGTCATCAATAAAAATGGCTCAAACCACAGCAAATTATCCAAACTAACACCTCCTCCAAGGTTTGGAATTACCCTGTATACTTCGACTAATTATTTTCATAACTTGGTAATACCAAAATAATGAATAAGGATATCAAAAAAGTTGTCTTTTTTATTTTATTTAACACTTGTTAACTGTTTTTATGTATATGCAAATAAAATTGTGAAAAATACAGTAGATTTCAGTATGAAATAAAAAGTTTCGGTTTCGGTTTCGGCCGAAACTGAGACTCTGGCCGAAAGTTCGGTTTCGGTTTCGGCTGAAAAACCAGTTTCGGTCGGACACTAAATAGAACATACGCGCAAAAGCTCCTGACTTCACGTCAGTGCTTGAACAAATTTTTATATTAGCCATCAAACCTTTTTAATTCTTCATAATCATTACAAGAATGTCTGTCGATATGGAATATGGTAATAATTTGACATTTGAACACATCGTTTAATGCATAATCAATTTCAATACTTTTGTCACTCGTTGATGAGATGAGATATCTGAAATTATAGATAAACTCTAAATATTCCATTCAATATTGAAATATTAAAATTAAATTTCCACTTATTCATTTGTATTTCAAGATAATGAACGTTTGAAGCTAATGATTCATGTAAATTGTCTGTGAAAATTTGTTTTCATGGGTTAGGGGAAAAGAGTTATTGTGAAAATAAGATTCATTTATTTAGATACCAATCTATATATTGTTTTATACTATCTACTAAGGGCCGATTTATTCAACCTCTCCGTAAAGTATTCGTCAACTATGTGCTCGTTGAATTTACTGATCCCCTTTAAAGTGAACATTTACAGATTACTTTCCCTTCGGTAAGGCTACTTGACAGTTTACAGGTAGTAAAATATATCAGCCCTCAGTGAACAAAAAAATTGTATACCTCACTGAAGCCGTAATACAAACAAAGGAAATAATTTCGAATAAAACTCTATTAACATATTCGATTATTTACTTCAAGAGAGATCAAGAATAACATTCATTTTGAAAATTCAATACTACATCAAGCAGCATGCAATACATTTTTTCGAGTTTGGACCACTGCTGCCCACATAATCATGGAGGATTCGTGAAACACTGCAGGGAGGATAAATACTTGTATATAGATTATTATTAAAATATGATAACTGACTTTCTCCGTTTCCTTATATACTACTTCTCGTTGTAAAATATACTTGGATTTTCCTCCGCAACACTAGGATACATCATTTTCAAAGTTAGCGTTGAATTATCAAGCCATTCTATTATAATATTAGTAAAATCTGTTCTTCAGAGGTATTCATTGTTAAGCATGCTAAGCAACAAGCATTTAAGAAACATATACCTGAAGTTCCACGGGAAAACAATATACATAATATATACCTACACACATGTTATATTGCATCGCCTTCTACTCCTATATTTTAAAATATTCTGCAATTAGAAAAATTAAAATGTTTCGTTAAAAATGCCTATTATATAGGTACACGCTGGCATCCAAACACCCTGATGATGGATCGTAAGAGACCCATGATATCAGGAAAACAGATTTGTTTGAATAGAAACACTAGATTTTCTTCTTGGCTATTCCACTTTTGAACTTTAAAAATTTTAGTGTTCATGTCATCTTGGTTGCCTCTTATCAATATTAAATTTTCTCATGAGATATACTTAAGCTTCACAAATATTCAATCGACTAAGTTCCATATACCTTGTTTTTAAGAATTCTATCTGCAGTAACTCCAAGAGTAACTCATGCATTCTATTTGTCGAAAAGCATTACTTTTTTGCTCTACGTCAACTGGACCTTAATTCATTCCAACCTGAAAGGAAATATTAAGACTTGGATTTCTCTGAGTAAAGTAATTCATTCAATTCACTTCTATTACTTACTGCTGATTTTTAGCCAGAAATCCTGAAGGACATATACCAGATATCTTCTTTCTGAACAACTTTTCCACAGTTCTCCATAATTTGGAATTTCTTTCACATACGTAAGCAATATTTCTAGATTCCTCCAATCTTCAAATACAAGGTAATCTCGATTATTTTCAACGGAAGGAATACTCGTTCGTACTTCGTGGATTGAGAATATTTTGTTTACGTTTCAGATTTCAGATTCGATGTTGAGCAAAGATTATTCTCTTTAATCTTTGATGTTGAGGTTAAAACGGGGCGCATGCGTAGATCAGAATGTAGTTTGTAGTATATCCATTAATCATGAATCATTCTCAAAAATACCACACAAGCAATTTACCGATCACTGCTAATATTTATTATTTACCAGAAATTCATCACAAATCGAAACTATTTAAATTAGAAATGTCAATTTTTACATGACTAACCCGGACTTAGCCATTTAACCCTGCTATTTTGCCGGGTTAAATTTTTATAGTTTTAACCCAGGGTTAGGCTCTAACTCTTGAAGGTGCAAGACCTATTATCAATGTAACCCTAGGTTTAGAGTTAATCCGGATTTAATTAGATAACCCGCATTCGTGCAAGTGGGCCTTAGTGGCCTACATGGCCTAAAATTCCTCTCTACCCATCACAAGATTTAATATCCACAAATGAGCCTCTCACCTTACAAGATCAGAAGCCTTCAGCAAAATTTCAGCGATATCATATTAAAAATAATACATAACCTTTCAAAAGTCCCCTCTCGCAAATATACTCCTCTGAAGGCACATGGATCTCTTGAAGAAGAATCGCCTTCTCTATTTCTCAAAGATATTCACTCTTGTTCATAGAAATCCCTTCAATATTTAGTTGCCTCCTCCTAAGAAGGATCTCTTTCAAAACCAGGTCTGACCACTAATGTAGGGCTATCATCTAATCTCCTATAGATTTGTGATGAAATAACACGATTTTACAATGAATATATATGTATAATAATATGTCATCATGACATTCATATTTTATTTTTGGAGGTTCTCGCAAAAATACGACCATAGACAACATATCATACGACGATTCGCATCCACATACCGAACTCACAAAAGGCTGCTCGGTTCTCCAACAATATAGATCCGATCGTGATCAAACTTGGAATTCTGCAGTAGAGTTAGGTTCTGCAGGCTCTCCCAAAATTTCAGCCATGCCGGACGAATAGTTTATGATATATAGAATTTTTTTCAATTATTTTTAATTATTTTTTTTTGAATTTTCTAGTTATACCATCCTCACGAAATTCTGCAAAAATTTTCGCGTTGGCATTCTACAACTAATAACCATGTTTGAATCCAATCGGTTTTGTATTCTTCGAGTTAATGAGGAACAAAAAACATCCAAATTTCAGAAAATTTCAGATGGCTATAACTCTAAAACCGCTTGGACGATTATGCTCATAAGCAAACTCAAATGTCGCATTCAGATGCACAAGCTAACCTGAAATTTTCAAGCCGCTATCTCTTTCCGTTCTCAGGTTATCGTGACAACAAAAATATTTTTTAATAATTTCTTAATAATTTTCTAGCGATTCGATGCTCACAAAATTTCATAAACGTGCTTAGGTCTATATTCTACAACTATTCACCATGTTTGAATCCAATCGGTTTTGTATTCTTCGAGTTAATGAGGAACAAAAAACATCCAAATTTCAGAAAATTTCAGATGGCTATAACTCTAAAACCGTTTGGACGATTATGCTCATAAACAAACTTAAATGTCGCATTCAGATGCACAACCTAACCTGAAATTTTGAAGCCGCTATCTCTTTCCGTTCTCAGGTTATCGTGACAACAAAAATATTTTTTAATAATTTTTTAATAATTTTCTAGCGATACGATTCTCACAAAATTTCATAAACGTGCTTAGGTCTATATTCTACAACTATTCACCAAGTTTAAAATTCGATCGGATTTATTTTGGTTGAAAACAAAATTATTACTCGGAAACCATTGGGCCGATTATACCCATTAACGAACTTGTCCGTCGTATTGGGATGCGCCACCTACCCTGAAAATTTCAAGTCGCTAGCTCTTTCCGTTCTCAAGTTATCGTGGCAACGGACGGCCGGACGGCACCACAGAATTAAATTTCACATTTGGGCAAAACTATAACGCGTATGTTCCCCAGAACATACGCGCAATATAAGAATCATCGAACCTTCATTTCAGCTGTCAACTTACGGAATTTCACTCAGCATCTGCCTATGGCATGACAAACACACCACATAGAAAGATGGAAGTTTGACAACTGGAAGAAGATTCCAGGTAGGAAATAAGAATCACCAAGCTCTTGGACACAAATCTGAAGACTAATTTACCTGAGCTGTATTTTGGCGATGAACTACGTTCAAAAATTTTTTGAAAATACATTTGATGTGACGCCACTACTTCAATAATCGCCATTATTAATATTTTTGATAATGTGACGTCGTCATGGACCCTCATACGGTCCCGAATTTATAAGAAGAATTCTACCTCCATTCGGTAGTACATACGTGATATCATTTAATTCAAAAAAATGTCTCAATATTATAGTTTTGACAAATTTTATTTCAAAGTTACTAATGTCGTTTACAGAAAATAAAGTACATTTCATCCTGAAATCAAAAATTCTAACGTGTGCATTTCAAATAGTACCACTGCCTTAACTCTCTTAACGTTTATGCATTTCAAATGGAAATACTGAAGCCAGGCTTTACATTTCATTGAGGCGATGCATGAAACTATAACATTGTGTCGCATAATATACCGCACATTTCACAGAGATATTCATTAGCGTCTTTTTCAGATGGTCAACTTCGGGATCCATAACGACGTCCGACACTTTCTCTGGATCACTTTCAATGGACAATAGAACATACGCGCAAAAGCTTCTGACTTCACGTCAGTGCTTGAACCAATTTTCACTTTAGTAAGTTGTTAATAACAACGAAAATTAACAATTTTTTAATTTTTCCAAAAGGAATCTATTTTAAGACCTTTAAAAAATAGCTCCACGAAAGGAAAAATTTCTCAGATTAATAGTTTATCAATTATCGCACTTGGAATGTTAATGTTCGTACTACAAAAAATTGTTAATTAAATAATGGATAACTAATTGAAAAATCGCGATCCTGCAGGCGCCTGAATTTTTTCAATTTTTTATTTTCATATTTAATAAGTAATATTTATTTATGAAAGGTCCGAAGAGGCTTGCGCAAGCCGGAGTACCCATTTTCGGGCGTATTTTCAACCCTCTCGGAAAATTATAAATATTGGTCCTACAGTCCCGGGAGTTGTAACTTTTTTTTCCTCCTCATTTTGAATCTTCCTTCAAGTTTGAATTATCTCGAATAGTTTTTGAGATATTGGCGTAAAACTAAACCTCCTTCTTTTTTTGGTGCTCTTGTTCCTCGGCACAGAGTGCTTATCAATTTGCCCAAATGTCTGTAATTTTCGAATTTTTGGCTGAAAATGGTCTTCAACGATTTGGTTTGACTCACTGATCAAGAATCCGTGGTCGAAGTCGATTCTGTCCGGCCGGCCGTTAACACGAAAACAGTTGAAATTTTCAGAGTAGGTTTGAGGAAAAAATATCTCGATTAAGTTCGTTATTGGGCAAAATCGGTCTAATACAAGAATCCGTGGTCGAAGTCGATTCTGTCCGGCCGGCCGTTAACACGAAAACAGTTGAAATTTTCAGAGTAGGTTTGAGGAAAAAATATCTCGATTAAGTTCGTTTCGGAGTAACGAAAAAAAAATTTTTCTTTTCCCTGCAACTTCTGAATTCAATTTTTTTTAAGATGCAGTTTAATCATAAGAATCCATATTCAACTCTAACAAGCTAATACTTTCGAAGATATGATGTTTCAAAATTTCAATAAAACATCGTAAGTTCTATGTATTCACATATTCTGTCTGTGTTCACTGTTCATAAATGTCATCTTTTGTAGCTATTAGAGATTGTCAATTCGTAGTTTGAAAATATTTTCTCTTGGAAAACAAGTATCCAATTCTTGAATTTATGAATATATACAAGACTGTTTTGAAACTGAAAATAATATTGACTGATTACATATTGAATAATTTATGTATAAATATTGGGGATGATGTTTCAGAAGATTTAGAATTGGATCATTTGAATGATGTAGTTTATGAAGGCAATAGGAAAGAAGAAATAATGGAATCATCAAAAGAAATTACTGTTCGTTGACCACTGAGGTTAATATTACCTTTTGCTTCCTTAAGTAGAGATACATATTCCTATATACAGTATTTTCATAATGTTGCTAGCAAAAAAATACTGAAATATGGATCTCCATTTGTGTATCAAACATTTTTTCTTGAGTTAGGGTTCATAATACAGAAAAGAATGTGTTAGTGGTATGAACTATTAAATTTTATATAATGAAAAGAGGATAGTATTTTATTAATATATTTTGAACTATTACAATAATATTTGTTCGTAATCCTCTACCTACTCAAGCATCAGGAATAAATGGCAATCTCCTATGATTGTCTCCAGCCTTGCTCTAGACACTTCGATGATACTTTCCTTAGGTATTTGGAGTTGTGAAAACTATGCACCGAGTGTAAGTTGCAACAACTCATTCCACGAGGTTGAATCATTGCAGATTGCTCATTTAATCTTGATAAATAAATTGAATGACAATTTTTGAAGCATTAAAGCATTGTAGATTGCTCTTTTTTTAAAGATAATTTATGAAGCCTTTTTTTTTAAACGACACTTTCTTTAAATTTAATTTGTTTCATGGTGCAGGTCTATCATAGGAATCCATTGATATAATTCCCAAGTCTGAGAAACCAATACTTTCGGAGATATAATTTGTCTATTTGAACAAGAGCGCCAAAAAGCTCCTGTCCACAGGGCTTGAACCAATTTTTTTTCACTTAACGGTTTATAACTATTGCAATTTTTGCGAGCGGCCTATATGCCATTCCGAATCGAATGACAGCTCTATCATAATTTTCGGAAAATACGCAAAAATTTTGACCTAAAAAGCACTTGTTGACTAGACATAGATAGAATGGAGGATGAGGACAATGTGGTTGCAGTATTTATTGATCTCCAAAAAGCCTTCGACACAATTCATTCGTGAATTCTTCTTGAAATTAGTTGGAAATGCACTGAGGACAGCAGCATTGGTGCGCTTGTTCAAATTTATAGACAAAACGGTCACCCATCCATGTACAGAACTCGCCAGAGGAAACTTGGCTTCCAGGAAAAAAATAATATTTTCACAATATTTCCAACAATAGTGACCGGTGCCTATGGTCCAAACTTTAGTTATAGCTAGGAAACCTTGCCGATGCGATATGTTGCCTCTGAATTGGAGGTCAAGGCTCAAATTGGATGCTCGCTCCTATCGTGGTGTCATTTGTGCTTTCAATGAATATGTAGAAATTTCTTTGAATTAACATTTTTTTTTAATCCGCTCGAGAGGAAAAACCTTTTATAGGCCCGCCCTGAGAGGTTCCGCTTCTCTCAGGAGTGTGAGACTCCAGATGTTGATTGGTTACTCACTAAAAAACCTCTCGTACGTTCCTTGGAGTAGTTCTTCGTCCTGCCCTTACAGCGTCCCTTAACAAAAGAGATGAGCTGCAAGCGGCCTTCATAGTTGATGGGACCTGATGACTCGAAGTGATCCGAGCAACACGGCTCTCTGCATTATGTGCGCTAAATCCTCGGCCAGAGATTTGCAGGCCGGAATAATCTTCAATTCGGTCACGTAGTTCGCTCTCATTCCGCCTAGGCATCCTATGATTAGTACGACCATTCTAACCTTATGCCCTGGATACAGGATCCCCAGTTCGAACATTAAATCCTTGTATTATTATTATTATTATTTCCTTCTGCAGAAATTAGCTGGTACTTCATGGGGTGCTGATGCAGCTACTCTTTGAACGGCAGCCTTAGCCTTGTTTTTTTCTGCCGCTGAATATTGTTGCCCCGTCTGGTTTAATCGTACTCATACTCAAAAAATTGATACACAGCTGAATTAATCTATGATCATCACTGGAACTATTAGATCTACACCTATAAATTGGTTGCCAGTACTTTCAAACATTGTCCCACCCCCACATTCGCAGGCAGACTGTTGTTTCAAATTCTTGGAATAAATTTAATTCTTTTCCGAATTCATTTCCGATTCTCTCTTACATTCTAGACAATAAGATTCTCAGATTGAAGTAACGTAACCCTTTATGGTCCAACTGTTTTCTCAATTTGAATAAAAGTGACAAGGAAGTTTGGCGGTCTGAATGGATTTCTTGCGATTTATTCAACAAAGATTTAATTTCTGATCCTTCAAATAGAATTCTGGGGTTTGATCTTCCGAGGAAAATATGGTCTATTCTGAATCGTTCAAGAACCGGTCATGGTCGTTGCAACATCATGCTTTTCAAATGGAACTCAGTTGAAAGTCCTAGTTGTGAATGCGGAGAAGCAGAGGAAACCATAGATCATTTAGTTAATAATTGACGCATATATAGATTCGAGGATGGTTTTAGGGCTATTCATAATGTTTATGAATCTTTTTTAGAATGGGTAGCCAATTTCAAATCTATTAAATGAAATATAGAATATTCCATTTTTAATTTGTTTGTTTTCTCCTTTTGTCTTTTCCTTTTCCAAATTGAGTTTCGGGTACCTTGGAGAAACTTATCTGCTTGTTGAAGGAAAAAGTGATAGTAAAGAAAAATATGCCCTTTTATATTTAATATTTCAGCCTATTTTGTTAACAATTTCAGTTCTCATAAATCACAACACTAAAGGGGAGATAGGGTTTTTTTGCAGAGGTTTTTTTCCTAAGCTCTAGAATCGAATTCTATGGTACCCTGTTCCACCAACCTCTGCTAACACTTTTTTCATACACATGCTTCATTGTTAGATAAAAAACAAATTGTAATGCTCGAAATTCAAAAGAATATATGTAGTGGCTTTCTTAGTTGCCTTTTCCTGAATACCAATAACATGTTTTTTCTCTGCTACTTTTGGGTAATTACTCGTTAAAACTTTCTCAGTAATTTATTGATAAGTTCTGGTATTTTATAATAGTCAATTAGTCTTCCTACAGTTATTATATATAACTTGCACATTTGGAACATCATCCAAGCCGACACATACTAAATGGAACAATTCAATATGCTGCATCTATCATTAGCACATTCATTGCCCTATCGTCATCAGGTTTTCGAAAAATATACCAAACAGGAATAGAAGAGGTTGACCAAGAAGTTCAGGTACAATTACCTTGTGACCAAATTCAGAAGCGTTTTGCTGGCGTTTTCATACGAGAAGGCTTCATTAAGTTCTATCTTCTGTATGATCAATTCAGTAGGACTCCCTTTGATCAGGGAAGAGATGGGATACCACATGCCGTACTACGCAACGCTATCGATCTGAAACCAAAACTTTGACAGACTTTGAAAGTTTGGTGGACACCAAACGATGTGGTGGAAGTTTGTTTCTTGTGTTTATCTGAGCGTTTACGGACTATTATGTTATAACACTGTGTTACACATAATGGTAGGATGTGCAGCTTACGGCTGTAAAAGCCACAGCAGGAAAGAAGAGCCTAGTTCTGTGGTCATGTGGTGCCCATTTGGTTTCAATGTCAGGGAATATGTTATCCGTCCTCTCTCTTCTGCAGTTTAAGAGAACTTCAAACAACAAAATCATTAAATGTTGTTTCTGGTACAGCCATTTGTTATTGAATTTGGAAATATTACATATTATGGCTTGGATCTAAATAAATATGATCCGATTGGGATTTTATTAGGAACTTTGTTTTTTGTACGGTACAACCATCAATGGATCAATTTTTCAGGTTGTATAGGCACTTGGTTTCCACACTTACAGTTCCACAGCATTTACAATGCGCCAGAGCATCTGGTTGAGCAGCAAAGTCTGGTAATTCTGTGATATACAAGAACTTTATCTTCATGCCTTATTCCCCACTTAGTTGATTTTGATTTAAACTTGAACTTGAAAGGATATCATATTTGTTTAGTATTATTAGTAATGTCGATTCCAGAAGAGATGTTCTACAAACTTGTTTTAATTTTGATGCTGTTATCCGTCCTGCTTGTTGATTCTATCAATCCATCTATTTCTCAAAAAAATGTTTACAATCTTCCAATGTAATACTAATCGTAATATTCTTATCTGCAAACCTTATAAGCTCGTGTTGACTGAAGCACTCACAATCAACAGAATATACGGTTTTGTAACATTTCTACACTTTAAAAGTTAGAACCATACGGTTCAACAATCCTTTCCAAAACTGCTTTACTGAGGTTTTCCACAATAGCCACTATCTCATCTTTTGTGATCGCAGGCAACTCTACATTATTTGCAGTATTAAATGTGTATATTCGCCTGAAATTGATAGCTTCAATTCTTTCTGCACTAATTACCTGCATTGTTTTAACCTTCCAAAGTGCTATAATGCATGTGCAAGAAGTTCTGGTTTGGCACTCATTTATATGATCTACTGCAAACAGCAAAGCACCTATGTGGCTACAAGCTTCACCTGTTCCTCCCATGGAAGTAGAATAGGCACATTATGTGCTTCAATCTTCATTTGAAATAATCCATGCTTTCAAAAGAGGTTATGTCAAACTCTGTTAATGTTTTACATGGAAGAGTGTAGAGATAAACCTGGCGTTTTTATACAAATTACTTGCAGTGCCAACAAATACTGGTTTATTTTCTCTGCACCACAGTTTTGTATGAATAATAAAGTTTATTAGCAAACAGTTTTACATCAAGTTCCATATAGTCTACATATATTTTTTTTTAACAATAAACAATTAGAAACAGTTGCCTCGAAGGAGTATTGAAAATACTTCTTGTGTGTGGTATTTTATTGACATTGACATATTCGAGAAATTTTCATTACTAATACGGCATAAGTCATATATGCGGTGAGCGTCATAAATCGGTTTTTATTGGCGCTCTAGTTCCTCGGAACTGAGTGCTTATCAATTTGCCCAAATGTCTGTAATTTTCGAATTTTTCGATGAAAATGGTCTTAAACGATTTGGTTCGACTCACTGATCAAGAATCCGTGGTGGAAATTCATTCTGTCCGGCCGTCCGGCCGTAGGCACGATAACTCTCGAACGGAATGAGCTAGAGAGTTGATATTTTCAGAGTAGGTTTGGGGGATAAATATCTCGGCTAAGTTCGTTACTGGGCAAAATCGGACAGAAGGTTTCGGAGTAATAAAAAAAAATTTTTTTTATAAAACAAATTCCAAATTAAATTTTTTTTAATAAGCAGTTTAATCATAAGAATCCATTCATATCATTTTTAACTCTAACAAGCTAATACTTTCGGAGATATGATTTTTCAAAATTTCAATGTAAATCGTATTTCACAGATTGATATAATTATTCTATGTATGAATTTTCATAATGTCAACTTGACAGAAGGGAATATTGTAACTTCAAAAATATTGGGGTTGAAATACTCGTATTTTAGCGATGCAACGGGGACCTCACCCGAAAATGTTTGAAAATATTACGTAAATATTGAAAGCATAATTCTGTAGTTCGAGAGAGGAGAAAATTTGGTGAACGTAGATGAGGAAATTTTTGATCGATTACAAGGTAATTTTTTCATTATTTCTTCTCTTCTTTAATACATGTTTTATGGAATATCTACTATTTGTAGGTACTTTAAACCTGTTTTGGGCAATTGTCATACGAAACTTGTTTTTTTGGCGCTCTAGTTCCTCGGAACAGAGTGCTTATCAATTTGCCCAAGTGTCTGTAATTTTGGAATTTTTGGCTGAAAATGGTCTCAAACGATTTGGTTCGACTCACTGATCAAGAATCCGAGTGCGAAATCGATTCTGTCCGGCCGGCCGACCGGCCGACCGGCCGTAGGCACGATAACTCTCGAACGAAAGGAGTAAGCGGATTGAAAATTGCAAGGTGGTTTTGGAGCGTAAATATCTCGGACAAGTTCCTTCGATCTATCTGAAATTTAGCATGAAATTGTAGAATCATGACCTTTATACGCATGTGAAGTTTTGTATTGACCAGATTACCGCAAAGTGTAAAAAAAAAAATTTTGAAAATTTAAAATGTTTTTCCACAATAACTCTCGAACGGAATGAGCTAGGTAGTTGAAATTTTCAGAGTAGGTTAGGGAGATGAATATCTCGGTTAAGTTCGTTATTGGGCAAAATTGGCCAGATTTAATTCGATTTCTTCCATGTGGTGCAGTTCTCATTCTCATGATTGCTCATTTAATCTTGATAAATAAACTATTATTTGAATTGAATTTCCTTTATGATGCAGCTCTATCATATGTATACATTGATATAATTCCCAACTCAGAGAAACCAATACTTTCGGAGATATAATTTGTCTGTTTGAACTAGAGCGCCAGAAAGCTCCTGTCCACAGGGCTTGAACCCATTTTTTTATTATATTATCCTTGCAGTTTCGTTTTCTATTGACTATGTCATGAATTTATCCCCTTGGGCTAGAGAAGATCCATCTTTTCAAAGAATTTTTGGAGCTGTTCTGTGTCCAGCTTGATCTCACTTCTTCATGGTTGCGTTCGAAATCAACGTCGGACGTATTCCGGTGCGCAGCCAACACGTTCGGAATCGACGTCGGGTAAACCTAGACAATGACTAACCGCAAAAAACAACTGGGCGCGCTCTACGTCGGTCACATCCGACGTTAATTCCGAACGCAACCATGTAGGCAACTAAAAATTCTCAATTTTCCCTTTGAATGTCGATAAGGAAATTTAAAAAAATACAATTGCCTGGAATCCATCACTTCGGAAGTGTGAAAAATTATATCACTGGAATAGGTACGGCCTCGTTGATATGCTATATTGAGAACCCATTTATGTATTTTTTCCAGATTTTTCAGAGTGGTATCATAGACACCACCCTAAGCTAAAATACCATAGTTTATTTGAGACTGAACAAGTGAGCAATAGAGCATTTTGAGATGTTTTACATCTAGAAATTTGTTAAGATATTCGAATCTGGATAGGAGTCCTCTATTTTATTCACGATATTTTTGATTCGCAGGTCCCATTTCACGTGTGTTCGACAAGTATTCTCAAATAGTTCACCTGCACAGCCTCTGGTATAATTGACTCGCCCACGACTAGCGGTCCAATATAAGAAAGATTATTTTTGTATGACATGAACGCCATATATTTGGGTTTTCATAATTCAATGAGAAACTGTTAAGCTGAAACCATTCACTTATAATTTTGGTTTCTTTCTGTGCAATTTCCTTGAGTTCCTTCCATGAATTCTCACTAAAACTAACCACCGTATCATCGGCAAAACTTATAATTTTTCCCGTGATATCTAATTCTATTCTATTCTAAGTCCATTTATATAAACCGAAAATAATAGGGGACCCAGAACTGTACCCTTGGGTACCCCGAATTTCACAGGTTTTGGCGAGCTCATAACATCTCCCAGTTGGACGCACTGAAACCTATCTTGTAGGTATGAACTTTGCAACTCTAATATTATATCCCTGAAACCGTAACTTTCCAGTTTATCCAACAGTATTTCGTGATTTACCATGCCGAACGCCTTTGCGAGATCCACCAAAAACACATAGTACCGTTCGTTTCTCATCCAATGCTCCATAAATGCCCTCAGTCAACAGGCTCATGGCATCCTCAGTAGACATTCCATTCCTGAAACCATACTGTCTACTCGAAAGGATATTGAACTTTTCTAGGAATTAAACAATCCAGCTTTGAAATAGTTATAAGCGTTAAAGCTCTTCACTGCCTTCATCTGTTGTTTGGTGTAGAAACTTGTTGTTAAAACCATATAACTAACAATATCTAAAGTCATTACTGGTGGAAAATTTGCAGCATTCACACTTAGTTTCGTAGGGTGCAACGACAATGGATCTATGTTATTCATGCATTCTATTTTTTGTTTATACTTCGAAGCAACAACAGGGTGCTTGAAATAGTCACTTAATTCACTCATTTTGTTCTTACACGATTAAACTTCAAACAGTAATAAAGACCGTACTCTATAAATAAAAACTAACACCAGATCAGACTTAACTCAAGACAAATATAAGAAACGCATATACAACATAAATTGACAACCACTTTGTATACGTTCCGTAAATCAACCGAAGTAACCAATATTTTCAGGACCGGTAACTACACTGGTGAGACTGTCATCTGTCAGTCTTTCTGTCAGTTGTTTAAGTTTAAAGGTTGAAGTTGTTGAATATTTGTGACATCAGTTAACTTATGGGGAACAAGTAATATCTATTCTACCTCAATTAAAGAATCCATTATCCATTATAATTGCAACAAAAATTTGTAGTTGAATATATTATCTAAAACCAGTTAAAACATAAGACCACAGAACACTTGTGACATCCAAACAATAACAATCTAATGTTACCAAAGAAATTCGTTGGTTGTTCTGGTGCCTGAAAATCTACCGCTTTCTCAGGAATCAAGTTCCGCAAATAACCTATATTCCAGGAACCAACCGAACATTTCATATTTACGGAACGGAAAAGTAATAGTATTTTTCTTAATGAACATCCGGAAGTTTTGTTGACTAGGTCAGATAAGGGCAATGTAAGTGTGCTTTGGTCAAAGGATGGGTACATTGAGTTGTCGATGTCTTTATTATCTGATAATGAATTTTACACTTTATTGAGCTCAGATCCAACCGAAACTTACCAAAACAGAATTAACAAATTTGTCTCACGATTAAAGTCACAACAAAAAAATTGATGATACAATAGCTAAAAAATTAATGTCATATAATTCTGTTTCACCTAAGTTTTATGCCTTACCCAAGGTACATAAACCTACACTATCAGTTAGACCTATTATTTCATGTATTGATTCACCTAACTCTAAGTTAACAAAATATATTACAGACATTTTGACGGTTTCATATAATAAGAACAACACATATTATGTTAAAGATACTTTTGAGTTTGCTAGCTTTATTAGAAATTTTCAAATACCACCTGATCATGTGATGGCTAGTTTGGATGTGGTTTCTTTGTTCACCCATGTCACTTTAGATGCGACTTTGATGAGTGTTGATTTGCATTGGGAGGAAATTAGGCATAATACTTCTTTGCCAAAGGTGGACTTTATTGCATGTATTAAGTTGATTTTCGATACTACATATTGCCAATTCCAGGGCCAATTTTTCCGACAGATTAAAGGTACACCAATGGGTGCTTTTATTTCACCAATCATTGCGGGGATGGTGGTTGACGATCTTTTGGATATAGCCCTACCTAGGTTGGGTTTTGTGTTCCCTGTTATCAAGAAATATGTTGACGATTTGTTTTGTGTGATACCAGTGAACCAAATAGAAAACACATTGTTTGTTCTCAATTCGATTAATGATGACATTGAGTTTACCTATGAGCTCGAAAAGGAGTTAGGTCTCCCTTATTTGGATCTACTTTTGAAACGAAACGAGAACGACATTATTATCACGGATTGGTATCAGAAACCAATAGCATCAGGTAGATATTTTAATTTTAAGTCGTCACATGAATTTAAGCACAAGATAAATTTGGTACTAGGTTTGAAAAATCGTGTTGAGAAGTTGGTCAGCCCCCATTTGGTGCAATGTAATTTAAAGAAACTTTATAATTTATTGGTTGATAATTCTTATCCCAAACAATTTTTGAATAGGTTGATGTTTAACACCCCTAGTCGTGTAATTGCTCCTGAAGTGATATTAAAACCAGTTTTACCAGTCGATCCGACCAGTGAAACTAACTTTTTTAGATTCTGTTCCTTACCCACTTATCGAGGACTCACATCCTCTATTATTAATATTTTGAGGGGACATTTGGATGAGAGAACCAAGATGATGATAGCTAAACGTAACCCTTTCACTTTGGCTGATTCTGTTTTTTCTAAGATTAAAGATGTAACATCCATAGGTGTAAGATCGGGTTTGATTTATAAGATTGAATGTTTGGATTGCCATAAGGTATATATTGGCCAAACAGGTAGATATTTTAAAACTAGAATAAAGGAACACACCAAGGATTGTGTTTTGATGAAATGTACTACTGGTTTGTCCAAACATGTTTTTGATACTGATCATACTATGAATTTTAGTGATGCTAAAGTTGTCAGAGCTCAGAATGACAGATATAAAAGGTCTTTCCTTGAGACGGTTGATATTCTTAGCAATGAGAATAATTTAAATATTAACACAGATTGTAGAGGCATCAGCGCCATCTATTGTAATCTTATTAAATTAGCAAATGACCGTCCTAAGAAAAGGATTCAGGTTCCTCCTACCAACCAGGGTATTGATTGAAGATCTCTGTTTTAAATCAATTGTTTTGACATAATATTGGTCATGTCAAATGTCAACTTAACCCTTCCGGAATCTTGTATGTATATTTCTGTTGATTGTTGTTTCCGGTTTCCGTTAACATTACGACATTACTCCACGTTTTAATTTTATGGAGTGTGTCCATTGTGGTCGTTTGGAAACTTTGGAACAAGATTTTTCTTCAGGAGATTTTCTGCATTAATGTTGCAATTTGAGTTGTTGATGTGGTTGGCCATTGGATTGTATCCTGTTGTAAAGTTTTTTATGATTTTGACGAAGTTTTTCTCACTTTGTTGTAAGTATTGGATTTTCACAGTTGTGTGCGGCCATTTTTTTGTTAGTTTTACTGTATTACCATGTATTTTTTAGCACCCTGATGAAGGAAACGATGATTTCCGAAAGCTTGGTTATGATACAATAAAGAGATTAATAGCCGATTGTTGAGACTAATTTTCCCGAAACAACTTTTGAAATAGTATTTCTTGTCTATGGTAGTAACCGAAACAACCAAGTTGATTTATGGAACGCATACTCCATTCACTTTTATAAAGTCTCCCGGTTGGCCATGACATTTTGACACATTTCACCTTTGAATAAAGAATCACAGGAAGGAGCATAAGGCTCGAATTTATGGGACCAGAACGGAGCTCACAAATGGCCGACTCGTGTTTCCGGTTGACAGTGGCGTAGTGCATTTAAGTAGGGTTGAAACCTGATGCACTTTGGGTAAGATTAAAAGCAAACAGTAATACCAGACAACGAATGTTGTTGTCTCTGGTAATACTTTAAGGATTTTTGTAACATTAATTATCTGAATAATCTTTAAAGGATACTGTGGGAGGTATATTCATTATTGAATGGTTTCTTTCCTAAACTCTGAAAAATATTCATAATATAAAAAAATTATTATTTTGTGATTTGCTTTTGCGTAAAAAACACAGAATCACAAAATTATAAATTTTTTATTTTATAGATATTTTTCGGAGTTTGGGAGAGAAAGCCCAGAAATAAACCATTTAATAATTAATTATCTGGACACAGTTTCTTCAGGAGCAAAGTTTTAATTCAGAAATATGCAACAGTTATTATGGATTAGAAATGAAATATGAAGGAAAAGACTGAATAAAAAAATTTAAATCTTATTACAATTTATTGACCTCTAAATAAAATTAATTTGGTGAACATGTTCCTTATTCTGTCACCAGTTAAGGTATTTTTACAAATATAATTTATCCTCGTGGTGAGGTAACATTCACAAATAGTTTTCATTAGTAAAACTTTATGATCCTCTAAGGGCGATGAACTATGAGGCGTCATATTACAGAAAATATTTCTCCCAATGAAATATTTCAAAATATTCGATGACACCTCTGGTTTGTTGACTCTTTTTTGGCAGGTTTGCTCATGCCTTAGAAACATTTCTGTTTTTTCGCAAATTCTCAAGACGTCAGCACTTGGGTAGCTTAAGCCTCCCCTGGTTTTGTGTTCAATTAATGAATTGAAAAAATCCTCCCTTGTCCCAAATAGTTGTGAAACACAGTGCTCACATTGCAGTTTTCGTCCCAGTTTGAAAGAAACGAAACCAGCAATATAAGTTACCACCTCTAAACTATAACTCGATAAGGAGTCATAATCTAGAGCATAGCTGTGTTCACTGAGGAAATTATTGAAGATGGTATCTTCCTCAATATCCTCTTCCGCCCTATTTGGTACAGATTCATTAATGATCTGTAAGGGAGGTTTTCTTTTTGAGCTAACATTTAAGACGCTGATATCTTCAAGAGGGATACAATTTCCAATACCTCCATCCCTCACTTCTGCATGTATAAGTATTTTTTTATAGGCAGCAGTGAACTGTCTACAGGTAGGGTTATTATTGTATCCCCCTTGAGATCATATTGTTCCAAAAAATAACTCAATATGATTCTTTATTCAAAGCATTTCACTGTGTATATTTTGAAAATGTTAGGCTATGCTCATTTTCCTGTCAGATAACTACGCAACGTTGTCCTCTCTACATAGGGCGCGCTCCACTAAGGTCCCACAACGCTCACGCTCACGACCGCAGTTCTTTCCGATCCACATGCGTTTGACTATCTCGTGGCGTGGGTATTTCGATTATACCAGCATATAGTAAAATGCACAACATGCCGCTCGAGTTCAACCAATCAGCGTAAGGCTGAAACCCGCAACAATGATGGTTAGTTTGTCTCTTTTTAATCTAACCTGCTTTCTGCACTGAGGCTGTCAGATTCACTTGTGTTTTGTGTTGCTGTTGATTATTATTAAAAATATTAACCCAGGCATTTTTAATCAGAAACCATACAACATCAATGGACGCAAGTAAGTTTTTTATGATTGTTTCATTCATAATAATAATTAATAACTATCAATTTTTAGCGGTCAGGCAATTGGTCACGTTTGCCAGAAAACTTTTTCCAGCTCATTAACAAGAAATCGTCGTTTGAGATTAGTTCATCATGAAGAAATAAAAAAAACTGTACACAACAAGTGTCCTGTTTGCACTGAGGAAGAAAAAATATCCTTCAGAACTGAACTCACAACCTCTCAACCAATCATTTCAAACCAGTGCTCCTTTGAATATTAAAACCTCCTCTTTTGAATTCTAGAATATGGAAGAATTTGAGTCTTGGCGAGCACTAAATCATATAAATGTGGGTTATGCACTGGTTGCATGCATTACAGTGCCCAAGGATATAATAAAAGGTATATATTTTAATGAAAGCGATTGCTAAGGTTTGTATATGTATAATTGCTGAAAATTGACAGTCTTATAATACTCTTGTTGCTTAATAAATAATATCGGATATTTTAAAAACAAGAAAGCAATGTTCCATAGATTCAAATAGAAAACGTTAGGTACGAGTGGGGAAATTTTTGTGGGATTATAGTATCAGTAAATTGGAGAATTTTTAGATAGTGCATGAATATGATATTGCTTGATGATGAAAGTTTCTGGAAAATTAATAGTTTAATGGGAGATTTCTTTAGGCATGTAAAAAATCAAAATAATGGTGCTGCTAATGTTAGTAAAAAAATAGAAAAAAATATGTATTTATCAAGTAAAAAGTAGAATATAGTTTGTTTAGAGTGGGTGAAGTGAGTTAGCATATAATGATACATTATGTATCAAATTTTTTCTCAATGTTTTAGCAACAGTTGTAAGGAGGACATGCTGGTAGTTGGTGGGTCAATTCTCTCAATCCATAAACAGTTTCTTGTAAATAATACGAAACAATATTAGTAAAGGGAGTGAAATAGAGAAAGGAAAATTTGTAAATTTATATTCCATAGTTTGTTTTGAGTGGATAGAATAAGCTTCCTAAATGTGAGCGAAGAGAAACATTTTCGACTCTTGTTCCGGAAATGTTTTCTCAGGTGAGTTTCATATTTCGGTACAGAACATGAAGTAAGAGATCTGAGACAGCTTATGTTCTGTACCGACATATAAGAATCTTCTGGTTAATTGCTAAGATGAACAGATTTTGGAACAAGCTTCTTAGATTTTTCTCACATGAATATTTTATTTTTCCTTAGGAGGTTGGTTTATAATTTATATGTTATTAACATATTGAAATTTGGTCACATTTTGTGGAAAAATTGGGTAGTAATTAATGGCATAACAATTTAATAAGATGCTTGATACTCAACAAGGCTACTTATATCATAACCATCGGCCGAGCCATTTGACTCTTGGGAGATCTTAACCAGCCCTTAGAAAGAGTGCAATATGTATAACTCATTTTAGCTCTTTGCTTTAAGTGAACAATCTTTTATTTCCTCAATCATTCGATAATTATTATTCTATCAGAAAAAATGTGCAAACAAAAGTGGTAGTAATAAGTTATACCATATTTTTCAAAATATTGCAAGCACAGAAATTGATGCTATTACTCCTTTCAATTCATTTACCTTGAGGCAAGAGATGGCTGTGCCTACATATTATATTTGCTACCCATATTAATCGATTTCATGAAATGAATTTCCCCATTCATCATTATTGTTTAATTTCTATATTCCATGTTTCGTTAAATTTTAGTTGTTAATGCATGCTATATGAAATATATTACATTTCATAAGATTGATTTTTCTGTTTTGTATATTCTAGAGCACAAATATATATTTGAAAATCAAATGGATTGTCTTTTTTTTTAAGTAATCCTCTGAATATAGGTACTATATATAATAATAATGTTATTTATTGCTTCCGAATGGCCACCGACTGAGGTCCTTCAGCCTTACATAGGTACTATTTTCCACAAATAGTTTATGTTGAAAATCACAATAGACAAAAAACAAACTTATATTTCACAGAACTGAATATCTGGATCTGGACTAAATATATTATCATATATTATAGTTTTCCAATTGTATCTCCAGGAAAAATATTTTTTATTCTTGAAATTAAATGCCAAAACACTGCAACATTCTCTGTAAAAGAAACTTCTATAATTGTGCCGTAATATCAATTTTCGAACCGTTTCTGAACAAAATTTGACGCATTTCTTCTCTATCATTTATATCTGAAAACTTAGGCAAGTTGGCCATGAACTTTCTCGAAAGTTCTCCTCTAATTTCATAATTGAAGAATCTGAGAATTATTGGCAATTTCTTTCGAATAGCTTCGATCTTGCAGTACTTGAGTATTCTAGAGTTGATGGCTCGGAGCACTCTGCTGGAATGAAATATCTGATATGATATCTGGTTTATTTTGGTCCGCAGTTCTGAAGGTTCTACGACGGTATACTGATTACTGAGACCTGAATGCAGAATCTTACCAATATTTCTGTTCAATTAATAATTATGATTTAGTCATTATAATATACTGTATATTCCGTTTGAGATAAATAAAATACGAATTATAAGAGGCTTCGACAGCTGTCAGAGTTTGACAATTAATTCCAAATTTGAAATATTTGAATAGAATGTGGTTACGAGCATGCCGCCTTCTCATTGGTTGAACTCGAGCGGCATGTTGTGCAATTTACTGTATGCTATTTCGATTATCCTATCAAGTGGAACGGGCTCATGGGTTTCATCGAAGAAGAGCGATGGCGTTTGACAATCTAAGTGTTAATTTAAATTTAATGTTTCCAATTCGTCATTTTTTGTTTCGATATTAAATAGGTAATCATTATGAACTCAATTAATCAAAATTTTCTATTTTTGAACAGGATAATGAAAACCGGTGTGAAGATAGCAGCTTAAAGTTAGCAGCCGATTTCGAGAAATCGGCTGCCAGACCGTAGCAGCCGAAACTTCGTTTATGCGTACACCTTCCAGAAATTTGAGTATTTCCCACTAGTTCATCAATTAAGAAAATATTGCTACCTGAATAGGGGCCTAAATGACTTACTCTAACCAAAAAATATACTACGAAGTACCTTCTGTCAAAAACTACCAAATTTTCCTATTATATATAAAATTAATATGAACTATTATACAGGGTGAGTCTTTGACCACTGCATTAATTTTAACCAAAGATTCCTCTCATCAAATGAAACACTTTTTTCCTTTAACATTTTTCCAAATTCAGCTCAGGTGAAAAGATACAGGCTGTTGAAATGTTGAGAAAAATCAGTTTTTGCGCGCGTGTTCCGCAAGGAACAAACAGCGTGCTATCATTTCGTCACAATGTCTGAATTTTTCGATTTTTTTTTCTAAAATGGTCTCAAACGATTGGGTTCGACTCCCTGATGAAGAATTCGAGGACAAACTCAATTCTGTCCGTCCGGTCCGGCCGGCCGTTAACACGATAACTCTCGAACGGAACGACTTAGAGCGTTGAAATTTGCAGGGTAGTTTTGTAGCGTAAATATCTCGGACAAGTTCGTTAACGGGCGAAATCCACCGAGCGGTTTCGGAGTTAAGGCCGTTTTTAGTCAAAACGTTTTTTATGTATATTTCAGGAACCGATAACTCGATCTTTCTGAAATTTAGCATCAAATTGTAGAATAATGACCTTTATATGCCTGCGAAGTTTTGTTATGACCGGACGGCCCTAAAGTGTCAAAAAAAAATTTCAAAAATTTTAAAATTTTGTTTTCACGATAACTCGAAAAATACTGATCTGATTGAATTGAAAGTCAGTAGTTAGATGCAAAAGATCAATGCAAACACTTTTGCAAAATATCGTGAAGATCACGAGACATGAAAAAAATCAAAAATTACTACTATTTTGCGGAATACTTTGCTTAAAATGCCGAAACCTATTTTTTTGAGGTTCATGCTGCCTTTTCCGGGCATTTTTCGTTGTGCGCATGCGCAGATAAGAAGTCATTTAACTGCTTTCGTCAGAGAGGATTGGGGTTTTGGGGTGGCGGATGCTATTCCTCCATAGAATACAGATCCCTGATGAGGGTCTGCGCATGCGTAGATTAAAGATGCGATATCTCCCGAACCACTAGTGTTGGAGAATCGGAGTTTTTTGTAAGGTGTGTTATTTTGAGAGGACTTTTAGCCGCGAGTAGATTGCGCATGCGCAGAGGAGAAGTGACTGTTTTTTAATTGGATGGGTTATGTTGGGAGTGCTGAGTCGATATTGTGAGGTTTTAAAAGAATATTCATAGCAATTCAGTTCAAGGACAAGTCAGTTTGGGGGATGTAGCGTTGTTTCTGAGTTAAAGTGTTCGTACCGTGGCCCTGGGGCTAATTTTGAAATTGATGTTACCCCTTACAGGCATTTTTCGTTATGCGCATGAGCAGACCATCAGTGATTTAACTGGTGGTGTTTTCGTCAGAGAGGATTGGGGTTTTGGGGTGGCGGATGCTATTCCTCCATAGAATCCCCTGTTGAGGGTCTGCGCATTCGTGGATTAAAGATGTGATATCTCCTGAACCACTTGTGTTGGAGAATCGGAGTTTTTTGTAAGGTGTGTGATATCGAGAGGACTTTTAGCCGCAAGTAGATTGCGCATGCGCAGAAGAGAAGTGACTGTTTTTGGGTTGTATGGGTTATGTTGGGAGTGCTGAGCCGATATTGTGAGGTTTCAAAAGAATATTCATGGCAATTCAGTGCAAGGACAAGTCAGTTTGGGGGATGTAGCGTTGTTTCCGAGTTAAAGTGTCCGTACCGTGGCCCTGGGGCTAATTTCGAAATTGATGTTACCCCTTACGGGCATTTTTCGTTATGCGCATGAGCAGACCATCAGTGATTTAACTGCTGGTGCTTTCGTCAGAGAGGATTGGATTTTTGGGGTGGCGGATACTATTCCTCTATAGAATCCCCTGGTGAGGGTCTGCGCATGCGTGGATTCAAGAAGCGATATCTCCTGAACCACTAGTGTTGGAGAATTGGAGTTTTTTGTGAGGTGTGTAATTTTGTGTGGACTTGCAGCCACGAGTATATTGCGCATGCGCAGACGAGAAGTGAATGGTTTTGGGTTGTTTGGGTTATGTTGGGAGTAATGAGCCGATATTGTGAGGTTTTAAAAGAATATTCATGTCAATTCAGTGCACGGACACAAGTCAGTTTGGCGGAAATAGCGTTGTTTCCGAGTTGAAATGTCTGTATGGTAGCCCTGAGGCGAATTTATAAATAACTATATTCGGTAGATCTATATTAAAATACGTTCGGATTTGGAGAAGAGGCAATTGCTTTCCTAACGGAGGTCCCACAAGCGCAATTTTTTTTTATCTACGGTAAAGCTAACAGCCAAACTATATTGATAGCTATATTTGTTAAAGGAACTTGAAAAAAAAAAAGCACTGACGTGAAGTCAGTACTCTTTGGCGCGCGAGTTCACGGTGGCTAATTTGAATTGAATGATGAGTACTTCAAGCTCAGTGGATAGAGCGAGCCGAAGATCTACCCAAAGGATAGTGGACACCATTCACTGTCGGTTCAAAAATTAACAGTGCTGTATCTAAGCTACCATCAGGAAAGAGTAACAAAGTTGGAAAAGAACACAACTGACCCTCCTCAGTCGCAAAAGCTCCTAGAAGATTTGGGAGGGTCAGTATAATCCTAATCATGTTTATAGCACGCGCGCAAAAGCAGAGTGACTTAACAATGAAAGAAAAAGTGTAAAAAGTCAATCTGCTTAGGCGCGCGTGCTATAAACATGATTAGGATTATACTGACCCTCCCAAATCTTCTAGGAGCTTGTGCGACTGAGGAGGGTCAGTTGTGTTCTTTTCCAACTTTGTTACTCTTTCCTGATGGCAGCTTAGATACAGCACTGTTAATTTTTGAACCGACAGTGAATGGTGTCCACTATCCTTTGGGTAGATCTTCGGCTCGCTCTATCCACTGAGCTTGAAGTACTCATCATTCAATTCAAATTAGCCACCGTGAACACGCGCGCCAAAGAGTACTGACTTCACGTCAGTGCTTTTTTTTTATTTTGTAGCTTTGACATCCTTTTTTCGAATAAATTGAATGTTGGCGTAATGTTTCCTATAACTATGATACATATTTACCAAATATTAGTTATTTTCTACTTCTACTGGTTTTCTAGTTATGGACTTGTGGATTCATAAAACTAAACGAAATTAGCATAAAAAAAACATATAAAGTTTTTCTTGAGTCATTTCAAGAATATTCCATCGTTTTAGAACATTATATTATTCTTCATCATTTCTCCTTAAACGCACCGTTTTCGAGATATTCTTCATTGAATGTTTTAAAATGGAAAACTCCAGAAATTTCACTACTTTTATGGATCCGTCCCTGAGCGTTGGAATCCCGAATCAAGCTGTAAACCACGTTACCATGCCTTATTCTCGTCCGCCAACAGTGTCATAGATAATTTATATGCGGGAGTGTATTAGCACACTGTGAAATTTTAAATGCTTGTAACTTTTTACCTGAGCCGAATCTGGAAAAATGGTAAATGAAAAAAGTGTTTCATTTGATGAGAGGAATCTTTGGTTAAAATTAATGCAGTGGTCAAAGAGTCACCCTGTATAGTGAATTCGAAGTTAAAGAAAAACATAAAGAAAATGATGTTACACTCTGAAAATTTGATATGTTGACAATAATGATGTACTCTATCAGAAAAAACTATCGCGATGGACTTACAAGCCTCCCTTCTATGGAAAAAAACCCCTTGTCTTAAATAACCAATATGTCGAATGTATCAGTATAATCGTGTTGTTTCAAAGTTGGAGAAAATTATGAAGAAAATAATGTTACACTCTGAAAAATTGATATATTAATAATAATGATGTACTCTACCAGAAAAAACTATCTCGATGGACTTACAAGCCTCCCTTACATGGAAAACTACCCCTTGTCTTAAATAACCAATATGTCGAATGTATCAGAATAATCGTGTTATTTTAAAGTTGAAGAAAATGATGATACACTCTGAAAATTTTATATGTTGATAATAATGATGTACTCTATCAGAAAAAACTATCGCGATGGACTTACAAGCATCCCTTCTATGGAAAACTACCCCTTGTCTTAAATAACCAATATGTCGAATGTATCAGAATAATCGTGTTATTTCAAAGTTGAAGAAAATTATGAAGAAAATGATGTTACACTCTGAAAATTTGACATGCTGATAATAATGTGGTTCTCTATCAGAAAAAACTATCGCGATGGACTTACAAGCCTCCCTTCTATGGAAAACTACCCCTTGTCTTAAATTGACCAATATGTCGAATGTATCAGAATAATCGTGTTGTTTCAAAGTTGGAGAAAATTATGAAGAAAATAATGTTACACTCTGAAAAATTGATATATTAATAATAATGATGTACTCTACCAGAAAAAACTATCACGATGGACCTACAAGCCTCCCTTCTATGGAAAACTACCCCTTGTCTTAAATAACCAATATGTCGAATGTATCAGAATAATCGTGTTATTTCAAAGTTGAAGTAAATTATGAAGATAATTATGTTACACTCTGAAAATTTGAAATGTTGACAATAAGGATGAACTCTATCAGAAAAAAACTATCGCGATGGACTTACGAGCCTCCCTTCTATGGAAAACTACCCCTTGTCTTAAATAACCAATATGTCGAATGCATCAGAATAATCGTGTTATTTCAAAGTTGAAGAAAATTATGTTACACTCTGAATTTTTGATATGTTGATAATAATGATGTACCCTATCAGAAAAAAACTATCGCGGTGGACTTACAAGCCTCCCTTCTATGGAAAACTACCCCTAGCCTCTAATGACCAATATATCGAATGTATCAGAATAATCGTGTTATTTCGAAGTTGAAGAAAATTATGCAGAAAATGATGTTATACTCTAAAAATTTGATATGTTGACAATAATGATGTACTCTATCAGAAAAAAACTATCGCGATAGACTTACAAGCCTCCCTTCTATGGAAAACTATCCCTTTTCTTAAATAACCAATATGTCGAATGTATAAGAATAATCGTGTTATTTCAAAGTTGAAGAAAATTATGAAGAAAATGATGTTACACTCTGAAAATTTGATATGTTGATGATAATGATGTACTCTATCGGAAAAAACTATCGCCATGGACTTACAAGCCTCCCTTATATGGAAAACTACCCCTTGTCTTAAATAACCAATATGTCGAATGTATCAGAATAATCGTGTTATTTCAAAGTTGAAGAAAATTATGAAGAAAATGATGTTACACTCTGAAAATTTGACATGCTGATAATAATGTGGTTCTCTATCAGAAAAAACTATCGCGATGGACTTACAAGCCTCCCTTCTATGGAAAACTACCCCTTATCTTAAATTGACCAATATGTCGAATGTATCAGAATAATCGTGTTGTTTCAAAGTTGGAGAAAATTATGAAGAAAATAATGTTACACTCTGAAAAATTGATATGTTAATAATAATGATGTACTCTACCAGAAAAAACTATCACGATGGACCTACAAGCCTCCCTTCTATGGAAAACTACCCCTTGTCTTAAATAACCAATATGTCGAATGTATCAGAATAATCGTGTTATTTCAAAGTTGAAGAAAATTATGAAGAAAATGATGTTACACTCTGAAAATTTGACATGCTGATAATAATGTGGTTCTCTATCAGAAAAAACTATCGCGATGGACTTACAAGCCTCCCTTCTATGGAAAACTACCCCTTGTCTTAAATTGACCAATATGTCGAATGTATCAGAATAATCGTGTTGTTTCAAAGTTGGAGAAAATTATGAAGAAAATAATGTTACACTCTGAAAAATTGATATGTTAATAATAATGATGTACTCTACCAGAAAAAACTATCACGATGGACCTACAAGCCTCCCTTCTATGGAAAACTACCCCTTGTCTTAAATAACCAATATGTCGAATGTATCAGAATAATCGTGTTATTTCAAAGTTGAAGAAAATTATGAAGATAATGATGTTACACTCTGAAAATTTGATATGTTGACAATAAGGATGAACTCTATCAGAAAAAAACTATCGCGATGGACTTACGAGCCTCCCTTCTATGGAAAACTACCCCTTGTCTTAAATAACCAATATGTCGAATGCATCAGAATAATCGTGTTATTTCAAAGTTGAAGAAAATTATGTTACACTCTGAATTTTTGATATGTTGATAATAATGATGTACCCTATCAGAAAAAAACTATCGCGGTGGACTTACAAGCCTCCCTTCTATGGAAAACTACCCCTAGCCTCTAATGACCAATATATCGAATGTATCAGAATAATCGTGTTATTTCGAAGTTGAAGAAAATTATGCAGAAAATGATGTTATACTCTAAAAATTTGATATGTTGACAATAATGATGTACTCTATCAGAAAAAAACTATCGCGATAGACTTACAAGCCTCCCTTCTATGGAAAACTATCCCTTTTCTTAAATAACCAATATTCGAATGTATAAGAATAATCGTGTTATTTCAAAGTTGAAGAAAATTATGAAGAAAATGATGTTACACTCTGAAAATTTGATATGTTGATGATAATGATGTACTCTATCAGAAAAAACTATCGCGATGGAATTACAAGCTTCTTTTCTATGGAAAACTACCCCTTGTCTTAAATAACCAATATGTCTAATGTATCAGAATAATCGTGTTATTTCAAAGTTGAAGAAAATTATGAAGAAAATGATGTTACACTCTGAAAATTTGATATGTTGATAATAAGGATGTACTCTATCAGAAAAAACTATCGCGATGGACTTACAAGCCTCCCTTTTATGGAAAACTACCCCTTGTCTTGAATAACCAATATGTCGAATGTATCAGAATAATCGTGTCATTTCAAAGTTGAAGAAAATTATGGCGAAAATGATGTTACACTCTGAATATTTGATATGTTCATAATAATGATGTACTCTATCAAAAAAACTACCACAATGGACTTACAAGCCTCCCTTCTATGGAAAACTACCCGAAGAAATGGAGTGGATACTTGTCGAAGAATTAATTATAAGTGTAGTTTTTCTGATAGAGTTCAACATTATCACTAACACATCCCATTTCCAAAGTGTAACATCATTTACTTCATAATTTTCTTCAACTTTGAAATAACACGATTATTCTGATACATTCGATATATTGGTCATTAGAGGCTAGGGGTAGTTTTCCATAGAAGGGAGGCTTGTAAGTCCATCGCGATAGTTTTTTCTGATAGAGTACATCATTATTATCAACATATCAAATTTTCAGAGTATATCATCATTTTCTTCAACTTTAAAATAACACGATTATTCTGATACATTCGACATATTGGTTATTTAAGACAAGGGGTAGTTTTCCATATAAGGGAGGCTTGTAAGTCCACCGCGATAGTTTTTTCTGATAGAGTACATCATTATTATTAACATATCAAATTTTCAGAGTATAACATCATTTTCTTCATAATTTTCTCCAACTTTAAAATAACACGATTATTCTGATACATACGACATATTGGTTATTTAAGACAAGGGGTAGTTTTCCATAGAAGGGAGGCTTGTAAGTCCATCGCGATAGTTTTTTCTCATAGAGTACATCATTATTGTCAACATATCAAATTTTCAGAGTGTAACATAATTTTCTTTAACTTCGAATTCACTATATAATAGTTCATATTAATTTCATATTTACTAGGAAAATTTGGTAGTTTTTGACAGAAGGTACTTCGTAGTATATTTTTTAATTAGAGTAAGTCATTCAGGCCCCTATTCAGGTAGCAAAATTTTTTTAATTTTTGAACTAGTGTGAAATACTCAAATTTCTAGAAGGTGTACGCATAAACGAAGATTCGGCTGCTACGGTCTGGCAGCCGATTTCTCGAAATCGGCTGCTAACTTTAGGCTGCTATCTTCACACCGGTATAATTGAACAATAAATATAATTGATTTGATTGTTTATTTGAAAAGCATTTTATTCATACATAAAAAAATTGCAGCGTGTTTATTGCATACTGATTCTTAAGAACATTAATATATTAGGGAAATATGAAAGTTGAACTATGATGAATAAACATTATAGGTATTTACCTCAGTACCTACTATAAAAGGATCAGTGGTATCTTAACCGTTAGGATACGCATTCGGATACGCAACATACCCTGAAAATTGCATGTCCCTATCTCTTTTCGTTCTAAAGTTATCAAGGCAACGGTCGGGGCCGTAGCTAGGGGGGGGCATAATGGGGCAATGCCCTACCTTTAATTTCCAATGCCCTACCATAAAAAATAGCAACAATTTAAATAATACGCTAAGGAAAATGTTTTTTCATAATGTGACGTGAGGAAAAAAATTATTACTCGCAAAGCAATCCCGAATTAACCACACGCTACATTTTCAGAAGCACCTCATGTACTAATTCCTACCCTGAAAATTGGAAGTCCCTATCTCCTCTCGTTCGAATGTTATCGAGGCAACGGTCACCCATCCAGCTACCGAACTCACACAAGGCTGCTCGGATCTCCAACAATATAGATCCGATCATGTTCAAACTTGGAACTTGGCAGTAGAGTTAGGTTCTGAGGCTCCCCAAAAATTTCAGCGATGTCGGACGAATAATTTTTGATATATAGAATTGTTTTCATTGATTTTTTAAAAATGTTGTTGTGATACGATCCTCACGAAATTTCGCAAGAATTTTTGCGCTGGCATTCTACAACTGAGAACCATGTGTGAATTGGATCGCTTTTGTATAGATGGGTATGACTCCAAAACCGTTTGGCCAATTATACCTATGAACAAACCTCAAATTGTCCCATTTAGATGCACAACCTAACCCGAAAGTTTCAAGTCGCTATCTCTTTCTGTTCTCAGTTTATCCTGACATAAATAATATTTTTTAATATATTTCTTCAAATTTTTTAGTGATACGATTCCCAGAAAATATCACAAGCGTCCGTAGGTTTGTATTCTACAACTACTCACCAAGTTTCAATTCGATCGGATTTGTATTGGTTGAAAACAAAATTATTACTCAGAAACCATTGGGACGATTATGCCCATTAACGAACTAGTCCGTCGTATTGGGATGCGCCACCTATACTGAAAATTTCAAGTCGCTATCTCTTTCCGTTCTCAAGTTACCAACGGACGGCCGGCCGGCCGGAGAGAATCAAATTTGAACTCGAATTCTTCATCAGGGAGTCGAACCCAATCGTTTCAGACCATTTTCAGAAAAAATTCGAAAATTTCAGACATTTCGGCAAAATGATAACGCGATGTTCCCCAGAACATACGCGCAAAAATAAGATTATCGTTAAGAGTCTGACGAAAGAGTCTGATATAGACTCCGAAACGTTACGAAATAGTTGTTTCATCGTTGTTGTTTTCGTTATTGTTTGTTTGGCAACCTGGTTCGATTGATTGCTTCTGACAAATATCTTGTGTTTCTTACGCAGAAGCATTTCACAAAATTTTTTTTTTTATTTTATGGATAGGTATTTTCAGAGTTTGGGAGAGAAAACCCAGAAAGAAACCATTTAATAATGAATATACCTCCCACAGTATCATTTAATTATTATGGTATTTCTGGCCTTTGAAAAGAGAAGAACTGATTCAGTTGATCTGAATGAAGTCCTCCGCATATTTAATAATATGGCAAATCGAAGGATTCAGGGGTTTTGAGGAAGATTTTTATGAACATTATAATAATCAAAATATGTTAAAAGGAATAAAATAAACCTGAAGAAATAAGTATTTTAATATTAACTACCTATTTCACTCAAAAGTAGGTACGATGAAAATTGATTCTTCAGATCACATCAAGTAAATTTTTTTACTTCTGCCCTACCAATTACCTCCATTGCCCTACCTTAAATTCATCTCTAGCTACGGCCCTGGCAACGGTTACCCATCAATCTACTGAACTCATACAAGGCTGCTCGAATCTCCAACAATATATACCCGATCGTGTTCAAACTTGGAACTTGGCAGTAGAATTAGGTTCTAAAGGGTCTCGCAAAATTTCAGCGATTTCGGACAAATAGTTACTGATATATAGATTTTTTTTTCAATAATTTTCTTTGATTTTTCAAAAAATTTCTAGTCATATGATCCTCACGAATTTTCGCGTTGGCATTCTACAACTAAAAACCATGTTTGAATTTAATCGGTTTTATATTTTTCGAGTTATTGGGGAAATAACAAACAAATTTCAGATGGCCATAAATCCAAAACCGTTTGGCTGATTTATACCTATAAACAAACTCAAATGTCGCTTTCACATGTACAACCTAACCTGACAAGTCGCTATCTCTTTCCGTTCTCAGGTTATCGTGGCAACGACCGGACAGAATCAAATTTGACCTCGAATTCTTCATCGGGGAGTCGACCCCAATCGCTTGAGACCATTTTCGGCAAAAAATTCGAAAATTACAGACATTTGGGCAAAATGATAACGTGATGTTCCTCAGAACATACGCGCAAAAATAAGAGTTATTTTGAGTAAAGAAGGTTTATGAACTCATGATGTATTTTAACAGCTAATTAAATTGGAAAATGATCAAATATCGCAAAAGATTAAACTCAATTCCGAGTTCTCGAGTTAATGCGATCACTTTCCAAAAAGCCCTAATGTTATTGTTTTGGTCGCCATCATGAATATTCGTAAACGCTCACTTCGACCCGCCATAAGACGTGGGTCTCGGAAAGCTAGCCGCGGTCGAAAACAATGACGGCATCTATGACGTATTCGACATGCCCACAACGACGGCGATCGTCATGTGGAACGACTCTACAAACCACAGAATATACCTTAGGTATATACCATAGAGGTAGTATAACTCTATGGTATATACCTAGGGTATATTCTGTGCTACAAACGTTTTTGACGTTGCGAACGCCTAGTGGAACACGCCCATAGAAGTCGCAGTAATCATAGACAAGATATACGGTAGTAATTACGTATTTTTCACAACGTGAATTTTCTTGGGATAAATAATGAATTTGAGAAGATATTCCGCCGTATTCACAAAGCATTCAATCTCCTTTAAGTCCTAACTGAGGTCCTCAGTTAAGGATAAATAAGAATCGCAACCTCAGTTAATGTGAAAATCCTGTTTCACCTCCGTTACATACGTTAACTGAGGTTGCGATTCTTATTTATCCTTAACTGAGGACCTCAGTTAGGACTTAACGGAGATTGAATGCTTTGTGAATACGGCGGATTATGTGAATTCAACAATTTCAAAGGCCTGGCGACTACTGACGAACATTTTTCATCTGTTTTTACTATGGAAATATTTCACGAATATAAAATGGTTGGAAGATTCAGTTATGCTATTTTCTTGTACGGAAATCAAGAATCAAGTGTTGAAATTTTGATAAAAAATAATGGATATAGTAGTCCGTTACTTTGTGATAGTTCATTTGAAAAAACAATAAAAGTACCTGAATAACGCAGCAGGAGGACTTCTAAACGAAGAGACGTATCTATGAAATACCCCACTTTTCGAAATTCTCACCAAATAAGACACTTAAATACCTTGTTGTACAACTTGAATACACCAGTTTACAAATGTAGTAGTACTACGAAACCTGTTAAACCTTAATAAAATATAGTGATAGGATAGGAAACTGAGTAATTTAATTCCAGAGTTCAACATGTCCAAAGACAGAATGAAGTTTTCCTATTGCAGATGCCAGTTCTGTATAGCACTTTCTGATCTCTGCTTCTTCAAAACTGCTTTCGGCATTTTCAATTTCAAAGCGAAAGATTCTTTATTATTCGAAGATAATGAACTGCGATAATAGCTTGTCTAAGATGGAACCATAGACATAGAATAATGGAATAATGTTATTTTATGTCTATGGATGGAACATTATGTTGATTGTTTAGAGTAGAAATTGACAACGTCTCAGAGTTGCGTTCGAAAATTAAATCCGTAGAGTAATATTTACTCCATTGCGTTCGAAAACTGAAAAGTTGAGTAAATTTTACTCTGTGACAGTCGTCCGAAAAGTCGGAGTTGTGTTCGAAAATTAACTCCACGGAGTAGAGTAGAGTTTTTGAAGGTTTGACAGATTTACTCTAGAGTTACTCTGACACTGACACTGACAGTGACAGAAGGTGCCAATATCGGAAAATAGGTTATGTTGGTTTATGAAAGATCCTATTAATATTGTTTTCTTCACATATATGTAACTCTAATCATAAATATATATTGTGAGCAGTATACAAACTATTAAATTACACCACAAAACATTCATAAAACAGTTAAACAAAGATACTAGATTTCCCTTCCCATGAGTTATGTCAATTTTGACAGGAGTAAAATGAACTCCGAGTCGAATACTCCGACTTTTCGGACGACAGTCACAGAGTAAAATTTACTCAACCTTTCAGTTTTCGAACGCAATGGAGTAAATATTACTCTACGGAGTTAATTTTCGAACAGAACCCGGAGTATTCGACTCCGAGTTCATTTTACTCCTGTCAAAATTGACATAACTCATGGGACGGAAAATCTAGTATCTTTGTGTAACTGTTTTATGAATGTTTTGTGAGGGAATTTAATAGTTTTTATACTGCTCACAATATATATTTATGATTAGAGTTACATATATGTGAAGAAAACAATAATAATAGGATCTTTCTTAAACCAACATAACCTATTTTCCGATATTGGCACCTTCTGTTACTGTCAGTGTCAGAGTAACTCTAGAGTAAATCTGTCAAACCCTCATAAACTCTACTCTACTCCGTGGAGTTAATTTTCGAACACAACTCAGAGAATTGTTTTGTCATTGACGATATACAGAACTGCCAACCAGCCTTTGTTTTAGTTACAAAAACGTGATAGACCTAAATCATGGCCAACCGGGAGACTTTATAAAAGTGAATGGAGTATATTGTTTGTTGTTACTCCAGTCGCTATTTTGGTTACTTTGAGGTTATGTTGTTAGAGTATCCTAAATGAATATTTTTATTTTGTTAGAACCAATATGTAAATAACGACTGAAACACTACCGTTGATAACCATTTGATTTTGAACCAATGATGTTTTTCTCTCTCTCTTTCTCCAGATATAAGGTGAACCCTGTATCTAAGTAACTACTAGGTGATATTCTGTTTTCGGCATAATTTGTTTCACGTAAATGTAGGAAAGGAAGATATGAATGAAACTGCTGCTAAAAATCTCATTTTCAATTTCGCGTTCTCATTTGAACAAGAATTAAAGAAATGCATATTTGTTTTCAGAACCTACAAAAGCATATAGTTATCATATTTCGTCACCCATAAGAAAATTTTCAACGGACGGAGTACGGGGGATATGAATGAATCTGCGGCTAGAAATTTTATTTTCGATTTCGCGTTCTCATTTCCACAAAAATTAAGGAAATGCATTTTTGTTTTCAGAACATACAAAAACATATAGTCATCATATTTTGTCACCCACACACAAAATATGATAACTATACCGGGTGTCCCAGTATACATGTTCCAATGGATTATCTCAGCAATTTCAAAAGATACAAATTTGAAAATTTTATGATTTTCAATTCGTTCAAGGAACCTTCAACAGAGAAAAACAAAATTGAAAGTCACTTCGGGTTTGACCGGAAGTAGCTCTTTCTATTCTTTTTTCTCTCAAATAGCACCCTATATATTTTTGGCCATTTTTTAATTCAACTCAAAATTACCTTTCGAACGATGTATCACACTTTATATTTTACATTTTATTTGAGGGAGAAAACGTCAATTGAAATTTCAAATTGAAAGAATTGCAGTAGGCTACGATATTTTGTGTAACCTTGATTTTGACTTATAATCCATGTATGCCGATCCATCTATCCTTAAATGGACAGATAAGATGGCCTGCAAGATGTCCGGATTTAACACCGCTAGATGTCTTCCTTTGGGGATATTTGAAAGATCCTGTGTACCAGACTCCTCATATTGATTTGGAAGATCTAAAAAACAAAATAAGGAATGCATATAGAGCCCTTAATGCTGAGGTGTTGAGAAGTGTTACTTCGCGTGAACTAGTCCACCGAGCTGAAAGATGTTAAAAGCAGATGGTCAACATTTCGAACATATGCTTTAGTTATTATAGGTATTTTTTGTCCCCTTTTTCGTAATTTTTTGTTTCTTTTACTATTCATTCTTTGATTAACGTTCGGTAAAATAAATACTTGATTTCAACTTGAGGAAGGTTTTTTTTTATTGATGTCGATTATTGAAGTCAAAATCAAGATTATACAAAACATCTTAGCCTACTGCAATTCCTTCAATCCGAAATATCAATTGACGTTTATTCCATCAAATCAAATGTGAAATACAGAGTGTGAAACATCGTTGGAAACGTAATTTTGAGTAAAATAAAAAAATTTTCAAAATATATAGGGTGCTATTTGAGATAAAAAAGTCAGAGCTACTTCCGGTCAAACCAAAAGTGACTTTCAATTTTTGTTTTTTCTCAGTTGAAGGTTCCTTGAACGAATTGAAAATCATAAAATTCTCTAAATTTTTATCTTTTGAAATGGCTGACATAATACATTGGAACATGTATACTGCGACACCCGGTACACTTTTGTAGGTTCTGAAAACAAATATGCATTTCCTTCATTCTTGTGGAAATGAGAACCCGAAATTGAAAATAAATTTTTTAGCAGAAGATTCATTCATATCTCCCGTAATCAAAGGTCCGTTGAAAATTTTCTTATGGGTGACAAAATATGATAACTATATGCTTTTGTAGGTTCTGAAAACAAAAATGCATTTCGCTAATATGTAGTTGTGGAAATGAGAACGCGAAGTTAAAAATAAAATTTGTAGCAGCTGATTCATTCATATCTCCCGTACTCAAAGGTCTGTTGATAATTTTCTTATGGGTGACAAAATATCATATATATCAACTATATGCTTTTGTAGGTTCTGAACACAAAAATGCATTTCCTTAATTTTTGTGGAAATAAGGACGCGAAATCGAAGATGAAATTTTTACCGGCAGATTCATTAATATCTGCCGTATTCGAAGGTCCGTTGAAAATTTTCCTATGGGTGACAAAATATGATAACTATATGCTTTTGTAGGTTCTGAAAACAAATATGCATTTCCTTAATTTTTGTGGAAATGAGAACGCGAAATAGAAGATGAAATTTGGAGCGGCAGATTCGTTCATATCTCCCGTACTCAAAGGTCCGTTGAAAATTTTCTTATGGGTGACAAAATATCCTAACTATATGCTTCTGTAGGTTCTGAAAAGAAAAATGCATTTCTTTCATTCTTGTTGAAATGAGACCGCGAAATTGAAAATGAAATTTTTAGCAGCAGTTTCATTCATATCTCCCGTACTCAAAGGTCCGTTGAACATTTTCTCATGGGTGACAAAATATGATAACTATATACTTCTGTAGGTTCCGAAAAGAAAAATGCATTTCCTTAATTTTTGTGGAAACGAGAACGCAAAATCGAAGTTGAAATTTTTAGCGGAAATTCATTCATATCTCCCGGATTCAAAGGTCCGTTGAAATGATTCTTAAGGGTATAAAAGACGATGTCACACATCTGGTATAGAATATAAAAATTGCCAAATTCAATGGCTTCAAAAACTTGTTCTGTATGGTTATAAAATTTAAGAGCTATTCAGTTTTTTCTACCGTCCATTGTGAACGAATTCCGAAAGATCAGGATGATTTGCCGCGATCGTTTCCACAAACAATATTTGAATATTTTATGATTGAACTGCTTGAATTGAATTGCCTTATTATTGCTATGATGTGTATTTGAAATATATATTCAACAGAATCGCATTTCGTTGTAGCCGAATGATTATTTAAAATTCTGAATAACGACGTAATAGAATGAATAATATAATTGATCTCGGGGCGGATTACAAGTTGACGCTTTCCGAAGAACGAGAGTGCGAGGGATGCGGTACGCCAATGGAAGCGCGGTTCGGTCGCGCTCGGTAAAAGTGCTGCTAGAAAAACGCTGCGAAGTTCACGCCAGTCATATCTCTTAAGATGGCAGAGTTTTCATTCAAGGACATCAAAATTGGGACACCTTGTACTCTATAAAGTCAGCATTGATTTGCTGATTGTATTTTTATATGTTAAATAAAGAAATAAAAGTACATGAGGAATATACATAAAATAGGCTATATCCCTTGTTAGCCATCATGGTAATGTTAATCCTTGATAATATTCAATGTTTTCCTTATACAAAGAGTTCTAAAAATGAAGCATTTGTAGCTCAAATGAACTTGGACTCACCTTTACAGCATATGTACAGTCTGGACTTGGACACCAGCGTAATAGTCTATTGCACTCAACAAAACTATTAGTTATAAGATGTTGATACTTTAATTTAACTCTTGGTTCTTGTAACAACCTCATAGCAGTTTCATCATCCACTAAAATGGGACAATTATGGGCAGCACATGCGATAGTTTGGCCAACACCTTCTTCCATAATTTTAGTTGTTAGGTATTCATTCCAGCATTGATAACAAAAACGATGTCCACATTCTAACCCAGTCATGTCTGATGGAGAACACATCATAAAACAGATATCACATTCTTCACTTCCTATGATTTTTCTAGATACTTTCGGTTTGGAAACAACTGTTAGTTTTTTGAATGGATTAATGACATGAGCTTCTTTAAATAAATCATCCTGATTACCATCGTAGAACCTTTCCATCAATTTTTCCTTATCCCAATTGAAGTAATTCAATAGAATCCTAGTTGAGGTAGATGGTATTTGAACTACATTGTTCACCTAAAAAGAATCGTGTAGCAAGTATTCAACTGTCTTCCTAATGAAAATGCTCCTAAAGGAACCTTTCATACAAACCTCTTTAATACAGTCAACCATATGTAGGACGATATCTTCTGTAGATAGAACTTCATACTGGTAATCATCATCATAACTTTGTAATTCTTTATTAGCTGAACTTTCACCATCTATAGCAAAATCAACATCATCGCCGCTAGTTTCATTTCCTGAATCCTCGTAGTCATCATCAATGTTCATTTTACTGCTTCTTCGAAGTGCAGACCTGGATGTATCAAGACACTTTAGTAGTTTGCTTTAGGATGAAATGTCACTCTTATGATTTTGACATGGATCTTACACAAAAAATAATAATTTTGATTGTTTTGTATCACAGAAATATTTGCTTTTCACCATCAACAATAATTGTAATTCTACATTTACACTTCAGTAAGAACGTCGTGAAATATTCCAATCAAGCTGAGTGCTGACTCGAAACCATTTATTGATGAAATGATATTTCGATCATTTACAAACATTCCTACTTCTCACCTTGAAGCTATAACAGTAAATCAAATATCTCAATTCAAAAATTTCAAATATTTTCGTCTACAATTAAAATTAACAATCCTTTGTTTTTCTCATTTCATTGAGCAAGGTTCCGTACAGTGTGGCCAATATACCTAGAAACAAACTTATATACTTATATATTTCCAAATTTTTAATATGTTAGATATCTGAGATTCACCTATCGATCTGATACAGATATAATACATGAATATTTATGTATAAAACATAAATAAAAGAGACTATTTAATCTTTTATATAAAATTTTTCCAAGGCCAAATCACAGAATACTAATACCACAATACTCTATGTCTATTAGTCGTAAAAAGTAAAAATTAATTCGAATCGGGCCATCAGCTTATTATTATATGATTATTTTCATGGAGGTACCTTCATGATTATTATATTATCCACCTCCATGATTATTATATTAATGATAATCGTTCGTAATGACGACCAGAGCTCAACCAACAGCTAGTGTTGTGATTGTGGAAAATGTCTTAAATACTCCTATGATAAATTGATAAATACTGAAAAATGTCCGAAAATTATCATTACATCTAAAAACAGTCGACATTTAGAGTTTTTTAGTATTTATCGACATTATCTAAAATGTCTGGATAAATATCATAAATTTCTTTTCTACTAAAGAATTGTTTGACAATTTTCTTTTTTGTCCGATATTTATTCTTCTTTTCTACTTGGCTTAACGATCTGAGATGCCAATTATACAAACATTTTTAAAGAAGTTCATTTTTTTCTACTTGGATCGAAGATTCTTAACGATCTGTGAACCAATTGGGAAATTATACAATGTTTTTTTGAACAAGTTTATTTTTATTATTTAACCGTCCAATTAAATCGATTTTTCTAATATTATTAATTCTTAATTCAGAACCTGGCTCCTGTCCTTTATCTCTGATACTCAATAAAATAACACGATAATAACTCATCACAATAACTCAACACAATAATAACTCATTCAATGATAAGTTATTTGTTATTTCCAATTGACCATGAAAAATTTCTTTAAATGCCTCAAATTGTCCTGATATTTTAACTTAACATGTGACGATTGTCATATTTTTCCGCAATGTCCGTAAATACTTAAATACTCAAAATGCTCGACCTTGGGGGAAAGTTTCGGACATTTTTCCAGGATATTGGTCCCTTACTTAAAAACCACTACATCTGTGCTGTTGGTAGTACCAACAGCACACCAACAGCACAGATTACACAGATCTGTGCCAACAGGCAACAGATGTTGAACCAAAATATTCTTCTTCGTAAATTGATATTCTGTGGGTTGAACTACGGAACTGTCAAATCCGCGTGTGTCTCTGTCAAATGTCAAGAGTCAAGTGAAATCTGTTTTTATTTCGGCCAGTCATCGAGATCGAGTCGTATTCTGCATACTTAGGTTGAATATTTTCATTTTGTCTACATAAAACATAAAAATGACCCAAGTAGATGCTGATAGGGAAAAAGTCCTACAGGACTATCGGAAGAAGCTTTTAGAACATAAAGAAGTCGAATCTCGTTTGAAGGAAAGTAAGTATATTTATCATATAAGAATTCATTTATATCTAAGCATAACGATTGTAGTGAGGGAACAGCTTAAAGATCTCACTAAACAATATGATAAGTCGGAGAATGACCTAAAAGCACTCCAAAGTATGGGACAGATAGTTGGTGAAGTACTTAAGCAGCTCACTGAAGAAAAGTGTGAGTACTATTTGGTGTGAGGAATTATTAGCATTAAAGCATTACTTTTTAGTTATTGTTAAGGCTACAAATGGACCTAGATATGTTGTTGGTTGTCGTAGACAATTAGATAAAGCAAAGTTAAAAGCAGGAACAAGAGTTGCTTTAGATATGACAACATTAACAATTATGAGGTACTTGCCTAGAGAAGTTGATCCACTGGTTTACAATATGAGTCATGAAGACCCTGGAGATGTAACTTATTCGGCAATTGGTGGATTATCTGATCAAATCAGAGAACTGAGAGAAGTTATTGAATTACCTTTATTGAACCCAGAACTCTTTATGAGAGTAGGTATAACACCTCCAAAAGGTTGTCTTCTCTATGGTCCTCCAGGAACAGGAAAAACATTACTAGCAAGGGCTGTAGCATCTCAGCTTGATGCAAACTTCTTGAAAGTTGTATCAAGTGCAATTGTAGATAAATATATTGGTGAATCTGCAAGATTAATCCGTGAAATGTTTAATTATGCTAAAGATCATCAACCATGTATTATTTTTATGGATGAAATTGATGCAATAGGTAAGGTTATAATTAAATAATATAAAGATGGGAGATGAGAATGTTTTTACAGAAAATAAAATAACAATTTATTTAATACATGTTGGCATATAAACAGGTATATGCCCAAAAAAGTATCCACATATTGAAAGTCATCCCCAAACGGTTAGGTTAGGTTACTACTAAGTCTACATAGACCTAATAAACTCTCTGGACACGGCGTAGAGAGAGAGGAATCAAGGACGGGATTATGACAAGGATGGAATTCTTTAGGGCAAAAGATCCGTTTATTGCTTTCTTTTCAGAAGTTTTATATGGTATACTTGTGTTTTCGGAAGCTTGCGAAGTAAATTTTGAGTTACTTTTTTTGAATTAGAGTATTAAGACTGGTATATGATAATGTTGAATTCATGTTGTGCCATAAATTGTACGAGGAGATATAAAAAAGGAGAAAATGTAAAAGAGTACTTACCTTACACTTTGAATAAATCCCACTTTTGTCCGATTTTTGTATGTTTTCTGCCTATTCTGGAGAAAATAATTGGACTATTTACTTAGATTTCCAAAAAATGAAATTTTAAGGAAAAATTGAATAATATATGTGAAAAAGAAAGGACTTTAGACCAAGTGAATGGATCATCATAAATCAAAAACTATTAACGATTTGTTGGGTTGTTATTGCATTTGCGAGAGCTTTCAAAACGTTTTATTAGCATTACATTTGAACTCCATCCGAAATATGTATGCATAAATGACAAAGTTTAATGGATAATTCCGCAAGAGGAGCACGGAAAAATCATACTGCTGGTACTTGCCCCTTTTGCCCATTTAACTTTTTCATTTAAAAATACTCCACATTATCCTGATTTCTATAAATATATACTCTCCACCGTCATTTATCGTATTATTATATTTGAAACTTCATCAAGTGAGATATATTCTTTTGGCAAAGATACACCGAGCACATAAAAAGTTTTATAGGATGGGTGACCGCTCTGGGTATGAATTTGAACTAGCGCGCCAAAGTGTACTGACGTCACGTCAGTGCTTTTTCAATTTAATTAAACCTCTTCCTGTAATATCACTAGTTTAGAAAAATGCCATTCAAACATTATTTTAGCAAAAATGCTGAGATTTGATTGGTTTATTATTCTAATTATGTTTTAAGTCATCTGTATAAACCAATCTATTTTGCCCTTAGTTATTTTATTTCGATTTGTTTCCAATTTTTTCTTAATTTGTTCTATTTGCTGTACAAGTCCACCTTGGCAGTTTAGTGAGCTTTATATAACTTTTCCTTCTGTTAGGGGGCCGAAGATTTTCTGAAGGTACCTCTGCCGATAGAGAAATTCAACGTACCTTGATGGAGCTCCTCAATCAGATGGATGGTTTTGACTCTTTAGGACAGGTAAAAACCTTACACTTTATTAAATATTCTTTCAATCTATTTAATCTATAAGAAAAAAATATGGCCTTATGATTTTCATAATATATTCTTTGATAAACCTGCAATGATTTCAAAAATTTCTTTGGATATGGTATTTTCCTTCAGTTTCATTATTCCATATTATATTGAAAATTAATTATGTGATATCCAGGATATCGATAAAGTGCGAAATATGTTCAGAGATAATTCTGCATGTAAAATATGTAGTGTCTTTCTGCATGAAATTTAGTATACATGTTTCAGTTATAGTTATTTATAAATTCATTTATTTATTTATTTATTTATTAACACTGCATTGAGCAGGAATGACGGGAAACCCCCAATATAACAAAATATAATAAAATATAGAACAAATATACAGAAAAATATAAAATATAGAACATAAAGTTAAACTACAGATAAGCAACTCACGATAAGGACGACACGTAGAAGATCTCTCTTAACTTAGAAAGAATCTTTGTCTTGAACGACCGCAGTGTAATGGAAAAAAATTCAAGATCGCCGTATCCAGCACCGAGATCGAGAATGCGTGAAGGAAATAAATGCTTACTATAATTAGTTCTATGTAGTCTGCCTCGAAACAATTGAAAATTCCTATAGTAGGTCAATGTGGAATGTTAAAACTAATGAGTCCGAGAATATCAGAGCAGTCTACAGAACCATTGAGCAGCCTGTACATGAGACAGAAGTCCGCCAACCACCGACGCACCTCCAGAGTATCCAAGCCGCAACAGGCCCGGATGCGCTCAATGTTACCATCAAATGCACCCCCAATCCTAAAATCAAGACAACGCAAGAACTTCCTCTGAATCCTCTCAACAAAGCTTATGTGACAGGCATAAAAAGGTGCCCACACAGGTGATCCATACTCAAGGGTGGGTCTAACTAGGGAAATATTACATATATATACATTTGGTGGTAACATTGAGCGCATCCGGGCCGGTTTCGGCTTGGATACCCTGGAGGTGCGTCGGTGGTTGGCGGACTTTTGTCTCTTGTACAGGCTGCTCAATGGTTCTGTAGACTGCTCTGATATTCTCGGACTTATTAGTTTTAACATTCCGCAAAGACCTACTAGGAATTTTCAATTGTTTCGAGGCAGACTACATAGAACTGATTATAGTAAGCATTTATTTCCTTCACGCATTCTCGATCTCGGCGCTGGATACGACGATCTTGAATTTTTTTCCATTACACTGCGGTCGTTCAAGACAAAGATTCTTTCTAAGTTAAGAGAGATCTTCTACGTGTCGTCCTTATCGTGAGCTACTTATGTGTGCTTTGACTGTATGTTCTATATTTATATTTTTCTGTATATTTGTTCTATATTTTATTCTATTTTGTTATATTGGGGGTTTTGTCGTCATTCCTGCTCAATGCAGTGTTAATAAATAAATAAATAAATAAATAAAAATAAATAAATAAATATATAAAGTTTTTAGTGTTTGTGGAGAGAACTCTTTGGAATTCCGCAGAATGAAGCCCAGGGTACGGTATGCTTTATTTGTAATATTATTAATGTGATCCCTAAAATCTAGCTTCTGGTCCAATCTCATACCCAAATCTTCGATCACCTTAACCCTAGACAGTGGACAGCCGTCAATATTATACTGATAATTAAATACGTGGTTACTGCGGTGAAAACTAATGATTTTGCACTTGGAGATATTCAAGTATAAACAATTACGGACTGTCCAGGCATAAAGAAGATCTAGCTCTCGCTGCTACTCCAATGCATCCATCAAACCATGAACAGTTGTGTACATTTTAAGATCATCCGCGAATAACATAAACTTCACGTCGAGGAGAGTACCAAGATCGTCAATGAATATGAGGAACAAGATTGGTCCCAAGTGTGACCCTTGAGGTACACCGGAAGAGACAATAAACTCTCTCGACGTGAAGCCCCTGTATCTGACCACTAGGGTACGTCCGACTAAAAAGGATCTGAACCATTGCAGAAGAGAACCCGACACGCCCACAGCTTCATGCTTCGCGATCAAGATGTGATGATTGACCCTGTCGAAGGCTTTACAGAAATCTGTGTAAATCGCGTCGACCTGAGAACCCGACTCAAAACACTTGACAATATCGTTCACGTAAAGTATTAAATTCGATACGGTGAATCTGCCCCTTCGGAAGCCATGTTGCCCATCAATTAAAATAGTGCTGAGATTCCACGACAAAAAGCTGCACAGTAAACTATCCAGTAGCTTAGGAATAGCGGACTGAATGGAAATGCCACGATAGTTATCAGCATTAGTCTTCAGACCAGACTTGTATATCGGCACCAAGAAACTCCTCTTCCAGAATTCAGAAAACACGCTGCGCTCTAGGGAGACATTAAATAAGGTACAGAGGGGTATCGACAAGGTATTCACGCATTTCTACAAAACGAAAGTAGGTACCCCATCCGGGCAATACCTCCTAGAATACAAGGCCTCAGCGCTGCCGCGTGACGTAAGCAACAGGAGTGCATCTCACTATTCTCACTAAACGGAGCGTGAGCGATCGGTGCAGATTTCACGATTGTTTCACATTATAACTGAATGAAAACGTGACTTTAATATGGTTTTCGGTTTTAAGAAGATGCCAGTCATCATCTGGGCCTTTCATTGCATCCCATCCGTTTTATTATGGCGATTTCCATTGACACGCTCGGATCACTCGGAGCTGTCACACTACACTGACATATTTGACAGATATTTTCGGTTCATTTGGACAGATGCATGACAGATGAGATCGATTTCGAGTGCTCCGAGCGTGTCAATGGAAATCGCCATTAGTTTCAGAGCAGAAAGTATTTCTTATCAATGGAACAGATTTATCAATATTGTATGAATGAAGAAAGCGATTATTATTATTATTATTATTATTATTGAAATAACATACGACGAAAATCCCAATTGATTTTACTCATTTATAATTTGGAAACGAAAAATTATACCAATATTAAAATTAGGTAGAGAATATCGTAATGATGTTTTCCAGGAGGAAATTTGGCTCGATGTATTCTTGAATGAGAATTGAAATTATCTGAAGGATCATTTACGTTCAAAGGTTTTCAATTTTCTCTTATTGGAAGTTTTAATATGACGGTCATTTGTCTTTCCGCAGTAATTTTTCAAAAGTGTATTTGTAGTGCATGTTATAATTATATTGGCGAATATTTCAGCGGAATGAGTTTCACATTGGTTTTCAGGTAAAATTTCATATTGAGCTATATATTCCGAAATGAATTGAATAACACATGCCCGCTTATTATGAATTTTGAGGAATGTATCCTCAAATTCATGAATAATTTTATTGAAAGTTATATATGAATATAAAACTATTTGCACGACGATATCTTGGGGATAGAGCAATCGTCCTCGGCTTAAATTTGTTATGAGATGATAATTATCTTCAACAATAAGTTCATCATCGATAATCAATATTCCCTTACATCTGTCACATTGAAGTTTTCTGAGAACAATATAACAGCAATACCCGGCTAGATAAGTTATCACAGGCATGTCTTCCCTAACATTATCTATATCGCTGTTTTCGGCAATGACATTTGGGTTGAATTCAGTTAAATCTTGGTTCTCGTCAAGGAAATCAATATCATCATGAAACGTTTTTATATCAATATTTCCGAATGCCTGTGACTTTAAAGTGAGCAGTGACTGAACCTTAAGCAGTTTTTCTACCTCATATAATTGTCGTATGGAAATATGGTATTGTCCTCCGGCTAGTTGGCGATATTTACCGAATCTGTTTTCCAATTCGTCAGTTTGAATTTTTCCCAATAGAACGTATTTCATTTTCAGTTCAGAAAAGCAGTATTTCAATATTTCCGTCATTCCATATAATGTATGGCTAAGAGCAGTATGTGTCTGTGCTGTTAATTTTGTTCGGAAATTACCGTTTTTCCAAAGGTCCAGCCAATTTATCATTTCGTTCAAAAATATAAATTTAGGATCCGACTGAAAATTATTACCAAAAACTGGCTCTTGGAGTAGCTTTTGGCTAGACTTCGCCCTTATGTTATGTTTATAATCATGCAAATAAAGACACTATTATTATTATTATTATTATTATTATTATTATCATGTAAACGTTTTCCTTTGAAAGGAGTTTTAACGTTGACAATCTTCCACCACTTAATGAAAATGTCAAGGAAATCGGCGGTATCTTTAGCGTGATCAATTTTAGACCCAATTGATAACAAGGCTTCTACTATGAAAGAATTAAAAATTTTTAAAGCCAATGAAACATTTTGTTTTTCTATATTCAAGGGAAAAAGTGATTTCAGGTTCAAAGTGTAGTCGAATTTCAATAATTTATCATTCTCTAACTGGTCGAGCTTTCTCAAACATTCAAACGAAGCAATTTTTTCTTTGCCTGTTTGGAAATTCGGGTAAAATAATTTCAATTCAGGTTTAGAATTCAACCAATTATTCCTGATACATTTGAGCAAGTGTACCGAATCGAAAAGATAAAAAAGAGGTCTTGTTTTATCAGATGGATGGCAATATACTATACTGAGTTGTTTATTATCCGCGAAGTTACTCATAGCTCTACTGTTGACTGCATTGTTGTCACTGATAACACAAAATACTCTATAACCTATTTGTTCTAGTTTAATTATAATAGACCTTATCAATTCGAAAATCATAATGTGATCTACTTTAGATGTTGGACAAATATGAACAACTTCTTTGAAACTCGATGTTATGCTAGTTATCATGAACACGAAGGCAGAATTAGCTAATTTAATATTATTGAAAGCAGTTCCAACTATATTTCCCGCTTTATAATCCAAATACGGTCTGATGTGAATTTCATCCATCAATAAAAGAATGAAACGTTCGTGGTCCTCCACTAATTTAAACACTTTTATCGCGTAATTGGGGGTAACTTTTTTTTCCTCTGGTGTTGGATCGGTTGACAGTGTACTGCAAACAGATTTTATAGTATTAACATGGGGTAATATGAGAACTCCAAAATTTCTCAAAAATTTGTAAGCATGTGGACTTATAGTGACAAGTACGGAAGCTAAAATCATTGTACTTTTCGAATACCGATACCGTTCCTTGGAAATTGTATGCAATTTCAGTTGTTCCGAAACAAAATTCAAGATTTCAAATACGAATCATCTTCGGAATCCACTGATGATCTATGTGATATAAAAGATTCTATTAAATTCGACGTATGCTTCAAAATACCCTCTTTCTGATTCTCTGCCGAGTTCTCTGTACACTCGGATAATATATCCTGATCTATTCGACTTAATAAAATATCTAATTCATTAATATCATTCGATTTGAAGGGAGTTACTTTAGATTCATCGTAATATAGAAAAACTTTAATCTCCTCCCCTAATAAAAACGTTTGTTCTTTCAAATTTGAATCAACTAAAACAGAATACGTAATCACATAACGTAGGCAGCTTGAAATTATTCAAAACTCTGAGGAACATTTCAAAATCTTGAAATGCAACTTCTTATTAATTTCCCATTCTTTTCTACTTTCCGCTATAGCTTTTTCGAAATTCCCCTGTTCAAAATGTTCTAATTTTTCGTCACGACTTCCCTTACCTTGATATCTTTCGATAAATACTTAGGACAGTTTGTAAACAGAGTAGGAACAGCATCTCTTCTTAACCTAGGGATTTTCAGAGGTACTGTTACTATATGGCCAGTTCTAGAATCCTTCGCTGAAGTGGATTTGATGAAATTATCGTCTCCAAAATGCTTCTCACAAACTCTGCTGTGAACGGACGGTTTGAATTTTTTTTTAAACAAACACCAAGCCGTTGGGAACTTAAAAACGTGCACTTTCGGTCCGTTTCTGTAATTTCCCCTACACCCCGGTACACAACACATATTAGGCATTTTGTTCACACAGAGATAGTACTGAGAAGTACTTACAAATATCACAAAAGCACTGGACAACACTTATTATTTACGCTGGTTTAGCAACAGGTTGAATGACGTCGCAAGCCAAACATAAACTAAAAGGGCAGTACAAGCACGCCTCAGGCACGCTTGCAACAGAGTGCACTTCGAGTGGTGACGTCACAGCAATTCTCGAAAGAGCCCTGTGGCCTTGTATTCTAGGAGGTATTGATCCGGGCCGCTAGAGAATTTCGATATTATGTTAGTTATAACCTCGTATATCTCGCCAGTGCTGAAACTACATGAACTTAAATTAATGTTATTTGTCGACCTGATCTCGGGTGGAACGATCACTTCTTCATTATATACCTCACAGAAGAAGTCAGCAAAAAGATCAACAACGTTACAGACACCACAAACCGACCTTCCTCGAAAGGACATCTGATTGGGCAGATTAGAAGTTTTTCTTCTGGAATTCAAATACGACCAAAAATACCGCGGGTCAGAATGAATGTTGTTCTCGACCCTCCGCAAATAAGAATCAAAGAGAGATCTACTAAGTGTCTTACAATAGTCACGCAGCCTGGAGAACTCGGCATAATCACTGAGCTCCCGGGATCTCACATATCTTCTATGAGTTCTTCTTTTCACACTAACCATTCTAATGAGTTCGCGATAAAACCAGACCGGGAATTTAGTGCACCTTTTGGCTTTCAAAGGTATGAAGCGATATAGCCCACTGTACAATACATGATAAAATACACTCACTGATCTACCAATGTCATCCACCTCAAAATTCCAGTCCACAGAAGCCAAAAAGGTATGCAGGCCGGCGTAGTCTCCTCTGTTGAAATCAAACTGATCCATGCTGTCCGTATCTGTCGTTGCACCAATACTAGCACTCGTCGGGTTTGAAAACTGCAAACCAGTATGGCGCAGACCAGCTGCTTGTAAAGGGTCTGAGGCTATCATCACTTCCATTGACAAATAATTGGTAAAAACCAGGTCAAGGAGTGTACCGCGACTATTGGGTATCTCACAAACCTGGGTCAGATCGGCAAAGTGTAGGGAGTTCGACATAAGTGAATACTTCTCATTACCTTCACCCAGAGAAAAGCGGCCACTGTAGAAACCAGCACTACTAATATTGTAGTCACCGCAGATGAACAATCTAGAACTCGGATAACGCAACGACACTTCTTCCACTGCGCTGCGTAATTCTCCTCGCCAGAGTTTGGCGGCAAATAAACTCCCTCGACTATAATGTCTTCAGTGCCCTTAATGAGTACAAACAATTGTTCAACATTATTATATGACTGTTCAATGATACTGGCACAAATATTAGACACCACAAAGATAACATCGCCACCGTCTCGAGATTTGGAACTTGTATTATTATTTCTGTCCATACGATACACATTATAATTATCTGGACATATTTCTGCGTCCAGGATGTCAGCACCTAGCCAGTTAAAATTACCAGATCGTAAGAAGAGTGCAGCAGCAAAACATAAATATCACATAATTTAGTGTGTATAACACCCATGTTATGATAGTACACCAAAAGATTCTCTGGGGGACAGTTTAGTTTTCCGACCTAGACTCAGACCCCGACTGAGCAGTCGTGTGATTCCTCCCAATGGCCGGCCTCTTAGAGATCACTATGGTTGGTTTACCACCCCTATACTTCATGGCAAGGTCGCTCTCACCAAGCTCAGTCCTCCGCCTCAACTCCAGTATTGTTTCCTTCTGTAGTTCCAGTTGCATCTTGGTCTTATCAAAACTCACTGAGAGTCCACTATCAGAGATCCTTCTCCTATGCTTAATTACTGCATGGCAAATATCCTGGTTATCGAATATAAGGCGGAGGGGTCTACACTTATCAGGGACGGGTCTGCCAAGATATACCACCTTTCTGAGATGTTCCTTCCGAACTCCTGCTACCCTCATAATCTGCCCCGCGATCTTCCTATCGTGATCAATCCTATCCTCCAGCACAGAGGCCTGAGATTCGTTCAAAAAATTAAGAGGCACAAAAGACACATGTTTGCTGGGTACCAGAATCATGACCACTCAAAGGAATTCACTTGCACCCTAGCCCACACAAAAAACAGCTGGCTTACTTCTGCGCATGTGCAGTCTACTGGACATGCCCTCTATATGCTGCCTGTCACTCAAAACCACGATCCTTTAACACCACCAGTTCAGGAGATATGTCCTCTTTAATCCGCGCATGGGGGACCCTCCTGACAGAATTCTGAGGCCCTAACTACAAAACCCTACCCTTTCCATAACACACTCCAATAGTTATACCGCTTTCCATCTGCTCATACGCAGAACGTAAAATGCCTGAAAGGTGCAGCGTGAATTTCAAACTTCGCCCTAGGCAACAGTATGGACACTCCACCTCGGAACAACCCAAACTGACTTGCACACCTCAGAATTGGCAGGAAATTTGCTTTCCCCAGTCGCTCAACTTTCAGACAAATATTGAAAAAAAATTTAAATTCTGCACACCGTTCGTCCACTTTTTCAATCGTTCCTGTATAAACTCAAAATCCTTTCAGTAAAAGTATCTTGAATGATTTGATTAACATGTCAATATGCAACAAGTCATATGCTTAAAAATTCTGTTGTTTACAGGACTTTCAAAATATTGTTAATTACACCTATACTCCATTCACTTTTATAAAGTCTCCCGGTTGGCCATGAGAATTTGACACATTTCACCATGTATATTTTGAAAATCTTAGGTTATGCTCATTTTCCTGTCAGATAACTACTCAACGTTGTCCTCTCTACATAGAAGTCGTAGTAATTACGTATTTTCACAATGTGAATTTACTTCGGAAAAATAATGAATTTAAGAAGATATTATGTGAATTCAATAATTTCACAGTCCTGGCGACTATGGAAGAAAATTTTTGCTATGTTGTTACTGGAAACATTTCACGTATATAAACTGGTTGGAAGATTCTATTATGCTATTTTCTTGTATGGAAATCAAGAATCAAGTGTTGAAATTTTATTGAAAAATAGTGGATAGAGTATAGTCCGTTACTTTGTGATAGTTCATTTGAAAAAATAATAAAAGTACCTGAATAACAGAATAACAGACGTACTTATGGAATTCCCCACTTTTCTCAAGAAGACATTTAAATACCTTGAGGCACAACTTGAAATACACCAGTTTCAAAATGTAGTAGTACCTAGTACGAACCCCGAGTCATTCTTATACCTTAATAAAATATAATGATAGGAAACTAAGTAATTTCATTCGAGAGTTCAACATGTCAGAATGAAGTTTTCCTATTGCAGATTTTAATGTTGATTATGTTAAGTTTGAGTCTTTTGAGAGTAGAAATCACAAATTGGCAACGTCCCAGCGAATTGTTTTGACCTTGACGATAGTTCAGCAGTGCCAACCTTTTTTTTTTTTTTTTCAAGAGGAGGAGAAACTCATGTTCCTCTAGGAAGTTGCCCTAGAGAGTGTTGGACTCACAATACAGTGCCTACCAACCAAACTCCACCTCATCGCCCATCTTTCGTTCCGCATTGGTACCGGGCCCTTTAGGGCCCTTTGCGTCTCTGCGGAAAGTATATTTCCACAAGCTATGTTTGTTCCATAGCCTGCCTGTTTCTATCCTCTACCTCTTTTTTCTCCATTATGGTTGTCAAGATCTTGAAACCATCTTTCCATTTGCTCTCGTTGTCTAGCATCTCTTCCACAATTCCCTGACAAGTCAGGTTATTCCCGAAGTGGCTTCTTAGCCCCCGCCTTTCTACTGTCCACCTTTTGCATTCCGATATCATGTGCCCAACGCTATCCTCCGAATTGCACGTTCGGCAGTTCGGTTGGTCAGTCTTTCCAATTCTTTCCCTGAAAACTTCAAAGGAGCCGTGTCCCGTAAGTATTTGTGTAAACCAGTAATTGGTTACCTTATGGGGACAACTCATCACCTATTTATATCTGGCAGGATTTGCTTCGTCCATCTCGCAGCTCCCTGCTGTGACTCCCACCTATCCTGCCATGCCCTCATTATCCTTATCCTGATCTGCCTACGCACACCAGGTCGGTGTCCATAAGCATTCTCATACACTCTTCTCCTTTCCTCAGCCAGGAGATCTATTGGAGGTGTGCCCGCAATTACCTGCACTGCCGCTGCGGAGACCGTGCGGTACGCGCAGCAAACCCTTTGCAATATTACCCTCTGCGCTGCCGTTATTTTCCTTCTATATTTTTCCGTACTACACGCTTTTGCCCAGGCCGGCGCACCATACAGTGCTACACTGTGGGCTACCGAGCTCAACAATTTCCTGCCAAATTGTCCCGGCCCCCTAATATTTGGCATAATCTTCGCCAGGGCCACCGTCTTTTCCATCATCTTTTCCGCAGCATACTCCACATGTCTACCCATAGAAAGTCCCTTATCAAGGACTATCCCTAGGTATTTAACCTTGGTCTTTGCCTCCACCACCTGTCCGTGAATGGAAAAGCTTATCCGCCCACTTTTCCTCCTTCCCTTCAGAAGTCCAACCTCCGTTTTACCAACGGCAATTTCTAAACCGTTTTCCCTCATGAATGCATCCATCTTTTCAAGGGATTCGTTAACCTCCCTTTGTAGGTCTTCGATCGAATTAGCTCTAACCAGCAGAGCTAGGTCATCAGCATAAGCGATCGGTTTTACTCCTACTGAAAACCTCAGCCTGAGCACCCCATCGTACATAATGTTCCAGAGAGTCGGACCGAGGACCGAGCCCTGCGGCACCCCCATTGTACAAGGGTGGCTCACCGAGCCAATCCTCACCCACCTCTCCGAAAAGTATGAGCCGATGACGTCCGTAATTCCCTCTGACACGCCTGCGCGTCTCAGAGCCGTCATAATGCTTCCCCATCTAGCCGTGTTGAAGGCGTTCTTGACGTCAATGAGGACTATAACAACGAATCTCTCCGCTGCCTCCTCAACCCAGCCAGTCACCTCCCTCACGGCGCTGGTAGTCGACCTGCCCTCCCTAAAACCATGCTGGCTGCTAGACAGGACTCCTCGGGGCCCTATCTCCGCATTAAGCCGGTTAAGGATAATCCGCTCATACAGCTTACCTACCGTGCTTGTGAGGCATATCGGTCGGTATGCTGACGGGTCCTCCGGGTCCTTCCCTATCTTGGGGATCAAGACCAGTCTCACCTGCTTCCACTCGCTAGGAAACTTCTTAGAGTTCCACCAGTGCTGAAACAGAGTCCTGAGGGTCTCCAAATTATCCACTCCCAGCTTCACTAAGGCCTCTACCGGTATCCCATCAGGTCCCGGTGCCTTTTTGCGCGCGTGTTCCGCAAGGAACAGCGTGCTATCATTTCGTCACAATGTCTGTATTTTTCGAATTTTTTTTCGAAAATGGTCTCAAACGATTGGGTTCGACTCCCTGATGAAGAATTCGAGGTCAAATTCAATTCTGTCCGTCCGGTCCGGCCGTTAGCACGATAACTCTCGAACGGAACGACTTAGAGCGTTGAAATTTGCAGGGTAGTTTCGTAGCGTAAATATCTCGGACGTTAACGGGCGGTTTCGGAGTTAAGGCCGTTTTTGATAAAAACGTTTTTTATGAATATTTCCGGAACCGATCACTCGATCTTTTTGAAATTTGGCATCAGATTGTAGAGTCATGACCTTTATATGCCTGCGAAATTTTGTGTTGAACGGACGGCCCTAAAGTGGCAAAAAAAATTTTTGAAAATTTGAAAATTTTGTTTTCACGATAACTCGAAAAATACTGATCTGATTGAATTGAAACTCAGTAGTTAGATGCAAAAGACCAAAGCAAACACTTTTGCAAAATTTCGTGAAGATCACGTGACATGAAAAAAATAAAAAAATTACTACTATTTTGCGGAATACTTTGCTTTTAATGCCGAAACATATGTTTTTGAGGTTCATGCTGCCCTTTCCGGGCATTTTCCGTATTGCGCATGCGCAGATGAGAAGTCCTTTAACTGCTGTAGTTTTCGTCAGAGAGGATTGGGGTTTTGGGGTGGCGGATGCTATTCCTCCATAGAATTCAGATCCCTGATGAGGGTCTGCGCATGCGTAGATTAAAGATGCGATATCTTATTGTGTGTTATTTTGAGAGGACTTTTAGCCGCCAGTAGATTGCGCATGCGCAGAAGAGAAGTGACTGTTTTTGGGTTGGAAAGGTTATGTTGGGAGTGCTGAGTCGATATTATGAGGTTTTAAAAGAATATTCATAGCAATTCAGTGCAAGGAAGAGTCAGTTTGGGGGATGTAGCGTTGTTTCCGAGTTAAAGTGTCCGTACCGTGGCCCTGGGGCTAATTTTGAAATTGATGTTACCACTTACAGGCATTTTTCGTTATGCGCATGAGCAGACCATCAGTGATTTATCTGGTGGTGTTTTCGTCAGAGAGGATTAGGGTTTTGGGGTGGCGGATGCTATTCCTCTATAGAATCCCTCGTTGAGGGTCTGCGCATGCGTGGATTAAAGATGTGATATCTCCTGAACCACTAGTGTTGGAGAATCGGAGTTTTTTGTAAGGTGTGTTATTTTGAGAGGACTTTTAGCCGCGAGTAGATTGCGCATGCGCAGAAGAGAAGTGACTGTTTTTGGGTTGGATGGGTTATGTTGGGAGGGCTGAGTCGATATTATGAGGTTTTAAAAGAATATTCATAGCAATTCAGTGCAAGGACAAGTCAGTTTGGGGGATGTAGCGTTGTTTCCGAGTTCAATTGTCCGTACCGTGGCCCTGGGGCTAATTTTGAAATTGATGTTACCGCTTACAGGCATTTTTCGTTATGCGCATGAGCAGATCATCAGTGATTTAACTGGTGGTGTTTTCGTCTGAGAGGATTAGGGTTTTGGGGTGGCGGATGCTATTCCTCCATAGAATCCCCTGTTGAGGGTCTGCGCATGCGTGGATTAAAGATGTGATATCTCCTGAACCACTAGTGTTGGAGAATCGGAGTTTTTTGTAAGGTGTGTTATTTTGAGAGGACTTTTAGCCGCGAGTAGATTGCGCATGCGCAGAAGAGAAGTGACTGTTTTTGGGTTGGATGGGTTATGTTGGGAGTGCTGAGTCGATATTATGAGGTTTTAAAAGAGTATTCATAGCAATTCAGTGCAAGGACAAGTCAGTTTGGGGGATGTAGCGTTGTTTCCGAGCTAAAGTGTCCGTACCGTGGCCCTGGGGCTAATTTTGAAATTGATGTTACCCCTTACAGGCATTTTTCGTTATGCGCATGAGCAGACCATCAGTAATTTAACTGGTGGTGTTTTCGTCAGAGAGGATTAGGGTTTTGGGGTGGCGGATGTTATTCCTCTATAGAATCCCCTGTTGAGGGTCTGCGCATGCGTGGATTAAAGATGTGATATCTCCTGAACCACTAGTGTTGGAGAATCGGTGTTTTTTGTAAGGTGTGTTATTTTGAGAGGACTTTTAGCCGCGAGTAGATTGCGCATGCGCAGAAGAGAAGTGACTGTTTTTGGGTTGGATGGGTTATGTTCGGAGTGCTGAGACGATATTATGAGGTTTTAAAAGAATATTCATAGCAATTCAGTGCAAGGACAAGTCAGTTTGTGACTGTAGCGTTGTTTCAGAGTTAAAGTGTCCGTACCGTGGCCCTGGGGCTAATTTCGAAATGGATGTAACCCCTTACGGGCATTTTTCGTTTTGCGCATGAGCAGACCATCAGTGATTTAACTGGTGGTGCTTTCGTCAGAGAGGATTGGGGTTTTGGGGTGGCGGGTGCTTTTCCGCTATAGAATCCCCTGGTGAGGGTCTGCGCATGCGTGGATTCAAGAAGCGATATCTCCTGAACCACTAGTGTTGGAGAATCGGAGTTTTTTGTGAGGTGTGTAATTTTGGGAGGACTTGCAGCCACGAGTATACTGCGCTTGCGCAGACGAGAAGTGAATGGTTTTGGGTTGTTTGGGTTATGTTGGGAGTAATGAGCCGATATTGTGAGGTTTTAAAAGAATATTCATGTCAATTCAGTTCACGGACACAAGTCAGTTTGGGGGAAATAGCGTTGTTTCCGATTTGAATGGTCTGTATGGTGGCCCTGAGGCGAATTTATAAATAACTATATTCGGTAGATCTATATTAAAATGCGTTCGGATTTGGAGAAGATGCAATTTCGTCCCTAACGGAGGACCCACAACCGAATTTTTTTCTGATCTACAGTAAAACTAACAGCCAAACTGTATTGATAGCTATATTTGTTAAAGGAACTTGAAAAAAAAAAAAAAGCACTGACGTGAAGTCAGTACTCTTTGGCGCGCGTGTTCACGGTGGCTAATTGGAATTGAATGATTCAAAAATTAACAGTGCTGTTTCTAAGCTGCCATCAGGATAGAGTAACAAAGTTGGAAAAGAACACAAGTGACTCTCCTTAGTCGCACAAGCTCCCAGAAGATTTGGGAGGGTCAGTATAATCCTAATCATGTTTATAGCACGCGCGCAAAAGCAGATTGACTTAACAATGAAAGAAAAAGTGTAAAAAGTCAATCTGCTTTTGCGCGCGTGCTATAAACATGATTAGGATTATACTGACCCTCCCAAATCTTCTAGGAGCTTGTGCGACTAAGGAGAGTCACTTGTGTTCTTTTCCAACTTTGTTACTCTATCCTGATGGCAGCTTAGATACAGCACTGTTAATTTTTGAATCATTCAATTCAAATTAGCCACCGTGAACACGCGCGCCAAAGAGACTTCACGTCAGTGCTTTTTTTTTTTCTCTTTAACTTCCCGATCGCCTTTTCTACCTCCCTCGTCCCAATCTCCTCGTAGGACTCGGGAGCAGGCGGTGGGATCTCTCGTCTCTCCGGGTCCACCGGGAAGAGCGTCTCTACTATCCTTTTAGTTTTCTCCTTAGGCAGTTTGAAGGGGGGCTTAGCCCCCTTCAGATGCCTTGTGACGATCTGGAAGCCTTGCCCCCAGACGTCTACGTCTACCTCCCGCAGGAGGTCATTCCAGGCATTATTCTTTGCCCTTCTGATTGCCCTTTTCAGGTCTCTCCTAGCGTCCCTGAGTACTTCCCTTTCTTCCTCCGCTTCGCCCTCATTCAGTCTCATACTTCTAACGTATTTCCTCCTAGCCCTAATACATCTTTCCCTTGTCTCCGCTACCTCCCCGGTCCACCAGTATGGTGCCCTGGCGGAGGAACCTGCAACTTGGGAGGTAGCAGCCTTTACCGTCTCACATATTTTTCCATAGATCTCTCCTGCAGAACAAGAAAGATCCACCTTGCCCCATTCCTCCATAAATCTCTCTTCAGAGAACACACACTTTCTATCCTCTTTGTCCCTTCTCCGCCGATACCCACTGATATCAAACTCTATGACACCGTGGTATGTCAGCGGGTTACTTTGCCTTATCGACCACTCCTCCACTCTGTGCCCCGCACTCGCTGAGCTCAGAGTGACGTCAATATGTGTGGCGCTGGCTCCCCTGACGAACGTGGGTGAACCGTCTCCTGAGGCCGCCAGACCCAATTGGGCCATCCAGCTCTCGACGTATAGACCCCTCGCGTCAGCCCTTGGTGCTCCCCACGCAGTGGACTTCGCATTGATGTCCCCCACCAGCACCTCCTCCCCTCTCCAATCTATCAACGAGAATATCTCGTCTACCTTATCCTCAAAATCTTTCTGGTCAATGTTGGGCGACAGGTAGCACGCCGTGAGCCGTAGGGTCCCCAGCTGCAGCACAGCGTACCCCAGTCCAACAGTTACCTTGTCCACAACCACCCCGTTGCCGGGACAGTAAAACGCCACATCTATTCTCTCGTCTTTGACCCACCGTCGCCCACCGGCGATCTTCTTGTTTGGTTCACTGACCACCACAATGTCCGCTCCTCTCTTGACAGCCTCTTCGAACATGAGTTCGTGGGCTGCCTTGGCCCTCCCTAAGTTCATTTGCAATATCTTCATTTTCCGTTCAATTCTATACCTATAAATTAAAATCGACAAGTAATAACAATTCAATAGACCTATATACAACTATGTACAAGCGACCAATATGTCCAACAAAAAAGGTGTAAACTAACAACTGTAAACTAACAACTGTATACCAACAACTGTATACTAACAACTGTATAATAATATTCTCAACATGTTCTTCACATATATATTTGTATAGGGAATATATATGCGATGTCTAGGCCTTATTTCCCTTCTTGGCCCTTTTGCTCATTGGGAGGCCGTCTTCACTCCTGCGAGCTCGTGCCAGAGCAGCCACAAACTGCTTGCACCTCCCGGACCCAGCCGGATGGCCATGTGCCTTACAGAGGGCGCAGAACGGTTTCCTCTGACACTTGTTCGCCAGGTGTCCCTTCTCACCGCACTTGTAGCACAAGCCGGTTCTGTCTACCCCCGTGCATTTATCGTGGGTGTGGTCATACTCCCAGCACTTGTAGCACTTGGCGAGGTCTATCCTTCTGGTCATCCTACAGTTCGTGATGCCCACCCGCAACGTACCTTGACTTAAGAGGGCCTCTCCTCTTCCCTTTCCCATTGTCAATGTTGCCGCCTGGGTATTATTAGCCATAGGCCTCAGAGGCCCGACCTTATACCCTTCCTTAGGGCCGCATCCGAGGCTCCGGCCGACCGCCTCTTCTACCTCCCTTTTGGTGGCCAACGCGTCCAGGCCCTTTACGTGGATCGTGGTCTCCTCCTCTCTGCCACCCACTCTCCTCGCTTTGAGACCCTCGCGCTTGCCTAGTGCAGCCCTTACTTTCTCGGCACCAGCACCCGCGCCCTTATCGGGTATGGTGATGAGGAGCTTCCCATCTTTGGTGCTTCTTACACCTCCAACTTCGCTCCCCATCCCACTTTCGGCCAGGACATCCTTGACTTCCCTCAAGGTGTCCTTGTAGCTAGTGGAGGGCTTCTCCACCACCAGAGCATAGCTCCTTGTGGGTCTCTCTTCCGGTTCTCCGTCGAAGTATATCTCCGCCTCCACGTCCGTGGAGTGGAATATAGCCTCTACCATCTTCCTGAAGACTTCCCTGTCTACAGGATCCCCAACCTTTATAGACATCGCTACCTTCTTCTCATTGCCTAGCTCTTTTCTGATTTTACTCAGAATTTCATAATCTCCTTCCGTACCTTGTGGCAGGAGAGCCTTTATCCAGATGGTCCAGTGGTGTCGGGGACATTACTCCTCCTCAACCTCTCCTTCAGATCTACCTTCTCGAGGATTTCCGCCTGCTTGCAAAGCTCCGCCACCAGCGACCTAATCGCTAATGACGTGTTCTTTTCCATCTTCCTGCTCAATTCCTTGCACAGGTCGATGGTTCTTTCATGGGCTGCCAGGATCTCAGAGATATCCCCCTCCAGGGCCTTCTCTTCTATCGCCGACATTCTCCCATTTCTTTCTTGGCTGCGCAGTTCTCTGTCAGACATCTCAGACTGGCAGAGAACGTCTTTCTTTGTAGCCTCCTTCGCGGGCCTCGCCTCTTCCACCCCTTCTTCCTCACAGGAAGCAGAGGTGTCATCCTCAGCAAGCTCCACGGTCTCTATCTTGCCCTTAGCTGTCCCGGCCTTATCCGCCAGTCTCGGCGGCCTTTTGGCTGGGGTCAGCACTGGGATTTCGTTCAGTTCCCTGCCCACAGGCTTAGAACTGGTGTCTAGGTCGTCGTCGGAGCCCCCGCCCCCATTGAGACGAAGGATCCTAGCCGACCTGCCTCTCCTCCTTCTGAAGCCCTTTGGCTCCGTCCTCAGGAGGTGTCTGGTTCCAGTAACCCTACGGGTCGAGAAGGCTGGTTCCCTCCCTCTCGACTTCGTTTTGCCCCCTTCGCCAGGTAATGCCGATGGGGGAGCAGGGTAGCATGATCCCCCCGTCGACGTCGCGGTGTCCCTCCGCTGGTCTTTTCCCTTATTTTCCATAGCTGAAAAGAATAGTTTAACCCGCCACAAGGGCGGTTCTTGCCCGGCAGTGCAAGCACACATCCAGTTTGCTTGGGTTTTCTGTCGGGGTTTTCCTTCCCTTATCCTTACCTTTCTGTACACGCATCATTGCACGCTCCCTTTCTCTCCCCGCCTCCACACGTCATCACCTTGCCTCTGCCATGCTGCTCCGCCTGCACACACTCCTCGGAACCTCCTCCCTACACTGCCAGCCGACCCTTCCGGGTCAGACGCTGGCAGGGTCCGGTCAGTCTTTGTTTCGCTATGGCCCTCGGAGCCCTTAGCCCTTCTGGGACCACCTGTTCCCGCTAACAATGCTAGCCTCGCTCCAAGAGTCACAGCTACTTAAGCCCTCACACCACGACAAGGTGCTGACCAAGTGAGGGAGCAGTGCCAACCTGCCTCTGCTTTAGTTACAAAAACTTGATAGACCTAAATCATGGCCAACCGGGAGACTTTATAAAAGTGAATGGAGTATATAGGGGAGCATTACTGATGAAAATTGCTTGTTTATTTATTTCTTTTTTCTTTTTGTTGTGAATAGTGTTTTCTCACTAAATAAAGAGATATCATTATGTTCTGTTCCTGGTCAAATAAGCGCGCAAAAACTGATTGCGATGAGCAGAGGTTTAGTTACAGGATTCACGTTGAAAACAAAAATCATGAATAATTTGACCAGTATTTGGAATTTTATATTGGAATTTTTTTGCAGCTCTTAGGGATCTATTTTCTATGAAATTCTACACGCTCCAAGAGGTAATTATTGGTTACCGGAATGCCAAAATTAGGTAGGGCAAATCTCATGATTTCCGTGGGAGACCAATAGAAGCTTGGTATGTTCTTTGGTAGAGGGAGGGCAAGATACGTTTTTCTTTGAAGGAGCAATAAGCTCCTTGGCTCGGTCATAATCCTGGAGACCTAATCCAGTACTCATTCTTCGAGTTTTTTGTTGATCTTTGTCCTTAAAAGTTAAGATTACACCCAACTTTAGGGCGTTGGTCCGATAAACAGTGTTTTAGCGCTCTGAAGTTACTACTCTGAATAAAATATAAATTCTGAATAATTTTGTCGATTTCAACAGTACATTTCTAAGAAAATAACGAACTTCTAGGTGAAAATGATTATGGCAACTAATAGACCAGACACCTTAGATCCTGCTCTTCTACGTCCAGGACGTCTTGATAGGAAAATCGAAATACCTCTTCCCAATGAACAAGCGCGTCTTGAAATACTCAAAATCCATGCAAGTCCTATTGCAAAACATGGGGAAATTGATTATGAGGCCATTGTCAAACTATCAGACTCCTTCAATGGTGCTGATTTGAGGTAATTAAAAATTGTTAAACATTTTTGTGTATTGTCAAGCATCTGTTCTTTTTATTTACAGAAATGTTTGCACAGAAGCTGGTCTCTTTGCCATCAGATCTGAACGAGAGTATGTTGTTCAAGAAGATTTCATGAAGGCTGTTAGAAAGGTTGCTGACAATAAGAAACTCGAAAGTAAGCTCGACTACAAACCAGTTTAAAATTCTTCGAGTTATTTTATAATTAAGGTATACATTATAAAAGATTTGTAATTCATAATTTAAATAAAAATCATTATATATATATAAATATATATGCATATATTCTTCTGAACTCCGAGCATTACACTTTCTGGATCCAAAAATAAAGCATGAGTATGAAAAATAAAAAAAATGTTAGCAGAGGTTACTGTAATGGGGTACCATTCGGGGTAGAATTCGATGTAGTTCAGCAAAAAACCCGGTCTCCCTGTTAGTGTTGTGATTTGTAAAAATTTGAACTTATTTACGAAATAAGCTGAAATATTGAAAGGCATCTTTTTCTTCAAGATACCTCTCAGCTTGAGGTTTCTCCAACGTACCCATAACTCAATCTGAAAAAAGGAAATACGAATACGATCAAATCAATAAAAATTAACTATTCCAATGAAATATATAATATTCAGTAAAAATTCTATATTCGATAAATATATCAAATTCCTTCCAAACAAACCATTCTTCACAATCCAGCAAACAAAATGCTTTACCAGAAAACTAATGTCTAACCCATCCAAGCCAAAAATTGAAAGACTCACTAAATATCATTCATCAGTACAATAAGTAGATTATCCATTATCGCATAAATTTGATAAGTGTTGCTACAATAATGGTGTATGGTTATTGGCTTATTACCTCAGCGATTGCTCGGACGTCACTCGAAAAGCTCCGAGCAAATCGGTGGAGCGCATCGAGCTATCAATTATTTTCAATTCCAATGTCAATAAAACCGTCAAACGTTCAACGAAATAATTACCCAAAAAAAATTGAGAATGATTTATGAATGCGAAATTTGCCAAGGAACAACAGAAAACATTTCTGTTATATGAAAATACATATGGAAGAACGTATGTTTTTTTAAACATGATTCTATGTTAGCAAGGTACCACGTACACTCAATACATTAATTGCTTCTCCATTGCGACTTCAGGATGGCCTCTCGGCACGTTGTCTTCATGAACCTCATGCAATTTTATTAAAAAAAGGCGACCGGAGTTATTCGAAAATGATGCCTAAATTGATTATCTGTAAATCTCATAGCGGTATCATCGGCAAAATACCATATTTTTTCTTCATGGTTGATTTCCTCATCTTCTGAATCGCTATCGATTATCAATCTCTTCCCTATATGTAATAGATTGAATAATAATTCATTATTCATATTTTTGAAATTTTAATATGTCGGAAGCAGTATATTATTTAGGTTAGAATTTCAAAATCAGAATAAACAATCGCGTTTGGATACGCTCGAAAGACTCGAAAATCACGTGATCATAACATCCGCTCGATCTTATCGGCTCAGTGATGTAATAACCATATGCACCTAATAATGCCAACATGAGGTAATAATATTCCTTTATTTTAACAGCAGCAACTACTATTTTCATAAAATAGCCTCAACTAAAGTACCGTGATTCCTATATTCGAAAGAAAACGCTCTGCTGGTATTGGGTTTGATGGTCACGGTTTAGAAGGACGTGATCCCAGTGATATCGCTGTGAACCTCTCAAAATATTGCCCAGGGCATAGATTAGAAAACTCTAATCTATGGCCCAGGGTAAGCAGTTTGAAATATTTTCCATATGATATCTCTGAGATGTTACTGCCGTAAGTGGGCTCATCCCCTGTGGCGGACATTTGGAGGTGATAGAGAGGTCTGGGCGACCTCCCTGCGATATCGCAAACCGTGCTCTCAAAATATTCCCCTGGTTGAGCAGATTGAGAACTTCCCTATGTAGTTTCTCTGAGATGTTACTGGGCTCATTCCCTCTCTGGCGGACATTTGGAGGTGATAGGGAGAGGACTGGGCGACCGCCCTGCGATATCGCAACCATCCTCTCAAAATATTGCCCAGAGTGAGCAGATTGATAAATTCCCCATGTGATATCTCTGAGATGTTACTGGACTCATCCCCTGTGGCGGAAATTTGGAAGTGAGAGAGAGCTCTTGGAGACCTCCCAGCGATATCGCAAAAGGCGTCACAATATCCCGGGAAGAGCTCGCCTATCTCTGGGAGATCTCTGTGTTATCTGGATCAATTCTCTGAATTGTAGTAGTAAGTTTGACGAACCACTCTCAAGTAAGTCTTTTGCATTGATAATGAATATTAACCCTGCTTTTATGTTTGTTACAAGATCTATTACTTCCTTACCTATAAATTTGGGATTCCTAACCTCTTTCATTGTGCTTACATTACGTTTGTTTCAGTGTAAAAACCTTGTTGGTAAATCAGAGTTTATAGATTCTACAAGAACTGAATAAGCTTGTTTATATGGGGGTCTTTTTGTGGCTAAGGGGATTATATCCACATCTTGTGTGTACGATTGTCAGTATATGTGACCGGTTAAATCAAAGGTCTGGGATTCTCGTACTGCTATATTCGGGCGGCCGTAATGATTTGCATGTTGCTTTTATTATTATTATTGAATACCTCTACTTTACTCGATATTAGTATGGCCATTGATATACAGGGTGAGTCTTTGACCACTGCATTAACTTTAACCAAAGATTCCTCTCATCAAATTAAACACTTTTTTCATTTAACATTTTTCCAAATTCAGCTCAGATAAAAAGATACAGGGTGTTGAAATTTTGAAAAAAAAATCAGTTTTTATTTTGTAGCTTTGACATCCTTTTTTCGAATAAAATGAATGTTGGCGTAAAGTTTCCTATAACTATGATACATATTTTCCAAATATTAGTTATTTTCTACTTCTACTGGTTTTCTAGTTATGGACTCGTGGATTCATAAAACTAAACTAAATTAGCATAAAGAAAGCATATAAAGTTTTTCTTGAGTCATTTCAAGAATATTCCATCGTTTTAGAACATTATATTATTCTTCATCATTTCTCCTTAAACGCACCGTTTTCGAGATATTCTTCATTGAATGTTTTAAAATGGGAAACTCCAGAAATTTCACTACTTTTATGGATCCGTCCCTGAGCGTTGGAATCCCGAATCAAGCTGTAAACCACGTTACTATGCGATCTTAATGCGATGTACGCTTAAGATTAAATCTTAAATATGTATAATCTGGATTAAATGGACCAAAATAATATAATTTTTTTTTGTTTCAATCAGAAAAAAAATTGCGTGATATTTGCCGAGACCCCCCCTCTCTCCAACGTAAGATTAGATGAGATTTGACTCGACCTCCTCCCCCCCTTAAACATCTCACGTAATTTATGGACGCCCCCTTACCTATTGAAGGTATTTACCATGCAGTTATTTCGTAGTACTATATGTGCCTATCACTGGCTGCTATCATAATACCCATTCCTTTGCCATAACTCAAAATTTCTTTAAAAGGAGACTATGGGGTGAAAATCACCCTTATATGTGTTTTTTGCGCTTTTTTACCTGAAGTCGGTCTTGTATATCAGAATGAAATGATCAGGAAAAATCTGCTATCATATATCCATTCCTTTGTTATCACTCAAAATTTCTTAAAATGGGGACTAGGGGGTGAAAAATCACCCTTATATGTGTTTTTTGCGCTTCTCCACCTGAAGTCGGTCTTGTATTAGAATGAAATTTTCAGGAACAATCTGCTATCGTAAATCCATTCCTTTGGTACCACTCAAAATTTCCTAAAATGAGGACTAGGGGGTGAAAATCACCCTCAAATGTGTTTTTTGCGCTTTTCCACCTGAAAATGATCTTGTATCAAAATGAAATTTTCATGAAAATCTGCTATCGTGTAACCATTCCTTTGGTACCACTCAAAATTCCTTAAAATGGGGACTAGGGGGTGAAAATCACCCTTATATGTGTTTTAAGCGCTTTTCCACCTGAAAATGATCTTGTATCAGAATGAAATTTTCAGGAAAATCTGCTATCGTATAACTATTCGTTTGATACCACTCAAAATTTCTTAAAATGGAGACAGGGGGTGAAAATCACCCTTGTATGTGTTTTCCACCTGAATGTGTTTTTTGCGCTTTTCCACCTGGAGTCGGTCTTGTATATCAGAATGAAATTTTCAGGAAAAATCTGCTAGCATATATCCATTCCTTAGTTATCACTCAAAATTTCTTTAAATGGGGACTAGGGGTTGAAAATCACCCTTATATGTGTTTTTTGCGCTTTTCCACCTGAAGTCGGTCTTGTATCAGAATGAAATTTTCAGGAAAAATCTGGTATCGTATATCCAATCATTTGGTACCACTCAAAATTTCTTAAAATGGAGACTAGGGGTGAAAATCAACCTTATATGTGTATTTTGCGCATTTCCACCTGAAGTCGGTCTTGCATCAGAATGAAATTTTCTGAAAAAATCTGCTAGCATATATCCATTCCTTTGTTGTCGCTCAAAATTCCTTAAAATGGGACTAGGGGGTGAAAATCACCCTTATATGTGTTTATTGCGCTTTTCCACCTCTGAAGTCGGTCTTGTATCAGAATGAAATTTTCAGGTATCGTATATCCAATCATTTGGTACCATTCAAAATTTCTTAAAATGGGGACTAGGGGTGAAAATCACCCTTATATGTGTATTTTGCGCATTTCCACGTGAAGTCGGTCTTGCATAAGATTGAAATTTTCAGGAAAAATCTGCTATCGTATATCCATTCCTTTGGTACCACTCAAAATTCCTTAAAATAAGGACTAGGGGGTGGAAACCACCCTTACATGTGTTTTTTGCTCTTTTCCACCTGAAGCTGGTCTTGTATCAGAATGAAATTTTCAGGAAAAATCTGCTATCATAGCATAGCAATCCTTTGTTATCACTCAAAATTTCTCAAAATGGGGAATAGGGGGTGAAAATCACCCTTATATGTGTTTTTTGCGCATTTCCACATGAAGTTGGTCTTGCATCAGAATGAAATTTTCAGGAAAAACTGCTAGCATATATCCATTCCTTTGTTGTCACTCAAAATTTCTTAAAATGGGACTAGGGGGTGAAAATCACCCTTATATGTGTTTATTGCGCTTTTGCACCTCTCAATATCGTATATATACAATCATTTGGTACCACTCAAAATTTCTTAAAATGGGGACTATGGGTGAAAATCACCCTTATATGTGTATTTTGCGCATTTCCACATGAAGTCGGTCTTGCATCAGAATGAAATTTTCAGGAAAAATCTGCTATCGTATAACCTTTTCCTTCCTTTTATACCACTCAAAATTTTAAAAAATGGGGACAAGGGGGTGAAAATCACTCTTATATGTGTTTATTGCGCTTTTCCACGTCTGAAGTCGGTCTTGTATCAGAATGAAATTTTCAGGAAAAATCTGGTATCGTATATCCAATCATTTGGTACCACTCAAAATATCTTAAAATGGGGACTACGGGTGAAAATCACCCTTATATGTTCATTTTGCGCATTTCCACATGAAGTCGGTCTGGCATCAGAATGAAATTTTCAGGAAAAATCTGCTATCGTATAACCTTTTCCTTCCTTTTATACCACTCAAAATTTCTGAAAATGGGGACTAAGGGGTGAAAATTACTCCTTATATATACTCGGTTTAAACGATCTAAAAATCCCCACCATTGGGAATATTACAAAAAGTTGAGAAACCAAACGACTCTGATGATGAGATATGAGAAGAGAGCATTTTTTGAGGACCAATTTCGGGAAGGAGTAAACATTTGGGGTAAGATGAAGAAATTTGGCATTGTTGGCTCTAAGAACTCTGAAATACCTGAACATCTGAAAAATCCAAACGAACTGAATGATTTCTTTACTGGCATCGTTGGTGTCCAGTCACCCGTCGACTCGCCAACTCTGATCTTTTATAAGAACAATATATTGGATGCAGCGGTTGTTCCTTTCAGGTTTGCGGAGGTGGATGAGATGGAGGTTTTAAGAACTGTGGATGCAATAAAATCTCGATCCGAGGGAGTGGATGGCATCAATATATTCATATTACAACTCTGTTGTCCTTTTATCCTGCCTTTTCTCACTCATATTTTCAATAATTGTATCACTCAGTCTGTTTACCCAGAATGTTGGAAGAGCGCACTCGTAGTGCCTCTGCCTAAGGTTTCATCCCCCAGGGAATATGAGCACCTACGACCTATCAGCATATTGTCTTGTGTGTCGAAGGTGCTGGAGAAGATCGTGAATAAACAACTTTCGATTTTTGTGGAAGCCAACAATATACTTCCTGAAACCCAATCAGGGTTCAGAAGGGGCCATGGATGTTCTTCTGCACTCAGTAATGTAACTGATGATATTTTTCGGGCCACTGATGAGGGTAAAGTTACAGCTTTGGCGTTGCTCGATTTTACTAAGGCATTCGACACGATCCAGCACGAATTACTCTTGGCAATTCTCCATTTCGTAGCACTTAGTGATAGCGCTGTACAATTTTTCTCGAGCTTCCTTTCCTGTAGGTGTCAGTGTGTGGTGATTGGTTCTCTAATGTCCGATTTCGCTGATCTCATACGAGGGGTCCCCCAGGGCTCAGTTTCTGCTCCTTTATTATATGCTATTTACACGTCGCGCCTTCCAAAGGCATTGAAAATTTGTTCATCACAATTTTATGCCGATGATACACAGGTGTACGTATCTTTCAACAGAAACAATGTCACTGAATCCTCAGTTGTATTAAGTAGGGAAGTTGAGGCGTTGAGAACTGTGGCGCTTGAGCATTCACTTCAGCTGAATGCGAATAAGTCAACTTTATTGCTCGTTGGGACTGAGCGGGAGGTGTTGAGGCTGAGAGACATGGTGAGGGTTGAGGTCGACGGGGTGGTCCTGCCTGTGTTAAACGCAGCGCGGAATCTTGGTCTGGTTCTTGACAGTTCTCTCAGATTCAGTTCACATGTCACAGAATGCATAAAAAAAGCTTATGGGAGGATAAAATTAATTAATAGAAATCGCCATCTACTTCCTCGTAAGGTTAAGCTAATTCTTTGTGACTCTTTGGTCTTGTCACTATTTAATCACTGTGATGTGGTTTATGGAACTTGTCTTACAAAGTCTGATAAAATGAGAATTCAGCGTGTACAGTACTCTTGTCTCAGGTTGGTTCATGGTGTGAGGAAATATGAGTCAATTTCAACCAAGCTTAGGGAGACGGGGTGGGTTTCTACGGAGGAAAGGAGAAGGCTGCATACAGCATGTTACTTCACAATAGTCTCCCTGAATCTTTTTTACGACTTTCTAGAGCAACTTTTAGAAAACGTTATAGGAAGTTTCTCATGGAGTCTTGAATGAACGATAAGTGCCTCTCAGTGTTGGTGGATATTGATTGTATTTTTTTTTGATGCCCATGGCTCATTGAGGTGTTTGATAGTTTCCTCCTGTTCATTTCACTATTGTTGTAAACATTCAGTTTCATGGTTGAGTTGATCAGAGAGTCTCTCCGGAGGCTCACCTGGACTCCGCCATTTTTCTTTTGGGTTGTTATAATTTGTAGATAATGATTGTATGATTGCTGGGAAAATAAAGACATTATTATTATTATTATATATAGCTATATTAAGGATAAAAGATTTATTGAGTTTGTGGTGGTTACACAATGATTCTAGGTAATAAAGACACGATCGACTTCACTGAAGTGTTTAATTAGGAAAAATACGTAACAGTACAGCCTAACTTGTACTCTCTACAACTAGGCGATTTCACAGGATAACTTTTCAGGCTAACTTCACGACGGTTCACGACACCAGCACACATCACGCCTGTAAATTTGACCCTTATAAGTGAATCTGTTAACTCACCGAAATTGCATGTTGCACTTCAGGCTGGTGACATATTCATTTATGGTTTCATTTGATTTCATGTCTCGCGATAAGAAAACATGCCTTTCATATGTTTCATTTCTTGCAGGAGTGAAATATTCTTCAAACTTCTGGACGACTGCTTCATATTTATTTTCATCTTCTTTTTTAAGGAATTTGAAATTGTTATATTTTTGAGTGCTTTGTCCCCAATTTGAGCAGGCAAAAGAGCACATTTGAATTCTTCTGATTCTGTTTCACTCTTCGATGCTATCAGATACAATTGGAATTTCTGAAGAAAAATCCGCGATGCTTCCGCCTGGTTTATCTCGAAATCCATCTGACTAGGTAAATTCGGTTTCAACATTTTGGAAATTAGATGGGTACACACAGGTTTCACACAAGTTCAATCTTATATATGAGTATTTCTTTTCTTTAAGAATAACTTGATAATTATTTAAATCGACTGCACCATGTTAATATATCTGTATGTATAGGTATGTGAGGTATTAACTATATCAATGTAAGATGACTACTGCTTTATTAAATATGGTACATACGAGGGATACAATAATATGCGTACCTGCGTAGTATGATATATGTGCAACCCCAAGATGGAAGGCAAGCTGTAGATCATTTTGAATAGGTACTTATACAAATGCCTACTTCGTAAAATGAAACTCCATTCTTCTGTTTTTGTCGCAGATGAACTTCTCGATTACCTTTTCGTTGAAGTCAGGAATATCGTTTACTGAATTTTGTTCGATGGACAACATTATTGCGAGCGCCGTCAGTTTTTCTTCCGACATTGTATTCCATAGAAACGTCTTGATAAATTATGAAGTAGATAAACATCTTTCAGTTTCTGCAGTTGTCATCGGCATCGACATAAAATAACCTAAACTTTGCATATTTCACAAAACGTTGAATCCAAAGCATACGACACTATATTAAAAAATGATATGAATGGATTCTTATGATAAAACTGCTTATTAAAAAAAAATTGATTTGGGATTTGTTTCGTAAAAAAAAATTTTTTCTTTTGTTACTCCGAAACCATCTGTCCGATTTTGCCCAATAACGAACTTAGCCGAGATATTCATCCCCCAAACCTACTCTGAAAATTTCAACTCTCTAGCTCATTCCGTTCGAGAGTTATCGTGCTAACGGCCGGCCGGCCGGCCGGACAGAATGAATTCCGACCACGGATTCTTGATCAGTGAGTCGAACCAAATCGTTTAAGACCATTTTCATCGAAATATTCCAAAATTACAGACATTTGGGCAAATTGATAAGCACTCAGTTCCGAGGAACTAGAGCGCCAATAATATATTAAATTAAAAGTAAGTAAGCAACCACTCACGTTCTCTTTTTTTTTTTTTGCTATTAATCAAGTCTTCCGATTCGTCATGACCACCAAGATGACATTTGCCGCTCAACAATAATAGTCGAATTTAAGCGAGTAACCGGAACAGAGCGGTTAAGACCAATCCCTTGCTATTATAACCGATCGGTTATGTTTAGCAAGAGATTGGTCTTAACCACTCTGCTCCGGTTAGTCGCTTAAATTCGACTAATGATTTTTTAGCGAGGATACCGCTTATAACCCGGTTATTATCAACGGTTTGTCATCAATGTCAAAAGTTTATCCCCCACCCTATAATCGCAAAATGTTACTGAGGTTGTCAGTGTTGTCACTAAAACGTAAACGGTTAATCTTCGTAACCTTACTTATTCTAACGTTTGATAAAAAATGGGTTCAAGCCCTGTGGACAGGAGCTTTCTGGCGCTCTAGTTCAAACAGACAAATTATATCTCCGAAAGTATTGGTTTCTCAGAGTTGGGAATTATATCAATGTATTCTTATGATAGAACTGCATCATAAAGGAAATTCAATTCAAATAATAGTTTATTTATCAAGATTAAATGAGCAATCTGAGAATGAGAACTGCACCATGGAAGAAATCAAATTAAAATAGCTGAAATGAATTTGACTCTCTCTTATAGAACAGGATGACATGTACGAGTATGAACACAGATCATATAATAAAGCTTAGATGGAATAATTATAGCATTCTGTGAAAACATAGAAGCACGATTCATTATTGAAATTTAGAAAAATCATATCTCCGAAAGTATTAGCTTGTTGGAGTTGAAAATGATATCAATGGATTTTTATGGTGTAACTGCATCTTAAATAAAAATTGAATTTAAAATTTGTTACTTAAAAAAATTTTTTTTTTTTCGTTACTCCGAAACCATTTGGCCTATTTTGCCCAATAACGAACTTAACTGAGATATTCGTCCCCCAAACCTACTCTGAAAATTTCAACTCTCTAGCTCATTCCGTTCGAGAGTTATCGTGCTTACGGCCGGCCGGCGGACCGGCCGGACAGAATGAATTCCGACCACGGATTCTTGATCAGTGAGTCGAACCAAATCGTTTAAGACCATTTTCATCGAAATATTCCAAAATTACAGACATTTGGGCAAATTGATAAGCACTCAGTTCCGAGGAACTAGAGCGCCAATAATATATTAAATTAAAAGTAAGTAAGCAACCGCTCACGTTCTCTTTTTTTTTGCTATTAATCAAGTCTTCCGATTCGTCATGACCACCAAGATTACATTTGCCGCTCAACAATAATAGTCGAATTTAAGCGAGTAACCGGAACAGAGCGGTTAAGAACAATCCCTTGCTATTATAACCGATCGGTTATGTTTAGCAAGAGATTGGTCTTAACCACTCTGCTCCGTTTAGTCGCTTAAATTCGACTAATGATTTTTTAGCGAGGATACCGCTTATAACCCGGTTATTATCAACGGTTTGTCATCAATGTCAAAAGTTTATCCCCAACCCTATAATCGCAAAATCTTACTGAGGTTGTCAGTGTTGTCACTAAAACGTAAACGGTTAATCTTCGTAACCTTACTTATTCTAACGTTTGATAAAAAATGGGTTCAAGCCCTGTGGACAGGAGCTTTCTGGCGCTCTAGTTCAAACAGACAAATTATATCTCCGAAAGTATTGGTTTCTCAGAGTTGGGAATTATATCAATGTATTCTTATGATAGAACTGCATCATAAAGGAAATTCAATTCAAATAATAGTTTATTTATCAAGATTAAATGAGCAATCTGAGAATGAGAACTGCACCATGGAAGAAATCAAATTAAAATAGCTGAAATGAATTTGACTCTCTCTTATAGAACAGGATGCCATGTACGAGTATGAACACATATCATATAATAAAGCTTAGATGGAATAATTATAGCATTCTGTGAAAACATAGAAGCACGATTCATTATTGAAATTTAGAAAAATCATATCTCCGAAAGTATTAGCTTGTTGGAGTTGAAAATGATATCAATGGATTTTTATGGTGAAACTGCATCTTAAATAAAAATTGAATTTAAAATTTGTTACTTAAAAAAAATTTTTTTTTTCGTTACTCCGAAACCATTTGGCCTATTTTGCCCAATAACGAACTTAACCGAGATACTCATCCCCCAAACCTACTCTGAAAATTTCAACTCTCTAGCTCATTCCGTTCGAGAGTTATCGTGCTTACGGCCGGCCGGCCGGACCGGCCGGACAGAATGAATTCCGACCACGGATTCTTGATCAGTGAGTCGAACCAAATCGTTTAAGACCATTTTCATCGAAATATTCCAAAATTACAGACATTTGGGCAAATTGATAAGCACCCAGTTCCGAGGAACTAGAGCGCCAATAATATATTAAATTAAAAGTAAGTAAGCAACCGCTCACGTTCTCTTTTTTTTTGCTATTAATCAAGTCTTCCGATTCGTCATGACCACCAAGATTACATTTGCCGCTCAACAATAATAGTCGAATTTAAGCGAGTAACCGGAACAGAGCGGTTAAGACCAATCCCTTGCTATTATAACCGATCGGTTATGTTTAGCAAGAGATTGGTCTTAACCACTCTGCTCCGGTTAGTCGCTTAAATTCGACTAATGATTTTTTAGCGAGGATACCGCTTATAACCCGGTTATTATCAACGGTTTGTCATCAATGTCAAAAGTTTATCCCCAACCCTATAATCGCAAAATCTTACTGAGGTTGTCAGTGTTGTCACTAAAACGTAAACGGTTAATCTTCGTAACCTTACTTATTCTAACGTTTGATAAAAAATGGGTTCAAGCCCTGTGGACAGGAGCTTTCTGGCGCTCTAGTTCAAACAGACAAATTATATCTCCGAAAGTATTGGTTTCTCAGAGTTTCTCTGCTATCGTATATCCATTCCTTTGGTACCACTCAAAATTCACTCAAATTTCTTAAAATGGGGACTAGGGGGTGAAAATCACCCCTATATGTTTTTTTTGCGCTTTTTAACCTGAAGTCGGTCTTCTATCAGAATGAAATTTTCAGGATAAATCGGCAATCGTATAACCATTCGTTTGATACCATCCAAAATTTCTTAAAATGGGGACTAGGCAGTGAAAATCACCCTTATATGTGTTTTTTGCACTTTTCCACCTGAAGTCGGTCTTGTATCAGAATGAAATTTTCAGGAAAAATCTGCTATCATATATCCATTCCTTTGCTATCACTCAAAATTTCTCAAAATGGGGACTAGAGGGTGAAAATCACCCTTATATGTGTTTTTTGCGCTTTTTTACCTGAAGTCGGTCTTGTATATCAGAATGAAATGATCAGGAAAAATCTGCTATCATATATCCATTCCTTTGTTATCACTCAAAATTTCTTAAAATGGGGACTAGGGGGTGAAAAATCACCCTTATATGTGTTTTTTGCGCTTCTCCACCTGAAGTCGGTCTTGTATTAGAGTGAAATTTTCAGGAACAATCTGCTATCGTAAATCCATTCCTTTGGTACCACTCAAAATTTCCTAAAATGGGGACTAGGGGGTGAAAATCACCCTCATATGTGTTTTTTGCGCTTTTCCACCTGAAAATGATCTTGTATCAAAATGAAATTTTCATGAAAATCTGCCATTCCTTTGGTACCACTCAAAATTCCTTAAAATGTGACTTTTAAGCGCTTTTCCACCTGAAAATGATCTTGTATCAGAATGAAATTTTCAGGAAAATCTGCTATCGTATAACTATTCGTTTGATACCACTCAAAATTTCTTAAAATGGAGACAGGGGGTGAAAATCACCCTTGTATGTATTTTTTGCGCTTTTTCACCTGAAGTCGTTCTTGTATCAGAATGAAATTTTCAGGAAAAATCTGCTATCGTATATCCAGTCCTTTGGTTCCACTCAAAATTTCTTAAAATGGGGACTAGGGGGTGATAATCACCCTTATATGTGTTTTCTGCACTTTTCCACCTGAAGTCGGTCTTGTATATCAGAATGAAATTTTCAGGAAAAATCTGCTATCGCTTATCCATTCCTTTGGTTCCACTCAAAATTTCTTAATATGGGGACTAGGGGGTGAAAATCACCCTTATATGTGTTTTTTGCGCTTTTCCACTTGAAGTCGAGGTCTTGGATCAGAATGAAATTTTCAGGAAAAATCTGCTATCGTATATCCATTCCTTTGGTACCACTCAAAATTCCTTAAAATAAGGACTAGGGGGTGGAAACCACCCTTACATGTGTTTTTTGCGCTTTTCCACCTGAAGCTGGTCTTGTATCAGAATGAAATTTTCAGGAAAAATCTGCTATCATAGTATAGCAATCCTTTGTTATCACTCAAAATTTCTCAAATTGGGGAATAGGGGGTGAAAATCACCCTTACATGTGTTTTTTGCGCTTTTCCACCTGAAGCTGGTCTTGTATCAGAATGAAATTTTCAGGAAAAATCTGCTATCATAGTATAGCAATCCTTTGTTATCACTCAAAATTTCTCAAATTGGGGAATAGGGGGTGAAAATCACCCTTATATGTGTTTATTGCGCTTTTCCACCTCTGAAGTCGGTCTTGTATCAGAATGAAATTTTCAGAAAAAATCTGGTATCGTATATACAATCATTTGGTACCACTAAAAATTTCTTAAAAGTGGGACTAGGGGTGAAAATCACCCTTATATGTGTATTTTGCGCATTTCCACATGAAGTCGGTCTTGCATCAGAATGAAATTTTCAGGAAAAATCTGCTATCGTATAACCTTTTCCTTCCTTTTATACCACTCAAAATTTTAAAAAATGGGGACAAGGGGATGAAAATCACTCTTATATGTGTTTATTGCGCTTTTCCACGTCTGAAGTCGGTCTTGTATCAGAATGAAATTTTCAGGAAAAATCTGGTATCGTATATCCAATCATTTGGTACCACTCAAAATATCTTAAAATGGGGACTACGGGTGAAAATCACCCTTATATGAGTATTTTGCGCATTTCCACATGAAGTCGGTCTGGCATCAGAATGAAATTTCCAGGAAAAATCTGCTATCGTATAACCTTTTCCTTCCTTTTATACCACTCAAAATTTCTGAAAAAGGGGACTAAGGGGTGAAAATTACCCTTATATATACTCGGTTTAAACGATCTAAAAATCCCCACCATTGGGAATATTACAAAAAGTTGAGAAACCAAACGACTCTGAAGATGAGATATGAGAAGAGAGCATTTTTGCGCGCGTGTTCCGCAAGGAACAGCGTGCTATCATTTCGTCACAATGTCTGTATTTTTCGAATTTTTTTTGTGAAAATGGTCTCAAACGATTGGGTTCGACTCCCTGATGAAGAATTCGAGGTCAAATTCAATTCTGTACGTCCGGCCCGGCCGGCCGGCCGGCCGTTAGCACGATAACTCTCGAACGGAGCAAGTTAGAGCGTTGAAATTCGCAGGGCATGTTTGGAGCGTGAATATCTCGGACAAGTTCGTTAATGGGCAAAATCCATCGAGCCGTTTCGGAGTTACGGCCATTTTTAGTTAAATCGTTTTTCGAGAATATTTCCGAAACCGATCACTCGATCTATCTGAAATTTAGCCTCAAATTGTATAATCATGACCTTTATATGCCTGCGAAGTCTCATAATGATCGGATGGCTGTAAATTAGAAAAAAAAAATGTTAAATATTTGAAAATGAAATTGAAATTTTGTTTTCACTATAACTCGAGAAAAACTGATCCAATTGAGTTGAAGCTCGGTAGTTATATGCGAAGTACCAACGAAAACACTTATGCAAAATTTCGTGGGGGTAGCATGAGTAGAAAAAATCAAAAAAATTTTTAACTATCAGCGGAATATTTTGCTGGAAATTCCGAAACCAAATATCGGAATGAGTTCAGTTTTGGCACTTCGGTGACCAATAATGACCTCTTGGGGTGTGCAAAATTTCACTGCGGACAGACCACTAGGAGTCTCAAAAAAAATTAATAATTTTGAACCTCCAAACTGGTCAAATTATTTCATTTCGAAGTTCTACACGGAATACATAACATCTGGTGACAATATTCTGACGGGTTTTTACGCGTTTATCTGAATCAATACGATATGTACGAGGGCAACTGATTAAAATATGGACTACTTACTAGCATGGCAATTGAATTAATGCGTAAACGATGTGTGGAATTTTAAATTGGTTTTCAAAATTAATCTGAACGGTGAACGACTGGGGTGTAACTGCCTCTTTTGGGCATTTGTTGTTATTCGCATAAGCAGACGAGAAATAATTTAACTGCTCGAGTTTTCTTCTGAGGAGATTGGGGTTTTGGGGTGGAGGATGTTATTCCTCCATAGAATCCCCCGGTGCCGGTCTGCGCATGCGTGGATTCAAGATGCGATATCTCCTGAACCACTAGTGTTGGAGAATCGCAGTTTTTTGTGACTGACAGGATGGCCATAAAGTGACAAAAAAAAATTTCAAAAATTTTAAAATTTTGTTTCCACGATAACTCGTAAAATACTGATCTGATTGAATAGAAACTCAGTAGTTAGATGCAAAAGACCAAAGCGAACACTTTTACAAAATTTCGTGAAGATCACGTCACATGAAAAAATTCAAAAAATTACTCTATTTTGCTTGAAATTCCGAAAAATATTAATTTGAAATTCATGCTGCCTCTTCCGGGCATTTTTCGTTATGCGCATGCGCAGATGGTAAGTCATTTAACTGCTGTAGTTTTCGTCAGAGAGGATTGGGGTTTTGGGGTGGCGGATGCTATTACTCCATAGAATCCCCTGGAGAGGGTCTGCGCATGCGTGGATAAGGGATGCGATATCTCCTGAACCACTAGTGTTGGAGAATCGGAGTTTTTTGTAAGGTGTGTGATTTTGAGAGGACTTTCAGCCGCATGTAGATTGCGCATGCGCAGAAGAGAACTGACTGTTTTTGGGTTGTGTGGGTTATGTTGGGGGTGCTGAGCGATATTGTGAGGTTTTAAAAAAATATTTATGACAATTCCGTGCAAGGACAAGTCAGTTTGGGGGATGTAGCGTTGTTTCCGAGTTAAAGTGTCCGTACCGTGGCCCTGGGGCTAATTTTGAAATTGATGTTACCCCTTACGGGCATTTTTCGTTATGCGCATGAGCAGACCATCAGTGATTCAACTGCTGGTGCTTTCGTCAGAGAGGATTGGGGTTTTGGGGTGGCGGATGCTATTCCTCTATAGAATCCCCTGGTGAGGGTCTGCGCATGCGTGGATTCAAGAAGCGATATCTCCTGAACCACTAGTGTTGGAGAATCGGAGTTTTTTGTGAGGTGTGTAATTTTGGGAGGACTTGCAGCCACGAGTATATTGCGCTTGCGCAGACGAGAAGTGTATGGTTTTGGGTTGTTTGGGTTATGTTGGGAGTAATGAGCCGATATTGTGAGGTTTTAAAATAATATTCATGTCAATTCAGTGCACGGACACAAGGCAGTTTGGGGTAAATAGCGTTGTTTCCGAGTTGAAATGTCTGTATGGTGGCCCTGATGCAAATTTATGTATAACTGTATTCGGTAGATCTATATTAAAATACGTTCGGATTCGGAGAAGAGGCAATTGCGTTCCTAACAGAGGTCCCACAACCGCAATGTTTTTCGATCTACGGTAAAGCTAACAGTCAAACTGTATTGATAGCTATATTTGTTAAAGGAACTTGAAAAAATAAAAAAAAGCACTGACGTGAAGTCAGTACTCTTTGGCGCGCGTGTTCACGGTGGCTAATTTGAATTGAATGATGAGTACTTCAAGCTCAGTGGATAGAGCGAGCCGAAGATCTACCCAAAGGATAGTGGACACCATTCACTGTCGTTTCAAAAATTAACAGTGCTGTATCTAAGCGGCCATCAGGATAGAGTAATAAAGTTGGAAGAGAACACAACTGACTCTCCTTAGTCGCACAAGCTGCTAGAAGATTTGGGAGAGTCAGTATAATCCTAATCATGTTTATAGCACGCGCGCAAAAGCAAATTGACTTAACAATGAAAGAAAAAGTGTAAAAAGTCAATCTGTTTGGCGCGCGTGCTATAAACATGATTAGGATTATTCTGACTCTCCCAAATCTTCTAGCAGCTTGTGCGACTAAGGAGAGTCAGTTGTGTTCTCTTCCAACTTTATTACTCTATCCTGATGGCCGCTTAGATACAGCACTGTTAATTTTTGAAACGACAGTGAATGGTGTCCACTATCCTTTGGGTAGATCTTCGGCTCGCTCTATCCACTGAGCTTGAAGTACTCATCATTCAATTCAAATTAGCCACCGTGAACACGCGCGCCAAAGAGTACTGACTTCACGTCAGTGCTTTTTTTTATTTTTTGAGGACCAATTTCGGGAAGGAGTAAACATTTGGGGTAAGATGAAGAAATTTGGCATTGTTGGCTCTAAGAACTCTGAAATACCTGAACATCTGAAAAATCCAAATGAACTGAATGATTTCTTTACTGGCATCGTTGGTGTCCAGTCACCCGTCGACTCGCCAACTCTGATCTTTTATAAGAACAATATATTGGATGCAGCGGTTGTTCCTTTCAGCTTTGCGGAGGTGGATGAGATGGAGGTTTTAAGAACTGTGGATGCAATAAAATCTCGATCCGAGGGAGTGGATGGCATCAATATATTCATATTACAACTCTGTTGTCCTTTTATCCTGCCTTTTCTCACTCATATTTTCAATAATTGTATCACTCAGTCTGTTTACCCAGAATGTTGGAAGAGCGCACTCGTAGTGCCTCTGCCTAAGGTTTCATCCCCCAGGGAATATGAGCACCTACGACCTATCAGCATATTGTCTTGTGTGTCGAAGGTGCTGGAGAAGATCGTGAATAAACAACTTTCGATTTTTGTGGAAGCCAACAATATACTTCCTGAAACCCAATCAGGGTTCAGAAGGGGCCATGGATGTTCTTCTGCACTCACTAATGTAACTGATGATATTTTTCGGGCCACTGATGAGGGTAAAGTTACAGCTTTGGCGTTGCTCGATTTTACTAAGGCATTCGACACGATCCAGCACGAATTACTCTTGGCAATTCTCCATTTCGTAGCACTTAGTGATAGCGCTGTACAATTTTTCTCGAGCTTCCTTTCCTGTAGGTCTCAGTGTGTGGTGATTGGTTCTCTAATGTCCGATTTCGCTGATCTCATATGAGGGGTCCCCCAGGGCTCAGTTTCTGCTCCTTTATTATATGCTATTTACACGTCGCGCCTTCCAAAGGCATCGAAAATTTGTTCATCACAATTTTATGCCGATGATACACAGGTGTACTTATCTTTCAACAGAAACAATGTCACTGAATCCTCAGCTTGAGCATTCACTTCAGCTGAATGCGAATAAGTCAACTTTATTGCTCGTTGGGACTGAGCAGGAGGTGTTGAGGCTGAGAGACATGGTGAGGGTTGAGGTCGACGGGGTGGTCTTGCCTGTGTTAAACGCAGCGCGGAATCTTGGTCTGGTTCTTGACAGTTCTCTCAGATTCAGTTCACATGTCACAGAATGCATAAAAAAAGCTTATGGGAGGATAAAATTAATTTATAGAAATCGCCATCTACTTCCTCGTAAGGTTAAGCTAATTCTTTGTGACTCTTTGGTCTTGTCACTATTTAATCACTGTGATGTGGTTTATGGAACTTGTCTTACACAGTCTGATAAAATGAGAATTCAGCGTGTACAGTATACTCTTGTCTCAGGTTGGTTCATGGTGTGAGGAAATATGAGTCAATTTCAACCAAGCTTAGGGAGACGGGGTGGGTTTCTACGGAGGAAAGGAGAAGGCTGCATACAGCATGTTACTTCACAATAGTCTCCCTGAATCTTTTTTACGACTTTCTAGAGCAACTTTTAGAAAACGTTATAGGAAGTTTCTCATGGAGTCTTGAATGAACGATAAGTGCCTCTCAGTGTTGGTGGATATTGATTGTATTTTTTTTTTGATGCCCATGGCTCATTGAGGTGTTTGATAGTTTCCTCCTGTTCATTTCACTATTGTTGTAAACATTCAGTTTCATGGTGAGTTGATCAGAGAGTCTCTCCGGAGGCTCAACTGGACTCCGCCATTTTTCTTTTGGGTTGTTATAATTTGTAGATAATGATTGTATGATTGCTGGGAAAATAAAGACATTATTATTATTATTATATATAGCTATATTAAGGATGAAAGATTTATTGAGTTTGTGGTGGTTACACAATGATTCTAGGTAATAAAGACACGATCGACTTCACAGAAGTGTTTAATTAGGAAAAATACGTAACAGTACAGCCTAACTTGTACTCTCTACAACTAGGCGATTTCACAGGATAACTTTTCAGGCTAACTTCACGACGGTTCACGACACCAGCACACATCACGCCGGTAAATTTGTCCCTTATAAGTGAATCTGTTAACTCACCGAAATTGCATGTTGCACTTCAGGCTGGTGACATATTCATTTACGGTTTCATTTGATTTCATGTCTCGCGATAAGAAAACATGCCTTTCATATGTTTCATTTCTTGCAGGAGTGAAATATTCTTCAAACTTCTGGACGACTGCTTCATATTTATTTTCATCTTCTTTTTTAAGGAATTTGAAATTGTTATATTTTTGAGTGCTTTGTCCCCAATTTGAGCAGGCAAAAGAGCACATTTGAATTCTTCTGATTCTGTTTCACTCTTCGATGCTATCAGATACAATTGGAATTTCTGAAGAAAAATCCGCGATGCTTCCGCCTGGTTTATCTCGAAATCCATCTGACTAGGTAAATTCGGTTTCAACATTTTGGAAATTAGATGGGTACACACAGGTTTCACACAAGTTCAATCTTATATATGAGTATTTCTTTTCTTTAAGAATAACTTGATAATTATTTAAATCGACTGCACCATGTTAATATATCTGTATGTATAGGTATGTGAGGTATTAACTATATCAATGTAAGATGACTACTGCTTTATTAAATATGGTACATACGAGGGATACAATAATATGCGTACCTGCGTAGTATGATATATTTGCAACCCCAAGATGGAAGGCAAGCTGTAGATCATTTTGAATAGGTACTTATACAAATGCCTACTTCGTAAAATGAAACTCCATTCTTCTGTTTTTGTCGCAGATGAACTTCTCGATTACCTTTTCGTTGAAGTCAGGAATATCGTTTACTAAATTTTGTTCGATGGACAACATTATTGCGAGCGCCGTCAGTTTTTCTTCCGACATTGTATTCCATAGAAACGTCTTGATCAATTAAGAAGTAGATAAACATCTTTCAGTTTCTGCAGTTGTCATCGGCATCGACATAAAATAACCTAAACTTTGCATATTTCACAAAACGTTGAATCCAAAGCATACGACACTATATTAAAAAATGATATGAATGGATTCTTATGATAAAACTGCTTATTAAAAAAAAATTGATTTGGGATTTGTTTCGTAAAAAAAAATTTTTTCTTTTGTTACTCCGAAACCATCTGTCCGATTTTGCCCAATAACTTAGCCGAGATATTCATCCCCCAAACCTACTCTGAAAATTTCAACTCTCTAGCTCATTCCGTTCGAGAGTTATCGTGCGAACGGCCGGCCGGCCGGCCGGCCGGACAGAATGAATTCCGACCACGGATTCTTGATCAGTGAGTCGAACCAAATCGTTTAAGACCATTTTCATCGAAATATTCCAAAATTACAGACATTTGGGCAAATTGATAAGCACTCAGTTCCGAGGAACTAGAGCGCCAATAATATATTAAATTAAAAGTAAGTAAGCAACCACTCACGTTCTCTTTTTTTTTTTTGCTATTAATCAAGTCTTCCGATTCGTCATGACCACCAAGATGACATTGCCGCTCAACAATAATAGTCGAATTTAAGCGAGTAACCGGAACAGAGCGGTTAAGACCAATCCCTTGCTATTATAACCGATCAGTTATGTTTAGCAAGAGATTGGTCTTAACCACTCTGCTCCGGTTAGTCGCTTAAATTCGACTAATGATTTTTTAGCGAGGATACCGCTTATAACCCGGTTATTATCAACGGTTTGTCATCAATGTCAAAAGTTTATCCCCCACCCTATAATCGCAAAATGTTACTGAGGTTGTCAGTGTTGTCACTAAAACGTAAACGGTTAATCTTCGTAACCTTACTTATTCTAACGTTTGATAAAAAATGGGTTCAAGCCCTGTGGACAGGAGCTTTCTGGCGCTCTAGTTCAAACAGACAAATTATATCTCCGAAAGTATTGGTTTCTCAGAGTTGGGAATTATATCAATGTATTCTTATGATAGAACTGCATCATAAAGGAAATTCAATTCAAATAATAGTTTATTTATCAAGATTAAATGAGCAATCTGAGAATGAGAACTGCACCATGGAAGAAATCAAATTAAAATAGCTGAAATGAATTTGACTCTCTCTTATAGAACAGGATGACATGTACGAGTATGAACACAGATCATATAATAAAGCTTAGATGGAATAATTATAGCATTCTGTGAAAACATAGAAGCACGATTCATTATTGAAATTTAGAAAAATCATATCTCCGAAAGTATTAGCTTGTTGGAGTTGAAAATGATATCAATGGATTTTTATGGTGAAACTGCATCTTAAATAAAAATTGAATTTAAAATTTGTTACTTAAAAAAAATTTTTTTTTTCGTTACTCCGAAACCATTTGGCCTATTTTGCCCAATAACGAACTTAACCGAGATATTCATCCCCCAAACCTACTCTGGAAATTTCAACTCTCTAGCTCATTCCGTTCGAGAGTTATCGTGCTTGCCGGACCGGCCGGACAGAATGAATTCCGACCACGGATTCTTGATCAGTGAGTCGAACCAAATCGTTTAAGACCATTTTCATCGAAATATTCCAAAATTACAGACATTTGGGCAAATTGATAAGCACTCAGTTCCGAGGAACTAGAGCGCCAATAATATATTAAATTAAAAGTAAGTAAGCAACCGCTCACGTTCTCTTTTTTTTTGCTATTAATCAAGTCTTCCGATTCGTCATGACCACCAAGATTACATTTGCCGCTCAACAATAATAGTCGAATTTAAGCGAGTAACCGGAACAGAGCGGTTAAGACCAATCCCTTGCTATTATAACCGATCGGTTATGTTTAGCAAGAGATTGGTCTTAACCACTCTGCTCCGGTTAGTCGCTTAAATTCGACTAATGATTTTTTAGCGAGGATACCGCTTATAACCCGGTTATTATCAACGGTTTGTCATCAATGTCAAAAGTTTATCCCCAACCCTATAATCGCAAAATCTTACTGAGGTTGTCAGTGTTGTCACTAAAACGTAAACGGTTAATCTTCGTAACCTTACTTATTCTAACGTTTGATAAAAAATGGGTTCAAGCCCTGTGGACAGGAGCTTTCTGGCGCTCTAGTTCAAACAGACGAATTATATCTCCGAAAGTATTGGTTTCTCAGAGTTGGGAATTATATCAATGTATTCTTATGATAGAACTGCATCATAAAGGAAATTCAATTCAAATAATAGTTTATTTATCTAGATTAAAAGAGCAATCTGAGAATGAGAACTGCACCATGGAAGAAATCAAATTAAAATAGCTGAAATGAATTTGACTCTCTCTTATAGAACAGGATGCCATGTACGAGTATGAACACATATCATATAATAAAGCTTAGATGGAATAATTATAGCATTCTGTGAAAACATAGAAGCACGATTCATTATTGAAATTTAGAAAAATCATATCTCCGAAAGTATTAGCTTGTTGGAGTTAAAAATGATATCAATGGATTTTTATGGTGAAACTGCATCTTAAATAAAAATTGAATTTAAAATTTGTTACTTAAAAAAAATTTTTTTTTTCGTTACTCCGAAACCATTTGGCCTATTTTGCCCAATAACGAACTTAACCGAGATACTCATCCCCCAAACCTACTCTGAAAATTTCAACTCTCTAGCTCATTCCGTTCGAGAGTTATCGTGCTTACGGCCGGCCGGCCGGACCGGCCGGACAGAATGAATTCCGACCACGGATTCTTGATCAGTAAGTCGAACCAAATCGTTTAAGACCATTTTCATCGAAATATTCCAAAATTACAGACATTTGGGCAAATTGATAAGCACTCAGTTCCGAGGAACTAGAGCGCCAATAATATATTAAATTAAAAGTAAGTAAGCAACCGCTCACGTTCTCTTTTTTTTTGCTATTAATCAAGTCTTCCGATTCGTCATGACCACCAAGATTACATTTGCCGCTCAACAATAATAGTCGAATTTAGGCGAGTAACCGGAACAGAGCGGTTAAGACCAATCCCTTGCTATTATAACCGATCGGTTATGTTTAGCAAGAGATTGGTCTTAACCACTCTGCTCCGGTTAGTCGCTTAAATTCGACTAATGATTTTTTAGCGAGGATACCGCTTATAACCCGGTTATTATCAACGGTTTGTCATCAATGTCAAAAGTTTATCCCCAACCCTATAATCGCAAAATCTTACTGAGGTTGTCAGTGTTGTCACTAAAACGTAAACGGTTAATCTTCGTAACCTTACTTATTCTAACGTTTGATAAAAAATGGGTTCAAGCCCTGTGGACAGGAGCTTTCTGGCGCTCTAGTTCAAACAGACAAATTATATCTCCGAAAGTATTGGTTTCTCAGAGTTGGGAATTATATCAATGTATTCTAATGATAGAACTGCATCATAAAGGAAATTCAATTCAAATAATAGTTTATTTATCAAGATTAAATGAGCAATCTGTTAATGAGCACTGCACCATGGAAGAAATCAAATTAAAATAGCTGAAATGAATTTGACTCTCTCTTATAGAACAGGATGCCTTGTACGAGTATGAACACATATCATATAATAAAGCTTAGATGGAATAATTATAGCATTCTGTGAAAACATAGAAGCACGATTCATTATTGAAATTTAGAAAAATCATATCTCCGAAAGTATTAGCTTGTTGGAGTTGAAAATGATATCAATGGATTTTTATGGTGAAACTGCATCTTAAATAAAAATTGAATTTAAAATTTGTTACTTAAAAAAATTTTTTTTTTTCGTTACTCCGAAACCATTTGGTCTATTTTGCCCAATAACGAACTTAACCGAGATATTCATCTCCCTAACCTACTCTGATAATTTCAACTGCCCATCTCATTCCGTTCGAAAGTTATCGTAGAAATTTATTTTTTAATTTTCAAATTTTTTTTTTACATTTTGCGGTAACCTGGTCAATACAAAACTTCACATCCGTATAAAGGTCATGATTCTACAATTTGATACTAAATTTCAGATAGATCGAGTGATCGGTTTCGGAAAAATTCATAAAAAAATGTTTTTACTAAAATCGGCCATAACTCTTAAACCGGTCGATGGATTTTGCCCATTAACGAACTTAACCGAGATATTTACGCTCTAAACCCACCTTGCAAATTTCCATCCTCTAACTTTTTTAGTTCGAGAGTTATCGTGCCTACGACCGACCGGCCGGACAGAATGGATTTCCACCTCGGATTCTTAATCAGTGAGTCGAACCAAGTCGTTTGAGACCATTTTCAGCCAAAAATTCGAAAAATACAGACATTTGGGCAAATTGATGAGCACTCAGTTCCGAGGAACTAGAGCGCCAATAATTAACATGAATTACATGGAAATGTGGAATTTATTTGACGAAATGCTATTCACTTACGAGAATTATTGTGTCTTATTGGAATTTCTTCCAGTGATGATATAGCACTATTCAAATTATGGATAATGCACTTCAGGCTAGACCTAGGGGATTTCTGGCTTGAAATATACACTGAAATAGCATTTTTTCAATTGTTTCGAATGAAAAAAGAAACCTTCCATAATTAAATTTGTTTGATGAAATTATATAAAATGATTCTCACCAATCTCACCACCTATAATTAAGAAAAAGTAAAGAGGTGGGCACTAACCAGTAAAACAAGAACGTGGTCTACTAGTCTTTTTGTGGTCTATATCCAAGCCAGATTGCCTTCATTCTATTACCGCTTAATAAAACACTCGCCGTTTGGCGGTCTGTAATGACGAAGTAATCCACTTGGTAGTTTAGAGTATATTAAAAAAATTCCACGCTTTCCTTTGCCACAGCCATTTCGATTGCTTTCAACAGTTTCAAGATTCAATACTTTTAACAATTTCAAACTTTCAACAAATGTCAACCGCTAGTAACCCACCTCAAGGACCCGGTTATAAATTCTGATACCGGTATCAAATGTCGTAATGACAGCTTTGGAGGGAAACTTCCGTTACCACTTGTAACCACTCTCGCTAAAATGTAGAAATTTTAACCGTTTGATACCGGTATTAAGCGGTATCGTCGATAAAAAATGGTATCGACCATTTTTGACAGGACGTAACGGATTTTTGACACCATTTCGTTGTGATTACGAATGTTTTCGACATATGACCATTTTTGACAGGACGTAACGGATTTTTGATACCATTTCGTTGTTATTACGAATGTTTTCGACGTATACCTTTTTCGGCAACCGTCCGGGAAGTGCCCACTTCCCGGACGCTTTTTCTTTGAGGAAGAAGCATTTCCCGGCCTAGTCCGGGAAGTACGTACTTCCCGGAGAATCACGTCGTTTTGGTCATTGTAAATATGAAAATCTTGGTAGATATATTTTTGATAAATGAAGTTACCATAGCACTGAGAAAACGGCTGACAGTTCATATAAAATTAGTTAACATGTTATATTTTCTGTTCTGTTTAATTTGAATAAGAATCAAAATATATAAAAAAGAAATGTGTCGTCTCATTGATTTGTTATTCTACACGGTTGCCGAAAAAATATTGTACGCAACACGCCAAAAAGGTTTTTTTGGACTCATAGACTTCTAGGACTCGCTTACGCTCGTCCTAGAATTTTGTCTATTCGTCCAAAAAAACCCTATTTTCCGGACTTGTTACGTAAATTACTATTTCGTTGAAGTCAGGAATATCGTTTACTAAATTTTGTTCGATGGACAACATTATTGCGAGCGCCGTCAGTTTTTCTTCCGACATTAGTCATTTTTCCTCGAACTTAACCACGCAAACCAGGTTAACTTTCCTATGACGTCACGGTATACTTCGGTTTACTTTTGAATGTTGACAGATGTTCGTTTGAAGTGTTTGAAACATTTGAATATTGCGCTTATTATCTTCTTAGCTATTTCCCAATTTGTTTTCTAGTTCTTGAACATACAGTGAGAATAGATGTGACAAATTTATTGGTTCTAGAATGCATGGAGGATTCAGATTGTACCGCAATCTTCTTTAGCGGCCATCAATTCAAGGCGAATAAATTTTTTCAACATCTCGATTGCAAATTCTGGTAGATGATGAACATTTCAGAATGCCCATTGTAGATGATGATTGATGTATACCATCAAAAGAGTAGTGGATATTGTAGTTGCTTATTGTTTAATTTTTGTTTGGACAATAATGATGTGACTGAAGAACAATTCCAAGAACCAAGCACTTTTATCATTTCCAACATGCGGAATATGTAGATGTTAATTGAGCAACAAAAGGATAAAAATTATGAATTGAAATAAACTCATTTATGTTTTCGGTGTTTTTTATTGTTACATATAACAAACAACGCAAAGTTATATTCTATGAAATGCACAACAAATTATAAATTTAAATAAACTCCATATAAAAACGATGTGGTATTTAAAATATCTCCGTGATGAGAAGTCAGTCAGATTCTGATGAAATAGGTCTTTTTCGTTTCCTAGACCTAGAAATTTTATACATTTTATTCTTTCAAGATCTTCAATAGTGTTTTTTTTGTTCCAGTTGTTTTTCCATAAAATAAGTTTGCTCATGAATAGCTGCACAAATTTTATTAGTAGTTCCTTGCTGAATAGCATTATTTTTTCATTACATTCTGTAATTTTATTTATAATATCAGTTTTTGTTTGTACCTTCGTCCTTTTTTTCTCAAGACTAGATGAATTTGGTATACATGTTGTTGATGTCTCATATATGGGAGCATCAATCTCACCTGCATCAACAATTACTGTTGGTTTTGGGGTTCTAGATATGGTAGGTATCTGAAATGTCTCTCAACTGTACTTTATCTTCTATTTCTGGTGCTCTCCTAATGCGAATACGGCCCTCTTTATCGGCAGAGTCCACTGTCGGGCCAGTATCCTGTTTTTTTTATAAAAATTATATTCAATTAGGTATTCTTCATCTGTAACAGAAAAGTTCTACTTCAGATAGGAAAAAATTAGATGAATTAGCCACTTACCTATTTTCGGCAAGTCGATTACATCTTTTTTATCAACAATCTGCTATTTTACTTCATTCACGTAAACTTCGTACGAATCCATTGTACCTCTGATTTCTTCATTTTCCTCCCTTGATACAAAGCAAACATAACCTCCAAAAAGATAACCCGGCCAAACTACCTCCGTGAGTTGGTTTATGTGGTTGGTTAACTCTTACGTCATAGTTTGGAATACACTTCGAGGAATATTGGGTGGTTAACTTATTTCTAACCTGGTTTGTATGGTTAAGTTCGAGGAAAAATTGTATTCCATAGAAACGTCTTGATCAATTATGAAGTAGATGAACATCTTTCAGTTTCTGCAGTTGTCATTGGCATCGATATTAAAATAACCTAAACTTTACATATTTCAAAAACCTTGAATCCAAAGCATACGACACTATATTAAATTTAAAGTGAGTAAGCAACCCGTCACGTTCTCTTTTTTTGCTATTAATCAAGCCTTCCGACTCTTCATGACCACGTAGTGCAAGATTGTATTTGCCGCACAACAATATCGACCATTTTTGACAGGACGTAACGGATTTTTGATACCATTTCGTTGTGATTACGAATGTTTTCGACATAGGCACTGCATAATCCAGAAGCGATATTAGTTGTGCCCAAAAGCTTTCGATCCAGCTGTTTCAAATCACTTACATCTTCTTTTGTCCAGTTATCGTCTCCACCAAACAGAAAGCAAACGAAACAAAACACGCATATTTGGCGCTCTTGTTCCTCGGAACAGAGTGCTTATCAATTTGCCCAAATGTCTGTAATTTACGAATTTTTGTCTGAAAATGGTCTTAAACGATTTGGTTCGACTCACTGATCAAGAATCCGTGGTCGAAATCTATTCTGTCTGGTCATCCGGCCGTTAACACGATAACTCTCGAACAAAAGGAGTTAGAGGATTGAATTTTGCAGGGTAGGTTTGGAGGGTAAACGTCTCGGACAAGTGCGTTAACGGGCGGAATCGGCCAAGTGGTTTCGGAGTTATGACTGTTTTCACTAAAAACATTTTTTATGAATATTTCTGAAACCGATCACTCCATCTATCTGAAATATAGCATCAAATTGTAGAATAATGACCTTTACTTGCATGCGAAGTTTTGTATTGATGGGCTTGCCGCAAAGTTTAAAAAAAAACAATTTAAAATTTGTTTCTACAATAACTCTCGAACAGAATGACGTAAGCAGTTGAAATTTTCAGAGTTGGTTTGGGAGATAAGTATTTTGGTTAAGTTCGTTATTGGGAAAAATCGGCCTGGTGGTTTCAAAGTAACATTACAAATTTACAATTCCATTTTTCTAAAGATGCAGTTTCATCATAAAAATCCATTGATATAATTTTCAACTCTAACAAGCTAATACTTTCGGATATATGATTTTTCGAAAATAAATAATGAATCGTACTTCGTGTTTTCACAGTGCTGTACTTGATTGTTCTATCTATGCATTATTATATGATCTGTGTTTTTACATGTCATCTGATTTTTTATCAGAGATAAATGTCAAAATTATTTCTGGTTCGTTATTCTTCATCTATATATATATATAGATTTGTTCGACCGCACATACAGACCCAAATCGACATACTTTACCGACTATATTACAGTCCAAAAGTGACCTTTTCAGACCCGACTCCGGGTCTGGTAACGTTTACCTATAGAATTGTACTCAGGGACGTTAGGGGATGCCAAGGTATATCCTCTCGATATACAAACCCAAAACCAACACATACGAAAACTTATACGAGCCCGGTATAGGTAGTCATCGTCATGAGAATTGTTAATTGTGGATTGTTCAAATAAAACTTCAAAATCAGATTCTTCTTCCTTTTGATATACAAACCTAAAAACCACATTATTGAAAGGTTTTATCTGGGTTTTCTCTCCCAAACTCTGAAAAATATCTATAAAATAAATAATTATAATAATTATAAAATAATAATTAAGTTTTATTTTATAGATATTTTTCAGAGTTTGGGAGGAAAACCCAGGAAAAAACCTTTCAATAATGAGTATACCTTCCACAGTATCCTTTAATGATTACTAAAAACCACACTTATGAACGCTTATACAAGCCTGGTATATGAAGTCGACGTAATGGGAGCTGTTTATTACGAATTCTCAATCATAATTCTGAAGGATTGTTGAGGACAAATATCATTTCTTCATGGATCATTTTGGAAAAAATGAACATAATGAACAGTAACGAAACCATTCTGTAATATTTCGGAGACTAATTCGGACTCCTTTTCATCAGACACAAAGTGAAAACTTTACTAATTATTTTTTGTTGACATTATTCTGATATTTGTTACACTTCAAATTACAGTATTAGCTGAAAGACACACGGAGAAATATTCATTGATTTTAACTATTAAGAAATATTTTGTGGATACAGGCTGATCCCCTCATCGCTCAGTGTTCCCCTAATGAGGAAAGCGTCATTCAGGGGCAAATACAAACCAGTTTCATGGCTATTACCAATCGTCAGCATAACATAGCCACACTGAATGACAGCTGAAGGAGTTCTAGGAATCATAATCCCAGTTGTTGCGAACAGGTAGGAAGAAAATCTCATCAGCTGCATCTAGGAAAATCCTTAGGAACTCTGACCCTCTGTGATGCGGAAACCATAAGCGATGTTCAGTGATGACGATGTTCATGCTTTTGCCATAAGAGGGTCAGGGACTGCAAGGCTGTCTACCTGATTTGGCTATTAAGAGCTGTCAAAGCTTTGTGAAACCCATCGTAAGAGCTGGGAATGATATAAATGGATTCTTGTGATAAAACTGCATCATAAAATAATTAAATACAAAATGTTTTTGATGCATCTCATAATTAGAGCATTCTATGAAATCGTAAGACCATTTTCTGCCAACTCGAAAATTACCGACATTTGGGCCAATTGATAAGCACTCTGTTCCGAACAACAAAAGCACCACAAATAGCAGAATATGTATGTACAATCTATAGAGATCCACATAATGGAGTAGATTAAAACAAAGATTCTGATGACGGAATACCACTCACATGAAAAGGAAACATAAGGAGTCGACTTGTATTTTGTTGAACAGACAAAACAATTTCCCAAATTACTCAATTGGAATTGGCCATATTTGGTAGTTGAATTTGTTGGAGAAATAGTTTGAACTTGGAAATTTCTATCTGAAGTGACACTGTGTTACTATGTTTTTGGCGCTTTTGTTATCAATTTGCCCAAATGTCTGTAATTTTTAATTATTGGCTGACGTTTTGGTTCGACTCACTGATGAAGAATCCGTGATCAAAATCGCCGTCCGGCCATCCGTTAACAAGATAACTCTCAAACAGAATGAGCAAGACAGTTCAAATAATCACAGTAGGTTTGGGAGATAAATATCTCCATAAGAATCCATTGTAACGAAGTGTTTTTTTCGTTACTAAATAAATTCAGGATATTGTTTCCAAGATTTTTCATTTCGAGATAATTCCTGCATTTATTCCGTAGAGTCATACCGTAAGATACGTTCATGAAGGAAATTCGAAACTTCCGTTCAGTCCGTTTCCATATAATTTAAATGAGAGAATTAATTATATCGAGAAAATATTCATGTAGGGAATTTAAAATCATTCCGATTATTCGGATGCATTTTAAAATCACAGCCTATGTAGAAAAAATCCGTCAACTCCAGTTTATCGCTTATCGCCGTTTTTTGCCAGATGCGGAAAGATAATTCTGCGATGAAAAGGCGCAAAAACTGGAGGTCCGTTGTTTATGCTCTCGAGTGTTCGAATTCCTTCTAGAATAAATGACATAATGTCGGACCAATCAGAGACGTCCAAAATCCACCTCCCTTCAAAATTAGACGAATTTGAGATCATGTGACATGCCATCCGACCGAGTCTATAAAAGGGCTGTCCGAGTCAAAATTAGGAACTTTTGCTAGATTTCCGAGTAGTACACGTGAAAAACTTTTCGCTAGATTTCCGAGTTAAGACGTATAAACTTTTGATAGATTTCCGATTTTTGAAGATTAATTGCACCGAATATCAAAACCGAATTATTTTTCCGAAAACACCGATAAACCGTAGTTTTGATTTTGATTACCGTTGTACGAGAAAGAGACTCTATTTTAACCGTAACTTGTGAGTGAAAGTGAGTTCTGATTTTGGTAAGCATTCCGTGGGCCCTTTGGCTTGCCGTTTATTTTCCGTATTGCTTGTGTTCCTTCATTCCCATTCGTTCCGAGTCAGGTCAGATGCTTGATAATTAGTCAGGTTAACAAATTAGCTTAAAGAATTTATTTCCGAATTTGTTGTATACAGGGTGATCCGACTCCATTAGTGAATTATTGGTATTTTATTTTGAATTGATTGTTATCTTTGCGAACATTGTAGGACGTAACTCCGACAACTTCCTGTTCAGACCCTAGTGTTTCAGCGACCGAGCCCTGGCATTTTAGGGGTTGAACTAGAAGTGGTGTTGCGTCTGAGGCATCCTTGAATAATTGGATTGAGGTCAACGTCCATATCGTGCTAGCACGAGGTGGGTTACTCGGTCTGGTATTCGAGTTTGAATTGCCGAACTGTGAGCGAGGGTGACAACCCTTTGACACCCCATTGGTGTATTATTTTATTGAGGTGTCCGCTATTTTATTTTGAATTGATTGTTATCTTTGCGAACATTGTAGGACGTAACTCCGGTAAACTTCCTGTTCAGACCCTAGTGTTTCAGCGACCGAGCCCTGGCATTTTAGGGGTTGAACCAGAAGTGGTGTTGCGTCTGAGGCATCCTTGAATAATTGGATTGAGGTCAACGTCCATATCGTGCTAGCACGAGGTGGGTTACTCGGTCTGGTATTCGAGTTTGAATTGCCGAATTGTGAGCAAGGGTGACAACCCTTTGACACCCCGTTGGTGTATTATTTTATTGAAGTGTCTGGTATTTTATTTTGAATTGATTGTTATCTTTGCGAACATTGTAGGACGTAACTCCGGTAAACTTCCTGTTCAGACCCTAGTGTTTCAGCGACCGAGCCCTGGCATTTTAGGGGTTGAACTAGAAGTGGTGTTGCGTCTGAGGCATCCGTGAATAATCGGATTGAGGTGAATGTCCATATCGTGCTAGCACGAGGTGGGTTACTCTGTCTGGTATTCGAGTTTGAAAGCCGAGCTGTGAACAAGGTTAACAACCCTCAGACATCCCGCTAGTTTATTATTTTGTTGAATTGCCCCTGGATTCAGTTTTTATTTCATATCTTTGTGAGCGTTGTAGGACGTCACTCCGACAACTTCCTGTTCAGACCCTAGTGTTTCAGCGACCGAGCCCTGGCATTTTAGGGGTTGAACTAGAAGCGGTGTTGCGTCTGAGGTATCCTCGAATAATTGGATTGAGGTGAATGTCCATATCGTGCTAGCACGAGGTGGGTTACTCGGTCTGGTATTCGGGTTTGAATTGCCGAACCGTGAACAAGATATTTGACCGTCCGAAACATAAGGACCGATTATTTTGTGACGTTAATAAGTTGGGAACACAAGCATATATCTATTATAGCCAAAGGGACCCTAAATTTTTATTACCTTCATCACTTTCATTTGGTACTGTATGCTCTCATTGTCTGTCCTGTAGTCCTGTTGATGCTTTTACTGCTTATATTACCCGCTCTGCTCGCTATTCTCACCTCCGCAATCACCGTTGACATTCACTGCTGTAGTATACCTTACATCACATTTATCATCTGCCTTTGACCGTGTATGCTGTATATATTGATATTTCAGACAGTGAATGGTAGTGATATTGTAATATATTTGTACATAGTGATAGTGAGTTTTATTACATTATTTATCAAGACCGCATTATCCGAAAGAAACTGGTACCACTCAATCGCTTACACCATAGATTGTAGTGAACCCTTCTCCAACTGTGTAAAGGCTACCTGGGGAAAAGGGAAGTGTACGACAAGGAGTTGCAACCTTGGAACAAAATTTGCAACTGGCGCCCGAGAAAAAGTCCGTAGGGTAGAAAAGGTCGTCACAAAATGGCGCCCGAGCAGGGACTTGATTTCTTTCAAGGATCGCAGGAGCAGGGAAGGCCAGTCATGACCATGGAGGTTAACAGACTGAGGGCTGAAGAGTTGATCTGGGAACTCGAAGCCCGGGGATGCCAAGCGAGGAGGACTGTCCATGAAAACCGTACCGAGTTGCGTAAGGTACTTGCGCAGCGGAAACCGTTCTGCCCAAAGCCAAGGAACACCGAGGAGGAAATGGACACTGCCAACCGGATCCTGGGATATTTGGTAGAGGAACTCCGAGAATTTGATGAGGAAAATGCGGCGAACGAGGAGACTCGGATAAGGAGCCGTCTAATACGTGTCCAGAACAGGATCAGCCAGATCAGACCGTCCACGTTGGAAGAAGAGGATGGGCTAGAGGACTTAAAGTGCGTCTGGACCCAGACGTACGAGATGTTGAAGGATGCCAAAATTCTTGCCGAGTCCAGACAAGTCCTCCAGAATCCGTTGGGGGACACCAGAAGCCGATCAGGACATCCTGCAATGGACAGTGTGTCTCAACTGGAACAGGATGGCGACCTGATTAGCTTCGACGTTCCGATTGAGCCCAGGACTCAGAACACCAGGCTGGTTGAACAATTAGCCGTGGGTACCGAGTGCCCGACAACCCCAAGTCCCAACAGGAGGGAAGGGGACCGAAGAAATCGTTCCGAATGGGACGGAACCGCAGTCACCCAGCAACCCGAAACTTCGCTGAGGACTGGACTCACCGTGGATTTCCTCCAACGACTCCGTGAACGAGCTTGTGAAGCTGTCCGTCAACGGCTGAACCTCACCAGTCCCATCAGACGACCGGAGGATGACCGGATACAGAGGTCAACAAGGAGGAGTAGGCCGACCGTGGCGGAATCAACCCGTAGGATCTCCTTCCCATTCTTGGAACGAGAGGCAGAACTGAATAGTTCGATGGAACCAGAGAGGACATCGCAAAATCAGTCAGGAGAAGTGAGGGTTGACCGCCAAAGCACCGAAGTTAGAACCAAAGACAGCGAAGATGGGCTCAGAAACCGAAACGACCACCATCCGTTAGTACCCGTCTATAAGTGGCAAGTCCACTTCGATGGTTCCACCAGTGTGAACACCTTCCTGGAGGAGGTCGAACAGCTGGCTGAAGCTCGACACATCGACCACCAAAATCTGTTCCAGTCCGTGTTCGAGCTACTCAAGAAGGATGCGAGGGATTGGTACGTTCCAAGGAGAGGTTCTTTCAGGGATTGGAAAGACTTCAAGGAACAACTACGTGAAGCTTTCCTTCCCCCGGATTACGAGGAGAACTTGTTCGACGAGATCAGGAAACGAACCCAAGGTGACGGAGAGAAGCTGTTGCTGTTCGTCACCAGGATGCAGAACCTCTTCTTGAAGTTGACGACCAGACGCCCGTCCGAGGAAGAACAGATAGCCATCATCAAGAAACGTCTGGTGCCGACCCTCCAAAAGGCACTGGCCTTCCAAGAGACCAAAACCTACCGGCAGTTACTGGACAAAGGAAGGGTGTTTGAGCTGGTGCAGTGGCAGGCTGACAATTACGTCCCACCGCCGACTCGAAAGGGTTTCATTGACGAGCCACACCTGGTGTATGAAAGCCCACAGCCGAAAGCTCCGAGAAACCTGACCCTACATGCAGCACATCAAGGGGCGAGTCAGCCAGCACATCTCCATCCCCCGGGGAAACCGCCGTCTGTCACGGAACCGAAAACCGTCGTCCAGCAGCCAACTCCATGCATCGGCGGACCCAGGAATACAAAGTCACCTGAACCAAGGAGGGTCCAGTTTAAGGAGACAGGACCACGGTGCTGGAGGTGTGGTGAGACTGGTCACATGAGGAGTGAGTGCCGATCTCGACCAAGGCTCTTCTGCTCCCGATGTGGTCGGCAGGGAGTCCTGTCGAGGGATTGTCGCTGTTCGGGAAACGAGAACGGGGCTGCCAGTACCTGGGGAGAAGGCAGTTCCCATCTCCCACGTCCCCAATAGAGCCGAAACCGCCGAACCGAGAAAACCGCCCTATCATCAACGTCTATATTGGAGACACGCTAGTACAGGCCTTATTGGACACCGGAGCATCTCGCTCATTCATAAGCGGAAGGGCAGCCCAGAGTTGTCGGAATGGTGGGATATTCCCAGACCAAGTCCACGACATGCTGGCGACCGTTGCGAATGGAAGTTCCGTCACCGTTGAAGAGGTATATCACCCTCAACTGAAGATAGGAAACACGCTGATTGAAGCACGACTGTTCTTGGTCCCACAACTACCCATGGACCTGATTTTGGGTATGGACCTACTGTCGTCTCATGACTTCCAGATCGACTTCCGAACTACCCGATGTTTCCTGGGAGGAGAACCGCTGACCAGTCCCGTACTACCACCGAGCGTGCCACAAAGTTACGCTATAGGCTCTCTGACTTCGAAGGAGAAACGAATCCTGCAGGAGTTTTTGGAGCGGGAGATCGGTGGGTTCGAAGAGGTACAAGGTCTAACAGATATGATATACCACCAAATCAAGCTCAAACCTGGAACCGAGCCGATCAAACAGAGATACCGCCCCTATAATCCGAAGATGCAGGAGATCATCGATCAAGAGGTGAGCAGGATGCTGGAGGAGGGCATCATAGAACCGTCTCACTCTCCCTGGAGCTCGAGTGTGGTCATAGTGAAGAAGTCAAATGGCCAACCCCGATTTTGCATCGACTTTCGGGCCGTGAATGAGGTCACTGTCAAGGACGCATACCCACTACCGTACATTGCTGGAATCCTGGACAAGCTCAGGAAGGCCAAGTACATCTCGACGCTGGACTTGAGGCAGGGATATTGGCAAGTTCCCCTTACCGAATCGAGTAAACCCATCACTGCCTTCACCGTTCCTGGAAGAGGCTTGTTCCAGTTCAAGGTAATGCCGTTCGGCTTGCACTCTGCTGGGGCGACATTCCAACGATTTCTGGATCGTGTGATTGGCCCCAGGATGGACCCAGTGGCTTTTGCGTATTTGGATGATATAGTGGTACTGGGAGAAACGTTCGACGAACACCTGTCGAACCTGCAAGCCGTATTCCGAAGTCTCAGGGAGGCCAAGCTGAAAATCAACCCAGAGAAATGCGAGTTCGTAAAGAAGTCCCTCAAGTACTTAGGACATGTGGTGACGGAAGATGGGATTGCGACCGACCCGGAGAAGATCACGGCTATAAATTCTATGGCCCCACCGAGGACAGTCCGGGAACTACGTAGGTTCCTGGGGGTGGCCAGCTGGTACCGTAGGTTCGTGGAAGATTTCACGAAGATTGTAACACCCCTGACTCTGTTACTGAAGAAGAGACAAAGGTGGAAGTGGGATCCCGAACAACAGCAGGCTTTTGAGATGTTGAAGGAAAAGCTAACCGAGTCCCCTGTGTTGGCCTGCCCAGACTTCTCACAACCGTTCACTTTGCAGACCGACGCATCCGAAACCGGACTTGGGGCCGCCCTAACCCAAGTGTTGGATGGGCATGAACGTGTGATTGCCTACGCCAGCCGTACGCTGAATGATGCCGAGAAAAATTATTCAGTGACCGAGAAGGAGTGTTTGGCTATAGTGTGGGCCATCGACAAGATGAGGCCATACGTAGAGGGGTACCACTTCACCGTAATAACCGACCACATGAGCCTTCGCTGGCTGCAGTCGATCAAGTCACCGACCGGGAGGATAGCGAGATGGAGTGTCTTCCTTCAACAGTATGACTTCGAGATCAAATACAGGAAGGGTGCCCTTAATCGTGTGGCAGATGCCTTGTCACGGGACCCTTTACCGTACCGAGAGGAGTCATGCTTAGCCGAAGATGTGGTGTTGTGTCCCTGGTACTCCCGGAGGTTCCAACAAGTGTCGAAAGAGCCAGCGGACCATCCCGACTACCGCATCCAGAACGGCAAGTTGTACCGTCATTTCTGGAACTCTAACGATTTCACAGAAACCGAGATGGGAACTCCGTGGAAATTGTGTGTCCCTACCGAGGACCGTCAGGCCGTGTTGAAGGAGAACCATGACGAGCCAGTGGCTGGTCATCTGGGTGTCGCGAAGACCATATCCCGGGTGGCCCAAAACTACTATTGGCCCGGAATGTTCCGCGAAGTGGCCCAATATGTGCGGAGGTGCGCACAATGCCAGAAGTATAAGGTATGCCAACAGAAACCCGCTGGGAAGATGCAGCCCTACACGATTACCGAACCGTGGCATACGGTGAGCACCGATCTAATTGGACCACTTCCCCGTTCGAAGAAGGGTAACACCTTCTTAGTGATGTTCCAGGACCGTTTCTCCAAGTGGATCGAGTGTAAACCCCTCAGGGCCGCCACTGGAAAAGGGGTGTTCCAGGCATTTTACGAGCAGGTGGTGCTGAAGTTTGGATGCCCCAGGACCGTCATCAGCGACAATGGTTCCCAGTACGACGGCAGATTGTTCAGGGGAAACCTCAGGAGCTTAGGTATACGTCATCGGTTCGCCCCAGTATATTCTCCCCAGTGTAATCCGGTGGAAAGGGCGAATCGAACGATCAAGACCATGATAGCGCAATTCTGCGAAGGAGATCATCGCAACTGGGACGAACACATGGTTGAATTAACCTTCGCCCTGAACTCGGCGAAACATGAGTCGACCGGATTCACCCCAGCGTTCCTGAATTTTGGAAGGGAAGTCCGGTCCCCGGAGACGAACCGCCGAATATCTCCTGATCCAGGTAATGGTGAGGAGTCCGTCGATGAACCGCTCGTACTGGGTGTGGACCAGTACGCCGACCGAATCAAACGACTGCGGGAAACGCATGATTTCGTGCGTGTCCAACTGGCGAAGGCATTCAACGAACAGCGCCGTTATTATAACCTTCGAAGAAGAGAGTGGTCATGCAGATTAGGAGACCAGGTCTGGCGCCGAGAACATAATTTATCTTCGGCAGTAGATGGTTTTGCGTCTAAGTTGGCCGCTAAATACGCCGGTCCGTATACTGTTGTCAAGGTAGTGTCTCCTGTGGTCTACGACCTGAAAGACACGTCTGGAAGGTATCTTCGAAATATCCACATTAAGGATTTGAAACCGTACCGAGGAGGTGAGAACCTTGACGAACCGCTGTCGAGCGCGAGTACCCCGTAAACCGCTGACATTAAGAGAGCATACTAACCGATACCGCCGTCCGTCCACCCGTCAGAGTCACTCTGAAAATCCAGGTTTAGAACACCAGGACGAAGTTCGTGATTTCATGTACCTGAACTCCGTTAGTTTTCAGAATAACATGTCTCTGTTAGAATGGGACATCATCGACGCCGGCCTGGTGGAATCGTCACCAGAGAGCTGTGATGACCTGGTGGAGGAGGAATTCGCCGATTGGGTGGAGAAGCGGCGCAAGGAACGGGACTCCATGAGAGACCTGAGAGCACCCCCAGGGCCTAGACAAGTAACCAATCTCGCAACAACATCGAGACAGGAAGCCCACCGCAAGAACTCATCCCAGAACCGCTGCGGAACCCAGGCAACGAAAAGGAAGTCAAGAACACGACCCAAGGTTCCACGAGCTCACAGAGACAACCGAACACCTGCGTCGAGTAGAACCCATGCCGACAACCGAACCGCCAGATTACCGAAGGGGAGAATCCAAGGAAGGAGGAAGAAAGCCAATCACCCACGGAGGGAACCCCAGTACGTGCAGTTGTCCGAGGGCGCGTGCTGGCGATGTGGATTGACTGGACATGCCAGGAGGGAATGCAACAACGCTGCAAAGCTATTCTGTTCCGGTTGCGGTCGATTGGGAGTCTTATCCCGTGAATGCCATTGCCGGTCGAGAAGCACTCGGCCGATGAACGAACCGGACCTCCGACTACAACCCGGACCCCGTAGAAACATGGAAACGCTACCCAGAGTGGGTCCCTCGTCAGGCCGTTCCAGAAGATCCGTCGGCGTGCAGTGTGAGATCCTGGCCACGCCCACCTACCAGATGCCGATGCTATGGCAGCCCGGCGTTTTCTACGCCGTCTGCAAATAGGTGATGAATGAGCGAGTAGGGGTAATAGGTGATAGGTAATAGGTAATGGAAAATGGAGCAAGTCTGAGGTAAAAATAAAGAAAACCTCTGTTTTTCTTTATTTTTTGCGGAAGAAAGGGGGGTGTGTAACGAAGTGTTTTTTTCGTTACTAAATAAATTCAGGATATTGTTTCCAAGATTTTTCATTTCGAGATAATTCCTGCATTTATTCCGTAGAGTCATACCGTAAGATACGTTCATGAAGGAAATTCGAAACTTCCGTTCAGTCCGTTTCCATATAATTTAAATGAGAGAATTAATTATATCGAGAAAATATTCATGTAGGGAATTTAAAATCATTCCGATTATTCGGATGCATTTTAAAATCACAGCCTATGTAGAAAAAATCCGTCAACTCCAGTTTATCGCTTATCGCCGTTTTTTGCCAGATGCGGAAAGATAATTCTGCGATGAAAAGGCGCAAAAACTGGAGGTCCGTTGTTTATGCTCTCGAGTGTTCGAATTCCTTCTAGAATAAATGACATAATGTCGGACCAATCAGAGACGTCCAAAATCCACCTCCCTTCAAAATTAGACGAATTTGAGATCATGTGACATGCCATCCGACCGAGTCTATAAAAGGGCTGTCCGAGTCAAAATTAGGAACTTTTGCTAGATTTCCGAGTAGTACACGTGAAAAACTTTTCGCTAGATTTCCGAGTTAAGACGTATAAACTTTTGATAGATTTCCGATTTTTGAAGATTAATTGCACCGAATATCAAAACCGAATTATTTTTCCGAAAACACCGATAAACCGTAGTTTTGATTTTGATTACCGTTGTACGAGAAAGAGACTCTATTTTAACCGTAACTTGTGAGTGAAAGTGAGTTCTGATTTTGGTAAGCATTCCGTGGGCCCTTTGGCTTGCCGTTTATTTTCCGTATTGCTTGTGTTCCTTCATTCCCATTCGTTCCGAGTCAGGTCAGATGCTTGATAATTAGTCAGGTTAACAAATTAGCTTAAAGAATTTATTTCCGAATTTGTTGTATACAGGGTGATCCGACTCCATTAGTGAATTATTGGTATTTTATTTTGAATTGATTGTTATCTTTGCGAACATTGTAGGACGTAACTCCGACAACTTCCTGTTCAGACCCTAGTGTTTCAGCGACCGAGCCCTGGCATTTTAGGGGTTGAACTAGAAGTGGTGTTGCGTCTGAGGCATCCTTGAATAATTGGATTGAGGTCAACGTCCATATCGTGCTAGCACGAGGTGGGTTACTCGGTCTGGTATTCGAGTTTGAATTGCCGAACTGTGAGCGAGGGTGACAACCCTTTGACACCCCATTGGTGTATTATTTTATTGAGGTGTCCGCTATTTTATTTTGAATTGATTGTTATCTTTGCGAACATTGTAGGACGTAACTCCGGTAAACTTCCTGTTCAGACCCTAGTGTTTCAGCGACCGAGCCCTGGCATTTTAGGGGTTGAACCAGAAGTGGTGTTGCGTCTGAGGCATCCTTGAATAATTGGATTGAGGTCAACGTCCATATCGTGCTAGCACGAGGTGGGTTACTCGGTCTGGTATTCGAGTTTGAATTGCCGAATTGTGAGCAAGGGTGACAACCCTTTGACACCCCGTTGGTGTATTATTTTATTGAAGTGTCTGGTATTTTATTTTGAATTGATTGTTATCTTTGCGAACATTGTAGGACGTAACTCCGGTAAACTTCCTGTTCAGACCCTAGTGTTTCAGCGACCGAGCCCTGGCATTTTAGGGGTTGAACTAGAAGTGGTGTTGCGTCTGAGGCATCCGTGAATAATCGGATTGAGGTGAATGTCCATATCGTGCTAGCACGAGGTGGGTTACTCTGTCTGGTATTCGAGTTTGAAAGCCGAGCTGTGAACAAGGTTAACAACCCTCAGACATCCCGCTAGTTTATTATTTTGTTGAATTGCCCCTGGATTCAGTTTTTATTTCATATCTTTGTGAGCGTTGTAGGACGTCACTCCGACAACTTCCTGTTCAGACCCTAGTGTTTCAGCGACCGAGCCCTGGCATTTTAGGGGTTGAACTAGAAGCGGTGTTGCGTCTGAGGTATCCTCGAATAATTGGATTGAGGTGAATGTCCATATCGTGCTAGCACGAGGTGGGTTACTCGGTCTGGTATTCGGGTTTGAATTGCCGAACCGTGAACAAGATATTTGACCGTCCGAAACATAAGGACCGATTATTTTGTGACGTTAATAAGTTGGGAACACAAGCATATATCTATTATAGCCAAAGGGACCCTAAATTTTTATTACCTTCATCACTTTCATTTGGTACTGTATGCTCTCATTGTCTGTCCTGTAGTCCTGTTGATGCTTTTACTGCTTATATTACCCGCTCTGCTCGCTATTCTCACCTCCGCAATCACCGTTGACATTCACTGCTGTAGTATACCTTACATCACATTTATCATCTGCCTTTGACCGTGTATGCTGTATATATTGATATTTCAGACAGTGAATGGTAGTGATATTGTAATATATTTGTACATAGTGATAGTGAGTTTTATTACATTATTTATCAAGACCGCATTATCCGAAAGAAACTGGTACCACTCAATCGCTTACACCATAGATTGTAGTGAACCCTTCTCCAACTGTGTAAAGGCTACCTGGGGAAAAGGGAAGTGTACGACAAGGAGTTGCAACCTTGGAACAAAATTTGCAACTGGCGCCCGAGAAAAAGTCCGTAGGGTAGAAAAGGTCGTCACACCATCGAGATCATTCTCAACTATTACAAACTAACACTTTCGGAGATATGATTTTTCAAAATTTGAATGATTAATCGTAATTTTACGATTTCACAGATTCCTCTAATTAAAATTTGTTGATATATGTAACTCTAACGTATGAGGTGAGTCATATCGACCATTGTTTTTTGGCACTGTTGTTCCTCGAAACAGATGAGTGCTAATCAATTTGCCAAAATGTCTGTAATTTTCGAATTTTTTGATGAAAATGGTCTTTCACGATTTGGTTCGACTAACTGAACGAGAATCCGTGGTCAAAATTGATTCTGTCCGGCCGGCCGTAGATACGATAACACTCAAACAGAATGAGCTAGACTGTTGAAAATTTCAGATAAGATTTGGGAGATATCTCGGTTAAAAAAAAATAAAAGTATTTTTTTTATATCACAAATTTGAAATTGTTTTTTTATATGCAGTTTCCCCATAAGAATTCACTGATATTATTTAAAAGCGCCCCGCAACCCTCCCTCACCAGCCACCCTTGGATGGTGATGTATGTGAGTTGAAAATAATCGTTTGATACTATTCTCTACCAAAAACTGAACCAGTTTTTAGTTTTTTTGGACACTTTCCTGGAGCTAAGCAGCTTTGGGTGACTTCAGTAGCTTGATGGGTGACCGCTCTGGCTATAAATGTGAACATCGCACCAAAGCTCCTGTCCACAGGACTGTCCCACTTTTATGTTTTATAATTTATGTATTAATAATACTAAATAATTATTATTTTATATAATGTATATATGCAGGTATATGTATATTGTAACAGACAGGAAGACTTTGGCCATTTGGATATGTTCCAATAAATTTCTTCATTATTATTATCGCCAAATTCTAAAATATGTTGAAACTTCCGATTTATTGAAGTAAATCTCAATACATACGCTATTCTAAACTGAACATTTTGTACTGTTTCATATGTTTCTATTAATTCATTTGATAGTGATCTTCTCCACTTTTTCATCATTGACACCTTCTAACATTTGAGCCTCATCTTGTTCCATTTTTCTACCTATGTCATCCGGGATGTCTCCTATTTTACTATCGATTCTTCTCTCTTCATCAAAGGCTTCCATTTGTTTATCTGACATCTGAAAATCAATAAACTTTTATGTTGGTCGCTGTCAGTTTTGCCGAAATCAGTTTCCAGTACGTCCTAACCTCAGTCCTAACTTTTTCGTGCCCATTCTAGTAGAGGCACGAAAAGAGATCTAAAACAGATTTTCGTGAGACCTGAATTGCTAAAATGTAAGACCACTGGGTATCATTCTCATTCTCCATACCCTTACAATGCAAATTCAACTGGTCGTCAAAAAATCGTCGTGGGCAGGAAGGGTTGGGAGGCATTTCTACAAAAATTGACCAAACATTTTCTTTCGTTCTTGTTCTTCTATTTCGACTGACTTTCACTCACCCAAATTTCTATCGAAATATACGATTCAGAAAAATGTATTAAAATTGTCAAAAAAGTAGGATACCATGCCCTTAAATGGAATTCCTTAAGATATAAGCGCTCAGCCTGAAAACCCAAATTAACTATTATATTATATGTTCCGCTCAGTTTTACTTGAGATCTGTTAAGCTCCTTTCACACGGAGAGGCGGGCAGCTCTCGCTCACGAGCGGGAGCCTTTTCGGCTCCTACATCCAATTCTTTCACACGGAGAGCCGCGCGGGAGCTTTTTCGGCTCCTACATATTCTCTCACACGGGGAGCCGCGCGACTCGCGCTGGAGCTTTTTCGGCTCCTACATCAGGGCCCCTATTCACGAAATGTTGAGAGAGATCTCTCCTACGAGATTTATCACGTCAGTGACTCTGCGAAAACTCCGTATGTGAATTGTCGGTTGAAATGTGTTTCTCTACTACTAAATAGTGAGTGAGAAGTGAGATGAGATTTCTTGTTGGAGTTCTCGCATGATAATACTCATCTCTACGAACGGAGCATACGGGGCCAGATTCTGCCACATGGAGTCCTATGCATAGAGAAATAGAAGGAAGAGAGAGTTCGATTGCCTACTAAACAGGGGCGGCAAGGAATCCAGCTGGGTTTGGTGTAATTTTTATTTATTTGTATACCGTGGTGATATTGCGAAGGGCGCATGCGGGCATATACCCGCGCTCTTTAAATTTATTAGTAGTGTGATACTGATTCAACTGATTTCATTTACATAAATCACTTCGTTCAGTACTGATTCAACGGATTTTAGTTACATAAATCACAAAGTGATTTATATAACTTCAGTTGAATCAGTACTGAACGAAGTGATTTATGTAAATAAAATTAGTTGAATCAGTACGAAAGAAAATTGTTATTGAGTCTCTGAAAAAAAGGAAGGAGAAGAGGAAAAAAAAGTACTTTTATCAATTTGTTTATATTTGAACAATTGTTTGATAACATAATAAATAAAATATGAATCTTATATAATTTTTCATTGAGGTATAAAATAGTCAATGACTGAAATAATTTTGATGCATGACAGTATTAGAATTAAATAATCAATTCATTAAAATATATTGTGTAAATAAATTCACTTGGCAATGCTCCGAAGGACAGGGATGTTTCCATCATATCTGCAACAGTTTGACTTAAAGTTTTGGCAGCAATAGATACTTTCATTTCATATCCAGGATATTGTTTCAAATTGATATATTCTTTATGTATTTAGGGTGCCAAATAAAATTTTCTTGTTTAATCTAAATCTAAATATTGTTAAACGTAACATGATTTTGCAATTTCATGGTTATCAAACTGAATATTATATTTGAGGAAAGTATTTCTTGTTGATTTTAGCAGATGAGGGGGATCGAATAAGCGAAAAAATTATCATTTAGGCTAAAGTTATAATCAGTTCTACCTGTTTGAGTATTACAAAGTTGTCTGATTGCTGCTCGATTAGTTGTCCCCTGATCGTAAACAGTCCCCATTACCTCCAACCTAATGCTTTGGACAATTTAAACTATTTCGAACAATAAATGCTTCAGATCTGCTGTCTGTACCTCTGGTAAAATAAAAACCCAGAGGTTGGTTGGATAAATCTTTCCTACGTCCCAGGGAACCCAAATCAACCAATCCAACAATTTTATCAGTTACTCGATCCAGCACATCTTGCTTTAAGAAAGTTATTCCATCAAAATCAACTGTACAGCATTTGTTCTAAGCACCAAGTTTGATGTAAGTTTAACAAGGTTTATTAATATCTGTTTATTCAAACCCACATCAATAGGAGTGCCTTGCAAAACTTTTTGTATAGTGTTAGATTGTTATATAGTTAGATTTTGACAGAAACAATGATTTTCTAAGTTTACCTCTAATTTTCTGATGGGATCTACACACATTATACAACTTACTTTTCCTAGGTGTAAGATTCTTCATCCTACTTTCACATATATGCCCTAGAATGCTAGTCCTTCCTCTGACCTGAAAGTACCTCGTATGAAGGACCAGCAAGACTTTCTTCTACGCTTGTGGTTTCAGAAGTAGCAGCACATTCAGATTCATCAGTTTCAGATTCATCTTTTACGTTTACTGGCAGAGCAAATTTTGTCAGCCTACCTATTGTTGTAGAAGTAAAAGCAGATTCCTCGAAGTGATCTTCACATAAGTATTGCCTCGCATTGGTTTCTGATAAATTCATGATGGCAAACAACTGCTGTCTTCTTGGTGGGCATTTCTCAGGGAATTTAGTTTGTTATTTCCTATTATTAATATTATAATATCAATCTTCACTAGTTTTGGCATTGATCTGAAAGAAACATTTAATCAACAAGCATATAAAATTGTTCTTCAGTGAAGTTATACTAATAACAGTATTAAACATACACTAGGGGGTCTATAAACAATTAAAATATCACATAAGGTGTTAAATTCTTATAAAATTATGCTTGATCTCATATTTTGTATACAATTATTAAATTTGTAGCATAATTTTCGAAATATATTTTCATCATTGAACACTTCACAGGAATACGTGAAATTACTTACCACTCCAAAATGTAAAAACGGTGAATTCAGTTCTCTATCATTATATCAATCTTCACTAGTTTTAGCATATTAGGTATATCTGAAAAAAATTATTTAATCAACAACAATACAAAATTGATCATCCTTTTACAGGGAAGTTATAGTATACTATATGTCAGTATAAAATTTAGAAAGGGAGTCTTTATCCATATCCAATGTATAATATAAACAAAAACGAGAACGTTTTTGAACAAACTTACCCAGAGTCTCAGAGATATCTTCTGTTCGAAAGCACAATCTCCATAACAAAAACAAACGCCATTTTAAATAATACATTTCAAGTTCCCGTTCTATTGATTAACGGAGAAAGAGAGGAGATATTCTCCTCTCTGTTGGAAACCAGCTGGATTCTTCGCATTCCACAAACTTGCCGCCTGGAATGCGGGCTATCTGGCGGTCTCTCTATTCTATTGTCTCTGGTCCTATGCAGGAGCCGCCGAGTCAGTCGCAATATTTCTTTCACGTGCTATGGTCATTTATCTTCTCCGTCGTCGCCGTCTTCGACGACAAGAACAACGTCATCGTCTCATTATAATGTGCAGTAAGCATTTTGATATTTTAACTCGCATGTTCTAGGGACCAGCCAGCTATCATTTCACCCAATCGCCTTCCAGCCATCCGTTGTCTCGATAACTTTCGAACGGAAAGAGATAGCGACTTCCAATTTTCAGGGTTGGTTGAGCATCCAATTGCAATGGTTAGAAACGCTATTGGGCCTAATGGGCCAAACGGTTGTGGAGTTATGGTAATCTTGAATGCTGTTGATATTTCCTCGGTTATTTCCCAATAACTCAAAATATGCAGCTCAGATAGAATTGAAACTTGGTAAATAATGGCCACCTGGATGCAGACTGCGCAAGACAGGCGATCGTGGAAGCAGTTGGAGGAGGCTTTCGTCCAGGAGTGGACGGCGAATGGCTGAAGAAGAAGAAGAAGAAGAAGAAGAAGAAGAAATAATTGTAGAATGCAGATGCGCAAATTTTTGTTAAATTTCGTGAGGATCGTATCATTGGAAAAGAAGTATTTCTTAGAAAAACCATAAAAACTTTAATTCAAAAATTTTATATAAGAATAAGTATAAGTATAAGAATGTATTCTTATAATTTGGCGATTGGCAAAACCACAGAATACAACACATTGGTTTCCTTTATCTTTTGACCTTTCTTGTATACTGTATTGGTTGGTTTCGTGTGTTGTGTACGTGTTCTGGGGATTTGTAGATTAGTTAAAGGAAAAACATTTTCATTTGAATCCGAGATTCGTTTCTGAATATTCTGATACTTATAATCAGAAAATATTTCTCATAAATTCCCATACTGTAATTCATTAAGCTTTTTCGATACTCATTCAAAATAATCAATATTTCTCTTAAAAAAATCGGGATTTTCTAATATACCCCAATTTCCAATTTGTATATTTGCCCATGGTATTAAAATACCATTATTTTTATACCATTATTTGCCTTTACTTATTATATCCTTCATAACATATCTCTCTCTCTCTCTCTCTCTTATGTATTCCGCAACGAAATGTGTGATGAAGTTGCGTGAGGGCCAGTCCATGTTATTCTATGTCTATGGTCAGATTCCGCACAAACCTCCAAGCCGCAATTAATTTACCCAGTATTTCCACAAATACAGTTCCCATCGAATTGAAATCCAGTACTCGGTTGAAAAAATGTGGCAAAGCTCCGTGGACAGGGGCTTTGGCGTTCTTGTCAAACAACTAGCGAGTAATTATTCACATTTTGACATATCTTATATCCGAAAGTATTGGTTTCTCAGAGTATGGAATGACATCAATGAATTCTTATGTGTTGGATTTACGTACATCAGCAAATTATAATTATGGTATTCTATGAAATCATAAAATTACGATTAATTATTGAAATTTTGAAAAATCTTATCTCCGAAAGTATTAGTTTGTTAGAGTTGAGAATGATAGCAATGGATTCTCATGATGATATTGCATCTTGAAAAAAATTGATTCGGAAATTTGTAATGTAAAAAAAAATATTTTTTCGTTACTCCGAAACCACCGAAGTGATTTTGCCCCATAATGAACTCACGCGGGATATTCATCACCCAAACCTATTCCATACCAAAACGTTTGAGACCATTTTCAGCCGAAAATTAGAAAATTACAGACATTTGGCAAACTGAGAAGCACTCTGTTGCGAGGAACAAGATGGCTTGAATCGAATTTAACATGGTGAATTCGATTAAGAGTGTCCAATAAAGAAGAATAGACAATATAATTCACCATGGTGTATTCGATTAAGAGTGTCCAATACAGGAGAATGGACAATAGAACATACGCGCAAAAGCTCCTGACTTCACCTCAGTGCTTGAAGCAATATTTTTTTCCGTGAAGTCAGGATAGAATGCAATGATGAAAAAATTAACACATTGTCTACCTTCAATTCTTCTTTGGGAGAAGAATACATAATTATGCTAGAAAAATATTACTGAAATTGATGTCATATTTAAGTAATCAAAGTAAAGAACATTATAAGTTTAGTTACTAACATATTAAATGAAATTCAATTGAATTCCAGTAATATTCAATTACTTATTCTTAACCAATAAATGCCCATTGATGGATCTAAAGGTGTCGAGGTGAAACATAAAGATATATTCTCATTAGTGATAGAAAAACTGGCCTAAAATGCCTCTCTCCCCGTCACGAGATTTAATATCGACAAATGGTTCTCTGACCTCACAAGATCAGAAAGTGTGGTTAATTTGAAGTTTAGTTTTGAAGCCTTCAGCAAAATTTCAGCGAAATCATATTAAAAATAATACATAACCTTTCAAAAGTCCCCTCTCACAAATATTCTCCTTTGCAGGCGCATGGATCCCTTGAAGAAGAATCGCCTTCTCTATTTTTCAAAGATATTCACTCTTGTTCATAGAAATCTCTTCAATATTTGTTGCCTCCTCCTAAGGAGGATCTCTTTCAAACCCAGGTCTGACCGCTACAGGACCCTAATGTAGGGCTAACATCTCTCATAGATTTGTGATGAAAAAATATGTCATCATGACATTCATGGTTTTGAAGGTTCTCGCAAAAATACAACCATTCCCATCCAGCTACCGAACTCACAAACGGCTGCTCGGATCTCCAATATGGATCCGATCGTGTTCAAACTTGGAACTTTGAAGTAGAGTTAGGTTCTGAAGGCTCTTGCAAAAGTTCAGCGATGCCGAAAGAATAGTTTATGATATATAGATTTTTTTTCAATTATTTTCAATGATTTTTCAAAAATTTTCTAGTTATGGGCGATTCCATTATCGCGGGTGCAACATTTAGACGCATGTTTTAGTTTCATGTAAATAGAGAAACATTTTTGATGAAATTAGTCTTTGAAAGCCTCCATTTTAATATTTTCACTTCATATAAGTTAACAAGGATTTTAAAATAATATTTCAAAAGCGAGGAGCTAGGAAGGTTCAAATTGACATCGAGCGGGTGCAACAGATTTGGCCCAACCTCTCCAGATCATAGACAAAAAAGCATAAATCTGTTAATTGTGATACATTTAAAATGTTATGCCTCAATATTTTATAAGATTTTTAAGTAACAAAGTACATCAAATAAAAACTTTAAACAAAACAAAAATAAACAATGAATTATTTATTTTTTAATGAATCGCGGGTGCAACATCAAATTATCGCGGGTGCAACCAGTCTAGATTAAGTTAAGTGAATATAAAATTCAATATAACTTATGTAGGAACAAAATGAGTGATCAAACCATATTTATTACTAAATACTTAGTACACTTCTGTTGTCGTTTATATTAATTATTTCTTTTCAAATACCTACGTCAATATTCGTCAAAAATTCTATGAACATATTATTTCCATCAGTCTTTTTCTCCGGTGCTTCCAAATTCGTCTATATCATCAAATTGTCATCTGCTTTGTCATTAACGATTTCTGTGAAACGTTGTCATACATTGTAGTATTATTTCTCCCTCTTCATCCATATCGCTCTGACACATATCGATATTGAGTAATTTTTTTGCCGCATTTGCAGAGCAGTTGTACGAGCACATACAATCCAGCGCTTATATCTTTCGGTAAGACGGCAGCTTGGAAACTAGCAGTTTCAGGACATGCTTCTGGTGATAATACTGAAGCTTGAGGAGACGTTGATGGAGTTTCACCATTTATGAATTCATTGTCTGAATCACTGTAAACGTCAGAAACGTGTAATCTCTAGGTTCAAGGGGCAATAAAGATTTATTCTGCTCCGAAACTTAAGGCGCAGATATATCAGGACACAGAATTTCTTTTCGTAAAATGTGATTTGTAAGAGGTTCCAAATCATCATCGGTCCGATTACTTTCTGTAATAGTGGTGGTTTTTGGCAACTTCGAAACCAATGTGCATTTAAAATGAGACGGTGAGGTGGGCGCCACAGAAATGCTTTGAGCCTCTTCAGATTGGAAGAAATGTTTTGATTGAATGCTTGGTATATTTTTAGCCCTTCCCATTGGGCATCTAGCATGGCTATCTTTTCTATAACTTTTTCTTTTGCTACAAATTCAAAGACGATGTTCCTAGAGAGACTGCGTGCGCAATCATTGAATTCTAGGGCACTGTTAACGATGGCTTTCCAGGACTTAACTGCGATGCACACTGGTCTTTTGACACTTCCACCAATTCCATCAACAGTATATCATCAATCGTATTAGTATATATTATTATTAGTATATATTATTAATCAAGCCATGCCCAAATATCAAAATAATATGTAATTTATCACACGAAAGGGTTTAGTGGCAAAAAGTTGCACCCGCGATCTTGATATCAGATCCCGGGTGCAACCAATTTAAGTTAACGTTTATTTTGACCTAATCATCATTACACTCTTTAAAATAATTTATTTAAGGGGGGGTAAGGTCAAATCATACAAAAAAAGCCATGTTTTCGTGATTTTTTTTCTGACGACGCAGTTAAAATTTCTTTACTCAACCAATGGTACATTGAAGTATGACATTCGAAGAATGTTTCATCAAATTTGTACAAAGAAATATTAAAAAATACGGCAATGGCAGCAATTGTTCGGACGTGTCTCGAAAAAAAGGTGAATTGCGGTGCCCCTCATAACTTGGTGCTGGATCATTTGAAATCAAAAAATCAAAGTGCATTCGTTAGATAATAGTTTTCCCCAGGTAACGCTGTCGAGTTTTTTTTTTTTTTTTAATTTTTTTCATTTTTTCGAACACTTTGAAGTGAAAAACACAATTTTGTGGGAAAAAATCGGCTAATTTGTTATTGCGAAATTATAATTATGAACAAAAAAAAAAAAAAACTCGACAGCGTTACCTCGTAAATGATGTACAGAAATAGTGTTTAAAATTTCAAAAGGATCGGTGCAGTAGTTTTGGAGTTATCAGGGGCACCGACTTTGAAAACGTGAGTTGTGGGAAAAACGCTTTAAAGTTTTCCTGCTGACTGAATTTTGTACGTCACACTGACAAAGTATACAAACCAGGTATAAACCCGTTTGTCCTTGCCTTGAAATTTCGATAAATTAAACTGGGAGGTAAGGTACTACATTAATAGAGAACAAAACATCTGCCGGGTAACAATAGCGCGCTCGGGTTGGGGCGCTCGGGTAGGTTCGGGTATAGGTACAAAAATCCGGCAGGTATAAAAATACTCATAACTTCGTCAATTTTGCTCCAATTGACTTGAAATTTTGATACAATATTCTTCAGATATTACGGATTCAATTTCGAAAATAAAAAGAAATGCAAACAAAAAAAAATTAAATACCTTACCCCCCCCTTAAGTTTAGTTTCGATTTCTTTTTACTTTTGCGAAGTTTCAGAATGATAGCTCTTTATTTTTGTGAGAAAAGTAAACTTATATATCTTTTGTATCGCGGGTGCAACAAGTTATCAGTGTATTCTATCAGTCAATAATGCTTTATAAATATCAACATATACTTTCATTTTATGTCATATGAGAATAGATGAATATTGTCTCTTCACGTTTAGTCGGTAAAACATACCCTCAAACTGTCAGCAACAACTGTTTCGCGTTTGTATTGGTAGGTATGATTTTGTAGTTTGCACCAACTCTTCTGGTGGTAATATATTCAAACGCTAAAAAAAAGGCGACATGGAATAAAATCAAATAAAAATAAAGTGAATATTAAATTTCGACTTTCTTCTTTGAACTAATAACAAAAAAAAAACAACTAATAGCGTGATTAAATATTCAATGTCGGGAATCGTCTATAGCGGAATCGCCCTTATACCATCCTCACGAAATTCCGCAAAAATGTTTGCGTTTGCATTCTACAACTATAATAACCATGTTTGAATTATATCGGTTTTGTATTTTCGAGTTATTGAGGAAATAACAACCAAATTTCAGATGGGTATAACTCCAAAACCGTTTGGCCGATTATACCTATAGGCGAATTCAAATATTGCATTCAGATGCACAACCTAACCTGAAAATTCCAAGCCACTATCTCTTTCCGTTCTCAGGTTATCGTGTCATAAATAATATTTTCTAATAATTTTTTTTAAATTTTATAGTTATACGATTCTCACAAAATTTCACAAACGTTCTTAGATTTATATTCTACAACTATTCACCAAGTTTCAATTCGATCGGATTTATATTGGTTGAAAACAAAATTATTACTCGGAAAACATTGGGCCGATTATGCCCATTAACGAACTTGTCCTTCGTACTGGGATGCGCCACCTACCCTGAAAATTTCAAGTCGCTAGCTCTTTCCGTTCTCAAGTTATCGTGGCAACGCCCGGACGGACAGAATCAAATTTGACCTCGAATTCTTCATCAGGGAGTCGAACCCAATCGTTTGAGACCATTTTCGGGTAAAAATTTGAAAATTACAGCCATTTGGACAAAATGATAACGCGATGTTCCCCAGAACATACGCGCAAAAATGTCGCTTTCTGCTAATGTCTCTGGTCAAGGAATCAAGGAAAATACTTTTTTATTCTGCGGAGACCGATGATCATATGTTTTATACTGCATATGTATCGATTTTACCATGGTAAATACGATTAAGAGGGTCCAATATAGGATAATAGAACATACGCGCAAAAGCTCCTGACTTCACATCAGTGCTTGAACCAATTTTTAGTTCAGATTACTCAATTTGATTGCAGTTTGTATACTCATCCTACCCTACATACCAAATGTCAACCTTCTAGGACTTCGGTAAGTACCTTAGTTTTATTCACAGATCTGCACCCCTTTTATGGTCGTTGCAGGGTGAAAACTACCGATTTCTCAATTTTGTCGTTGTTTGTATGCTTATCTTAACCTACATACCAAATCTCACCTTTCTAGAACTTGGGAAATTACCTTAGTACTATAAAAAGATTTGCACACCCCTTTAAGGGGGTTTGAGGGTGAAATGTACATATTTCTTAATTTTTATGTTGTTTGTTCTTTAATTCTAGCCTTCGTACCAAATATCTGCTTTTTATATGTTTATAAGTTTAATATACAGACTTTCAAATTGGTAAGTATAGTCTGGCGATTGTTCCAAATATTATGCATTTTAATAAATTCGCATATTCACATTAACTTTTGGATGGAGATCTATTAATTTTTGATACAGTTCAGTGCATCTGTCAAAGTAGGTAGGTAACGTTGACGATCGATATTTTTCAGTGACCCAAAATAATATTAGTGAATCGATCTCATACAAACTAATAAATCGTCAATGAACCGACAATAATCGGTTGAAATGCGTCGCTTATTTCGTGAATCTTACCTCTCCGAATCCATCCAAATTTCCCATAATTCCAGATGGGGCAAGTTTTCCGAATTCAGTTTTTGTCTTATCTTGAGATTCAGTCTGTATCGGGAACTCGCCTGCATCTTCTTTGTCGTTCACGGTGGAGACAGTTCCACTTACGGCAGTTGGATGCTCAACGTCTTTCCACAATGTTTCCAATAGCTCTGTAATTGGTGAAATATGATTACTGGATTCTGAATATAAATTAAGCTTTGAACTGTTAGAGGCATCTATACAGGGCGATCTTTAAGTTGTACATTAATTTTAACTATAGATTCATCTCATCAAATAAAACACTTTTTCCATATTCGGCTCAGGTAAAAAGTTATAAGCGTTTAAATTTAGATTTCACAATGTGCTACTACTATACACTCCAGTCCTTTATTTTCATCTAACATATATAAACCTGTATGTTATATAGATTAACCGAAAAGCTTTACCATGTGCTGCTTGAAATTCAGTGACATTGTTTGAGAAAACTTATTTACTCACTCAATTCATATGATTCAGTTCTTAATGGAGCATTTGTAACAAAAATATTCCACTATTCTTCACTATTAAAACAGAGACTTCCACTTGATTTCAATTCAATAAAATATCTAATTGTTTCTACTATAAGATTATACACAATTTCATCATCGCCTATTCCCACATTGAAAATTCGTCTAATATCCAAATTAAGAAATGCATACCTACAATGATATCCTATATAATATACCAACCACATTAATTGATCTCTATGAGCGAACCATATGTTCTATATCTTGTCTATGGAATGAGCGTTATCGATAGTTTCGAACGTTGCCAGGAAGTAAAATGGAAGAAATCACAAATTATCATCGTCGTCAGCATATATTATCTATGACTCAGATGTTGAACGTTGAACGAGAAAACAGTAAGCCAACGTTTGATTCTAGCATTCCGACGCCTCTTTTAGGTCAGGGACGGATCTACTGAAGTAGATACATCTCTGGATTTTTTATAAGATTTTCTAACATTCCATGAGAAATATCTCGGATACTGTTAATTTTATTGCAAAAGATTACTAATAAGGTACCCAGAATAGTAGTTCAAGAATTTTCATAAAATTCATTTTGAAGTTTTGCGTGTAGTTTCGGCTTCTCTGGAATTCTTGTACTAAATGTGTCGCATGTTCGAGGAATAATTTTGTTACTTTCGCCATGAATAATAAATAAATTGAGAAAGTCTTCATTCGTATCATTAACGTCCAGCCATTTTCAGAGAACTGTGAACAATAGAATCATATTTTCAACTATGGTCATAGAGTTTTATATGTAAGTACCTTTTATGAATACTTTTATTGGATATAAAGTTACAGTTAGAATGAAGATGGAACTTCAGAGATTCGAAGCATGTTTCCATAACCCGAAATAAAATTGTCACTGGAGAAGTATACAAGAATTGATACCTAATTTGTTCTGATTTAAGAAGTATATAAGAATTGATACCTAATTTGTTCTGATTTAAGAAGACTTTCTATTTTTTTGTTCTGAATTGAAATGTGGGGAGAAAACATACAGAATATTTCAACTTATACTGTTTATATTTGAAAAAAAAAGCACTGACGTGAAGTCAGTACTCTTTGGCGCGCGTGTTCACGGTGGCTAATTTGAATTGAGTGATGAGTACTCCTTTTTGGGAAGATCTCCGGCTCGCTCTATCCACTGAGCTTGAAGTACTCATCATTCGATTCCAATTAGCCACCGTGAACACGCGCGACAAAGAGTACTGACTTCACGTAAGTGCTTTTTTTTTTCAAGTTCCTTTAACAAATATAGGTATCGATTATCGATACAGTTTGGCTGTTAGCTGTACCGTAGATCGGAAAAATATGCGGTAATGGGACCTCCGTTAGGAACGCAATTGCCTCTTCTCCAAATCCGAACGTAATTTAATATAGATCTACCGAATATAGTTATAACTAAATTCGCCCCAGGGCCACGATACATACATTTGCACTGAATTGCCATGAATATTCTTTTAAAACCTCACAATATCGACTCAGCACTCCCAACATAACCCATACAACCCAAAAACAGTAACTTCTATTCTGCGCATGCGCAATCTATTCGCAGCTGCAAGTCCTCCCTAAACCACACACCTTACAAAAAACTCCGATTCTCCAACACTAGTGGTTCAGGAGATATTGCATCTTGAATCCACGCATGTGCAGACCCTCACCAGCGGATACTATGGAGGAATAGCATCCGCCACCCCAAAATCCCAATCCTCTCTGACGAAAACACCAGCAGTAAATTCACTGATGGTCTGCTCATGCGGATAACAAAAAATTCCCGTAAGGGGTGACATCGATTTCAAAATTAGCCCCAGGGCCACAGTACGAACACTTCAATTCGGCAACAACGCTACATCCCCAAACTGACTTGTTCGAGCACTGAATTGACATGAATATTCTTTTAAAACCTCACAATATTGGCTCAGCACTCCCGACATAACCCGTACAACCCAAAAAACAGTCACTTCTCTTCTGCGCATGCGCAATCTACATGCGGTTGAAAGTCCTCCTAAAATCACATACCTTACAAAAAACTCCGATTCTCCAACACTAGTGGTTCAGGAGATATTGCTTCTTGAATCCACGCATGCGCAAACACTCACCAGGGGATTCTATAGAGGAATAGCATCAGCCACCCCAAAACCCCAATCCTCTCTGACGAAAACACCAGCAGTTAAATCACTGATGGTCTGCTCATGCGCATAACGAAAAATGCCCGTTAGGGGTAATATCAATTTCAAAATGGGCCGCAGGGCCACGGTATGCATACTTCAACTCGGAAACAATGCGATTTCCCCCAAACTGACTTGTGTCCGTACACTGAATTGACATGAATATTCTATTAAAACCTCACAATATCGGCTCATTACTCCAAACATAACCCATACAACCCAAAAACAGTCACTTCTCTTCTACGCATGCGCAATCCACTCGCGGCTGCAAGTCCTCCCAAAATCACACACCTTACAAAAAACTCCGATTATCCAACACCAGTGGTTCAGGAGATATCGTTGGTCTGCTCATGCCCATAACGAAAAATGCCCGTAAGGGGTCACATCAATTTCAAAATTAGCCCCAGAGCCACGGTACGGGCACTTCAACTCGGAAACAACGCTACATCCGCCAAACCGACTTGTCCTTGCACTGAAATGCCATTAATATTCTTTTAAAACCTCACAATATCGGCTCAGCACTCCCAACATAACCAATAAAACCCAAAAACAGTCACTTCTCTTCTGCGCATGCGCAATCTACTTGCGGCTAAAAGTCCTCTCAAAATCACACACCTTACAAAAAACTCCGATTCTCCAACATTAGTGGTTCAGGATATATCGCATCTTTAATCCACGCATGCGCAGACCCTCACCAGGGGATTCTATGGAGGAATAGCATCCGCCACCCCAAAACCCCACTCCTCTCTGACGAAAACACCACCAGTTAAATCACTGATGGTCTGCTCATGCGCATAACGAAAAATGCCTGTAAGGGGTATCATCAATTTCAAAATTAGCCCCAGGGCCACAGTACGGACACTTCAACTCGGAAACAACGCTACATCTCCCAAACTGACTTGTCCTTGCACTTAATAGGCATGAATATTCTTTTAAAACCTCACAATATCGACTCAGCACTCCCAACATAGCCCATCCAACCCAAAAACAGTCACTTCTCTTCTGCGCATGCACAATCTACTCGCGGCTAAAAGTCCTCTCAAAATCACACACCTTACAAAAAACTCCGATTCTCCAACACTAGTGGTTCGGGAGATATCGCAACTTTAATCCACGCATGCGCAGACCCTCATCAGGGATCTGGATTCTTTGGAGGAGTAGCATGCGCCACCCCAAAACCCCAATCCTCTGTGACGAAAACTACAGCAGTTAAATGATTTCTCATATGCGCATGCGCATAACGAAAAATGCCCGGAAGGGGCAGCATGAACCTCAACAAAATAGGTTTCGGCATTTCAAGCAAAGTATTCCGCAAAATAGTAGAAAATTTTTAATTTTTTTCATGTCACGTAATCTTACGAAATTTTGCAAAAGTGTTTGCTTTGGTCTTTTGCATCTAACTACTGAGTTTCAATTCAATCAGAACAGTATTTTTCGAGTTATCGTGAAAACAAAATTTTCAAATTTTTGAATTTTTTTTGCCACTTTAGGGCCATCTAGTCAAAACAAAACTTCGCAGACATATAAAGGTCATGATTCTACAATTTAATGCTAAATTTCAGAAAAATCCAGTGATCGGTTCCGGAAATATTCATGAAAAACGTTTTGACTAAAAACGGCCTTAACTCCGAAACCGCTCGGTGGATTTCGCCCGTTAACGAACTTGTCCGAGATATTTACGCTTCAAAACTACCCTGCAAATTTCAACTCTCTAAGTCGTTCCGTTCGAGAGTTATCGTGCTAACGGCCGGACCGGACGGACAGAATTGAATTTGACCTCGAATTCTTTATCAGGGAGTCGAACGTAATCGTTTGAGACCATTTTCGAAAAAAAATTAGAAAAATACAGACATTGTGACGAAATGATAGCACGCTGTTCCTTGCGGAACACGCGCGCAAGAAGTAGGAAAGCCCTGTGGACAGGAGCTTTGGGGCTCTTGTTCAAACTTTGACGAATCATATCTCCGAAAGTATTGGTGTCTCAGAGTTGGCAATAATATCAATGGATTCTTATGATGAAACTGCATTTAAAACAAATTGAATTTAAAATTCGTGATAAATGTAAAAAAAAAAAATTTTTCGTTACTCCGAAACCATCAGGCTGATTTGACCCAATTACGAACTCAACCGAGATATTTTTGTCCCAAACCTACTCTGACAATTTCAACTATCTAGCTTATTCCCTTCGAGAGTTATCGTGCCTGCGGCTGGCAGGACCGGCCGGCCGGTTAGAATCGATTTCGACCACGTATTCTTGATAAGTTAAGATAAGATTCTTTATTGATGTCTTATACAATTATGTATTTACACACGTCTATAGGAAAAAAAAACATTTACACAATAAATCTCAAAATTCCTGAGCAGCAACACATCCAGATAAATCCAATCTAAAATATTCATCACAATCATTAATTACCTGATCGGTTAGAAACGCTTTCAGAATTCTTCCGAATTTCCTGATATCATATGTTTTTAATGAGGATGGTATTACATTATAAAATTTAAATGACAAGAAATCAGGACCACTCTGCTGACTTACTCAACCTGCAATAAGGTAGCCTAACGTCATTTCTTTTTCTGGTATTATGGAAGTAAATATCGGTATTTTTAATTGTATAACCAATATGCTTGTGAGCATATAAGAGATGCTCCATAATAAATATTCCGGGAACCGTTAAAATTTTCAATTTTCGGAAGATGCTTCTACAGCAATCACGGAATTTCAAACCGGCACATATACGAATGGCTTTTCTTTGCAGCCCAAACACTCTACTAACTTCTCCCGATTTTCCCCACACTATCATTCCATATCTAAGATGTGATTCAAACAGTGAATGATAGGCGATCTTCAGTCCATGACCATCAACTATTTTTGACAGCTGACGCAGAACAAATATATTTTTACTAAGTTTCTCAGCCAAATGGTCGACATGAGCACCCCAACTAAGACGGGAATCGACATACATGCCAAGGAACTTAACTACAGAGCAATCAACATCTCTCAAACTAAAGTAAACCTTTTCAGTCTTATGTATGTTAATACATAATCCATTAGCCGTGAACCATGCTGAAGCCTTAGACAACGCATCCCGACACAATGCCTCCGCGCAAGCCATGTCACGGGAAGATACTGTCACTGTATCGTCTGCATATAGTAATGTCAGGAAGTCAGGCAAAACATCTGGAAAGTCATTTATATAAATGAGAAAAATGAGTGGTCCCAAGACAGATCCTTGTGGAACTCCAATAGTAATCGAAATCTCTTCGGACCAAGTATCCTTATAATAAACAACCTGAGTTCTTCCAGTTAAAAATGATGTAATCAGATTGATACTTTCATTATCGAAACCATACATAGCGAGCTTGCGCAGGAGAGCTGCATGAGGAACGCAATCGAAGGCCCGCGTCAGATCAATAAAAATAATAGTTTAAAAAAACTAAAAAAACACGCTTTTATAGCTAACCGAACTAAAAATTAGAAAATAATTTTTAATTTCAGAGAGTTTATAATACAGTAGTAGAAGATCGAACAATCAATTAGAATTTATCACCTCAAAATAAAATTATAATAAAGTTTAAGTTATTAACAAAAGAATTCAATTCAGAGTAAACAGCGTGGGGTGCTTGATAAAGTAAATGTAGCAACCATTCTATTGGCAACTATCTATGAGAAGAGAGTTATGAAAAGTAGTAAAATGCACCCCACGCTTTTTACTCTGAATTGAATTCTTTTGTTAATAACTTAAACTTTATTATAATTTTATTTTGAGGTGATAAATTCTGATTGATTGTTCGATCTTCTACTACTGTATTATAAACTCTCTGAAATTAAAAATTATTTTCTAATTTTTAGTTCGGTTAGCTATAAAAGCGTGTTTTTTTAGTTTTTTTAAACTATTATTTATTTTTCATTTTTTAGTTCGATTTATCAATTAGTTATTTGTTGACATGTGGTATTGAAATGTCTCACAAATTATTTCGCAATCTCATCATTTCATTCAAAATTTTATTAATCCTGGCGGTCCCAATAAGGATAATGGGAAACTGTTAGAACATGTTAGAACTGTTAGAATATGAGCCCAAAATGATATATCGCATGCGACAAATCGCCTTGCGATAGACAGGCTCCACTCTGTGAGATTTTGTACATGAGATACAGATAGTCCGCCGTATTCACAAATCATTCAATCTCCGTTAAGTCCTAACTGAGGTACTCAGTTAAGGATAAATTTGAATCGGAACCTCAGTTACCTAAAGTGAAAATCAACGTGAAACAGGCCAGTTTCACCACCGTTAAATACTTTAACTGAGGTTGCGATTCAAATTTATTCTTAACTGAGGACCTCAGTTAGGACTTAACGGAGATTGAATGCTTCGTGAATACGACGGAGTATCTGTCTGCGCTTGTCGCTCATGCGATATCGCATCAGTATTAACTGGACCTGAAACATCACGTTGCAAATTGGCGGAGGTGCCCGGTATGAGATAATATGCTAAAATAATAATCAATTTTTGTGGATAATAAGGATAATGGGAAACTGTTATCAAATTATTGCATTGTCATCGGTTCTTGATACGTATGCAAAGTTTCAAATTAATCAGACTTCTGGAAACTGGTGAAAATTAAGTTCAAAGATTCCGTTACATACATAGTCAGATACAACCCAAGCTAATAAAAGCGTGTTAAAAAGAGAAATTGAAAACATACCGTGCTCAAACATTTTTAATGTGTAGTTTACAAATTCGGTTATGGCATCCACCGTTGCCCGCCCCCTTCTAAAACCAAACTGTCTGGTTGTAAATAAACCATTGAACTCAAAATAATAAGTGATCTGGGCACTCATCAATTTTTCTAAAACTTTTTGATTACAGGCACAAGGGATATGGGTCTATAATTCTCACAATCGTTTACTGCACCCTTTTTATACAGTGGCATAACTTTTGAGATCTTGAGTGCTTCGGGATAAATCCCGGATATTAAACACTTATTAATTAGTTTCGTAACCGGTATCAACAAGTTATTTAAATTTTTTTTCAAAATTACAGTGGATAAGCCATAAAAATCAGAAGATCTACCATTCCTCAGTTCATTAATTGTATCTCTGACTTCATTGAAAGTTACTTCCCTGAAAGAAAAACTATGACTTGTTCGTTTAGGCGAAGTCAAATCAATCGAATTAATTGCCGTCGAATCAATCGATTCAGTGGTCACATATGGGGCATGTTGAAAGAAGGTATTGAAATCATCTGCCGTTATGTTGTTGGATGTGAAATTATTAGAGGAACTGCGCTTCGAATTTATTATGTTATTATGTTTGAGAAACTCAAAATGGCCGCATTGTTCGCGTTTTTTTAGCATTTTCGATCGAGGTTTTGTACCTTATTCTGTAACGATTGCGTAGTACTTTCAGATCTTGTGTTTTATACTTCTCATACATATCATCTATCAAATGTACCTGATCGCGCATAGTTCTCAGCTCGTCACTAAACCACGATTGATTTTTTTCTCTGTTAGGCTCCTTAGGGGAAAAGCACATTTGAATGCCCGAACAACAATATCCTGAAATATCTGAAAGGTCACACTAACATCCGAGTTATCTTTCTGAATGAACCCCCAGTCTACCTCACTCAAAGCAGAATGCAAACAGTTGAAACCTCTCACTGTAAGAGGACGGATAGTTTTTCTGACTAGCGGGGGCTCCGGAACAGGAATACTCACCCCAACCATCTGGGCTCTATGATCTGAAAAGTGACAGTCAACAACCGAAGAATTCTCTGATAAAGGAACAAAATTTAGAAAAATATTATCTAAGCAGTTGTCTCCTCTAGTCGGGTCTCTTATTTTCTTATGAAAACCAAATGAATTCATCAAGTCCACAAACGATCCTGCCTTCTTGTCGTTGGAGTTAAAACAAACATTAAAATCGCCGCAAATAAAAATCCTAAAAGATACATTTAAACTCATCAACAGCTGATTTAAAACATAAAATCGCTCTTTGGTGATCTATAAATTGATACCACAGTAATATTTAGCCTATGTAATCTAATTGCACTGATTTCGCAATCAAGTTCTATCGAAAGATTAATTATTGATCTTATCGATATTAGAAAACTCCCTATCTTTACAATGGATGGATACGCCGCCACGCAACTTATTCGTTCTACCAAAAGCAGAAGCTGTCATATAACCATCTAAAACAAGTTCCCAACATAGGGATTTGTCAAGAAAATGTTCACACAGACAAAGAACATCAGGCTGATATCTACTAACAAAATCCTCTAATAAACAGAGCTTTGAGGATACAGGGCGTATCCTCAAAGCTCTGTTTATTAGAGGATTTTGTTAGTAGATATCAGCCTGATGTTCTTTGTCTGTGTGAAAATTTTCTTGACAAATCCCTATGTTGGGAACTTGTTTTAGATGGTTATATGACAGCTTCTGCTTTTGGTATAGAACGAATAAGTTGCGTGGCGGCGTATCCATCCATTGTAAAGATAGGGAGTTTTCTAATATCGATAAGATCAATAATCTTTCGACGAATTTTCTCGGGAAAAATGTAGTGAGATCAATTTCATTATTATGCACTTGAATATACAGGGCGTATATTCAAGTGCATAATAATGAAATTGATCTCACTACATTTTTCCCGAGAAAATTCGTCTTCTATCATTTCAGAAAATTGTCTTTCACAGCTCTGATAAATTTTTTTTTACTAACGCACCCTCTGGCCATACATTTACATCCTTCGCTTTCACCAGACTAGACTCGTTCACAGATACCTTGAAAGAGGAATAGTTATCCGGATATTTTGACGGTAGTAATTCGCAGGTCGCTTCAGGAAAGTTCAATTGAACCATCTCGGAAAAGTCATCAACGGTGGTACCGGGGCATATCCGAGTCGCGAAAAGAAATGCTTTCTTCTGGTACGGTTTAATGTTGTTATTTCTAGCACTCCCTGTGACTTTCCAATTGTTTTTCTTCTCTGTTCTTCCTTCATTTGCGTTTTGCTTAGGAAATGTTTTCTCATTTCTTTCTCCCGCTATATTGGCGTTCTGTAGTGAATTCGACTGTGAACCTTTGTTTATGGATTTATTTCGCTTGTTTACATTACCTACAGATTTTGCGTATGACATATCATCACTGACATATGTGGAATTCCCCGACTCATTCAATTTTGCACATATTGGATTTCCTTCCTCATTCATAGAATAGGCCGCATCTGGATGTTTTGCAGGTGTTATCTCAGTCTTCTGCATGGGCTGTGAAATGCCATCTTTGTGGGATACCCTTTTTATCTGAATTTTTTCAGACAGTTATTCATTCAATAAATTGATCTGTTTATTCAATGTGGAAATTAATTCCGTTTTCTCGATTATGATTTGAGATTTCTCTTTGATGATGTTATCCCTATCACTCAGTGAATTCTCCAAATATTTCACCTTTACCTTCAACTCGATAAACGCATCCATGGAATATGAGATTGAATCCGAAAAAACTTCGTCGTCACATATACCTACAACTATTGCAGAAAACACCATTTTCGCCAAATTTCACCGAATTTTTTTCCCCACACCTCTTGTGGAAAACTTGCTGACAAATCTTACATTCTGATAGATTAGTAGGGGCATTTTTGCCACAATATTTGCACACCTTGTTAGACATCTTCACTCATCGACATACGGAGGTAGAATGATTGATCGGTCGGACAAATCGTTTAAGACCATTTTCATCCAAAAACTCGAAAATTACAGACATTTGGACAAATTCATTTATAAGCACTCTCTTCCGAGGAACAAGAGCGCTAAAAATCGAGTTGATTCTTTTTTCTGTAATCGAATAATATAATTATGTAGGACTCAAAACATGAATCTCAAACATTGCCCGATAGCTACCCTGAATACTTAAGCACAAGGGCGCCCATATGAAATTTTTTAGGGGGGGGGGCTAGACATCAAGATATTCGATAAGTATAATTATGTGACAAAACAATTTTTGCACATATGATAATTTTTGATTTTTCCCTAAAAGCTAGGGGGACCCCCCTTGCTCCCGAGTATGGGCGCCCATGCTTAAGCAGGAGGTACTAATATCAGAATTAATAAGGAATCTCTGTATTTCAGCTTGTGTATAATTATCGAAATAATTAATATGATACCATATGTGTGACGGGGGAACCCTGCCACACTTGTGTTCACTAGGTTCGTGTAAGTAAGGATCAGTATGCTATTTGGATTGTGTTTTCTGCGAATATAAATTATGTACCTATAACTTAACATTAATTACCGATCTACGCCAGTGTGAAATAGTTTCTTACGAATTTCTACCGACTAGTCATAATATCATCTATAAATTTGGCGTAATTTGCTCCGCTTTTCTTCAGACGTGACAACCTGTGACCACTTCTAATTCCAAACATAAACAGGATCCCCCAAAGGAGCACCTTTTTGAGGCACAGTATACCTTTATGGTACTTTTTGATCAACCTTCTATGTGCCCTCTCTATGCGCACCCAATTTAATTTTTAAGTTCGACTAGGCATTGAAATTATCACAAACCTCCTTCTGTCTGATATTTGAAGTTGAACCCTGTCGGTGGTAAATCCGCCTCTGGCTCAGCATCATCTGTAACGGGGAGAAAATGTTTTGATTATCATGCTTTTTCTTCACGTTGAGAAGGTATAATGAAAGATTTTGTTTTTGATTTTGATCTGATAAGGTTGCACAATTATTAGTGAAAATTTATTAGCAGCAAAGGACTTATTCTATATTAGGAACTTTCATTGGCCAATCGTTAACTATTCACTGTTGAGTTATAGCTGGCGTTATATCTGATATCGCATTGTGACCTGAGAAAAAATGTTACGAACGTATGAATGTATATACATATTTGGCGTTTCTGGATTGATGCAAACAATTTTAGGGGGTGATACTTCAACGAAAATTAAGAGGGGTCTTCCATATAATTTTTTGTTCTGAGAGTCTTCCCCTCCAAGTTACTACCCTATGAAATTGTGGAAAAATGTTGTTCATTTGAATATCTTCTATATGGAACAATTTAGTAGAATGTCAGTCAGCTAAAGCCAATTAGAAACAATTTTCGACAGTTTTTTCAATTCCAGAATTTCATCATAGAAGGTTGGAATAATCAACCCCTACTATATTTCGCATACGAACTTTCTGATGCTTCAATATTTTTCAAAATGATAATTCAATAACAATTGAATTCAAGAAGACAAATTCAATTTTCAATTTTTTGTATCTGGACTTTTTCTCGTATAATTGTTAATTTGATTACAAAAAAATGAGATATTCGAGTTGATTGAATGGTCATTAGGCTTGTCGAGGATTAGATGTCTAGGTAGGTTGTTCAAACAATTTCTTGGTTCCTTATTCGTAAATAAGTGTTAATGCGAGTTTAACTATATTGTTTTTGATTTGCTTTGTTCATTTTTAGCCATTTCGTTGCCCTCAGAAAGAACCGTGTGAAGATAGCAGCGTAAAGATAGCAGCCGATTTCGAGAATTCAGCTGCCAGACCGTAGCAGCCGAAACTTCGTTTATACGTACAACTTCCAGTAATATGAATATATCCCACTAGTTCTAACTTCAAAAAAATATTGCTACCTGAATAGGTGTTTAAATGATATACTCTAACAAAAAGATATATTATGATTTACCTTCTGTCAAAAAGTACCACATTTTCCTATCATATTTTAAATGAATATGATCTATTATATAGTGAATTCGATGTTATAGAATAATATGAAGAAAATGGTGTTTCACGATAAAAATTTGATATGTTCATAACACAATATAATTCTTATTACTTGATGCTGGAGGGTTATTTCTCCATCCCCTGGCATGTCTTCGAACAGGAGCAAAACATTGATTCAATCTTTGCTTCATAAATATCTAAATATCTTAAAATTTAATTTAATTTGCACTCATAGCGACTGAAGGGATTCATTGAGCATTGTTTTAGAAAATGGGAGCACTCAATTACCAATCTTTGGCGCAGGAATCGTTTCTACCAGATCAATCAATGTATCGTTTATACGTTTCAATTTTTGAGTCTGTTTCTTCTTTATCCTGTCTCTAACCATCTGTTTTTGTACCTCGGGCAGTACGAAGTGGTGTACAAGGTCTGCTATAGTCTCTTCCTGTTCACTGACTTCAATTGATCTACGGACAAACATTCAATATTGAAAAAATACAATTCCTTAACCATTGTTTTGTGCTTAGTTTTTAATGGTACGGATTAAGATCTATTAATCGTAAAAAAAATGTTAGATTGGCAGAGAAAAGCTTTTTCTCGCGAAAGTGATCCTTATAGGTATTACCTACCTCTTTAGTTGTGTAGCCATATTTTGCTCAATTCTCTGCGTTAACTTTTGTATATAAGCCGTTGCTTCATCGTTTGAGGCGAATTCCATACCTTCCGTGACTATGTCTTGAAGATATAAATCAACGGTATCTTGGTGCACTTTTACTATTTGTTTAAACATTTCGTCGTGCTCTCTCCTCCTGCGAAGTTCTTGCTGCCGCCTAAAGAAAAACATGGCATTAAAATATTGCTTGAAATAATTTCCGAAAATGCCAAAGAGGTTTCATCTACTGTGGCTGTTCGTAGAGAGCATTGATGAAAATATTAGATATAGAACTCGAAATCAATATTTTGATTTTGAGATGTTATTGGCACTAACAAACTCCTGTTGAAGAATCCCAGAGTTTTTAATTGTGGTAGCCACTGCATATTATGTCTACGTCATTAGCGGTTAAAAGAAGGGGAAAAAATTTAAAAAAAAAAATCAGAACACATCCTGCCTTGGCGATAGAACCACTGAGGCCAGATTGCTTTGTTTGAACTTAGCATCTAATCTTTGCCATAGTTGAGCTACAGAAGAAATCATTAGCTCAGAGGCTGCAGTGATGGATGTTGTGAAATCTCAACTATGCTAAATACACAATTACAAAACCACTGACGTGGTGTCAGGGGCTGCATTGTGTTTCTTCATTGAATTACCAATATACAGGATCTCCCAACGAAAAGGAAGATCTTATATTAGGTTAAAACTTTGAAATATAAAAACTTCTGCTATTCTCCAATAAAAAAAAATAATGTCAACAAAAAAACTGAACGCCTTACTTATTTACGTCGTAAAGAGAAAATAATTCTGATTAATACGATGTTCAACTTGACACTTTTTACCTATGATGAATTTAGAGAGGGTGGCTGTCCTTCTGGAGGTAAGGCATTTTAGGGTGGCGTGTATCACCACTATATACTTCCCCTTCGCAACAAAGCTGACGTGTTTCAGCGATTTCCATGAATCGAGATAGTTTTCAAGTAATATACTACTCATCCTTTTCTTTGGGACACCCTGTATACCACTGATTAGTAGCACTACCGAAATTTATAATTATTCAGACTTCCATCTCATTATCAACCCAAATCTCATATGGGCATTTTCAGAAATTGTTAATTGTTGAGGCTGGTTTTCCTATCACGTGCTGTCGGTCGGCGCTGATGGGTCAATATAGGTAGCTATAGGTAGCGTATTCAAGTCACGCAGACCCCTCAGCGCTGACGGCCGTCAGCGCTGAACTATACGCGCCATTCAATGTACTCAATGAGCTGACCGATCAGCGCTGACAAGCTACGCGCTGACCGTCAGCACCGACCGTGAGCGTGATAGGAAAACCAGCCTTAGAGTATGCATTCGGTGCATAGCAACAGTGCTTCCCATCAACGTACACGTACGCGTATTGTAAAGGGGGGTTTGTACAGCAAATGAAATAAAATAAGAAATAAGGCCTAAAAGGATCTAAAACAGAATAAGAAATTAGAATGAACCAATCAAAGCGCAGCTGTTTAACGCTGTTATGCAAGTTCTGTGAATTTCCTTCATTGAACATGTGCGTTGCCATTTTCCAAACAAAACAAGTTGACCAACTTTAGTTCTTATTCTTATTTCATATTTTATCGTATTTCGTGACTCTCATAGAAATGTACATGTTCAACTTTATTTTATTTTAATTTGTTTCTTATTTTATTTTATCTTATTTTATTTGCTATATGAACCTGCCTTTAATTGCAACATCGCGAATCAGCTATACGTCACGGCATGCGCAGGACATTGCATGGCATTAGCAACTGTTAATCCCTGAATTAATTATACCGATACTGTCATGTTTTTAATTTGTTTTGTTGAATTTATTTTTTATTTTCAAGAAAATGTTTTTATTTGCTTTAAAATGTATACCTAATATTTATTATGAATGTAACAAACATTGCATTCATTAAAATTGTTAGTAAGGATTTTGAAATTTTTTAAATCAGCTTCATAATCATCTACTAAGCCAATACCATTGGTATATTTCTATTTCTATTTTTTTAATCGAGAATATTTATTTTTAGCGCTCTTGTTCCTTGGAACAGAGTGCTTATCAATTTGCCCAAATGTCTGTAATTTTCGAATTTTTGGCTAAAAATGGTCTCAAACGATTTGGTTCGACTCACTGATCAAGAATCCGTGGTCGAAATCGATTCTGTCCAGCCGTCCGTTTACACGATAACTCTCGAACGAAAGGAGTTAGAGGATTGAAATTTGCAGGGTAAGTTTGGAGCGTAAATATCTCGGACGAGTTCGTTCACGGGCGAAATCCATCAAGCAGCTTCGCAGTTATGTTTACGTTTTTATTAAAAACATTTTTTATGAATATTTCTGAAACCGATCACACTCGATCTATATGAAATTTAGCATCAAATTGTAGAATAATTACCTTTATACGCATGCAAAGTCTTGTATTGATCGGATTACCGTAAACTGAAAAAAAAAATTTCTACAATAACGCTCGAACAGAATGAGATAGACAGTTGAAAATTTCAGAGTAGGTTTGAGAGATAAATATCTTGGTTAAGTTCGTTATTGGGCAAAATAGGCCAGATGGTTTCGGAGTAACGTAAACAAAATTTTCTTAACTCACAAATTTCAAATTCTATTTTTTTAAGATGCAGTTTCTCCATAAAATCAATTGATATAATTTTCAATTCTAACAAGCTAATACTTTCGGAGATAGGATTTTTCGAAATTTCAATAATGAATCGTACTTCTATGTTTTCACAGAATGTTATAATTATTCTATCTATGAATTATTATATGATCTGTGTTCATACTCGTACATGTCATCGTGTTCTATAAGAGAGAGTTAAATTCATTTCAGCTATTTCAATTTGATTTCCTCCATGGTCCTCATTCTCAGATTGTGTTTCACAACCGATGTTTCCACGACATCGATGTTTGCTTTCGATGTTAACATCGATGTTTTGTGTACGATTTTTTCGGAAACATTTCGATGCATAACCTTTGTCCTGACAATAAGGAACACAACAACAAGAGAATTATCAAATTTGGTGCAGTCGTTTGACAGTAATGCCACATCAAAATATTCATATACCATAGATACTATTGTATTTACATAGAAATAACGAACATCATGTTTGTAATCTACGTCTAGAAGTTGGATCCAAAGTAGAGAGCAGTAAATAATATTATGGCAAGCAATAGTATTTGATTGATTGAATAACGCGGGGGGGGTTCTCAGGCCCAACAAAACATATCCCCGAAGGACGTTCAGTGCCTCTAATCCAGGATAAATTTGAGTTCGATTGATTTTTTTATGAATTTCATGAGTCTGTTAAACAAATTCTGCTGTGGAAATAAGTCATCTTCGTCAACAAAGCCGAATATGTCAGTTTTATTATGACAGACAAAGTCTCGCATTTGAAGATAACATGGCTGACTGTTTCGTCCTCCATAATCTGCATTGAGAGGAGTCCCGATGTTCAGGGCCCTAGCTAAGAGCTATTCCGAGGGGGGGGGGAGAAACGTATTTTGGCGCCCCTACTCTGAAAAAATAGACAAAAATCGAAAAACACACATATGGATAAAGTGTACATATATTGATAAATACTACATAGTTTCTTAATAAAGAATGAATTATAAATTATTATAACTATGAATGAAAATTATTCTACAAAGAATACCGCGTTCTGAATTTGTGTTTTTGAGTGAAAAAAATTGTTTGCATGTTTCAAAAGATCCAGGGCCAAAAAAGAATAGTATTTGACAAAAATAAATATATATTGTATATATATCAAGCTTTCGAGATGATAAGAATAATCTGAAGATTTTATAAATATTAAAAAGAAAACTTTCGAAACATGATATAACAATAATTTCATGTTACCCTCGGGGCCGTAGCTAGGGGGGGGGCATAATGGGGCAATGCCCTACCTTTAATTTCCAATGCCCTACCTTAAAAAATAGTAACAATCTAAATAATATGCTTAGGAAAATGTGTTTCCATAATGTGACGTGAGGAAAAAAATTATTACTCGCAAAGCAATTCCGAATTAACCACACGCTACATTTTCAGAAGCACCTCATGTACTAATTCCTACCCTGAAAATTGCAAGTCCCTATCTCCTTTCGTTCGAATGTTATCGAGGCAACGGTCACCCATCCAGCTACTGAACTCACACAAGGCTGCTCGGATCTCCAACAATATAGATCCGATCATGTTCAAACTTGGAACTTTGCAGTAGAGTTAGGTTCTGAGGCTCTCAAAAAATTTCAGCGATGTCGGACGAATAGTTTTTGATATATAGAATTGTTTTCAATGATTTTTTAAAATTGTTGTTGTGATACGATCCTCACGAAATATCGCAAAAATTTTTGCGCTGGCATTCTACAACTATGAACCATGTGTGAATTGGATCGCTTTTGTATAGATGGGTATGACTCCAAAACCGTTTGGCCAATTATGCCTATGAACAAACCTCAAATGTACCATTTAGATGCACAACCTAACCCGAAAGTTTCAAGTCGCTATCTCTTTCTGTTCTCAGTTTATCCTGACATAAATAATATTTTTTTAAATTTTTTAGTGATACGATTCTCACAAAATTTCACAAGCGTCCGTAGGTTTGTATTCTACAACTACTCACCAAGTTTCAAATCGATCGGATTTGTATTGGTTGAGAACAAAATTATTACTCGGAAACCATTGGGCCGATTATGCCCATTAACGAACTTGTCCGTCGTATTGGGATGCGCCACCTATACTGAAAATTTCAAGTCGCTATCTCTTTCCGTTCTCAAGTTACCAACGGACGGCCAGCCGGCCGGACAGAATCAAATTTGAACTCTTCATCAGGGATTCGAACCCAATCGTTTCAGACCATTTTCAGCAAAAAATTCGAAAATTACAGACATTTGGGCAAAATGATAACGCGATGTTCCCCAGAACATACGCGCAAAAATAAGATTATCGTTAAGTGTCTGACGAAAGAGTCTGATATAGACTCCGAACCGTTACGAAATAGTTGTTTCATCGTTGTTGTTTTCGTTATTGTTTGTTAGGCAACCTGGTTCAATTGATTGCTTCTGACAACTATTTTGGGTTTCTTATTCTTATATAATTGTTTTTTATTTATTTTATGGATAGGTATTTTCCGAGTTTGGGAGAGAAAACCCAGAAAGAAACCATTTAATAATGAATATACCTCCCACAGTCTCATTTGATTATTATGGTATTTCTGGCCTTTGAAAAGAGAAGAACTGATTCAGTTGATCTGAATGAAGTCCTTCGCTTATTTAATAATATGGAAAATCGAATTCAGGGGTTTTGAGGAAGATTTTTATCAACGTTATAATAATCACAATAGGTTAAAAGGAATAAAATAAACCTGAAGAAATAAGTATTTCAATATTAACTACCTATTTCACTCGAAAGTAGGTACGATGAAAATTGATTCTTCAGATCACATCAAGTAAATTTTTTTACTTCTGCCCTACCTGTAACCTCCATTGCCCTACCTTAAATTCATCTCTAGCTACGGCCCTGGTTACCCTGCTATCTAGAGTGGAATGTTCCAACAATTCTTTGAAAATATCTGCTATTTGGAATATTATTATTATTATTATTATTATTACAGAAAAATAAGAGCTGAGGTATTAACCTATAAAAGCTCAGAAAAATAGAAATGAACAAAAGAGAAACTACATCGCATAAACTTAAAAAATACAAAAAAAATTATTTTAACTCTGTCTAACGTTAAAGTAGAAAACACTCGAACCAAACACATAACTCCCCAAAAACAGAATAGTTTAATATAAAACTACAGAACTACGTGGTCAAACGTTGACTGCACCATGAGTCATATCTCGATTTGAAGCTGTTCACTGATGGGGCTCCAACCACACTAACCGGCAAACTATTCCATACGTCAAACACACGATTGGGCAGAAATTGTTGTCTTACTGTTGTTCTGAAGATCTGTTTACGCAGCTTGTATTCGTGCCCTCGCAGGTGGTTTTGGTTCAGCAGAAATGTGTTTGAGGTGTCCAAGCCGTAAAATTGAATGAGTTTTTTGTAATTCCTGAATTTAAGCAATATTTTTGTACTCATCACCCTGAAATGTAGTATGCATATTATGCATACTACAAACATTTTCAGGGTGATGAGTACAAAAATATTGCTATATTATAGAAAATTAAATGTCGATGTCACCAACCGAATATTTTACCGAAATATCACGAAAAAAAATGTTATGTTTTATAGACACTGAAAATCAACCTGTCAGTGCAGTTGTTGAATGAAGATTCACAAGGTTCTACTTCCCTTAAAAACTATGTGTCAGCAATGGCCAAAACTTACTCTTTTCGTTCTATTCGAAAATACAGTCCTCTTTTTAGTGCGCATGTTCTGGGTAACATCACACGTTATCATTTTGCCTAAATCTCTGTAATTTTCGATTTTTTTGCCGAAATTTGTCGCAAACCATTTGGTTCAATTGGTTCAACTCTCTTATGAAGAATTTAAGGTCAAATTTGATTCGGTCCGACCGGCCGGCCGTTGCCACGATAACTTGAGAACGGAAAGAGATAGCGCCTTGAAATTTTCAGGGTAGGTTGTGCATCTTAATGCTAGTTTGTTCATAGGTATACCCATTTGAAATTTGGTTGTTATTTCCTCAATAACTCGAAAAATACAAAACCGATCCAATTCAAACGTGGTTATTAGTTGTAGAATGCCAACGCGAAATCTTGCGAAATTTCGTGAGGATCGTATCACTAGAAATTTTTTTAAAAATCATTGAAAAAATTTCTATATGTCCTAAACTATTCGTTCGATATCGCTGAAATTTTGCGAGAGCCTTCAGAACTCAACTCTACTGCCAAGTTCCAAGTTTGAACACGATCAGATAGATATTGTTGGATATTCGAGCAGCCTTGTTTGAGTTCACTAGATGGATGGCTGACTGTTGCCTCGATAGCTTTTGAATGAAAGGAGATAAGTACTTGCAATTTTCAAGGTAGGTTGCGCATCCGAATGGGAGGGTTAAGTTCGTTTTTGGGCATAATCGGCCCAACGGTTTCGGAGTTATAACCACCTGGAATATTATTTCCTCTATAACTCAAAAAATATAGACCTGATCGAATTGAAGCTTGGACTAGTTGCGGAATATCGTCATAAAGACTTGTGTAAAATTTAGTGAGAACCGTAGAAATTTAAAAAAAAATTGGTTCTTAATCGGTAAATTCAATTAAGGAGAATCGACGATAGAACATGCGCCAAAAGCTCCTCACTTCCTCGCGTCAGTGCTTGAACAACTCGCCGTTAGCCATGTATTCATAGCATTTGCGCCTTTTCCCGTTTCAATTTTTCTTTTCTGGGCTGTCCTTCTGAATTCCGCTCCAGACGGTTTGAACATATTTTGGCAAGGATCCTTATCCATATTCGGTTTTCGATTTTAAATTTCAATCAATATTCATGTTCACTTTTCACGAATAATTTATATAAGAAGAAGAAGGTTATGTTTCTTTCTATTGAATGATTTTTAAGTATAGCCGGGGAAGGCTGGGAATTCTCCACTCCTGCCATCTAGTCTCTAGCAGCACTCAGCAACAAAGCTTTCTGCAATGCTGTCGGTCTAGTACAAATAAATTGAGTAGATGGTAGGGTAGGCAATCATTCGATACACTCACTGTACTTATGTATAATAATAATCATCTTATGCAAGTAGTAGTTCAAAAAAAACCTGTTTTCATTATGTCATTTTGCTATAGGTTTTCAAATATCCGCGGTCAAATTGGCGCCCTTTGAGATATGATCCGGGGGGGGGAGGCTCCCCTCCCTCCCCCCCGTTAGCGACGGCCCTGCCGATGTTCTATCATCTTGTAATAGCCTGTGATGTATGATCATAGATTATAGATACATAGATTAGTGTAGTGATTCGAAATAGCCATAACTGAAGTACCGTGATTCCTATGTTCGAAAGAAAATGCTTTGTGTAGTCGTATGTGCTTGTATTGAATTTCGATGGTTCCGACTTAAAAAGGACGCCTACTGACGTAGTGTTTTGAAGGGCCTTAAGTGGATATCAAGTGCTTAGCGTGGCTATTCCATGGACAATATATTTTTTTTAAATATTTAAAATTTTCTAGTGATATAATTCTCACAAAATTTCACAAATGTCCTTAGGTTTGTATTCTACAACTACTCACCAAGTTTTAATTCGATCAGATTAGTATTGGTAGAAAACAAAATTATTACTCGAAAACCATTGGGCTGATTATGCCCATTAACGAACTTGTCCGTCGTATTGCGATGCGTCACCCACCCTGAAAATTTCAAGTCGGTATCTCTTCCCGTTCACAGGTTATCGTGGCAACGGCTGGCCGGCCGCTCAGACAGAATCAAATTTGACCTTGAATTCTTCATCAGGGAGTCGAACCCAATCGTTAGAGACCATTTTCGGTGAAAAATTCTAAAATTACAGACATTTGGGCAAAATGATAACGCAATATTCCCCAGAACATACGCGCAAAAATTAAAAGGCAAGAGGAGAAAAAGGAACAAATTGAAAATTATACATAACCTTTCAAAAGTCCCCTCTCACAAATATACTCCTCTGTAGCCGCAGGAATCTCTTGAAGAAGAATCGCCTCCGCTAGTTTTCAAAGATATTCACTCTTGTTCTTCAATAATTGATTTAAAAAAAATTGGTTCAAGCCCTGTGGACAGGAGCTTTTTGGCGCTCTTGTTCAAACAGACAAATAATATCTCCGAAAGTATTGGTTTCTCAGAGTTGGGAATTATATCATTGGATTCCTATGATAGAAATGCATCATGAAAGAAATTAAATTTAAAAAAAGTGTCGTTTAAAAAAAATGCTTCGAAAATTATCTTATAAAAAAAAAGAATAATCTACAATGCTTCAATGCGTAAATGCTTCAACAATTTTCATTAAATTTATTTATCAATATTAAATGAGCAATCTGCAATGATTCAACCTCGTGGAATGGGTTGTTGCAACTTACACTCGGTGCATAGTTTCCACAACTCGAAATACCTAAGGAAAGTATCATCGAAATGTCTAGAGCAAGGCTGGAGACAATCATAACAGATTGTCCATTTATTCCTGATATTTGAGTAGGTAGTGGATTACGAACAAATTATTTTAATAGTTCAAAATATATTAATAAAATACTCTTTTTGAAATTTAAAATTTAATAGTTCATATCACTAACACATTTTTTTTTGTATTATGAACCTTAACTCAAGAAAAAATGATTGTTACACAAATGTAGATACATATTTCAGTATTTTTCTGCTAGCAACATTATGAAAATACTGTATATAGGAACATGTCTCACTACTTAAGGAAGTAAAAGGTAATATTAGCCTCAGTGGTCAACGAACAGTAATTTCTTTTGATGTTTTCATTATGTTCTTCTTTCCTATTGCCTCCATAAACTACATCAAAACAGTCTTGTATATATTCACAAATTCAAGAAGAGAGAATAACAAATATGAATTGACAATCTCTAATAGCTAGAAAAGATGAACTTTATGAATAGTGATCACAGACAGATTCTTTGTTCACATTCTGTGAATACATAGAACTTACGATGTATTATTCAAAATTTGAAACATCATATCTCCGAAAGTATTAGCTTGTTAGAGTTGAAAATGATAACAATGGATTCTTATGATGAAACTGCATCTTAAAAAAATCTTAATTCAAAAGTTGTAATGTAAAAAAAAATATTTTTTTCCGTTACTCCGAAACTATTAGACCGATTTTGCCCAATAACGAATTTAACCGAGATATTTATCCCTCAAACCTACTCTGAAAATTTCAACTGTCTAGCTCATTCCGTTCGAGAGTTATCGTGTAAACGGACGGCCGGACGGACGGCCGGCCGGACAGAATCTATTTCGACCACGGATTCTTGATCAGTGAGTCAAACCAAATCGTTCAAGACCATTTTCAGCCAAAAATTCGAAAATTACAGACATTTGGGCAAATTGATAAGCACTCTGTTCCGAGGACCAAGAGCGCCAAAAAGGACCTTAATGTGGGCTATCATCTCCCATATATACATGCATGCTTCACTTTCAATTGTGTTATGAACAAATCGGCCCGAAAATTTATGTTATAATTGAATATGTCATCACTACATTCATTGTTTGAAGGTTCTAGCAAAATTCCAGCGATTTCGGAAAAATGCTTTTTGATACATGATTGTTTTTCAATAATTTTTTTAGATTTTCTAAAAAAATTTGCGTCGGCATTAAATGCCATGTTTGAATTTAATCGGCATCGTATTTTTTGGGTATTGAAGAAATAATTACCAAATTTCAGATTGATATAACTTCAAAACCGATTATGCTTATTAACGAACTTAAATGTCACACTCAGATGCGCAATCTATCCTGAAAACTGCAAGTTACTATTTCTGTCAGTTCTCAAGGTATCGTGAGATACATAATATTTTCTCGTAATTTTTTAAAATTTTCTAGTAGTACGGTCCTCTCGAAATTTTACACACGTCCTCATATCGACATTCTACAACTAGTTAGCAAGCTTCAATTCGATCGAGTCTATAGTTTAGTTAGTTATCGAGGAAATAATATTCCAGGAGGGTATAACTCCGAAACCGTTGGGCCGATTATGCCCAAAAGTGAACTTAACCCTTCGATTCAGATGCGCAACCTACCCTGAAAATTGCAAGTCCCTATCTCCTGTCGTTTGAAAGGTCTCAAGGCAACGGTCAACCATCCAGCTACTGAACTCACACAAGGCTGCTCGGATCTCCAACAATATAGATCCGATCGTGTTCAAACTTGGAACTTCGCAGTAGAGTTAGGTTCTGAAGGCTCTCGCAAAATTTCAGCGATATCGGATAAATAGTTTCTGATATATAGAATGGTATTCAATGTTTTTCAATGAATTTTAAAAATTTCCTAGTGATAGGATCCTCACGAAATTTAGCAAGAATTTTTGCGTTAGCATTCTACAACTAGAAACCATGTTAGAATTGGATACGTTCCGTATTTTCCTAGTGATACGATTCTAACAAAATTTCACTTCAAGGTTTGTATTCTACAACTACTCACCAAGTTTCAATTCGATGGGATTTGTATCGTTCGAAAACAAAATTATTACTCGGAAACCATTGGACCGGTTATGTCCATTATCGAACTTATCCGTCGTATTGGGATACGCCACCTACACTGAAAATTTTAAGTCGCTATCATTAGATGTTGGCAACCTTTTTCTTAGTACCCCAACTCAGGATACAGTCAAAATAGTCAGGAATTTATTAAATAAGAACGAAGTTAATTCAGTCGGAAATACTCCGACTTCTAGATAAAATTCATACCAGCGATGAAGGACTTATGGAAAATCCGGTTGGCCCCCCCAGATAGCACACGATATCCTATGGATATCCGTTTCAAGTCCATTTCAGGTCAGGATATCTTCGTACATAGAATGGATATCCATCAGCAGATATTAAATGGATATTCAACACTGGATATCCTATGGATGTCCATAGAATATCCATTGGCGACAGTAAATGGATATCCTTTTCTCACAATGACGGATCTCCTATGGACGTCCATAAGATAATTGGTTGTCAGTTGTCATTATCAATTTATCCGTCAAAGGTAGATCCATATTCCATAGTAGATCTCTCAAATAAGTTTGAAAATGAATACAAAATGAACAATGTGCCCAATAGATATTTCAGTAGTTAAAATTAATTGATTTTTTATGTTCCTGTTGTGGATTCGGAAACCGGAATCAAATATATGATATATCATATCATTATCAGGGTTATGTTCGACATGAAACGTTCACCGTACGCCTCTGATATTCGGCAATCGGCGCTATTCAGTGTTTTTCTTGGGTAAGTACTGATGTGTTGGGATAAATTTCATAAATAGCAACTTGTTGAAGCTCGCTATTATATTTGTTTATTTCAGATTATGGTTCTGTGGAATATACTCACTGATGTTTTGGAGGAAATGAAAGAAATTAATGTGAGGCCTGACTACATGAAGGAACCTTTCAAATATGTTTCGGGAACAATTAGATAGAAAAATCTCATTGTTATTAGAATCTGCATGATACATTAATGTTACTATATAAGAGGTGTGCAGTATATAATTTATACCAGTGCCAGTGCATTACACAAAAGAATGCTAAAGGCTCCATTCTTCTGACATTTCTTGTAATCATTTTTCACAAATTTTACTCAAAAAGGTTTTAAAGTTTCCTAATTTTTTTGTATTCTTTAGTGACCGCAGATAAAAACCACCCATCTTCGGAAAAGAAGGCAAGTGAAGTATCAACATAGGATTGGCGCAGATGGACTAAGGAGAGGAGCTTGTCCAGCGAAAAGAACGCATAACTGTGAAGCGGATTCTTTAACATTTTTTTTGTGTTGTGTTTATTGGTTAGAATTATTTTTCAGTAGTAAATTATTTTCAAGTACACTCTGTTTTCTTTCCAAGTAATGATATTCAAGCAATTCTTCTGTGAATTAAACTAAATTTGTATTGATTATTTAACAAATTGTTTCTAAGACATATATGTTCCAAGTTCAAGATTTAGATCTTGTAATCAAAAGAAAGTAAATTTTTCCATTTCAAATGATTTTCATTGCACTTTCAATTTGAATATTATAGTAACGATTAAAGTAAAAAAATCTTCTCACTTTAATGATTGAACTAGATTCGATATTCTTCAACTGATAAGATTCAAATATTGTTATCAAAAGGAAAGTAATTTTTGGCGTTTATTTTGATCAAAATGTTTGAATCTTATCAGTTGAAGAATATCGAATCTAGCTTAATTTACAAAGGATATCTCATGAACATATATATCGGTAACGGACATCTCATGGATATCCATAACAGATGTCTTATGGATATCGTTAACAGATATCTTATCGACGTCGGTAACGGATATCCTATGGATGTCCGATTTGGTGGCCGCCAGATATCTTGACATCCATAGGATATCCAATAACCTCCCAGGATATCCTATGGATGTCCGGAATATCCGCTACGGATATCCATCGGACATCCATAGGACGAACCTGTGCTATCTGGGCCCTGGCCCCTATTGGCAGAAATATTCCTTGACAAACTAGTAACCATCGCTAAGACATAGCCTTTTTTTCCAAATTTGTATATTGGTTTAGATTCGTAGATGATGTGCGAGCGTGTTTTATGGGAACAGACCGGTGATTAAAAATATTTTAGATTTCATTAATACAAAGGTCCAATTCACAACAAAAATGGAAAATGATGATGTAATTAATTTTTCGGATTTAACAATAACGCGGAAAAAACAGAAAACATGATTTTTCATTATTTAGGAGACCATCCTATACGGATACAATTATTCATCGATCACCCATTCGAACATAATGTCGCGGCAATTCATAGTATGTTATGTAACAAAGTGATTTTTCGTTACTATAAATTTCCTGAAAATTAAATCATTCTTTTTGCATTCATCGGTATGATTAAAAGTCGAATTATTCGAGTTAATTTTAAACTCCATCATATGTGGGAAAAAAAACTGAATACGCTGGCCCCGTATACTCGACGTTCGTAGAGATGAGTATTCTCATGCAAGAAATCCTACAAGAAATCTCATCTCACTTCTCCCTCACTATTCAGTAGTAGAGAAACACATTTCAAGCGACAATTCACGTACGGAATTTGCGCAGAGTCACTGACAATTCTTGAATTTCACAAAATAACTACCAACAAAATAATTCTGACGATTTTCATTGAGCGTCTGACGAAGGAGTCTGATATAGACTCCGAAACGGTACGATATAGTTGTTGTGACAATTCTTGAATTTCACAAAATAACAATCAACAAAATAATTCTAACGATTTTCATTGAGTGTCTGACGAAGGAGTCTGATCTTGAATTGACTCCGAAACGTTACGATATAGTTCTTTCTTCGTTGATGTTGTTTCGTTGTCGTTGTTAGGCAAAATTGTTCAATTGATTGCTTCTGACAAATATCCTGTGTTTCTTACGCAGAAGCAAATCACAAAATATTTAATTTTTATTTTATAGATATTTTTCAGAGTTTGGGAGAGAAAACCCAGAAAAAAAACCTTTCAACTGACACGTGAATCACTTGATAAATCTCGTTCCGCGTTCTGAATTTGTGTTTTTGACTGAAAAAAATTGTTTGCATCTTTCAAAAGATCCAGGACCAAAAAAGAATTGTATTTGACAAAAATAAATATATATATCAAGCTTTCGAGATGATAAGAATAATCTGAAGAGTTTATAAATATTAAAAAGAAAATTTTCGAAAAATGATATAGCAATAATTTCATGATACCCTGCTATCTAGAGTGGAATGTTCCAACAATTCTTTGAAAATATCTGCTATTTTTGGAATATTGAATGAGTTTTTTGTTATTCCTGAATCAAAGCAATATTTTTCTACTCATCAACCTGAAAGTTTTTGTAGTATGTATATAGAAAATTAAATCTTCGATGCCACTCGATCGAAAATTTTACCGAAATATCACGAAAAAAAAAATGTTTTGTAGGCACTGAAAATCAACCTGACAGTGCAGTTATTGAATGGAGATTCACAAGGTGCTACTTCCCTTAAAAACTATGTGTCAGCAATGGCCAAAACTCACCCTTTTCGCCTTCAGAACTCAACTCTACTGCCAAGTGCCAAGTTTGAACACGATCGGATTTGTGAGTTCAGTAGCTGGTACGGGGTGACCGTTGTCTCAATAACTTTCGAACAAAAGGGGATGGGGGACTTGCAATTTTCAGGGTAGGTTGCGCATCCCAATGGGAGACTTAAGTTCGTTTTTGGGCATAATCGGCCCAACGGTTTCGGAGTTATAACCACTTGGAATATTATTTCCTCGATAACTCAAAAAATATAGACCCGATCGAATTGAAGCTTGGACTAGTTGTAGAATATTGACATAAGGACGTCTGTAAAATTTAGTGAGAACCGTACCCCTATGAATTAAAAAAAAATGGTTCTTAATCGGTAAATTCGATTAAGGAGAATGGACAATAGAACATGCGCACAAAAGCTCGTTACTTCACATCAGTGATTGAACAACTCGCCGTTAGCCATGTATTCATTACCATTGCGCCTTTTCCCGTTTCAATTTTTCTTTTCTGGGCTCTCCTTCTGAATTCCGCTACAGACGGTTTGAACTTATTTTGGCAAGGATCCATATCCGTATTCGGTTTTCGATTTTAAATTTCAATCAATATTCAGATTCCCCAATTCACTATTCACGAATAATTTATATAAGGAGAAGAAGGCTATGTTTCTTTCTATTGAACGATTTTGATATATAGCCGGGGGAGGCCGGGAATTCCCCACTCCTGCCATCTAGTCTCTACCAGCAACAGCACTTTAACTTTCTACAATGCTGTCGGTCTAGTACAAATAAATCGCGACTAGATGCCAGGGTAGGCAAGCATTCGATACAGTGACTATATATAGTCACTGTAGCATTCGATACAGTCACTGTACAGTATAATAATAATCACTTCAATTGTGTACAATTGTGCCGTGATATATAGAACACCCTGTATAGTAATGGTTTATTTTCAATGATGTATGCCTCGAAAGTATATTTTTTAACACAATTGTATGAAATTGTACGATTGGCGTGAAAAACCGAAGGTTGCATTGACGTTAAAAGAAAAACACCCTGTATGAAAATTCCGGACAAATACATTATGAGAATCCATCCAAGGTACCTATTTAGTTAATGCTTTGTTTGTGGCACGAATCACTTCAATCGCGCACAATTGTGCCGTAATATAAAGAACACCCTGTATAGTAATGTTTTATTTTCATTGATGTATGCCTTGAAAGTATAATTTTTAACACAATTGAATGGAATTGTACTATTGGCGTGAAAAACAGCAAGTTGCAATTGACGTTAAAAGGAAAACACCCTGTAAGACAATTTCGGACAAATACATCATGAGAATCCATCCAAGGTGCCTATATAGTTAATGCTTTGTGGCACAAACCACTTCAATCGCGAACAATTGTGCCGTGAGAAAAAGTACACCCTGTAATGGTTTATTTACAATGATGTATGCCTCGAGATTATATTTTTTAACTCAATTGAATGAAATTGTACGATTTGCGTGAAAAACAGCAAGTTGCAATTGACGTTGAAAGAAAAACACCCTGTATGAAAATTTCGCACAAATACATTATGAGAATCCATCCAAGGTACCTATTTAGTTAATTATTTGTTTGTTGCAGAAACCACTTCAGTCGCGTACAATTTTGCAGTGATATAAAGAACAGCCTGTATAGTAATGGTTTATTTTTAATGATGTATGGCTCGAAAGTATATTTTTTAACACAATTGAATGAAATTGTACTACTATGGAGTGAAAAAGAGCAAATTGCCATTGACGTTAAAAGAAAAACACCCTGTAGACATTTTTATACTTATTCACCTTTTAAACCTTCCCTGGACTTTCACAAATAATTCAAGACCAAAATTAGCCAAATCGATCCAGCTGTTCTCGAGTTTTAGCGAGACTAACGAACAGCAATTCATTTTTATATCAGGGTGAGTCTTTAAGTTGTGCATTAATTTTAACCAGATATTCCTCTCATCAAATAAAACACTTTTTCCATTTACCATTTTTCCAGATTCGGCTAAGGTAAAAAGTCATAAGCATTTAAAGACTTTACAATGGGCTGCGATACTCCCCTGAATTTTTTCTGTACGTGGAACACAGATACTTTTAATGTAACTCGTATTGTATATTAGCCAAATCTGTATCATCTGATGCTTGGTTATTCACTGACTTTGTTTGAGACAACTTATTTTTTCTCACTCAATTAATATGATTTGGCCCTTGATGCAACATTTCCAGCAAAAATTTGTTCAATTCTTGACTATTAAAACAGTGAACTTTAACTTGATACCTATTCTATCCATTCGATAATTCATTACCCAATTGTTTCCACTATAATAATATACACAATTTCATGATCTTCTATTAAGAAAAATCCTTAAATATCCTATATATCTTATATACATTTTTTGATAAAATGGCCTTGAACGATTTGTTTCGACTCACTGATCAAGAATCCGTGGTCGAAACCGATTCTGTCCGGCCAGTCCGGCCGGCCCTCCGTTAACACGATAACTCGCGAACGGAATGAGCTAGGCAGTTGAAATTTTCAGAGTAGGTTTAGGAGATAAATATCTCGGTTAAGTTCGTTATTGGGCATAATCGGTCAGATTTTTTTTCTTTCATTACAAATTTTAAAATAATTTCTTTTAAGATGCAGTTCTATCATAAGAATCCATCGATATCATTTTCAACTCCAACAAGCAAATACTTCCGGAGATAAGATTATCCAAATTTCAATAATACATCGTAGTTATGTATTCACAGAATGTGAACACAGAATCTGTCTGTGTTCACTGTTCATAAATATCATCTTATCTAGCTATTGAAGAATTGTCAATTCGTAGTTTGAAATTATTTTCTGTTGGAAAACAAGTCCGATTCTTGAATTTGCCAATATATACAAGACTGTTTTCAAACCGAAAATCATTTTGACTGCTTACATATTGAATAATTTATGTATTAGTATTGAGGTTGATGATTCAGAAGATTTATAATCGGATCATTTTAATGATGTAGTTTATGAAGGCAATAGGAAAGAAGAACATAATGGAATCTTCAACAGAAATTACTGTTCGTTGACCATTGAGGTTAATATTACCTTTTACTTCCTTAAGTTGAGAGACATGTTCCTATATAGAGTATTTTCATAATGTTGCTAGCAAAAAAATGCTGAAATATGGATCTACATTTGTATATCAAACAATTTTTCTTGAGTTAAGGTCCATAATACAGAAAAGAATGTGTAAGTGGTATGAACTATTGAATTTTAAATTATGAAAAGAGAATAATTTTTTATTAATATATTTTGAACTATTAAAATAATTTGTTCGTCAGCCTCTACCTATTCAAATATATATATATATATATAAATGGACAATCTGCTATGATTGTCTCCAGCCTTGCTCTAGACATTTCGATGATATTTTCCTTAGGTATTTAGAGTTGTGAAAACTATGCACCGAGTGTAAGTTGCAACAACCCATTCCACGAGGTTTAATCATTGCAGATTGCTCATTTAATCTTGATCAATAAATTTAATGACAAGTTTTGAAGCATTAAAGCATTGAAGCCTTGAAGATTGCTCTTTTTTAAATGATAATTTTTGAAGCATTTTTTTGTGAACGACACTTTTTTTAAATTTAATTTCTTTTATGATGCAGTTCCATCATAAGAATTCATTGATATAATTCCCAACTCTGAGAAACCAATACTTTCGTAAATATAATTTGTCTGTTTGAACAAGAGCGCCAAAAACTTCCTGTCCACAGGGCTTGAACCAATTTTTCAAGGGGAATTCTATCTATCCAATGAATATAATTTTGTATTCTGGCTATCCGCCGCGCTCTGTTCGAGTTGAAGGAAATGGATCGCTCGACTCGGGCGGCTGCAGCGCTTTACTGAATTCATAACTACATATTGGCTCGCGAGGCAAATGAACGCCGAACATTGGCTCTCGAGGATGCCGCGCGTAGTTCAAACGCACCTTAACGCTCTGGAACGAGTCTCAAAAATTCAACAGTACTCACCTTCCAGCTTCAGCAGCCTCCCTATCATTCCTCTCTCTTTCATTCAGGAAGCATATGGCGTGGGCTCTTCTCTCGTCCAACAGACGCCTCAGTTCTTTGTTTAAGAAGTCTAGTAAAGATCCAACAACGCTGCCTTCCAGCTTATTTAATGATTTTTGTAGTTTCGCTATCTGATGGAAATATCGATATAATTAATTATCTTCACCTAGTTCAGACATGATATCATTGATTACCCGGTTTCGTTGTATGGCTTCTTCCCTTTGTTGTTGTTTGATCTTCTTTCTGGTCTCTCCGATCGATTCTCTCTGTTCCTCCAACAGACCGGTGCTGTATTTCAACTCTTTTATCAGTTCGCGACATTTGTCTCTTCCTTCGTAAATCTGCGATAAGAAATTGGTCAATATCATTTCGGATACGAAGGAATAGTCCGAATTTACAGGGAGTTTTCGAAGGCGAGTCTTTTTGACGCGCTTGTTCTCCTGAACAGATTGCCCAAATGCCTGTAATTTCCGAATTTTTGGCTGAAAATCTCAAACGTTTAGTTCTGACTCACTGCCTGGCCGTAGGCACGATTACTGTCGAACGAAATGAGTTGTTGAAATTTCCAGGGTATAGTTGGAATACAAATGTGCCAGTTAGGATCGTCGATCGGCAAAATCCGCCAAGTGTCTTCGGAAATTCTGTTTTCCCAATATCTAGAAAAATACTCATCTGATCGAATTGAATCTCGGGACCAAAATCACGACTCAAAGACATGTGCAAAAGTTCATGAGGATCATATGACTAGAAAATTTTAGAAAACTTATTGAAAAAAAATGTTATCTCAGAAACTATCCTCCAGATACCGCTGATATTTTGCGAGAGCCTTCAAAACCTAATTTTACACTCAAGTGCTAGATTTAAACTCGATTTGATCTATATTGTTGGAGACATTGGCAGAAGATCGAAATATAGCGATTAGTGTGTACTGGTTCATTGTTTTACACTCTGCCATCAAACTTGTCACCGGTGATACATTTTTGACGTGAAGTCGAACAGTTTGATTTGATAGAATTAGAAATGTCATGTCTCTGATCACGTATTTTTGCGCGTATGTTCTGGGGAACATCGCGTTATAGTTTTGCCCAAATGTCTGTAACTTTCGAATTTTTTGACGAAATTGGTCTCAAACGATTCAGTTCGACTCCTCAATGAAGAATTCGAGGTCAAATTTGATTCTGTCCGGCCGGCCGTCCGGCCGTCCGGCCGTCCGTTGCCACGATAATTTGAGAACGAAAAGAGCTAGCGACTTGAAATTTTCAGGGTGGATGGCGCATCGCAATACTACGGACAAGTTCATTAATGGGCATAATCGACCCAGTGGTTTCCGAGTAATAATTTTGTTTTCAACCAATATAAATCCGATCGAATTGAAACTTGGTGAGTAGTTGTAGAATATTAACCTAAGCACGTTTGTGAAACTTTGGGCGAATCGTGAGGCTAGAAAATTTTAAAAAAATTATTAAAAAATATTTTTGTTATCACGATAACCTGAGAACGGAAAGAGATAGCGGCTTGAAAGTTTCAGGTTAGGTTGTGCATCTGAATGCGACATTTGAGTTTGTTTATGAGCATAATCGGCCAAACGGTTTTAGAGTTATAGCCATCTGAAATTTTCTGAAATTTGGTGTTTTTTTTTTCCTCATTAACTCGAAAAATACTAAACCGATTGAATTCAAACTTGGTTATTAGTTGTAGAATGCCAACGCAAAAATGTTTGCAAAATTTGGTGCGGATAGCATTTGTAGAAAATTTTTAATAAATCATTGAAAATAAAAAAAAAAATTCTATATATCAGTAACTATCCGTTCGAAATTGCTGAAATTTTGCAAGAGCGTTCATAACCTAACTCTACTGCCAAGTTTCAAGTTTTAACACAATCGGTTGAATATTGTTGGAGATTCGAGCATTCTTGTGTGAGTTCAGTAAATGGGTGACCGTTGCCTCGATAACTTTCGAACGAAAGAAGATAGGGACATGTAATTTTCAGGGTAGGTTGCGTATCCGAAAAGGAGAGTTGAGTTTGTTTTTGGGCATAATCGGTTTAACGGTTTCCGAGTTATATCCACCTGGATATTATTTCCTTGATAACTAAAAAAATGAAGATTCGATTGAATTGAAGCTTATTAACTAGTAGTAGAAAATCAGCATAAAGACGTGTTTAAAATTTTGTAAGAACCGTACCCCTAGAAAATTTGAAAAATTGGTTCAAGCACTGACGTGAAGTCAGAAGCTTTTGCGCGTATGTTCTATTGTCCATACTTCTGTATTGGACACCCTTAATCGAATTTACCATGGTAAATTATGTTGTCCATTCTCCTGTATTGGACACTCTCAATTCGAATTTACCATGGTAAATTCGAATTAAGTGTCCAATACAGGAGAATGGACACCATAATTTAGCATGGTAAATTCGATTAAGGGTGTCCAATACAGAAGTATGGACAATAGAACATACGCGCAAAAGCTTCTGACTTCACGTCAGTGCTTGAACCAATTTTTTTTTCGTGACTTTTTAAAAATTTTCTAGGGGTACGGTTCTTGAAATTTTTTTTTTCGTCATTTTTTTCAAATTTTCTAGGGATACGATTCTTACAAAATTTTAAACACGTCTTTATGTCGATTTTCTACTACTAGTTACCAAGCACCAATTCGATCGAATATTTATTTTTTGAGTTATCAAGGAAATAATATTCCAGGTGGGTATAACTCGGAAACCGTTAGACCGATTATGCCCAAAAACGAACTCAACACTCTCTTTCGGATACGCAACCTACCCTGAAAATTGCAAGTCCCTATCTCCTTTCGTTCGAAAGTTATCGAGGCAACGGTCACCCATCTACTGAACTCGCACAAGAATGCTCGAATCTCCAACAATATTTAACCGATCGTATTAAAACTTGAAACTTGGCAGTAGAGTTAGGTTATGAAGGCTCTTGCAAAATTTCAGCAATTTCAAACGAATAGTTACTGATATATAGAATTTATTTTTTATTTTCAATGATTTATTAAAAATTTTCTACAAATGCTATCCTCACCAAATTTTGCAAACATTTCCGCGTTGGCATTCTACAACTAATAACCATGTTTGAATTCAATCGGTTCAGTACTTTTTGAGTTAATGAGGAACAAAAACCACGAAATTTCAGAAAATTTCAGATGGCTATAACTCTGAAACCGTTTGGCCGATTATGCTCATAAACAAACTGAAATGTCGCGTTCTGGTGTTCATCCTAACCTGAAAATTTCAAGCCACTATCTCATTCCGTTCTCAAGTTATCGTGACAACAAAAATATTTTTTAATAATTTTTTAAAAATTTTCTAGCCATACGATTCGCACAAAATTCCACAAACGTGCTTAAGATCATATTCTACAACTACCCACCAAGTTTCAATTCGATCGGATTTATATTGGTTGAAAACAAAATTATTACTCGGAAACCACTGGGCCGATTATGCCCATTAACGAACTTGTCCGTCGTATTGAGATGCGCCACCTACCCTGAAAATTTCAAGTTGCTAGCTCTTCTCGTTCTCAAGTTATCGTGGCAACGGCCGGACGGCCGGCCGGACAGAATCAAATTTGACCTCGAATTCTTCATTGGGGAGTCGAACTTAATCGTTTGAGACCATTTTCGTCAAAAAATTCGAAAGTTACAGACATTTGGGCAAAACTATAACGCGATGTTCCCCAGAACATACGCGCAAAAAATGACGAAAAAAAAAAATTTAAGAACCGCACCCCTAGAAAATTAAAAAAAATCACGAAAAAAAAATTGGTTCAAGCACTGACGTGAAGTCAGAAGTTTTGCGCGTATGTTCTATTGTCCATTCTTCTGTATTGGACACCCTTAATCGAATTTACCATGGTTAATTATGTTGTCCATTCTCCTGTATTGGACACTTAATTCGAATTTACCATGGTAAATTCGAAATAAGAGTGTCCAATATAGGAGAATGGACAACATAATTAACCATGGTAAATTCGATTAAGGGTGTCCAATACAGAAGAATGGACAATAGAACATACGCGCAAAAGCTTCTGACTTCACGTCAGTGCTTGAACCAATTTTTTATAGGGGAAGTGTACCTAATTAATTTGAAAAGTCGACATCGCAGATGTAATAAATGTCTAAAAGTTTTTATCACGTGACAAAAGATTACATTTTCAAAATCACGAATGAACGAACGGTCCAGATAAAACGTTAGGTTACAACATCATGAAGTATGCATTATGATGTATGACAATATGTGTTCGGTGGGTTACAAAAAACGTGAAAAGCATATGGGTATTAAGGAAGAAGCAATAGTAGCAGTTGTTAGTGTTACCGAAGCCATAATATAACTGTGGTCGAAAGTGATGAGTAGACATCGGATTATATGCAGTTGCATATTTGCATATGCTAATGCATATAACTCGATAAAACGTTATTGCATATTTTGTTACTTTCTTGTCAATAGTGCATACTTCGGAACTGAAACGTAATGATCGAGGAGTAGATCGATCGCCCCATACCCGAAGCCATAGAGAGATTCGAAACCAAAAGCTTTCCTCTGTTCGAATCCATGGAAATTTTAGAAAAACCGATCGAATAGACCTCAATTTCCGAAAAGGTCTGTGGAAAATTAGATGCCGGTCTGCATAAGGTCTTGAAGCAATCAAGAAGTTCAATGCATATATCAATGGCAATACCTTGCCTACAGAGATAACTTCAGAAATGGCGCCAAAATTCAAATTTTGTCTAGTAACGTCAGTGGCTGTAGAGAGGTCATTTTCGGCCTATAAATGGATATTAATTGCCAAACATCACAAGTTTTCTATAGAAAACCTGGAGAAATGTTCATTTGTATACTGCCAGCAAAATTATAATTAACGAGTTTAAGAATAAACTGAAAGACTAAATGAATATAGGTGTTTTTCCAGTGCATATTTTGTGCATATTTTACCCTTTTTAATTGCATATTTGCATCATAGACATAAAATAACATGGACTGGATGTGAGAAAAAGACCATTGATATCAGCATTGAAAAAAGACAGAATAGTTAAAGGCAAACCACAGTATAAGATATATTCATATAATTTAACGTTTGGCAAAATCACAGAATACAAAACATTGGTTTCCTTTATCCTTTGACATTTCTTGTATACTTTATTGTTAGGTTTCGTGTATTGTGTAGGTATGTGTTTTGATGATTTGTATACAGAATAGTTAAAGGCAAAATATTTTGATTAATTCCGAGACTCGTTTCTGTATATTCTGATACTTATAATTTGAAAGTATTTATTTGCCTTTACTTATTCTATCCTTCATAACATCTTTCCCTCTAATGTATTCCGCAACGAACTGTGTGATACAGTTACGTGAGGGCCAGTCCATGTTATTCTATGTCTATGATTTGCATGCATATTTTGACACTTTGTTAATGCATACGAGTATAATCCGATGTCTAGTGATGAGCCTTCAAGTTTTAAAACCAACGGATTCATATTATTGGAGATTATATGGAGCAATTTTAAGAAACTATGAAATATTGGTTCAAGCACTGACGTTAAGTCAGGAGCTTTTGTGCGCATGTTCTATTGTATAATCGTAATCACGCGCACCAAAGCAGATTGACCCCACGTCAATGCTTTTTTACACTTTTTCTTTCATTGTTAAGTCAATCTGCAATTGGAGCGCGTGTTATAAACATGATTATGACTATACCGACCCTCCCAAGTCTTTCCCAAGGAGATCCCTCAGAATCTTCTAGGAGCTTGTGCGACTGAGGAGAGTCAGTTGTGTTCTTTTTCAACTCTGTTACTCTATCCTTATGCCGCTTAGATACAGCACTGTTAATGTTTTAACCGACAGTGAATGGTGTCCACTTTATTTTGGGTAGATCTCCGGCTCGCTCTATCCACTTTGCTTGAAGTACTTATCATTCAATTCAAATTAGCCATCATGAAAACGTTCGCCAAAGAGTACTTATTGACTTCACGTCAGTGCTTTTTTATATATTTTCATGTTCCTTCAACAAATATGGCTAAAATACAGTTTGGCTGTTAGCTTTACCGTACATCAAAAAACTTGTGGTTATGGGACCTCTGTTAGGAACGCAATTGCCTCTTCTCCAAAACCGAACGTAATTTAATATAGATCTACGGAATATAGTTATTTTTAAATTCGCCCCAGGGCCACGATACAGACATTTCAACTCGGAAATAACGCTATTTCACTGGAACTGACTTGTCCGTGCACAGTATTGCCATGAAATTTCTCTTAAAACTTTAAAATGACGACTCAGCACCAAATCCATCACCGTTAGATGCAGACCACTCCCAAAATGAGCCATACAATCCAAACGTCTCCTCTGCGCATACGCAATCTACTCGTGGCTAAAGTCCACTCAAAATCACACACTTCACATGCACAAAATTCTGACTCTTCAACACCATTGGTTCAGGGGATATCACTGCTCAAATCCACGCATTATGGAGGAATAGCATCCAGCACCTGAAAATGAAAACTCCAATCCTCTCAGACGAAAACTCCAGCAGTTGAATCACTTATTGTCTGCTCATGCGTGAAAGGAAAAATTTCCGAAAGGGGTTACATGAATTTCGAATTAGGAACGCAATTTCTTCGCCTATTCTCCAAATCCGAAAGTAATTTGAAATTGATCATCCAAATACAGTTATTTATAAATTATCCTCAGGGCCACGACACAGACATTTCAACTCGAAAACAACACTTTTTCCTCGAAACTGACTCGTTCGATCACAGAATTGTCTTGAATTTTCTTTTAAAACCTCACAATATTGGCTCAGCACAAAATCCATGACCGCTAGACGTAAACCGCACCCAACACAAGCAATACAACCCAGAAAGAGGCACGTCACCTCTGCGCATGCGCAATCTACTCGTGTATTAAAGTCCTTTCAAAATCACATACCTCACACAAAACTCTGATTCTTCAAAACCATTGGTTCAGGAGAGATCGCACCTTCAATCCACGCATGCGCGAATACTCCCAAGGGGTTTCTGTTAAGTAATAGCATCTTGCACCTCAAATCTCCAATACTCTCAGACAAAAACTCCAGTAGTTAATTCACTTATCGTCTCCTCATGCGCATAACAAAAAATGCCCGTAAGGGGTAAGATCAAGTTCTAAATTAGCCCCAGGGTCACGGTACGCACACTTCAACTCGGAAACAACGCTATTTCCCACTAACTGACTTGTCCGTGCACTGAATTGACATGAATATTCTTTTAAAACCTCACAATATCGGCTCAGTACTCCCAACATAACCCATACAACCCAAAAATAGTCACTTTTCTTCGGACACCCTTAATCGAATTTACCATGGTAAATTATGTTGTCCATTCTCCTGTATTGGACACTCGTGATTCGAATTTTTTTTATAAGTTTAATGTTGAACCCATGTTATGTTTTCTCATTATAGAATAAATATTACGTTTTGTGTATTTCCTTTATTTTATTTTTTATACACCACCCCTATATATTGTTGATTGACTCAATAATACATAACTTAAGTAAGTTCCATTCCAATGAAACATAAAAAGGCTAATGTGATGGATTTTAATTTTTCATTCCCCTCAGTTTTCATTCACTTCAGTTTTCATTTAATTAATCATATTTATTGGAAAATATAATTTTTTTTCGAAAAAAAAACCTTAATTTACTGTGAAAAACTTGTTATTTACGAAAGTATAAAATTATTCTATAATAAATTTTATTTATTTACATGAAATATAATCTACTAAATATAAATTTATATTTGTTTGGTATAAACTATTGACTTTCATAGAATGAACATTGTTTTATCTCATGAATAATATATTTTTATTAATAAGAATTCGTTATTTAATAAAAATATATCTTTTCTCCTTCAATAAATTCATTATTTCTTATGAATATATAATTTCTTATAATAAATTTCCTATATTTATGAGTAATATTCTTCTCTGAAATATAAATATATCTTTATTCATTATCAACTAATGATATTCATTCAAAACAAATATTTAATTCTCATAAATAACATTAATTTATTATTAATAAATCGTAATTGAATGATAATATAATTTTGTATCTATTAATAAACCTTTTCATCTATTAATAAATCGTATATTAATAATTAATATATATATTAATTTTTCACCAATATATATTTATTTTTAAAACTCAAACAAATCCATTATTTGGGACAAATAAATATTTATTACGCCATATATGAATAAGGGGTTTATTTAATATGAATAAACTTTATTATTTATAAATAAACTGTTCTCTCAGAGTGCATGGAACTAGCGGACTATCCTGATCTCTGATTAGTCACGTTTGCCGTTTCCATGGTAACCGGCATTTGTGCTTTGTGCTTTCGAGATTTCGCGCCCCATCATAGTGCGGAGTGTGGACGATCGTCACTCATAATATACCTTGTCTTTGCGCAGGCTTAACGCTGAACATAATAATAACAAATGGTATTATTATGAAATATCGAGTTTACCATGGTAAATTCGAATTAAGAGTGTCCAATACAGGAGAATATGGACAACATAATTTACCATGGTAAATTCGATTAAGGGTGTCCAATACAGAAGAATGGACAATAGAACATACGCGCAAAAGCTTCTGACTTTACGTCAGTGCTTGAACCAATTTTTCATAGTGACTATAGTTATAGAAGCCCCCTGAGCAGGCTTGACGCTGATACTGCTCTCACGCCCTTTGCGAGTTAATTCTTGAGCTTAGTCTCGAGACTATTTTGTCACAAGTGAAAAGCATTTCAGCTTACCAACATTTGTGAAGCACGTCCTTTCAATATACTCTGCAATGCGATCAATGCTTGATACTTTTCTTCTTCGATCTCTGGTAGCTCCTCCGTCTCGGGTGTGGAAGCTTCGGAGATGGTTCTATCGATCCTAACACGTAATGTGCACTTTCTCTTTGTTGTCTTGTGCAGATCTGAAAAATTTGAGGTTCGTAATCATCGAAACACACTTGTTATAATCAATGGTATACTTTTGAGTTCCTCATGCAGCTTCTTCAGAACTGGAGTTGTCCACTTTGTCTCTCTCATACAGATCTGCGTGCCAGGTAACTTAGCAGTGTAATAGTCATCCTTAAGGATGGTTGCTTTGTTGATCCACTTCGGTAAGGTACTGAATTCCTCCACACCTATTGAAATAGTGATATATTGTGTTAAAATTTTATGGAAAATAAATTCCGAAAATTCTTTGTTTTAGTGACAATAAAATTCTTAAATTCCATTATATTGAACAATTTGATAGAATACCGTGGAATCAACATGGAAAACTGAAACTGAATAAATCAAGAATCATATACAGTGCGAGTCTATAACTTGGAATAAATTCAGTAAATCAGGGACAGTTTTTTGTTGTAAATATGCTCGAACAGATCGATTAGAATTTTAAATTGCGCTGTGTTTGATTTAAGAAAATGTTACACAGCGTGTCCCACATTTGAGATATGATAAGTTTTTTAAATGGCTATACTAATTTTGTGTGACTTTTTTTAAAGGGTATATCAAGTTACACATGCGTACCAAATAACAAACTTTTATTTATTTCGAAGATGAAGAAATCTGATCAACTGATCATAGATGCATAGAATACATGGTGAAGACACTCTTTGACATATTTTCGGCCGAATTGCGGTCCAAATACTGTCAAAATACAAGGATTTTGTTCTACTTCAGTTTTCGCCGATAGATGCCGGCAGTAGAAATTTTATGGACAAAATTATCGACATATCAAATTAAATTTGAATATTTGTTTATTCTAGTTTCTTGTGGAAAGTCGTAACGTTTGCTGAAATTTACTATTTTGAGTATTTTGTTCAACGTCCTTGTTTTCCGCGCCGAAAGTAAGCCAAATGTTTGCTGTGTGAACTCTGAGCGAGTATCCAGAACCATTTTAATCAAATACTATTTTCATTTCGAAAATATTTCGTTTTTATGCGAATATAGTTTTTTTAACAATTGTTTATTCTTATCGGATCAGGGGCAGATTTCTAGTATAAAGATAGGTATTAATTATAATATTAATAATATTGAAAGATCGCTGATACCGTTAATTGTCAATAAATCAACATAGTAGAATGCTAAGACTTGTTGATTTACTATAATCTTGCCGGTTGATGAACATAAACTGTTTCAACAGTTGAAACATTAAGGTATAACTCTATTAATTATATTATATTTATTATATTGAGAAGGACTGAATGACATGTTATGAAAACTAACAATATTATTTGTCAACGATGAAAGGACAAGCAGAGAACAAAGTTCAGAGCAACCACACAGTGTTAATTTCATCAAAGTTGAATAGCTAAAGCGTCATTCTTTTTGGCGCTCTTATACTATAATATTATTTGTTTCAAGGATATTGTTACACGACAAGAATGGCAACTGGCTTGTGGTAGAGGTAGGGTATTGAAAATTACAACATTTTGTTTGTTCAAAATATTTTTCTAGCGAATATATATATTGAATAAAAGATTGAAACGTAGTACACTACCCTCTATTTGGTCAGTTTATCAATTTAATCATTTTTCGATATTTCATCAGTATAGGTACTCAGTTCTGAATAATAGCTATCGAATCAAATATATTTTGCAATCTAACTGCTGAGAACATAAAAAGTTGTCAAGGGGTATTGGGTGACTGAAAAAATGCTGTATATACATGAGAATCTTTTGATGAAGTTTCAAATTATACATCGAAAATAATGAGTAAAATGCTCAATTTAAATGAGCCTTACATGATAAAGGTAATTAATACGTTTGAATAATAATATGATATCGAAAGATGTTATGTAGAGGTATTACGGAAAATTCTGTATTATTCAATGTATTCCAAAATACATAAATTAAATACTTATATTCTAACGACATTGGATGTGATCTTTTGTAATGGAAAAATAATGATTTGACAGATTTCTTCATTTACAGTTTCATTAAAAATGTTCCAAAGAAACTCCTTTACTGATAAATCCCTTATTTGACCTCATTATGTCTTAGCAAGATGAAATTTCTGTTCCAAACAAATGGGGCTTACATATAGTGTCCGAACAGATGTCTGATTAATCAAAAAGTGAATTGATTTTTCAATAAACTTCTTCATTACATTCTTTTATCCCATTTTGACGTTTAAAGACGACAATATTCAACCCATGGTAACAAGGGTAAGTTGACATTTATCCACTGAGTGAATTAAAATTTTTTTAATTCACTAGTGGAATAAAATGTTCAACACTCACTTTCTGGAAATTATTCTTTCCACACACAATGCACCTAAAACTCATTTTAAAGTATGTTTATTAAAATTTATCAAAAATTCTACATTAACAGTCATTTCTATCATTAAAGTAAAAATTACAATTATTAAGATTTTGAAAATGGAACTGGAAACCTGCACCTCCTCCAAAGGAAACACGCTCAGTCGTTATAGCACATGTGTGTGTGAGGATTTCTCAGGCCCTGCTGGAATATCCATTTCTGCATCAGGAACTCCGGTTTTTGTGACCCCACCAAGTATTTATCAGAAATATTTATTTTGTTTTGTAGTGAATCTTCAATATATCCTTCTGCAACAGAACTTGAACGCTATCCACCATGTCTTTTCAAAACTGTCAAATCTGCCCCAGAATTTGCGAGTAGGGTTGCAGAAGAACGCCTGAAACTGTGCCCTGTATATTGTTCAGCATCAGAAAGGCCCAAATACTTTGCAATAGTAGCGGGCATTTTCGAAAATGTATTCACACCTACAGGCTGGACGGTACATTTTTCATTTTTATAATTTATAAATAGTCGCTTGTGATCAACTTTGCTTGACCTCAAGTTCCTATACTTGCGGAATATATCGAGTGCAGCAACCTTATTAGTACCATTGACTACAGTGAACACTCTTCTCTTATAAGTTTTCGTATCTGGAAACTGAATAACCAATACGCTGCCCCGATCTTCCACGTCATCTACGGTCATAGTCACCAGCTCGCCCATTCTACACCCTCCAGCAACACCCATAATAAAAACTACCTTTATCAATAAATATTGCTCATCAGGAGCGGCATCTAAAAAGTATTCAAACTCCTCTCTTGTGAATACCTTCGACTTCTTTACTACGTATCCCCTGGAATGTTGCTTCAAAAAGGCGGTGACTTGGTGAAATCTGCCGATGTCTATTTTTTCTTTCAGAATTAACATTTTCTTAAGTTGCGAATAGTAGGACCATAAAGACGACGACTTAACTTTCTTGGATTGTTCGGAAATATACGCAAAAATTATTTTTTCGTTGACACCTTTGGCTTTTTTATTATTTCTCCAGGCACAAAATGCCGTATATTGCTTTTCGTACAATATTTTTGATTTTAATGGAATTACTGCTTCTGCTGCCTCATTTGCTTCTTGTATAATGCACTCAGGAACTAAAACCTCGTCGTCACCGCTCAACATTTTTTCGAAATAAAATTTTTTTGACGGTTCTATAATTTTCAATGACACTTGCAAACAATTAATTACATAGTGCCCTAGCAACCATCGATCGAAGGGAAATCTCGTTATGAATTTGAATTATACCTAATATTTCCTCTAAAAAGTATTCATTATTTGAAATTTCATTAAAATGGGATAAAATTTTGTATACGACACGTGAGTTAAAAATGTGTATTCACTCGAAGAAATTAACCCACTCGCCCTACGGGCTCGTGGGTTAAACTTTCTTCTCATGAATAAACATTCATTTAACTCACTTGTTGTATAAATAACTATTAATTTGGATTTACGAACAAGCAACGGTGGAAACTGAACTTTGTCGCTTGTCAGTTTTCATTTATTCGCTTGTCAGAATCTTCGAAATCGACTCTAGCGGCACCATCGTTAATAAAGTGAAGTAGTACATAAAGAACGTGATTTGACAGTTCTAGGTCCGTTTTTCGGTCGAAAATTTTAACAGGAAAATATAGTAGCAGGTAGGTACTTGGCAGGCTTGCACTGTTGTTTTGCTATATCTTCCCATGCTTCATTGCGTAATGTTGTGTCACGAAATTCAGTGCATTTAATATTATCAATGACATATTATCGTCCAACCAAATCAATGAATTGTTCATCTCCCATTTTTCAAAATTCATATTGACGCATTGCGAATGTAAGTTTCTATAGAAACACACTAGCAATCCCCACCATCTTCCCACGTCGATCTGGATCGGTGGATAACGCGTTGCGTGGGCCGCGTGGGATAGCGTTGCGTACGAGGCGTACGTGGGCATATCTCTATCTTTAAGGTAGAGACAGACTATGCCCACGTACGCCACGTACGCAACGCATTAAGATATCTGGACCCTTGAATTTACATGCCTAGAAACACACTACACAGACGCTATCATAAGCAACGCTATTCCACGCGGCCCACGCAACGCGGTATCCGCCGATCCAGATCGACGTGGGAAGGTGGAGGGGATTGCTAGTGTGTTTCTATAGAAACTTACATTCGCAATGCGTCAATTTGAATTTTGAAAAATGGGAGATGAACAATTCAATGATTTGGTTGGACGATAATATGTCATTGATAATATTAAATGCACTAAATTTCGTGACACAACATTACGCAATGCAGCATGGGAAGATATAGCAAAACAACAGTGCAAGCCTGCCAAGTACCTACCTGCTACTATATTTTCCTTTAACATATTTGTACTGTATGAATTGGGTAGGTGTTGTAAGTATTTATATTTATCCACTATGTAGGTATGTTTAATACTGAATAAATTAATAAGTGTGGGTACCTGTTTCTTTACTTATACCGTGTATCCAATATCTTCTCTTCTTTTTGTTCTTGTGGCATGGACATATCGAAGTAAAAATAAATAACAAACATAATAAATCGTCCTCAAATTCACTCTCAGAATCCGAAAACATACTCGTAGTACACTATAATGCATCTGAGAATTGACCGCAACGTCTGATGTCAATATGCGTTGCATACGACGGAAATATTCAGGTAAAAGCAACAAACTTAATATATCGTCCTCACCCAATAATCAAAAAAATTGGTTCAAGCACTGACGTGAAGTCAGAAGCTTTTGCGCGTATGTTCTATTGTCCATTCTTCTGTATTGGACACCCTTAATCGAATTTACCATGGTAAATTATGTTGTCCATTCTCCTGTATTGGACACTTAATTCGAATTTACCATGGTAAATTCGAATTAAGAGTGACCAATACAGGAGAATGGACAACATAATTTACCATGGTAAATTCGATTAAGGGTGTCCAATACAGAAGAATGGACAATAGAACATACGCGCAAAAGCTTCTGACTTCACGTCAGTGCTTGAACCAATTTTTTTTTTCGTGATTTTTTTAAAATTTTCTAGGGGTACGGTTCTTAAAATTTTTTTTTTCGTCATTTTTTTCAAATTTTCTAGGGGTACGGTTCTTACAAAATTTTAAACACGTCTTTATGTTGATTTTCTACTACTAGTTACCAAGCTTCAATTCGATCGAATATTTATTTTTTGAGTTATCAAGGAAATAATATTTCAGGTGGGTATAACTCGGAAACCGTTAGACCGATTATGCCCAAAAACGAACTCAACTCTCCCATTCGGATACGCAACCTACCCTGAAAATTGCAAGTCCCTATCTCCTTTCGTTCGAAAGTTATCGAGGCAACGGTCACCCATCTACTGAACTCACACATGAATGCTCGAATCTGCAACAATATTTAACCGATCGTATTAAAACTTGAAACTTGGCAGTAGAGTTAGGTTATGAAGGCTCTTGCAAAATTTCATCAATTTCAAACGAATAGTTACTGATATATAGAATTTTTTTTTTATATTTAATGATTTATTAAAAATTTTCTACAAACGCTATCCTCACCAAATTTTGCAAACATTTTCGCGTTGGCATTCTACAACTAATAACCATGTTTGAATTCCATCGGTTCAGTATTTTTCGAGTTAATGAGGAACAAAAAACCACCAAATTTCAGAAAATTTAAGATGGCTATAAGTCTAAAACCGTTTGGCCGATTGTGCTCATAAACAAACTGAAATGTCGCGTTCTGGTGCACATCCTAACCTGGAAATTTCAAGCCGCTATCTCATTCCGTTCTCAAGTTATCGTGACAAAAAAAATATTTTTTAATAATTTTTTTAAAATTTTCTAGCCATATGATTCGCACAAAATTTCACAAACGTGCTAAGGTTCATATTCTACAACTATTTGAATCAGCTATTTGAATCAGCTATTTGAATCACTCGTGTACAAGTGTATTCTCTCTCTCGTCAAAAACTTGATCATGCCCGAACAGCACGGCTTTCTGAAGGGGAGGTCTATAGAAACCAATTTAGTAAATTTCCTCGAATATACCTATGAAAATATGGACGAAAGAATCCAAGTCGACGCCGTATATACGGATTTCAGCAAATGTTTTGATAAAATAAACCATGATATATTATTGAGGAGATTAGATGCTATTGGAATCGGTGGTTCGCTGCTGAAATGGGTAAAATCATACCTACTCGGAAGAAGTCAATACGTTTCTATAGGTGGAGATATCATGTCAGGGATTGTCGATTGCACATCAGGCGTTCCCCAGGGTTCACACCTGGGTCCGCTCTTCTTTTTAATATACGTCAATAGTATAAGGACTGTCTTTAAGTTCTGTCGTTTTCTAATGTATGCGGATGATTTGAAAATATTTTTTCTCGTCAGAAGCTTGGCAGACTGCTTGACTATTCAAAAAGAATTAGATTCCTTCACAGAATTCTGCAGCCAGAGCGATCTATTCCTGAATATTAGCAAATGTCACGTCCTCTCGTTCACAAGAAGTCAATCAGCAATTGCCTACAATTATAAAATCACATTGAAAGCATCGTCGGAACTGCTGGTAGAATGCTTGGATATGTTTTTAGGCAGTGCAAGCCTTTTAAAACAACTCTACCCCTAATACGTGTTTACTATGCATACGTTTCCAGCCGCTTAAACTTTGCGTCAGTGGTCTGGAACCCACAATATAAAATCTATATCTCACGGCTTGAATCAGTCCAGAATCGATTTCTGAAGCGTATTGGCTACAGGGTACATCCCTCATTACAGCATGGCGCAGATCGTTACCCCGTTTTGAGGAGAGAATATAATATCTTATCCCTGGAAGACAGACGTCGAATGAACGACATCGTTTTCTTGTCAAAAATTTTGGGTGGCGGTCTGCAGGCTGCTGATATTCTTGGAATGATAAAAATCAACATCCCGTCAGTAAACCTGAGGACAATCGAGCTTTTCCATATTGAATTCAAACCTCATAATTATTCTAAAAATGGTCCACTCATTAGAATGCTACGTTCCGCCAATGAATCGCAACACTTAATTGACATTTTCCACCTCACACCACAAAAAATTAAATTTGTTTTGAAAAGATTATACACTGGTGCCTATTGATTTTTTTGTTTTTGTTTTCTTGTTGTTAATTTGTTATAATATGATGCTTTTTACATTTTTAGTTTAAGTTAATACCTGTAAGACCTATATCTTTGAGTGTAATAGTTTATTTGTTTTATGTTCTCTATTGTGGATACTGTTTTTGGGTATCACACCTGTATGTATCCCAAGTCTCAATTAAATAAAAAAAAAAAAAAAAATAATTAAATAAAACTACTCACCAAGTTTCAATTCGATCGGATTTATATTGGTTTAAAACAAAATTATTACTCGGAAACCGCTAGGCCGCTTATGCCCATTAACGAACTTGTCCGTCGTATTGGGATGCGCCACCTACCCTGAAAATTTCAAGTCGCTAGCTCTTTTCGTTCTCAAGTTATCGTGGCAACGGCCGGCCGGACGGCCGGACGGACAGAATCAAATTTGACCTCAAATTCTTCATTGGGGAGTCGAACTTAATCGTTTGAGACCATTTTCGTCAAAAAATTCGAAAGTTACAGACATTTGGGCAAAACTATAACGCGATGTTCCCCAGAACATACGCGCAAAAACATACAACCCACACTATCAAATGACAACGTCTGATGTCAATATGCATTGCATACGTGGGACAAGTGTGCACACAAGCTCTCCCACGTTGCGTCGCTTACGTTGCGTACGTGGGCATAGTCTGTTTCTACCTTTAGCATGGAGTGTCGACACCTTGTTATTCTATGCATCTTGAACTGATCTATCTGATATCTACTCAAATAATGTTTCTTCAATAAATAATCAAAATGTTGTCCATTAATTAACTGATAATATCCTAAATGAAAAAAAAAACCGTTTTGGACATTTCTAATTACTTCGGCGGAAATTAGCCAACACTGCTCAATGTTCCGTCTTAAAAACTTTGCTTTTCATGTACCCCCATAAGAAATAGTCCATAGATAGATTCAATCTGGAGACCTGGGAGGCCATTCAAAACTTCCTCTTCAACCAATCCATAGGCCTGGAAATAGATCATCCAAATACTCACACACAGATCTTGCAAAATGGGTGTTGTTGAAACCTATAGAATAACTATAGAATACAGTCTAATTGTTCATAACAAAACGAAAAGTACCAATATTTAAAAATTTCCAACAGAAATCTATTCTAAGACCTTTGAGAAATAGCTCCTCGAAAGGAGAAAATTCTCAGATTGATTGTTTAACAATTATCGTATTTGCTATATTAATGTTCGTGCTACAAAAAATTGTTGATTAATTAATGGATAACTAATTGAAAATTCACGATAAACATTTTTGGACCACGGATTCATTGATCTATCCTGCGGGCGTCTGAATTTTTATTTTCATATTTAATAAGTTTAAATAATATTAATTCATCGAAGTTACGAAGCGGGCGAGGCTTGCGCCAGCCGGTGTTCACGATTTCGGGCGAATTTTCAAGCCTCTAGGAAAATTATAAATAGTTCTGGCAGTTAGGACTTTTTTTAGTTCTCTTCTACGGGTTGAACAGTCGAAGTATTGAATATTCAGAATCGGTATCAGGAGTACATGAGGAATTAGGAATATTTTCGCTGTAACCAAGTTTTCACCCTCACTCAACTTTCTTGCGCGTATGTTCTGGGGAACATCGCGTTATAGTTTTGCCCAAATGTCTGTAACTTTCGAATTTTTTGAAAAAAAAATGGTCTCAAACGATTAAGTTCGACTCCCCAATGAAGAATTTGAGGTCAAATTTGATTCTGTCCGGCCGGCCGTCCGGCCGTTGCCACGATAACTTGAGAACGAAAAGAGCTAGCGACTTGAAATTTTCAGGGTAGGTGGCGCATCCCAATACGACGGACAAGTTCGTTAATGGGCATAATCGGCCCAGCGGTTTCCGAGTAATAATTTTGTTTTAAACCAATATAAATCCGATCGAATTGAAACTTGGTGAGTAGTTGTAGAATATGAACCTAAGCACGTTTGTGAAATTTTGTGCGAATCATATGGCTAGAAAATTTTAAAAAAATTATTAAAAAATATTTTTGTTGTCACGATAACTTGAGAACGGAATGAGATAGCGGCTTGAAATTTTCAGGTTAGGATGAGCACCAGAACGCGACATTTCAGTTTGTTTATGAGCATAATCGGCCAAACGGTTTTAGAGTTATAGCCATCTGAAATTTTCTGAAATTTCGTGGTTTTTGTTCCTCATTAACTCGAAAAGTACTGAACCGATTGAATTCAAACATGGTTATTAGTTGTAGAATGCCAACGCGGAAATGTTTGCAAAATTTGGTGAGGATAGCATTTGTAGAAAATTTTTAATAAATCATTGAAAATAAAAAAAAAATTCTATATATCAGTAACTGATCTTTAGAAATTGATGAAATTTTGCAAGAGCCTTCATAACCTAACTCTACCGCTAAGTTTCAAGTTTTAATACGATCGGTTTAATATTGTTGGAGATTGGAGCATTCTTGTGTGAATTCAGTAGATGGGTGACCATTGCTTCGATAACTTTCGAACGAAAGGAGATAGGGACTTGCAATCTTCAGGGTAGGTTGCGTATCCGAAAGGGAGAGTTGAGGTCGTTTTTGGGCATAATCGGTCTAACGGTTTCCGAGTTATACCCACCTGGAATATTATTTTCTTGATAACTGAAAAAATAAATATTCGATCGAATTGAAGCTTGGTAACTAGTAGTAGAAAATCAACATAAAGACGTGTTCAAAATTTTGTAAGAACCGTACCACTAGAAAATTCGAAAAAAATGACGAAAAAAAAAATTTTAATAACCGTACCCCTAGAAAATTTCAAAAAAAATCACGAAAAAGAAATTGGTTCAAGCACTGACGTGAAGTCAGAAGCTTTTGCGCGTATGTTCTATTGTCCATCCTTCTGTATTGGACACCCTTAATCGAATTTACCATGGTATATTATGTTGTCCATTCGAATTTACCATGGTAAATTCGAATTAAGAGTGTCCAATACAGGAGAATGGACAACATAATTTACCATGGTAAATTCGATTAAGGGTGTCCAATACAGAAGGATGGACAATAGAACATACGCGCAAAAGCTTCTGACTTCACGTCAGTGCTTGAACCAATTTTTTTAGCATTTTTATTCAGACTGCGTATTTTGGAATGCATTTTCCCTGTTTCATTAGGTTTTAATACTTCACAATTAGTGAGCAAAACGATATACATATTTTGTTTCAATGGACAGAAAAAACAGAGATGCTTATGGAATCAATATTTCCATTCATTAAATCATCATTTCCTCATATGTATAATAGACAATTTCTGTGAGAGAGTAGAATTAATTTTGAATCGGTTCTTTTTGGCGCTCTAGTTCCTCGGAACTGAGTGCTTATCAATTTGCCCAAATGTCTGTAATTTTCGAATATTTCGATGAAAATGGTCTTAAACGATTTGGTTCGACTCACTGATCAAGAATCTGTGGTCGAAATTCATTCTGTCCGGCCGGCCGTAGGCACGATAACTCTCGAACGGAATAAGCTAGAAAGTTGAAATTTTCAGAGTAGGTTTGGGGGATAAATATCTCGGCTAAGTTCGTTATTGGGCAAAATCGGACAGATGGTTTCGGAGTAACAAAAAAAAAATTTTTTTTTACGGAACAAATTCCAAATTAAATTTTTTTTGATAAAAAGTTTTATCATAAGAATCCACTCATATCATTTTTAACTCTATCAAGCTAATACTTTCGGAGATATGATTTTTCAAAATTTCAATAATAAATCGTATTTCAACGTTGTCACAGAATGATATTATTCTATGTATGAATATGAATTGTCATAATGTCAAATGATGTTCCTGAGACATTATCTAATCAATCGAAGAATTGTGAGCGAAGTGAGAAAAATCTCAGTTGTTTGCTCCGAAATTAGTTTTTCTCAGAAAATTCTTACATTTCGGAACTGAACATGAAGTAAGAGATCTGAGAGTAGTGAGACTGCTTTTCATCCATAGACATAGATATAACTCTCGAACGGAATGAGGTAGGTATAGTTGAAATTTTCAGAGTAGTTTAGGGAGATGAATATCTCGGTTAAGTTCGTTATTGGGCAAAATTGGCCAGATTTAATTTGATTTCTTCCATGGTGCTTTTCTCATTCTCTTGATTGCTCATTTAATCTTGATAAATAAACTATTATTTGAATTGAATTTCCTTTAGGATGCAGTTCTATTATATGAATACATTGATATAATTCCCAACTCTGAGAAACCAATACTTTCGGAGATATAATTTGTCTGTTTGAACTAGAGCGCCAGAAAGCTCCTGTCCACAGGGCTTGAACCCATTTTTATAGAAGCTTTTTCTGTCCCACTGCTTTTCGTATCCATGAATACCTCATCTTAGTTATGCAAGATTCTTTTCCCCAATTGAATATAATTTCATTCCACAATTCAAAGTAAGAAGAGTTGGGAAAGCACTAAATTGAGGTCAGTTTCCTTTGGCGCACTTGTTCAAATTCATTGCTTATGGTTATATTAAGAGGAAACCTACTCACCTTTCTGGAGAATATCCTTGTGTTATATTCATTTTTGCGCGCATGTTCTGGGGAATATCGCATTATATTTTTGCGCAAGTGTGTGTAATTTTCGATTTTTTTGCCGAAATTAGTCTCAAACGATTGAGTTCGACTACTTGATGAAGAATTCGAGGACAAATTTGATTCTGTCCGTCCGGCCATCCGTTGCCACGATAACTTGAGAACGGAAAGAGATAGCGACTTGAAATTTTCAGGGTAGGTGGCGCGTCCCAATACGACGGGCAAGTTCGTTAATGGGCATAATCGGCCCGATGGTTTCCGAGTAAAAATTTTGTTTTCAGTCAATACAAATCCGATCGAATTCAAACTTGGTAAGTAGTTGTTGTACAAATATTTGAATACGTTTGTGAAATTTTGTGAGAATTGTATTACTAGAAAATAAAAAAAAAATTATTAAAACATATATTTATGTCACGATATAGTGAATTAGCAATTTTTAGGTTAGGTTGTGCATCTGAATGCGAAATTTGAGTTTGTTGATAGGCATAATCGGTCATACTTTTTGGGCGCATGTTCTAGGGGAACATCGTCCTATCATTTCGTCCAAATGTCTGTAATTTTCGAATTTCGAGCTGAAAATTGGCTAATAGACTAATTCGGACTCCCTGATCACGAATCCGGTGTCAGATTTTTGGGTGCCGTCCGCCGGCCGTAGGCACGATAACAGGAGCACCGAAGGTCCTATCGACTTCAAACTTTCAGGGTAGGTTTCTGATCAAAATGCGACGGTTAAGTTCGTTAACGGGCAAAATCGGCCGGACGGTTTAAGAGTTATAGACATTTAAAATTTTGAGGTTATTTCCCTGATATTTCAGGAACTAAAGAAGATGTTGAATCGAAACTTGGTAGTCAGTTCGAGGATATAAACGCGCAACTTTTGTCAAATTTCTGTTATGATCGAAATGTTGGTAATTTTTAAAAAAATATTTCTTTTAATTTTTTCGAAAAAAAAATTTTTTTTTCGTGAACTATTCATCAGATTGCAACAAAAACTTGTACTAACGTCAATTGTAGTATTTTGCAACATTGTGCAAAATTTTGGCTCTATACGATTCCAATTTCTGGAGATATAAGACAAAATGTGTCAAATTTCCTGGGTCTCTCTCAGTATTTTCATCGATTATTCTATGAACTCTTTGAATTCCACCGAAAACAAATTCAAAGACATAAACATAAAGAATCAAGTCATAATTTAGACGTCGAAAGAAGGACGATGTTGATCGACTTGAAAAGGTACCTATTTCAAGAAATGCAATAATTAAATGCTTAATTTATGGATATAATATTATCTAAGTATTGTTGGGATCGGGCAGTTGGAAAATTTTTTAATAAAAAAATTTGTACCGACGTTAAATCAAGCATTCTACACGAGTGTGCAAAATTTCAGTTCGATACGATCTCAATTCCAGAAGATATTGCTTAAAATTCACATTCCAGCGTGTTTTGACGTTCTATGGTCACAGAAAATCGTCACAAAAATCTATTTACCTCATTTGACGGCTGTTTGTCAAATCAATTAATTCCAATAATTGATGTCAGATTTCCTACATACCAAGTTCAAACACATTTTATTATATGGAAAACACTTATTATGATCACGTTCTACAGGAATTGATACTAAATAGAAGCTAGATGAAGATTATTGTAATGGAAAATTTGTGTTCCAGAATAATATTGAGGTATTCAACATGATACTGCTTTTTTTCTCTACTGGTCAGTACGGGCCACAAGGAAGATGAACATGCGCCCAATAGCTCCTGTCCACAGGGCTTGAACCAATTTTTTGTATTTATACCCGTCTCAAATGCGTTTGTTATTTCCTCAATAACTCGAAAAATACGGAACCGATCTAATTCAAACATCTTTATTAGTTGTAAAATGTCGACACAAAAATTCTTGCAAAATTTCGTGGGGATCGTATCACTAGAAAATTTCAAAAAAATCATTGAAAAAAATTCCATCCATCAGAAACTATTAGTCCGACATCACTGAAAGTTTGCGAGAGCCTTCAAAACCTAACTCTACTGCCAAGTTTCAAGTTTGAACAAGATCGAATATATATTGTTGGAGATCCGAGCAGCCTTGTGTGAGTTCTGGAGCTGGATGGGTGACTTTCGAACGAAATGAGATAGGGACTTGCGCATCCGAATGGGAGAGTTAAGTTCGTTGTTGGGCATAATCGACCCAACGGTTTCGGAGTTATATCCATCTGGAATATTATTTCCTCGTTAACTCAAAAAATATAGACTCGATCGAATTGAAGCTTGGTAACTAGTTGTAGAATATCGACATAAAGACGTGTGAGGACTGTACCCCTAGAAAATTAAAAAAAAAATTGGTTCAAGCACTGACGTGAAGTCAGGGGCTTTTACGCACATGTTTGCGCAAAAGCTCCTAACTTCAAGTCAGTGCCTTAACCAATTTTATTGAACTACCAGGGTACTGAATATCAATTGCAGAATGAACCTTATTCTATTGGATTCTTTTGTAGATATAGGTACATGTGATTATTGTGAACGAATTGCAAAATTAACAGTGGATTTCAGAAGGCTTCAATTAGCTTGATTATAGATTTAGTTCGATGGTTGCATTAAAAATTAACTGGTAACCAATATAAAATCTCACTAATTTGGCAATTAAGAGCTATCTAAGTGGAGCCCACTGTTAAAGTGGGGTTCACGAACATAATGTGATGTAACGTTTATTGTGTATTCCGAAATGTGAGCGAATTGAGAAAAATCTCAGAAGCTTGTTCCGAAATTGATTTCTCTCACCAAATTTTCGGAAGTTTCTTACATTTCGGATCAGAACACGAAGTAAGCGATCTGAGAGAAGTGAGACTGCTTTGCATCAGGCTTACTTCTCTCACTTAATGACAGGAGGGAATATTATAACCAAATAAAGTTAAAATTCAGCTGTATTTTGGCGTGCACATCTTTCAAAAATATCTTGTAGGTTTTAAAAAATTGTATTTTGAAGAAGCTGTCAAAATTCAGCTGGAATAAAGAGCCGAAAGAGGTTATTCTTCTTGTATTATTGTTAGGAACCATTTTACGCGCTTATTTTTAAATGTGATATTTTACACATTTTTTTTTCTAGGATTTCATATTATTCATAATGTATCTAGTATTGATAGGGGAAAATTTGGTGAAAGTGGATCAGATAAGTTTTGCTCGATTACGAGGTAATTTTTCATTATTAATTGTCTTCTTTCATACATGTTTTATGGAGTATCTACTTAAACCTGTTTTGGGCACTTGTCATACGAAACTATTTGTATTGTAATGAGAATCTGTGACATTATAAAAGAAAATATTTTTCAAATTATTGATTTGTATTTTTAAGAGAAAAATTTCTTATTTGCTCATTTCAGATCCGGTCTTCCTAAAAAGATTTAAAGACTCTTTGAGGCAGGATTCAGTACCCATAACAGTTTGCCCGTTATGGAAAAGCTCGAAGTGTCCCACTGAAGATGATGAAATGGCAACTGTTGAGCTTTTGTCTCTACAATTAAATCGGAAAAATAGGTTTGATGATAAGAAGACAGCAGAGAAAGACTTCTGGCCTGAAATCGTCAGAGAAATTAATGAACCAGAAGGGGTTTTTGTTGGGCAAGGACCGATCGGTCGAGAAAAGGTTCGGATAAAGTTTTATAACTTGTAATCGACCTATATGAAATATAGGGATGTGCAAAAAAAACAAGGCTGGGGCATTCAAGAGTTCCCAAATATTCCGATGAAATGAATCAAATTCTTGGGGACAAACATGAAAGCCAGCCTATTCTCATAATTGACACCGCAGCTAATGAAGATATTCCTACAAGATCTACAGAGAATTCTTCATTGGTAATTTCCAAGACGATGCCAGCGCTAGGGTGGCGGGATTCGAAACCTAACCAAGCTAGTAGTGACCGGACTTATTGCACGTGTTTCGGTGTAATTCTTTCATAATGATCCATAAACTTTTGTTTGAAAGAAAAATTCAAATGAAAATAGATAAGATTATCCTGTCTAATATGTCTTCGACCAGAAATGACTATGTTGTGTGCCCAAATGCAAGTCATGGGCGAAAATAATGCCAAAATATATAGATTTGAGTTTTCACTTTTTATCTTCGGAAAACCAAATATAAATATAATCATTGAAACTGCGTCAGGAGGATAATTAATAGACCGAAGAGTACTCAACCTGGAACTACATCATATCCAAACAGAGGACAAGCTATGAGGTACCCCGAAAGAGAATAGAGGAAGGAATGTGTAGATGACGTTTGCTGTGCTGCAAAACCTCATTCAGAAGAAGAAATAAGCATCGCCCAAGCACTCTTGAGCTAGTTGAACAGCATTAATAATGTTAGTAGTAGACTTGGTTGTATACATTGCTACCAGACCATCTAACACTTGTGACGTTAGTGTTATGGTTGATACATCCCGGATATCTACTTTTGCTAAGTTCGTAAAGTCCACATCGCAGATGCGATAAATGTCTAAAAAATGTTCTTCACGTGACTAAAGATTACGCCAATATATTTTCGACAGATGTGGAAGTTGGGACTAAACGAACGACTTCGTGAGTACGATCATATTGCGTAATACAGTATCAATGATATTTGTCATTTGGACTTGGAATTTGAGTTTATCCAGCTATAGAAATGTATAATCTCAGAGCCGTTCATGCAAATTCAGTGATATATGAACATTATTTCGACAACTTTGGTGATACTACGGACTACTATTATTAGTGTTCTTAGCTACGGACAGTCTGGTCTGCCGGCGTAGCCTTTCGGTCAAAATAAACAAAAATTGAAAATGTGCTAGTTCCGCAGTGGGATTCGATCCCAGTATCCGCGGATAGTGAGTCTCGCGCTCTGTACCTTGGTCTAACCAAACTGATGAAAATAAGGGAATAAACGAACTTGGTGCTACCAAGTTCTATCATCGCTTCATCTGAATACTTAGTTTGGTAACTGTTCTAGTGTAGTTATTTTTATAGTGAACTGTCAACAAGCGCACCAAAAAACTGGGCCACTGAAGTGGTTACGATTTTTCAATATTTCCCCAATATCTTCGAAAATATGGATCCGTTCCAGTACAAATCTAGAACTTAGCTGCAAAATAAAGTTTCAAAGGCCCTCGCAAAATTTCAACGATACCTATCTGACGTATGGTTTCTGAGATACAGAATTTTTTTAGATCTTTTTTTTAAATTTTCTAGTCATTTGATCCCCACGAAATTTTGAGACATGGATCTTTGTGTCGCCATTTTTCAGCTAGTTAGATAGGTAGTTACCTAGCTTAAATTAGATCAGATCAGTATTTTTCGGGTTATTGGGAAAACAAAATTTTTGAAGGCTAAATTCAAAAACCACTGGGTGGATTTTCAGCCGAAAATGGTCTCAAAAGAATAGGTTCAACTCACTGATGAAGAATTCGACGTCAAATTTGATTCTGTCCGGCGGGCGTTGCCACGATAACTTGAGAACGGAAAGAGATAGCGACTTGAAATTTTCACGGTATGCACATCCAAATACGACGGACAAGTTCGTCAATGGGCATAATCGGTTTAGTGTAATAATTTTGTCATCAACCAATACAGATCCGATCGAATTGAAACTTGGTGAGTAGCTGTAGAATACAACCTAAGGTCGTTTGTGAAATTTGGTAAGAATCGTATCACTAGAAAATTTAAAAAAATATATTGAAAAATATATTTTTGGCGTTCTTGTTCCTCGGAACAGAGTGCCCATTAAAACACCATAACCTGAGAACGGCAGTAGATAGCGAAATGAAATTTTCTGGTTGAGTTTTGCATCGGAATGCGACATTTCAGTTTGTTTATAGATATAATCAGCCAAATGGTTTTGGAGTTATGCCCATCTGAAATGCGGTTCTTATTTCCTCAATAACTCGAAAACTGCAGAACCAATCCAATTCAAACATGCTTAGTAGATGTAGAATGCCAACTCAAAAATTCTTGCGAAATTTCGTGAGGATCGAATCACCAGAAATTTAAAAAAAAATCATTGAAAATCATTGAATAAATTCTGTACATCAGAAACCATTCGTCCGACATCGCTGAAATTTGCGAGAGCCTTTAGAACCTAACTGTACTGCCAAGTTCAAAGTTTGAATACGATCGGATCTATATTGTTGGAGATCCGAGCAGCCTCGCGTGAGTTCAGTATTACTGGATCGGTGACCGTTGCCTCGATAACTTGTGAACGAAAAAAGATTGAAACTTGCAATTTTCAGAGTAGGTTGCGCATCCGAATGAGAGAGTTCGTTTTTGTGCATAATCAGTCCAACGGTTTCGGAGTGATATCCACCTGGAATATTATTTCCTCAATAACTCAAAAAATATAGACCTGATCGAATTGAAGCTTGGTTACTAGTTGTAGAATATCGACATAAAGACGTGTGTGAGATTACGTGAGAACTGTACCCCTAAAAAATTTTTAAAAATTACGAAAAAAAAAATTTGTTCAAGGACTGACGTGCAGTCAGAAGCTTTTGCGTGCATGTTCGATTGTCCATTCTCCTGTATTGGACACTCTTAATCGAATTTACCATGGCAAATTCGAATTCGTGAAGTCAGGAGGTTTTGCACGCATGTTATATTGTCCATTCACCTGTATTGGACAATCTTTATCGAATTTACCATGGTAAATCCGATTAAGAGAGTTCAATACAGGAGAATTGAAAATAGAACATGCGCGCTAGAGCTCCTGACTTCACATCAGGGCTTGAACCATATTTTTTTCATTTCTAGTAACAGCCCTGGCCGTTATACCTTGACCTTACGTACCTATGAACTGTGCTTTATAATACTTCAGCCTCTCATCCATGACCTGGTGCCATCTCATTGGGTGTTCGCCATGTCTCATTAATGGTGCATACAACTCAGACTTGGGGTGAGCATGTTCCTCCACCACATCTGTGACGTGGTACTTCATATTCACTCCTCTGTGTTTCAACTCCAGCTTTCTGAGTTCTGAAACATGACGAATCGATCAGTCGTGACCTTCATATCGGTGGTAACTAACCTCGTTCGGTTTTTTTTCTGAGCTTTTGGATCTTGGAGTCAGTCTCTGTCTTCTTGATCTCTGCAATATTTTTCAGCTTCATTTCGTTCCTCTCATTGGCTTTACAATGTAGCTCGTTCAGCATTTTCTCTAGTAGCTTCATACGTAATTCTTGAATCTCGTGAATTTCCTAAATATAATTAGATGTAGAAATTGTCCAGTGTGTAAGATTGAACTTTTCTGGATTCTGAATGCAAGGAGCGGAAGGTTGGCGATGATATGCGTTGCAGCCGATATCATAGCGGATTTGAAGGAAACAACCCACACCCATCGTTGTGAATAAATTTCAGATAGGCTGACTATTAATCGTTTCGTATGTAATGAACCAGAGAAAGTAGCAAGAAAGAGAGCATTGAATATATATACTAAAGGTTTTGTCATGATACGATATACGTACTAGTTATGATAAGTATGTGTGTAGCATAGTATAATAATAATAATAATAATAATAATAATAATAATATAGTTTATTCTGTGAACTACAGGTATAAACAGTAATCACGGAGGCGTGAGCCTGTACGTGATTTGTAATAAAAAATAAACATAATAATATTAGCCAATATTCAAACTTAATATAAAATTCTATTGTGACGAAGAATAAAGTTACATTTAGGCTCTAGCATAAATATACAGAGAAATAGAACATAATGACGGAATGAATCGTGATTAAAAGGTGTTTTTCTAAGTAACAGTTGGAGTCATGCTTAAGTGGAGGTTTCTTAACAATGGGCAAAAAACAGAAATAAAAATCGTGGATTGAATTTGGTAAGTATGGTTTCAATAAACTAGAAAATTTGTTTATTGAGGGTTAATAACAGAATCAAAATATCTTCTTCCTTTTTCAATCACCCAGTTCCTATATTTATTTTTACGTGTTTTAGGATTTACTATAATTTTCAACTCCTTGGGAACTGTAGCGTAAAGGCGTGGGGCCAGGTAAGTGAAACTTCTTTGGCCAATCCGTTTTTCAGCTCTTGGTGTGAAATACTGATTGATCCTATTTCTCGTCTGATAAGTATATTCTGTTGTTCGAATCTGAATTTTTCCAGAACTTATATCGGATAATATCTTCATTACGAATAGCTGATGAGGATTCATAATTTTGGAGATTTCATACAAATCGTCTGATGGAAATAATAGCGGTTTTCCGTATATTATACGAATCAACCACTTCTGGATTACTTCAACTCTCCTCAGGTGACAATTATAGGCTCCACCCCATCCGATTATTCCATACATCATCTGAGACTGACATAAGGCTATATATAACATCTTCAAATTTGCAACGCTGAGGTAATTCTTTAGGTATTTAAATTTCGAGAGCAAACGCCTTAGTTTTCCCACCAAAATATCTATGTGCTTATCCCATTTCAGATGTCTGTCGATCGTAACTCCCAGATATTTTATATGATCCGCTTCAGGAATGGATGTATAGCTGTCGATTACTAGATTTCCCATATGTGGAAGACCTGATTCATAGGATGAAAATGGTAAATATACTGTTTTTTCAATATTCATGGTAAGTTTATTCTGTTCGAACCATTTTTTCACTTCAAAAAGTTCTTTTTCAGTTATTTTTTTGAGTTTTTCCCACGTATCATCCTCATATAATATTACGGTATCATCCGCAAAGCTAATGGCTTCTCCTTTATGACTCATTAACAATAAGTTGTTCACATATATAAGGAATAATATTGGTCCCAATACCGTGCCCTGGGGTACTCCATACTCTACAATCTTTGGTTCACTTATTTGTTCGCCTATTCTTAGACTCTGTGTCCTGTGTGTTAAATAACTCTTCATTATCTTGTAGGCTTTTCCTCGAAACCCACTAGAGTAAAGTTTTTGGAGCAGCTTCTGATGCGACACAGTGTCGAAAGCTTTCTTAAGGTCTATGAAAACACATAGACCCACTTTGCCACTATCTAACCAGCCATATATCTTTTCCATAAGCTTTTTTATTGCATCCTCAGTAGACTTACCCTTCCTAAATCCAAACTGGTTCTCAGCTAAAATCTTATTTTTATCTAAAAATTTCAGAAAGCGAACTTTGATTAGTTTTTCTATTACTTTGGCCACGCTTGAAATTAAACATATCGGTCTATAGTTGGAAATGACAGCTCTGTCTCCTGATTTGTACATTGGCTTGATGACACCTCTTTTCAGAATATCTGGGAATTGACCAGTTTCAAAACAAATATTGGCTAGTAACATCATTGGCTCCGCTATTTCTTCCAGAATGTTTTTCAAAAATTCTGCCCTGATACCATCATCACCTGGAGCCCCCCCACTCTTTAATTCCGAAATAATTCCTTTCACCTCAATTTCACAAGTTGGAAAAAGGAAACACGTGCTCCCACAAAAATAATTGCTTTTTTCGCTCTCTGGAACCTCTCTTATGTTATCTGCGAGTTGCTTGCCTATTTCATTATAATATATGCTGAACTCCTCCACCATTTGTTCTCTACTTGTTACTTCAAGTCCTTCAGAATCTTTAATCGAATTAATTTCAGTTTTAGGTTTATCTCCTCCACACAGATCATCGATATACGACCAGAGAGATCTAGCACTGGAATTATTTTTATTCATGAAATTATTTATGTGGTCTCTTTTTGCATTTTTTATCATCTTCTGTAGAGTCTTACGATATCTTATATAGTTTTGTTTCAATTGTATATTTAATGGGTTTTTCATCAATTCTTTATATAACTTATTTTTATTATTTACAGCCTTCAGAAGTCCTCGAGTAATCCAATCCTTCCTTCCAGAGTTTCTATAAGTTTGCTTGATTTTTATTGTGTGTTTTTTAGTGTAATGATTTATTAAACCAATGAAAGATTGTGTAAAAGAATTCACGTCATTATTTTCAGTAAAATTGTACCAATTTATCCCCCTCAAATCCTCCCTTAACCTACCGTAATCTACATAAGTTCTATATTTACTAGCGATTTCTTTCGGCATTTTGTCAAAATTGAGACACAACACTATCGAATAGTGATCGGTCACATCTGTTCGTACAATAAATGACTTATTCTGATTTCTGGTGGGATGGCGACATCTCAGGAAGAAATGGTCCAGGCAACTGTTACTAGATGGTCTTGTAACATCGTTAATATAAGAATTGTATCCAAAAAAACTGAATAAACTTTTATACTCATCAATATAATCATTTGTAGATAGCAGGTCAATATTCATATCACCTACAATTACGTGATAATCACATATTTTTATTTCTTCTATGTACTTGAACAAATCTTTGTTGAATTCTCCTGGACATGCCTGAGGTGAGCGGTATATTCCTGTTATTTTAACTGTTTTCCCCCTCAATTTCAATTCCACTGCTAATACTTTGTTATCTCCAATAGTTAGAATTTCGTGATTATATTGTAAATCCTCCCTAACATAAATAACAACCCCATCATTTCTGTTATATGATCCATTGTTGTAGACGCATGTGTAACCCTTTATATTGAAAAGATCAGTATCCAAAATCTGAAAAGTTTCCGTAAGTACGATTATATGAAAACTCTCCGGATATGTTTTTAATAATATTTTGAATTCATCTAAGTTCTTTGCTAAACTCCTAATATTGTTATGTAGTAGCTTAAACCCGGCTCCAACGTCACGATCTTTCAAATCTCCTAACTAATCTATATATTCAGCCCTATATATTCCCACATCAAAATCCCTAACACATTGATCCATCTAGAAAACGAAAGTGCAAATACCCAAAAATTACAATAAAACACAGTGAAGATAACACAAGGAATATTAAACAAATAATAAATGTTCCAATGAATATTCGTTTTGCAACATATACCAACAATAAAACATGAAACTTAGCCCAGCAATCTAGCCTCCTCTCTTCAGCTTGCTCTCAGGGATCGTAGATTTCTTGTTACTACCAGAAGATGAAGCTTGTGATCTGGTTCTTCCCAGTTCTCCCACGTCTTTCGCTTTATTCAGGACCTGATCAATTGCCGATAACTCCTTGACAATTTTCGAGTCTTCCACCAACAGTAAGTGTTCGTGCTCAGTCACCATTTGCCGAATTCGAGCTATAGGGGCAGGGCTATTTGGCGCACTAGTTACCAGATCAGTAGTATCACCAAAATGGGAAACCAATTCTTCGCTATTGTTTGTAGTGTTAGCTGAAGAAATCTTATCCAAAATTGGCTGTTCCTTCAGTTGCTGGATGGAGTATCTTTCACCATTAACGAACAAGTAATTATGTCGAATATAAGCTCTGTAGTTTTTCTGTTTCGCTAGGTTAAGATGTTGTCTCAAGAGTTTGAAATCCCGACGGTCTTCTTCACAAAGATCCTCGCTGATGTAAATTTTATAACCTTTTAATTTGTGCCGGTTGGTGATTACTTTAGATTTGACCAAATAAGACAGGAATTCAATTTTCACTTCCGGTTTATTTTTTCCCAATCTATAAATATTATTGATATCCAGTTCCCTCAGATTGACATCTAAGAGAGAGTTCAGTTGGGAAATTACAGAATGCAGAATGTTGGAATCATCCAAGTTCAATCCAGTGACTATAATATTATTTTTCAAAGTGTTTCTCTTGATTTTCAGCACTTCACACTCCAATTTAGAGGTTCTCTCTTCACATGCGTCCAATCGAGATGCCGTGCTCAATCTTAACTGTTTGATCTCCTCTTTTACCTTCTCGAGCTCTTCCCTCAGAGTAGCGGTCTGCTTGTCGAATTCACCTTTCAAAAACTTCGCTAATTCTTCAGTAAATGCCATCCTATCCCAGGAATACCCAAATGTTGACAGTGTATGTTTCCCCTTATATTTGTGATTGGCGCTATCAGCAGATGTTCGTACGGTGAACGAGATGATATCATTCAAGATAAATCTAATGATCTCCCGTTTTTATCGATGAAAATTCCAATCAATTTGCGGAAATCGGCCACTTCGGGAAACCGAAATTATCCACTATGTTCTTCTCAATTAATCTCGATTAATTTTCAAGAAAAAATTCAACTTTTAACTGTGAGAATTTCACAAATTCACGCAGAGAAACACCGAGATACGTCATTTTCATATGGCTAACAAGCAAACAAGATGTATAGAATACATGGAGAAGTCACTCTTTGACATATTTTCGGCGGAATTGCGGTCCAATTACCGTCAACATACAAGGATTTTGTTCTAATTCAGTTTTCGCCGATAGATGCCGGCAGTAGAAATTTTATGGACAAAATTGTCTATACTCCATTCACTTTTATAAAGTCTCCCGGTTGGCCATGATTTAGGTCTATCACGTTTTTGTAACTAAAACCGATGCAGGTTGGCACTGCTGAAATATCGTCAAGGTCAAAACAATTCACCCAGACGTTGCCAATTTTTACTCTCAAAAGTCTTAAACTTAACATAATCATAACATTAAAATCTGCAATAGGACTGACATTCTGACTTCAATCTGACATGTTGAACTCTAGAATGAAATTACTTAGTTTCCTATCATTATATTTTATTAAGGCATAAGAATGACTCGGGTTTCGTAGTACTACTACATTTTGAAACTGGTGTATTTCAAGTTGTGCAACAAGGTATTTAAATGTCTTCTTGAGAAAAGTGGGGAATTCCATAGGTACGCCTGTTCGTTTAGAAGTTTTCCTGCCGGGTTATTCAGGTACTTTCATTCACTATCACAAAGTAACGGACTATACTCATCTATCCATTATTTTTCAATAAAATTTCAACACTCGATTCTTGATTTCTTGGTACGTGAAATATTTCCAGTAACAATAGAGCAAAAAATTTCTTCTACAGTCACCAGGACTGTGGAATTATTGAACTCACATAATATCTTCTCAAATTCACTATTTTTCTGAAGTATAAATTCACATTGTGAAAATATGTAATTACTACGACTTCTATGTAGAGAGAACAACGTTGCTAAGTTATCTGAAAGTGACTATAACCTAACATTTTCAAAATATACATGGTGAAATGTGTCAAATTTTCATGGCCAACCGGGAGACTTTATAAAAGACATGGGTATCTTGTTTGGCATTTTTGGTTGATGTTACCAGTTACTTGAACGAATTGAATTTGAACATGCAGGAACAAGGACAATTTGCTTATGAGCTATTCACTCATGTCAAGTCTTTCCAAAGCAAACTTCGGTTGTGGGAAAATCAAATTCATAGGGGAAATACATATCATTTTCCAACCCTGGCTGCTTATAAAAATTTCGACAAAAATGCCCTAGCACAGGAATTTTCCTTATTAAACACTGAATTGACATCAAGATTTGAGGATACCCGTTCAAGCGAAATTCTGACAAATCTGCGTCCAGTTCGAAAGGACACATGAATAGTTGGAATTGAAAAAGTCTTGCAAAGGTAACGCACATGTGTCGTGAGTTACCTTTGCAAGACTTTTACTTGAGATATGTCCAAACAACAAATATCAAAAGTTAGTCAATTTCATATGTCGATTTATGGCTCTTTTCGGTAGTACTCATTGCTGTGAGCAATTTTTTTCAAAAATGAATATTACGAAATCAAAGAACCGATAAAGGCGAGGATAAAGGATTATGGATTCGAATTTGGAAAATACCTTACCCGTAACAACAACATTAGTCCCTCCTAATATTGATGATCTTGTGAAAAAAACACAACCCCAGGTGTCCCATTAGTTAAGAACTACAGATAATGAGATGTTTTTTGTTGAATTATGTCAGTTTGAGTTTTTTATTTCTCCTATTGTAAGGAACGTTAGGTTAATTTTATTTTTGGCGCTCTTGTTCCTGGGAACAATTTTCGAATTTTTGGCTGAAAATGCTCTCAATCGATTCTGTCCGGCCATCAACTCTCAAACTGAATGAGCTATAAAGTTTTTCAGAGTAGGTTTGAGAGACAAATATCTCGGTTAAGTTCGTACTTGGGCAAAATCTGTGGTGGTTTCGGAGTAGGTAACGAAAATAAAAAAAAAATCACATTGCAAATTTCAAATTACATTTTTTTTAAGATGCAGTTTCATCATAAGTTCTCTAACTCTACGAAACTAATACTTTCGGAGATATGATTTTTCAAAATTTCAATCTCTTATTATAATTTTATGATGTATGTAAATCCATATGAGGGGAGTCAAAAACCTACATTTTGAATTAAATTTTGTATTTTGATTAAATTTTAATACGGTAAGAAATTTCGGCCCGTGGTCTACAAAAAATTAATCAATTTTGCCCTCTCCAAAAAAAGGTTGCCCATGCCTGGTTTAGAGCAACCACACAGTGTGATTTCATCAAAGTTGAATAGCTTTCCTAAAGCGTCATTTTTTTTGGCGCTCGTATTCTATAATATTATTTGTTTCAAGGATATTGACACACGACAAGAATGGCAACTGGCTTGTGGTAGAGGTAGGGTATTGAAAATTAGAACATTTGTTTGTTCGAAACATTTTTCTACCGAATATATATTGAATATACAGGGTGAGTCTTCGACCACTGCATTAATTTTAAACAAAGATTCCTCTCATCAAATTGAAACACTTTTTTCATTTACCATTTTTCCAGATTCGGCTCAGGTAAAAAGTTACAAGCGTTTAAAGATTTCACAATGTGCTAATACACTCCCGCATATAAATTATCTATGACATTGTTGGCGGACGAGAATAAGGCATGGTAACGTGGTTTACAGCTTGATTCGGGATTCCAACGCTCAGGGACGGATCCATAAAAGTAGTGAAATTTCTGGAGTTTTCCATTTTAAAACATGCAATGAAGAATATCTCGAAAACGGTGCGTTTAAGGAGAAATGATGAAGAATAACATAATGTTCTAAAACGATGGAATATTCTTGAAATGACTCAAGAAAACTTTATATGCTTTCTTTATGCTAATTTCGTTTAGTTTTATGAATCCACGAGTCCATAACTAGAAAACCAGTAGAAGTAGAAAATAACTAATATTTGGAAAATATGTATCATAGTTATAGGAAACTTTACGCCAACACTCATTTTATTCGAAAAATGATGTCAAAGCTACAAAATAAAAACTGTTTTTTTTTTCAAAATTTCAACAGCCTGTATCTTTTTACCGAGCTGAATTTGGAAAAATGTTAAATGAAAAAAGTGTTTCATTTGATGAGAGGAATCTTTGGTTAAATTTAATGCAGTGGTCAAAGACTCACCCAGTATTTTGAATAAAAGATTGAAACGTAGTACACTACCTTCTATTTGGTTAGTTTATCAATGTTATGAATCATTTTTCAATATTTCATCAGTATAGGTACTTAGTTCTGAATAATAGCTATCGAATCAAATATATTTTGCAATCTAATCATCCAATTGCTGAGAACATAAAAAGTTGTCAAGGGGTATTGGGTGACTGAAAAAATGCTGTATACATGAGAATGTTTTGATGAAGTTTCAAATTATACATCGAAAATAATAAGTAAAATGCTCAATTTATTTGAGCCTTGTATGATAAAGGTAATTAATACATTTGAAAAATATGTTATCGAAAGATATTATGTAGAGGTATTCCAGAAAATTCTGTATTATTCAATGTATTCCAAAATAAACAAATTAAATACTTATATTCTAATGACATTGGATGTGATCTTTTGTAAAGGAAAAATAATGATTTCAAAGATTTCTTCGTTTACAGTTCCATTTAAAATGTTCCTATGAAACTCCTTTACTGATGTCTGATTAATCAAAAAGTGAATTGATTTTTCAATAAACTGCTTTCATTTAATTTGGATTTACGAACTAGCAACGGTGAGAAGTGAACTTTGTCGCTTGTCAGTTTTCATTTACTCGCTTGTCAGAATACTCGAGATAAAGATCGCCTCTAGCGGCACTATCGTGAAGTAGTACATAAAGTACGTGATTTGACAATTCTTGGTCCGTTTTTCGGCCGAAAATTTTAACAGGAATTAGCAGGGAGTGTCGACACCTTGTTATTATATGCATCTTGTATAGTATATAAGATACTGTGACAAGCAATCCTGGATACGCCCCTGACTATTCCAGAACTCCGTGGAAACAAGCGAAACGCTCTACAGGATTCTAGAGTATTCGAGTACTTCGGGAACTACTGCGCTCGGCACAATATAAACAGCCCGAGTCGACGAGCGAATCGAGCGATTCTTGCCAGCGACAAACATATAGTACTTCAGTGCCAGTAGAAATAAATCTAGTTGAAATAAATAGTGTGAAATAAATTAAAGTCGTGTAAATATTACTGTATATGGTTGAATATAGCTAGTTGTAAATAAATTAGTTACCTAGTGAAATTAGACCCTTTAATTAACCAAGTGTGCGATGTATTCGAAATGAGTTTTAATCAAATTGTGGATAGTCTTGATTACTTGAATGCCAATAACGAGATCGCATTCCGAGAAAATGGATCAAGCCTATTTCGAATTTCTCAAACGAGCTTTCGAGCAATTAACGAAGAAAATGGAGGAAAACGTAAGTCCTTGGAAGAAAACAATGTGGAAAATGGTAAGTCCTTGGAAGATAAACTGGAGGGAAATGGTAAGTCCTTGGAGGAAAATATAGAGTCATTGAAATTAGACTTGAAAGAACAAATTAAAGAAGAATTGTTGTCAATGGAAAAAAGATGGATGACAACTTGAAGTTGATGTTGGACAAATGTTCCAGATTAGAAGATATGATGGAGAACATTGAAGACGAAATGGACGAGAAACTGAAGAATATTGCGGTTTTTTTTTTGAGGAACGAATCGCACAGTAGGATGCGAGAATAAAAAACTACAGGATAGAAAAATCGGGAGTAGAGTCAATGTTGATTTTCCTCTGAAGATGGAGAGTAATGTTGTAACAGCTTGGATGAAGATCCAACCTTCCACGTTCGAGGGAAATACACCTTGGTCAACATACCAGAAGCAATTTGAGCTGGCAGCTAATTCCAATAGATGGAACGAAGAGGAACAGCAATAGCCTTGATTGTTTCATTTAGGGGAGAAAGCCTCAATGTTCTCCAAACAATGCCGGTAAGCCCAGCAAGAAGGCTATGAAGCTTTAATAACTAGGCTTCAAATGAGATATGGTGAAGCACATCTCCAGCAAGTGTATCACGCACAAATTAAAAGTCTGAAGAACTGAAGAAATCCTACAGGTGTTCAAAGCAAATGTAGTAGGTTTGGTGAGATTGGCTTATCCTACAGCACCGGATAGTTTCCTGGAACCTTCAGACCTTCGTCGACGGATTGAGAGATATCGACACCCAACAAATATTACGTTTGGCTCAACCTAAAACCCTGGATGGTACTCTGGCCTATGCACTAGAGTTTGAGACGACGAAACATCCATCGCAAACGAGTAACAGTAAAGTCCGACACACCTTAGACCAGCCAGAGAGCACTCAAAATATTGAGGAAATGTTGCGTCGAATGCAATACTCCTAAGCACGTAGGTACTGGACTTGCGGTGAAGTAGGACATATTCACCGACGTTGTAAGAAGCCGGCCAAAGAAGACAGAACGCAAACAGGGAAGAGCCACACCAATGCTGATGAATGTCTAGAAGACCATGTCCCTTGGAATGTGAAGATTTCACCAAGGAAAAGGCTCATTGCATGAGGACGATGATAGGAGGTACTGATTGGAAGTCGGAAAAGTTGAAGAAGGACCAAGAAAACAATCCAGAGTAGAAACTTCTTTCGGACTGGAAAAGGAAGGAACAACTGCCAAAGAAGGAGGAAGTAAGGCACCTTAAGTCCAGGATCAAGTGCTACAAGGTACAATGGGATTCCTTGATAGTAGATGACGCTCTCTTGAAGAGGACCATGAAAAGTGATCATGGTATTGAAACGAGGCATCAGTTGATAGTTCCAAGGAGCCGAATACCAGAAGTATTGAAAAAGTTACGCAATGGAACTTCTGATGGACATTTCGGTGTTAAAAATACGTTAAAGAAGGTCAGAGAACGTTTCTATTGGGTCAACTGCAAGTAGTCAAGGAATGGTGCCACAATATAAGTTATGCGCTTCGGCGAACGGACGGAGAGGAAGTCGTAGAGCACCGATGAGGAACTATAATGAAGGCAGTCCTTTAGAAAGGGTGGCTATCGATATCACAGGCCCTTACTAAAAGTGAGGATGGAAACAAGTACATATTGGTAGCAATGGACTATTTCATGAAATGAGTCGGAGCCTATGCCATCTCGAATCAAGAAGCCGCTGCAGTTGCAGATGTACTGATCAAGGAGATGTTTAGTCGTTTTGGAGTACCACTGGAGCTACACTCTGACCAAGAAAGAAACTTCAAATCCAACCTGTATCAGAATGTATGCAAACTGTTGGGAATTCGGAAAACGAGGACAACTGCTGTCTATCCACAGTCAGACGGCATGGTGAAGCGCATGGATAGGATTGTGTGGAAATATCTCGCGAGAGATTGGGAAGGCACATATCGGGTTCTCAAGAGAATTAACGATGTGGTGTATCGCATACAGAAACTTCCCAGAGGAAAAAGAAAGTGGCACATTCGAATCGTTTGGCGTCGTATATGAAGCTAATTTCGACGCACAAGAAGACACTCCGATAAGAACAGATATTACTGAGAAAGCGAACCACGAAGACATGACCTGCAAGATTGGGGTTCACCATCGAGGAACAGCGAGACCTGTTTTCTGTCTATTCACTAGCCCACTGTGAAGCACCTGAGGAATATCCTTCGTATTCAGGAATTAGTTTGGTCGTATACCGGTATTAGTCGGACATCAACCTGCACTTGGGAAGACGTTGACGTTAGCTGACCATCAAGGCTACATTTTATATTTTGTGACTAAGAAGTTTTCCTATGAGAAGCCCAGTTATCGGAACTTATGGAACCATTTGTTGAGTCTAAGAGGAGACAAACTGGCTGCGCCAAAGTTTGGTTGTGGCTTTGATCAAATCGACTGGAGGATTGTTTGGAATATGCTAGAAGTGGCTTTTCAGGGAACCGAACTGCGGATCCTGGTATGCGGTTATAATTCAGGAAGACCTCCACCCAGAGAGAGGACCGTCCAGTGCCACTTCCGAAAGGAAATTGCAGAAATGGAGCAGACTGCGGATTCAGCCACCGCAACGAATATGTTCAGGAACTGAACATCATAGGTAGGGTGCAGTGTGACGAGCAAGCCTGGATATGCCCCTGACCATTCCAGAAGTCCATGGAAACAAGCGGAACGCTCTAGACTCTAGGTCTAGAGTATCTGACTACTAGAACTACTGCGCTAGGCGTAATTTAAACAGTCCGAGTCGATGAGCGGGAAGCAATCGATTCTTGCCAGTGTCGTAAATACGATACTTCAGCACCAGTAGAAATAAATCTAGTTGAAATAAATAGTGTGAAATAAAGTCGTGTACATGTTACTGTAGATAAAGGGTGTCTCAACAAGATATTGAATTTCGAATTGCGCGCCATTTTTGATTGTCAATTGTTGAATCAGCCTTTTTTGTTGTTTGTTTAATTAAAATATAGACATTTATAAAATGGTGCGTTATAGCTTGGAAGAACGTTTGTTAATAGTTGTTGCGTCCCAGGACTTCACATGTTGGGAAGCACTCATTTGTTTTTCTAATCAAAGCAGCTCGCTTATAAAACTTAAATATTTTGGGTTCACTGGTTTAGTTTACCCTGGGTGGCATCACCCTTGAAATTAATATTTTCCACGAAAAGATAATTGCAAGTGAAATATCTTGTAACCTTTCTACCCTTGTAGACATTTATGACCTATTTCCTGTGAAATATTGATAAAATTCATTTAACAACTGAAGTGCTAAGAAACGTATCAGTTTCTAAACACATTGCCAGAGCCGTTAGTCCTTTTGTCTAGACTATTCGAATACCCCTAGTCTAAAAGTCATTTATCAGCTTTCGCTGATAGATAATATCCAGTAAACGAGGGAATTTTGGTCCCGATAGTGGGGGAATTTCGATATTTCGAATTCCTAAGACTAAACACGCTAGAGGTTCACTGATTGGTGCATTTAGTATGCATTCCTACTACCTTTTCGCAATCGACAAATGAGAGTATTGTTGTAACATATCTGGGGCGGTTTTAAGATCGAACCCCCAATAATTGTTAATATTTCCCCTTTTTTGCCCAGATGAAGGAACCTCCTATATTTCCTTTTATCTGGTCTTTTATATACAATTACACAGTTCAATTTCATTACTATTCTTGATCTGTCGCGAAACAATAACATTGTCTTGTCTTCGTTGGCAACTTAGTAGTCACTTCTTCCTTACTATAAATTTTCATATAGAAGGAAGACTTCAATTGTATCAATATTGCATTGTACAATACTTCGTGCTTGTTATCACATTGTCGGTAACAAGAAAATACATTTTGTTGTTGTGTTAAAAGTGCGTTCGAATATTTCACCACTTCCTATCCCCGCAATTGTTATTTTATTACAAGTAACAACTTACGCAGTAATCAACGAGATTACTACTGGGTGCTTGAAGTTAAGTATACCCCCTTCACGCATCCCCCTGATAAAACAATCAGGGTGTATAATTCTGGTCCTTCGAAAATACATTAGATCCTGATAAAAGCATCAGGACTCCACATATGATCCTTCGAAACCATAACATCCTGATAAACTAATCAGGATTCATCAATAGTGAAAGCCCATTATAAATAAAAATGGGGAAAATTTTACTGTGACGGTTCGCAAGTTACGTGATCATTTCGGCGTGCATAATCGACTGTCGTGGCCTACTATTGGGAATTTGATCAAAAAATTTGAGCGGACTGCCAAGAAGTTGATATTTAAGTTGTTTGGACTATATTCTCTGGGGTTTTTTGAAAAGTGAGGTCTATGCGAACCATCCTGAGACAACTGAGGAACTCAAAGAAGAAATTGCACTTCAAATTCGTCAAATCCAGCAGCCCTTACTGCAAAATGTACTGCAAAATTTCATCGAAAGAGTGCATATCTGCCAACAGAGCAACGGTGGCCATTTAACTGATATTTTGTTTCATGTGTAAATATCATCACTATGAAACACCCTTTAGTTGAATATTGTTGTAAATAAATTAGTTAGTGAAAGTAGACAATTTAATAAACCGAAAACGTTACATTATCATTAGTTTCAGCCCTCAAAAATATGTTTCAAAGTACCTGTTCTCTGAAAGCCCATTCATCTCTTTCTATAGCATCTATGATGTTCCTTCTTTTCTCCAAAGTGGTATCATCTGTTGGAGGGGGTAAGTGTTTTTCCCAGGCTCTTTTCATCCGAGCTCTCTCAACGAGAACAACCTCATGTTTTCCGGCTGGTAAGCCGCTGCCTTAAATTCATAATCAAATTGTAAAAAGTATGGTCAATATTTAGACACGGTGGCTACCTATACAAAAACTGACGATGAACATAATCGACCCTCGCACTAAATAAGAATATGTGTGCTATTACCCCATTTCAGGAAGTCCAACTTCATAAGTTGTGGACTGACGCATCCATCATTGTGTATGAATCGGAAATCAGGTTGCCACGGTGAAGTCTGCATCTCCGATTCCCGGAATTCGGTCTGGGTGTTCTCATGCATCTTGCCACCAGCAGCTTTGTCCTTGATTTCACCGTAGTCCTTCGGAATCTTCTCCAAAGTAAACGCAGGAAAATGAAGAAATGGAATCACTTCACTTGGGTAAGTGATGATCGGTAAACTGTGAAAAACGATGTAAACGACTAATTATTTATATGATAAAAATATCAAATTCATGAAAGTTTCAACTTTGAAGGCTATCTCGAACAATATAGGAGAGAAGAAGGAATATGGTTGGCTGTGGTTACCTGGAGCATGGGGGAAACCTTCATCTTGAGGTGCGTATTCACTTGCAACAGAACACTCCGAACGAACCAAACACGCCGAACGCACTGAACCCATTATAACAAATATTGTGCGAAAAAGTTCGGGGCGCAACGTATTGACTAGACAAATTTGTTACAGCGCTCGCGGTGCGTTTGGTTCGTTCGGAGTATTCTGTTGCAAGTGAATATGCACCTTTGAATTACTAAAGGAATCTATAATTATGATTAATCGGAATGTGTATTTGTTTGATTTTCATTACTAGTTGGGGGTGAATATTGGAAAAGGAAGATGTTTGGATACCTTGGATTTCTGAGATTACAGTTAATAATCTTGATAGCATTCAAATCCACGTATACTCCAATTATTCACCCCAAATCTCTCTTCAAGAGAAATTCTGGGACGGCGAATATGAAAATATAGAATGGACTGATATGTGGGTGGATAAGTGGATTCCTCAGATAATAGGGTAACAGCAAATGTTCTTGACCGTGTTCACCTTTAATTAAAGTCCAATTTCTAACCTCACATATATCTTTAACTACATTCAAATTCGGAACGATGGAAACAAATATGACTGACTGACCCCCGGTTTCTGAAAGGCTGATCAGCACAAATGTTAACTAATCAGACATCAATCTCTTGTTAATCATCACTTGAGAAGCACAAAGCGCAAAAACTTGGACTGATTTGACATTAAAGGTAGACGCTCACTTAGGCGAAGCGTCGCGAACATAAGCGCGGCGAGGAGAACAGTCATTTCGCCGAGGACCGCGCATTGGGACGAAGCGTCAGGTCGCGTACCGGAAGGAATTGAGAGTCCCTTGAATCTTTTCAGTATCATTTGAATATTTCATATCGTGCGGTCGAGATGAGCAGCTCTTCCTCTGAAGACGATCTGTTTATTTTTGGTTTAATTTCCAGAATGGAAGAAGAATAATATGCCAATAAAAAATGCTGGGTCAGAAACATAAATCAAAGGAGAAAAACGTACAGTGAATTTCATTACTTGTTTTCCGACTTCAGACAAAAGAAAAAGAAATATTTTATATTGCATTTCCTACTGTAAACTACCACTGACTGACTATAGAACACGGATCACGAATGCAATTTTGACTCTCCTCTTCGCCTGAGACCGCGCACTGGGGTGAAGCGTCAGGAGAAACGACTCCTAGTTGCTTCGAAGATCATTCGCGCGTCAACCGACCCGCCTCTTCTCTTCGCTCCGCCTAAGTGAGCGGGTCTCCATTTAATTTTTAATTCAATGTAAATTTCTTGGGCGAAAAACGACGTGCCTGTCCTGTTCTCAACGCTTCGCCTAAGTGAGCGTCTACCTTAACAGTTCTGTTAGTTGATCAACACTTTGACCAGCCTTTCAGAAACCGGGTGTGAATGTTTCAAATTAGATAGTTCGTGATTATAGTATGAGAATAGATTTACTTTCACCCCTATTGAATATCATGGGATAAGAGGATAAGGGGATGAATATTTAAAGTTTGTAAGAATTTGGATATTAAGTCAATAAGTGGGGGCCCTTGGGATCAAAATGTAAAAAAATATTCGTGAATACGTTGCGCTCCAATTTCTGTTCAAATGATACTAGTATCCCTCCCTTCGACCTTGGAACGATGGGTAACAAGCACTGACATGAAGTCAGGAGCTTTTGCGCGCATGTCCTATTGTCCATTCCATTTGGACACTCTTAATTGAATTTACCATCGATATAGTTGTGAGTTAGGTTTTGAGGGTTCTCGCAAAATTCAGCGATGTCAGACGAATACTTCCTGATATATAGAATATTTTTCAATGATTTTTTTAATTTTCTTTTAATAGTATCCTCACGAAATTTGCGAACATTTTTGCGTCGATATTCTAGAAGTAATTACCATGTTTGAATTTAATCGGTATCAGATTTTTCGAGTTATGCAGTAAATAATATCCGAATTTCAGATTGATGTAACTTCAAAACCATTCGAATGCGCAACCTATCCTGAAAATTGGGAGTCGCTATCTATTTGAATTCGAAAATTATCGTGGCAACGGTCACCCATCCAGCTACTGAACTCACTCAATGCTGCTCATATCTCCAAAAATATTGATCTGATCGTGGTCAAATTTGGAAATTGGCTGTAAAGTTATGTTTTGAAGCTTTCCGCAAAATTTCAGTTGTATCAAACGGATAGTTTCTGAAATATAGAATTTTAATCAAACATTTCTATGCTTTTTTGCGCGTATGTTCTGGGGAACATCACGTTATCATTTTGCCCAAATGTCTGTAACTTTCGAATTTTTTGACGAAAATGGTCTCAAACGATTTGGTTCGACTCCCCGATGAAGAATTCGGGGTCAAATTTGATTCTGTCCGGCTAGAAAATTTTAAAATAATTATTAAATAATATTTTTCATGTCATGATAACCTGAGAACGGATAGAGATAGCGATTTGAAATTTCCAGGTTAGGTTGTGCATCTGAATGTGACATTTGAGTTTGTTTATAAGAATAATCTGCCAAACGGTTTCGGAGTTACACCCATCTGAAAATTGATTGTTATTTCCTCAATAACTCGAAAAATATAGAACCAATCCAATTCAAACATGGTAAGTAGTTGTAGAATATCAACGCAAAAGTTCTTGCAAAATTTCGTGAGGATCGTATCACTAGGAAATTTTTAAAAAATCATTGAAAAACCTAAATCTATTACCAAGTTCCAAGTTTGAACACGATCGGATCTATATTGTTGGAGATCTGAGAAGCCTTGTGTGAGTTCAGTAGCTGGATAGGTGACCGTTGCCTCGATAACTCTCGAACGAAAGGCGATAGGAACTTGCAATTTTCAGGGTAGGTTGCGATTATGAATTGGAGAATTAATTTCGCTGTTGGCCATAATCGGTCCAACGGTTTCGGAGTTATACCCATCTGGAATATTATTTCCTCGATAACTCAAAAAATATAGACTCGATCGAATTGAAGCGTGCAAACTAGTTGTAGAATATCGACATACAGACGTGTGTAAAATTTTGTGAGTACCGCAAGAAAATTTAAAAAAAAGTACGAAAAAAAAAATTGGTAAAAGCACTGACGCGGAGTTTGCGCGTATGTTCTATTACCCATTCCCCTGTATTGGACACTCTCAATCGAATTTACCATGGTGAATTCTATTCTCCGTTCTCCTGTATTGGACACTCCTAATCGAATTTACCATGGTAAATTTCGATTAAGAGAGTGTCCAAATCAGGAGAAATGACAATAGAATTCACCATGGTAAGAAGAATTCACCATGAGTAAGAAGAGTTTGTAAGAGAGTGTCCAAAACAGGAGAACGGACAATAGAATTCACCATGGTAAGTTCGATTGAGTGACCAATACAGGAGAATGGGCAATAGAACATACGCGCAAAAGCTCCTGACTTCACGTCAGTGCTTGAACCAATTTTTTAAATCTTTTTCTGATGCGATCCTCACAAAATTTTGTAAAAATTTGCGCGTCGGCATTCTACAACTAACTACCATGTTCGAATTAGATTGGTTTAATTTTTTTTGAGTCAATGAGGAAATAAAAACACCTACCCTGAAAATTCTGACGGACAGAATCAAATTTGACTTCGAATTCTTCATCTGGGAGTCAAACCCAATCGTTTGAGAACATAGTCGGCAAAAAATTCGAAAATTACAGACATTTGGGCATTTTTAATTGATGAGAGACATCTATAGTTAATATAATGAACAATTTGAAGACTCACCCTGTACCTATATGAAGGAAAATGGGAAAAAATATTTTCATTTCAATCTCAATTTCCCACCTCATACACAATAGAGCAGAAATATAACTCGTTTCAACATGTGCATAGTAACCAAACGTAGGTAATCTTCCTAAAATTAGGAACGTGGTTAAATGTATGGTTTCATTGTACAACAAATACAAATAAGTAATCATTAAAGGATAGTTTGGGAGGTAAATTTATAATTAATATGTATCTATAAAATAAAAAAAAATTATTTTGTGAATAACTTCTGCGTTAGAAACACATTGTTCTACAAATTGCTTCTGACAAATAGCTTGTGTTTCTAACGCCGAAGCAACTCAGAAAATATTAATTTTTTTTTTATTTTATAGCTATCTTGAAAGTTTGGGAGAGAAATCCCATAAAGGAACCATTTAATAAATATAAATAAGTAGAGGAAATGTTCACAGCAAAGTTTTTCTCCATTTTCAATATATTTGTGGATTAGGTAGCCGGAAGTTAATATCCACAAATTCCAGGCCTTGTCAGAATTCAAATTTCAAAGAGAAAACGATCTCTTATACCTGAAAAATTTTGGTCGTTCGTTTCCCAGAACAGGGTGAGGTTTACTGTGGATTTGTCGGAAATAATTCTCGCTTTTTTGCTTCTGCTCTTTGTAGGACGGTATTTCTCTAGGTCGACGTAAGACCAACTGTTTTCTGGGGTAACTAGGAAGATCGGAGAACATGGTAGAGAATACAGGGCATACTTGCTGAAAGTTAAATGTCAGGGGTAAAGATAATGTGGTTTAGTCCATTATTAGTCCCGTCCAGGATGCAAAATATATGTAGATTGAACACTAACCAGAATTGTTCCCTCCAAAAAACGGATAAAATAACGTCAAATATTGACTTTTTCTATTTCTATCCGATAGATGCCGACAGAAGGATATTAAGCGACCAAGCTTTCTCATTGAAATTTCTGATTACAACGCTTTCGGAAATTTCGGAATATCACATAGTATTTAAAAAGTTCAGTTTGAGGTCTGTTCTTTTTGTGTTTATACTACAGTTGTTTAAAGAATAAATCGGGATTGGTATCCTGCATGTGAACAAGGTGAGCTAAAGCTAATTTCTAATAACTTAAAGACACATGGTAAAATATTCGTCGATTTTAACCATCAACAAACATTATCTCGTGATCCGGACCTGCCCCTCATCGTTCAGTGTTCCCTCGGACAGGAAAGTGTCATTCAGGGTAGATACGTACCGGTTTTATGGTCATTACCAATCATCATCGTAGCTAAGCCACTGAATGACAAACGAAGCAGCTATAGGAAACCTAAGCCCTATTGTTGTCAACTACTGGAAAGAATACCGAACCAGTGCCACCTAGGGAAATCCTTACGAACTCCAACCTTCTGTGATGTGCAAATCTTGAGCGATGTTCAGTGACGTTTATTCTCTTGTCGCAAGAGGAACAATAGGGCTTAAGTTTCCTTGGGCTCCTTAGTTTGTCATTCAGTGGCTGATGATTGGTGAAAACCATGAAACCGGTACGTATCTGCCCTAAATGATACTTTCCTCTTTGGAGGAACACTGAGCGATGAGGTGGCTAGTCCGGATCACGGGGGAATGTTTGTCGATGAGTAAAATCGACGAATATTTCACCGTGTTAAACTAGTAAATTTTTCACAGGAAGTGGGACAGAATAAAACCAATCAATTATGATTTTGCCGACGTTTCGGAACCATTCGTTCCTTTTTCAAGGCTGAAACAAAATTTATTATTACGATCAAAAGTACTGGACACAAAAACATTCATACCTCATCAAATAAAATTACAGTTATCTAACATTAAAATAAAACATTAAAACGAAGTCAGAAACAAATTATTGGATACAATCTGTGACGGTCAATATAATGAAAACAGTCAGTCAAAACAAAAAGCATCCATCAAAACACATACGCCGCCGCGAAACCGACGTTCCGTTGACACATTATTCTGGTGTTTAATCTCAGTACAGTTGTAATTTTAACCAACCAATATACAGTATGGAAATTATATACAACAGGTAAACTATCAATTTGCGTTCACAAACACAAAACAAAACAGCAAAACGGATCATACTATACTGTACTTTTGATCGTAATGATAAATTTTGTTTCAGCCTTGAAAAAGGAACGAATGGTTCCGAAACGTTGGCAAAATCATAATTGATTGGTTTTATTCTGTCCAACTCCCTGTGAAAAATTTACTAGTTTAGTTGAACATGGACGTGAACAATACAAAGAATTTCACCGTGTGTATTTTAGTTATTAGTAATTAGCTACAGTTGACCTTATTCTATGTTCACTGGTTTGTGTCTTCTCTAGTTTTCATGTGAAGTTAGTGAAGACCTTTTGTGTGATCGGAAAAACTGATTGCTTCGATATTTGCTGCTGCGAACCAAACAGTTTTCCAGAATTCCGAAGGTGTCGAATAAGTTAGCAGGGGGCACCAGGCACCACCGTTATTTTTTAAACCCCGATACTTCTCTTTAGCGATATAAATCAGCTAAAAATTATCCAAAAAGGTCAAGTTTCACCAATTTTCGAAATTCACTTCATGTCCGTCATTATTTCATTCAACCTCTGGGTGTCTGGACCCCCAGTTATCAATAGGTTTGTTTCTTATTTACTGCTTGAAATGAAATAGTATAATAAATAAATACGAGTATATGGGAAAGAACGTATATCTGAATAAGAAATTGGTTCAAGCACTGACGTGAAGTCAGAAGCTTTTGCGCGTATGTTCTATTGTCCATTCTTCTGTATTGGACACCCTTAATCGAATTTACCATGGTAAATTATGTTGTCCATTCTCCTGTATTGGACACTCTTAATTCGAATTTACCATGGTAAATTCGAATTAAGTGTCCAATACGGGAGAATGGACAACATAATTTACCATGGTAAATTCGATTAAGGGTGTCCAATACAGAAGAATGGACAATAGAACATACGCGCAAAAGCTTCTGACTTCACGTCAGTGCTTGAACCAATTTTTTTTTTCGTGATTTTTTTTGAAATTTTCTAGGGGTACGGTTATTAAAATTTTTTTTTTCGTAATTTTTTTTAGAATTTTCTAGTGGTACGGTTCTTACAAAATTTTGAACACGTCTTTATGTTGATTTTCTACTACTAGTTACCAAGCTTCAATTCGATCTAATATTTATTTTTTCAGTTATCAAGAAAATAATATTCCAGGTGGGTATAACTCGGAAACCGTTAGACCGATTATGCCCAAAAACGAACTCAACTCTCCCTTTCGGATACGCAACCTACCCTGAAAATTGCAAGTTCCTATCTCCTTTCGTTCGAAAGTTATCGAGGCAATGGTCACCCATCTACTGAATTCACACAAGAATGCTCCAATCTCCAACAATATTAAACCGATCGTATTAAAACTTGAAACTTAGCAATAGAGTTAGGTTATGAAGGCTCTTGCAAAATTTCATCAATTTCTAACGATTAGTTACTGATATATAGAATTTTTTTTTTTATTTTCAATGATTTATTAAAAATTTTCTACAAATGCTATCCTCACCAAATTTTGCAAACTTTACCGCGTTGGCATTCTACAACTACTAACCATGTTTGAATTCAATCGGTTCAGTACTTTTCGAGTTAATGAGGAACAAAAACCACGAAATTTTAGAAAATTTCAGATGGCTATAACTCTAAAACCATTTGGCCGATTATTCTCATAAACAAACTGAAATGTCGCGTTTTGGTGCCCATCCTAACCTGAAAATTTCAAGCCGCTATCTCATTCCGTTCTCAAGTTATCGTGACAACAAAAATATTTTTTAATAATTTTTTTAAAATTTTCTAGCCATATGATTCGCACAAAATTTCACAAACGTGCTTAGGTTCATATTCTAGAACTACTCACCAAGTTTCAATTCGATCGGATTTATATTGGTTTAAAACAAAATTATTACTCGGAAACCGCTGGGCCGATTATGCCCATTAACGAACTTGTCCGTCGTATTGGGATGCGCCACCTACCCTGAAAATTTCAAGTCGCTAGCTATTTTCGTTCTCAAGTTATCGTGGCAACGGCCGGACGGCCGGACGGCCGGCCGGACAGAATCAAATTTGACCTCGAATTCTTCATTGGGGAGTCGAACTCAATCGTTTGAGATAGTGTCCGACCGAAACTGGTTTTTCAGCCGAAACCGAAACCGAAACCGAACTTTCGGCCAGGCTCTCAGTTTCGGCCGAAACCGAAACCGAAACCGAAACTTTATATTTCATACTGAAATCTACTGTATTTTTTACAATTTTATTTGCATATACATAAAAACAGTTAAGCAGTGTTAAATAAAATAAAAAGACAACTTTTTTGATATCTTTAGTTATTATTTTGGTATTACCAAGTTATAAAAATAATCAGTCGAAGTATACAGGGTAATTCCAAATCAGACATCAACCTTGGAGGAGGTGTTAGTGTGGATAATTTGCTGTGGTTTGAGCCATTTTTATTGATGACCAAAAATAAACAGTTTCCGAGATATTTGAGTTCTGGTTCTGATGAAAAAGAATTAGTATGATTTGAAAGGGGATGTAAGAAGCAAATAGAGAAAAATATCGAATTCAATATTTTTTTGTTGCAAATAAGCTTGAAATTCCATTAGAAAAATGGGTTCAAGCCCTGTGGACAGGAGCTTTCTGGCGCTCTAGTTCAAACAGACAAATTATATCTACAAAAGTATTGGTTTCTCAGAGTTGGGAATTATATCAATGCATTCATATGATAGAACTGCATCCTAAAGGAAATTCAATTCAAATAATAGTTCATTTATCAAGATTAAATGAGCAATCATGAGAATGAGAACTGCACCATGGAAGAAATCAAATTAAATCTGGCCAATTTTGCCCAATAACGAACTTAACCGAGATATTCATCTCCCTAAACTACTCTGAAAATTTCAACTACCTACCTCATTCCGTTCGAGAGTTATATCTATGTCTATGGATGAAAAGCAGTCTCACTACTCTCAGATCTCTTACTTCATGTTCAGTTCCGAAATGTAAGAATTTTCTGAGAAAAACTAGATGAAAAACTGAGATTTTTCTCACTTCGCTCACAATTCTTCGATTGATTAGGTAATGTCTCAGGAACATCATTTGACATTATGACAATTCATAGAATAATATCATTCTGTGACAACGTTGAAATACGATTTATTATTGAAATTTTGAAAAATCATATCTCCGAAAGTATTAGCTTGTTAGAGTTAAAAATGATATGAATGGATTCTTATGATAAAACTTCTTATTAAAAAAAATTTAATTTGGAATTTGTTTCGTAAAAAAAAAATTTTTTTTTTGTTACTCCGAAACCATCTGTCCGATTTTGCCCAATAACGAACTTAGCCGAGATATTTATCCCCCAAACCTACTCTGAAAATTTCAACTCTCTAGCTCATTCCGTTCGAGAGTTATCGTGCCTACGGCCGGCCGGACTGGCCGGACAGAATGAATTTCGACCACGGATTCTTGATCAGTGAGTCGAACCAAATCGTTTAAGACCATTTTCATCGAAATATTCGAAAATTACAGACATTTGGGCAAATTGATAAGCACTCAGTTCCGAGGAACTAGAGCGCCAAAAATGTATTCATAAATTATATTCCACCATTCCACATAGGCAAGCACATGCCGTCTTTCTGATATCTTCAGTTGTTATTTTCCGCCTGAAATTTACTCAGGCTGTCTTTTGATACACATTCACTATTTTATATGCCGGACATTCAAAAGGTTGCTTATAAAAAATCTGCTGAAACGAAACTAGTTATGCAATCTAACGAAATCTTTTATAGAATGAAAAAGGAATTTGGCAAGTTTTTGAAATAGTTTTGGCATACAAAATTGTTAAATTCGAAGGTTGCAGAGAAATTGATATTAGAAATTGATATTAGAAATTGATATTTCCTTTATTCATATACCACATTTCAAATCATACTAATTCTTTTTCAACCTCTTATACAGCATAGTTTCGATTTTTTCGTACATATCATATCCTTTTCTGATGAAAATAAACCCAAATTATCATCAAATTTGGTCAACGTAGAAAAAATTGACGAAATATGAACTAAGTTCAGAAATCTTTTAAAAATCACCCGAACTCCAAAAACTGTTGATTTTCGGTTATTAATAAATATGTATTAAACAACAGCTAATGAGACATACTAACTACTCCTCCAAGTTTCACGTCATATTTGGAATCACCCTATGTAATCTAATTAATAATCATTAAAGTGAATTCTCATGAATTCTCAGTCTTAACAAAGATAGATTACAATAACTTGTACGACAATTATGTCCACCTACTTTTAACTCCTGGCCAAACGACCAGGATAATTCACGAACAGTCAAGTTTCGGCCCGGCCGAAAGTTTCGGCCATTTTGGGCCGAAACCGAAACTAAGGCCGAAACTAGATTTCTTGGCCGAAACTGGCCGAAACCGAAACCGAACTTTCGGTCGGTCACTAGTTTGAGACCATTTTTTTCAAAAAATTCGAAAGTTACAGACATTTGGGCAAAACTATAACGCGATGTTCCCCAGAACATACGCGCAAAAATGAAAGAATTATATTTACGTATTTACACCGATATACTATGAGGATGCCAATAGTCTTCTGTGGCAATTAACTAATGTGTTATGAAACGATACAATTTCAGGTTACTGCTCTCCAATATATATTTATTCTCGAATTAATTATCGTGGACAATTGAAAATACAGTGAGCGTCAAAATGATGGAATTATATTTATTTTCTCCTCTTTCCGGAATAGCGAAAAATGGTTGTATAGGACAAATCAATTTATTTGACGGAACCTTTTCCCGTAATTCTAATTGTCCTGTGTTCACCAAATAAACAGATTTTTATTGCAAAAATTGGTTCAAGCACTGACGTGAAGTCAGGAGCTTTTGCACGTATGTTCTATTGTCCATTCTCCTGCATTGGACACTCTTAATCGATTAAGAGTGTCCAATACAGGAGAACGGAGAATAGAATTCAGCATGGTAAATTCGATTTAGAGTGTCCAATGCAGGAGAATGGACAATCAACATACACGCAAAAGCTCCTGACTTCACGTCAGTGCTTGATCCAATTTTTTTTCGTAATTTATTAAAAGTTTTCTAGGGGTACGGATCTCACAAAATTTTACACACGCCTTTATGTCGATATTCTACAACTAGTTACCAAGCTTGAATTTGATCGAGTCTATATTTTTTGAGTTATGGAGGAAATAATATTCCTGGTGGGTATAACTCCAAAACCGATGGACCGATTATGCCCAAAAACGGACTTAACTCTCCCATTGGGCTGTGAAACCTACCCTGGAAATCGATGACCACCAGGTTCATTAGCAATTTCATCTCCAATTGCAACAAATAAGCAACGAACTTCTACCCGGTGATTATTCAGAACATCAGATGTCGAAATCGGACGGATAGTTGGGAATATGAGATACAGGATTATTTCAATGACTTTTTTAAAATTATCTAGTGATATGATCCTCACGAATTTTCGCAAAAATTCAAAGTCGGGATTCTAATAGTAATTACCAACTGTAAATTGGATCAGATCTGTATTTTTTGAGTTATGGAGGAAATAACAACAATATTTTCAGATTGGTATAATTTCAAAACCGTTTGGCTGGATATACCTATATACAAACCCAACTATAGCATTCTCATGCGCAACAAAACATGAAAATTGCAAGTCACTATCTCTTTACGTTCGAAAAATCCTATCCAGGTATTGAATTCGCCAAACGCTGCACAGTTTCCAATATTGTTTTGGCCAGATCTCCAACAATATATAGATCCGATTGTGTTCAAATTCCGAACTTGTAGAATTAAGTTTTGAAAACCAAATTTCAACCCTGACACCGTTTGACCGATTATATGCCCATTAACAAGCTTAACCCTTTCACACTTTGCGCGCATGTTCTATTGTATCTATATGTATCTATTCAACTCTATTGGACACACTTAACGAATGTACTATCGATATAGACCTTTTTCCCAGCTTTTATAAGATATGAATACATTTTGTAACATTTTAATGACAGACTTGAGTAATGAGAGAATCGTCTACGATCACCGAATTTTTAATTCTGACATATGTATGCTGTCGTAATTTATATTCATTAGATATCCAATAATATACGGAAAAACATACGTCTCAAGTAATTTCAGGGTAAGATATTCACGAAATTCCAAGAAAATTAGCGCGTCGGCATTTTTCCAGTAACTACCGAGTTTTAAGTGGATCGGATTTGTATATTTTGAGTTATAGAGGAAATAACAACAACATTTCAGATGTGTATTACTCCAAAACCATTATGCCTATGATCTAACTCAAATGTCGGAATCGAATTCGCAACATACCCTGAAAATTGCAAGTCGCTAACCCGTTCACAAGTTTTCCTGAGATACCTAACATTTTTTCATAATTTTTTTAAAATTTTTTAGTGACACGATCGTCACAAAATTTCAAATACGTCACCCTGAAAATGTCAAGTTGTTATCTCTTTCCGTTCAGAAGTTATCGTGGCAAAGGCCGGACAGAATCGAATTTGAACTCAAATTCTTCAGTGAGTCGAACCTAATCGTATGAGATCAACGAGACCATTTTCAGCAAAGAAATCGAAAATTACAGAAATTTGGGAAAATTGATGTTCTCTAGAAAATGGCGCAAAAATAAGTGAATATACAAATATTACTCATATGCTGTCGGAAAAGATAAGTGAACGTTATTTCTCCATGGAGGGTAGAATTCTGAAGATTGAACGGTATAAAATTCCTACATGAAAATTATCATTTCAAAATGAATAGCTTTTAATACTCACGTATTTTGCCAATGACATTTTTGCAATTAATGCAGCTTTGTAGTAATCTCTTGGACCAGAAACAACAAATAATGGATCTGTAAGGAAATTAACGTTAACATTTTCTTGTATTCAAAACACTCTGGCAAATTTCACAATGTTCATTATTTCCCTCCGACAAATAACACAATTTTCATTTTTCTGTTCAACTGATTTTAATTTCAGTTCATCTAGTATCTGATTGACTTAGTTGAGTTGACTATTTTAATGAGAACAGTAAAGAATATTTCCGAGGAGGAGCAGGAAGTTAGATTGCCAATTTCTTCCTGGGATCATCACTCTCGAATCCCCCCCGTATATTGTTTTGGTTTTTAGTACACATGTTCCAAATCCGGAGCTCAAATAAGTAGTCACTCAGAATAAATTCGGGCCTGATATACCAAAAATTATACAGCATAATAATATGTAACTTGGAACACAACAACCTGTTTATTGTTAATTTTCAAAATACGATTACATATACCAGAAAATATTAAATTCAAAACGTACAGAAGCATTGACGCCGGAACAGCAGCCTTAGCAGGCTCGTACGTGTAATGAACAATATATTTCACTGTTTATAACACGATACGAAATTGTTTTTGTATTAGAGAACCGTTATACCTATAAACGCATAATGTTAAATTTCTAACAAATCTAGAAGAAATATTTATTCAACGATAGAAATTCCCTTAGATCAATTAACAGCAACAATTTAAATAAGAGGTTTTTCTACATAATCATTCTTCCTAATAACTCTCAAATAAAACTTTTCCATCTACGTTTGCTAATTCCAACGTGAGTACTGAGTAAGCCATAACTTAAACAATATTTGCGTATTGTAATCTCTTTCACTGTCTCGAAATACACAAGCCTAAAGTTACAGTACACAGTATGTAATCCATACTTACTAGGTCTTCCCCAAGGAGACCCCTCATCCCTTATAAGCTCTTGGGAGCTTGAGCGAGTAAGTAATATCAGTTGTGTTCTGTGTTGTGTTCATTGGTACTGTGTCCTTACACCCCCTTAGACACATCAATGTTAATTTTTTGCCCCAACCGTGAATGTGTCGAATACCGTGACGAGAAAATTTATTTCCTAGCCTCGGGATTGAACTTGGGGCTCTGGCTCCTAAGTCAAACGCTCTACCACTGAGCCAACCGCACTTAAAATAACTAATATATGATTCGGCGAGAAAAAAATTATCATTGAAAATTTCTAAAAACAGGAGTTCAATGATGTGAACTTCTCCATGTGGGTTTTAATTGGTTCAACCATTAACGTGAAGTCAGGAGCTTTTTCGCGCATGTTCTGTTGTCTATTCACCTCTATTGAACACTCTTAATCGAATGATTGAAGCGATAATAACTCTTAATCGAATTCAACATCGATATAGAGAGTTGTCTCAGCTTTCGTGAGATAATACATTTCGTACCATCTTTATGACAGACTTGAGTAATGCGAGAATCGTCTATGATCACCAAATTTTTATTTCTGACATATGTAATGTATCCAAATAGAAATTCATTAAATATCCAATAATTTACGAAAAAACTTACGTCTCAAGTAATACCAGTATACGATATTCAACAAACACCGCGAAAATTAGCGCGTCGACATTCTACAAGTAATTATCGAGTTTTAATTAGATCGGATTTGTATATTTTCAGTTAAAGAGGAAATAGCAACAAAACTTTAGATCTGAGTAATTCCAAATCCATTTAGCCGATTGTGCCTTTTAACGAACTTAATTGTCGCATTTGGATGAGTAACCTATCCTGAATGTTGCAAGTCGCTATCTAATTTTCTAGTTGTACGATCCTTCACATACGTCTTTATGACGGTATTTAACAACTAGTTGTCAAGTTTCAATTCGATCAAATCTGTATTTTTTGAGTTATCGTCCTATTTGACTCATATCAAAATCTGACCAACCACAGGCTAAAGATTATTATCGCGAAAATACCAACTGTCTTTGAATTATGGTTGGTCTTACAACTTTGGTGTTTTCAACGACTCAACGATAGATACGGACTGTTTGACAAATGATAAATATTAATTACAGACGTCAACATGATTCATTCTGTTCGTGAAATAGTCTAATGGAATATCACTCGTGAGCGAATTTATCTCATAAGTCTGTCGTTCATTTTTCAACTCAACTGAGTTGATTAGAGCAAACAAGGCAACTCAGTTTCGTTAAGAACTAAGTCGACAGACTTATCGCGAAAATTCAACAACTTGTGTGTGTGGTGGTCTAAGTCAAGTGGAAAACGAAGAGCTCATTCAAACAACAAATACCTACCTAATTATAATACAACTAAACCTGATAATTACTTGATGTACTTTGATATCAACAACCAATATGGATGGGCAATGTCGCAGTATCTGCCATACGGTGGTTTTCAATGGAATAATACAAATATAGATGTTAACAACATACCTGATGATGCTCCAGAGGGGTATATTTTAGAAGTAGATCTTGAATATCCCAGGAGATTACATGATAAACATAAAGATCTACCCTTCTGTCCAGAACATTATAATTCCAAAACTCAAACACCTTGCTATGCTTCTGAACAAAATGCAAAACTTATGGCTACATTACATCAAAAGAAGAAGTATATTATTCACTATAGAAATTTAAAACAAGCTTTCAAAAATGGATTGGTTCTCACTAAAATACATCGAGTTCTGAAGTTCAACCAGTCTGCATGGCTCAAGTCATATATCGATCTAAATACAAACCTGAGGAAGAATGCCAAAGAATGACTTTGAGAGAAATCTATTCAAGTTGATGAACAATGCGGTGTTTGGTAAGTTTAACTATATTCATATGGTTTCACATACAAATATCTAAATTATGTTTTCTATTGTTACAGGAAAGACTATGGAAAATATCAGGAAGAGGGTTAATGTTCATCTTCTCGCAAAGTGACCAGGTCGATATGGGGTAGAATCAAATATTGCAAAACCGGAGTTCAAGAATTCCATTATTTTCAATGAGAACCTGGTGACTGTTGAGCTTAAGAAACTGAAAATATATTTGAACAAACCAATCTATGTGGGAATGAGTATTTTAGATATGGCAAAAACAACCATTTATGATTTCCATTACCACCATATGAATGAGCTTTCGGAGCTGGTTGTACCATCTTATATACTGATACCGATTCCCTCATTTACGAGGTGTTTGAAGATCCATATGTAATAATGAAATTTGACTGTTTTAAGCGATTTGATACTTCAGATTATCCGGAGAATAACTCATATGGTATACCACGAGTAAAATAGATGGTTTTGGGAATGATGAAAGATGAAAATAATGGTATTCCGATGACTGAGTATGTGGGTCTCAGATCTAAACTTTATGCAGTGAAAAATTCAACAACTAATGATGAGCTCAATATGAAAAAACGAGAATGGGAGAAGGAAGAATACGATTCGGATGAGAGTGAATCTATGATTCAAAATTATGGCACCACGAAGAAAGCGAAAGGTGTCAAAAAATCAGTTGTTAAAAACAAGATATGCGTCGATGATTACATCGAGTGTTTGGAAACATGGAAACATAAAACCATCTCACAAATTTTAATCCAGGCAAAGGAGCATCAAGTGTATTCATTAACACAGGAAAAGATCGCTCTGAGTCCAGAAGATGATAACCGATATTTGATACCTGGAACATCTGAAACCCTACCTTGGAGCCACTATTCATTCGATAAACGGAAGAATGAAGAACCCGAGGAACCTAGGAAAAAGATTCAAATATTAGAAACATTATTAACTTCACCCTATAAACAATAATATATTTCTATTAATAAACGAGTGATTTCTTCTTATAGTGTTTCAACTCACCTACCTACAAACCATAAAAAGATAAGCTAGTTGCGAGAGAATTTCTGTTTGCATTTCAACATCACATTTGTCGAATATGATAATGTTAAGATATCCTAAGAAGGTTTTATCATGAAAGATATTACAATAACAGTTGACACGGCTATGGATACCAAAATTTGATTCAATTTGAAACCGTAAGACCTATGATGATGTAGACCAACATTTCAATACTCTTTTCCCCAACTGTTTGAATATCCTAGTGGTAAAACACTAGACTCATAGATGTGAGGTCCCAGGTTCGACTCCCAACGAAAGTTTTTCAATCACGCATTAAATCTATGGTGTCAAAAATCAACCAATACGCTTACCCTCATAGCCCCCCCCACACAATCCTACAATCCGACCCTCTTCCAACTCCTTACCTTTCCACACCCTCCAACCCCTCACCCTTCTACACCCTCCTCTACCCTAAACCGATCAACATAATGTCCGTTATCCCAAAGGTGTTTGAATCATTGGTCTACAAATATATTATTTCACACTAAAAACTTAATAATCGAACAACAGCACGGTTTTAACAAGAGGAGAAACCTTAAAACTAATGTATTACATTTTTTTTCTTATTTTCAAGTAAATATGGACCAACGAACTCAAGTTGATGTAATCTGTTCCGACTTTGAAAAGAAAGCTTTTTGATAAAAAAAAGTCATAAAATATTGCTTCGGAAGCTCACGCAGGTGGGTATATGCGGCGATTTATTGAGATGGATCTCTTCTTATATAACTAGATGGTCTTAGTTTGATACAATAAATGGTCTTAGATCTTCTACATTTTATAGTACTTCAGTGGTGCCTCAAGGTTCGCACCTAGGACCTCTGTATTTTATCATATATCGAAGTGATAGAAAAATGTTTTAGGGATTGCATTTTTTACTTTATACCGTCGGCCTCAAAATTTTGAAGCAGTAAATGGAGCGGAAGACTGCGCTCTGTTGCAAAGAAACATTAATAATAGATTATTTGATTATTATACCTACGGTAATTAATCTTTTGCTGAACTATGAAAAATGTCACAAAATTATTTTCAATAGAAACGTGTATCATAGAGCATCCGTACACTTTGGGAAATTATTCCCTTATGGAGGTTGCACATATTTTGGACTTGGGGGTAATCTTTGACAAAACACTTCTGTTCGATCGGCGAGTCCAAAACCTTCTAATGGCAATGTTGCTGTTGTTACAATAGGTTGCCTGGATATGTTCTTCGATATTGTAGAATTTTCAAAAATAACAAAACTTTTTTGAGATGTACTATTCCTTCATTTATAGTCGATTAAATTTTGCATCAGTGGTCTAGAATCCTCAATACAAGTATTATATAGATATAATCGAGAGGATACAGAATACATTTCACTGATTTCTTGCCTTCAGAAATAATATAGTTTATAGCAATCATGAATACTCGCATATCCGGGAAAAGTTTGGCATGTTGCAGCTTTTAAATCGTCGACAAATGGCCGACATCGTTTTGTTGTATAAAATTGTCAATGGTATTCCCTGTGTGTCTACACTTCTGCAGTCGATTCCGCTTAGAGATCTTGATATTCGTTTACTATGCGTAATAGAAATACATTTTCTCTATTTCAGTATCGTAATGAGTTCATTCCAGCACTAAAAACAGTGCTGGAATGAACTCATTCCCGCATTGTTTCTAGTTATATTTTTCGTTTTGTGGTAGTCAGCACTGACATTCGATCCTATCAAATTTCAACACACTTCAATTATTGTCAATATAAGATAATCTGGATAAGGCGAAATAATTGTTGAGAGGAAAGGTTTTATTTCCATCAAAAAATAAGGTACTAGAGAATTCTTTCTTGCTAATTTTGAATCATTCATGATATTAGGATCTGATCTCCATGCTCTACGTACAATTCAAATTCCGTGATATGTCAACTTTCTTAACAACCAACTGCCAAGATACAATACAAAAGTCACTAGGATGTATAATCCTAATTTTTCATTAAATGTCAACAGTATTCTACAAAACTTGCCTGAAATAGAGAAAATATCGTCTAATACTCGTTGCAGAAGGCAATTCCAACACTCATGCGTACGAAAACTCGCTTCTTCGTCGCTCGTTTTCGAATTTCGCATTCTTGTTTGAATATCAGCCCATTCTGCAACTTGTTTTAGAATATACCATTCTCTATTTCAGTATCGTAATGAGTCCATTCCAGCACTGAAAACAGTGCTGTAATGAACTCATTCCCGCATTGTTTCTAGTTATATTTTTCGTTTTGTGGTAGTCAGCACTGACATTCGATCCTATCAAGTTTCAACACACGTCAATTGACAATACTGGATATAGTGAAATAATTGTTGAGGAAAAGCTTTATTTTCATTAAAAAATATGGTACTAGAGATTTCCTTCTTGCTAATTTTGAATCGTTCATGCTATTACGAAACTGTTTTAAATCTGATCTCCATGCCCTACGTACGTTTCAAATTCAAATTCCGTAATTAATCTGTCAACTTTTTGAAATTTTTGTAATTGAAATTTTTGTAATTGACTTTATAAGGGCAGGCGCTTTCTGTAGCAAATATTTTTTTGTTATTAAGAAAAAAATGACATTTCGGCGGGGGTTTGAACCCCCAAAACACCAACTACAATACAAAAGTCACTAGGATGTATAATCAGAATTTTTCATTAAATTTCAACCGTTTTCTACAAAACTTGCCTGAAATAGAGAAAATATCGTCTAATACTCGTTGCAGAAGGCAATTTCAACACTCATGCGTTCGAGAACGAGAACTCGCTCCTTCGTCGCTTGTTTTCGAATTTCGCATTCGTGTTTTAATATAGGAGTAACTTGTTTTAGAATATACTATTATGCTCGTTTTCGGAGGACAAATAGAGCACAGAAGGCTCCTATTTTCGGAATGGTAACTCTATTCAATAGTCTTGGCGGTCTCCGATGTATCTCTCCGTATACTCTCAAGCACAGTCTCAGGAATATTCTCTCATAATCAAAAATTATATGATACTTGTAATTGGAAATTGCTAATTTTCTTTCACTTATATTTGACACTAATATTTGGTTTATTTGTGTAGTATCAATTCTGTATCGTATATAAATCTTTTATATTTTTCTGGCGATATAACTATCTGTTGTTGGTTGTATTCCATGTAGAACATTAAACATAAAACATAGAAGTCATTGTCAAAAATGCTATGATTTGATTGGTTAATCCTCATTTCTTATTTTGTTTTAACTCATCTGAATAAACTTATATATTTTGCCCTTACCTAATTCTTATTTTATTTTAATGTGTTTCTAATTTCATTTAAATTTGTTTCATGAACTGTATAAACCCACCCTGAATTCGTTTTAATTACCACAGAGAGGTAACACGCTTCAATTATACATATTCTCGTAGTAACTCTGATGGTCAAATATGTGAAAATCCCTCCAAAAGCGAAGTGAACCATCGTGAACCATCGTACATAATATGCGATATCTATACTCATATAAACAGTAAAAACGTTCAACCTAAAAATGAACCAACAAAAAAATCATTTTGTTCTCAATATAATCATGAAATATATGGGATTACTTCTGAAGAAATCATGTCGTATTATACTTCGGAATGCTGCCTTCAGAAGAAAAATGATAAAATAAAGAAAAATGCAATTGACGAAATGAAAGCTACATTTGAACATACATCAAGATAAGGTTAACAAATGTGGTACTGAAATATTTACCGTAAACGAGATCCTGAGGTCGATACGAAAGATTCTTGATTTGTGTTATCGTCATATTGCTGTGAGTAAATTTATTACATCAAAAATTAATAGTGTAGTGGTTATCACCAATATTAAACCATTTATCAGCATTAAAGTTTGATCGATTTCACTATGTCAGACACGTACAATATGTTTCTTTGGAAGGTTGTTCTGTATTCGATCAGAGAAAACTACGTCAACAATGCGGATTTCACACATGTCAACGGTATTATTTTTTTTCATGAATTATTAATTATTTTATTTTCTTTATATACATTATTCTTATATTGATACAATATTTTTTAAAATGAAAAATTTCACAAGTTTATGAATAAGTTACCGTTGAAAACTTCTGAGAAGTTCATAAATAAGTGACCTGAGTAAATTATTATTTATGTTTGTGGCGCTGATGTCGAATTCTGTGAAATTTGACTTCAGCATCAGTACATTGCAAGTCATAAGATTTCTAAAAGTATGGTGTAAAGGACTAATCGTTGTTCGACACATAAAAATTCGTCGATCAACGTGGAATCTTTTGTTATAAATACAAAATAGCAAAATTTACTCCTAAATGCATCCTGTTGATTAATGTTGGTCAGATATAATTCCCTTATTCGCCAATACGGAATTCCCACCTAAAAAGTCAAACAAAACAGTAATCGCTTGAGGAACAAACATTTGACAGAAATCTTTTAAGAATGACAATACATCCCTTGTAAATTATAATTAAAAGTGGGAAAGTCCTGTGGACAGTAGCTTTGGCGCTCTTGTTCAAACTTTGACTAATCATATCCCCGAAAGTATTGGTTTTCAGAGTTAGGAATTATATCAATGGTTTCTTATGATAGAACTTGAAGAAATTAAATTCAACAAGAGTGGCAAAAATCATTAATCCAAAACCTGAACAATTTTACCCAATAACGAACTTATCCGAGATATTCATTCCTCAAATCTACTATAAAAACTACATTACATCAATTGAAACTTAACCAATATTCCAGTTTTGTTCATACTGGAAATATTCTGAACCTAATTTACCTACCAAAGTATAGGTATATTTCCATCATCATATGGATTATCCACGGGCTTTATATAATCATCTTGAAAATATAATATCATATCATCCCCTTAATGCTACGATAGCTGAGGTTATTTCATTGGTCATTTTGCATTCAATCATACTTTGTTCTCTATAAGAGGAAGGTTATTTCACATCAAGAATAACGAACCAGAAAGAAAATTTTAAATATCACTTAAAGCAAACTAAGATGACATGAATGAACACAGATCATATACTAATTCATAGATAGAATAATTCAGTTCAGCCAATGAACTCTATTCTAACGTAGTATAGAGTTCTATGAGTACAGCATTATGTGAAAACATAGAAGTAAGATTTATGTATGAAATTTTGAAAAATCATATCTCCGAATGTATTAGCTTGTTTGAGTTGAAAATGATATCGATGGATTCTTATGATGAAACTGCATCTTAAAAAAATTAAATTTGAAATTTGTAATGTAAAAATTTTTTTTTGTTACTCCGGAACCGTCATGCCGATTCTGCCCAATAACGAACTTAACCGAGATATTTATCTCCTTAACCTAGCTCAATCCGTTCGAGAGTTATCGTGTTAACGAAGGGCCGGCCGGACCGGCCGGACAGAATCGATTTTGACCACGGATTCTTGATCAATGAGTCAAACCAAATCGTTCAAGACCATTTTCATCAAAGAATTCGAAAATTACAGATATTTGGGCAAATTGATAAGCACTCTGTTCCGAGGAACAAGAGAGCCAAAAAGCGCTACCTACCAGAAATGAAATGAATTCAACTTAGGTGGAAATCTCGACTACTTTGTGAGTTAGATTACCGAGCATCTAAAATGAATTTATGCCCGCGTTCCGGAAAATGGGAACACATAATCTATTCAGTTCCTACAACAGCATTTAGACATCTTAGCAAGTCCCTTGCGTCGTAACTTGGCGTTGTTTTGAAATTTCAGTTGCTGTTCACTGTGTTTGTATATGTATAAAAATTGCGTGAATAATGAGTGAATTATTCATGGCACTGAGATAAAAGCAAAACGAATTCTATTTTTTCAGTATTGGGTTTCAACATTCATTTTATTACTTTTATTTACATTAGAACAGATATGAGTGTCATGAAAATGATGTATAATAGTTATTTGTTCGCAATTATTCAATCGCAAAGAAAATAATCCATATTCGCATCATATGTCAATTTCCTCTGCTTCTCGCATTGCATCTTCTTCAGTAGAAATATGATTCAGTGGATCCACAGCGCCAGCGTGGAAGCGTCCATTTTCATAGTCGACCCATATTCAGTTGCCTGTATCTATATTCGTTATGAGTCTTCTCTAAACAGCTAATAAATATAAAAATCATATTGAGCCGTATTCATAAAACTGAAGGATATCCTTGTAAGTATAAGATGAAAGTATAAGGTTTTCAGTTGAAGAAAAAGGTAAGGGTAAAAGCATTTCCTTTTTTTCGTATTCACAATGATTACCTTACACTTGCAAGAATATCCTCCAGGAATAAGTAAAGGGATGTTGGCTTTTATGTGCCACGGCAGGTTCCAACCAGTTTACGATGGTTTGTTTATTTATTGTTTTCCTTTCTTATCAGTGTTATTTAAGCCTAGTACTTGGATCAAAGATGTATTCGTCAAGCAGCGATAGTGAAAGTGCAGAAAAAGTTAATGCTACAACCGAATTGCGGTTCATAGCAGAGGAAATTGCAAATGCTCCTGTGATTTTGGAAAAATCCCAAATACCAAAAATGAAAACTAGAAAGGACGATATTAGAAATGTTATCAGGATGTACAATGTGACATTTGGTAAAGCACTGGAAGCAAAAAGCTTTTTGAAGAAAATAAACGATATGAAAGGAAGATTCTCAGAAAAAACTAACTTGAAAAAAACTGGAAATAAAGCACTGTTGGAATGAGAGAAAAAGTTTTTGGAGGCTATTGAAAGGGACAGTAATCCTACAATTGGAAGAATTGGAGGCACAATGCACATTGGTGTTGATGATAGATATCCTCAGCATAGAGTGAGTGAAGCTTCTACTATGCCAGAAAAGACTGAATCAAGCACCAAACCACAATCTAGCGTCAAGTTTGTCAAATCTCTTCTGCCAACAAGAAAAAAACACGAACAGAAGAGTACGAAACAAAGGAAACAAAAGGACTCAAAGAGAGTACTATGAAAAAAGAAGGAGAGGAATCAACAGCAAATATTGTTAATGAGGGGGAGGTACTGTACGAGATACTGTAGCTTGACTTACATCCAGTTTTTGACGAATGCCTTTCTGATACCCGGGATCTCCGAGATAGCGTAAACATATCTTCATCTAAAGGACAGATGACTCCTCGAGTTTCAGCATTTATTCATAAAAATCTGTTGGCAAGCCATTGCACATTTTCCTCTGCAAACCGGTATAATTCTTTTTTAATCAAGTACAGATGTGGATAAACGCTGCTTGTAGTTTTTAATTTCTCTCAGTTCCACAACATCTACCATCAATACAACTGGTCAACTGATGGATATCGACATCAATGTTAACCTTTCGATATAATCAAAATGAAGGTATTAAACTTAAACAAATTGATTTTATTAGATTTAGTTGCTTGAAAAACTATAAAACTGAGTTATATAAACATGTAAAACACGAGTGAGTCTCGGGGCCGTAGCTAGGGGGGGGGCATAATGGGGCAATGCCCTACCTTTAATTTCCAATGCCCTACCTTAAAAAATAGTAACAATTTAAATAATATGCTAAGGAAAATGTGTTTTCATAATGTGACTTGAGGAAAAAAAATATTACTCGCAAAGCAATTCCGAATTAACCACACGCTACATTTTCAGAAGCACCTCAAGTACTAATTCCTACCCTGAAAATTGCAAGTCCCTATCTCCTCTCGTTCGAATGTTATCGAGGCAACGGTCACCCATCCAGCTACTGAACTCACACAAGGCTGCTCAGATCTCCAACAATATAGATCTGATCATGTTCAAACTTGGACTTGGCAGTAGAGTTAGCTTTTGAGGCTCTCGAAAAATTTCAGCGATGTCGGACGAATAGTTTTTGATATATAGAATTGTTTTCAATGATTTTTTAAAAATGTTGTTGTGATACGATCCTCATGAAATTTCGCAAGAATTTTTGCGCTGGCATTCTACAACTGAGAACCATGTGTGAATTGGATCGCTTTTGTATAGATGGGTATGACTCCAAAACGTTTGGCCAATTATGCCTATGAACAAACCTCAAATGTCCCATTTAGATGCATATGCACAACCTAACCCGAAAGTTTCAAGTCGCTATCTCTTTTTGTTCTCAGTTTATCCTGACATAAATAATATTTTTTAATATATTTTTTTTAATTTTTTATTCATACGATTCTCACAAAATTTCACAAGCGTCCGTAGGTTTGTATTCTCTCTACTCTCTACTCACCAAGTTTCAATTCGATCGGATTTGTATTGGTTGGAAACAAAATTATTACTCGGAAACCATTGGGCCGATTATGCCCATTAACGAACTTGTCCGTCGTATTGGGATGCGCCACCTATACTGAATATTTCAAGTCGCTATCTCTTTCCGTTCTCAAGTTACCAACGGACGGCCGGCCGGCCGGACAGAATCAAATTTGAACTCGAATTCTTCATCAGGGAGTCGAACCCAATCGTTTCAGACCATTTTCAGCAAAAAAATCGAAAATTACAGACATTTGGGCAAAATAATAACGCGATGTTCCCCAGAACATACGCGCAAAAATAAGATTATCGTTAAGTGTCTGACGAATGAGTCTGATATAGACTCCGAAACGTTACGAAATAGTTGTTTCATCGTTGTTGTTTTCGTTATTGTATGTTTGGCAACCTGGTTCGATTGATTGCTTCTGACAAATATCTTGTGTTTCTTACGCAGAAGCATTTCACAAAATTATTTTTTTATATTTTATGGATAGGTATTTTCAGAGTTTGGGAGAGAAAACCCAGAAAGAAACCATTTAATAATGAATATACCTCCCAAAGTATCAATTATTTATTATGGTATGGTATTTATTTATGGTATGCCTTTGAAAAGAGAAGAACTGATTCAGTTGATCTGAATGAAGTCCTTCGCATATTTAATAATATGGCAAATCGAAGGATTCAGGGGTTTTGAGGAAGATTTTTATCAACTTTATAATAATCACAATATGTTAAAAGGAATAAAATAAACCTGAAGAAATAAGTATTTTAATATTAACTACCTATTTCACTCAAAAGTAGGTACGATGAAAATTGATTCTTCAGATCACATCAAGTAAATTTTTTTACTTCTGCCCTACCCGTAACCTCCATTGCCCTACCTTAAATTCATCTCTAGCTACGGCCCTGGTGAGTCTGCTACTGACCACACTCAAAATTATTGAAGGATATGCTTTTCATTTAAAGTAAAGGGAAACGTTTATAAATAACCAAATACTTTTTTGTGAAGGATATGCTCCTACTATATAAGTATAAGGTTTCACTCGAAATATTATGAATGCGAACTCAAGGATTCCCTTCATTTTCTGCAAGTATAAGCATAACCTTTTTTTTATGAATACGGCTCATTATTAGACATACCACAAGTCTCACGAGAATTTCAGCCTCTTTCGCCAAATGTGTCAAGGACAAGCACAACATATCATCTAGCAATATCACAAGAATTGAATGGATTGGCGTAGCATAACGAGAAATTGCACTCATATGGCTTTGAGTTGGAGAAATATTAAATCTCACTTATGGTGGGTTCACAGAGCTTTGATTAGCTTAATTGTGAATTTAATTCGATGGTTGCATAAAAAATGAACTGGAAATCGACATAGAATGACACTGACACTCAGTGACGGCTCGTCAGGGTATGCAGGGTCGGCCGGGCCGTCAAAAATAATCGCGAATAAGAAATAGAAAATTATAAAACAATTATTCCTGGAAACTTATTCTTAATTATCAATTTCGATATTCAAATCTCGAGTAATTCCCTCAATATCTTATACCCCCACTTCCACAGGAAACTTATTTCGAACAACATGACACCCTGAATTATTTGATTTCCGACTTCTGTTCTCTCCCATTCTGCTCACATTGGATCGGCTTATCGCCCCTATCGGCCAGCCGCGCGACCGCTTCAATTAATGGTAGTATGTAACACCTACGACACAAGCAGTTACCACTAAGCAGAATGGTAGAATCATATCCCTTGTCTATGGGTAGAATCTCGTTATCACGTCACAGCTTGATAGCTTGTGAAATTTTGTGCGAATCGTATGGCTAAAAAATAAAAAAAAAATATTTTTTTGTCACGATAACTTGGCAACGGAAAGAGATAGCGACTTGAAATTTTCAGGTTAGGATGTGCACCAGAACGCGACATTTCAGTTTGTTTATGAACATAATCGGCCAAAGGGTTTTAGAGTTATAGCCATCTGAAATTTGGTTGTTTTTTGTTCCTCATTAACTCGAAAAATACTAAACCGATTGAATTCAAACATGGTAATTAGTTGTAGAATGCCAACGCGACAATTCTTGCGAAATTTCGTGAGGATAGTATTTGTAAAAAATTTTGAAAAAATCATTGAAAATTGAAAAAAAAATTCTATATATCAGTAACTATTCGTTTGAAATTGCTGAAATTTTGCAAGAGCCTTCATAACCTAACTCTACTGCCAAGTTTCAAGTTTTAACACGATCGGTTGAATATTGTTGGAGATTCGAGCATTCTTGTGTGAGTTCAGTAGATGGGTGACCGTTGCCTCGATAACTTTCGAACGAAAGGAGATAGGGACTTGCAATTTTCAGAGTAGGTTGCGTATCTGAAAGGGAGAGTTGAGTTCGTTTTTGGGCATAATCGGTCAAACGGTTTCCGAGTTATACCCACCTGGAATATTATTTCCTTGATAACTCAAAAAATAAATATTCGATAGAATTGAAGCTTGGTAACTATTAGTAGAAAATCATCATAAAGACGTGTTTAAAATTTTGTAAGAACCGTACCCTTAGAAAATTTGAAAAACAATGACGAAAAAAAAATTTTAAGAACCATGGTAAATTCGAATTAAGAGTGTCCAATACAGGAGAATGGATAACATAATTTACCATAGTAAATTCGATTAAGGGTGTCCAATACAGAAGAATGGACAATAAAACATACGCGCAAAAGCTTCTGACTTCACGTCAGTGCTTGAACCAATTTTTTAAACTGCTAGCGAAACTTGAAACAAACTTTTCTGTTGGTAATGCCTATATTTTCTGATCGAAAAAGCCCTTTCTGTTCGGCTGGATACGATAACCTGAAGGAAATTCATCGGGCTTCAGGTAAACATGAAATTTCCAAAGAACATACACTCATTCGGCTCAAAAATTTACATAAACGTATGACAGGGCGGCTTTGATGGCGGGGGAAATTAAGGTTTAGAATCGCGCATCAAGATAAATTGCTCCTCAAGCACTATTCATGCACTGTTATGCACATAAATTAAATTTAGTTTTACAAGATTCGAAATTTCTGAGTGTCGCACGTTATTTTCGAATCTTTCGGGATTTTCATCGTTATTCACTGAATCTAGTAAAGTACAAATATTTTAGACGAAATTTGCAAGAAAATATTGCCCTCTAGCTCTAGCTTGGAATTTTGAATCTCGCGCTGTTAATACGATATTTGATAAAGGCGAAAATTCATGTGGCGATTTTGTCGCCGAAAACCAGCGATTTTGTCGCCCAAATGAGTATACTGTCATTTGGACCGTTTTGGGCGACGTCGTCCGTGTCGCTGGATTAATCCAGCATTCCAACGACAACTGATGACATACCTCTGACAGCAGTGACAGCCGCAAAAATTAAAATTGGTTCAAGCACTGACGTGAAGTAAGGAGCTTTTGCGCTCATATTCTATTGTCCATTCATCTCTATTGGACAAATTCAAATGAAAGTAGATAATATTATCCTATCTAATATGTCTTCGACCAGAAATTACCATTGTTGTGTGCCCAAATGCAATTCATGGGCGAAAAAAATGCCAAAATGTATAGGTTTTATTCTGAACTTGTTTTATTCTGTCCAACTTCCTGTGAAATTTACTAGTATAGGTTTGTGTATTCAATTCTTACCTCCGGAAAACCAAATATAAATATAATTATTGAAACTGCGTTAGGAAGATAACTAATAGACCGAAGAGTACTCAACTTGGAACTACATCATCTTCAAACAGAGTACAAGGAGGTACCTCGAAAGAGAACTGAGGAAGGATGTATCGATGACTTGCTGTGTTGAAAAACCTCATTCAGAAGAAGAAATAAGTATCACCCAAGCACCCTTGAGTTAGTTGAACAGCAATAATAATTTTAGTAGTATACTTGGTTGTGTACATTGTTAACAGACCACCTAACACTTGTGCCATTGATATATTCGGGTTATCTACAAAGAGTGATATCTTGAACAGTGACAGTGCTTTGAAAAGTTTCACAGGCATAAACAATTTTGATATTTTCAATTGAATAGAAGAGATGGTCATCAAAACTCTTGGAAACAAAACAAAAAAAAAGCAATTTTATTATACCTCAAACATTACACTTATTGTTAATAATTATTTTCACATAATAAATATGTATCATATCTTGAAAAAATCATTTTAATTATGGATAACTGTTATACCACAGCTTTATCTGGATCAATTAGACACTATATGTATCCTCATAAATGAATTAGAACAGCATGAACCTGAACTTGAATTAAACCATCAGTAATATGTTTACACCTGCTCCTTGCTGCGACTTTACAAGAATATACCATACTTTTTTTTTAAGTTTACCGTTCTCCACATTAATATGGGCCATCAATTTTATGTGATTCTGAATTAAGGGCACTACTTTGTAAATATAAGGAACAAATGTCTATAAAAATGGGACCACAATTTGTTTTGTCATACATGATCTACATTTAGAACCTCTTAGTCTTCTCCTTCTACAAGGATTCTAGAATTAGGAGTTGAAGCTCCTATATGTACTCCAGAAATTGCATCGTCTTGGAAGTTCCCATTTGTTTTTCTTTTGCGATTTAATACATTTATATAATTATTAGAGATAACTGTAGTACTTCCGGAACTCATTTTGTACCTAAATATGTATTTAGTTGTAATATTTAAATTCAATTAGGTTATGTTTCTGTCAGTTCAAAATAATCTGTCGTGGCGATTTTGTCGCTCCATGAAATATAGGGGAAGGGAAATTTCGAGCGACAGTCGCTGGTTTTGAACGAAAAAATCGTCGAAATTTTGGGCGACAAAATCGCTGGTTTTCGGCGACAAAATCGCCACATGAATTTTCGCCTTAAGAGGGAGAATTTAATGGATGTTTTTGATTATATACATATAGATATAATTGGCAATTAAGAGCTGTCAAAAGCATTGTGATCCCACCATTAGTCTATAGTTTATCGAAACGAGTGGAAAGCTAAGTGGACAGGGGCTTTAGGGCGCTGTTCAAATTTATAGCCTGACCAGTCACCCATCCGGGTACTGAACTCGCCAAAGCTGCTTAGCTCAAAAAAAAAAAATATTTTCCCAATATTTCCAAGAATATAAATCGGACTCAAAAACAAACGCCCAAAACAAACTGATCCTCTTTTTGGCCGAGAATGGTCTCAAATGATTAGTTTCGAAGCGAATACTTACATTCACTGTTGATTCGAAAATAAATAGGACTGTGTCTGTGCTGGCATAAGGACCCATTCTAATACATACATTTACTGTTGGGTCGAAAATAAACAATGCTCTAAGCAAACATCAAAAGATCCTTTGGGAGTTACATTCATTATTGAGTGGTTCCTTTATGGGTGTTCTCCCCCAAAATCTGAAAAATATCTCTAAAAAAAATTTTTATTATTTTGTGAATTGCTTCTGAGTTAGAAACACAAGATATATGTCAGAAGCAATGTAACGAACAATGTTGACTTACAAACAATAACGAAACAACATAAACGATAAAACAATTTCGTAACTTTTTGGAGACTATATCAGACTCCTTCGTCAGACACCAAACAAAAGTCTTCAGAATTATTTTTTGTTGATATTCTGAAATTCAAAAATTGTCTCCATTTCTTAGGGCTGTTTTGATATTTCGGCAATATCTCCACCAATATCGATCCAATCGAGTTCAAATCTAGATCTATACTGTAAAATAAGGTTTTGGAGGCTCTCGTAGAATTTCAACAATATCTGATGGATAGTTTCTGAGATACAGAATTTTTTTGAATATATTTTTTTTTTCCAGTCATGCAATCCTCATAAATAAAGTCTTCTCGTCGGTATTTACGGCTTTGATTCGATCAGATTAGTATTTTTCGAGCTATTGAGAAAACAAAATTTCAAATGGCTATAACTCTGAAACCCCTCGGGGCTTTTGCCTATTAACGAACTTTTGAACTCCAAACCTACCCTGAAAATTTCAACGCTCTGACTCATTGCGTTCGAGCGTGATCGTGCTGACGGCGGGCAGGACAGAATCAATTTTGACCAAGGATTCTTGTTCAGTGAGTCAAAACTTTCGTTAAAGACCATTCTCGGCCAAATATTCGAAAATTCTTTGTTCAGGTGAACAACACTCCAAAAACGTGTCCTGAACCCGCTAACAGGCAGGAGAACGTCGATGGGCTCCGCTAGTATATTTCGTTATTCTGAATGGAAAATTAAATGTATATCTGCGTCTTTTTGTATATTAACAATAAAGTTAGTGAGGTGAATTTTTAATATTCCTAAAAGATGAAAAATATGAATTAGTTGAGTAAAACACTACTGCATAATCTGAGGGGTTTATTATTTACAATATTGTTCAATATTTAACAGGGTTTTTAATAATCTTGCGATTTAAGTAAGTATGTAAACTTGTTTTATATTACACCATCAATATTCTATTATTTATCAATATAGCACAAGTTTATTTTTTCATTGATATTATTTTCAGTCCTTCTTCGAAATAATAGCTTTTCGTCCTTAATATGTGTATGTTCTGAGAAAAATAAGGCTGAAGTACATAACAAATGTAATCATAAAGATAAGAGGTTTATACAAGCTTATGCTATTTGTAGAAAAATATATTTAGTAAGTTCTTCTGAATTGTCATGCAATCGTTCTCAACTTATTTTAAAATAACTAGGTGAACAATATACAGGTTGATCTTTCTGGTGTTCTACTGAGATTTTGACATTGATTGAAATATTTGGTGAAATTTTAGTGGTAAGCATAATATAATGTATCGTATATAATTCATTTGCAAATGAATACAAGGTTTAAGGCATTGTCATAACTAGAATCGTAAAATACTCTTATACTTCGTAATTCATGGTAGATCAATTTTCACCATAGATTCCTCTCATCAAATAAAACACTTTGTATTTATTATTTTTCGAGATTCTGCTCAGATAAAAAGATACAGGCTGTTGAAATTGCAGGAAAAAAAAGTTTTTCTTATGAAGTATTGACACGGGTATTCAGAATGAAATAAATTTTGGTGGGAAGTTTACTAGATACTACTAGTACTATGACACATATTCTCGGATTCATAAAACTGAATTAAATTAGTATGAGGAAAGCAAATTAAGGTTATCTTGGGTCATCATATGAATCTTCAATAATTAAGAAAATTAAATAATTCTTTTAAATTCATTTCCCCTAAAGCACATCGTTTTTGAGATACCTATTCAACGTTGAATGCTATAGAATCTGATAAAAATTTGAGAATTCGCCTTATTTTGGTTGATCCGCTCCTGATCTAGGATAGCTTTGAATGGATGTATGTAGAAATTGGCACACTTACTTTTTTTCAGAAGATATAGATAATCCATGCTCCTCCGAATCTGAACGCAACCTACCAATTATTATTTTTATTCTGATTTGAGATTTTATTGGAAATGAATGGATATTTATTGAATTTTCAATAATAATAATAATATTTCAGGAATGGTGAGATTTCAAAAATGGATCCTCTATCCAAGGTATAAGGTTTGGATGGTCGTACAAATCAAAGGATGCATGGGCGAAATGAGAGCAAACTACATGACCGAATTGAAGATTATTCCGGCCTGCAAAACTCTAGCCGAGGATTTAGCTCACAGAATGCAGAAAAAGGTGTTGCTCGGATCACTTCGAGTCATCAGGTCCAATCAACTGTGAAGGCCGCTAGTATCTCATATCTTTTGTTGAGGGACGCTGCAAGGGCAGGACGAAGAACTACTCAAAGGAACGTGCGAGAGGTTTTTTAGTGAGTAACCAATCAAAAACTGGAGTCTCACACTCCTGAGAGGAGCGGACCCCGCTCAGGCCGGTCCTATAAAAGGTTTTTCTTCCCGATCGAAAAAAAAAAGAATAGCCGATGATCAAGTTATTCATAATCTTATAGTGGAAACAATTGATGGATATTGAATTGAAGTTAAGTTGAAGTTCATTGTTTCAATAGTGGGATATTATTTAATGCTGCATTATGATCAGTGAGTAGATAAGTTTTCTCGAACAATTTAATGGAATTTCAAGTATCCGATATTTAGTTTTTTTGTTCTTCTGTAGATAACAGTAACACTTTTATATTTAGAACGGTACAATGCACGATTGTATTAGCACATTGTGAAATCTTCAAACGCTTGTAACTTTTTACCAGAGCCGAATCTGGAAAAATGGTAAATGAAAAAAGTGTCCTGTTTGATGAAAGAAATCTATGGTTAAAATTAATGCACAACTTGAAGACTCACCCTGTATATTGATAAAGCGTTACGTTGTACGTTCAATGCCATATTGATTTCAGCAACAATTGATCAAAATTGAGGTATAAATGGTTCCTTTCTTGGTTTTCTCTGCCAAACTCTGAAAAATGTTTTATTTTGTGAACTGACGATGGTATTGTTTCATACATTGTTTCTGATAAATATCTTGTATATCTTCTTCAAATTCTTTATTTCATAGATATAGAGTTTGGGACAGAAAATCCAGAAAGGAACCAGTTAGTAATGAATATACTTCCAGTATTATTTAATGATTACTCAAAATAGAGATGGTAAAAACAAAATCAGAGCATAAACGTCGGTGGCTGGAACGTTGGTCTAGGAGGCAACAGGTCCCAAGTTCAAATCCCGTCTGCATAGAAGAAAACTCATTTTTGGGGCAAGCAATATTGGCCATCATGCAGTCAGTGTTGGGAGAAAATTAACAGTGCTGTGTAGGTAACAAAGTGTCAAAATTATTCATTGGCATGCTATAGCCATAGTATTCGTTTTTTCACGTTCACCAATGAAGGTTCCATCCCTGTCCTTCATGTCCTCACGTCTTTTCAATGCGGATGGTCAGAAAATAGGCTCAACTTGACAATTCCTAAAGTGGCCTTCAATGCTTCAGACAAAGATGTATATCTCTTGAAGTTTAATAGAAATACTTCTAAAACGACCCTGCATAGTAGCACATCATTGATTTGTATAATATAATTTTCCATCATATAATGTTTTGATCCTTCGCAATATCAAATAGAAATTTCAAATTGCTATAATACTGCGAAATTCCACAAAGATGTAGAGGCCTTCTGTTTATATAAAATTAAATTTGACAAAAAGTGAGAATTATTAGACAGACGCCAACTTTCATAGTTTTTGAGCTTATCAATCAAATCAACAAAAGAGAAATACAAAAATTTGCATATGAATAGGTGAAACTATTTATTTTGAGTTGCTCCTGTTTTTGACAAAGAAAGTCCCATCGCCTTTTCTGCCCAGGTATGCAGGCCAACTCTGTTCAGAATCCGGTAAAAATTTGGCACACTTCTCATTGCGTTTCATGATATTACACTGGCATTCTATCCTGAGTCTGTAAACTGTCATCTGGCCCAAGTTAAGTTTGTAGATATCGTTGTAATATGGGAAATCTCGCTTAAAGTTGCTCTGTTCCAATACGCACTCATTGAAGAGGAGGTTCCTCTTCTCATCCTCGGTGGTTTTGTGATATTGATGACGTTGCCCTGAAAATGAAAGAATCTTGATATTTCATCCCCTTATCTCGAGAATTTCTGTACCAAAATAAAAGCCCCCACCAATTATTATTTATTATGTTTGAGTATATTTACTGATTGTTTTCTAATTAAATGAAACACGGCGGAACGTGTCACACTGCTCAATAAATAAGTTAAGTGAACTTCTTCTTTACCGTTGGCTGTATTTATCGACTACGCTCTTGCCAATCCGATGCTTCATCGGCTGATTGGGAAAGAGGGTAATCTTTCCGCTACCAAGCGCAACCTATAGCTGGTGACATGCGCGTTGTTGAATGGCCTATGACATCCAATATCTATTATTCGGCATCCAGCGTTTTTGTGGAGACTATCCGAAACTGCGACCTCTTCCAGCTGGTGGATTTCCCAACGCGTTTTCGTAATTTGCAGACTTCTTCTATTCTAGATCTGGTGTTAACGAACGATCCCGACCTTGTTTCCAAAATCGAGCAAAATCTCTAGGCAAATCGGACCACATTATGATGCTTTCCACGATTCATCTGAAATCTCATGTTTCATCCAAGAAGTCAAGGAAACAACTGAAAATCATAGATTACTATCAGCTCTGTCGGAGACTTGGGGAGGTCAACTGGAGTACTCTTCTCAGGCCTACCATTGATATTGAAGAGATGTAGGCCGTTTTTACAACAACCCTCCAAAACCTGTCCAACGAATGCTCGTTTAAAAAGAATGTTGTTCACATACCGACAAAGCCCTGGATCGATCAACATATCCTTAAGCAATACTTCTTCTTTCACAAAGAGGGACCCACCAACCTCCCCAGTTGAACGATGAGAAGAATTGCTCTGCTATAACCGAGATCAGTTTTAGCCTTGCGGCCATTGAAGCCCACCTATCAGCTCTCAATGTTAACTCCTCTCCTGGTGTCGATGGTGTTTCTGCTAGAGTACTTAAGGAATGTGATCAGCCGCTTTCCTATCCTCTATATACTATTTTTACCCTTTCACTGGAGGCATCTTGTCTACCCTCCGCTTGGTGAAACGCAGTGCCATCCGTCCCATCAGTCTGGTCACCATTATAGCAAAATTGTGTGAGGAGATCATTTTGGACAATGTCCTCCAATTTGCACTTAGCAGTAGCCATATTCCCGAGTGTAAACACGGCTTCCTTCCTGGGAGATCAGTCATTACTAACCTCCTTGAATGCATTAATTCCTGTTCTGAGTCCAGTTGATGTTGTTTATCTGGATTTCTCTAGAGTATTTGACCATGTTCCACGTGATCTTCTTCTACATAAACTCGAATACATTGTAGTCCGTGGCCGCCTGCTTTCTTGGATTAAAGCATTTCTTACCGATCGAACCAAGTTCATGTGGATGGATCTTTCTCTTCGGCTAGGCCCGTTGGAAGTGGAGTTCCACAAGGTTCTGTTTTAGGTCCACTACTTTTCTCCTGTACATCTCCGATTTACCCAAGATCTTCAAATATCGGTGTTCTGAATTTGCCGATGACACCAAATTATTCGGTAATCCCAATGTGGCAGCTGATTTGATTCAAGAAGTCCTGGAAAAATTAAACGATTGGTGCCGGAAGTGGCGATTGCCTTGTTTTGCACTTGGGTGCTCACAATCCCCGTCGTCAGTACTTCCTGAACAAAAAGCCCATTGCCACTTATAGTAGCCATGCCGACCTTGGTGTTATTGTGACAGAGAACCTAAGCTGGTCTGACCACATTCTCCAAACGGTAAACAAGGCCAAAATAACCTTATTCGTGGTTCAAAATGCTTTTGGTAGGTGTGATCCCTCCACATGTGCTACCCTCTACAATCTGTACGTGAGACCCATATTGGAGTTTGCCGGACCTGTCTGGAGTCCATTATTGAGTAGAGATTCAGCGTTGTTAGAGAGCATCCAGTGACAGGAAACTCGTCTACCTTACGGCAACTTGCGTCCCAGTTATAGTGAAAGACTATCTATCATGAACTTGTACACATTTGACGACAGGATGCTGCTGACTGTGGCATGCTCTGCACGTTGTTGGGGTGTCCACTCTCATAATGTTATTTTTATACCATCTTGTATTTATGACCCCAACTTGATAAGCCATAACAAATCCCTCCGTTTCCCCCATTAGCCCAGCGGACTTCAAAAAGGTGAAGGATAACTATTTCGTAAAGCCCTGATCTTTCAAACCCCTGAAATATATGGAGTGCAGGTTTTTACTCATGTGATCTTCGAGTAGTGCCTTCAGTTGTGCCTGTCTTATCTCTCTGTCTTCTCTTCTTTGGTATGTTAGCACGATAGGTGTTTCTGTTAGCTCAGGATCAATGGATATGACAGTTATACTGAACTTTTCCAAGGCTCTTTGTCCAGCCCTAAATAGGAAAGCTCCTTGATTTCTAATTTCATGTTGAGCCACCGTTTTCATCAGCGGTTATTCACTTCTCAATATCCTTGCGATTTCCAATGTTTTTGATGGTGTCGGTATTCCAAACTTTGCATACCCCTGCCTCCCTGCGCTCGTGGAAGGTATTATTTGTATCAAGTAGTTGGGATGCAGGCTACGGTTCATGTTCATCACTTTACATGTGGATCTGTAGAGATCGAGAATTTCATTCACTGTCCAGTTAACTACTACGAAAGAGTTGGAAACTATAGGGACTGCCAAGCAGTTCGTAGCAGACACTTTATTTTTCCCGGATAGCTGTGACTTCCATATATCTCGGAGCTTCTTTTTGTAGCTAGCAAATAAGGCATCCTTATTCCCCCTTCTAAAACAGCACATTTGTCCAAACCGAATGACCTTCCTGTTGCTGAGGTGTATTCGGCAATTATATTCAGTAGCTGTAGCGCTGCCTTGGAAGGAGCGAACAGTCTTAAGTCATCCATGTACAGGAGATGTGAGACCAGATGTTCTCTTCTGCCTGGTGGCCTGGCCTTGTACCCTTAACTGCTTGCCCTAAACTCAGTTGATAATAGTAGAAGTGTTATGCAGAACAATAAGGGGCTTACCGAGTCTCCTGTACGCCTCGCCCGTATCTCACCCATCCGGTATAAGTGGTCCGACCTTTGGATCAGACGGCGAACTTAATTTTTCATAGCGCCATAATGTTTTCCATCACACGGATGATGTTAGTGTGGATTTTGAGCATCTCTAGCAGCTGTGTTATCAAGCAGTGTGCCAATGTGCCAAATGCCTTCGCGTAATCCAACCATAATGTATGTAAGTTGCGCTTGTAGTATCTTGCATGACAAATTTTCTTGTCTATAAGAAGGTTGTCCTTGCACCCCTGTACTCCTTCCCTAGCTTCTCTTTGTTCGCAGATTTGATTTCACCCTGGTCCAATGAACTCCAGAATGCGATGTAGAAGAACACTTATGAGAATTTTATACTGCGTGTTGAGACACGTGATTGGGTGGTAGTTATTTGGCTGTCCAAGATCACCTAATTTCGTTATCAGTACAGTTCTGCCCTCTAGCAACCATTAAGGAATTGGCTCACGGTGAATTATTATTACACCGAATAATCTACCTAAGTGTTGGTCAGTAGCTGGAAACTTCTTCCACCAGTAGTTCTGAACGCCATTTAGTCCAAGTGCCGTGAAATTATGCTTTTATTCACTTAACCTCTTCGGTTGTTATTTCAGTCAGCTCTTCGGTCTGTTGCAGAAATTGATTGCAAAATATCTGGAATCTGTGAAGTGCTGGAGTATCCCTGGTTTCCGCTGTTCACTCGTACAATTTTTTCCAGAACTGCTCAACTTCTCCCAGTGTTGGTGGGGTTTTTGCCTCTACTTGTGTGGGTCGCAATAACTTTGAAGGTTCTGCGGTGAAGGTAAAGTTATCTTCTATCCACTTTTGCCTCTTGATCAGCTTCTTCCTCGCTGCTGCAAGTGATCTTATTTTATCGACAGCTTTCTGCTTCAGTAGATTGAAGGTGGACAAGCTCATCTTTCGGCGCAATGCACACATCTCACCCATGATGACCTCTATTTTATTGCTTGGCTTCAGTTGTCCCTTCATAACATCTATGATACACTGGACCAAGATGCTTGCTGCCTGACGGTTCTTATTTTCTTTTCTAGCTTATTCAATTTGTTCTATGTTTGTCATCCTTCGATTTTGTTCTTCCTGGTGGGCACAGAAGTGAAGTAGCAGCTCTCACTGCAGCCACGACATCTTCTAGTGAGCAGTCCTCCTTGAGGTGATCGTAGATTATATTATTCATCACGGCTAGGTCTTTAACCGGGAGTCTCGTTTTTTGCCCTGTGGTCTTTATGTTAGGATTTCCTACTGCAGCCTCAAATGCGTCCCTTAAAATAACGAATAGCTTTGGAACATCTCTCACCTATTCCTTTCTTCGCCCGTTACAGTATGCAGCATTTTCGGCTCGGAGTGGGGCAGCTCTCACCTGCTGTCCGGTGCTGTGCTACTCCATATCGCAATGCAGGAATTGGAGGCTGGATGTTTGCAGCATATCTCACTCGTCTCTCATTCTGTTCTTCTCTCCTTTGATTCTTCAAGTGTTGCTGTTTGTTAGGATCATCTCTCACCTGCTCTTCAGCTTGTTCTTCCATCCTCTCTGACTTTTGAAAATGCAGCAAGATTCCTCTCTTCTTGAGATGGCTTACCTGGTTTCGTAGGTTCTGCTGCGTCATGAAGTTGAGATCTGGCTGATTCTCACACTACAGACCATGCAGTCTACCCATAAAACCCCTTCTTTCTGGTCTGGATCTTCGGTACAACACAGACGTTCATGTTGCTCGTGTGTCCACTTGTGGCGTCCCCTTTGTACGACCTTGTTGCTGTTGCCGAGTCCGACTACGGGTTGCTCTTGCGAACGCTGATTCCCCATGCGACCGACTTGTTCTCTCTACTCCTCGTCCTCGCCGGAAGCTGTAATTTCTTGTATGACAAGTGCCTGCCTCCTCAGCATCCTGCCATTGGTGGTCCGCATGACATATCTGTATATTTCGCACTGTTCTAGTGATATCGTCATAGAGGGGTACTACTCTTGTCAATTTTGGCATGCTGTTACCATAGTTACCGTCTACATGCAGTGACAAATTTACGCACTTGACGGATATCTATGCTGTCTAGCTCAGTTTCCGCTGCAACTGTCTCCGGACATTTCCAAAATGTTGCTGTCTACACGCAACGTTTTACCTGTAACATGTTGAACTGCGCAGGTAAAAGGTTGTGCAAAACGTAGCGTATGGACCGGCCCTTAAGGCCGGTAACGTTGCAAGTAAAACGTTACGTGTAAATAGGAAAATTGAGCAGTCTTGAAAACGGCGTGGAGACGTTACAGTTGCAGCGATAACTGAGTTAGAGAGCATAGATATCCGTGGATTGCGCGGATTTGTCGCTACATGTAGACTGGTAATAGTATGCGAAAATTAGAGTAGTACCTCCTCCATGACAATATCACTAGAACTGTTCGAAATTTACAGATATACAGTGGACCCCCGATAATCCGACATGCGTGTCACTGTTGAAATATGTACTTTGATCGGTAATTTGTCGGATTACAAGGTACTCTTAGTCAGTAATCTATAATCCGACAAATTCGATAGTCCGACACAGTCTTGCAAAACGTTTGTCAGACTACCGGGGGTCCACTGTATCTATATCATATAGACACACTAAAAATTGCTACGTTTTCATTCCGTCTTAAGACTGCGCAGACAAAAGGTTGTGCAAAACATAGCGTTTGGACTGGCCTTTATATTCATGGAATGAGACAACCTTCAATTAAGGCAATGGTATATCAAAACTTTTTATAATGGACACTTTTATCCCAAATACATTCAAACGACCGTCCGGACCGTCCAACAACCAGCCATGCTTTGGAAATGAGTGCAGGCGAGTTGCAACTACGATAGATCCAAATGTTTCATCTAGGATGAGGGATATATATATATCATTTGTCGAGTGTTTGATGGACTCAATTCTAAGATATCAACTAAACCAGAAGGGATACCTGTTATAGTGCTCAAAATTTATTCGCCAGAGCGTACACCTGATATCTGTATGATATTCACCATGGCAAGGAATTTTCTGTACGAGTGCAGCCTATACCAATGAAGGAAGTATTTTCTATCAAACTACCGCACAATAGCGATAAGATGCATTGTGTCGAAGCTCATGGAAGCAGATGATAATCTCGAAATGGTCAGTTAGCTGTAATGTGAAGGTCTCATCAGTGAAAGACATTATGGCTATTGCAAACACCGATCAACAGGTGACGCAAAGTGTGGACAAGCTCTGGAGATGTCCAAATCTTTCGATCTGGTTTGGCATCGGACTCTTCTGAAAAAGCTATCTTCGTATGGTTTTTCCAAGGACTGAGCGAGTGGAAGAGGAATTTTCCTTCTAACAGGCGCATTGATCTGGTCGTGGATGATGTCAATGCCGCAGGTTTCAGCGTGAGTACTGGGGTGATCCAAGGCTCAGTTTTGTCACAAACCCTCTTTCTACTCCATATGAACGATCTTCTTAATTCATTCGAGAACCCTGTCGTATTCCTAATTACACCATTTTTCGTCAGGATAGTGTTTCGTACGATTGGACATGGAGGAATGTGTATCTATCTGAAAAACTCTATTGTAAACGCATTCAATGTTTCTACTTTCCATAAGGATTGATTAAGTATTGACAATGTCTTTGTTGACATCTCTAATTCCAATATTTCCCTCACTTTGGCATGCTTTTATAGGTCTTGAACTAGTGGAGACGACATTGCACTTGTTCAATTTTTGAGAGAAATTTCTATCTCACGTCGAAACATCTTAGTAACAGCTGATTTCAACTGCCCTCAAATTAAGTGGCCACTAACGGCTTTCCCACCTGTTGGTTCACCATCTTTTCCTTTTGCTATATTATTATTGATCTCAGGCAGTTCTCCAACCAACTAGATATATACAGGTTCAAATGCCCTCCATTTTGGATCTTGTCAGCACTTCTGAGTCTGGCCTACTGTCTGATATTCAAAATCTGCCTCCTTTTGGTAAGTCTGACCATGTTGTTTTAGTCACACAGTTGCAATTCTATGATGAACAATTTTCAAGCTTGCAGGACAAAATATACAAGATTAACAATTAACTACGAGTGAGTTTCAGCGGATCTACTGTATGTAGTTTGGTCTGGTATTTTTGGGGATTGCAGTGATATGGATGATCTATGACTTCGATTTCAAGAATTGTGGATAATATTGTTCATATTGCGCCGCTGTCGAGCACAACCCGTTACATAAAAGGTAATATTATTAGGGCCATAAAGGTCAAAAAAAGCCTTTGGCGACGATATATTCAGAGCAGGAATACAACAGAGTATCGGAATCATCCTTATTCAAATTACTTCTTTAATTTCATCATCGAAAACACAGTTTGAGGTTTGAGCAAAGCCTTGCTACATCCCATAATAGAAAGAGATTTTTCAAACACGTGCGTGGCAACCTCAACAGCAAGGTTTCAGTTCCGGTGGTCCGGGATGGTTCCGACAATTTCTGTGCAAGCACTCTCGAGTCAGCTAATGTCCTCGCTAATTCCTTCGCCTCTCATTTCACGAATGAACAATCTTCCAGTATACCACAAGTTAACTCCCTTCGCTATGACCTGGATAATGTTTTTTTCCGAAGAACTGGTGAGAGATCATTTGTCGGTTCTGAATATTTTTTCTGTCCAGGTGCCGATAGCATTATGCCTCTTTCACTTTCACGGTGCTCCATTGGTTTTGCGAGACCTCTATACCTTCTGTTCAAACGATCTTTTTTAACATCTTTGCTACCATCTGACAGGCGGTCAGCTATTATAACTCCGATTCATAAGGGTGGAGATAAAACTGTGCCTACCAACTACCGGCCCATATGCTTGGTGTCAACAATAGCTAAAGTATTTGAACGTATCTAGGCGGATCAAATTCTGGAGTTTGCAGAGGCTAACAACTTTAGTCCCTGCAACATGATTTCCTTCCGGGTCGTTCAACCTCAACTAATATCCTTTCTGCAATAAATGATTGAAATAGAGCAAAGCCTTCGATCGTGTGCCCCACAAACGTTTGCTCAAAAAATTGGAACACCTTGGAATATGTGGCCTTCTGTTGTTGTGGATAGAATCTTTTCTGAGTCTGAGTACTTTCAGGGTGAGGGTTGGTAGAGTTTTTTCGTCCGTGGAGGCACGAGTTCTGAGTGGGGTTCCCCAGGGATCAGTGCTTAGTTCAGTTCTTTTTATCTTTTACTCCACCGATTTCCCTCATCTCATTAGGTCTAGGTGCCTGATGTATGCTGATGATACTAAAATATACGGAGTCCCATCATTGAACACTAATCAGGTGCTAGAGCCAAGAAAATCTCTTACATGATTTAAAGGTCTTTCTGTAACTGCAGCATTCAGACAATGTAATTGCTATACGAGAGCTACGTGAGACCAATTTTGGAATATGTTGGACCTGCCTGATGGGTTTCCCTCTAAGGATATAGAAATTTTCTGGAGTCGGTCCAGAGATGGTGTACCAGGAATCCGTTTTCCGCCTTATCAACCCGACTTCAATACCAGGTTGCAGATTTTTGGCTCAACATCATTCAAGGATCGCCGTACTAGGGGGGATTTAATAGTTTCTTGTCGAGCCATAAATAATAAATTTGTTCGAGTTCAATAGGAATAAGCTCAGGGAACAGGATCACAAGCTTGCCAAGGAGTAATTGAGGACCAGTACAGGACAATATTTTCTGTACAAGAAGAATATTCGATCGGTGGAACGGTTTGCCCAGATCTATTGTTGAGTCCAGCAGTGTGAATAAATTTATGAACAGTTACGATAGATGGAAAATCCACGGGGTGCTTTGTGAAGTGTATTTATGTTGCCAATTCGTAGTTTTCAATATCCTGGACATATTTTTTCTTTATTTTACATGTGGAATTTTTCTTTATTTGTTAACCAATGTTCAACAATAAATAATAATAATAAAAACCCCATCGTGAGCATCGCAGATGGCAGCACGCTGATGTCTTTATCAAACAGTGACTTACCTTTCTATTCTATTATTATAACGGGGTCGTGAGTCTTGGTCTAGCCCTTCAGAACTGCGACCGATACGATATTCTGTTCTATTACCGTACTTATTCAATCCTAAGTTCGATGGTGTTAACATACCTGTGGACGTCCTTAGGAGCATTAGCTATCACGTCATGAGATTTTAGAAGTAGCTCACCCATATGTAAAATTCTTAGGCTGGCCATCTCTGCTTATTTACGAACTATGTGTTCTGTGGATTCCTTTTCCGATCCACAGAAGCACATAGCCTGCATGTTTTTTCTGCTGACTTGCCCATGCTGTACAATTAGTACTTGTATCGACAGTGCCCTGGCAGCGTTCCCACCATCACCCGACATTCCTTTGAGCACCGTTGAATCTCACCTCCATCGATGCCAGCAAATCGGTACCTTGAAAAAGATCTCAAAACGATAAACGAATGGGGCCAACCGAATCTGGTGTAAGTCATTGTTTCGAAGGCCCAAACAACAATTTTTTTTCTTAAAACTCAATTCATGACTTCTGACTTGATGATGTAGGATCGGGTGCTTCAACCAAAGGATTCAATGCTTCTTAGCATGATTGTCAATTCTTCGGTCTGATGGGGGAAACATGCAAATAAGCTGGGTTATTTCATCGAGGCTAGTAAATATTTCTCGGCAGATTCGTTCCTTGTATTCAATTAAGGCAGGACTTGAATACCTCTCTCGTCTTTGGAGCTCAGCAGCCAGGCATTCGTTACAACTTTTGGATTCGGTCCAAAAGAGAGTAGTACGTCTGAATGACTGTCCAACTTTAACAGCCAGTCAGTCTTTGGAACATCGAAGGAAAGTTGCCGACTTGTGCTTGTTCTATAGATATTATCACGGTCGATGATCCGCACAGCTACAAGAATTAATGCCACCTGACCCCAGATTCGCATACGGTACAAAGCTGCACAATGTAAGCACCCCTGTCTATGTTACTAGGCATTGTGCACGCTGGCATTACACACCTTTTTGTTCAATATTGTTTCAAGTATATTTAGTGGTGTGACTGAAAAAAGTGAATTATAGGTATCCACTTATTCTTCAGTGAATAAAACTAACTAATATGAGAATTGCTGCCAACATTCGGTAAATTCCTCATCATTTTTTGTACAGCATACAAAGATTTCTGTAAAGCCATTCTCACCTTCTGAAGATAATTTTTCTTCGACACACTCGGCTAGTTCCTCTTGCAAATTTTTTCTAGGCTCGTACTTTGTTGGTTGCCAATATGTCAAGAAGATAACATCTATGGAGCTAGACCCATTGATTTTCTGTGTGGAGTCGGTGACTGCCCCTGAAATAATTAATAATTGATTGATGAATGATCGTGGATATTTCCGACCATATCGTATATGAGATGAATCAATGTCTACATTGTTTACTTCTTATTCGATATCATTAGACGGTTACAACCTATGGAATAGATTCGGAATATTTTTGTTCATTCGCAGATCAGGGCTGAGCATAGCTTGAGATCTCTATAAAACAAAGGTGTATGGAATTCTCGTTGCTTGACAGATAAAAATTGGTGCAAGCCCTTTGGACAGGAGCTTTGGCGCTCTTGTTCAAACTTTGACAAATCATATCTCCAAAAGTGGTTTCTCATAGTTGGGAATTATATCAATGGATTCTTATGATAGAACTGCATCATAAAATAAAACAAATTGAATAAGAATCCATTGATATCATTCCCATTTCTGAAAAAACAATACTTTCGGAGTTATGATTTGTCAAAGTAAGAACAAGAAAACCAAAGCTCCTATCCACAGGACTTTCCCACTTTTTCAATTTGGCTTCTGTGCGTCAGTCGTAATTAAATTCAAAACGTAGGTCTATGAAACATCTCATGTTGTATTAACATAATTCACCAAATTATAATTAGAGTATTCTATGAAATCATATAAACTTATTGAGAATAATATCAATGGATTCTTATGATGAAACTGTACCTAACTTAAAAAAATGGGTTCAAGCCCTGTGGACAGGAGCTTTCTGGCGCTCTAGTTCAAACAGACAAATTATATCTGGTATTGGTTTCTCAGAGTTGGGAATTATATCAATGTATTAATATGATAGAACTGCATCAAAAAGGAAATTCAATTCAAATAATAGTTTATTTATGAAGATTAAATGAGCAATCATGAGAATGAGAACTGTACCACATTTTCAAATTTTTTTTTTGACACTTTGCGGTAATCTGGTCAATACAAAACTTCACATGCGTATAAAGGTCATGATTCTACTGTCTTCTACAGTCTGGTGCTAAATTTCAGATAGATCGAGTGATCGGTTTCGGAAATATTCATAAAAAATATTTTTACTAAAAACGGCCATAACTCCGAAACCCCTTGATGGTTAACGCCCATTAACGAACTTGTCCGAGATATTTACGCTCCAAAACCACCTTGCAATTTTCAATCCGCTAACTCCTTTCGTTCGAGAGTTATCGTGCCTACGGCCGGTCGGCCGGCCGGACAGAATCGATTTCGCACTCGGATTCTTGATCAGTGAGTCGAACCAAATCATTTGAGACCATTTTCAGCCAAAAATTCCAAAATTACAGACACTTGGGCAAATTGATAAGCAATCTGTTCCGAGGAACTAGAGCGCCAAAAAAACAAGTTTCGTATGACAATTGCCCAAAACAGGTTTAAAGTACCTACAAATAGTAGGTATTCCATAAAACATGTATAAAATAATAAATTACCTTGTAATCGATCAAAAATTTCCTGATCTACGTTCACAAAATTTTCTCCTCTCTCGAACTTTGGAATTATGCTTTCAATATTTAGGTACGTAATATTTTCAAACATTTTCGGGTGAGGTCCCCGTTGCATCGCTAAAATACGAGTATTTCAACTCCAATATTCTTGAAGTTACAATATTCCCTTCTGTCAAGTTGACTTTATGGCAATTCATTCATAGAATATACATAGAATAATTATATCAACCTGTGAAATACGATTTACATTGAAATTTTGAAAAATCATATCTCCGAAAGTATTAGCTTGTTAGAGTTAAAAATGATATGAATGGATTCTTATGATAAAACTGCTTATTAAAAAAAATTTAATTTGGAATTTGTTTCGTAAAAAGAAAATTTTTTTTTTATTACTCCGAAACCTTCTGTCCGATTTTGCCCAGTAACGAACTTAGCAGAGATATTGATCCCCCAAACCTACTCTGAAAATTTCAACTCTCTAGCTCATTCCGTTCGAGAGTTATCGTGCCTACGGCCGGACCGGCCGGACAGAATGAATTTCAACCACGGATTCTTGATCAGTGAGTCGAACCAAATCGTTTAAGACCATTTTCATCGAAATATTCGAAAATTACAGACATTTGGGCAAATTGATAAGCACTCAGTTCCGAGGAACTAGAGCGCCAAAAATCGAGCTTAAAATTTGTAATGTAAAAATTTTTTTTTTGTTACTCCGAAACCACCTTGCCGATTTTGCGAACTTTACCGAAATATTTATCTCCCAAACCCACTTTGAAAATTTCAACTGTCTAGCTCATTCCGTTTGAGAGTTATCGTGTTAACGGCCGGACGGACGGCCGGACAGTATCAATTTTGACCACGGATTCTTGATCAGTGAGTCGAACCAAATCGTTTAAGACCATTTTCAGCCAAAAATTCGAAAATTACGGATATTTTTGCAAATTGATAAGCACTCTGTTCCGAGGAACAAGAGCGCCAAAAATAAAAATTGGACAAAATTGACCGACATGGTAGATATTTCATGGCAGTGCCACCATGTCAATCGCATCGTTTTCATTCGTCGATCAACTTGAAATATTGCTATTGACTATTTTGTTATATATACAAAAATTACCTCTAAGTGTATCTTGTTGATAAATGTTGGCCAGGTATGATTCCAATATTCGCAAATACATATCATAGAATAATTTTCCAGTATAAAAACTGAGTCGATCAGTCTCTATAATATTATATAATAGCCCGGGATAGTCAAGCCCTGTGGACAGGAGCTTTCTGAAGCTCTTGTTCAAACAGACAAATTATATCTCCGAAATGATTGGTTTCTCAGAGTTGGGAATTATATCAATGTATTCTTATGATAGAACTGCATCATAAAGGAAATTCAATTTAAATAATAGTTTATTTATCAAGATTAAATGAGCATCCTGAGAATGAGAACTGCACCATGGAAAAAATCAAATTAAAATAGCTGAAATGAATTTGACTCCCTCTTATAGAACAGGATCGTTGATTGAAGTATTAGTTCAATACTTCAATCAACGACAGGATGACATGTACGAGTATGAACACAGATCATTTAATGAAGCATAGATAGAATAATTATAGCATTCTGTGAAAACATAGGAGTACGATTCATTATTGAAATTTCGAAAAATCAAATCTCCGAAAGTATTAGCTTGTTGGAGTTGAAAAGAACTTAACCGAGATATTCATTTCCCTAACCTACTCTGAAAATTTCAACTGCCTAGCTTATTCCGTCTGAGAGTTATTGTAGAAAAAATGTTTTTAAATTTTCAAAATATTGTTTTACACTTTGCGGTAACCTGATCAATACAGAACTTCACATGCGTATAAAGGTCATGATTTTACAATTTGATGCTAAATTTTAGATAGATCGAGTGATCAGTTTCGGACCGGTTTTTACTAAAAACGGCCATAACTCCGAAACCGCTTGATGGATTTCGCCCATTAACGAACTCGTCCGAGATATTTACGCTCCGAACCCACCTTGCAAATTTAAATCCTCTAACCATTTTCGTTCGGGAGTTATCGTGCCTACGGCCGGCCGGTCCGGCCGGACAGAATCGATTTCGACCTCGGATTCTTGATCAGTGAGTCGAACCAAATCGTTCGAGACCATTTTCAGCCAAAAAATCGAAAATTACAGACATTTGGGCAAATTGATAAGCACTCTGTTCCGAGGAACTAGAGCGCCAAAAAGAAAGTGTATCTATACATATTACATACAGTGTAGAATTGGTTGGAAGAAACCCCAAAGATTTTGTATTAAGGGCCTCTCATTTTTCGCATTCCTTCCAACCAAAGGGGAGTCGGCGCCTGGCTACAGTCCTTCAACTTGAAGGACAAATGTGCCAGGTAGCCAGGAGCCGACTCCCCCTTGGATGTAAGGAATACGAAAAATGAGAAACTTACCACGTTGGCAGGTCGACAATTTTCTAATATCTTACCATGAGCTCAAAATTATCGTACGTATTATCATACCTCGTTTTTTTTTTATCGCGAATCTTTTAATAATAATAATTAATATTATATATATTATATAGTAGAACTCTATAATCTTTGATGATAATAATCTAATGGAAAATAGATTTCTATTCTTCATGATGTCACGCAGAATATCTATAGCTAAGATCCAACGAGCACCACCGTTATTATTCTCTCCGCGGATAGTTGGTATTTTTATGAAATCCGGGTATTTGCAACATTGATTTCAAATATTAAAATTCCTACTATTATCAAAAAATGGTAGGAATTGAGTGGCGCATTTATCATCATAAGGTGCAGATATGGAGGGACCAAGAGATGAATGTAGAGCAATGTGGATGGAAATCCGCCCCAGATGGTTTGATCCATGTCCAAACCACACGGCCTCCAGCATCCGAGGCATTATTAAACTCAATCTCCTGTACCTGCAAAACAGGGTGCAAAAATACATGCTCCTCCCGAAAAGTCAGGCTCAAGTGCTTAGCCTCTGAACTCCCGAGTACTTCCAAAGATGAAGATGATCTGGAGACAGAAGAAGTATCAGCCGAGTAAGAGGAGGAAGAGCAGCAGATCCGGAGTATGAAGAAGAGTTCCCTGAACAACCCGGACCCTCTAAAAGAAGGCGAACCTGCTAGACATCATATATGGTAAATTATTGCAATTAATAATTCATTAATTCATAATTTGTAGGTTAGCAATTCCTGCCTACAGGATCTACTGAGACGAGGTACTGGCCAAAAAATGACGACTGCCACAATTCACTCATGATTTTATGACACATGTAAATAACTTCCTGTTAATTTTAAAGGGTTTTTTTTATTAGTTATAAATATATATTTTTATATAATGACTAATGAGCAACTCTCTCATTTTCTCTTCCGTGATGTTCTATTTTCTGGGAACGTCTGGTAAGTCATTAATGTTTGATGATTACCTCGTAAATCAGAGCTTGATATAATGATTTCTTGTGTTGAAATTTTTATACAGGGTTACAGGGTAAGTCGTACTGAATATTGAAGGATGTTATTATTGAGGTCATTTCTGATGAATTTGGTCTTATAATATGTTCTGCGAAATTTTACCATTATTGAGATATTGAATTCTGAAGAATTTATTTTAAATCACTAATTTTTTAGCTTTTCTATCGATTTTTTCTAGGATTAGAGTTCCTAGGATCCGTTTTTTTGATGTATCTAGTCAGAGGAGATGTCAATTAATAAAAATGATCAACAAAAACTGAACCTACTATCAACGGCTTAAAAAGACTGCTCGACAAAGGTTACAAGTGAAGAATTTTCACTGAATGTTTTTAACTTTGAAGCGCTTCTCTTGAAAAAAAATGTATGGAAGTTATTCTGCAGATGTTTTTAAAAACTCCTCTTCGTCTCTTCAGCTATCCAAAATGGTATAACACTTGATATTAAATAGGCAAAACATTGGCCAAATTACAGTTAAGGTAGTAGAGGGTACATTTTTAATTTGAGGTAAAAGAAGCTAATAATACGTAAATAAAACAAAAGGAAACAGAACAATATTTTTATAACCCTTGTTCGACATGGCCACCTCCATTTCTTACACAAATTATCATTGAGGTGACTAGACCTCTACAGATTCATGCTCTTTGCAGTTATTGAAGATCCGGTTTTTTCTTAAAGAAAATCATTTTTTTTTTGTATGTGTTTTTTTTTCTCAATAAATAGAATTGAATTGAATTGAATTGAATTAGATGAGTCGAAATTTGATAAAGACGGCGTCACAAATTATCATAACGCCCACTAGTGGGGTCCCAAAGCGCGAGGTAACCCAAAGAACAAAAGGGTCACAAAGGAGACTCAGTCTAAACGTGTGGATGACATCATATCAAATTTCTTGATAGGGCCATACTTTCAGCCCGATAATTTGAATGATGAAACATATGAAAACTTTTTGAGGAGGGAGTTACCCTCTTTATTGGAAGACATGCCTATTACAGTGAGACGAGACAGGTTCTTTCAACATGATGGCTACCCAGCGCACTACAGAAGAAGTGTTCGAGCATGGTTGGACGAGAAGTACCCAAATAAATGGATTGGAAGAGGCGGACCCATAGCATGGCCGTCGAGGAGCCCCAATTTAACGCCAATAGATTTGTATGTGTGGGGTCATATGAGAAGCCTAGTGCACGACCAAATGAAGCCGATTGAAAATGTCGATATTCTGAGACAGATTATTATTGATGCAGCCGACGAAATGAGGCGGAGCCTGCAAACTTCTGTCGTGAAAAGTAATTTAAGGAATCGAATGAGAATTTGTGTGAGAAATGATGGCGGCCACGTCGAACAAGAGTTATAAAAATATTGTTCTGTTTCTTTTTGTTTGATTTACGTATTATTAGCTTCTTTTACCTCAAACTAAAAATGTACCCTCTACGCCTCTACTAGGTACCTTTACTGTAATTTGGTCAATGTTTTGGCTATTTAATAGCAAGTGTTATACCTTTTTGAATAACTGAAGAGACGATGAAGTTTTTAAAAGCAGCTGCAGAATACCTTACATAATTTTTTTTTTAAGAAAAGCCCTTCCAAGTTGATATCATCCAGTAAAAATTCTTCAATTTTAACCTTTGTCTAGCATTCTTCTTAAGCTGTTAGTAGTAGGTTCAGTTTTTGTTGATTATTTTTATTAATTGACATGTCCTCTAACTAGATACATAAAAAACGGACCCTGAGAGCTCTAATCCTATAAAAAATGGATAAAAAAGCCAAAAAATGAGGGATTAAAAAAAATCTTTAAAATGCATTATCTCAATAATGGTGAAATTTCGGAGAACATATTAAAGGACCAAATTGATCAGAAATGGCCTGAATAATAACGTCCTTCAATATTCAGTACGACTTACCCTGTTACTCTGTATAAGTTGACTAAATTCAATGCATGAAAGTGAGAAGTTTTGAGTTCAGACAAAGTTTCCTGCGTTGGACTGCCTTATCGGAAATTTGGAGTTACGAACCCTTTCGGATTAAAATTCATATCTCAGCATTAAAGTGAGAAAATTTTGTATTCCAAAAAGCATGAGATTCACAAGTGAATTTCCTACAGGTCGCAGGACTAAACCCTACGTCATTTTTCATTAGGTGGACTCCTTCTCGATCTAAAGGCGTTAGAAGTGAAGGGTTGTCAACTTTAGAGCTAAGTTCGTAAAAATTGCTCTTTCAAACGCCATTGGACGCAGAATGTAATCATACAATGAGGAGAACTTTGGCTAATTGCCAATAACGAAAAAAGGCACAAGGTGAAATATTTATTGATTCTAACCATCAACAAATATTCCGCGTGTGCCGAGCTAGGTTCACTTATTGGTGGATTATCTAAACACACTAAACCGAGCGTTTGCCGTCCGTAAAGGTCTTATATAGGTTGACGGCCTTATAGTCCCTGACCCTCTTATGGGAAAAGAATGAACGTCGCTGAACATCGTTCAAGGTTTTTTCATCGCTGAGGGTCGGAGTCCGTAAGGATTTCCATAGGTGCCCCTGGTGGGATTTTCACCCTACCAGTTCGCAACGGATGGAATTAACTTTCCTAGAACTCCTTCGGTTGTTCATTCATTGTGGCTGAGTCACGCTGATGATTGCTAACAACCATGAAACCGCGGTTCGTGTTTGTCCGTGAATGACGCTTTCCTCTTTGAGCGATGAGGAGACCAAGCGACTGAGCGATGAGGTGACCAAGCTCAGCTCACTCAATTTGTTTCTGTAGGATGCGTACTTTTCGAGTTGAATCACATCCTAGAAACCGTCGCATACTTGTACTTGTACGAAATATTCAGGATCCCCAAAAGGGGTTAAAATGATTTCCAGCTGTGGAGTAATTCTTAGGGACTAGCGCACTAATTTACATGCGCTATAATAGAAATTAGATTAGTTTCACTGGTGCAGATGACGTTTACCGACGTTCGTAGCGATAATTCAGACGTATTTCTGGATTCTATCCCAGTCTGAAGAAAACCATCTCCATGACATGTAAATATCTAGTCTGGAGGCGTCTCGAAGCCCATTATGCCGTCTAGAATCACATAATACTTTTTTCTGAACAAGAAATCACTAACAACATATTAGTGTTAGTTGTTTAATAAATTTTGGAGTTAAACGTATCTTCCTTCGTGGGAGACCAATTTTGTGGAATCCCATTAGTCCTAGCGAGGTATCGCAGGCAGAGTATTTATCAATCAGCAGTATGAACACCACTGACGTTAAGTCAGGAGCGTTTACACACAATTGTCTATTTTCACCTCATACAAAGTCGATCGACCAACGTATTCCCCTGATAAGGACCCGGACGACAATTACCCCTTCGAGACACTCAGTCTATATAGAAGACATAGAAGGGAGTATCTACTGATTGCGTTTCAATAAAGTGTTCTGAGGATTGGCTTATTCGTTGGCGTGTTAAGTATCTTATTTCGGAAGGAACCTCCTATACTTTGAATGCAATTCACTGGTCAATTCCCGGAATTTTTTTTCCTCTGTAGTATATTTTTTGTTTCATATTAACTTGTTTTCGAGAAATATCTTTCTGTAATTTCATTCACACATTTTTAACCCTTACAGCGAAGAGTGGGGCAAAACACCCAAAAACCTGGCCAAAAGTCAGAAACCATTTTTTTTTGTAGACCACTTATTATTTTTACGACAAATAAGTGTACAGCAGATAAAAAATAAAAAAAAATTTCAATACTTCAGTCCTGGTTTGATCTCTGGAAGACCAGGTTCAATCTCAGGTTAGCACTTACAGGTTACAGGATAACAAGGGAAATATAATTAAAAAATAAATTGGTTCAAGCACTGACGTGAAGTCAGAAGCTTTTGCGCGTATGTTCTATTGTCCATTCTTTTGTATTGGACACCCTTAATCGAATTTACCATAGTAAATTCGATTAAGGGTGTCCAATTTATTATGGTAAATTCGATTAAGGGTGTCCAATACAAAAGAATGGACAATAGAACATACGCGCAAAAGCTTCTGACTTCACGTCAGTGCTTGAAGAAATTTTTTTTTTCGTGATTTATTTGAAATTTTCTAGGGGTGCGCTTCTTAAAATTTTTTTTTCGTAATTTTTTCAAATTTTCTAGGGGTACGGTTCTTACAAAATTTTAAACACGTCTTTATGATGAATTTCTACTACTAGTTACCAAGCTTCAATTCGATCGAAGATTTATTTTTTGAGTTATCAAGGAAATAATATTCCAGGTGGGTATAACTCGGAAACCGTTTGACCGATTATGCCCAAAAACGAACTCAACTCTCCATTTCGGATACGCAACCTACCCTGAAAATTGCAAGTCCCTGTCTCCTTTCGTTCGAAAGTTATCGAGACAACGGTCACCCATCTACTGAACTCACACAAGAATGCTCGAATCTCCAACAATATTCAACCGATCATGTTAAATTTCAACAATTTCAAACGAATAGTTACTGATATATAGAATTTTTTTTTTTTATTTTCAATGACATTAAAAATTTTCTACAAATGCTATCCTCACCAAATTTTGCAAACATTTTCGCGTTGGCATTCTACAACTAATAACCATGTTTGAATTCAATCGGTTCAGTATTTTTCGAGTTAATGAGGAACAAAAAACCACCAAATTTCAGAAAATTTCAGATGGCTATAACTCTAAAACCGTTAGGCCGATTATGCTAATAAACAAACTGAAATGTTGCGTTCTGGTGCACATCCTAACCTGAAAATTTCAAGCCGCTATCTCATTCCGTTCTCAAGTTATCGTGACAACAAAAATTTTTTTTAATAATTTTTTTAAAATTTTATAGCCATACGATGCGCACAAAATTTCACAAACGTGCTTAGGTTCATATTCTACAACTACCCACCAAGTTTCAATTCGATCGGATTTATATTGGTTGAAAACAAAATCATTACTCAGAAACCACTGTGCCGACTATGCCCATTAACGAACTTGTCCGTCGTATTGGGATGCGCCACCTACGATGAAAATTTCAAGTCGCTAGCTCTTATCGTTCTCAAGTTATCGTGGCAACGGCCGGCCGGACGGACAGAATCAAATTTGACCTAGAATTCTTCATTGGGGAGTCGAACTTAATCGTTTGAGACCATTTTCGTCAAAAAATTCGAAAGTTACAGACATTTGGGCAAAACTATAACGCGATGTTCCCCAGAACATACGCGCAAAAAATGTATATTGGTCGTTTCATTCATATATTTAAATAATTTGCATAGGTACATAGGTTTATTCTTTCCCAGCGGTCCGATGTGAATGAAGTATTTCAGAGTTATTAATAGTATTTTTGCGCGCATGTTCTGGGGAACAGCGCGTAATTTTCTCTTTTTTTGCCGGAAATGGTTTCAAACGATTAGGTTGCTACGGTAATTTTCGAACGGAAAGCGATATAGATTTGAAATTTTCAGGGTAGGTGGCGAATCAGAATTCGATGGATAAGTTTGTTCATAGACATAATCGGCCCAACGGTCTCCGAGGACTAATTTTGTTATCAAAAGCTACATATCCGATTGAATTGAAAGTTGGTTACTAGCTGTATAATACCGACACCAAGACGTATATAGAATTTTGTAAAGATCGTATAACAGGACAATTTTAAAAAAATTGTTAAAAAATATTATATCTCACGATAACTTGAGAACGGAAAGAGACAGCGACATGCAATTCTCAGAGTAGGTTGCGCATCCACATACGACATTTGAATTCATTATAATAAGCCTAATCGGCCAAACAGTTTTGGAGTTATTCCTATCTGGCGCAAAAGCTTCACGTCAGTGCTTGAACAAATTTTTTTCAGTCAGGAGCTTTTGCGCGTATGTTCTATTGTCCATTTTCCTATATTGGACACTCTATCGAATTTACTATAGTAAACCATGGTAAATTCGATTAAGAGTGTCCAATGCAGGAGAATGGACAATAGAACATACGCGCAAAAGCTCCTGACTTCACGTCAGTGCTTGAACCAATTTTTTTTATCGTAATTTTTTCAAAATTTTCAAGGGGTATGGTTCGTATAAAGTTTTACACACGTCTTTAAGTCGATATTCTACAACTAGTTAGCAAGCTTCAATTCAATCGAGTCTATATTTTTTGAGTTATCAAGGTTATCAAGGTCGGTATAACACCGAAACCGTTGGACTGATCATGCCCAAAATCGAACTCAACCCTCCCATTCGGATGCGCAACCTATCCTAAAAATTGTAAGTCCTTATCTCCTTTCATTCGAAAGTTATCGAGGCAACGATTACCCATCCAGCTACTGAACTCACACAAGGCTGCTCTGATCTCCAACAATATAGATCCGATCGTGTTCAAACTTGAAACTTGGCAGTAGAGTTAGCTTCTGGAGGCTGTCGTAAAATTTCAGAGATGTCGGAGGAATAGTTTCTGATATATAGAATTTTTTTCAATGATTTTTAAAAAAATTTCTAGTGATACGATCCTCACGAAATTTTGCGAGAATTTTCACGTTGGCATTCTACAACTAGTTACCATGCTTCAATTGGATCGGTTTTGTGATTTTAGAGTTATCGAGGAAATAACAACCAAATTTCAGATTGATATAACTCCAAAACCATTGGGTCGATTATGCCTATAAATAAACCCGAATATCCCATTCGGCTGCGCAACCAACACTGAAAATTACAAATCGCTATCTCTTTCTGTTCTCAAGTTATCGTGTAATAATTTTTCGTAATTTTTTAAAAATTTACTAGTGGTAAAATCCACACAAGTCTTTATGTCGATATTCTTCAACTAGATACCTATCTCTTTTCGTTCTCAAGTTATCGTGGCAACAGACGGCCGGCCGGCCGGACAGAATCAAATTTGACCTCAAATTCTTCATCAGTGAGTTGAACCTAGTCGTTAGAGACCATTCTCGTCAAAAAAATTGAAAATTACACTGTATGGGTGATCGTTGCCTCGATAACTCTTCAACGAAAGGAGATAGGGACTTGCAATTTTCGGGGTAGGTTGTGTATCTGAATAGGAGAGTTAAACGCGCTGTTGGCTATAATCGGCCCAACGGTTTCGGAGTTATACCCATCTGGAATATTATTTCCTCGATAACTTAAAAGATATACCGCCGTATTCACAAAGCATTCAATCGCCGTTAAGTCCTAACTGAGGTCCTCAGTTAAGGATAAATATGAATAGCAACCTCTGTTAACGTATTTAAAGGTGTTGAAACAGGCCTGTTTCACGTTAATTTTCACGTTAACTGAGGTTGCGATTCAAATTTATCCTTAACTAAGGACCTCAGTTAGGACTTAACGGAGATTGAATGCTTTGTGAATACGGCGGATAGACTCGATCGAATTGAAGCTTGTTAACTAGTTGTTGAATATCGACATATCGATGACGTGAGGACCGTACCACTAGAAGATATTAAAAAAATTACGAAAAAATATTATGTATCTCACGATACCTTGAGAACGGAAAGAAATAGCGACATGCAAGTTTTCAGGGTAGATTGCGTATCTGAATGCGAAATTTGAGTTCATTAATTATCATAATCGGACAAATGATTTTGGAGTTATATCAATCCGAAATTTGGTTATTATTTCTTCAATAACCCAAAAAATACGATGCCGATTCAATTCAACCATAGTGATTAGTTCTAGAATGCCGATGCAAAAATGTTTACAAAATTTCGTGAAGATCGTTTTACTAGAAACTTAAAAAAAAATAATTGAAAACAATTTTATAATATTTCAGGAAGGAGTTGACCGACATCGCATCGATGAAATTTTGCGAGAACCTTCAAAACCATGAATGTCATGATGACATAATAAATTATCAGATAAATTTTCGGGTCGATTCAAAATAGGTAGTGAAGCATGTATCTATGGGAGATGATAGCCCTTCATTAGGGTCCTGTAGCGGTTTTTCTGAAAACTAGCGGAGGCGATTCTTCTTCAAGATATCGATGCGGCTACAGAGGGAGTATATTTGTGAAAGGGGACCTTTTGAAAGGTTATGTATTATTTATGATTTTTTCTAATCAAAAACTAACTCTACTGTCAAGTTTCAAGTTTGAACACGATCAGATCTATATTTTTGGAGATCCGAGCAGCCTTGTGTGAGCTCAGTAGCTGAATGGATGACCGTTACCCCGATAACTATCGAACGAAAGGAGATAGGGACTTGCGATTTTCAGGGTAGGTTGCACATCCCAATTGGAGAGTTAAGTCCGTTTCTGGGCATAATCGGTTTCGGAGTTATACCCACCAGGAATATTATTTCCTCGATAACTCAAAAAATATAGACTGGATCGAATTGAAGCTTTGTAACTAGTTGTAGAATATCGATATAAAGGCGTGTGTAAAATTCTGTGAGCACTGTACCCCTAGAAAATGTTTAATAAATTACGAAAAAAAAATTGGTTCAAGCACTGACGTGAAGTCAGGAGCTTTTGCGCGTATGTTCTATTGTCCATTCTCCTGTATTGGATACTCTTAATCGAATTTACCATGGTAAATTATATTTCCATTCTCCTGTATTCGACACTCTTAATTCGAATTTATCATGGTAAATTCGAACTCTTAATTCGAATTTACCATGGTAAATTCGAACTCTTAGTTCGAATTTACAGGAGAATGGACAATAGAACATACATGCAAAAGCTCCTGACTTCACGTCAGTGCTTGAACCAATTTTTTTTAATATTTGCAGTTTTGTGTCACTTCCAGTGATACTGTAAGTAGCTATCAACTTCCCTATTTCAAATTGCAACCCTCATTTTGCCACAATGTCTGTATTTTTCGATTTCTTGTTGAAAATGGTCTCAAACGATTGAGTTCGACTCACTGATGAGTGGATCCGAGGTCAAATTCAATTCTGTCCGTCCGGTCAGGCCATTAGCACGATAACTCTCGAACGGATGGAGGTAGATTATTGAAATTTGCAGGGTAAGTTTCGAGTGTAAATATCTCGAAAAAGTTCGTTAACGGGTGAAATCCACCAACTGGTTTCGGAGTTATGGCCGATTTTAGCAAAAACGTTTTGTATGAATATATCCGGAACCGATTACTCGTTCTATCTGAAATTCAGCATCAAATTGTAGAATCATGACCATTATATGCATGCAAAGTTTTTTATTAATCGAATTGCCGTTAAAGTGGCGAAAAAAATGTCAAAAGTTGTAATATTTTGTTTCCACCATAACTCGAAAATTACTACTACTACTACTACTATTTTGCGGGGTATTTTGCTTGAAATTCCGAAACCTATTCTTTTGGCGTGCTATTCTATGAACATAGTTCCTATCAATGCGTTCAAATGTCTGTAATTTTCGGATGTTTGGACAAGAATGGTCTTAAACGATTAGTTTCGACTCACTGATCAAGAATCGGAGGCCAGAATTGATTCTGTCCGGCCGGCCGTCAGTACGATTACGCTCGAACGCAATGAGGTAGAGTGTTGAAATTTTCAGGGTAGCTTTATAGTCCAAATGCGCCAGCTAAGTTTGTCAATGGGCAAAATCCATCGAGTGATCTCATACAAGGCTGCTCGGATCTCCAACAATATAGATCCGATCATGCTGAAACTTGGAACTTGGTAGTACAGTTAGGTTCTGAAGGCTCTCGCAAAATTTCAGCGATGTCGGATACTCGGATGAATAGTTTCTGATATATAGAATTGTTTGCAAGAATTTTTGCGTTACTATTTTACAACTAATAACTATGTTTGAATTGGATCAGTTCGGTATTTTTTGAGTTATTGATGAAATAATAACCAAATTTCAGATGGGTATAACTCTAAAACCATTTGGCCGATTATGCTTATAAACAAACTCAAATGTCGCATTCAGATGCACACTAACCTAACCTGAACATTTCAAGTCGCTATCTCTTTCCGTTCTCAGGTTATCAGGTAAATATTTTTTAATAATCATTTTAAAATTTTCTAGTGATACGATTGTCACAAAATTTCACAAACGTACTTAGGTTTATATTCACAACTAATCACCAAATTTCAATTCGATCGGATTTATATTGGTTGAAAAAAAATTATTACTCGCAAACCATTGGGCCGATTATGCCCATTAACGAACTTGTCCGTCGTATTGGAATGTCGCATTCAGATGCACAACCTAACCTGAAAATTTCAAGTCGCTATCTTTTTTCGTTCTCAGGTTATCGTGTGACATAAATTTAAAAAAATTATAATTTTTTTTAACATTCTAGTGATACGATTCCCACAGAATTTCACAAACGTCCTTAGATTTATATTTTACATTTACTCACCAAGTTTCAATTCGTTCGGATTTGTATTGGTTCAAAACAAAATTATCACTCGGAAACCGATTATGCCCATTAACGAACTTGGCCGTCGTATCAGGGCGCGCCACCTACCCTGAAAATTTCGCTATATCTTTCCGTTTACAAGTTATCGTGGTAACAGCCGGCCGGCTGGACGGACATAATAAATTTTGACCGTGAATTCTTCATCAGGTAGTCGAACCCAATCGTTTGAGACCATTTTCGGCAAAAAATTCGAAAATTATACAGATATTTGGGCAATTACAGACATTTGGGCACGCGATGTTCCCACGAACATACGCGCAAAAATATTATTTACGTCACGATAACCTGAGAACGGAAAGAGATCGCGACTTGCAATATTTAGGGTAGGTTGTGCATCTGAATGCGACATTTGTGTTTGTTAATAGGCATAATCGGCTAAACGGTTTTGGAGTTATGCCCATATCTGAAATTAGGTTTTTATTTCCTCAATAACTCGAAAACTTGGTTACCAGTTGGAAAATGCCGGCTCTTCTTCTTGCAAAATTTCGCGAGAATCGTATCACTAGAAAATTTAAAAGAAACAATTTAAAATCATTGAAAAAAAAATGATATATAAGAAACTATTCGCCCGACATCACTGAAAGTTTGCGAAATTCTTCTAAACCTAACTCTACTGCCAAGTTCCAAGTTTGAACACATATATATATATTTTTGAATATCCAAGCAGCCTTGGATAAGTTCAGTAGCTGGATGGGTAACCGTTGCCTCGATTAGTTTCAAACGAATAGAAGTAGGGAGTTGAAATTTTAAGGCTTGGTGTTGCATCCGAATGGGAGAGTTAAGCCTGGTTTATGCTGGCTGGTAACTTATGCCCTAATCTGTTAACTTTTGCTGTAAACTTAAGAATTTACTTCCCGGTTTATGCTGGATGTAGTCTGTAATTTTGCAAACTTGTATAAACGCCGTCTGACTGTTAACTGTCAAATCAAATATTTGGTTCGGCTTATTTTTTCTAACCTAATTCATTGTTCATTTAATCATTTGTTCAAGTTACAAGCAGTTTCAAGTTTTGAACATTATGGCACCTTACTATTGCGATGAGGCTGTTATTGCTGCGACGTTAGTCATAATCATGATTGTTAGTGCTAAGGCAATATGTAAGTCGCAAAATCAGAGAAAAACTATCCGAAGAAAACGTAGATGGAGCGTTAGACCTTTGTTTCGCCAAAGAATGGAAAAAGGCCATTTTAATAATTTATTTAGAGACATGAAGAGACTCGATCCCGAACAATTTTTTCGCTACACGAGGATGGATGAAAAGTGCTTTTATCAACTTTTGCACTTAATTGAGCATAGATTAATTAACCGTGTTACAAGAACGACTTTGAGCACCGAACAACGATTAGTTATGACATTATAGTAAGTAAAATTTGTTTAAAATGTGCTTGGAATCTACATAGGTAGGTACACAACAGATGTTCCTAACTTGTACCAGCTTTTAAGAGCTGTCTCGTCAGAAGTCTTAGGAGTGTTAGTATTATCATATCATATCTAATATATATATTTCTTGCAGTTACTTGGCACATGGATGTAGTATGCAAATTGTGTCGTGGTCATTCTTGGTGGGCAAGGCAACAGTGTCCGTCGTTATTAAAGAAACATGCCAAGCCATATGGGATGTTTTAAGTAAATCCTATTTAAAAACACCAACTGTTGAAGATTGATTGGAAATCGCAAAGGAATTCGAGAATAAATGGAACTTGCCACACTGTTGTGGTGCTCTTGATGGAAAACATATAACTATCCAAGCACCAAAAAAATCTGGTTCACAATTTTTCAATTATAAGAAAACATTCAGTATTGTTTTGATGTCAGTTTGCGATGCATCTTATCGATTTACTTTGGTCGATATTGGAGCATTTGGATGTCAGAGTGATGGTGGTGTATTTCGTGAATCTGCCTTTGGGAAAGCTTTAGACTCAGGTAATTTGAAACTACCTGCTGAAAAGATTTTGCCTGGTAGCATTACTAGATTTCCATATTTTTTTGTGGAGATGAAGCTTTTCCATTGAAACCATATCTACTCCGCCCTTATCCAGGAAAAAATTTAGGGGTATCAAAAAACATTTTCAACTACCGATTATCGAGGGCCCGTAGGACAATTGAAAATGCTTTTGGAATTCTAGCCTCCCGTTGGAGAATCTTTCGGAACAACATAATTGCAGATGTGAAAACAGCAGAATTAATAACTGCAGCCAGCATTTGTTTGCACAATTTTCTACGAACAATTGAACTGGAAAATGCTGACCAGATATCAAAGAGAACGTATTGCTCACCTAATTATGCAGATTTGTCTTCAAGTGATGGCCGTATAATACCAGGATCATGGAGAGAGGGGTTTCAATCAAATATATTGAGGTTAGGACGGCTTGGATCAAATTACTCAAATAGGACATCCGTTGATGCAAGAGATACAATGAGACATTATCTTAATAATGAAGGAACTGTACCTTGGCAGTTAGACGAAATTCACAACCAAATATTGCTGCAGTTGACTTATAGTTTGAGAGAGGAAAAAAAAACTTCATTGATTAAAAATCAAATGCCTATCGACTGAAGCTTATAGTTTGATTCATTAAAAATTATCTGAAAATTCATCAATTACTTTCAATAATATTCCCAATTTACACTTCCTCAAACTTTTTGAATCCTTCTTGATCAAGTCATCATATAAACTGAAAAGAAAGTTCTTAACCGAACTTTCTCTACTGAACTCAGCATTTTCTGATGCTTTCTTGTACTTTGTCAACGCTTTTAATACGTTGACAACATCACTCAATATTGATGCAAATTCTGGGTCATTTTTGTTGAGCGACCTTTTTGGCGTAGTTGCTCTGGAATTGAAACAACTTCGTTCCACACTATTAGGTGATCCTTTCCTTATGATGGTAATCAATTCTGGGTTATTCTGAAGATGACCCACTTCGTCATCACTCTCGAATGTCTCTTCAATTAGCATAGAATTGCCTTCTGTTGAGCTTTCACTAAATTCCTGTTCTTGGAAATTTAGACGTCCCGAATCTTTCGAAACAACATTATTGCAGATGTTTAAATAGCAGAATTGATAACTGCAGCCAGCATTTGTTTACACAATTTTCTACGTACAATTGAACTGGAAAATACTGACCAGTTATAAAAGAGTACATATTGCTCACCTAATTATGCAGATTTTTCTGCAAGTGATGGCCATATAATACCAGGATCATGGGGAGTGGGTTTTCAATCTAATATATCAGGTTAGGACGGCTCGGTTCAAATTACTCAAATAGGACCTCCGTTGATTCAAGAGATATAATGAAACATTATCTTAATAATGAAGGAACTTTACCTTGGCAGTTAGATTATGTTAGACGAAATTCACAACCAAATATTGCTGCAGATAATTAAGGCTAGCTTCAAAGAAAAAAAAGTTCACTTGTAGTTTGATTTATTGAAGATTATTTGAATATTGATCAATTACACTCAAAATTCCCAATTTACACTTCCTCAAACTATTGCCATCCATTTTGATTAAATCATGATACAAACTCTGACAAAAGCTCTTTACTGAACTTTCCCTGCTGCACTCTGCATTTTCTGCTGCTTCCTTCGACTTTGTCAATTCTTTCAATACGTTGACTGCTTCACTTAATATTGGTGCAAATTCTGAATTGATATCCGACCTTTTTGGCGTAGTTGCCCTGGAATTGGAACCACTTCGTCCCAAACTGTTTGGTGATAGATCCCTAGTGGTTTTAATTGGCTCGGGGTCATTCTGAAGACGAGCCAATTCATCATCACTATCGAATGCCTCCTCAATTATTATAGAATTGCCTTCTGGTGAAAATAATTCCTCTGGTCTGTAAATCTTACTTGCAACTTCGATTTCTTGTGGTATATTACCAAAAGTTTTCCTCTTCCAGATATAGGGATGCAAAAAGTGCATATACGTTAAAAGCTCCCATTCTTTAGAAGAGCCTGCACCGGATCCAGATGGTGTCACTTTCGATCTTTCTTTTGAAAAACGATTTCGAAGAACATTCCATCGGCTAATACAATCTGGAAATAGAAGAATTCATATATTAGGCAATTATACTACGATTAAACAATCTTTTACTTACCGGAAATTTTCAATTCATTGGATATAAACGTCCATGAATTTTCCGTGGCTAATTTATCCTTAAACGATGGATCTTTTTTATCATAGATGTTGGGGAACTTTTCCACCAACTCTATCAATTTGATATCGGCACTTAATTTTGTGGAAAATAAATTAGACATATTGAGAATAAAACGTAAGATCGCTGAAACACGTGCTAACGGCAAAGGTTAGTAAATAAACACGAAACGAAACAGATGATCTGTTGACAGATATTCTCTAGCATGCCATTGGCTGCCCTTAAATTTACCCTGAAAGTTCAGAACTTTCTAGCTACGGGAATAAGTTAACGTCTGAGTATAAACCATAGCACTAGAATTCTATGTTTCAATTCTTAAGTTAAGGGATAAGTTAAAGTTACCAGCCAGCATAAACCAGCCTTTAAGTTCTTTGTTGGTAATAATCGGCCTAACGGTCTCGGAGTTATAACCATCTGCAATATTATTTTCTTGATTACTCAAATAATACAGACCTGATCGAATTGAAACTTGGTATCTAGTTGTAGAATATCAACATAAAGACGAGTCTGAAATATTGTGAGGATTGTACTACTAGTAAATTTGAAAAAAATACGAAAAAATATTATGTAGGTATCTCATGATAACTTCAGAACAGAAAGAGATAGCGATTTGCAATTTTCAGGGTAGGTTGCGCAGCCACATGTCAAATTTGAATTTGTTTATAGGCATAATTGGCCAAAAGGTTTCGGAGTTATGCCTATCTGAAATTTGGTTATTATTTCCTCAATAACTCTAAAAATACAAAACCGATCCAATTCAAATATCGTTGTTAGTTGTAGAATGTCAACGTATCCCTAGAAAATTTGTAAAAAATCATTGAAAAAAATTTTATATATCAGAAACTATTCCTCCGACATCGCTCGAATTTCGCGGGAGCATTCATAACCTAATTCTACAGCTGGATAGGTGACCGTTGCCTCGATAACTTTCGAACGAAAGGAGATAAGGACTTGCAATTTTCAGGGTATGTTGCGCATCCGAATGCGAGGATTAAGTTCGATTTTTGGCATTATCGGTCTAACGGTTTCGGAGCTATACCCACCTGGAATATTATTTCCTCGATAACTCAAAAATTTTGCAAGAACCGTGCCCCTAGAAAATCAAGAAAAAAAGATTGGTTCAAGCACTGACGTGAAGTCAGGAGTTTTCGCGCGTATGTTCTATTGTCTATTCTCCTGTATTGGACACTCTTAATCGAATTTACCATGGTGAATTCGATTTGATTAAGAGTGTCCAATACAGGAGAATGGACAATAGAACATACGCGCAAGAACTCCTGACTTCACGTCAGTGCTTGAACCATTTTTTTAACAGAAGGTATAACTCATCAAAATAAATCATTTCACCAAAAATCGTATATATATATAATATGCGTGTTGGGCTGCTATCCACTCCTCCATCCCCGAAGTCACATGCGATTCCACGAATTTTGAATACGGCTCTGTCTCCCCGGGCTTTCAACCATTGTAAACGCATAATCCCAACGTCCCATACAAATTAACAATTCGTATATGTGCAGAAACCTAACGTTGTACGTCCAGGAATAGCTGTTCCTGTTTCCATGATCTCTATAGGTCCTTTACAAAAACTAAATGGACATACAACGTTAGGTTTCTGTGCAGTTAAGCATTGCTAATTTGTATGCGACCTTGGGATTACGTGTTTACAATGGTTGGAAGCGTGGGGAGATAGAGCCGTACTCGAAAATTTGTGGATACGCATGCTACTTGGGGGGTGGATAGCAGCCTTATAATGCATATTATATGCATTCGATTTATGGTGAAATGATTTATTTCGATGAGTTCTTCTGTTAAAAAAGAAAAACTCACCTTTAAAAACACCCTATATACTTTTCAGATTGATCTTTCTCATGTTTCGGAGTATCATAAATGTTTAGTACTAAAAGTTCACACTGAATATGTAGGTATATAGTTCTGTGAAAAATCCCGATCCCTTAAATCCTGCATATTTATTGCGGATTCAACATGGGCCGGCAAAATATCGTTATGAAAACAATAACAGAAAAATAATTCCTTTAATTTAATCATGTAAAAACGCTTATTATTCCACCTACCGATCGGGATCACACTGGTCTACCTCTACCAGCAACTCAACGAAGATATAGTAAATGAAGATGCAAATGTGCACAACTTAAACCATTAAGAACGGACAAATTGGGACCAGTTGTGGAACGTGGACTAATTCCACCAATAAAAGCGTTCAAATTGACACATACTGCTTCGTTAGGCGATCAGCTATCTTACCTTGTACTTATATTTGACAAATCATGTCGTTCCTTCAAGTCACTTTGAACACGCTATAAGTACCTACTAGATATGTATATAACACCTTTTAACACGACTCGTGTTAACAATGATTAGCTTTGAAAATGCTGACAATAGTCAATAAGTCATGTGAACATTGAAACCGACAGTAATATCTAAACCATAGAAATTTATAAAGTAATAAATCAAACATACCAACTGAAGTTACTTTCCTCAAACTACCATAAGCCATATTACCAACTTTCCTCTTCCTCCTGCTGCTCCTCCAATAGTTATTTCGCCTGTCGTTCTCCTCCTTTTCCGACTCAAGATTCCACAAATTGAAGGTGGCGTTCTTCTTCAGCTTTTTGTGTGTTTCTATGATACTATTTATGCTCTCTTCTTCTACTTTTTTGTTGCTATGGGAGCTCAAGTCCCTTTGTTCGAACTTGGAGGTCCTCAGTCTATTCTCCAGGTTCTTGTAGAAGGTATCGCTCAGAATTTCGTCTGGAGAATTGCTGAGATCGTGCAATAATCTACTTTTCGCTAATCGCACGTTTTTGTTGTCGTAGATGCTACCAGTCTTATCGCTATCGCTAGTATCAGCCACTTTTTTGACAGAACTTTGTGTTTTGATAATTTCTTCTTCTTCAGTTTTTTCGGGCTTACTACGGGGGTCCCTGCTGGAAATTTTTTTGGCATCCTTCATAACAAAGTTCCTATCTTTGACTTTGATCGCTTCGCCTACATTGTAATCCTCAATTTCTTCTGGTGTATTCCTTCCCGACTCATAATAGGGATTGTATGGTTTTTGGTGATCCTGAAATTAGAGGGGATTCGATTAGAACAATGCAATGCATCCAATCAGATGAAACGTCGTAATCATTAATAGTGTAATGAATATTAAAACTCTGATTTCAAATAATAATCACAATTGTGTCGGGCGGACGAACACAGCACCACCACCGCGAACAGTCGGTCTATTGTCGCACACTGAAATCTATAGTTTTGAGGGACCACATTCGAGGAGCTTGGTTGGTGGAACACCAGTTGTAACTTATATTTACTTATATTTAGTAGGTTATCCAGAAGTGGTTGCTAGATTCTAATAAAGGCCCTCTTCCTCGTCGGATTGTTCATCAACGTTGAGTTATGAGTAGCATTGATGAGTTCAAAAAAGGACAAAACCAGTCTGCCGCTACTCAACTTTGATGACGACACACGTCACCGACAAGCTCATTCCTTTTGACAAGGGAGATGAGACCGTAGGGTGAGTACTTGTCCAGTTGCCTCAGTCTCAGCTAGGTGCCCAAATTCAATCATGTCCCTGGCAAGGCCATCACATATAATGTGCTCTATGGATTCGTCGTCCTCCAGGCATAGTCAGCACATAGATGCATAGAACACCAGGTGTCGACAATTCCCTACTAATACCCAATAGAATTTTCATCCAAAAAACTGAACTAGAATTGCCAAATCTTGTTCTACTTCACTCTGTAATCGATGATGGTGCTAGACTCGATTTTGCAAGTTCTGACAAGCGATAAAGTTCACAGTTCACTGTTAATACACTCATGCGGACAGTTATTAGCATAATGGAATACGGTTTCGATATGTAATACTATTATTCAATGGATATTTCTCGATTTAAAGGAATAATTAGTAATTCGAATGGATCATTTCATCCATACAAATTTAATAAAAACTCACAATCACAATTTAAATGGAAAATAGATACATATATTTAGCTTTCCACATAAAAAAGTGAAAAGTAAATGACATTCAATTCTTACAGCAAAACAAAATTGAATTAAATGCAATTATGGTTAATGAGGATAAGTAATTATAAAATGGTTCAAGCCCTGTGGACAGGAGCTTTCTGGCACTCTTGTTCAAACAGACAAATTATATCTCCGAAAGTATTGGTTTCTTAGAGTTGGGAATTATATCAATGTATTCTCATGATAGAACTGCATCATAAAGGAAATTAAATTCAAATAATAGTTTATTTATCAAGATTAAATGAGCAATCTGAGAATGAGAAATGCACCATGGAAGAAATCAAATTAAAATAGCTGAAATGAATTTGACACTCTTTTATTGAATAGGATGACATGTACGAGTATGAACAAGGATCATATAATAAAGCTTAGATAGAATAATTATAGCATTCTGTGAAAACATAGAAGTAAGATTCATTATTGAAATTTCGAAAAATCGTATCACCGAAAGTATTAGCTTGGTGGAGTTGAAAATGATATCAATGGATTTTTATGGTGAAACTGCATCTTAAATAAGAATTGAATTTGAAATTTGTTACCAAAAAAAAATTTATTTTTTTTAGTTACTCCTAAACCATCTGGCCTATTTTGCCCATTAATGAACTTAACCGAGATATTCATCTCCCTAACCTACTTCGAAAATTTCAACTGCCTAGCTCATTCCGTTCGAGAGTTATTGTAGAATTTTTTTTTTAATTTTCAAAATTTTTTTTTACACTTTGCGGTAACGATCAATACAAAACTTCACGTGCGTATAAAGGTCATGATTCTACAATTTGATGCTAAATTTCAGATAGATCGAGTGATCGGTTTCGGAAATATTCATAAGAAATGTCTTTACTAAAATCGGCCATAACTCCGAAACCGCTTGATGGATTTTACCCATTACCGAACTCGTCCGAGAAATTTACGCTCCAAACCCACCTTGCAAATTTCAATCCTTTAACTTCTTTCGTTCGAGAGTTATCGTGCCTACGGCCGGCCGGACAGAATTTATTTCGACCACGCATTCTTGATCGGTGAGTCGAACCAAATCGTTTAAGACCATTTTCAGCCAAAAATTCGAAAATTACAGACATTTGGGCAAATTGATAAGCACTCTGTTCCGAGGAACAAGAGCGTCAAAAAATAGGTTTCGGAATTTCAAGCAAAATATTCCGCAAAATAGTAGTAATTTTTTGAATTTTTTCATGTCAGGTGATCTTCACGAAATTTTGCGGAAGTGTTTGCTTTGGTCTTTTGCGTCTAAATACTGAGTTTCAATTCAATCAAATCAGTATTTTTCGAGTTATCGTGGAAACAAAATTTCAAAATTTTTGAAATTTTTTTTGGCACTTTATGGCCATCCCGTCAGTACAAAACTTTGCAGACATATTAAGGTCATGATATAGATCGAGTGATCGGTTCCAGAAATATTCATAAAAAATGTTTTTACTAAAAAGGGCCATAACTCCGAAACCGCTAGGGTAGATTTCGCCCGTTTACGAACTTGTCCGAGATATTTACGCTCCAAACATACCCTGAAAATTTCAATCCTCTAACTCCTTCCGTTCGAGAGTTATCGTGCTAACGGCTGGCCGGACAGAATCGAATTTGACCTCGGATTATTGATCAGTGAGTCGAACCCAATCTTTTGAGACCATTCTCGCAAAAAAAATTCGAAAAATACAGACATTGTGACGAAATGATAGCGCGCTGTGCTATGTGTGCTCTATTGGCTATCGATTTCGGCGTTACGCCATCATCAGGCTAGCTGAAAATATAACAAATACAATAGTAATCAAATTTATAAAATTAATATGCTATCACATTCAAAATTAAAATCTATTTCATATCTAAACACATATTTTTCGAAACATTTTTAGGTAGGTTTAGGATTTAGAGGTATGCTCACCGTCTCTGTATTTTAGTATAAAAGTCCAAAACGAATAATCGAATAACATTTTCTTGATAGTGATTTCTAAACATCAAGAGGTGAATCCACTATTATATTATACTAATCTGTCTTGGAGAACTTCGAAATAACGAATTTTCTTTAAAAGTATGTCAGCCAGCTTGGGATGGAAACGAAAATGATTTGCGGCACTAGCATACGGCGGAAGTGTTGTCATCCTGTCAGCGTCATGTTGAAGGCGGGAAGTTTGAATTAGGCGGTGGTAGATTCATCAACATAAAGATATTCATGCTCCCGTTAAAATCTGGGTGGGTCGTTCAACAGATATTCGTTGTCCTTGTTTTTGGCGCTCTTGTTCCTCGGAACAGAGTGCTTATCAATTTGCCCAAATGTCTGTAATTTTCGAATTTTTGGCTGAAAATGGTCTCAAACGATTTGGTTCGACTCACTGATCAAGAATCCGAGGTCGAAATCGATTCTGTCCGGCCGGCCGTAGGCACGATAACTCTCGAACGGAAGGAGTTAGAGAATTGAAATTTGCAAGGTGGGTTTGGAGCGTAAATATCTCAGACGAGTTCGTTATTGGGTGAAATCCATCTAGCGGTTTCGGAGTTATGGCCGTTTTTAGTAAAATTATTTTTTATGAATATTTCCGAAACCGATCACTCGATCTATCTGAAATTTAGCATCAAATTGTAGAATCATGACCTTTATACGCATGTGAAGTTTTGTATTGATCAGGATACCGCAAAATATCAAACAAATTTTTGAAAATAAAAACAAAATTTCTACAATAACTCTCGAACGGAATGAGCTAGGCAGTTGAAATTTTCAGAGTAGGTTAGGGAGATGAATGTGTCAGTTAAGTTTGTTATTGGGCAAAATAGGCCAGATGGTTTCGGAGTAACGAAAAAAAAAATTTTTTTTTGAGTAACAAATTTGAAATTCAATTTTTATTATGCAGTTTCACCATAAAAATCCATTGATATCATTTTCAACTCCAACAAGCTAATATTTTCGGAGATATGATTTTTCGAAATTTCAATAATGAATCGTACTTCTATGTTTTCACAGAATGGTATAATTATTCTACCTATGCTTTATTATATGATCTGTGTTCATACTCGTACATGTTATCCTGTTCTTTAAGAGAGAGTCAAATTCATTTCAGCTATTTTAATTTGATTTCTTCCATGGTGCAGTTCTCATTCTCAGATTGCTCATTTAATCTTGATAAATAAACTATTATTTGAATTGAATTTCCTTTATGATGCAGTTCTATCATAAGAATACATTGATATAATTCCCAACTCCGAGAAACCAATACTTTCGGAGATATAATTTGTCTGTTTGAACAAGAGCGCCAGAAAGCTCCTGTCCACAGGGCTTGAACCCATTTTTATAGTGAGTTTTTATTACTTATCCTCATTAACCATGAAAGCAAACACACTAATGGTATGATTCATCGCTAATAATAAATGCAATTAATATTAATAATTTCATTTGCGACTACATGAATTATTGAAATCAACCATCAAACATCAATAAGTTCACCGTAAGTTGTAGCAACAAGTATTATTTTATAATAGTTGGAACAGAAGAATTAATTTTTCGTGTCGGTGAATCTTCTAGTGTCGGCATCTGTCGGCGAAAACGTAAATCGAATAATATCGTTGTATTTTGACATTTTTGGACGTTTGGACCGCGTTTCGGCTGAAAATATATCAATGAGTGTCCGCACCATGTATTCTATGCATCCTGGTCAGCAATCAGGGCTGGTTTCTCAATTGCGAGATAACTCAAGGTTAAGAGTTATGCAAGTGTTTAACTAACTTCATAAACGGATAACACTTGAGTCCTCGACCAGCCCCAACTTAAAGCTCGGCCACGCAGAAGGCGGCCTGTCGCGGCGGAGAGCGATCCAGCGGTCGTCACGGTGGTCTGTAGTCTTGTAAGTAATGCGATGCCACACAGAATGCGATGCCTTGTGCGATCGGTTCAGTCGGTCATGTCTATGGTCACGACCAATCTCCGTATTATGAGCTCCATCCATGAAGAACTATGTTTCAAGAATATTCGTATGCCTATGTGTGTGAGTGTCTCTAGCTCTGTGGATAGAGCGTTTGTCTCAGAACCGAAGGTCCCGATTTCAAACCCAGACCTAGGAAACAAATTTTCTCTTCATATTGTAGCCACCTTAGGTTAAAAAGTAACAGTTATATGTCTAATGTGGTATTAGGACACGGTTACAGAGCTTACACAGAACAACTCATGCTCCTAACTCTCACAAGCTCCTTAGAGCTTATGAGGGGTATATTCGGAAGAGTGGCAGTATAATCATATCTATTGATATTTAATGTCATGCCACGCTTCAGCGTTGTTCAACACATTTTTATAATGTTCTTGTGAACTATCATACAGAAACGAGCATTCACACACAGTTTCAATAAATCCGTCCGTTTAGTCAATCGTTTCAGTCGCAGCCATAGATAGGGCGGTCACGCGTGAAATCTGTGATTATTTTACGGGTGGATCGCTCGTCGCCGTGGCAAAATGTGACCTTCGGCGGGAGACCGCGCTCTGACAGAGAGGATGCAACATTTCATAATACGACTTGACGGACTAGACCACCTGACCGCCCCGGTCAGTTATTATTATATGATATAGCTTGTTACGGTTTGAATTTTGAATCTTTGGTTTACATCATAAGTAAAATTTTTCACATTTGTAAAGTTGAATTTCTATCATAATATTTCATAACAAAATTTAATATTTATTTTATATGAACGTTCGATCCATCTGTTGGAAATGACACGGCCAGATACCGCTCTGGTATAGATTCTTTTTGTAACGCTTCGCGAATTAGTAGTAAATACAGGTTTTAATCAATTACAGATATCTTCATATTCAGCGCAATAGTTTAAATTTTAGCCATCAGTTAGAGTCACAGTATATCATCATTGTTCACAGTCATAAGTAGTTCCGAATTAAAAACTCTTCCTTTTTCGTTCCGACATTGAAGCGAAAGCATATCAAAATTGCAGCTCAGCAGAGTGAATTATTTAAAGCCACATTTAAGTGTAAATTCGTTGGTGATAAATTCTACTGAGTAGGCGTATTTTAATCGGCATAAGCCGGATAGCCTTTTTGAGATTTTGAGAAAATCCTCATTTAGAGGGTAAGTAAAAAATGTTGATTCTTGGGCTCGGAAATAACGAGTAAATTTTTCAGATTTTTGGTATAGGTAGTTTCTTCATTTTTTTAAAACAAAACATTTACGAATTAAGTTGAGAAAGTAATTCACCTTGCTGGATATATATTTGACACTTGTTGCCAACATTTGGATCGAGACGTCCATCTGGATTTGGAAGCGCCCATTTTGGAAGCCAATTTGAGGGGCTGTTCGAATCGTTTATATTCCATTATTTTCAAGGACTTACGACAAGTTAAGTGGTCTCATCATTGTTTGGAACATTTTTGTAATTATATAATTGATTTCTGATCCCTAACTACTTGCCATTCCGATGTTAACCCTATAGTCATACTTCTCCGCATCATTATTATGTAATTCTATTATTTCACATTTAACTTCATTTCATTTCATTTTTTAACTTAACTTTCTTTTATTTAACTTAATTTCCATTTTGTTCATAAAGGGTTAGTCCCACACCCCGACCTTGACCGAGTCGGATAAACTATTAATTTGTTACTTACATTTCCACCTTGTGACTTGGAAATTATATATATATTTGTAATACACTATCTGGCAGTTGAGCTCAACTTACCAATTAAGAGGTTTAACATTTAATGTATCAACAACTATTTTCATTAAACTGTTAATTATTTACACCGACATTTCATTAGCTTATGTTGCAGATTATGTGGATAATGCTTAGTGAAGCATATATAAATTCAAGAAATATATCGTTATAAGCTTCACGCCGCGAAAGACCGCCTTTTGTGTGACCGAGCTTTTGCAACAATTAACATGGATGGAGTCAAGTAAGTGTTGATTAATTGTTTGACTGTATTTTTCAGTTTTATTAAAAGTATCAATTTTCAGTGAAAATTTGATTTGTAAAGTTTGCTGAAGGAAATATTCGGCAAAAAATCGTCATTTGAAAGATGTTCATCATAAAGAAACAGTTAAAAAACCTTTATGCTTTACTCATGTACTTATGTATCAATAAGGCCGCAATGTCCCGTATACACCGCTGTTAAAACTCTCGGGTTTGAGCCGTCGTTGGCTCTTTCAGCTGAAGGACCAATCCGACCAATAATTGTTGACCGAGCATGTCTGACACCAGATATGCTGCTTCAGAGTTTTTGGTCCTTTTGGTCCAACCTTCTGTTGTTCTCCCATGTTGCTTTTTGAGAGTGATACCACAGATCGGTTTATAGGTCCGATGAGTTCCCCTAATCACAAACACTTGCAGGAAAAACTCACGAATCATTTGGCAACAATTCATTCATACGGAACAATAAATTAATCTCACTTGTACATCCTGATAATTGCCATAGCTATCCGACCCAGAAAAGTCTTTCAGAAGTCCTTTCCTATTGTCCTTATGTCTGAAAATCGATTTTCCATATTTATGGACATCAATTCTCCCTGAATTGTTGTTTTCATATCCTTCTCCTACTTCCGCCTGTCCCTTAAACCTCGTCGTCATTTTGGGATGACTGTTAAAGTATTCTTTGATTATTTGCATCGGAGATTTTGTGTTGTTGAATTCCAATACGCTCCGATTTACTGAAATTGTAAGAAAATTTTTAAGTGATGATGGAAACACAAAGAATAAGGTGAACTGTAGACTAAAAGACACACAGTGAAATAGTCATCAACCATGAACAAATATTCCCTCATGATCCGGGCTGGTCACCTCATCGCTCCGTGTTCTCCCAAAGAGGAAAGCGTGATTCAGGGCAGATACTTACCGGTTTCAGGGTTGTTACCAGTCAAAATTTGTTGCACCAAAGGAAAAAACGTCACTGAACATCGCTCAAGGTTTGCGCATCACGGAGGGTTGGAGGTCGTAAGGATTTTCCAGGTAGCACTGGTGAGATTTTTTCTCCGGTAGTACACAACAATAGGACATAAGTTTCCTACAGCTCCTTCGTTAGTCATGCAGTGTGCTACGTTAAGCTGATGATTGGTTATAACCATGAAACCGGTACGTATATGCCCTGAATAGTGCTTTCCTCTTTAGGGGAACACTGAGCAATGATGTGACCGGACCGGATAACGAATATTTGTTGATGATTAAAATCGATGAATATTTCACCGTGTGTCTTTTAAGGAGAATACAAAATGAGAATTTGTCATATTTCTAGGCATAAACGAAAAATATATAACCAAAGATCATTTATATCAAGATTCAAGTGATGTTAAAGATACTTGAAATTGGATGATGAATTTTGCAGAAAACAACTTATAGAGAATTTGAATTCTTCCCACAAGATTGGCTGAGGCACTGCTATATGAACAAAATGATTATGAAAGCAACTATGTGGCGTCAGGAGCTTCAGCGCGCTCGTTCATTTAATGATCAACTGGTTGGTAACCATACGTTACTGACATATATGGTAATAGGAGATCTGTCATATAAAAAAAACAAAATTTTAAATGGGCATAGGTATTCAAAAATTGTTCAGAATATGCATTCGGATAAAAACGATAATCCGTCACTTTTCGATGCAAGTATATAGATTTTTATTCTAGTTAGTGAATCTCTCAAAGTATCTCATTTTATACGAAATTTAAAAAAATTTGGCTTTCATTTTGCTTTGTTCAAGAAATGTTCATTAACCATAATGTCGATATACTACTTCTAAATGCCAAACTCCAACTCGGGATAGGTATTTTTGAAAAATTGTGAAAATACAAATTAATCCAGGAATAACTCTGAAATTATTTTACTGATTCAACACATTCACAGATTCGACTGGCTTATCAAAGACCACAAAACCTACTCGTCAAATTAAAAGTTTATCCGCCGTATTCACAAAGCATTGTTAAGTGTTTGAATCTCCGTTAAGTCCTAACTGAGGTCCTCAGTTAAGGATAAATAAGAATCGCAACCTCAGTTAACGTATTTAACGGTGGTGAAACAGGCCTGTTTTACCACCTTTATTCCTTATTGTCCCTTATTATCCCCAATTTATCCTTAACTGAGAACCTCAGTTAGGACTTAACGGAGATTGAATGCTTTGTGAATACGGCGGTATATGTTCCTTCTTTCGGAAGATTGGAGGGTATCCCCTCCATTTCTGTTATGTTTTTTCTGTAAAGACGATTTTTTTGGCCGAAAATACTCTCAAACGTGTAGTTTCGACTCACTGATGAAGATTCAAACTCAATATTGTCGGGCCATCTATAGGCACGATAACTCTCGAACGAAATGAGTTGAAATTTGCAGGCTATATTTGCAGACCAAATGCGCAAGTTGAATTGGTTAATAGGAAAAATCTGCCGAGTGGTTTCGTAGTTATAGCCATCTGAAATGTTGTTTTCCCAAACATCCGAAACTACTGATCTGATCGAATTGAAACTCGATAGTTAGTTGGACAATATCGACAAGAAGACTTATACAAAATTTTGTGAAAATGGCTAGAAAATTTTAATCAGATATCCCTGAAATTTTGCAAGATCCTTCAAAACTATATTTTAGAGCCAAATTCTGGATTTGAACTCGATCTATATTGGTGGAAATATTGGGAAAATATTATATTTTTTCCTGGAAGCCAAACAGCCTTTGGCGAGTTCAGTACCTGAATGGGTGACCACTGTGAATATGAATTTGAACAAGCGTACCAAAGCAGACTGCCCTCAAATCGGTGCTTTCTCAATTTTTTCTTCATCCTTCTGCATGATTTCTACAAAATAGTGCCAGCACGATATATTTCTGTATGAACTTATTCTACATGGCTTTACGATTTGATCGCAGGTACTTACGTGAATTGTAAATTTCAACACCAGGTGGTTGATCGAACTGATTCAAAATATTCAGTCTCAAGACAGCTGTAGTATTTTCTTGATTATGGCAATTTTCAAACAGAGGATGTTCATTTATACCTGCAAAATAGTGATGAGTATGTTTCACTCATATTGATGGAATAAAAGTTTACCCATCAGAGGAACGTCCAATTTCTTGTATATGTCGATACCTCTACATTGATAGGTCCAGAATAGGAATATGTCATAACCGTACGATTCCATACTTAACGAAATTCCACCAATTTGGGTCTCAACACTATCACTTATCGGTTTCTCATAGATTGGTTTTCCTGTCACACCGTCGAGGATGAAGGTCTGGCCAAAAAAATAAATTTACATTCCCAAATACAATACAACTACAACAAGTATATAATGGATCTATGGATATTCAACGTTTATCCGTTGGAGAACAAGATTCATATAATCCAGGTATACATAATACATTAGGTATACAATTATGAAATCCAACACTGTACTTTAATTATGAATTAACAATCACATTCCATTTGAATAAGTAGATTTCCGATGCTGCAATCTTAAACTACGTATCATCGAATCAAGTGAATTACCACCTGGCATTTTTAACCGATACTTCAAATAGCCTTCCATCTTCAGATAAGGAAACTTTTACAGTAGCTTTCAATCAGTTTACATAAGCTCCCAGGAGCTTATGCGAGTCAGGAGAAACAGTTGTGTTCTGTGTACGGTTGTAACCTTAGACTATAGTCTAAGGTAGACTTTAGTCTAAGGTTGTAACGGTGTCCTCACACAACCTTAGGCACATCACTGTCCATTTCTTGCCTAACAGTGAATCGTAGCCGCACAACCTACTACAATGGAAAGCCTAGAACGTGATTAAATGGCAACATGGTTAAGAGAACTACGCTATACGATAGTTCACCATGTTTGTTTACTTTAATACCGCTTGTGCTTGAATAATTATATTTTTCTAGAAATTACTAGGAAGTATTCTTGAAGAAGTGTAATACATGTGATTACATTATGTGATTAAATAACTGTTGTTTGTGAATTAAATTGCGGCATTGCCAGAATGTGTTCTAAGCTCTATAGAGGGCTGTGGTAGCCGCTAGCGTCTGTCTAGGAAATTTCTTCCCTAGCCCGGTATTGATAACTCGGGACCCTCCGGTTCCTAGTCCTATGATCTTCCACTCCAAATTAGTAGTGCTTTTTGCGCGTATGTTCTTGGGAACATCGCGTTATCATTTTGCCAAACTGTAATTTTCGATTTTTTTGACGAGAATGGTCTCAAACGATTAGGTTCAACTCACTGATGATGAATTCGAGGTCAAATTTGATTCTGTCCGGCCAGCTGGCCGTTGCCACGATAACTTGAGAACGAAAAGAGAAATCGACTTGAAATTTTCAGGATAGGTGGAGCATTCAAATACGACGGATAAGTTCGCTAATCGGCATAATCGGCCCCTATGGTTTCCGAGTAATAATTTTGTCATCAACCAATACAGATCAGATGGAATTGAAACTTGGTAGCAAGCTGTATAATATAAATACAAAGACGTTTGTGAAATTTTGTGAGAATCGTGTCACTAGAAAATTTTTTAAAAATTATTAAAAAATATGATTTACGTCACGATCACCCGAGAACGGAGAGAGATAGCTACTTACAATTTTTAGGGTAGGTTGTGCATCTGAATACAACATTTTTGTCCATTAATAGGCATAATCGGCTGAACGGTTTTGGAGTTATACCCATCTTGAAATTTTTGCAAAATACGCGAGAATCGTATAACTAGAGAATTTTAAATAAATTATTGAAAATCATTGAACAAAATTTTGCAAAAGTCTTCAAAACCTAATTCTACTTCCAAATTCCAATTTTGAACACGATCGGATGTATATTTTCGAAGATCCGAGCAGCCTTGGATAAGTTCAGTAGTTGGATGGGTGACCGTTGCCTCGATAACATTCGAACAAAAAGAGGTACGGAGTTGAAATTGCAGGCCTGGTTGCGCATCTGATTGGGAGAGTTGAGTTCATTGTTGGGCATAATCGGCCCAACGGTTTCAGAGTTATATATAACCATCTGGAATATCATTCTCTCGATAACTCAAATAATACAAACCGGATCGAATTGAAACTTGGTATCTAGTTGTAGAATATCGACATAAAGACGTGTCTGAAATTTTGTGAGGACTGTATAATATGTAATATTAAGTATGTATCTCACGATAACTTGAGAACGGAAAGAGATAGCGACTTGCAATGTTGCGCATCCGATTGCGACATTTAAGTTCGTTGATTGGCATAATCAGCCAAATGGTTTTGGAGTTATACTCATCTGAAATGTTGTTGTTATTTCCTCTTGAACTCAAAATATACAAATCTGATCTAATTAAAACTCGGTGATTACTTGTAGAATTTAGACCCACTGATTTTCGCGGCAAATGCCTGTAATTTTCGAATTTTTTGCCGAAATTGGTCTCAAACTATTAGATTCTACTCACTCCAGTATTCGTAATTTACCATGGTAAATTCGAATTAAGAGTGTCCAATACAGGAGAATGGACAACATAATTTACCATGGTAAATTCGATTAAGGGTGTCCAATACAGAAGAATGAACAATAGAACATACGCGCAAAAGCCTCTGACTTCACGTCAGTGCTTGAACCAATTTTTCAAGTAGTTTTCACATTGTGCATGTTAACGAAATTGGTCGAAATGAGGATACGTCTGTTAAAACTGCATTGTTTTTCTTAAAAGGAAGAATGATGGAGTGACCTCACAGTGCTGGGAATTCCTGTCTGGACCATATAATGTTATATAATTCTAGAAGAATTCTAGAACTAGACGGGGAAAGATTTTTTAGGAAGATGAAAGGTATAGTATCTGGTCCAGCTGCTGAATTTTTGCATGTTGACAGTGCGTAGATAAATTCCTGCTGCGTGAAAGGAAGGTTTACTGAGGTGGAATGCGACATTGTTTTTGGCTGGGTCGTGTGTATAGTTTGGGGTACGTTATTATTTTTTGCTTTTCTTTGAAAATGTTCTGGAAGTATGTTGACAATAGTTTGGCTTTCAGTAATCATTTCGTCATTATTTTTTATGGCAGATATGTTAGAGTTTGTGTTACACCCTTGCATTCGCTTAATTTTGGACCATACTTGATTAGGGGGTGTTTTGATTGTTATTGTGTTTACATAATTCCAGGATTGCTGTTTACTTTCTTTTAATAGTAGGTTGGCTTTAGCTTTTAATTTTTTAAATATAATTAGGTCAATTTGAGAAAGGGTTCTTCGATATTTATTTAACGCTTTTTTGCAGTCCTGTTCAGCGGTTTTGCATTCGTCATTCCACCAAGGTACTACCCTTTTTCTAAGATCTATCTCGTGTCTACCGACAAATTTTTCTGCTGCTGAAATTATACATTCATTACTATTTGATTTGTAGCTTGCTCTACATTATCGGCGAGCTCTAGATCGTCTGTCTGTGCTTGAACACAGGAACTAAACATATTCCAGACGGCACGCATCAGATTCCACTTAGCCTGAGTTTTCTCTAGTTTAGGTGTTTTGTCAGATATAATTATGGGAAAGTGGTTACTGTCATATAAGCTGTCTAGTACTTGCCAGTTGAGTGCAGGTGCCGTTCTAGGGTCACAAAAACTGAGGTCAATTGATGAAAATGTTCCAGAAGAAATATAGAAGTGTGTATTATCTCCAGTATTCAAAAGACAAAGGTTGGAATTGTTCATAAAGTTTTCAATTATGTTCCCTCTTCCAAATGTTCACATCCCCATGTTGTACTATGAACATTAAAATCACCTACAATGATGAATGGGTTAGGTAACTGACTCACAACATTCCGGATTTGTCCTTCTGTCAAGTTGTGTTTGGGCGGAATATAAACACTGCAGATTGTGATTTTATGCGGACACGAAACGTTAACAGCTATAGCCTCTAGATCTGTGGTAATAGGAAAAATCTGAGAAAAAAAGTCAGTAGACACATATATCGAAGTTCCACCACTAGCACGAGCATATTCGGCCCTAATTTGATGATAACCTTCAAAGTATTTCAGAAGTTTTTTATGTTCATCCTTAAAGTTTGTTTCTTGGAAGCATATGATTTCAGGTAGGTGATCAGAAATTAACTGTTGTATTCGATGTATTCGAGGATAGAATCCATCGCAGTTCCATTGTATCAGAGTGAATTATCTTTTAGAATGAAGATTTTTGTGACAGTTGAGAGATATCTGATTGAGAATCTTCATCTCTTGAGTCTATTGAGGATGATGATAGCTCACTTGAAATACTTTCCATTTCTATAGTTCTTCGGATGTTAAATGTTTTTTAATTGCCCCCGTGTTCCGCAAGGAACAGCCTGCTATCATTTCGTCACAATGTCTGTATTTTTCGAAGTTTTTTTCGAAAATGGTCTCAAACGATTGGGTTCGACTCCTTGATGAAGAATTCGAGGTCAAATTCAATTCTGTCCGTCCGGCCGTTAGCACGATAACTCCCGAACGGAACGACTTAGAGCGTTGACATTTGCAGGGTAGTTTTGTAGCGTGAATATCTCGGACAAATTCGTTAACGGGCGAAATCCACCTAGCGGTTTCGGAGTTAAGGCCGTTTTTAGTCAGAACGTTTTTTATGAATATTTCCGGAACCGATCACTCGATCTTTCTGAAATTTGGCACCAAATTGTAGAATCATGACCTTTATATGCCTCCGAAGTTTTGTTTTGACCGGACTGCCCTAAAGTGGCAAAAAAAAATTTAAATAATTTTACAATTTTGTTTTCACGATAACTCGAAAAATACTGATCTGATTAAATTGAAACTCAGTAGTTAATTGCAAAAGACCAAAGCAAACACTTTTGCAAAATTTCGTGAAGATCACGTGACATGAAAAAAATTAAAAAATTACTACTATTTTGCGGAATAGGCACTTTGCTTGAAATGCCGAAACATATTTTTTTGAGGTTCATGCTGCCCTTTCCGGACATTTTTCGTTATGCGCATGCGCAGATGAGAAGTCATTTAACTGCTGTAGTTTTCATCAGAGAGGATTGGGGTTTTGGGGTGGCGGATGCTATTCCTCCATAAAATCCAGATCCCTGATGAGGGTCTGCGCATGCGTGGATTGAAGATGCGATATCTCCCGAACCACTAGTGTTGGAGAATCGAAGTTTTTTGTTGGTGTGTGATTTTGAGAGGACTTTTAGCCGCGATTCAGTGCAAGGACAAGTCAGTTTGGGGGATGTAGCATTGTTTCCGAGTTGAAGTGTCCGTACCGTGGCCCTGGGGCTAATTTTGAAATTGATGTTACCCCTTACAGGCATTTTTCGTTATGCGTATGAGCAGACCATCAGTGATATAACTGGTGGTGTTTTCGTCAGAGAGGATTGGGGTTTTGGGGTGCTGGATGCTATTACCCCATAGAATCCCCTGGTGAGGGTCTGCGCATGCGTGGATTGAAGAGGCGATATCTCCTGAACCACTAGTGTTGGAGAATCGGAGTTTTTTGTAAGGTGTGTGATTTTGAGAGGAATTTTAGCCGCAAGTAGATTGCGTATGCGCAGAAGAGAAGTGACTATTTTTGGATTGTATGGGTTATGTTGGGAGTGCTGAGCCGATATTCTGAAGTTTTAAAAGAATATTCATGGCAATTCATTGCAAGGACAAGTCAGTTTGGGGGATGTAGCGTTGTTTCCGAGTTGAAGTGTCCGTACCGTGGCCCTGGGGCTAATTTTGAAATTGATGTTACCCTAACAGGCATTTTTCGTTATGCGCATGACCAGACCATCAGCGATTTAACTGGTGGTGTTTTCGTCAGAGAGGATTGGGGTTTTGGGGTGGCGGATGCTATTCCTTCATAGAATCCCCTGAGGAGAGTCTGCGCATACGTGGATAAAAGATGCGATATCTCCTGAACCACTAGAGTTGGAGAATCGGAGTTTTCTGTAAGGTGTGTGATTTTGAGAGGACTTTTAGCCGCAAGTAGATTGCGCATGCGCAGAAGAGAAGTGACTGTTTTTGGGTTGTCGCACCGTAACCAGTCGCGCTGGTCAACGGCAGCGTGCAACGTCTGTTATTACGGTTTTTATCAGTAAAATATAAACAATATTACGATACGACTGTGTATGTTACTATTATTTATAAGAAGTTGGTTGTTTAAAAGGGATTATGTCGTATTGTTATCCACTTACTGTTTTGAAAAAACTGGTTTGTTGCACTCGTTATCGCTCAACTTCACCAATAAATTAGGATACAGAACAGGTGTTTACTCGTCGAGAGTGTACACGCGAATCCAGAAAAAATTGTTTTTATTAAAAAATTGTATATTTCAGAAAATATCTGTCAGATTTCGCTGAAATTCTGCGCAAACCTTCAAAAGCCGCTGTTTTATAATCGTGTGCCAGATTTTAGCTGGATCGGCTCTGTATTTTAGGAATTGAAGTTTTGAACTGGTATCTACTTCTTCCGAAATTTTAAATCATGTAAATATAAGAATTGTAACAACACTTCGATGGAAGAGATGGTAGCGTTTCCGCATACCGCGCAGGAGATCGGGTTAGAATCCACGCTGAGTAAGTTCACTATTTAATACATTTTTCAGTTGACCACCAAATAAAAGCTGAGTTTACACGAATGATCAATAATGACCCATTTTAATGTATGATTTCTTCTATTTTAATGTATGATTGTTATGGGAAACCGTACATAAATTGTAGCTAATGATATCAATATGAACTATTCAGAGTGTCACATGTGACACATGTATGTGTAATATTCCCTCTATGAATTTCTCGAATTGTTCTTACGCGAGCATAAATATAAATATATCGAAATTAACATAGAAATTTATATTATGATGAATGTATTTATTATGCAAAATAAATAATTATTTTAATCTAGTATTTATTCTCAATTCATAATATGGTCGATGAAAAATCTTCTAATCAACTAGTTTATTAATCTAGCGATTAATGGTCTCAAACTATTAAAATATCTCGACCATTAATCGCTGTCATTAATAAACTAGTTGGTTAAATAACTATTAATATTTTAATGCAGTTGATGCCCAATTCTTTTTTTCACGTGTTAACGCTAAAGAGATGGCTTGAACGTACATGCAGTATTTCGTGAGGGCGCCTGAGGCGTGAATAGACAATAGAGCAAGCGCGCAAAAGCCCCCGACTTTTTAAGAATTTTTCATTCGATGTTTGAATTTACAGTACAATATAGATAGTGAATTGTTTTCTGAATATGGGAGAAAAATAACCCAAATGCAGCACCAATTTTTTGCAGGCTTAAATTGTTAACGATTCACTAAATATTGAATGTTCTAAATTACCTGCGTGTAGTTGTACTTCATTATACTATCGTAGGTTTCATAAATGACCAAAAAATCTGTCACGTTGTCGAAGTTGAAGAAACCTGGTATTGGAACGGTATTCGTCTGTGACTTCGCTAAAGTAAAACTCCAAATTTGAGAAAAGTTTCTTCCATCGATAGCCACAACTGTCGAGTTGTACATAGCTGCCACAATGTCAGGTATTTGATCTCCGTTTATATCTACCAAAACTGATTGTATTATAATGCCGTTAGTGTGATCGGCGTAGATTGTTACGTTTCTCTGAAATATAAAAATGTGTCATTACATTACACGTGATCAGCCACTCTTAACAATTTATACTTGATACATCTGTATATTATTTCAATTCCCTAATTCGAAATCAAATTCATAGATATCATTTGGAAAAGATTCATTGTCATTTTTTTTCATTTGTGGTTCAGTATAGGTATGTCTTGCAGTTATCAATTAATATATAACTATAAACGGAGTATATAGATAATTTTTTTATAAAAAAACATAACAAGGTGATCAAAATATCTTCTTTTGGCGCTCTTGTTCCTCGGAACAGAGTGCTTATCAATTTGCCCAAATCCTGGAATTTTCGAATTTTTGGCTGAAAATGATCATGAACGATTTGGTTTGACTCACTGATCAAGAATCCGTGGTCGAGATCGATTCTGGCGATAACACGATAACTCTCGAACGGAATGAGCTAGACAGTTGAAATTTTCAGAGTAGGTTTGAGGGATGCATATCTCAGTTATGTTCGTTATTGGGCAAAATCGGTTCAATAGTTTCGGAGTAACGAAAAAAAATATTTTTTTTCACATAACAACTTTTGAATTCATTTTTTTTAAGTTGCAGTTTCATCATAAGAACCCATTGTTATCAGTTTCAACTCTAACAAGCTAATACTTTCGGAGATATGCTGTTTCAAAGTTTCAATGATACATCGTAAGTTCTACGTATTCACAGAATGTGAACACAGAATCTGTCTGTGATCACTATTCATATATGTCATATTTTCTAGCTATTACAGATTGTCAATTCATAGTTGTTATTTTCTCTTGGAAAGTATTCGATTCTTGAATTTGTGAATATATACAAGACTGTTTTGATGTAGTTTATGGAGGCAATAGGAAAGAAGAACATAATGGAATCATCAAAAGAAATTAGTGTTCGTTGAGGTTAATATTACCTTTTACTTCCTTAAGTAGTATGAGACATGTTCCTATATACAGTATTTTCATAATATTGCTAGCAAAAAAATACTGTAATATGGATCTACATTTGTGTATCAATCATTTTTTCTTGAGTTAATGTTCATAATACAGAAAAGAATGTATTAGTGGTATGAACTATTAAATTTTAAATTATGAAAAGAGGATAGTACTTTATTAATATACTTTGAACTATTAAAATAATCTGTTCGTAATCCACTACCAATTCAAATATCAGGAATAAATGGACAATCTGCTATGATTGTCTCTAGCCTTGCTCTAGACATTTCGATGATACTTTCCTAAGGTATTTCGAGTTGTGAAAACTATGCACCTATTTAGTAGAGTTCACAAGGCATGAAAAGAGCTCTAAAACAGATTTTCGTGGGACCTTCATTGCTAAAATGTATAGACCACTGGGTATCATTCTCCATACCCTTACAATGCAAATTCAACTGGTCGTCAAAAAATCGTCGTGTGCAGGAAGGGGTGGGGGGCATTTTTCCAAAAATTGACAATTTTTTTTTTCTGTTCATGGTAATCTATAGTAGGTGACTATCACTCACACAAATTTCTATTGAAATATACGATTCAGAAATATTTTTTATTAATTGTCAAAAAAGTCGGATACAATGCTCTTAAATGGAATTCCTTAAGATATAACCGCTTGCCCTGAACACCCTTAATAACTATTATGTTCCGCTCGGTTTTACTCGAGATCTGTTATGATTATCGAAAAAATGCTTTATATGAAAGGTCTGCTCCGAAAACCGACGATTCAGATGGTTCTTTCAAAAATGCAATAGGCAGAACAGTTTCCTCACAAAATAAGAAATTGTGTTATTAACTCCCATTAACCGAAACCGAACCTGGAGACGCTAGTAAGGTGCAATTTGTTGCGTTAGTCCATGTTAGTGGCGACCTTATGGATTTGTTCTTTGATTTATGCGCATAAGGTTCGTTATATCATATCTATCCGACCAACTTTACAGTACTATTCCTGCGTGCATTCAGAACGCACATTTTGAAGATATTGTTTAAATTCCTTAATTTTTTATATGTATGAGAATTTTTACGTATAATTCATAGATAGTTGATTTAATTTTGTTAATTCGTTAATAAATATGCAAATATGCGAGTTCAAACTTATATTCATTACTTCATAAATCAATTTTGTGACGTAATATTAACACATTTTTGAAATCATCGCTCATTCTCATTAGTAGTTTCAAGATTTCCTGAATCCTAGACCAAAAATCTGGAAAAGAATTAAGAAGGTATATAGTTGGTATCTATGATACTAACGGTGGGTTTCACGAAGTTTGACAGCTCTTAATTGCCGAATTTAGTGTTGTGAGTGTGGAAAATGTCTTAAATACTCCTCTGATAAATACTAAAAAATGTCCGAAAATAATCATTACTTCTAAAAACAGTCGACATTTAGAGTTTTTTAGTATTTATCGACATTATCGAAAATGTCTGGATAAATATCATAAATTTCTTTCCTACTTAAGAATTGCTAGACAATTTTCAGTTTTGTCCGATATTTATTCTTCTTTTCTACTTGGATCGAAGATGCTTAACGATCTGAGATGCCAATTATACAAAAATTTTTTAAGAAGTTTATTTTTTTCTAGTTTTGGATCGAAGATGCTTAACGATTTGTGATGCCATTATACAGAGTTTTGTTTTAAGCAGTTTATTCTTTTCTACTTGGATCGAAGATTCTTAACGATCTGTGAGCCAATTGGGAAATTATACAAAGTTTTTTTTAACAAGTTTATTTTTATTATTTAAGTCTAATGAAATCGATTTTTCTAATACTAATTCTTAATTCAGAACCTGGCTCCTGTCTTTTATCTCTTATACACAATAAAATAACACGATAATAACGCATTCCATGATAAGTTATTTGTTATTTCCAATTGACCTAGAAAATTTTCTTAAAATGCTTCAAATTGTCCTGATATTTTAACTTAACATGTAACGATTGTCATATTTTTCCGCAATGTCCGTAAATACTTAAGTACTCAAAATGCTCGACCTTGGGGGAAAGTTTCGGACATTTTCCCAGGATATTTGTCCCAAACTTAAAAACTCGAGTATTTCACATCACTTCGGCCCGAATTAGTGCGATTCTATGTCGATTTTCACTTTATTCATCGAATTAAATCCACAATTAAGCTAATCGAAGCTTCGTGAGGGTCTAAATATTTCTTACATGTCATGATTCATCTAATTCAACTATCACTATCAGATGAAGAATCATCAAGGGAAGGAAAATTTGAAAAATTTTAAGTACTAGTATTTGCACATGTTTTTGGGCCATACATTTGCAGGAGCCAATACACGGAATTTGTTTTCTTTTACTGGAACATATTGATCCTGTGCAATCTGAAATGAGAATTTCCATTTCATGAAGAATATTTACGGATCTGATATTAGATATAATATTTACCTTTCCTACAACTGCAGTTGCTAAGGATAGATGTTTCCTTAGGTAGGATTGGCATCGTCGTTAATTTTGGCAGAAGTTTTCCATTTTCTGCATACCACCCACTAAATATAGGATACGGTAAAGATGGTCATGGTACATTACTATTGATCCAAATATTTGTTTGGTAATGGACTCGAAGGCTGTGTTGTCTCAAACTATCCAATGTTGGAGGTAATTTACTTATGGATCTTGAAGAAGCTATAATATTCCCCTGAGCCTGTTGATACATTTCACATTTTCGTTTGTCGTATACAGACAGATTACAAATTCAACAATATCATTGAATACTTTCAAACATGGCACCGGAAGTACATGATGAATTCAAAAATAGGAATTTTGTCTTTAAATTTTTGATTGGGAATTTTAACCAACTCTCTGTAGATCAGGCGCTATAGCATATCAACAAAAACTCCAAAGCTGCAGGAGGAATAGTGGGATTAACTAAAAATAGTACTAGAATGGATGAATGGTTCTTGAGTTACAACATTATTGGTATGAAGTTAGTCACATTTCGCTCATCTTTGCATCTTCATTCGGTCAAAATGTCGAAGAAGGTAAAAAAAGAATGAAAATTGATGAAGATTCTGTGCAGATACTGCAGAGTGAACTTTCAAGATTTTGAGAGAAGAAGTATTCAATGATATTGTTGAATTTGTAATCCATCTGTATACGACAAAAGAAAATGTGAAATGTATCAACAGGCTCCGGGGAATACTATAGCTTCTTCAAGATCCATAAGTAAATTACCTCCAAAATTGGATAGTTTGAGACAACACAGCCTTCGAGTCCATTACCAAACGAAAATTTGGATCAATAGTAATGTACCAAGACCATCTTTACCGGATCATATATTTAGTGGGTGGTATGTAGAAAATGGAAAACTTCTACCAAAATTAACGACGATGCCAATCCTACCTAAGGAAACATCTATCCTTAGCAACTGCAGTTGTAGGAAAGGTAAATATTATATCGAATATCAGATCCGTAAATATTCTTTATGAAATGGAAATTCTCATTTCAGATTGCACAGGATCAATGTGTTCCTGTAAAAGAAAACAAATTCCGTGTATTGGCTCCTGCAAATGTATGGCTCAAAATACATGTGCAAATACTAGTACTTAAAATTTTTCAAATTTTCCTTCCCTTGATGATTCTTCATCTGATAGTGATAGTTGAATTAGATGAATCATGACATGTAAGAAATTTTTAGACCCTAAATATCATAGATACCAACTATATACCTTCTTAATTCTTTTCCAGATTTTTGGTCTAGGATTCAGGAAATCTTGTTACTACTAATGAGAATGACCGATGATTTCAAAAATGTGTTAATATTACGTCATAAAATTGATTTATGAAGTAATGAATATAAGTTTGAACTCGCATATTTGCATATTTATTAACGAATTAACAAAATTAAATCAAATATATATGAATTATACGTAAAAATTCTCATACATATAAAAAATTGAGGAATTTAAACAATATCTTCAAAATGTGCGTTCTGAAGGCACGCAGGAATAGTACTGTAAAGTTGGTCGAATAGATATAACGAACCTTATGTGCATAGATCAAAGCTCAAATCCATAAGGTCGCCACTAACATGGACTTACGCTACAAATTGCGCCTTACTAGCGTCTCCTGGTTCGGTTTCGGTAATAACACAATTTCTTATTTTGCGAGGAAACTGTTCTGCCTATTGTAATTTTGAAAGAAGCATCTGAATCGTTGGTTTTCGGAGCAGACCTTTCATATAAAGCATTTTTTCGATAATCCCAACAGATCGCGAGTAAAACTGAGTGGAACATAATAGTTAATATGGGTGTTCAGGGCAAGCGGTTATATCTTAAGGAATTCCATTTAAGAGCATTGTATCCGACTATTTTGACTATTAATAAAAAATATTTCTGAATCGTATATTTCAATAGAAATTTGTGTGAGTGATAGTCACCTAATATAGATGACCATAAACAGAAAAAAAAAATTTGTCAATTTTTGGAAGAATGCCCCCCACCCCTTCCTGCACACGTAGATTTTTTGACGACCAGTTGAATTTGCATTGTAAGGGTATGGAGAATGATACCCAGTGGTCTATACATTTTAGCAATGAAGGTCCCACGGGGTGACACGATAGAGCCCGGTTTGAACTCTACTATAAGGTGCAACAACCCATTCCACGAGGTTGAGTCATTGCAGATTGCTCTTTTTTACATAAGATAATTTTTGAAGCATTTTCTTTAAACGACACTTTTTGGCGCTCTAGTTCCTCGGAACTGAGTGCTTATCAATTTGCCCAAATGTCTGTAATTTTGGAATATTTCGATGAAAATGGTCTTAAACGATTTGGTTCGACTCACTGATCAAGAATCCGTGGTCGAAATTCAATCTGTCCGGCCGGCCGGTCCAGCCGGCCGTAAGCACGATAAATCTCGAACGGAATGAGCTAGAGAGTTGAAATTTTCAGAGTAGGTTTGGGGGATGAATATCTCGGCTAAGTTCGTTATTGGGCAAAATCGGACAGATGGTTTCGGAGTAACAAAAAAAAAATTTTTTTTACGAAACAAATTCCAAATCAAATTTTTTTAATAAGCAGTTTTATCATAAGAATCCATTCATATCATTTTCAACTCTAACAAGCTAATACTTTCGGAGATATGATTTTTTTAAATTTCAATGTAAATCGTATTTCACAGATTGATATAATTATTATTCTATGTATGAATTCTCATAATGTCAACTTGACAGAAGGGAATATTGTAACTTCAAAAATATTGGGGTTGAAATACTCGTATTTTAGCGATGCAACGGGGACCTCACCCGAAAATATTACGTAAATATTGAAACCATAATTCTGTAGTTTGGTGAACGTAGATCAGGAAATTTTTGATCGATTACAAGGTAATTTTTTATTATTACTTATCTTCTTTCATATTTGTTTTATGGAATACCTACTATTTGTAGGTACTTTAAACCTGTTTTGGGCAATTGTCATACGAAACTTGTTTTTTTGGCGCTCTAGTTTCTCGGAACAGTGTGCTTATCAATTTGCCCAAGTGTCTGTAATTTTGAAATTTTTGGCTGAAAATGGTCTCAAACGATTTGGTTCGACTCACTGATCAAGAATCCGAGTGCGAAATCGATTCTGTCCGGCCGGCCGACCGGCCGTAGGCACGATAACTCTCGAACGAAAGGAGTTAGCGGATTGAAAATTGCAAGGTGGTTTTGGAGCGTAAATATCTCGGACAAGTTCGTTCGATCTATCTGAAATTTAGCATCAAATTGTAGAATCATGACCTTTATACGCATGTGAAGTTTTGTATTGACCAGATTACCGTAAAGTGTAAAAAAAAAATTTGAAAATTTAAAAAAAGTTTTTCCACAATAACTCTCGAACGGAATGAGCTAGGTAGTTGAAATTTTCAGAGTAGGTTAGGGAGATGAATATCTCGGTTAAGTTCGTTATTGGGCAAAATTGGCCAGATTTAATTCGATTTCTTCCATGGTGCAGTTCACATTCTCATGATTGCTCATTTAATCTTGATAAATAAACTATTATTTGAATTGAATTTCCTTTATGATGCAGCTCTATCATATGTATACATTGATATAATTCCCAACTCAGAGAAACCAATACTTTCGGAGATATAATTTGTCTGTTTGAACTAGAGCGCCAGAAAGCTCCTGTCCACAGGGCTTGAACCCATTTTTTTAAATTCAATTTCTTTCATTGTGCATTTCTATGATAGGAATCCATTGATATAATTCCCAACTCTGAGAAACCAATACTTTCGGAGATATAATTTGTCTGTTTGAACAAGAGCGCCAAAAAGCTCCTGTCCACAGGGCTTGATCCAATTTTTTGAATGTATTCCATTTATGTTGCATTGGGTTCAGTTCTGTGCAGTATTCATTACTTGCACTTCATCCCGTACCAATCTGCAGTCTGTCTAAAATGTACCACGTATGTACAAGCATGTCCAAATTACCGAGGCCTGAGTGTTACCAACTCAGTGTCCAGATTATATGGTAGAATAATAAATGGTAGAATAGAAGATGAAATACATGTCATAGAAGAGCAGAATTAGTTCAGGACAGGAGGATTATGCATAAAAAAAATGGGTTCAAGCCCTGTGGACAGGAGCTTTCTGGCGCTCTAGTTCAAACAGACAAATTATATCTCCGAAAGTATTGGTTTCTCAGAGTTGGGAATTATATCAATGTATTCATATGATATAACCGCATCATAAAGGAAATTCAATTCAAATAATAGTTTATTTATCAAGATTAAATGAGCAATCATGAGAATGAGAACTGCACCATGGAAGAAATCAAATTAAATCTGGCCAATTTTGCCCAATAACGAACTTAACCGAGATATTCATCTCCCTAATCTACTCTGAAAATTTCAACTACCTACCTCATTCCGTTCGAGAGTTATATCTATGTCTATGGATGAAAAGCAGTCTCACTACTCTCAGATCTCTTACTAACTTCATGTGCCGTTCCGAAATGTAAAACTTTTCTGAGAAAAACTAATTTCGGAGCAAACAACTGAGATTTTTCTCACTTCGCTCACAATTCTTCGATTGATTAGATAATGTCATGTCACAGGAACATAAGTTGACATTAGGACAATTCATACATAGAATTATATCATTCTGTGACAACGTGGAAATACGATTTATTATTGAAATTTTGAAAAATCATATATCCAAAAGTATTAGCTTGTTAGAGTTAAAAATGATATGACTGGATTTTTATGATAAAACTGCTTATTAAAAAATATTCAATTTGGAATTTCTTTTGTAAAAAATTTTTTTTTTGTTACTCCGAAACCATCTGTCCGATTTTGCCCAATAACGAACTTAGCTGAGATATTTATCCCCCAAACCTACTCTGAAAATTTCAACTCTCTAGCTCATTCCGTACGAGAGTTATCGTGCCTACGGCCGGACAGAATGAATTTCGACCACGGATTCTTGATCAGTGAGTCGAACCAAATCGTTTAAGACCATTTTCATCGAAAAATACGAAAATTACAGACATTTGGGCAAATTGATAAGCACTCAGTTCCGAGGAACTAGAGTGCCAAAAAGAACAGAGAGAAACTTGATTTTTGTAGACTTGCAGGAGGTTTATGATAGTATGTCACTCGCTAAATTGTGGAAGACCTTGGAAGAAAATGGCTTGAGCCAGATATATATTAGGGCAGAGGAAGAGCTCTATTCCGACATTTCAGCAAGGATGAAGGTAACAACCAAAATATCGAAGGAGTTTCGTATAGGTATCTCAAAAGATCTCCGACTGGGCTGTCCGGTAGCCTCGGCTATGTTCAAGTTCTACCTTGTCTCGACTGTGAAACATTGGCGAAGAAAATGTCGAAATATGCAAACTCCATTAGAAAAAGATATACTTTTCACTCTACACTTTGCTGACGACCAGGTCACCATGGCCGAAGATGAGGAAGATATTTATTATATGTTGAGGAAATTAGATGAGACAAATATAGAGTGGGGTATGACCATAAACACCTCAAAAACAGAATATATTGTTGTGAATAATGACAGGAGAGATCTTATCCTGCGAGATGAAATAATACTAGTAGATGAATATACCCATCTCGGAGTGAACCTCACAGCAATCGGATTCAGTGAAAGGGAAATAAAGAAATGGATCGTCCAAGGAAGATCAATTACAAAGCAACTGAATAGCGTACTGTGGAGTTAAAAATAAGAAATTTTATTAAAAGAAAAATCTATCAAACCTTAATAGAGAATATGGAGTACCTAATGTGGAGCCGATGTATGGGAAATGACAACGCAGCATAAAAATCATTTGAATGCGATGGAGATCGTATATTGGAGACTCTAGACTAACGCTACAGGATCGAGTCAGGAATGAGGAGACAAGAGATGGAGAGGGTGTTGATACAGATATTAGAGACACAATTGAAGCAAAAACGCTACAATGGATGTGTCAAGAATGAGTGACCAGAGGGAGAGATGGCCATTTGAAGTCCTGAATTGGGTTCCTCCCGAAAGAAGAAGAGGAAGACCCAGAAGAACGTGGAGGGAAGGAGTTCAGGAAGCGATGGATAGGAGAGGTTTGCAAGACCGAGGTTGGGAGAATAGGGGTTTTGGCGACTGAGAAGCGAGAAATGACATTATTGTTGTATTTTAAATGAACATCCTTCTGATAATGAAATACCCTTTTTTATGCTGTGGACTCAGTTTATCTTTTGAAAAATATAAGAAATAACTGGGAAACCTACAATATCCTTATATCCAAAATCAACTGATAAGCAGAATGTGAAACTAGTGCTACACATTTTTAACTTTTGAACTTGGTCCTAGGGCATCACTTGAGTATCATGAAGATACTATTATTTTTGTCAAGATTCAAAATGATCCAATAGAGGACCCATGAAAAATATAGGTACGCTATTGAATAAAACCATCGCATTATTGCATGGCATGTATAATTCAGCAATTTGTTTAAATATGAGAAAAATCCTATAATTAAACTTTTGAAAGCACCGTCTTTTCTGTATCCACGTCGGTGGCTATATTGGTTTTGATGACTGGCCTTCAGTGTAGGAGGCTTATTCATACATTTCGAAATAATTAGTAGAAAATGGGTTCAAGCCCTGTGGACAGGAGCTTTCTGGCGCTCTAGTTCAAACAGACAAATTATATCTCCGAAAGTATTGGTTTCTCAGAGTTGGGAATTATATCAATGTATTCATATAATAGAACTGCATCCTAAAGGAAATTCAATTCAAATAATAGTTTATTTATCAAGATTAAATGAGCAATCATGAGAATGAGAAAAGCACCATGGAAGAAATCAAATTAAATCTGGTCAATTTTGCCCAATAACGAACTCAACCGAGATATTCATCTCCCTAAACTACTCTGAAAATTTCAACTACCTACCTCATTCCGTTCGAGAGTTATATCTATGTCTATGGATGAAAAGCAGTCTCACTACTCTCAGATCTCTTACTTCATGTTCAGTTCCGAAATGTAAGAATTTTCTGAGAAAAACTAATATCGGAGCAAACAACTGAGATTTAACTCACTTCGCTCACAATTCTCAGGAACATCTTTTGACATTATGACAATTCATATTCATACATAGAATAATATCATTCTGTGACAACGTTGAAATACGATTTATTATTGAAATTTTGAAAAATCATATCTGAGATTTTTCTCACTTCGCTCACAATTCTTCAATTGAACATCATTTGACATTATGACAATTCATATTCATACATAGAATAATATTATTCTGTGACAACGTTGAAATACGATTTATTATTGAAATTTTGAAAAATCATATCTCCGAAAGTATTAGCTTGTTAGAGTTAAAAAGGATATGATTGGATTCTCATGATAAAACTTTTTATTAAAAAAAATTTAATTTGGAATTTGTTTCGTAAAAAAAAATTTTTTTTTTTGTTACTCCGAAACCATTTGTCCGATTTTGCCCAATAACGAACTTAGCCGAGATATTTATCCCCCAAACCTACTCTGAAAATTTCAACTCTCTAGCTCATTCCGTTCGAGAGTTATCGTGCCTACGGCCGGCCGGACCGGCCGGACAGAATGAATTTCGACCACGGATTCTTGATCAGTGAGTCGAACCAAATCGTTTAAGACCATTTTCATCGAAATATTCGAAAATTACAGACATTTGGGCAAATTGATAAGCACTCAGTTCCGAGGAACTAGAGCGCCAAAAAATGTAATATACTATACGAGACATTGAGCAATCTCCATCTTTTTTGCCAGCCCTCGCTAAAGCTCGGGCGCAAACTCGTCCTCAATTGGTAAATGATACTTACATCTCTTGTACTATAAATAACTATTCTAAAGCAAGGCCAGTTTGAGTCAAAAAGGTAGATGCTTGTTCAAACAAATATTCTGATGAATCATAGAAATATGGATCATGCGGAGTAATATCAATAAGTGGAAAAGTTTAACGGGTAATGCCATCTTTCTTGGTTTCTTGGTTGCCCTGTCCTGAAGAAGCCAACTAGCAGAAACACGTGTCGGCAGGTACCAGCAGAATAATTTTTAATCTGCTTCTTTTGCGGAATTACCCGTTAAACTTTTCCACTTATTCTGATGAATGTCTCTCAATTGGAAAGAACGTCAAGAATCTTTATAAGGTAATCCTTGGCAGCAGTATCTCATGACTACACCTAGTTGATTAAAAGAATACTGATGTGACCGGGGGTCCCTGTGGACCTTGGGGCCTACGCTTGAGCGTACTAAGCGAACCCTTCAATCCGCCACTGTGTTTGTTCATCCTAACTCACCCTGCATAAATAATAAAAATAATGTTTATTGGCTGTTAAGTACAATTTCACTCAGAGCTTCAAACAATATCGACAATTCTTGAGAATTAAAAATACGGTACAAAAAATCAACGAAACAAACATTAGACAAAACCTCGAAGGTAATTTCAGCCCTAGGGCAGAAAAAACCTTCTATGAGGTTCAAACTTAAATGCTAACAATGAACTGAACTTCTACTATATGTAATGTACGAAATTCAATTACTGTGTTTGCTGCTGAGAAAAAAAAAACAACAGAAACAACTAAATTATTCCTATAGTTGCGATAGGTATCAGAGAGCTCCGTATTATTAGGTTCTCGCAAAAGTTTTTTATACATGCTATTTTTTTTGTTAACGGATGTCACTATTGCGTTAGTGATCCAAGCTTTACGTTTTTGGCGCTCTAGTTCCTCTGAACTGAGTGCTTATCAATTTGCCCAAATGTCTTTAATTTTCGAATATTTTGATGAAAATGGTCTTAAACGATTTGGTTCGACTCACTGATCAAGAATTCGTGATCGAAATTCATTCTGTCCGGCCGTCCGGCCGTAGGCACGATAACTCTCGAACGGAATGAGCTAGAAAGTTGAAATTTTCAGAGTAGGTTTGGCAGATAAATATCTCGGCTAAGTTCGTTACTGAGCAAAATCGGACAGATGGTTTCGGAGTAACAAAAAAAAAATTTTTTTTTTACAGATCAAATTCCAAATTAATTTTTTTTCAATAAGCAGTTTCACCATAAGAATCCAATGATATCATTTTTAACTCTAACAAGCTGATACTTTCGGAGATATGATTTTTCAAAATTTCAATGATAAATCGTATTTCACAGAGTGATATAATTAATCTATGTATGAATTGTCATAATGTCAAATTATTTTCCTGAGATATGTCATTATCTAATCAATCGAAGAATTGTGAGCGAAGTGAGAAAAATCTCAGTTGTTTGCTTCGAAATTAGTTTTTCTCAGAAAAGTCTTACATTTCGGAACGGAACATGAAGTAAGAGATCTGAGAGTAGTGAGACTGCTTTTCGACCATAGACATGCAAATAGAATGTAAATATTGAAAGCATAATTCTGCAGTTCGAGAGAGGAGAAAATTTGGTGAACGTAGATCAGGAAAATTTTGATCGATTACAAGGTAATTTCATTACTACTCTTCTTTGATACATGTTTTATGAAAAATCTACTATTTGTAGGTACTTTAAACCTGTTTTGGGCAATTGTCATACGAAACTTGTTGGCGCTCTAGTTCCTCGGAACTGAGTGCTTATCTATTTGCCCAAATGTCTGTTATTTTCGAATTTTTCGATGAAAATGGTCTTAAACGATTTGGTTCGACTCACTGATCAAGAATCCGAGGTCGAAATCGATTCTGTCCGGCCGGCCGTAGGCACGATAACTCTCGAACGAAAGAAGTTAATGGATTGAAATTAGCAAGGTGGGTTTGGAGCGTAAATATCTCGGACGAGCTCGTTAATGGGAGAAATCCATCAAGCGGTTTCGGAGTTATGGCCGAATTTAGTAAAAATATTTTTTATGAATATTTCCGAAATTGATCACTCGATCTATCTAAAATTTAGCATCAAATTGTAGAATCATGACCTTTATACGCATGTGTAGTTTTGTATTGGCCAGATTACCGCAAAGTGTCAAAAAAAAATTTCAAAATTTAAAAAAAGTTTTTCTACAATAACTCTCGAACGGAATGAGCTAGGTAGTTGAAATTTTCAGAGTAGGTTGGGGAGATGAATATCTCGGTTAAGTTCGTTATTGGGCAAAATTGGCCAGATTTAATTCGATTACTTCCATGGTGCAGTTCTCATTCTCAGATTGCTCATTTAATCTTGATAAATAAACTATTATTTGAATTGAATTTCCTTTATGATGCAGTTCTATCATAAGAATACATTGATATAATTCCCAACTCTGAGAAACCAATACTTTCGGAGATATAATTTGTCTGTTTGAACTAGACCGCCAGAAAGCTCCTGTCCACAGGGCTTGAACCCATTTTTGCGCGTATGTTCTGGGGAACATCGCGTTATAGTTTGGCCCAAATGTCTGTAACTTTCAAATTTTTTGACGAAAATGGTCTCAAACGATTTAGTTCGACGCAATTCGAGGTCAAATTTAATTCTGTCCGTCCGGCCGTTGCCACGATAACTTGAGAACGAAAAGTGCTAGCGACTTGAAATTTTCAGGGTGGGTGGCGCATCTCAATACGACGGACAAGTTCGTTAATGGGCATAATCGGCCAAGTGGTTTCCGAGTAATAATTTTGTCTTCAACCAATATAAATCCGATCGAATTGAAACTTGGTGAGTAGTTGTAGAATATGAACCTAAGCACGTTTGTGAAATTTTGTGCGAGTCGTATGGCTACAAAATTTTAAAAAAATCATTAAAAAATATTTTTGTTGTCACGATAACTTGAGAACGGAAGATAGCGGCTTGAAGTTTTCAGGTTAGGATGTGCACCAGAACGCGACATTTCAGTTTGTTTATGAACAAAATCGGCCAAACGGTTTTAGAGTTATAGCCATCTGAAATTTGGTTGTTTTTTGTTCCTCATTAACTCGAAAAATACTGAACCGATTGAATTCAAACATGGCAGTTAGTTGTAGAATGTCAACGCAAAAATTCTTGCAAAATTTTGTGAGGATAGTATTGGTAAAAAATTAAAAAAAAAACATTGAAAATTGAAAAAAAAAATTCTATATATCAGTAACAATTCGTTTGAAATTGCTGAAATTTTGCAAGAGCCTTCATAACTCAACTCTACTGCGAAGTTTCAAGTTTTAACACGATCGGTTGAATATTGTTGGAAATTCGAGCATTCTTGTGTGAGTTCAGTAGATGGGTGACCGTTGCCTCGATAACTTTCGAACGGAAGGTTATAGGGACTTGAAATTTTCAGGGTAGGTTGCATATCCGAAAGGGAGAGTTGAGTTCGTTTTTGGGCATAATCGGTCGAACGGTTTCCGAGTTATACCCACCTGGAATATTATTTCCTTGATAACTCAAAAAATAAATATTCGATCGAATTGAAGCTTGGTAACTAGTAGTAGAAAATCATCATAAAGACGTGTTCAAAATTTGTAGGAACCCTACCCCTAGAAAATTTGAAAAAAATGACGAAAAAAAAAATTTTAAGAACCGCACCCCTAGAAAATTTCACAAAAATCACGAAAGAAAAAATTGGTTCAAGCTCTGACGTGAAGTCGGAAGCTTTTGCGCGTATGTTCCATTGTCCATTCTTCTGTATTGGACACCCTTAATCGAATTTACCATGGTAAATTATGTTGTCCATTCTCCTGTATTGGACACTGAATTCGAATTTACCATGGTAAATTCGAATTAAGAGTGTCCAATACAATAGAATGGACAACATAATTTACCATGGTAAATTCGATTAAGGGTGTCCAATACAGAAGAATGGACAATGAACATACGCGCAAAAGCTTCTGACTTCACGTCAGTGCTTGAACCAATTTTTTAGTTCTATTATTAAAATGTACGACTTTGGTACTACCTTCTATGTGAACCTTAAGTTCATGAATAAATAGTTCCATAGCTGAATTCATATATCCAGAATTGTAAATTTCCTGCCAAGAAAGTTCCGACAAAAGACCATTCAACTGCGGATATGCAATAAACTTTTTTACTTTTTCTGTTTGTTGTTCTACTAAATTTGCGCACTGTTTAATCCAAAGAATAACGGGGTAGTGGTCTGTAATATTAACATGCAAAAGTAAAGGAACAAAATTATCTAAGTCAATGCTAGTCTTAAGAAATATGTGGTCGATACATGTACCACTTTCTGGTCTAGTAATGGTAGTAATGGCCGGTATAAAGCCCTGTTCAGACAGAATATTCTTATACTGTTCATCTTCGGTAGAGCTTGAGAACAAATCAACATTAGTATCACCGACAAACAAGTTTACATCGCAAGTAACAGAATTCATGCTGAAGAAATGAACCAGACAATCATTAAAATGTACCTTAGTAATAATAGTATGCGGTCTGTATAAGGCCACAATATTTCCCCTCTTGTTTCCTAAAGAAATAAATATTTGCAAGATTCTTAAATCATATACACTGTAAATTTTACTAGTATAACTAGAATTTGAATTAACATAAACGACAACACCATCGTTTTGATTTACATTACCTTCATTGTAAAGCATATCATAGTTTTTCAACCGAAATAGTGAGGGATTCAATAACCGCCAAGTTTCAGTCAATATTATCACATCATATGTCGCCTTTATCTCACTAAGAATTATTTTCAACTGATCAAAATTTTTATTCAAGCTTCTAATATTCAACTGAAAAAGTCTGAAACCGTCCACAGTTTCACTGTCCTTTGAGTTCAAATCATCTACATCCGGCACACACCTATTATTATTGATAACTCTAACATCCCTGTCATATTGTTCGATATATCTATCCATCGCGGTTCATGAAGTTTAGTAGATTATCCGCCGTATTCACAAAGCATTGTTAAGTGTTTCAATCTCCGTTAAGTCCTAACTGAGATCCTCAGTTAAGGATAAATCTGAATCGCAACCTCAATTAAAGTATTTAACGGTGGTGAAACAGGCTTGTTTCACGTTAACTGAGGTTGCGAATCTTATTTATGCTTAACTGAGGACCTCAGTTAGGACTTAAGGGAGATTGAAAACTTTGTGAATACGGCGGTATAATCCGTACGCTCTTGAAGCTTTTTAATCTGCTGTTGAATCAATGGACAGTTCTGGTCTAGAACGCCATGGTGTACATCATGTTGCGTCTTGAACTTCAAGTTACTATCAATACAATTCATACATTTCCTGATTTTAGTTTTGCATTCTTTATAGTGATGATAATCGGAACAATCGGAACATCTAGTAAGTCCACTGAACTTGCACTCTCTTGTCTTATGATTGAAATTATAGCATTTGTAACATTGTAATACCTTCAGATTTTCCCGGACCACACACTTTCCCATACCTATATAGAGGCTGCCTTCTGCGATGAGCTTCTTGAACGCTGAACCATTGCATTGGACAAGAGCATATTGGGCTCGATCATTCCCATTATTTTTCATAAACAACAGTTTAAGTTGATCTTCCTGATCTAAAAAATGGTTCTGGGTTTTTATAGCGTCTATTATATGTTCGGGGTTGACTGATTTTTCAATATTCCCAACGAAGACTGTCGGACTACGAAGTTTAGTTTCACCTATTTCGTAGTCTTTCATTTTGGCCCGAAGCTCGTTCTTCATCAATTTGTTCGATTCTTCAGAATCGCACCTAATTAGGACAGATCCATCATTACGATTTTTTATTTTGTTGATACCAACGGGCATTTTGCTTACTACCATTTTAGACTCGATATCTTTCCTTGTTTTAGTGCAATCTTGGGATTGTTTAGGCTTACAGATTATATATGGCATATTGTTTATACTGCTCTTATTATCTGGAATAGAATTTACCGTACAACTAGCAACCTGAGCGTATGACATCCGAGACAATGTTCTAGAACTTTCCAACTCCTCCTTAAGTTTAGTTACACCCTCCTTCAAAAGAGCAATGACTTTTTCCTTACTCTCAATCAGGCTATCCTTGCTTTTGATGATCGCATGAAATAATTTCAGAGTTTCTCCCCTTAAACATGATTGACAATAAAACTTCAATACACGCTTTCCCTTTAGTTCAAATACGGACATTTCTGAGGACGACAAATTGGAACACCCCCTACAGTATCCTTGAGAACATCCATCACAGGAAACGATTGCCGACCTCGATGTACTCGGTTTCTTACACTTTATGCATTCCATATTTCGCTTATCTCTGAACCAGCCGGTTCGAGTAAAAAACGAATAACGAGATAATGACGATTGCATTATTTTGTTATTATTCCAACAATCATTTAGTTCAATGAAAAGTTATATACGATTTCCACTTACTTATTCAATATTGTGACGCGTTTCGTCGACACAGCGACTTCATCAGACTACATCATACTAAATTCTTAACAAGTTATTATCTCCCTATACCTAGATGACATGGACACAGAATCATTTAAAACTAATTACAACATGAGAAACCTATTTAAAACAAATTACATTACATTACATATTATTTAAAACTAATTACATGAGATTTAACTGCTGGTTTCTTTGTACACATTAACAATAATTCATTCCTAATGCTTTTATAAATTGATTCTCTACTTGAATAGATTGAGTAACGGTGAAAAATTTAGATCTAATTGTTCATTAACTAAATTACCCGTATGTTTTTCCCTATTTATTTCGACAATTTCCCAGTAATTGAGTTGCGCACCTTTATTCAAATTGTGCAGAATTTTGAAATCCGGGTTTAACTTATGTCCTTCTGCTAATAAATGATTCGAATAATTTGAATTAATTTTTTTGTTTTTGTAGCTGTGATGATGTTCCTTTATTCTTATGCCAAAATTTCTACCAGTTTTTCCTATATATGATTTGTCACAACTCCCGCAATTTAATTGATAAACACCGGGTTTATCTTCTTTATTCCTTTTCGATTTATTGTTCTTTATGAGTTTGGCAAGGTTATTATTTGTCCGGAATGAGATATTCACCTGTTGGTTTTGAAGAAACCTTTTAAGTTGTTGACTCGGGGTACCAAAATATGTTAAGCTATTGAATATTTTATTTTTATCCTTAATTTCTGGAAATACTAAACTAATTGTTTTTCTAAATTGTTTTTTCGTCAACATTTTTCTGATTAACTCTGTGTTATATCCATTGTTAACCGCTATTTGTTCGATAATTTCTAATTCTGTACCATAATTTTCTTCGGATAAAGGTATATTAATTAGCCGGTGTAACATACTATGAAATGCCGCGACTTTATGTTCGAATGGATGACACGAGGATCGATGAATGATTGTATCCGTATGGGATGGTTTCCTAAATATTGAAAAATCATGTTGATTGTTTTTCCGCGTTATTGTTAAATCCAAAAAATTAATTGCACCATTATTTTCCATTTCTATTGTTAATTTGACATTTGGATGAATGCTATTAATAAAATCTACAAATATTTTCAGTTGCCGGTCTGTTCCTTTAAAACACGCGAGCACATCATCTACGTATCTAAACCAATATACGAATTTGGAAAAAATAGGATGTGTTTTAGCGATGGCTACTAGATTGTCCATGAATATTTCTGCCAAAAGGGGGCTGAGCGGATTCCCCATGATAAGTCTTTCATCGCTAGTATAAATCTTATCGTTGAAACTAAAGTAATTTTGATTCAAACACGTTTCTAAAAGCTGGAGTATTTCGGACTGAATCACTATATTGACTTTGTTTTTCTCTAATAAATCCCTAACTATTTTCACTGTATCCTGGGGTGGAATACTAGGGAAAAGGTTAACAACATCGAAAGACACTAAATTTGCATTGGCCGGTAGGGAAATATTTTTAATTTTTTCTACTAGATCAAGCGAGTTCTTGATCGAAAAAGTGGGTACGAAGTTACAATAATTTTTAATCGGGTTTATTAGAAAACGCGAAGTTTTAACTGTTGGTGCTGAAATGTACGAAACTACTGGTCCTTATTTCTATCCGGTTTATGAAGTTTGATAAACGAGTACAATTGCGGGACTTGCGGATCACTCAGAATTAGTTTAAATTTTGAATTTTCATCTATTAAATAATGTATATCTTTCAAATTGTTCTTTAATTCTCGTTGAAATTTTGTAGTCGGATCCGACTACAAAATTTAGTTAATGAACAATTAGATCTAAATTTTTCACCGTTACTCAATCTATTCAAGTAGAGAATCAATTTATAAAAGCATTAGGAATGAATTATTGTTAATGTGTACAAAGAAACCAGCAGTTAAATCTCATGTAATTAGTTTTGAATAATATGTAATGTAATGTAATTTGTTTTTAATAGGTTTCTCATGTTGTAATTAGTTTTAAATGATTCTGTGTCCATGTCATCTAGGTATAGGGAGATAATAACTTGTTAAGAATTTAGTATGATGTAGTCTGATGAAGTCGCTGTGTCGACGAAACGCGTCACAATATTGAATAAATAAGTGTAAATCGTATATAATTTTTCATTGAGTTAATATGGATTTGCATCAAGTAAAAGCCACAAGCATTAAATTAAAAAACAAAAAAAAAATTAAAAAAAAAAATCATTTAGTTTCTAATTTCACAAACTGTTATTTTCACGATCAGAAAGTTAATCACACCACCAGAAGCACCAAATTTCAGTCAATCTCTCAATATGACTTTCGATATTTGATTTTCAAATAAACCACTTCATATTAAAGTTCTTGTCGGAGGTCTTTCCTACGCGATGTATTCATACAGATGCGACATAGATAGACCATGTGTCCAAAATAAAAATGGGCCATTTTCATCAAAAGTTTATGGCTCTGGTATATCTTTTTTGAGGCGGAACTTTTCATGAAGAGAATTTTCGAAGCTTTACTTACTTTTTGCGTGGAGGAGAACATATAAGAATTGAAAGAAGCTACACTCAAATTTCCTGGTGTTGACGGTCCTCCACTGCCAAAAATGATAAAATCCTCTTCAGGTCTGTGGAGAATCTGGGGCATATAAAACGATTTACCACCGACAGGAACTCTTGATATGATATCTCCGGTTTTTCCAGATATCAACAGAACATGTCCTTCAGTTTCTGAGAAAATAAGGAAAAATTAATTGGCTTGTTGTTATTGTCGGTTTTGAATTCGAGATGAAAAAGAATATTAAGCTTCTGAAATTAATCAAATAGCTTGGAGCCTTGACGTGCTAGTTGAGCGTAGAGTTAAGGTTGACGCTCACTTAGAAGAAGCGGCGAGAACGGAAGCGCAGCGAGGAGAAGAGTGATTTCGCCGAGGACTAGACATTACGACGAAGAGTCAGGTTGCGTATCGGAAGAAATTGAGAGGCCCTTGAATCAGTTGAATGTTTCATATCGTGCGGTCAAGATGAGCAGCTCATCCTTTGAAGACGATCTGTTTGTTTTGGTTTTAATGAACAGTATGGAAGAAGAAGATGCCAATAAAAAATGCTGGGTCAGCAATATAAATCAAAGGAGGGAAACGTACGGAGAATTGCATCACTTGTTTTCCGACCTCAGGAAAATAAAAAGAAGTAGTTAAATATTTCCGTATGTCCGAAGAGAGAAGCTTTTGAGCTTCTTGGTTTATTAAAGAATAAAATAGAACATTAAAATACTACATTTCGACGAGCTGTACCTATTGCATTTCATTTTTGGCGCTCGCATTCCTCGGAACAGAGTGCTTATCAATTTGCCCAAATGTCTGTAATTAGAATAGGTGGTCAAAATTAATTCTGTCCGCCGTTAACACGATAACTCTTGAACGGAATGAGCTAGACATAAATTTTCAGAGTAGGTTTGAGAGATAAATATCTCGGTTGAGTTCGTTTATTGGCAAAATCGGTCTGATGGTTTCGGAGTAACGAATACAAAATTTTTTGAATTCAATTTTTTTTCGAGGTGCAGTTTCATCATTAGAATCCATTGATATATCATTACCAAGTCTAAAAAGCTAATACTTTCGGAGATATGATTTTTCAAAATTTCAATAATAAATCGTACTCGTATGTTTTCACAGAATTCTGTAATTATTCTATCTATGAATTATTATATGATCTGTGTTCATACATGTACTCTTATTTACCTATAAGAAACAAATTAGTTTCTGGTTCGTTACTCATGATATAAAATACCCCTCCTGTTCTAGAAAACAAAGTATGATTGAATGCAAAATGGAATGACCAATAAAATAACCTCAGCTATCGTAGAATTATGAGGATTATAGGATAGTACAATTTTTGGATGATAACATATTGACCTTGGATAATCTATATGATGATGGAAATATATACCTTGGTAAGTTCATCAAATTGGGTTCAAAATATGCAACGATATAGCACATCTATGGATAAATCAAGTGGACGATCCGCCTCTGTTTTGATAGTGGCGTAAATTATCCTTGCGTTCCAAAATTGCTGGCATTATTGGCCACAGTAAGTAATTTCGGAACGCTCTTAAGTAAGAGTAAGCATCGCCAGTGAATTTCAGTGACGTTTCAATTTACTGCTCAGTACTGTTCAGGAATATCGGAACACGGTCTTGTGTTCCGGAAGATTTTCATATAACAGCATTTGTATCGTTAGATTTACGAATTGAATTATCGGCGAGAATTGTGCTTAATTTAATATTATTTTAGGTCAGAATCCTCACCAGGGGAGAAAATTGAATTTTAAAGATCATAGTTTTTTCAGTGTCATCCATTTTGTGGAAGCGATCTCAGATTTGGTAAATTCGGTAGAAGATGTTTGATATTCTGAACGGGACTCCTTCTCAGGTTTAATTTGTGATATATTATGTGATTGATTAATTGTAGATTTAAGTTCAGAAACCCGAGAAGGAGTTGTAAAAGTTTTTCGTATTATAATTTCTTTGTTCGTTTTCCCCAATAGCACCTTGGCTCCAGTAAAAACAAAACTGGAATATTGGCTAAGTTTCAATTGATTTAATATAAATCACGGCGTAGATTTGAATATGTCGTAGAAGTTCGTTATTAGATAGAATCGGTCTGGTGGTTTCGGACTAATAATTTTTGCGCAATTTTTTTTTAAATGACACTTTTCTGAATTTAATTTATTTTATGATGCAGTTCCATCATAATAATCCATTGATATTATTACCAACTCTGAGAAACCAATACTGTCAAAGTTTGAACAAGAACGCCGAAGCTCCTGTCCACAGGGCTTGAAACAATTTGTTTCCTGGCTTTCCCACTTTTTGCGCGTATGTTCTGGGAAACATCGCGTTAACATTTTGCCCGAATGTCTGTAATTTTCGAATTTTTTGCCGAGAATGGTCTCAAACGATTAGGTTCAACTCACTGAGGAAGAATTCGAGGTCAAATTTGATTCTGTCCGGCCTTGAGAACGGAAAGAGATTACAACTTGAAATTTGCAGGGTAGGTGGAACATACAAATATAAAGGATTAGTTCGTTAATGGGCATAATCGTCCAAACGGTTTCCGAGTAGGTAATAATTTTGTCATCAACTAATGCAAATCTGATCGCAATGACACTTGGTAGCTAGTAGGAGAATACCAATACAAAGACCTTTGTGAAATTTTGTGAAAATCGTGTCACTAGAAAATTATTAAAATATTATTTATGTCACGATGACCGGAGAATGGAAAGAGATATCGACTTGCAATTTTTAGGGTAGGTTGTGCATCCGAATGCGACATTTGAGTTTGTTAATATGCATAATCGGTCAACCAGTTTTGGTGTTATACCCATCGGATATTTGGTTGTTATTTCCTCAATAACTCGAAAAATACTAAACCGATCCATCATGGTTATCAGTTGTAAAATGCCGACGCAAAAATTCTTTCAAAATTTCGTGAGGATCGTATCCCAAGAAAATTTTTTAAAAATAAATGAAAAAAGTTCTATATATCATAAACTATTTGCTCGACAACGCTGAAATTTTGCGAGAACCTTCAAAACCTAACTCTGCTGCTTCCAAGTTTCAACACGATCGGATCTATATTGTTGGAGATCCGAGCAGCCTTGTGTGAGTTCAGTAGCTGGATGGGTGACCGTTGCCTCAACAACTCTCGAACGAAAGGAGATGGAGACTTTCAATTTCCAGGATAGGTTGCATTAATGAATGGGAGAGTTAAGTTCGCTGGATGGGTTCAGTAGCTGGATGGGTGACCGTTACCTCGATAACTTTCGAACGAAAAGAGATAGGGAAGCGCAAATTTCAGGGTAGGTTCAGAATCCGAATGGAAGAGTTTTGTTCGTTGTTTCGGAGATATACCCATCGGGAATGTTATTTTCTCGATAATTCAAAAAATAAAGACCCGATCGAATTGAAGCTTGGTAACTGGTTGAAGAATATCAACATGAAGACGTGTGTGAAATTTTGTGAGGACCGTAAATTAAGAAAATTTTTAAAAAATTAAAAAAAAATTGGTTCAAGCACTGACGTGAAGTCAGAAACTTTTGCGCGTATGTTCTATTGTCCAATTTACCATGGTAAATTCGATTAACAGTGTCCAATACAGGAGAATGGACAATAGAACATACGCGCAAAAGCTTCTGACTTCACGTCAGTGCTTGAACCATTTTTTTTTATCTTCAAGTGATGCGATTCTTACAAAATTTCACAAACTTCCTTAGGTTTGTATTCTACAACTAATCACCAGGTTTCAATTCGATCGGATTTGTATTGGTAGAACACAAAATTATTATTCGGAAACCATTTGGCCAATTATGCCCATTAAAGAATTCATTTATTTATTTATTTATTTATTTATTTATTTAGTAAACATTGGAATACAAACAGGCATATGCCCAACAAAAGTATCCACAAATTGAAAATCATTTCCAAACAGTTAAGAATTTCCTATCAAACTAAAACATCAAAATAGAAACAATGCCCAAGAAGCTACCTTAAAAATAAGAATGTATACATAATAAATTCAATCAAAATAACACCAAATTATCGTTTCAAAGGTCTAATGAGAAGATTCCAATTGAGTTCTTATTGTTCTTTTTATACTATATAATGAGTCATTAAATATATCTATATTGGAACAAAGAGCATTGCATGTTGTCATCATTCTACAAACTGGGGAATTTTGTGCTGAATTGGTATTTCTAAAAGACGTATAAAACGTGTCAAAAGAGCGTAGACTGATATTTGGAACCCTGAAATGAAGAAAGTGGAGAAGTTGAGATGCAGAAAACTCGCTCCTTACAATTTTACAGATAAATAGTACATCTGTCAGACGTCGACGATGGAATAAACTCATCATGCCAAATTTACGTCTCGCTGCCATGTATTCGTGATTCGTAATAGGGAAATTATTTCTAAATGCCATATGTCTTAAAAACCTATTCTGAACACTCTCCAAGCGCTGCTGATAACATGTATATCGTGGGTTCCACACCGATGACGCAAAATTCAACCTACTATGAACGAAAGAGTAATACAGAGATAGAAGTGTTTTATTTTCAGTAAATTGAGCACAGCTTCGAACAACAAATCCCAGCATCTTATTGGAGTTATTTATTATGTTTTCAATATGTTGGTCGAACAGGAGTTTTGAGTCCAAAGTCATGCCCAAATCCAAGACACTGCCGACGGATCTGATAAATTCATCACCCACCGAATAATCGAACTCAATAACATGGGTATTTCTTGTAAAGGATACCTTACAGCACTTTTCCAAGTTGAGAAATAGGGAGTTATTTCTGCAATATTCTTGAAGCCTTTTAAAATCTTGTTCCAGTTCTAAGCAATCTCTATATGTTTCCACTGCCTTGAAAAACTTTAAATCATCTGCGTACAAGAGGAATTTTGAATGTTGAAAACAATTCTTGATGTTATTCAAATAAATGATAAAAAGCAGCGGACCCAAATGAGAGCCCTGTGGGATGCCCGATGTGTTTTCAAAAACTTTCGATCGGCAACCGTTAATGGAAACGTACTGAGAGCGATTCAATATGTAAGACTCGACCCATCTCAGCAGACTACCGCATACACCCACCTCCGCCAGGCGATTAAACAATATCGCATGGTCTATCTTATCAAATGCCTTTTTAAAGTCGGTGTACACCGAATCAACCTGAATACGCGAGTCTAGACTTTCCTGCACATTCACCAAGAAACAAACCATATTGGTTTCAATACTTCTACCGCTTACAAATCCGTGTTGTTCATCGATAATTACATTTTTTACCTGACTGAACATGTACCTACTTATAAATAATGGATTCGAAAATTTTAGGAATTGATGATAATATACTAATTGGACGATAGTTTTCAATGTTGTGTTTCTGTCCACTCTTGAATATCGGAACTACAGCTGAAACCCTCCATCTACTGGGAAAAACTGAGGTTCTCAGGGACTTATTGAAAATTATATGCAACGGAACTGCCAGACTATCGGCGCATTCCTTCAAAACAACGGGAGGAACCCCATCCGGTCCAGGACCCTTCGATACTTTGATAGTTTTCATTGCTCCAATTATCTCGTTGACGGTAAGGTGGACAGAATTCAAGTAATTGCCAACGTGAGATGCATCAACGAAGTCCTGGATTCGGCCATCATCTCGACCGGTAGTTACCTCAAAGTTTCCCTCAAAAAAGGAAGCAAACATGTCTGCAATTCCCGAAGCCGATGAAGCGCAACTATCTCCCAAATACATTTCAGATGGAATTTGTCCCTGTTGGGATGCGCCACCTACCCTTAAAATTTCAAGTGGCTATCCCTTTCCGTTCTCAAAATAACGTGGCAACGGTCGGCCGGCCGACCGGACAGAATCAAATTTGACCTCGAATTCTTCATCAGGGAGTCGAACCCAATCGTTAGAGACTATTTTTGGCGAAAAATTCGAAAATTACAGATATTTGGCAAACTGATAACGCGATGTTCCCCAGGACATACGCGCAAGTATGGAAAGACAAGAGGAGGAAAACGAACAAATTAATAATAATACATAACCTTTCAAAAGTCCCCTCTCACAAATATACTCCTCTGTAGCTGCATGGAACTCTTGAAGAAGAATCGCCTCCGCTAGATTTCAAAGATATTCACTCTTGTTCTTAGAAAACCCTTCAATATTTGATTTCAAAAAGGAAAATGTTGTAGCTCCTAAGGCCAGGAGGTTCTCTTTCAAAACCAGGTCTGGCCAATCCAAACGATGATTATTCAGATCTACAGATGTTCGAAGACTGCTACAGGACCCTAATGTAGGGCTATCATCTCCCATAGTTTCTATTGTGTTATGAAAAATCGGCCCGAAAATTTATGTTATAATTTAATATGTCATCATGACATTCATGGTTTTAAAGGTTCTCGCAAAATTTCAGCGATGTTGGACAACTGCTTTCTCATTAATTCTTTTTCATTGATTTTTTTAAACTTTTCTAGTAATACCATCCTAACGAAATTTTGTAAAATTTTTTTGTCTGCATTCTAGAACGAATTTCCATGTTTGGATTGAATCAGCATGGTATTTTTTGGGTTATTGAAGAAATAATAACCAAATTTCAGATTGATTCAAGTCCAAAATTTGGCCGATTATGCTAATTAAACGAACTTATATGGCGCATTCAGATACGCAATCTACCCTGAAAACTTGCAAGTCGCTATTTCTTTCCGTTCTCAAGGTATCGTGAGATACATAATATTTTTTCGCAATTTTTTTAAACATTTCTACTGGTACTTCAATTCGATTGAGTCTATATTTTTTGAGTTATCGAGGAAATAATATGCCAGATGGGTATAACTCCGAAACCGCTGGGCCGATTATGGCCAACAGCGTCTTGATTCTCCCATTCAGATGCGCGACTTACCCTGAAAATTGCAAGTCCCTATCTCCTTTCGTTCGAGAGTTATCGATATAACGGTCACCCAACCAGCTACTGAACTCACACAAGGCTGCTCGGATCTCCAACAATATACATCCGATCGTGTTCAAACTTGGACTTGTTAGTAGAGTTGTATCCCACAACTACTCACCAAGTTTCAATTTGATCAGGTTAGACATGGTTGAAAACAAAATTATTACTCGGAAACCGTTGGGCCGGTTATGCCCATTAACGGACTTGTCCGTCATATTGGAACGCGCCACCTACCCTGAAAATTTCAAGTCACTGTCTTTTTCCGTTCTCAAGTTATCGTGCCATCGGCCGGCCAGACGGCCGGACAAAATCAAATTTGACTTCGAATTCTTCTTCAGTGAGTTGAACCTAGTCGTTTGAGACCATTCTCGGCAAAAAATTCGAAAATTACAGACATTTGGGCAAAATATAATGCGATGTTCCCCAGAACGCACAAAAATACTATGTATCTTACGATAACGACTTGCAAGTTTCATGGTAGGGTGCGTATCCGAATGCGACATTCACTCTAAAAGTCTTATGGTGGGTTTCGCGAAACTTCGATTAGATTAATTGTGGATTTAATTCGGTGGTTGCATCCAAATTGAACTGGAAATTGATATAGAATCACACTGATTTGGCAATTAAGAGCTGTCAAAGGTTTGTGAAACCCGCCGTTGAAATTGTTAATATTGAAGGTTATTTTGCGTCCAAACGTTCGGTTGGATAGAATTGAATTTGGTCATGTGTATTTCATCAGTAAAGGTCATATAAATTACAATAATTTTCAGCTAAATGTTCTAAACAATTCAGACATTTGGATGAAATGATAGTCACAGTACGGGAGCACAAGGACGGTCTATAATGTTTGGATTTAATTTTATGTAGGATATTCGGAATAACGATCAGGATTTAATGGTTTCTCTTATCTTACCCAATAAATTGGTATGAGCTGCTAATATTTCTGCTACAGTATCATTATTTTGGTCTTGTATAAAACTTCCTGTTGTAATATCTTCTTCTGTGTTATATTGTATTTTCCATAGGGCAGTACCATTTCGTGTATTTATTAAATTGATTGTCTGAAAAATATAGTAATGAATATTATTTATGATACCTGTAAGATATGCATTTCGAGGTTATAATGGTTTGTATAACAAAAATGACATATTTTAGATTATACTTTATAGTCTATACAAAATGGTATAAGTTCTCTACAGTTTGTAGAGTGTGTCCAATTTATGTATCAATTGTGAACACAGACCAACAGTCTTCTAAGGCGCGCATTTTCCCCTGAAGAAGGAGCATATCATTTTGACCAAATGTCTGTAATTTTAGAATTTTTGGCTGAAAATGCCTTATGGACTTAAACGTTTAGTTTTGACTAACTCATGAAAAATCCGAGGTCAACCTTAGTTCTGTACATCTGTCCGGCCGTAGGCACGATTACTCTAGACCTAGAGAGCTGAAATTTACATGGTAGGTTGGTCCTTGAGTATATCAGTTAAGTTCATTGATAATAGGCAAAATCCGAGTTATAACTCGAACAACACTGATTTCAACCCGGTAGTTACTTGAAAAGTACCGGAACTAATACAAAATTTCATTAGGAATGATTATTGACTAGAATATTGAAAAAAAATTAAGATAATCTCAGAAAACTATCTCAGTAACTATCAGTCAGATATCGCTGAAATTTTGCAAGAGCCTTCAAAAGCCTATTTCACAGCCAAGTTGGGGATTTAAACTCGATCGGAGTTACATCCATCTGATATTTTGTTGTTATTTCCACAATAACTTAAAAAAAATTGGATCAACACTGGCGTGAAGTCAGGAGCTTTTGCGCGTATGTTCTATTGTCCATTCTCCTGTATTGGACACTCTTAATCAAATATACCATGGTGAATTCTATTGTCCGTTCTCCTGTATTGGACACTCTCTTAATCGAATTTACCATGGTAAATTCGTATTTTTTTTTTAAATTTTAGTGGTACTGTTCTCACAAAATTTTACACACGTCTTTATGTCGATATTCTACAACTAGTTAGCAAGCTACAATTTCATCGAGTCTATATATTTTGAGTCATCAAGGAAATAATATTCCAGATGGGTATAACTCCGAAACCGTTGGGCCGATTATATCCAACAGCGAACTTCACTCTCCCATTTAGATGCGCAACCTACCCTGAAAATTGCAAGTCCCTATCTCCTTTCGTTCGGGAGTTATCGAGGCAACGATCACCCATCCAGCTACTGATCTCACACAAGGCTGCTCAGATCTCCAACAATATAGATCCGATAGTGTTCAAACTTGGAACTTGGTAGTAGAGTTAGGTTCTGAAGGCTTTCGCAAAATATCTGCCATGTCGGATGAATAGTTTCTGATATATAGAATTTTTTTCAATGATTTTTAAAAAAATTTCGAGTGATACGACCCTCACAAAATTGTGCAAGAATTTCCGCGTTGGCATTCTTCAACTAATAACCATATTTAAATTGGATCAGTTTAGTATTTTTAGAGTTATTAAGGAAATAACAACCAAATTTCAGATGGCGATAGCTCCAAAACCGTTCGGCCGATTATGCTTATAAACAAACTCAAATGTCACATTCAGATGCACAACCTAACCTGAAAATTTCAAGTCGCTATCTCTTTCCGTTCGCAGGTTATCGAGACATAAAAAATATTTTTTAATAAGTTTTTACAAATTTTCTAGTGATACGATTCTCACAAAATTTCACAAACGTGCTAAAGTTTATATTCTACAACTATTCTCCAAGTTTCAATTCGATCGGATTTATAATGGTTGAAAACAAAATCATTACTCGGAAACCGTTGGGCCGATTATACCCATTAACGAACTTGTCCGTCATGTTGCGATGCGCCACCTACCCTGAAAATTTCAAGTCGCTAGCTCTCTCCGTGCTCAAGTTATCGTGGCAACGGCCGGACGGCCGGCCGGACGGACAGAATCAAATTTGACCTCGAATTGTTCATCAGGGAGTCGAACCCAATCGTTTGAGACCATTTTCGGCGAAAAATTCGAAAATTACTGACATTTGGGCAAAATGATAACGCGATGTTCCTCAGAACATACGCGCAAAAAGGGGGAAATGCCTGTGGCAGGAGCTTTGGCGCTCTTGTTGACAAACCATATCTCCGAAAGTATTGGTTTCTCAGAGTTGGGAATGATACAATTGGATTCTTATAATAGAACTGCACCATGAAAGACATTTAATTCAAATATTAGTTTATTTATCAAGATTAAATGAGCAATCTGCAATGATTTAAACTCGTGGAATGGGTTGTTGCAAACTTACACTCGGTGCATGGTTTTCACAACTCGAAATACCTAAGGAAAGTATCATCGAAATGTCCAGAGCAAGGCTGGAGACAATCATAGCAGATTGTCCATTTATTACTTATATTTGAATAGGTATAGGCTGATGAACAAATTATTTAAATAGTTCAACATATCAATAAAGTACAATCCTCTTTTCATAATTTAATAGTTACCACTAACACATTCATTGTGTATTATAAAACTTAACTGATGAAAGAATATTCGATACACAAATGCAGATCAATATGTCAGCATTTTTGCGCGCGTGTTCCGCAAGGAACAGCGTGCTATCATTTCGTCAAAATGTCTGTATTTTTCGAATTTTTTTTCGAAAATGGTCTCAAACGATTGGGTTCGACTCCCTGATGAAGAATTCGAGGTCAAATTCAATTCTGTCCGATCGGTCCGGCCGGCCGGCCGGCCGGTCCGGCCGTTAGCACGATAACTCTCGAACGGAACGACTTAGAGCGTTGAAATTTGCAGGGTAGTTTCGTAGCATAATTATCTCGGACTAGTTCGTTAACGGGCGAAATCGACCCAGCGGTTTCGGAGTTAAGGCCGTTTTTAATAAAAACGTTTTTTATGAATATTTCCGGAACCGATCACTCGATCTTTTTGAAATTTGGCATCAGATTGTAGAATCATGACCTTTATATGCCTGCGAAGTTTTGTGTTGAACGGACGGCCCTAAAGTGGCAAAAAAAAATGTTGAAAATTTGAAAATTTTGTTTTCACGATAACTCGAAAAATACTGATCTGATTAAATTGAAACTCAGTAGTTAGATGCAAAAGACCAAAGCAAACACTTTTGCAAAATTTTGTGAAGATCACGTGACATGAAAAAAATAAAAAAATTACTACTATTTCGCGGAATACTTTGCTTTTAATGCCGAAACATATGTTTTTGAGGTTCATGCTGCCCTTTCCGGGCATTTTCCGTATTGCGCATGCGCAGATGAGAAGTCCTTTAACTGCTGTAGTTTTCGTCAGAGAGGATTGGGGTTTTGGGGTGGCGGATGCTATTCCTCCATAGAATTCAGATCCCTGATGAGGGTCAGCGCAGGCGTAGATTAAAGATGCGATATCTTCCGAACCACTAGTGTTGGAGAATCGGAGTTTTTTGTAAGGTGTGTTATTTTGAGAGGACTTTTAGCCGCATGTAGATTGCGCATGCGCAGAAGAGAAGTGACTGTTTTTGGGTTGGATGGGTTATGTTGGGAGTGCTGAGTCGATATTATGAGGATTTAAAAGAATATTCATACCAATTCAGTGCAAGGACAAGTCAGTTTGGGGGATGTAGCGTTGTTTCCGAGTTAAAGTGTCCATACCGTGGCCCTGGGGCTAATTTTGAAATTGATGTTACCCCTTACAGGCAGTTTTCGTTATGCGCATGAGCAGACCATCTGTGATTTAACTGGTGGTGTTTTCGTCAGAGAGGATTAGGGTTTTGCGGTGGCGGATGCTATTCCTCTATAGAATCCCTTGTTGAGGGTCTGCGCATGCGTGGATTAAAGATGTGATATCTCCTGAACCACTAGTGTTGGAGAATCGGAGTTTTTTGTAAGGTGTGTTATTTTGAGAGGACTTTTAGCCGCGAGTAGATTGCGCATGCGAAGAAGAGAAGTGACTGTTTTTGGGTTGGATGGGTTATGTTGGGAGTGCTGAGTCGATATTATGAGGTTTTAAAAGAATATTCATAGCAATTCAGTGCAAGGACAAGTCAGTTTGGTGGATGTAGCGTTGTTTCCGAGTTAAAGTGTCCGTACTGTGGCCCTGGGGCTAATTTTGAAATTGATGTTACCGCTTACAGGCATTTTTCGTTATGCGCATGAGCAGATCATCAGTGATTTAATTGGTGGTGTTTTCGTCAGAGAGGATTAGGGTTTCGGGGTGGCGGATGCTATTCCTCCATTGAATCCCCTGTTGAGGGTCTGCGCATACGTGGATTAAAGATGTGATATCTCCTGAACCACTAGTGTTGGAGAATCGGAGTTTTTGTAAGGTGTGTGATTTTGAAAGGACTTTAGCCGCAAGTAGATTGCGCATGCGCAGAAGAGAAGTGACTGTTTTTGGGTTGTATGGGTTATGTTGGGGGTGCTGAGCCGATATTGTGAGGTTTCAAAAGAATATTCATGGCAATTTAGTGCAAGGGCAAGTCAGTTTGGGGGATGTAGCGTTGTTTCCGAGTTGAAGTGTCCGTACCGTGGCCATGGGGCTAATTTTGAAATATGTTACCCCTTACGGGCATTTTTCGTTATGCGCATGAGCAGACCATCAGTGAATTAACTGCTGGTGTTTTCGTCAGAGAGGATTGGGATTTTGGGGCGGCGGATGCTATTCCTCCATAGAATCCACTGGTGAGGGTCTGCGCATGCGTGGATTAAAGATGCAATATCTCCTGAACCACTAGTGTTGGAGAATCGGAGTTTTTTGTAAGGTGTGTGATTTTGGGAGGACTTGCAGCCGCAAGTAGATTGCGCATGCGCAGAAGAGAAGTGACTGTTTTTGGGTTGTATGGGTTATGTTGGGAGCGCTGAGCCGATATTGTGAGGTTTTGAAAGAATATTCATGGAAATTCAGTGCAAGGACAAGTCAGTTTGGGGGATGTAGCGTTGTTTCCGGGTTAAAGTGTCCGTACCGTGGCCCTGGGGCTAATTTCGAAATTGATGTTACCCCTTATTGGCATTTTTCGTTATGCGCATGAGCAGACCATCAGTGATTTAACTGCTGGTGCTTTCGTCAGAGAGGATTGGGGTTTTTGGGTGGCGGATGCTATTCCTCTATAGAATCCCCTGGTGAGGGTATGCGCATGCGTGGATTCAAGAAGCGATATCTCCTGAACCACTAGTGTTGGAGAATCGGAGTTTTTTGTGAGGTGTGTAATTTTGGGAGGACTTGCAGCCACGAGTATATTGCGCATGCGCAGATGAGAAGTGAATGGTTTTGGGTTGTTTGGGTTATGTTGGGATTAATGAGCCGATATTGTGAGGTTTTAAAAGAATATTCATGTCAATTCAGTGCACGGACACAAGTCAGTTTACGGGAAATAGACTTGTTTCCGAGTTGAAATGCCCTGAGGCGAATTTATAAATAACTATATTCGGTAGATCTATATTAAAATACGTTCGGATTTGGAGAAGAGGCAATTGCGTTCCTAACGGAGGTCTCACAACCGCAATTTTTTTCGATCTACGGTAAAGCTAACAGCCAAACTGTATTGATAGCTATATTTGTTAAAGGAACTCGAAAAAAAAAAGAAGCACTGACGTGAAGTCAGTACTCTTTGGGGCGCGTGTTCACGGTGGCTAATTTGAATTGAATGATGAGTACTTCAAGCTCAGTGGATAGAGCGAGCCGAAGATCTACCCAAAGGATAGTGGACACCATTCACTGTCGGTTCAAAAATGGAAAGTGCTGTATCTAAGCTGCCATCAGGATAGAGAAACAAAGTTGGAAAAGAACACAACTGACTTTCCTTAGTCGCACAAGCTCCTAGAAGATTTGGGAGGGTCAGTATAATCCTAATCATGTTTATAGCACGCGTGCAAAAGCAGATTGACTTAACAATGAAAGAAAAAGTGTAAAAAGTCAAACTGCTTTGGCGCGCGTGCTATAAACATGATTAGTATTATGCTGACCCTCCCAAATCTTCTAGGAGGTTGTGCGACTAAGGAGAGTCAGTTGTGTTCTTTTCCAACTTTGTTACTATATCCTGATGGCAGCTTAGATACAGCACTTTTAATTTTTAAACCGACAGTGAGTGGTGTCCACTATCCTTTGAGTAGATCTTCGGCTCGCTCTATCCACTGAGCTTGAAGTACTCATCATTCAATTCAAATTAGCCACCGTGAACAAGCGCGCCAAAGAGTACTGACATCACGTCAGTGCTTTTTTTTTACGTCACGATAACCCAAGAACGGAAAGAGGTAGCTACTTGAAATTTTCATGATAAGTTGAAAATCTGAATGCGCCATTTTAGTTAGTTTATAGGCATAATCGGCATAACGGTTTTGGAGTTATACCCATCTGAAATTTGATTGTTATTTCCTCAATAACTCGAAAAATGCAAAACCGATCCAATTCAAACATGGTTATTAGTTGTAGGATGGCAACGCGAAAATTCTTGCAGAATTTTAATTCTTGCAGAATTTTGTGAGGATCGTATAACTAAAACATTTTTAAAAAATCATAGAAAACTATTGAAAAAACTTCTATATATCAGAAACTAGTCGTCCGACATCGCTGAAATTTAGCGAGAGCCTTCAGAACCTAATTCTTCCACCAAGTTCCGAGTTTGAACATGATCGAATCTATATTGTTGGAGATCCGAGCAGCCTTGTGTGAGTTCAGTAGCTGGATGGGTGATCGTTGCCTCGACAACTCTCGAACGAAAGGAGGTAGGGACTTGCAATTTTCAGGATAGGCTGCACATCTGAATGGGAGAGTTAAGTCCGCTGTTGGCCATAATCGGCCCAACGGTTTCGGAGTTATACCCATCTGGAATATGATTTCCTCGATAACTCAAAAAATATAAACTCGATCGAATTGAAGCTTGGTAGCTAGTTGTAGAATATCGACATGAAGACGTGTGTACAATTTTGTGAGTACTGTACCACTAGAAAATTTTTAAAAAATTACGAAAAAATATTATGTATCTCATGATTCCTTGAGAACGGAAAGAGATAGCGACTTGCAGTTTTCAGGGTAGATTGAGCATCTGAATACGACATTTGAGTTCGTTAACTAGCATAATCGGCCGAATGGTTTTCGAGTAATATCACTCTGAAATTTGGTTGTTATTTCCTCAATAACTCAAAAAATACAAATCCTATCCAATTCAAATATGTGTATTACTTAGTTGTAGAATACCAACGTAACAATTCAGCATGGGGATCGTAGCACTAGAAATTCTTAAAAAATCATTGAAAAAAAAATTGGTTCAAGTACTGACGTGAAGTCAGAAGCTTTTGCGCGTATGTTCTCTTGTCCATTCTCCTTTATTGGACACTCTTAATCGAATTTACCATGGTGAATTCTATTATCTGTTCTCCTTTATTGGACACTCCGAATTTACCATGGTAAATTCGATTAAGATTGTCCGATATAGAAGAACAGACAATATAATTCACCATGGTAAATTCGATAAGAGTGTCCAATACAGGAGAATAGACGCGAGAATAGACGCAAAAGCTCCTGACTTCACGAAAAAAAAATTGGTTCAAGCACTGACGTGAAGTCAGGAGCTTTTGCGCGTATGTTCTATTGTCCATTCTCCTGTATTGGACACTCTTAATCGAATTTACCATGGTGAATTATATTGTCTGTTCTTCTATATTGGACACGCTTAATCGAATTTACAGACAATAGAATTCACCATGGTAAATTCGATTAAGAGTGTCCAATAAAGGAGAATGGACGAGAGAACACAAGCGCAAAAGCTTCTGACTTCACGTCAGTGCTTGAACCAATTTTTTGTTGTTTTTCTTTCTACACTTGGTGATACTTGATACTTGTACGTGATACTTCTATATTTCTGATTCTTTCTAAGTTACTAATTATGTAAATGTAACTTCAAACTCAGGTATGTACACTACATGGTGTAGAATCTTCACATAATGACTAAAAAAAATAAGTTGAGTATTTGTCACATCAATACAAGATTTTTGCGAGAAGAGGTTGAGGTCCTCAAGCGTGCAATTCGCTTTTATGACGTAGATACTAATGTTATGTCCTATGATGTGGTATGCACAAGTGAAACTTGGTTAAAAGATGATGGATTTGACGATGCTTCAGTACATATTCCGGGCTACACATTTTATTCAGCTTCGAGAGTAAGTAAAGGCGGTGGGGTAGGTATCCATGTTCGATTGACGTTGGAGAGTACTTTCATTGTATCAAAAGTTGATAGAGATTACGAATATATTTGGATAACTCTGGGGCGTCGCGTAGCGAAGTTGTCGGTTGGTTGCGTTTACAGGCCACCAAAAGGCAACCTAATAAACTTTGTCAATGAGTTTGAATAAACATGTAATTTCGTTTTTACTCGTAGTGAAAATATCATCTGTCTGGGTGATTTTAATATGGATGCGCTCCAAATTGACAAACCAGGCTTTGTTAATCTGTCTGACAGTTTTAGTTTTCTAGGACTGGATCAAATTATCGACAAACCTACAAGGATAACTGAAAAAACATCTACTCTTATAGATTACATCTTAATTTCTTCAAACCTCAAGTACGTTGATAAAGATGTAGTACCGAGTCACTTTTCGGATCATGAAATGGTGTGTTGCACGCTTGACTTTGGTGTCGACAGACGGATTGTTGCGCCGAGATATGTTAGAGACTTTTCGAAATTCGATCAAGCTAAATTTCAATATGACTTGCAAAGTAGTTTCATCTTATTTTCCTTTGAGCTGGAAAACAGCCATAGTGAGACCACTTAGCAAGGTAAACAAACCTTGCGATTTTACTGATCTGAGACCCCTCAGCATATTACCCACTATGTCAAAAATTTTGGAAAAACAAATTCATGATCAACTGAATGAACATCTATCAATCAACAAAATATTGTCACCATTTCAGGTTGGATTCAGAAAAGATCACAGTTGTACTACGGCACTTATTCATATAGTGGATGAGATACTTAAGGCGTGCGACTCAAAAATGGTAACCGCATTAGTCTTGCCAGACTTTAGCAAGGCTTTCGACACCATCAACCATCGCACCCTTTTGGCGGTTCTAGACCATATAGGCTTATCTGACTCAGCGGTCATTACTTTCAAGTTTTCTATGTGATCGTTCCCAAAAAGTATCTGTGAGTGGATCTGAATCTGAGCTAGCTGACTTAAAGAATAGGAGTGCCTCAGGGTTACTTATTAGGACCAATACTTTTTTGTATTTATACGTCATGCTTTGCATCTTCCATAAAAGCTTGCAAATATCATTTCTATGCGGATGATACGCAAATTTACCTGTCTTTCGATCCAGATGCTTATCAATCTGCTCAGGATAAAATGAATGCGGATTTAGATGCAATTGTACATTAGGCAACACAGCACCAACTCAAAATAAATTCTTTTAAATCTTTAGTTATTTTGTTTGGACCCAAGAGTACAAGGTATCAGGTAGCGATGAAACTAAAATTATCGATCAGGGGTGAGGTTCTTTCTATCACTTATAAAAAGGCAAAAAGCTAGTGAGTGCTCATGGATGATGAATTGAGATTCAATGATCACTTAAGTGATCTCCGTAAGAAAGCGTTTTATAAATTAAGGGTGCTCTACGCCAATTGCCGGGGATTATCATGCAATATAAGAAGAAATCTATGCGAAACAGTCGTACTATCTCAATTAGCATATTGCGATAGTCTTTATGGCCCATGTCTTACTAAGTTGAATCAACAGCGACTGCAAAGGGTACAGAATGCAAGTCTAAGATTCATCTATCGCATCCCTAAGTATAGCCATATTTCACATAAATTGAAAACTGCCAATTGGCTTCGTATGGGTTACCGACACCAGCTACATTGATGTGTCTTAGCTCACAGAGTAGTGCTTTCTAGAAAACCTTCATATATTCACGAAAAAATAAAATTCAACAGAGATTTGCATTATCGTAACTTAAGAACTATTGATTGCAAATTAGTTGTCCTAGACATCGTACTGAGATGTATAAGCGTTTTTTTACTTATATCAGCTATCAGCTCTATAATATATACCCCACTATATGAAGTCCTTGACTTCGAATGAATTTAAAAGTTCTTATAAAAGGTATCTATTATGCCTTCAGAATTCTGAATTTCCATAAAAAAATCATGATTCTTGCTTTCTGCAATCTAAATCGACTGTATAACGCAGTATTGAATCTTTTTACTTATTTTTCTGGGTTTCTAGCATTTAACACATGTTGTCTTATGTTTTCTGTTTTCGCGTTTTTTCCCTTTGCCATATTTCTCTCAACCTTATATATGTATATCTTACCTGTGAGCCAGTGCAGATCCGTTAGTGAACTAAGTACATGGGTCGATCATAGCCCGCAAAACCTCAATTAAGATATCTCAAAGAAGGGTGCAAGTGGTAGACCAGGAAATCATGACAATCAGTTCAGATTATCTGAATTTGACTTTGTTAACAATTAACTAATCATTCATTTTTGTCAAATTTATTGTATTTTTCTATGAAGTCAATAAACCTATTATTATTGGCGCTCTAGTTCGTCGGAACTGAGTGCTTATCAATTTGCCCAAAAGTCTGTAATTTTCGAATATTTCGATGAAAATGGTCTTAAACGATTTGGTTCGACTCACTGATCAAGAATCCGTGGTCGAAATTCATTCTGTCCGGCCGGTCCGGCCGGCCGTAGGCACGATAACTCTCGAACGGAATGAGCTAGAGAGTTGAAATTTTCAGAGTAGGTTTGGGGGATGAATATCTCGGCTAAGTTTGTTACTGGGCAAAATCGGACAGAAGGTTTCGGAGTAATAAAAAAAAAATTTTTTTTTTACAAAACAAATTCCAAATTAAATTTTTTTTAATAAGCAGTTTCATCATAAGAATCCATTCGTATCATTTTTAACTCCAACAAGCTAATACTTTCGGAGATATGATTTTTCAAAATTTCAATGTAAATCGTATTTCACAGATTGATATAATTATTCTATGTATATTCTATGTATGAATTGTCATTGTCAAGGGAATATTGTAACTTCAAGAATATTGGGGTTGAAATACTCGTATTTTAGCGATGCAACGGGGACCTCACCCGAAAATGTTTGAAAATATTACGTAAATATTGAAAGCATAATTCTGTAGTTCGAGAGAGGAGAAAATTTGGTGAACGTAGATCAGGAAATTTTTGATCGATTACAAGGTAATTTATTATTATTTATCTTCTTTTATACATGTTTTATGGAATACCTACTATTTGTAGGTACTTTAAACCTGTTTTGGGCAATTGTCATACGAAACTTGTTTTTTTGGCGCTCTAGTTCCTCGGAACAGAGTGCTCATCAATTTGCCCAAGTGTCTGTAATTTTGGAATTTTTGGCTGAAAATGGTCTCAAATGATTTGGTTCGACTCACTGATCAAGAATCCGAGTGCGAAATCGATTCTGTCCGGCCGGCAGACCGGCCGTAGGCACGATAACTCTCGAACGAAAGGAGTTAGCGGATTGAAAATTGCAAGGTGGTTTTGGAGCGTAAATATCTCGGACAAGTTCGTTAATGGGCGAAAACCATCAAGGGGTTTCGGAGTTATGGCCGATTTTAGTAAAAATATTTTTTATGAATATTTCCGAAACCGTAGAATCATGACCTTTATACGCATGTGAAGTTTTGTATTGACCAGATTACCGTGTCAAAAAAAAAATTGAAATTGTGGTGCAGTTCTCATTCTCATGATTGCTCATTTAATCTTGATAAATAAACTATTATTTGAATTGAATTTCCTTTATGATGCAGTTCTATCATATGAATACATTGATATAATCCCCAACTCTGAGAAACCAATACCAGATATAATTTGTCTCCTGTCCACAGGGCTTGAACCCATTTTTGGCGCTCTAGTTCCTCGGAACTGAGTGCTTATCAATTTGCCCAAATGTCTGTAATTTTGGAATATTTCGATGAAAATGGTCTTAAACGATTTGGTTCGACTCACTGATCAAGAATCCGTGGTCGGAATTCATTCTGTCCGGCCGGTCCGGCCGGCCGGCCGGCCGTAAGCACGATAACTCTCGAACGGAATGAGCTAGAGAGTTGAAATTTTCAGAGTAGGTTTGGAGGATGAATATCTCGGCTAAGTTCGTTATTGGGCAAAATCGGACAGATGGTTTCGGAGTAACAAAAAAAAAATTTTTTTTTACGAAACAAATTCCAAATCAATTTTTTTTTAATAAGCAGTTTTATCACAAGAATCCATTCATATCATTTTCAACTCTAACAAGCTAATACTTTCGGAGATATGATTTTTTTAAATTTCAATGTAAATCGTATTTCACAGATTGATATAATTATTATTCTATGTATGAATTCTCATAATGTCAACTTGACAGAAGGGAATATTGTAACTTCAAAAATATTGGGGTTGAAATACTCGTATTTTAGCGATGCAACGGGGACCTCACCCGAAAATGTTTGAAAATATTACGTAAATATTGAAAGCATAATTCTGTAGTTTGGTGAACGTAGATCAGGAAATTTTTGATCGATTACAAGGTAATTTATTATTACTTATCTAATAAACTATTATTTGAATTGAATTTCCTTTATGATGCAGTGATATCATATGAATACATTGATATAATTCCCAACTCTGAGAAACCAATACCAGATATAATTTGTCTGTTTGAACTAGAGCGCCAGAAAGCTCCTGTCCACAGGGCTTGAACCCATTTTTATTATTATTAATGGTTTCCGAGTAATAATTTTATTTTCAAGCAATATAAATTCGATCAAATTGAAACTTGGTGAAATTTTTTGAGAATCGCATCACTAGAAAATTTTAAGAAATTATTAAAAATTGGTTCAAGCCCTGTGGACAGGAGCTTTTTGGCGCTCTTGTTCAAACAGACAAATTATATCTCCGGAAGTATTGGTTTCTCAGAGTTGGAAATTATATCAATGGATTCTTATGATAGAACTGCATCATGAAAGAAATTAAATATGAAAAAAGTGTCGTTTAAAAAATAATCTTCAAAAATTATCACTAAAAAAAAAAGAGCAGTCTGCAATGCTTCAAAAATTGTCATTAAATTTACTTATCAAGATTACATGAGCAATCTGCAATGATTCAACCTCGTGGATTGGGTTGTTGCAGCTTACACTCGGTGCATAGTTTTCACAACTCGAAATGTCGAAATATATGAATAGGAAAGTATCATCGAAATGTCTAGAGCAAGGCTGGAGATAATCATAGCAGATTGTCCATTTATTCCTGATATTTGAGAAGGTAGAGCCTGACGAACGAATTATTTTAATAGTTCAAAATATATTAATAAATACTATCCTCTTTTCATTATTTAAAATGTAATAGTTCATACCACTTACACATCCTTTTCTGCATTATGCACCTTAACTCAAGAAAAAATGTATGATGCACAAATGCAGATCCATATTTCAGCATTTTTTTTGCTAGCAACATTATGAACAAACTGTAGGAACATGTCTCCACTACTTGAGCGAAGTAAAAGGTAATACTCGTATTAACCTCTGTGGTCAACGAACAGTAATTTTTTTTGATGATTCCATTATGTTCTTCTTTCCTATTGCCTTCATAAACTACATCATTAAAATGACCCAATTCTAAATCTTCCGAAACATAATGCCCAATAAGAAAATAGGATAACGCGGATAAGTTTATTACCGGAATTACCCGTTATACTTTTCCATTATAATGCCCAATATTTATTAGTGTCCGACCGAAACTGCTATTTCAGCCGAAACCGAAACCGAAACCGAACTTTCGGCCAGGGTCTCAGTTTCGGCCGAAACCGAAACCGAAACTTTATATTTCATACTAAAATCTACTGTATTTTTTACAATTTTATTCGCATATACATAAAAATAGTTAAGGAGTGTTAAATAAAATAAAAAGACATTTTTTTTGAGATCTTTATTTATTATTTTGGTATTACCGAGTTATCAAAATAATCAGTCGAAGTATACAGGGTGATTCCAAATCAGACGTGAACCTTAGAGGAGGTGTTAGTATGGATCATTTGCTGTGGTTTGAGCCATTTTTATTGATGACCAAAAATCAACGGTTTCCGAGATATTTGAGTACTGGTTCTGTTGAAAAAGAATTAGTATGATTTGAAAGGGGATATAAGAAGCAAATAGAGGAAAATAACGAATTCAATATTTTTTTTTGCAACTAAGCTCGAAATTACATTAGAAAATGTACTCATAAATTATGTTCCACCATTCCATAGGCTAGCACGTACCGTCTTTCTGATGTCTTCAGTTGATATTTTCCGCCTGAAATTTACTCACGCTGTCTTTTGATACACATTCACTATTGCCGGACATTCGAAAGGTTGCTTATAAAAAATCTGCTGAAACGAAACTAGTTAAGCAATCTAACGAAATCTTTTAGAGGATGAAGAAGGAATTTGGCAAGTTTTTAAAATAATTTTGGCATACAAAATTGTGAGATTCGAAATTTGCAGACAAATTGATATTAGAAATAGATTTTTTTCTCCCCCGGGATGAAAAGTTCACTTTTCGTCCCTGTCACGCGGGAGAAAAGTACCAGATTCTCTCCCGGTGAGAGGGCAAATTTACTTTATCTCCCGGCGGTTACCTAGCAACCGCGTGTTTGTATCTCAAGTTGTTGACAGCTGATTCAAAATAATTAATTATTTCAGTGAATACCGACAATTATAATAAAAAATGGATTTGATTAACTCTGATGAAAGTGAATTAGACGGAGAAGAAAAACTTTTCATCCCAGTTGAGAAAAAAATCGTATACGCAGCTAGGGAGAAAAGTAGGACATCCTCGCCCGCGATTATCACCCTCGCCTCCGGCTCGGGAGACAATCATTCGCGGGCGTGAATGTCCTACTTTTCTCCCTCGGTGCGTAATATACTATTTTTCTCCTCCGGGATGAAAAGTCCCTGTCACACGGGACAAAAGTACCCGATTCTCTACCGGTGAGATGGCAAATTTGCGCATGCGGGTACTTTTCTTTATCTCCCGGTTACCTAGCAACCGCGTGTTTATATCTCAAGTTGATGACAGCTGAGTCAAAAAAAGGTTTATTATTTCAGTGAATACAGACAAATATAATAAAAAATCGATTTGATTAACTCTGATGAAAGTGAATTAGACGGAGAAGAAAAAAATTGTATACGCACCTAGGGAGAAAAGTAGGATATCCTCGCCCGCGATTGTCACCCTCGCCTTCGGCTCGGGTGACAATCATTCGCGGGCGTGAATGTCCTACTTTTCTCCCTCGGTGCGTAATATACTATTTCATTTATTCATATACCACATTTCAAATCATACTAATTCTTTTTCAACCTCTTATACAGCATTGTTTTGCTTTTTTGTACATATCATATTCTTTTCTGATGAAAATAAACCAAAATTATCACCAAATTTAGTCAACGTAGGAAAAATTTACGAAATATGTACTATAAGTTCAGAAATCTTTTGAAAATCACCCGAACTCCAAAAACCGTTGATTTTCGGTTACAAATAAATATGGATTAAAAAACAGCTAATGTGTCATACTCCAAGTTTCACGTCTTATTTGGAATCACCCTATGTAATCTAATTAATAATCATTAAAGTGAATTCTCAGTCTTAACAAAAATAGATCACAATAACTCGTACGACAATTACGTATACCTACTTATAACTCCTCGGCCATTTTGGGCCGAGACCGAAACTATGCCGAAACTAGATTTCTTGGCCGAAACTGGCCGAAACCGAAACCGAACTTTCGGTTGGTCACTAATATTTATACATAAATTATTCAATATGTAATAGGTCAATATTTTTTTCGGTTTCAAAAGAGTTTTGTAGACCTGCATAAGTATTATGCGACACTACTTTGTGCCAATAAAGTGACAGAAATGTGAAAAATAAACTATTGGAGGAAGTTTATCAACACATAGTGAACAATTGGATGACCCTCTTGAATGCTGTGGGAAAAGAGAAAGGTATTCATCTTCGAAATGTAAGAATCGCTAGCAGATTCGCGGGTTTTTACCGTAATGTGTGCGACCTGAGTGGTTTCGCTGTTTTGCGGTTAACCGATCCGCGGATAAACCGTATCGCGGCCTCAGCCAAACAAAGTGATATTTTTTTGACATTTGAAGAACAAAAATACGATTTTATAACGAGTTCAATCTAGTTTCTGTATCAATAGAATGTATCTCACCCCCTTAGTTCCAATCACTAAACAGTCATTCAGTCCATCTTTGTTCACATCTTCTGAACAGTTTATGAAGTAGATTGTATCGTTGGTCCAATACCTCCATAAAATTTCTCCTGTCGCTCCATTCAAAGCGATTATACCTCCTTCACAAGGAGGAGAGACTCCCATGAAGATAGAACAAAATATGTCTGGGGAAAGGATGTCATAATTGTCACCTGGAAGTGAAAAACAAAATTTGAAAATCTTAAAAACATGAGATTAAAACATGAACAAAAAATATAGGCTGCCAGTTATATCGTGCAAGGGTGAGTCGGAATCGTGAGAAAAATTTTTAAAAGCACACACATGACGACAGGAACTTTAGAGTGTTTGTTCATTCAATGATCATTATATTTGACTCCTTTGTAACATCGTACACGACTGACATTTATGGTTATTACGAAGGCCGTATACATCAGCCGGACCGGAATGCATCTCTGAATTCATCAGGGGAAGCCGGAGAGGGAGGGGAAGCCGGAGAGGGAGGGCGGCGCCCCGCAATCCCCCCCTAGAAATATGGCGTACATACATAAACAATTAATTTGTATATATCGTATTCGTGGTACTAGGATCCGAAAATCCCACATATATACCAAAAAGTAATGGCCTACCTGATGTGCTAGATATAGCTGTGATATAACACAAGAAGTTACGCTAGACGCAATAGAAGAAGGAACGTCTGACCACAATCCGATAGAGCTCATAATGGGACATGGCCCTACAAATCAAGAGATACAAACCAGAGAACACACCGACTGGGAAAAATATACCGAAATTCTCCAGTGCAAGATAACCGAAATTCACAACACCTGAAGACTTAGAAAATGCCGCCAAAACACTAGAAAGTAAAATCCTAGAAACATACGAAGAAAGTACTTGAAGAACACAGAAGCCAGCACCTAAACATCCACACGGTGAAATACCAAGGGAAATAAGGGAATTGATACAAACAAACCGAAGACTAAGGAAAAGATACAGAATTTCCAAATGTGAAGAAGACAAGAAGGAGCTCAACAAGCACAGTCAAATTCTCAAGAATGCCCTAGGAGAATTCAGAACAGACAGATGGAACAAGAGAATAAGTGAACTAAATACGAAGGACCACTCTGCATGGAAAATGCAAAAAAGCCTTCGACGAGAGAAAACCAAAATACCCCCACTACACGGAGTACATGGCCTAGCATATTCAAAATATGAGAAAGCCGAGGCACTGGCGGACACAATAGAAAGGGAAGCCAGCATAAACTATAGACCAGAAGATGATAATGAAGATCTCGAAGAAGAAGTAGAAGAAAATGAAGAGTACATGATGGAACCGCCTGAATGCAACACAATTCCAAAACCAGCCACACCAACCGAAATAAAAGAGATCATAGGAAATCTGAAAAGAAGGAAAGCACCGGGCAAAGATAAGATAACAAACTTCATGCTAAAGAAGTTGCCCAGAAAAGGAATAGTCGCACTCACAAACATAACGAATGGAGTGATGCGAACAGAAAACTACCCGAAGAGATGGAAAACAGCCGAAGTTTTGATCGTTTTCAACAAACCAGGAAAGGAAAGAAAATGGCCACAGCATTACAGGCCAATCAGCCTCCTCTCGTCCTTAGGGAAAGTAGTGGAAAGAGCTATTGCCAGAAGACTAAACGAGGAAACAGAAGAACTGAACCTTATACCACCTGAACAATTTGGATTCACAAGAGATCATTCAACAGAACTTCAATTATTGAGGCTCACTGAATACATCACGGAGGGCTTTCAAAACAAGCAAGCAACCGGACTTGTCCTATTGGATGTGGAGAGGGCATTCGATAGAGTATGACAAGAAGGATTAGCATATAAAATGATGACTGCAGGATACTCGAGCAAAATGTGCAAGATTATCAGAAACTATCTGAGAGACAGGAATTTTTACGTCAAAATAGAGGATGAATCTTCCTCTATTAGATACTTAGAAGCAGGAGTGCCCCAAGGATCCGTTCTGAGCCCACTTCTGTACAACATCTATATCCACGATATGCCAAAAGATGCACGCACGATGGTAACCCTCTACGCAGATGACACAGGAATTGCCTTCATCATAGGCGAGCAGATGTCATACAACGAAGACTACAGGAAGCAACCGAAGAATTAAACGAGTGGTGTATAAAATGGAAAATCCAGATAAACGGACGGAAGAGTCAAGCCATCGTACTACAGAAGAGACAATTGAAAGTTGAAAGAAACCTCATAATAGATGGTGCAGAAGTAAAATGGCAAAAAGAGGCCAAATATCTAGGGGTGATACTAGATAAAAGACTTACATGGAAAAGCCACATAAAATCAGCAGTTGACAAAACAAAGGCAGCAATGAGCCGACTATATCCACTAATAGGAAGGAAGAGACGTATGAATAAAAACATAAAACTGACGATGATTAAAACTATAGCGAGACCGCAACTCACCTATGGTTCGACAGCGTGGGGCTTTGCAGCTAAAAGCCATATCAAGAAGATACAGTCGGCAGAAGACATATTAATAAGAAGGGCAATGGACGTACCATGGTTTGTGAGAAATAGACAAATCCACAGAGACTTAGTATGGGAGCCGATCACAACTTTCATGAAGAAAAAAGCCGAGAAGATTTTTGAAAAAGCCAAACTACATACCATCATACCAATGAGGAACTGAGAAGACTTGTAAAATATTACCCAATAGAAGATGTCAGAAATATAAAGCCCTACTACAAAAGGCCGAGAGATCAACTACTTGAAGGACGAAATTAAGTTAGGTAACTTAATATCAAAATGAACCGAAAGGAGAGAAGATGCACCTTCATCTAACATGGTGAAGGAAGACCATTAAACACAAACACGACCTAGATCGTGTGAGAAACTTCCAAGGAAGAGAGGTAACTGGTTTATAGGCAAAATGCCCGGAACCCGATCACAGGAGTTTTAGTGGGTAACCGCCTTCAGGAGAAGGACGGAGTCCCACACTGTTCCACTCAAAGTGGTTCGTCCATAAAGGATTTCTCCTGTTAAAAAAAATATATATCGTATTCGTGCTCTTCGAACTGGCTTCAATTTAAATTAAAAAGTTTTTAACTAGAGACCATATATATTTCACATTAATTACATTTGCAGGTGCAAATTGTTTCGTGTTATAAAGTTGCGTTGAGGATTTAAGGACTGATACTGAGGGTGTGTGATCTACTGTTGCCGTGTTCCGATATTCCTGAACAGTACTGAGCAGTTAATTGAAACGACAGATATTACTGAAATTCACTGGCGATGCTTACTGTTACTTAAGAGCGTTCCGAAATTACTTACTGCGGCCAGTAGTGCCAGCAATTTCGGAACACAAGGAGTTTGGTGGAGACGATAACTGGACAAGGTAAGGTGTACGTCAGGAGCTTTTGCGCGTATGTTCTATTGTCCATTCTCCTGTATTTGACACTCTCAATCGAATTTACCATGGTGAATTCTATTGCCCGTTCTCCTGTATTGGACACTCTCAATCGAATTTACCATGCTGAATTCTATTGTCCTTTCTCCTGTTTTGGAAACTCTCTTAATCGAAATTTACCATGGTAAATTCGATTAAGAGTGTCCAATACAGCAGAACGGACAATATAATTCACCATGGTAAATTTCTGCTATATTGGGCATTTTATCATGGTAAATTTCGATTAAGAGAGTGTCCAGAACAGGAGAACGGACAATAGAATTCACCATGGTAAATTCGATTGAGAGTGTCAATACAGGAGAATGTATAGAATGGGTAGAACATACGCGCAAACGCTCCTGACTTCACGTCAGTGCTTGAACCAATTTTTTTTCGTTATTTTTTTAAAATTTTCTTGCGGTACGGTTAATAAATATTCCAGATGGATATAACTGCGAAACCATTGGGCCGATTATGGCCAACAGCGAACTTAATTCTCCGATTCAGATTCGCAACCTACCCTGAAAATTGCAAGTTCCTATCGCCTTTCGATCCAGAGTTATCGGGGTAACGGTCACCTATCCAGCTAGTGAACTCACACAAGGCTGCTCGGATCTCCAACAATATAGATCTGATCAAATTGAAACTTGGTGAATTTTTTTGAGAATCGCATCACTAGAAAATTTTAAAAAATTATTAAAAATTGGTTCAAGCCCTGTGGACAGGAGCTATTTGGCGCTCTTGTTCAAACAGACGAATTATATCTCCGATTATTCTCTGAGTTGGGAATTATATCAATGGATTCCTATGATAGAACTGCATCATGAAAGAAATTAAATTTAAAAAAAGTGTCGTTTAAAAAAAAGGCTTCAAAAATTATCTTTTAAAAATGAAGAGCAATCTACAATGCTTCAACCTCGTGGAATGGGTTGTTGCAACTTACACTCGGTGCATAGTTTTCACAACTCGAAATACCTAAGGAAAGCATCATCGAAATGTCTAGAGCAAGGCTGGAGACAATCATAGCAGATTGTCCATTTATTCCTGATATTTGAGTAGGTAGTGGATTACGAACAAATTATTTTAATAGTTCAAAATATATTAATAAAATACTATCCTCTTTTCATAATCTAAAATTGAATAGTTCATACTACTAACACATTCTTTTCTGTATTTTGAACCTTAACTTAAGGTTCATAATACAGAAAAGAATGTGTTAGTGGTATGAACTATTAAATTTTAAATTATGAAAAGAGGATAGTATTTTATTAATATATGTGGTATGAACTATTAAATTTTAAATTATGAATAGAAGATAGTATTTTATTAATATATTTTGAACTATTAAAATAGTTTGTTCGTATTCCACTACCTACTCAAATATCAGGAATAAATGGACAATGTGCTATGATTGTGTCCAGCCTTGCTCTAGACATTTCGATGATACTTTCCTTAGGTATTTCGAGTTGTGAAAACTATGCACCGAGTGTAAGTTGCAACAATCCATTCCACGAGGTTGAATCATTGCAGATTGCTCATTTAATCTTGATAAATAAATTTAATGACAATTTTTTAAGCATTAAAGCTTTGTAGATTGCTTTTTATTTTTAAAAGGTAATTTTTTACGCATTTTTTTTCAAACGACCATTTTTTTAAATTCAATTTCTTTCATGATGCAGTTTTATCATAGGAATCCATTGATATAATTCCCAACTCTGAGAAACCAATGCTTTCGGAGAGAGATATAATTTTTTTTTAATGTAGATCCATATTTCAGTATTTTTTTGCTAGCAACATTATGAAAATACTGTATATAGGAACATATCTCACTACTTATGGAAGTAAAAGGTGATATTAACCTCAGTGGTCAACGAACAGTAATTTCTTTTGATGATTCCATTATGTTCTTCTTTCCTATTGCCTTCATAAACTACATCATCAAAATGATTCAATTCTAAATCTTCTTAAACTTCATCCCGAATTTATACGTAAATTATTCAATATGCAACCAGTCAATATTATTTTCGGTTTCAAAACAGTCTTGTATATATTCACAAATTCAGGAATCGGATACTTGTTTTCTAGCAGAAAATATTTTCAAACTATGAATTGAGAAGTCTCTAATAGCTAGATAAGATGACATTTATGAACAGTGAACACAGATAGATAGAATTCGCATTCTGTGAATACATAGAACTACTATGTATTATTGAAATTTCGAAAAATCATATCTCCGAAAGTATTAGCTTGTTAGAGTTGAAAATGATATCGATGGATTCTTATGATGAAACTGCATCTTGAAAAAAATTGAATCCAAAAGTTGCAATGTAAAAAAAAAATGTTTTTCTATACTCCGAAACCATCAGGCCGACTTTACCCAATAACGAACCTAACTGAGACATTTATCCCTCAAACCTACTCTGAGAATTTCAACTGTCTAGCTCATTTCGTTCGAGAGTTATCGTGTCTACGGCCGGACCGGCTGGACAGAATCGATTCTGACCACGGATTCGTGATCAGTGAATCGAACCAAATCGTTTAATACCATTTTCATCAAAAAATTCGAAAATACAGACATTTGAGCAAATTGATAAGCACTCTGTTCCGAGGAAAAAGATCGCCAAAAACCGTTACGTTCCGTCAAACATTATCGATAGTCTGAAGTTGTGTGCCAAATGCAATCTTGCACTACGTGGTCATAATGAGTCTGAAGACTCGATTAATAACACAAGAAAACAAGAGTGCCAACAAGAACTGTTGCTTCTGTACTCTAAATTTAATAAAGTGTCGTATGGTTTGGATTCAACGTTTTGTGAAATATGTGAAGTTTTGGTTATCTTAATATCGATGCCAATGACAACCGCAGAAACTGAAAGATGTTTCTCTATTTTAAAATTGATCAAGACGTTTCTAAGGAATACAATGCCGGAAGAAAGGCTGACTGTCCATCGAAGAAAATTTAGTTAAAGACATTCCTGACTTCAACGAAAAGGTGATAGAGTTCATCTGCTACAAAAACAGAAGGATTTAGTTTCATTTTAAGAAGTAGGCATTTGGTGATTATCTCTCGAAATATATATATTTTTTTTGTATTCTTGAATCATCGCTCCTCTGAACAAAATTATCACCAGTTGCCACTGGAATTCATACTCTTGATTCAGAATATCAATTCAGAAAACAACGAATTGCATACTAATTAACTATCCTCCTCGCCCAATCTGATATTTTTAGAGTATTTATTTTCAGATTTTGCAAGCTTCCAGAATTCACATTATGAACTAAGAATATGAATTCAGAGAGACATTCCAGCTGTTTGAGGCCAGATTTAGGCTGGCCGTCCATTGGAAACGCATTCGTTCGAGTATCAACTCGGCCGACTTGGACTGAGTTGGACGTCCGATCTCTGCTCGTCCACTACATCCGACTTACATCCGTCTAAACGTTTTATACGTATATATGTATAAATCTGAAGGTTTATACCCTCAATCTCATGAGTGTGACGAATGTCAATCAATTCCATAGACAAGAGACATCAATTCACGAACAAAATGGATAGCGATTTATATTCTTGTGGAAAATTCACCTCCTGGGTTTGTTGCAATCCATAATACAAAGAAGCTACTTATCCTATTTATGGCGATTTCCATTAACACGCTCGGATCACTCGGATTCATATTTGACAGATATTAGTTAGAAACGCAGGAATAACAAAACAACTTGTCAAGCTCACGTCAGTACTGTCAGCAGTCGGTTGACATATTATGTTCGTGTAGGGTCATTGACATCCCAAGTGTGAACTACTGGCCTTCAGCCTACTTAATTCTAAAGAAAAAAATACTCTTATTCTGTGGCCAAAAACCATGCATCAGAAATACTAACACCCATGTTGTCTGAGATGGCACACAGCATGGATATTGAAAACCACAATAGACTTGATGCGAAAGAGGGCAGCAAAAGACTCACCATCAAAGATCAAATCAGTAGCATCCAAATTTTAATTGACTCTGAATCAGATATTTCAATATCTAAAGAAGCACCATCACAAATTTGAGTCTTCAATGGTTCTATATGCTGCAAATGGTACTAGGATGAAAACTTTTGGTACCCAAAGACTCCAAGTGAATCTATGTTTACGAAGGGATTTTACGACGCCATTTCACATAGTAGATATAAATAAAGCAATCATTGGTTCTGATTTTTATTTTGAATTACTGGTTGACATAAGAGGGAATCTGCTGATCGATAGACTAAACTAGTCAGGTTAGGCAAGGAATCTCGAACGAAAATTCGTTCGATTCATACAATCGATCCAAGCCAGAAATATTCGAACATCCTCTCCGAGTTTCCAACAATTATAAGATTGCACAATAACAACTCGACAAAGCACCATGTCACAGAGCATTTCATTGAAACCAAAGGTCCACCAGTAGATTCTAAACCCCGAAGACTGCCACCAGAAAAGTATGCAGCTGCTAAGAAAGAATTTTATTTTTTGTTGACACATGGAACCTGCAGAGTGCAGACCCTCGAAGAGTCAGTGGGCCAATCCGTTACACATGAAAAATATTGGTTCAAGCCCTGTGGACAGGAGCTTTCTGGCGCTCTAGTTCAAACAGACAAATTATATCTCCGAAAGTATTGGTTTGTCAGATCTTATGATAGAGCTGAATCATAAGGAAAATTCAATCAAATAATAGTTTATTTATCAAGATTAAATGAGCAATCTGAGAATGAGAACTGCACCATGGAAGAAATCAAATTAAAATAGCTGAAATGAATTTGACTCTCTCTTATAAAACAGGATGACATGTACGAGTATGAACACGTAGCATATAATAATGCTTAGATAGAATAATTATAGCATTCAGTGAAAACATACAAGTACGATTCATTATTGAAATTTCGAACAATCATATCTCCGAAAGTATTAGCTTATTGGAGTTAAAAATTAGATCAATGGATTTTTATGGTGAAACTGTATCTTAAATAATAATTGAATTTGAAATTTGTTACTCAAAAAAAATTTTTTTTTTTCGTTACTCCGAAACCATCTGGCCTATTTCGCCCAATAATGAACTTAGCCGAGATATTCATCTCCCTAACCTACTCTGAAAATTCCAACTGCCTAGCTCATTCCGTTCGAGAGTTATTGTAGAAAAAAAATTTTGAAATTTTCAAAAAAATTTTTGACACGCAGTAACCTGGTCAATACAAAACTTCACATGCGTATGAAGGTCATGATTCTACAATTTGATGCTAAATTTCAGATAGATCGAGTGATCGGTTTCGGAAATATTCATAAAAAATGTTTTTACTAAAATCGGCCATATCTCCGAAACCACTTGATGGGTTTCGCCCATTAACGAACTCGTCCGAGATATTTACGCTCCAAACCCACCTTGCAAATTTTAAGCCTCTAACTCCTTTCGTTCGAGAGTTATCGTACCTACGGCCGGACAGAATCGATTTCGACCTCGGATTCTTGATCAGTGAGTCGAACCAAATCGTTTGAGACCATTTTCAGCCAAAAATTCGAAAATTATAGACATTTGGGCAAATTGATAAGCACTCTGTTCCGAGGAACTAGAGCGCCAAAAAAAAGATGGTAGCTGGATACCTGTTGGAGACTATAGAAAACTTAACGCTATCACAGTAGGGGATTGCTATCCAATTCTACACATTTAGCCTTTACACTTTGCCCATAATCTGGCAGGTAGAAACATTTGGATGTATTCGGAGTCAGAGGATCTGAAACAGTTAAAAAGATATCTGGCATGTTAAATTACTACAGAAGGTTTTTACCCCATGCAGCTTCTGAATTGGCACTTCTCTGCCAATTTTTGCAAGGAAATGATAAGAAATACAATTTGAAAATACCTTAGACTTCAGAAACTATTGATCCGTTTGATAAGAGCAAGCAAGACCTAGCCGGAGCTAGGCACCCACTGGTAAATGCACCTAACGCTCTTACAGTGGATGCTTTAAATCTAGCTGTTGAATGTGTGGTTGAACAATATGGAAAGGGACCGTGGAAACTGTTAAGTTTTTTCTCTAAGAATCAGTACATGTGACAGAGAATTATTGGCCACTTATAACTCCATCAAATATTTTCGTCACCTACTTGAAGGTAAAAGCTTTACAATTTGTATCGATCATTTACCATTAACGTATGCATTTTCTCATAATCTGGATCAGGCCTCCCCACGTCAAGCTAGACACCTTCATTATATTGGCCAATTCTCAATAGAAATACTTCAAATTCCAGGTCATTAAAATTACAAAAGATCACTTGTCCAGCTGTCTCTTTTCAATTGTATTGTGATGTTGTCGATAACAAAACTAGACCTTACGTACCCAAACCTTTACGAAAACTGATTTTTGGCAAATTTCATAATCTGACTACCCAGAGAAAAATTTCAAGTTCCAGCTCCAGTTTATCAGAAATTAATATGGACATTATGGGACCACTACATCCCCCGAAAGGATTTCAGTATTGTCTAACACTGATAGATCGCTTTACTTGTTGGCCAGAAGCCATCACAGTCTCAGACATAACAGCACAAGATAGCAGAAGCATTTTAAGCAGGTTGGATTTCACGGTTTGGATGCCCTAGAACTCTAATAACTGACCAAGGAAGACAATTCGAGAGCTCATTATTTCACTCTTTAACCACTATTCTAGGTACCTTGCCAGACGTTGTCAAATCGGAGCAAGTGCCCGAAGCAGTTCATCAGTAGACCTTGGTATACTTACATGGATTTCATTCATAAATGCATTAAGTGAAGCATCAGATGCCTGCCAGATCCTCAAAAATCACTTCTCACAAACATGTTTACTCACAGTAAGCTCGCATGAAAATGAAAACTATGACTTATGGTAGTCATCAGGACGAGCCGTTCTTGATCCACATATTTATGACGCTTTGGTCAATAAACATTTCGATATAAATGATTACATACCTGTTCCAAATCCGAACAAAACATCTTTCACTCCATCGTTATCGATATCCAACAAATATATGGCAGAATCAGTTGTTAGTTTTGGTAAGTTCACAGTCCAAACATCGGTAATTTTATAGTCGCTGCAAGGAAGTAGCTTGATATATGGTCCATATGGATCATTCGCTACAAACTTAGATACTATCCAGGCGTGTATCCTATCCAAAGGCAATGGAAATATGGATACTAGTATTATCACAAGCACAATAAGACCTGAAACAATATCATTTGAAAATATGTGTATCATAACCTCGTTTCCTTTATGAGGTCTTATTATTGATTAAATAATAAAATAATCTTAATTATTAAAGTCATTAAACGGCATTGAGTTTGTCGGTTTGAATATACATAATACATATTTATATCTCCTGAAATTGTTTTCGTGAATTAGTGCAATGCTAGTGATATATATTCTGTGATTAAATAATGTGTAGATAATTTTCCTTTGAATTATTTTCCAATTGGGGTAAGTACATTTGGGAGTACATACTGAGATGAATAGAAACGAAAATATTGTGTTTCTTCCTGTAACAGCCATAATGAAAATTATGTTAGCGGATCCAATTTTCTATAAAATAAAGAGCTGAAGAAAAGTACCGCTATTTTGTGTTGGGCTATGTTTGTGAGTGCATTTCAATTGAATTTGGTACTGTATTCTGCGTATGTGATTTAAAGGCACATACAGATCACCTAGGAGCATCCAATTAAATATATACAGGGTGAGTCTTTGATCACTGCATTAATTTTAACCAAAGATTCCTCTCATCAAAGGAAACACTTTTTTCATTGAACATTTTTCCAAATTCAGCTCAGATAAAAAGATACAGGCTGTTGAAATTTTGAAAAAAAATCAGTTTTTTTTTGTAGTTTTGACATCCTTTTTTCGAATAAAATGAATGTTGGCGCAAAGTTTCCTATAACTATGATACATATTCTCCAAATACATATTAGTTATTTTCTACTTCTACTGGTTTTCTAGTTATGGACTCGTGGATTCATAAAACTAAACGAAATTAGCATAAAGAAAGCATATAAAGTTTTTCTTGAGTAATTTCAAGAATATTCCATCGTTTTAGAGCATTAGCTTATTCTTCATCATTTCTCCTTAAACGCACCGTTTTCGAGATATTCTTCATTGAATGTTTTAAAACCGAAAACTCCAGAAATTTCACTACTTTTATGGATCCGTCCCTGAGCGTTGGAATCCCGAATCAAGATGTAAACCACGTAACCATGCCTTATTCTCGTCCGCCAACAGTGTCATAGATAATTTATATGCGGGAGTGTATTAGCACATTGTGAAATCTTTAAACGCTTGTAACTTTTTACCTGAGCCGAATCTGGAAAAATGGTAAATGAAAAAAGTGTTTCATTTGATGAGAGGAATCTTTGGTTAACATTAATGAAGTGGTCAAAGACTCACCCTGTATACAGTGCGCGTAAAAATTATGGAACATTTTCTCAGAAGAAAAAACCTGAAACAGGTCAATTTTTGTTTCACTTTTACCAAATTTTTATGCATTTTTGAAGGATTTTCGTGGCACCCTGTGCCATCCCCATCAACCCTCTAAATTTTTTGAACAGGGGAAGTGGGTTATGTGGTACTTTTTTGGCAAAGTATTTGTATCTTATTTACCTGCGTGCAGAAATTTTCAAAAAAAAAATTTTAATTTTTGAAAAATATTTTTCAAAAAAGAAAATATATTTTCTTGAAAATTTCTGCACGATGTTGTCTGTTGTTAAACTGGGTCTTTTGATGGAACTCAGGGATGGTTTAAGCCAGGGATGAGTTTCCTATTTTGCAAATATTTTAGAGACCAGTTGGGATAGGAGAGTGAAATTTCACGGTTTGAGTAAGCAGCTCGAGTACTTTGAAACCCTACGCTACTCGAGTTGCTTACTCAAACCCTCAAATTTCATTGCTCCATCTCAACTAGTTTCTAAAATATTAGCAAAATAAGAAAACTCACCGCTGGTTTAAACCATCCCTAACTTCAGACCCGGAGGAGAGTTTAACAATACGAAGTGTGACACCCTATCGTAAAGGTGCAATTTCGTTGCGACGTCTGGCGTTCAGGGCCTGCCGAGACCTTTGGAAGTGAGTAGAGGGCGGGCCGCCGCATCTTCAAGACGACACGCCTCGACGAAATCATTGCCACTGAAATACTGAAAAGCACTGAAGCCGTGCTCGATGGCTGCACGTCGCGGCGGGCCGCGAACGTTGGACGTCTCTACGAAATCCCATCTTAATGGTTTTCTATCACCTCCTTGCCAGAGTCAATGTCGCGGCCTTGGACCCTGTATATTTATTTCGAGAATTTTATTGGTTTAATTTTTATGGAAAGAGTTGACCCTACTCCTTTTCATGGTTTTTGCTGAACAATTAATTGAATAACAACTATATACCTACCTAGTTCAACTTTATCTCAAGCTTATTGTACTGAATGAAACGTTATTATTCAATTTATTCACCAAGTAGGGTCTCGTATCGGTTATTCATCCAGGGATTCAAAAAAATATAACTTTCAATGAATTCGATAATGTTTTCAATTCTAAGTAAACGATATCCGGCGCTAGCGCGGAGGAGTACGCCTCCAAGTGACATTCAAATGCGGCATTGTTATTCCGTGTTCCGGGCTATCTCTATAGGGGGATATTCTCATAATTCAATAGGAGATCAAAAAGTCATCATTATATTGAAGGTATTAAAACTTCTACAAATTTTACCTGATAATTACGGCGATTTGAACTTACCTATAAGTACGCTTAGTGCTGCCAAAAAGTAACAGCAGGGCCTACAGAAAGCTCTACATGGTGGTTTATTCCTCATTTTTCTGGCAAGGTTTTGCCTCGCAGTTTTCCTTCTAGGAGCCATCAACGGCCTTTTCACATATATTTCTTCTGCGGTCTGAAATCATATTATTTTTATTTGGTGTAATCATGAATATTACGGTTTCAATTGTATTGCATAATGCATAAAACAGTGCTCAATTTCATGGTATACCAAATTGAGACCGGATTTTGATAATTGCGAAATTTTATCTACCGGCTGACTTGGACGTCTTGTTACAAACTTCACACCGATCCAGTTTTCAAACCAACTGAGACAGATCGTCCAAATGTATACCAATTATAGTACATGCTATTGTGTACAAGCATAAAAAATTGAGAAAAGCACTGACGTGAACTCGGGAGCATTTGCGCGCATGTTCCATTGTCTATTATCACGCCTCATACGAAGTCGATGGAAATGAAATTCGGTACTCGATTGTAAAATGGTGGCTCAAAGTTATGTGGGGAATTTCATCTAATTCTGACGCATAGTTCCTGAAATATAAAATTTATGCTGAAAATAATGAAAACCTAACCTTAATCCGACAAATACCTGTTAATGATGTTTTCTTGAACTCTATTGGACTCTGTAAAATCGAATTTACCATCGATATGGACCGCTTTATCAGCTTTTATATGATATGAATACATTTCGTACCATTTGACAGACATGAGTAATGAGAAAATCGTCTAAGATCACAGAATTTTCAATTCTGACATATATATTCTATCGGAAAAATAATTCGTTAAATATCTAATGATATAATAAAAACTCACGTTTCAAGTAATTTTACTGCAATATCGACTTGAATTCAGTTTCAATTTAATCGGATCTGTATTGGTAGAAAACAAAATTAGTACTCGAAAACCGTTGGGCCAATTATGGCCATTAACGAACTTGTACGTCGCATTTGGATGCACTACCTGCCCTGAAAATTTCAAGTAGCTATCTCTTTCCGTTCAAAACTTATCGTAGCAAATACCGACTGGAAGTCCGGTCGGCCGGACAGAATCGAATTTGACCTTGGATTCTTCATCAGTGAGTCGAGTAACCTAACCTAACCTAATCATTTGAGACCATTTTCGGCAAAAATTCGAATATTACAGACATTTGGGCAAAATGTTAACACGGTTTTTCCCAGAACATGTGGGCGTGAAGCATGTCGGTTTTTAATTCAAAGAAATAATGTGCCGTAGAATTCCCAGGGGTTTTTTATTATACTTTATAATTAGGGTGACCTCCATGGAAGAGATATTGTAGCTGAAGATCCACCCCCAGGCCCTGTATACTCGACTTTCGTAGAGAAGAGTATTGTCATGCGAGAACTCCTAAAGAAATCTCATCTCACTTCTCGCTCACTATTTAGTAGTAGAGAAATACATTTTAACCGACAATTCTCATACGGTGTTTGCACAGAGTCACTGTCACGTGAAACACGTGATAAATGTCCCTGTCTCTCTCTATCTCTCTCTTTTTATGCGTAATTTGTCTGATTGGGAGTTTCACGCACGTCTTCGATTCATTTGCAATTGGTTAGGGAAGAAAGAAGCCACATGTTTTCTTTTGGATAATTGAATTCTAATAGATGCTAGGTTGTTCTTTCTGGTTGAATTTTTTATTTTTATTCTTTTTTGCGCGCATGTTCCGCCTGGAACAGCGTACTATCATTTCGTCCGGATGGCTGTATTTTTGGAATTTTTTGCTGAAAACGGCAATAAAACAAATTTTTTTCCCCAATTCTGAAAGCAGTAATTGGAAGGGCAAAAAGCTTAGAACAACAAATTATATGAATGGCGAAATTAATTCTTGAAAATTAAGTACCTAAGTAGTAAGGATACCACCTCTGAAAATCTTTTGCATCAATTTGGAACCACTCTGTATTGATACAGGAGAAAAAGAAAACAATATAAATCACACCGGAATGTTTGTATTCTATTATAAAATGATTAGTGGGCCATTTATCAACCTTGTCATTAATCAAATAATCGGTAGATCAATGAACCGGTAGCACCATTTATCAGAATCCCAACATGGATTTGTGCGGTCGAGGAGTGCGGTCACGAATCTTTGTACTTTTACTCAATATGTATCAAGTTCACTAGATAATCGCAAGCAAATTGATGTTGATGTACGCCGATTTCAGCAGAGCGTTCGACAAAGTTTCACACATGCAAGCAGCATTTGAGGAAGTTGGCTAGGTTCAGTAGGTACTTGAGTTCTTATCTGGATGGCGGACAGTTTCACGGTGTTCCAGTCTGGGACCTCTTCTGCTCCTCGTGTTCATTAACGACGTATGCAATGAACTCGTATCGCTGAGACTACTTTTTGCAGATGATCTCAAATTAAATAGGAAAATTGTTGACGTAGCTGATTTGTCAACTATTGCTAGTGATATCCAGCGCTCGTCTGAATGGTTCTTTTCAAATATATTACCCTTGAATATAGAGAAATGTAAGGGGATAAGTTACTCAAGAAAACTTTCACCAATTGAATTTGACTATGAGGTTGATGGTAGAGCTTTGAAGAGGGTTAATAAGATTAGGGACTTGAACGATCTGTTCGACCGCAAGCTTTCGTTCGGTATTCATATCGAGAACATCGTTTGCAGCGCTAATATGGGTTTTCTTTTGCGCAAATGCAGGTAATTCTCAAATTTCAGAGCTATACAATCAGTGTATTTCAGTTTGGTGCGCAGTAAACTCGAGTACTATAGTGTCATGTGGAATCCATATCACGATAAATACAGGGTGTTCCGTAAAGACATGCTAATATTTAAGGGGGTGATTATTTGACTCATTTAAAAAAAAAAAACTTCCTATGAAGCGTGATAAACTTTTGGTACTGCGATATGAAGCAATTTTAATTTGATTATCTTAATCAAGAACAGAGTATCTGACAAGAAAAAATATTTTTTGGATTCTCATTCATTTTGGAATTAATCTAATCTCTTAATTTGCTTTCAATCGATGCACAAACATTTCCACACCGTATAAAATTTTTGAGGAATTGATCCTGAAGTAGAACGATTTTTATTTTTTAAGCGGAAACCGTGGGTCCGACGAAGAAAACCCATGAGATCAAATTTGCACAAAAATGAATGAGGGTTCCAGAATTAATATTTATTCCAAAAGAACGCGGTGGCGTAGTATTTTTTTCTCCAAAAATATTCAATGCGAACCCCGTATTGACTTCCTGCTGGTCGAGTTTGATTTCACGAGTTTGATGACAAGAATGGAAATTGCTGATGTAACTTTTGCATATAAATTGAGTAATAACTGTATTGATTCAACATCGTTATTTTTCCTTCTGGATTTCAACGCACCTCGCCTTGCTTCAAGATCGAATTTGACGTTCAGGATTAGTGTCCCGAGTACTCAGCACCATTTCCATAGTCTTGTCGTATCAATGTGTTGAAGCTTGAATAATGTCCCTCAGGTAGATATTTTTTTTCTGTCTATTGATAAATTTAGGAAGCAGTTGTATTGCCTGATCAAGAATTTAAGATGTGGCCGATGGCGATTTAATTTAATTTATCGTTATTCGATATTTTTCGTATTATTTACATATGTAATTGGGCATGTGTCTGTTGGATGTAATATATTTAAATGAATAAATGAATAAATTTTCCTGTAGCCGGTAAATCAATAATCGGGTGATATACGGTGCAGCAGATTAATGAACCAGTAGATCTACATATCCAGCAGATAAAAGAACAAGTAGATCTGCTAGTAGTCCAATTGAACCGACAAGTCACTCAAAATGGTAGGGTCAATTGAACCTCTAGTTCAATTTCGGTATCCGGTAGATCTATAAACCAGTAGATCTACTTACCCAGCAGATCGATAAACCAGAAAATCTAGGGCAGACCAAGGCGAAATGAAGCGTCAAAGCTAAACATTGTTTAGTTTTTTCATCGGGTATCATTCACTTAAATGAGTTTGAATAATCGAACGAAAATAATCGATATATGTAGTAAAAAGTTCATTTTTGCGCGCATGTTCTGGGGAACATCGCGTTATCATTTTGTCCAAATGTCTGTTATGAATTTTTTGCCGAAAATGGTGTCAAACGATTAGGTTCGACTGACTGATGAAGAATTCTAAGTCAAATTTGATTCAACAATTTGATCAACCAATACAGATCCAATCGAATTGAAACTTGGTAGATAGTTGTAGAATACTCACACAAAGACGTTTAGAAAATTTTGTGAGACGATTCTCACAAAATTTTCCAAACATCATAAAAAAATTTTAGAAAAATTATAAAAAATTTTATTATTGTCACGATATCCGGAGAATGGAAAGAGATAGCGACTTGCAATTTTTAGGGTAGATTTCGCATCCGAATGTGACATATAAATTCATTAATTGGCATAATCAGCCAAATGGTTTTTGAGTTATTTGTTGTTATTTCCTCTATAACTCAAAATATACGAATCTGATCCAATTTAAACTTGGTGCATGATTACTTGTAGAATGCTGACCCACTAATTTTTGCAGAATTTCGTGTAATTGTATCCTGGAGTTACTTGAGATGTTTTTCTTCGTATTTCACTTTCAATAGAATACATATGACAGTGATCATAGATTCTCTCGTTACTGCAGTATGTCATTAAATTCGTATTTAATGTATTCATATATTATAAACGCTGTTAAAACGGTATACAGGGTGTTTTAGAATATTATGCTGATCCCTCAGGGTGTGAATCCTTAGTTCATTTTAAGAAACAAATTTCCAATAAACCTATGTCCTAAACCTCTTGAATTTTCAGCTACAGGGTGTTAAAGATACAAGAAAAAAAGAGTTCTTTGATCATAACTTCAATAAATGCAAAGATATTCTTATGACATTTGGCACTCGCCCTATATGCATCCATGGCCATGTTTTGATGCGAAAGATTTTTAAATTTTTCATCATGTGATATCTGTACAGGATGTGGACTAAATATTTTTGGAAATAAAGATTATTTATAAATTCCTGATTCATTTAGGTTACGTCCACACAGACAAGCGGCTTGCTTAGCGCCTAGAGCCAAGCGAGTCACCTAGCGAGTAGCTTAGAAAAACGAACGTTCTAGAACTTTCGCGAACGGCCGCACTACACGCTTAGCGCCTAGCTAGTCACTTAGCGTGTATCGATGTAAACAAACGTGTTGGTTTTTTGACACTAGGCGCGAGGCATTTTAGAAGTCAAAATTAGATGACATATTAATTGCATCAGGTTTCAAAAGAGAACCTCTGTGGAATCCAGCTAGTGAACTCCATAAAATGCAGTAGTCTTAACGAAACTATGGGAAGAGGTAGCAGTCGAAGTAGAAAAAGATTTTAAGTACTAAAAAGTGACATAATTTTTTTACAATCAGACGTTAATGCTATGATTGTATATTACGCCGTTGGATTGTTTTCAGGCAATGAGTTATTCTGCCAGGTAATATCCAATTCCGTTGAAATAATTCAACAACATATCTCTAGTTTGTAATGAGCTGTAGTGAGAAGTAGATCAAGTGTTTCACTGGTCATACGCAAATATTCGTAACATTTTTCACCAAAATTACTCAATTCTTCCTCATGACTTGACCGTGAATTATTAATGTAATGAGCCCTACATGATGGATAAGGATGTGAGATGGTATATTTTAAAGATGAATTTTCTATAATTAACAATTTATGAGCAATTTTTGTGACATGTCGTCAACGTGCTGACAAGCAAATGACGAAGCCACCTAGCGACCCACCACGCAAACGACCTTCAGTGCGGCCACCGCGTTTCCTAGCAAGCAGCCAGCCTCTAAGCTCTTGGCGCTAAGCAAGCCACCTTCCTGTCCGGACGTGGCCTTAGGGGTAAATTGCATATCTGGTTCTTTTTTCGTCCGACGGACTGTTTCAGATAAAAAAAAATTGGTTTTTCTGCGTATGTTCTATTGTCCATTCTCCTGTATTGGACACCCTTAATCGAATTTACCATAGTGGATTCTATTGTCTGTTCTCCTATATTGGACACTCTTAATCGAATTTAACTTGGTAAATTGGATTAAGGTGGCGCATCCCCATACGACGGACAAGTTCGTTAATGGGCATAATCGGACCAACGATTTCCGAGTAGTAATTTTGTTTTAAACAAATACAAATTCGATCGGATTGGAACTTGGTGAGTAGTTGTAGAATACAAACCTGAGGACGTCCGCAAAATTTTGTTAGAATCGTATCGCTAGAAAATTATTAGAAAATATTATTTATGTCACGATAACCTGAGAACGGAAAGAGGCTAGGTTGTGCATCTGAATGCGACATTTGAATTTGTCTATAGGTATAATCGGCCAAACGGTTTTGGAGTTGTATCCATCTGAAATTTGGTTGTTATTTCCTCAATAACTCGAAAAATACAAAACCGATATAATTCAAACATGGTTATTAGTTGTCGAATGCAAACGCGAAAATTCTTGCGAAATTCCGTGAGGATCACATCACTGGAAAATTAAAAATGCTATATATCAGAAACTATTCGTCCGACATCGCTGAAATTTTGCAAGAGCATTCAGAAACTGAATATACTGCCAAGCTCCAAGTTTGAACACAATCGGATCCATATTGTTGGAGATCCGAACATCCTTGTGTGAGTTCAGTAGCTGGATGGGAATCGCAGAAATTTTGCGAGAACCTTCAAAACCATGAATGGCATGCTGACATATTGAATTATAACTTTCGGGCCGATTTTTTCATCACAAATCTATGGGAGATGATAGCCCTACATTAGGGTCCTGTAGCGGTCTTGGAACATCTGAAGTTCTGAATAATCATAGTTTGGATTGGTCAGACCTGGTTTTGAAAGAGATAGACCTGGTTTTGAAAGAGATCCTCCTTAGGAGCTACAACATTTTCCTTTTTGGAATCAAATATTGAAGGGATTTCTATGAACAGGAGTGAAAATCTTTGAAAACTAGCGGAGGCTATTCTTCTTCAGGAGGGACTTTTGAAAGGTTATGTATTATTTTTAATTTGTTCGTTTTCCTCCTACGGTCTTTTCGTTTTTGCGAGTCCTTGGGAACATTGCCCAAATATCTGTAATTTTGGAATTTTTCGCCGAAAATGGTTTCTAACGATTGGGTTCGACCCACTGATGAAGAATTCGAGGTCAAATTTAATTATGTCCAGCCGGCCGACCGACCCTTGCCACGATATTTTGAGAACTGAAAAGGATAACGACTTGAAATTTTCAGGGTAGGTGGCGCATCCCAATACGACGGACAAGTTTGTTAATGGGCATAATCGGCCCAATGGTTTCCGAGTAATAATTTTGCTTTCTACCAATTCAAATCCGATGGTGATTAGTTCTAGAATACAAACCTAAGGACGTTTGTGAAATTTTGTGAGAATCGTATCACTAGAAAATTAAAAAAAACTAATTGAACAAAAATTGGTTCAAGCACTGACGTGAAGTCAGAAGCTTTTGTGCGTATGTTCTATTGTCCATTCTCCTGTATTTGACACTCTTAATCGAATTGACCACGATGAATTCTACTGTCTGTTCTCTTATATTGGTAATCGAATTTACCTTGGTAAATTCGATGATAACGATAACGATAACGAAATGTTCCCCAGGACTCGAAAAAATGAAAAGACCGTAGGAGGAAAACGAACAAAAATAATACATAAACTTTCAAAAATCCCCTCTCACAAATATACTCCTCTGTAGCAGCATGGATCTCTTGAAGAAGAATAGCCTCCGCTAGTTTTCATAGATTTTCACTCTTGTTCATAGAAATCCTTTCAATATTTGATTTCAAAAAGGAAAATGTTGTAGCTCCTAAGGAGGATCTCTCTCAAAACCAGGTCTGAGCAATCCAAACTATGATTATTCAGAACTTCAGACCGACTTCGAAGACCGCTACAGGACCCTAATGTAGGGCTATCATCTCCCATAGATTTGTAATGAAAAAATCGGCCCGAAAGTTATAATTCAATATATCAGCATGACATTCATGGTTTTAGAAGGTTCTCGCAAAATTTCTGCGATTCCCATCTAGCTACTGAAGTCACACAATGATGTTCGGATTTCGAACAATATGGATCCGATCGTGTTCAAACTTGGAGCTTGGCAGTATATTAAGTATTCAGCAAAATTTCAGCCATGTCGGACGAATAGTTTCTGATATATAGAATTTTCTTCCATTATTTTAAATGATTTTTTTTAAATTTTCCAGTGATGCGATCCTCACGAAATTTCGCAAGAATTTTCACATTGGCATTCTACAACTAATAGCCATGTTTGAATTATATCGGTTTTGTATTTTTCGAGTTATTGAGGAAATAACAACCAAATTTCAGATGGGTACAACTCCAAAACCAATTTTTTTTTTTTTATTTTCTCGCCGAACGATTCTCACGAAATTTTGCGGACATCCTTAGGTTTGTATTCTACAACTACTCACCAAGTTTCAATCCGATCGGATTTGTATTTGTTCAAAACAAAATTACTACTCGAAAACCGTTGGGCCAATTATGCCCATTAACGAACTTGTCCGTCGTATTGGGATGCGCCACCTACCCTGAAAATTTCAAGTTGCTATCTGTTTCCGTTCTCAAGTTATCGGGGCAACGGCCGCACGGCCGGCCGGACGGACATAATCTAATTTGACCCAGAAAGAAACCATTTAATAATATAAATCTGACTGTAAACACAAACGTCCAAAAAAACTGGTCCTCTTTTTGGCCCAAAATGGTCTCAAACGATTAGTTTCGACTCAAATACAAACCATTCACTGTTGAGTCGAAAATAAACAGCACTGTATCTGTGGTGGAACAAGGACCCACTCAAATATAAACATAAAGGCCACGTCCGGACAGGCAGGTGGCTTGCTTAGCGCCTAGAGCCTAGAGGCTTGTATTCTGGTACAGCTGTATCTAGGATACACGGTGGCCGCACTGAAGGTGGGTTGCGTGGTGGGTCGCTAGGTGGCTTGGTGATTTGCTTGTCGGCACGTTGACGAGATGTCACAAAAATTGGTCTAAAATTGTTAATTACTGAAAATTCATCTTTAAAATATACCATTTCACGGCCTCATACATCATGTTGGGTTCATGACATACCCACATACATAAATAAGTAACGCTCAAATCATGGGCAATTTAATGTTCTGTATACACAATTCCATAACTATGACGAAAAATTTCACGAATATTTGCGTATGACCAGAGAAACATTTGATCTACTCCTCACTACAGCTAATTACAAACTAGAGACATTTTGTTGAATTATTTCAACGGAATTGGATCGATTAGCTGGCAGAATAACACATTGTCTGAAAACATAATCCTACGCCATAATATACATTCACAGCATTAACGTATCATTATAAAAAAATCAAATCACTTTTTAGTACATAACATCTGTTTCTACTGCGACTGCTACCTCTTCTCGTAGTTTCGTTTATGCCACTGCATTTATATGGAGTTCGTTAGCTGGATTCCTCAAAGGTTCTCTTATGCAATTAATATGTCATCCATTTTTGACATCTAAAATAACTCGCGCCTAGTGTCAAAAAACCAACATGTTTGTTCACATCGATACACGCTAAGTGACTAGCTATGCGCTAAGCGTGCAGTGCGGCCGGTCGCGAAATTTCTAGTACGTTCGTTTTTGTGAGTTACTTGACTCGCTAGGCTCTAGGCGCTAAGCAAGCCGCTTGTCTGTGCGGACGTGACCTTACTGTTGGGTCGAAAATACACAGTGCTCTGTTTGTGGCGACGTAAGGACACAAATCAGTTCAATCGTACAATTGTGCCATGAGATGAAAAACACCTGTATAGCAGTGGTTTATTTTCAATAATTCATCCCGAGAATTATTCCTATGATACAAATCAGTCGAATCGTATGGTTGTGCCATGACTCATGAGGAACTATGAATTGACATTTTATCAAAAAAATTATATACGAAAATACTCATGTAATTTCATCGAAATATCGACTTAATTCCGTTCATAACCCTTTTCTCACAGTTATTAAAATAGTAACTTTGAGAAAACTTTTCTATCAAAAGATAGAATTGGAAAAAAAGAAAAAGATCAATTATTTCGGCTACAGGAATCGATCCCGGTACCAATACTTGCCAAGAAGACGAATCCCTACCACTAGGAGAGAGAAGCAGTGTAAAGTTGATGTTAATTCCGTAACGTATGTTATTACTGGATCTTTGATACCATATTTTCAAATTTCACAATAATATCATCATGTTACATATTATTCAATCAATTTCACATCGAGAAACTTGCCTCTAAAATAAGTTAAATTTCATAAGATATGGCTATTCTCACTCGGTATTGAACGAATGTTATTAATGACTGACGTATCGACTCGTCAAATTAGACTTCGGCCAATATAATTCTCTCCAGGCACGTCAAAAATCAAAAACTGTTGACAGCTTGGTTGGTCGAGTGTGAAAAAATGGACCAGTATATCTCGATCGTTGAATTATTTCGATATTTCGGCAATATCTTCACCAATATAGATCCAAATCCAGAACTTTACTGTTAAATAATGTTTTAAAGGCCCTCAACGATATCTGATCGATAGTTTCTGCGAGACAGAATTCTTTAAAATTTTTCGAATCATGCGATCCTCACAGAATTTTACATCAGTCTTTATGTCGGTATTTTTCAACTAACTACCGCGCTTTAATTAGATCAGATCGGTATATTTTTCGAGTTATTGGGAAAACAAAATTTCAGATGCCTATAACTCTGAAACCACTAAGTGGATTTTGCCAATTAACGGACTTAGCCGGCGCATTTAGGCTACAAGCCTACGATTTCACCTCTGAACTCTTTTCTTTCCAGCCTAATAGTGCTGACGGCTGGACGGAATCAAGTTTGACCTCGGATTCTTCATCAATGAGTCGAAACTAATCGTTTGAGACCACTCTCGGCCAAATATTCGAAAAACACAGACATTTGGACGTATTGATAGGCACTCTGTTCACCTGAACAGCGCGCCAAAATCCGCAATTAGTATAGCAGGAACAACAAAAACTATTTACCTCATGTCAAGTCCGCGTATAAGATACGCTCTAACAGAATGTACCCGCAATTTCACAAAGCCTACATGTTCTTTTCAACACTTTTTTATAAGCTTCACCTGTATGTTTGCTTATTTATTTGTAAGCGACTTCTTTGAACCCACTGTAGACGATCGGATTTTATTTAAACTTTGCAGCCTTTTTAGGAGCCGATAACATCACAATCATTCGATAAGAGTATCCCATTATACTGTCTAGGATCGCCAGGATTAATAAGTTTCATTAGGGATTTCATGTTAACAGGGCCTTTTCAAATACATATATACGAAATTGTTCTCTCAGAAATTATTTGTGATTTTATTAACACGCTTTTATAAGCTTCACCTATATTTTTGCTTGCTTGCTTGCTCATTTGTTCATAACCGACTTCTTTGAACGCGATTTTGACCCACATTAGACGAGCAGATTTTATTTAAACTTTGCTGACTTTTCAAGAGCCCATGACATTACAATAATTTGTTAAGAATATCCTATTATCCTGACTAGGATCGCCAGGATTAATAAATTTCGTTAGGGATCCTCTGCACCAGAGTAAGAGCTAGCGCGCGATCTGCGCATGCGATAAATACAACGAAAAACGAGAAAATATATAATACTTAAAAAAAAACTAACAAAACACGCTTTAATGATAAATTGAACTGAAAAGTATAAAATAATTTTCGAGCATTTAAAAAAATGATGGACGAAAAAAAAAAAGTACTATTCAGCGAAACGCCTGGGGTGCTCAATAATCAGTTATTGAAAATATTTAATCGGTACAATCAGTGGAAAAATAGTTAAGGAATCCAAAAGTGTGCGTTTCATGAAATTTTAAAGAAGAGTCGTGCGAAAGGCATAAAAAATATGCAGCAGAGCACCCCACGCTTTTCTATAAATAATAATTACATTTCTCGTCCATCATTTTATTTGAATGCTCAAAAATTAATTTATACTTTTTGTTTTAGTTCAATTTATTTATCATTAAAGCATGTTTTTTTTTAGTTTTTTTAAACTAGTGTTTAATAACAATACCCTTGACTCAAGCGAGTTGGGAACGTGCGTTTTCAACGCTGAAACTTATAAAGCCAAGTATTGGTTCTTGATGAAGTCGGAACGAGGACTACTCACCAGGATTACCAATGAAAGTATTTGTTGCCAAAGCAAGGAAATGGAGCGCATGCTTTTCCTCTAATTATAACTAATAATAAGTTAAGTTGAAAATGTAGGGATTTTCTAGTAGTTAGCGTCGTATACAACACTTTAGTTAATTTCGTATGTTTTTTCTGTGATTACGATAAAATTAATTTTTTTCACTCACATATTCTTGAAGCTTTACTCTGTGCCTTCTAAAACAAACATTTGTTTTTTCTATTTAAATATATTATTATTTTGGCAGAAAATAATTGTACCTACCCCAAATTGAAAAAAAAAATATTTTTTTGTTGTCAACTTTTTGGCCTAGGGACACAAAATAATCACATGAAATAGTGTTTATTGCTACTTGTCCTGGTGTTTTTTAGCAAAAAGGGGTAGGTACTAAAAATGGCTTTACAAGGTCACAATTTTAAAATTTTTCCCTGGGGTCCCCCGTTCTGTGCCAAGAACCCCGTATTACGCCTTTTTAGGACACTGTCTTTTTAGAGATACCAGTCCGGCCCTGCCTAAAAGTAATAACAACTATGTGTTCATGCAAAATATCAAAGCGAAATAAATTGTACTTTATTTTGACACAATGTACATTGTTTTCTACTTTTAATAACCCTTGTAATTTATTTGATCAAAAAAAAGGAGGTAACCCTAACTTTGAGTTTAGAAAATTTGTTCAAGATTGTTGAAGAAAACCGAAACAAGCTAGGAATTCAAATTTATCAGAATACCCTACAAGCAATATTCAAGTTAGTTTCAATTTCGCGGAAATAATCCATAAGATATTAATTTTCTCGTACCTTATAACTGTTTTTCCCATCTCTAATGAATACCTCATCTTCTACATCACTTAAATCATCCTCTTCAAGGCTAACACTTTCCCTGACTTCATTGTTTAAAGTCATACCAGGATAGTTTTCCATTTCGAATTCAATTTTGTTGGAATTAGAAAAAATTCTTCGAAATATATCGAACTTCATATAAATGCTTTTCTTAGAAACCTAGCAATAGTAACATAGGAGTTGTTTCTTCGATTCACATAAACAAATTTTAATTGCTGATATTTTGATGAATAATTTTCAGTTATTTGAGTCGGTTTTTCTGCAGCATGGACAAATATTTTGCATTTAAAATAAGATCTGACATACAGACCATATGCTCCAATCTTCGTCATGCTCATGCCCAAAACTATTGATTTCTCTATTCAACAGTGGCGTTACTAAATGAGTCAGAGACAGGCCCAGAAATAATCAAAGGGTTGAACATTCGCATCTTCTTAGATCTCATATGGCTATTTAGAAGTAAAATATTCTTCAGGAATTCTGGTTGAATGAATTGCATCCAGTGCAATATTTACCGCACTAGCTGATCGAAAAGTAAAGTTTTGCGATTGTCTCTGGTTAATATTGCGGCAATTCCGACAATATTGGCCTCTGTAAAGCAGCCTTTAGAACACCAGGTACCGGGTTCTAGGCGAGCGATATACCGTATTCGGTATATCAAACACTAAGATACAAACAAGTTAGGAGGTTTTGCGCGTATGTTCTTCTGTATATTCACGGCCCACACACCCGCAAGAAATACTGCATGGTCGTTCAAGCCGCCTTTTTCTGACAAATAGTTTGTGAAATATCAATTTTTTTTGTGATAAATACGTTTATTGTTTTTTCTAGTGATACGATCCTCCAAAAAAATTTACAGAAATTATTGCGTCGACATTCTACAAGAATTTATCAAGTTTGAATTGGATTGGATTCGTATTTTTTGAGTAATAGGTCTCTTGCATGTAACACGAAGGACCATATGTTAATGTTTTTCTGAATCTAGTTCAATATCAGATCATCATATATGCCCTCTCATCCACTTTCAAAATTTATAAAATTTGAATATTTCGGTATTGAAAATCGGAAAATCAAGAAGCAAATTCAAATGAGGTGAAACGCTTCTGATTGGTAGAATCGTTGCTATAATGGCTGACGTAATCAAAATCTAACCTCGGCGAGTTCATCTGCTTGTTACAGCGAAACAAAGAGGAAACGGACACGAGAAAAGAAAGACGTATTCAAAATCTACCCTCGGCGAGTCCATCTGCTTGTTACAGCAAAACAAAGAGTGTAACGGGCACAAGAAGAGAGAGAGAGAGAGAGTAGATATGACGAGTTACGTCACGGACAGGCGCCAAGTTTCGATCGTTTGAACAGCCATTATGTGCAACCAAATTTGAATGACGGCAGTTGTACTTTGTCAGTATTCTTATGGATATAATAATCGATTTCAATAATAAAAAAAAATACATACAAGAGACCTATTAAGGTAATTAAAACAAAATTTCAGATGGGAATAACTCCGGAATCGTTCGGCCAATTATGCTCATTACCGTACTAAACTGACGCATTCGTATGTGCAACCTACCCTGAAAATTGCAAATCGCTATCTCTTTCCGTTCGAAAGTTATCGTGGTAACGGTTAGCCATCCAGCTACTGAACCAGTACATCTCGATAGTTGGAATATTTCGATATTTTGCCAATATCTCCAACAATATAGATACACGTTCAAATTTAAATCTAGAACTTGTCTGTAAAATTAGATTTTGAAGGCTCTTTCTAGTTATATGATCCTCTCAAAAAATCGCATGAGTTTTAGTGTTAGGATTCTACAACTAGGTTTACCAAAGTTTTAATTCGATCAGATCTGTTTTGTTTGAAAACAAAATTCCAACTGCGAAACTGTTTGGCCGATTATGCCCATTAACAAACATAACCGTCGCATTCAGATGCGCTAACTACCCTGAAAATTTCGAGTCGCCGTCTCCGTTTGGTCCCCAAAACTATAACATATAACTTACAAAATCAAACCTTTTCCATCGAATCTCATTGGCGCGCTGTTCAAATTTATAGCCAGAGTGGTCACACTGGTTACCCATTCGAGTACTGAACTCGCCCAAGGCTACTTAGCCCCAGGAAAAGAAGATTATATTCTCAATTTCAATGGGAAGGTTTAGTGAGTAATTCCACAAAAAGGAGCAGAGGAAAATCATTCTGCTGGTACCTGCCGACACGTGTTTCTATTAGTTGGCTTCTTCAGGACAGGACAACCATGACACCAAGGAAAATATTGAAATAAAACTAAAAATAGGTGACACCACAACAGGAGCGAGCAACCAATTTGTGCCTTCAGCTCTATGATCTCCAATTCGGAGGTAAACTATGGAATCGGCACGGAGGAAGCATAATCAGCCTGTGCGATGCGACCTCAACCCGAGTATATAAAAAATAGAAATATGGATAGTGTGGAGATGAAGTATATTTCATGGGGAAGGTTTAGTGGGCAGGGTTGCCAATAGTCACAATTAGTATTCTACTGAACGATGGAATTTAATCTACCAGAATTCTACTAGAATTGAAATTGAACGTTTTCACCTGGATCTCACCGCTTGCACTTTGCTCTTTGTGCTCTCTACTACCGATCTTATATGCTTAGAGAAATCCACACCGCTCTCGCAACATTAACCGTTATCCTAGCCTCCCTTGAACCTTCAAAATAAAATAGGCGTTTTTTTGCAGTGCCATCTGTAGTTCTCTCTCCTCCATCTATTGGAAAATGACCCTCACTACATCCCTTATTTTTCTTTCAATCACTTCCTCCGTGCTTCCCTCCACCACCAGTATCAGATCGTCTGCATATGCTATAAGACGAGATTCTCTCTGAAGGGGCAGTCTCAAAACTCCATCATTGGAATCATTCCACAGTGTCGGTCCCGCCACCGAGCCCTGTGGGATCCCCATGGCATCTCTATGTCTATACCTTCCTGCCTTAACCCCTCTATTTGTTAGGTAGTCTCTGAACACTCTCACTGTGGTATGTGCTAACACCACCTGCTTCTAAATCCTCCACAATGTGGTGCCACCCTGCCGTATTGAAGGCATTCGTTATGTCGAGTGTTACCACCACGCACCATCTGTCCTGAACTTCACTGACAGTCTGTTTTAGCTCCATCATTGCGCTAACTGTGGACTTACGTCTTCTGAATACGTACTGGCTAGGCGACATGACCACGCACTCCTTAAGTTCTCCTTCCAAACGGTTGACCAGCAATCTCTCGTATAGTTTACCTAACGTGTTCAGAAGGCATATAGACCTGTAACTGGAGGCAAAGTCTGGGCCTTTTCCATCCTTGTGTATAAGGACTACCTTCCCCCACTTTCCATTCATCTGGGAACTTCCCTGTCTGGAGAAGCTTATTAAGGACCACTAACACTTCGTCAGGCACTCTGTCACAGGCTATCTTCAGGACCGCCGTAGTCACTCCATCCGGCCCAGGTGCTTTCCCACTTTTCATGCTTCCCAGAGCCACCTTGAGTTCTTCCTTACAGAAAACCAGTAAATTCTCCACTTCATCACCCCTTTCTTGCTCCGCTTCCCGATATGGCGTGACATCCGTTGTTTGAAAGAGTTCCATAATAATTTTCTTTGATCTGTTCATCGTCAGCCAGCATGGATGTAACGAAGCGAAATAATTTCCTTCGTTGATTCGTTCCATTGCAACTAAGTCGACGGTGATCCAAAGCATATGCGTCGCATTTCCGAAATATGCACGAAGTAAGATTTTGCGAGTTCCCCGTTTTCAAACAGATGGGCGTGGTCAGACACGTGTCTAGATTTGGCTATAAATGCGGGACCCACGACCTAATTAAATCAGTCGAATGAAATATAACGTCCGCTTCTTCACCGATACTACCGCAGCACGATTCATAAGTAAGTGCCTCCGGAGGGTCCCACATGGGCAGGTTCTATAGGTATGTTTGCTTTAAATTCTTAACTTGCTGGTATTATTTTCCTTTTCCTGTACCGCTCGAGTTTCTGGAGGTTGTGTAGTAGCTTTAAACGGCCTGCATGATGTTCTGAAATTCTGAGTCTACAAGAAGGTATATGTTGGCTTGAAACGGCCCATATACAGTCTTGTAGCGCCCTTCCTAATCTTACTCGAGATCCTGATGGTCATGCAAGGAGCTTCAGTGGCAGGCATGAACATCAAGTATCTCCGAGGATATTGGAGAGTGTGTGCTAGCTTGAAACGGCGCACAGACCCTTCTATATCTCCCAACTCCTTCCTACCCTACTCGAGATCCTGATGGTCATGCAAGGAGCTTCAGTGGCAGGCATGAACATCACGTATTTCTGAGGATACTGGAGAGTGTGTGCTAGCTTGAAACGGCGCGCAGACCCTCCTCTATCAACCAACTCCTCCCTATCCCTACTCGAGATCCTGATGGACATGCAAGGAGCTTCAGTGGCAGGCATGGACATTAAGTATCTCCGAAGATATTGGAGAGTGTGTGATAGCTTGAAACGGCGCACAGACCCTCCTATATCACCCAACTTCTTCCTACCCTACTCGAGATCCTGACGGTCATGCAAGGAGCTTCAGTGGCAGGCATGGACATCAAGTATCTCCGAGGATATTGGAGAGTGTGTGCTAGCTTGAAATGGCACACAGATCCTCCCCTATCATCCTATCTAGTGCCTTCCCTTTTTACGTCCCCAGCCCGAAAACCGTCATTTGTATACGAGCCGTTATATGCCAGCAATTTGGATGTCATTTAATTTGATTTTTCTGATCAGAGCTTGTTTGTGTGGAGCCCTCACTGTTGTACCGTTGGTAAGAATAGGTTGAACTATTTTCCACTCATACTTTCACCGTCATCTCGATTCTACCGCTTATTTTAGCCCACATGTGTATTGCTAATTGTTTGGGTAGTAATAGCTTTCACCGCTTCAATTTTTACCGCATGTTGCATCCCGCTTTTGCCTTCTCACCACCCGCTTTCCTTTCCTTGCATATCAACTTTTATGTTATTTTACATAATTTATTTGAAAACATTATTTCATCCTGTCATTATTTACCGATGATTGAATAGAAGTTTTATTGATATTGTGTATTTTATTTCACCGGAGGAATTTTTTAAGTATTTTTCAGAGGTAGGGAATTTCTATTTAGGTACGAACAACAGACCCCTGGACATAACCTTCTCTGGCTAGTAGCTCCTAGACCCTATGGGAAACCACCATAGGTACCGCAGTGTTCTCAGGACAGGAGACAGGAGACAGGATACAGGATGACAGGAGACGCGTCACATGGTTTTGTGTTACATCTTGATACAATCCCATATGCTCCGCCCCATATATCCCTCTCTAAGTCCTCCAGCATGTGCTTCCAAAACTCTCTCTTATCTCTCTTTTCAATGCCCTTTTCATCTCTCGTAGCTCATCTTGGCCAGCAAACTGTACTGTCCCTCGTTCCCCTCTGTGTGTGTACACCCTCCTCTTGGCGATATATTCTTCCCTTAATGTGGCTAAGATAGCATTCCACCAATAAGGATCACTAGTTTCTGCAGTATATTCGCTCTTAGTGGCTTTTTTATGAGCTTTTACTATTATCTCGAACAGGATATCCGCATTTCTCTCCACCAGCTTATCCATTTCGTCGCTGAAAATATCCTTGTCCTGTAGAGCCTGTATATTCGGATGTTGGGTAATTGTCCTAATTGTAACAAATGCGGAATCGCAAGAATTGTTAAGCGGAACAAAGGCGACTCCTGCGTTTACGTTGAGGTAGGCAGTTACCTAATATCCAAGTATGCTGATATATAAATATTGTATTGAATAAACGAGGACAGTTCAGCACAGTCAGTACAGTTCAACGTTCATAGCCAGAGTTCAATAAACGATATTCCAACGATGAGTTATTATTCGTATCACAATGTAACCATCCACTACATGGCGATCCTGCCGACGAAACCTCGGAAATTTTAGATCCTGCCTTCAAGGATTTTTTCCTTATTTTTGCTTGAGAATGTGTGGAAATTTAATCAAAGTGTTGCAAGAGAATTTTTGGTATTAGATTGAGCTGAAACCTTCAAATACATAATGTATGGGAACACAAGAAAACTCTGCAATTGGTAGCACAGTAGGAAGCTGAAAGTTAAGAATCGAAGTCACCCACAAAGGCTCAAAAATGTAGGCTAGGCACCAAACTAGGGAAGTGAGTGTGAATAGTGTAATCGTTTAGAAGAGAACAAACCTGCTAGTTCTTCCGATCATGGTTCACAGTCAGAGTCCAGTATGGACCCTCGATGAAGATAACGAAAATGAACAGAACTTCCTCAACAATATATTCTCATCAACGTAAGTTAAGAAAGAAACATTATAAGTGAACGTTATGGAAAAAAGGACATGGTTGCATTGGTCAGTCCCTAGTGATATATGAACCTATAATTGTTACTGCAGACCTGGATAATACAGACAGATTTTTTTTGCAATTCTAATTAGACGATAAACACATATTTTCTGTGCAATGTCTAAAAGATCTTCAAAGGTATCATTTCATATTTACTATATTAATTTGATTTCAAGATGGTCATATGTTGATTATGTTGAATACTGGAAAGATAATCCATATTAGTTTTCTCATATATTATTATATCTACTATATTAATATCCTTTTTAGTTAGTTTCAGTTTGAGATGTAAATATGAACCGAACAGTGACAAATTTCCCACAAACTTGCGGTTCTGTCATTTCCATTTATTGTCTTTTTTTCGTCATTTAAGTTTTCATGTTCGCATATTGAACATTTTATTCAAAAATCATATCATGACTATACATATCAATTGGCGTAGCTGAAAAAAAAAAACAGAATTTTTTTGTAATTCTAATATGTAGTAATACGAAGTTCTAAATGTAACTATTTTCTAGTGTCTAGTTCTCAGGTAAATAGATGGACATTTACATGGCACTTCTAAGGCAATCTATGATATTGAAATTTCCAGTTGATTTTTTATTCTCTCTACTGTTAGAAACATGAAAAATATGCAGAACAAGCACTGTTAAAAAAAAAGTGCTCCAAATGAGAATATATCCTTTTCTCGATAAAAGTCTCGAATTAGTAAAAAATGACATCAAAATATTGAATTACAATATTTGCCAGATAGTCGCAACGACTGGATCAATGTCAATGTTGCATAATACTGTTAAAAGTAAACCTCCTCCATCAATAACAAACAGCGATGCCCTAACGTAGAGTTCGCGAAAAGTTGAAAAACCTCGATGTCTTGAAATTGCGTCTGATACAATGTCGAATCACGCGAGATCATATTACAAAAATAGTTTGTCGCAAAATAGTTGCTCTCACTCACTTTTTAATTACTAATGGCAAAATTCCTGTGTTCGCACAAATTTTGTCTGAGCTGAAACATTACGCCGGTAACAGAAATACGAGTGACTTGACAATTAATCTGATGTTTTATTTACTGTAAACTGTAAGCGCAGATTTTGAAGAAGTAGACCCAGATGTTTAAAAAAAAAAAAAAATTTTAAAATTGTACTATGTAATCCGCGCAAGGTAAATAAACAAGAACGAAATTACTTGATAACGAAACCGCATGATCATCAAGTTTAATGTGGTCATAATGGACAGAAAAAGCTGCTCGAGAAAAAAAATTTAAATCACACAATTTTTGGAAAGTCATGTCACATGATGTGTCTAGGTATTCAACATAATGTATAAGGTCCATGAAACTGTGAATAATTATAAAATTTTAAAATGGCTTTACTGAAGTTCAAGGAGATTCTATTATAATAATATATTTATAAAAGTATGGATATTTTGATTTATCATAAGGAAGGTGAGCGCTCACATTACACTCTCAATCATTAATGACAACTTTGTGTTAGCACAAATATTGTCTGAGCTAATTAGGCCGATGATTTGAAATGTAAATCCTTAAGATTATGATTGATAAAATGATAAATAATAAATGATGAATAATGATCAAATAGATAATTGGTGAACCGTTAATGAAGTTAGAAAAAGTTAAAAGAATTTAAGAAAACGTGAAGATAATTCTCAATCCCTATCAAATAAAAACAAAGAATTCAGTCGATTTCACAATTTCATGATGACCCACTACTAGGAGAATATTGTAAAAAAAAAAGGGCTGTTGAAAAGCTAAAATACTATTATATGGATTTCCCCCGACGGGGCCAGATATATAAAAGCCCGTCGCAGTTTCTCACTTATTATAATGAACTATTATATCGAAAATATGTATATGAATAGGTATAAATGATTTGATCAATATGTGACATTAATGTTTTTGGTTTGCATAGATATTTCCGTAGTTAAAATACCATTGTTTTACTTATCTAGTTACTTCTTGTACTCCATTTACGTATTTTATTTATATTATTGTATTATTACCATAATAATTCGTAAACTAGTATGTTAGTATTTATTATGTATCTACATAAGTATAAGAGTATCTATATTTATAGGCTATAGGTAATTGATTCTTAGTTAACACAATTACTATCCATGAACAAGAAGAAGCGCCCTTTACAGGTGTACATAGTAAAGTGCGTTCTTTTTCGGAAAAGGATGGTGTAGAGCCTGTATATTCGGATGTTGGGTAATTGTCCTAAATGTAACAAATGCGGAATCGCAAGAATTGTTAAGCGGAACAAAGGCGACTCCTGCGTTTACGTTTAGGTAGGCAGTTACCTAATATCCAAGTATGCTGATATATAAATATTGTATTGAATAAACGAGGACAGTTCAGCACAGTCAGTACAGTTCAACGTTCATAGCCAGAGTTCAATAAACGATATTCCAACGATGAGTTATTATTCGTATCACAATGTAACCATCCACTACAGTCCAAAATATGTTTATATGTGCTCTTCTTTCTCTCTACCTTGCTGTTGTCAACTGTGAAATAGACATGTCCATGGTGGGTGAATGGGTTCTCATTTTTGATCCCCCAGTCCCTCACCACATACCACGCTGGCTCAGGCGTCAGTGTCACATATATGTGAGAGGTAGATGTTCCCCTTAGAAATGTTGTCTCACCATTATTCGCCACTTTCTATCCCATCTGAGCTAGCCATTCCTCAACATGGCAAACCTCTCGAAATGGTGTTTGGTGCTCCTCATTCCGCTAAATTGGCATTTATATCTCCTGCTATGAAAGCGTTCATATTATATTTCGTGGCATCCGTGCACACACAGTCTATTTTCTTTTTAAATTCCTCCATTGAGATATTTGGGGATACGTACACTCCTTATATATGTACCTTACCCATCTTCACATGTGCAAAGTCCTCGTGCTCGTATTTCTCGTCTATAGTAACATCACTATTTACCACTATGATCACTACATCCTTTTTGTTATCTGTGATTCACTTCCTTTTAAAACAGAGCTTTTTATTCGGTTCTGACACTATCATTATGTCGATTCCACTGACTTGGCCACTGCCCAGGCTACGTTATGCGCAACATAGGCTCACCCCAGGTTTAATTGAAGGAACTTAATCATTTTGGGCGCTCTAGTTCCTCGGAACTGAGTGCTTATCAATTTGCCCAAATGTCTGTAATTTTCGAATGTTTCGATCAAAATGGTCTTAAACGATTTGGTTCGACTCACTGATCAAGAATCCGTGTTCGAAATTCATTCTGTCCGGCCGGCCGTAGGCACGATAACTCTCGAACGGATTGAGCTAGACAGTTGAAATTTTCAGAGTAGGTTTGGGAGGTAAATATCTCGGCTAAGTTCGTTATTGGGCAAAATCGGACAGATGGTTTCGGAGTAACAAAAAAAAATTTTTTTTTACAAAACAAATTCCAAATTAAATATTTTTCAATAAGCAGTTTTACCATAAGAATCCAATGATATCATTTTTAACTCCATCAAGCTAATACTTTCGGAGATATGATTTTTCCAAATTTCAATAATTAGACATGACATTATCTAATCAATCGAAGAATTGTGAGCGAACTGAGAAAAATCTCAGTTGATTGCTGCGAAATTAGTTTTTCTCAGAAAAGTCTTACATTTCGTAATGGAACATGAAGTAAGAGATCTGAGAGTAGTGAAACTGCTTTTCATCCATAGACATAGATATAACTCTCGAACGGAGTGAGCTAGGTAGTTGAGTAGGTTAGGGAGATGAATATCTCGGTTAAGTTCGTTATTGGGCAAAATTGGCCAGATTTAATTTGATTTCTTCCATGGTGCAGCTCTCATTCTCAGATTGCTCTTTTAATCTTGATAAATAAACTATTATTTGAATTAAATTTCCTTTATGATGCAGTTCTATCATATGAATACATTGATATAATTCCCAACTCTGAGAAACCAATACTTTCGGAGATATAATTTGTCTGTTTGAACTAGAGCGCCAGAAAGCTCCTGTTCACAGGGCTTGAGCCCATTTTTTATTTAATTTCTCATTTTTGCCCTCTATCAAAACAACCTCGTTTAAATAAAACAATAAATAAATAAGTCTAAAAAACACATTCGTGGGTGTAAATGGCCCACTATGTTGCATAATATACAAACTATAAAAATTCCTCCTTCCTCAGATCGTAAAAATCGTTTGTTTTTCGAACTTTTTCGTTCTTAATAGTGCCTCTCTGAACATTTTACGTTTACCAGATCCACATGAGTGACCATCTTCTCCACAGAGTTCGCAATGGGGGTCTTGCTTGCATTCTCTTACAGGGTGGCCCATTTTTCCACACTTGAAACAAGAGTTCCTTCTGTCTTTCCCTTGGCATCCTTCCGATTTGTGCTCATAGTCCCAGCATCTGAAGCATTGCGTCACCTGAACCCATTTTTCTATTTATTTATTTATTTATTTATTTAGCACTGTATTATACAGGTAAAGAACGGGAAACCCCCAATACACATTATAAGAAAACAACGAAAAAGATTAGTATAAACTTAATTAAATATTCTAATACAACACAAGATCAACGAGACAAAGGCATCGATGGCACATAGAAAATCTCTTGTAACCTAGAAAGGGTCCGATTCCGAAACCGCCTCAACGAAATGGAAAAAACTCGAAGTCCCTACACCCATCGCCAAAATTAAGAACACGTGACGGAAATATGTGTTCACTATAATTTGTTCTATGCACTCTGTTACGAAACAAATGGACATTTCTGGTGAATCTCCGCGGGATGTTAAAACCAATACGCTCCAGTATGTCAGGAGAGTCAACAGATCCATTAAGCAGTTTGAACAAGAGGCAGAAATCTGCCAACCACCGGCGCACCTCAAGGGTATCCAATCCCGAGCCTACACGAACACTCTCAACGTCACAGTTGAACACACCAACGGTCCTGAAGCTGAGATAGCGAAGAAACCTTCTCTGAACTCTCTCCACGGCTCATTTATGGCAACTATAAAATGGTGACCAAACGGTTGATCCGTACTCCAATATCGGCCTAACTAATGAAATATATAAAATCTTCAATGCATGTGGAGACAACTCAATGGAGTTACGCACGACAAAACCCAAAGTACGGTATGCCTTGCTGGTTATCTCAGAAATATGATTCCTAAAATCGAGTCTACTATCCAATTTTATGCCCAAATCATTGATCACCTCGACTCTCGACAATAAACAGCCATTGATGTTATAATGGTAATTGAAGAACCGATTGCTGCGATGGAAACTAATAATCTTACATTTTGAGATGTTTAAATATAAGCAATTTCTGACTGTCCATGAATGAAATATTTCAAGTTCCTGCTGTAACTGTATTGCACTCTCAAGATTGTTGGCAGGACAATACATTTTGAGGTCATCGGCGAATAACAGAAACTTCACGCTGAGAACAGTATCTAGATCATTAACAAATAGCAGAAATAAAACTGGTCCCAAGTGGGAACCCTGGGGCACACCTGAAGTTACAACAAATTCCCTTGACATGAAGTTCCTGTATCGTACCAGCTGGGTACGGCCGTATAAAAAAGATCTAAACCACTGCAGGAGAGAACCCGACACACCTACAGCATCCAATTTCGCGATCAAGAGTGTTCAGTAACTCAATAAAAAAAGCAGCAGACTGTATTAAGAAAATATTATATTGAATTTGATGTAATAGTTTCCGAACATTTTTGGACTTACCCTTAATTTCTCGTCCCGTTGCACCGAACTCTTCCTGGCTGGTAGAAAGGAAAAGGGGAGAGATCGCGTCAACTTGAAAACCTAACTCAAAATATTCAACAATGTCATTAACATAAAGTATCAAATTAGACACTGTACATCTGCCCTTCCGAAAGCCATGCTGCTGATTGCCAAAAATACCACCACAATTCCATGATAGAAAACTGCAAAGTAAACTATCCAAAAGCTTAGGAATTGCCGACTGAATGCATACACCGCGATAGTTCTCAATGTGTGTCCTTGAACCCGACTTGAAAATAGGTACAATGAAACTCCTTTTCCATATGTCCGGAAAAACACCGCGCTCAAGAGATATATTAAACAAAGTGCAAAGAGGTAACGACATAGTATTAACGCACTTCTTCAAAACCAAGTTAGGAATCCCATCAGGGCCACTACAAATCTTCGACTTCAAATTACTGATAACTTCGTAAATCTCACCGGCAGTAAACCTACAGGAGCTAAGGTCAACTTTACTTTTTGAATCCATAACCGGCGGAACAATAACATCATCACTATAAACTTCACAAAAAAAATTTGCAAAATGTTCAACTATATTATCGCCGCCAGAAACCAACCTCTCACGAAAGGTCATCTGCTCTGGTAGACCAGAACATTTCCTCTTAGAATTCAGAAAGGACCAAAAATACCGCGGATTAGAACATATGTTACTCTCTACCCTTTGCAAATAACGATCATACAGAGATTTACTAAGTGCCTTACAATACTGTCGTAACTTACAAAAGTCATCATAATCCCCTGAATCCCTGGACCCCACAAATCTCCTATGAGCTCTTCTCTTCGCACCTATCATCCTAATAAGTTGCGCGCTGAACCAACTTGGATATCTTGACCATTTTCTTGGTTTCAATGGTACAAAGCGCTGCAGGCCGTCATATATTATGTGGTAGAACTTACCCACAGACATATCAATATTGTCCACATCGAAATTCCACTCGACCGAGGCCAAGAAGTCGTTTAGGCCAATATAGTTCCCTTTCATAAAATCAAATTCCTCTTCACTATAACTGATTGCACCACCATGATCAGCACTCATAGGAATTGAGAACTGCAAACCAGTATGATGCAAACTAGCAGTCTGCAATGGATCAGACGCCACCACTACCTCTGTTGATTTCTCACTAGCAAACACAAGGTCTAGATATGTGTTGCGATTATAGGGTATCCTACAAATTTGAGATAGGTTGGCAAAATGCATAGAGTTATCCATAATAAGATATTTTTCCTCAAAATTTCCAAAAGCAAAGTGATCTCCAGTGAAACCAGCACCACTAGCATTATAGTCACCACAAACAAACATTTTAGAATTCGGATACAGCATCGAAATCTCCTCAATGGCCAGTCCGTGAGCAGTATAATCCTGTTCACTTGAGTTTGGTGGTAAATAAACACCACCAAGTATCACGTCAAAACCACCCTTAATTAATACGAATAGTTGTTCAACACTATCAGATGAATGTTCAATCACACTGGCACTAATTACAGTCCTCACCAAGATTACAACGCCACCACCTCTCGACCTGGAACTCGTTCTACTGTTTCTATCCATACGAAACACACTATAATTATCAGGGCACAATTCAGTGTCCAAGATGTCAGCACCTAGCCAACTCTCAGTTAAAACTATCACATCATATGAAGAATGTTGCAGCAAAGCATAAATTTCCTTCAGTTTAGTACGTATACCACCCATGTTGTGATAATAAACCACAAGATCCTCGGGGGGGTAGGCTAGTTTTTTGATTTAGTGCGAACAATAGTGGGATTTCCCCTAATAAATCTCATCGATATATCAGTCTCACCATCTGCCCTACGGCGGTCAAGTTCATCACGCATCGAGGTGAGCTGACGACGCTGCATGTCTGTCTGGTCACTTCTGATTTTAATATTTTCACCACATGCTTTCGAAACTGCTGAAGAACCCTTAACCACAGAGGCTGCAACCGACGGCTCAGAAAACACCACCCTGGCCGGTCTAGCTCCGATGCCCCTTTTGCCTATACGCACTACTTTAACGATTTTATCCCCAGTAACAGCAAGAGGTGCGACTATGTTGGCGATCTTCTCCCTATCATGTGCGATCCGTTCATTCAGCACCAAACTAGGAGATTCCATAAGATTAAACACCATGACATTATTGGTACGTGACATTCTATCGCTCATCTCTGCGATTAATTCATCATGTGTGGATGTCCGTTGTCTTTTTAGAGCTGTCACCTCAGTGTTCAATGCCTCGACCTGTGTTCTCAGAAACTTATTATCCTCAACAATGCGCTCAAACTTATTCACCATATCAGAATATTTTCTATCCATGCCTTCCAGCTTTTCCATAATGTCCTCGAGGGTGACCACCCTCCTGTTGCTCCTTGTACCGACCGCACTGACAGCATCAGACGCAGATATTTGTTAGTTCGTCAGTTCTATTCTGATTTTCTTCTTACCTTCAATTTTCAGCGTGGCTTCGTTTCGCTGAGTAAGCGTCACAGCCTGTGTATCATTCAAATTCAGTCGCAAATCCCCAACGGAGATATTTTCCCCTCCTGTTTCCCCAAGGGTCTCCTTTAGTGCCCTCGTTATTTTTTCCTGAGTAGTTTCCACGTCCATCCTCCTTATGTCGTGTGTCTTTTTGGCGCTCTAGTTCCTCGGAACTGAGTGCTTATCAATTTGCCCAAATGTCTGTAATTTTGGAATATTTCGATGAAAATGGTCTTAAACGATTTGGTTCGACTCACTGATCAAGAATCCGTGGTCGGAATTCATTCTGTCCGGCCGGTCCGGCCGGCCGGCCGTCCGTAAGCACGATAACTCTCGAACGGAATGAGCTAGAAAGTTGAAATTTTCAGAGTACGTTTGGGGGATGAATATCTCGGCTAAGTTTGTTATTGGGCAAAATCGGACAGATGGTTTCGGAGTAACAAAAAAAAATATTTTTTTTTACGAAACAAATTCCAAATCAAATTTTTTTTAATAAGCAGTTTTATCATAAGAATCCATTCATATCATTTTCAACTCTAACAAGCTAATACTTTCGGAGATATGGTTTTTTAAAATTTCAATGTAAATCGTATTTCACAGATTGATATAATTATTATTCTATGTATGAATTCTCTTAATGTCAACTTGACAGAAGGGAATATTGTAACTTCAAAAATATTGGGGTTGAAATACTCGTATTTTAGCGATGCAACGGGGACCTCACCCGAAAATGTTTGAAAATATTACGTAAATATTGAAAGCATAATTCTGTAGGTTGGTGAACGTAGATCAGGAAATTTTTGATCGATTACAAGGTAATTTATTATTACTTATATAATAAACTATTATTTGAATTAAATTTCCTTTATGATGCAGTGATATCATATGAATACATTGATATAATTCCCAACTCTGAGAAACCAATACCAGATATAATTTGTCTGTTTGAACTAGAGCGCCAGAAAGCTCCTGTCCACAGGGCTTGAACCCATTTTTTGTCTTTCGTGCCTAGCACATGAACCTTCAGGTCTTCCTACAGGCGTTCCTCACATTTTTGAGCATTTATCTGTACTCTCCCTCTTTACACTGGACCATAAGGGCGTATGTATTCCTGCCTTTTTTCCCTTTTGTCATCACTTTCATTGCATCCTGGTGGGACATACCCACCAGGATAGCCTTTTTTTTCGTTTCGTCCATTATGCATTGTATCATCTTTTCTATCGTCTTTCTGCGTCTGAGCATTCTACATTGTGGAATGCAAAAGTCTCCTCCTCGTCTCCTGTTTCCCTTAGTAGTTGACTTTTTTACCACAGGTCCTTCTGTGTTTCCTCATATCCTATTTTGACTATGATTTTCTTCGACAGGGTTTTGTCTTTTCTGTCCCATACGTGTTGACTTTACCAGGTAATCTACTTCTTCTGTTAAGTAGTCTAGTTCTGAAAATCTTTCTTTGTAGTTTCTTTGGATGGATTTGTTCATCTCCTTGTCGCTGGTTCCTACGAGGACAACTTTTTTAATCGTGTCTTCCGTGCTCAGGGGGTTTCCTTCTCCCATGTCAAATTTTGAGAAGACAGCATATTCACATTTTTTTCTGCCAGTTTTTTGTATTACTCGAAAGTAATCCCCCCTCAGGTATTTTCGCGAGCATCTCCATTTTAGGTCTGTACCATGGCGTTGTCTGGGTAGCTACTTCCACTCCTTTTATTGCTTGCTGTTTAAACTTCTCCATTTCTATCTTGTGTCTTTCCTCTGCCTCGTGTAGCCTTGTCCTCAGCACTTCCCTTTCGAGGGATACTAATGTATCCTTGATATTCTGATCTTATAGTTCATCTGATAGCAATGTTACTTGTCTTTTTACAGCTGCGATAGCACTTTTGAATTTATCCGATGGTATGTATGTGCCGCCCACTACTTTCTCCAGTTCTTCAACATAATCTGCTAGTTTTTGCAGCGTTTGATCCCTACAATCATCTTCCACGTCATGTATCTCCTCCTGTTTCCTCTTCGGAGCCTCTCCCATCTCTTTTATATTTGGTAGCAAATTCACTCTTTCTCTCTGCTTTGGAGGTGTCCGCATTAAACTTCTAGTCGGCCTGACGACCGTCTTTACGCTCTGACTTCCATCGTCCCTTGTCTCTTCTCTTCCAGTCTTCTTCGCCAACGCATAGTCCTGGTACTACTCATGCGTAGTACAGTCGTCGGTTGACGGTCGGGCCTGACCTGCACGATCATCAGGATCACTGACCGGCATTTCACTCAATATTTTATTTTAATTTTCCCGTCATGTGATCCTAATATGTATAAGTCTTCGTGTCGGTATTTTTTGAGTTACTGGGAAAACAAAATTTCATATGGCTATAACTCTGAAACCACTCGGTGGATTTTTCTCATTAACGAACTTGGCCGGCATATTTAGACTCCAAACCTACTCTGAAAATTTCAACTCTCTTATTCATTGCATTTGAGCGTAATCGTGCTGACGGCCGGCCGATTCGCCGGACAGAATCAAATTTGACCTCGGATTCTTCATCAGTGAAACTAATCGTTTGAGACCATTCACGGCCAAATATTCGAAAAAAAATCGAAATACAATCATTTGGACGAATTGATACAGCGCGCCACAAAAAGTCGTTATTCTTCACCTAAATGCCAAATTTCAAACTGACCTGTAAGTAGTTTAAGGAATATTGGGAGGATCAAACAGAAATGATCCGATGAATCTAATGAGAGGATATTGCATAATTTAGTTTCGAATCGTTGACGTGTCGCGCAGAAATGTTTGAAAATATCGAAACCAAAATAAAGCAAATATTCTGACCCCAGAATAATGAGCTTCCAACATTTTTGTAAGCTATTATGGGCACAAATCGAATGATCTCAACAAACAAAATTATTGTTCTCGAGAGATCTCAACAATCGAACGACCATTCCAGGGTATTATCTCTCGATAATTGTTTCCTGGCTGAAGTATTTATCCACTGGTCAGGGAATGCCTATGCCTATAGATATTCCAAACGGCGAATACTAGATTTCGAAAGTAGAAATAGAATGTTTCCATAGAATCACCAAACATTAATTCTTAATGGCGAAATGTACTTTATATCCGTTGGCCATATTTGATTGAACGATTCTCAAACACTCGTAAAAAATAAACGAAAAAAGAATGGAAAAAACGGTGACGACAGTCCCTCTGTATTTCTTTCGTCTTTCGATTTATACCGTTAGACATAGTAGGGCAAGAGGAACGAGAAAGCCTTAAGGTACAAATAGTGGAGCAGCGAGACAAGCGAACGATTTATGAATCTCAGGGAACGCAAATTGTACCGCGATCTAGAGCAAGTTACCGCGCGCGGCACATTGGAGATAGAAGTCATTCGAAGTAAACAAAACGGATTGGACGCGCGATTTTAAATCCTGAAATTAAATCGAGAGTATCCTCTCCAATGTGCCGCGCTCGGTAACTCGCACTAGATCGCGGTACTATATTATGGATTATCATTTGATATCGTGTGAGGTTTTAAATCGCCCGATTGCCTTGCCGCGTGCCTCTCACCTCGACGCTCCACTATATAGCGTGCCAAAAAAGTAACGTAACTCGTCAATAATTCTTGTACGAAGAATTATTAAGGAAATTCACGCACCAGCCGATTTTTAATTTCAAAAGCAATTTATCGTATGCTTTTTGGCGCTCTAGTTCATTTGAACTGAGTGCTTATCAATTTGCCCAAATGTCTGTAATTTTCGAATTTTTGGCTGAAAATGATCAAGAATCCGAGGTCGAAATCGATTCTGTCAGGCCGGTCCGGTCGGCCGGCCGTAGGCACGATAACTCTCGAACGAAAGGAGTTAGAGGATTGAAGGGGCGTGAAGTTGATCGCCTGCTCGTGGTGCCCCCTGCGTAATCCAAACGATCAACAGGGCGGTTCTGAAGCACCAATCCCAGCGTCCCCAGGTGGCGAATAGGGGAGGACCAATTGTGGATGATCGTAAGTGACGCAATCTGGTCTACAGGGCGATAAGGGGGCTCATTCCGTTTAAAATCGGAATTGGAAGACTTCCCTGACCCAGCTGTCGTGTCGTGGCTAAGGGTTTGCACACAGGCACAATGGCACCGATCACCGTATGACACGGTGATCGACATACCATGCCTCTGCATGAGGGTTCATTACTAACGGCCAGCATGCATTGGCGGGGGGCCTTGGCTTCATCACCTGGGCCAAGAAGAGTAAACCTTATAAAAAATCCCCCAACTCTCAGTGGAACAGCTTGCGCTGAAGAGTTGCTTCTTTTGAAGTGGCCCTTTGGGAAAGAAGAGGTCTCTTAGTAGGCGGACTCCAGACACTTGCCGACCTCCGGTTTCAATAATGGCTTACCTGGGTACGGGAGCACTGCCCAGGCGGACTTTTAATTCTTCCCATACTCGTGGGATCTATTTATGGACCATACAAACAGTAAAACACAAACCGACGAGGCGGTTAATCCCGAGCCTCTTTAAGAGGAACACATTGGAGGAGGATGAAACTCCCCCTCTACCGGACACACAGCCGCTGATGACGGCCTCGGAGAACACGGAGCTCTCTGAGTTCTCAGACACCACCGAGGGTGAGTCAGTGACTGTTGCGGAGCCTAAAAAACCCCGCAAAAGATTATCAGGCAGCATTAAAAAGCGCATGAGACGCTTGCTGAAAACAGGGCTGGATTTTAACACCGCCCTGGAAAAGGCACGAAACCCCGACCGGCCCTTAGGGCCGATCGGAGAGGAAACTTATCCTCCCCAGGGTCCCTCCGACAAGGGCAAACGTATTCTGTCGGACGGCACCCCTGAGCAAAAGCCGAAGAGAGGCACTGCCCAGAAACCAAGAAAGCATCCGACAAGAGGGCTAAGGTGGCCTCCTACAAAGATTCTGCGGCTGGGATTAAGATTGTCATAGTCCACTCGGAATACCCGGCTGCACAGCTGACGGCAGAGCACAACAAGCTACTGCAAGAGGCAATACTGGAGCAGCTATGTAAAGGAGTCGAAACGGGGGTGCAGGTCCACTTCTTGGGCTCTGCCCCCAGACCAGGCTGGCTCCAGATAACCTGCGCGGACGAGGCCAGCGTCTCGTGGCTGAGGAGCCGAGTACCGACTCTGATGCCGTGGGACGGGGCAACGCTACGCCTGGTTCAAGGAGCGGACTTACCGAAACCGCAGGTCTGTGTAGCGTTCATTCCGGACCCCTCGGCTAATAAAAGGCTAAGGGCGGATATGGTACAACCAGAGCTGGAATGGAGTCAGACACGAAGAGTCGGGGCCGGGACAGACATGGGTCTTCGCTATGGATGACCCATCAGTTTCGGCTCTGAGGGCTATCGAAATGAGACCCTACTTCGGATTCGGTAGGATAACCTTCCGAATCAGACAAGCAACCGCTCCTCTTGTGGCTTTGGGCCCCTCTGGTGGTGAAGCGGATGGCGTAAGTGGGAGACCACAGAATCTGCCTCGTGCTTCATCGTCGGGGGGTGCTACTGGGGCTGCGGGGGTCTGGAGCAAAGGGGGGGACCAAGCAGGGCCCTCCGGAATGGTCGCTGGCCTGTCTGGGTCTGATGGGGGAGGCAGGGTGCCTCCGGCCCCGGCACAGACTAAGCCAGGGACCAAAGACGCTGGCAAGGGTAAACGACCTGCCAGCGGCAAAACCACTGGGAAGGGCAAACAACCCGCCAGTGGATTACCGGCACCTGTGAAGACCAGCAAAAAGGATTCACAGGGAAAGGCTACCCCTCCCCCTGGGCCGTCAAAATGATGCCCCCAGGGGTGAAGTGCTTACAAGCAAACTTACAACACTCCAAGGCAGGATCATAACTCCTTGGGAAGTGTATCCTTAGTGAAGGACTGGATATAGCCTTCATTCAGGAACCATGGCTGGCGGGCACAAGCGTTTGTGGGCTTAGTAACCTGCCAGGCAAGATAATTTACAATTGCCATGGGGTCGAACCCAGAGCGTGTATATTTATCAACAACAGGATTGAGAAATTCATCCCGACTAAATTCTGCTCAAGGGACGTGACGACAGTCCTTGTGAATGTTTCGGTGGACTGTGGCAAACTAGAGATAGTGGTCTGCTCAGCCTACTTTCCGGGAGATTCGATAGAATGTCCACCTGTAGTGGTCTGCCAGCTTGTGGACCACTGCAGTAGGAAAAACTACCATCTCCTGGTGGCATGTGCCGCAAATGCGCACCACACGGTCTGGGCAGCACAGACGTCAACTGGAGAGGGGAACGTCTACTGGACTTCCTCATGGCAGAGGCTCTCCTAGTGAATAACAAGGGAGCCGAACCAACCTTTGTGACTAAAAACCGTTCAGAGGTACTGGACATTACGTTCAGCTCTAACGCTCTGGGGAAACAAAATCTCGGATTGGAGGGTTTCCCGTGAACCCTCAGGCTTGGACCACAGACATATTCAATTTTCAATTGAGTCTGGACCAAGAGCGACGGTGGAATATAGAAACCCTAGAAGCACTGATTGGAGTGGTTTTAAACGCTCCTTAGGTGCCCACCTGGCGTACATTTCTTCCGTCACCAACTCTCGTGAGGACGTTGAAGACTAGCTGAGGACCTAGTCCTCACTATAAACTCGGCGTATGAAGAAAACTGTCCACTAAGGAGGAAACCTGATAACAGGAAAACCGCTTGGTGGAACCCTGCCCTTGAAAAACGAAGAAAAGAAGTTCGGAGACTATTCAACCGAGCTAATCTGGCAACTGGGACAACTATAGAAACACTCTAACAAACTACAACAAAGAAATAAGAAGGGCTACCCTGGAGAGTGCCAGATTCCACAGAATCCTCTCCAGAGGTCCGTCAGGAGGGCTGGGATCTATCTCTAGATCTGATGGTCGTCTTACAGACTCTGGAAAAGAGACGTTAGAGATCTTTGCGAGGACACACTTCCCAGATAGTCGCATACTTGATGAGTCGGATAGCAGTTCTGCCTGTGCTTCCCAGGAGCGGCGTTGTAGGCCGTGCCGGGAAGACTGGAGAAATGCCAAACTGATAATCAAACCTGGGACCTTGAGATGGGCGATTCACTCGCACAAACCTTTCAAGGCGCCCGGCGAGGATGGCATCTTCCCTGCTCTGCTTCAGCGGGGGGAAGATGACCTCCTTCCGTACTTAATCAGACTCTTTAGAGCCAGTGGTGCCTGGAACTTTATCCCGACAAGCTGGCGTAAGGTTAGGGTTGTTTACATCCCTAAAGTGGGCAAAGTTTGCTCACAACCTAACTCATACAGACCGATAAGCCTAACGTCTTTCGTTCTGAAAACCCTCCAGAAGATACTGGACCACTACGTCAGGGGCAGTGTACTATCACTGAATCCTCTGAGTGAGCACCAGTACGCCTTCCAGAATGATAAATCAACTGACCTGGCCCTAAACAACTTGGTGGGAAGGCTGAAGCAATCTCTGGACCACAAGGAGACTGCTCTAGTGGCCTTCCTGGACATCGAGGGTGCTTTTAATGCACCGCTCACGTACTCGCTCTGTGAAGCAGCGCGGGCCAGGGGAGTATCAGACCTCATTGTGGAATGGATAAGATCCATGCTGACTAACAGACTCATCTCCACGACCCTGTGTGGGGACATAGTGAGATTCGTTGCCAGAAGGGGCTGTCCACAGGGATGAGTACTTTCCCCCCTGCTGTGGATCTTCTGGTGGACGATTTACTGGCCATAATAGGCACGCTGGATGTATATGTCCAAGCGTACGCCAACGACATAGTCATTATGGCCACAGGCCGGGATGACTCAGTCCTGTTCGAGAGCCTATCAGAGGCACTGACAACAACACAAGGCTGGTGTGAAGGGGAACAGTTAAACGTGAACCCTCGACAGACCTTGATTGTGCCATTCACTAGGAAGAGGAAACTTAATATAGTTTCCATCACTATGAATGGAATTAACATCCCGTTTGCGGATGAGGCTAGATATCTGGGTGTTATCCTGGATAGAAAGCTGAACTGGAACTCACACCTGGATAGGGTGATCCATAAGGCTAGGCACTCAGCGGACTTGTGGAAAGAGGTGGGGACTGGCTCCGAAACAGCTCCACTGGTTGTACGTGATGGTGGTGAGACCACAAATCACTTACGGCAGCATTGCTTGGTGGGAGTGTACTGTAAAAGTGCAGTCTCAGCTGAAGCTTGCAAAAATTCAGAGATCTGCGTGCTTGATGGTGACAGGGGCTTTTCGCTCCACCCCCACCGCAGCCATGGAACGCCTAATGGACCTCGCCCCTCTTCACCTAGTGATCAGGAGCGTGGCCCGGATGGCGACATACAGACTTCTGCATACGGCTCACAATGAGCCAGATGCGATCAGCTACCTGCCTAGTTCTCTGCAGGCTGAATTGGAGGCCAACCAGATAATGGGCATGCGATCGGACGTATCTAAAACCAGAACCTACACAGAGTGGCCCTACCGAGTCGTTTTTCCCAGCAGAGACGACTGGGCCGTCTCTGAGACCCGACTGCTTGAGGGTCCCTCCTGGTTTACAGACGGCTCCGCTACCACCCAAGGGGTGGGAGCGGGAGTCAGCGGTTGCAGAATTGCTAGGGGTGAATCCATCAGCCTGGGTAGTTTTGCGACTGTCTTTCAAGCAGAAATTTTCACCATTGATCACTGTGCGAAGCTCAATCTTGAGAAAGGTTGGGCTCATGGATCAATCAAGATCCTATCGGATAGCCAAGCTGCCTTGAAGGCCTTGACTTCATACAACTGCAAATCCCTGCTTGTGCAGGATTGCCGGACCACACTCGCTGAACTTGGAGGGCGCTGCAGGCTGCAGCTCTTGTGGGTCCCGGGCCACTCGGGCATAAAGGATAATGAGATGGCGGACTCATTGGCGGCACGGGGGTTTCAATGGGGCTCATTGGACCTGAACCGGCCTGCGGTATCTCTCTCAGAGCAGCGGCGAAGGAAAACAACAGATGGGTGGACCACAAGGTCCAAGAAATCTGGAGCAGCATACCTGAACACAGACATGCTCGCTCAACAATTACTGGCCCATCAGCTAAAAGAGTCAGAAAATGGCTCAAATTCTCTAGGGTGGACCTGAGAATCCTTACAGCTGTATGCACGGGCCATTGTGGCCTCAGGCAACACCTCAATACACTGGGGTTGACTGAGGACTCCGAGTGCAGACTTTGCCTGGAGGACGACGAGTCTATCGAACACATCATGTGTGACTGCCCCGCTGGGGACATGATCAGATTGGAGGAACTAGGAGTCCACAAACTGACACTGAGGGAACTGGACAAGTTCTCACCCACCAGACTCATATCCCTCATCAAGATACTTGAGCTTGTGGGTGAAGTATAGATTATATACTACAGGTGTGCCACAATAGACCGATTAGTCGCAGTGGAGGGGCGGGTTTCGTCTGCCCAGCACAACCCATAAATAATAATAATAATAATAGAGGATTGAAATTTGCAAGGTGGGTTTGGAGCGTAAATATCTCGGACAAGTTCGTTAATGGGCGGAATCCATCAAGCGGTTTCGGAGTTATGGCCGATTTTAGTAAAACACATTTTGTATGAATATTTCCGAAACCGATCACTCGATCTATCTGAAATTTAGCATCAAAGTGTAGAGTCGTGACTTTTATACGCATGTGAAGTTTTGTATCGAGCAGGTTACCGCTAAGTGTCAAAAGAAAATTTGAAAATTGTAAAAAAAATTTTCTACAATAACTCTTGAACGGAATGAGCTAGGCAGTTGAAATTTTCAGAGTAGGTTAGGGAGATGAATATCTCGGTTGAGTTCGTTATTGGGCAAAATAGGCCAGATGGTTTCGGAGTAACGAAAAAAAAATTTTTTTTAAGCAACAAATAATTCAATTTTCATTTAAGATGCAGTTTCACCATTAAAATTCATCGATATCATTTCCAACTCCAACAAGCTAATACTTTCGGAGATATTATTTCTCTAAATTTCAATAATGAATCGTACTTCTATGTTTTCACAGAATGCTATAATTATTCTATCTAAGCTTTATTATATGATCTGTGTTCATACTCGTACATTTCATCCTGTTCAATAAGAGAGAGCCGTTGACTGGTCGGAGCGCCTGAAAGTGCTGGCGCAGGTCGCGAACGAAATCGTCGGAGTTATCCGGGTTCATGGTAGACGTTGAAACCAGGAACTTGCCAGGAAGACGGAGTGGTTCTCCTTATATCATCTCAACAGCAGTGGATTGGAGATCTTCTTTCCAAGCGGAGCGGATCCCCAGTAGTGCAGTGCGTAGTGCGTGGACCCACGTGTCAGAATCCAAGCATTTAATGGAAGCTTTGAGCTGACGGTGGAGTCGCTCGACCCTTCCGTTGGCGGCCGGGTGGTATGCCGTGGTTCTGAGATGGTCCGTCCCCAGTAGCTTGTTCAAGCAGCGAAATAGGTAGGACTCGAATTGCCATCCTTGGTCTGTAGTTACTCGGAGTGGGACGCCAAACCTGGCAAGCCAGTTAGTGTAAAATGCTCGGGCGACGGTTTCTGCTGTCTGGTCATCGAGAAAATCGATCTACGCAGGTGAGGCAATACCAATATCCTTTGGAAAATGGCATCACGATCAGGTCGATGTGCACATGTTCGAAACGGCTCGACGGCGGTGTAAAGTTACCGACCGGAGACGAAACATGTCGTGACACTTTTGACCGCTGGCACTGGATGCAGACTCGGGACCACGCTCGACAATCTTTGGAGTTGGAGGGCCAGATGTATCGTTGCTTCATCAGCTTGGTGGTGGCCTTGGCGCCTGGATGGGACAGACCGTGGATGGCGTCGAAAGCTGGTTTCCGGAATGGACCTGTCAGGAAGGGTCGTGCCTTTGTGGTGGATATATCGCAGAAGACCGCAACGTTGGATCCTGGTATCGTGACTTGGCGCAGAAGTAAGCCAGAATCTTGCTTCTGGCGGAACTCTTGGAGCTCTGGGTCACATTGCTGGGATGCTGCGAGGGTCTCGAAGTCGAGTGGTGCTGCGATCTCGTCCACCCTGGAAAGGGCATCTGTGACGACGTTTTCTTTTCCGGATATATGTCGGATATCTGTAGTGAGCTGCCCGATGAAGTCCAGGTGGCGGTAGCGGCGTGGGGAGCATTGATCGGACTTTTGACTGAAGGCGAAGGTCAGCGGCTTATGGTCAGTTAAAATGAAGAAGTGGCGTCCTTCAACCATGTGTCGGAAGTACTTGACCGATTTGTAGATGGCCAGGAGTTCCCGATCGTAGGCGCTGTACTTGCACTCAGCGCCAGCCAGCTTCTTCGAAAAAAATCCAAGTGGTCGTTGCCAGCCCGTTGGTGCAGTGCGGCTCCAATGGTGTGGTGTGATGCATCACAAACCAAGGAGACCTCGGCACCAAGTTTGGGGTGTGCCAGAAGTGTCGCTTTTGCAAGTTCTTCCTTGCAGGCGGCGAATGCGGCATCAGCGTGGTCGTTCCAATTCACTGGTGTCTTCTTTTTTATGTTTCCTTGGAGCAGGTCATTGAGTGGCGCCTGGGTCTTAGCAGTCCCGGGCATGAAACGCCTGTAGAAGTTCAACATGCCCAGGAATTGCCGGAGATCTTTTGCTGTTGTTGGCCTGGGATATTCGCGGATGGCAGCGACTTTCTCGGGGAGCAGTTTTGTTCCATCACCAGATACTAGGTATCTCAAGAACTTGACTTCCCTAGCGCCAAAGCAACATTTCGCTGAATTGACGACAATTCCGTACAGCCGGAGACGTTCGAAAAGAATGCGGAGATGTTCATGATGCTCTTCCTCGGACGAGGAGGCCACCAGTAGGTCGTCAATATAGGCGTACACGAAGTCAAGTCCCCGGAGAACCTCGTCAATGAACCGCTGGAACGTTTGGGCGGCGTTTCGTAGTCCAAAACTCATCGCCGGGAATTCGAACAATCCGAACGGAGTAGTGATGGCCGTCTTCTCCACGTCTTCAGGGGCCACCGGGATATGATGGTACGCTCGTACCAGGTCAATGGTGGAAAAAATTGACTTTCCACGGAGCATTTGGGCGAAGTCTTGGATGTGGCGCACTGGATATCGGTCTGGTGAAGTGCGCGCGTCTAGTCCCCGGTAGTCTCCACATTCATCTCCCTTCTTTGGCACCATGTGGAGTGGCGAAGCCCAACTGCTCTTCGATGGGCGACAAATACCCAATTGCAACATGGATTCGAATTCCTTCCTAGCGGCGAGGTAGCGATCCGTGGCTAGGCGACGTGGCTTCTGTGAGACGGGTTGTCCTGGTGTGGTGTGAATGTGATGCACCGTACGGTGTTTCACATCAGCTGCTTTGCAAGCGCCATCGGGGCGCGTCAGCTCCGGGAACTGTTGGAGCAACGCGTGATAGCGGGTATCACCCGCGGATGTCCGAACTCCGGCGATAGTCGCGCACTTGGAGTCCCGTCCCGTGACACTGATACTCGTGGATCGGTCAAGTAAGCGTCCGTTGCGCAGATCCACGAGGAGGTCGTAATGAGTCAGAAAATCCACCCCGATGATGGCCTTGGACACGTCCGCGATGACGAAACTCCACGAAAAATCACGTCGGAGACCGAGGTTGAGTGTCAGCGGAATCGAACCATACGTGTCGATCGCACTACCGTTAGCCACGGTTAGCTCGTACCCGGTTTTTACCCGTCGGCCTTTCACTAAACATCGCGGAAACACGCACAAGTCAGCGCCGGTGTCGATCAAAAAGTCTACTCCACTGCTTCGGTCAGTCAAAAACAAGCAGCGTGTGTTGGGGCAGCCGTCGTCTGCCGGGTGTAGCGACTGCCCTTGCCGTTTCCCTCTTTCACGTTGTCGTTACCATAGGTGCACGGTTCTTCGCACCTATGTACCTTGTCCCCGAACCGATAGTGGTAAAAGCACATACCACCGAACCGAGTTCGTGATCGGGAGCGCGAGTGACGACGCGATGTAGGACCATTGCGGTTCTGCAAGCAACCGCGCACTTCCGCCCGTAGGTCGTTCAACTCGCGACTTTGTTCGTCCAAGCGCACTGTCAACCTCTCCAACACTTCACACAGCTGGGATTCGCCTGATGACACCACAGACACTTGTTGCGGGGCGACAGCATCTAGCGCCTCCATTACGCAATCGGCGGTTTTGGCTAGGTCGTCCATGGTGACGTTTGGTTGGGCAGCCTGTGCGGCAATGCTGGCAGGAGCGAGTGGGTTTATCCGCTCCATCCATAGGGCGCGGACGATCTCGTCTGCGGCGTTGCCCCCAGCGAGCTGTTGCAGGTACCTCAGGAACTGGGACGGCTTCCGGTCTCCAATTTCTACTCTCTCTAGAAGTTGCCGCGTCTTTTGGGCCTGTGATTTTCCCAGTCGTTGGAGAAGTTGCTCTTTTAGCGTTTCGTACGGCTTTTCGGCTGGAGGGTCAATAATCAGGTCGCGGATCTCTTTCGCGTACCATCCGTCGAGTGATTTTGCGACCTGACGGAATTTGGCTGAGCTGGCTGTTAGACCGACATATTCGAGTGCCCACTCGACTTGCTGGAACCATACTTCCGGGTCATCTGGGGTGAATACGGGGATTTTGAGGCGTGCTAGTACTTCTGGTGTGGGTGCTGCGGCGGATTGGTTCAGCATCTTGGCGATCGGGGTTATGTCCGCGGGCAAATCGTCCCTGTCACTCATAAAGTTGACGTTGATCACGTCGGGGTCACCAGTTTTGGGTCAGTATGGCGATTTGGTCGATGCCGAGGTTTAATCAGGCCTCAATCTGCCTACTCCTGATTAACCCGGAATAACAACGAAAGTAAACATGCGCTGACTAGGCCTCAATCTGCCTACTCCCAGTCAGCAAAAATAAAGTTTCCTAACTAGGCCTCAATCTGCCTACTCCTAGTTAGGTTAATAAATAAAACAGTGAAAAGCATGATATATACTGACAATAAACAACACAACACAACATCAAAGCACTTCAATACATTATGACTGTTCTGCCTTTTTGGTTGCGCTTCCTCGACTTTATTTAAAGTGTGAAATCACTTTCGAGTGATATCTATTCCGGGGAGCCATCTATCCGTTGCCGTTGGTAGTTTGGCCCCCTGGTGGTGTATCTCCGCTTCAAGGGCTTGCTTATGTATCTTGTGGCGCTCTCTGTCGGGGGTGCCGTTAACATGGTTGGCAGCGCCAACAATAACCGTAACGCAGTAGTCACCCCACAGGGCGCGCCATCGTGACGGTGAAGAGGTAGTCCCCACAACAGTTTGTTCAGGAAGAGTATCCTTTATACGGCTGATCGCATAGAAAGCTGAGCTTATCTTCTTACAAACATGGTTTACGTGATTACACCATCTCCACTTATCATCCAGAAAGACTCCCAGGAACTTAACACCTTCCTTAGGTCTCAAGGACTCGCTTCCATGGTGCAAGTTGAATGAACACATAGTGGAATTTTTTATTGCAAAGTGGACGCATTCAGTCTTATCGATATTTATTATCAAGGCATTCATCCTACACCAATTTTCAAACTGACCTATAAGACCTTCACATATACTCTTAAGTCCATCAAGCGTCTGTGCTGAGACAGCAATTGACAGATCATCTACATATATTATTGAATGGGCTAGAGTTAAGACCAGATGGTTGGGCAGATCATTAATAAAGATGATAAAAAGCAGAGGACCCAAGATTGAGCCCTGAGGAACCCCTAGCTCATTTGTACGTTTCGAGGACCAACAATCTCCCACTTTCACTGACATAACGCGATCAGTTATGAAACTGGACAACCAGTCCAAGAAGACTCCACGGAATCCGAGATGATATAGTTTATCCAATATAAACTCGAAAGAAATGCAGTCGAAAGCACGAGAGAGGTCGAAAAACAGACCCGCCACATAAAGACCCTTATCTAAGGACTCATAGACGTATTCAAAGAAGTCAAGGGCAGCAGTCTGAGACGATCTTTTCGATCTGAAACCATGTTGACAGCTACTTAACATGTTGAACTTTTCCAGATAACTGGTCATACGATTTAGGACTATTCTCTCTATAATTTTGGAGAAAACACTGAGGATAGAGATAGGCCGATAATTAGAGACATCCTCAACATCGTTTTTCTTATGAACGGGAATGATTGTCGCAAGTTTCAGGATCTCCGGAAACCTGCTAGAAGAAATTGAGAGATTTATTAAGTGAGCGAATGGTTCGGCAATAAAATCTGATATCGAATTCAAGATCTTGACAGAGATATAATCAGCACCAACACTTCTTTTATTTTTTAGTGACCCAATTGTGAAGATCACTTCATTTTTATCAACTGGTTGAAAAAAGAAGTTATTATCTTGTAGGGATGAGGTCGTACATGAATGAGATATAAATTGACCGTATTTAGCCTTTAGACAATTTCGTGCTATGGATGAAGAATAATCCGCGAACGTCTCAGCTACAAACACACCATCCGATACCAGAGTTCCACCCACTTTCAAATTTGTGTTACAATCCCGAATCTTGGATTTTCTACCAGTTTCCTGATTGACAATTTCCCAAACTGCCCTGCTCTTGTTCTCAGATGAGCATATGAGTTTTGTATGATATGCGAGTTTAGTAGACTGAAGTAGAATTTTATACTGTTTTTTTGCCATCCTGTACATATCAATAGAGTTTTTGGATCTCACACTCATGTGGAGCCAAAATAATCTCTTCAAGTTTCCACTGGCTATCCTTACTTCTGATGTTACCCATCCTAATTTCGAAGAATTTGAAATGCTACGGTATCTTAACGGACAAGCTATGTCTAAGCAGTACTTAATACTGTCTATGAAACAATTATATGACAAATCTACATCATCATATGAATAAACAGAATTAAAACATGTATTTGATACTAATGAACTGAATTCATAGAGATTATGTGATGAAAGGTTTCTACATAGTTTATTTATTTTTGTGTTGGATTTTGGTAGCCCCGACATATCCGTGTATATGCACTCCAATAAAAGTGCTTTGTGATCCCCAATGTGTTACAATAACTTCTGTATTACAGGAATTTAGGTCATAGTTAGTTAGCACATAATCAACTTTCGATGACGAGATATGGCCATTTCTATCAACAAATACCCTGGTTGGTTCAAAATTGGTTACATTCAAATTAAAACAGTCAAGCAAATCCAAAAGAAGCATTTTCAGTCGACAACCATCCTCGAGAAAATCAATATTTAGATCTCCACAGAAGAATATGTAGTCTACATTTTTCAAGCAATGTTGTAGTACATATGAAATCTTATCCAGGAAAACCTGAACACTACCTGAGGGAGGTCTATGGACACTTATTAAACCCACCTTCATACTTCCGAGAACATACTTCACTGAACATAACTCACACTCCATCTCTTGTGGATGTTCAGAAACACGCATATCACTTATATGTAGTCCAATCCTGGTATATATTGCTGATCCACCATGTTCTCTAGTAGGCCTGCAGTAGAATGAAACCAATTTATAGCCAGGAATAGCCATAGTTATAATACTATTGATATCACACCAATGTTCTACAATGCTGATGACATCCGGTAATTTTTCTTCGCATAGTAATGCCAATCTGTTAATTTTATTTGGCAAAGACTGAGCATTTAATCGTAAGATCTTTAACCTATTAACTATTTTCACTATTGGTTGGTTATGTAGACTATGTATCAACTCGTTGGGTTCGTTTTCTTGCGCTGGTAAAAATTATGAACACTGCATACTGCATCCCTTAGGCCAATTTGACTCCATCTTTATTTTGTCATATTCATCATAAGGAATGAGAACTTTGAAAGAATTATATCTTTCCGGATAGCGGGATTTAAGTGCTTCGCACTTTACATCATTGAAATTTGTGAGCAGAAAATCTTTGAGGTCCTTTTCAGTAATGGAGGTTTTTAAATCTGTGACATGTAGGGCCTTGTACTTAACTATTCCCTCAACAGTGGCAGATCCAGCGAAATTCCCAACAACTAGTGGTTTACGTGGACCTCTTTTATGGTTCTTATTGTGTGAAACAGTTTTCCATTCAGTAGCCAAATTAATTGAGTTTTCATTGTTTATTTATGACACTGGCATATGTTCGAGGAATTGTAAGATCATCGTTCAGTTCTCGAACAGGAATAACAGGAGCACTAGTTGCAGAAGGCGCAGGGGACATCTTCTTATGATATTTATTTCCACTCGATCGAATTGTATCAACTTTTCCGTTGGGTTTGTTTACTTTTTTTTGAGATCGTTAATTTGTAGATCTTTCTCAATGATTTCGTTTTCGAGTACTGAAATCTTATATTTCAGCAATGATGCATTCTCATTTAGTATAGAATTTTTACTTTCGAGTTCCAATATAATCCTCAATAGCAGGACTTGTTGGGAAGATTGCGAATTTATTGTAGGCGTTTTAGGTTGAGATACACAATCTGTCCACAAGATAGGCACAGTTTCGTCGTCGTTTGTATAACCTGCAGAAGAAACATCAAATTCCCGACCACAACACTTTCCAACTTTGTTTCCACAATTTTTATGGTAGACCTTTGGGCACAAACTACATTTCAAACCAATTTTAACCATTGTAGGGTTACAAGAAGCGCACTTAGAGGTATTACTTCGCAGAGCGTAACTCTCACCATCTTTACTCGTCGCAGTCATATTGCCGATTAAATGAGCAATCTGAGAATGAGAACTGCACCATGGAAGAAATCAAATTAAAATAGCTGAAATGAATTTGACTCCTTCTTATAGAACAGGATGAAATGTACGGGTATGAACACAGATCATATAATAAGGTTTAGATAGAATAATTATAGCATTCTGTGAAAACATAGAAGTACGTACGATTCATTATTGAAATTTAGAAAAATCATATTTCCGAAAGTATTAGGTTTTTGGAGTTGAAAATGATATCGATGGATTTTAATGATGAAACTGCATCTTAAATAAAAATTACAGACATTTGGGCAAATTGATAAGCACTCAGTTCCGAGGAACTAGAGCGCCAAAAAGTCCCGCCTTCTCTCGTTCCGAAACCGAAAACCCGACAGCGTAGACACACCGGCTATCGGGCTCCTCGTATGATCTTGTCGATCTCCGGTATTAGAATAAAACGTCGGTAATTACCTGGGATATATATTCTTAATTTTCACTTTTCGACATAAAATCGCCACATGGGGGTTTATTTGACGGTTTTTTACCCTTGTCTCTCTAAGTCGGTTTTGACGTTTCTCGAACCAACTATTAGCAAGAGACAATGTCATATCTCAGGAAAATAAGTTGACATTATGACAATTCATACATAGAATAATTATATAATTCTGTGAAAACGTAAAAATACGATTTTTTATTGAAATTTTGAAAAATCATATCTCCGAAAGTATTAGCTTGTTAGAGTTAAAAATGATATCATTGGATTCTTATGATAAAACTGCTTATTGAAAAAAATTTAATTTGGTATTTGTTCTGTAAAAAAAAATTTTTTTTTTGTTACTCCGAAACCATCTGTCCGATTTTGCCCAGTAACGAACTTAGCCGAGATATTTATCTGCCAAACCTATTCTGAAAATTTCAACTCTCCAGCTCATTATGTTCGAGAGTTATCGTGCCTACGGCCGGCCGGCCGGACAGAATGAATTTCGACCACGGATTCTTGATCAGTGAGCCGATCCAAATCGTTTAAGACCATTTTCATCGAAAAATTCGAAAATTACAGACATTTGGGCAAATTGATAAGCACTCAGTTCCGAGGAACTAGAGCGCCAAAAAGACATTTTTCTACACACAATGAAAAAGCACTCGGATAGAAAGCATGCGCGCCACTGGTGAATATATTTCCGAAATATCACATTCACCTTGTTGGTAACCACGAGCTACAAGTCTTGCTTTCTTCATAACTTCACCATTTTGACAGTCTTTCCTTTTGAACACCCATCTTGAATCTATCACATTTACACCTTCAGGTCTCTGGATTATTTCCCAGGTTTCACTTCTATTCAAAGCATCTAATTCACTTTTAATTGCTTCATTCCAGCCACTGTCCTTTGTTATTGCTTCTGAATAAGACTGGGGTGTGTCTGTGTCAAGATTGCCTGCTAACAGTGCCGCCATCAGACTTTCATCATGGTCAAAATAAACTTCATAATCGTCTAATCTTTTAGGTCTGGTAATCTGTCTCCTTGGTCTCTGTCTTTCATTGTTCTGTTGCTCAGGAACATCATTGTCAATTTCTCTGTTATAGTGAACATCGTCGGCGACACCGCAAAACCAAGTAACTGATAAAAATTCAAAAATGAGATGTCGGCGGTAATTATTTAATTGTATTTGTAAGGATAGGTGTGCAAATTCTTTTCAAAGAGTAAACAATATCAAGTGGTTTGTAACTATTTTGAATTTAAACTAATTCATCACCCCAAATTATGATGTTTTTAGTGCCTTCTGAAAATGTTGGTTTTTGCAGTTACTTGGTTTTGCGGTGTCGCCGACGACATTATCTTTACCTGTGTCAAAATCTGTCTCATGATTCTGTTCTCTTTGACAACTTATTTCTCTATATTCTTCTGTGTTTGCTTGATTTTCATATTTGTTTTCGTCAAAAACTACATTTCTTGCAGAAATCACCTTGTTATCTTTTGGATTCCACAGACGATAGCCATTATCTGTGTAACCTACTAGAAGCATTTTCTGACTTCTAGGATCTAACTTGTTGAATCTATCTTCAACAGGTACATGTACATAACTAACACATCCAAAAACTTTTATTTTTGACAAGTTTGGTTTCTGATTATACCATATTTCAGAAGGAGTCTTATTAGCCGGTAATGCAGAAGTTGGAGTGCGGTTCACTAGATATGTTGATACTGCTACAGCTTCTTCCCAAAACATCTTTTGCATCTTAGCTTCAAAAATTAGACATCGAGCTTTGTCTAATAATGTGCGGTTATATCTTTCAGCCACACCATTATGTTCTGGAGTGCGAGGTATAGTATATTCTATCTTAATCCCTTTTTGTCTACAGAAGTGTTTGAATTGATGGGATACATACTCCCCACCATTATCGCACCTCAATCTTTCTGGCAAAGTTTTAAATTTGGTTTCCACATAAGCTAAATACTCTCTGAACTTCTCAAAAGCCTCGCTTTTATTTTCCATAAAATATATAGCTGCGAAATGTGAGTAATGATCGATAAATGTAATGAAATAACGCTTACCATTGTGACTGGCTGGATTCAACGGCCCACAAACATCACTGGATATGCATTCGAGGATACTCTTAGCCTTGCTTTCATCAGGTAAACTTTTAAAAGGTTTTCTAGTTTGTTTGCCCTGAAGACATACTTCACAAACTTTTTCTGATGGGAAATACGATGAATGACCCATACGCCTATGCCATAACTCTTTTTCTTCAGCTGATGTTAAGTTTGCATGACTAATTGGTATGTGCATATCTACCACATATAGACCACCCTGTAACTGTCCTGAGATTATAACATTCTCGTTGCTTTGTCTTACAATAATCTTGCGGCTCTCAAAGATTATTTTCATTCCTTTGCTTTAAATTTTCTTCACGGAAAGTAGATTATGGGTAACATTTTTGCATACAAGAATATTTTCCAACTCGATTTTCACTCCATTCTCAGTTTCCAAATGTAAAGTCCCTTCTACATTTGCTTCTACACAATGTCCTCCTTTTGCCACTTTTATCGTGTGATTCCCTTGCTTTTTGTCTGTTAAGAACTTCTCATATTCATTCTTCACTAAATGGTTTGTACAACCTGAATTGACCACAAACTTTACTGTATATTCCTTATTTTCCAGTTTCTCATTGGACAGGCACGTAATGAAAGATATTTCATCGTCTTTTTCAGCTATGGTTGCATTCGTGACTGTTTTCTTGGTTTCATTTTTCCCTTTACGACACTCAGACTTTTTGTGTCCTCGTAAACCACAAGAATAACACTTAAAAAGACACTTTTTCTTATATGGTTTTTGTCCACTGTAAAATGCTGCACTTGTACCTTCACTGCTTGTCCCTTCAGAGCTTGTTGTGTGTCTTTGCTCTTCAGCAAGTAGCTTGATTTTGACAAAATCCAAAGTAATTTTACTTCCACTCTGTGAGAGTAAAATATCTATTGCTGTGACAACACTTTGATACTGAGGCTCTGATGTGGATGCCAAGAGCTGTGACATTACTTCCATATCAAGTATGTTTCCACCAGCATTCTTGAGTTCTGCTACTGTCTTTTCAAATTCCACAATATATTCATTCAACGTACTGCCTGCATTGTACCTCATATTGCGTAACTTCCGCTGCAACTGAACTTGGGATGCAACTCCGCTTTTCTCGTACGTATACTTTTCATTGTACTCATCATTTCTTTCGCAGATGTCTTACTTTTGATCATTTCTAGTATATTGTCACACAAACATTGCACAATAAGATTTCTAGCACGTAAATCTGACTTTTTCCTTGCACTTGTTAAGGATGCATCGGTTGGAATTTCCTCGAAAATTGTATGTAGCACATCATGATATTCCAGGAGCAACTTGATGCGAAATTCCCAATTTCCGTATCCAGTTCCGTCGAAAGGTTTCACTTTTATAGGGTTTTCCATCGACATGTTTCGATTTTTCTGCTGTTCCCGTCAACGTCTGTAAGTACCACCTTGTTTGACCGCCTAACCACACAAGCTTTTCAACTTAAAATCACCTGTTTCACTATCATCATACAGTATTAACGTAACTGGGCCCATAACCTGTAAACTTGGAGAGTTAAACCTAGCTTTCTATTTGACTGATTAATTTCCGTGGAAGTGATGCGCATCAGTTCAAACCAGAGAAATAGAGGGACATCCCTCTATTTCTCTGGTTCAAACTGATTTCGCATCAGTTTGGAAGTGATACCCATGGTGGTAGAAGGAAGTGGAGGGGGCATAAAGATCGAAACTTGTCACATACTCCGCCATATTGGTGTGTCCCAATTTTCTATAGGAATCCGGAATTCCAACCATAGCAAACTCACAATTTCATATTTATAACAAAGGATTTGCCCATACCAATATGGCCGATTTTATGTGACACTTTCGTTACAAGGGAAATATAGCACATGCTCCCTCCACTTCCTCCTACCTCCATGGTGATACCACAGATTAACTGTGGTGATACAGCGTCAAATAGAAAGCTACTAATGAAAAGGCTTTGTGGTTTTATCTGTTTGTATTATCACAGTATCACACTGGCTCAAAAGGGATTACTTCACAGTAACTGGACAAAAAGAATTAACTGTTGAATGACAATTTTTTTTTCTATCTATTTATGTGCTAGGCAACTGTAGGCCATCTACACAGTTATAATCTTTATCGCAAACTCTTTCAATTTATTTTTTGGACATTCACACAACCCAACACCACATCCATGCATGCCCTGAGCGGGATTCAAACCCGCGACCCCGGCACCACAGTAGGTCTTGATTCCCACTGCACCACCTGCATAGACAAGATATACTATAGATGGGCCACTCTAACCTTATTTCTGTTCCTTGCAACACTAGCGGTGCGGCACTGGGATTATTTGAAGCTCGAATGAGCGGGAAATTCAAATATATCTCCCATATATCCTATATTCTATTATATTGTTTTCCAGAACACTGCCAAACACCAAGCTGACGATAATTCGTCAAAAACCTGGCATTTGACAATGTTTTTGGAACAATGGTTTTCGCTGTAATCGAAAGAAAACAAATGAAATCCCAAAACTCTCTTTAATAAAATTATATCAGATTCATGAATTTAAGTTCAACATTTCATGTGAACTAATGTACATATATATTAGAAAGAATATCAAAATTAAAAAATACATTTGGAATGAAAATAAAATTTAGTGTGACATCAAAATTAATTATACAGCATATGAGGTAAAAACTTTCTTCAATAAAATTATCCTTATATACCTTCAAATTTGAAGGAGCAGTTAAATGAATGGCTGCCTTAATTCCAATATTCATTTACAAGGACAAAATCAAATGTGAAATATCGTACAAAAAAATGGTTATCATTATGCGAGTACAACACTATGTGGAAGTATATTCTACTCCAATATACATTTAGGACAGAATCAAATGAGAAATAGAATACAAAAAATGGATATCATTATGCACAACATAATGTGAAAAACATTTTGTACGTGAAAATCACCCAGTGGTTTCTCTATATAGCCTATTTATAGCAGCTACATTTGCAAAACCTTGATCACAAAGAAGTGCCACGACATGAGGCCCACGATCTAACAATATCTTCAAGTAATTTGGAAAGATCATCACGTTTCATTCCACCATGATTGAAGAAATAAGCTAAAGTTGTTTGTTTCTATTTATGAAAAACTCCCCTAGCCATGAAGACCATAACCTTGTCTGCAATATTAGGAGAACACTTAATCACTTTACTTGTATTCTTATTACAGTTTTTTACCGAACATCAAACAGTGATATTCGAAAAAGTTTATTTCACAACACTGAACACTCAGATTTCACCATAGACGTTATATCATAGATACTACGTCAATGGATTTCACCAAAACTATGTAAAATGTAAAAATAAAAACAAGCAAGCCGGTAGCGGACAGCGGGACAGCTGATCACAGATCAGCTGATAAAACATCACGTGATCCACAAATCGAGCGAAGGCAGAGACATCCTCAAATTTGTGTGGGATTATTCGAACTAATTGAACTATTCTAAGGGAACAGACTTTAGTGAGAGAGTTTCCACCCCATGACCACCTGGGCCGGCTGAATGACAAATGTCAGTCTGCATCTCTTCTCTCCATCATACACAGAAAAGAAATGCTAGCATAGAAAAAGAAAAGAGTGTGTTCAGTAACCACTGAACGATTACAATAGAAGAATTGTATCAAGTATTTATTTCGATTAACAATTACTGCTGGTTTTTCAAGAGATGACCCCTAATAAAAGGAAAACAAATAGAATTTAATTAGTATTTTAAATCAATCTTTTTAATCTTTGTGTTTTTCTTAAATATAAGGTACGTTTAGTAGGTGTAAAGCTAAATAAAGTCGATATATAGGGTTAAAAAATTCTTAAATCATTTTTTTCTATACACATCAGATATTGTAAATATTGGACGTGGTTCTATAAATGTAACAAGAAAACCTTACGTGTTTTGCCCTACAACAGCTGATTTCGATCATCAAAACAAATTCAAACTTCAACCTTGACATAAATCCGTCTTGTCTATGACATAAGACATAAACATAACCAAAATGAAAGGATCAGAAATGTAATAAAGTGAATGTAACAAAAAGTGCGAAATGAATAAAGGAAAAATTACATTTGGCAAAATTAGTGCCAATTTTGTACAAAATTCCAAAAACATAGAACCTAGTGGTTCCATTGGACAAGTTTCATCATTCAAAGTGCAAGAAATTCAGAATCTTGACGATGAGGCGGAAAATGAGAAAGAGAAACTGCAAAATTTGATGGGAATAACCTCCTTCGGGAAAAAAGCTAAAAACTTCGATGTGAAGGTACTACCAAAGGCCTAATAATAGCGGATTACTTCTCAATTCCGACATAAATGTCGGAATCTGCTAAATCTTCCTATTTATTATACCACTAGAGTTCATCCACGATTAGCACCCTTGATCTGCGAATAAATTTATATATTTTGTAATACAAAAATTATTATCCATTGGCAAAACCAGTGGTGCACTGAGTGCAAAAAGGCTGCACTGGTTTCCTGATGGACGTCAAAATGCTCGACAAAATTCTCCAATGGAATACGATTCGTGCACTCAGTGCGCTCGAGTTCTACCAATGGAATTCGCTATTAAGGTTTTTGCATATTAAGATGATTATTTGATAAGAAGAATAATTCAACCCTATTTGCATCACACTTCCATTTCCAATGTGAAAGTTCAGAATGTGACTTTTGTATTCTATTGTTATTAACATATACATACTCGAAAATTTACAGGAAATGATGGAACAAATGATGAAATACACCAGTAAAGAAGCACCTAAAATAGCAGATGAAACTCCAGTAGATGATGACAGCGAAGATGAGAATCTTATTGGTCCACCAATACCAACTAATTTTGGTGAGATACCAGTTATTTCAGTTCGTGAATTTATAAAATCAATGAGTATCTTTAGGTGATCCTCCTGAGAAAAAAACACATAATAAAGAGGAGGAGGAAATTGATTCAGATAGTGATAACGATGATAAAGATTCAAAGTTCTTTATTCCTTGTTCTCAAGAAGCAACAATGGTCCATGGAAATAAAGCTGTGACTGCCCTGAATCTAGATCCCAGTGGTGCTCGGCTTGCCTCAGGTTTGTAAGCAGTTCAGAGGAACTGTGAAAATCTTTAGGAAAAGTCATCAAATTGTCATGTATTTGAATTTTTTTGTCAGTAAGTTGATCTCCTTTTCCTTCTGAATTTTACCAATAATTTCTTGAAGATATCTTGAAGTTATGATAATTATAATAATTCATTTATTTCTTTCTGAATTATATTTTAATGAGTCCCTTCACTCTTCTGAGAGTTCTGGAAACACAATATAATACTTATATTACTTTAAATTCCATTCAAAAATCTCCGAAAGCAACTGACACTTCTCTATCGATTCATATCACTTCTCCAGAAGAACAAAGACGCAAATGCAAACTGTCAGAACCTCAATCTTCAATCGGGTCATTAAGGCTGAATAATGGTTATTCAGCCTTGATTACGCAATCAAAAGAAATTCTGAATTTCAGAATTTCAGTTGATCATCTATTAAGGCTAAATGGTGCTTTAAGTTCATCAAATTGAACAATAGGTCTCTTGCGTGTATTTTTTTTATTATTGGAATCGATTATTATATCCATAAGAATACTGAAAAAGTTCAACCGCTGTAAAAAATTTAAATTTTCAAAGAGAAAACGATCATTCAAATTTGGTTGCACATAATGGCTGTTCAAACAATCGAAACTTGGCGCCTCTCCGTGATGTAACCCGTCATATCTACTCTCACTCTCTTCTCGTGTCCGTTTCACTCTTTGTTCCGGGGTCTCACATCCCTCTATACAGGGCTCTTAGTTGGCATTGGCTGCAACAAGCAGATGGTACATTTTGACACAACCCACTATATCTACAAGCCTGGAAGATGATAAAATGGCAACACCGCTCAGAGACGTACGTCAGTCGAACGTTTGTTCGTTTGTTATTGTAAAAATGGACGATTACTTCTGATTCTGGAGTTAACGATTATTGCTTTTTGCGGGCATTTCGTGGTATTTTTTGTGTATAACAGAGTCAAATGTGAATTAATGCAATGCAGTGATAAATATGGTCGGATATTTATATGTTCTGTGATTAAACTGCAGTGTGTAAATAGTGAAATTTCCTTTGGATTATTTCTACTTATTGGAGATGAGTACATTTCAGTTGAGACTATAGACAACAAGATGGACTAGAAATATGAGTGAAATAAAACTTTCATTTCTTCCGATTTTATAAAACATTTTGATGACCTTTCTAATAATTTTTCAACAAAAACTGATACATCTGAATAGGAGATCAAGAAGCTCAAAGAATCTATTTATTTTTATATATATGTATTCAATTTCCAAAAGTCTGCATCTGTAGATGCTTCAGTTGAAATCAATAAGGACCTTATTATTCATCTTAAATTATTCATTAAAAATGTTCAGATTTTCTGCAGTGATTTGAAATGGATTTTTCCTTTCGATCTTACCTTTACCCGAGCAGATGCTCTCAACCTCAGATCAATAAGTAAACATTTTCCGCTACAGAAATATAATTAATGGGGATTCAGATTCGGAATTTATCAATTTGTTTTATCATCATTTTTACACAGTTCAGATCAAAAAATAATTTTATGTGAATTTACTCTTTGTAGCATTGAATTGATATTCTGAATTCACATAGACTTGTAGTTGTGGTTTACATTCATAAATCATTCTAAATTCACCTTGTTCTGTTTTCGCAAATTAACTTTTGAAAAATTTTGTAGAAAATACGAATTACAATGTTATTGTCCACCGAATGGAAAACAAACAACATTTGTAGATAGCAGATACTTACCATTATAGTAAGAACCAAAACAAGACAAACTCTAAGATGATTATCACAATTTTCATTAGCCTACCTTATTATCTTCTTATATATAAAAATGAATCGCAAAATGTGTTGGTGAGCGCATAGCTCAACAGTGCCTGGACCAATTTTGCTAATTCTTTTTTTTAAATGTTCGTTGAAGTCCAAGGATCGTTTTTACGGGGAGAACATTTCGAATAATTGCCGGGAAAACCCTAAAAGAAGCCCTTTTCTTTTTTCCATACAAACGTTTTCTAACTAAAATGTAGAGTCAATTTGAACTTTATGGCTATTCATTAAAGTTGACGTTGGGGTTGGAGTTGTAGTTGGATTGGAGTTGGAGGTGGAGATGGAGGTGGAGGTGGAGTTGGAGTTTGAGTTGGCGTTGAAGTTGGCGTTGGGGTTGGCGTTAGGATTGGAGTTGGCGTTGTAGTTGGGGTAAGAGTTGGTGTTGGAGCTGGCGTTGGTTATGGAGTTGGCGTTGTAGTTGGATTGGAGTTGGAGGTGGAGATGGAGATGGAAATGGAGATGGAGGTGGAAATGGAGTTGGAGTTTGAGTTGGCGTTGGGGTTGGACTTGAAGTTGAAGTTGAAGTAGGCATTGTGGTTGGCGTTGGTTATGGAGTTGGCGTTGTAGTTGGAGTTGTAGTTGGATTGGAGTTGGAGGTGGAGATGGAGGTGGAAATGGAGTTGGAGTTTGAGTTGGCGTTGAAGTTGGCGTTGGGGTTGGCGTTAGGATTGGAGTTGGCGTTGTAGTTGGGGTTAGAGATGGGGTTAGAGTTGGTGTTGGAGTTGGCATTGAAGTTAGGGTTGGAGTTGGCGTTAGCGTTACAAAATACATACAACCCTAAATTTTCACCCTTCTATCACCAACCTCTATTAGGAATTAATCAGAGTTGGAGTTCGCGTTGTAGTTGGCGTTGGGGTTAGAGTTGGCGTCGGAGTTGGAGTTGGAGTTGGATTTGGACTTGGACTTGGACTTGGACTTGGAATTGGACTTGGAGTTCGAGTTGGAGTTGGAGTTCGAGTTGGAGTTGGCGAGTTGGCGTTGGCGTTGGGCAGGCGTTGAGGAGGCAGTACGAAGTCTGCCGGGCCAGCTAGTAGTCTTATATATTAGTTATGTTTGGGAATATATTTTTATTTTGAGAATTTCATTCAAGTTTATAATTTTTTGGTAATTGTCTAGAACATCCCATAACTGTCTAATCTACCTGAAAATTTACTCACCTGCTAATTTTGGGTCGTAGATAACGAATCTGAAGTTGTAAATCCGTGCTCTCTTCTAGTTTTTTTTTTAATCCCAAAGTGTCAAAAATCACAAAAATTCATCTCGTAATTACATTGTTTTAAACTGTTTTATCGGTAAATATTCATCATAAATAAGATCTTATTGTAGTCCTCAAAATTTTTCATTTGAAAAATGATGAAATAGTCGAAATTTCATCAAAATCCAGCGCTACCGCATTGAAGGAGTATGCCTCTAAGAGTCGATTAATTGCGGCGTTGTCAGACTGTGTTCCAGGCTATCTCTATAGTGGGCTGTGATTTTGATAACTTCAACCGTTAAAGCAACGCTCTACCAGTAAGAAGCGTTTCACCTCATTTGAATTTGCTTCTTGATTTACCGATTTTCAATACCGAAATATTCAAATTTTATAATTTATGAAAGTGAATGAGGGTATACATGATGCTCTGGAATCGAAGTAGATTCAGAAAAACATAATCATATGGTATTACGTGTCACATGCAAGAGACCTATTCGTTACCCTTAAGCTGAATATTGAAATATAAGGAGAAGGGGCCGATATTCTCATCAGCTTAAATCTCACAGGGGTGCTGAAAATGTTTTGACCACTGAAATTTCCCCCAATCCTACTATTATAAACCAAAAATGTCCCCAAAATTTTGTGACATAACTTTTGCTTTAAAAGCTACCAACTGACAATAAGACTTGTTTCACATGCATACAGTTTCATTCGGTTCTGTTCGTTTTTTGTTTCAACCAAAAACGAATGAAACTATCACAAATACACAGGCTCAATCACAATTCCAATTTTTTCGCGACGTCAGATTCATCAAATTCATTCAAAATTTGAACACAAACATCCTTGCTTCCTGTCTTCAATTTATTTTTATATTTATCGGAAGTTTTGTCACACAGCACTGGTTTAGATGTACTGCAGAAATGAGTCGATCCACATTTCCTAAACCATAATTTTCTCATGAATACTGAGATTGGAACAAATCCCAAATCGCAATTTGGTAAATATTACTCTAAGGAGTTAATATTCGAACGCAACCCAGGAGGGGTTCCACGAGTGGCTTTGATAGAAGTGGTCTTATTGCCCACCTGTGCCTCGGCTATCCTCGTCGACAACAGCTCATACATCCATTTTATAATGGTTTTATTCACGCCTCGCCTTTCAAGTGCTTCTTTGACATACACATGTGTTGTGTTGTCAAATGCCCCAGATATATCCAGCAATGCACACATTGCGATTTCTTTATTGGGAACTTCCAAAACTCTGGTGGCGGGATTCGGCAACTAACCACGCTAGTAATAAATGTAAACAATCTCGTGTTGGACAGGTCAGTCGACGAAGTTTGACCGAAATTTTCATGGAAAATTTAAATTATAATTGACTTGAGATCATTGTTGGATTACTTTGTGATATAGATTCAAATATTGATCATTATATAACTAATTTTATGGCACTTGATTGATATAAAGACTACAACCAGTAAGTATATTCATATATGTTTGTCAAACTTACATTATATTTAAAAGTTCTTTCAGTTACTATTTGCGAATGATTAAGAAGGGACTCAGTTGATTAGAATTTCTGGAGTACATAGGAGCTTCAACTTCTAATTCTAGAGTCCTTGTAGAAGGAGAAGAGGTTCTAAATGTAGATCATGTAATCGTGTGTGACAAAACAAATTGTGGTCCCAGTTTTTGTTCTTTATGTTTACAAAGTAGTGCCCTTAATTCAGTACCACATAAAATTGATGGCCCATTAATGTGGAGAATGGTAAACTTAAAATAGAAGGTATGGTATATTCTTGTAAAGTCGGAGCACGGAGGAGGTGTAAACATATTACTGATGTATTAATTAAAGTTCAGGTGCATGATGTTCTAGTTTATTTATGAGAATATAGTGTCAAATTGAACCAGATAAAGCTTTTGTAAAACAGTTACCAATAATTGAAATGATTTTTTCAAAATATGATACATATATTATGTGAAAAGAATTATTAACAATAAGTGTAATGTTTGAGGTATAATAAAGATTATCTGGATGTAGTTCCAGGTTAAGTACTCTTCGGTCTATTAGTTATCCTTCTAACGCATTTCCAATATTTATATTTGGTTTTCCGGAGGTAAGAAGTGAAAACTCAAACCTATTCATTTTGGCATTTTTTTCGCCCATGAATTGCATTGAGGCACACAACAATAGTCGTTTCTGGTCGAATACATATTAGGCAGGATAATATTCACTATTTCAACTTGAATTTTTCGTTCAAACCAAAGTTTATTGACGAATACTGAACAATTAAACTCGAGCACGTGGCTCATTACTAGCTTGGTTAGTTGCCGAATCTCGCCACCAGAGTTTTGGAAGTTCCCAATTGTCCAGAGTTCTCTGGATGACTTCAGTCAGCTGATACAGGGCAGTCTCTGTAGATCGGTCCGCCCTGCAAGCATGCTGACTTTTGTGAAGTGGAATGCTCTCCACATTCTCCATTCTTATGTAGTTGTCCACTACCTTCTCCATGGTTTTAAGTAGCGATGGGACCTCGAGTGAAAATAATCGAACCTTTCGATTATTGAAACATCTCGAGATGTTCTGAAAAATGCCAGTGAATTCAGTGGAATGATTTTCTGTCGTCAATTATGAGGCACGCAGATGAGACATCACTCGACTCGAGTAAGAATTGAATAATGAAATGGGATGAGATAAGTGATATCTCGTACTCGTAATTCGTTCGTTTGTTTACGTTCCGAATGTTTTCATATTTTGAATTCCTTTGGCGGCACTTTAGATCCGAGGGATCCGACTGGAGGGCGAGATGAGTATGATATATGAATGGTTTCTTTAACAATCGATAAAATTTATGGCTGCCATCTGGATTCTGGTCAGGTGCTTCTACTGCTAGTAGTGCTATTGAATGATTTTATTATCTATTCCATTGCTAATTGAGATATTCATTATTCTTATATTATTCAATAGCGGTTCGTTCAGGATATTCAGATTTCAGTTATATTCCGTTTGTTAATTCGTTATCAATTAAGAACTGATACTCGGAGGTCCGTTCAAAAATGGATCTATTTTATCATTATATTTTTAAATATTAATATATATTATTATTTTTGCGCGTATGTTCTGGGGAACATCGCGTTATAGTTTTGCCCAAATGTCTGTAACTTTCGAATTTTTTGACGAAAATGGTCTCTAACGATTTAGTTCGACTCCCCAATGAAGAATTCGAGGTCAAATTTGATTCTGTCCGGCTGTTGCCACGATAACTTGAGAACGAAAAGAGCTAGCGACTTGAAATTTTCAGGGTAGGTGGCGCATCCCAATACGACGGACAAGTTCGTTAATCGGCATAATCGGCCCAGTGGTTTCCGAGTAATAATTTTGTTTTCCACCAATATGAATCCGATTGAATTGAAACTTGGTGAGTAGTTGTACAATATCAACCTAAGCACGTTTGTGAAATTTTGTGCGAATCGTATGGCTAGAAAATTTTTAAAAAATTATTAAAAAATATTTTTGATGTCACGATAACTTGAGAATGGAATGAGATAGCGGCTTGAAGTTTTCAGGTTAGGATGTGCACCAGAACGCGACATTTTAGTTTGTTTATGAGCATAATCGGCCAAACGGTTTTAGAGTTGTAGCCATCAGAAATTTGGTTGTTTTTTGTTCCTCATTAACTCGAAAAATACTGAACCGATTGAATTCAAACATGGTAATTAGTTGTAGAATGCCAACGCGAAAATTCTTGCAAAATTTCGTGAGGATAGTATCTGTAAAAAAATTTTTAAAAATCGTTGAAAATTGAAAAAAAAATTCTATATATCAGTAACTATTCGTTTGAAATTGCTGAAATTTTGCAAAAGCCTTGATAACCTAACTCTACTGCCAAGTTTCAAATTTTAACACGATCGGTTGAATATTGTTGGAGATTCGAGCATTCTTGTGTGAGTTCAGTAGATGGGTGACCGTTGCCTCGATAACTTTCGAACGAAAGGAGATAGGGACGAAGGGTGTCCAATACAGAATAATGGACAATAGAACATACGCGCAAAAGCTTCTGACTTCACGTCAGTGCTTGAAGCAATTTTTTTTATTTAAATATTAGTATAAGTGGAATTTGATGCTTGCAGATAGCTTAAATTATTTCACTCGATAATGGTTTTATATGCCTATTGAATTGACTCAAATTTAATTTTCAATAATTCAGGAACTGATTGGAGGGATCAAAAAGAAGGAAAATAAATTCAATCTGGAAGTATCGTCTAACATGTAATATACAGGGTGAGTCTTTGACCACTGCATTAATTTTAACCAAAGATTCCTCTCATCAAATGAAATACTTTTTTCATTTAACATTTTTCCAAATTCAGCTCAGGTAAAAAGATACAGGCCGTTGAAATTTTGAAAAAAAATCAGTTTTTATTTTATAGCTTTGACATCCTTTTTTCGAATGAAATGAATGTTGGCGTAAAGTTACCTAAAACTATGATACATATTTTCCAAATATTAGTTATTTTCTACTTCTACTGGTTTTATAGTTATGGACTCGTGGATTCATAAAACTAAACGAAATTAGCATAAAGAAGGCATATAAAGTTTTTCTTGAGTCATTTCAAGAATATTCCATCGTTTTAGAACATTATATTATTCTTCATCATTTCTCCTTAAACGCACCGTTTTCGAGATATTCTTCATTGAATGTTTTAAAATGGAAAACTCCAGAAATTTCGCTACTTTTATGGATCCCTCCCTGAGCGTTGGAATCCCGAATCAAGCTGTTAACCACGTTTCCATGCCTTATTCTCGTCCGGCAACAATGTCATAGATAATTTATATGCGGGAGTGTATTAGCACATTGTAAAATCTTTAAACGCTTGTAACTTTTTACCTGAGCCGAATCTGGAAAAATGGTAAATGAAAAAAGTGTTTCATTTGATGAGAGGAATCTTTGGTTAAAATTAATGCAGTGGTCAAAGACTCACCCTGTATAATTAAAAATATGTTCCTATGAAAAATAGAATTAAATAAAGTAAAAAATATAAAAATGGAAAATTTCATTGGAATTATATTTCGTTATTGAGAAAATTGATTTGGCTCACATTTTTTGGCGCTAATCTATTACGGCGGAGGTTCGTTAATTGTCCACATTTCGAAAATACCCTTTCCGACGGAACTGATGTTGCCGGGATACACAAATGTTTCATGGCGAGTTTATAAAGTTCTGGGAAGAATTGTTGGTGTGATTTCCAAAATTCCAATGGATCTTTTTTTCGGTCCAAAAGAGGCATTTCTACATATTGACGCACTGTGAGATTCACTTTTGTGGCTGGTGTCACAACTGATTGTTGTTGTGTCGCCTTCGAATCAAATTCAACCCAAAGAGAATTTCCGCTCGCACTATCACCTCCATTTATTTTGAAAACTGACATGTGAGTATCGTGCATATTGTTGCCATTCTGGTTTCTGGAATTCTTGGGAATTCCGAATTTTAGGTTCATTCATTCATTTCATATGCTACATTACCTTTCCAACTGCTGGAAATTATTCCATTCAAATATTGTACCTAAACAAAATTTAAATGATCAAGGGTCCAGTTACCGTCTCTTTTGCCCTTGCCGAAGGACCTCCTTCCTGGGGTTTGACTGGTTCCCATTCCCACAAGGTACTTCCTTTTCTGATGAAACTTTGACAGTGGACAACTGGAGTGAAAAGCCTCCATTATTGCCCCACTGACCTGTTCGACTCTTTGTTCCAGATCGTAATTCCGGTGTTCTGCCCGTTTTACTCCAATCTGCTCCAAATTCACCCTCAAATAGGTCTTATACAGAGGCCAGTCGGTCTTTCTGTGATTTCGAATTGAAGGCATCAAGGTGCTGCTTGCCTCTAACCTGAATTCAATAATCCTATGATCAGAGAATGATGGTTCATCCATCACCCTCCAGGCTGTTACATTCTTCCTAGCAGCAGCGTTAGCTATCGTTAAGTCTAGGACCTCTTTTCTTGCTCTCGTGACAAAGGTGGGGGATGTCCCCACATTCAGTGTCTCGAGGTTATTTGCTAAGAGGTATTCTAATAAGCACTCACCTCTGTTTTTGATGTCAGTGCTTCCCCACGCAGTATTATGTGCGTTGGCATCACAGCCAATTAGGATTGGCAGCCGTCTGCTGTTGCAATATTGCACCAGTCTCTGCACTTCTGCTGGCGGTGTTGTTGGCCCGTTTCCAGCGAAGTATGGAGATGCGAAGGCAATGTCCCGCTCGGTGCCACCAATGTTGATGTTAACCAAAATTGGGACTAGGTCCCGAGACATGTACTGAAATACATACTATTTTATGCTATTTCTTATGAGTACACAGGCACTTTGGCTTTCTTTGTTGATCTAGGGTTCCTGGAGCAGTACAATGATTAGTTGCAATTTTGCGAATAGCAATCACCGCTGAAGCTCCCTTCGCGTGATGCAAGTTCACTTTCGCTGCCTTCCTGAAGAGGATAGGTGAAAGTGAGGTGATAGAGGCTGTTTTACCAGCATCTATGTTTCCCCCTTCTCACCCTCTTCCTGTCCCTTCTCAAATTCCATGGAATAGGTAGTCTCTTCGGAATTCGAGCAGGTCTCTTGGTGCTGTTCTCGGGGCAAACCCTCGGCCCCCAAACAGATCCGCTGAGTCTCCCCGACAAAGGAGGAGGAAGTCTCCGCTCCTGCCGACGGACCAGCAGACATAGAGGAGACCTCAGGTCGACCCACCATAGCGCCTTCTCCTTGGTTTGGTAAATCTCCAGTTGTGGGAGGCATCTCCGCATCTCCTGGATGTTTCCCAGGGTTTTCCTTTTTCCCCAGCCCTGAAACGGGTACACGCCCAAACCGGAAGTTGAGCGCGTATTCCCCCTTTTTCAGAGCATCCGCCGATTGGTGATTAATCCCAATCGTGACGAGCATTCCTTTACCCTCCTTTTTGGAGTTTATGGTCCCCCAAGACCCGGTGGTAAACTCGGAGTTTTCAACGTAGACAAGTCGGAGGACGTTCTCCGGTTCCATGTCGGCGCTTCTTGGGAAGAACGCCGTTATGGTGACGGCCTTTGGGGTGTCATCTCCACTAAGCGTCACCAGTTCTGGACCTTCCCAAGATCGCCGGCACCGACTTAGTAAGCCAGTTCGCTGACTCCTGGGATCCACAGTCTACCAGCATCATTCTACAGCGGAAATGAACGCCGGTGAAGTGGATCCCCTTCTCTCCACTCTTAAGGTTCCCTCGTAGCGACGTCCAACGTTCGCGGCCCGGCCGCGACGTGCAGCAACCGAGCACTGCCTCAGTGCTTTTCAGTGGCAATGATTTCGTCGGGACGTGTCGTCTTAAAGATGCGGCGGCCCCTACTCCAGTCACTTCCCAAACGTCGCGGCAGGCCTTGAACGCAAGACGCCGCAACGAATTAGCACCTTTACATTGCGCTTCCACTACAGTGTCCTCTAAGGAGAAGAGCTCTCTGGCAGTGAGGGTGACCTCAGGGTATTACTTGGGTACAATTACCACCCTCACTTCGGTCTTTTCTTTTACATCTGCAGTATAACTAGTGGCTTGCCCAGTTTGTGCTGCAGCTGTTTTCTGCTTTTTAGGATGAGGTCTTCGCGGAGGAGTGATGTGCTCCGGACCTCTTTTGATCTCCCCCGATGATACCTTCGGGATTGGGCACTGAGGAACCCTAGCCTCCTCAGGTGGTATAGCCTGATGAAGGAGTCGCAGGTACTTCCGTACCCCTGCTCCACTGAGACATCTGAGACCTTTCCTCAGTGGGTCATCTCTGTCGCCCGGTACTCCCAGTATTTCCCCCCTCTTCAGGGTGCCCGGATGAAGAGGTGGGGAATTTTTTTTGCTCTGTCCCACGAGTAGCTGGGGAAGTACAGTCCATCTCTGCAGAGCCCCGCATGCAGAGGTAAGTTATTTGATACAATGGAGTGCCCCCGATGCTCCAAGGTCGTAGCCAGTAGCAGCTAGACTTCTATCCAGCCATGCATCCCTCGGCCTGGTTATCCAACTTGGATTTAGAATTTTTGATGAGGTTGTTTCCTCTCGGTACAGGCAGTCAAGCCAAGACCAAGACCCAAGACGAACTGAACCGAATGAAACCGTATGCATGTGAAACAAGCCTTAGGCAATTAAATTACCATGAGATTTCCCCAGACCGCCGCCGATCCTAGATCGCCTAGATCTTGTATAGTAATTCATGACTAAATCAGGATATTTGTTTCAGGTTCTGTTGATTATGATGTTAGTTTTTGGGATTTTGCTGGTATGGATTCCAATTTGAGAAGTTTCAGAACTTTACAACCAGCTGAAAATCACCCTATTAGAGGGTTATATTACTCCGGAACAGGAGATTTGCTGCTAGTCATATCTGGATCATCGCAAGCCAAGGTCAGATTCTATATAGCATACTTATGAAATAACAACCATTAATTTGTAATTAATTTTATTTTCAAGAGAATATTCAGTTGACATGATGATAAATGGAAATGTAAATTTTCACAGCATAAAAGGTTCATTGTCATGTTGACTCTCGATGCTGGGTTCCAGCGTGAGATGTGGTCACGTGGTGCTATTATGCGAACTAATACACGTTAATGATACCCGATGAAAAAGCTAAACACTATTTAGTGTTGACGCTACATTTATTTCCGATAGATCAGATCAGATAGATTATTTAGTTCTAGTCTAAATCATACCACAAAACCGCATTTGATGCTGGAAGCCAGCGTCGACCTTCAACATGAAAATGTACATTGAATGGAATAAAATTGTTGGGTTTGTTAGGAACTCAATAGCTTACGCCTATTCTTCAAATCCAAATGTAATTTAATATAGATTTTCCAAATATAGTTATTTATAAATTGGTCCTCCAAGGCCACGGTACAGACATATCAACTCGGAAACAACACTCTTTCCGCAAAACTGACTTGTCCGTGTACAGAATTGCCATGAATTTTCTTTTAAAACTTCACAATATCGGCTCAGCACCAAATCCATGACAGCTAGACGTTAACCACTCCCAACATGAACCATACAACCCAAAAGAGCCACTTCTCTCTTGCGCATGCGGAATCTACTCGTGGCTGAAAGTCCTCTCAAAATCACTAACCTCACGCAAAACTCTGATTCTTCAACACCAGTGATTCAGGAGATGTCGCACCTTCAATCCACGAATGCGTGGACCCTCCCAAGGCGATCCTATGGAGGAATAGCATCCTCCACCTCAAAACCCCAATCCTCTAAGACGAAAACTCCAGCAGTTAAATCACTTCCCGTCTGCTCATGAGCATAACGAAAAGTGCCAGAAAAGGGTAAAATGAATCTCAAATTAGAAACGCAATTACTAAAGTTAGTTTTACACGGCCAAGAAATTCATGAATTTCTTCAAGAAGTTCTTCATGAATAAATCCTCAGTGTAAAACACAACCTTGACAAGTTTCTTGACGTAAAACTTCATGAAGATCTTCACGAAATTAGAACTTGTTCAAATTTATCAACAAGTTTCGCGTGAAATCGGGGATACCAACATCTGTTTTATCCCATAAATTATCGTAAATGTCTTAAAACATAAACTGGTGGTCGTTGAGGTTGTTGTTTGGAAGTTCAAGTTGCGATCTGTGGTAGAAAACTAGTGAAGTTCAGAATTGAGCCACAGCTGTTTTTCTTTTCGTCTGGATATTTGCTAGTTTAGAAGTTGACAGTTGGTATTACTGTTATTTGACATTTATCTCCATGAATTTCTTTGGCCGTGTAAAACCACACACCTCATGAATAAATTCAGCAGACATTCAAAGGTCAACTTCGCGAAGAAATTCATGAATCTCTTCACCGTGCAAAACTAGCTTTACGACTATTCTTCAAATCTGAATTTAATTTATTACAGATCTTCCAAATATAGTTACATATTTATAAATTGGTCCTCCAAGGCCACGGTACAGACATATCAACTCGGAAACAACGCTTTTTCCTCGAAACTAACTCGTCCGTACACAGAATTTGCATGAATTTTGTTTTAAAACCTCACAATAGCGAATGAGCACCAAATCCATGACCGCTAGACGTAAACCATTCCCAACATAAGCCATACAATCCCAAAAGAGCCACTTCACATCTGCGCATGCGCAATCTACTCGTGGCTGAAAGTCCTCTCAAAATCATCCACCTCACACAAAACTCCGATTCTTCAATACCAGTGGTTCAGGAGATATCCCAGTTTCAATACACGCATGCGCGAACCCTCCCGATGCAATTCTATGGAGGAATAGCATCCTGCACCTCGAAACCCCAATCCTCTGGCTCGCACACTCACAGAATTGACATCAAGTGGTAATATAGCCCTCGAGTTCCTTCCCAGTCTCTCAACTTTTTGACAAATTTTGTAAACAATTTAAAATTCCACTCATCGTTCACCCCTTTATTCAATTGCTGCCTTATATATACGTCCATATTTTAATTAGTTGCCCATGTACTAGCGATCGGAATAATCAAATAAAACACGTGTAGGAACTGAAGTCGAATGTATTCCAGATGTAATTTTCTGCGTAGGAAAACAACTGAAATAATTTGCCCAGTTTGGGAGTTAAATTATTAATTTTTTTTAGGCTCTTAGTGGTTTGTTCTAAGTGATATTTTACACACTCCAAGAGGTCATTATTGGTCACGGAAATGCCAAAATTAAACTCAATCCAGTATTTGGTTTCGGAAATTCAAGCAAAATATTCCGGTAATTTAACATTTTTTTAAATTTTTTCTAGTCACGCTATTCTTACGAATTTTTGCACAAGTGTTTACGTCGTTATTCCGCATCTAACTACCGATTCAGATTAGTATTTTTCGAGTTATTGTGAAAACAAAATTTAAAATTTTTTAATTTTTTTTTTTCAATTTATAGCTATCTGATCAATACAAAGCTTCAAATGCATATAATGGTCATGATTCTACAATTTGATGCTTAATTTCAGATAGATTGAGTGATCGGTTTTGGAAATATTCATAAAAAAAAATGGTTTAGCTGAAAACGGCCATAACTCCGAAATCCCTCGATGGATTTCGCCCACTAACGAATATAACCGAGATATTTACGCTCCAAAACTACTCTGAAACTTTCAACTCTAAATCATTTCTTAAGAGAGTTATTGTGCTACGGCCGGACGGACATAATTCAATTTTACCCCGGATTATTTATTGGTGAGTCGAACTCAATCGCTTTGGACCTTTTTCCGGAAAAGAATCGAAAAATACCGACAACTGGGCAAAATGATAACACCCTGTTCCTGGCGGAACAAGCGCGTAAAATCTATGAAATAGATGAGATATCAAGAGTTCACTTTGTATCTTGAATGTTTGGCTTTGATTTAAATTCTCTAAATAGTAGAGTTCAAACTGGGCTTTATCGTGTCACCCCGTGTGACCTTCAATGCTAAAATGTATAGACCACTGGGTATCATTCTCCATATCCTTATAATGCAAAATCAACTGGTCGTCAAAAAATCGTCGTGTGCAGGAAGTAGTGGGGGCATTTTTCCAAAAATTGACAATTTTTTTTTTCTGTTCATGGTCATTTATATTAGGTGACTATCACTCACACAAATTTCTATGGAAATATACGATTCAGAAATATTTTTTATTAATTGTCAAAAGAGTCGGATATCATGCGCTCAAATGTAATTTCTTAAGATATAAACGCATGCCTTCAACACCCGTAATGCTTTTTATGAAATGCCTGCTTCGAAAACCGACGATTCAGATGGTTTTTTCAAAATTGCAATAGGCAGAACAGTCTCCTCACAAAATAAAAAATTGTGGTATTAACTCCCATTAACCGAAACCGAACCTGGAGACGCTAGTAAGGTATTAAGGCGCAAATTGGTGCGTTATACCCTTATTACACTATGGCTTTTTCATGTCTATATTTGCGCCTATGTTTATGGCTGTTTGTTGCTTGAATTTCCCACCAAACGAGTGGCACTATTACACCTCGCTTTTTTCACGCTTGTTTCAGGCAGTAATTTATTATTGAATTTACGAAGGCTGCGATTCAAAGGATAGAATAAACTAGGCTATGTTATGAAGACGTCAAGTCAGACAGATAAATATTGTGTTGGTAGACATGAAATTTCAACAAAATGGCTTGAAATCCCCACGATTCAGGGGGAACAAATAGAACCAGTTCTATATATTTTCAAGCCTGAAACAGTCTATGAAATAGTCCCGGGCGCATGCGTATTTCTTCAAAATTTCAGCGCAGTCAGTTAGGCTGAGAAGTAGACACGAAAAAGGCATAGTGTAATACGGGTACTAGTCCATGTGAGTGGCGAGCGTTACGAGACCTTATGTATTTGGGCGCTCATAAGGATCGTTGCTTGTATCCGACCAACTTAACACTACTATGCCTGCGTCATTCAGAATGCACATTTTGAAGATATTTTACAAACGATTCATAGATATTTGATTTAATTTTATTAATTCGTAAATAAATATACAAATAATGCGTGTTCAAACTTATATTCAGTACTTCACAAATGAGTTTTGTGACGTAATATTAAAACTTTCTTGAAATAATCGCTCATTTTCATTAGTAGTTGCAAGATTTCCTGAATCCTCGATCAAGAATCTGGAAAAGAATTAAGAAGGTATATAGTTGTTATCTATGATATTTAGGGTCTAAAAATATCTTACATGTCATGATTAATCTAATTCAACTATCACTATCAGATGAAGAATCATTAAAAGGAGAAAGATTGGGAACATTTGAAGTCGGTACTCTTATTTGCACATGTTTTTCGGGCCATACATTTGCAAGAGCCAATACACGGTATATGAAATGATCATTTCCATTTCATAAATAATATATACGGATCAGATATTTGATATAATATTAACCTTTCCTACAACTGCAGTTGCTAAGGTTCCAACAGGTTTGTTTTCGAGGTTCAGTAAACTGACTTGTGGTATCTCAGCCTGTCAAAGCATGAAAAGCTGGTTCCATGGATTGCAATCAATCTTTTATTTTCTTTCGTTCCTAATCTCATCCAAATTTCTGGAGTCGGAATGTTTTCAAAAAAGGTTAATAATACCAAAACATCCGTATCCTTACAATCCTTACAGTTTTGGTTGGGAATTATATCAATGGATTCTGCATCATGAAAGAAATTAAATTTAAAAAAAGTATCGTTTAAAAAAAATCCTTCAAAAATTATCTAAGAAAAAGATCAATCTACAATGCTTTAGGCTTCAAAAATAGTCATTAAATTTATTTATCACGATTAAATGAGCAATTTGCAATGATTCAACCTCGTGGAATGGGTTGTTGCAACTTACACTCGGTGCATAGTTTTCACAACTCGAAATATCATCGAAAGTATCATCGAAATGTCTAGAGCAAGGCTGGAAACAATCATAGCACATTGTCCATTTATTCCTGATATTTGAGTAGGTAGTGGATTACGAACAAATTATTTTGATAGTTCAAAATATATTAATAAAATACTATCCTCTTTTCATAATTTAAAATTCAATAGTTCATACCACTAACACATTATTTTCTGTATTATGAACCTTAACTCAAGAAAAAATGTTTGATACACAAATGTAGATCCATATTTCAGTATTTTTTTGCTAGTAACATTATGAAAATACTGTATATAGGAACATGTCTCACTACTTAACGAAATAAAAGGTAATATTAACCTCAGTGGTCAACGAACAGTAATTTCTTTTGATGATTCCTTTATGTTCTTCTTTCCTATTGCCTCCATAAACTACATCAAAACAGTCTTGTACATATTCACAAATTCAAGAATCGAATAGTTGCTTTCCAAGAGAAAATATTTACGAACAACTAATTGACAATCTCTAATAGCTAGAAAAGATGACATTTATGAATAGTGAACACAGACAGATTCTGTGTTGACATTCTGTGAATACATATAACTTACGATGTATTATTGAAACTTTGAAACATCATATCTCCGAAAGTACTAGCTTGTTAGAGTTGAAAATGATAACAATGTCATGTCTTATGATATAACTGCATCTTAAAAAAATTTTAATTCAAAAGTTGTAAGGTAAAAAAAAATTTTTTTTTTCGTTACTCCGAAACTTTTTGACCGATTTTGCCCAATAACGAACTTAACCGAGATATTTATCCCTCAAACCTACTCTGAAAATTTCAACTGTCTAGCTCATTCCGTTCGAGAGTTATCGTGTTATCGGCCGGACGGTTGACGGCCGGACAGAATCGATTTCGACCACGGATTCTTGATCAGTGAGTCAAACCAAATCGTTCAAGACCATTTTCAGCCAAAAATTCGAAAATTACAGACATTTGGGCAAATTGATAAGCACTCTGTTCCGAGGAACAAGAGCGCCAATAATATACTGACTTTGAAACAATCATCATCCAGGATGATTGATAATTCTTCTAAAACCACACTTCAAACCAGTCAAGAATTTCTACAAAGAATATTGGTGGAAAAGAAATGGGCGGAAATATAGATTATGAGTATATCTTCAAACATGAACTGACGGCATATCCATTGTCACTGGCAAATGAAGAAACTATCTCCGTTCCCTCTAACAAATCTGCACTTCGGAATATTTTAGATAAATTGACGTTTTCTTGCAAAGACTTGCCACCAGGAGAACACAAAACTTGTCATATTTGATGGAATTGATACAAACCACTGGAAAACCTGCGAATGCAAGAACTTTTGGGAATATTTGAAAGGATCGATTTTGTACTAGACCATTATACAAAATTATCTATTAAGGATTCCACAAGAAACAATGGAACATTGGGTAAAGAAAATATAGAGAGATCAGGTGAAGGCCGATATACATTGCTACCCCAAAAATGGAATTTATTCATACATTAAAATTCTAATAAGAAACGTCTCAAGAACTTTGTCAGTAATCAGTAGCACGATCATTCTCTTACATCAAAAGTTAATTTTATTACTAGTGGTAGTTTTCTAGATGTTCCAGATTACAAAGCAAATTACACTTTATTTATATATTTTATTTGTTTATTTTATTTATTTATTTTCATTAACAGGAATTCTAATAAGAAAACCCAATAACAAGGATTCACCAAAATACAAGAAAAAAGAAATTCAATAATGATCATGAACTTATTTTACACTTATACAGTGCGCGTCAAAATTATGGAACAAATTCATTTTCTCAGAAGAAAAATATTTGGCAACAAAATCCTGAAACAGTTCAATTTTTGTTTCACTTTTACCAAATTTTTATGCATTTTTGAAGGATTTTTGTTGCACCCTGTGCCATCCCCATCAAACCCTCTAAATTTTTTGAATAGGGAAAGTGGGACATTTGGTACTTTTTGGTAAGGTCTTTGTATCTTCTTTACAGGCGTGCAGAAATTTTCAAGAAAAAAAATTTCTTTTTTCAGAAATAGTTAGTTCAAAGAGGTTTTCAGTATGTGCACTTTGTCATGGCTCATTTACTTTGAGACGATGGTACCTGATGAAATTTGTCACCGAATGAAAGTCGACCATTACAGTTTTGTTCATGCACAACTTTCAACCCCCTCATGCCCCCCCATACTTTCCCATTAAAGGGTTCGTAGGGGTTGAAAGTTGTGCATGAACAAAACTGTAATGGTGGACTTTTATTCGGTGACAAATTTCATCAGGTACCATCGTCTCAATGTAAATGAGCCTTGAATTTTTCATCAAATTCCAATAGTATTCTACAAAACTGGCCTGAAATAGAAAAAATATAGTCTAATACTCGTTGCAGAAGGCAATTCAACACTCATGCGTTCGAAAACTCACTCCTTCGTCGCTCGTTTTCGAATTTCGCATTCGTGTTTTAATAAGAGCCCATTCTGCAACTTGTTTTAGAATATACTATTTCGCACGATGAAAAGGTGGATATGTTTTTAATTTATGGAGAAGCCAACAAAAACGCTGTAGCTGCACGCCGACTTTACACAATAAGGTATCCTGAGCGAAACATCCCAGACAAAAAAATATTTTCAAGATTAGAGGAAATTTTAAGAAAAAATTAAAAAGCATTTTTTGCAAAAAAAAACAGGAAGCGAATTGCCACTACAGACTCAAAAGTAGCAACTATTATAAATTATTTTGAAAAACAACCATTGGCATCGATAAGGCAAGCATCAAGACATTTGGAAAATTAGTTATAGTTAAATTCAAAGAGCTTTGAAAACGAATAAATCTCATGACCACAAAATTCAGAACGTGCTATCTCTGTCTATAAAAGATTTTGAAAGAAGAGGAGATTATATAGCTCAATTTTTAGTGGCATTAAATAATGATTTTTATAACCATATTTTATGGACCGATGAAAGTCGATTTATTAGCCATGGTAAACCAAATAGAAAAGATTCCCATTACTGGTCGGATGAGAGATGAAAACCCACATGACATCAGACCGATTCAGCAACAAGGACATTTCGGGATAAACGTCTGGTGCGGAATTGTGGGGCGTCATTTAATAGGGCCATACTTCTATGAAGGCTCATCAACTGGGCAAAGGTATCTAGATTTCATTCAAAACGTATTGCCGGTTTCACTAGAAAATGTGCCTCTTCAAATAAGACGAAATATGTGGCTACAGCAAGATGGGGCTCCGTGCCACAACGCTGCCATTGTAAAGAGATATCTAGACCAATAATTCGAAAATAAATGGATAGGAACTAATGGACCCATCAGATATCCCGCAAGATCACCGGACCTACCGCCCATGGATTACTTTCTTTGGGGAACCCTGAAAAATATGGTATACAAAACTGATTCTAGTGATTTAGACCATTTGAAAATAAAAATAACAAACGCATGCGCCGAATTAAACCCTAATATTCTGGCAAAAGTAACTCATAATAAAATAAGGAAAAGATATAATTTATGTATGGATCATAATGGTAGGCATATAGAACATATGATTTAAAATGATTAGTTTGTTATTAAATAATTCTTTATTGTTATTAAAATGTATTATTTACTGAATATAATGAAAGATTTATAGTTTGTTACGAAGCCTTTTTGAATTTAAGAAACAAAATCATATCTATGTCTCCGAATCAAGGCATATTGTCACAATACAGAAAAAAAATGGTATAGAATTATCATAAAACACCCTGTAGATCGCTAATGGTTTAAAATGGTAATTGGAAATAAAAATTAGAATTGAATCATCTTTCGATTGGCATAATAAAAAATTGGTTCAAGCCCTGTGGACAGGAGCTTTCTGGCGCTCTAGTTCAAACAGACAAATTATATCTCCGAAAGTATTGGTTTCTCAGAGTTGAGAATTATATCAATTTATTCTTATGATAGAACTGCATCATAAAGGAAATTCAATTCAAATAATAGTTCATTTATCTAGATTAAATGAGCAAATTGAGAATGAGAACTGCACCATGGAAGAAACCAAATTAAAATAGTTGAAATGAATTTGACTCTCTCATATAAAACAGGATGAAATGTACGAGTACACAGATCATATAATAAAGCTTAGATAGAATAATTATAGCATTCAGTGAAAACATAGAAGTACGATTCATTATTGAAATTTAGAACTTCATCTTAGCAGAAATTGAATTCAAACATCATAGAAGAATTTAAATTCAACAAGAGTGCCAAAAATTATCAATCCAAAACCAATAGACGAATTCTACCCAACAACGAACTCATCCGAGATATTCATTCCTCAATTCTATGATGAACGATAATATATATCTTTCCTCAAATCTACAATATTCCAGTTTTGTTTTTAGTGGAGATATTCTGAACTCAATATTATTAACTTACCATTACCATTCCCATCATCATATGGATTGACCATCGGCATGAAAATATCAACCAACAAAAAGTATGATATTATATTATCATTCTCATATTTATACGATTGCTCGAATGAAACAACGTCATGTCTCAAGAGAATAAGTTGACATTAAAACAATTCATAGAATACCCACATAATAATTCTATCATTCTGTGAAAACGTAGAAATACGATTTACATTGAAATATTGAAAAATCATATCTCCGAAAGTATTAGCTTGTTAGAGTTAAAAATAATATGAATGGATTCTTATGATAAAACTGCTTATTAAAAAAAAATTAATTTGGAATTTGTTTTGTAAAAAAAAATATTTTTTTGTTACTCCGAAACCATTTGTCCGATTTTGCCCAATAACGAACTTAGCCGAGATATGTATCCCCCAAACCCACTCTGAAAATTTCAACTCTCTAGCTCATTCCGTTCGAGAGTTATCGTGCCTACGGCCGGACAGAATGAATTTCGACTACGGATTCTTGATCAGTGAGTCGAACCAAATCGCTTAAGACCATTTTCATCGAAATATTCGAAAATTACAGACATTTGGGCAAATTGATAAGCACTCAGTTCCGAGGAACTAGAGCGCCAAAAAGGTATGTTCCTGGGAAAAAAAATTGACGACGCCAGTCATCTTTATTTTTTACGCCGACATTTACGCTAATCTCAAGTCAACATTGACTTGTTTAAAACGCGGTTTTAGAACTAAAAAATATTCAGCTCTTTCCGAGAAAATTGGGGTGACCGAGATAAGTGAATCACCCTGTATATGAAAAACATCGCGCAGCCGGCTTGTTTCTACTGCCGGGTGTACCACATGATACACAGTTGACTTGCATGATCTATCAACGCTCGACAAACGATTCCCGAAATGTTAGATAATCAAGGAAAACCACTCCAGTCTCCCAACAAAAGTCAGCAAAACCAATAATATCACATAGCACAGGCAAAAGGGATCACGATGACACAGTTTTTCGAAAAATAGGGAAGAAAACCACCACAAATACTCGAAAATTCTTGGAGCATACTAAGAGATGTGTTACTCATGTGTTCACAATCACGATGATTGCAAGATGAGTTATTAACTGCATCTCACGAAGAGGCTGAGTAGAATAATTCTTCATTGTTTATCAGCAAAAATTGAAGGCTATAAAAGGTGTATAGTGGAATGTAAGGATACGGATATTTTGGTATTATTAACCTATTTTAAAAACATTCCGACTAGAGAAATTTGGATGAGAGTAGGAAAGAAAGAAAATAAAAGATTGATTGCAATCCATGAAACCAAAATGGATAGTTCAATGCGCCAATGTATGCCAGCTTTTCATGCTTTGACAGGCTGTGATATCACAAGTCAGTTTACTGAACTTAGAATTATTATCGCATTATAATTTATTGTCTAAAATTGGATACGATGAGAATTTGAGAAGAAGAAGTATTCAATAACATTGTTGAATTTAGAATCCGTCTGTGTACGACAAACGAAAATGTGAAATGTATCAACACACTTAAAGTACTTGCAATAGAAAGATGCGTGGAAATAAACCTAGAAAGAAACTATCAGAGATGTGATATAGCAATCCACTCTGACAGTCAAGCTGCTATTAAAGCTCTGAGCTCCCATGTTATCGAATCCAAGCTAATATGGGAGTGCCGAAGAAAACTCAATGAAGTAGGATAGAACAACAGTGTCTCCTTGGTCTGGGTTCCTGGTCACGCGGGAATCATAGGAAATGAAGAGGCCAACACACTTGCCAAGAAAGGAGCACAAACCCCCTTAATTGGCCCGGAAACTTATTGTGGGGTTGGTAGACACACCTACAAAAGTGAATTCCCGACGAAAGAAGAAACTGAGAGAGGTACTTTCTGGAGGTCTCTCCCCGGAATGCATCACTCCAAAAAATTTCTCCGGAACTTTGATACTGTCAGATCCAAGAAATGCTTGGACCTCAGTAAGAACAATCTGCACCTCCTCACTGGCTTCCTCACAGGGCACTGCGGCCTCAGGAAGCACATGATGAGATTAGGGCTAGCAGAAACTGACGAGTGCAGATTCTGTTGGGAGGAGGATGAAACTCCTAATCACCTGACAACGGAATGCCTCGCCATCTCAAACCAACGCAAGGAATGCTTTGGGCAAAAAATCTGAAGGAGCGAAGACGTACCCTCCTTGAAGCCATCCCAGATACTGGAGTTCATGAGAACTCTGGAACTGGAAGGCGAGCTGTAGATGGTAATGACATCGACAGCTGTGAAAGGGGGACACAATGGACCTTAAGGTCGCAGTGCAACATTACCCCCTACAACAATATACAATATACAACACACTTAGGGGAATATTAGCTTCTTCAAGATCCATAAGTAAATTACCTGCAACATTAGATAGTTTGATACAACACAGCCTTCGAGTCCATTACCAAACAAAAATATGGATCAATAGTAATGTACCAAGACCATCTTTACCGGATCCTTTATTTAGTGGGTGGTATGTAGAAAATGAGAAACTTCTGCCGAAATTAACAATGCCAATCCTACCTAAGGAGACATCTATCCTCAGCAACTGCAACTGTAGGAAAGGTTAATATTATATCAAATATCTGATCCGTATATATTCTTTATGAAATGGAAATTATCATTTCATATACTGTATATTGGCGCTTGCAAACGTATGGCCCAAAAAACATGTGCAAATAAGAGTACTTCAAATGTTTCCAATCTTCCTCCTTTTGATGATTCTTCATCTGATAGTGATAGTTGAATCAGATCAATCATGACATGTAAGATATTTTTAGAGCCTAAAAATCATAGATAACAACTATATACCTTCATAATTCTTTTCCAGATTCTTGGTCCAGGATTCAGGAAATCTTGCAAAAGCTAATAAGAATGAGCGTTAATTTGAAAAAAAGCACTGACGTGAAGTCAGTACTCCTTGGCGCGCGTGTTCACGGTGACTAATTTGAATTGAATGATGAGTACTTCAAGCTCAGTGGATAGATCGAGCCGGAGATCTACCCAAAGGATAGTGGACACCATTCACTGTCGGTTCAAAAATTAACAGTGCTGTATCTAAGCTGCCATAAGGATAGAGTAACAAAGTTGAAAAAGGACACAACTGACTCTCCTTAGTCGCACAAGCTCCTAGAAGATTCTGAGGGATCTCCTTGGGAAAGACTTGGGAGGGTTAGTATAATCATAATCATGTTTATAGCACGCGCGCCAAAGCAGATTGACCCCACGTCAATGCTTTTTCACACTTTTTCTTTCATTGTTAAGTCAATCTGGCGCGTGCTATAAACATGATTATGATTATAGCGACCCTCCCAAGTCTTTCCCAAGGAGATCCCTCAGAATCTTCTAGGAGCTTGTGCGACTAAGGAGAGTCAGTTGTGTCCTTTTTCAACTTTGTTACTCTATCCTTTTGGCAGCTTAGATACAGCACTGTTAATTTTTGAACCGACAGTGAATGGTGTCCACTTTCCTTTGGGTAGATCTCCGGCTCGCTCTATCCACTGAGCTTGAAGTACTCATCATTCAATTCAAATTAGCCACCGTGAACACGCGTGCTAAAGAGTACTGACTTCACGTCAGTGCTTTTTTTATTTTTTCAAGTTCCTTTAACGAATATGGCTATCAATACAGTTTGGCTGTTACCTTTACCATAGATCGAAAAAAATGGCGGTTATGGGACCTCCGTTAGGAACGCAATTACCTCTTCTCCAAATCCGAATGTAATTTAATACAGATCTATCGAATAAAGTTATTTATAAATTCGCCCCTGGGCCACGATACAGACATTTCAACTCAGAAACAACGCTATTTTCCCTGAAACTGACTTGTCCGTGCACAGAATTGCCTTGAAATTTCTCTTAAAACCTTAAAATGACGGCTCAGCACCAAATCCATCACCGCTAGACGCAAACCACTCCCAACATGAGCCCATACAATCCAAACGTCTCCTCTGCGCATACGCAATCTACTCGTGGCTTAAAGTCCCCTGAAAATAACACTTCACACAAAATTCTGACAACAGCATTGGTTCAGAAGATATCACCGCTCCAATCCACGCATGCGCAGACACAATACAAAGTAAAAACATGCATCTATGGGAGATGAAAGCCCTTATTAAGGGCCCTGTAGCGGTCTTCGAACATCTGAAGTTCTGAATATTCATCACCTGGACTGGCCAGATCTGGTTTTGAAAGAGACCCTCCTGGCCTTACGAGCAACAATTTCCTTTTTGAATTCAATATTGAAGGGATTTCTAAGATCAATATCTTTGAGAACTAGCGGAGGCGATTCTTCTCCAAGAGATCCCATGCGCCAACAGAAGAGTATATTTGTGAGAGGAGACTTTTGAAAGGTTATGTATTATTTTTAGTTTGTTCGTTCTTCTCCTCTTGTCTTTTCATTTTTCAGGTTGAGTTTTTGGGTACCTTGGAGAAACCTCTCCGTTTTTTGACGAAGGAGTCCATATTGAAGAAATAAATGCCTATCAATATTTCTAAATTTCAGCAAATTTTGTGAACAATAGTTACAAATCACAACACTTACGGGGAGACTGGGTTTTTTGCTGAGGTTTTTCCCTAAGCTCTTGTATCATACGCAGAATTGTATGGTACCCCGTTACACCAACCTCTGCTAACATATAAAACTCTCAGTCAAAAGAATATATATATATATCACTTCTTGTAAGCTCATGCGTGAAACGAACATTCTCCGAAAGGGGTTACATGAATTTCGAATTAGGAACGCAATTTCTTTGTCTATTCTCCAAATCCGAAAGTAATTTAATATTGATCATCCAAAAATAGTTATTTATAAATTGGTCCCAGGGCCACGACACAGACATATCACCTCGAAAACAACGCTATTTCCTCGAAACTGACTTGTTCGTTCATAGAATTGTCTTGAATTTTCTTTTGAAACCTCACAATATTGGCTCAGCACAAAATCCATGACCGCTAGACATAAACCGCACCCAACATGAGCCATACTACCCAAAAAGAGCCACGTCACCTCTGCGCATGCGCAATCTACTCGTGTCTGAAAGTCCTCTCAAAGTCACACACCTTACAAAAAACTCCGATTTTCCAACACTAGTGGTTCAGGAGATATCGCATCTTTAATCCACGCATGCGCAGACCCTCGACAGGGGATTCTATGGAGTAATAGCATTCGCCACCCCAAAACCCCAATCCTCTCTGACGAAAACTACAGCAGTTAAATGACTTCTCATCTGCGCATGCGCATAACGAAAAATGCCCGGAAAGGGCAGCATGAATTAAAAAAAAATTGGTTTCGGAATTTCAAGGAAAATATTCCTCAAAATAGAGTAATTTTTTGAATTTTTTCATGTCACGTGATCTTCACGAAATTTTGTAGAAGTGTTTGCTTTGGTCTTTTGCATCTAACTACTGAGTTTCTATTCAATCAGATCAGTATTTTACGAGTTAACGTAGAAACAAAATTTTTGAAAATTTTTTTGTCACTTTATGGCCATCCGGTCAGTCACAAAAAACTCCGATTCTCCAACACTAGTGGTTCAGGAGATATCGCATCTTGAATCCGCGCATGCGCAGACCGGCACCGGGGGATTCTATTGAGGAATACCATCCTCCACCCCAAAACCCCAATGTTCACAGAAGAAAACTCGAGCAGTTGAATTATTTCTCGTCTGCTTATGCGAATAACAAACAATGCCCAAAAGAGGCAGTTACACCTCCAGTCGTTCAACGTTCAGACAAATTTTGAAAACCAATTTAAAATTCTACACATCGTTTACGCATTAATTCAATTGCCATGCTAGTATATGGTCTATATATTAATCAGTTGCCCTCGTACATATCGACTTGATTCAGATAAACGCGCAAAAAATACGTCGGAACGAAATCTGATCACCAGATGTTCCATGTAGGAATTCGAAATGAAATAATTTGTCTAGTTTGGATGTTCAAAATTATTAATTTTTTTTTTTAGGCTCCTAGTGGTCTGTTCGCAGTGCACACCCCAAGAGGTCATAATTCGTCACCGAAGTGCAAAAACTGAACTCGATCCGATATTTTGTTTTGGAATTTCAAGCAAAATATTCCGATGATAGTTAAAATTTTTTTAATTTTTTCTACTCATGCTTTCCCCACGAAATTTTGCGAAAGTATTTTCACTGGTACTTCGCATCTAAACCGAACTACCAAGCTTCAATTCAATCGGATAAGTAATTTTCGAGTTATAGTGAATAGAAAATTTCAATTTTATTTTCAAATATTTGGCATTTTTTTTCTAGTTTACAGCCATCCGATCAATACAAAACTTCGCAGGCATATAAAGGCCATGATTCTACAATTTGAGGCTGAATTTCAGATAGATCGAGCGATCGGTTTCGGAAATATTCTTGAAAAACGTTTCAACTAAAAATGGCCGTAAATCCGAAACGGCTTGATGGATTTTGCCAATTAACGAACTTCTCCGAGATATTTACGCTCCAACCATACCCTGCAAATTTCAACGCTCTAACTCGTTCCGTTCGAGAGTTATCGTGCTATCATCCGGACCGGCCGCCAGAGCGGCCGGCCGGACGGATAGAAAGTTGGTCGGATACAAAAAACGATCCTTCCTTATGTGCGCTTAAACCTGTAAGGTCTCGTAACGCTCCCCACTAATATGGACTAACGCACCAAATTGCGCCTTACTAGCGTCTCCAGGTTCGGTTTCGGTAATGGGAGTTAATAAAACAATTTCTTTTTTTGTGGGGAAACTGTTCTGCCTATTGCATTTTTAAAAGAACCACCTGAATTCTCGGTTTTCGAAGCAGATCATACTAAGCATTTTTTCGATAATCCTAACAGATCTCAATTAAAACCGAGCGGAACATAATAGTTAATATGGGTATTCAGGGCAAGCGGTTATATCTTAAGGAATTACATTCAAGCGCATGGTATCCGACTTTTTTGACAATTAATAAAACATATTAAAACTTATAGAGAGAAATTTATCCGGGGAGGACGTTTATGATAGACTGGCTTGGCGATTGGGAACCGGAAGGCGTAGTACGCTATGAAACCGGAATATATATATTTACAAAAATCCACTCTAAGATCTCTTTTTAAAAAAAAAACAACTTTATTTTTGAAGCAAGTTTATTCGATGCAGGTCTGAATAATAATGAATAATAATCCTTCAAGTCGGACTGCAGGAAATTATGGAATATAATGCTGACTGCTCAGAAGTGCTGAGCGTTGACCGGCGCTTCCGGGAAAAGCCCTGACTTGAGTATGAGGGCATTCACATCTATGTTAAGGAATGCTACAATGCATATCGCATAACAATATATATATAAAACATATTTCTGAATCGTATATTTCCATAGAAATTTGTGTGAGTGATAGACACCTATTTATAGATGGCCATGAACAGAAAAAAAAATGTTTGTCAATTTTTGGAAAAATGCCCCCCACTACTTCCTGCACACGACAATTTTTTGACGACCAGTTGATTTTGCATTGTAAGGGTACGGAGAATGATAGCCAGTGGTCTATACATTTCAGCTATGAAGGTCACACGAAAATCTGTTTTAGAGCTCTTTTCATGCCTTGTGAACTCTACTAGAATTAAACCACAGTAGAAGTCAGAAATGTACATGAATTTTTCATTTTTGTAGGTTTTAGATAGGGATGGTTTTGAAAAATTGGAAACTGTCAAGGGAGATATGTACATTAATGATCAGGCAAAAACCAAAGGTCATACTGCTGGACTGTTTGGAGGTGGTTGGAATCCTGTTACAAGAGAAGAGTTCATGACAAGCAGTGCCGATGGTACAGTGAGAACTTGGGATTTCTACAATGGAGGAAAAAATCACAAGACTGCTATTAAATGTAGAGCCCAGAATGGACTCAAAGTTACCCCTACATCTATAACATATAATCACGAGGGTAAAACGATAGGTAAGTACCTAAGTTGCTAGGTAGTCTCTTCTTTCAAATTACACAATACAAGGAAAAAGTACAATATATATATCGAAATCAAGTAAAAACGGAGATAGGGCTGACCTACCACCTATCACTAGCATCAATCAGAAAGCCATCGATAATAAAAAGAAATTGATAAAAGAAAAATTGCGCGCATGTTCCATTGTCACGCCTTATACGAAGTGATTCGGCGGAAATTCGGTACTCGATTTTAAAATGGTGGCTCGACCTTATGTGCGGAATTTCAGCTGATTCTGACGCATAGTTTCTGATATATAAAATTTCTGAAAAAATTAAAATTCAACATTAAATCAACAAAATTACTGTTAATATAGTTTTATTCATCTCTATTGGATACTCTTAATCGAATTTACCATCGATATCGATCGTTTTCTCAGCTTTTATAAGATATTAATACCATTTTAATGACAGACTTGAGTAATGAGAGAATTACCTAAGATCAGAAAATTTTTAATGCTGACAAATGTATTGTATCGGAATTGAAATTCATTAAATATCTAATAATATTCGAAAAACCTCACTTCTTAACTAATTTTATTGAAAGATCAACTTGAATTCTGTAGATATACTATTCATCAAAGTTATTATTTCGATAGAAACGAAAAGAAAACGAGTTTCGGCTACAGAAGCCGATCCCGGTACCTTCAGCCTATGAAGTCCTCGTTCTATCCTTGGTGCTATAAACGCCATGTATAGATTTACGGTGAAAGCTGGGGCTTGAACAAATGTCATTACTTACCATCGATATATTTTCGCAATCTTCTAATTTCAGGATGCGATATTCTGCGAAAGTTAGCGCGTCGGAATAGGATCGGATTCCTATTTTCTGAGTTATTGAGGAAAGAACAAAATTTCAGATAGGTATAAATCCAAAACCGTTTGGTCGATTATGCCTATTAACGAACCCAAATGTTGCCTTCGAATGCAACTTTCCCTTCTCAAGTTATCGTGAAATAAATAAAAAAAATTATATTTTTTATCCTCACAAAATTTCGAATGCGTCTTTCTGTTGGTATTCTACAACTAGTTACCAAGCTTCAATTCAGTCGGATCTGTATTGGTTGAAAACAAAATTAGTACTCGTAAACCGTTGGTTCGTTGTGTCCATTAACGAACTTGTCAGTCGCATTTGAACGCGCCACCTACCATGAACATTTCAAGTCGTTATCTTTTTCCGTTCAAAAGTTATCGTGGCAACTTCCGGTCGGCCGGACAGAATCTTATTCATACTCGGATACTCGGATCAGTGAGTCGAACACCTTTTAAAGAAAAAAGGTACCCTTCGTTGGAAGCGTTATGCTCAATATTATTGTACAGTATTTTGGTTTGTGCATTATAATTGATCGTGTGTAGGCGATATTGATAGGTTGCGCAATAGCGCAATATATTGCACAACCTTCAATATCGCCTGCACATAATAATAATAATAATAATAATAGTTTATTTTACCCAACAGGAAATTTCCCAATAACAGGGTAACATATTGACAATGAATAATATGAACAATTATTCAAACAAAATTACACATTCAATGATACAACAATATACAATAACCGCCCCGAACTAGAAAAACAAATTAAACTTAAGTACATCAGCAGCCCGGCACAATCGATAGACCGGAGCCTGCTCAAGTAGTCAAGTATGTTAGTCCGAGGTTTAGGGAGTCGAAAAGTTGATGTGGTCCTCGTTTCAATTCTCGGTACACGAATTTCAACCCTGGACAGTAGATGAGGTGAATCAATTCTTCCAGTGACAAGCTTTTGCGCAAATTTAGCGCACTGTCCCTTCTGTCTCTCCTGCAACGTTGAAATTCGCATTTCACGCATGATCTCCGACAAATCCGCACCACGTTCAGGATACCTGCCGGTCCTTCTATATTCAGCACACTTCAAGAATTTTTTATGAATGCGTTCAAGTGATGTTAGGTGTGAACTGTATATCGGAAACCAAACCAAGTTGGCGTACTCTAACTTGCTGACGACAAGAGAAAAATAGAGATTTCTGAGGACGGAAACATCAGGGAACTCCCTGGAACACCGGAAGACAAAGCCTAAAGATCGACTAGCCGAAGAACAAAGCTCCTCGATGTGAGGAACAAAACTGAACGTCGAATCAAATAACACCCCCAAATCGCGAAACCGATCTCCACTAGCGATAAGACAATTACCAATAGAATAATTGAAGGTGAAAGGACGTAAGCTTCTCGTGAAAGTCACCTTAAAACACTTTTGTATATTTAAAATGAGTCCATTGCGCGAGCACCAAACATTAACTAACTCCAAGCTGGACTGGAGTAGCTCTAAATCAGCAATTCCGCGTATCCTCAGGTAAAGTTTGAAGTCATCTGCATAGGCCAAGGCTAAGCAACTGAGAAGAGCCAGAAGATCGTTGATAAAAATTATGAATAACAATGGTCCAAGATTAGATCCTTGCGGCACACCAGACGACAGACAAAATTCGAAAGACTTGAAGCCATTATAAAACACATGACTCATTCTTCCCTCCAAGTAAGATCTCATCAGGTCGACATATGCTGGACTGAGGTCAAAAAAAGAACGTTTATTCAGCAACATACGGTGATCAACCGAGTCGAAGGCTCGTGAAAAGTCTGTATAAATAACGTCGACCTGACCTCCATCATCCAGAGTCTTCGCGACAAACTGCGACAATGTTGCCAAATTCGTGACCGTAGACCTGCCCCGCATGAAACCGTGTTGCATTGCTGATATATGTGGTCTAACATTATGACTGATAATAGCGTATAAAGCTTCTTCATATACTTTTGCAAAGTTACACAGTACAGAAATTGGTCTATAGTTCCCTACTTGTGATTTATCGCCTTTTTTGAAAATCGGAACTACTCGGGCTCTCTTCCAAATGGTGGGAAAAATGGAAGTACGCAAGCTGACAGATATGATGCGATGTAGAGGCTCAGGAAGCACAGAGCTACAGTTTCTGATGAAAAATGAGGGTAGCTGATCGTCACCAGCAGTTGTTTTATCAGGAAATTTATCCATAATAGATATAATTTCATCTTCAGTTATAGAGGGTAAGACAACTGGAGGGAATTGGGAAAAATGAGTCTCGCTATAATCCCTGACTGCGTCTGGCATATGAACATTTGAAAAATGCTTTGCGAACAAATCGCAATCGATATCTCTTGGATCGTCATGTGATCTTCCGTCGCTATGAAATACACCAGGAATTTTTGTGCCACTCTTCCTATGGTTGATGTATCCCCAGAAAGAGGAAGGATTTGACTCCAAATCGCCTTGCACCTCAGCCAAATAATCGTCGTACGCCGAAGAAATTCCAGACTTGACCAACGACCGCAAATGCCTGAATTCTCGGAGATATTTAGTTCCTCCTGTGGACCGCCATTTTGAACGATAATAATTCTTTAATCGAATGTTGCGCTTCAAATCGGGAGTAAACCACACCGGAAAGCAGCGATTCCCAGAGGTATAAGTTCCAGTAGGTACATGATCTTTTATGATTTCGAACAATTTATCATAAAAATAGCGCAGAGCGTCATCAACATTATTGAATGTTTGGAGAATATTCCAATCAACGGAACCGAGCGACGAACGCAAGGCCGGAAAATCAGCTTTCCTGAAGTTATAAAAAGTATTGTTGCGTGTTGGAAAATTTATTTGGCGTTCAAAGGAGCTTCGGCTCACAATCATGCTCAGCGCGGGATGATACAGATCCTCCGGGACAAAGAGCGACTCAGAATGAGCCACAGACACCTCGACAGTATCTCCTGCAAGGACCAAGTCAAGCAATGTTTGGTCTCTGTTGTAGATGAAGTTGAACTGCTGCAACCTGAGGAGGTCACAAAAATTCCTGAACAGCACCGACTTAGGACAAGAAGGCCCAACACTAAAATTGGGAATATTAAGATCGCCGATTAATACGACCGTCTTTCCAAGAAAGCTCATCTCAAGGGCAGATGTGAAGGTTTCGAGCTGAAAGACTCAGGAGGAACATAAACCACACATATGATGAAATCGTAAGGACAAGTACACTGACACAAAACCACATCAATCAGCGGAACACGATCAGTCAAGAATTCAGTATTCAACGTTTTGTAAGAAATATTATCTGAAAGTGCAACCAGCACTCCTCCTCCACGAGATCTGCTGACCCTGTAAACTGTCTGTCACAACGCACCACACTATATCCCGGCGGAACTATCTCGCAATCAGTCACCGAGTCACTAAGCCACGTCTCACCGATACAAATAATGTCATATGCATATTCACAGGCTGATTTGAAAAATTGAGGCAATTTAGAATTGAGCCCCCTGGAATTCTGGTAATAAATAGAAACACCTGGGCGCTCACCGGCCGAAACAGAAGAAATAATCCTGTTGGAAGACACTAGTTTTTCGAGCCAGAGCTCACTATCGTAGGAACACCCCCTATATGTTTTATTTTGAGACCAGTCTCACCCTCGGCCACGCGCAGCTCCATCTCAGCCTTAACGGCCTTAAACATCTCCACTTGCTGCGGCGTCCTGTCTGGAGTTATGAATACTCCCGCATATTTATCCTTGATCTTCTGAAACCTGCGCAACACCATAGGAACCAACTCCGGGGAAGACAAACGCACCTTCATGGGACGAGATCGTACCTGTTTGGTGGGATCGAATTTTCCGAGTCTAATGGGAGTAACAACTTGATCAGGAATATTACACTCCTTCAACAGCGACTACACAAGCGCCACGTCCTCCCTTACCTGTTCCAGCCTGCGGGAGCCCCCCTCAGAGCTGCCATGAACTACTACATTATTAGCACGTTTTGTTCTTTCAACAACTTCCGCAATAACCTGTTCACTCGATGGTACCGGCGCAGGCAACTGTGTCACGGAAACATCCACCGCACCAGCCTGTTTCAGCTCGCGAATCTCATCCCTCAGCTCATTAATTAACTGAAAGATCTTGGGGATCTGATGAAGCCCCTTCTCCCACTCATCACAGAGGTATTTTACTCGTCTTTTCGCATTCGACCGCAAGTCAAAGCATTTCAATTCTGCTGCAGTAAGCTCAGAACAAGCGAAATGTAGAAGTCTACTACAGCCATCGCACTTGACAACCTTGATAGTGACATTACACCTTATACATGCCATAATGGGCATCAAGTTAACTCTTAAAATATACTGGTCAAAAAAGGAAAAACAGGGACACCCTTCACACCGGCTGGGCCGATAGCCGGTGACTAACAGACACACAAGAGGGCCACGGAAAACACAAAGCAGGAATGGATAGGTTACACCAGTATAAAATAAAAAACAAAAATAGAAAGAAAACTTCGCAACTAGATTTGAATAGTAATAATACTATACCAAAAATGAATGTACCCCGTATACCAAGAACAAGAAACGCACACCAGCTGACACAGATATGATAAATAACTGGTAGCCATGTACCACACATGTCACCGGAGTCTAGATATTAACGAAACGAAATAAATATTATGAATTCAACAAAACAAAAGTGGAATAAACAGTGAATTATATTCTGAGTTTAATATCAGATATATTGTATAGGTACTTGCCACCACTTCTGTCTCGAAAAAAACCAAAAATACTAGAATTCACACCATGAAAATCAAATCAAACGGGAGCAATCACTATCACATGTGCATCTCATGAACGCCTGATATATCGCCTGATATGATACATATGGTACAATAATATTGACCATCTAGGGGCCACCGTCAATATATTGTGCATGCCACATTGCACAATAATATTGAGTATGTATGGGGCACTTCAAGGAGCATCATTCCCCAGAGAACAATGATTTTGTCATGCATTCCAACTGAGCCACGGACTGTTTATCTCGAAACACATATTATCTGTCACTTTGACAGATGTCGGTAATAACGTCATATCTGTTCATTGACTTCTTCCACAAAGTTATCGCAAAATTATGGGTTTTAGGACGCCATGCTTAAGGAGCTCTAGCGCCCCAGGGGTGCATTTAAGACCCTATGTTGATATGTTTATTCAAATTTAGATCTCTAGAATCACCTACTGAAATATATTAGATATATTATCTTTATATCTGGACACCCTGTATAACTCTCACTGTAATCTGTATTGTATATTAACCCACAGCTGTATCATCAGGGTTGTGTTCGAAAATTAACTCCACGGAGTAGAGTAGAGTTTTTGAAGGTTTGACAGATTTACTCTGGAGTTTACTCTGACACTGACAGTGACAGAAGGTGCCAGAAAAAGCTTATGTTGGTTTAAGAAAGAACCTATTATTATTGTTTTCTTCACATATATGTAACTCTTATCATAAATATATATTGTGAGCAGTATTAAAACTATTAAATTACCTCACAGAACATTCATAAAACAGTGAGACAAAGATACTAGATTTTCCGTCCCATGAGTTATGTCAATTTTGACAGGAGTAAAATGAACTCGGAGTCGAATACTCTGACATTTCGAACGACAGTCATGGAGTAAAATTTACCCAGCCTTTCAGTTTTCGAACGCAAATGAGTAATGTTACTCTACGGAGTTAATATTCGAACACAACCCTGGTACTGGAAATCCATAGAAAATCGTTTGAGCAAACTTATTGACTCGCTCAATGCATCATTTGGTGCTTATTGCAGTATTAGTAACTAAAATATTTCACTATTATTGTTGTATTCTTTTCAGTATAAGGTCATACACAATTTTATAATCGCTTATTCTCATATGGAAATTTCCATAAATATTTTAATTTCCAAGAAAATGTCAAATTGAATAGTTGACTGAAAAAACCCTAATTATTAGGTAACATTAACAGAAACTATATAGTTTCTGTGAACATATTATGTGAGGTCAAATTCTATGGAATCATTGCGCAGTCCACGCCTTTATGGTAGATAGATAAACAGGGTGGGCCACGGTCGATGTCACCCTGGACTTTTACGGAGAACGGAATGTACGGTTATTGAAAATTTGGTTCCTTGGCTGGGAACCAATGCTCTATCGATCTTAACCGCCCAGAAATTTAATTTTTGGGGACGCTGGGTTTACACCTCACGAAATAATCTTGGATTTTCATCTGAACAATATCGACAGTTATGCCGGTTTACAATGCCGTTAAGGTAAAATGAACACTCGTCCGAAAAACAGATATGGAACAAGTAGTTTTGATTACCGTTAATCATTTCACTGACCACTTCACAGAACTGGAGTCGGCGATCGGGATCATCCTCATTCAGTTTCTGAACCAATCCTATCTTTTAAGGATGGAATTTATGTTGTTTCAGGATTCTCGTGATTGTTGTGCGCGAAACACCAGATACATCGGACAATTTCCTAGTACTCAACGATCCATTGCTACATGACCTAAGACAGCCACGTCCCTCGCTTTGTCTCTTTCATGCAATCTGTTTTTGTTTCCGACTGAACCAGTAGCATCAAATTTGGCGACCAGTTGCACAAAGTAAGCAGCGGATACATTTTTTCCAGGATGTCGTCCGTTAAATAAAGCCGTTATTGTGTGACACACACATCAAAAATATGGTCCGTCTACCTTTTTGGACAAGAAATTAATACTCTTTTGGACAAAAACTTAACAACATAACTACTACATACCTTTGGAATGTGTCGGATACAAATAATATGCTCGAGATAAATTCCACATTGCCTCTTCCACTATTTTCGCTGTTATTTCATTATCGATGGATATTTTGAAACCAAATTTGAGGGTCAGCTAGTACTCGATACGATCTTCAAAATTAGTTATCGCAACACCCCTCATCCCTATTCAAAGTCAGGGGTTGTGCTCACCCCCGTTTGGGGGTTGAATTTACGGGGATGAAAAAAGCAGAAAAGTTCTTCCCCATCGAATCAGAAATTGACGGGTCCGAGCGATTTTGCACATTTTCATTTTAAAGTCGGAATATCGAGCTGTTAAGTTTTCGTTGGACCACCCTGTATATATAATTATTGTAATATTAATTTTGTGAACCTCTGCGAAATGGATTTTCTGTTGAGGTTCCTGTTCAAATAATAAATAAATAAAAAACTCCTTGTAGACAAATTCCGTAGTTAGCAAGCCGTTCAACGTAAATTCTGCCTGCTTGTCATACCTTCTAATTTTAAATCGTTAATGTATTTCAATCAAAGTTAGAAATCTATTGTCTCATGAATCCCTCTTGATATTCCACAGTTAACTTTTCACTAGTTTATAAGACGGAGGTAACACGGTCAATCTACCATCAGTCCCGCATCAGTTCAGTCCGTGACCTTGATCATGATGAGACTGATGCGGATTGATGGAATGACGAATCACATTAATATTTCATCAATCCGGACCATCAATCCATCAGTATCCCGTCAATCTGATAACAATCCATGGTTGATGTGATGCGAGACTGATACCAGAATGACCCTGTAACCTCCGTCTTAGGATTGATTCAGTATAGTAAATTTATCGATTTGATTCTGCGCGCCAACGGTTTAACAGAATTTTCTGTGATCATAAATCGTCGACCAAGTTGGAAGTTCCGTGATTCGCTCTCACTAGTTGAACTCTGTTCTAGAAATCTAAAAAAGAAGTTCGTGTGTTTTGTTGTTACATTTACGCCAGAATTGGGGTTTGGGGCTGGAGCCAAATTTAACGTATTTGTAAGTTTTGGGTTGGAGCAAAACTCTACCTTACCTATTTTTGGGCTGGGGCATATTTCCACCTTTTATACATGTTTTGGTTTGGACCAGAAAGTCCCTTTTGAACAAGTTTTGAGCTGGAGTGAAAGTCTACCTGTAGAACAAGTTTTGGACTGGGACTACACCCAAACCATCGTAGTATCATTTGAAGATTTTCTGAACGATACCTGGACGAAGGCCCTGAAAAAGGCTAATTCTAAATTTGGAGCTAAGTTTTGTTTTGTAATCAAAGGAATTTTCTATTAAATCTTTAAAACCAATCCCGGTTTATTACCTCATATTCCGGGAAGTACAGATATATCGTTGGGCTCCCACCTAGTAGGGCATACATTTTGAATCTTCTAATTTTCTCGTTGGTCTTGATAATCGCATTTTGTACTTAGTGATTGCCTGTGATAAATGTACTGACTCTGAAGGTATTTTCAGATTGCAAAGGAGAGCACTTAGAAGTATTGATGGTCTTAATTATAGGGACTGTTGTCGAAACTTTAATATTGTTGAAAAAAGTCAACTTGCCAATATTGGCAAAATTTCGTGAGGATCGTATCATTCGTTCAAGATGTCTGAGAGTACGGAGGTCGTGATCAGAGAGCTGAATAAATTGCGTAAAAGCGAGTTAATTGATCTGTTAGTGAGTGCTACATTACCGGATAATGTTACAAACGAATCATTGATTAATTTTACCATAAAATTAGTCGGGAAAAATAATAAGGATGTTTTAAACATCGATGGAGATCCAAAAATGCAGGGATGTGTAGATGACATTACCGGAAATTCACCGAATATTCTGCAAATGGAAATAATACATTTGAGAGAACTCCTAATTCATAAAGAATTAGTGACCACCAATCAAGCTATTGCGATTGAAGCATTGCGAAATCACAAGGCCGTTCCTTTTAATACACCCTGTATAAACATTTCGTTCTTATTTATAGGTTGTGGTTGTGCTGATGGTTCTATTCAACTTTGGGATCTGAGAAAGAGCTCGATCGCCCCCGCTACCCAATTACGTAAAGCTCATTCGCCAACTGAAATATCGAGCATAAGGTTTTCCCACATTGGCAACTATTTACTTACGAGAAGCCTGGATGCTACAATGAAATTGTGGGATGTAAGAGCTATGAAAGCATGTGTGAAGGAAGTAGGCGATCTGTTTTCAAGATACGATACGACAGATGCCATTTTTAGTCCCAATGATGAAATTGCAGTTACTAGCCATTCACTCGATAAGAGTAAGTCAATTAATATTATTTTTCTAATTTTAAAAATCCTGTTAATCGAATAGTAGCTATAACATATTTAAAAAAAAATTAAAAACAAAAATTAAGCACTCACGTGCCGTCAGGGGCTTTAGGGCTCGCTCATTTAATGATCTAAATGTTTATTTCATTGATTTGTACAGTACACTATTGAAACATATATTAGAGATCTGTTGAATCAAGAAAACAAAATTTCAGGTGGGCTTATAATGGAAAAGGTTTAAAATATGATTTCGCATAAATATGATGATTGATTAAACATTGAAAGTAAGTAGGTAATCGAGCTCAAAAACTCTAACCATAGCTAAAAAAATTTCTAAATAAAGAATGGCGAGACCTTTCAAACGATGTATAACAAGCCCATACCTCCTATTTGAAAAATTTGGCTTTGTGCCTGTCTTTCGAAGGGGGTTGAAGGTAGGGTTCGCATTTTTACGAATGACAATTTAAGATTTGAATTTAACGTGCGTCGGGATTTTCCATAAATACTTACAGTAACTTAGATATATATTCATTCAGAAATATTCAGATTGTCGCTACTGAAAATATGGTACTAAATTCGGCATAATCTTCAAGCGGTGAAACGTATTGAGTAAAAAACCACCACATATCTATTGCCATGTATCGCTGAATGGACCAAACCTTTGGATTCAGTATACCCAGCTCTGTTCGATAAGTGGCGAGGTAATCAATGAACACAAACAGTTTGCGAGGTCATCGTTAAAATTATAAAAAAGCACTGACTCGAAGTCAGTACTCTTTGGCGCGCGTGTTTACGTTGGCTAATTTGAATTGAATGATGAGTACTTCAAGATCAGTGGATAGAGCGAGACGGAGATCTACCCAGAGGGTAGTGGACACCATTCACTGTCGGTTCAAAAATTAACAGTGCTGTATCTAAGCTGATAAGGATAGAGTAACAAAGTAGAAAAGGAACACAACTGATTATCCTTAGTTGCACAAGCTCCTAGGAGCTTGTGCGACTAAAGAGAGTCAGTTGTGTTCTTTTTCATCTTTGTTACTCTATCCTTATGCCAGCTTAGATACAGCACTGTTAATTTTTCAATCGACAGTGAATGATGTCCACTACCCTCTGGGTAGATCTCCGGCTCACTCTATCCACTGAGCTTGAAGTACTCATCATTCAATTCAAATTAGCCAACGTGAACACGCGTGCCAAATAGTACTGATTTCACGTCAGTGCTTTTTCATATTTTTTCAAGTTGCTTTAACAAATCAGGCTTCAACAAATCAGGCAGTTTGGCTGTTAGCTTTACCGTCGATCGAAATATTTTTCGAGTTATCGTGGAAACAAAATTTGAACATTTTTGAAAATTTTTCTGCCACTTTATGGCCATCCGGTCAGTACAAAACTTCATGCATTCATATAAAGGTCATGATTCTACAATTTGATGCCAAATTTCTGATAGATCGAGTGATCGGTTCCGGAAATATTCTTAAAAAACATTTTTACTAAAAACGGCCTTAATTCCGAAACCGCTTGGTGGATTTCGCCCGTTAACGAACTCGTCCGAAATATTTACGCTTCAAACCAACCCAGCAAATTTCAATCCTCTAACTCCTTTCGTTCGAGAGTTATCGTGCTAACGGCCGGACCGACAGAATTGAGACCGTTTTCGCAAAAAAAATTGAAAATAAGCACTCAGTTCCGAGGAACTAGAGCAGACATTGTGGCAAAATGATAGCACGCTGTTCCTAACGCTCCTTTCACACCAAGAGCCGCGCGTCTCTCGCTCCCGAGCGGGAGCTTTTTCGGCTCCTACATCAAATTCCTTCACATGGAGAGCCGCGCGGGAGCTTTTTCGGCTCCTGCATATTCTCTCACACGGGTGCCGCGCGGCTTTCGCTCTCGCGCGGGAGCTTTCTCGGCTCCTACATAAGAATAGGCTCCTATGCAGGAGCCGCCAAGTCAGTCGCAATATTTCTTCCACGTGCTATGGTCGTTTATCTTCTCCTTCTCCGTCATCGTCTCATTATAATGTGTAGTAAGCATTTTGATATTTTAGCGCGCATGTTCGAGGGACCAGTGTGCTATCGTTTCACCCAAACGCCTTTTAGTCATTCGTTGCCTCGATAACTTTCGAACGGAAAGAGATAGCGACTTCCAATTTTCAGGGTTGGTTGAGCATCCGATTGCAATGGTTAGAAACGCTATTGGGCCTAATCGGCCAAACGGTTGCGTAGTTATGGTAATCTGGAATGTTGTTGTTATTTCCCAATAACTCAAGAAATGCAGCTCTGATGGAATTGAATCTTTGTAAATAATTGAAGAATGCAGATGAGCAGATTTTTGAGAAATTTCGTGAGAATCGTTTAATTGGAAAAGAAAAATTTCTTCGAAAAATCATAAGAACTTTTCTTCAAAAATTTTATATTTCTGAATCTATCCGTCAAATTCCGCACAAACCTCCAAGCCGCAATTAATTTACCCAGTATTTCCACAAATACAGTTCCAATCGAGTTAAAATCCAGTACTCGGTTGAACAAATGTGGCAAAGCTCTGTTGACAGGGGCTTTGGCGCTCGTATCAAACAACTAGCGCGTAATTATTCACATTTTGACATATCATATCTCCGAAAGTATTGGTTTCTCAAAGTAGGGATTGACATCAATTAATTCTTATAATAGAACTGCATCATAAAAAATAATTCAAAGCGTACGTTTAGACTCACCTCATATATTGGATTTGCATACATCAGCAAATTATAATTATGGCATTCTATGAAATCATAAAATTACTATTAATTATAGAAATTTTGAAAAATCTTATCTCCGAAAGTATTAGTTTGTCAGAGTTGAGAATGATAGCAGTGGATTCTCATGATGATATTGCATATTGAACAAAATAGTTTCGGAAATTTGTAATGTAAAAAAAATATTTTTTCGTTACTCCGAAACCACCGAAGTGATTTTGCCCCATAATGAACTTACGCGAGATATTCATCACCCAAACCTATTCCACACCAAAACGTTTGAGACCATTTTCAGCCAAAAATTAGAAAATTACAGACATTTGACAAATTAAGAAGCACTCTGTTCCGAGGAACAAGAGCGCCAACAAGACGGCTTGAAGGTTCATGCAGTATTTCATGAGTATGTAAGGCACGAATAGACAATAGAACATGCACGCAAAAGCTCCTGACTTCACGTTGGTGCTACTTAAGTTTATTTTAAAATAGCTTCATAATAAAATAATAATTCATTCTTCCCTTTGCATTTCGAGAGAGAGCCGCGGCTCTCATTCGCGCGCCCGGCTCTCGGTCGAGAGCCGCTTGGGAGGAGGAGCCGACTGCCGCATGCCGCTTGGCTCCCCGTCTTGGCGCGTCGTGTGAAAGCCCCACTGTTGCCTTTGCATTTTGAGGAAGAATCGCGGCTCTTCTTCGCACGCTCGACTCGAGATGCAGGAGCCGTACCGGCTCCTCGTGTGAAAGCTCCGTTGTACTATTTGCATTCAGTATGTCGAGTCTTACACCTGCTCGGGAGCGAGAGCCGCGCGGCTCCCCGTGTGAAAAGGCCTTACGGAACACGCGCGCAAAAAATGTCGAAGGAAGCTTTCATATCGACTCAGCTTCAAGCGACATTAAATATGATGAAACCCCGTAAGCATTCAGCGCCATCCGAAGATCTTCGATGAGGCGCGAATTTAAATTTGCGATCGATTCGTAAACAAGGTAATTTAGATAACCTGAAGCAGTGTTTACTTGCCGTTTCCTGCATTGCTGCCTTTTTCTGTTAGGTATGTATTTGATAGCCGTGTTGACAAACCGTTTTCAAAGTTATTTAATTTTGCGAATGGTTTCACCCTATTGTGTGGACAATATTGTGCTAGAGTTGAGTAATGAAGAATATATATACAAAATAGGTTTGTTTTGATATTTCTAATCATCAATCATGGAAACAGAAATTTCCAAGATCCAGATGTGTCCATTCTACAGTTTTTATGTGTTTCAGTAAAGAACAGACATGTGAAAAATATTCATAACAATAAATAGGGGAGAGCTCTGGGGCAGGAGCTCTGGCGCTGTTGTTTAATTTTTGACAAACCATATCTCCGAAAGTATTGGTTTCCCAGACTTGGGAATGATATCAATGGATTTTTACAATAGAACTGCACCATAAAATAAATTGAATTCGAATAATAGTCTATTTATCAAGATAAAATGAGCAATCTGCAATGATTTAACCTCGTGGAATGGGTTGTTGCAACTTACACTCGGTTCATAGTTTTCACAACTCGAAATCCCTAAGGAAAGTATCATCGAAATGTCTAGACTGGACACAATCATAGACAATAATTACAAAAGTAACTACACTCATGTCCACTACAGTTTTTGTCGTCTGACATGTTTCGGAAAAAAATTTTCCATCTTCAAAGACGAAGCGTTACTAAAGCATGCAATCAATTTCTACATTCCAGTATGGTTTGACTATGTATGCCCGACGTAACACTTGTTGCAATCTAAACATTTAATTTCATCTATACCCGATTTTAACATGTCTGGAAATTTATGGAAAGTATTTCCTAGAAGTTGTTTAATTCTCGTGGACAGGGCCGTCGCTACCGGGGGGGGGAGGGAGGGGAGCCTCCCCCCCCCCGGATCATATCTCAAAGGGCGCCAAATTGACCGCGGATATTTGAAAAACTATAGCAAAATGACATAATGAAAATAGATTTTTTTGAACTGCTACTTGCATAAGATGTTTATTATTATACATACGTAACCCCTTATCAATAATAATAATAATAATAAAATACATAAGTGTAGTGACTGTATCGAATGATTGCCTACCCTACCATTTACTCAATTTATTTGTACAAGACCGTGACCGACAGCATTGTAGAAAGCTTTGTTGCTGCTAGAGACTAGATGGCAGGAGTGGGGAATTCCCAGCCTTCCCCGGCTATACATAAAAATCGTTCAATAGAAAGAAACTAACCTTCTTCTTCTTATATACATTATTCGTGAATAGGGAAAATGAATATTGATTGAAATTTAAAATCGAAAACCGAATATGGATATGGATCCTTGCCAAAATAAGTTCAAACCGTCTGGAGCGGAATTCAGAAGGACAGCCCAGAAAACAAAAATTGAAACGGGAAAAGGCGCAAATGTCATGAATACATGGCGAGTTGTTCAAGCACTGACGCGAAGTCAGGAGCTTTTGGCGCATGTTCTATTGTCCATTCTCCTTAATCGAATATACCGATTAAGAACCAATTTTTTTTTAATTTCTACGGTTCCCACTAAATTTTACACAAGTCTGTATGTCGATATTCCGCAACTAGTACAAGCTTCAATTCAATCAGGTCTATATTTTTTGAGTTATCGAGGAAATAATATTCCAGGTGGTTATAACTCCGAAACCGTTGGTCCGATTATGCCCAAAAACGAACTCAACTCTCCCATTCGGATGCGTGACCTACCCTGAAAATTGCAAGTGCTTATCTCCTTTCTGTCCAAAGTTATCGAGTCAGTTAACAGTCAGCCATCCATCTACTGAACTCAAACAAGGCTACTCGAATATCCAACAATATCAATCTGATCGTGTTCAAACTTGAAACTTGGCAGTAGAGTTAAGTTCTGAAGGCTCTGGCAAAATTTCAGCGATATCGAACGAATAGTTTAGGACATATAGAACTTTTTTAAATGATGAACCACGTTTGAATTGGATCGGTTTTGTATTTTTCGAGTTATTGAGGAAATAACAACCAAATTTCAGAAAGGTATACCTATGAACAAACTAGCATTAAGATGCACAACCTACCCTGAAAATTTCAAGGCGCTATATCTTTCCGTTTTCTAGTTATCGTGACAACGGCCGGCCGGTCGGACAGAATCAAATTTGACCTCGAATTCTTCATTAGAGAGTTGAACTAAATGGTTTGCGACAATTTTCGGCAAAACATCGAAAATTACAGACATTTGGGCAAAATGATAACGTGTGATGTTACCTAGAACATGCGTTCTAAAAAGAGGACTGTATTTTCGAATAGAGCGAAAAGTTTTGGCCATTGCTGACACATAGTTTTTAAGGGAAGTAGCACCTTGTGAATCTTCATTTAACAACTGCACTTACAGGTTGATTTTCAGTGTCTATAAAATAACATTTTTTTTTTCGTGATATTTCGGTAAAATATTCGATTGAGTGACATCGAAGATTTAATTTTCTATATGCAAACTACAAAAATTTTCAGGGTGATGAGTACAAAAATATTGCTTAAATTCAGGAATTACAAAAAATTCATTCAATATTCCAAATAGCAGATATTTTCGAAGAATTGTTGGAACATTCCACTCTAGATAGCAGGGTAACGTGAAATTATTGTTATATCATTTTTCGAAAGTTTTCTTTTTAATATCTATAAAATCTTCAGATTATTCTTATCATCTCGAAAGCTTGGTATATATATTTATTTTTGTCAAATATAATTCTTTTTTGGACCTGGATCTGTTGAGAGATGCAAACAATTTTTTTCACTCAAAAACACAAATTCAGAACGCGGTATTCTTTGTAAAATAATTTTCATTGATAGTTATATTAATTTATAATTCATTCTTTATTAAGAAACTATGTAGTATTTATCAATATATGTACACTTCATCCATATGTGTGTTTTTCGATTTTTGTCTATTTTTCCAAATTAGGGGCGCCAAAAGACGTTTCTCCCCCCCCCTCGGAATAGCTCTTCGCTACGGCCCTGCTCGTGGAAGTTTTGAAAGCCAGTTTTATTACCTTTTTAAAAATATTCTGGAGTTTGTTGTTTGTTTTCGGATGGAACGTGAAAGCGTGGAAATCTTTTACCGTTTTTATTTCTTTCGTTAGGGTTATGTTAATGAAGAGATTTTTATCCTTATGTTTGTTGATAATTTTCTGAACTAGTTGATGACTATACCCGGCAATTTGGAAAATCATTTTTCTTTCTTTCTTGAAGTTGCATTTTTTAGCGGAATATTAAATTACCGGTTAACGAGGAAATGTAAGCTGGCTGTTTAATGTGACCAGGGAGCTAACGAATCAGACGAAATGTAAATATTAGAATAAGTAGTTTTTCTAAAAATGTCAAAACTAATTAAATTTGAGTTATCTCTAGATAATCTTAAATCTAAGAATGGTAAGTAGCCGTCCTTTTCCATTTCGAAGGTGACCTCAATAGATGATAGATAAATCGCCTACCTACAATCTTGCCAAATGGTTGGTAAACAGATTTAATATCTCCCAAACTTCTCAGACATTGGCAAAAAAAAATCGTACGAATTATAAACAAACTTTCGGTACGGCCATGGGTAACCCCCTTTCCCCCTTTTTAGCTAACTCGTTCCTCAACAAATTAGAACTTGAAATTAAAAAAAGCAACAAATATTTTCCAAAATTTTGGGTTAGATACGTAGATATTTGAAATTGTTGATGAAAATTTTGATATTAACGAATTTACCATGGTCTTAAACAGTAAATACACATCTATTAAGTTCACCTTTGAAATGGAAAAGGACGGCTACTTACCATTCTTAGATTCAAAATTATCTAGAGACAACTTGAATTCAATTAGTTTTGACATTTTCAGTAACATCATCATCATTCAGCTCTCTGTGTCCACTGCTGGACATAAGTCTCCCCCATTTCTGGCCATTCCCTTCTTCTTCGCCAATCCTCATTTCCTATATGATCCCATAATGACAGCCCGAGCATGGACCTTTCCATCTTGCGCTGCGTCACCATAAGTTTCTTAGCACTTGCTGCGGTTAGTGTTAAAGTTTCAGCTCCGTAGGTCATGACCGGCAACACGCATTGATCAAACACCCTCCTCTTCGGACATTGTGGCAAGTCGCTCTTAAATTTTTCCACAAGCTTGACTCACTGGGAACTAAATTTGTCATATACTCTGTTTTTGAGATATTCATTTTTAGCCCTTCGCCAGCACATGCCCTTTGTAGTTCTTGTAACATATATTTGCTGTCTTTAAGGTTATCTTATAGCAAAGCTATATCATCCGCAAAACGTAGATTTGTCAAGTTTCGACCATCAATATTTCGGCCCTTGCTTGCCCAATTGAGTCTTTCAAAAGCATATTCCAAGACAGTTATAAAGAGTTTGGGCGATATCGTGTCTCCCTGTCTGACACCTCTGCCGATTTGGATGCTTTTAATATCTTCATGAAGTTTTACCATTATTGTAGCATTTTTGGTAGATATTGTAAATCAGCTTTGAGTATCTGTGAGCAACCCGACATTCCTGTAATGCATTGAGGACCACATTCAGCTCTGCCGTATCAAAGTCCTTTTGAAAGTCTACAAAAGCAAGGACTAGTGGTCTGTTGTATTCGATACTTTTTGCGCGTATGTTCTGGGGAACATCGCGTTATAGTTTTGCCCAAATGTCTGTAACTTTCGAATTTTTTGACAAAAATGGTCTCAAACGATTAAGTTCGACTCCCCAATGAAGAATTCGAGGTCAAATTTGATTCTGTCCGGCCGTTGCCACGATAACTTGAGAACGAAAAGAGCTAGCGACTTGAAATTTTCAGGGTAGGTGGCGCATCCCAATACGACGGACAAGTTCGTTAATGGGCATAATCGGCCTAGTGGTTTCCGAGTAATAATTTCGTTTTCAACCAATATGAATCCGATCGAATTGAAACTTGGTGGGAAGTTGAAGAATATGAACCTAAGCACGTTTGTGAAATTTTGTGCGAATCGTATGGCTAGAAAATTTTAAAAAAATTATTAAAAAATATTTTTGTTGTCACGATAACTTGAGAACGGAATGAGATAGCGGCTTGACGTTTTCAGGTTAGGATGTGCACCAGAACGCGACATTTCAGTTAGTTTATGAGCATAATCGGCCAAACGGTATTAGAGTTATAGCCATCTGAAATTTGGTGGTTTTTGTTCCTCATTAACTCGAAAAATACTGAACCGATTGAATTCAAACATGGTTATTAGTTGTAGAATGCCAACGCGAAAATGTTCGCAAAATTTGGTGAGGATAGCATCTGTAGAAAATTTTTAATAAATCATTGAAAATAAAAAAAAAATTTCTATATATCAGTAACTGTTCGTTTGAAATTGCTGAAATTTTGCAAGAGGCTTCATAACCTAACTCTACTGCCAATTTTCAAGTTTCAATACGATCGGTTAAATATTGTTGGAGATTCGAGCATTCTTGTGTGAGTTCAGTAGATGGTTGACCGTTGCCTCGATAACTTTCGAACGAAAGGAGATAGGGACTTGCAATTTTCAGGGTGAGTTGTGTATCCGAAAGGGAGAGTTGAGTTCGTTTTTGGGCATAATCGGTCTAACGGTTTCCGAGTTATACCCACCTGGAATATTATTTCCTTAATAACTCAAAAAATAAATATTCGATCGAATTGGTGCTTGGTAACTAGCAGTAGAAAATCAACATAAAGACGTGTTTAAAATGTTGTAAGAACCGTACCCCTAGAAAATTTGGAAAAAATGACGAGAAAAAAATTTTTAAGAACCGTACCCCCTAGAAAATTGAAAAAAAATCACGAAAAAAAAAATTGGTTCAAGCACTGACGTGAGGTCAGAAGCTCTTGCGCGTATGTTCTATTGTCCATTCTTCTGTATTGGACACCCTTAATCGAATTTACCATGGTAAATTATGTTGTCCATTCTCCTGTATTGGACACTCTTAATTCGAATTTACCATGGTAAATTCGAATTAAGTGTCCAATACACTCTTAATTTACCATGGTAAATTCGATTAAGGGTGTCCAATACAGAAGAATGGACAATAGAACATACGCGCAAGAGCTTCTGACCTCACGTCAGTGCTTGAACCAATTTTTCAATCACCGTTTTAATGCTTTGAAGATGGACGTTTGTTCCAAATTTAGCACGGATGCCCGTCTGCTCCTGAGGTTGATAGAAATCCAGTTTTTTCTCAAGTCTCGTTGTAATTATTTCTATGAACAGTTCATAGAGGTGGTTCAGAAGGCGTCTCGGTCTGTAATTTTCAAGTTCCGCTATATCATTTTTCTTGTGGAATAGTATTACAATAGTATTGTGCCATTTGTCTGGTATTGTAGTATTGTATATGCACACGTTGAATAGCACTGTGATCTTTTCAATCGCTGACCACCGATTTTTATTGTATCTGCAACTACATTGTCTTCTCCGACAGCTTTGTTATTATTTGTTCTCCTTAGCGTCACCTTTATTTGATCTATTGTGATGCATGGTAATTCTTCTGCGCCTTGATTTACAATCCCCTTTTTGGCTGTCACTATATCCGGTTCCGTGCTAGAATTCAATTGGCTTATTGTGTACAACATCTGGTAAAAGTCTTCTACTATTTTTAGGATTTCTTCTCTATTTGTTGTTTTTATACCTTGGTTGGTCTTTAGTTCGAGTATATGTTTATTCCCGATTCCAAGTTTTCTTCTCACAACCTTCATACTTTTATTATCTTCGATCGTTTATTGGATGTGACCCGTATTGAATACTCTAATATCACGTCTTACTGCTTTCGCCACCTTTTTATTTGCTTCTCTTTGCTCGTTGTAAGCAACTATTCCTTTACTTTAAAGGTCTCTTCTTTCTTGGATCATTTGCCTTGTATTCTGGCTCAATTTTTCTTCCTTTTGTGTTTTTGGGCAGTATTTATTTTGGCTTTCTAGCATGGCACTGGTTAATATGTAATTTAGAGTGTTGACATCTTCGTTTTCTTTTGCGTCGCAGGTTGCCAATCTATCGTCTATAAAGCACTGGAATCCCTCTATATCTGCTGGTCTTGTCCAAGGTTTGTTTAATTTCTTCTCGACCATTCTGTGGCGTTCTTTATCGATATCAATAACCACTTTAGTCCGTACGAGTCTGTGGTCGCGTCCATTGGAGAACTTATTCAATACTGTCACATCCTTGACGATGCGGTTTTTGTCCGTTACAATATAATCTATTTCGTTTCGTTGCGACTATCTGGGCTTTCCCACGTCCATCTTCTGCTTAACTTTTTCTTGTAGAAGCCATTCATCTGAAACAGGTTATTCTACAAAAGATAGTCCAGCATTTCTTCACCTCGCTTGTTTCTCCTGGTAGTCCAAAGCTGCCCACACAGAATCGTATATTGCGTTCGTTGGTCTGTGAGAGCCGTAGTTATAACATCATAGAAACAGTCTCCTAGTCATCATGACTAGTCGTAGGTGCGTATACCTGTATGATGTTGTATCTTGAGGTCAGCCTCAGAACAAGACAGATTACTCTGGTGCAAATTTTCTTTTGGGAAACTATGTTTATGTTATGACGCTATGTATTAGGAAATCCGTTCCTCCACTAGACTTGTCATCCTCGCCCGCATAGTATAGGTTATGTCCTGATTTCAGTGTGATAAGTTGTTCACCGCGCCTTATGACTTCACTGATTCCTATAACATCCCACTTAATATTCTCAGCTTCGCATTAAAGTTCGGCAAGCCGTTCCTGTGACAATAGGGATCGTGTGTTGAACGTTGCAATGTGTAGTGTCCGGTTTGTGCTGGTATGCACCTTTCTCCTCCTCAGATATTTGTCCCCCCTCCCAGAATCCATGGGACAGACTGATTTATTATTATCAGTGTGAGATTCCGGAGATATTCTCCTACTCGCGCGATGTTACCCAGAACATGCACGCAAAAAAGAGAACTGTATTTTCGAATAGAGCGAAAAGCGTAAGTTTTGGCGATTACTGACACATAGTTATTAAGGAATGTAGTTCCTTGTGAATCTCCATTCAACAACTGCACTGACAGATTGAACTATAAAACTAGACATGACTATTTTTTTCGTGAAATTATCAGGGTGATGAGTACAAAAATATTGCTTTAATTTAGGAATTACAAAAAACTCATTCAATATTCCCAATAGCAGATATTTTCGGAGAATTGTTGGGACATGCCACTCTAGATAGCAGCAGGGTAACATGAAATTATTGCTATATAATTTTTCGAAATTTTTCGTTTTAATTAATCATTCAATTGATTGCTTCTGACAAATATCCTGTGTTTCTTACGCAGAAGCAAATAACAAAATAATTAATTTTTATTTTATAGATATTTTTTAGAGTTTGGGAGAGAAAACCCAGAAAGAAACCTTTCTATATTTTCGTTTTAATATTTGTGAACTCTTCAGATTATTCTTATCACCTCGAAAGCTTGATGTCAATATTTATTTTTGTCGAATACAATTCTTTTTTGTTCCTGGATCTTTTGAGAGATGCAAATAATTTTTTTCACTCAAAAACACAAATTCCGAACGCAGTCTTGTTTGTAAAATAATTTTCATTCATATAGTTATATTAATTTATAATTCATTCTTTAGTAAGAAATTATGTAGTGTTTATCAATATATGTACACTTTATCCATATTTTTGTGTTTTTCGATTTTTGTATATTTTTTCAAATTAGGGGCGCCAAAAGTCGTTAACTGAATTAATGGCTATTTCTCAAATATATTTATTGGTTCATGATGAAACAGCATTATATGAAGATACTTATGTCATAATAATGTAATACTTACATACAGATTTTAACAATGCAACTTAAAGATTTTACCAGCTACTTAGTGTACTCGGAATATAAATATTCATATCATTGTATAGAATATTATTTATTATCTTTATATCACATTCACAAAAATGAATAGTCTACGATAAAAAATCAAATCCACCAAAAGAATTACAATATGTATCGGCTGACTCACTATTTTTGGCACGATTGAAATTTTACTGGGTTATTTATTATGAATCGAACACCCCATTAACTTTGTTTTTTTTTTCAACATAGAGGATTGATTCTTCACTGAATTGTAGGAAATGAGTTGACATTTCTATCTTAATTTTTCACAGGCTTACATTAAATTTAACCAATTTGTGATGATAATATGATTGTATTTCGTGGTTCACCTTCAAATGTGTTTCTAGTTTATTGTTAGTTCCACAGACTAACTCATTATCACTACACAATATGCAAATAATATGTGATTTAGATTTCTTAGAATCGGAATATTGGTGTTTGTTATTGTTATGAATATTTTTCACATATTGATGAAACACAAGCAAACCTCAGAATGGGCCCATCTGGTTGTGGGTCTGGGAAATTTGGTTTTCCATCATTGATGATACGAAATATCGATCACAAATTATTTTTGTGCATATTCTTCACTAATCAACTTTATTAGAGCAATATTTTTCACTCAATAAATAAACGCTTCAAAAAAGCTGTGTCAACACGGCTATCAAAGACATAATAGAAAAATTGGTTCAAGCAGTGACGTGAAGTCAGAAGCTTTTGCGCGTATGTTCTATTGTCCATTCTTCTGTATTGGACACCCTTAATCGAATTTACCATGGTAAATTATGTTGTCCATTCTCCTGTATTGGACACTCTTAAAAAATTTTTTTTCGTCATTTTTTTCAAATTTTCTATTGGTACGGTTCTTACAAAATTTTAAACACGTCTTTATGATGATTTTCTACTACTAGTTACCAAGCTTTAATTCGATCGAATATTTATTGTTTGAGTTATCAAGGAAATAATATTCCAGGTGGGTATAACCGTTTGACCGATTATGCCCAAAAACGGACTCAACTCTCCCTTTCGGATACGCAACCTACCCTGAAAATTGCAAATCCCTATCTCCTTTCGTTCGAAAGTTATCGAGGCAACGGTCACCCATCTACTGAACTCACACAAGAATGCTCGAATCTCCAACAATATTCAACCGATCGTGTTAAAACTTGAAACTTGGCAGTAGAGTTAGGTTATGATGGCTCTTGCAAAATTTCAGCAATTTCAAACGAATCGTTACTGATATATAGAATTTTTTTTTCAATTTTCAATGATTTTCTTTTTAATTTTTTACAAATACTATCCTCACGATTTTTGCAAGAAGTTTCGCGTTGGCATTCTACAACTAATTGCCATGTTTGAATTCAATCGGTTTAGTATTTTTCGAGTTAATGAGGAACAAAAAACAACCAAATTTCAGATGGCTATGCTATAACACTAAAACCCTTTGGCCGATTATGTTCATAAACAAACTGAAATGTCACGTTCTGGTGCACATCCTAACCTGAAAATTTCAAGCCGCTATCTCTTTCCGTTCTCAAGTTATCGTGACAAGAAAAATATTTTTTAATAATTTTTTTAAAATTTTCTAGCCATACGATTCGCACAAAATTCACAAACGTGCTTAAGTTCGGATTTATATTGGTGGAAAACAAAATTATTACTCGGAAACCACTGGGCCGATTATGCCCATTAACGAACTTGTCCGTCGTATTGGGATGCGCCACCTACCCTGAAAATTTCAAGTCGCTAGCTCTTTCCGTTCTCAAGTTATCGTGGCAACGGCCGGCCGGACAGAATCAAATTTGACCTCGAATTATTCATTAGGGAGTCGAACCAAATCGTGCGAGACCATTTTCGTCAAAAAATTCGAAAGTTACAGACATTTGGGCAAAACTATAACGCGATGTTCCCCAGAACATACGCGCAAAAAGGCGTCAACGGCAAGTAAACACTGTTTCCAGTGTTTCCTTGTTTACGAGTTGATCACAAATCGAAATTCGCGCCTCGTCGAATATATCCGGATGGAACCGAATGCATACGGGGTTTCGTGGTATTTAGTGTCTGCCACAGGTGTGCAGGCCTCTTCTGTGAATGACTTGATGAATGGTCTCGTTACTTTGAGTTGTTGATACATTATCTTTTGGATACATTATGTTGGTTGGTTGTATACTTTTAAACACATTTCATTGTCGGGTTAGTAGGCTTTGCTTTATTATTATCTTTTCTGGAATAAAAAATACTATAAAATGAAAACATATATAACCTCTCCGAACATCCTATGCCTACAGTTTTGCTATCAAACTTCATCAATTCAATTTATAAAATATGTAATCATTGGATAAATCATTTCAGGTGAAAATGTGGGCAACGTTTTATTCTACAGCATTCCCGATTTCAATCTCATCAAGAAGATTCCTGTCACCAATTCACATACCATCAAGTTGGCATGGCATCCCAAACTCAATCAGATATTTGTCGGTACTGGTAACGGCCTAGTTAAGTGTTATTATGACGACAAAATATCCCTTAGAGGTGCGACCCTGTGTGCCGCTAAAATCCATAGAAAAGCTCAACATTCTGAAGTTGTCAGCACTCAACAAGTATTAACCCCCCATGCTCTCCCTCTGTTCAGACAGGAAAGGCGAAAAACAAGTCGCAAACAAATGGAGAAGGATAGGTTAGATCCTATCAAATCTCGAAGACCTGATCTACCTATCACATCAGGGCAAGGTGGAAGAGTGGCTTCAAGCGGTAGTACTTTGAGTAGTTTCGTTATAAGAAACCTTGGATTAAGTAAGAGAGTCAATGATGACCAAGATCCCAGAGAAGCCATTTTGAAGTATGCCAAGGATGCAGAAGAAAACCCTTATTGGATTACACCTGCGTATGCGAAGACTCAACCTAAAAATATTTTAGATGACACTACAAGTACGAGTGACGAACCACCATCTAAAAAAACTAAGCCTGATTAAAATCTTAAAGGGATAAATAGAAATTTCAATTTATTTTGTGTCTAAAATGTTATAGATTTTAATAATTTCTATGTTCAATAAAGCTTAATAAACCATATGTTCAACAAAGATATAATAATAACGTTTATTGACCCCAAAATGATTCACACAAAAATACAGAATTAGAAAAAAGACACGAATTTGAACGAATAAACAAGCTTTTCCTCCGAAACCCAATGGTTGTACGGAGGACAATTCAATACTGTCCAGAAGCCATATACAGGTTGTTTGAGCAATGACCGAAGGTAACCTAACAAATGAGGACACGCCCATTGCAGATCCTTAGATGGTGGATATTGTCATATCTGGTTAATTATATCAGCTTTATCAGTTGTTTTCAAGTAATTTTGGACGTATACTGATCAATCTGAATGAGTTAAGTGAGTAAAATCTGCCCCTCAGTTCACCAGCCAACAAGTTGAAGATGAGTGGAATGATGTAAGTAAATATGCGCTGTCCGATAGTCTTCTTAGCCCTATGGGTTTGAACTCTGCATTCCTCCCGTCCACGAGTTGCATATCCGTAATCGAGGTAGGTCAACATATTCTTATTTTTGAAGCAGTGCACTAGTAAAGTGTGGTAATTTATTTTTCTCATATCTAGCTACAGCTATCTAACGTTCTCAAGTAACGTTTATCCGTGGAGTACAGTCTCTCCCTACGCAATATGATTCTCAGAAAAGTATTCTGTAGCACCTGTAAGTATCTCAGATGTGCATCATACAGGCCACCCCAATCTAGAATGTCATATTGGAGACGAGACTCTATGAGCGCCTGGTATAACATCCTCAGATACTTAATCTCCAACATTTCGCTGAGAAAGCGAAATCGGTAGAGAAAACGCCTCAAGGTACCAACAACACTTTGGATGTGGGCATCCCATCTAAGATGTTGATCGATACAGATTCCTGAATATTGAATGGAAGTCACTGGAGAAATTTCGAAATTTGCGTATTCATGGTAGATCAAGAGTTGATTAAAGGTTGGTAAGTTATTCGAGTATAGTGCGAATGGCAAGTATTTGGTCTTCTCCTGATTTATTGTCAAATATCTATATTTGAAAGCTCGTAGTATGATATTCATGTCTCTCTCAACTCTCACCTGCAAATCTCCCCATGTAACATCTCTGTAAAGAATGGCTGTATCATCTGCAAAGCAGATAACTTTCCCCATGCAATCGACCCCCAGAATGTAATTCATATAAAGCGTGAACAAAACGGGTCCCATTACCGTGCCCTGCGGTACGCCACATTGGATGTTCAATGGATCACTGAGTGTACCTTCAATTTGTACCATCTGAGATCTGTTCTTTAAATAGGTACTGAAGAGTTGAAGAGGTATCCCAAGCACACCGATGCTCTACAACACACTCAGCATTACCTCATGGTTCACCGTGTCAAAGGCCTTTGAGAGATCCAAGAAAACCATATCAGGCAGACATGAAACAGCATCCGTAGTAGATCTCCCCTCACAAAATCCAAACTGAGCATTTGATATGAACTTTTACTTCTCCAGATAGCTATGCAATCTCCTTCCAACAATCTTCTCGAACACTTTGGCAAACGAGTATAGGTACACAGGTCTATAGTTTGGTGGTGAATCTCTTGCTCCCTTCTTATATATGGGTTTAACAACTGAAAACTTGAATTCTCTTGGACAACAACCAGACTGCATCAAATAATTTTAATAGTGTGCCAATGGAATAGCTATTTCCTTATTAATTTTCTTTAGGGTCTCGCTTGTAATGTTATCGTACCCCGGGGATTTATTGCCCTTTAAGTCATCGACCACATACTGCACGTCCTCTGAAGTAGTTGGGTTCAAAAAGAAGGAGTGATCAGTTTTCCTCTGTTCAAATGGTGGCGAGCTCCCAATGTTTATCTTATTTGCAAGGTCTGATCTGATCCAACTTTAATGAACTGTATCATGAGTTCCACCCTTGAAACCCACGTTGAGTACTTTTCATAATTTCTTAGAATTGTCCTTATTCTCCTCTATTCTCCCCTTGATGTAGTTACATTTTGCTTCTTATAGTTCTATTGAGATGGTTTCGGTACCGCATAAATTCTTCTCTATACCTACTTATCTGGTTCCCTGACAAATTTTTTATTGAGTTCATTTTTATGATTGACAGATTCAACAATATCAGCTGTCATCCAGTCTTTTCTCCCTACATCTCTCCTTCTCACTCTTACTTTTTTACTGTTCTGTTCCAACAATCTCAGTATCGTTCAGAGAAAAAACGTTGTCTTTAGCTGAGCATGTCCCAGTGAAAACAAGCAGCCCCAGTCAAATTCCAACAGCGCTGTCTTGAGTTTTACATAATCTATTACATATCGGTATGTCCGAGTCTTACGTTGTGTTACTTTTTTTTTAGTCATCGGAAAGTTAATTGCTGTAGCACGATGATCGGTTATGCATGCATCCACTGTTGATGCCCAAATCGAAGATTCAATGTCCGGGATGCTACTTCTCAAAAATATATGATCTAAACACGATATTTTCCGTGATTCTGTGTTTATCATAGACAGGCCGTCGCTACCGGGGGGCAGGGAGGGGAGCCTCCTCCTTCGGATCATAACTCAAAGGGCGCCAAATTGACCGCGGATAGTTGGAAAACTATAGCAAAATCACATAATAAAAAAAAACATATTTTTTTGAACTACTACTTGCATAAGATAATTATTATTATTATACATAAGTACAGTGACTGTATCGAATGATTGCCTGCCATCTAATCGATTTATTTGTACTAGACCGACAGCATTGTAGAAACCTTTGTTGCTGCTTGAGACTACATGGCAGGAGTGGGGAATTCCCGGTATTCCCCGGCTATAGATTCGATAGAAACATAACCTTGTACTTCTTATATAAATTATTCGTGAATAGTGAATTAGTGAATCTGAATATTGATTGAAATTTAAAATCGAAAACCGAATACGGATTATGGATCCTCGCCAAAAAAAGTTCAAATCGTCTGAAGAGGAATTCAGGAGGAGAGCACAGAAAAGAAAAATGAAACGGAAAAAGCAGCAAATGTCGCTAAAGGCGAGTTGTTAAAAAAATTGGTTCAAGCACTGACCTGAAGTCAGGAGCTTTTGCGCGCATTTTCCATTTTGTATTCTCCTGTTAATCGAATTTACCGATTAAGAACCAATTTTTTTTTTTCGTAATTTTTTTTTTAATTTTCTAAGGGTACTGTTTTCACTAAATTTTACATACATACGTCATTATGTGGATATTCTACAACTAGTTAAAAAGCTTCAATTCGATCGACTATTTATTTTTTGAGATATCTAGGAATTAATATTCCCGGTGGGTATAACTCCGAAACCGTTGGGCCGATAATCCTCAAAAACGAACTTAGCTCTCCCATTCGGATGCGCAATCCACCCTGAAAATTGCAAGTCCCTATCCCCTTTCGTTCGACCGGCGTGAAGTTAGCAGCCACTTATTAGCGCGATAGCTCTCGTTTTACCAGTGGCGTCGGTGTAAATACATTATATGGCGTAACTTCCGTTTGAAACATGGCTGGTATTTAAAATTTGCAGGAAATGTTTATTGTGGACCAATGAAATAGTTGTATTAATCGTATCCACTTCAGAAGGGTCTAAGGGGTGGAAATTGGAACCGCCCCCTGAATAGATAATTACATACTTTCATAACTCGTTGAAAAAAATATCCTCTACAGATGAAAATCACATAGAACGTTTATTTTGGACCAATGAAGAATTCATATAAATTTTATTGACTTCGGATGGGTCCGAGGGGTGGAAATGATAACCCCCCCCCTACTTTTCATATACCTTCATAACACATTGAAAAAAATATCCTCTACAAATGAAACTTACAGAAAATGTTTAATGTGAACTCAAGAACAATACTTATTAATTTTATCGCCTTCGGGGGGGTCTGAGGGGTGGAAATGGGAACCGCCTCCAATTGATGTCTACCGCCATAACACGTCGAAAAAAATGGCCTCTACAGATGAAATTCACAGGATACGTTTATTGTGAACTGATGAACAATAATTATTAATTCTATCGCCTTCGGAGGGGTCCGAGGGGTGGAAATGGGAACCGCCCCCGGAGTGCTTTCTATATACCTCCATAACTCGTCGAAAAAAATGGCCTCTACAGATGAAATTCACAGGAAACGTTTATTGTGATTTCATGAACAATACTTATTAATTTTATCGCCTTCGGAGGGGTCAGAGGGGTGGAAATGGTAACCGCCCCCCAATTGATATATACCTCCATAACTCGTCGAAAAAAATGGCGATAAAATTAATCAGTATCGTTCATGAGTTCACAATAAACGTTTCCTGTGAAATTCATCTGTAGAGGCCATTTTTTTCGACGAGTTATGGAGGTATATATCAATTGGGGGGCGGTTACCATTTCCACCCCTCGGACCCCTCCGAAGGCGATAAAATTAATAATTATTATTCATGAGTTCACAGTAAACGTTTTCTGTGAGTTTCATCTGTAGAGGCCATTTTTTTCGACGTGTTATGGAGGTATATAGAAAGCACTCCGGGGGCGGTTCCCATTTCCACCCCTCGGACCCCTCCGAAGGCGATAAAATTAATAAGTATTGTTCATGAGTTCACAATAAACGTTTCCTGTGAATTTCATCTGTAGAGGCCATTTTTTTCGACGTGTTATGAAGGTAGACATCAATTGGGGGGCGGTTACCATTTCCACCGCTCGGACCCCTCCGAAGGCGATAAAATTAATAAGTATTGTTCATGAGTTCACAATAAACGTTTCCTGTGAATTTCATCTGTAGAGGCCATTTTTTTCGACGTGTTATGAAGGTAGACATCAATTGGGGGGCGGTTACCATTTCCACCGCTCGGACCCCTCCGAAGGCGATAAAATTAATAAGTATTGTTCATGAGTTCACAATAAACGTTTCCTGTGAATTTCATCTGTAGAGGCCATTTTTTTCGACGAGTTATGGAGGTATATATCAATTGGGGGGCGGTTACCATTTCCACCCCTCTGACCCCTCCGAAGGCGATAAAATTAATAAGTATTGTTCATGAAATCACAATAAACGTTTCCTGTGAATTTCATCTGTAGAGGCCATTTTTTTCGACGAGTTATGGAGGTATATATCAATTGGGGGGCGGTTCCCATTTCCACCCCTCGGACCCCTCCGAAGGCGATAGAATTAATAAGTATTGTTCATCAGTTCACAATAAACGTATCCTGTGAATTTCATCTGTAGAGGCCATTTTTTTCGACGTGTTATGGCGGTAGACATCAATTGGGGGGCGGTTCCCATTTCCACCCCTCAGACTCCCCCGAAGGCGATAAAATTAATAAGTATTGTTCTTGAGTTCACATTAAACATTTTCTGTAAGTTTCATTTGTAGAGGATATTTTTTTCAATGTGTTATGAAGGTATATGAAAAGTAGGGGGGGGTTATCATTTCCACCCCTCGGACCCATCCGAAGTCAATAAAATTTATATGAATTCTTCATTGGTCCAAAATAAACGTTCTATGTGATTTTCATCTGTAGAGGATATTTTTTTCAACGAGTTATGAAAGTATGTAATTATCTATTCAGGGGGCGGTTCCAATTTCCACCCCTTAGACCCATCTGAAGTGGATACGATTAATACAACTATTTCATTGGTCCACAATAAACATTTCCTGCAAATTTTAAATACACCGACGCCACTGGTGAAACGACAGCTATCGCGCTAATAAGTGACTGCCAACTTCACGCCGGTACTGTGTAGAGGCATTCGGAGGAACGGTGGCGTTCGGAACAACGGTATTTGCGGAAACGCTAAGACGAGATTCGAAATTAGTCCGTAACAGAGCCCTTTTTTCGATCCTCTCTTTCTTTTTCCCGGAAGAACGATAGAAAAATGTGACTTTTCGCGAAAATCGACAAAATTCTGACGTTTCACGTATTTCTGTGGTGAATTTTAACGCGGCTCCATCAAGGTCGACGTTTTCGGTCCGAACGAGCAACGAGAAATATCAAATCAAATTGGATTTTCGAACGGAATTACTCGAAAATCTTGGAATCGTCAAGAAAAACTGCGAGAACTATGAACGAGTAACCGCCTTCGACCGACAGCTTGACAGGATTGACGATAGTCTGAAAATCGGAAGGCGGAAATCATCCGAGTACCTACTATAAACATTTTAATTGGTAGAAAATCGGATTTGTCTCACGTAGGTAATGTAGCCCAGTGATCTAAGGCGTTCTCTTTGGACTTTATAGTTAGCGAGGCAACGGCATCGAATCTCGGAGCGTCCACAATAGCTTTCTCTGGAATTTTTTTATTTTTACCCAATGAAAAATTTAAAGGAGCGTTACTACAGTAAACGTATCTTGGGATTTGGATCTTTACGTAAAGTTACGAAATCTATAATGAATATCCGCTCGATCGGACGGACTTTTGCATTCAAATTACTCAAAATATTCAAACATCAGGCGGAAAATTGACGGTCGAAAATGAAAAACCATTGCTATACAGGGTCTTTTAAGTGAAATGTCACCCCAAGAGATCTATCGTGAAGAGAATTCTCAACATTGTAAAACCGTTAAGAAAAGATAAACGCTGCTATACAGGGTGTTTTAAAAAAAAAATGTCAACTCCGAAAAGGCTTGACCGATTTTGATGAAACTTTGTGTGTTTCGGTGGGTCATTGCTTCACAATAGCATCCGGTAGGTGGCGCTGATAATGCTCTATAGGAACTCAGAAATGGCCCGACCGATTTTAATAAAACATTGTGTGCGTGTTTGAGTGTGTATCAGGTCACCATAGGTAACCGGTAGGTGGCGCTATATTCGGTTTATAGTAGCTCAAGAGCGGCTGAACCGATTTCGATGAAACTTTGTGTATGTATCTGAGTATGTGTCAGGTCTGCAATATACCCCGGTAGGTGAAGAGAATTCTCAACATTGTAAAACCGTTAAGAAAAGATAAACGCTGCTATACAGGGTGTTTTTTAAAAAAATGTCAACTCCGAAAAGGCTCGACCGATTTTGATGAACTTTTGTGTGTTTCGGTTGGTCATTGCTTCACAATAGCATCCGGTAGGTGGCGCTGATAATGCTCTATCTATAGGAACTCAGAAATGGCTCGACCGATTTCAATAAAACATTGTGTGCGTGTTTGAGTGAGTATCAGGGTCACCATAGGTAACCGGTAGGTGGTGCTATATTCGGTTTATAGAAGCTCAAGAACGGCTGAACCGATTGAAACTTTGTGTATGTATCTGAGTATGTGTCAGGTCTGCAATATACCCCGGTAGGTGGCGCTGCCATCGGTCTATAGAAACTCAGAAATGGCTCGATCGATTTTGATTAAACATTGTGTGCTTGTTTGAGTGGCTATCAGGGTCACAATAGGAACCCGGTGGGTGGCGCTGCACCCGGTTTATAACAACTCAAGAACGATTGGACCGATTACGATGGAACTTTGTGTGTGTGTGTGTGTGTGTGTATCTGAGTAGGTTTCGGGTAGGTGGCGCTACAATATTCCCTGGTAGGTGGCGCTACAATCGGTTTACAGAAACTCAAAAAAGGCTATACCGATTTGGATGAATCTGTGTGATTGTGTTTCGGAAGGCCTTAGGTTCACAATGCGATACGGTAGGTGGAGCTATATTCGGCTATAGTAACTCAAAAACTCCTCGACATATTTCGATGGCATTGGACTACCGGTTCGATTGATCTACCGATTCAATTTATCTACCGATTATATTGATCTACTGAAATAATGTAGATCTACTGGAAAAATGCAGATCTACCGAAAAAATGTAGATCTACCGGAAAAATATACATCTACTGGAAGAATGTAGATCTACCGGAAAAATGTACATCTACAAGAAAAATTTAGATCTACTGGTAGTGTTGTGAGTGTGGAAAATGTCTTAAATACTCCTCTGATAAATACTGAAAAATGTCCGAAAATTATCATTACTTCTAAAAACAGTCGATATTTAGAGTTTTTTAGTATTTATCGACATTATCGAAAATGTCCGGATAAATATCATAAATTTCTTTTCTACTTAAAAATTCTTTGACAATTTTCATTTTTGTCCGATATTTATTCTTCTTTTCTACTTGGATCGAAGACGCTTAAGGTTGGTTTATGCTGGCTGGTAACTTTAACTTAATCATATATATATAATATATATAGACATTATTTTTAGTGTTATGCTTTATAATCAGACTAAATAATCCGTTAGCTTAATAATTATTATTATTAATGATAAGTAAACGGATTATTCAGTCTCAGTATCAACCATAGCGTTAGAAATCTATGTTTCAATTTTAAAGTTAGGGAATAAGTTAAAGTTACCAGCCAGCATAAACCAGCCTTTAACGATTTGTGATGCCATTAATCTGTGATTATACAGAGTTTTTTTTAAGCAGTTTATTCTTTTCTACTTGGATCGAAGATTCTTAACGATCTGTGAACCAATTATGAAATTATAGAAAGTTTTTTTTAAACAAGTTTATTTTCATTATTCCACAGTCTAATTAAATCGATTTTTCTAATACTTATATTACCTACTAATTCTTAATTCAGAACCTGGCCCCTGTCCTTTATCTCTGATACTCAATAAAATAACATGATAATATAACTCATTCAATGATGAGTTATTTGTTATTTCCAATTGACAATGAAAAATTTCTTAAAATGCCTCAAATTGTCCTAATATTTTAACTTAACATTTGACGATTCTCATATTTTTCCGCAATGTCCGTAAATACTTAAATACTCAAAATGCTCGACCTTGGGGGAAAGTTTCGGACATTTTTCCTGGATATTTGTCCTTTACTTAAAAACTCGAGTATTTCACATCACTATCTACTGGCTATGTAGATCTGCTGGCCACTAGTTTATTCTACTAACGCCAAGATCTCGGGATCACAGAGATATGTCAAAAAAGATTTTTTCCTCGAGGAGGTCGATATTTTCGTCGGTTATTCGAGGGGCGAGGGGGGATTCGAGGTGGAAACGGGAACGAGAAAAGACGGAATTTTCTCCAGGTATCGATTCTACGAGAGAAAACGTGGGTAGTATTTAAAAAAAAATCGTAAATTCGGGTGAAAACGCCGTTTTCGGCTTAAGGTGCAAATCGATACGAGAGAGAAAATCTCTCTCTTGTCGAGGATGCGACGCTCGGAAAGGTATTTCTTCGGGGGCCGGACGGCGAGATTCGTAGGTAGTTTGTAACGGAGCCCGATTTTTGATGAAACCTTCTCTTTTTCCGTAAAAAGATCGCGAACTTTGAAATATCTTTGAAAACCTCGGTGAAATGTGACATTTAGACCGGTCGGCTTCGCTTGACTGACTTCGGGTTCGCTATACAAACGCAAAACGTGGATGATTCATATCGGCCACAGATTATAGAAACTTCTGTCAGTTAGAATTAACGACCTTTTCTTTCCGAATAAGCGGCGTTAAATGTCAAATAGAATTCGAATTTCGAACGGAATTTGTCGAAAATCTTGCATTTGTGAAGATAAATGTCTAGAAATATGAACGAGTCGCCGATTTCGAGCTATCGCATGACAGAATTTGTGATATTTGAGAAATAATGGTCGCATTCAGCGGACGAAACAGTTGCGCAACCGTTTCCAAAACGTTCGCTGGCACACGCCCTACGAACTCTACACGTTGTGGAGCGGAGGCTATTTATGGAACACATTTGATTTGTGCTAGGTAGCGGTAGCGTAAAGTGGGTGAGCGCTTCGTCCGCTGAATGCGACCAATATGTTCTATCAAATTCTAAGTTGAAATGACTGGTGGGTACCTATCTTCGAGGAAAGATTTTTAATGAAACGGACCGGAAGAAGTGAAGAACGTAAAATAAGGTAATTATCGATTTATATTTTCGTCGATATTACTGATTTTCACTTGCAGGCATTTATATACGAATTCAAAAGTCTATCGATCGTACCTTAAGGAAGAATTTTTCAGTGGTTGACAGGTACATGAAGTATGATGGGATATCGAGTGAATTTAGTCTTTCTGTCGAATTTCCAAATTCTTAACAAAGCGTGAGTATTTTCGAATGTCATCGTTGTAGAAATAGTATCGTATTTTCAATACATAAAACTAAAGTGAAAATGTGAGTCATCGAACGGGATCAAAGGAAACTTTTTGAAAATGTTGCTGTAAACGTCATACAATTTCGGATTTTAGGAGGGGAATTTGGCGGGAAAGTAGAAGGGATTTAGCGAGGGAAGTCGGAAGTATTGTTGAGTTTCACGGAGCCTTTTTTTCGATCATCTCTTTCGTTTTCCCGGAAGAACGATACGAAAATTTACCTTTCGCGAAAATCTACAAAATTCTGACGTTCAACGTATTTCTGTGGCGAATTTTAGCGCGGCTCCTTCAAGATCGACGTTTTCAGTTCGAACGAGGGGAGCCAAAATGTTAAATTGAATTCGAATTTGGAACCGATTTTGTGGAAATCTTAGAATCTTCTATAAAAACTGCGAGAAATATGAAAAAGTAACCGATTTCGATCGATCGCTTGATACAATTCACGATATTCTGGAAATAGAAAAACGGAAAACATCCCAGTACTATAAAACCTTTATTAGGCGCAAAATCCGTTAGCTTTCATATGGGTAATGTGGTCGAGGGGTAGAGAAGTTGGTTTATTGTTCCGAGCTTCGCAGGGCAGCGGGATCGAAACTAGGAGCTATCGGAATTTCAATTTTTTTTTTTCATTTTTACGGAATGAAAAACTTAAAGGAGCGTTACTCACGTAGACATAGCATAGGATCTAGATCTTTTCATCATGTTACAAAATCTATAATCAATATACGTTCCATCAGACGGATTTTTGCATTCAAATTACTCAACATACTCAAACATTAAGCAGAAAATCAACTGTCGAAAATGAAAAACCACTGCTATACAGGGTGTTTTATGTAAAATGTCACCCCATGAGATCATTCGTGAAGAGAATTATCAACATTGTTGAACCGTTGTGAAAGGATAACCGGTGCTATACAGGGTGTTTTTAAGAAAATGTCAACTCCTAAACGGCTCGACCGATTATGATGAAACTTTGTGTGTGTGTATTTCGGCGGACCCCAAAGTGGTTCTGATTCACAATTGAACCCGATAGGTGGCGCTACAATCAGTTTACAGAAACTCAACAATGGCTATACCGCTTTTGATGAAACTTTGGTTGGTTGGTTGTGTTCGGTAGGCCTTAGGATCACAATACGATCCGGTAGGACGCATTACATTCGGTTTATAGGAATTTAAAAGTGAATGTATTCATATGAATGGGTTTCTATCCCATGAACTGCGTTTGTGGAAGGTAAAGTAATAGTACTTTTTCACCTAAATTCATTTATTATGTGGGGGCCTGATCATTTTTCCTTTCCATTCGACTGATATTCGGCGTGAAGATTAATCTCAACATGTTTTAAAATGTTGAGATCAAGCAGAAAATAAACTGTTACAAAAGAAAAACTACTGCTATACACTGTGATTTCAATAAAATGTCACCTATTAAACATGAAGAGTATTTTCAACATTGTAAAATTGCTGCGAAAGGATAACCGCTGCTATAGAGGGTGTTTTTCGACAAATGTCAACTCCGAAACGGCTTGACCAATTTTGATGAAACTTTGTGGGTGTCAATGAAAAATTATAAACGATTTACACTTATTTATTCAATATTGTGACGCGTTTCGTCGACACAGCGACTTCATCAGACTACATCATACTAAATTCTTAACAAGTTGTTAAGAATTTAGTATGATGTAGACTGTCGCTGTGTCGATGAAACGCGTCACAATATTGAATAAATAAGTGTAAATCGTATATAATTTTTCATTGAGTTAATAAGGATTTGCATCAAGTAAAAGCCACAAGCATTAAATTTTTGTGGGTGTGTTTCGGTGGGACATTGGTAAGGCTCTGTAGGAACTCAGAAATACCCCGACCGATTTTAATGAAACATTTGCGCGTTTGAGTGGATCTTAAGTGGCGTTGAATTCGGTTTATAGGAACTCAAATACGGCTCTACCGATTTCGATGCAACTGTGTGTTTGTGGCTGAGTAGGCCTCAGGTTCACAATGTGCCCGGATAGGTGGCGCTGTAATCCATCTTTAGGAACATAGAAGTGGCCCGACTGATTTTGATTAAACATCGTGTTCCCGTTTTGAGTGGGTCTCAGGGTCACAATAGGAACCCAGTATGTAGCACTCTATCCGGTTTATAGGAACTTAAGAATGGCTCGACAAAGTTTGATTTGACGGATTTGTGTTATAGAAATTACGATCGGCTGGACCGATTTCAATTAAACTTTGTGTGTGTATCTGAGTATATGTCAGGTCCAAGATATACCCCGGAAGGTGGCATTGCAATCGGTCTATCTATAGGAACTCGGAAATGGCTCGACCGATTTTGATTAAACATTGTGTGAGTGGGTCTAGAGGTTACGATAGAAACCCAGTAGGTGGCGCTGTATTCGGTTTATGGAACTCAAAAACACCTCGATATATTTCGATGGGACTTTCGTGTGTTTGAACTATCGGTTCAATTTATCTAGGTACCGTTTCAATTTTATCTACCGATAATATTGCTCTGCTAAAAAATGTAGATCTTCTGGAAAAATGTAGATCTACCGGAAAAATGTAGATCTACTGAAAAAAATATAGATCTACTGGAAAAATGTAGATCTACTGGAAAAAATAAAGATCTATCGGGAAAATGTAAATATACCCAATAAATTCATCTACTGGTTCATTGAATCCCAAAATATGGACTACTGGTCACCAGTTTATTCTATTAACGCCAAGATCTCGGGATCACTGAGAGATGTCAAAAAAGATTTTTTCCTCGAGGAGGTCGATATTTTCGATTATTTCGTCGGTTATTCGAGGGGTGAGGGGGGATACGAGGTGCAAACGGGAACGAGAAACGATGGAATTTTTTCCGGGTATCGTCTTTGACGAGAGAAAACGTGGGGAGTATTTTTAAAAAAATCGTAAATTCGGGCGAAAACGCCGTTTTCGGCTGGAGGTGCAAATCGGTAACGATAGAAATCTGTCGAGGTGGCGACGCTCGGAAAAGTATTTCGTCGAGGGCCGGAAGAAGAGATTCGTAGGTAGTTTGTAACGGAGCCCGATTTTTGATAAAACCTTCTCTTTTTCCGTAAGAAGATCGCAAACTTTGACATATTTTGAAAACCTCGGTGAAATGTGACATTTAGACCAGTTTGGCTTCGCTCGACTGACTTCGGGTCCTGCTATAGAAGAAAAAACGTGGATGATTTACTTCGATCACAGATGAAAGAAACTTCTGTCAGTTTGAATTTATCGACGTTTTCTTTGCGAATGAGTTGCGATAAATGTCAAATAGAATTAAGGCGAAAATTCATGGAACGATTAAATCGCAACGACAAGATTCTCGTCGTTCGTTTCTAAACGAACGACGTCGTCCAAATGATTTTCAGTCATTTGGACGACGTCGTCCATGTCGCTGGATTAATCCAGCATTCCAACGACAACTGATGACATACCTTACCGGTGTGAAGTTATCCACATCCACACATACACTCAACGACCAAAAAATTTTCAAATTGAAATATTAATAACTCGATAAGTACTTGGTGAATAATGATCAAATTTGAGAGTGTTGCTCATGGATGCCTAAAGAATCGAAATAAAATGTCAAATGATTTGTGTAGCCCCCAGGGGGCGGTGGCTGGGGGCGGTAAAACGAAAAATGCTATAACTCAGAAAATATTGAGTGTTCCACGATGAACTTTGGATATGTGGTCAAGGATGGCGTAAATAAAAAGATGTAGTAGGTCCCATAGTTTGTGCAGCCCCAGGGGGGCGGCGATCGGGAGCGGTATATCGAAAAATGCCATAACTCGGAAAATATTGAGTGTTCCACAATGAGCTTTGGATATGTTGTCTAGAATGGCGTAAATACAAAGATGTAGTAGGTCCCATAGTTTGTGCGGCCCCAGGGGGGCGGCGATCAGGGGTGGTATATCGAAAAATGCCATAACTCGGAAAATATTGAGTGTTTCACGATGAGCTTTGGATATGTCGTCTAGAATGGCGTAAATAAAAATATGCAGTAGGTCTCATAGTTTGTGCGGCCCCAGGGGGCCAGCGATCGGGGGCGGTATATCGAAATATGCCATAACTCGGAAAATATTGAGTGTTCCAGGATGAGCTTTGGATATGTGGTCGAGAATGGCGTAATTCCAAAGATGTAGTAGGTCCCATAGTTTGTGCGGCCCCAGGGGGGCGGCAATCGGGAACGGTATATCGAAAAATGCCATAACTCGGAAAATATTGAGTGTTTCACGATGAGCTTTGGATATGTTGTCTGGAATGGCGTAAATACAAAGATGTAGTAGGTCCCATAGTTTGTGCGGCCCCAGGGGGGCGGCAATCGGGGGCGGTATATCGAAAAATGCGATAACTCGGAAAATATTGAGTGTTCCACGATGAGCTTTGGATATGTCGTCTAGAATGGCGTAAATAAAAATATGTAGTAGGTCCCATAGTTTGTGCGGCCCCAGGAAGGCGGCGATCGGGGGCGGTATATCGAAAAATGCCATAACTCGGAAAATATTGAGTGTTCCACGATGAGCTTTGGATATGTTGTCTAGAATGGCGTAAATAAAAAGATGTAGTAGGTCACATAGTTTGTGCGGCCCCAGGGGGGCGGTATATCGAAAAATGCGATAACTCGGAAAATATTGAGTGTTCCACGATATTCAATATTTTCCGAGTTATGGCATTTTTCGATATACCGCCCCCGATTGTCGCCCCCCTAGAGCCGCACAAACAATGGGACCTACTACATCTTTTTATTTACGCCATTCTAGACGACACATCCAAAGCTCATTGTGGTACACTCAATATTTTCCGAGTTATGGCATTTTTCGATATACCGCCCCCGATTGCCGCCCCCCTGGGGCCGCATAAACTATGGGACCTACTACATCTTCTTATTTACGCCAATCTAGACGACATATCCAAAGCTCATCGTGGAACACTCAATATTTTCCGAGTAATGGCATTTTTCGATATACCGCTCCCGATCGCCGCCCCACTGGGGCCGCACAAACTATGGGACCTACTACATCTTTGTATTCACGCCAATCCAGACGACATGTCCAAAGCTCATCGTGGAACACTCAATATTTTCCGAGTTATGGCATTTTTCGATATACCGCCCCCGATTGCCGCCCCCCTGGGGCCGCACAAACTATGGGACCTACTACATCTTTGTAATTACGCCATTCTTGACCACATATCCAAAGCTCATCCTGGAACACCCAATATTTTCCGAGCTATGGCATTTTTCGATATACCGCCCCCGATTGCCGCCCCCTGGGGCCGCACAAACTATGGGACCTACTACATCTTTTTATTTACGCCATTCTAGACGACATATTCAAAGCTTATCGTGGCACACTCAATATTTTCCAAGTTATGGCATTTTTCGATATACTGCCCCCGATCGCCGCCCCCCTGGGGCCGCACAAACTATGGGACCTACTACATCTTTGTAATTACGCCATTCTCGACCACATGTCCAAAGCTAATCCTGGAACACTCAATATTTTCCGAGTTATGGCATTTTTCGATATACCGCTCCCGATTGCCGCTCCCCTGGGGCCGCACAAACTATGGTATCTACTACATCTTTTTATTTACGCCATTCTAGACATCATATCCAAAGCTCATCGTGGAACACTCAATATTTTTCGAGTTATGGCATTTTTCGTTATACCGCCCCTGATCGCCGCCCCCTGGGGCCGCACAAACTATGGGACCTACTACATCTTTTTATTTCCGCCATTCTAGACGACATATCCAAATCTCATCGTGGAACAATCAATACTTTCCGAGTTATGGCATTTTTCGATATACCGCACTCGATTGCCGCCCCCCTGGGGCCGCACAAACTTTAGGACCTACTACATCTTTGTATTCACGCCATTCAGACAACATATCCAAAGCTCATCGTGGAACACTCAATATTTTCCAAGTTATGGCATTTTTCGATATACCGCCCCCGATTGCTGCCCTTCTGGGTCCGCACAAACTATGGGACCTACTACATCTTTTTATTTACGCTATTCTAGACCACATATCCAAAGCTCGTCGTGGAACACTCAATATTTTCCGAGTTATATCATTTTTTGATATACCGCCCCCGATAGCCGCCCCCCTGGGGCCGCACAAACTATGGGACCTACTACATCTTCTTATATACGCCATTCTAGACGACTTATCCAAAGCTCATCGTGGAACACTCAATATTTTCCGGGTTATCGCATTTTTCGATATACCGCCCCCGATTGCCGCCCCCCTGGGGCCGCACAAACTATGGGACCTACTACATCTTTTTATTTACGCCATTCTAGACAACATATCGAAAGCTCATCGTGGAACACTCAATATTTTTCGAGTTATGGCATTTTTCGATATACTGCTCCCGATCGCCGCCCTCCTGGGGCCGCACAAACTTTGGGACCTACTACATCTTTGTATTTACGCCATTCTAGACGACATATCCAAAGCTCATCGTGGAACACTCAATATTTTCCGAGTTATGGCATGTTTCGATATACCGCCCCCGATTGCCGCCCCCCTGGGGCCGCACAAACAATGGGACCTACTACATCTTTTTATTTACGCCATTCTAGATGACATATCCAAAGCTTATCGTAGAACACCAAATATTTTCCAAGAAATGGCATTTTTCGATATACTGCCGCCGATTGCCGCCCCCCTGGGGCCGCACACTATGGGACCTACTACATCTTTTTATTTACGCCATTCTAGACGACATATCCAAAGCTCATCCTGGAACACTCAATATTTTCCGAGTTATGGCATTTTTCGATATACCGCCCCCGATTGCCGGCACCCTGGGGCCGCACAAACAATGGGACCTACTACATCTTTTTATTTACGCCATTCCAGACAACATATCCAAAGCTCATCGTGGAACACTCAATATTTTCCGAGTTATGGCAATTTTCGATATACCGCCCCCGATCGCCGCCCCCCTGGGGCCGCACAAACTATGGGATCTACTACATCTTTGTATTTACGCTATTCTAGACAACATATCCAAAGCTCATCGAGGAACACTCAATATTTTCCGAGTTATGGCATTTTTCTATATACCGCCCCCCATCGCCGCCCCCCTGGGGCCGCACAAACTATGGGACCTACTACATCTTTTTATTTACGCCATTCTTGACCACATATCCAAAGTTCATCGGGGAACACTCAATATTTTCCGAGTTATAGCATTTTTCGTTTTACCGCCCCCAGACACCGCTCACTGGGGGCTACACGAATTATTTGACATTTTATTTCGATTCTTTAGGCATCCATGAGTAACACTCTCAAATTTCACGATTATTCACCAAGTACTTATCGAGTTATTAATATTTCAATTTGAACATTTTTTAGTCGTTGAGTGTATGTGTGGATGTGGATAACTTCCCACCGGTACATACCTTTGAAAGCCGCGAAAATTCAAATTGGTTCAAGCACTGACGTGAAGTCAGGAGCTTTTGCGCGCATATTCTATTGTCCATTTATCTCTATTGGACAAATTCAAATGAAAGTAGATAATATTATCCTATCTAATATGTCTTCGACCAGAAATTACTATTGTTGTGTGCCCAAATGCAATTCATGGGCGAAAAAAATGCCAAAATGTGTAGGTTTTATTCTGTATTGTTTTATTCTGTACCTGTTTTATTCTGTCCAACTCCCTGTGGTATTTACTAGTATAGGTTTGTGTTTTCACTTCTTACCTCCGGAAAACCAAATATAAATATAATTATTGAAACTGCGTTAGGAAGATAACTAGTGGGCCCGCAGATCTACCTAGCCAGTAGATCTTAATTTTTCCGGTGTATCCACATTTTTTCGGTAGATCTACATTTTTCCGGTAGATCTACATTTTCCGGTAGATCTACATGTTTACAGTAGATCTAAATTTTTTCGGTAGATCTACATTTTTCCAGTAGATCTTCATTTTTCCGGTAGATCTACATTTTTCCGGTAGATCTGCATTTTTAATGGTAGATCAATATAATCGGTAGATCAATCGAACCCGTAGTTCAACGCCATCTAACGTGTCCTGTTGTGTGAAAGTCCTATCGAAATATGTCGAGGCGTTTTTGAGATCCTAGAAACCGAATGTAGCGCCACCTACCATATCGTATCGTGAACCTTAGGCCTTCCGAAACACGATCACAAAGTTTCATGAAAATCGGTATAGCCATTTTCGAGTTCCTGTGAACCGATCATAGCGCCACCTACGGAGGGTATATCGTGGATCTGAGACCTCCTCCGACACAAAGAAAATTTAATCGAAATCGGTCCGATCGTTCTTGAGTTTATAAAAGCCGAACACGGCGCCATCTACCGGGTTCCTATTGTGACTCTGAGATCCACTCAAGTACGCACACAAAGTTTCATCGAAATCGGTGGAGCCGTTTTCGAGCTTCTATAGATCAATCGAGGCGCCCCCTACAGGATGCTATTGTGAATCAGAGTCACGCCGATACAAAGTTTTATCAAAATCGGTCCGGGCGTTTTCGAGTTCCTATACATCGATTGTAGCGCCACCTACAGACTCTAAAAAACACGAAAAAGTGTGATTCCCTCTCCGGGGTTCGACCCCGCCTTCTCTCGGTCTGACACCGAGAGTTCGATCGTCAGATCTGCGGTATTCGAATAATTAGTCGGTACTTACCTGGAATAGATATTCTTAATTTTCACTTTTCGACATAAAATCGCCACATGGAGGTTTATTTGACGGTTTTTTACCCTTATCTTCGCTTTTCGTCAACTTTCAGACCCGAAAACGACCTAAAAGGGCCGTTAGTCCGTCTCTCATGTCAATTTTGACGTTTCTCGGAATGTCTTCTAGCAAGGAAGATTCCCGGAAGCGAAACTTCCAGAACTTGTATCGATTTAGTATATTTTGACTTATCGTAGGTAAAAGTTGAGCTGGTTTTTGACGAACCGATACGTCTTCTTCGTTTCGACGAAAAATTCGGAGCCAGAGCGGTTGTATTTTCGAAGCCTTATGCGAAATAAAGTCGGTCTCGCTTTAACGCCGGGCGAAGGGTAGAAAATACATTTCGTTCGTTACGGGAAAACCGCGATAGATATCGACTTAGGGTCTACCCTTTCCTCCTCCCTAAGATTCGATATCCACCCCCTTCGAACCTCGATCCGTCCTCTAGATTTTTAAAACAATTCCCAAAATTACCGATTTACTTAGGAAAAATCGCAAAAATTTCGTCGATTTCTCGAATTTTTTTAACGCATAAGCCTGTATTGGACACTCTTAATTCGAATTTACCATGGTAAATTCGAATTAAGTGTCCAATACAGGAGAATGGACAACATAATTTACCATGGTAAATTCGATTAAGGGTGTCCAATACAGAAGAATGGACAATAGAACATACGCGCAAAAGCTTCTGACTTCACGTCAGTGCTTGAAACAATTTTTTTTATTTATAATATCATTTAAATTAATATTGTAGGACGTTACTTTAAAAGTTCTAAGCTATACTGACTTACAGCAAAAATATTATAAAGGAAAGAAGCAATTGGATAGTCTAACTATCATTTTAGTAAAATGATGCATTTTTATTGTTCAAATAAAGATATTTTGTTAACATACAAGAATTTCTTCATTCAATGGTATTTCAAAGATCTAATTACAGTTTTAAATATTTAAAAAAATTGAATAAATTTCATATACATATATAGATCCTATCGTATTCAAACTTGGAACTTGGTAGTAGAATTATGTTCTGTAGGCTCTCGCAAAATGTCAGCCATGTCCGATGAATAGTTTCTGATATCTAGAATTTTTTTCAATGATTTCTTAAAAATGTTCTAGTGATACGATCCTCACAAAATTTTGCAAGAACTTTCGCGTTGGCATTCTACAATTAATAACTAAGTTTGAATTGGATTGGTTCTATATTTTTCGAGTTATTGCGAAAATAACAATCAAATTTCAGATGAATATAACTCCAAAAACGTTTGACCGATTATGCTCATGAACAAACTCAAATGTCGCATTCAGATGCACCACCTAACCTGAAAATTTCAAATCGCTATCTCTTTCCTTTCTCAGGTTATCGTGACATAAGAAATATTTTTTTTAATTTTCTAGCGTTTCTGTTCACACAAAATTCTACACACGTCTTCAAGTCGATATTCTACAACTAATTGGCAAGCTTCAATTCGATCGAGTCTATATTTTTTGAGTTATCGAGGAAATAATATTCCAGGTGGGTATAACTCGGAAACCGTTAAACCGATTTATGCCCAAAAACGAACTAAACTCTCCCATTCGGATACGCAAACTACCCTGAAAATTGCAAGTCCCTATCTCCTTTCATTCGAAACTTATCGAGGCAACGGTCACCCATCTACTGAACTCGCACAAGAATGCTCGAATCTCCAACAATATTTAACCGATCGTATTAAAACTTGAAACTTGGCAGTAGAGTTAGGTTATGAAGGCTCTTGCAAAATTTCAGCAATTTCAAACGATCAGTTACTGATATATAGAATTTTCTTTTTTTATTTTCAATGATTTATTAAAAATTTTCTACAAATGCTATCCTCACTAAATTTTGCAAACATTTCCGCGTTGGCATTCTACAACTAATAACCATGTTTGAATTCAATCGGTTCAGTATTTTTCGAGTTAATGAGGAACAAAAAACCACCAAATTTCAGATGGCTATAACTCTAAAACCGTTTGGCCGATTATGCTCATAATCAAACTGAAATGTCTAGTGCGTTCTAGTGCACATCCTAACCTGAAAACTTGAAGCCGCTATCTATTTCCGTTCTCAAGTTATCGTGACAACAAAAATATTTTTTAATAATTTTTTAATAATTTTCTAGCCATACGATTCGCACAACGTGCTAAGGTTCATATTCTACAACTACTCACCAAGTTTCAATTGGATCGGATTTATATTGGTTGAAAACAAAATTATTACTCGGAAACCGCTGGGCCGATTATGCCCATTAACTAAAATGTCCGTCGTATTGGGATGCGCCACCTACCCTGAAAATTTCAAGTCGCTAGCTCTTTTCGTTCTCAAGATATCGTGGCAACGGCCGGACAGAATCAAATTTGACCTCGAATTCTTCATTGTGGAGTCGAACTTAATCGTTTGAGACAATTTTTTTCAAAAACTTCGAAAGGCAAAAAGTATTCAACCCAGATTACTTTTACACCGATTTTGATGAAACTTTGTTTGTGTGTTTCGGTGGGTCATTGCTTCACAATAGCATCCGGTAGGTGGCACTGATAATGCTCTATAGGTACTCAGAAATGGCTTGACCGATTTTGATGAAACATTGATCGCATTCAGCGGACGAAACAGTTGCGCAACCGTTACCAAAACGTTCGGTGGCACATGCTCTACGAACTCAACACGTTGTGGAGCGGAGTCTATTTTATGGAGCACATTTGATTTGTGCTAGGTAGCGGAAGCGTAAAGTGGCTGAGCACTTCGTCCGCTGAATGCGACCATTGTGTGCGTGTTTGAGTGTGTATCGGGGTCACAATAGGTAACCGGTAGGTGAAGCTATATTCGGTTTATAGAAACTAAGGTTCATATTCTACAACTACTCACCAAGTTTCAATTCGATCGGATTTTTATTGGTTGAAAACAAAATTATTACTCGGAAACCGCTGGGCCGATTATGCCCATTAACGAACTTGTCCGTCGTATTGGGATGCGCCACCTACCCTGAAAATTTCAAGTCGCTAGCTCTTTTCGTTCTCAAGTTATCGTGGCAACGGCCGGCCGGACAGAATCAAATTTGACCTCGAATTCTTCATTGGGGAGTCGAACTTAATCGTTTGAGACCATTTTTTTCAAAAAATTCGAAAGTTACAGACATTTGGGCAAAACTATAACGCGATGTTCCCCAGAACATACGCGCAATAAGGTATTTTTTTGAACTTTTACCCAAACTTTTAAGTTTTTAGAATCTGCATAAATCGGAGATGTTTTTAGATTAATGTTCCACAAGTTTTCCTCTGACTTTTTTTACACCAGTATTGATTCAAAAATCACTTGTCATGTTTTGTTATTTCAAACATGGACAAGCAGGACAAGTATATGTCTTTAAATTTTGGGATGCCATTTATATCCCATAAATAACATTGTGATTATAAAGACTAATGTTCACTTAAAAATCCTAGCCAGAAAAAAAAAGCAAAAAAAATGATAACATCTCATAAAAATGATTGATTTTCCATGGAAAGTAACGAAAATTGCTTGAAATTTTGAAAAAATCATATCTCTGAAACCATTGGGCCTAGGAAAATAAAATTGATTGTTCCGTATTTGTAATAACCACCTCTATCACCGACATTCCCATGATCCTCTATTTACGGGACATCCTGTATATTATATATATAGGATTAAGTAAAGTTACCAGCCAGCATAAACAAACCAACCTTAATTCTACACATTCTTTCCTCCGAGGGCGGATTCAAGGAGGAGGCTATTATGATATAATATGATGATTTGGGAAAATTCCATTCGAACTTTCAAATCTGTCTCGAATCAAAGGTATCCGAATAGTAGTTAGAACTGTTAGAAGTATTCTTCAATAATAATTTGGTTCCCTTTACGACATCAAAAACCTTTCACCTCCATAATACAAAATTTTGCCACAGATTAATCTGTGGAGTAATCTGTGATTTTGCCTAGCCAGGATTCCCCCAAAAATGTCCTTTTTTCCAATATAATGAAATCGGATTTTACCCTTTTTATAATATTCTGTGTCCAGACTTATCCATCTGTGCTTATCCATTCCATTTCCATAGAAATATATAAAGAAAATAAACAAAAGATCATTAACCTGTAAGTAGCCATTTTCAACAAGAACCCTTGTCTATGACAATAACATATAGTAGCCAATTTTAAAAATGGTTAAAAAACGATTCCCCAAGAAATATGTAAAAATGTCTAGTGAGGAGAGCGATAGCGATGATTTTTATGAGGAAGAACCTACAGCTGAGGCTGAACCAAAAAAGTATAGCCTTAGACAAAGAAGGGGGGCAAATTTTGCGGAAGACTTTGATTATGAAATGCTGGAAGAGAATGATAACAAAATCGCACATGGAACGGAAGCGTTACGTTCTGATGATGAAGATTTCGATTTGATTGAAACACAAAAAGGAGAAATTGCAACGAATACCGAATCTGGCACCCAATCAATACCAAAAAATATCGCAAATGTAGGTAAAGCCAGTACTTCCAATTGCACTATAATAAAATATAAGGAAAGGGAACTGGAACCTGAAATTCCACAAGATAAACAAAGTTCCGATGATATGATTGACTTCGAGGATGTAATAAGAGCTGATATACTTGTAAATAAGAGTAGAATTGATTATGACAGTATAATCGAGAAAACTGAAATTAAAATTGAAAAGAGAAAACCTGAAGAGAATACATATAAGCCTATCAGTGAGAAACCAATATTGAAATTGAATAAAAATGGTGAGTTGCCAAAAAAAAGGGGCCGTAAGCCAAAAAAAGCATTCTTGGAAGGTGTTAATGATCCTTATGCAGGACGCAAATATAAAAAACAAAAATTTGAAGAGGAGACTTACCAGACATATGCACATGAAACTGCAGGTTTGCCTATCAATACTGTTCTTGGAGTTACAGAATCATTATATGAATTAGCTGAAAGATACCATTTACAAGGAGGTATGATGACAGACGAAATGGAAACCCTGCCCTTGCAACCAATATTGAATGAAGGTATTTCCCCTGAACAAACTAAGAATACTTTACTTGGGGTTGATGAAGTCTCTTTACAACAATCTGATGCAGCTTCAGGAGCCATAGAAATCTACTGATTATTCAGTGATGTATAATTATTGTAGCTTTAAGGTTGATCTTCATTTTGAGTTACATTATAGAAATGTAATTTTTTCGTAATTTGTGATAATGGTTTTGATAATCAAATATTATTTTAGATTTATATATAATTTGAATATGAAGTTTTATTTTTAATGAATTAAGTAAAGGTTTGTTACAAGCATCATATTGTTTATGAAGAAATTTATTCTTGAATTCCAAATAATGAAATTAATCTGAAATAAATAAAATTTTAATTTATTGTCTAATTCATTCCGGGGAGCTATTATGTCTGTATTTTGCAAATTTTGTCAGAAAATTATTTTACACTTTTTTGATAGGACTACTAATGAAAACTAAAATTCAATCATATCCATCTGTCTTTAAGCATGATAACTTTGAAAAAATTTTATTCAAGAGACTTCTTATTTGCAGGATCGATTTCAAGATCAACGTTGTGAATGGGTCCTGCAATATAGACTTGCAAAAAAATTCCACCAGATCCAGTTAACTCAAATCAAGATATAATACCAATCAACTGAAATATAGTAAATTTATTGAAGGTGTAAAGATGATATCAATGTTTATGCAAAATTGCCTAGCACTAAAAGCATAGAAGAACTAATTTTATCAATCTAGAGAACGGAGAACATTTAATGTGATTCATCTCGGATTTTTATATGCAGGGGGTTCACTTTTTCTGTAGGATAACTTCAGCTGAAGAATACTAATACAAAGACGTTTGTAAAATTTTATGAGAATGGTGTCACTAGAAATTTTTTTGAAAATTATTAAAAAATATTATTTGTCACGATAACCGGAGAAAGGAAAGAGATAACGACTTGCAATTTTAAGGATAGGTTGTGCATCTGAATGCGTAATTTGAGTTTGTTAGAACGCATCATTGGTCAAACAATTTTGGAGTTATACCCATCTGAAATTTGGTTGTTATTTCCTCAATAACTAGAAAAATACGGAACCGATCCAATTCAAACATGGTTATTAGTAGAATGGTTATATGTAGAATGTGCGAATATTCTTGCAAAATTTCGCGAGGATCGTCTTAGAAGAAATTTTATCTAAAAATCATTGAAAAAAATATGATATATCAGAAATTATTCGCCCGACATCGCTGAAATTTTTTATCAGGACTAGAAAATTTAAAAAAAATTTCGAAAAAATATTATTTATCTCACGATAACTTGAGAACGAAAAGAGATAGCGTCTTGCAATTTTCTGGGTAGGCCGCACATCGGAATGCGACATTTAAGTTCTTTAATTAGCTTAATCGTCCAAATCATTTTGGAGTTATACTCATCTGAAATGTTGATATTTTTGCGCGTATGTTCTGGGGAACATCGCGTTATCATTTTGCCCAAATGTGAAATTTAATTCTGTGGTGCCGTCCGGCCGTTGCCAAGATAACTTGAGAACGGAAAGAGCTAGCGACTTGAAATTTCCAGGGTAGGTGGCGCATCCCAATACGACGGACAAGTTCGTTAATGGGTATAATCGGCCCAATGGTTTCCGAGTAATAATTTTGTTTTCAACCAAAATAAATCCGATCGAATTTGAACTTGGTGAATAGTTGTAGAATATAAACCTAAGCACGTTTGTGAAATTTTGTGAGAATCGTGTCACTAGAAAATTTTAAAAAAATTATAAAAAAATATTATTTATGACACGATAACCTGAGAACGGAAGGAGATAGCGGCTTGAAATTTTCAGGTTAGGTTGTGCATCTGAATGCGACATTTGAGTTCGTTTATAAGCATAATCGGCCAAATAGTTTTAGAGTTATAGCCATCTGAAATTTGGTTGTTTTTTGTTCCTCATTAACTCGAAAAATAGAAAACCGATTGAATTCAATCATGGTTATTAGTTGTAGAATGCCAACGCGAAAATTCTTGCAGAATTTCGTGAGGATGGTATAACTAGAAAATTTCAAAAAAATTATTGAAAATAATTGAAAAAAAATTCTATATATCGTAAACTATTCGTCCGGCATGGCAGAAATTTTGGAAGGGCCTTCAGAACCTAACTCTAATGCAGAGTTCCAAGTTTGAACACGATCGGATCCATATTGTTGGAGAACCGAGCAGCCTTTTGTGAGTTCGGTAGCTGGATGCGAATCGTCGTATGATATGTTGTCTATGGTCGTATTTTTGCGAGAACCTTCAAAAATATTAATGTCATGATGACATATTTTTGCGCGTATGTTCTTGGGAAAATCGTGTTATTTCATCACAAATCTATGGGAGATGATAGCCCTACATTAGCGGTCAGACCTGGTTTTGAAAGAGATCCTCCTTAGGAGGAGGCAACTAAATATTGAAGGGATTTCTATGAACAAGAGTGAATATCTTTGAGAAATAGAGAAGGCGATTCTTTTTCGAGAGATCCATGTGCCTTCAGAGGAGTATATTTGTGAGAGGGGACTTTTGAAAGGTTATGTATTATTTTTAATATGATATAGCTGAAATTTTGCTGAAGGCTTCGAAACTTAACTTAAAATGAACCACACACTTTCTGATCTTGTAAGGTGAGAGGTTCATTTGTGGATATTAAATCTCGTGATGGGTAGAGAGGAATTTTAGGCCAGACTTTCTATCACTAATGAGAATATATCTTTATGTTTCACCTCATCACCTTTAGATCTATTGGTTAAGAATAAAAAAAGAATATTACTGGAATTCAATTGAATTAAATTCAATATGTTAGTAACTAAACTTATAATTTTCTTTACTTTGATTATTTAAATATGACATTAATTCCAGTACCTAATATTTTTCAAGAATAATTATGTATTCTTCCTCTAAAGAAGAATTGAAGGTAGACAATAATGTGTTAATTTTTTCATCATTGCTTTCTATCCTGACTTCACGAAAAAAAATTGGTTCAAGCACTGACGTGAAGTCAGGAGCTTTTGCGCGTATGTTCTATTGTCCATTCTCGTGTATTGGACACTTTTAATCGAATTTACCATGGTGAATTCTATTGTCTATTCTCCTGTATTGGACAGCCTTAATCGAATTCACCATGGTAAATTCGATTAAGAGTGTCCAATACAGGAGAACAGACAATAGAATTCACCATGGTAAATTCGATTAAGAGTGTTCAATACAGGAGAATGGACAATAGAACATACGCGCAAAAGCTCCTGACTTCACGAAAAAAAATTGGTTCAAGCACTGACGTGAAGTCAGGAGCTTTTGCGCGTGTGTTCTATTGTCCATTCTCCTGTATTGAACACTCTTAATCGAATTTACCATGGTGAATTCTATTGTCTGCTTTCCTGTATTGGACACTCTTAATCGAATGTACCATGGTGAATTCGATTAAGGCTGTCCAATACAGGAGAATAGACAATAGAATTCACCATGGTAAATTCGATTAAAAGTGTCCAATCTAGGAGAATGGACATTAGAACATACGCGCAAAAGCTCCTGACTTCACGTCAGTGCTTGAACCAATTTTTACAATAAATTTCCAAACACGTGCTCTTCACTTTATAATAATGCTAATAATCACTAATAATATATTTATTTGTATACTTGTGATAGTTGTAAAACTTGTAAACTACGTTCGTTGACACTTTGAGAAAAACAAAAAACACTTCAACAGAGTCATCTATCGGATCTCATCCCATGTAATTTGCGCAGGCAGAGACATCTCGCGAATGCCAATGAACTAAAAACAGGGTTTGGGGTGGGGGAAAGAGAGTGTCACGACCCATGTCTCAGGAAAATATGTTGACATATGTATCAACACAGATCATATTATAATAATTCATAGAATAATTATAGCTAGCATTCTGTGAAAACATAGAAGTACGATTTATTATTGAAATTTTTAAAAACCATATATCTCCGAAACTATTAGCTTTAGAGTTAAAAATGATATCAATGGATTCTTGGGGTGAAACTGCATCTTGAAAAAAAATTATTTTTAAATTTGTAGGTAATGTAAAAAAAAATTGTTTTTTGTTACTCCGAAACCATCTGACCGATTTGCCCAATAACAAAGATAACCGAGATATTCATCTCCCAAACTCTGAAAATTTCAATTGTCTAGCTCATTCCGTTCGAAAGTTATCGTGTTAACGGCCGGACAGTGAGTTGAACCAAATCGTTTAAGACAATTTTCACCCAAAAATTCGAAAATTACAGCCATTTGGGCAAATTGATAAGCACTCTGTTCCGAGGAACAAGAGCGCCAAAAAGAAAATATAATAATAAAAAGAAAAGTGTGGGTTGCGTATTTATAATATAATTGCGGAGTGAAATTCTAGATCGGATTCCATTGCTTGAAAAAAACCTGCGTGCCTTGCATATCCTACTTTCTGCGCGCATGTTCTAGGGGACACATCGCATTATCATTTTGATGAGCTGAGTCGAGCTGGACGTATAATGTGAATCAGCCTTAAGAGTGTCCAATAGAGATGAATGGACAATAGAATATGCGCGCAAAAGCTCCTGACTTCACGTTAGTGCTTGAACAAATTTTAATTTTTGCGGCTGTCAGAGGTATGTTATATATATGGTCGGAGATTCTTATATTTCGGTACAGAACACGAAGTAAGAGATCTGAGATAACTTATATATTATGTTCTGTACCGAAATATAAGAATCTTCTGGAAACTTGCTGGGATAAACCAATTTCGGAACAAACTTCTGTGATTTTTCTCACTTCGCTCACATTTATTCGAGAAATACATTATATATGCAATATATGCATTCTTCCTCATTTTCAAACTGTTTTGTCTGATTTGACAGTGTTTCATGTCAGACAATATGAAATTTGCATAGAGATATTGGTATGGGCAAATCCTTCGTTATAAACATTAAATTGTGAGTTTTCTATGATTGGAATTCTGCATTCCTATAGAAAATGGGACACACCAATATGGCTGTTTACGTGACAAGTTTCGATCTGTATGCACCCTCCACTTCCTTCTACCCCCATGAATATAATACTAATAATAATGATCTATGTAAACACGTCATGATTCCTTATATTCTTTGGAAACGCGTCAAAAATCAAAAACTGTTGACAAACATAATTTGTCGAGTGTAATATACAGTTGACCAGTATACATCTCGATCATTGGAATATGTAGATCGAGTTCAAATCTGGAACTTTACTGTAAAATATTAAGGATTTGAAGGCCCTCGCAGAATTTGAACGATATCATGACGAACTGTTTCTGAGATAAAGATTTTTTTTAAATTTTCCACTCGTGCGATTCTGACAAAATTTTGCATAAGTCCTGGGTTGCGTTCGGAATCAAAGTCGGACGTTGTCCGGTACGCACCCAACCCGTTCGGAATCGACGTCGGATAAACCTATTGGGAACTTCCAAAACTCTGGTGGCGGGATTCGGCAACTAACCACGCTAGTAATAAATGTAAACAATCTCGTGTTGGACAGGTCAGTCGACGAAGTTTGACCGAAATTTTCATGGAAAATTTAAATTATGATTGACTTGAGATCATTGTTGGATTACTTTGTGATATAGATTATAATATTGATCATTATATAACTAATTTTATGGCACTTTATTGATATAAAGACTACAACCAGTAAGTATATTCATATATGTTTGTCAAACTTACATTATATTTAAAAGTTCTTTCAGTTACTATTTGCGAATGATTAAGAAGGGACTCAGTTGATTAGAATTTCTGGAGTACATAGGAGCTTCAACTTCTAATTCTAGAGTCCTTGTAGAAGGAGAAGAGGTTCTAAATGTAGATCATGTAATCATGTGTGACAAAACAAATTGTGGTCCCAGTTTTATAGGTATTTGTTCTTTATGTTTACAAAGTAGTGCCCTTAATTCAGTACCACGTAAAATTGATGGCCCATTAATGTGGAGAATGGTAAACTTAAAATAGAAGGTATGGTATATTCTTGTAAAGTCGGAGCACGGAGGAGGTGTAAACATATTACTGATGTATTAATTAAAGTTCAGGTGCATGATGTTCTAGTTTATTTATGAGAATATAGTGTCAAATTGAACCAGATAAAGCTTTTGTAAAACAGTTACCAATAATTGGAATGATTTTTTCAAAATATGATACATATATTATGTGAAAATAATTATTAACAATAAGTGTAATGCTTGAGGTATAATAAAGATTATCTGGATGTAGGTCCAGGTTAAGTACTCTTCGATCTATTAGTTATCCTTCTAACGCATTTCCAACATTTATATTTGGTTTTCCGGAGGTAAGAAGTGAAAACTCAAACCTATACATTTTGGCATTTTTTTCGCCCATGAATTGCATTGAGGCACACAACAATAGTCGTTTCTGGTCAATTACATATTAGGCAGGATAATATTCATTACTTCAACTTGAATTTTTATTTTAAACAAAAGTTTATTGACGAATACTGAACAATTAAACTCGAACACGTGGCTCATTACTAGCTTGGTTAGTTGCCGAATCCCGCCGCCAGAGTTTTGGAAGTTCCCATCATTGACTAACCACAGAAAACAACCGAGCACGCTCTACGTCGGACGCATCCGACGTTGATTCCGAATGCAACCCTATTTTTCCCCCCTATTTTTTTTCAACTAACTACCGTGCTTTAATTTGATCAGATCAGTATTTTCCGAGTAGTTGGGAAAGCAAAATTTCAAATGGCTATAACCCTGAAACCACTCATTGGACATATGTTGCCCATTAACGAACTTGACCGGCATACAGACATTTGGACGAATTGTTTATCTGAACGGCGCGCCAAAAAATCGAGTTTTTGTGGTTTGAAATTGCTTCGAATGGAAATTAAACACCCTGTAGTTCATTTTGAAAAATTGCGAAACAAAAATTAATGCTTCTGCTGCGCATCTCCCCAATTTTAGCGCTGTATCTACAAAGGTGACGACGGTAGATGATTTCAAGCGTGAAGTTACAAATCTAAACAAGCACTGACGTGAAGTCAGAAGCTTTTGCGCGTATGTTCTATTGTCCATTCTTCTGTATTGGACACCCTTAATCGAATTTACCATGGTAAATTATGTTGTCCATTCTCCTGTATTGGACACACTTAATTCGAATTTATCATGGTAAATTCGAATCACACACACTTAATTCGAATTTACCATGGTAAATTCGAATTAAGTGTCCAATACAGGAGAATGGACAACATAATTATTTACCATGGTAAATTCGATTAAGGGTGTCCAATACAGAAGAATGGACAATAGAACATACGCGCAAAAGCTTCTGACTTCACGTCAGTGCTTGAACCAATTTTTTTTTCGTGATTTTTTTGAAATTTTCTAGGGGTACGGTTCTTAAATTTTTTTTTTTTCGTCATTTTTTTCAAATTTTCTAGGGGTACGGTTCTTACAAAATTTTAAACACGTCTTTATGTTGATTTTATTCTACTAGTTACCAAACTTCAATTCGATCGAATATTTATTTTTTGAGTTATCAAGGAAATAATATTCCAGGTGGGTATAACTCGGAAACCATTAGACCGATTATGCCCAAAATCGAACTCAACTCTCCCTTTCGGATACGCAACCTACCCTGAAAATTGCAAGTCCCTATCTCCTTTCGTTCGAAAGTTATCGAGGCAACGGTCACCATTCTACTGAACTCACACAAGAATGCTCGAATCTCCAACAATATTTAACCGATCGTATTAAAACTTGAAAATTGGTAGTAGAGTTAGGTTATGAAGGCTCTTGCAAAATTTCAGCAATTTCAAACGATCAGTTACTGATATATAGAATTATTTTTTTTTATTTTCAATGATTTATTCAAAATTTTCTACAAATGCTATCCTCACCAAATTTTGCAAACATTTCCGCGTTGGCATTCTACAACTAATAACCATGTTTGAATTCAATCGGTTCAGTATTTTTTGAGTTAATGAGGAACAAAAAACCACAAAATTTCAGAAAATTTTAGATGGCTATAACTCTAAAACCGTTTGGCCGATTAGGCTTATAATCAAAATGAAATGTCGCGTTCTGGTGCACATCCTAACCTGAAAACTTGAAGCCGCTATCTCTTTCCGTTCTCAAGTTATCGTGACAACAAAAATATTTTTTAATAATTTTTTAATAATTTTCTAGCCATACGATTCGCACAAAATTTCACAAACGTGCTTAGGTTCATATTCTACAACTACCCACCAAGTTTCAATTCGATCGGATTTATATTGGTTTAAAACAAAATTATTACTCGGAAACCGCTGGGCCGATTATGCCCATTAACGAACTTGTCCGTCGTATTGGGATGCTCCACCTACCCTGAAAATTTCAAGTCGCTAGCTCTTTTCGTTCTCAAGTTATCGTGGCAACGGCTGGACGGACGGACGGCCGGCCGGCCAGCCGGACAGAATCAAATTTGACCTCGAATTCTTCATTGGGGAGTCGAACTTAATCGTTTGAGACCATTTTTTTCAAAAAATTCGAAAGTTACAGACATTTGGGCAAAACTATAACGCGATGTTCCCCAGAACATACGCGCAAAAATATTCGTAAAGTTGAAATATCTGATGCAGTTAGGTATATATAGACAATGATGCTGATAAAAGTTCATCTAAAATTAGCTGCTGAATCCAAATGAGCAATAAAAATTGGTTCAAGCCCTGTGGACAGGAGCTTTGGCGCTCTTGTTCAAAAATTACACCTCCGAAAGTGTTGGTTTCTCAGAGTTGGGAAAGATATCAATGGAATCTTATGATAGAATTGCATCATAAAATAAAATAAATTAAATAAGAAAGAATCCATTGATATCATTCCCAACTCGGAAAAACCAATACTTTCGGAGTTATGATTTGTCAAAGTTTGAACAAGAGCGCCAAAGTTCCTGTCCACAGGGCTTTCCCACTTTTTGGCGCTCTAGTTCCTCGGAACTGAGTGCTTATCAATTTGCCCAAATGTCTGTAATTTTCGAATTTTTCGATGAAAATGGTCTTAAACGATTTGGTTCGACTCACTGATCAAGAATCCGTGGTCGAAATTCATTGTGTCCGGCCGGTCCGGCCGTAGGCACGATTACTCTCGAACGGAATGAGCTAGACAGAGTAGGTTTGGGAGATAAATATCTGGGCTAAGGTCGTTATTGAGCGAAATCGGACAGATGGTTTCGAGTAACAAAAAAAAAATTTTTTCACATAACAAATTCCGAATTAAATTTTTTTCAATATGCAGTGTTACCATAAGAATCCATTGATATCATTTTTAACTCTAACAAGCTAATACTTTCGGAGATATGATTTTTCAAAATTTCAATATAAATATCGTATTTCTATGTTTTCACAGAATGTAATATTTATTCTCTGGGTATTCTATGAATTGTTATAATGTCACTTATTTTCCTGAGACATGACGTTGTCTAATTCATTCATTCCTGCAATCGTAGAAATATGAGAATTATAATATAATATCATACTTTTTGTTGGTTGACATTTTCATCCCGATGGTCAATCCATATGATGATGGGAATGGTAATGATAAGTTAATAATATTGAGTTCAGAATATCTCCACTAAAAACAAAACTGGAATATTGGAGTGGATTTGAGGAAAGATATATATATATATATTATCGTTCATCATAGAATTGAGGAATGAATATCTCGGATGAGTTCGTTTTTGGGTAGAATTCGTCTATTGGTTTTGGATTGATAATTTTCGGCACTCTTGTTGAATTTAAATTCTTCTATGATGTTTATTGAATTCAATTTCTGCTAAGATGAAGTTCTTTCATAAGAATCCATATAATTCCCAACTCTGAGATACCAATACTGTCGGAGATATAATTTGTCTGTTTTTAACTCCAACAAGCCTATACTTTCGGAGATATGATTTTTCGAAATTTCAATAATGAATCGTACTTCTATGTTTTCACAGAATGCTTTAATTATTCTATCGTAGCTTTATTATATGCTCTGTGTTCATACTCGTACACACAGAATATAACCTAACGATATGTTCTGTGCTCGTACATGTCATCCTGTTCTATAAGAGAGAGTCAGATTCATTTCAGCTATTTTAATTTGATTTCTTCCATGGTGCAATTCTCATTCTCAGATTTCTCATTTAATTTTGATAAATAATCTATTATTTGAATTGAATTTCCTTTATGATGCAGTTCTATCATAAGAATACATTGATATAATTCTCAACTCTGAGAAACCAATACTTTCGGAGATATAATTTGTCTGTTTGAACTAGAGCGCCAGAAAGCTCCTGTCCACAGGGCTTGAACCCATTTTTCAATTTGGCTTCTGTGCCTCAATTCTCAATTTTCGTGATTAAATTCAAAACGTAGGTCTATGACTCATCTCATGTTGGATTTATATTTTATATACATCAGGAAATTATAATTAGGGTATTCTATGAAATCATATAAAATTGAGAATGGCTGCACTTTCGCACATGGCCAATGACCGATTTTGATGTTGTGTGTTGCCTAACACACAGCTGTAAGGGGCTAATGAAAACTGAAGGAAAGAAGGTTGGAGTCCGGTATTCATGCAAACATACCTAAGGTATGATTTTGGGGTTTTGAAGATTGATGAAAAACTTCAAATCCAAAAGGTGCACGCCATCAAATACCTGGGAATTGTTATGGATGAACATCTGAAATGGGATGAACATATGTTCTATCAGAATAAGAAGCTTAGAGGTATTTTATATGGGTTCAGGTTTATCCAACAGAAGATCAAATCTATTAAACATCTCCATATACTGTATGATGCACTAGTCCAGTCTCAGCTTTCTTATGGTATCGTTGGTTGGGGAGGCGTTTTGGACTGCCATAAAATATGTACCGATGTTTTACAAAAACGTATCTTGAAAATTATGTATGGCAAAAAAATAACATTTTCAAGTCGAACTATTTATGAAATGTCCGGAGTACTAGATATAAGATAAGACAATTGTATGCCCACAAAATAATAATTGATATTTTCCAACAGAAAATGACGATATCATTGAAGGAACATAATTATCCAACTAGAAGAAAAATGGACAATTTTGAGAGACCAAGGGCAATGAGAAGGATTGGACAATGATATTTTGGCTATATAGCATCAAGATTGTACCCCATTTTACCCCATACAATAAGAGAAATAAGATCTAGAAATAAATTTAAGAAGGAAGTGAAAAAATGGTTTAAGTTAGGAAATCGGACATTGGTCCATAAAATAATAAATTCCACATGGGAAAATTGATAAAAATATATGTATATATATAAATAAAGCTTGAAATGACTGAAAAATGAACGCTTTAGTCATCTCTGAAAATAACAAAAATCACCGATATAGACAACACGACCGACGAAGACAAAAACCACCGATACTGCGATACTGGACAAGACCACCGATAAAGGATAAAACCACCGAAGCTGGATAAGACCACCGATAATGGAGGAAAAGAACCACCGATTAGGACGTATTTGCCCAGTTTTGACATTTTGTTTTTAGTTTTTTTCCATATGGAATTCAGGTTCATACTAGGGTATTAAAGAAACTGGTTTCATTCAATGTAATATCTTTATTTTTTTTTTGTTCTGCCGTTAGAATCAAATATTTTTAATTTAACAGCTGTACACAGTTATAAATTTTGAATAACTCACAGTCTCGTTCGGGTTTATTTACTTTGTAATGTTGTCTAATAAACTCTTTATTATTATTATTATTATTATACAGGGTGAGTCTTTGACCACTGCATTAATTTTAACCAAAGATTCCTCTCATCAAATGAAACTTTTTTCATTCAACATTTTTCCAAATTCAGCTCAGGTAAAAAGATACAGGCTGTTGAAATTTTGAAAAAAAAAAACAGTTTTTATTTTGTAGCTCTGACATCATTTTTGCGCGCGTGTTCCGCAAGGAACAGCGTGCTATCATTTCGTCACAATGTCTGTATTTTTCGAATTTTTTTTCGAAAATGGTCTCAAACGATTGGGTTCGACTCCCTGATGAAGAATTCGAGGTCAAATTTAATTCTGTCCGTCCGGTCCGGCCGTTAGCACGATAACTCTCGAACGGAACGACTTAGAGCGTTGAAATTTGCAGGGTAGTTTCGTAGCGTAAATATCTCGGACAAGTTCGTTAACGGGCGAAATCGACCGAGCGGTTTCGGAGTTAAGGCCGTTTTTAATAAAAACGTTTTTTATGAATATTTCCGGAACCGATCACTCGATCTTTTTGAAATTTGGCATCAGATTGTAGAATCATGACCTTTATATGCCTGCGAAGTTTTGTGTTGAACGGACGGCCCTAAAGTGGCAAAAAAAATTTTTGAAAATTTGAAAATTTTGTTTTCACGATAACTCGAAAAATACTGATCTGATTAAATTGAAACTCAGTAGTTAGATGCAAAAGACCAAAGCAAACACTTTTGCAAAATTTCGTGAAGATCACGTGACATGAAAAAAATAAAAAAATTACTACTATTTTGCGGAATACTTTGCTTTTAATGCCGAAACATATGTTTTTGAGGTTCATGCTGCCCTTTCCGGGCATTTTCCGTATTGCGCATGCGCAGATGAGAAGTCCTTTAACTGCTGTAGTTTTCGTCAGAGAGGATTGGGGTTTTGGGGTGGCGGATGCTATTCCTCCATAGAATTCAGATCCCTGATGAGGGTCTGCGCATGCGTAGATTAAAGATGCGATATCTTCCGAACCACTAGTGTTGGAGAATCGGAGTTTTTTGTAAGGTGTTATTTTGAGAGGACTTTTAGCCGCCAGTAGATTGCACATGCGCAGAAGAGAAGTGACTGTTTTTGGGTTGGATGGGTTATGTTGGGAGTGCTGAGTCGATATTATGAGGTTTTAATAGAATATTCATAGCAATTCAGTGCAAGGAGAAGTCAGTTTGGGGGATGTAGCGTTGTTTCCGAGTTAAAGTCTCCGTACCGTGGCCCTGGGGCTAATTTTGAGATTGATGTTACCCCTTACAGGCATTTTTCGTTATGCGCATGAGCAGACCATCAGTAATTTAACTGGTGGTGTTTTCGTCAGAGAGGATTAGGGTTTTGGGGTGGCGGATGCTATTCCTCTATAGAATCCCCTGTTGAGGGTCTGCGCATGCGTGGATTAAAGATGTGATATCTCCTGAACCACTAGTGTTGGAGAATCGGAGTTTTTTGTAAGGTGTGTTATTTTGAGAGGACTTTTAGCCGCGAGTAGATTGCGCATGCGCAGAAGAGAAGTGACTGTTTTTGGGTTGGATGGGTTATGTTGGGAGTGCTGAGACGATATTATGAGGTTTTAGAAGAATATTCATAGCAATTCAGTGCAAGGTCAAGTCAGTTTGGGGGCTGTAGCGTTGTTTCAGAGTTAAAGTGTCCTTACCGTGGCCCTGGGGCTAATTTCGAAATGGATGCAACCCCTTACGGGCATTTTTCGTTATGCGCATGAGCAGACCATCAGTGATTTAACTGGTGGTGCTTTCGTCAGAGAGGATTGGGGTTTTGGGGTGGCGGATGCTTTTCCGCTATAGAATCCCCTGGTGAGGGTCTGCGCATGCGTGGATTCAAGAAGCGATATCTCCTGAACCACTAGTGTTGGAGAATCGGAGTTTTTTGTGAGGTGTGTAATTTTGGGAGGACTTGCAGCCACGAGTATACTGCGCTTGCGCAGACGAGAAGTGAATGGTTTTGGGTTGTTTGGGTTATGTTGGGAGTAATGAGCCGATATTGTGAGGTTTTAAAAGAATATTCATGTCAATTCAGTGCACGGACACAAGTCAGTTTGGGGGAAATAGCGTTGTTTCCGATTTGAAATGTCTGTATGGTGGCCCTGAGGCGAATTTATAAATAACTATATATTCGGTAGATCTATATTAAAATGCGTTCGGATTTGGAGAAGATGCAATTTCGTCCCTAACGGAGGACCCACAACCGAATTTTTTTCTGATCTACGGTAAAGCTAACAGCCAAACTGTATTGATAGCTATATTTGTTGAAGGAACTTGAAAAAAAAAAAAAAAAAGCACTGACGTGAAGACAGTACTCTTTGGCGCGCGTGTTCACGGTGGCTAATTTGAATTGAATTATTCAAAATTTAACAGTGCTGTATCTAAGCTGCCATCAGGATAGAGTAACAAAGTTGGAAAAGAACACAAGTGACTCTCCTTAGTCGCACAAGCTCCTAGAAGATTTGGGAGGGTCAGTATAATCCTAATCATGTTTATAGCACGCGCGCAAAAGCAGATTGACTTAACAATGAAAGAAAAAGTGTAAAAAGTCAATCTGCTTTGGCGCGCGTGCTATAAACATGATTAGGATTATACTGACCCTCCCAAATCTTCTAGGAGCTTGTGCGACTAAGGAGAGTCACTTGTGTTCTTTTCCAACTTTGTTACTCTATCCTGATGGCAGCTTAGATACAGCACTGTTAAATTTTGAATAATTCAATTCAAATTAGCCACCGTGAACACGCGCGCCAAAGTGTACTGACTTCACGTCAGTGCTTTTTTTTTTCGAATAAAATGAATGTTGGCGTAAAGTTTCCTATAACTATGATGCATATTTTCCAACTATTAGTTATTTTCTACTTCTACTGGTTTTCTAGTTATGGACTCTTGGATTCATAAAACTAAACGAAATTAGCATAAACAAAGCATATAAAGTTTCTCTTGGGTCATTTCAAGAATATTCCATCGTTTTAGAACATTATATTATTCTTCATCATTTCTCCTTGAACGCACCGTTTTCGAGATATTCTTCATTGAATGATTTAAAATGGAAAACTCCAGAAATGTCACTACTTTTATGGAGCGTCGTGGAGCGTTGGAATCCCGAATCAAGCTGTAAACCACGTTACCATGCCTTATTCTCGTCCGCCAACAATGTCATAGATAATTTATATGCGGGAGTGTATTAGCACATTGTGAAATCTTTAAACGCTTGTAACTTTTTACCTGAACCGAATCTGGAAAAATGGTAAATGAAAAAAGTGTTTCATTTGATGAGAGGAATCTTTGGTTAAAATTAATGCAGTGGTCAAAGACTCACCCTGTAAATATCATATTAATATCTGGATTAAATTCAACGCTCAATGGTTTTGATGTATTTGAAATTATGAAATTGAGTTCATTTGAAGCTTCAATTTCTACGTAATTTCAGTTCTAGAAATATGAATTATTGAATGCATATAGCATATATATAAACTGTTTGTTAATTCCAGGAACCTCCGCGTTCCGGAGATATAAAATTGTGAAAATTTCACTTATTGCGTCGAAATTTTAGTATCTGGCCAGTGACCGATTTTCTTCATACCTCTTTCTGAGATGTATTTGGGCATAACAAATCGATTCCTGTTTGTTTTAATTCCAGGAACCTCCGCGTTCCGGAGATATAAAATTATGAAAATTGAAAATTTCACTTTAGTGTCGAAATTTTAGTATCTGGCCAGTGACCGATTTTCTTCATACTATGACCGCCGCCCAGTTAACGTCGAAGAATCCGTCTGTTACATTATATATGTGTGGTTTATTGTATGTGAACGCAAATATACGGAATCTAGCTAAGATCTGGAGGTTTTTGTCCCAGGAATTTGGATTTCTGCCGACTAATCAGAATATTCGACCACCTCTCTTATAATGGTCCTATTTTGTCAAACAGATTATATCAATATGAAATTCCATTTGACTTGAGTAATATATAAGTTGAATTATGGACTACATGGAACCCTAACTCAAGCAACTGTAGAATCAATATTTACAATACAATAAAAGAAAATATCGAAGATATAGATACATATCTATAATCTTTGTAAAATATTAGGGAGAAATGCCCAGACCTAAAACCTCCTCAAACAGCAAAAATGTTTTATATCCCACTGAAAATGAATCAAGCACACAAAAAAACTGACTTTATTGAAATATTATTCAACAATTCAAACTAGCATTCAAGGTACTTAAATAACATCTTAAAGTCTCATCATAACCTATACCTCTTATCCTTTCAATATTTTTGATTTTCTCTACAATGCATTCCTTCAAAGCCGAAATTTCACTAGGAATTGTCTTCGCTAAAATGTTAACTAAACTGAAATAAGTTTTGGAGTTGAATGCCAGATGCTTTTCAGTTAATAGAAGGAGACTCTTAACAACATCTTCTTTCAGTTGATCATAGAATGGACAAGTTACAATAAACAAAATAATACTGAGTGCCAAGTTTCTTTGGCTGTGAAATATGTATATTTCGCATAAGCCAAACATTGTTTCCCTGACAACAATTTGGAGTAAATTGACTGAAGTACTGGATTTTACATATTCGTTTAATATTTTCAGAGCTTTCAAAACATGCTGCTCTTTTTCTTTTGTGGGATGCTTGAAATATATTGTAGTGATTTTTTCTAGAATTACTTTGGCACTGCTTTCTCTTGTCAAGCATAGATATATCGGGGATTCTGAGACTGAGTAATAGGGAATATATTTTGAAATTAAGTCACGTAAAGTTCTCTGTATATAAGTATCATCATCTTGCCCCAATTTAAGAAGACCTTCAAAATATAAATGCCAAGTTTTTCTTATTGCCTCTAAAAACGGATGAGAAATTCTACCCATCATGAATTCTGTTGGAAACAGAAGACAAGATATCAATTTGATTGCAGGACTAGATGTTTTGTGTCTGTCATATAATAAAGTATTACATTGCAATAGAGCTATTGACAAGCAAGTGTAAATTCTAAGGATAACCATTTCGTTTTTTATTTGAGGTAGATGTATAGCTAAGCTTTGGTCAAGGTTTTCAAAACACATCTCACAAAATCTACTCATCAGTGATGAACTTATGAATAAACTTTTGTTAGAGCCTAAAAGTTCGATAAAATTCACTAGGGGATCTAAAAAGTTTTTAACACCATTCTTGATACATGAGGGTATACTTTCTAACTTCATTATATTTACTGTTATTTCTTCATAGTTTTGAGTTGAGTATAAGCATATTCTTAGCCAACATTGAACTGCAGCCTTTTCTTGCAGTTGCGTTAAAGAGACCTCCATTGGATAATCCTTCAAAATCACGCAGAGATAATTTTCTGTCACTTTGTAGTTTATAGCTTCAGCTGTGAAAAAACCAAATGAATCATTCAGTATATCGTTTGATAATTTGCATATTTCTGCAGCCAACTCCCCAATCATAGGGGGACAAGATGAATTGTTACCAATTTGTTTTAAAACAGGATAAATGATTTTTTTGAAGGTGTCTTCCCAATATGACCAAACTTCTTCTGAACTGATCTTTCTCACCAAAAAAAGTAATGTTTTCAATGCACATTCCAAGTCGGGAAAATAGCAAGTAGCTAAATATTTTATCATCCAATGTTCAAAAAGTGTCCATTGTTGCAGTTGCATACTTCTACTTAATTTCACAATCTGATAAAAACCGTTGAAAAACTCCTTGATGATATGAAATTTGTTCTGATTTTCAGATAATTCCTGCATTATTTTCGTTAATGGTGCTGATATTTTTTCTATGCTTCTGTTTTCTCGTACCATTCTGATGATCTGAAATTCAAGATGATGTGGAAGAGTCAGTTCCTGTTTTAAGCAGTTAAATAGATTTGGGAGTTGTTTTGTGGCTAAGGTTTATATTGGTGTGAAGCAAGGTTGGCTCCAAATCGGTTCTAAAAAGTAGGCCAAAGTTGCATGACAAAGATTTTGCCTAGGTCTGTTTTCAATAAACGACTGCGACTACTTCAAACGGTTGTGGAACCGTCCCTACTACGAACCAAAACAAGCCTATTGAAAACTTCAAAAGTGTGGTTCCACAATAACCACAGTTGAGGACAAAGCATTGTTCAAATCATTCTAAAATTTCATTCAAATTAAAAAATTTGAAAACATATAAAACAAACAGGCAAAAGCCCAATATGCACCAAAAATTCATAATAGTATATGATTGATATTTGGAAATATTTTAGATTCCTGACTTGAAAATTGATTTCAATCCATTGAGACAAAGAGGAGCAAAATATTGAGTTTAAACATTGAATCCACAGAATTATTCTCGAGAACTACAAATTTTGTTGATATTCCTCATCCTATACTTCTAGTAATATGATACGCACATAATTTTGCATATCATTCAAATATATATCTCACATCACTAAATGTAATGTTCGAAGTTCAGAAGAATATACAGGATCTCAAAATTCACTCCCCAGCACTTGGACAAAAATAAAGAATACTAAAATCCCAAATACGAGGTCGTTATCAGGGAATATAGAAAAAAAAGTTGTATTATGAATTTTTCATTTAATTTCAACAAACATAAATACTGTAGGATTTTTATATCAATCGCCTAGGGGTTGATTGAGTTACTTTCCTAACATTCGTCTTCCCCCCCCCCCCCTCGCACTTGGCTTGCCGTCGATCTTCGAGGGTAGTTGCTGGTTCGTGATTCTCTGGCTGGTCCACCCCCCTTTATTATATTATTATTAAATGGGTTGTGCTGGACAGACGAAACCCGCCCCTCCACTGCGACCAATCGGTCTATTGTGGCACACCTATAGTATATAATCTATACTTCACCCACAAGCTCACAAGATATGAGTCTGGTGGGTGAGAACTTGACCAGTTCCCTCAGTGTCAGTTTGTGGACTCATTATTCCTCCAATCTGATCCTGTCCCCAGCAGGGCATTCACACATGATGTGTTCGATAGACTCGTCGTCCTCCAGGCAAAGTCTGCACTCGGAGTCTTCAGTCAACCCCTGCGTATTGAGATGTTTCCTGAGGCCACAATGGCCCGTGCATACAGCTGTAAGGATTCTCAGGTTTACCCTAGAGAATTTGAGCCATTTTCTGGCTCTTTCAGCTGATGGGCCAGTAATTGTTGAGCGAGCATGTCTGTGTCCAGGTATGCTGCTCCAGATTTCTTGGACCTTTTGGTCCACCCATCTGTTATTCTAAGTTCAGCGAGTGTGGTCCGGCAATCCTGCACAAGCAGGGTTTTGCAGTTGTATGATGTCAAGGTCTTCAAGGCAGCTTGGCTATCCAATAGGATCTTGATTGATCCATGTGCCCAACCTTTCTCAAGTATGAGCTTCGCACAGTGATCAATGGCAAGAATTTCTGCTTGAAAGATAGTCGCAAAACTACCCAGGCTGATGGATTCACCCCTAGCAATTCTGCAACCTCAAGCAGTAGAGTCTCAGAGACGGCCCAGTCCGCCCCCCTTAGACCAATATGATTCTCTGGAAACTTTCTCACGGTTCTGGGGAAATTCATAGAATCTATATGGGTTCTCGATGTTGCACGTCAAGCGCTCTTTGGGAAATGATACAACACAGACCAGAGTGTCGGGGTTTAGTCCTAAATTCTTCAACTCCTGTTATCGTTACATCGTTTTCAGGATCTGCCTCTTATCTCTAACGGTATTTTAATGGATTACTGGCGCCAGAGGTTCCAGAGAGAACGTCTGATGTAACGATAACACGTTGCTTGCACCCTTAAAATATAACACTAATTCTAACTATGTACAAGTAGAGTTCCAATCATAATTGAAATCCTACAATACACTAAAAGTTAGTAGAAATATTGAAAACACCATCGTGCTCAAACCACTTCTTGCAAGTGTTGTGGCAGAAGTGGCAATGTATTTTCGCAAAAACTACTATAATTTGCACCATTCAGTATACTTGGCAGTAGGAGACTTAAATGAAGGACATTTTAATTCTATCGCTAGAACATTTTGCGATAGCTTGCTAAACTGTATTAAACAAAATGGTGATGTTTTTGAGGGTTAACATGAACTAGAACCAAGCCTAGAAGGTTCTTTGTTATTAAAATTCCAACTAACTTTTAGTGTAAGTATTTGCGTCTGCTCAGATTAAAGGAAACATTCATAATGAAGATTTTTCTTTTCAATATTCTTCGAAAACGACCTCGTTTTCTTGAAATCTACATGTGAAAGGGGTGGAGCCAATGTAGGCATCGAACTTCTGAGAACATATAGAAGATTTTAAACACGAAACTTTCAGGAAATGCTATTAATGTATTCTACACTCTTCGAAACATGAAAAAAGTGCCTCATCTAAGAAAATATTCATCAATTCTGTTAGTATTTCAAATACATGTATTACACATGATTCTGATTATATTCCTACACTAGCTCCATCCTGCTTTTGGATCTTCCCTCTCGCCCACATTTTATGGCGATTTCCATTGACACGCTCCGATCACTCGGAGTCATATTGGACAGATATTTTCGGTTCAATTGGACAGATGCATGACAGATGAGATCGATTTCGAGTGCTCCGAGCGTGTCAACGGAAATCGCCATAAGTTTCAATATTTTCAATTGATTTCGTCTACAAGTCAGCTGATGCTACATTCATATTATATTAGATCAATGAATAAAATGTAGAATTCTATCAGAGATTATAATGAATAACATGAAATGCAAACAACAAGATAAATTGATCAAATTATTTTTTTACTCATACTGAAATTCCGCTAAACTAAGGCTGCATAATAATAACAAATTAGTCCAATTTCCAAGTTTCTGTCGAAGTATTCAGATACACGATGTTTTACAAATACTTACAAATGAGATATAAATGTTCACAGTTGTTGAAGTTACCATATCTCCTTTCAAACTTCCATAAACAGAGGCAATTCTTTTACTCAATTCTTCTTGATTCACTTGCATCAATCCAATGAGCAACTGGAACACTCTATAAACTCCAACTTCATCTAAATTTCCTATTTTGAAGGGACTCAGTTGTGAAAATATTCTGCATTTTACTTTGCCCCAATGTTTTGGTTGTTGAGATAAATAGTTGTTGAGTAATCCAATAAATATTTCATACTCATCTTCACAATCCCTGGGGCTATATGTAATGATGTCCAAAAGTTCTGTGAACTCATTACAGCTAATGAACATGCCAGACTTATATTTTGAAGAAACATTCAAGCGTTTACTGAAGTAGTCCCAAAGTATTAATAAAAAGTCCAGTTTTTCTTCATTAGGCCATATGTCACTAATTAAAACATAAATCATTTTTAAATGTTTTGAAATATTACTTGATGTGTTAATAGATTGCATAAATTTATCTCTAACAAAATTATAGTTTGATAAAACTCCTTGATTGGTAGGTTTTTCAAGTAGCGAATGATCCATATTGACTAAATCTTTCAGTAACCAGAAACTGAACAAGGCATCATCATCTTTCATAACCATCTTTAGATTTTCCCAAAATTTATCACAGCTAAATCTTTCTTCTGAAATGATGTATATCACCTTCCAAAAATGCCCAATACAAGGACATACAAAAGAAGTGTTTTCTGTACCAAATGCTTTAAGAAAATATTTTCTTGCCAAAAGAACCAAATTTTCCATCATTTGTGATATGGTTTCTTCAATCACATTTCTGGAACAATCACTTTTCAATCTTATCAATAATATATACAACTGTATGTCCAGATAACAATGAAAATATTCATATACTGGACAGTTCATGCTCTGTTTTGTTGAATAACATAACTTCAACAAAATCTTCTCTTCAAATGTTTTAAGGGGAAGTATTGAAGCTGATATTGAGCTAACCGCTTCTGCAACAATCTTGCTTTTTGTTTGTTCAGATAACTCGTACATAAATTGAAGTAAGGCATTTAAACCCTGATTTACATCCAATCGAGCCTGAACGACTTCTTTGCATGGTGGATTAAGATCTAATAGTATTAAATTTTGTATAAAAATCCACTGCCTCCTTATACATGTTGAAATAAGACTTATTTCTTCTAGAAGAACACATTTCATAAAGTGCCTGCTTCCTAACATAAGAACATCTCCGTTTTCATCGAAATGACCATATACCAACTTGATGTAATAACTTGAATCTTTCATGTGGCAAGTAAATAATGGATTTCCTGTTTTATCCACCATAGTATCATTTATCGAAAAGCAACGCTGTTAAATTCAAATAAATTAATATCCCGTTGTTCCCGTTCCCGTTGAATGTTTATGTAAATTGTAAATATAACCTGATAAAAAAAACTGCGAAATGCATAGACAGAACTGACAGAAATGAAGCATTCACAGAAAATACCTGTGTATATTCTGTGGAAGCATTTCTCTTTATTGGGCTCAGCCTGCTAAGGTACTAATGGCGTATTCCATTGGCAGCACCAGTGGTGCACTGGTGCTGCACTGAGTGCAAAAAATGTTGCACTGGACGTCAAAATGCTCGACGAAATTCTCCAATGGAATACGATTCATGCACTCAGTGCGCACGAGTTCTACCAATGGAATTCGCTATAAGGTCCCACAACGATCACGCTCACGACCGCAGTTTTTCGCATTACAGATTACACATGCCCATAAAGTGAATATACATTATACATACGTGTTCTGTGCACATGCCTCTGACTAGCTCGTGAATATTTCAATTAGTGTTGGGAATAATCGAGTACTTTGAATAATCGGGTACTCGATGTTATTCTCACTTCTACCACTTACCACCTCGAAATCCAAGTATTCCGAGTTTCCATTAAGCCATCCAGGCAGCTTATCACATTTTTATGAACAAATACTTCTTAAAAATCCCTTCATTTTTATTATTTTCAGACAATTATTTAGCCATATACTTAACAACCTCACGGTCCTCATCAACTTCCACCGATTCAAGTTATTATTCGCTTGAAAATCGCTGCTCGAGTTCTCGAGCGAAGTCACTCGAATTAATTTCGCGATTATCTTTCGTTACTGGAAAATATCACAGATTAATCTGTGAAAATATATTTGTATTCTGTGCTGGAAACATCGAATAAGCTTCTATTTGTGTAATTATCACCACTCGATATTCTCGAGCGGTTTTTTCTTGATAATCGAGCAGTGTCGATTATTTTAATAATCGAGTACTCGAGCGATTTTCCACTCGAGTGGTCCCAACACTAATTTCAATTATTCTATCAAGTGGAACGGCATCGGGCATCCGCATATTTGATCCAACACAAGACGTGGTTCTTCTTGAGCAATGAGCAGTTTGAGCTAGCCACAGTCGAAAACAATGGTCGCATTCAGCGGACGAAACAGTTGCGCAACCGTTACCAAAACGTCCGGTGGTGGCTCTATTCTCAACTTCACTCGTTTTCTACCACTCGAAACGAAAACGAACGGTGGTAAATAATAACCACCAATAATAATATAAGTGTTATGTGGTGGTGATGTGCTGTGGTGGTCATGTGTTCTTCGTAATGACCGATGACGTAAACGAATCCGTGTCGTCTGAAGACTTGGCAACTTATGGCGTATTCCATTGGCAGCACCAGTGCTGCACTGAGCATGCACTGAGTGCAAAAAATGTTGCACTGGACGTCAAAATGTGTCAAAATGCTTGACGAAATTCTCCAATGGAATACGATTCATGCACTCAGTGCGCACGAGTTCTACCAATGGAATACGCCATTAGTAACATGTGAAATTTGAATGTGTTAATGTATAGTAATGTATAGTCCGTTTAAGATAGATTGACATCAAGGGTGCCTATGGAAAATCGAAATTCAGTTGGCAACGGCCGGTCTAGTTATATTTCAAATCAAATAATTTAGGTTGTTCGCATTGAAAATAACCATGAGCTGATGAACTTATTTATTATTTATTTCTAATGGCGAACATATCATATATCCCTTGTCTATGATGGCGAATTCCATTGGCAAAACCAGTGGTGCTGCACTGAGTACAATAAATGTTGCACTGGACGTCAAAATGTGTCAAAATCCTCGATGAAATTCTTCAATGGAATACGATTCATGCACTCAGTGCGCACGAGTTCTACCAATGGAATTCGCTATTATAGCGAATTCCCCTGGTAGAACTCGTGCGCACAGAGTGCATTAATCGTATTCCATTGGAGAATTTCGTCGAACATTTTGACACATTTTGACGTCCAGTGCAACATTTATTGCACTCAGTGTAGCACCAGTGCACCACTGGTTTTGCCAATGGAATTCGCCATTCGTGTTTGCTCCCCGGTGGCACATGCGCTACGAACTCAACACGTTGTGGAGCGGTGGCTATTTATGTAGCGCATTTAATTTGTGCCAGGTAGCGGTAGCGGAAAGTACAGTGACTATATTCTCATGAGAAGAATATAGTCACTGTAGTGGAAAGTGGCTTTGCGCTTCGTCCGCTGAATGCGACTTCATCTATAATGTATTCGACCTGGAGGTAGAAGGAAGTGGAGGGAGCATATGCTATATTTCCTTTGTAAAGAAAGTGTCACATAAAATCGGCCATATTATGGGCAAATCCTTTGTTATAAACATGTCTTCTTTCTTCTTCTTCTTCTTCTTCGTTTATATGTGCCTGGTAACTAAGACCATCTACACGGTGCAGTGGATTGTTTCCTTTTGTAGGAGGTTTGTTCGAAAACGGATTTCAGATTAATATGCTTCTTGGTTATTCAGAATTGGAGCACGACATAACAGACTTCTAAGGTTATTAGGATGATGGGCAAGAAAAAAATTAAAATAGGAGTTAGACGTCACTAGGGACATTAGTATACACACATATGACACATTAGAGTCCACATAACACCAATACATCAACTCAACTGGAAGATCATAGTAATATTTACTACAATCTTATGCCTGATATTGTTAAAAAATTTACCAGTACTTTAATAACCGACACGTCGTTGAAAAATATGACTTCCCACAAATTCAAGGGGAACGATAACTTGTTCCGCAATAGCAGCGCCAACTCTGAATATAATCCATTACTATTATCTCTATTGTTAGTGCAGTCCAGAAAAATATGGACAATATCTCCTCTCTCTCCACAATCGCAATTAGGTGATTCTATCACTTTTATTTTAAAAAGATGGACAGGGCTACAACAGTGCGATGATCTTAACCTGCATATGGTTGTAATATATTTTCTCGGTAGACCTATATTGTTGAACCATGGTTTATTGTAGGGAAGTTTTTTATTCATCATCTCTACATATGCGCGACCTTTAAGTAAGCCAATAATCACCCATTGATCTTTCCACTTCTCCTATATAATTCTTCTAAAACTGGGCCAAAACTCCCTACTATCACCTTTGATGTGACGTGTTGAACGAAGGTTCAGAGCTTTTTTTGCCAGTGAATCTGCCATTTCTTTGCCGTTAATTTGGGTATGACTGGGGACCCATACCAAGGAGACCAAAAAACCTTCCTGTTTCATTTTATTTAAAGTGTTTTTTATATTCAAAGTGATGTAATCGTTTGAAGAATGAATTCGAGAGGTTGTTATTTTCTCCAGTGCACTTTTAGAATCAGTAATGATCGTGGCCTTATAGAATTTTCTGGACCTGATGGCGGAGACTGCCCTTAGAATAGCAATGTTTTCGGCGGAACAGATGGAAAAGAAATTTGGTAGGCGTTCTATATAATTTATTCTACCTGGGCTGAAAACTGTCAAACCCACTCTATCATTAGTTTTCGATGCATCAGTGAACACTCTAATATTGTCAGGAAAAAGTTCGTTGCATTTCTCGTTGAATAATTGGGAATTGTCTACAGCAGTTTTTTCCAAACCGAGGGAACGGAAGTGGAGTTTTGAGAAATGGGTCGTCAAGTCGAATGAAAAACATGGAAGCAAAGAACTGGAATACATATCTTCTGATTCCGAATTGTTCCGAATTGATTGTTATAAACATGAAATTGTGAGTTTTCTATGGTTGGAATTCTGGATTCCAATAGGTAATTGGGACACACCAATATGGCTGTTTACGTGACAAGTTTCGATCTTTATGCCCCCTCCACTTCCTTCTACCTCCATGGTATTCGACATGCCCACAACGACCAATCGTTTTTTTTTCCTATATTTTTATGTGCTAGGCAACTGAAACCATCTACCCAGTTATAACTTTATATCATAACTTCATATCTGTTTTTGGACATTCACACAACCCAACACATCCATGCCCTGAGCGGGATTCGAACCCGCGACCTCCGGTACCCTAGCTAGTTCTTCAACCGCTATACCACCTGGGCCGGCCGACCATTCGGCATGTTGACTGTGGACCACAGAATACAATTATATAAGAAATGCTAACTGCCTACTAATCGCTGGAAACAATTCAGCGGCCATGTACTGGGTAAGCAGGAGCACAGTATAAGAAAATATTCTTATACTGTGGCGTCACCGGGCTGCTGCACTAGCGACATTAGGGGTTAAAATTGGAACTACGTTTTTCCTATGGAGGGAACATTTGAAATATAGCATGCGTCTTTATTTTAATCGAAATTTCTAATCGATTAATCGTAAAAGAATAGATATGTTTTTATTTCCGTAAAGTGAATGAATGAATACTTGAAAATAAAAACATATCGATTCATTTACCATTAATCAAATTTCGATTAAAAGAAAAACGCTCCCATTTTTATCAATTCCTGTGTTTCACAGCGCTTCCCAATTTTCGTTCCAAGATGCAATTTCAGGAAAATTTCAACTTGAAAGTTCTGACTGAAATACATTCTATACCTTAATAGTATATTCTAGAACAAGTTGCAGAATGGGCTCCTATTAAAACACGAATGCGTAATTTGAAAACGAGCGACGAAGGAGCGAGTTTTCGAACGCATGAGTGTTGGAATTGCCTTCTGCAACGAGTATTAGACGATATTTTCTCTATTTCAGTCAAGTTTTGTAAAACACTGTTGAAATTTAATGAAAAATTCGGATTATACATCCTAGTGACTTTTGTATTGTATCTTGGTTGTTGGTGTGACTGTTACGAAAGTTGACAGATTACGGAATTTGAATTTGAAACCTAGGTAGGACATGGAGATCAGATTTAAAACAGTTTCCTAATAGCATGAATGATTCAAAGTTAGCAAGAAGGAAATCTCTAGTACCATATTTTTTTATGAAAATAAAACTTTTCCTCAACAATTCTTTCACTATATCCAGATTATATTGTATTGTCAATTGACGTGTGTTGAAATTTGATAGGATCGAATGTTAGTGCTGACTACCACAAAACGAAAAATATAACTAGAAACAATGCGGGAATGAGTTCATTCCAGCATCACTGTTTTCAGTGCTGGAATGGACTCATTACGATACCGAAATAGAGAAAATTCATTTCTTTGCTTGTCAATTTATTTCATCATGAATACACATATACTTCATTTGAAAAAAATTATTTATTCAAGAATGGTTTTTCAAGTCATCATTTAAATTAAAAATATTGAATGGGAGTATCATACTTTTGAATTTAAATTTCAAACATATTAATATAATATAGTGTTCTACACATAATATTTAACTATATGGGAGAAATCTTATGGAAAAGTATCAGTAGGATCAACCCAAAGGAGTCTCCCCCATTATGGGAAAGATTGAGATACTTATCTATATTCAATTATATCAGATAATCCTACTAAGTTAGATATTACAAATCAACAACAAATTGGCAGATATTAGAGAGATTTGGAAACTTGCTTTTAGCACTATTAAAAGCAACTCGAAGCTTCCTTTAAATGGTTCGCTTAGGGCCGGTTTCTCAATTGCGAGTTAACTCGAGATTGCGAGTTGACGCATGTATTTAGCGATATTCATGAATGCGTAACACTCGGGTTACCCGCAACCTCGGGTTAACTCGCAATTGAGAAACCGGCCCTTAAGGGCTTAAGTTGTATGGAAAAAAGAAAAGGGCTGTTTTTAGGGTTTTCCCGGCAATTATTCGAAATTTTCTCCCCGTAAAAACCATCCTTGGACTTCAACGAACATTAAAAAAAAAATAATTAGTAAAATTGGTCCACGCACTGTTGAATTATGCGCTTACCAACACATTTTGCGATTCATTTATATATATATGAAGATTAGATCGCAAATAAAATAATAAACAGATAAGGATGGTAGTGTCGCTTCCACACACATGAAGGTGTTCTTGAAACAAAGTGAGGAGGTCAAGAAAGACTCTAGTAGATCAACTAAAAATGACAAAATGTATGGTATCGTTTTAGTTGCTAACTGATCTCTCTAATATCATATTTCCCGAGAATTTTCCATTCGATATGAATCAATTGAGTGAAAAGCAGCGAATAGACATCTTGATATTTTTGGGACATTGGCATCGCAAGCGGATTTATGAACAATGTGTGCGTTATGAAGACAGAAATCATACAAGTAAAACTACTGTTCGTCGGACCTTTAAACATTTCGAACAAACTGGAAATGTTAAAAACTTTCGGACAAATAGAATTGAATTTGACCAATCAGTATGTAAAGCCGGGGAACATCGCGTTAATCATTTTGCCCAAATATCTGTAATTTTCGAATTTTTTGCCGAAAATGGTCTCAAACGATTGGGTTCGACTCCCAGATGAAGAATTCGAGGTAAAATTTCATTCTGTCCGTTGCCACGATAACTTGAGAACGGAAAGAGACAGCGACTTGAAATTTTCAGGGTAGGTGGCGCATCGCAATACGATGGACAAGTTCGTTAATGGGCATAATCGACCCAATGGTTTTCGAGTAATAATTTTTTTTCAACCATCCGATCGAATTGAAACTTGTAGAATGCAAAACTGAGGACGTTTGTGAAATTTTGTGAGAATAGTATAACTAGAAAATTTAAAAAAATATAAAATATATCAAAAAATATTATTAATGTCACGAGATAACCTGAGAACGGAAAGAGATAGCGAAATTTTCAGGTAAGGTTTTGTGCATCTGAATGGAACATTTGAATTTATAGGCATAATCGGCCAAACTGTTTTGGAGTTATTCCCATCTGAAATTTGGTTATTTCCTCAATAACTCGAAAATTACATAACCGATCCTATTCAAACATGGTTATCAGTTGTAGAATGCCAACGCGGAGTTGCAAGTTCCAAGTTTGAACATGATCGACATGAACATCGGCATACGGTGTTTCGATCTCTCCTCGTTTTTTCTTCAAGTAATAGTGGTTACCCCGAACGAAAATTTTCGAGTTTTGAACTCTCAGATTCCTGAAAAGCCGTGTTTCTAAATGTGGCGAATTTTGTGAAGTTTTTGAGCTCCGAAGTCTACATAATTGTTTCATTTCGCAACAATAATAAAGGTATTCATAATACCCCTATAAAAACATGCCGGTCAACTGTGTGAAATGTGATAATTTGATAAGCCGCAATAAACCAGGCATCAAATGCTATCACTGCGTTTCCCATGTGCATTATACCTGTGTCGGATTTTCTTCCGATCTTATCAAGTTGTCCGAGGCAGGTGGTTTCCGATGGGTATGTACAGCATGTTCCGAATCTCCCAGAATTTCAGAACAGAGCAACGTTGAAACTAAACTCGACTTGATTGTGGCAGAGTTAGCAAGGATTACTAAGCAGCAGAGTGAATTTGTGAATTCTTTAAATTTTTACGGTGATAAGATGCAGGATATAGAAAATCCGCTGAAGTCTATGGAAGGATTGGGAAAAAAGGTTTCTGATCTAAATATAGAGCTCGATCAGCTGAAAAATGAAAATATGGGTATGAGGAAAGAACTTGCTGATATTCAGCAGCAGATGAAAATCAGAAACCTTGAAATTGTAGGTGTCCCAAAGATGAAAAATGAAAATATTAGCACCATATATTGTCCATGATATTTCCTCAAAATTGGGTTTTCCTTCTCTGGACACGTGCTTAGAGAACTATTATAGGCATCATCTAAAAATAATAAGTCTGGCCCCATACCCACACAGCACACAATATTCAGGAAATATTGCCACAATATTGCAATCTTGCAATTGCAGTTGCAATATTCCAGAAATATTGCTGGAATATTGTGTTTCAATATTAAAGTTGCAATATTGAGAAATATTGCTGGAATATTGTATTTCAATATTACAGTTGCAATATTCAGAAATATTACAGAAATGTTACAAACTATAACAGTTTTCTACAAAGTTAAAATTTATAGATTTGCGCATATTCCTATGAATATATGCATAGACATATTTATTACAAATCGCGACAGAATTAATTCAACATTACATGCAATATATAATATGTTTGTGTGCTTTCTTTCTCTAGTTCGAGGATTTACGCATCCTCTTTTTTCTTTTAGTCAGGCCGCCTTTTTTTCTGTTTACCAGTGTTGGTGTATCGTGTCGTGAAGCAGTCTGTTGTTACTTTACTTTGTTAGTTCGGTTAGTTGTGAAATTGATGTTTATTAAAGACTAATTGGCTCTAAATAATATAAATGCAGTGATAAGCTGATTTGATTATCTAAGGTATAATAGCTAAAAGTTTATAGATATCATTGATACAAAATTTTATATTTCAAGGTTATACCAACATCTTATCACATTGTTGTTGTGATCTGTTTGATTATTGAACCCATATCGAAATGGTTAGCTCAAGCCAAATTGCGAGCCTCCAGGGAAGTGGAAAAAGTTAAAAAAAGAAATGTTGAATGTCCAGTAGAGAGCGAATAAAGATATTAATTGTGCCTACTATTTTTTTTATGTGAGTTCAACCTATACCACATCTCATGAAATAACAGAAATATTTCTGCAAGAATCCGGAAATATTGTATATATATTTTGCAATATAACAAAAATATTCCATAAATTTTACAAAATAATTCTACAATATTGCAGGAATATTTCAAAACATAAGTCTGCAATATTGTGACGTTATAGGACCAAATATCAAAATATCAAATATATTTGAATATTTCTGCAACAATCCTGAAATATTTCATATATATTTTCCAATATAATAAAAAATTGCATAAACATTACAGAATAATTCTACAATATTGCAGAAATATATCGAAAAATATTTCTGCAATATTGCTATGTTAGGTTATGGGGCGGACATTCGAATGTTTCTGCAATATTCCTGAAATATTTCATATATCTTTCGCAATATAACCGAAATATCTCAAATATTTCCGAAACATATTCCTGCAATATTTCAGAAATGAGTCTGTGCTGTGTGGGTAGTTATTAGTTTTAAAACTAAGAGCTATAGAAACGAATTCCTGAAAGGCCTACAAAAGGCAGAAGACATTGAATGCCGGAGATATTGGTTTGCGAGGTCCTGATGCAAGGATTTATGTTAATGAGTCACTGACAGCTCATAATAGAAAACTTTTTTACACGGTCAGGCAATTTGCAAAAGTGAACGATTTTAAGTTTTGTTGGACTCAAGACTGTAGGATTCTATTAAGGAAGAATGAAGGATCTAGGATAGTTAATGTGGTGTCAGAAAATCAGCTGCAAGATTTGGTTAATTAATTTTCTCTTTCAATTAATTTCAGGGAGGTTGTACTGCCCTCCAATGGATACTCTTAGTGTATACTATCAGAACTGTCGTGGCTTGAGAACTAAAACTCGTGATTTCTTTACATCTTCTTTGATTTGTGACTATGATTTGATCTGTGTTACCGAATCCTGGCTTAAGCCTCACATAGACAGTTCGGAAAATATGTGTAATAAAAACAACACGTTCAGAAGGGATAGATGCGAGTCAAGTAGTGTCAAGAGGGATGGCGGTGGAATACTTGTTGGTGTGTCAGCAAAGATGAAAGCGGAGATGTTAGCCAGCTTGTCGAATGTATCAATTGTTGAAGATATGTGGATGAGGATAACTATTTCTGAGGGTGTGAAAAAGCTTCTTCTGTGTGTTTGTTACATTCCACCGAATACTTGTTTTGATGCCTACATTCAGTATTTCAGTCAAGTTACTGCCCAGATGGAGTTGAATCCTGGTTGTCCTTTTGTGATGGTCGGTGATTTCAATCTTCCTGATTTTTCTTGGACATATAATAGTGGTACAACAGGTTTGGAATGTAATATAGTTCACAATGACTTATATACTGCCTTTAGAGATTTCATCTCTTTTAACTGTTTATTTCAGTTCAATGGCGTGCCAAATGTTAATAATAGAATATTAGATTTATTTTTGTGTAACCGTGATGAAACTGAAATTCAAAAATGGGTTCAAGCCCTGTGGACAGGAGCTTTCTGGCGCTCTAGTTCAAACAGACAAATTATATCTGGTATTGGTTTCTCAGAGTTGGGAATTATATCAATGTATTCATATGATATCACTGCATCATAAAGGAAATTCAATTCAAATAATAGTTTATTAGATAAGTAATAATAAATTACCTTGTAATCGATCAAAAATTTCCTGATCTACGTTCACCAAATTTTAACCTCTCTCGAACTACAGAATTATGCTTTCAATATTTACGTAATATTTTCAAACATTTTCGGGTGAGGTCCCCCGTCCCCGTTGCATCGCTAAAATACGAGTATTTCAACCCCAATATTCTTGAAGTTACAATATTCCCTTCTGTCAAGTTGACTTTATGACAATTCATACATAGAATATACATAGAATAATTATATCAATCTGTGAAATACGATTTACATTGAAATTTTGAAAAATCATATCTCCGAAAGTATTAGCTTGTTAGAGTTAAAAATGATATGAATGGATTCTTATGATAAAACTGCTTATTAAAAAAAATTAATTTGGAATTTGTTCTGTAAAAAAAAAATTTTTTTTTTATTACTCCGAAACCTTCTGTCCGTTTTTGCCCAGTAACGAACTTAGCCGAGATATTCATCCCCCAAACCTACTCTGAAAATTTCAACTCTCTAGCTCATTCCGTTCGAGAGTTATCGTGCCTACGGCCGGACAGAATGAATTTCGACCAGGGATTCTTGATCAGTGAGTCGAACCAAATCGTTTAAGACCATTTTCATCGAAATATTCGAAAATTACAGACATTTGGGCAAATTGATAAGCACTCAGTTCCGAGGAACTAGAGCGCCAAAAATGCAACTCACCTTTTGTGACCGAGGATTCTCATCATCCTTCTTTGGATATATATATGTTAATATAGTTCCTGTTAAAAAATCTTTGAAACTTCGTTCTACATATAAATTTTTCAATGCCAATTATGAGGAGATTAGAGATGACTTGTGTGGTATTAATTGGAAAGAGTTGTTATCGGCAGCTAATATCGATGTTTGTGTAGATTCTTTTTATTCTGTTTTGGATGAGTTAATTGCTAGACATGTACCTAAGAGATCTGAGAGGAGTGCTAAATATCCCTTTTGGTTTTCCAGAGAAACAATTGCTTCAATTAAAGAGAAGACCAGATATCATAAAAAATTTAAGAGATTTAGGAATAAGTTTGATTATGAAATTTTTGCCAAGATTAGAAGTAGATGTAAATTCATGATTCAAAATGACTATAAAGCTCACATTTCATCAGTTGAGCAGAATATTTCAAAAAATCCAAAAATGTTTTGGACCTACATAAGTTATACTTATAAATTAATCATTAAAGGATACTGTGGGAGGTATACTCATTATTCAACATAAGTTCTTTGAATAAAAGTGAGAAAATACCTTCGGTGATGACATACAACAACTCAACGTTTGACGATGAATTACTCGTTGCTAACGCTTTCTCTGATTATTTTGCGAGTGTTTTCGACTGTTCAACAAAACCAGTCCTTTATAAAAGGAGAAATACGGATACTTCATCAATAACTATCAACAATATAGAAAATAATTCGATCATAAATAAAATAAATAGCTTGGATAGCAATAAGGGTTTGGGACCAGATTTGATACTCCCTATTTTTGCGCGTATGTTCTGGGGAACATACGCGTTATAGTTTTGCCCAAATGTCTGTAACTTTCGAATTTTTTGAAAAAAATGGTCTCAAACGGTTAAGTTCGACTCCCCAATGAAGAATTCGAGGTCAAATTTGATTCTGTCCGGCCGGCCGTCCGGCCGGCCGTTGCCACGATAACTTGAGAACGAAAAGAGCTAGCAACTTGAAATTTTCAGGGTAGGTGGCGCATCCCAATACGACGGACAAGTTCGTTAATGGGCATAATCGGCCCAGTGGTTTCCGAGTAATAATTTTGTTTTCAACCAATATGAATCCGATCAAATTGAAACTTGGTGGGTAGTTGTAGAATATGACCCTAAGCACGTTCGTGAAATTTTGTGCGAATCGTATGGCTAGAAAATTTTAAAAAAATTATTAAAAAATATTTTTGTTGTCACGATAACTTGCGAACGGAATGAGATAGCGGCTTGAAATTTTCAGGTTAGGATGTGCACCAGAACGCAACATTTCAGTTCAATTATGAGCATAATCGGTCTAACGGTTTTAGAGTTATAGCAATCTGAACTTGTCTGAAATTTGGTGGTTTTTTGTTCCTCATTAACTCGAAAAATACCGAACCGATGGAATTCAAACATTGTTATTAGTTGTAGAATGCCAACGCGAAAATGTTTGCAAAATTTGGTGAGGGTAGCATTTGTAGAAAATTTTTAATAAATCATTAAAAATAAAAAAAAAAAATCTTATATATCAGTAACTATTCGTTTGAAATTCATGAAATTTTGCAAGAGCCTTCATAACCTAACTCTACTGCCAAGTTTCAAGTTTTAATACGATCGGTTAAATATTGTTGGAGATTCGAGCATTCTTGTGCGAGTTGAGTAGTACCGATTTGGTGTAGCGTAAGGCTCCGAAGAAACGATCCCTCGACCCGGACTTTTGCCGTCGGGTCGAAGAAGACGAATCGATTTGTGTTTTTCCCAAATTTCGTTCTTCTAGGTTGAGCCTAAATATACTAATTCAATACAAGTTTCGGAGGTTTTGAGTCCGACGATTTTCCATTCAAAAAGTCAATCCGAGAAACGTCAGAATTAATTCGAGAGACGGGGTCGGAAATTTTCGAAAGCGAAACTGACGATTTAGGCCTTTTTGGGGCGTGAAACTTGAAGAAAATGGCGAAAAGGGCGAAAAACCCTCCTATAAACCGCCACGCGTCGATATACGATCTGGAAATGTGAAAATGAGAAAATTCATGAGAGGTAGGTACCGAAGGCGAGGTGCCTACAAGGATTAGCCTAGAACTCGAAAAGAAAATAATCTCCGCTCGAAGAACGGGGCTCGAGATGGAGGAGAAATATCGAATCATCCGTTTCCTGCTTTTCCTTTACCTAAGGTAAGTCTAAATATACGAAAACGATACAAGTTCTGGAGGTTTTGAGTTGGGGAATTTTTCCTTTGTAAATTCGACCATAGAAACGTCACAAATTATACGTAATGAGAGACGAGGTTTGATATTTTTTTGGACCAAAAGGGCAGTCTTGGACCGTTTTGGGAGCTGAAACTTGAGGATAAGTGAAGATAAGAGTGAAAAATTGGTTCAAGCACTGACGTGAAGTCAGAAGCTTTTGCGCGTATGTTCTATTGTCCATTCTCCTGTATTGGACACTCTTCTTAATCGAATTTACCATGATGAATTCTATTGTCTATTCTCCTTTATTGGACACTCTCTTCTTAATCGAATTCACCATGATGAATTCTATTGTCCATATGGACAATAGAATTCATCATGGTGAATTCGATTGAGAAGAGTGTCCAATACAGGAGAATAGACAATAGAATTCATCCTGGTAAATTCGATTAAGAAGAGTGTCCAATACAGGAGAATGGACAATAGAACATACGCGCAAAAGCTTCTGACTTCACGTCAGTGCTTGAACCAATTTTTATTAAATCTTGTGGTGAACTATTGGTTGAACCACTTTATATAATTTACAATAAATCCCTTCGTCAGGGTGTCTTCCCCAAAAAGTGGAAAATTGGCAAGATTGTCCCCATTTTCAAAAAGGACAAAAAAAGTAAGATAAGCGATTACAGACCTGTCTCCATCCTTTGTCACTTTGGAAAAATTTTTGAGTCAATTCTGACTGATATTTTCTTTCAAAAAATAAGCTCTAAGCTATCAGAAAAACAACACGGGTTTTTCAAAGGACGGTCTGTTTTGACAAACTTAGCGCCATATGTTGATTTTATAACTGATGGTGGTACACAAGTGGATTCTGTTTATACAGACATGGCTAAGGCATTTGACAAGGTACATCATTTCACTTTGATAGCTATATTAGATGACTTTGGTGTAGTGGGGACGTTTTTGAATTGGATAGAATCTTATCTTACTGATAGAGAGCAATTCGTGGTTGTGAATGGGGTTTCATCCAATACTGTTCGTGTGACATCTGGCGTACCACAAGGTTCTCACTTTGGCCCTCCTTTGTTTGCAATATATACATCAATGGTATTTCAAATTGCTTTCTCCATACTCTCTTTGAGTTATATGCGGATGATTTGAGGATATATAAAACCATTCGGTCACATCAAGACTTTTTATTTTTTCATGAAGATCTTTGATCGTTTGTTCACATTTTGCGCGGAGAGATATTTTGTCCTGAACATAGATAAGTGTAGTCGTATAACGTTCACCAGAAAGACCAATATATTCAATTTTCCTTTGTCGCTCGGTGGATGTGTACTGCGGGAAGTGGACCATGTGAAATATTTAGGAATAGTCCTCGACTCTAAATTTTATTTGATTTTCATATAGACAGCATTTGTGACTAAAGGTTTAAAAATGCTTGGCTTCATAATACGTTCTACCAAAGACTTCTGGAGTGCAGCCTCTCTCAGGTCTCTTTACTTCTCGCTTGTGAGAAGTAACTTGGAGTGCTAGTCCTATCTGGTCACCTTTTTATTATAAATATATAGATAGGGTCGAAAGGATCCAGAAGAAATTCATTAAGTGTCTTAACTACAGATTTGATCGCCCTAGGTTGACATGTGATTACAATGATAATTTGAAGATGTATAATATCCTCAGCTTACGACATAGGAGAGCGCTCTTCGATTGCATGTTTCTTTATCGAATTGTGAATAATTGTTTCAATTACCCACTGATACACTTCCCCAATTTTAATATTACACAATATTCAGATCGAAGGAGAGCGCTGTTCTATGTCTCTAAAGCTAGAACGAATGTTCGTTATCATTCAGTGTTCCTGAGGGTGATGCGTTTTTATAATTGGCATATGAACAATAGTGATGTCTTCAACATAAGCTTGGATAGTTTCAAGAAATCTGTCATAGCATGTCTGCAGTCATCGTTTGATTGAGTTGTTCGGTCTGATGATGTCTGTCGTTGGCTATCTTTTTCGGTTTGTGAGTTAGTTGGGGGATGTATTAATTTATATTTGGGGTTACCTTTTCATGATGTTATTGAGCCACGTATGCATTTTAAAGTAATTCGTAAAAATTTTGTGAACCTCTGTAATTGGGATTTCCTGTTGAGGTTCCTGCTTAATAAATAAATAAATGATCGGATCTATATTGTTGGAGATCCGAGCAGCCTTGTGTGAGTTTAGTATCTGGATGGGTGACCGTTGCCGCGATAACTTTCGAACGAAAGGAGTTAGGGACTTGCAATTTTCAGGGTAGGTTGCACCAAGGGCGTAGCCAGGGGGGGGGTTTTGGGGGTTCAAACCCCCCCCGAAATGTTATTTTTCTCTTAAAAAAAAAAAATTTTTTTGCTGCAAAAAGTGACCCTTACACCCGCAAAACCCCCCTCCGAAATTAATTCCTATTTCAAAACCCCCCCCGAAATTACTTCCTGGCTACGCCCTTGGGTTGCACATCTCAATGGGAGAGTTAGGTTCGTTTTTGGGCATAATCGGTCCATCAGTTTCGTAGTTATACCCACCTGGAATATTATTTCCTTAATAACTCAAAAAACATAGACTCGATCGAATTGAAGCTTGGTAACTAGTTGTAGAATATCGACATAAAGGCGTGTGTAAAATTTTGTGAAAACCATACCCCCAGAAAATTTTTAAAAAAATACGAAAAAAAATGGGTTCAAGCACTGACGTGCAGTCAGGAGCTTTCGTGCGTATGTTCTATTGGCAATTCTTCTGTATTGGACACTCTTAATCGAATTTACCATGGGATATTATATTGTCCATTCTTATGTATTGGACAATACAGAAGAATTGACAATAGAACATACGCACAAAAGCTCCTGACTTCACGTCAGTGCTCGAACCAATTTTTTGGAAATGGGCTGGCCTGAAATCTACTCATGAAGACAGTCGCCGACGACTCGACTGGAGCCAGTGGTGGATTTACCAGCAGTCTGAGTAGGCTGGAGCCTAGGGCGGCATATTTCAAGCAGGGCCGTCGCTACCGGGGGGGAGGGAGGGGAGCCTCCCCCCCCCCCCGGATCATATCTCAAAGGGCGAAAATTGACCGCGGATATTTGAAAAACTATAGCCAAATGACATCATGAAAATAGATTTTTTTGAACTACTACTTGCATAAAATGATTATTATTATACATAAGTGCAGTGACTGTATCGAATGATTGCCTACCCTACCATTTACTCAATTTATTTGTACAAGACCGACAGCATTGTAGAAAGCTTTGTTGCTGCTAGAGACTAGATGGCAGGAGTGGGGAATTCCCAGCCTTCCCCGGCTATACATAAAAATCGTTCAATATAAAGAAACTAACCTTCTTCTTCTTATATACATTATTCGTGAATAGTGAATATGAATATTGATTGAAATTTAAAATCGAAAACCGAATATGGATATGGATCCTTGCCAAAATAAGTTCAAACCGTCTGGAGCGGAATTCAGAAGGACAGCCCAGAAAAGAAAAATTGAAACGGGAAAAGGCGCAAATGTCATGAATACATGGCGAGTTGTTCAAGCACTGACGCGAAGTCAGGAGCTTTTGGCGCATGTTCTATTGTCCATTCTCCTTAATCGAATATACCGATTAAGAACCATTTTTTTTTAATTTCTACGGTTCCCACTAAATTTTAAACAAGTCTTTATGTCGATATTCCGCAACTAGTCCAAGCTTCAATTCGATCAGGTCTATATTTTTTGAGTTATCGAGGAAATAATATTCCAGGTGGTTATAACTCCGAAACCGTTGGGCCGATTATGCCCAAAAACGAACTCAACTCTCCCATTCGGATGCGTGACCTACCCTGAAAATTGCAAGTGCTTATCTCCTTTCGTTCCAAAGTTATCGAGTCAGTTAACAGTCAGCCATCCATCTACTGAACTCAAACAAGGCTGCTCGAATATCCAACAATATCTATCTGATCGTGTTCAAACTTGGAACTTGGCAGTAGATTTAAGTTCTGAAGGCTCTGGCAAAATTTCAGCGATATCGAACGAATAGTTTAGGACATATAGAACTTTTTTAAATGATTTTTTAAAAAATTACTAGTGATACGATCCTCACGAAATTTCGCAAGATTTCGCGTTGGTATTCTACAACTAATAACCACGATTGAATTGGATCGGTTTTGTATTTTTCGAGTTATTGAGGAAATAACAACCAAATTTCAGATAGGTATACCTATGAACAAACTAGCATTAAGATGCATAACCTACCCTGAAAATTTCAAGGCGCTATATCTTTCCGTTTTCTAGTTATCGTGACCTCGAATTCTTCATTAGAGAGTTGAACTAAATGGTTTGCGAGAATTTTCGGCAAAAAAATCGAAAATTACAGACATTTGGGCAAAATGATAACGTGTGATGTTACCTAGAACATGCGTTCTAAAAAGAGGACTGTATTTTCGAATAGAGCGAAAAGTTTTGGCCATTGCTGACATTTCAAGGGGCGGCTTATTGGCAAATTTAGTTCATACATTTTTTATTTCGACTTACATATTGAAAAAAAAATATTACACACACAAGATACGGATTTCGAAAATTAGAGAGAAATTGAAATATTTGTGTTGTGTTGAATAGTCTACGGGCGGCAAATCTGTAAATCCGCCACTTACTGGAGCAACGTTTTTATATCGCGACAGTATGAACCGCGCCTTATGCATGCTTTATAAATTGCGTTTTGTCAGCTACGGAAATTCGGGATGACACTATGTTATTTATGATGACGACAACACATAAGTTGAAATGATAGCGTTTATACACGTTCGGGTGCGTTTTGCCGAACTAATGCTTCGGCGGCAGGTCACCGACCTTCCGAATTGCAGCAGCCGACAAAACGCAATGTACAAAGCAGGCCTTACTGATAACATGTCTTTCTCTATGAACACAATAACTTTCGAAATAAATATCTTGCAGAGGTTACCTAGATTTAACCACAGGTTACATTTAAAGCTCAAATGAAAAGAGCAAGTTTGTGAATAAACATGTTCCGTCCATTGATTTATTCCCATTTGACGATCTGTTTTCATGATATCGCAAACACTATAGATCCTACCTAGTTTGAATCAAGTAGTTAGATGTGAAGTAATAAGTTAAATCTATGTTTGGAATTTAATCTATCTTGAGTTTTCAAAATAAATAATTTATTCGATTCTTCAATTTATACTTTCAACATTTAAATGGGAATTTTTAATTAAACTCTTTTGAACATTGTGATCGGCGCCTTAATTTTTTTTATAGTCACCAAGGTCTCACGTTTGAACACCATGTACAATCGCATTCATTTATCACTTTGTACATATCTAGTAATCGTCCGATGTATGAGAACTCTAACAGGGCTTTTATAATTTGTTCATCATTAATTGAAAACAAGAAGATAAACAAATACATAATAATATCTATTGAGGTACCAATCTAATGGGTGAATGTTTACTCTTTATTGTATAATTTCTTTAAAACCACCAAAAAATACATACTTACTTATTTATCAATTATCATTATGCTTACAACACCATATCAACTAGAATAAAAACATAGAAATTATGCCATGCTTCCAAGTCTCTTATAATCAATCTTCTCCAGCTGCACTAAAGGTTTAAGTTGTTCTGCAAATATCCTCATATCTTCAGCAATAGCATCCTGCCCAGTTGGTGCCAAAACAGACAGTTCCACTAAATAACTTTGGGAGATTGGTTCCACTCCTTGCTCTGGTTTACTATTAATAGTACCCATTTTGAATATCTTTGAAACAGTTATCTTCATTCGTCCCTTTCTGAACATATATCCCCTTGCAATATATTCAAAGTCCATACGACATCCTAATTCACTTAAAAAGTCGACAACTGTAGAGCTACATGCCATATCGATACTTGATCGAACTATCGTGGGTCTGTTTTTATCACCAAGTTCCTGCTGTCCTACGTATCTGAGCTGCCAAGGTGAATCTGGCAAATCTAAAGCTCTACGGACTCGTAAGGGCAATACCATTGGTGCAGCGCCTGTTCCTTGCGCTCTCAGAGCGAAACTCATCTCATGATCGTGAAAGGACTCAGGGCCACTGTCAACGTTATCGCAAAGCCCTCGTAGTCTGTGGAGTAGAACTTCGACATATTGGTCTAAAACTGAACCTTGGAGGAGATATTCTTGATTGGGTATTATGTTGCATTTTAATGCAGCGCTCAAAGAATCCATAGCAGATCCAGGAACAGCAGACATATTCAACGTTTGTTTATTAAAGGCCTTCTGATGAAATAGTGAATGAAAAATGACAGGAGATTAACCTTTTAAGTTTTAAGGTTAGAATCATAGACAAGGGAATCACAGAACATGAACAGAACAGTGGCGGGTTCGTTTATTTCAGAGAAATAGAGAAATTCCCTCTCTTTCTCTGATCTCTGGTTTATTTGCTCGGACCTCGCTCGGACCGATCAGATTGGGAACTTCCCAGAGAAATCCCTCTATTTCTCTGGAACTTCCAAGTACAGTTAAGTGACCAAATTCTTATGACTATATTCTTATGTACTTAACTGTATGCTTCGACAGCTGAATGCGACCATTGCATTGCACCAATAGTGGTATTCTTTTTACCAATTTCAGCTGAGATTAACTGAGATTCTCAGTTCTGACATTATTTGTGTTCTGTGGTTCTGACTCAGTAGTTAGAAGGCAAGATGCAAGATTCTATGCATCTATTGAGATGCAACAATGTAAAATGAATACCACTAAAGGCTGGTTTATGCTGGCTGGTAACTTTAACTTAATCATATATATATAATATATATAGACATTTATTTTTAGTGTTGCGCTTTATAATCAGACTCAATAATCCGTTAACTTATTAATTATTATTATTAATAATAAGAAAACGGATTATCCCGTCTCAGTATCAACCATAGCGTTAGAAATCTATGTTTCAATTTTTAAGTTAGGGAATAAGTTAAAGTTACCAGCCAGCATAAACCAGCCTTGATATTGCATAAAAGCCGCTTTACACCACAGAAATTCTGTGGTCTATTAGTTATCTTCCTAACGCAGTTTCAATAATTATATTTATATTTGGTTTTCCGGAGGTAAGAATTGAATACACAAACCTATACTAGTAAATTTCACAGGAAGTTGGACAGAATAAAACCAGTACAGAATAAAACCTATACATTTTGGCATTTTTTTCGCCCATGAATTGCATTTGGGCACACAACAATAGTAATTTCTGGTCGAAGACATATTAGATAGGATAATATTATCTACTTTCATTTGAATTTGTCCAATAGAGATGAATGGACAATAGAATATGAGCGCAAAAGCTCCTTACTTCACGTCAGTGCTTGAACCAATTTTAATTTTTGCGGCTGTCACTGCTGTCAGAGGTATGTCATCAGTTGTCGTTGGAATGCTGGATTAATCCAGCGACACGGACGACGTCGCCCAAAACGGTCCAAATGACAGTATACTCATTTGGACGACAAAATCGCTGGTTTTTGGCGACAAAATCGTCTCATGAATTTTCGCCTTCACTTTTCAAATGTATTTTGTATGGACCAGAGAAATAGAGGGATGTCTCTGGTATGGACGGATCCAGAGACTTCCTTCTATTTCTCTATGGACGGATCCCTTCCAGTTAGTTCAATGCACAGAATCATGGGGTGGAAACTAGTGATGTGAAATACTCGAGTTTTTAAGTAAGGGAAAAATATCCTGGAAAAATGTCCGAAACTTTCCCCCAAGGTCGAGCATTTTGAGTATTTAAGTATTTACGGACATTGCGGAAAAATATGACAATCGTCACATGTTAAATTAAAATATCAGGACAATTTGAGTCATTTGAAGAAAATTTTCATGGTCAATTGGAAATAACAAATAACTTATCATTGAATGAGTTATTATCGTGTTATTTTATTGAGTATCAGAGATAAAGGACAGGAGCCAGGTTCTGAATTAAGAATTAATATTAATAGAAAAATCGATTTAATTGGACTGTTAAATAATAAAAATAGACTTGTTCAAAAAAACATTGTATAATTTCCCAATTGGTTCACAGATCGTTAAGAATCTTTGATCCAAGTAGAAAAAAATGAACTTCTTTAAAAAATTTTGTATAATTGCCATCTCAGATCGTTAAGCCAAGTAGAAAAGAAGAATAAATATCGGACAAAAATGAAAATTGTCAAACAATTCTTTAGTAGAAAAGAAATTTATGATATTTATCCAGACATTTTAGATAATGTCGATAAATACTAAAAAACTCTAAATGTCGACTGTTTTTAGATGTAATGATAATTTTCGGACATTTTTCAGTATTTATCAGAGGAGTATTTAAGACATTTTCCAAACTCACAACAATTATTTGTGTTCTGTGCTCACAACACTAGTGGAAACCATCTCTTGTCTATGGTGGATACTCTCTCACTAAAGTCTGGGCAGAGTAATATAGTTCGCGTGGTTCCCGTGAAATTTTGTAGATGTCTCTTCCTCCGCGTTTTGTGTACAGTGACTTTATACAAGTATAAAGTCACTGTAAACGAACCAAAATAAGGCGAGAGTGGCCCATCTATATATATCCCTTGTCTATGCACAGAATATACCCTAATATACCTAAGGTATATTCTGTGGTTCTCTATCCCTCTCATATTTATCTGAAATAAACATGGAGGTAGGAGGAAGTGGAGGGAGCATGTGCTATATTTCCCTTGTAACGAAAGTGTCACATAAAATCGGCCATATTGGTATGGGCAAATCTTTTGTTATAAACACGAAATTGTGAGTTTTCTATGGTTGGAATTCCGGATTCCTATAGAAAATTGGGACACACCAATATGGCGGAGTATGTGACAATTTTCGATCTTTATGCCCCCTCCACTTCCTCTACCTCCATGGAAATAAACGAACGGGACAGAGCAGAATCACAGATTACTGTATTCTGTCGTTATTGACTTGGGAAGTAAACTTTTAAAAATTTCAAAATTTGTTTTGTTTATACTGGCAAATAACGTTTATTTAGAGTTTTTAATTTTTGGACGAGTGGAATTTCATTTTTCGCTAATTTGATATGTTTCCATTACTTTAGTGGTCAAAATGATTTTACTGAGGACATACGCAAAAAATGGCGCGAAATATCTGTCATTTTTATGTCAAATGTCAGCTTCCTTTCAAGAAGATTCTAATTTACGTTTCCTACAGAATTTCAACGGTTTGCAAGGGATATTGGTATTTTGATAGTTTGTGAAATCAATTTTCAATATGTTCAGCAATAAATTCGAGGTTGATAAGCATGTGGAGAACTGTTTGAAGAAAATTACGAATGAAAAGGAGGTATGATGTAAAATATAACGATTAATTTATCTTTCCGTCGCATTTTTCAGTAACCAAAGGTATCATTCAACTTTGGCCGGATTTTTGAGATCGTTATATGATTTATCACTGTAGATATACTATATGTAAAAATACAAAGTGTTCCATATGTATTTGATGTAATAAATACTTATTGTCGACGTTAAACAATAGTCGTGGATATATTATCTATATTTTTTTCCAGAGGAACAACAGAAGCTACACATTCGCAAAGCTTTACTACAATGTTGGAGAGTATGAACATACCAGACGTTATGTGTCGTCATATCTTAGTGTAAAACCCAAATCGGCTGAAGCCCACTATTTGTTGGGCTTAGCATTTGAAAAATTGGGTAAAAAGGATGCAGCATTAGAAGCATATCGAACTAGTTTGCAAATCGATCCCAAACAAAATAACCTCATATTAAAAGGTATGTTTATGCACCTATTCAAGTTAGTTTTTTATCAAATCAATGTTGGTATTATTCAAGTATATTCAAAGAATTTTCATTACATACTTGTCCTATATGAACATCAAGATCATGAAGTTTCTCCTCACACACTCAGGCTTGGCTTATATGGTTGTGAGATATAAAATGTGGTTGTGAGACCTAACCAAAGTTATATAGATCACTTTATGAGTTACATTCACTAGTCGAATTTAAGGGAGTAACCGGAACAGAGAGGTTAAGACCAATTCCTTGCTATTATAACCGATCGGTTATGTTTAGCGAGAGATTGGTCTTAACCGCTCTGCTCGGGTTACTCGCTCAAATTAGACTATTGTCTAATCAAACTAGAAACTTTATTTGTAATTCACAATATACAGATAGGTCCTGATTATGCAGATTATACTTTATTTCGAATTGTTATCTTTTGTTGAATACAAATTTCGTATTTATCACTAAATTTAAGTTACCAATTACGAGGGGTGCACCCAAGTTTTAGTTTAGCTCTTAACTATTCAGTATTTCTCCATAACAGTACTACTGGTGTCGAGCCAAAATGCTAAATAAACGGAAATATTCCTGATTAGACTTATAAGATGTTTGAAGTTGGGCTGCTGGCGACAGATTTAATAGAATACATTTCCTTTCTAATCTCAAGGGGTGTAAAGATATAATTTCATAATGTGTAGTTGTATTTACACATATATATATATTATACAAACAAACAGCAAAAATCAAAGAAACATGGACAATTACATCATTTACAATCTAAAAATTCCTCTATACTGTAATATGAACCGTTCGTATCTTTCTCTTCAATTTCTTACCTCTGAGTAAGCCACATCCTGATGGAAGTACATTATAAAGTTTCGATGTAGATATAGATAGATTTATTGCCGATAAAACATTAATATAATGTACTCCATTACCAACGTAAAATCACAAATTTCAAACACAAAGAACATCAAATCTTGACTAATCCAAAAACTCATCTATATTCTAAATATCTAAATAGTTTTATTCCCTTACAAATTAATAACCCTCTTCCTGGGGTACCCTGCAGTGGCGTACCCAGACCTTTGTATGGGGGGAGGATATGAAACGAATAATAATATTTTTTTAATATTAGGAACTCTCCAACTTCCTTGGATTTTACCGTTAATTGGAGAATTCGCACTTTTGGACCTAACAATGGATCTTTCCGGGGGGGGGGGGATATATCCCCCTTATCCCCCCCCCCCCCCCCCCCCGTGAATACGTCACTAGTACCCCTGTTATAAAGTTTGACACAGATCTGATTAATTCCATGCTGACAACTTTATTCTGTTTGCTGCAGTTGAAAGTTCATGTTCTAATCATGAAAACCTCCATTTCTTATGAAACTATCTATATTGTTGTACACATAGAGAACACAGGCAAGTGATTCTGACTTGATTGCATCTATATTATTGAAATCCTAAGGTATTGCTTTAAAAAAATACGCTTAAAATCGGCCAGACGGACTTAAATATCAGATTTTGACCCTATCAGTAATTCTGATGTAATTATTTGAGATCATTTGAGGCCAACACAGCATTGAATATTTGCTAAATATTTATGAAATATTTGAAAGCAAGATTTGAAATATTTATGAAATACGGCTATGTCTGCCTAAATGTCACATTGAAGTATTTCATGAAAATATGCATATTTCCATAAAAATATTGTTTGATATATTTTCTAACGATTTTAGTGACATTGCAAGAAATGGGCAAAGGTGGCAGTGAAATATTTCCACAATAGAAAGTTCTTAAGATTTTGTAGAATATTCCATGAAATTTATCCAAGATATTTCCACTTTCATAATTGTGATTGGAAATCTCCCACTGCAATATTACTATAAGATTTTTTGAATGTTTCCCAGAGACATATTTGAAATATTTATTATATATCTCTGGGGAATATTTGTTGTAAAATTTATAAAATAATTTTTATATATATTCTTCTCACCATAGAAATTTCTTAACCTTCCATATTGCAAAAATCTTTCATAAACATTTCATCAATTTCATCATTTATGAATTATTCGAAGGAATATTTCATGAAATATTTGTGTAAGATTTGGTAAATATTCAAAAACTTCCCTGTAGTGAATATTGCCCAAACCTCTCATAAATATTGAGGAATATTTCATGCTGTGTGGGGACTCAACATTCAAGAAAAAGACATTTGAAAGAAATTATAGCGCCCAGGAACAAGTGAACAAAGTGAAGAAAATTTATTCAATAAATTGTTCTCTATCGAATCTGTAATTTTGGAAATATTGTGAGATTGTTGATTGAATCAGTTTGGACGTTTGAGCTTACCAGGGATGTATACAGGGTGAGTCATGAGGAACTGCACATATTTCCTCCAGGTATGGAGGCTGTTCAGGTAAACATCAAATGACCATTAAAAAGTACCTTCTCTTCATAGGTAAAGGATTTCACCAAAAACTTCGACCCATCATAATTTTTTGACGGTTATCTCAATTCAATCGAATTTTTCAAGGAATATTGTCCTGATGCATTTATGTAAACGAACGCTCTGAAAATTTTGGTTGGTTGTTTCTTTCTCAAAATTTTCACCCTGTACATGGGTGTTTCAATGTGTGATCATGAATATTCACACCTTTGAAATTGAAAATTGTCAAATCGGTTTTTCCTATAATCAAATAATGAATTTCCGTAATTTTTCCTGCTTATATTCTAGTTTGAGTTCATTGTGGACTTATTATGAACACAGTTGCAATCAAGCAACAGACGCGATCACATCTGTTCTGAGAGTTATTTCCGAGATTAATATCAATAATATAAATTTTAATTTAATTCACGTGCCGAAATCAACATTTCGGAAAAACACGCAATCGACGACGAAGATTTCGAGTCCCTTTTTAGGACGGAACACCTCAGCAACTAAAAAGAAAAATTAAAGGAAATTCCCTAGATATCATCTTCAAGCAGCCACAATTAATAGCAGATAAAAACCAAAACAAATCCCAACAAATGGAAGTCGAAAATAGCCATGAAGGACAAGCAACACATGAGGTGATAACAAAAACTAATCAATAACAACAAATACAAAATACACACTCCACATTAAAAATTACAAACAAGAATTATTCTGCCAAAATGAATGAAATTAAAAATATGGAATTCACAAATTTATTTTACATAAATACACAAAATGAAATAGACAGAATTGAAATGGCGTCCATATGGGGAACCAAACTCCAAAGACATAATTTTAAAAACTAAATTAGGTTTCGTCCTGAAACCCAATAACCAAAAATCTAAAATAGAAAAAGGAACTCAAAAATGAAAATAAAATATCGAATTACAAGGAAACAACAAGCCAGATACAACCAAGGGAGAGAAGAGAGCCGCTACAGACCTACTCAGTTGTAATTGCAGCTGTGGAAATTAATATTAAAGTTGAAAATATAAGCCAATATCTAACATCTATAAACATAAAACACCTATAATGCAAAAGAATCATCTCAAGAAATAATAACAACCCAACCAAATATATCAGAATTATCACTGGAGAAATAGAATCTTTTGAATGTCTCTTGAACAATGGCCTATTTTACTTAAATAGACACTATTTAGTTTACCCTAGCCACCCTCCAGAACCAACTCCTATGCCTTGTGGAAAATGTCTACAATTTGATCATATAACGATAAACTGGATAAGTTCTCCAATATGATCGAAATGTCAAGGACCCCAAACACCCTAGGAAACCAATCGAAGGAATACCCAACGCAATTATCAAGCCTCTCAATAAAAAATCAAGGGAAATTGAGGAGTTATCAAAAAAAACAAACAGGATACACGCTCCTATCTCTGTACATGACGATATTGTTAATACATACTGCCGTAAACTAAATAACCCCAAGAACACCGATAGAAATGAACTCATACGAAAATTGAAGAAACGTTTTATTAGTCAGTATAATGTAGATACAAAAAACAGCTGGAACACATTATTAAAAAGCAATTAGATGCAGCAATTGGCCAAAAGATACCAGATTACCAATATGCCTTCAGAGAAAAGACTTCCACCGTCCATCCACTGACAACACTAATATCAAACATCCAAACAAACAAGCTTGTGGGGAAATATACGGCAGCATTACTCCTGGATATTAAAAAGGCATTCGATAGCATCTGGCACAGAGGGCTTCTCTCTAAACTATACAAATTGGAATGCCCACCACAGTTACTATGGATACTGAAAAATTACCTTGACAGGAACTTTATGCGTCAAAGTCAATAACTCTTACTCTGCAACATTCCACATCGAAAAAGGTATCGCAAAGGTTCACCTCTGTCAACATCTCTGAGCAAAGTTTACTGTCACGATATATATAATTCCAACCGCCACTCCGAATACTTTAACGACAATTTGTATATGCTACAGTACGCTGATGACACAACCATAGTTAGCCACAACAAAAACCTCAAGACATGCATAGAAAACCTTCAACCATATCCGAGACAACAACACATTGGTTCAATACTTGGAGGCTAAAGGTCAACCCGAGAAAAACTCAATTCACTATATTCAACTACAAAATATCCAATCATTCACCAAAAATCAATATTGCAGACACACAGATCAAAGCTCAGGACAGTGTGAAGTATTTGGGAGTTGAAGTTGATAATAAAGCAAACTTCAAGAAACACACTATCAATTTGAAGAAGAAATGTATTAGCAGGAGCAAACATTTCAGGAACCTCACATACAAGAATTCTGGTATAAGTACAAAAAGCGCTGCCCACATCTACAAAACAATATGCCGCCCCCTGCTTGAATACTGCCATCCAATCTACGCAACAGATAACAAAACTACTGTAAAACAACTCCAAATTGCCGAAACCTCTTCCCTCAGAACCATCACTAGAATGAGACACCCCAGCAATCCACTGCACAACCCACCGAACACTCTACTATACGAGGTGACCAAGATTACACCAATCGAGCAACGCATCCAAGACCTGTTCCGTAAATTCTCACGTCGCAATCACAACACAGAAATGCGGGAAAAATTTTGTACTAACAGAAACCCAGAAGTAAGGCCACACAGAAAACTGGCCTCTTGGGTCCTAATAATAATAATAATAAGGATCTTACCAAGCTTCTCAAAGATACTAGAAATGGCGTATTGTAGGCAGATCATGAATATAATAATAATAATAAGCATCTTACCAAGCTTCTCAAAGATACTAGAAATAGCGTATTGTAGGCAGATCATGAATTTCTTAACAGAAAATGCGTTCTTCAAGGAAAGTCAGCATGGATATCAAAAGGGAAAATCGATTCAAACGGCTATTTTCAGGTTCGTATCGAAAATAGTGGAAGCATTTGAAAACAAGAAATCTGCAATGGGAATTTTTTTGGATTTGACTAAAGCATATGACTGTTTGAATGTAGATGAGTTGATGAGAAAATTAGAAAAATATGGCATACGAGGACCGGCTTTGAAATGGGCAAAGTCATATTTTGCATCTAGGAAACAAATGGTACAAGTGGAGTCACAGGTAAGAGTGTTCAATTCGGACTTGGAGGAGATCATTTTGGGAATTCCGCAGGGTAGTATAGCTGGTCCCCTTTTCTTCTTAATATACATCAACGATTTTGATGAATGCCTTGGAGTTGAAGAAGAGCAGGTGATTGCAGCAAATTATGTGGATGACACAAATCTATTAGCTGTGCATAGGATCTTTTCAGAACTAAGGATGATGAGCGAAAAATTGATAAAAGAGAGTGAAAATTGGTTTGAGATGAACAACTTAGTACTCAACAAAGAAAAGACACGTTTGGTACTTTTCACACCCTCTAACATGAAAAGCGGAAATGCAAGTATAAACCAAAATACTAATTTGGTAGAAGAACACACCAAGTTACTAGGAATGTATATTGATTCAAATTTAAATTGGAATGAACACGTGAATTACTTAAGCGGAAAGTTAAGAACAAATATCTATGGCCTGAGGACAATGGCACGATACAGTGGCTATGAAGCCCTGAAAGCTCTATATCACGCGACGATAGAGTCAAGGCTGAGATTTGGAATGATTTTCTATGGAACATCAAATATAGAAGATTTGTTCATATTGCAAAAGAAAGCACTTAGAATAGTGAACAATCTGAAATACAATGAATCATGTAGAACTTACTTCAAGAAAAATGGAATACTGACAATATATGCCTTATATATACATGAGTGCTTGTTGTTTATGAAGAAAAACGACCATCTTTTCCTAAAATATCGAAATGAAAAATCATTCCACGAAACTAGAAGTTTGGACTACATATTTCCCAAATTCAGATTACCAACAAGCCAAAAACAAGTAGAATACAGATGCCTGAAACTTTTAAATTCATTGCCTGGCAATATAAAAGCAATTCAGGACACCAGAACTTTCAAGAAGGAAATATACAAGTTCCTACTAAAGTTGGAGCCCTATAATATAGCTAGTTATACGGGATAAAATATATATATATATGTATATATGTATATATGACACTGTTTCACTTCATTTTCATGTTTGTTCAATATGTAATCTGATTTGAAATAAAGTACGATTAAATAAAATAAATAAATAAGAATACTCTTTATTTCAAATCATCATGCTACATGACATTGTAAACAATTAGAAGTGAAATTGTGTCAAAGTTACATATCTATCTAGGAAGGTTACTCATAAATAATTCCTCGACGCTATATGGTTCCATTTCCAGTAGCATTTTATAGATCCTTTTTTTGTATACTTTAATATTAGTTTCCGTTCGGATTTCTATTGGGCAGTGGTTGAAATATTTTATTGACTGATATTGTGGCCCCTTTTCCGTTTTTGTAAGCCGGTGTGCTGGGTATAAAATCTGCGAAGTTCTTGTATTGTAGTGTTGAGTTCTATTTTCAGTATAATAATGTCTGTTGTTGAAAAGAAAAAGTAGATTCGCTTGTATGTGGATAGCAATTTTTGTTAAAAGGCCGTTCTGCTTGAATTTACTTCTGCAAGAATCCTTCGACTTCATGCCGAGAATGATTCGTAGTGCTCTTTTTTGTATCTTGAAAATATCACTTATGTTTGAACTCGCTCCATAAAATAGAATTCCATATCTTAATTTCGATTCGAAAGAGGTTTGATAGATTATTTTTAAAGATTTTAAGTCTAAATACTGTTTTATTACCCTTAGCAGATGACAAGCTATTGAAAGATTTTTTGATAACTCTTGAATATGTTCTGTCCAGTTTAAATTTTCATTTATCCATAATCCAAGGAATTTTGTTGTTTTATTAAATTGAATCTTTGAGTTTGACAATTTGAGATATTCGGGGTGTCATATCCGGCATGATTAGTTTTGAAAAGGATGATGCTTGTCTTGTCTACATTCATACTGCTCAGTGCTGAGCCAATATTGTGAGGTTTTAAAAGTATATTCGTGGCAATTTAGTCAGGATTAGTCAGTTTGGGGGATGTAGCGTTGTTTCCGAGTCGAAGTGTCCATACCATGACCCTGGGGCTAATTTTGAAATCGATGTTACCCCTTACGGGCATTTTTCGTTATGCGCATGAGCAGACCATTGGTAATTTAACTGCTGGTGTTTTTGTCGAAGAGGGTTGGGGTTTTGGGGTGGCGGATGCTATTCCTCCATAGAATTCCCTGGTGAAGGTCTGCGCATGCGTGGATTCAATAAGCGATATCTCCTGAACCACTAGTGTTGGAGAATCGGAGTTTTTTGTGAGGTGTGTAATGATGGAAGGACTTGCAACCACGAGTAGATTGCGCATGCGCAGACGAGAAGTGAATGTTTTTGGCTTGTATGGGATATGTTGGGAGTAATGAGCCGATATTGTGAGGTTTTAAAAGAATATTCATGTCAATTCAGTGCACGGACACAAGTCAGTTTGGGGGAAATAGCGTTGTTTCCGAGTTGAAATGTCTGTATGGTGGCCCTGAGGCAAATGTATAAATAACCATATTCGGTAGATCTATATTGAAATACGGATTTGGAGAAGAGGCAATTGCGTTCCTAACGGAGGTCCCACAACAGCAATTTTTGCGCGTATGTTCTGGGGAACATCGCGTTATAGTTTTGCCCAAATGTCTGTAACTTTCGAATTTTTTGACGAAATTGGTCTCAAACGATTCAGTTCGACTCCCCAATGAAGAATTCGAGGTCAAATTTGATTCTATCCGGCCGGCCGTGCGGCCGTCCGTTGCCACGATAATTTGAGAACGAAAAGAGCTAGCGACTTGAAATTTTCAGGGTGGATGGCGCATCGCAATACGACGGACAAGTTCGTTAATGGGCATAATCGACCCAGTGGTTTCCGAGTAATAATTTTGTTTTCAACCAATATAAATCCGATCGAATTGAAACTTGGTGAGTAGTTGTAGAATATGAACCTAAGCACGTTTGTGAAATTTTGGGCGAATCGTGAGGCTAGAAAATTTTAAAAAAATTATTAAAAAATACTTTTGTTGTCACGATAACCTGAGAACGGAAAGAGATAGCGGCTTGAAAATTTCAGGTTAGGTTGTGCATCTGAATGCGACATTTGAGTTTGTTTATGAGCATAATCGGCCAAACGGTTTTAGAGTTATAGCCATCTGTAATTTTCTGAAATTTGGTGGTTTTTTTTTCCTCATTAACTCGAAAAATACTAAACCGATTGAATTCAAACTTGGTTATTAGTTGTAGAATGCCAACGCAAAAATGTTTGCAAAATTTGGTGAGGATAGCATTTGTAGAAAATTTTTAAAAATCATTGAAAATAAAAAAAAAAAAATTCTATATATCAGTAACTATCCGTTCGAAATTGCTGAAATTTTGCAAGAGCGTTCATAACCTAACTCTACTGCTAAGTTTCAAGTTTTAACACAATCGGTTGAATATTGTTGGAGATTCGAGCATTCTTGTGTGAGTTCAGTAAATGGGTGACCGTTGCCTCGATAACTTTCGAACGAAAGAAGATAGGGACTTGCAATTTTCAGGGTAGGTTGCGTATCCGAAAAGGAGAGTTGAGTTTGTTTTTGGGCATAATCGGTTTAACGGTTTCCGAGTTATATCCACCTGGAATATTATTTCCTTGATAACTAAAAAAATAAAATTCGATTGAATTGAAGCTTGGTAACTAGTAGTAGAAAATCAGCATAAAGACGTGTTTAAAATTTTGTAAGAACCGTACCCCTAGAAAATTTGAAAAAAATGACGAAAAAAAAAAATTTAAGAACCGCACCCCTAGAAAATTAAAAAAAAATCACGAAAAAAAAATTGGTTCAAGCACTGACGTGAAGTCAGAAGCTTTTGCGCGTATGTTCTATTGTCCATTCTTCTGTATTGGACACCCTTAATCGAATTTACCATGGTTAATTATGTTGTCCATTCTCCTGTATTGGACACTTAATTCGAATTTACCATGGTAAATTCGAAATAAGAGTGTCCAATATAGGAGAATGGACAACAGAATTAACCATGGTAAATTCGATTAAGGGTGTCCAATACAGAAGAATGGACAATAGAACATACGTGCAAAAGCTTCTGACTTCACGTCAGTGCTTGAACCAATTTTTTCGACATACGGTAAAGCTAACAGCCGAACTGTATTGATAGCTATATTTGTTAAAGGAACATGAAAAAAAAAGCACTGACGTGAAGTCAGTACTCTTTGGCGCGCGTCTTCACGGTGGCTAATTTGAATTGAATGATGAGTACTTCAAGCTCAGTGGATAGAGCGAGCCGAAGATCTACCCAAAGGATAGTGGACACCATTCACTGTCCGTTCAAAAATTAACAATGCTGTATCAAAGCTGCCATCAGGATAGAGTAACAAAGTTGGAAAAGAACACAACTGACTCTCCATAGTCGCACAAGCTCCTAGAAGATTTGGGAGGGTCAGTATAATCCTAATCATGTTTATAGCACGCGCGCCAAAGCAGATTGACTTAACAATGTAAGAAAAAGTGTAAAAAGTCAATCTGCTTTGGCGTGCGTGCTATAAACATGATTAGGATTATACTGACCCTCCCAAATCTTCTAGGAGCTTGTGCGACTAAGGAGAGTCAGTTGTGTTCTTTTTCAACTTTGTTACTCTATCCTGATGGCAGCTTAGATACAGCACTGTTAATTTTTGAACCGACAGTGAATTGTGTCCACTATCCTTTGGGTAGATCTTCGGCTCTATCCACTGAGCTTGAAGTACTCATCATTCAATTCAAATTAGCCACCGTGAACATGCGCCAAAGAGTACTGACTTCACGTCAGTGCTTTTTTTTATGAATATTTCCGGAACCGATCACTCGATCTTTCTGATATTTGGCATCAAATTGTAGAACATGACCTTAATATGCCTGCAAAGTTTTGTACTAACCGGATGGCCTTAAAGGGGAAAAAAAAATTTCAAACATTTTAAAATTTTGTTTCAACGATAACTCGAAAAATACTGATCTGCTTGAATTGAAGCTCAGTAGTTAGATGCAAAAGACAAAGCAAACACTTTTGCAAAATTTCGCGAAGATCACGTGACATGAAAAAATTCAAAAATTACTACTATTTTGCGGAATATTTTGCTTGAAATCCCGAAACCTATTTTTTGGCGCTCTTGTTCCTCGGAACAGAGTGCTTATCAATTTGCCCAAATGTCTGTAATTTTCGAATGTTTGACTGAAAATGGTCTTAAACGATTTGGTTCGACTCACTGTTCAAGAATACGTGGTCGAAATCGATTCTGTCCGGCCGGCCGTTAACACGACATATCTCGAACGGAATGAGCTAGACAGTTGAAATTTTCAGAATAGGTTTGGGACATAAATATCTCGGCTAAGTTCGTTATTGGGCAAAATCGGTCAGATGGTTTCGGAGTACATTACACATTTCAAAATAAGTTTTTCTCAAGATGCAGTTTCACCATAGGAATCCATTGATGTCATTTTTAACTCTTAACAAGCTAATACTTTCGGAGATATGATTTTTCAAAATTTTAATAATCGTTCTTCTGTGTTTTCACAGAGTGCGATAATTATTCTATGAATTATTATAATATGATCTGTGTTGATACATGTTAACTTATTTTCCTGAGACATGATATGCCAAGTTTTGATATTTAATGCCCATGGTTAATCCATATGATAATGGGAATGGCAATGGTAACTTAATAATATTGAGTTCAGAATATCTCCAGTAAAAAAAATTGGTTCAAGCACTGACGTGAAGTCAGGAGCTTTTGCGCGTTTGTTCTATAGTCCATTCTCCTGTATTGGACACCCTTAATCGAATTTACCATGGTAAATTATGTTGTCCATTCTCCTGTATTGGACACTCTTAATTCGAATTAACCATGGTAAATTCGAATTAAGTGTCCAATACAGGAGAATGGACGACATAATTTACCATGGACACTCTTAATTCGAATTAACCATGGTAAATTCGAATTAAGTGTCCAATACAGGAGAATGGACGACATAATTTACCATGGTAAATTTGATTAAGGGTGTCCAATATAGGAGAATGGGCAATAGAACATACGCGCAAGAGCTCCTGACTTCACGTCAGTGCTTGAACCAATTTTTTTTTCGTAATTTTTTTGAAATTTTTTAGGGGTACGGTTCTTAGAAAAAAAAATTTTTTCGTCATTTTTTTCAAATTTTCTAGGGGTGCGGTTCTTACAAAATTTTAAACACGTCTTAATGTTGATTTTCTACTACTAGTTACCAAGCTTCAATTCGATCCGATCTTCATTTTTTCAGGTATCGAGGAAATAAGATTCCAGGTGGGTATAATTCGGAAACCGTTCTTCCGATTATGCCCAAAAACGAACTTAACTCTCCCATTCGGATACGCAACCTACCCTGAAAATTGCAAGTCCCTATCTCCTTTCGTTCGAAAGTTATCGAGGCAACGCTCACCCATCTACTGAACTCACACAAGGCTGCTCGAATCTCCAACAATATTTAACCGATCGTGTTAAAACTTGGCAGTAGAGTTAGGTTCTAAGGGCTCTTGCAAAATTTCAGCAATTTCAAACGAATAGTTACTGATATATTGAATTTTTTTTCTAGTTTTCAATGATTTCTCAAAATTTTTCTACAAATACTATCCTCACGAAATTTTGCAAGAATTTTCGCGTTGGCATTCTACAACTAATAACCATGTTTCAATTCAATCGGTTCAGTATTTTTCGAGTTAATGAGGAGAAAAAAACAACCAAATTCCAGATGGCTATAACTATAAAACCGTTAGGCTGATTATGCTTATAAAAAAACTCAAATGTCGCGTTCAGATGCACAACCTAACCTGAAAACCTCAAGCCGCTATCTATTTCCGTTCTCAGGTTATCGTGACAACAAAAATATTTTTTAATAATTTTCTAGCTATGCGATTCTCACAAAATTTCACAAACGTGCTTAAGTTCATATTCTACAACTACTCACCAAGTTTCAATTCGATCGGATTTATATTGGTTGAAAACAAAATTATTACTCGGAAACCATTGGGCCGATTATGCCCATTAACGAACTTGTCCGTCGTATTAGGATGGGCCACCTACCCTGAAAATTTCAAGTCGCTAGCTCTTTCCGTTCTCAAGTTATCGTGGCAACGGCCGGCCGGACAGAATCAAATTTGACCTCGAATTCTTCATTGGGGAGTCGAACCAAATCGTTTGAGACCATTTTCGTGAAAAAATTCGAAAGTTACAGACATTTGGGCAAAATGATAACGCGATGATCACCAGAACATACGCGCAAAAACAAAACTGAAATATTGGCTAAAGTTTCAATTGATATAATATAATTTTCAGTGTGGATTTGAGGAAAGAATATATCACATATCATAGAATTGAGGAACGAATATCTCGGATGAGTTCGTTGTTGGGTAGAATTGGTCTATTAGTTTTAGATTAATAATTTTTGGCACTCTTGTTGAGTTTGAATTCTTTTATGATGTTTGAATTTAAATTCTGCTATTATGAAATCTCAGTTGTTTGCTCCGAAATTAGTTTTTCTCAGAAAAGTCTCACATTTCGGAACGGAACATGAAGTTAAAGATCTGAGAGTAGTGAGACTGCTTTTCATCCATAGACATAGAATGCTCAGTTCTCTCAATTTATGACGGGACTGACGGAAGGGAATATTATAACTTCAGAAATATTATGGTTGACATACTCGTATTTTAGCGATGCAACGGGGACCTCACCCAAAAATGTTTGAAAATATTACGTAAATATTGAAAGCATAATTCTGTAGTTCGAGAGAGGAAAAAATTTGGTGAACGTAGATCAGGAAATTTTTGATCGATTACAAGGTAATTTTTCATTATTACTTCTCTTCTTTCATACATGTTTTATGGAATATCTACTATTTGTAGTTACTTTAAACCTGTTTTGGGCAATTGTCATACGAAACTTGTTTTTTTGGCGCTCTAGTTCCTCGGAACAGAGTGCTAATCAATTTGCCCAAGTGTCTATAATTTTGGAATTTTTGGCTGAAAATGGTCTCAAACGATTTGGTTCGACTCACTGATCAAGAATCCAAGGTCGAAATCGATTCTGTCCGGCCGGCCGTAGGCACGATAACTCTCGAACGAAAGGAGTTAGCGGATTGAAATTTGCAATTGCGATTTTAGTAAAAATATTTTTTATGAATATTTCCGAAACCGATCACTCGATCTATCTGAAATTTAGCATCAAATTGTAGAATCATGACCTTTATACGCATGTGAAGTTTTGTATTGACCAGATTACCGCAAAGTGTCAAAAACAATTTTGAAAATTAATAAAAAGGACGGAATGAGCTAGGTAGTTGAAATTTTCAGAGTGGGTTAGGGAGATGAATATCTCGGTTAAGTTCGTTATTGGGCAAAATTGGCCAGATCTAATTTGATTTCTTCCATGGTGCAGTTCTCATTATCATGATTGCTCATTTAATCTTGATAAATAAACTATTATTTGAATTGAATTTCCTTCATGATGCAGTTCTATCATATGAATACATTGATATAATTCCCAACTCTGAGAAACCAATACTTTCGGATATATAATTTGTCTGTTTGAACTAGAGCGCCAGAAAGCTCCTGTTCACAGGGCTTGAACCCATTTTTTTAAGTTCATGCTGCCCTTCCCGGGCATTTTTCGTTATGCGCATGCACAGATGAGAAGTCATTTAACTGCTGTAGTTTTCGTCAGAGAGGATTGGGGTTTTGGGGTGGCGGATGCTATTCCTCCATAGAATCCCCTGGTGAGGGTCTGCGCATGAGTGGATTAAATATACGATATCTCCTGAACCGCTAGTGTTGGAGAATCGGAGTTTTTTGTAAGGTGTGTGATTTTAAGAGGACTTTCAGCCGCGAGTAGATTGCGCATGCGAGAAGAGAAGTGACTGTTTTTGGGTTGTCTGGGTTATGTTGGGAGTACTGAACCGATATTGTGAGGTTTTAAAAGAATATTAATGGCAATTGAGTGCACGGACACAAGCCAGTCTGGGAGAAATAGCGTTGTTTCCGAGTTGAAGTGTGCGTACCGTGGCCCTGGGGCTAATTTTGAAATTGATGTTACCCCTTACGGTCATTTTTCGTTATGCGAATGTGCAGACGATAAGTGAATTAACTGCTGGAGTTTTCGTCTGAGAGGATTGGGGATTTGAGGTGCAGGATGCTATTACTTTTAGAGTTGGGCATAACCGAATGATTTCAATAATCGATATATAGGTTCCCGAGAGGTTTCAATAATCGAATGATCATTCGAGATATTAATCGCTCGGTGCTTGTCTTAGTCCTTATCTCAACAGCTGCTTCCGTTATCCCTTATCCCCAATATGGTTGCTTCAGTTCACTTCAACATAATTCAGTATCACTCATTTGCGTTTTACCACTGAAATATTGTGCCGGGCTCAACATCATATTTATCTCCAGCTGTTCGAAATGAAGTATGAAAGAATTAACTCAAAATTCCCAAGAAAAATTCGGGAATAACAACAATACGTACCAGATGTCACCCATGAATTCTATCGATCGTTAAACGAATCTCTCAAATCTCGCACTTGAGCCTGAAATGCCTTCAATGAAAATTCGAAATATCAAAACATTCTAAACGTAGACGAGATATCTCGACAATCTCGTAACTCGAGTCGCGTTATATTTCATGGTGCCACATGATAGACGACCGAAAGTCATTCGAATGAATCGCTCGCGTTCTTCAGAACATCTCGAGATATCTCGAGAGGTTTCAATAATCAAGAGTTTCGATTATTTTCACTCGAGAGGTCCCATCTCTAATTACTTTACAGAGTCCCCTTGGGAGTATCCGCGCATGCGTGGATTAAAGGTGCGATCTCTCCTGAACCAATGTTTTTGGAGAATCAGAGTTTTGTGTGAGGTGTGTGATTTTGAGAGGACTTTCAGACACGAGTAGATTGCGCATGCGCAGAGGTGACGTGGCTCTTTTTGGGTTGTATGGCTTATGTTGGGTGCGGTTTACGTCTTGCGGTCATGGATTTTGTGCTGAGCCAATATTGTGAGGTTTTAATAGAAAATTCGAGGCAATTCTGTGAACGAACAAGTCAGTTTCGAGAAAATAGTGTTGTTTTTGAGTTGAAAGGTCTGTATCGGGCCAATTTATAAATAACTATATTTGGATGATCTTTTTTAAATTACTTTCGGATTTGGAGAATAGGCCAAGAAATTGGGTTCCTAATTCGAAATTCATGTGACCCCTTTTTCGTTTCAAGCATGAGCAGACAAGAAGTGATTTAACTGCTGGAGTTTTAGGATTGGGGTTTCGAGGTTCTAGATGCTATTCCTCCATAGAATCCCCTTGGAAGTGTCTGCGCATGCGTGGATTGGAGCTGTGATATATTCTGAACCAATTGTGTTGAAGAATCAGAATTTTGTGTGAAGTGTGTGATTTTGAGGGGACTTTAAGCCACGAGCAGATTGCGCATGCGCATAGGAGACGTTTGGATTGTATGGCTCATGTTGGGAGTGGTTTGCGTCTAGCGGTGATGAATTTGGTGCTGAGCCTTCATATTAAGGTTTCAAGAGAAATTTCATGGCAATTCTGTGCACGGACAAGTCAGTTTCGAGGAAATAACGTTGTTTCCGAGTTGAAATGTCTGTATCGTGGCCCTGGGGTGAATTTATAAATAACCATTATTGGTTAGATCTATATTAAATTACGTTCGGATTTCTAGAAGAGACGTTGCGTTCCTAACGGAGGTCCCATAACCGAAATTTTTTTTATTTCGATCTACGGTAAAGCTAACAGCCCAAGTGTATTGATAGTCACATTTGTTAAAGGAACTTAAAAAAATATAAAAAAGCACTGACGTGAAGTCAGTACTTTTTGGTGCGCGTGTTCACGTTGGCTAATTTAAATTGAATGATTAGTACTTCAAGCTCAGTGGATAGAGTGAGCCGGAGATCTACCCAGATAGTGGACACCATTCATTGTCGGTTCAAAAATTAACAGTGCTGTATCTAAGCTGCCATAAGGATAGAGTAACAAAGTTGAAAATGAACACAACTGAATCTCCTTAGTCGCACAAGCTCCGAGGCGATTCTGAGGGATCTCCTTGGGAAATACTTGGGAGAGTCAGTATAATCATAATCATGTTTATAGCACGCGCGAATTATGTTTTAGTAGTGAGCTACTGACTTTTAAAAAAACATTTATTTACTAATTACAAAGGATGGAAAATGTGACGGACGATTCGTACATAAATTCGCGATCCCGAATATGTCAAGAAGACTAACTAGTGTGAAGAAAAGGTTCAATATATGTATATTGTAAATATGCCATTCAGCAGAATGGCCAGAGTGGGAATGTCCCTGTCAGCATTAGGTTGAGTTGGGATCTCCTGGATCTAAACGTATAACTCCTCCCTTCCCAGAAGTTGCGTCACGGGGTGAAGAAGGTTTTGCTGGTCTGTTGGACGGCCGCTTCCGGTTCCGGTCCTGCAGCTGGTTTTCTGGAATTCCAGCATTCTTTTGCTTTCTTGTAACAGAAAATGGTAATGATAAAAAAAAATAATGTGTACAAAATTCCAATAAGTTCTCCATGGAATGAACTTTTTGGTTGAGATTCTTCCATGATGGGCCGAATTTCTTCTTGTTTCCTCTTGAGGTTGTGGATCTGGTCAAGCGGAACATTTTTCAATTGAATTTTGAGGTTGTTGATTTTTGATGAAGTCCAATTGGTTACAATTCTAGGGAGTAGCATCGGCTGTCTTTCGATGACCTCTTTGTCGTTGAAGTACTTTTCTTCTTCCGTCTCGAAATAACATCCTTTTGGAATTGTGATTAGAAAGTTTCCTTTCAGTAGGGTGAAATCTTTCTTCTTGCACGAAGTTTGAATTTTGGTTTCTTGAGGGATGATTGCAATAAATTTTGAATTGTCAATTCTCTGGATAACATTTTCATTGATTACTACTGAATGCTGTTGACATTTCCCAAATGGATTCTTCAGCTGAAGTAGTTGAAAAATACAGTCTTCCACCTTGGCACCTTCGACTAGATTGTTCTCCTCACAGTAGAATATGTTTTGCATCTTTACACAAGAGGACGAGGTATACTGATACAGTTTTTCATTCAATGTCAGATAGGTGTTTTGGGGTAAGATTATAGTGTTATTGATCGTTGGAATGGAATACAGATGATAATGAGAAAATGATTGAGAATTCATAATTGGAAAATGTAAAATGAAAACAATTCTGGATTGAATTTTGTATGCATCAACTTTGATTAGTTCATAAAAATTATGAAAGTCTTCTTCGTTCATGAACATTAAATTATCCTGGGAATATTGTTTTGATATTTTTATAATGACTGATTTCAATTCTGAAATTTTGATAATGCTGTGATGTAGAACTCCTAATTTTGAGAAACTGATAGCATTTTCAATTTCGTCGATCATTGTCATAACAATATTGACTGATGTTCCACTTTGATCCATAATATTTTTAATTCTCATGAAATAATAAAAATTATCCTCAAGCTTATTGAATTTTCCATAGATTTTTTCGAACTGGGAAGTTATCATTTTTTGATTCTGTCGAAGTATAGAGATGGTTTTATTGAAATTATCAATCACTTCTCCCGTTAACGAAATTTCAGAATTTAACTTTGAAATTACTTCTTTTTGGTTGTCCTGAAGGTTCCTAAGAGCTTTTTCATAATAAACTGCATCGTCAGCATCCAAATTTCCTGAGATACTTTTGATAATTGTACCTAAGCCATTAATTAAACCTCTTCTTGTTCTACCATTCGGTATTACACTATTCAATTTTTGTTTCGCAATATTAAATTGGTATTCAAAAATATTTCCATGATTTTCCAATTCTTTAAAAAATATACTATTCGGTTTGTTCAGAAGGGATTCTTTAACAGACAAATATTGATTTTGAAGATAATTTAGTTCGTCGATGATAGGTTCGACATCGTAAAAATGTATGAAATCGTGGTATTTCGTTTTAATTTTTGCTTTGCCCAGGTAAATCGGGAGGATCCCTGGATTCTCTTGAAGATTCGTTATTTCTATTTCCTGGGCTGCTACGAGATGCACTAGGAGCATCCTGCAAAAGTATTTTGGATTTAGATTTTGGTTTTTTCAAATTTTGCTTATGAATTATTCTACTATCGCTATGTATTTTAATATTTGCATCAGTTAAAACATTCTCTTTTGCAAATTTTGGAGTGAGCTTATTTCTAATGTTTGACTTAAGTTTACGATATGCTATAGTGTTTGAAATTTCTTTGTAGAGTTACTGGTCTACTAGGAAAATGTTGGTGATTATCTCTAAAATGTTGCGAATTTGCAAATTGACTATTACCATAAGATTGCGGTGATTGAAATTGAGGATTTCCATTATGAACTGGATTATAATTTATTCTATTTTGTTTCGTATTGACTGTTTTTCTAGGAATTTGAAAGTTTTTACTTTTTTGCAAATGTTTTATATTATCCTCTTCTATTATAAATTGTATGGCCTGAGCCAAAGAAGTAGGTCTCATTGCTCTAATGATAGGGCCTAAAGGATCTCTTAATCCGGCTAAAAAACTCTTCAAAGCTTGATTCTTGAAAAAAGTTCGCTTACTTTCTTTTTCTGCCGCATTACACCTTAGGTCTATATAGTTACAAATTGAATTTAATAAATGTAATATTCTTTCGTGGAATTCTTGCGGTGATTCGTTCCACTTTTGAATTGAATTCACCAAATCTTGATTCAGACTATTTTCGTCTCTTTGATCGCTAAAGTTCAAAATGAGTGCATTTTTAATTTCTAGCCAATCGTTAGTTGCGCCATGGATGACGACAATTTCTTCGGCACGACCATGCAGTTTATTTAGAATACCATTTAGCAACAATAAATTTTGGAAGTTATTCGCATTATTTATGTCGAAATAATGTGCTAGAAGAGCTTCCGAGGCTGTAATAAACCTATGGAGTTTATTCGGATTCCCGTCAAAATCGGGAACAATACTTAATTCTTTTGAGTCAAATTTTGGAACCGTAGCCATTTTAGTTTGAGGGATTGTGTGAATGCTTAATTTCTCAAAAGAATTTAATAAATTTTGCTCCAAATCAGAGTCGTTTTCAATGATGGAATCGGACAAGGATTTAGGAGGGTCTGACATAAAATGTAAAAAATGTTATAGTATCAATATAACTCACCACTTAGTAAAAAATGCAATATCCATACGTATTCCCTGATGGACCCGATGGATGATAGGTTCTTGATTCTTGTATTTTCTGCTGTAGAACTTCACAAAAACTCCGTCGACTGCGCCAATTATGTTTTAGTAGTGAGCTACTGACTTTTAAAAAAACATTTATTTACTAATTACAAAGGATGGAAAATGTGACGGACGATTCGTACATAAATTCGCGATCCCGAATATGTCAAGACTAACTAGTGTGAAGAAAAGGTTCAATATATGTATATTGTAAATATGCCATTCAGCAGAATGGCCAGAGTGGGAATGTCCCTGTCAGCATTAGGTTGAGTTGGGATCTCCTGGATCTAAACGTATAACTCGCGCCAAATGCAGATTGACTTAACAATGAAAGAAAAAGTGTAAAAAAGCATTGACGTGGGGTCAATCTGCTTTGGCGCGCGTGCTATAAACATGATTATGATTATACTGACCCTCCCAAGTCTTTCCCTAGGAAATCCCTCAGAATCTCCTAGGAGCTTGTGCGACTAAGGAGAGTCAGTTGTGTTCATTTTCAACTTTGGTACTCTATCCTTATGGCAGCTTAGATACAGCACTGTAAATTTTTGAACCGACAGTGAATGGTGTCCACTATCCTCCGGCTCGCTCTATCCACTGAGCTTGAAGTACTCATCATTCAATTCAAATTAGCCAACGTGAACACGCGCGCCAAACAGTACTGCCTTTACGTCATTGCTTTTTTATATTTTTATCATTCTGATTAGGAAGGGAGGAAGTTCGTGCAGAAAAGGATGGTGTTTTTTTAAAGGTGTGTATCTTAGAATGCAGTCTGACAGTTCTTCGTTCTATCGTTTGTATGTACATTTATGAAATGTATCATATCTTGGTTGACCTTATCTATCTTACATTTATCAAATTGTAGGCTCTTCATCTCCTTAATATTGTCAGGTGGGGACTGCATGTCTAAGGTGATCACCATCGCTAGATCCCCAGGTCTGCAACAAGCTCTACATTTTTTATGTTTGTTCTCAGATTTATTGAATAGAATAATAGGTCTGGTGTGCTATACGGATTATTTCCCATTAGGAATGTGGGAGGTATGGTGAATTTATTGAACGTATCATTAGGTAGGAATTTTGTAATTTGTTTATTTTTTACTTGATTAGGATTAAAATCACCTACTATAATCGCGTATTTGTACAGTGCTGCTTTTGTAAAAATGGTCTCTTCAATTTTTGCTATTGGGTGTATATACACTAAAAAATGTGCTGCTTTTCATCTTTAAAAGAAATGGTGAAGTGTAGTTCTTCATTGAGGTTGTTGTTTATATCAGGAGAGTTGTTTTTACCCATTTTCAAGCTGGGAAGGCACTGAACTAGACTACCTCCTCTTGTGTTATTTATTTTGTGACCTATCCGGTGAATGATATCCCAGTCCCTGTATCCTGTGCTATGTTCTTCTTTTATTTTTGCTTCCACAAACACTGTACACTTCTTATCGTTCATTTCTATAAAATTATTGACCAGGTATTTTTTAGTCATGTAGCTGTTGATGTTATTGCATAGAATTTTAACTTCAGAGTTGAATTTGCCAATTCACATTATTGTCGACAGGTTCAGTTGGTGACGGTTCGTTGGGATCTTCCATATCGAACATGAGAATATATATTCTATTGCCCAAAAAAACAGCTCTTGTGTCTTTTTTATATTGTGTGATGAATCTTTTTTAAGTTTGTACAAAACTTCTTCCCTATTGATGTTTTTGGGTTTATTCAGTTTTCTAATGTATGTATTTATAATATCATCATGATTAGTTATTGGAGCATGTATTCTGCTGTGTTTTTTTGTGGAGATCTTCTAATTCTCTCGTTTTCCTGTTGACAGGTTTGATGTTGACATTCGGTATACCTTCAATGGGCTTTTTGGGGTGTTTTGGGCATTTGGCCGACCATGGAAGGTGATCTTCCGATTCGCATGCATTACATTTTGGAGGAAGATTTGTTTTGCAATTTGCAGTCTTGTGAGTACCTTGGCATTTGTTACATTTCATTTATTGATGAGAATTTTGGGTGATATGGTCGAATTGATTGCATTTGCTGCATGGACTTGGTGTGGGATCAGGTGGGTGACTTGCATATACAAGGTAGAGTCTATTTTTGAAAAATATCCCATCACTCAGAAGTTTTTCAGAATTTGAAGCTTCACCCGTAATTATCCTAATATGTGTTGTAGGTGTACTGAATGCTCTTGATATTATTCTTTTGCAAAATCGTTGTTTCAGGTTGATTTCTGTCATTGAGTATATAAATAGATAGAGGTATAACCCGGTTCAAGATCCCGAAGCCAGTTTGTTTGTCCGACACGTGGCGCACCACTGAACATCGGGTGAATCAACCACCCGAAACTTGCCAAACTTTAACAGGCATCTGTATAAGGCGACTCATTTCGTCAAGAAATGCATTTTGAAAGAGTTTCTGGAGCTCAGAGCCGGACTGAAAAATAATTACAGAATATACAAAATAGAACTCGTTACTGAATCATTGAGTTTATAAATATAAATGACAGAAAGAACTTATTTTTGTGTAATATCATTTTTTACATAAATAAATCTTTATACTCAATGGTATTATGTAGTGGGTATAATACTTCATTTATTTAAGACTTTTCATATTCACTAACAGATGATGTCAAGATTGTATTGAAGAAATTAGTATTTTTTGCGGTTGTCGATTGTTATGCAGAGATGAAGGGAATTAATTGATTGATATCATTAATTATTGCTAGCTGGTGAGAAACCGTTTTCTAGAAGACTGTGCTTCTGGCATATTTTAACTCAATGGCAACTAGTCTTTAAAAGAACGGATGTGGAGTCAGGTGCTTTAGGTCACTCGCCCACTCACAAGGAAGTTAACTGAGTTCATTTGTTGATTGCCAGGAAAAAGAATGATATTTAGTTACCCAATATTTGCAAAAATATGAATTTTATCGAGTTCAAATCTGGAACACGGTTCAAACTCCCAAAAATGCTGACATCGTGATGAAATGACAGAGCGCTCGTACTTCTCCTTCCCGCGGACGGAATAGTAAGTCATCGTTGGCATAGTAACTACTTTTCCTGCAGCGGCTGAGAAATAGAAATTTTCAATGATTGTGTCAGTGGAAATACTTTAATTTCAAACGTTTAACAATAACGTCATATTTCGACTGGCAGGATCATCGAATAATTCTATTTTCATTGTTCTCGCAACTATAACGATTGTAAATGTAAATAAATCTTAAGCTAATTATTCAGATTTTCAAGAATTTAGACACCCTTGAAAATAAAAATAAATTGAAGGAAATATTAAACGATAAGAAATCTCAGCCCCCTAAAACTGTATTTTAAACTCTATTTAATGGTAATTTCGGAAGATTTAACACCGACAAATGATTTAATTGATGGGTCTTCGAAATAGTCATCAATAAGTTGTGTTTACCTGGTATTAATACAAATCCCTTTCTCAAAATAAGAGGTCATCGTAAATAAATGTTCCATTACAGAAAAGAGTGTAATTGTAAAAATGAATTTCTACTACCTATTAATTTAAATTATTCTTAGAAATAATTAGAAATAGAGCTTGGTTCCGATATTTAAAGCAGAAACCGAAATTCATTCCAATCATTAAGATTGAGGTACTTCCATCGGTCAAGCAACTTACTAAGTGATAATACTGTGAAAAGTGAAATCCTTCGAATATGTCTACAGTTAGCTGCGTTTATAATGGATGTTCCAGAAGAATATCGAACGAAACATCTACAAAGTTCTTCAGATTTCCAGTGAAAGATGACAGGCGGTGTCAAATATGGATATTACATTCAGGAAATACCAAACTTCTAGGTAAATATATTATAATATTAATTCATTCTATTTTACATACTGCTGTTCAAAAGAATTGGCAATTAGTGAAAAATTGTTACAGTTTTTAATAATTTTCAGATTTAGACAAGAAGCAATTGGAAAATAGAAGAATTTGTCAAGACCATTTTGAAGAAACAGCGTTCATTAATACGACAGGGAATAGATTAAAAAAAAATGCAGTCCCGATACATTTTGAAGAGTCTTTTTCGGTAAGTTTCCTACGGTTATTGTCGCATTATCATAATATAAACAACTGAATTTTGTTTCTCAATCATTGATGTGAAATTCATTTCGGAATTTTATTTATAGGCTTTGAGTTTATAAATAGATATTTATAAACTCAATGGTATAGGCACAATAATTGAGTTTATAAATATCTATTTATAAACTCAATGGTACAATTAAATTTGTGCATAAACCATAAAAAATTTCGATGGCGGATCTACATTATGGTTTTGAAGATATAGATAAAATATTACGTCAGTTATATTTTTGGGTGCACGTTCTGGGGAAAATAGTCCCTATTATTTGGTCAAAATGTCTGTAATTGAAACTTGGCAGTAAGCACCAGCATAGGAACGCGCAACTTTAAGCAGAATCATTGAGTATATAAATAGATTTATATACTCAGTGGCAGAATATATTTGGAATCATACTGTTGTTAATTAAAAAAAATTTTTTTCATTCTTTTGGAAAAAAATTGGATAGGAACAAATCATTGTTTTTACGTTAAATTTTATATTCTACAGTGGTATTGTCTAAATTTCGTGCTTTTTCTCATTATAGTTCTTTCTTATATGATCTTAGGGTACACTAGGGACAACAAATTCATGGACATAGACAATCCGTGAATATATCACCTATGTTGAACCTGCACCCAAAATCCCCTGACCTCATGTCAGTGCTTTTCAATCTAGTTTTTTTCAAGAATTATCGATATGCGATTCCGAAGAAATATGAAATTAGGTTATAGAGCATTCCTCTTATTCTAGGTTTTGCATTCTGCTCAAATAAGAACTTATCCTCCTGCCAAGGACAAACTAATGGAAATAAGTCTAATTGAAACATTTTCTTCTTCAAGTGAAGAATCGTTGATTTCTCCGCTAGAAGTCAAAATGACCAACGCTCCCATTATGAAGGAAAGGAAGAAAAGAATTGTTCCAAAAGTAAGGAACAAGAAAATTATGGAATTAGTTGAAGAAAATAGAAAATTAAAGAAAATAATCAAGCATAAAAAGAGGCAATTGAAAATAATGCATCAAAAGAATCGTAGACTACAGTCAAAACTTATAAATTTCGGTGAGGTCATAGATTTACAAGCAAAACTGACGAAATTACCTCCTAGTGTTAAAACAATTATTTACATGCAATTGAGACATAAACCTCTAAGTAAATGGTCTACTGCGGAAAGAAAAATTTCCCTGTCTTTGTACTATAAGTCCCCTTCTCTTTATAGCTATATCTCCCAGAAATTGAAGTTTAATTTACCATCCGTATCCACAATAAGGAGATGGATCCGAATAATTGATTTGAGGCCTGGATTCGATACCATATTTTTGAAAAAATTGAGACAGAAAATAGAATTGCTGGAGATGGAAGAAAAAGAATGCACCATATTAATGGATGAAATGTCTATAAAAAAACATTTAGATTATAATGAAAAAGATGATATTTTGGAAGGCTTCGAGGACTTCGCAAGTGAAGGCGGGAGATCCGCTAAAATAGCCTCGCATGCTATTGCATTTATGGCCAGAGGGTTATATTCTAATTGGTCGGTACCATTAGCATACTATGTCTCAGCCGGACCCATAACGGCGAAGCGTTTGAAACTATGCTTGGAGAAATGTATGCTTGAAGTAGAGAGGTTAGGTTTAAGAAATACTGCGATTATCTGCGATCAAGGATCTAATAACAGATCTGTTTACAAAATGTTTGGCGTAACAAAAAGTGAACCTTATTTCTTTTTCAACGATAACAAAATTATTGCCCTCTATGATACTCCGCATCTAATAAAAAACGTGAGAAACAATTTGTTGAGGAGAGATATTAAAACTGGGGATGAGTTAGTTACCTGGAGAGATATAAGGGCAACTTTTGATATCGACTCAAATAATACCCTTTCTAACACCTTGCTGAAGATAACCGAGAGTCATATAAATCCGAATGCATTCGAGAAAATGAAGGTGAAGTTGGCAACGCAAGTATTCAGCAAGACATTCTACTCAGCGATGATGACTGTTATAAAAACGGGCGAACTAAAATCTCCAACAGCTAAATCAACCGCACAATTCATATTGAGGTTGAATGATATTTTCGACTGCCTGAATTCTCAAGGAAATTTTGATAGTAATTATTTAAAGAGGCCGTTGTCTGACAAGAATCAGCTAATCCTGAAAACTCTCAACGAAGCAATTCCATTCATCGAGTCTTGGTCGGTGGAGAAAAATTCACCATATTGTTTCGAGGGTCTAATTCAGACAATTAATGGAACTTTGCAATTATGGCAAGACAAAAAGGATTGGAAACCTTATTTAATTACTGGTAGACTCAATCAGGATCCAATCGAAAATCTATTTTCAAAAATCAGACAACGCAGAGGTTACGATCCTAATCCATCAGCACATCACTTCAGATATGGATTGCAATCAGTTATGACTGGATATTTGGAAAAATATTCAGACAATTCAAATTGCCAAGAAGATTTTGATGATAGCTTATGCTCCATTGATTCAACAGCACCTGGAAACCCGAATGAGAATAGGAAAGAAAATGATAATACAACACCTCCTAATCCGTCAAGCAATATTGAGTCGCCTGATCAGAAAGTATCAAATGAACATTCTGAAGCGAACTCTTTAGAAAGTAATTCCATCACATATTTCGCAGGATATTTAGTGAAGAAATTCAGTCGGAAATACAAATGCGAAAATTGCCAGAAAGCCTTTTTGAATGATGCGGATACTTTAGGTGACACAACGGTGTTTATTTCATACAAAGATTATGGGCCGGACGAAAACATATCATATTTGAAAATTCCAAGTGATAATTTAATTCATATAATACGACTATCATTGTTGTCGATTGAATTGACTTTGAAAAGTGGATCCCATGAAACGGGAATCAAGAAGAAAATTTTGGAAAACATTTCAAAATCAGATGAAATAAAAAATTGGGTCATTGGCGTCAATTCAGATTGTGTGGAACATCGTACCTATATTCTACAACAATTAGCGCGGGTTAAACTTTTTAAGATAGCAAAAAGTAGAAAGGCACAAAAGAAAAATGTCACTTCAAAACGAAAGAAATTGAAAGTTTTCCAGCATTCCTAATTCTTTTCAAAGTTTTTATTATATTGAAAACTTTAAACAACCTGACAATTTTCTCGACGTTTTATGAAAACGGTTGTTAATTATTGAAGAATGTGAAATTTTGATTTGTTTTTCAATTTCCTCATAGAGAAATTATATTTGCGCAGCACTTTATAATGAATAATGATAACTATTTACTAGAATAAAAGAAATAACCTGAATTGTAAATTTTTCTTTGAATTCCTTATCATGATTTTTCCTAGTTATTTCAAAATATTCCGACGTACAGTTGAAGAAGCTGCAATTGAGTATTGAATTGAAGTCGTTCTATGTATTTGAGAATCTCGTCATCAAACAAATACAATTTTAACTGTAAGTTTAGAAATTATCATTGAGTATACATTCATATATACTCAATGATATTATATAATATATCACCAGGGCCCCCGTGACCGGGGGTGCAACGCGTGCGACGCACGCGGGCGCATCGACAAAGGGGCGCCAAACCGAAGGTTTGGAAAAAGGAATTAATTCAAATAAAAACATACCAAGGACAAAGTTTTTGAAAATAAAAAAATGCGTAGGGTTCTTAAATACATATTAGTACCTCCTTTTGTACCTACTCCACCCAAAGATACAATAATGCAAGAATGTGACCAAGAACTTGACTCGAACAAATGTTTTATGACTACCCTAACAACAAACGCTTTGCTCTAGTCCAAATGTATGCCAGAAGGGTAGGTAATAAAAATTGCAATCTTCGAGAACTTGTTGATAGGAATCTGGGAGTTCCATTCTATTTGTAGAGAAATGATTCAACTGAATTATTCTGAATACGTTCCATGCTTCACAGTTCCCAATAATTCCATAATATTGACAAACTCAAAAGTTATGCTATTCACCGCTAGATGTCTGAAGTATTTTTCGGAGAATGAACCAAAAGTGCTGGCATATATATACGCCATCTATATTCCATGTAAAATTCCGAGTCCGAAAACTGGCTTCGGGATCTTGAACCGGGTTACACCTCTATCTATTTATATACTCAATGTTTCTGTCGAGTGTTTACTGATGTCCTCATCTTTAATGTATTTTTCCACTCCTGTTATCATCACAGAGAACGTTTGTTGTGGTTCTGCTCTTTCTGTTCCTCTTATACAGTGCGTTTCAAAAAGTACGCACCAAGAGGAAATGTTCTCGCCTGCGTAGTTTTTTGAATTTTGGGTTTACGTCACTGATCGTGTTAATCTGCAAACCTGTCAAAATTGACATTTATTTAGAAAAATGGCCGAACGATGTAGACATCAAAACAATATCAAAAAGTTTCTGAATGAAATATTGCTCAGAATTTCATTTTATACCAAACTGCCAAATTTCATAGTGAAATTCCGAAATATTTTGATATTAATAATTTGATGACAGAACGCTAGAGGGAGCTTTGGACTTTGCGGATATTTGAAATAATTATTCGGAATCTAATTCCAATGAAAGAGACATTATCATAATGCAAATAAAGCTTATATCAATTGAATGTTCCTCATAAATTATGATTTCTATAGTGAAAACCTCACAATCTTGTTGCAAACCGAATTATACTTGAGAAATTGAATTCGCAAAGAGCTACTATCTCGCTGATTATTATTCTTGGAACATCATAAGAAATTAAATTCTTCGATATCACATCAGAAGAATAATTCTCCAACCTTCTAAAATCGCTTTTGAATATATTTACCCAACTACCACTAAAAACGCAATACACGTATCTAAAACATAGATACCTGTGAAAATAATAAAATGAATTCGACTTGACAGGCACATGGAATATTACACTTCCAAATTATTTATTTATTTAATGCGCCTGCCAACTCGATATCATTTTCACAGGTAACTTTGTTTTAGATGAGGTATGTATTGCGTTTTTAGTGGTATTTGACTAAATATATTCAAAAGCGATTTCAGAGGGTTGGAGAATTTTCTTCTAATGTGATATCGAATAATTTAATTTCTTATGATGTTCCAAGAATAATCAGCGGGATATTAGCTCTTCGCGCATTTAATTTCTCAAGTATAATTCGTTTTGCACCAAGATTGTGGGGTTTTCACCATAGAAATAATAATTTATGAGGAACATTAAATTAATATAAACTTCATTTGAATTGTGATAATGTCTCTTCCAATTTTTCAAATTTCCGCGATTCCCAAAGCTCCCTCTAGCGTTCTGTTATCAAAATATTTCGGAATTTCACTATGAAATTCTGAGCAACATTTCTCTGAGAAACTTTTTGATATTGTTCTGATTTCTACATCTTTTGGTAATTTTTCTAAAAAAATGTTTATTTTGACAGGTTTGCAGAATAACACGATCAATGACATATATGTCGAAAATCATCGTTTCTTGAGCACCAAGCTCCCGAAAATCAAAATTTCAAAAAACCATACAGGTGAGAAAATTTCCTCCTGGTGCGTACTTTTTGAAACGCAGTGTATATAGTGGACCCCCGGTAATCCGGCGCCCCTTGTTATCCGACATGCGTTCATTGTCAAACCTCATGAATAAATTGATCAATTGATTTTAATTATTTCCTTTGTCTGATACCTTTTAAATCTTAATCAGCTTAATATTCCTTTCAATTTACAGTTTGTGAGCTGTTAGCAAATGATGGAACAGACTTAGATGTTGCTAGTGCCAAATATTTCTGCGAACTAGCTGAAAATGTGGATCCCAACAATCCATCCATCTACAATTTGAAAGAAAAATTAATCATGGGCGAGCAGAACAATCCTGATAGTGTTATAGAGTTGTTGTTGAAAGAGCTTGAGACTAGGCCTACAGACATTCCCCTTAGAGTTCGTTTGCTCAGAAACTTCGTCCAAAATGATAAAATCAATGAAGCATATAAACATGTCCATGATATTGAAGAGAAGAATCTGCCAGTTTTCTCAAATAATTCAATATGGTACGAAGTAGTTGCAGATGTCCTTCTTCGTTATAAAAGACAAACACAACCAACAAACTTGAATTGGTCTTTCTGGTGTTTGCTAATTTCTGTTTTGGATAAGTTTTTATGGTTGAGGATAGACGAGAGAAGTGACAGTTGTAAGGAGAGTTCAGAATACATTAATCAACTATTTATATTGGATCAGTCACTTCAGGAAGCTTCAACAAATATCCACCACTGTTCTGATAAACAGCTGGCAAATGAGTTTTTGAATCATTATGGTGGACAATTGTACCTACATTTCGCAACTGTTCTTTTTAAACAAGCAAAAAAAGACTTGATTCCCTTCAAAGAAGTAGCCTCCATAACTCTTCCATTGCTGTTTTCTTCTTATCATATAAAACCTATAGATTTACAAGGTTCCTGGATACACCATCTTCCAGAATTCCAGAAAAAATTTGTTAAACGTTGGCATCAAGAAGCTGCCTTTAGGTGTTCCCAAGCAGGACATACTTTACTATCTGCCGCTGTAGATAGAAAGTCCATACTTGTGGGTAAAGCTGAGAAGCACTCTTCTGGTCCTTGGCAAGAACAGATCTACAAGAAGGTTTTTATTGTCCAAGGTCAACGTCTTAAAATGAACACCAGTTATTTTGTTTCCAATCATATCAACGTTAATTTGAAGCTTCCTTCTAAGGAGGAACTTCTGGAGTATGATGAGGAGTCCCTATACGTGTTCCCGGATTCTTTGCAACATTACATCTGGGTGTCATTGAACAACGAACTGGCTGACACCAAATATCTACCATTCCAAGGATTGCAGTATTCTGTGAAAAACTTGAACAACTGCGGAGCAGAAACTCTGAATCTTTTGGATGTACAGGCGTTTTTGTATTGTTCCACTTTATGTGCCAAAGCGAATCTGAAGAACTTGAAACAGATGTTGTACTTCAATCTGGACAGGCCTGATGTCCTTCCTGAAGCAGTGACCAGCCAACTTGGTTCCATCGAACAAACTAAATTTATCAAAGCAGCTTATAGAATGCACAAAAACGAATCTGGTTTTGATTCAGGTGAAATGAGGCTCACTTTAATAAGAGGTATTGAAGCTGTTAGGTGCGTAGGTCGTCATGGATTAGATGTGAGTCTACTTATGCATCTTGGTAACATTTTTGCTGAGAAAGCTGAAAAAAGTAAGAAACAGTCTGAGATCGAGTATAATGACACCAGAGCTGAAATCTATTGGAAGGCGGCGTTGCCAATGCTGGAGAAGATGAAGAATAATCAGGCTGTTACTTTCAGCACAAACAGGATGTTTGAATACAAAACAAAAGACATGCCCCTCCCAGAAATCTTATCTCAGATCGATAAAGGAAAGCTTTACCTAGGTATTTTAGCGACGAAACGCAAAGAAAATGAAAAAGCTTTATCAATATTTGAGGAATTAAAGGATCCCTATGCAAGTTTTCATCAGGCACAGATTTATAAAAATATGGCTGATCACAAGATTAACCAGAGCAAGGAATGTGTCACCTCTGAGATGAGGAGTCAGAACATTATTTTCCTTTCCAAGGCCAGGGATTGCTTTTATCTTACCCTTGATAGACTTAGGGAACCTTCTGTAGAAAAGAACCATCCTTTAAATTTGCAACTGGGTAATGAAATTGAGAAAATTGAGAGATTATTGTCAAGAATAGATCCAGATGCCAACAGGAATGAGTGTGAAGGATTGTCTGATGAAAATGTTTCTTCTACAGACAGTACCGAGCACTATACTTCAGCGCACTATACATCTCAGTTTTCAAATCTTTATAACTCGCCATATGTGAATAGGAATGAAACTAGAATTAACCAATCTACTCCATTACGTTTAAATGTCTCCAAGAAGGAAGCAAGGCCAAGTCCTGAAAGGTAAGTTGAATAATATTTCATAGTAGTAGTAGTGAATAATTGGTTCAAGCACTGAGGTGAAGTCAGGAGCTTTCGCGCACATGTTCTATTATCCATTCACCTCTATTGGACACTTTTAATCGAATTTACCATCGATATAGACTGTTTTCTTAGCTTTTATAAGATATGTATTCATTTCTTACCATTAAAAGGACTTCAGTTATTAGAGAATCATCTATTTATTATTATGGGTTGTGCTGGGCAGACGACACCCGCCCCTCCACTGCGACCAATCGGTCTATTGTGGCACACCTTTAGTATATAAACTATACTTCACCCACAAGCTCAAGTCTCTTGATGAGGGATATGAGTCTGGTGGGTGAGAACTTGTCCAGTTCCCTCAGTGTCAGTTTGTGGACTCCTAGTTCCTCCAATCTGATCCTGTCCCCAGCGGGGCAGTCACACATGATGTGTTCGATAGACTCGTCGTCCTCCAGGCAAAGTCTGCACTCGGAGTCCTCAGTCAACCCCAGTGTATTGAGGTGTTTCCTGAGGCCACAATGACCCGTGTATACAGCTGTAAGGATTCTCAGGTCCACCCTAGAGAGTTTGAGCCATTTTCTGGCTCTTTCAGCTGATGGGCCAGTAATTGATGAGCGAGCATGTCTGTGTCCAGGTATGCTGCTCCAGATTTCTTGGACCTTTTGGTCCACCCATCTGTTGTTTTCCTTCGCCGCTGTTCTGAGAGAGATGCCGCAGGCCGGTTCAGGTCCAATGAGCCCCACGGAAGACCACCGTGCCGCCAGTGAGTCCGCCATCTCATTACCCTTTATGCCTGAGTGGCCCGGGACCCACAAGAGCTGCAGCCTGCAGCGCCCTCCAAGTTCAGCGAGTGTGGTCCGGCAATCCTGCACAAGCAGGGATTTGCATTTGTATGAAGTCAAGGCCTTCAAGGCTGCTTGGCTATCCGATAGGATCTTGATTGATCCGTGAGCCCAACCTTTCTCAAGTATGAGCTTCGCACAGTGATCAATGGCGAAAATTTCTGCTTGAAAGACAGTCGCAAAACTACCCAGGCTGATGGATTCACCCCTAGCAATTCTGCAACCGCTGACTCCCGCTCCCACCCCTTGGGTGGTAGCGGAGCCGTCTGTGAACCAGCAGGGACCCTCAAGCAGTCGGGTCTCAGAGACGGCCCAGTCGTCTCTACTGGGAAAAACAACTCGGTAGGGCCACTCTGTGTAGGTTCTGGTTTTAGATACGTCCGATCGCATGCCCATTATCTCGTTGACCTCCAATTCAGCCTGCAGAGAACTAGGCACGTAGCCGATCGCATCTGGCTCGTTGTGAGCTGTATGCAGAAGTCTGTATGTCGCCATCCGGACCACGCTCCTGATCACCAGGTGAAGAGGGGCGAGGTCCATTAGGCGTTCCATGGCTGCGGTGGGAGTGGAGCGAAAAGCCCCTGTCACCATCAAGCACGCAGATCTCTGAATTTTTGCAAGCTTCAGCTGAGATTGCACCTTTACAGTACACTCCCACCAAGCAATGCTGCCGTAAGTGATTTGTGGTCTCACCACCATCACGTACAACCAGTGGAGCTGTTCCGGCGCCAGTCCCCACCTCTTTCCACAAGTCCGTTGGCACGCCCATAGAGAGTGCCTAGCCTTATGGATCACCCTATCCAGGTGTGAGTTCCAGTTCAGCTTTCTATCCAGGATAACACCCAGATATCTGGCTTCATCCGCAAACGGGATGTTAATTCCATTCATAGTGATGGAAGCTATATTAAGTTTCCTTTTCCTAGTGAATGGCACAATCAAGGTCTTTCGAGGGTTCACGTTTAACTGTTCCCCCTCACACCAGCCTTGTGTTGCTGTCAGTGCCTCTGATAGGCTCTCGACCAGGACTGAGTCATCCCGGCCCGTGGTCATAATGACTATGTCGTCGGCGTACGCTTGGACATATACATCCAGCGTGCCTATTATGGCCAGTAAGTCGTCCACCAGAAGAGACCACAGCAGGGGGGAAAGTACTCCTCCCTGTGGGCAGCCCCTTCTGGCAACGAATCTCACTATGTCCCCACACAGGGACGTGGAGATGAGTCTGTTAGTCAGCATGGATCTTATCCATTCCACAATGAGGTCTGATACTCCCCTCGCCCGCGCTGCTTCACAGAGCGAGTACGTGAGCGGTGCGTTAAAAGCACCCTCGATGTCCAGGAAGGCCACTAGAGCAGTCTCCTTGTGGTCAAGAGATTGCTTCAGCCTTCCCACCAAGTTGTTTAGGGCCAGGTCAGTTGATTTACCACTCTGGAAGGCGTATTGGTGCTCACTCAGAGGATTCAGTGTTAGTACACTGCCCCTGACGTAGCGGTCCAGTATCTTCTCGAGGGTTTTCAGAACGAAAGACGTTAGGCTTATCGGTCTGTATGAGTTAGGTTGTGAGCAAACTTTGCCCACTTTAGGGATGTACACAACCCTAACCTTACGCCAGCTTGTCGGGATAAAGTTCCAGGCAACACTGGCTCTAAAGAGTTTGATTAAGTACGGAAGGAGGTCGTCTTCCCCCTGCTGAAGCAGAGCAGGGAAGATGCCATCCTCGCCGGGGGCCTTGAAAGGTTTGTGTGAGCGAATCGCCCATCTCAAGGTCCCAGGGTTGATGATCAGTTTGGCATTTCTCCAGTCTTCCCGGCACGGCCTACAACGCCGCTCCTGGGAAGCACAGGTAGAACCGCTATCCGACTCATCAAGTATGCGACAATCTGGGAAGTGTGTCCTCGCAAGGATCTCTAACGTCTCTTTTCCAGAGTCTGTAAGACGACCATCAGATCTAGAGATAGATCCCAGCCCTCCTGACGGATCTCTGGAGAGGACTCTGTGGAGTCTGGCACTCTCCGGGGTAGCCTTGACTTCCCCGCAGAACCTTCTCCAAGAATCTCTCTTTGCCCTTCTTATTTCTTTGTTGTAGTTTGTCAGAGTGTTTCTATAGTTGTCCCAGTTGCCGGATACCTTAGCTCGGTTGAATAGTCTCCGAACTTCTTTTCTTCGTTTTTCAAGGGCTGGGTTCCACCAAGCAGTTTTCCTGTTATCAGGTTTCCTCCTTAGTGGGCAGTTTTCTTCATACGCCGAGTTTATAGTAAGGACTAGGTCCTCAGCTAGTCTCTCAACGTCCTCACGAGAGTTGGTGACGGAAGAAATGTATCCCAGTTGGGCACCTAAGGAGCGTTTAAATCCACCCCAATCGGTGCTTCTAGGGTTTCTATATTCCACCGTCGCTCTTGGACCAGACTCAATTGAAAATTGAATATGTCTGTGGTCCGAGCCTGAGGGTTCACGGGAAACCCTCCAATCCGAGATTTTGTTTCCCAGAGAGTTAGAGCTGAACGTAATGTCCAGTACCTCTGAACGGTTTTTAGTCACAAAGGTTGGTTCGGCTCCCCTGTTATTAACTAGAAGAGCCTCCGCCAAGAGGAAGTCCAGTAGACGTTCCCCTCTCCAGTTAACATCTGTGCTGCCCCACACCGTGTGGTGCGCATTTGCGTCACATGCCACCAAGAGGTGGTAGTTTTTCCTACTGCAGTGGTCCACCAGCTGGCGGACCACTACAGGTGGACATTCTATCGAATCCCCCGGAAAGTAGGCTGAGCAGACCACTATCTCTAGTCTGCCACAGTCCACCGGAATATTCACAAGAACTGTTGCCACGTCCCTTGTGCAGAATTTAGTCAGGATGAAATTCTCAATCCTGTTGTTGATAAACATACACGCTCTGGGTTCGACCCCAGGGCAATTGTAAATTATCTTGCCTGGCAGGTTACTAAGCCCACAAATGCTTGTGCCTGCCAGCCATGGTTCCTGAATGAAGGCTATATCCAGTCCTTCACTACGGATACACTTCCCAAGGAGGTATGATCCTGCCTTGGAGTGTTGTAGATTTGCTTGTAAGCACTTCACCCCTGGGGGCATCATTTTGACGGCCCAGGGGGAGGGGTAGCCTTTCCCTGTGAATCCTTTTTGCTGGTCTTCACAGGTGCCGGTCTTCCACTGGCGGGTTGTTTGCCCTTCCCAGTGGTTTTGCCGCTGGCGGGTCGTTTACCCTTGCCAGCGTTTTTGGTCCCTGGCTTAGTCGGTGCCGGGGGCGGAGGCACCCTGCCTCCCCCACCAGACCCAGACGGGCCAGCGACCATTCCGGAGGGACCTGCTTGGTCCCCCCCTTTGCTCCCGACCCCGGCAGCCCCAGTATCACCCCCCGACGATGAAGCACGAGGCAGATTCTGTGGTCTCCCACTCCCGCCATCCGCTCCACCACCAGAGGGGCCCGAGGCCACAAGAGGTGCGGTTGCTTGCCTGATTCGGAAGGTTACCCTTCCGAATCCGAAGTAGGGTCTCATTCCGAGAGCCCTCAGAGCCGAAACAGATGGGTCATCCATAGCGAAGACCCATGTCTGTCCCGGCCCCGACACTTCGTGTCTGACTACATTCCAGCTCTGGGTTGCAAGCCCAGAGTTGGAGCTTCTGAGGCCTGCGAGCACCATATCCGCCCTTAGCCTTTTATTAGCCGAGGGGTCCGGAATGAACGCTACACAGACCTGCGGTTTCGGTAAGTCCGCTCCTTGAACCAGGCGTAGCGTTGCCCCATCCCACGGCATCAGAGTCGGTACTCGGCTCCTCAGCCACGAGACGCTGGCCTCGTCCGCGCAGGTTATCTGGAGCCAGCCTGGTCTGGGGGCAGAGCCCAAAAAACGGACCTGAACCCCCGTTTCGACTCCTTTGCATAGCTGCTCCAGTATTGCCTCTTGCAGTAGCTTGTTCTGCTCTGCCGTCAGCTGTGCAGCCGGGTATTCCGAGTGGACTATGCCAATCTTAATCCCAGCCGCAGCATCTTTGTAGGAGGCCACCTTAGCCCCCTTTTCGGATGCTCTCTTGGTTTCTGGGCAGTGCCTCTTCGGCTTCTGCTCAGGGGTGCCGTCCGACAGAAGACGTTTGCCCTTGTCGGAGGGACCCTGGGGAGGATTAGTTTCCTCTCCGATCGGCCCCAAGGGCCGGTCGGGGTTTCGTGCCTTTTCCAGGGCGGTGTTAAAATCCAGCCCTGTTTTCAGCAAGCGTCTCAGGCGCTTTTTAATGCTGCCTGATAGTCTTTTGCGGGGTTTTTTAGGCTCCGCAGCAGTCACTGACTCACCCTCGGTGGTGTCTGAGAACTCAGAGAGTTCCGTGTCCTCCGAGGCCGTCATCAGCGGCTGTGGGTACGGTAGAGGGGGAGTTTCATCCTCCTCTATCGGTTCCTCTAAAAGAGGCTCGGGATTAACCGCCTCGTCGGTTTGTGCTTTATTGTTTGTATGGTCCATATAGATCCCACGAGTATGGGAAGAACTAAAAGTCCGCCTGGGCAGTGCTCCCGTACCCAGGTAAGCCATTATTGAAACCGGAGGTCGGCAGGTGTCCGGAGTCCGCCTACTAAGAGACCTCTTCTTTCCCAAAGGGCCACTTCAAAAGAAGCAACTCTTCAGCGCAAGCTGTTCCACTGAGAGTTGGGGATTTTTTATAAGGTTTACTCCTCTTGGCCCAGGCGATGAAGCCAAGGCCCCCCGCCAATGCATGCTGGCCGTTAGTAACGAACCCTCATGCAGAGGCATGGTATGTCGATCACCGTGTCATACGGTGATCGGTGCCGTTGTGCCTGTGTGCCAACCCTTAGCCACGACACGACAGCTGGGTCAGGGAAGTTGGTCCGCGACAGGGTTTTCGGTGGTCTTCCAATTCCGGTTTTAAACGGAACGAGCCCCCTTATCGCCCTGTAGACCAGATTGCGTCACTTACGATCATCCACAATTGGTCCTCCCCTATTCGCCACCTGGGGACGCTCGGGTTGGTGCTTCAGTGCCGCCCTGTTGATCGTTTGGATTACGCAGGGGGCACCACGAGCAGGCGATCGACTTCACCCCCCAGAGAATCATCTAAGATCAAAACATATTTATCTTATTTCTGACATATGTGATTGTATTCTTTCAGAATTGAAATTCTTCAAATATCTAATAATCTACAAAAAAAATACTGCATGAATCGTATTGCCGTATTTATTCAACCGAGTATTAGATTTAAATTAATTTTAAAATATCGGAAGGTTCTCGCAAAAGTTCAGCAGTGTTGGATGAATACTTTCTGATATATAGAATTTTTTCAATGATTTTCATTACATTTTCTAGTAATACAATCTTCACGAAATTTTGCAAGAGTTTTTGCGTTGGCATTCTAGAACTAAATACCATGTTTGGATTGAATCGGCATCGTATTTTTTGAGTTATTGAGGAAATAACAATGAAATTTCAGATTGATATCTCCACAAACGTTTGACCAATTATGCCTATTAACAAGCTCAAATTTCGCATTCAGATGCGCAACTTCATATTTTCTTTTGCTAATAACTTCAAGCCGTGACAGGCTAACGACCTTCCTGCCCATGTACAGATTTATGTTTTAAATTATATAGTCATTTATTTAGTCGGTGAGTAAAAGTAAGTATATCTATATAAAATGGATGAGGTTTTAGTATTCAGAGTTGGCTCAGGAAGTATTCAAATAGTGGTCGCTCTGGTAACTTCCTCTTGGGTACATGAAGAGGGTACATCATGCTCATATGTATAAGTTGATTGATTGTTAGTTGTGTTGTGTTGTTGCTGGATACATTTTCATTCAATCTGTACATTCTTTCGGATATTGGCTTTATGTTGGTTCTTTCATATAGGTATTTATTTATTTATTTATTTATTAACGGGATAAACCCAATTTCACAAATCAATATTAATATGTAAAATGTAAAAGTAAATACAAGCAAGCCGGTAGCAAACAGCTGATAAAGCATCACGTGGTATCATCACGTGATCCACAAATCGCGAAGGCAGAGACATCCTCAAATTTGTGTGGGATTATTCGAACTATTCTGTGGGACCACTCTTTAGTACGGAAGTTTCCACCCCATGGTCGCGATCATGCGTTGGAATAGTGAGGAGCGTGCCTTTGTCATCGAAGCCTACTTTTCGAGCGGATGTTCTGTGATCGCAACCCAGCGTGCCTTTCGGAATCGCTTTAATTTAGCCCCGTTGGTCCCTGTCCCGGTCCGGAAATCAATTGTTACGTGGGTCACTACGCTCAGACAAACTGCAAGTGCGACAAGACGAAGAACTGGAGTCCCACAGCCGATTAGATCACCTGAGAACATTGAGGTAGTGAGAGCTTCAATGTTGCGATCACCACAGCGTTCTGCGCGCACACATGCGTCTGCCCTTGGACTTTCCGATCGTTCTGTGAGGAGAATACTTCATGATGATCTTCACTTCCATCCATACAAGATGGCAATCGTGCAGGAAGTTTCTGAACGTGACTTCAATTCTCGGAGGAACGCGTGTCAGGTTCTTTTGGAAGTCGTTCCTGAGGACGCTATTGTTTTTTTTTAGTGATGAAGCCCATTTTCATTTGTGTGGATCCGTGAACAAACAAAACATGCGCTACTGGGCTGACACCAATCCTCGACAATTGCATCAAAGGCCTTTGCATTCACCTAAAGTCACAGTGTGGTGTGCAATTGCAAGTGGAATTATTGGTCCCTGGTTCTTTGAGGAAAATGAAGTCACAGTGACAGTGAATTCGGACCGGTATGTAAACATGTTACAGGAATTTTTTTTCCCACGGCTAGATGAGTTGGACTTAGGGGACATTTGGTTCCAACAAGACGGTGCAACGGCACACACTTCAAGAGCATCGATGGCTGTTTTGAGGGAACACTTCCCAGAGCGCCTTATCTCAATTAGGGGTGATTTGGAGTGGCCGGCCCGCTCTCCCGATTTGACCCCTTGTGACTTTTTTCTATGGGGTTTTTTGAAATCTCGTGTTTATGTGAACCGTCCAAGGACCCTACAAGATTTGAAGAACAATATCCAGGAAGAAATTGCCAACATAACGCCTGCTATACTGGCTGGAGTCATGACAAACGCCAGAAATCGGTTTACTCAGTGTATGGAGAATGGGGGACGTCACCTACCTGATTTTATCTTCAAAACTGGGTAAAACAAAACTTTATGTATGTGCCTATATTATAAAAAACGAATAAAAATTTTCTGATTCATACAATGCGTTTTATTAAGTTTTAAAAAGGAAGTTATGCTGCCGCACCCTGTATATTGTTGGAGATCCGAGCAGTCTTGGGAGAGTTCAGTAGCTGTATTGGAGACCATTGCCACGATAACTTTCGAACGGAAAGAGGTAGCGACTTGCAAATTTCAGGGTAGGTTGCGCATCCAAATAGGACATTTAAGTTCATTATTGGGCATAATCGGCCAAACGGTTTCGAAGTTATACCCATCATAAATTTTGTTATTTCCTCAATAACTCAATATGCATATCCGATTCAATGAAATCTTAATAATTAATTGTAGAATGCCGAAGCGATAATTTTCGCGGGAACTCGTGAATATCGTATCACTAGAAAAAAAAACATTTCGGAAAACATGGTTCTGTTTTTGAAACGCATCGCGCACTACGTCCATTTTATGGTCGGCACAGTCGTCCATCAGAGCAATTAATTCAATTAACCATGGAACGTTGTCGCACCACGTTTACTCATAATGATAACACGTATCATCTGAGATTTCGTATAGCGCTCTGGTTTCAACAAGACGGCGCAACATGTCGAACAGCGCGTGCCACAATCGATTTGTTGAAGGAAACTTTTGGTGAGCGTATAATTTCTCGTTTTGGACCTGTCAGTTGGCCTCCAAGATAATGCGATTTAACACCGCTTAACTATTTTCTGTGGGAGTATGTGAAGTCGCTAGTCTACACAGATAAGCATGAGGGTAATACATCAATTCATTGATCGTTGTTAGATATACTGAATGGTGTTCTAGCTTAAACAATATTTTCATACACTTCCCCCATTATTTTTGTATTTATATAAATACAAAAATATTGGTGGAAGTGTTCATTATTTTATATAATTTTTCATTGGCATACACATTATAAATCATGATTTCTAGGTTGGATGCTCAGCTCAGACAATTGATTGCTGCCAAGGATACCACGTTGAATCAAGTCTTAGAACAGAGCAGAATAATGATAGAATCACAAAGATGTATGGTTGATGAGTTGAGAAATTTCAAAGATGTTGTTTACAACCTGTCTGGACAGGTGGATAACCTAAAAACTATGAGATCAAGTCTGGACGAACTGAAAGATATAAAAAAATCTGTAGATGACCTGAAACGATCTGTGGATGACCTTCAAAGCTTCAGGAATGTCTCTGACATGGTGTATGAGCTTAAAAAAGAGATACAAATCATGAAGAAGGACAATGCTAAACCACCCGCTGTTCAGGATGATCTGTATGTTCTTGACGATGATTATCCTGACTATAACATCGGAAATAATTTAAATTTCAATGCTAACCCATATCAGAACTATCCGAACAGAATTCAGCAAGCTTTGCCTCCTCCATCTGCTCTATATCCACATGGGTATTATCCTCCGATGTTCATTCCACCCTATGGATATTCTAACTTGGGATTGGCGCAATCAGGTGAGAAAATAATTTTTGAATTCCCATGTTACTGTGGGAGGTATATTCATCATTGAATGGTTTCTTTCTGGGTTTTCTCTCCAAAACTCTGAAAAATATCTATAAAATAAAAAAAATATTATTTCGTGATATGCTTCTGCGTAAAAAATACATGATATTTGTCAGTAGCAATCAATCGAACAATGTTGCCTAACAAATAACAACGAAACATCATCAACGAAGAAACAACTATATCGTAACGTTCGATTGATTGCTTCTGACAAATATCTTGTATTTCTTACGCAGAAGCATATCACAAACTAATAAATTTTTTATTTTATAGATATTTTTCAGAGTTTGGGAGAGAAAACCCAGAAAGAAACCATTCAAAAAATATCATGTATCTCACGATAACTTGAGAACGGAAAGAGATAGCGACTTGCAATTTTCAGGGTAAGTTGCGCACCCGAATGCGATATTGAGTTCGTTAATTGACAGAATCGGCCTAATGGTTTTGAAAGTTTGTTGATATTTCCCCTATAACTCAAAATATACAAATCTGATCCAATCAATTTGCAGTCCGAATACGCCGGTTGAGTTCGTGCCATTAGAACATGAACAAGCGCGCCAAAGCAGACTCATCTCACGTCAGTACTTTTCCAATTTTTGCGCGTATGTTCTGGGGAACATCGCGTTATTATTTGTCCCAAATGTCTGTAATTTTTGATTTTTTTGCCGAGAATGGTCACAAACGACTAGGTTCAACTCAGTGATGAAGAATTTGAGGTCAAATTTGATTCTATCCGGCCGGCCGTTGCCACGATAACTTGAGAAGGAAAGGGATACCCCCTTGAAATTTTCAGGGTAGGTGACGCTTCCCAATACGACGGACAAGTTCGTTCATGGGCATAATCGGCCCAACGGTTTCCGAGTAATAATTTTTTTTCTACCTACTAAACTTGGTGAGTAGTTGTAGAATACAAACCTAATAGTAGGGGAGCCCACGTAGCTAATTCGGGATTTACTCGAGCGTCATAGAGAGCTATTGGGTTGTCAAGCTTAGATGATGTTATATAATATATCACTGTTCATCGGTGGGGTGAGCGGATATAAATTTTCAAAAATGTAAAAAAAAAACGTTACGTGGACATACTCGAGCGCGTCAGATATTGATAGCATCTGTGTCCTACGTATTTTAAAAAATGTACAGATGTTAATCTGATCGTTTCCATGATGGAGGTGATCATACGTAAGGGTTGAAAATGAAAAAAAAAAAAAATTATCGAGCTCGTCAAATTTTCAAAGCCGGTGTTAAGTGAACCTTAAAAGATGCTCTTGTATAATAATCTGACGATTGGGATGTAACGCAAACTCGTGGTCATTATTAGAATATGCAAAAAAAATCGCCATTTAGAAATACTCAAGCGCATCAGATTAAGATATATGTGGTTCATCAATATGACCTAGACTTGCTGTCTCCTAATCTGACGATTGTCTGGGGGGATTCGCTAAATCTGACAATAAAAAAAATTTTTTAAATCATTGAACTTAATTAATCGAAAAGCTCAGGAAATAGCGTGCAAATGAAAAAGCTTATATTGTTTTGAGGAGAATATTTATAAAAATAATAAGAAGAATCGGTTTGCTCCGACGATATTCTAAAGTAATGATACATTTTTGTAAAGTTTCTAATGAAAATTTGACTGTTTTTTGTAAGGTACTTTCACCACAAAATACACAATTCACATTAATATCACTCATAGTAATTATTTATTAACTTTAATTCACATAACTTTTATTAAAATCGCAAAATACGAAAAATTGGAAATACGTTGTAAACAAGATCATACCGCGAACGAGTCTGCGTGACCAGCTGTTATGGCGTCATGGCAACAGAAACCGGAGTGGGACGGAGTGAGAGAGCAATAGATAGAGAAAGAGTGAGAGGAGAATAGAAACACGGAGAGGGGAATATATGCATGGCATAGCTGCACGCATTCAACTTTATCAATTCATTTTTATTACTTCCGCTTGTGAAAATCGTCAGATTATATATTTTTCGTAATTCTTGCATTATTCCCTTCAAAATAAAAAAAAAATTTACCACGCTCGAGAATGTCAAAATGTCGTTTTTTTTTCAACTTTGTAACCCTCCCCCTTCTTTACGTCACTCTCAAATTGTCAGATTAATGGAATATACACTCTTTAGCATGTAACTAACTCACCCTACCTTAATCTGACGCGCTCGAGAATTTCCGATGATCAACTTTTTTTTTACTAATCTGATGCTTTATCCTTGACGGGCGGCCATATATATATGGCTCATGTTTGGTGGAAAAACTTAACCAGGTACAAGGTATCCCCCTATATATTAATCTGCCGCGCTTTAGTAAATCCCAAAATCCCCGCTTGGTCTCCCCTACTATAAGGATGTTTGTGAAATTTTGCGAGAATCGTATCACTAGATATTATTATTATTAAATTAAAATTAAATTATTAAAAAATATTATTTGTCACGATAACCTAAGAACGGAAAGAGATAGTGACTTGAAATTTTCAGGTTAGGTTGTGCATCTGAATGTGAAATTTGAGTTCGTTTGTAGGCATACTCGGCCTAATGGTTTTGGAGTTATACCCATCTGAAATTTGGTTGTTATTTCCTCAATAACTCGAAAAATTCGAAACTGATCCATTCCAAACATGATAATTAGTTGTAGAATGCCAACGCAAGAATTCTTGCAAAATTTCGTGAGGATCGTATCACTAAAAAAATTTTAAAAAATCATTGAAAAATATTGAAGCAAATTCTATATATCAGAAACTATTCGTCCGACATCACTGAAATTCTGCGAGAGCTTTCAGAACCTAACTCTACTACCAAGTTCCAAGTTTGAACACGATCGGATCTATATTTTTGGAGATCCGAGCAGCCTTGTTGAGTTCAGTAGCTGGATGGATAATCGTTACCTCGATAACTTTAGAACGAAAGGAGATAGGGACTTGCAATTTTCAGGGTAGGTTGCGAATGAATGGGAAGGTTAAGTTCGTTTTTGAGCATAAGCGGTGTAACTGTTTCGGAGTTATACCCACCTCGAATATTATTTTCCCGATAACTAAAAAAAATAGACTCGATCGAATTGAAGCTTGGTTACTAGTTGTAGAATGTCGACATGAAGATGTGTGTAAAATTGTGAGGACCGTATCATTAGAATTTTTTTTAAAAATTACGAAAAAAATAATTGGTCCAAGCACTGACGTGAAGTCAGGAGCTTTTGCGCGTATTTTCTATTGTCCGTTCTCTTGTATTGGACACTCTTAATCGAATTTACCATTGTAAATTCGATTAAGAAGAGTGTCCAATACAGGAGAACGGACAATAGAATTCACCATGGTGAATTCGATTAAGAGTGTCCAATACAGGAGAACGGACAATATAATTCACCATGTTGAATTCGATTAAGAGTGTCCAATACAGGAGAAAGCTCCTGACTTCACGTCAGTGCTTGGACCAATTTGTTTCAATGGGATCACACATCTGATTGAAAATATTATTACTTTTGTCAAGAACCCTTTCTAAAAAAAAAATCGATAAATACTGGAGATTCAAAGTTATAGTGTTAATATAGTATTATATGTTGGATTGAGAATAATGTAATATTACATCATCTTCAATTTTAGGACAATACCAGAATTTAATTTTTTTTTCCTGATTTAATGTTTCTGTTTTCAGCTGCTGCCCTGGCATTTGGAGCTGAGCAACAGTTGCCTCCTGATCTCAGGGGATTGACAAACCCAATGGCCCCATCGAACCCCTTGTATCCCTCGTCACAGCCTCTTAATCAACCATCTATTCCAACCACACTTAATTTAACAGGTTCCAGTGTAACAGCGTCTATAATCAACACACAGGGTGCAACACAGTTCAAAGAGCCCAAAGTGGCAATATCAATACCATCTGCGTCCTCAATGCCAACTACCTATACATCAACGGTAATATCAAAAGCGCCACCTGTCAATGTTGTCATAACATCATCTGATCCTCTCCCCACCATGCAATCATCTGTGACTCAACCTGTGCTGTCAGTCACTATCCCCCCACAGCACATCAAAGGAAATATTCAGAAAACACAGCCACATAACTACCAGATACCTTTACCTGTCACTACCGTGAGTTCTACTCCTTCTGTACTTTGCAAGCCAACTCCTGCTATAACCACAGAAGGAATGTTGTCCAATGTAGCACCGCCTGTTTATTCGGCAGTTTCTACTGCTAAAAGTTCTTCAAAGAACCTGGGACTGCAGATACAGAGCTCTTTAGAAACTAGCTTCTCTTCACCTGTAGTTATGAATATAAACAAACCTGGAAAAGGATTCTCAGATAAGTCGACTTCAAACGAAAAAGTGATATTTGAATGTCCTGGCAAGCTGTTTGGGAATAATGTAGAAACTAAACAATTCACAGAAAGAGGTATTGGTATGATCCAGCTTTGTGAGAATGAGGCTGATAAGACTAGTCAGTTTTTCATGAGACAGGATAATGGCAAGGTGATAGCTAAACACTACATTACATATGAGTTGACCATGGTGCCCAATAAAGAGGATGCATTCTATTGGACTGCTTCTGATTTATCCACTGGAAAAGAAGTTATGGAAAAGTTCTGCCTAAAATTGAAGAATACAGAAGATGCTCAAGAGTTCTTCAATGTGTACAGAATGTTGTATGACAAGTACAACCGTAGATTACAGTCAGTTAGCATAACTGAAATCAAAGATAAGCAAAACCCAACCAAATTGGGTGGATTCATGTTCAATAGCAGCCCCATATTTAAACCTAAAGAGAATGAAACTCCTCCTCTAGTGAGAGAGATAGTAGTTGAAGAAAAGAAGCAAAGTCCATTTGCAAACTTCTCCTTTGGTGCCAGAAACACCAGTAGCAATAGTTCTACCTGGGGAGAAATCCGCAAACCCAACCAGAGTTTACTTTCTAACATAACTTCCACACCGCCTAAAGTTGAAGAACAAAAGTCTGTCCCAAAACCAGAGAACAACTCTAGAGACAATTCCATGAGTGAAGAGTTTGTGCCAACTGCCGAATTTAAACCAGTCATACCTCTTCCCGACATAGTAGAGGTCAAAACAGGGGAAGAAAATGCAGAAGTTCTCTTCGATTGCAGGGCTAAACTATTGCGGTATGACAGCGATAAGAAGGAGTGGAAAGAAAGAGGTCTCGGTAATATGAAAATTTTAAAAGAGGATAAACTTATTCGCCTTCTTATGAGAAGAGAGCAAATTCACAAGGTCTGTTGCAATCATCAATTATTAAAATCCATGAACTTCCAATATATGCCAAAGAACTTCAAAGTCCTAACTTGGTGTGCACAAGATTTTGCAGAGGAAGTTCTGAGATCTGAAACGTTTGGCATCAGGTTTAAAACAGAGGAACAAGCAACGGATTTCCTAAAGTGTATATTGAATGCTCAGGGATCCCTAAATGAAGACAATTCACTTGGTAAACCAGAAAAGAAGAAAAAAGGAATGGCTTCTACTGCACCATCCCAAGGCTTCGGCGATAAGTTCAAACCTGGGAACGACAGCTGGGAATGCAAAACATGTTACATAAGAAACAATGCTAAGGCGAAGAAATGTATCGCTTGTGATACTGCCATACCTTCCAATGATATGTCAGAAGGAAAAAATACTTCGAGTGTCCAGGCCAAACCTATCTCTGGGTGGGGGGACGTTTTTAAACCTAAAACAGGATCATGGGAGTGTGAATGTTGTCTAGTAAGGAACGAAGCTACCGTCCTCTATTGTGTTTCTTGCGAATCCCCGAAGGATAACACAGTGCCAAAGAAGGAATCTTCTGGTGGTGTCAAAGGTAGGTTCCAAAGTATTCTATTAATTATTTTCAGCCCTTATCAAAACATTTTTTTGACATATGCAGTATGTGCATTTCGAAATGTTGTTCAGACCAGATATTTTTCTTACACTGATATCTCAAAGCTATTGAAATAGTATTTATATAATGGGTGTCCCAAAATTATTATTACGAAGCATATTATGAGATTAGGGCTAGCTGATACTGACTAGCGCAGATACTGTTGGGAGGAGGATGAAACTCCTGATCACCTGATAACGGAATGCCTCGCCATCTCAAACTAACGCAAGGAATGCTTTAGGCAAGAAATCTGCAGGAGCGAAGACGTAGCCTCCTTGAAGCCATCCCAGATACTGGAGTTTATCATAACTCTGGAACTGGGAGGCGAGCTGTAGATGATGATGACATCGACAGCTCTGACGAGGGGTACAATAGACCTTAAATACACAATATACAAATACAGTAAAGTTAGGGAGCGTTACACGAGAGCTTTTGTTGCTTATGTTGATATTGTTTGAAATATCAACATCCACTTGTTGATGTTGTGTATTTGATATTTGATATTTAATCGTACTTTATTTCAAATCAGATTACATATTGAACAAACATGAAAATGAAGTGAAACAGTGTCATATATACATATATATATTTTATCCCGTATAACTTGCTATATTATAGGGCTCTAAATTTAATAGGAACTTGTATATTTCCTTCTTGAAAGTTCTGGTGTCCTGAATTGCTTTTATATTGCCAGGCAATGAATTGAAAAGTTTCAGGCATCTGTATTCTACTTGTTTTTGGCTTGTTGTTAATCTGAATTTGGGAAATATGTAGTCCAAACTTCTAGTTTCGTGGAATGATTTTTCATTTCGATATTTTAGGAAAAGATGGTCGTTTTTCTTCATAAACAACAAGCACTCATGTATATATAAGGCATATATTGTCAGTATTCCATTTTTCTTGAAGTAAGTTCTACATGATTCATTATATTTCAGATTGTTCACTATTCTAAGTGCTTTCTTTTGCAATATGAACAAATCTTCTATATTTGATGTTCCATAGAAAATCATTCCAAATCTCAGCCTTGACTCTATCGTCGCGTGATATAGAGCTTTCAGGGCTTCATAGCCAATGTATCGTGCCATTGACCTCAGGCCATAGATATTTGTTCTTAACTTTCCGCTTAAGTAATTCACGTGTTCATTCCAATTTAAATTTGAATCAATATACATTCCTAGTAACTTGGTGTGTTCTTCTACCAAATTAGTATTTTGGTTTATACTTACATTTCCGCTTTTCATGTTAGAGGGTGTGAAAAGTACCAAACGTGTCTTTTCTTTGTTGAGTACTAAGTTGTTCATCTCAAACCAATTTTCACTCTCTTTTATCAATTTTTCGCTCATCTTCCTTAGTTCTGAAAAGATCCTATGAACAGCTAATAGATTCGTGTCATCCACATAATTTGCTGCAATCACCTGCTCTTCTTCAACTCCAAGGCATTCATCAAAATCGTTGATGTATATTAAGAAGAAAAGGGGACCAGCTATACTACCCTGCGGAATTCCCAAAATGATCTCCTCCAAGTCCGAATTGAACACTCTTCCCTGTGACTCCACTTGTACCATTTGTTTCCTAGATGCAAAATATGAGTTTGCCCATTTCAAAGCCGGTCCTCGTATGCCATATTTTTCTAATTTTCTCACCAACTCATCTACACTCAAACAGTCATATGCTTTAGTCAAATCCAAAAAAATTCCCATTGCAGATTTCTTGTTTTCAAATGCTTCCACTATTTGCTTGATACTCCATCATATCCACTTGTATCTTTATTTTTCAACGACTTTATAATTTCTTTGGTTTCTTCTAAATTTATTGGTCTCAGTAACAAGGATTTATGTATGCTGTAGAGAGCTACCGGGAATTTTCAACTCTTGTCCCTGTTTCTTAATAGCGTCTGCCAAACTTCCATTATTTTTGATGATGAAAAACGTTGTTCAGAACAACGTTTTTCATTAATGAACAATATCTCAAAAATAATGAAAGTTTGGCAGACGCTGTTCAGAAACAGGGACAAGAATTGCAAATTCCCGGTAGCTCTCTACAGCATACACAACATCAACAAGTGGATGTTGATATTTCAAACAATATCAACATAAGCAACAAAAGCTCATTTACAGCTTGATGACTTTATTAAACGACAAAATCGCCGCATTTGGAGTTGGGAGAACCCACATGTGTCGGAAAACAAATGCATCCAAAATCCAAAAATGGTGCGGATTTTGGGCTGAAGGCATCATTGGATCATACTTTTTTGAAAATGAGGCTGCTCAAGCTGTGATAGTGTTACTGGTGCTCGATATCGCTACATGTCTTTTTGGCCGGAATTGGATGATATTAATATGTGGCTTCAAAAAGTCGGTGCCACATGCCATACAGTCTAGGTCAACTCGCCCACTATCACATGTGCATTACAGAAGGGAATTAAACACTGCATCAACGAAATTCCAAATTTATGTTAAATATCATGAAAAATGTGTATTCTATTAAATTCAAATCTTGCATTCATTTTCGCTTCTGGTTTTTGTTGATAATAAAGAAAGAAACCGCCTTGAGTGGTTCCTTCACATGGTATCCTTATATTGTTGTAGTCTTATTTTGGGTTTTTCGATAAATAGAAATGGGGGGAGAAAACCCCTCATCGTAGGTTCTCTGTAGGTATGTACAAATACCTCCGATTACATGATGGCACAATAGTTTCACATCAAGACCACTCCAATAAAAAAATATAATTGTATATCTATATCCAATTATTATCTCCGTATGTAATATGTATTGAGTATTCCTGAATATGCATAAATGGCCTTTCGTTATGGAAATCATAGACCAATAAGCCTTAAACCGAGTTTTTCAAAGGTACTGGAAAGTAGTGAAATTTTTTACAAACAAATTAAGATCAACATGGATACTTGAAAGGAAAATCGATTCACACGCCTATATATCAATTTCTGTCTAAAATAGTAAAGGACTTCAAAACAAAAGAGTAGCAATGGAAATTTTTAGTCAAAATTGCAGGAAATGATTCTGGGTGTTCCGTAGGAAGCACTGACGGTCCTCTCTTTTTTGGCGCTCTAGTTCCTCGGAACTGAGTGCTTATCAATTTGCCCAAATGTCTGTAATTTTCGAATTTTTCGATGAAAATGGTCTTAAACGATTTGGTTCGACTCACTGAACAAGAATCCGTGGGTGAAATTCATTCTGTCCGGCCGTAGGCACGATAACTCTCGAACGGAATGAGCTAGACAGTTGAAATTTTCAGAGTAGGTTTCGGAGATAAATATCTCGGCTAAGTTCGTTATTGGGCAAAATCGGACGGATGGTTTCGGAGTAACAGAAAAAAAATTTTTTTTTACGTAACAAATTCCAAATTAAATTTTTTTCAATAAGCAGTTTTACCATAAGAATCCAATGATATCATTTTTAACTCTAACAAGCTAACACTTTCGGAGATATTTGCATCTGCGCATGCGCATAACGAAAAAGGCTCGGAAGGGACAGAATGAACATCAAAATAAGGCACCGACTTGAAGTCAGGAGCTTTTGCGCGTATGTTCTACTGTCCGATCTCCTGTATTGGACACTCTTAATGGAATTTACCATGGTGAATTCTATTGTCAGTTCTCCTGTATTGGACACTCTCTTAATCGAATTCACCATGTTGAATTCGATGAAGAGTGTCCAATACTGCAGCCACAAATGCTTCTCTTCTATTGACGACTAGTTCTGGAACAGAACTTACCTGCCGTTGCAGTATGCAGCATTTTCGGCTCGGAGTAGCGGAGCTCTCATCTGCTCCTTGTCCGGTGCTGCGACTTCTTCAACTCGCAATCCAAGCAGTGAAGACTGGATGTTTGCGGCATCTCTCTCCTGCCTCTCATCATTTTGTTCTCTTCTTTGATTCGCCAAATGTGGCTGTTTGTTTGGAGCAACTCTCACCTGCTCTTCAGCTTGTTCTTCTTTCCCCTCGGGTTCAAATTCATAAAAGCTGAGAAATTTTAAAGTAGGTCTTGTTTGATTGATATTTTTACACCTAATAGAATCTTCGATCGTTGGAATGGTTTGCCGGGATCTGTGGTTGAATATACCAGTGTCAGTGCGTTCAAGGATGGTTAGGACCGATGGAGGCTCGAAGGCGGTGCTGTGTGAAGTGTGCAATTCATATTTTTGACATTCTGGACTTTATTATATGCGTTTTTTTTGTGGAATAATGATTTTTTTTTGTTAACTAATTGAGTTTAAAGGTCTTTACTTCAACTCTGTGATTTTTTTTAATAATAGTAATTTTTGGATCTTTAAATGTACCCTGCAGATTTTTAATACCTAAGATATTTCTTTCAAAAGTTGTGCGAACAGACGGACAGGATTTGAGTACGAATTCTGGTAAGCCTGATATAATCTTTCGAGACCATTTTCAACCATAAATGTGTCAAATACAGACAATTGGATGAGAACTTTAGTACTAATCCATCTCTCATATTTCAATGGAAATTTAAGAAAATAGTGGTCTTGATATATATATTTTGTGTTATGTTTCCATTGTTGGTACTATGAATATAACCACAGGAAGTGTAAATGGCGACGACTATGATAATTAGTGGGCCGATATTTAGTTTTTACCTACCTAAGGACGAGTATTATGTATAAACTAAATATTCCATTCCATTTTTGCCACAAGGCAGTGTTTAAAATCAATCGTGAACTCCATATAAAATATTAGAGTAACTAAATACCTGACGTTAACTTTTTTCTCATAGGTATAAACTTAGATACTCCCTTCAAATTTAACTTCGGTATCGGAGCTGGAGCATCTACAGCTCAAGCCCAGCCAGAACCTGCCAAGCTGGAATCTTCCAGCTCATTCAAATTCGGGGAACCCGCCGTTAAACCAACCTTCGGAAGTTCTACCTTCTCCTTCCAACCACCTAAGCTCATTTCCAGTCCCCTACAAAATACCACAGTAATGGAAACCAGTTCAACTCCCAGAAATATCAACAGCTTTGTTTTCGGTTCTCCCGATGACCATAAGTTTGAATTCAAACCTAGATCGCCCCGGAAATCCTCAGGGCCTGCTGAAGAGTCAGACGGCAGTTATGTTGAAGAAGAATGCGACAATATATACTTCAAGCCTGTGATACCTTTGCCTGACAAGGTGGACGTTAAGACTGGCGAGGAAGAAGAAGAAATGCTGTATTGTCACAGGTCAAAATTATTTAGATTTGTTGGCGGCGAGTGGAAGGAAAGAGGGATTGGAGACTTGAAAATCTTGAAAAATACGGCTAATAGAAAGTTGAGGTAAGTGGTGAACAAAACTACCTCTAAATCTATTTATATAGATTATGGCTTTATATCACCAATAATATTAAGTTGTTTGTGATAGTGTATGTAAAATGTCTGTAGTTAAACTGTATCATTAGTTCATAGAAATATAGCGATAGCCTAACAAAATCGAGTAAACAGGTGGCAAAAACATTATTGCGAAATTTTTAGTTTCTTACTGCATGATTGCTTTGTCTTTCTTATGGTTTTTAAACCCCAGGGTTCTGTTCGAAAATTAACTCCGTAGAGTAATATTTACTCCATTGCGATCGAAAACTGAAAGGTTGAGTAAATTTTACTCTGTGACTGTCGTCCGAAAAGTCGGAGTATTCGACTCTGATTTATAATAAAGAAATCATTGGGTGAATCAAAGCTATAGTTATTTGTGATAGTTAATTTGGTTAATTATGATCTGGCAATAGATCTTTTCTTGATTGATTTTATGTATTTATCAAAATGTATGTTGCTATCAATATTTACTCTTCAATTTATTTCACCGTTGGGTCTTCTGGTAATTCCTTTTATATTTACGGATATTTTTATGAATAAAAAATTATTTACATATACAATCTGAAATTGAACTGAATACTCCTTTATTGGTTCAAGATCCAATTCGTAGTGAATTTAATTCTCATGAAAATATAGTCATTATCTGAAATAATCCGCGCTGTTTAGCTTATCAACAGTGACAATAATATTGTATCTTAAAAATATAATAATTTTTCAGGGTTTTGATGAGAAGAGATCAAGTATTAAAAATATGCCTGAATCACACATTAACTTCAAACATAGAATACATAGCGAAAGATGAGAAGACCTGGCTGTTTGTTGCCCCGGACTTTTCAGAGGGCGAAGTGAGCTGCGATCAGTTCTGTCTTCGTTTCAAAACCTCTGAAATTGCTAATGACTTCAAGTATGCTGTAGATAAAGCCCTTGGCCAAACCCCTGAACAAGGTGAGTTTTTTCTACCGATATTTTTTTATGTGCATGTTGAATTTCCCTGTTGCCTTGCATTGTTCAGGGCTTGTTTACCTGAAAACACTGCTGTAATTAAACTAAGTGTTACGGGTTTTACAGAATTTGAGCATATTTATCACAAATTCCTTCATAAAAATGTCCCATTTTCCATCTTTTTTGTCTACATCTCCCTATTTACTACCACTATACTACTATCATTTTTAAAAGTCACAAATTACTGACCGTACAATGTTGCGCTAAATTGGATCCAGCATGGGAAAAAACGCCTCATGTAAATTGATTCGTTTTTGAGGAATATTTGTTTTAACCCCTAATTTGACTGCTGAAAAAATTTGAGGAACTCTGAGTGAATTTCAATATACTACTCAGTCGAACCATTAATAACAAAGTAAAACACAATCAACAGCCAACAAAATCTCAGGTGATAAATGCAAGTCCGGATATGTTGGTTGATCGGTGATTATCGGACGGCGTCGCTTGTATCGTTGTACTGCTCAATCTAAAAATTACCACAATGTTGTTCAATAAGTAGTTCTCGAACTGTGAAGGAACACATGGTGAAAATAAAAAAAAACAATAGATATACTAGATACAAATAGAAAGAAGCGGCCCATTTTGAATTGTAAATAACATACCTTTTTGTATTTTTCATTTTATTTCTTTTCAAGTCTTGTGAAGAATTACGTATATACAGGGTGGGTCTTTAAGTTGTACATTAATTTTGACCATAGATTCATCTCATCAAATGAAACACCTTTTTTCCAGATTTGGCTCAGGTATAAAGCTAAAAGATTTTACAATGTGCTAATACACCCTTGCTCTTTATTCACCTGTAAAACACAAAAACCCTTACTGGATTCATTATTGAATAATTGTAAAAGCTTTATCATCTGATGCTCGAAATTCAACAATTATAAACTCAATCAGTCTATTACCGAACTCTATAAATAGCATAGAGTCATAGTAGGCATTTGCGGTAGGTCTCACGAAGAGACACTTAATCCACAATTAACCAAATTCTGTCAGATTGAACAAGCTGTTTAACTAAATTCGGGTTTAACAAAGCTTTCAGATGATATCAAAAGCCAAGGTTCGTAGATAAGAAAAACCTTGATCAAAACCGTCGATTAGTCAATCTAGGAAAACTATCTGACAACCTCTTAGTTACTCTAATTTAACCGAGGCAGCCACAGAAATGTAATAATTATTTGCTTATATTCTAATTTATCTAGTATTTATATGTCGAAGCGTCCGTTTGTTTGTTAACATTATTCCGTAGTTCGTTACATTTGAGCTAAATTGGAATTGTAGGATATTTATCGTCAAAAATATTTTGTTTGTCTCGCAGTACGATTGAATATGTAGAATTGTGCTTGAAACTGATATTTCTTTATGAAGTGTTAAATTTATTTATCGTTTGATGAAAAGATTGAATTTGGATTGCGGCTAACATGTTCTCTTATGCATGAACTTCCACATATAATACAAACTTGTTGTACAGAATGGAAGTAGTATGGAACTAATATGCAGGTATGATATGGATGACAGGTAATTTAAAAGTTTTTTTCACTATTGAGGGTAAATAGAGAAGAATTCATGGAATAATACAGATCATGGTAGGCTTACCATCTATTTCCCAACAGATAAATAACCTGCAATTCATGTTGTTTGAATTGCAGGTGAATTTGCACAATCCATAAACAAGTTGAAATTTGGAACTAATGATTTATCAAGAAATTAAAATTTGATTATAAGGCAATGTTTAGTCATACCTTATTAACTTATCCCGTTTTAAGATGATAATCTAAACAATTTGGAAAAAAGCGAGATTCAAGTGTACAAAAATCATATGTGAGATAAGAAAGTTACTAGCTCTACCTCTTTCTAGAAGTGTTCTATTCTATGGACGACCAAGAAGTGGTCAACATAGATAATTACCCAGTCAGTATATATGTCCATTCTATGCCTTTATTCGAGGATTCTATCACATCATCTGTTATTCTAGTTCAGGGACGGATTTAAAATAACAAAACTGACAAGAATGAAATCCAGCAGATATTTTATGCAGGCGTGAAGGCATTCAAAAACATTTTTGGTGGTGTTCCTCTATGATTGAAAGGGGTAGAAACAGACACCGGTAAACCTAGTTTCGAAAGAAACTTTTTTCCATATTCATACTTTACAATAAAAAATAATTTAGGATAGCTTGATCTATTCTTAACAAATAAGGTATCCTGTAATTTCTTGCTAAAAATCAAGGATTTAAAAAAAATATTATTATCATGATGAGTCGTAGAGGCTGAAATTATTTCCGAACTAAAATTTATCTAGTAAGCGGACGTCATTTTGTTATGACAACTGACACGTTTTGATTAACATTGATTCACTTACAATTATTTTTTGATTTGGCTAATCATTTTGAGATTTTTGTCACATTCTCATCATTACGATGGTGGTGTACACAAATGCAGAGACGACCGATATGCACTGTGTTTACGGTCTTTCTGATGGTAATTCTCTAAAAGCATCTAGAAGATATGCAGAAATGTTCCCTGAACGTGTGGCTCCACATCACACACTATTTACACGAATTCACCAACGACTACGAGAAAGTGGCACATTTGAAATAAATAACAAGGAATAAAATGATTGTGGTCGCCAGCGCGAGATTAGAATTCCAGCAATAGAAGAAGCAGTACGAAAATTTGTCGACAAGCAACCTGCCATCAGTACTAGGAAAATTGCTCAGCAATTACAAATTCACCATAGGACGGTGTTTGCGATCTTAAAGGCACAACTTTTATATCCATATCACATTCTGATGATTTTATATTATATTAATGTTGTAACGCCCTTTTTATATTAAGTAAACTCCTATTGTTTTAACAAACGTTTTTAATGAACCAAAAACGTACAACTACTTCTAGGTTATTTTTAACATTAACTGAATAACTCATCCTTATGGATATGCAACACACATTACACTACAAGGTGTCTTTAGTAGTATACATTTTGAAAATACTGTTAATACAATATTTCAACACCTTCTTCTATTTTCCAAATGTGTACATATCATTCATTTAAAAAACATTTTTAGAATTATGCAATATTAAAATAAACTAATCATTCTTTTTAAACAGAATACTATTTTTATGTTTCAAAAACTTATTTACTCCTAACGGTTTAGTTAATATATCTGCTATCTGAAATTCTGTTGGACAGTATTTTAAATTGATAAAACCTTCCCTAACTTTTTCACTGATAAAATGATACCTAACGTCTATATGTTTGCTTCGTTTGTTAAATTGTCCATTCTTGATCAATTTCAGAGCACATTGGTTATCAACATATAAGTTTGCTTCAATATCACCAATATTTAAGAGTTCTTTCACTAAAGCTTTCACATACAACAATTCTTTGACGCACTCTGCTGCTGCAATATACTCAGCCTCCGTTGTAGACAATGACACTATAGGTTGTAGTCTTGAACACCATGTTACTGGATTTTTGTCCAAAAATATTATAAATCCGGTAGTACTTTTCCTTGTTTCTGTATCTCCGGCATAGTCCGAATCGCAGTATGCATTAAGTATAATATTCGATGTCATTCCTTTCTCAAATTTTATTCCTTCATCCTTGGTTGATATAAGATATCTTAAAATGTGTTTTAGATTCGAGACATCTAACTGAGATGGATTTTCTAGTTTTCTGCACACATAATTTGTTGCAAATGAGATATCGGGTCTGGTTTTATTTGTCAAATATAATAAGTTTCCGACCGCTTCACGGTAAGGAAAATTTATCTGCTTTGTTCCAGTTTCATTGCTTTTATGTATCATCGGTGCAGAAGCTGGTTTTGCTTAATTCATACTGTATTTTTCTAATATATATTTAGTATAATTTTCTTGACTCATTGTTATTGTGTCTTTTTCAAATTTTAGATCAATTCCAAGAAATGAACACACATCACATTTCACTATTTCATAATTGTTTTCCAACTCTGTAAGTAAGTCTTCTATGATATTCTTATTTGATCCAATTATTAGACCATCATCTACGTATATAGCCAAAAATAGAGTTCTTGTTTTATTAACAAAGATACATTTTTCCATGATCAAATTTTCTAGACCATATCCTATAAGAAAATCTGTGAACTGCTCATTCCATTTTAGAGGAGCCTGCTTCAGACCATATAAAGATTTTTTAAGTAAACAGAACTTTCCAGGTTCATCATAACCGTCAGGCACCTTCATGTAGATTTCAGTGTCTAGCACTCCATATAGAAAAGCAGTTTTCACATCAAATTTCTTATATAGAAATTCTTTTTTACCTGCAATAGCGAGTAGTATTCGTAATTAATTTATATTTATAACTGGACTAAAAGTTTCTTCATAATTTATACCATGTTCTTGTTGACATCCACGAACTACTAATCTTGCCTTGTATCTTCCATCTTCTTTAATTTTGAATACCCATTTACTTGTAAGTACTTTAACATTCTTAGCTTCATTTTCATCTACAAGTTCCCATGTTTTATTTGCTTCTAAAGATTCCTTTTCTTCATCTATAGCTTTCTTCCATTTATTCTTGTCTGTTGAATTAAGCACATCTTCTTAAGTTAACATCACATAGTCTTGATATCTAAGAGGTAGTTTTATTTGTCGTTTCCTTTCGTCTCCCCTTCTGACTTCTTCTTCGCCTTCTTCTAATCCACTTACATTTTCATCTTCATTTTCATCACAAAATTCTTCATCTTCATCATGTAATATTAGTCTCTCTTCTTCTTTATTCTCTCTTGAGTATTCATTAGTGAATGTTACCTCCCTAGAAATTACAACTTTTTCTTTTTCAATATCAAATAATCTATAGCCATTTACTGTATATCCAATAAGTATATGTTTTTTGCTTCTTTGATCTAGTTTCTTAAGAGAGCTTAAATTTTTAACATAAACAACACTACCAAAAAGTTGCATCTTATTTAGATCAGGTATTTTACCATTCCATTTTTCAAATGGAGTTTTATTTTCATCCAATGAATTTGTAGGACTTCTATTTAGTATGTAGGCTGCAACCCGAGCTGCTTCACCCCAAAATTTTTTATCTAGACCAGAATCATAAATGAGTGATCTCATTTTTTCAAGCAACGTTCGGTTAAGTCTTTCTGCCTTGCCGTTTAATTGTGGTGTATGCGGAGGTGTGTAATCAAGAACAATGCCCTTGTTGCTACACCATTCTCTAAATTTACTTTCCACATACTCCCCACCGTTATCACACCTTATTTTAGATACTTTTTCACCTTTAGATGACTCCATCTCTAGTATATATCGTTTTAAAAATTCTTGAGTCTCTGCCTTATTTTCTAACAAATACACAGTTGAAAAATGAGTAATCATCTAGAATCGTTAACATGTATTTCTTACTATCATATGTTAAAGGATCAATGGGACCGCAAATGTCTGTATGTATGATTTCTAGTGGTCGACAAGCTCTTTCCCTTGTTGACAGGAAAGGTTTCCGCACCTGTTTTGCCAAAATACAGGTTTCACATATTTTATTTACACTTTTCCATTCATTTTCTTTTATATTATTCATACCTAGCGACATATTAGCTAGTTTCTTCATATTATCAAAACTTAAATGACCCAATTTCTTATGCCACATTATTAAGCTATTTTCTTTTTCTACTAATAAACTTTGATCTGTACATACTTTAATCTTAACTACATATAAACCATTCTTTTCCCTTCTTCCTTTCAAAACCAAAAGGTCATTTTTAAAAATTTCAACTGTATCTTTTGAAAAAACAACCTGGCCACCATTTTTAGCAATTGCCTTGACTGATAGCAAGTTTTTACTTAATGGCACATACAATACGTTTATTAAATTTACTGACTCACTATTTATTGATCCTATTCCTACCGCTTTCATTGTTTCACCTTGCTTGGCTACCAATACCTCACTTTCTTGTTTCTCGAGTGATTGAAACAGTTTTACATCATTACTCATATGACTTGTAGATCCTGAATCCACTATGAACAGTTCATTGTCCTCTAGGTTTTCATCCATAGTTAGAAAGGATATTTTATCTTCTTTGTTCTTGACCCTACTTGTGGATGCACCATCACTTGATTCTTTTTTCTTCCTAAAGTAGCAGTTTTCTTCACGATGGTTTGTCTTTTTGCATATTTGGCATATTTTCTTCTTGGATCGACATTCTTTGGCAATGTGACCAACTTTATTGCAAATATAGCATTTAAAACTTCTTTGTGACTCACTTCGTGTCTCTATTTTAAAGGCAACGTTCTCTTCAACATCCGATCCTTTGATTCTTGTCTCCTCACTCACCAAACGAGATGTCAAGTTTGTTAAGTTCCGTTCGCTCTTTGGTGTTGACTCCCAACTTGTGTAGAAATGCTTTAATGTCTCCGGTAATATTGATAAAATTTTTGATATAAGCATCTCTTCAGTAATTTCCTGATTTACAGACTTTAAACGAGTTGTTAAATTTTCTAATTTACTGATGTTCAGAGACATATCTTTGCCCTTCTCGAATTTATAATTAAAGAATTCCTGCATCAATGTGCACTTCTGCATTTCTGTATTTTTCTCGAACAAATTGTTGAGTTTTCGAAACATTCCTTCGGCATTTTCACAGTTTAAAATATGCAGTAAATGCTTCTTATCTATGGTTGTTATTATTATTTTTTGAGCACGAGCATCTTTTCTTGTCCAATCAGATTTTTCTTCCTCCTTGGTCAGAGATGAGAAGGAATTTTTGCCTGTAACTATATCAAACAATCCATGGGCTTTAAATAGAACAACGATTTGAAATTTCCATATTTCATAGCTTTCACTATCTACTAGTTTCTCAATATTGACTTCTTCACTATTGGACATTTTATTGATTTTATCTCACATCCACGCTTCCAGAATCCAAATGACGCTTTCGAGTTTTTACGGAGTTTTTTAGTTTTCAGCAACAGAATTTTTTATTCCAGAGTACACCTGGGCCCATAACCTGATGATTTTATATTATATTAATGTTGTAACGCCCTTTTTATATTAAGTAAACTCCTATTGTTTTAACAAACGTTTTTAATGAACCAAAAACGTACAACTACTTCTAGGTTATTTTTAACATTAACTGAATAACTCATCCTTATGGATATGCAACACACATTACACTACAAGGTGTCTTTAGTAGTATACATTTTGAAAATACTGTTAATACAATATTTCAACACATTCAACGTGTTTCTTACGTATCTTACCACGGTATTTTCCGAATCGTCTCCAATTCTCCACTTAGATTTTGGGAATGATTGAATATAATATAATTATAATAATAATTATAATTATAATTTTTTTTTATAATAATTTTTCTAGAGCTCCAATAACTAATTTTCATAATGACCACATATGGGCCAAAAAGAACTCTCACGCTATCACTGTAGCTCACCACCAATAACAATTTTCTCTGCGTCTGGCTGGGATATGTTGGAGATCAGTTAATTGGTCCAAAATTTCTACCACCTAGATTGAATGGAAATAGATACGTTCAATTTTTACAAGACGAACTTCCTGTACTCCTTCAAAATATTCCTTTGCTTGTCCGAAGGACAATGTGGTTTATGGTTTATTTATTATTCTGGAATGTTGAGCTTTGCGCATAGAAAACAAGTCAAAATAGTGTCACTTTTCCCACGATCGAAGAAAAATTATTTTTTCTTCGATCGTGGGAAAAGTGACACTATTTTGACCTGTTTTCTATGCGCAAAGCTCAACATTCCAGAATAGTGGGCAGTTGCTAAGCAATTAGAAAATAACAGTGCGGTAATGTTACAAATGGATTATTACAATAAAATGAAACAAAGTATGGTTTTAATTTTCATATTGATAAAGTTGTTATAAAAGAAATAAAAGAAACATCTAATTTATAACGATATTCTTGAACACAAATTAATTGTTGTTAATATTTATTTACAATTTGTAAATTGTTCTGGAGGGCAACGAGAATTTATAGACGTTGAAGCTGCATGGCTTTGTCATAACAAAGTCATTTCCATGGTTACCACTTCTATATTTCAATATGAACATAGAGAAACCTATTTGAACTTACTTGATTACATCTTGAATGAAATATTTTTAAATTAATTTTTTAAATGTAAATCAACGATCGAAGAAAAAATAGTATGTATAATTCGTGGGAAAAGCATATTCCCAAACTCCTGTGTTACCAGACTCTTCGCTACGCTCCTTGTCTGGTAATTATCACAGTCGTTTGGGAATATTATGCTTTTTCCACTAATTATACAATATACTATTATTTCATACTGATACATTATGAAGAAATAAAACCTTAGTTAGGTACCGTAACTATAAACATGGCTCCCTCGGGATTATACTATAAGCTGTTATAGGTCTTTATCTACTCCTATTAAATTATACATTCATTATTCAATTGCATTCATTCAATTAATAGTATCTGTAAACAAACAACCTGAGTTATAATAACTCACCGCTATAACTCACTACTATTCTTGGAATTATTCACCAGTTGAATATCAAGGTGATCCTGTGCTTCTGTCACCTGAATAATTCTGACGTTTTCGAATTGAGTTGATACCTAATTACCGTGAATATTTTGCTGAGAACGATGAATTCTGATAGTGAAGATGAATTATTATGTGCACCTCCAAAAATAAGGGAAGCAGCTAATGTAACCATACAGAATTTATTGCCCGAAAAATCCCAAAATAAGTATAAGGTTGTATACAAACATTTTCAAGATTGGTGTAGCAGTAAAAAAATTAAGTCATCGTTTACAGTGAATGTTCTTTTGGCATATTTTAGTGAACTTAGGACGAAATATAAAGCATCGTCTCTATGGACTTTCTACTCCATGCTAAGAAACATACATAAATAATGGAATCAATAGAGAGAATTATTTAGAATTATGTGCGTATCTTAAACGTCAATCAGAGAAACATGTAGCTAAAAAGGCAGAAAGTTTTACGCCCGAACAACTAAATAATTTCATAAATGAAGCTCCTGATGTGAAATATCTGGCGACAAAGGTAGTAGATTTCATAATAATTCAATCGTTTTCATCATCTAGTTAATATCATAATTTATTTTAGATTTTGTATTTATTGTTATAGTCGTAGATAAAGTATAGTATTCAACTTGCGGTAATGGTCATAACTCACTTGATGAATTACAGCACTCGCCTGCGGCTCGCGCTGCAAACTTCATCTGCGTGAATTATGACTTACATTACCGCTCGTTAAATAATATACTATTAACTCCCTCAGGGTTGTGTCGAATATTAACTCCGTAGAATAATATTTACTCCATTGCGTTCGAAAACTGAAAGGTTGGGTAAATTTTACTCCATGACTGTCGTTCGAAATGTCAGAGTATTCTACTCAGAGTTCATTTTACTCCTGACAAAATTGACATAACTCATGAGACGGAAAATCTAGTATCTTTGTCTCGCTGTTTTATGGATGTTCTGTGAGGTAATTTAATAGTTTTAATACTGCTCACAATATATATTTATGATTAGAGTTACATATATGTGAAGAAAACAATAATAATAGGTTCTTTCTTACACCAACATAACCTATTTTCCGATATTGGCTCCTTCTGTCACTGTCAGTGTTAGAGTAACTCCAGAGTAAATCTGTCAAACCTTCAAAAACTCTACCCTACTCCGTGGAGTTAATTTTCGAACAAAACCCTGATGTATTTACAAAAACAAATCGACAATTGTCAAATTTTCAAATTGTCGAATTTTAAATTGTCAATTTTTTTCATTCCGTATGAAATAATACTTATTTATGTATCAATGGAGTTATGAGGATGCTAACTACAGAGGACAACAGATTGTTAAGTTGCCCGGGGTTGTTAACATCCAATAACTCGCCTGATAGATAATTAATTTTATTTCATGACAGGTGCATTTGGTAAATACATCTAAGCGCTCGGAACGCTCAATCGTGTTTTTGATTTACAAATTGAGTACACGGAGTGATCAAAATGGTGTTTGGTTATTACCTCAGCGATTGCTCGGAAGTCACTCGAAAAGCTCCGAGAAAATCGTTGGAGCTGATCGAGCTATCAACTATATTAAATTTCAATGTCAATGTAACCGTCAAACGCCCAATGAAAGAATTACCCAAAAAAAAATTGAGAATGATTTAAAAATGCAAAATATGCCAAGGAACAACAGAAAACATTTCTGTTATGAAAATATATATGGAAGAACGTATGTTTCTTTTAAATATGGTTCTATATTAGCAAGGTACCACACGCAAATAATTAATTGCTTCCCCATTGCGACGTCAGGATGGCCTCTCTGCGCGTTATCTTCCTGAACCACATGCAATTTTAGTAAAAAATCTTCAAAGGCGACCGGAGTTATTCGAAAATGATGCCTAAATTGATTAAAGGAGAAAATTCATGGAACGATTAAATCGCAACGACAAGATTCTCTTCGTTCGTTTCTTAACGAAAGACGTCGTCCAAATGAGTATACAGTCATTTGGACGACGTCGTCCTAATGCTGGATTAATCTAGCATTCCAACGACATACCTCTGACAGCCGCTAGAATTAAAATTGGTGCAACACTGTGGTGAAGTCAGGAGCTTTTGCGCGCATATTCTATTGTCCATTCATCTCTATTGGACAAATTCAAATGAAAGTAGATAATATTATCCTTTCTAATATGTCTTCGACCAGAAATCACTATTGTTGTGAGCCCAAATGCAATTCATGGGAGAAAAAAATGCCAAAATGTATAGGTTTGTGTTTTCACTTCTTACCTCCAGAAAACCAAATATAAATATAATTATTGAAACTGCGTTAGGAGGGTATCTAATAGACCGAAGAGTACTCAACTTGGAACTACATCATCTTCAAACAGAGTACAAGGAGGTACCTCGAAAGAGAACTGAGGAAGGATGTGTCGTTGACTTGCTGTGCTGATAAACCTCATTCAGAAGAAGAAATAAGCATCGCCCAAGCATCCTTGAGTTAGTTGAACAGCAATAATGCTAGTAGTAGACTTGGTTGTGTACATTGATACCAGACCACCTAACACTTGTGCCATTGTTACATCCCGGTTATCTACAAAGAGTGATATCTTGAACAGTGACAATGCTTTGAAAAGTTTCACAGGCATAAACAATTTTGATATTTTCAATTGAATAGAAGAGATGGTCTTCAAAACTCTTGGAAACAAAACAAAAAAAAGCAACTTTATTATACCTCAAACATTACACTTATTGCTAATAATTATTTTCACATAATATATATGTATCATATTATTATCTTGAAAAAAATCATTTTAATTATTGATAACTGTTTTACCAAAGCTTTATCTGGATCAATTAGACACTATATATCCTCATAAATGAACTAGAACAGCATGCACCTGAACTTGAATTGAAACATCAGTAATAATTGCATCGTCTTGGAAGTTCCCAATTGTTTCTCTTTTGCGATTTAATACATTTATATAATTATTAGAGATAACTGTAGTACTTTAGGAACTCATTTTATACCTAAATATGTATTTAGTTGTTATATTTAAATTCAATTAGGTTATGTATCTATGTCAGTTCAAAATAAGCTGTCGTCCGATTTCGTCGTTCCATGAAATATAGGTGGGGGGAAATTTTGAACGACAGTCGTTGCTTTTGAACGACAAAATTTGGAAATTTTGAACGACAACGTCGTTGCTTTTGGACGACAAAATCGTCTCATGAATTTTCGCCTTAAATCTCAAACAGTATCTTCGGAAAAATAGCATATTTTTTCTTCATGGTTGATTTCCTCATCTTCTGAATCGCTATCGAGTATCAATCTCTTCCCTATATGTAATAGATTGAATAATAATTCATCATTCATATTTTAGAAATTTTAATATGACGGAATAACCTAAATAGACTGCCTATTTAGGTTAGATTTTCAAACTCAGAATAAACAATCGCGTTTGGATATTCCTAGAAGCTCGAAAGACTCGAAAATCACGTGATCGTAAAATCCGCTCGATATTATCGGCTCAGTGATGTAATTACCAAATGCACCTAATGAATGAATAAAAAATTTGACAATTGAAAATTTGATAGTGTGAAAATTTGACAATTGTCGATTTGTTTTTGTAAATACATTAGAGGGAAATAAGGATCTGTCACCGCATATTATAATCCCAAGGGAGTTATCACCATGTTTATAGTTACGGTAACTAAGGGTATATTTCTTCATAATGTATCAGTATGGAATAAAATAATTATCTATCACGTGAGTTATTGAATGTTAACAACCTCGGGCAACATATCAACACCTCGACTTACGTCCCTGGGGATTGAAATCTGTTGTCCTCAGTTGTTAACATCCTCATAACTCCCTTGATACATAAATAACAATTTTTCCTCAAAAACCGTGAAATTAAGCAAGAAATAACATGAGACCTTATTTGTTAAGAATGAAACAAGTTATCCAAGATTAATTTTTTTTATTGTGAAAAATGGATATGGAAAAAAATTGCCTGCGAAACATGGTTTAGGGGTGGCTTTTTCTACCCCTTGCAGTCGTAGAGGAACACCACCAAAAAATGTTTTGAGTGCTAGCATAAAATGTCTGCTTAATTTTATTCTTATCAGTTTTTTGGTTTTTAAGAAAACAATTGAAAACTGCTTTTCGGGCGCCATCTTTAGGGGTCTGTAACTAATCAGGAGGGCTCAAAAAAGAAAAGTTTATATGAATGACCCAATTTCTCCTTTTACCGGAGCAGAATTTTGAATAATGGTAAATGAAAAGAGTGTTTTATTTGTCGAGAGGAATCTATGGTTAAAATTAATATACAAATTAAAGACTCACCCTGTATATAGAAAAGCAATTGTTTTTATTTTAGTGATTAGTGAGTGGCAGTTATGTGAATTGAGAGCGTCTAGTAGCATGACCAAATATTGTCACGTTTTGTGTGACATTCATGTTTCCTTTTTATTGAAAATTTCCTTGTGTATTAACAAAATGGTTTCCGTTTTCAGCAACAGAAAAAGGTAACAGCTCAGATGTACATTTCGTTTCTGAAACAACGGTAACAGAGGACGAGCTGAAAGAAGCTCAAAAACTGCAACTTCCGCCTAAGTTCTTCGCTTACAGACAGTTACCATTGTGCTCGTGCATGCAGTGTGCCAAGGACGATGAATACTTCAGAGGTACTACCTTGCAGGAAGGCTCCGTCCCAGCAGGCACATCGGTCACGCCCTCAAGAAAGAAAACGGAGTGTCCCGTCAGCGCGGGCTTCCCGATTTTCGCTACGCCCAAAGAAGGTAGTTTGAAGGACCTGTTATCTAAGCTGTCGCCTCTCGCGCAATTTATGACAACGACCTCCACTACAGAGACCGAATTCAAAACGCCAACGTTGGCCACCTCCTCAACCACGACGACTGCGGGTTGCTGGTATGGCAATAAATTCTCTGTACCTACAAACAATGCTTCTGACAATACTGTTAAAGCAGTATTATCCTTTGATGCCGATAGGGATAACAAGAGCAGTTTCGGAAGCTCAGATAATAAAACAAGCATATTTGGAAACTCATCAACTGGAAATAAAGCGGCCAGTTTTGGCCTTTCAACAGCAGAGAAAAAGCCAAACATCATTGGGAGCTCAAATGTGGAGCCAAGCATTTTTGGAAGCGCAGCAACAGATAACAAGCCAGGTATTTTTGGAAGCGGAGCAGCAGAGAACAAGCTAAGTATTCTTGAAAACACAGCTGTTAAAGACAAACCAAACACTTTTGGAAGATCAGCAGCTGAAAACAAGCCAAGCATTTTTGGAAACTCTGCTGCCGAAACCAAACCAAGCATTTTTAAAAACATATCTACAGAGAACATGCAAAATAGTTTCAAAATGGCAAACACAGAAAAGAAGACAAGCATTTTTGGGACTCCTACCTCAGAAAATAAAAGCGTTTTCGGAAATACAACTGCCGAGAATACCAGCATATTTGGGAACTCTGCTCCTCTGAACAAGTCTAGTATTTTCGGAAACGTTGCTGCCGAAAATAAAACCAATATTTTCGGAAACTTGGGAAAAGACACCAAGAGTATTTTCGGAGGCGCTCTCACTGAGAACAAAACAAGTATTTTCGGTAATTCCAATTTCGATAACGTTACAACGCAGAAAATTAGTAACTTTGGAACCCCTCCTCCAGAAACTAAAACAACGGAAACAGTTCAAAATGAAAACACCCAAAGTCTAACTACCGTATTTACAACGCCTACCTCTACGGTAAATAAATCGAAGAACGTGTTCGGAGACTTGAGCAAATCTGGCACCAACTTGTTCGGCTCTGCATCTACAAACGCGTCGGAAATTTTTGGAACTCCTAAGTCGGCGTCTACAAACGAAACCACCCTGACGGCTCTCTTCGGTGGCAGCTGTTCCATAACGACAACGGCATCTTCAGTCTTCGGCTCTAACACCTCTACCACTGCCAGTATCTTCGGAACTCAAAACCAGACCGATACTAAATCTAGCACTTTCGGGGCCGCTAGCACTGGTAGCCTGTTCGGCAGCAATAGTGCCACCATGTGCGGCTCAGGGGCCAGCTTCCAGTTTGGGCAAGGTGGGCAGAAAGAACACCCTTCGATCATGAAGACGTCGTTTGGAAACACCACCCAGATGGGTCAGTTGAAGACGATGAATTTAAAGGAGGACGACGAAGTTATTCTAAAGTGTACCTCTGAGACCAGTTTCTCAAGCTTGGCCCAGCAGAATGAATGTGTGGGGTTTGTCAATCCAAAACATGACGGTAAGTTCTATTTTTACACTGTTTTAATCAGTTTTGCTTCTGTTTATGTATGTAAGAAGACGTTTTCATTTCAATCCTCAAGACAATGGTGTAGTTGGTTTCGTAAAGGTAAATTTGGCTCCAAATATCTTTCAAAATGAGATTTAACTAGTAGATTTTTACTGCAACTTAGTGGTATGGTACAGTTAAGATGTCTAAAACTCCGTTTTTTTTCACTAATTCCAGTTTGTTTTGAACTTTTCTGGTGACATCACCAGAACTTTGTTTTGTCTTCTTTTGTTGATGGTGCCATAATTCGTCTGTGTCGGTGCCTGTTTTTCAGTTTTGTAATATGAAGTTTTTGGAAATATTTATCAGAATGGTTTATATAGAAAAATTCTCAGTATTTCAATAGTAATGAATACATACACAATTCTTTAGCTAGAATATTGTGTCTTGTGTCTGTTAGTCAACTTACCATATCGAAGACTTATATGGCCTCTATCGTCAACTGATTCTGATCTATTCACAGATGTACAATAATATAAAAAAAATCTTGTTTATCAACATTCATTGCATCCTCATGTTTATTCAGAGAAAATTCAACGATATTTTATAAAATTTGGGTTGCGTCATGTTGACAAAGATACTAATTCAGTTTTCATCTTAATAAAAAATTGAAGGCTTGGGTCCTACCAGAACTGAAACTAAGAAGTAGTTTGGTTTATACACTTGTCTTCAAAATTTACAAGACCGTACAACCTGTCGTATAAACGCTACCATAAAGATTTGCATTCTTACTTTCTAAATGAATTGAATTTTATTCCTTATCTGATTTTCAATTTCGCTTCAAATTTCCATGATTCACAACATACTAATGTATTGAATAAGAACAGAACAACATAGGTATAAGAAATACTTGCCCTCTTTTCATTAGAATTGGTTTGAATTCCAAATATTCTAGACAGACAATCTCCTTTGATTTCACTGGGAAGTACATAAGATTTCTGCAGATTGGTTTTTTGACTTCGAAAGTTCAATTGGCACAATTCCGAATAAAAACGATGTGTGTTTGTTTGTGTTAGAACGATACCGATCGAGCGAGTAGCCCGTGTAGACTACAGGCCCATGTTGAAAAATTATGGGTCATTTGAACTACCAGGTGACCTATCTAGAACGATATAAGAGCTTAAAATAATAAGATTCAGCACCATGCCGTCACTTGTAAGCTGTCCAACTGAGTGCAGGTGAGAATTCGAAAGTACAGGTAGAGTGAGTATATTTTGGTCACATATTTTTGTACGGCATTCTTACCACCGATAGATCCATGAAAAATAATAAATAATAAGAAAACGCGCAGTGCCGTAAAATAATGGTGCGCCACAAAGTCGGAATTTTTTTTTATTTTCCGACAATTACCAGGGTAAATTTGGTCATTTGATTTTGTACGGCATCTGTGTCATACTATTCAATACTGCTTCTAATCCATTATTCCGCAACGCCGTACAAAAATCATGCGACAAGGGGAAAAAATCGGGGGTTGCTATCCCCTCTCTTTCCGTGGTACAGGGGGTGATTTTACACAACATGAAATACATTTATTTTGAAAGTATTTTATGCATAGATAATATTTTTTCATATGCCGTACTTTTTCGTTGGTCCAAAGGGGAAAAAAAACTGAAAAAGAAAATGGGTTCAAGCCCTGTGGACAGGAGCTTTCTGGCGCTCTAGTTCAAACAGACAAATTATATCTCCGAAAGTATTGGTTTCTCAGAGTTGGGAATTATATCAATGTATTCATATAATAGAACTGCATCCTAAAGGAAATTCAATTCAAATAATAGTTTATTTATCAAGATTAAATGAGCAATCATGAGAATGAGAAAAGCACCATGGAAGAAATCAAATTAAATCTGGCCAATTTTGCCCAATAACGAACTTAACCGAGATATTCATCTCCCTAAACTACTCTGAAAATTTCAACTACCTACCTCATTCCGTTCGAGAGTTATATCTCAGGAAAATCATTTGACATTATGACAATTCATATTCATACATAGAATAATATCATTCTGTGACAACGTTGAAATACGATTTATTATTGAAATTTTGAAAAATCATATCTCCGAAAGTATTAGCTTGTTAGAGTTGAAAATGATATGAATGGATTCTTATGATAAAACTGGTTATTAAAAAAAATTTGATTTGGAATTTGTTTCGTAAAAAAAATTTTTTTTTTCTGTTACTCCGAAACCATCTGTCCGATTTTGCCCAATAACGAACTTAGCCGAGATATTCATCCCCCAAACCTACTCTGAAAATTTCAACTCTCTAGCTCATTCCGTTCGAGAGTTATCGTGCTTACGGCCGGCCGGCCGGCCGGACAGAATGAATTCCGACCACGGATTCTTGATCAGTGAGTCGAACCAAATCGTTTAAGACCATTTTCATCGAAATATTCCAAAATTACAGACATTTGGGCAAATTGATAAGCACTCAGTTCCGAGGAACTAGAGCGCCAAAAAATCAAACAGAAAAAATCCATATAACGAAATGTAATGTGAATTTTTTTTATACGGCATTTAGATAGTTTATTTGTACTCATTTTCATAGTCTTTTCGTGATTCTAGGTTCCTAGTTAGAAATTATGTTAAATAATATTTAACATAGTTTCTAACCTAGAATCACGAAAAGACTATGAACAATTCCGAGGCTAGGAAAGAAATTTTCTAGTCACGGTAATCGCCACCATTCGCTGTTGGGTCAAAAATTAACAGTGCTGTGCCTAAGGTGGCTTAAGGACACAGTAACAAAGCCTACACAGAACACAACTGCTTCTCCTAACTCAGGGCAAGCTCTTAGAGCTTATGAGGGGTCTCCTTGTGGAAGACCCAGGAGGATCAGTATAATAATATATATATATATATATATTAGTACAAATAAACTATCTAAATGCCGTATACAAAAAATTTCACCCTACATTTCGTTATGTGGATTTTTTCTTTTTGATTTTTGGAGAGACAAAAAACAAGTAAAAATAAGTATGCAGGTGCATTTTTTTCGAATTCACTACCTGTAATTCAATAAACATGTATACAGGTATATTGACTGAGGTAGTGAATTCGAAAAAATTGCACGTGCGTACTTGTTTTTACTTGTTTTTTGTCTCTCCTGAATATTTGCTCAAAATAATGATACGAGGTCCTGCACTTAAGCCGTCGATATGGGTTTGTATACTATCGATTTATACCAAAATATAGACATGTTGTCACTGATAATTCCAAAATACGACATATTTTGAAAAGTACTCATGACACTGAAGTAAGCAGACAGCTGTAAAAATTAAGCTTTTATTTCAGAAATGAATAAGTGAAAAAAAAAAAGAATTTTATTTTAGCATTAAATAAATCGAATTTTTCTAAAAAATTATTGTTTCATTTATTCACCTCATTACAATGAAACAAATCAATATGTATCAATAATATTTGAAGTATTTATTAAACCAAAAAGTATATAAAACTGTTGATACTGGGATTGACAGTTTCAATTCTTGGACATAATATACACACCGTTTCAGTTCAGTTAGACGTCATAGTGATTTTATCATATTATCAATAGTTCTCTTCAAAAATATGTTAATACCGTACTGTATCAGATGGCCATAAAGTACCCTTAAAATTGTAGCGTCACTTTCATCAGTCTAAAAGATATGCCGCCGTATTCACAAAGCATTCAATCTCCGTTAAGTCCTAACTGAGGTCATCAGTTAAGGATAAATATGAATCTCAACCTCAGTTAACGCATTGAACAAGTGGAGAAACAGGTCAGTTTCACGTTAATTTTCACGTTAACTGACGTTGCGATTCATATTTTTCCTTAACTGAGGACCTCAGTTAGGACTCAACGGAGATTGAATGCTTTGTGAATACGGCGGTTGGTCTGCATAAAAATGTACGGCATGATTTTTTCCTAACTTATCTATGTTAATACTATTTAAAACAAGGGATAAAATGTAGAAAACTGCTATATTTCATTAATTTATGATATTTAAACTTTAACAATAATTTGCAAAATTTCAGTTTTTGTATTTCTCTATAATTTTTTTTAGAACGGTTTCTTTTGAACGGCAATACTATATAACAATTGTATTTTACAATATCATGTTAAACAAATTCGATTAAGAAGAGTCTCCAATACAGGAGAATGGACAATAGAATTCATCATGGTGAATTCGATTAAGAAGAGAGTGTCCAATACAGGAGAATAGACAATAGAATTCATCATGGTAAATTCGATTAAGAAGAGTGTCCAATACAGGAGAATGGACAATAGAACATACGCGCAAAAGCTTCTGAGTTCACGTCAGTGCTTGAACCAATTTTTTTTTCGTGACTTTTTAAAAATTTTCTAGGGGTACGGTTCTTGAAATTTTTTTTTTCGTCATTTTTTTCAAATTTTCTAAGGATACGATTCTTACAAAATTTTAAACACGTCTTTAGGTTGATTTTCTACTACTAGTTACCAAGCACCAATTCGATCGAATATTTATTTTTTGAGTTATCAAGGAAATAATATTCCAGGTGGGTATAACTCGGAAACCCTTAGACCGATTATGCCCAAAATTGAACCCAACTCTCCCTTTCGGATACGCAACCTACCCTGAAAATTGCAAGTTTCTATCTCCTTTTGTTCGAAAGTTATCGAGGCAACGGTTACCCATCTACTGAACTCACACAAGAATGCTCGAATCTCCAACAATATTTAACCGATCGTATTAAAACTTGAAAATTGGCAGTAGAGTTAGGTTATGAAGGCTCTCGCAAAATTTCAGCAATTTCAAACGAATAGTTACTGATATATAAAATTTTTTTTTTTTATTTTCAATGATTTATTAAAAATTTTCTACAAATGCTATCCTCACCAAATTTTGCAAACATTTTTGCGTTGGCATTCTACAACTAATGACCATGTTTGAATTCAATCGGTTCAGTATTTTTCGAGTTAATGAGGTACAAAAACCACCAAATTTCAGAAAATTTCAGATGGCTATAACTCTAAAACCGTTAGGCCGATTATGCTCATAATCAAACTGAAATGTCGCGTTCTAGTGCACATCCTAACCTGAACATTTCAAGCCGCTATCTCATTCCGTTCTCAAGTTATCGTGACAACAAAAATATTTTTTAATAATTTTTTTAAAATTTTCTAGCCGTACGATTCGCACAAAATTTCACAAACGTGCTTAGGTTCATATTCTACAACTACCCACCAAGTTTTAAATTGATCGGATTTATAATGGTTGAAAACAAAATTATTACTCGGAAACCACTGGGCCGATTATGCCCATTAACGAACTTGTCCGTCGTATTGAGATGCGCCACCTACCCTGAAAATTTCAAGTCGCTAGCTCTTTTCGTTCTCAAGTTATCGTGGCAACGGCCGGACGGACGGACGGCCGGACGGCCGTACGGCCGGACGGACAGAATCAAATTTGACCTCGAATTCTTCATTGGGGAGTCGAACTTAATCGTTTGAGACCATTTTCGTCAAAAAATTCGAAAGTTACAGACATTTGGGCAAAACTATAACGCGATGTTCCCCAGAACATACGCGCAAAAAAAGTTCCCGTACAGGATCAAATGACTTTACAGCTCTATAAATCAAGGATACGATGAAATTAAGATAATTATTGATATACATTCAAATGAACAATCATTTTTTGACGGCATTATTTTTAATAGTACTTTTGAGTGCTAGATAATGTTTTGGAACCGAAGCCGTACTTTTTCAAATCACCCCCTGGACCACGGAAATAGAGGGGATAGCAACCCCCGATTTTTTCCTCTTGTCGCATGATTTTTGTACGGTGTTGCGAAATGATGGATTAGAAGCAGTATTGAAATAGTATGACATAGATGCCGTACAAAATCAAATGACCAAATTTACCCTGGTAATTGTCGGAAAATAAAAAAAAAATTCTGACTTTGTGGCGCACCATTTTTTTACGGCACTGCGCGTTTTCTTATTATTTTTCATGGATCTATCGGTGGTAAGAATGTCGTACCAAAATATGTGACCAAAATGTACTCACTCTACCTGTACTTTCGAATTCTCACCTGCACTCAGTTGGACAGCTTACAAGTGACGGCATGGTGCTGAATCTTATTATTTTATGCTCTTATATCGTTCTAGATAGGTCACCTGGTGGTTCAAATTACCCATAATTTTTTCAACATGGGCCTGTAGTCTAGTGCTGCAGCCTAGATAGGCTTATTGCACCTCGGTCTTTCTCCTATTAGCTGACAGGGTCTCATGGTTTATCCCCCTCAGCTTGGGTTGCTAGCCTCCATAGGGTCTCTTGGTCGATCCCCTGCAGCTTAGGTTTACTTAACCCAGCTTGACTTAGCCCAGTCCTGCGCCGCCGACATTATATGGGTCTCATGTAACATCCCCACTGCCTTGTTGGTGTCTACATAAGGTCCATTCTCCAGCTGGTTATTGCCTTAAGTACTGCCTGTCCGAGAGAATTCGTATGTTCCTATTGGAATAGCCCATACAAACATTCTCCAAGACATGTCGTGTTGGCTAACACTTCCGCCTGTAATATAGTGGTGCATTGCCCAAGCGACATCGAAATGCTTAAATGGGGTGCAGCCCTATACACTGAACTGTTCGTGAACCATGTTAGTTCACTGTGCGCTCTTTTCTTCCCCTCCGTGGGGGGCTTTAGCCCCATCTTGAAGGATGGATCAAATTTGTGAATTACTGGACTCCAGTCGCTCACCATGTTTAGTATCGGGTGTCTAATAAGTCCCCCAATCTCAGCGTGTCCGTATGACCGTTGTCTCCAGACCGTTTAGCTGGAACCTGTAGGCCCACAGCCTCGCTTCGGCTCTCACCAGAAGTGGAGGGAGTCCCACGAGAACCTCCATAGCCGCAGTTGGAGTACTTTTCATTGCTCCGGTAACACAAAGCAGGGCCAGTCCCTGAACTTTCTCCAGCTCTTTGACGGCCTTGCTCTGGTTAATTTTTGTCCACCACACAGCACTAGCATACATGAGGGAAGGCCTCACTATAGCAGTGTAAATCCACCTAGTGATTCCCGGGCTCAAGCCCCATGTTTTGCCAATTGCCCTTCGAGCAATCATGAGGGTTTTCTTTCCCTTGGCAACTGTTGCTGAGAGTTGTGCGTTTCAGGTTCGCTTGGTATCAAGCATAACGCCCAGGTAACGTACCTCATCAGCCAGGTTTAGTTGCTCACCCATGAGTTTGGGGGCTTTAATTCCCTCCAAATTCCGTTTGAGTGTGAACGGTATAAAAACTGTTTTCGAGGGGCTAACACTGAGGCTGACCCTCTCGCACCATCTTTCTACCACTTTCATAGCCTGGAGAGTTAACTCCTAGCCAACCCTTGGAATCTTTCCCCTGATTAATATGCAGATGTCATCCGCATAACCCTGGGTGTAGAATCCGCTGTTATTCAGTTCCACCAAGAGCCCGTGTGAGGGGTACTAAATATTCTGCGGACGTCATCTGAAACTCCATTGGTGGCGCCAATTTTGTCTCAAACTTTTCCAGGTATGAGTGAACACACTAGGGTTTTAGACATCTTAGTTATGGTCAAATTCTTAGTCATTTCATACTGACTAGATGCTGACAAAGTTAAATTGTTATAGTTTGCTTCAACCGTTTTTTCATCCATTAGTATAATGCAAAAATAACCTGTTACATTTATGACAGCCTTACACATAATTGAAACAACAATAAATACAAATATTAACCCTTCAGTATCTCACATTTTTAATGTTTGTCAAATTAGATTTTATATGAACAGTTAGCATCGTTTTTCCTTGAATTACTTCTAGCAGTTATACAGTAGCAAACTTTTTATGCAGAATACTTCATCTTGTTTTCGTATAACCTTTTTCAGCATAAGTACTTCTCTGGTGTATGATTTTTTTGGAGATTATTCAAAATTTGAAGGCATTTGAAGAATTATTTTCAATTTTATCAAGTTTTGTACATATTTCATGTCATAATAAATATCTAATATTCGTAAAAAATTCGAAATAACGACATATTTAGAACAATCATATTTTTGGGGAATGTGCAATTGTATAGTTAAAACAAGATCCTCCAGAAATCTAAACCGAATTTTACTTCTTCGTCATTCTGTAGTATGTTAGGAGTATGACATTGTTTTGGTAGTTTTTGTTTGGTATATCTCACAAAATTTACAACTGTTATTACTGTGAATGAATATTGTATATTTATCTTAAGCAATACAAACCTACTAATATTCCTCTGTTATTAATTTTCCTCAATGATTTTCAATCTGTCCAAAGCCTACCCACCTTCATAACTAATTTCAAATAACCAAAATTGGAACTAGAGCACTTGAAGTAACTTAGTTGAAATTGCGCACAGTTTAAATCCACACGTTCATTTTGTCAAGTTAACAGTACACTTTTGGAAATGGGGTGCCATTAACTTGAAATGTATTGAAATCCAGAAAAGTGGTTGTCCATGATCTGTTCTGCTACTTCATATGAAGTCAGCGGAAACCTCCACAATTTATGCTAATTCATACCGAAAGAAAAAATTCTTGCCATTTCTATAATAAATAAAAGCACTAACGTGGGGGTCAGAAGCTCCAGCGCGGTCGTTCATGTAATGATCGATATACTTTACTGATTTTTAACGCCATAAACTGCTAAAATTGAAGGCTATCAAGAAAAACAAAATTTCCAATGGGCCATTCAGCATTCAAATAACGTCACTCACGTTTAATTTCTACCATATCTGGTAAAATATGATGGACCAGAAAAATGATCTTAGATTATAGCATAATACAATATACAAACCTTCTTTAAAGTATTTCTGCATATATGTCCTTATACATCTTATCTGTTTACTTCCAACGTTCATTGTAACCTCATTACTTCTTTCGTAAAATAGAAGGAAAATATAATCAAAGAGAAAAATTCTCTTAGATCCAGCATAATTGATACATTCTTTAAGGGTTGTCCACAAATGTCGTGATAACTCTCGAATTTAACTTTTCTGGTTATGTTCGTTCCTACGTGAGAAAACTATAAATGCTAACAATATCTATTGATAGTGATCTCATTGAACCATTCTTTTTGGCGCTCTTGTTCCTCGGAACAGAGTGCTTATCAATTTACCCAAATGTCTGTAATTTTCGATTTTTTGGCTGAAAATTGTCTTAAACGATCTGGTTCGACTCACTGATCAAGAATCCATGGTCAAAATCAAAATTTTGAGGTTACGGGGAGAAAGGGGATGGTTGAAATTGCCGGTAAGGCTATAGTGGCGATCTTTGGAAAAATTCCATATAATTTAAAAAAAAACCGTAAGTGACGTATTTTTCCTGAGTAAAACGAGAATTTTGGGAATTTATTTTAAAATTTGAGGATCGTTTCGAGGGCAGTCAAAGCACGTGACCAAAACTTTCGAACTGTAAGAAGCGAAATCTGAAAACAAAATTTTAATATATATTACCATTTTCGAAGTATTCACGAAAGAAATTTTGTTCACGTCCGGACCTCAAATCGCGACAAAATCGATAGTCGAAAAGTAGAGTGATATGGATGCACGCTCCAAGTTAGGACTTGCTCGCGAGTTTATGTCGAAAGATCGATCCGCTCATAACGTATAATATGACCCGAAGGCAAACCCAATATGTTGGCTATCATTTCGTCACAATGTCTGTATTTTTCGAATTTTTTTTTTCCGAAAATGGTCTTAAAGATTCATTTCTGTCCGTCCGGTCCGGCCGTTAGCACGAGCTCATTGTGCGACTAAGGAAAGTCAGTTGTATTCTTTGTCAACTTTGTTACTCTATCCTTACGCCATCTTAGACACAGCACTCTTAATGTATGACCCGACAGTAAATGGTATCTACTACCCTCTGGGTAGATCTCTGGCTCGTTCTATCCACTGAGCTTTAAACCCCTCATCATTCAATTTAAATAGCCAACGTGAACACGCGCGCCAAAGAGTACTGAGTTTACGTCAGTGTTTTTTTATATTTTTCTTTCCGTACATAGTCATACGATGAATACAAACTTTAAATGCAAAGGAAGGTCGTATTTATACAATCTAGTGCTAAATTTCAAGACAGTAGTTTCAGAAATATACAGAAAAAAAAGCTTGAGATCAAAATGCCCATAACTCCTAAACCACTCGGCGAACATTGACCATTAAAGAACTTAACCGAGATATTTACCCACGAACGCTACCCTAAACATTTCAACTCTCTAACTCATTTTGTTCGTAAGTTCTTATGCTTTCGGGCGGTCGGACGGACGGTCAGAATTGCATTTGACCCCGGATTATTCATCAGTGAGCTGAATCCAATCGTTTGTGACCATTTTCGGCAAACGGTCCGGACATTCCAACTCAGAAACAATACTATTTCCCCAAATCTTACTTGATAGTCCACAACCACTCCAAACATAACCCATACAACCCAAAGACAGAAACTTCTCCTCTGCGCATGCGCAATCCACTCGCAGCTGAAAGACTCCTCAAAATCACACACCTCACAAAAAACTCCGATTCTCCAACACTAGTACTTCAGGAGATATCGCATCTTGAATCCACGCATGCGCAGACCCGCACCAGGGGATTCTATGGTGAATAGCATCCTCCACCCCAAAACCCCAATCCTCTCAGAAGAAAACTCGAGCAGTTAAATTATTTCTCGTCTGCTTATGCGAATAACAAAAAATGCCCAAAAGAGGCCGTTACACCCCCAGTCGTTCACCGTTGAGACACATTTTGAAAACCAATTTAAAATTCCACACATCGTTCACGCATTAATTCAATTGCCACGCTAGTAAATGGTCCATGTTTTAATCAGTTGCCCTCGTACATATCGCATTGATTCAGATAAAGGCGCAAAAAACAAGTCGAAATTATGTTCACCAGATATTATATACTCGTATTCCACGTAGGAATTCGAACTGAAATAATTTGTCCAGTTTGGAAGTTCAAAATTATTAATTTATTTTTTAGGCTCCTAGTGGTCTGTTCTCAGTGAAATTTTGCACACCCAAACAGGTCATAATTGGACACCGAAGTGCCAAAACTGAACTCAATCCAATATTTGGTTTCGGAATTTCAAGCAAAATATTCCGCTAATATTAAAAAAATTTTTATTTTTTCTACTCATGCTATCCCCACGAAATTTTGCACAAGTGTTTTCGTCGGGACTTTACATCTAACTACAGAGCTTCAATTCAATCCGATCAGAATTTCTCGAGTTATAGTAAAAACAAAATTTCATTTTCTTATATTTTACTTTTTTTTGGCGCTCTAGTTCCTCGGAACTGAGTGCTTATCAATTTGCCCAAATGTCTGTAATTTTCGAATTTTTCGATGAAAATGGTCCTAAACGATTTGGTTCGACTCACTGATCAAGAATCCGTGGTGGAAATTAATTCTGTCCGGCCGGTCCGGCCGGCCGTCCGGCCGTAGGCACGATAACTCTCGAACGAAAGGAGTTAGAGGATTGAATTTTGCAAGGTGGGTTTGGAGCGTAAATATCTCGGCTAAGTTCGTTAATGGGCAAAATCCATCAAGCGGTTTCGGAGTTATGGCCGATTTTAGTAAAACACATTTTTTATGAATATTTCCTAAACCGATCACTCGATCTATCTGAAATTCAGCATCAAATTGCAGAATCATGACCTTCATACTTATATGAAGTTTTGTACTGACCAGGTTACCGCAAAGTGTCAAAAAAAAATTTTGAAAATTTAAATTTTTTTTTTTACGATAACTCTCGAACGGAATGAGCTAGGCAGTTGAAATTTACAGAGTAGGTTAGGGAGGTTAATATCTCGGTTGAGTTCGTTATTGGGCAAAATAGGCCAGATGGTTTCGGAGTAACAAAAAATAATTTTTATTCAAGTAACAAATTTCAAATTCAATTTTTATTTAATATGCAGTTTCACCATAAAAATCCATTGATATCATTATCAACTCCAACAAGCTAATACTATCGGAGATATGATTTTTCGAAATTTCAATAATGAATCGTACTTCTATGTTTTCACAGAATGTTATAATTGTTCTATCTAAGCTTTATTATATGATCTGTGTTCATACTCGTACATGTCAACCTGTTCTATCAGAGAGAGTCAAAATCATTTCAGCTATTTTAATTTGATTTCTTCCATGGTGCAGTTCTCATTCTCAGATTGCTCATTTAATCTTGATAAATAAACTATTATTTGAATTGAATTTCCTTTATGATGCAGTTCTATCATAAGAATACATTGATATAATTCCCAACTCTGAGAAACCAATACTTTCGGAGATATAATTTGTCTGTTTGAACTAGAGCGCCAGAAAGCTCCTGTCCACAGGGCTTGAACCCATTTTATTCTAGTTTATAGCCATCCGATCAATACGAAACTTCGCAGGCATATAAAGGTCATGATTCTACAATTTGATGCCAAATTTCAGATAGATCGAGTGATCGGTTTCGGAAATATTCCTGAAAAACGTTTTAATTAAAAGTGACCATAACTTCGAAACGGCTTGTTGGATTTTGCCGAATTTTAACGAACTGGTTCGAGATATTTACGCTCCAAACATGCCCTGCAAATTTCAACGCTCTAACTCGTTCCGTTCGAGAGTTATCGTGCTAACGGCTGGCCGGACCGGACGGACAGAATTGAATTTGACCTCGAATTCTTCATCAAGGAGTCGAACCCCATCGTTTGAGACCATTTTCACAAAAAAATTAGAAAAAAACAGACATTGTGACGAAATGATAGCACGCTGTTCCTTGCGGAACACGCGCGCAAAAAGACGGTTTGAAGGTTCATGCATTATTTCGTGAAGGCGTGAATAGATAATAGAACATCCGTGCAAAAGCTCCTGACCTCACGTCAGTATTGTTCTTGAATTTTTTTGGATAGAGATAATCAGGTTTTGCTTCTGTTCTTAATTATCAGCAAATGATGCACTCTATAAAAGTGTATGTTCCGGAAACAAAGTTTGTTTCCGAAACATAATGTCAGACGACAAAAAACTGTAGTGGACAAGAGTGTAGTTACTTTTATAATGTGCATAATAAGTCCACAGTGAACTCAAAATAGATTATAAATGATGCACTATTAATCAGATGTCCTTGCTGCTCACTTCATATGAAGTTTATGGGACACGCCAATTTTTTGTTAGGAAAAGATAGGCAAATATTATAGTCGTAAAAAAAATTAGCACTAAATTATTTACTCATCAGTTTCCCAGATGGCCAAAATTATATAGCATAATTTTTTGGAAAAACTATCTTACCAATTTAGAGTAGGTATGTCATTTTGTCGCGTGTTTCGTTTTAATTCGTGTCGATCTTTTCGGACATTCCTTCATAATAATGCAGTTATATTTAAATACATACAGGTTTGTTGAACAAACAAATTCATTCACAAGAATAATAGCTCAAATTTCACATACCGATGGTGGTAAAGAATTACTCGAAAATCATAAAGGCACTGGCGTGTGGCGTTATGAGCTTTAGCACACATGTGCATTCATTGTTTTTTTCATTTGGCTTCTCGCTCCCTTCGTCTCTCTCATTTAGCAACAGAAATATTTTTATGTTTTGGAAATCTAGTGTGTTCTGACTAGTATCTCACAGTCAAAAATTGAATCTAAAGCAAAGTATGTATTAATTACCCTAGATATAGACACTGAAAAACATCTAGTCAAGCTATAACAGCTATAAGCTGATTTTTTGAAATATCTTTTTATCGATTCCTTAACCCACCTTGATATCTGTACTGAACAATGATGCCATCATTTGTATAAATTTGAACAAACCAATCCATGACGAGAAAGAAGAACTTAAGGAAATGACGTTTTAGTAACTTATGTTAATGCAGTTTCAAAAGATCTTATAATGCAGGAAAAAAATCCAATTGAATTCTGTTCTAACATATCTAGTGCTTTCAAACAGCCCTTATTTCCAAACCACATATTATGTTCATGAATTCCCACCATACATCATTAAACTGAAATTCATTGAAATTTCGAACCTCCAACAGCAACAAAAAAATAAAAATTAATCAACTACTAAAGAAAAAGAGCAAAATGTACGGAGATCATTTAAAAAGCCCCAGTATAAAGGCAAAAGTACAATGACAATTTGTAAAGAAATTAGTGACAGTAGGGGAAGTGATTATTGTAAGCAAATAAAGAAATTGACTCCTTGTAAGGAAACTCGAAATGCTGGACCAATCGAAGAAAACAATACTTTATATTCAAAAATGTTCAGTGATATAAACAAGTGGAATAAAGAGTATTTTCTTGGTCAGCCAGCCAGTAACAGAGTGGATGTGTATGGAAGAGGAACTTTATTATGAAACATTGTACAAAGAAAAAAGCTAAGCACCAGGACATGACAATATCACTAAAGAACTTTTACACACTGCTTTCGTATCGAATGGTTGTAGGCTTTTTTACTGTGTCCTTACGCCACCTTAGGCTCAGCGCTGTTAATTTTTGACCCAACGGTGAATGGTGGCGATTGCCGTGACTAGATAATTTCTATTCTAGCTTCGGAATTGAACTTGGGACCTCTGGCTCCTGAGTCAAATGCTCTATCATTGAGCTAATCGCACTGCATATGTAGTGAAACAGTTTATACAAACTACATATCAAGTGATCTATCTTCCGATGATTTGTTTCTTTGGGGATATCTGAAAGATATCAGAGCTACAAATGTTGATGGATTAAGCGTGAAAGTTATCCGACTGTGTGGCAACATTATGTCAAACCTGTCAAATTTGGATATGATGTCCAAAACAATGAAATATTAACTCCTGGTTGTTTGACAGATAAAAAATGGACAAAATTGACCGAAATGATTGATGTTTCATGAAACGCGCCACCATGTCACTAGCATCGTTTTCATACGTCAATCAAAGTGGAATATTGCGAGTATTCTGTTCAAAATATGTAAAATTTACAACTAAGTGTACCCTGTCGATGAATGTTGGTTAGCTATGATTCCCTTATTCGCTTATACGGAATACTAACCTAAAAATTTGAATAAAACTGTTATCGCTTGAGGAACAGGTGTTTAACAATTTCTTAGAAGCGCTACCTATAGGAAAGATAATGAAAAAATCAACTATGTTCCGGAAAATGGCAAAACAAAATCGAATCAGTGCATACACTGTACTAAATCATTCTTTCGAATTTACAATTTCTTTCACCAATGGCACATACATTTGAGGCATTCGAATTTTTTTTAGTTATATCTCGATTTCTATACCATGATACTACATGAATTCCCTAAACTTAACTTTTTGTGGCATTGGGTTTTAGTGCGCTTGTTTCAGGGCGCTATTATTTCGTTCAACTGTCTGGCTTTTCGAATTTTAAGCCCAAAATATGTAAATTATATTTAAATGGAAACTTTTTGATTAACATAACTGTGCCACATTTTGATTGTTTTTCTTCGGTATAGTATTGAGGACCAAACATTAGCTCATAGATGTCTCATTTTACTATAGTTTTTCCAGTCCTGTATATCTCCTTCTATATAGCCACCAGTATATTTTTATCTCGATATTGTATACTTATAGAGATAACATAAAGAAACAAAAATGAATTCACCAACCAAATCTTTTCAGGCACCCAACCTTTCGCTCATTTGGGGGTGGGAACCCCAGTGTTTGGTTCCCAGAAGAAAAAAACGGGCACTCCAGATAGATCCCGCCAAGAGGACGATGCTGAAGAAGGAGGGTGTGGCGATGAAGAATATGATCCTCATTACGAACCCATAATCCCCATGCCGGACGCTATCGTAGTAACTACAGGAGAGGAAGACGAAACACCCTTCTTCAACGAGAGGGCGAAACTTTATAGATACGATGAAAACCTGAAGGAATGGAAGGAGAGGGGAGTTGGACAGTTTAAGATTTTGCACAATGCAAATAATAGTGAGTATTCTTGGATGATTATTTTGAGCCTCTTTTGTCCTTATCTTATCATTAGTTGCACATCCTTTATAAAGACTATTTTTGCGCGCAGGTTCTGGGCAACAGCATGCTATCATTTTGCCCAAATGTTCGAATTTTTTGCCGAAAATGATCTCGAACGTTTAGGTTCGACTCACTGATGAAGAATCCAAGGTCAAATTTGATTATGTCCGTCATTTGCCACGATAACTTTCGATCAAAAAGAGATAGCGACTTGAAATTTTCGGGGTAGTTGGCGTCCAAATACGACAGATAAGTTCGTTATTGGGGATAATCGGCCCAACGGTTTCTGGGTACTAATTTCAATACAATTCCAATACAAATCCGATCGAATTGAAACTTTGGTTAATTAGTTATAGACTACCGAGGCAAAGACGTATGTAAAATTTTGTGAGGGTCGTCCAACTAGAAAATTTAAAAAAAAATGGTTCAAGACCTGTGGACAGGAGCTTTTTGGCGCTCTTGTTCAAACAGACAAATTATATCTCTGAAAGTATTGGTTTCTCAGAGTTGGGAATTATATCAATGGATTCCTATGATAGAACTGCATCATGAAAAAAATTAAATTTAAAAAAAGTCTCGTTTAAAAAAAAATGCTTCAATAATTATCTTAAAAAAAAAGAGCAATCCACAATGCTTCAATCCTTTAATGCTTCAAACATTGTCATTAAATTTATTTATCAAGATTAAATGAGCAATCTGCAATGATTCAACCTCGTGGAATGGGTTGTTGCAACTTACACTCGGTGCATGGTTTTCACAACTCGAAATACCTAAAATATTATCCTCTTTTCAAATTTAAAATTGAATAGTTTATACCACTTACACTTTCTTTTCTGTATTATGAACCCTAACTCAAGAAAAAATGTTTGATACACAAATGTAGACCCATATTTTTCAGTATTTTTTTGCTAGCAACATTATGAAAATACTGTATAAAGGAACATGTCTCACTACTTAAGGAAGTAAAAGGTAATATTAACCTCAGTGGTCAACGAACAGTAATTTCTTTTGATGATTCCATTATGTTCTTCTTTCCTATTGCCTTCATAAAGTACATCATTCAAATAATCCAATTCTAAATCTTCTGAAACATCATCTCCAATATTTATACATAAATATTCAATTTGTAATCAGTCAATATTATTTTCGGTACGAATTGACAATCTCTAATAGCTAAAAAAGATGACATTTATGAACAGTGAACACAGACAGATTCTGTACCCGGCCCAGGTGGTCTAGCGGTTGAAGAACTAGCTAGGGTGCCGGAGGTCGCGGGTTCGAATCCCGCTCAGGGCATGGATGTGGTGTTGGGTGTGATTGTCCGGTATGAATGAAAAATAATTAATTAATATAACTACGTTGATCTGGGTACATGGCAAGCGCCAAGCCCATTAAAGAGAATTAAAAAAAAGACAGATTCTGTGTTCACATTCTGTGAATACATAGAGCTTACGATGTATTATTGAAATTTTGAAACGATCTCCGAAAGTATTAGCTTGTTAGAGTTGAAAATGATAACAATGGATTCTTATGATGAAACTGTATCTTAAAAAAATTTGAATTCAAAAGTTGTAATACAAAAAAAAATTTTTTTTTCGTTACTCCGAAACTATTGGACCGCTGTTGCCCAATAACAAACTCAACCGAGATATTTATCCCTCAAACCTACTCTGAAAATTTCAACTGTCTAGCTCATTCCGTTCATGAGTTATCGTGTTAACGGACGGATGGACGGACAGAATCTATTTCGACCACGGATTCTTGATCAGTGAATCAAACCAAATCGTTCAAGACCATTTTCAGCCAAAAACTCGAAAATTACAGACATTTGGGCAAATTGATAAGCACTCTGTTCCGAGGAACAAAAAAGAGATAATGACTTAGCGACTTTCAGGCAATTTTCAGGGTAGTTCGTTAATAGACATCCCTGGTCGCTCGACACTGACCAACCTGACTCACTGCCTTAATGATTGGACCAGAGCTTGGGACATGGGTATTCCGGTGGATGTGCTTTATCTGGATTTCTCCAGGGCCTTCGACAGGGTTCCACACCGACGCCTTCTTCACAAACTTAGGCATCTAGGCATAAGAGGCAGAGTCCTGGCATGGATCGAGGCTTTTCTATCCAATCGGACCTTCAGAGTCAAAGTGAATAAATCATTCTCTATGGACAAAGCAGTCTCGTCTGGTGTGCCACAGGGTTCTGTACTCGGACCCATCCTATTTCTTCTTTACACTTCTGATTTACCACATTTACTCCGCTCAAGATGCTCTATGTTCGCAGACGATACGAAGCTGTATAACTTTCCTCTTTCTCACCGGCAAACCCTTCAGCGCGATCTCCAAGTCGTTGTCTCTTGGTGCGAGGATTGGATTCTTCCTCTGAACGTGGACAAGTGTTGTGTTCTCCATATCGGAAGGAGGAACCCTTGTGCGGAGTACAATATCGGCGGGAGGTTCCTGAGAAGTGTAACCAGCCACTGCGATCTCGGGCTGACAGTTTCTTGTGATCGGCGATGGTCTGATCATGTCTCGTCCATCTGCGCCAAGGCCAAACGCATAACTTACGCCATCAATAAGTCATTCGGAGGTAGTGATATCTCGACGGTTCGTATGCTCTATACCACATATGTAAGACCAATTCTGGAATATGTGGGTCCTGTTTGGTGGCCATCTACAAGAAGCGATGAGGAGCTGCTCGAGTCCGTTCAGAGGTGGAATACTCGGATCCCTTACCGGCGGGGTCGCCCTGTTTATGAGGATCGGCTCAATATTTTCAATCTACCATCATTTGCGACCAGGCGCGAGAGAGGTGATCTGATTGTTACATACCGTTCTATACGAGGTCACTTTGGAGAAAATATGTGTAATATGTTCGAGAGAAATCAAAGTAACTTGAGAGGTCATTACTACAAGCTCCGCAAGGAAAATTTCAAAACTTCACAGCGCCAGAATTTTCTTCCGAACAGAGTTTTCGAGCGGTGGAATCGTTTACCGAGTGATGTTGTTGAGGCAGTCTCAGTGAACGATTTTAAGAACAGATTTGACAGATGGAAGACCAGTGTGAGTGCTCGGTTATAGTTTGTTTCGAACTTTCTTTTTTTTTTTTTTCTCTCGTATAAATGAATACAAGTTTTGCTTTAATTTTCTATTCAACATGTGAACATTATTAATTTATATTTGTTGAGTTTATAGGATATCCTTAACTCTTATTGAAATTAAATAATAATAATAATAATAATAATAATAATCGGCCATACGGTTTTGGAGTTATAATAATCTGAAATTTTGTTGTTATTTCCCCTATAACTCAAAATAAACAAATCCGATCCAATTAAAACTCTGTAATCACATGTCAAGTACATCATTAATAAAATTACCAATAAAATTAATTATAATAGATAACCCATATTAGTAGTTCGTCTAAGGAATCCATTTGTTTCCAGGCACGTATCGCTTCCTATTGAGAAGAGAACAGGTGCATAAAGTGGTCCTGAACCAACTGATCACAGCCAATTTGGAGCTCCAACCAATGACAACATCAGACAAAGCCTGGGTGTGGGCAGGTCACAACTTTGTGGAAGATCAAATGAAATTAGAGAAATTAGCTGTTAAATTCAAATACGAAGAAACCGCCAAGAAGTTCTTTGAATCTGTGCAGGAGTGTGTGAAAAAAATCGAGCAGACTACATTGACTGCGGATGATACCCTGCCCTCCAGCGTCCAAGAATATTGCGTAGTTGAACAAGTTAGCTCCGATTCGGATCAACAAGACGTTAATGATTACGATGATAATGACTATGATGTTGAGTATGATGAGCGGTAGGTCTTCCTAAATATTTTATTCATTCATTGTTGCGTAGATGTATTTAGATTTTGTCAGTTGTATTTGGCTTTTTGTATTCTCATTAATAATATAATGTTAATTTATAAAGTGTGTGATATTATATTCTTGAAATATTTTTTTATTTTTCAAATTATTCAATGCATGCCTAATATTTTAGTCAATGTTATTTTTTATAAAGTTACAATGAATATCAGAACTGATTAGTTAGACATGATTGATTGTCTCGATATGTTTTCATATTATCATTAAAAGTATTGAAATTAGAACATGCTTTAATAAAACTATTAGTTTCACTTTTCAAATGGGAATTTTATTTGAAGATTGTTCAGATTTGATCCGGAATTTTGTTGATGAACAATTTATAATTGGTCTATCACATTGATGCCATTTCTGAGAAATTTTTCAAATGAATGATTTCTTATTCTTCATAACAATAGAAATTTCAAGTATGGCATCCTAGACATCGCTGAAAGAACTTGTAGAATAATTTATAGAACTTGACAGCTGAAAATATGCCGGAACTTGTGGTACAAATAACATATAATAAGGAAAACAATTATAAATCTATAAAATATTAATTCTCAATTTGATTAGTACTATTTTAGGATCCCAGTGATCATGGACTACAAAAATCCCAAGAAACCATTAAACAATTCCCATATATTTCGTAGATACTGGCCACTATGTTAATTTGCAGAGGATCGCAAACTTGATCCGTCGAATCGCCCTATTAATCAAAAACTGAATGAGAAGAGACAATAATTGATTCCATCCAAAAGAGCACAAGATTTCCTCTTCAATGCAGGTTCTATGTTATGCGATGCATTAAATAATAGAAATTTGATAAGGATAACTATTTTCCACTAAGTATTGAATATGCACACTAGTGACTTGAATCCGAATTGCATAGCTACCTTTGTGGTATTAGCATCAGCTATAATTAGTGTTTTCTTTGGTCGTCAGAATAGATTTGGTACCAGTTTGTAGGTTAATTCTGGAAGATTATGGAAATACAGGGTATCTTTTTGGCTGACCCTCTTTTTGCGCGCTTGTTCCATCAGTAACAGCGTGCTATCATTTTGTCCAGATGTAGTTTTGTAATTTTTTGCCGAAAATGGTCTCGAACGATTGGATTTAACATGAATAATCCGGGGTCAAATCCAATTCTGTCCGTCCGTCCGGACATGAGCACGATAACTCTATAACTCTCGAGCGAAGTGAGTTAGAGAGTTTAAATTTGCATGGTTTTGTATTAATCAAATGATCACGTACAGAAAAAAAATAATTTCAAAAATTTGAAAATTTTATTTCCCAGTACCTAAATCAAAAAATTCGAATCTGATCTAATGGAATCTCGGTAGTTAGTTAAAAAATACCGACACATAGACTTTTGCAAAATTTCTGGAGAATCGCATGACTAGAAAAAATGTAAAAAATGTTCAGCTGTTGTGCGGAATATTTTGCTTGAAATTCCGAAACCACATATCGGATTGAGTCTACATTTTGCATTTAGGTAACCAATCTCTTGGAGTGTATAAAATTTCCTGGAAAATAGACAGTGAAGAGCTTCAAAAAAAAAATCCATTCAAGTCAAATACCAATTGGATTCTTTACAACGAGAAAGTCTAATTGCAGATAAGTGCAAACATATGTGATTCAAGTTGAAATTTCGTTTTTTGCGATCGAATAAATGTAACTACAGATGCGATTCAAAAAGTGGATAACGGTGTGTGGAATTTTATTTAACTATTAATATTTTAATTTGAAATGCCTGAAATCATGAACTATGAATTTTAATTTTTTTTTTTTATTTGTCTGTAAGTTGAGGGAATGGAAGGGTCAATTATATGTGTGAGCAACCCAGAGTCTAGGAAAGCGTATTTTCCGAGGTGGAGTGTTCTTTGGGCTAATTTTGTAATTCACGCTGCCCCTTTCGGGCTTTTTTCGTTATGGGCATGAGCAGACGATAAGTTTTTTAACTGCTAGAGTATTAGAGAGGAGTGGGGTTTTGAGGTGGATGATGCTATTTCTCCACAGAGTCCTCTTGAGACGGTCCGCGCATGTGTGGATTGAAGCTGCTATGTCTACCGAGCCACTGTTGCTGCAGAATCGGAGTTTTGTGTGCGGTATGTGATTTTGAGAGGACGAGTGGACTGCGCAGAAGAGAAATTGTTACGGTCAGATTGGAAGTCTAGTGGTCATGGTCATGGCGCTGGGCCGATATTTTGAGGTTTTAACAGAAAATCCAAGGCAATTCTGTGCGCGTGCAAGTCAATTTCGGGCAAATAGCGTTGTTTTCGAGTTGGAGTGTTCGTATAGTGGGCCTAGAGCTAATTGTGAAATTTACGCTGCCCTTTGCCATCATTTTTCGCTCTGGGCATGAGCAGACGTTTTGTTCGTGTTTTTTGGGGGCTGTCAGCATTATAGAGAGCACTATCAGTGACGAGTGAACTGCGCATGCGCATAAGTAAGCTCCTTGGGGAAGACCTAGGAGAGTCAGTATAATCATAATCAAGTCATTAGCAAGCGCGAAATTTACAGAGTAGGTTAGGGAGGTTAATATCTCGGTTGAGTTCGTTATTGGGCAAAATAGGCCAGATGGTTTCGGAGTATCAAAAAATATATTTTTTTTTAACTCACAAATTTCAAAATAATTTTTTTAAGATGCAGTTTCACCATAAAAATCCATTGATATCATTTTCAACTCCAACAAGCTAATACTTTCGGAGATATTATTTTTCGAAATTTCAATAATGAATCCTACTTCTATGTTTTCACAGAATGCCATAATTATTCTATCTAGGATTTATTATATGATCTGTGTTCATACTCGCTCATGTCATCCTGTTCTATAAGAGAGAGTCAAATTCATTTCACCTATTTTAATTTGATTTCTTCCATGGTGCAATTCTCATTCTCAGATTGCTCATTTAATCTTGATAAATAAACTATTATTTGAATTGAATTTCCTTTATGATGCAGTTCTATCATAAGAATACATTGATATAATTCTCAACTCTGAGAAACCAATACTTTCGGAGATATAATTTGTCTGTTTGAACAAGAGCGCCAGAAAGCTCCTGTCCACAGGGCTTGTTTTCTGAAAAACAAAAAAAATCCTTGCTACGGAAAGCGCCCATACACCCCCTGCACTTATAAAGTCAATTGCCAAAATTTCAACACTGATGAATTAAGTCATTGTTATTATGTTTTTTTATTAGCTGAACAGCCATCTATTCAGGAGATTCCAAATCTTTCCCAGAACGAGGTTTTCTCAATGAGAACGATCCCAATAACTTGCATTCATTCATCTAAGATTCTACGCCCTATGGGATTCAATAAATTGGTTAACCATAGCCTTGGTTAAGAAAAAGTGTTGGCTATCTAATTGTGAAGAAGGGATTTTTAATATTTTCTGAAAAGTTTATCTTTTGTTTTTGTTCAATTCATATAGTTATTGTGTATTGCGTATTGTAATTGCAGCCGTTTTGAAACTGTTTGAGCCAGAGTCCGGAAATTGTTCAAGATCAAAGTATACTTGCAGCCACCTCAAGTTCGCAATTCTTGCAGTTCGAAGTTCAGCGATAATATAAATACGCAACAACTTGAACTGATGGTTTCTTCGAGAGATTAAATTAATTTAGAACTTATATTGTGAATCCGATCAAGCTCTTGTTGAATATTGATGGATTTATCAATGCTGGGGCATGAATGTTATTTTGGCATGGGAAGATTTTGGCAAGATAATGATTATGGAGATACGGTTCTTTACTGAAAAAAGTATCCGCATTGGATGAGACCCTGGGGTTGAAATTTCTACCCTTAACACAAAAAACTCGGTTTTTTCGTCGTTTTTTTCCCAGAAGGAAAAGTTTTCTCATCAACAGATTTTGAGAACATCTTGACTATGACGATATCGATATTCACTAAAAAAATGGTCCACTTCGGATGTAGCCCTGGGGTTGAAATTTCAACCCTTAACACAAAAATCTCGGTTTTTCCGGTTTTTTCCTAGAAGGAAAAGTTTTTTCATCAACAGTGTTTGAGTACATCTTGATTAACACGATATCAATATTCAATAAAAAAACGGTCCGCTTCGGATGGGATCCTGGGGTTGAAATTTCAACCCTCAACGCAAAAAACTCGGTTTTTCGTCGTTTTTTCCCAGAAGGAAAAGTTTTTTCATCAACAGATTTTGAGAACATTTTGACTACGACGATACCGATATTTAGTAAAAAAAAAATGGTCCATTTCGGATGGAGCCCTGGGGTTGAAATTTCAACCCTTAACACAAAAAAAGCGGTTTTTCGTCGTTTTTCCCAGAAGGAATAGATTTTTCTTCTACAGATTTCGAGTACATCTTGACTAACACGAATTTCAACCCTTAACACAAAAGTCTCGGTTTTTCCTGTTTTTTTCCTATAAAGAAAAGTTTTTTCATCAACAGATTTTGACTACATCTTGACTATAACGATATCGATATTCAATAAAAAAATGGTCCACTTCGGATGGGGCCCTGGGGTTGAAATATCAACCCTTAACACAAAAATCTAGGTTTTTCCTGTTTTTTTCCTATAAGGAAAAGTTTTTTATCAACAGATTTTGAAGACATCTTGACTACGATGATACCGATATTCAGTAAAACAATGGTCCACTTCGGATGGGGCCTTGGGGTTGAAATTTCAACCCTTAACACAAAAAACTCGATTTTTCGTCGTTTTTTTCCCAGAAGGAAAAGTTTTTTCATCAACAGATTTTAAGAACATCTTGGCTACGACGATACCAATATTCAGTAAAAAAATGGTCCACTTCGGATGGGGCCCTGGGGTTTAAACTTCAACCCTAAACACAAAATCTCGGTTTTGTCCTGTTTTTTCATAGAAGGGAAGGTTTTTTCATCAACAGATTTTGCGAACATCTTGACTACGACGATACCGATATAGAGTAAAAAAATGATCCTCTTCGGGTGGGGCCCTGGGGTTGAAATATCAACCCTTAACACAAAAAACTCGGTTTTTCGTCGTTTTTTCCCAGAAGGAAAAGATTTTTCTTCAACAGATTTCGAGTACATCTTGACTAACACGATATCGATATTCAATAAAAAAAATGGTCCACTTCGGATGGGATCATGGGGTGGACATTTCAATCCCAGGGCCCCATCCGAAGTGGACCATTTTTTTACTGAATATCGGTATCGTCGAAGTCAAAATGTTCTCAAAATCTGTTGATGAGAAAACTTTTCCTTCTATGAAAAAAACAGGAAAAACCGAGATTTTGTGTCAAGGGTTGGAATTTCAACCCCAGGGCCCCATCCGAAGTGGACAATTTTTTCACTGAATATTGGTATCGTCGTAGCCAAGATGTTCTCAAGATCTGTTGCTGAAAAAACTTTTCCTTCTGGGAAAAAACGACGAAAAACCAAGTTTTTTGTGTTAAGGGTTGAAATTTCAACCCCAGGGCCCCATCCGAAGTGGACCATTTTTTTATTGAATATCTATACAGGGTGAGTCTTTGACCACTGCATTAATTTTAACCAAAGATTCCTCTCACCAAATGAAACACTTTTTTCATTTAACATTTTTCCAAATTCAGCTCAGGTAAAAAGATACAGGCTGTTGAAATTTTGCAAAACAATCAGTTTTTATTTTGTTGCTTTGACATCCTTTTTTCGAATAAAATGAATGTTGGCGTAAAGTTTCCTATAACTATGATACATTTTTACCAAATATTAGTTATTTTCTACTACTACTGGTTTTCTAGTTATGGACCCGTGGATTCATAAAACTAAACGAAATTAGCATAAAGAAAGCATATAATGTTTTTCTTGAGTAATTTCAAGAATATTCCATCGTTTTAGAACATTATATTATTCTTCATCATTTCTCCTTAAACGCACCGTTTTCGAGATATTCTTCATTGAATGTTTCAAAATGGAAAACTCCAGAAATTTCACTACTTTTATGGATCCGTCCCTAAGCGTTGGAATCCCGAATCAAGCTGTAAACCACGTTACCATGCCTTATTCTCGTACGCCAACAATGTCATAGATAAATGCGGGAGTGTATTAGCACATTGTGAAATCTTTAAACGCTTGTTACTTTTTACCTGAGCCGAATCTGGAAAAATGGTAAATGAAAAAATTGTTTCATAAGATGAGAGGAATCTTTGGTTAAAATTAATGCAGTGGTCAAAGACTCACCCGGTATCGTGTTAGTCAAGATGTACTCAAAATATGTTGATGAAAAAACTATTCCTTCTAGGGATAAACAGGAAAATCCGAGTTTTTTGTGATAAGGGTTGAAATTTCAACCCCAGGGCCCCATCCGAAGTTGACCATTTTTTTTACTGAATATTGGTATCGTCGTAGTCAAAATGTTCTCAAAATCTGTTGATGAAAAAACTTTTCCTTCTGGGAAAAAAACGACGAAAAACCGAGTTTTATGTGTTAAGGGTAGAAATTTCAACCCCAGGGTCTCATCCAATGCGGATACCTTTTTCAGTAAAGAACCGAATCTCCATAATCATTATCTTGCCGAAATCTTTCCATGCCAAAATAACATTCATGCCCCAGTATTGATTAATCCATTAATTTTCAACAAAAGCTTGAGCGGATTCACAAAGTAAGTTCTAAATTAATTTCATCTCTCGAAGAAACTATCAGTTCAATTTGTTAAGTATTTATATTATCGCAGAACTTCGATTTACTTCAATTCATTCCAGAATATATTGGTTCTATATGATTATGACTGAATCGATCGGTGCACCACTGGTTGCGCCGTTCGGGTGTTTCCGGAGATTTCATCCGCTATCTTGATCTGCTCTTTTCACATCGGTAAAAGTATACTGGTTGAAGATTGAAAAGTGTCCTCTACTGTAACCCATCCCACCAAGCGCTAGTGCCGGGTCCTATGGCGAGCATCAAGTACCTGAGGAAATATATGTCTGTAATTTTCGAATTTTTTGATGAAAATGATCTTGAACGATTTGGTTTGACTCACTGATCGAGAATCCGTGGTCAAAATTTATTCTGTCCGGCCGGCTCTCCGTTAACACGATAACTCTCGAACGGATTGAACTAATAGTAGGGGAGCCCAAGCGGGGATTTTGGGATTTACTACAGCGCGGCAGATTTATATATAGGGGGATACCTTGTACCTGGTTAAGTTTTTCCACGAAACATGAGCCATATATATATATGGCCGCCCGTCAAGGATAAAGCATCAGATTAGTAAAAAAAAGTTGATCATCGGAAATTCTCGAGCGCGTCAGATTAAGGTAGGGTGAGTTAGTTACATGCTAAAAAGTGTATATTCCATTAATCTGACAATTTGAGAGTGACGTAAAGAAGGGGGAGGGTTACAAAGTTGTAAAAAAAAAACGACATCTTGACATTCTCGAGCGTGGTAAATTTTTTTTTTATTTTGAAGGGAATAATGCAAGAATTACGAAAAATATATAATCTGACGATTTTCACAAGCCGAAGTAATAAAAATTAATTGATAAAGTTGAATGCGTGCAGCTATGCCATGCCTATATTCCCCTCTACGTGTTTCTATTCTCCTCTCACTCTTTCTCTATCTATTGCTCTCTCACTCCGTCCCACTCCGGTTTCTGTTGCCATGACTCCATAACAGCTGGTCACGCAGAATCGTTCGGGGTATGATCTTGTTTACAACGTATTTCCAACGTATTAGGTTATTTTGCGATTTTAATAAAAGTTATGTGAATTAAAGTTATTAAATAATTACTATGAGTGATTGAGTGATATTAATATGAATTGTGTATTTTGTGGTGAAAGTACTTTACAAAACACAATCAAATTTTCATTAGAAACTTCACAAAAATGTATCATTACTTTAGAATATCGTCGGAGCAAACCGATCCTTCGAAAATCACGAAAAAATTTAAAATTAAATTTTGTATAATTATTATTTGTATAAATATTCTCCTCAAAACAACATGAGCTTTTTCATTTGCACGCTATTTCCTGAGCTTTTCGATTAATTAAGTTCAATGATTTAAAAAAATTAAAAAAAAATAAATTTTATTGTCAGATTTAGCGAATCCCTCCAGACAATCGTCAGATTAGGAGACAGCACGTCTAGGCCATATTAATGAACCACATATATCTTAATCTGACGCGCTTGAGTATATCTAAATGGCGATTTTTTTTGCATATTCTAATAATGACCACGAGTTTGCGTTACATCCCAATCGTCAGATTATTATACAAAAGCATCTTTTAAGGTTCACTTAACACCCCCTTAGAAAATCTGACGAGCTCGATAAAACATTTTTTTTTTCATTTTCAACCCTTACGTATGATCACCCCCATCATGGAAACGATCAGATTAACATATGTACATTTTTTAAATTACGTAGGACACAGATGCTATCAATATCTGACGCGCTCGAGTATGTCCACGTAACGGTTTTTTTTACATTTTTGAAAATTGATATCTGCTCACCCCACCGATGAACAGGTATATATTATATAACATTTTTTTCTTCTTATCATCTAAGCTTGACAACCCAATAGCTCTCTATGACGCTCGAGTAAATCCCGAATTAGCTACGTGGGCTCCCCTACTATAAGCGGTTTAAATTTTCAGAGTAGGTTGAGGAGATAAATATCTCGGTTAAGTTCGTTATTGGGCAGAATCAGCGTGATGGTTTCGGAGTAAAGAAAAAAAAATGGGTTCAAGCCCTGTGGACAGGAGCCTTCTGGCGCTCTAGTTCAAACAGACAAATTATATCTCCTAAAGTATTGGTTTCTCAGTGTTGAGAATTAAATCAATGTATTCTTATGAAAGAACTGCATCATAAAGGAAATTAAATTCAAATAATAGTTTATTTATCAAGATTAAATGAGCAATCTGAGAATGAGAACTGCACCATGGAAGAAATCAAATTAAAATAGGTAAAATGAATTTAACTCTTTCTTATAGAACAGGATGAAATGTACGAGTATGAACACAGATCCTATAATAAAGCTTAGATAGAATAATTATAGCATTCTGTGAAAACATAACAGTACGTACGATTCATTATTGAAATTTAGAAAAACCATATCTCCGAAAGTATTAGCTTGTTGGAGTTATTGGAAAATATGGAAAATTATATCGATGGATTTTAATGGTGAAACTGCATCTTAAATAAAAATTACAGACATTTGGGCAAATTGATAAGCACTCAGTTCCGAGGAACTATAGCGCCAACAAGTGTAATTCCCTTTCCTGGATTTGAGCCGGCCTTCTCTCGTTCCGAAACTGAAAACCCGACGGCCTAGACCAACCGACTATCGTACTCCTCGTACGATCTTGTCGATCTCCGGTATTAGAATAAAACGTCGGTACTTACCTGGGATATATATTCTTAATTTTCACTTTTCGACATGAAATCGCCACATGGGGGTTCATTTGTCGGTTTATTTGACGTTTCTCGAACCAACTATTAGCAAGGAATTATGTCTCAGGAAAATAAGTTGACATTATGACAATTCAAACATAGAATAATTATATAATTCTGTGGAAATTTCGAAAAATCATATCTCCGAAAGTATTAGCTTGTTAGAGTTAAAAATGATATCATTGGATTATTATGATAAAACTGCTTATTGAAAAAAATGGAATTTGTTTTGTAAAAAAAAATTTTTTTTTTGTTACTCCGAAACCATCTGTCCGATTTTGCCCAATAACGAACTTAGCCAAGATATTTATTTATCTCCCTAACCTACTCTGAAAATTTCAACTGTCTAGCTCATTCCGTTCGAGAGTTATCGTGCCTACGGCCGGCCGGACAGAATGAATTTCGACCACGGATTCTTGATCAGTGAGGCGAAACAAATCGTTTAAGACCATTTTCATCGAAAAATTCGAAAATTACAGACATTTGGGCAAATTGATAAGCACTCAGTTCCCAGGAACTAGAGCGCCAAAAATTATTTTTTACTTTACAAATTTCAAATTCATTTTTTTTAGATGAAGTTTCATCATAAGAATCCATCGATATCATTTTCAACTCTAACAAGCTAATACTTTCGGACATATGATTTTTCAAAATTTCAAACATATATCGTATTTATTGCTGTACTCATAGAACTCTATACTACGTTAGTATTCATTGGCTGTACTTAATTATTCTATATATGAATTATTATATGATCTGTGTTCATTCATGTCATCTTATTTTACTTTAAGTGACATTTCAAATGTATTTCTGGTTCGTTATTCTTGATATAAAATACCTCTTCAGTTATAGAGAACAAAGTATGATTGAATGCAAAATGACCAATGAAATAACCTCAGCTATCGTAGAATTAAGGTTGATAAGGATGATGATATGATATTATACTTTTAAGATGATAATGCCCGTGGATAATCCATATGATGATGGAAATATATACTTTGGTAGGTAAATTGGGTTCAGAATATTTCCAGTATGAAAAAGACTGGAATATTGGCTAAGTTTCAAATGACGTAATATAATTTTCATAGTAGATTTGAGGAATGAATATCTCGGATAAGTTTGTTATTGGGTAAAATTGGTCTGTTGGTTTTGGATTAATGATTTTAAAACTCTTGTTTAATTTAAATTCTTTTATGATGTTTGAATTTAATTTATTTTATGATGAAGTCTTATCATAAGAAACCATTGATATCATTCCTAACTCTGAAAACCAATACTTTCATAGATATGATTTATCAAAGTTTGAACAAGAGCGTCAAAGCTCCTGTCCACAGGGCTTTCCAACATTTTTCAGTATTCATCTTGTTCCATCATTGGTATTCATTATTCCTATAATGCTTTCACTGGAACAAAACTAGTGACAACACTCAGCCTGTATAGATAAACTGGCTCGAAATAGCATCATATATTAAAGTGAAAGTATATTACTTCACAATTTTATTCCTGACCTGTAGTCGAAGATGAATTGGAAAATAAATAAAATTATTCATATGAAAAATTCACACCGAAAGATTCTGCTTCAAATTTGAACATATCCCATAAAAATTATCATAGTTATCCAGTTGTACAACAACTATCCAACCTTGTGGAGTACACACACAAAACAATTCTAAAATGATTTCAATAGTAGTAAATATTGAGGTGTAGTGTGTAGAAATTTTCTTTCAAGTAAAATTCTCCCCAAGAAAGTTAGTGAGTAGAATAATTCATTTCACTGTGAACCTCTTAACTAATATGGTTTTGTTGTAGAACTATGATGTTTTGCCACAATTGTACACTTCAAGAGCTTACACCAAGTGGACAGTGGAAAGATATTTGCTATGGACTGTTAGAAATGTATTTTGACTGTGAGATGTATGGATCCAGAATAGGTTTCCTCTCTGAGGACGGAGAGATACTAAGTAACAGCGTTATTGGTATCAATACTGTTATGCAGGTAAATATCGAAATTAAAAAATTAAGATATACATATAAGATAGACATAGAAATTGTTAACAATACATTACTACGGCCGAGTTTATGCAATCAAATGAATGAACTTGATATAAGTTGAAATTCGAATATATTGATTTATATGGGATTGTCCAAACACAGTATAAGTGGTAGTAACCTATGCATAATCTCAAGTATTAATTACTATACTATTCTCGAGGATGCATGTGACACAAAGACAAATCCCGAAAATTCACTGACACAATTGATCCTGACATGAGCCTTGATCTTGAGTGCTTTTCATTGTTATGTAGCCACAGAAACAAATATTTTATTTACGGATGATTTTGTGGTCGTAACGTTTGTACCCTCTGGAAATGGTGTGGCTAACACCTGATACTTGTTATTTGGTATTGCTTAACTTGTAGAAAAATGAATTCGCAAAAGAATGAGAAACCATGGGGAACCGCCTTTAAACACAATTAAACCAAATTTACTCAACCGATGTGGTATTACAGTGATAACAAATATCAACCAACCAAAATACATGAATCTTATCTACACATTAAAAGCTGCGGCCCAAAAACTTGAGGAAATATGTGTTTACAATCTACCAATTAACTGTCTAGCTCTTACCTTGAATAAACAACATTTTACAGAAAAAATTCAAATTACCACTCACTAAGTTCAGCAAGGCTCAGCGACTGATTAAGAAAATAGTTGGAAGAACGACACCTTGGAATCCTGAACAATAAAGTTCTAGTCCTAGTAATTCTGGTAGGAACATTGAAAAAGATCCCTGACAACAAATCTGAGCAATAAATCATTCCATTGACAATCTTAAAAAAAACCAAATATCAGACACCTGCGTTCTAACCCGAAGGGTATCAAGATTAAAGAAATTTCTGACATTTTCGGTGCTATAATGTGCCGGTATTCTAGATTTATAGGACAGTTAACGCAAGAACTTGCTACTTGCTTATACATTGTATACCCATGAACATTGCGAGCAATCGAACTGGGCACCTGATAGGCTCTAGATGTAATATAATTCCATACATTATTCAGAATTGTTTGTTGAATCAGCATAATACTCCATAAAAACAATCGAGAAACGCACTGCCGTGAAGTAAAGAGCATTTGCGCGCTTGCTCATATATTGAATATATTAAAAGATATAAGATATACAATTTATATACGATCTAAGTAAATACTAAAATATTCGTCAATAAAATTTTAATAAAAAATGTCAATAACTGCTAGTCACTAAAATGCTATGAAATCTGAATTTTACAGTTTTGTCTTTCAAATTACCGAAAAACTTCCACTCTTGTCGATCCCTTTGTGAAGAATCGGAATAGCCTATTGGAAAAGAAGAGCACAATATGCTATTTTATCTTTCAGATCATTAAACACAAAATTTATTTAACTTCCTTTCGACTGTATCGAAATTTTTCCTGAAAAGTAGGAATATTTTGAAAATTGTATGAACCTTGAAGTCGTTATTCTCCATGTGAATACTAGACTTCAACTTGATCTGATTGTAGCTTTGGAAATATTGGGAAAAACAAATTTCAAATGGGCATATACCTCTGAAACCATTTGGCGACCCATACTGCTAATTTCAAGTCTTGATATATGTTTTAAGTAATCATTAAAGGATACTGTGGGAGGTATATTCATCATTAAATAGTTTGTTTCTGGGTTTTCACGAAAATCTTCAGACTTATTTTGTTGATAGTTATTCGTGAAGCGTCTGACGAAGGAGTCTGATATAGACTGCGAAACGTTACGATATAGTTGTTTCTTGGTGGATGTTGTTTCGTTGTTATTTGTTAGGCAAAATTGTTCGATTGATTGTTTCTGATGACAAATACCTACCGATAGATCTTTAGGTCCAAGTGTTTGCGAGGTCTACATGACCTTATCGCCCCTTTGATCTAATTTAATAATAATAATAATACTATTGTCATTATCAAGATTACATTACGTTGGTCGTGAACTCTATACTTTGAAAACAATAAATTTCTTCTAGCAAGAAGATCCAATTTTAAATATCCAACCTTAGTTTCAACTGAGAAAGGTTGGGAAGTTTAATGATACTAAGGAAATTAACATTTTCAGGTGGAAGAAAATCAGTGTACATGGAGGACGGTGGAATTAGCCAAAGATGAAGGATTTTGGAGAGATCTGAAAGCCATATTTCCCACCAACGATATTGCTTCGAAGTTCTATGAGCACTATCTACAAGGGATAAGCTACGCACAGGAATGGGAGATAGTAGATGAAATGCCAACTACAGAAACAGAAGAAATTGATTAAAATTATGATTTTTGTATTTTTTATGTATATCGTTGTGAAAGTTTTAGGGTTAAGTTTAATTATCTTTTATGTTGGCATAATTTTATATAATAATAACAATAAAATTATCATTCCAAATTACCCTGTCTGGTTAATTTGCAGTTTAACGCCCCCTCACCGATTTTCAAAATATTCTGTATATACAATCTAAATGATGTTGATATACCACAGTTTCAATTTTAGCACTGGCAAATGAGTATATTTCGAGAAAATTTAAAATGAAAGTTTCACGCAAATTATCATTTAACGCATATCGTACCCTAATGCGAACCTGATATCACAAGCCGATTGAAACCGGAGACTCTGACTACGAACTACACGTACGTAAACGCCAAAGCTATACACTGCGCAGTTGCCATGTCATAAAAAGTCTGAAACTTTCGGATTTTTGAATGACGAGACCACTACTTGCGATATTATGGTTTCATGAATTTTCGCCATAAAGGTACGGTCTTAATCTTTACGACATCTCAGGTGAATATGGTAGGTTAGGTTAGTACAGTACCCCTGGAAAATTTAAAAAAAATTACGAAAAAAATGTGATTCGATTAAGAGTGTCCAATACAGGAGAATGAACAATAGAACATACCCCCAAAAGCTCCTGACTTTTCGTCAGTGCTTGAGCCAATTGCTTAATATTTTGGTGAAACGATCCTCACAAAATTAATCACTCGTCTTAATGTCATTTTTAATAAATATCTTCCTCAAATGATTTATATTGTCAACGTGGCAAAAACGCCTACGTGGCGAAATTCGCAGGAGTTCTTCACTTGCCATGCGCACTAGATTCGCGCATGGCAAGTATGCAAACATCCCTATCGATGCTTGCGATGTTGCCAGATTATCTGTACATTCAGCTACGAACCATGAAATCAATATTATAGATCCCAACAATTTGCAACGATGCAGGTCTTTTTCCTGGTTTCGTCCCCTCTACAATCCCTGCCAGGAAAGGAACTATTCCTAGTTCTTAGTCCGAAGAGAGTTAACGCCAATTAATATTTCTGTTCTGTGAACGTCATATTCTCAACATAGGTAGAGTATAGGCGAATTTAAAAGAAAGTAAGCGGGATATTCATGTGTGCGTTAAACTAAAAGTGCTTCTTTAAAATATTTCCACGGTATTCAACAAATTTCTTTAAAATGCGTGTTATTTTTTCATGTGTGATCGATAGTTGGAGCATAATGGCCGAATAAGACTTTGAGAGAAATCAGTTCAGGTGCCGTAAAGTGATTTCATGTGCCTAAACGGGGATCTGTTGAGTGCCATACTTCTCCTAGTGCCTTCAAAGGAACATTTTTGGAGGGTCGCATTTTAGTTTGTTTTGTCCATTTATCTATATTATGATGATACTAAGAAACGTATGCCCAAACTTGCAGCCATGTTAGTTTTAACTGCTTCCAGGCCCGGCTTTAGAGACGCATTCCGCTATTCATTATTTCGAAAAAATTTGTATCGTAAAGTGAATTTTGATGATTTTTAATAGTGGCAAAATAGTCCATTTGCTGGAATCGAAACGGGAGGGGGAGTGAACAGCAGTGCTGAGAGGGGTAATATATTCAATACGATAACACTATTTTTTTTTTTTAATTTCTCCAAATTTCAAAAAAACAATCTTGAATTTCCAATTCTATGAAATTATTTACTATAAATTCATCAATCTTTCTGTTTTCATGAATTATGAATGACACAAAAGAAATTTCCTCCAAATTAAAACAAAAATTCCAAATTTTTTTTTTCGTCATAAATTTTACCATTTTTCTCATTTTATTAGACCAAAATTCAGAAATTCTGAGCTATCCTATTGAATTTATTACCCCACTCAGCACCCCTATTCACCCCCCATCTCGTTAGATTGCTCCAAAAAAACTAGTTTGCCACTATTGAAAATCATCAAAAATCACTGTACAATGCATATTTTCTTCGAAAAACTTGAAAAAGTCGATAATTACGAGGGGGCGTTAAACTGCAAAATTACCAAAACAAATTGCTTCGGTTTCGAAATCCTGCCTAACCGAACGGTTAAGCCAGTAAAAATGCAATCACGCAATCAGGTGTTTCATTTCAGTTGTATCATTGCTCGCTTGTTTGAAGAAAGATAATGGAATTAATCATGAAGAAACTAAAGCGAAATTTGTAAAATCCGCGAATTATGAACAAATAATGATTAAATTAATTCCACCTCGGTGCCGCGTTCGAAAACAAGAGCGATACTTTTGCAAGAACCTGCAAAACGAAAAGCCTTGAAGGCTGACGTCAAAAGTGTAATATAATAGCCTTAAGGCAAAATTCATGGAACGATTAAATCGCAACGACAAGATTCTCGTCGTTCGTTTCTAAACGAACGACGTCGTCCAAATGAGTATACAGTCATTTGGACGACGTCGTCCATGTCGCTGGATTAATCCAGCATCCAGCTATTGTCCATTCATCTCTATTTGACTCATTCAAATGAAAGTAGATATTATCCTATCTAATATGTCTTCGACCAGAAATGACTATTGTTGTGTGCCCAAATCAATTCATGGGCGAAAAAAATGCCAAAATGTATAGGTTTTATTCTGTATTGGTTTTATTATGTCCAACTCAATTTACTAGTATAGGTCTGTGTTTTCACTTCTTACCTCCGGAAAACCAAATATAAATATAATTATTGAAACTGCGTTAGGAAGATAACTAATAGACCGAAGAGTACTCAACTTGGAACTACATAATCTTCAAACCGAGTACAAGGAGATACCTCGAAAGAGAACTGAGGAAGGATGTGTCGATGACTTGCTGTGCTGAAAAACCTCATTCAGAAGAAGAAATAAGCATCACCCAAGCACCCTTGAGTTAGTTGAACAGCAATAATAATTTTAGTAGTATACTAGGTTGTGTACATTGTTACCAGACCACCTAACACTTGTGCATTGATATATCCCGGTTATCTACAAAGAGTGATATCTTGAACAGTGACAGTGCTTTGAAAAGTTTAACAGGCATAAACAATTTTGATATTTTCAATTGAATAGAAGAGATGGTCATCAAAACTCTTGGAAAAAAAACAAAAAAAGCAACTTTATTATACCTCAAACATTACACTTATTGTTAATAATTATTTTCACATAATAAATATGCATCATATCTTGAAAAAATCATTTTAATTATGGATAACTATTTTACCGCAGCTTTATCTGGATCAATTAGACACTATATATTCTCATAAATGAACTAGAACAGCATGCACCTGAACTTGAGTATAACTTTGATAATTTCAAAATATCCTCCCCGTAGAGGCGTGAAATGTGTTCGGATAGGTTTCCGCGGCTAACAATGTTAGGAATAAGAAGGTTCCGGGTTGGACCGCGTCTGGAGTTTAATGTCGTTCGACGTTTCGGCTTTGGAGCCATTATCAAGAACAAGATGTAAAATGTGAATTAACGCCGGGGTCTCAATCTGCCTACTCCCCAGGTTTCATCACCAGTACTCTCGGAGATCACTGTATTTCTACTACTTCGAGAAGACTGATTAACGGAAGATCGAGATGCTGTATTTATACTTGTCGAGGTTGGGGTAGGAGTGGGGATGGTGAAACGTCGAACGACATTAAACTCCAGACGCGGTCCAACCCGGAACCTTCTTATTCCTAACATTGTTAGCCGCGGAAACCTATCCGAACACATTTCACGCCTCTACGGGGAGGATATTTTGAAATTATCAAAGTTATAACTCAAACCTCTTAATACGGAAGTCCAAGCTGCTCTGTGATCTTGCTTTTCTCAAGTCATGCAGAGACAACGAGGTTATTCCTAATTCCTTCAAATTGAAACATCATGACAGATCCTCTTCAGCTACACATATCCTCAAAATGTGTGGTCTGGCGCTGATCCGTACAACCATTCATAGAATAAGACGCAATCTTGATATCACCAATTCGTCTCTTTATGACAACTTTGGTCGATTATCAGTCGCGAAAATACATCCTACTATCTGGGACACATTTCTCAGGATATCGGTTGAGAAAGCAGATCATATTCATTTCAACAAAACCGAAATCCAGAAGAAGAAATTATTTTCATTGCTTAAATTCAAAACCCCACCCACATCTTCACCCAAGCCTGTTACACTTGTACACAATTTTTCTGATACTCCAATAGACCAAACAACTCATAATTTTTTGGCCAAGGGTTTCAACTATTCAATTACTCCTAGCAGAATACCAACTGAGTCGATCATTACTCAGGTGGAAACTGCCATATCACATCTTCCTGAGATCCAAGCCGAAGAAACTCGGCAAGATATCGCCACTACGTTGAGAAGAGTGAAACTTCCTCCTCCCAACAAACATTACACGTGCCGAAAAAGCATGCCTTAAAAATCTCCACAATAATCCTCATATTATTGTTCTTCCGGCAGATAAAGGTAATGCTACAGTTATATTGAATACGAGTGACTACATCGACAAAATGTCATCATTGTTGAATACTCCCGAATACCAACCAACTCCACGAGACCCAACCACCTATCTCGAAAAGAAAACCAAAACCCTCATAAATTCCACAAAACTCCCGACGGACATTAAAAAATCCATCACAACAGGGAAAAATCATCTCGCACCCCCCGAATATATGGTCTTCCAAAAATACATAAACCCGACATTCCGCTTCGCCCCATTGTAAGTGCCTTTGGCTCACCTACTCATCGTCTTGCTAAATATTTAGCTTCTACTCTCCAACCCCTAGTAGAAGAATTTTCATCCCATGTCAAAAATTCTTTCCACTTTATTGAATCTCTTAAAAACTTTCCAATTCAAAAATCTGACATTCTAGTAAGCTTCGACGTCGTTTCTCTTTTTACAAACATTCCTCTCAATGAAACCGTCACAATACTTCAAAACAAACACAAGATATCTAAAGACTGTCTTACTCTCATCAACCATTGCATGACGAGTACATATTTTCTTTTTCAAGGTAGCTATTATAGTACGAGAGCTAGCAACGTTGGGAAAACAAGAATTTCAGGTTGGCCAGTTTTTAGATATGCTATTCCTCTCACTCTCCCGGACGTTATACGGGCAATCTGGCTGGCGGTAGTGCTTGCGTTCATCAGTGCGCAGCGTACCTGTACAGGTAAAATATCGATTTTTCAAAGAATTTTAGGAAGGTTTTTAGTTTTTTAATTGTTTTTATTGAATGTTTTGACACATGAATATATTATTGCCAGATATTTTTATTGTTGTTTTAACTGTGCCAGACGCCAATTTTGTATTGAAAAAATTTTTTTTTTCAAATTATTTTAGTACTGCTGAAATTTTGATATGTTGTCATTTAATTATCTACAGACCCAAAATTAAATTGCCAAACAATTATTCAATTGTTAAACCTTCTGCCAGACCGTTCTAAAGGTGAAAAGTGATGAGGAATCATTTTGCTTGGCCTAGAAATAGTTGTGAAATAAATTTAAAAGAAAGGATTGAAAACCATTGAATTGAGTGGTGAATTAATATGGTATCAAAATAATTATTTATTGTTATATAAAATTAAAATAATTATCAATCTATAGTATTAAAATAGACAAAAGTTCGGATGGTTACATAAAAATTATGGTTAGAGTTTTTAATCCATAATCGTATCATAAAAAACAGAGGCATTTCGGTAATCATCATCATCTTCATCACTATATTTTGAAGTATTATCATTTTGTAATATGATAGTATCTGTAATGGAATGGAAAATTTGATGTATAAATTTTCGGCTAAGAAATTTATTAGTATTTTATTCATAATTTTAACCTTCAATAATAATATCGTCAACTAATGATGGTAATTTCTTTCCAATGAACCACACAAAATCATATTTATCGTCTTTTATGGTCCAGCCGGAAGCTTGAGTTGACAGAGATGTTGGGTGTTTTAATTGAGCACTTCTCCAAAACTTTTTAACGTAACGAACTCGTAGTAAATATTGATACAATTCAGCTTTGCATAGTGGTAAGCTTGATGGGTCAAATTTACGGAATCTTTTCTCAAAGTTATGTCTGATTTTTTAGACCGGTAACTGTTTGAAAAAAGCTGGAACCGAACGCCATTGACGTTCTAAGAAACACGAGCTCCGTAGATATGGCAAATTAATTTTTTCAAGATCTCAAATGTCTTAACCAGCAATTCTTCACCCTCTGTTATAATATTTTGACAGGCTGACTGATACTGAACTGATTGCTCTAACAGTTTAAAAGGTCGAAGTTTACCTTTCCGTAAAAAAGCTGGTGTATAGTCGAATCCTGTGAGTGCGTGAAAGCACGGTCGAGCTTTCGATAAAGAATTCCCTAGAATTTCGTATACTTGATTTACGCTCATAAATCACTCATTATTCCACACACCCAGATTTATCCAGAGTTTTAGTGATGCATTCAAATGGTCCATGTTACCAAGAAGTATTACTAAAATGTCTGTGTCTGAGCAGCGTACCATAACTTCGGCATCGACATTTATTAGGCATATGTGACATATTATTGGAGAATCGGCTTCTGTGTTCTTCAAAAGATAATGAATCTTCAACAGTTCTGATAACTATATTACTTTCAACCCGGTATGAGTAGCACTTCTTGAAGTTCAGATAAATAATTTTGTAAGTGAACTTAAAAATATATATTTCAAAGAAGCCCTTGTTAATATATTTATTGACCATTGGGCTGGTGATGAAATGGCTCCCTTCGTTGGTAATAAAATTATTTATCCGAACTTCAACAAGTGCTACTCATACCGGGTTGAAAGTAATAAAGTTATTAGAACTGTTGAAGATTCGTTATCTTTTGAAGAACACGAAGAAGTCGATTCTCGAATAATATATCACATTTGCCAGATAAATGTCGATGCCGAAGTTGTGGTAAAAATTATGAATAAAATACTAATAAATTTCTTTGCCGAAAGATTATACATTAAATTTTCCATTCCATTACAGATACTACCATATCAGAAAATGATAATACTTTAAAAAACAGTTATGAAGCTGATGATGATTACCAAAATGCCTCTGTTTTTTATGATACGATTATGGATTAAATACTCTAGCCATGATTTTTATGTAACCATCCGCACTTTTGTCTATTTAAATACTATAGATTGATAATATAATTATTTTAATTTTATATAACAATAAATAATTATTTTGATACCGTATTAATTCACCACTCAATTCAATGGTTTTCAATCCTTTCTTTCAAATTTATTTTACAACTATTTCTAGACCAAGCAAAATGATACCCCACAACTTTTCACTTTTAGAACGGTCTGGCTGAAGGTTTAACAATTGAATTATTGTTTGGCAATTTAATTCTGGGTCTGTAGATAATTAAATGACATCATATCAAAATTTCAGCAGTACTAAAATAATTTGAAAAAAAAAATTTTTTTCCATACAAAATTGGCGTCTGGCACAGTTAAAACAACAATAAAAATATCTGGCAATAATATATTCATGTGTCAAAACATTCAATAAAAACAATTAAAAAACTAAAAACCTTCCTAAAATTCTTTGAAAAATCGATATTTTACCTGTACAGGTACGCTGCGCACTGATGAACGCAAGCACTACCGCCAGCCAGATTGCCCGTATAACCTCCGGGAGAGTGAGAGGAATAGCATATCTAAAAACTGGCCTACCTGAAATTCTCTCTCGAAAACGTTGCTAGCTCTTAGACTATTACAGACAGGTCTTAGGTGCCGCCATCGGCTCTCCCATTTCCCCGGTTCTCGCGGATATATTCATGGAAGAGTTCGAGACCAAGGCTATTGAAACATTTCACCTCAAACCTTCGTGTTGGAAAAGATACGTAGATGATGTGTTTGTCATATGGCCCCATGGTCAGGCCCGCCGTAAGCGGGCGTGCAAAGCGTGCACCGCACACGGGCGCACGTCCAGGGGGGCGGCAAATCGAGCGACTCATCACGTAATTCAAGTTATCGTCATAATACCCACCCCACCTTAAGTATAGGAAATGTCATCGCCTGAAAAAACCGACCGAATCCCGCTAACACCGCCATCTATTGGAATCCGTTAAAACTAAGATGCAAATCCAAAAGTCGTCTGTCATTCTATGAAAGCAGGACCGACGAAGTTAGGGGAATCCCCCCTGAGCCTTCTTCTCAGTTGGCAGGCGTAGGTTAGGTACCCACGGGGGATGATCCCCCTAATGTTGAACGGAGTTGGCAAATCTTCAACACAGTTGGAAAATTTTCGAAGCAGTTGGAAAAATTTCAATGGAGTTGGAATATTTCCTGGTACCAATTTGAGCTGTTTGTCACTGTCGGGCGGCATTTTAAAAAGCTTTTATTTTTATTGAATTTAGCAACGTAAATATGTGAGTATGCAGTTTGCTCCTTTTTTGGCGCGCTTGTTCCTCGGAACAGAGTGCTTATCAATTTGCCCAAATGTCTGGAATTTTAGAATTTTTGGATAAAATGATCTTAAACGATTTGGTTCGACTCACTGATCAAGAATCCGTGGTCAAAATTTATTCTGTTCTGTAACAAGTTAATACTTTCGGTCTCCAACTTAGACCTTATTAATTCTATGGTTTCCACAGAATGCTGTACTTAATTATTCTATCTATGAATTAGTATATGATCTGTGTTCCGGAATTGGAATTTTTTTGATATCCTTCGTACACAGTTGTAAAATTTTCAATGCTTTCCCCCCCCCCCCAAAAATTTAGCTTCAGCCGGTCCCTGACAAACTCAATTATCGCATTCAGATGCTCAACCTACCCTAAAAATTTCTATTAGGCGCTATCTCTTTCCGTTCTCAGGTTATCGTGACATAAATAATATTTTTTAATAATTTTCAAAAAATTTTCTAGTGTTACGATTCTCAGAAAATTTAACAATTGTATTTGTGTCAGTTTTCTACACCTAGCTACCAAGTTTAAACTCGATCAGATCTGTATTGGTTGACGCCAAAATTATCACTCGGAAAACATTGGGCCGATTATGCCCATTAACGAACTTGTCCATCGTATCTGGACGCGCCACCTACCCTGAAAATTTCATCTTTTCCGTTCTCAAATTATCGTGGCAACGGACGGTCGGGCGGCCAGACGGCTGGCCGGGCAGAATCAAATTTGACCTCGAATTCTTCACCAGTGAGTCGAACTTGGCAAAAAAATCGAAACTTACTAACATGTTGGCAAAATGATAATCCGATGTTCCTCAGAACACTCGCATAAAAAAGTGTAATTTAAAAAAAAACCAAGGGTGCTAAAAATTATTGATCCGAAAGTAGCTGAGGTTATTTCATAGGTCATTTTGCATTCAATCATACTTTATTTTTTAGAACAGAAGATATTTTATATCATGATGAGTAACGAATTTTGAGTAGAACCAGAAATAAATATCACATGTCTCTTATCGGTAGATATGATGACAGAATCGATTTTGACCACGTATTCTTGATCTTCGTTAAGTTGTTATTCTTTGTTTCCACCATAATGAAAAAACATTAATTATCCTTTTTTTGACAAACTCAGAGTAAGTAGTCGTAGGGCGGCATAATCGGTATTGCACGCGGGCGATGAAACAGCTAGCGGCGGGCCTGCCCATGGTTCCGATACTCTTCAACAATTTCTAGACCATCTCAACAGTATCCATCCGAACATCAATTTCACGATGGAACTGGAGAACAATAATTCAATTGCCTTTCTTGATGTCCTTATTACAAAATCTGATAATTCTTTCACTCACACTGTGTACAGAAAACCCACCCATACAAATCGATACCTGCAACCAACTCCCATCATCATCCCTCACAAATCAATTCCGTTTTAAACTCCCTCGTCCACAGATCTATCCAACTCACAGACAATAATCACAGACAACATGAATTTAAGCAACTCGAGTCTGCTCTGCTCCAGAATGGGTATAGCAGATATCAAATTAATAAATCTTTCCGTAGAAATCTGATACATTCCCATGATCAAAAGGAACCTCCAGAGAGATTTCCTCACAAAGCTTTCCTTCCTTTTATCCGAGGTGTTACCGACAAAATAGGTCGCATCCTTAAGAAACAGGAAATAAAAACTATTTTTACTGCAAACAATAAAATTTCTAACTTTCTCCGTTCACCGAAAGATTCCATTCCCAATGAATCCCACGGTGTATATGAGATACCATGCTCCGAATGTCCAAGGTCATACATCGGTCAAACTAACAGACGCGTGACTAACAGAGTATACGAACACCAACTAGCAGTACGCAAAGCTGAATCATCCTCAGCACTCTTCAAACATCATGCTGATACAGGTCACAAAATTGACTTTGCTAGCAGCAGAACCATTGCAATAGAAAAAATGCTTACCAGCCGTATTATTCGTGAAGCCCTTGAAATTGAAAGACGTCCAGATTGCCTTAACAAACGCGACGATAGTCAAAGATTACCTCGTACGTGGAAACCCTTGATTTCTCGTCTCCCTCCTCCCATAGTCACCCCAACCGCTACCAGTACCCCCACCATCCCCACTCCTACCCCAACCTCGACAAGTATAAATACAGCATCTCGATCTTCCGTTAATCAGTCTTCTCGAAGTAGTAGAAATACAGTGATCTTCGAGAGTACTGGTGATGAAACCTGGGGAGTAGGCAGATTGAACCCCGGCGTTAATTCACATTTTACATCTTGTTCTTGATAATGGCTCCAAAATCGGAGCCGAAACGTCGAACGACATTAAACTCCAGACGCGGTCCAACCCGGAACCTTCTTATTCCTAATATATATATATATATATATATATATATATATATATATATATATTATTAATTCTTGAGTTTTCTTGTGCTTCAATGGCCATAAATTTTGTAAAAATACCACAGCACTTAAAAAACACGAACAAATTGAAGGGCATAAAATGGATTTTGAAAACTTTCATATTTTAGATAGAGAAAAAAATTGTAAAACCCGAAATATATTAGAAATGATTCATATCAAAAAAGAGAAAGAAGCTATGAACGATAAAACTGACACCAAAAACTTGGCACAAATATATTTCAATTTAATAAGATGATAGAAAATATAGATCCCAGTTTCTTAATTTTATCAACTTACACAGCTATCGCTATCTTGAAGTGATAAAATTATTTGATATTTTGAATTATGACATTATTTTCAATTTTGACAGTTGTAATTTGTCAAATATTAGTATTAGATTGTTATATTATACATCCTTGAAAAAGGCCAATCAAGGCCGAAACATATGTTGGATTATAAAATGAAAAAGTAAATATTGTTTTACTAGTCAAACACAACGTGCTACAATACACAAGAAAACTTTCCCAAATATATATATATATATATATATATATATATATATAAATGGAAAAGTATAACGGGTGATTCCGCAAAAGAAGCAGAGAAAATAATTCTGCTGGTACCTGCTTCTTTTGCGGAATCACCCGTTATACTTTTCCATTTATATATACTTATCCGCATTATCCTATTTTCTTTAATATATATATATATATATATATATATAGACATTTATTTTTAGTGTTATGCTTTATAATCAGACTAAATAATCCGTTTACTTATTCATTATTATTATTAATAATAAGTAAACGGATTATTCAGTCTCAGTATCAACCATAGCGTTAGAACTCTATGTTTCAATTTTTAAGTTAGGGAATGAGTTAAAGTTACCAGCCAGCATGAACCAGCCTTTACTTTCATTCAACTAACTGGTTACTGTTCGCGTTTGCTGTCGTTTGGTTCATTTTGAAAGATAAACGTCATTAATGTCAAACGGAATTGAAAGTGTATTTCTCTCTATAGTATTTCTGAACAGTTTGGTCATAGCACAACCCACTATCTACTAGCACAGATTACACAGATTACAGATTAATCTGTGCTACTAGCCTGGAAGATGATAACTAAAACACTGGCAGGTTGGCACTGCTGAAATATCGTCAAGGTCAAAACAATTCGATGAGACGTTGCCAATTTCTACTCTCAACATAATCATAACATAATCTTCAATCTTAGACAAGATATTATCACAGACCATTATCTTCGAATAATAAATAACTCTTCGCTTTGAAATTGAAAATGCCGAAAGTAGTTTTGAAGAAGCAGAAGTGCTGTACAGAACCGAAATCTGCAATAGCAAAACTTCATTTCTGACATGTTGAACTCTCGAATGAAATTACTTAGTTTCCTATCATTATATTTTATTGAGGTATAAGAATTATTTGGGTTTTGTAGTATATATATATATATATATATATATATATATATATATATATATATATACATACCCAAATCAGTATACAGTATATATATATATATATATATATATATATATATATATATATATATATATATATATATACTCATAACGCGCCTTCTACCAGGCCCGGTACGTTGCACAGGCAACCGGAAGCCCGCCCCTTCTGATTGGTTTAGGAGAGTGTATTTTTTTGGAAAACATTCAGAACAGTCATATCTTCAAGAGCAACTTCAGAGGGGAAGATTATTTTGCATATACAAAAGAATATATGAATTGAAGCTTTTCGGAATCCCGACTTGTTTCTAGGTGGATATGACGCCCTCTGTGTAAAAAGTATGCACTTGTACGATTATCGGAAGCCCGGCGGTGTTGTCACTATGATCGCCTTACAAATCTAACAGTTTCAAGAGATATGTTCTAAACATTCGATGTCTCTATATACAGGGTGTTAATCAATAATTGTGAATTTGAGAGGTTATTTATTGTCAAAAAATAGGGTGGGGTTTTTATAGGATTTTGTTGGGCAGCCCCTTATTATATACAGCCACCTATAGATGACACCGGAAAACCAATTTACATTTTTTTTGAACGAACTAAAAACAATGAATAAAATTAAGAGGACATTATATGTGAGCGAGAAGGCACTCAAAAAAATATTGAGTAGTATTCTATTTTAAGTAGTCATTAAAAGATACTGTGGGAGGTATCTTCATCAATAAATGTATTCAATTGTGTTTGCAAGGGATAGAAGAAATAGCTACCCCTTAAATTTGTTTCGCAACAATTTTTTTTTCCTATTCATACTCTATCATTTAAAAATAATTTCCTCGTCGTCCTCTATGAAAAATAATATTTTATTATTTCAACTGTATGTAGAGGTCTACGAAAAAATGTGATATACACCTCGGTGAAAAACTGTCTATTTTCTCGCTTTTCCTCAGATAGAAATTTGCGACCTCGACTATTATGGACAGTTTTTCGTCCTTTGTTCATAAATAAATGAAAATCGCTCTATTCAAATACAAACACAAATACAAATAAGGTCTCCGGTATTCTCCTGCTAAAATTTAAATTTTAGATTTTACAATCGACTATCGGATTGATCTCGATCAGATTTGTATTTTTGGAATTTTTGCATTTCAAAATTTTAGTTCAGTTGATGCACAATGATTCATTTCACGTGGTTTCGCTTTCTTTATTTACACTCAATTTCATATAGAATTTCATGAGGGTATGTGAGGCGTGAATATAGACAATATGCGCAAAACATCCATAAATCTTGAAACAATCAACTGTCGGATTTCGAATTTTGCAACTATATCACCCCTTTTGTTAAGTTTCCACCTGCGTAATTAAAAGTATCAGGACCAGAGTAGGACAGTTTGCTAATATCATTGTTAGAGCGGGGTCGTGAGGCATCGGTATGAACATAGCAGACTAATTCAGCAGACTTTTTGGCGGAAACACCCGAACGCTTCTGACCAGTGGCTGCAGGCTGATTTCTCATACATAAGTTCTTATGTTCGCCAGAGCACGTTCCTGTTTGGGATGTGGGTTTAGCAATGAGAATATCCCCTGAGAAAATGATTAACTGCCCGAGGCACTGCAGGGTTGTTTTTTCACGCCTTGAAAATTTAATATCTCCGGAACTATTCGCCGGAGCACATACAGATTTCATACACGTATTACTTATACCCATACCAATAACCTCTGAAAAATTTGTCAACTTCCCGGGGGGCTGCGGGGTAGTTTTTTCCCTTAAATTTCAATATACAAGGATGAGTCTTAAAGTTGTACATTGATATTGACCATATATTCCTTTCATCCAATGAAACACTTTTTTCAGTTATAATTTTTTCAAATTTGGCTCAGATAGAAAGTTAAAAGTGTTTAAAGATTTCAGAATGTGCCAATACTTTCCTGCATATAAATTATCTATAACATCAATGCTGGACGAGAAAAAGGTACGATAAAGTGGTTTACAGCTTGATGCGATTTCCAACGCTCAGGGACGGATCCATAAAAGTAATGAAATTTCGATGGTTATCCATTTTATAACATTCAATGAAGAACATCTCAAAAACGGTGCGTTTAAGGAGGAATGATGAAGAATAAGTCAATGTTCTGAAACGATTAGATATTCTTAAATTGTCTCAAAAAGAACATTACCATCCTCATGGTAATTTCGTTTAGTTTTATGAAACCACGAGTCTATGACTAGAAAAACACTAGAAGTAGGAAAAAACTAATGTTTGGAAAATATGTATCATAGTTATAGGAAACTTTGGCGTGAAGTTTCCTTCACACACATTCATTTTATTCAGAAAAAGGATGTCAAAGCCATAAAATAAACACAGGTTTTTTTTTATTTCAACAGCCTGTATCTTTTTACCTGAGCCGATTTTATAAAAATGGTAAAGCAAAAAGTGTTTCATTTGATGTTTATAATCTATGGTTAAAATTAATGTACAACTTAAAGTTTCATCCAGTATTTTATCTCCGGAACTATTCGCCGGAGCAAATACAGATTTTGTGTGTTGGTTAACTATACCAATCAGGACATTCCCTAAGAATGTTATGGACTTCCCGATGGGCTGCGGGGTAGTTTTTTCGACCCTTAAATTTAAAAATTTATTTTTTCCGGGTCTATTCGCCGGAGCACATACAGATTTCATACACTTATTACTTATTCACATACCTATATCCCCTGAATTGGGTTGAAAAAACTACCCCGCAGTCCCTCGGGAACTTAATTAATTTTTCTGGGTTATCGGTATAGGTACAAGTAATACGTGTATGAAAAATGTATATGCTCTGGCGAATAGTTCCGGAGATATCAAATTTAAGGGTTAGAAAAGGCACCTCGAGAAGTCATTCAGTTTTTCAGGGTATGTCGTTATCGGTATAATTGACCCATATACGAAAAATGTATGTGCTTCGGCGAATAGAGAGTAATGAAATTTTGAAATTTAAAGGTTGAAAACTACCCCGCAGCCACTCGGGAAGTTGATCAATTTTCCAGGGATAATAGGTATGGGTTTATGCAATACGTGTCTGAAATCTGTATGTGCTCCGGTGAATAGTTCCAGAACTATTAAATGTGGAAATATTAAATTGGATGGTTGAAAAAGCTATCCCGCAGCCCCTTGGGAAGTCTATCCTTTTTTCAGAAGATGTCGTTATCGGTATAATCAACCCACATGCAAAATATGTATGTACTCCGGCGAATAGTTCCAAAGATATTAAATTTTAAAATTTAAGAGTTGAAAAAACTACCCCGATACCCCTCGGAAAGTCGATCAATTCGATCAATTTACCACGGTAAATTCGATTCAGAGTGTCCAATACAGGAGAATGGACAGTATAACATGCGCAAAGCTCCTGACTTCAGGTCAGAGCTTGAATCATTTTTTTTCATAATTTTTTTAAAATCTTCTAGGGGTACAGTTCTTATAAAATTTTAAACACGTCTTCATGTCGCTATTCTTCAACTAGATACTAAGCTTCTATTCGATCGAGTCTATATTTTTTTGAGTTATCGAGGAAATAATATTCCACGTGGGTATAACTCTGAAACCGTTGGACCGCTAATGCCCATAATCAAACTCAACACTCCGGATACGCAACATACCCTGAAAATTGCAAGTTCCTATCTCCATTCGTTTGAAAGTTATCGAGGCAACGGTCTACTAAACTCACACAAGGCTGCTCGAATCTCCAACAATATATATCCGATCATGTTCAAACTTGAAACTTGGCAGTACAGTTAGGTTTTGAAGGCTCTCACGAAATTTTAGCGATATCGGACGAATTGTTACTGATATATAGAACTTTTATCAATAAATTTCAAGGATATTTTAAAAATTTTCTACTAATACGATCCTCACAAAATTTTGTAAGAATTTTCGCGCTTGTATTATACAAATAATAACCAAGCATGAATTCAATCAGTTCTGTATTTTTTGAGCTATTGAGGAAATATCAAGCAAACTTCAGATGGTTATAACTCCGAAAACGTTTGGCCGATTATGCCTGTAAGTGAACTCAAATGTTGCACTCAGATGCACAACCTAACTTGAATATTTCAAGTCGCTATCTCTTTCCGTTCTCAGGTTATCGTGATATAAAAAATATTTTTTAATGATTTTTTAAAATTTTTTAGCTTTTCTTTTTTTGATGCCGTTCTCTCAAAATTCCACAAACGTGCTTATGTTCATATTCAACAACTATTCACCAAGTTTCAATTCGATTGCATTCATATCGGTTCAAAATAAAATTATTACTCGGAAACCATTAGGCCGATTATGACCATTAACGAACTTGTCCGTCGCATTGGGATGCGCCACCTACCCTGCAAATTTCAAGTCGCTATCTCATTCCGTTCTCAAGTTATCGTGACAACGGGTGGCCGGCCGGCTGGACAGAATCAAATGTGTCCTCGAATTATTCTTCAGATAGTCGAACTCAATCGTTTGAGACAGTTTTCAGCAAAAAATTCGAAAATTGCAGACATTTGCGCAAAAAGATAACGTGATGTTCCCCAGATCATACGCGCAAAAATTCACGATGTGAAGAGAAATGAAATTAACAAAGCAATTGTTCATATTCCCTAGTAAAATTTGCATATATGATAGCAACAGTAAAATACTGACAATAGTGTCTACATGACATGATATTTCAGATTATACCTCAATATTGTCTCGATTAATCGAACTCTTTTGGAATATGTGAGTAGTGCGATAATTTTGGATGGGAAATTATTATCTCCGATGATGCCAAATTTATGGGACTCCCATATTCAGATGAACCTATACGGGCTCCGTAGAATGCGTAAAATCTGTAGAATGTATATAAAGTTTTTACAGACCGACCGAAGCGCTCTCAGCGCGGACGTTCCGTGAACCCGATCGCGTATGTTTTGAGATGTATAAGGCATTTTTGGTGCCCGGGCAAAAATTTGGGGAATTAATCCCTGAGGTGTGAGGAATCTACAGACCCATTTATACACGGTAGTTTTGGGAAGCCCGAAGTCGGGCTTCCCAAAGGTGGTGCGGGCTTCCGATAAGCTGCGGAACATGCATTTTTGGGCCTCCGAATGGCTGTTTATGAGTGTATATATATATATATATATATATATATATATATGTGTTAGCAGAGGTTGGTGTAACGGGGTACCATACAATTCGACGTATGATACAAGAGCTTAGGGAAAAAACTCAGCAAAAAAACCTTTCTCCCCGTGAGTGTGGTGATTTGTAACTATTGTTTACCAAATTTGCTGAAATTTAAAAATATCGATGGGGATATATTTCTTCAATGTGGATTCCCTCGTCAAAAAACGGATAGGTTTCTCCAAAGTACCAGAAACTCAACCTGAAAAAATGAAAAGACAAGAGGAGGAAACGAACAAATTAAAAATAATACATAACCTTTCAAAAGTCTCCTCTCACAAAAATACTTCTCTGTAGGCGAATGGGATCTCGTTGAGAAGAATCGCCTCCGCTAGTTTTCGAAGATATTCACTCCTGAAATCCCTTCAATATTTAAATTCAAAAATGAAAATGTTGCTCGTAAGGCCAGGAGGGTCTCTTTCAAAACCAGGTCTGACCGGTCCAAGTCCAAGCGATGATTATTCAGAACTTCAGATGTTAGAAGCCCGCTACAGGGCCCTTAAGAAGGGCTATCATCTTCCATAGATATATATTTTACTTAATATTGTATAAAAGAATGAAAAAATGCGCCGGACAAATTACATTTTGAAACTACATATTCTTCTTGAGAAAAGTGGGGAATTTCATAGGTACGTCTGTTCGTTTAGAAGTTTTCCTGCCGGGATATTCAGGTACTTTTATTCTTTCTTCAAATGAACTATCACAAAGTAACGGACTACTATATCCATTATTTTTCAATAAAATTCCAACACTTGATTCTCGATTTCCATACAAGAAAATAGAATAATTGAATATTACAACCAGTTTATATACGTGAATTATTTCTAGTAGCAACAGAGGAAACATTTTCTTCTACAGTCGCAGGACTGTGGAATTATTTAATTCAAATAATATCTTCTCAAATTCATTATTTTTCCGAAGTAAATTCACACTGTGAAAATACTACTACGACTTCTATGTAGAGAGGACAACGTTGCATAGTTATCTGACAGGAAAATGACTATAACCTAACATTTTCAAAATATACATGGTGAAATGTGTCAAATTTTCATGGCCAACCGGGAGACTTTATAAAAGTGAATGGAGTATTATGTTCTGTGATTAAACTGCAGTGTGTAAATAGTGAAATTTCCTTTGGATTATTTCTACTAGACCTACTAGGAATTTTTAATTGTTTCGAGGCAGACTACATAGAACTAATTATAGTAAGCATTTATTTCCTTCACGCATTCTCGATCTCGGCGCTGGATACGGCGATCTTGAATTTTTTTCCATTACACTGCGGTCGTTCAAGACAAAGATTCTTTCTAAGTTAAGAGAGATCTTCTACGTGTCGTCCTTATCGTGAGCTGCTTATGTGTGCTTTGACTGTATGTTCTATATTTATATTTTTCTGTATATTTGTTCTATATTTTATTCTATTTTGTAATATTGGGGGTTTCCCGTCATTCCTGCTCAATGCAGTGTTAATAAATAAATAAATAAATAAATTTACTCTTTGTAGCATTGAATTGATATTCTGAATTCACATAGACTTTGTAGTTGTGGTTTACATTAAAAAATCATTCTAAATTCACCTTGTTCTGTTTTCGCAAATTAACTTTTGAAACATTTTGTAGAAAATACGAATTACAATGTTATTGTCCACCGAATGGAAAATAAACAGAAACATTTGTAGATAGCAGAAACTTACCATTATAGTAAGAACCAAATCAAGACAAACTCTAAGATCACAATTTTCAGTAGCCTACCTTATTATAGTTTTATATAATAGTTATGTTTGGGAATATATTTTTATTTTGAGAATTTCATTCAAGTTTATAATTTTTTGGTAATTGTCTAGAACATCCCATAACTGTCTAATCGTCCTGAAAATTTACTCACTTGCTAATTTTGGGTTGTAGATAACGAATCTGAAGTTGAAAATCCGTGCTCTCTTCTAGTTTTTTTTTTTTAATCCCAAAGTGTCCGAAATCACAACACTTCACCTCGTAATTACATTGTTTTAAACTGTTTTATCGGTAAATATTCATCATAAATAATATCTTATTTTAGTCCTCATCATTTTTCGACAGTAAATCAATTGAAAAATGATGAAATAGTCGAAATTTCATCAAAATACAGCGCTATCGCATTGAAGGAGTATGCCTCTAAGAGACGATTAATTGCGGCGTTGTCAGACTGTGTTCCAGGCTATCTCTATATAGTGGGCTGTGCCAGGCCAGAAGACTCGAAGGTGAGTTTCCGAAAATAACGTCGGGGTTTGAGGTTTTCACAGATCTTAGGATTGAAGTGTTCAAAAACCAAATCAATATACCCATTTCTAAATTTAAGTGGTTATTAGGTGAGAGATACATATGTGATAGGTGGTCGAAGTTCGAAAACTTAATTTCACAATTGAATAGTACCGATTTGGATTCAGATTCCTCTGCCTATGCCAGCATTTCTTTAGAACAATATATTTTAGATAAAGCAAAGGAAGAAATTGAGAAAATTTATAGTGCCCCCAAAAATTGCATCAAACTAGAAAACATTAATACAGACGACATTGACACTTCTCAAATGATCAAAAAATTAACTATTTTAAGTCAACAACTCAAATTAGCAGTTTAATCGAGGCCCATTTATTCTAAGGTTTGTTTTTGTGGGCATCTTCTATTCATTTCCAATTTCCAGGTTCTTACAGGTTAATTAGAGACTCTCATTCACGAAAAATGCAAGTAAGGGCCCCTTACGTGCATTTTTCGTTATGCGCATGAGCAGACCATAAGTGATTTAACTGCTGGAGTTTTCGTCTGAGAGGATTGGGGATTTGGGGTGCTAATTTGGGGCTAATTTTGAAATTGATGTTACCCCTTACTAAGGGGTAACATCAATTTCAAAATTAGCCCCAGGGCCACAGTGCGGACACTTCAACTCGGAAACAACGCTATTTCCCCCAAACTGACTTGTCCGTGCACTGAATAATTGCCATGAATATTCTTTTAAAAATATCGTATCAGCACTCCCAACATAACCCATACAACCTAAAAACAATCACTTCTCCTCTGCACATGCGAAATCTACTCTTGGCTGAGAGACTTCGTAAAATCACACACCTGACACAATTCTTCAACACCAGTGGTTCAGGAGAGATCTCAGCTTCAATCCGCGCATCTGCGGACACTCCCCAAGGAGATTATATGGATTGATAGCATTCTGCACCTCCAAACCCAAATCCTCTCAGAACAAAAACTCCAGCAGTTGAATAACTTCTCGTCTGCTCATGCGCATAATGTAAATGCCCGTTAGGAGTTACATGACCTTCAAAATTAGGCCCAGGGCCACGATACGGACACTCCAACTCGGAAACAACGCTATTTCCCCCAAACTGACTTGTCCGTGCACATTAATTGCCATGAATATTCTTTTAAAACCTCACAATATCGGCTCAGCACTAGACCCATGACAGATAGTCCTACACCACTCCAAACATAACCCAAAAACAGTAACTTCTCCTCTAAGCATGCGCAATTCACTCGTAGCAGTCGTAGCTGAAAGTCCTCTCAAAATCACACACCTCACAAAAAACTCCGATACTCCAGCACTAGTGGTTCAGGAGATATCGCATCTTGAATCCACGCATGCGCATACCCGCACCAGGGGATTCTATGGAGGAATAGGATCCTCCACCCCAAAACCCCAATCCTCCCAGAAGAAAACTCGAGCAGTTATATTAGTTCTCGTTCTGCTTATGCGAATAACAAAAAATGCCCAAAAGAGACAGTTACACCTCCAGTCGTTCACCATTCAGAAAAATTTTGAAAACCAATTTGATTGTCCACACATCGTTCACGCATTAATTCAATTGCCACGCTAGTTATTGGTCCATATTTTAATCAGTTGCCCTCGTACATATCGCATTGATTCAGATAAACGCGCAAAAAACACGTATGTTTATACTCCATTCACTTTTATAAAGTCTCCCGGTTGGCCATGATTTAGGTCTATCATGTTTTTGTAACTAACACAGAGGCAGGTTGGCACTGCTGGAATATCGTCAAGGTCAAAATAATTCGCAGAGATGTTGCCGATTTCTGCTCTCAAAATAATCATAATATAATCTTCCATCTTAGAAAAAAATATTATCACAGATCATTATCTTTGAATATATATATATATATATATCTTTGAATATATATTAAGAACTCTTCGCTTTGAAATTGAAAACGCCGAAAGTTATTTTGAAGAAGATACAGATACAGAACCGAAATCTGCAATAGGAAAACTTCATTCTGACATGTTGAACTCTCGAATGAAATTACTTAGTTTCCTATAATTATATTTTATTAAATGGTATAAGAATGACTAGAGCTTCGTAGTTCTACTACATTTTGAAACTGGTGTATTTTAAGTTGTGCAACAAGGTATTTAAATGTCTTCTCTAGGCTTATTTCTTGAGAATTTCGAAAAGTGGGGAATTCCATATAGGTACGTATGTTCGTTTAGAAGTTTTCCTGCCGGGTTATTCAGGTACTTTTATTCTTTTTTCAAATGAACTATCACAAAGTAAGGGACTACTGTATCCATTATTTTTCAATAAAATTGCAACACTTGATTCTTGATTTCCATACAAGAAAATAGCATAATTGAATCTTCCAACCAGTTTATATACGTGACATATTTCCAGTGACAAGAGAGGAAACATTTTCTTCTATAGCCTGCAGGACTGTGGAATTATTGAATTCACATAATATTTTCTTCTCAAATTCAATATTTTTCCGTAGTAAATTCACATCGTGAAAATACGTAATTACTACGACTTCTATGTAGAGAGGACAACGTTGCGTAGTTATCTGACAGGAAAATGACTATAACCTAACATTTTCAAAATATACATGGTGAAATGTGTCAAAATTTCATGGCCAACCGGGAGACTTTATAAAAGTGAATGGAGTATACCAGATGGTATATACTCCGTATTCCACGTAGGAATTCGAACTGAAATAATTCGCCAGTTTGGAAGTTCAAAATTATTAATTTTGTTTTAGGCCCCTAGTGGTCTGTTCTCAGTGATATTGTGCACACCATAAGAGGTCATCATTGGTCACCGAAGTGCCAAAATTGAACTCAATCCAATATTTGGTTTCGGAATTTCAAGCAAAATATTCCGCTTATAGTTAAACATTTTTTTTATTTTTTTCTACGCATGCTATCCCCACGAAATTCTGCACAAGTATTTTCGTCGGTACTTTGCATCTAATTATCGAGCTCCAATTCAATAAGATCAGTATTTTTCGAGTTATAGGGAAAACAAAATTCCAATTCCAAATATTTGACTTTTTTTTTAGTTTGTAGCCATCCGATCAATACAAAACTTCGCAGGCATATGAAGGTCACGATTCTACAAATTGATGCTCAATTTCAGATAGATCGAGTAATCGGTTTAACTAACGCTCAGGTAACACAGGGACCTCCCAGAGATATGTCTCGGCGAGCTCTTGCCGGGATATTGTGACGCCTATTGCGATATCGCTGGGAGGTCGCCAAGAGCTCCCTATCATCTCCAAATGTCCGCCACAGGGGATGAGCCCAGTGACATCCCTGAGATATCACATGGGGAACTTCTCAAACTGCTCACCCTCGGGAATATTTTGAGAGGTTTATTGCGATATCGCAGGGAGGTCGCCCAGACCTCCCTAACACCTCCAAATGTCCGCCACTGGGGATAAGCCCAGTAACATCTCAGAGATATCACATGGGGAAGTTCTCAAACTGCTCACCCTGAGGAATATTTTGAGAGGTTTATTGCGATATCGCAGGGAGGTCGCTCAGACCTCCCTATCAACTCCAAATGTCCGCCACAAGGGATAAGCCCAGTAACATCTCAGAGATATCGCATGGGGGATGTTCTCAATCTGCTCACCCTGGGGAATATCTTGAGATGTTTACTGTGATATCGCAGGGGGGTCACCCAGACCTCCCTATCACCTTCAAATGTCCACCACAGGGGATGAGCCCAGTAACATCTCAGAGATATCGCATGGGGAAGTTCTCAAAGTGCTCACGCTGGGGAATATTTTGAGAGGTCTATTGTGATATCTTGAGGATCTCACATTGGGAGCTCGCATTTTCATCCACATTGTAACCCCTCAGAGACCTCTATGTGAGATCTGTTTACCTGGGCGTTTTAACTAAAAATGGCTATAACTCCGAACGGGCTTGGTGGATTTTGCCCATTAACGGACTTGTCTGAGATATTTACGCTACAAATCTACCCTGCAAATTTCAACGCTCGTTCCGTTCGAGAGTTATCGTGCTATAACGTCTGGACCGGACGGACATAATTGAATTTGACCCCGGATTATTCATCAGTGAGTAGAACTGAATCGTTTGAGACCATTTTCGGAAAAATAAATCGAAAATTACAGACATTGTGAATTGTGACGAAATAATAGCACGCTGTTCCTTGCGGAACACGCGCGCTAAAAGCCAAGTCAGAGGAAGTGATAGTGAGTTGATACAACTTTTATAAAATATGGTGAAATTCCATCGGGACCTGAACCCCTCATGGATACTTTATGCAGTTCTTGACCTCCTCTACACTGTGGTGACCACATACAACATTATTCAATTCTTGCGATGAATTTACCACGATATAAGGCGGTTCCGATCCACCCTCCGGGGGAATTTCAAATGAATTCACAAAATGAAACCGGAAAAGGTTTGCAATATCTGTTTCTGTATGGGCAGATATGTCACCATATTTTATTGGGCAAGGAATTGAGTTTCCTCTCCTCTTCAATGACGTGAATCTCCAAAACAACTTGGGATTACTTGGTAGTGAATTTTCAAGATTATCTACGTATTTTTTAAAATCAGTATCGATAAGCACTTTTGACTGTTTTCTCAGATCGGAAAACAGATTATAAAAAGTATCATTATATAACTTCGCTTCCACATTTTATGAAGTTTATTCTTTTCTAATATAATCTTTTTTTCGTTTTTACACTGAAGAATACAGGAAATTTATTACAACTTTTCTTCGTAAGAACGTAATCAGCTATTATCGAAGTAATTATACTTTAGAATTTTTCAACATTGGCATCATTGTCGGTACAATTGGGTAATTCGTGTGCCCAGTTAACAGCATTTATACGTGTGTATGGAGCATTCTTGAAATCGGGAATGTAAATATACATCTCTACCTCTGCAGGAAAGTGTAATTTTACTAACCTAACAATAAAATTAATAGTAGGGTGATGGAGATCCTCAGTTTTCAGGCAGGTGGCTGAGGGTGATAGCTTAGAAACTATATTTTTATTGCATAGAATTAAATCTAATATTCTTCCATTCAGATTACAAACATGATTGAATTGCATTAATTCACAAGTAGACAAACTATCAATTGTGGGTGCTAACTTATTTTCTACATTAAAAGGTTTTAAAGTGAATATCATTTTCTGGCAGAATCCAATTTACAGACCGTGCGTTTTCATCATCTGGTGGCAAATAAAGACAACAAACAAAAAATGAAGTTCCATCAATATCAACCGATATCCAGATATCCTGGATCCTTGTATCCAATCAAATTTACAATTCTTACTTTTAGCCTCCCTCACGTACGCGCAGCCTTAAAGAGTAATCCATTGAAATAAGTTAGGTGTTCATTGATGTACACCTTGTTACCAATATTCTCTATTCAGAAACTGGGACAAACACCATTTGTGACCCTTTTTAGCACGCACTGTCGCAAGAAAACTGTCTCTTTTATGCTTTGATAAATCTGATGACAATATTTCTAGCTTTTCCCTCTTTCCGTGTAGGAACGCGAGTAATGACGCGAGTCCTCCCAAAATCACACACCTCACACAAAACTTCGATTCTTCAACACCATTGGTTCAGGAGATATCGCAGCTTCAATTCGCGCATGCGCGGACACTCCCTAAGGGATTCTATGGAGGAATAGCATCATGCACCTCCAAACCCCAATCTTCTCAAACGAAAACTTAAGCATTTAAATCACTTCTCGTTTGCTCATGCGCATAACCTAAATGCCCGTAAGGGGTAACATGAATTTCAAAATTAGCCCCAGGGCCACGGTACGGAGACTCCAACTCGCAAACAACGCTATTTCCTCCAAACTGACTTGTCCGTGCACATAATTGCCATGAATATTCTTTTAAAACCTCACAATATCGGCTAAGCATCAGACCTATGACCGATAGTCCTAAACCACTCCACTTCTCCTCTGCGCATGCGTAATCCACTCAGGGCTGTGGTCCTCTCAAAAAACTCCGATTCTCCAATACTAGTGGTTTAGGTGATATCGCATCTTGAATCCACTCATGCGCAGACCCTCGACAGGGGATTCTTTGGAGGAATAGCATCCTCCACCCCAAAACCCCAATTCTCTCAGATGAAAGATCCAGCAGTTAAATCACTCCTCATCTGCTCATGCGCATAATGAAAAATGCCCAAAAAAGGTAATATGAATTTCAAAATTATCCCCAGGGCCACGGTACGGACACTCCAACTCGGAAACAACGTCATTTTCTCCAAACTGACTTGTCCGTCTACAGATTGCCATGAATTTTCTTTTAGAACCTCACAATATCGGCTCAGCACACGACCCATCACAAATATTCCTAAACCACTCCCATCATAACCTATACCTCCCAAAAACAGTAATTTCTCCTCTGCGCATGTGCAATTCATTCTTGGCTAGAAGTCCGCTCAAAATCACAAACCCCACACAAAATTCCAATTATCCAACTCCAGTAGTTCAGAGGAGATATCGCATCTTCAATCCACGCTTGCGCGAACTCTCACCATGGGATTCAGTAGATTTTATGGTGGAATAGCATCCTCCACCTCAAAACCTCAATCTTCTCAGACGAAAACTCCAGCAGTTAAATCATTTCTCGTCTGCTCATGCGAATAACGAAAAATGCCCGAAAGAGCTAGGCAGCATGAATTTCAATATTGGCCACAAGGATTATATGTTATTATAACACCTCGGACACTACGCTGTCTCCTCGAAACTGGCTCGCAAACTCACAGAATTGACATGAGCTGTTAATATGGCCTTCCAATTACACCCCCAGTCGTTCACCGTTTGAGAAAGATTTTGAAAACCAATTTAAAATTCCACATATCGTTCACGCATTACTTCAATTGGCACAATAGTTTAGTCGTCCATATTTTAATCAGTTGCCCTTGTACATATCGCATTGATTCAGACAAACGCGCAAAAAAACACGTAGGAATATGTTTACCAGATATTAGCTATTCCACGTAGGAATTCGAACTAAAATAATTTGTCAAGTTTGGAAGTAATTTTTTTTTAGGCTCTTATTGGTCTGAGGTCATCATTGGTCACAGAAGTGCCAAAATTGAACTCAATCCGATGTTTGGTTTCGGAATCGAGTTATAATGAAAACAAAATTTTCAAATTTTTGACATTTTTTTTCTAGTTTATAGCCATCCGATCAATACAAAACTTCGCACGCATATAATGGCCATGATTCTACAATTTGATGCTAAATTTCAGATAGATCAAGTGATCGGTTTCAGAAATGTTCTTGAAAAACGTTTTAACTAAAAATGGTCATAACTCCGAAACGCTCTAACTCGTTCCGTTCGAGAGTTATCGTGGTAACGGCCAGAACGACGAAATTATAGCACGCTGTTCCTAGCGGAACACGCGCGCAAATATGACGGGTGTGCTTCAATTTTAAAACTAATCCTTATCCAAATTTGGCGTTCTGCCAGAACCCACTACCAGGAAATTACCTATGAATCTGTTGCGCTAATCAGTTTTGGACATTGTAGACTCTATAATAGACCGTTGGAATTTGGAAGAGTCAATTCAAATAGATGGAAACCTGTTGTAATGTGTTACGTTCGGCGAGCGGACGGATTTATTTTTATTCGAGAACTAAAAGGTAAAAAAGTAACATTTTTAATTTTTCAGGCTACTTGCTGTAAAATCCATAATTCGAAAAATATATAATGTATGCTCATTTAACCATTGAGACTATTATATATTTTTCGAATTATTGATTTTACAGCAAGTAGCCTGAAAAATTTAAAATGTTTTTTTTTTCTACCTTTTAGTGCTTGAATAAAAATGAATCCGTCTGCCCAGAACAGAAACAGTAGTTTCTAGTTGGGTGTTCCGATATTTCCCCTTCATTCTTCTGCTCTGAATGAAGTGTACTTAGATACTAGGTGAATATAGATCTTAAAACCAAACAGTTGGCTGTAAACTGGTGACTAAGAAAGAATCATGTTATGCGAAATTTTGATAAGAAAACACTTTCTATAGTATTTTCTATTTTGTGTAATTAAATTTGGAATTACCTCATGGGATGGAGTATTCACAAATATATTGAAATAGCATTAATAAGTAGCTTTACTGTTATTTGATCTATTAATCAGAATGCATAGTATATTTGCAGCATTGATAGAAAAATCAAATACAAAAGCTTATTCAGGATATGTCTTATCAACGCTGTATTTTTCAGAATTATTGAGGTTCTCTAGTGAACATTTCTCGTTAAAAAAACTATTATTTATGGCAGATCTTGGTTGGTATTACATGTTGTTTAATGATGGGAGATGAAAATTAATGAAAAGGCATACTTGAGACACTACAATGATAATAATTGGAATTGTAATGTAAAGTATGATATTTAATAGAGTTATTCGTTACAGCATTTCCTAATAAATAATGGTTTATAAAATATATAACAAAAACAAATATATATGTATGCCTCCCACAGTATCCTTTAATGATTACTTAAATATATATGTATATATGAACAATCTTAAACCTGATGCTTACTCTTCCTTTTCAGCTAAAGAATGTTTGATTTCTTTCAAAATGTCATATTTGCTACATAAATACATCAGCTGATTTTGCACATTAATTGCTTCAATAGCCCATCGTAAAGACTGTTTGTAAGACTTTTGTGATTTAAGTAGATTTTGCTGGGTGAAAAAACCAAACCACTTGACCGGATCCGTCTCTTTACCGTTCGAATCTTCAATAGAAGCTATTTCATATTCATTTACCTCTGGAAATAATTGATTTGAACAAGTATTTACTGATGTTGTAGGAAAGATATCTTCTTCTGGGTTTAAGGGGATATTTATAGCTGATACAGAGTGCGAGCCCATTACATATCGACACTTCGAAAGGTTATTTTCACCTTCAACCATTGACTTCTCCATATTAATTTTGAGTTGGAGTTCTTTCTCCATGAGGTATAGAGTATCCAAGTAGAGTTTGTCTAACAACTCGCAAACATCTTCATATTCATCAGATTTCATTTTACATTCGACAATTTCAAAAAATTCACTGTCTCTGCCTTCGCTCGATTTGTGGATCACGTGATGCTTTATCAGCTGATCTGTGATCTGTGATCAGCTGTCCGGCTGTCCGCTACCGCGCTACCGGCGTGCTTAGTGTTGTGAGTGTGGAAAATGTCTTAAATACTCCTCTGATAAATACTGAAAAATGTCCGAAAATTATCATTACTTCTAAAAACAGTCGACATTTAAGAGTTTTTTAGTATTTATGGAAATTATCGAAAATGTCTGGATAAATATCATAAATTTCTTTTCTACTTAAACATTTTTTGAAAATTTTCATTTTGTCCGATATTTATTCTTCTTTTCTACTTGGATCGAAGATGCTCAACGATCTGAGATGCCAATTTTACAAAAATTTTTAATAAGTTTATTTTTTTCTACTTGGATCGACGATGCTTAACGATTTGTGTTGCCATTATACAGAGTTTTTTCTTAAGCAGCTTATTCTTTTCTACTTGGATCGAAGGTTCTTAACGATCTGTGAACCAATTGGAAAATTATACAAAGTTTTTTTTAAACAAGTTTATTTTTATTATTTAACAGTCTAATTAAATCGATTTTTCTAATACTAATTCAGAACCTGGCTCCGGTCCTTTATCACTGATAGTCAATAAAATAACACGATAATAACTCATTCAATGATAAGTTATTTGTTATTTCCAATTGACCATGAAAAATTTCTTAAAATGCCTCAAATTGTCCTGATATTTTAACTTAACATATGACAATTGTCATATTTTTCCCGATTTTTCCACAATGTCCGTAAATACTTAAATACTCAAAATGCTCGACCTTGGGGGAAAGTTTCGGACATTTTTCCAGGACATTTGTCCTTAACTTAAAAACTCGAGTATTTCACATCACTAGGCGTGCTTGTTTTTATTTTTACATTTTACATAGTTTTGGTGAAATCTGAGTGTTCAGTGTTGTGAAATAAACTTTTTCGAATATCACTGTTTGATGTTCGGTAAAAAATTGTAATAAGAATACAAGTAAAGTGATTAAGTGTTCTCCTAATATTGCAGACAAGGTTATGGTCTTCATGGCTAGGGGAGTTATTCATAAATAGAAACAAACAACTTTAGCTTATTTCTTCAATCATGGTGGAATGAAACGTGATGATCTTTCCAAATTACTTGAAGATATTGTTAGATCGTGGGCCTCATGTCGTGGCACTTCTTTGTGATCAAGGTTTTGCAAATGTAGCTGCTATAAATAGGCTATATAGAGAAACCACTGGGTGATTTTCACGTACAAAATGTTTTTCACATTATGTTGTGCATAATGATATCCATTTTTTGTATTATATTTCTCATTTGATTCTGTCCTTCTAAATGTATATTGGAGTAGAATATACTTCCTCATAGTGTTGTACTCGCATAATGATAACCATTTTTTGTACGATATTTCACATTTGATTTTGTCCTTGTAAATGAATATTGGAATTAAGGCATCCATTCATTTAACTGCTCCTTCAAATTTGAAGGTATATAAGGATAATTTTATTGAAGAAAGTTTTTACCTCATATGCTGTATAATTATTTTTTTAAAACATGTCATGCACACTAAATTTTATTTTCATGCCAAATGTATTTTTTAATTTCGATATTCTTTCTTTTTCTAATATACATGTACATTAGTTCACATGAAATGTTGAACTTAAATCATGAATCTGATATAATTTTATTAAAGAGAGTTTTGGGATTTCATTTGTTTTCTTTCGATTACAGCGAAAACCATTGTTCCAAAAACATTGTCAAATGCCAGGTTTTTGACGAATTATCGTCAACTTGGTGTTTGGCAGTGTTCTGGAAATCAATATAATAGAATATAGGATATATGGGAGATATATTTGAATTTCCCGCTCATTCGAGCTTCAAATAATCCCAGTGCCGCACCGCTAGTGTTGCAAGGAACAGAAATAAGGTTAGAGTGGCCCTTTGAATAAAGAACCACTTCTTTATTCAAAGGAGTGGCCCATCTATTAGGCAATCCAAACCACGTGACCCAATGTGGCGGTTGTTGGCACACAAACAATTAACTTGTTATGGTCGTTGACTATTTTATAGTGTTTATTGACTTTTTCCGGAGCTTTTCTGATGTGTAAACTATACTGAAATGAAGAATGAATATTTGAAAAGACTATTGTTGAAAAACAGAGACTTTGCTGAACGGTAGGTTCGAAAAAAAGCACCTTCATCATGTGTTTACATTTCATTTTATTACAGGTATATAATAAAGATGGGATTAATTAACGGCTTAGGGCTTAGGGCCCAATTCTGAGGTCGACATTGCGAACGATTATCATTCGTTTTCGTAATCATCACGAACGTTTACTCGTTTTGCTATTCCCAACTGACAGATGATATGATTTGGTGACACGAGCGTTCGAAATTCTAAACGAGTGCTATTTAGCACTCGTTTACAGAAGAATTCCACTCGCATTCAGTTGATTTGTTGATTATGCAAGCCTCTACACATTTTGTAACCTCAAATCTGTTGTTGGTAAATAAGTTGGTATTTTTACGGTGTAATTAACAAATATATTCAGTAAAAATAATTAAATTGTCAGAATTATTATCATATTGCAAATTGTCGATGTATTAAATAAACCAGAAATATTTAATAGATTTGTTAGATTCCCACAAACATTGGCGGAATTGAATAGTAGGTAAAGGCAAAGGTAGGTACCTATTGATATTTTAGAATATTGCAAAATTATTTAAGTTTATTAATATTTTTAGATTCAATGAAAATTCGACTTCCCTGGTGTAATAGGTTGCATAGATTGCACACAATGCAATATTTCCACCTAAAATTGAAGACTCAAATTACCCAAAACACATGTATGTTAATCAAAAAGGATACCATTTGATTAATTTTCAACTGGTAGGTTGTTGAAAAAATATTATAGACCGGAAGGTAGAGGAATTGATCAAGAAATGGCTGGGAGGCAACAGAATCCAGAGCTGATTTCAGAAAGAATTCAGAGGAATACAATTATACGTTTAGCTTTTCGTTGAATTGTAAAAGATACACTATGAATAAATAGATATAGATTTCTCTTCCAAAAAAATGTATTTAATTCTAAAAAATAAATCACAACCAGAAACAAAACATCATTCAACAATGCCTAGGTAGAATACAAATTAAAAATAAAGTATTCAATATGAAGTTCTAAATAATCGAACAACAAAAAAGATATTTCACTGTCTACGTAGAATAAAAGGATCAGAAATAAAAGTATTCAATAACCAATACTAGAGAATATATCAGCCCCAAAAATTGGTAAAATAAATCTAATATTTTCATTATTTAACTAATCAGTTGATTCACTGGAATGTGAAGGAATTGATCAGGAAGTGGCTAGTAGGCAACAAAAACCAGAGCTGATTTCATGAAGAATTCAGAGGAATATAATTATACGTTTAGCTTTTCGTAGAATTGTAAAAGACACACTATAAATAAATAGATATCGATTTCTATTTGAAAAAAATGTATTTCATTCTAAAAAAATATATCACAACAATAAACAGAAAATCATTCGACAATTTCAGTGGAATAAAACTTTCAGAAAAAAAAAGTATTCAATACAATCTCTCTAGATTTTGTTCTTGACCAAGACCTGTCTAAAGAGGTGAAATAACCCTTGATCGTTGTAAAAATCTTTCAATATTATATTGCAAAACTTTCTCCAAGTTTTCCATTCTTTTTTTGGTCCAGGAATACTATTTAACATTGTACTCAGTTCCTCTTTCATAGGCATTCCGAAGAAAATTCTGTAGTAAATTTCCCGCTTAATAACTGAGACTTACATTTTAGGAAATTTAGAATTACTTTTTTCTTATCGAAGCAAACAGAAAAAACCAAATAAATCATTCAAGTTTAACAAACAATGAATTATCGTTTTGATTTATGAAGAAGCGCGCCAATAACATGTACATAAACACATTCAAATTTCAAATATTGCTATGTTGCCAAGTCTTCAGACGACACGAATTCGTTTAAGTCATCGGTCATTACGAAGGGCACATGAGAATAACAATATAAACTATCGTTCGCAATTACCACCGTTCGTTTTCGTTACGAGTGGTCGAAAACGAGTGAAGTTCAGAATCGAGCCCCAGTGCTTAGATCCTTTCCTTATATTATATGTTCTGTGGATCCTTTCACATTGAATGTTTCTGATCTAGGTAGTGGATAATTCAATTGATGGTGTTCCTCCAATCTTATATATGGATATTGCAACGTATTTGGATTATTATATACCACAACGTACAAGACATATATACATGAATATTTGCGAATGAACAGTTCTTGTCTAATAGCACAAGCTGGAATGATTACTTTTAAAAAACACACAGTTGTTACTACCAAATACAAGTGCAACTATTCATCTCACAGTCGCTTTTTTGTGATTTCGTTATATGGTCTCCAAATATTTGTTTAGTACGAATGATCTGGAAATATGGGAAAAGAACTTAGAAACTGCTAAGAAATTTAATTCAGAAGTTATTATGCCAGGACTGATGGCAAAATATTCCACATCTGAAGAGGGAACAGTATATAGATAACTAGATGTTATCTATATACAATGATTAGACCATTGGCATAGACCATAGGTCATAAGCCGTATTCTTTTTACCAACTTTAGCTGAGATTAATGGCGTATTCCATTGGCAGCACCAGTGCTGCACTGAGCACGCACTGAGTGCAAAAAATGTTGCACTGGACGTCAAAATGCTTGACGAAATTCCCCAATGGAATACGATTCATGCACTCACTGCGCACGAGTTCTACCAATGGAATACGCCATAACTGAGATTCTCAGTTCTGAGTCAGAACTGAGAATCTCAGTTAATCTCAGCTAAAGTTTCTAACTACTGAGTCAGAACTTCTGACTCAGTAGTTAAAAGGCAAAATGCAAGATTCTATGCATCTATTGAGATGCAACAAGGTAAAAAGAATACGGCTATTGGTCTATAGATTATATCTTATAGCTTAGTTGGTCCAGGCGCAGAATACAGAATATATAGTCTGCCGGTGGCGCAGACATATTTTATATTATATTATATCAAAGATTATAAATATATATATATATATATAAATATATATATATATATATATATATATATAAATATATATATATATATATATATATATATATATATATATATATATATATATATATATATATATAATCTTTGATATTTTATTATTATTATTCATAGAGCATAGATTATAGATATAGATATAGATTATAGATCATCTAATATCTCTATGTTATTATTATATATATGCTGCGTTTGTTTAATCACATCAGATACATCTTGACATGTCTCCGATTTTTTTATTACGTCTCGCAGATGTGATCATAGAATATTTTAAACAAACGCTCATGACAGTTATTAGATGCAAACAAAAACTCATATCAAAAAAATAATAATGACTTGTGACTAGCCGGTAGTTTTCAAATGTACTTATTTATCTGGGGTTTCTTCCACTTCAACTTTGTTCTCATTCTTTTTTAATGCGAAATACATTTTCAAGAAATATTTCGTTCAAACTAGTCTTCAGAGGTTTATTTGTTTATCAACACAGAATACAAATATATTTGTTCTTATATCTTCCCTTATCAAAGTATTTATCAATATCAAAACCCAAAACGCCACTCAATTACCACAAATGAATTATTCCATATGACAACTTTGACAATTCAACTGGTTACAGCGGTTACATCTCATTTCGAATCTAGATGTGAAAAATGTAATCTGAATCTAATAACAAACGCTATTTCAGATGTAAAAGATGCGAAAAATGCGGCTAAACAAACGCTTGAAATGTAAAAGATGCATCTGATGTGGGTAAACAAACGCAGCAATACAATGTTATATATTATATGTTCTGTGGTGCAGGCCGCGCAGGAGCTGTGGCCATAGACATAATTATCATAGCATTCTATATCTATGGCTGTGGTTCTGTCATTGTATATAGATATCATATCTTATCTTATCTATATACAATGGTTCCTGGGGGTCTATTCTCGACCATTCGCAATTTTAACGATCGGTCGCATATGCTATATATTGCTATAGAGATGCGCACGATCGTGCAAATTGCGAATGGTCGAGAATAGACCCCCTGTGAATGTTATTCTCTTCAGACAATGTTATTATTATATACATGGAGGTAGAAGGAAGTGGAGGGGGCATAAAGATCGAAACTTGTCACATACTCCGCCATATTGGTGTGTCCCAATTTTCTATTGGGAACTTCCAAAACTCTGGTGGCGAGATTCGGCAACTAACCAAGCTAGTAATGAGCCACGTGCTCGAGTTTAATTGTTCAGTATTCGTCAATAAACTTTTGTTTGAACGAAAAATTCAAGTTGAAATAGTGTATATTATCCTGCCTAATATGTCTTCGACCAGAAACGACTATTGTTGTGTGCCTCAATGCAATTCATGGGCGAAAAAAATGCCAAAATGAATAGGTTTGAGTTTTCACTTCTTACCTCCGGAAAACCAAATATAAATATTGGAAATGCGTTAGAAGGATAACTAATAGACCGAAGAGTACTTAACCTGGAACTACATCCAGATAATCTTTATTATACCTCAAACATTACACTTATTGTTAATAATTCTTTTCACATAATATATGTATCATATTTTGAAAAAATCATTTCAATTATTGGTTACTGTTTTACAAAAGCTTTATCTGGTTCAATTTGACACTATATTCTCATAAATAAACTAGAACATCATGCACCTGAACTTTAATTAATACATCAGTAATATGTTTACACCTCCTCCGTGCTCCGACTTTACAAGAATATACCATACCTTCTATTTTAAGTTTACCATTCTCCACATTAATGGGCCATCAATTTTATGTGGTACTGAATTAAGGGCACTACTTTGTAAACATAAAGAACAAATGTCTATAAAACTGGGACCACAATTTGTTTTGTCACACACGATTACATGATCTACATTTAGAACCTCTTCTCCTTCTACAAGGACTCTAGAATTAGAAGTTGAAGCTCCTATGTACTCCAGAAATTCTAATCAACTGAGTCCCTTCTTAATCATTCGCAAATAGTAACTGAAAGAACTTTGACAAACATATATGAATATACTTACTGGTTGTAGTCTTTATATCAATCAAGTGCCATAAAATTAGTTATATAATGATCAATATTTGAATCTATATCACAAAGTAATCCAACAATGATCTCAAGTCAATTATAATTTAAATTTTCCATGAAAATTTCGGTCAAACTTCGTCGACTGACCTGTCCAACACGAGATTGTTTACATTTATTACTAGCGTGGTTAGTTGCCGAATCCCGCCACCAGAGTTTTGGAAGTTCCCAATAGGAATCCGGAATTCCAAACATAGAAAACTTACAATTTCATGTTTATAACAAAGGATTTGCCCATACCAATATGGCCGATTTTATGTGACACTTTCGTTACAAGGGAAATATAGCACATGCTCCCTCCACTTCCTCCTACCTCCATGATTATATTATATGTTCTGTGGTGCAGGCCGCGCAGGAGCTGTGGCCATAGACATAATTATCATAGCATTCTATATCTATGGCTATGTTCTGTGAATCTGTGGGCTGTGGCGTCGCAGTGTTGCCAGATATACAGATTTCTCCGTATTTATACAGATTTTCGATGTATGATACAGATTTTTATACAGAATTCTCTCATATTGATAAGAAATATCATTTCACACTTTAAGTTGATTTAGTTTAATAAATTATGAATTCTAAAATTGAACAAGGTAGAAAATATAAAGAATATCGATATCTTGGCGTTTTGGTGGTTAAAATAGAGTTCAGAATAGGTCGGGGAATCCCAGGATTTAGGTAGTTCTCACATATTTCGCACACGTTGCACTAGTTACTCGAGATTAGTCGAAATCCGACTTTGCTGTCGATTTCAAAGGATTGTATAATTATTTTATCCTAAGTAAATGATTTTTGTTTCTGTACCTAACCACATACATCCTTTCCAAAAAAGGTAGAGACGATTTTCATGCTCATGAGAGAACAATGAACAATATTATTTAATAATCATGATCTCCATTAATTACAAATATGTATTTCATTTGATTCTGCACTGGTAAGTAAATGAATTTTGTTTCTGTACCTAACCACATACATCCTTTCCAAAAAAGGTAGAGACGATTTTCATGCTCATGAGAGAACAATGAACAATATTATTTAATAATCATGATCTCCATTAATTACAAATATGTATTTCATTTGATTCTGCACTTAGCCATACGCCATACCTATTGGCTGTTGGCATTGCATTTATAGAAATATAAAAAAAATGTTGAAGATGCTGACGTCATGAAAATTGAAATAAAACTAAAGATTTCCTAAGCACTTGAAAGAATTGATAAATTAAACCACAGGTAAGATCACAGAACATATAATATGTCAAATAATAAGATGTCAAATCTGCAAAAAACCAAGTTTCTATGATCATACAGATTTTATACAGATTTCTGCTAATCAACTACATCGGCCATCTGGCAACACTGGGCGTGGTGAACTGAAAGTGGCCTGAAAATCGAAGCCGCGAACTTGGATTTCGGTTCAGTAAAATTATTATTATTATAATTAGTGTTCTGTGTTCTGTGAGTAAACAGTTGCTCCTGTGAAAAGGCAATTTCAATGATAATACAGTTATTACATATATAATACATCAATAGTCGTATATGGATGTAGATAAAGATAACATACATACATAATGGAGACTTGCAGTCATATATTTGTATTCTGTGTTGCAGCCTCAGCTCTAAAATGGAATGGTGGATGAATTGTATATGTTTTCAAGAATTAGGGAGCATTAAGGAGTTTGCATATCTGATAAATTAGTAGGTATATTGTAGTTGAAACGATGAACGTTTTCAATCCATATGATCATGTGAAAAATGAAATAGGTGCTTTCGCCGATACGTGAGTATCTTTGATCTCCTTACCTTACCATAATTCAATTCATTATCAATCCTAAATTTGTGAAGTCAATTCTAATGTAGAGCAGGCATTTCATCAAAGTAATAGTAGTTATACTATTCCAAATTTCGCAGATAAACTTCAATTTCTGATTTAAAAAAAAATGCAATTAGATACAAGGAAGATATTCAACTATAATGGCGCTCATTAAATGTCTTAACTTGAAGTAATCCTCACTTGGAAAAGTGTAATTGTGTTCCTTATTTGTATGTGGTATAATAATTATTATTCAAAGAGATTTCATAAAAATTCAGTTTCTGGATATTTGATTGTAACCAAAACAATATAGGCCATAGCCTCCTATATCTAGATATAGGAGGCTATGTATAGGCACCTGACTTATAAGTGGATGGTTCCTCCAGTGATTATGGAGATGAAGAACAATACCGAATTTGGCAATATTTCCTAAAAGCAATCAAGGAGTCTGAGTTAATTTTGAACTGGAGTAGTTTAATTCAAATGATTTTGGATGAAAAAAGTATTCAAAGATATCAACATGTAATGACTGATGCTGATAGGATTTAACAGGATCTGCAGACAGTTTTATCGTTCATCAATTATTGTGAACTAGAGCTTTAATTTTGTTATTACTACATTCCCATCTCTTATGGGGATAGCATAAATAGATGATATGAAGATGTGTTGGGAGCACTTACATTATGTCATCAGTTTTAAGATATAATATGTATATATCGAAGGTTATACAGGGTGTTTCACGAATGATTGTACAGGCTTTCAGTGCAGATGCAGGACATTTTGGTGAGTCTAAATCAGTGTTCGAAATGTCCTAACTTTGATTGTTTAAGAGATAGGTACAGGATGTTTTATGTATTTTATCAATAACTTTCAATCGGCATAACTCTTGAACGCCCTGCAGGGATCTTCATGAAAATTTCTTTGAATGAGTATAGGTCTATGCCTGATATTCGCTCATAATGACTTGCTGCTGGCGCAGGTCCGGACTGAGAAAATTATTTTCTTTATTCCACATCTTGTAAAACACCCGTAGGTACATCAAATTTTCAAGAAGTGAAATATTTATCAGAATCTACAATAAATACCCTTTCAAACAAGCCTATTGGCAATAATGGCACACTACGTATCAATATTTTATGAACCATTGATTATTTGGAATTTTCAATTTATAATAAACACGGACCTGTGAATCTCCGACTAATGCGTTGATTCATATTGAATCAATTGAAATTCTCAGTTACATCACTTAATTAAAGTGCTGCATCTTATTCCATTCAATACATGAGTTTAGGAGTACCACATTTGATGTACCTGAAAATAGAAATGTTAGAAATACTCATTTTCGAATTATTCATCTTTGAAAATTCTTTTTTCGAATAATTGAAACACAGATGTTAGCATAATTGTAGATTTTATGCCAAACAACCGAAAAAAAATATATTCGACCAAAAAAGGTAATGAAAGCGGCAGCTGCACATTCAATACAAGAGCTAGAACTGTCAAAAAGAAATAGAGGAATTTTGGAGAACAAATCACATTCTCATACCTTCAATTCCCTTTTATAATGAGTTCACTTCAATGTTCAATATTTTTGCGCGTATGTTCTGGGGAACATCGCGTTATAGTGTTGCCCAAATGTCTGTAACTTTCGAATTTTTTGACGAAAATGGTCTCAAACGATTTAGTTCGAATCCCCAATGAAGAATTCGATGTTAAATTTGATTCTGTCCGGCCGGCCGTCCGTCCGGCCGTTGCCACGATAACTTGAGCACGAAAAGAGCTAGCGACTTGAAAATTTCAGGGTGGATGGCGTATTCCAATACGACGGACAAGTTCGTTAATGGGCATAATCGGTCCAGTGGTTTCCGAGTAATAATTTAGATTTCCACCAATATAAATCGGATCAAATTGAAACTTGGTGAGTAGTTGTAGAATGTGAACCTTTGCACGTTTGTGAAATTTTGTGCGAATCGTATGGCTAGAAAAATTTAAAAAAATTATTAAAACGTATTTTTGTTGTCACGATAACTTGAGAACGGAAAGAGATAGCGGCTTGAAATTTTCAGGTTAGGATGTGCATCAGAACGCGACATTTCAGTTTGTTTATGAACATAATCGGCCAAACGGTTTTAGAGTTATAGCCATCTGAAATTTGGTTGTTTTTTGTTCCTCATTAACTCGAAAAATACTAAACCGATTGAATTCAAACAAGGTAATTAGTTGTAGAATGCCAACGCGAAAATTCTTGCAAAATTTCGTGAGGCTAGTATTTGTAAAAAAATTTAAAAAATCATTGAAAATAGAAAAAAAAAATTCTATATATCAGTAACTATTCGTTTGAAATTGATGAAATTTTGCAAGAGCCTTCATAACCTAACTGTACTGCCAAGTTTCAAGTTTTAACACGATCCGTTGAATATTGTTGGAGATTCGAGCATTCTTGTGTGAGTTCAGTAGATGGGTGACCGTTGCCTCGATAACTTTCGAACGAAAGGAGATAGGGACTTGCGTATCCGAAAGGGAGAGTTGAGTTCCTTTTTGGTCATAATCGGTCAAACGGTTTCCGAGTTATACCCACCTGGAAAATTATTTCCTTGATAACTCAAAAAAATAAATATTCGATCGAATTGAAGCTTGGTAACTAGTAGTAGAAAATCATCGTGCTTAAGATTTTGTAAGAACCGTACCCCTAGAAAATTTGAAAACAATGACGAAAAAAAAAATTTTAAGAACTGCACCCCTAGAAAATTTCAAAAAAATCACGAAAAAAAAAATTGGTTGTCCATTCTCCTGTATTGGACACTTAATTCGAATTTACCATGGTAAATTCGAATTAAGAGTGTCCAATACAGGAGAATGGACAACATAATTTACCATGGTAAATTCGATTAAGGGTGTCCAATACAGAAGGATGGACAATAGAACATACGCGCAAAAGCTTCTGACTTCACGTCAGTGCTTGAACCAATTTTTTTTGTGTTACTGTTTCTATGAAATCTTTGGTTCTGCTACCATCTGTTTCAGTTATTTAAAACAAAGAGTTTTCGAAGATTAATAATTCCAGAATGAGAATTTCTATCATTTGAACCATGTTTTTGAACAGCAGTTTTTTTTTGAAAAACTCTTTTGGGTAAAAAAGACACGCGGTGAAACATTAAAGATTTTAACCAGCAACAAATACTCCGCGTGAGCCGAGCAAGGTCACCTCATCGCTCAGTGTTCTCCCAAAGAGGAAAGCGTCATTCAAGGGCAGATACTTGCCGTGGTTTCATGGTTGTTACCAATCATCAGCCTGGCTTAGCCAGTTCAATGAATGAACAACCGAAGGAGTTCTAGGAAACTTAATTCTATCCGTTGCGAACTGGTAGGGGGAAAATCCCACCAGCGGCACCTGGGTCGGAGTTTGTAAGGATTTCCATAGGTGCCACTGGTGGAATTTTCTCCCTATCAGTTCGCAACGGATGGATTTAAGTTTCCTAGGACTCCTTCGGTTGTTCATTAATTGTGGCTAAGCCGAGCTGATGATTGGTAACAACCGTGAAACCGCGGTTCGCGTATGGCCTTGAATGACGCTTTCCTCTTTGGGGTAACACTGAGCGATGAGGTGACCTAGCTCAGATCACGCGGAATATTGTTGATGGTTATAAAATCAGCGAATATTTCACTGTGTGTCTTTTTGTTATTGGCAATTAGCCACATTTCACCCCATTGTATGTTCTTTTGGGTAATCTGAAGTCGAAACCCTGAATTTGTGTATTGTATTGGGTGAAATAAGATGCACCACATTCCCGAAGTCATGATACGGGGAAATTCAATTCATTCAATATGTATTAACGCATTATTCGCAGCCACGCAGGTACGTGTTTATTATGAATTGAAAATTCCAGATATTCAATGGTTCATAGAATATTGGCGCGAAGTGTGCCATTATTGCCAATAGGCTTGTTTGAAAGAGAATTTACTGTAGATTATGAGAAAAATTTCACTTATTGAAAATTTGATGTACAGGGTGTTTTACAAGATTTGGAATACAGAAAATAATTTTGTCAGTCCTGACCTGCGCTATTGAGCACTCATTATGGGCGACTATTAGGCATAGGCCTTTACTCATTCCCTGAAATTTTCATGAAGATACATGCAGGCGTTCTAGAGTTATGCCGATTGAAAGTTTTTGATAAAATACATAAAACATCCTGTATCTCTAAAACGAATTTAGTAAGGGCACATGTCAAACATTAATTTAGTCTCGCCAAAATGTCCTGTATCTGCACTGAAATCCTGTACAATCATTCGTGAAACACCCTGTATGTTTGAAGTGTTACTATCTATTCACAAATTCAAGTCTGATAGAATAGTAGTTTTAAATGAATACAACTTCATTTGATAATAATAGGTGTCTTATATTATCATACATTCACACAAAAACACAACTGACTCTCCTAAGGCTTGTTTCACATGCATGCGGTTCGGTTCGTTTTTGGTTCCAAATGTTACACGTTTATCGCATGGTTAAAATCAGGTTTGATGTTTTCTTTTGAAACCATATGAAACGTATTTGTGTTGAGGGTATAGTTGGCACCAGAGCTCCGTTACACACTTGTCACCAGCGACCGAATAGAAAACTTACCAAACCCCGTGGAATTGTATGCATGTGAAACAAGCCTAACATTAAGAAGCCTAACATTAATTTGAGCTCTTGCAGAGCTCGAATTAATGGTATAAAAGTCTTTGTAAACATTAAAAAAAATCTCTAAAACTAGCAACATTTGTTCATGTCGTGGTTAATCCTCATAGTTTACGCCCTAGTATTCACATTTTCAAAATTTGTTATGTTTAATGACTCACCCTGTATATTTCTTCATTCATTGAATACAACTGCAAATAAGTACACTGTTAGATTAGAGGATCTTATTAATTAATATTCGAATAAAAAGATTAATTATACAGATAGCAATATTTTTTTACCATTAAAATCTTCCATTAGATGTAATGATAATTGATAATCTTTATTTAAATAGGAAACCTAAAGGCCGGTCCATACGCTACGTTTTGCACAACCTTTTGCCTGCACAGTTCAACACGTTGTAGGTAAAACGTTGCGTGTAGATCGGAAAATTGCGCAGTTTTGAAAAGGCAACTGCAACGTCTCCGCGCCGGAGACGTTGCAGTTGCAGCGATAACTGAGCTAGAGAGCATAGATATCCGTGATTTGCGCGGATTTGTCGCTGCATATATACGGTTACTATGGTAGCAGCATGCCAAAATTGACAAGAGTAGTACCCCCTCCATGACGATATCACTAGAACTGTGCGAAATATACAGATATCTGGACGCTACGTTTTCATTCCGTCTTCAGACTGCACAGACTAAAGGTTGTGCAACACGTAGTGTATGGACCGGCCTTAATATATCACAATTACATAATTAAATAAACATTATAAAAACAATGAACTCACTAACAAAATTACAGAAGTCCATATCTCAAACCCTCAATATCCCAAATTTCTCAATATAATTTTTTTAAATTATTGCACTCCTTGATACATCAGGTAACGCATTAAAATCCTGAAAGCCTTTATTAATAAATAATTTCATTGTGCTACCTTAATTCACTCTTTTCGATTATAAATTGTGCATTATTCTAGTTGGATACATGTGTCTATTTCTTGGAAAATCAATAAACGTCCAAAAGTAATCAGGGGCCAAGCCCTTCAGGATCTTATAAATGAAAATCATTGTGAAGTAATACACCTGTGTCACCAAGAACCAGTTCAAAGTATCTAACATAAATATAATAGGCGTTCTTCTGTTCACTCGCAAAATGCCACGCATGCCCGACTCTGGAGTTTTTTAAGTTGATTCAATTTGGTACTATGGAACATAATAGTCGAGCAATAGTTGAAATGAGGCTGAACTATGGTATTATACACTAGAATTCTTGAAGAGACAGAGAAACTAGAGCTATCATTGTGAAAAATCCCAACTTTTTTTAAATTTTCCTATCAAATTATCAATTAAAATGCTTTTCAAATGACAAAAAATTATCTAAATAAAACCCTAGGTTTTTCACAGATTCCACGATATCTAATGTTTCTTCATTTATTACTAATTTTCCATTATTTTTATCAATTAGGTTATATTTATTTCTGGTTGTGAATATCAGCCTTAGTTTTGCTTACGTTCAACTTCTCTCTCAACATCCTATTTAATGTTAAGTACCAATGATTAAGCCTATTTGACCTTATTAGGCAACCCTCCTCCTTTTGTTTCTTTTCTTAGAAATCATTAAATAAACAACCAACAGTGCTTTTAGAAATTATCATATTTAACGGAAAAATCTACTTATATATTTTGCATCTTTGAAAATTGATCGTTTACATTGTGCCTAAGCAATTTTGTAATGTAATGTAAACTTCACGCAAACTCTTAGTAGTATTAAAATATTTCATGGATGCCAATGAAAAATGAGAGTTAAAAATTATATTATACAAAGTTTGTTGTTTTGGTTATTCGATATTTCAACTTGTTTCCATGATTCATATTCTCACTTGAAGGTTGGGACAAAAAGCTCATTTATCAGTATTATATCACCCTGAAAAAAATGTTCTACCTGATTGACCATTTTATTGGTTTCAGTGCCCCTTATCACGATAATGAAGACAAATTTGGAAAACTTGAGGTGAAGATTGAAGATTTGGATATCGCTGAAAAATTTGTTGATGAAACTGGAGTTCATGATAGGGAAAAATACGTCGTTAAAAGTGAATATGATCATCTGAGTGATTTATCACAACAAATTGACGAATATGCATTTAATTCGCCCAAATTGGGAGAAACACATCAAAAAGAAACTATGAGTTCTATAATTTTTGCCCCTAGTTTAGTTCTTGGGGACACAGTGAAACAACACAAAGATTTTCCTTTCAAGCAGGAGCAACATGAATATCATATAAGTGATTTGGGTGCAAATCGAAAAGTAAATAATAAAAAACCTGTTCATTTCAATATGAAGGAACAAAAATGTCACTTATGTGAATATTGTACAACTCGAAAAGTTTATCTCAAAAATCATATAGATTCTGTTCATTCAAACTTGAAGCAATATAAATGTGACTTATGTGAGTATTCTGCAAATCAAAAAATAAATCTTAAAAATCATATACATTCAGTTCATTTAAATGTGAAGCAACATGAATGTCACTTATGTAAATATTCCGCAAATCGAAAAGATACTCTCAAAAATCACATGGATTCAGTTCATTTAAATTCGAAGCCATTTAAATGTCAATCATGTGATTATTCGGCAAATCAAAAAGTTAATCTGAAAAATCACATAGATTCAGTTCATTCAAATTTGAAGCCATATACATGTGACTTATGTGAATATGGTACAAGTCGGAAAGATACTCTCAAAAAACACATATATTCAATTCATTCCAATTTGAAGCCATTTAAATGTCACTCATGTGAATATTCAGCAAATCAAGAAGTTTATCTGAAAAATCATATAGATTCAGTTCATTCAAATTTGAAGCCACATAAGTGTGACTTATGTGAATATTCTGCAAATCAGAAAGTTAATCTGAAATATCACATAGATTCGGTTCATTTAAATCTGAAGCAACATAAATGTCACTTATGTGAATATTCTGCAAATCAAAAAGGTAATCTGAAAGTACATATGGATTCTGTTCATTTAAATTTAAGAGGACACAAATGTAACTTGTGTGAATTTTCTTCCAATCACAAAGTTATCCTAAAAAATCATATAGATTCAGTTCATCTGAATATAAAGAATCTTAAATGTCACTTATGTGAATTTTCCTCAAACCACAAAGTTGCCCTCAAAAATCATATAGATTCAGTTCATCTGAATATAAAGAAGCATAAATGTCACTTATGTGTATATTCAGCAAATCAAAAAAGTAATCTCAAAACACATATAGATTCTGTTCATTTAAATTTAAGAGGACATAAGTGTAATCTATGTGAATATTCTTCAAATCACAAAGTTCATCTTAAAAATCATATAGATTTAGTTCATCTCAAAATAAAGAAACATAAATGTCACTTATGTGAGTATTCTTCAAATTACAAAGTTTATCTGAAAAATCATATAGATTCAGTTCATCTGAATACAAAGAAACAAATATAAATTCATTATAGATGTTTTTAATTATTTTTTTTTCGCTTGAGAGGAAAAATCTTTTATAGGCCCGCCCTTAGAGGGTCCCCGGTTCTCGCAGTAGTGTGAGACTGCAGTTGTTGATTGGTTACTCACTAAGAAGCTATTATTATTATACTGATCCTCCTACGTGAATGGTGGCGATTACCGTGACTCCAATATTGCTCTCCTAGTCTCGAGATAGAACTAGGGGCCTCCGGCTCCAAATTGAAACACTCTACCACTGAGCCATCAACTGCACTATTGATGTATTTATGAATTGTCTCAAATATACATATTCCAAAAATTTTATTTTTTTTCAAGAGTAGAACAGAGTAGATTATCTCTATTGTAAGCCCTTTTTGGCGCTCTTGTTCCTCGCAACAGAGTGCTTATCAATTTGCCCAAATGTCTGTAATTTTCGAATTTTTGGCTGAAAATTGTCTTAAACGTTTCGAATCAATTCTGTCCGGCCGGCCGTAACCACGATAAATCTCGAACAGAATGAGCTAGCTAGACAGTTGACATTTTCAGAATAGGTTTGGGAGTTAAATATCTCGGTTAAGTTCGTTATTGGTCAACATCGGTGGTTTCGAAGTAACGAAAACTTTTTTTTTTCACATTTCAAATTAAATTATTTTCAAAATACAGTGTCATCATAAGAATCCATTGATATCATTCTCAACTCTAACAAACTAATACTTTCGGAGATTTGATTTTTCAAAATTTCAATAATTATTCTTAATTCTATGAATTCATAGAATACTCTGATTATAATTTGCTGATGAATGTAAATCCAACATGAGGTATGTCATAACCTATGTTTTGAATTTAAGTTGGAGAATTCTTGAAAATTGACGCACAGAAGCCAAATTGAAAAAATGTAAGACGGAGGTTATACGGTCAATCTACTATCAGTCCCGCATCAGTAGCGTTGCCAATGCTCCTTTTTTAACAGGAGATCTACTGTTTTTGCATAGAGTACCTACTGTTTATTTCTAATGAAAATATTTATTTCATTATTATTATTATTATTATTACAAGGTAAGAAGAGAGAAGGCTAAAGCCTATAAACTCTCAAACAAAATTATATCATCTTAACATCCAACGTACATTATAATCACAGTCCAAAAAAGAAAACAAAAAAAACACTAGTTTAGTGCATCAAGCTGGTTCTTGAAGGAATTCACACTCGGAGCACAAAAAACATTGCTTGGTAAAGAGTTCCACCTGTCGAAAATCCTATTACTGAGGAAGTGTTGTCTCTGAGATGTCCGATAATTTTCATGATACAACTTGAGCCGATGGCCTCGGAGGTTGTTAGTGTTAAGTGTGAAAAGATGTTGAAGATCACAACCAAACAAACGGTGCAACGCCCTGTAAGCCACAATAAGGTCGCCACGCTCACGGCGCTGAGAAAAAGGTTGGAGACCGAAAAGCCGCAACCTGTCATCATAACTGGGACGAACAGCACCATAAGGAATACGCGTCGCGTAACGCTGAACTCGCTCGAGTCGATCACGATCACCAGCTAGCGTTGGCACCCAAGCAGGATCGGCGAACTCAATGATAGGTCGCACATAAGCGGTAAAAAGCGTCTTCGCCGTCGCTACCGAGCACCGCGGAAAAGCCCTGCTGATCAAGAACGTCATCTTACGAGCCCTCGCCACGACACCATCTATATGAGCCGACCAAGATAAATCCGATGTTACAATCACTCCGAGGTCACTATGCTGATCCACTGACTGAAGTAAGCCACCATCCACAAAATAGCTTCGCCGCGGATTGTTCTTGCCCAAATGGAGTACCTTGCATTTCCCGACATTCAGCGGAAGGAGCCAATCACGACACCACTCAAACACACGGTCCAGGTCATACTGAACTGTAGAAGAAGCTGCCTCACCAAATATTTTGAAGTCATCAGCGTAAGCGGACCACGCGGACGATACCACCCGCGGAAGATCAGCAACGTAGACAAGAAAGAGCAGCGGCCCAAGGACGGAACCCTGTGGCACGCCACTAATAACTTGCCTAGGACTAGATAGAGATGTTCCAACTCTCACCGAAAACTCACGGCCACTTAGGAATGACTCTATCCACTGGAGCAGCTCTCTTCGGATGCCGAAATGATCGAGTTTTTTGAGAAGTCTCTTTATGGGCACGCGATCAAATGCTTTAGAGAAATCTAAATAGACAATATCTACCGGGGAATTAGACTCAAGGGACTTAGTCCATGAATTCAAAGACTGAAGCAAGCACGTCATCACTGAGCGACCAGGAACAAAACCGTGCTGAAAATCGGGAATAGTTTTGTTTGATAATAAAAAGGGAACCATGCATGAGCAGATGATTCTTTCGGCAACCTTTGCAACAATGGATGTCAAGCTGATAGGGCGATAGTTAGATGCAGAATGTCTGTCCCCTGATTCGAAAATAGGTGTAATCCTTGCCATTCGCCATTCCTTCGGTACCTGGGCAGAACTTAAAGAGGAACGGATGATCTTTGTAAGGGTAATACAGATATGAGTGGCACATGATTTGAGTACACCAGTAGGTAGATTATCCGGCCCAGGATCACTAGAAGAATCTAGCTTGGACAAAAATTCCTTCACTTCCTCCTCAGTCACCTCAACAGAGTTCAGGAAGGATGCAGATCGCTGAACTCCAACATCCGGTACGACACCGGGTGGCTCAAAGGTGAATGCCCCTGCAAAGCTCTCAGCAAAAGTTGTTGCCGTCTCATTATCACTGCAGCAGACAGAATCAGGTGATTTCCGCAAAACAGGAATGGATTATGGCCATTAATCATTCATATTTACTATTTTATGCATTGGCAATCAGTAGGAATATTTCAAAAAACAAAAATAGTGTTCTAGAAGTCGCACCAGCTATTGATCGAATTTCAAATACCCTTAGGTACTCCGTAATATTATATCGCCACATTACGATGTACGGACATAAATCTATTTCATGAGATGCCTGAATACGAATTTCTGGACGTGAAGTGTTGTACTTCAAAGAGTAATTTGTAACGTGCCAATTGTCCACTTATGGGTACGAGGCTAAGCTGGCTTGATTCGGCAACAAAACTCTCACGCAGGTTTTCACAATATGTATGAAAAATTACAATAGATCGACCCTTTTTCACTCTACACAGTCTCATACTACTTAACTTAACATAAAACAAGTAATGTTGAGGCTTCCTCGGAGTACGATATATTATGATCACCCTGTAGATGGATCTAGAACTGTTCCAGTGGGAACTTCGGCACTGCAATTTCCAATTCGATGTTCTGAATCCAATGAAAGTAATCTTAGTAATCTCTCGATGATTTTCCGATTCCAAGGGAACTACTTATTCCTGATGGTTTCCTAATTCGAAGGAAAGTATCTTCTGGTTATTTTCCCATAAGAAGAAGTACCACCTTGATTTCCCAATTCCAAGGGAAGTAGATATATCTGGATGATTTTCCGGTGCAAATTCATTCCCAGCCAAGGTGCGAAAATTACAGCACTATTCTCGCCGATAATTCAACTCGGAAATATTACAATCAAAATGCTTCACCGAAATATTCCGACACGCAAGATGCTAGAACCTCCAGGAGTTCCAGCATTTCCATATGAAACATCAAGACCACAGAACACATATGTCTATATTTACTTTATGATGCCGACACTCTGGTTTACGCGCAGCCTTGCGCTGGTGTACGACGCGTTGCAATAATTGAAACGCGGATTAACCGGTACAAGTATACTTAGTTTTAGTTATCTGTGGTACGCTTAAGCGTAGGGCCCCTGATCGAATCAACATTTCGGCAAGTGAAAATGAAATAATGAAGAATAACATGTAAATTGTCAGTTAAATGAAACGAAAAGCAACCAGACCTACAGCCAAATTCAGCTGTCAGTAATAAAATAACATCAAATCAAAGGTCCCGCCTCCCCATGTTTTCTCCAATTATTCTTATCTGCCTGCAATAAATTCCCACAACCATTCGCGGATCGACGATTTCCGGGGCCCTACGCTTGAAAACTTTCGCCTCCCCCCTGTACTTTTTCATTTTCATTCAGAACAATTTTTCAATCAGAATTCGGTTTTTTTTAAACAAACATAAATTTTATTGAAAACATGTGAGGTACATAAATTCAAATATATCAAATGTATTGAAATCAACAATCAACACAAATGTAAACAACTAAACAAGAGTATATCAGGTATAAAATACAAATCAATATTTCTTTCTACGAATAAAACAAATCAATATGAACATAAAAATACAATAAAATATGAAATTCAATCAGACTCAGACATAGTGTCGCACAAATATTACTGCAACTGAGAAGATACAGGAATAATTAATATTGATTTTCTACTTCATATAATGTCAGTTAAATCACACAACCGAAATATTGATATTAACATAAAAATGGGTTCAAGCCCTGTGGACAGGAGCTTTCTGGCGCTCTAGTTCAAACAGACAAATTATATCTCCAAAAGTATTGGTTTCTCAGAGTTGAGAATTATATTAATGTATTCTTATGATAGAACTGCATCATAAAGGAAATTCAATTCAAATAATAGTTTATTTATCAAGATTAAATGAGCAATCTGAGAATGAGAACTGCACCATGGAAGAAACCAAATTAAAATAGCTGAAATGAATTTGACTCTCTCTTATAGAACAGGATGAAATGTACGAGTATGAACACAGATCATATAATAAAGCTTAGATAGAATATTTATAGCATTCTGTGAAAACATAGAAGTACGAATCATTATTGAAATTTAGAACTTCATCTTAGCAGAAATTGAATTCAAACATCATACAAGAATTTAAATTCAACAAGAGTGCCAAAAATTATCAATCCAAAACCAATAGACGAATTCTACCCAACAACGAACTCATCCGAGATATTCATTCCTCAATTCTATGATGAACGATAATATATATCTTTCCTCAAATCTACTCCAATACACCAATATTCCAGTTTTGTTTTTAGTGGAGATATTCTGAACTCAATATTATTAACTTACCATTACCATTCCCATCATCATATGGATTGACCATCGGCATGAAAATATCAACCAACAAAAAGTATGATATTAAATTAGAATTCTCATATTTATAGGATTGCTGGAATGAATGACAATGAGACAACGTCATGTCTCAGGAAAATAATTTGACAGTATAACAATTCATAGAATACCCACAGAATAATTCTATCATTGTGTGAAAACGTAGAAATACGATTTACATTGAAATTTTGAAAAATCATATCTCCGAAAGTATTAGCTTGTTAGAGTTAAAAATAATATGAATGGATTCTTATGGTAAAACTGCTTATTGAAAAAAAATTAATTTGGAATTTGTTTTGTAAAAAAAAAAAATTTTTTTTTGTTACTCCGAAACCATCTGTCCGATTTTGCCCAATAACGAACTTAGCCGAGATATTTATCCCCCAAACCTACTCTGAAAATTTCAACTGTCTAGCTCATTCCGTTCGAGAGTTATCGTGCCTACGGCCGGCTGGATCAGCCGGACGGCCGGACAGAATGAATTTCGACCACGGATTCTTGATCAGTGAGTCGAACCAAATCGTTTAAGACCATTTTCATCGAGAAATTCGAAAATTACAGACATTTGGGCAAATTGATTAGCACTCAGTTCCGAGGAACTAGAGCGCCAAAAATCCGCACCGATGAGCTCACAATATACGAAACATGATTAACTGATATAAAGGATTTTACAATAAGAGGTGTTAGTTTGATATTCAAAAAACATGCCATTTTTCAATATAAATGATCGGATGTTTATTTCATTATAAAGAAGAAGCTATGCCGTTAATAGTGGAAAATAACATCAGGCAAATGACCACCACGACCACGCTTTCAGGACCATATCCTTTTAAGGAAATTTTCCATAACCAAATCGCAAAGTGCCTGCCCTATGTCCTCGATAGCCTCACGAATTCCATCTTCGAGGTCTTAAATCGACGCTGGGCTATTGGCGTAGACCTTCTCTTTCACGTGGCACTAAAGGAAGAAGTCGCAAGGTGTTAAATCACAAGATCTCGGTGGCCAATTGTGATCTCCTCTTCGGGAGATAACACGATCCGGAAACTTTTCCCGCAAAAGATCAATGGTTTCGTTGTTTGTGTGGCACGTAGCGCCGTCTTGTTGAAAGTAACGTAAACCTTGTCCAGATCAATACCATCCAATTCCGGCCATAAAAAATCATTAATCATCTCTCGATAGCGCAATCCATTCACCGTTACTGTTGCTCCTGCCTCATTTTCGAAAAAGTAAGGTCCAATGACTCCGCCGGACCATAAACCGCACCAAACAGTCACACGTTGAGGATAGAGAGGCTTTTCAACAATAACTCTTGGGTTTTCCGAGCCCCAGATGCGACAATTTTGCTTGTTGACGAAGCCACCGAGGTGGAAATGGGCCTCATCACTCAAGATGATTTCTCGATGGAATTCCGGATAATTTCATGCATTTCAACGACCCAATCAGCAAAGACACGACGTTGTTGATGATCGGCCGGCTTGAGTTCTTGTGTTAACTGAACTTTATAAGCCTTAAGACCCAAATCTTTATGCAAAATACGGTGGAATGACGTATTTCAAAGAACGACGAGGAATGGACAAACCTGGGTTTTCTTCAACACTTTCGGCTACAGCAGCAATGTTCTCGGCTGTTCTTGAGCGACGTGCATGGGTTTTATTCTTCACATAACTAACTTGTCCCAACAGCTCGATTTTTTCCACCAATTTCTTTATTGCGGTCCGACAAAGTGCTTCACGACGACCCAAAAATGTTCGAGTTTTACGAACCGTCTCTGCCAATTTCACCATTTTTATAGCGAATTTTAATAATTTCAATGCGTTCCATTTTTATTAATAGCGTAGTTTCTACTTGTCAAATGTCAAAAAATGACAGCTTCAAAAGTGACATCTACCGAAATAGCGGGCTATTCAAAATAACACCTCTTATTGGATAACCCTTTACAACAAGAATAGTGAGTAATGAATAGACTTTTTAGTACCTATAGTGAATCAGTCTATCGGGGGATGGCCGAAAATTGATTAAAATTGAAACCGTTGGTTTCGTCAATATTTAAACGAAAATATCCATATTATTATATTCAAACGCAAACATCCATATATTCAAACCGAAATTATTTGTTTTATGCCTAATGTATTATTCAAATCAAGTTCGTGAAAAGTCGTCCAAAGATAAGTTCCTCGTAGAGATCAAGACACTATATAAAATAGTCAGAATAATGAAAAATGTAACGCTGGAAACATTCCAGAGCTCGGCTTCGAATACTTGTTTCTTTAGAATAGTGAATGTCTAGTAGAAAGTAGAAATGAATAGTGGAAAGATTGTATGAAATGTTTCCTCCCTCTCCCGCTTCCTTGATTTTAGAATAAACAATTATGTTTGAAATATCGGAGAAGTCTGGAATTAAAACAATGAAGCTCATCTTTTATAGTTATAGTTAGTATATTATATACAGAAAGAATATTTTATCACTCGAATTAGTCCAAAGATAAATAGAATTTGTTCATTTACACCAACACTGTTCAGTTTTCCACAATACTTTCTTATATGAAATGCAAGTAGAGTAGAACGAAGCCAAACAAGTGTCTTGCACTTTGCACCCCTCCCTCTTACACAATATCGATGGTGGTATGTACCTAGATTTCAAAGGGATGCCGACACCTCTTCTGCCACCGTTGCGGGAATTAATTGCAGGCAGACAAGAATAATTGGAGAAAACATGTGGAAGCGGGACCTTTGACTTGATGTTATTTTATTACTGACAGCTGAATTCTGCTGTAGGTCTGGTTGAGTTTCGTTTATGATGCAGTTTGAACAAGTTTGAACAAGAGCGCCAAAGCTCCTGTCCAGAGGGCTTTTTCATGTTGATAATGTATAAGGGGATTATTCTGAAATAGCATTGAGGGGATAGTGCGTTCATTTCAAACATCTGGAAATTGGGAACCACGTTCGCCATAATCCTAAAGCGATGAGAGGCCGAAACATATTAAAGATAAGGAAAAGGAGCAATTTATACTTGAATATATTTTACCTTTAATGATTTTAATATGTGTTATGAATTGAGAATACACTCAGATTAATTTTTCCTTACTCTAAAGGAAAACATTTAATCCGACACGGTGCCGGCGGAATTACATTGCATGGATAAAAAGATCATGGCGTTGTTGCCAGATTCGACAAACAGTAAGAAAATTGCTTACTGACTCGTTTGACCTTTAGTATAGCTCTGTCCCTGAATGTAGTAGAATCATTTTTAAATAATATTAAAACTAAGGTGGCTTGTTGATTTCGTTAACATATTACTTTTTCATACTCATGCCTGTTAGATGCACAAAATGTAATGCTCAAAGTTGAAAAAAATGTACTTATATATGTATATAAATAAAACAGGATAATGAGGAATTAATCGATTAAAAACTAGTTCCATCCTAGCGCACATAATGGTACTCCATGATTCAAAACTTAAAGTTAATTTGATTATTTATCGATTTAATTCTTCGGATCATTTTTCTGGACCAGCTATTCAAATCTTCAGAAAAAAAAATACCAACTGAGCACTATGAGATAAACCTCATATTTCGATCCTTAGAGCTGGGTACTTAAGGATATCAGAATCGAACGAAAAAATTGGTTCAAGCCCTGTGGACAGGAGCTTTCTGGCGCTCTTGTTCAAACAGACAAAGTATATCTCCGAAAGTATTGGTTTCTCAGAGTTGAGAATTATATCAATGTATTCTTATGATAGAACTGCATCATAAAGGAAATTCAATTCAAATAATAGTTTATTTATCATGATTAAATGAGCAATCTGAGAATGAGAACTGCACCATGGAAGAAATCAAATTAAAATAGCTTAAATGAATTTGACTCTCTCTTATAGAAAAGGATGACACGTACGAGTATGAACACAGACCATATAATAAATCATAGATAGAATAATTATAACATTCTGTGAAAACATAGAAGTACGATTCATTATTGAAATTTCGAAAAATCATATCTCCGAAAGTATTAGCTTGTTGGAGTTGAAAATTATATCAATGGATTTTTATGGTGAAACTGCATCGTAAATAAAGATTGAATTTGAAATTTGTTACTTAAAAAAATTTTTTTTTCGTCACTCCGAAACCATCTGGCCTATTTGGCCCAATAACGAACTTACCTGAGACATTCATCTCCCTAACCTACTCTGAAAATTTCAACTGCCTAGCTCATTCCGTTCGAGAGTTATTGTAAAAAAAAATTTTTTTCATTTAAAAAAAATTTTTTGACACTTTGCGGTAACCTGGTCAATACAAAACTTCACATACGTATGAAGGTCATGATTCTACAACTTAATGCTAAATTTCAGATGGATCGAGTGATCGGTTTCGGAAATATTCATAAAAAATGTTTTTACTAAAATCTCAAAATTTCAATCCTCCAACTCCTTTCGTTCGAGAGTAATCGCCAGCCGGCCGGATTGCCGGACCGGCCGGCCGGCCGGACTGAATCGATTTCGACCTCGGATTCTTGATCAGTGAGTCGAACCAAATTGTTTGAGACCATTTTCAGCCAAAAATTCGAAAATTACAGACATTTGGACAAATTGATAAGCACTCAGTTCCGAGGAACTAGAGCGCCAAAAATACAAACTTCTACCTAGGTAACACGTACCTCGCATAGGGGTCTCTGAGAGGTAACAATGTGGATGAAAATGCGAGCTCCCAATGTGAGATCCTCAAGATATCACACAGATAACCAGAATAAGACATTCCTGTTGCGAGCTCCTAAAGATATCACACAGATAACCAGAATAAGATATGCCTATTGCGAGCACTTAAAGATATAGGTACCACAGATAACCAGACTAAGACATTCCTGGTGGCCGGCTCAGGTGGTGCAGTGGGTATAAAGACCTGCTGTGGTGCCGGGGTCGCGGGTTCGAATTCCGCTCAGGGCATGGATGTGGTGTTGGGTTGTGTGAATGTCCAAAAATAAATTTGACAGAGTTTGCGATATATAAGGGTATAACTGTGTAGATGGCCTACAGTTGCCTAGCACATAAAAAGGATAGAAAAAAAAAAACATTCCTGGTGCGAGCTCCTTAAATCATCGCAAGTATAACAATAATAAGATATTCCTATTACGGAGGTCCTCAAGATATCACATATGTCACCAGAATAAGACATTACTATTGCGAGCTCCTAAAAATATCACACAGATAACCAGAATAAGACATTCCTATTGCTAAAGATATCCCTCAGATAACCAAAATAAGACATTACCATTGCGAGCTCCTTGAGTTATCGCAAAAGTATAACGAGAATAAGAAATTTCTATTGCAGAGATCCTCAAGATATATCTCATATGTAACCCGAATAAGGCATTCCTATTGCGCGCTCCTAAAGATATCACATAGATAGCCAGAATAAGACATTCCCATTGCGAGCTCCTCAAGTCATCGCAAGTGCAACGAGAATAAGAAATTCCTATTGCGGGGTTCCTCAAGAGGTTGCATATGTAACCAGAATAACATATTCCTATTGCGAGCTCCTAAAGATATCATGCAGATAACTAGAACAAGACATTCCTATTGTGAGCTCCTCAATATATCACAAGTGCGAGAATAACGCATTCCATTGTGAGGTCCTCAAAACATCGCAAATTCAACAACAAGAAAAGGAAATCAGGTGGCGTGTTGCAGGGATCAACTCCATCCCTACACTGCACTTCTCGTCTCCACTGGTAGATGGTGCAATCGTCTACTCTGTACCCGGAAGAACAACCCCATCGCTAATAACCCAAGTGGAATATCGATCTACGCATCGAAGTGATGTATTCGGCGCCACACATGTACTACAGATTGGGAGGATATATAGATTATAGATCCATATCGCAGCCATCTTCTCTCAGTTCTGCCCCGGTTGAGCAGCCTGAGAACTTCCCCATCCGATATCTCTGAGATTGAGATTTTACTGGGCTCACCCCCTGTGGCGGACATTTAGAGGTGAGAGGGAGGTCTGGACGACCTCCCTGCGATATCGCAATAAACCTCTCAAAATATTCCCCAGGGTGAGCAGTTCGAGAACTTCCCCATCTGATATCTCTGAGATGTTACTGGGTTCATCCCCTGTGGCGGACATTTGGATGTGATATAGGGAGGTCTGGGCGACCTCCCTGCGATATCGCAGTAAACCTCTCAAAATATTCCACAGGATGATCAGTTTGAGTACTTTCCCATGTGATATCTCTGTGATGTTACTGGGCTCATCCCCTGTGGCGGACATTTGGAGGTGATAGGGAGGTCTGGGCGAACTCCTTGAGATATCGCAATAAACCTCTCAAAATACTACCAAGGGTGAGCCGTTTGAGAACTTCCCCATGTGATATCTCAGAGATGTTACTGGGCTCATCCCCTGTGGCGGACATTTGGAAGTGAAAGGGAGCTCTTGGCGACCTCCCAGCGATATCGCAATAGGCGTCACGATATCCCGGCAAGAGCTCGCCGAGACATATCTGGGAGGTCCCTGTGTTACCTGATGGGTAGCTGAGAGCTGAAAGTTTAACCTCATATTTCGATCCTTGGAACTGGGTACTTAAGGATATCAGAATCGAACGAAAAAATCAATTCGATTAGTTATTTGATCGGCACATGTATCCTGCTAATTATTTTTCCTGGCCGGCAATTTGAATCTTCAGAAAAAAAATTACCAACTTCTATCTGAGCACTAAGAGATAAACCTCAAATTTCGATCCTTGGGGCTGGGTACTTGAGGATATCAGACTCGAACGGAAAAATCAACTTAATTAGGTATTTGATCGACACATTTATCCTGCTAATTATTTTTCTTGGCCGGCCATTTGAATCTTGAGAAAAAAATTTCAAACTTCTATCTGAGAGACGAAAGGTAAACCTCATATTTCAATTCTTGGAGCTGGGTGCTTGAGGATATCAGACTCGAACAAAAAAATCAATTTGATTAGCTATTTTATCGACACATGTAACCTGCCGATTATTTTTCTTCACCGGCTAGCTGATGAACCTTCAGAAAAATAAATTTACCAACTTCTATCTGAGTACTATGAGATAAACCACAATTTCGATCCATGGAGCTGGATACTTAAGGATAATATATCAGAATAGAACGAAAAAATCTACTTGATCTACACATGTATCCTGCTAATTACCTTTCTTGGCCGGCCATTCAGATATCCAGAAAACTAAAATTACAATTTTCTATCTGAGCGCTACGAGAATAATTTCATATTTCAAACCATGCAGCTGTACCTGTATAGTGCTTTCAGAATTGAAGGAAAAAAATTGTTTAATTTATTAGTCCTTAGGTATATGCATTCATATGCATGAGCTTAGTCGCCTGTTCGGAACGTCGGAATAAAATATCAAAAGCGAGGTTGAGCGGTAGGGGAACGGGATTGACCGTGGTGGAATAGCAGCGCTTGGATTTGGCCAACCGGGAGCTAACGCCACCCCCGAAAATAAAGCTAGAAAACAGACTGATCCCACGTCCCACGTACGCAACGTATGCGAATGCAACGTGGGAGATTAATGGCGATTTCCATTGACACGCTCGGAGTCATATTTGACAGATATTTTCGGTTCAATTGGACAGATGCATGACAGATGAGATCGATTTCGAGTTCTCTGAGCGGAAATCGCCATTAGTGTGCACACTTATCCCACGTATGCAACGCATATTGACATCAGATGTTGTCATTTGTCAGTGTAGGTACTATGTTTTCTGATGATGTCATCTGAGTGAATTTGAGGACGATATATTAAGTTTGTTATTTTTACATGAATATGTCCGTGCCACAAGAAAAAACAAAGAATTAAGAAGAGAAGATGTTGGATACACGGCTAAAGCCCCAAAGCTCCCCCCCCCCTTCTGGCTGCGCTATTGGTCGGAGGAGTTAGTGTGTACCTGGGTGATCAATTGAGGCATGCACGGAACTTGAATTTTGCAGTTTACCGCCCCCTCGTAAATTTCGACTTTTTCGAGTTTTTCGAAGAAAATATGCATTGTACAGTGATTTTTGATCATTTTCAATAGTGGCAAATCAGTTATTTTGGAGCAATCTAACGGTATGGGGAGTGAATTGGGGTACTGGGTGGGGTAATAAATTCAATAGGATAGCTTAGAATTTTCAAATTTTTGGCTAATAAAATGAGAAAAATGGTAAAGTTTATGACGAAAATTGAAATTTGGAGTAAATTTTAGAAATAAAAATCATCGTATTGAATATATTACCCCTCCCAGCACTCTCGTTCACTTCCCCTCCCGTTTAGATTCCAGCAAATGGACTATTTTGCCACTATTTAAAATCATCAAAATTCACTTCACGATACAATTTTTTTACGAAATAATTAAAAGCGAAATGCATCTCTAAAGCCGGGCCTGGAAACAGTTAAAACTAACATGGCTGCCAGTTTGGGCCTACGTTTCTGAGTGTCTATCATAATACAGATGAATGGACAAAACCGGTTGCTACAAAAACATATTTGGATAGATTTAGCATGCATATATATATATTGAACCTAATATGATTCTAGTATCTTTAACTAACCTAATATTTTCCTTGAATCCACCTTCAATTTCTTTCTTGCGTTTTCTCTCTTATTATCTCCCTTTAATCTAATGAAATCCTTATATCCTCCTTCGATTTCTGTCTTAAAATCTTGTCCCTTTCAAAAAACTGAGATATCTCTATATAACTTGTTTCTTCTTGTATTGTTTTGTCTGGAATAATATCCTCTTTAACTTGATACCAATTTCAACTCTATATTTCTTTAGGAGCCTTTAATATTCTTCTCTTGGGCACTTTGACTTCTTTCAAACTGGATAATTTCATTTATTTTTCCGTTACCTCGGTTTCTCTCGCATAAACTACTTCATAATTTTATATTTTCAATAAATCTATCAACATGACAATTATAATTTTGATATTTCTAAGCTGTTCCTAGATATTTTACAATTCTAATTTTCAATTTTCATTTTGAATTTTCTCGAAAAATACTCATTTGCCAGTGCTAAAATTGAAACTGTGGTATATCAACATCATGCAGATACTATATACAGAATATTTTGAAAATCGGTGAGGGGGCGTTAAACTGCAAATTAACCAAATTATTATCATTTGGGGCGTGGATATGTGAATATTACCAACTGCTGAAAATTATTCAGTATAAAGCATTGTTATATGTGGATCATATATCAAGAAGAAATGAGTGAAGTTTTTTCGAAATTTTTCATGTTAATTCACAGATGTTTTCGATATATTCGTATTAAAACTTTCATCTGATTTACAATGCTAAATTGCTTATGAATACAGTCACAATAGAAATTAATACTATCCGATTTCTGCAGATTATATTTATGACATTTTGAAAAATTTAAAAAAGCGCTGACGTCATCTTGATCAATTCTAATTAAATTATGCACCTGGACTTATAGCATGCCCGGATCCCACACGGCATATAGTGTTAGCAAAGTTTCTGCGCCTGTTGATTTCCTCAATTTGTAGAATATATACATTGGCACACACTTTAGATTCAATTTGTAGCTGGAAATCGCGATGCCAATCTATCAGTGCTTTTGTTGCCAGAAATTCCTCATGGGGTTTGACCCAAAGAAATAGTAATGTTGTTGGCTTTAAGAAAGTACAATTCTTCCAAAACGTCTTTGGGAATAATTGTTCCCGGATTCACATGTGTTCAATGATTGTAGTGCGCTCATACTGATTATAAACTTTTGAGATTTTGCAGTGTGTTCAAATTTTCTCTTATGCAATTTAGAGCTAGCCAAATGATTGTTCGGCGTATAATAAAATTATCGCTACTCAAGTATTGTAAATTTTGTTGAATAAAGATAGAGCAACGCGGGATTAAATCACGATTTTGCTGTATTTCCCTCTCCACCCTCCAATCACGCTCTACTGTGAGTAATACATATTGTCTATGGCTGCGAGAGGAGTGCTGCCAGAAGTAAACCAGTGCATGAATTGAATCGGAAATCAGAATCGTAAATTTCCTCCCGACGTCGGCCTTTGTCGCTCTGTGCCTTCAAATGTTCCCCCACACAGAAAAGTGCCATTCAGGGCAGATACGTACCGGTTTCATGGTTGTTACCAATCATCAGCGTAACTATAAGCCACTGAATGAAAAACGAAGGAACCGGAAAAGGTATATATATATATATGCTCAGGCCGGCTATGATAGGCATTTCGTTGAATTTGACGAGAGCTACAGAACACTGATGAAGGCCAAGAAATCAGGAACATGTCGGTCCTTGCTTTTCGACCAATCAAATTAAATCCCCTGCGTGTTAATTAGATTTGTGAACTCTATATGCATAGCTATTGTTGAATCCTGATTGTTATATCAGGATGTTATGTCTCGAAGGATCATATATTAAACCTGATTATTTTATCAGGATATAATGTTATTTCGAAGGATCAGAATTATACAACCTGATTGTTTATCAGGGGGATCCCAGCAAACCACAGTGTAATATGCGCCTTCCCGTTACATAACATCTTTAAGAAATCATGTACATACCTGATACGTCTCAGGACCAATGTATCTGATACATAATATTTCATATAACTATGAGATTATCTGAATTATTCATATACACGACAGCTGTGAGTACGCTTTTCTTTTGCTCCATAGTTTTGGTGAATAATTCCAGTACTCTCGTTGATTATTTTTGAATTTTACTTCTGTGTGATCAGGAAGTTGGTAACAAGGTGAAAATTGGTTGGTGTTTCATCAGCGCGAGTGATATTTTTGATTTTATTAACATTATCGATACATCGACGTATTAGTTCGCTGAACAAATCTAATCAACATCTGTGTGCGATCCCATATCTGTCAAGCGTGTTCCTAGAATTCTGATAAGCAATCTGAGGATGACTAATAAGAGGATCTGTTATTGTTGTAATAAATTATTTGATGGCCATCTCATTCTCACTTGCTGTGTGTGCAAGAATATGTTTGGGAATACCTGCGTTGGATTGACTAGCTCGGAGGTGCGTGTTATTAGTTCCAAGGGGTCGATATCCTGGAGTTGTCGAGGATGTGAGGGCATCGGTAACGATATAAATTCTTTGAAATCTGTGATAGTTGCATTACAAAATGAAATAAAGGAACTAAAATCAACTGTACAGTCTATCTCATCTGAGAATTCCTCTCAAAAGTTTAGTGATGAATGCTTTGAGGAGATTATATCTGAAGTTGAGGAGCGTCGGAGACGTGAGAGGAATTTGATAATTTACGGATTGAAGGAATCTGAGGCCCACGTCAGTAAGGACCAAAGAATTAAACAGGACCAACGAGCTGTGGGTGATATGCTTCATGGTGTAATGCCTGAGGTCTCCCTGATGGATCATCGCACTAGGGTAGTGCGCTTGGGAAAATTCGATCCATTGTCTGATAAACCAAGACCGTTGAGAGTTACCTTGAATTGTAGGGAGGACGCTATTTCTGTACTTAAAAAATCCAAGTTGATCAGGTCTGTTCGGGATTACTCTCATGTGGGTATCACGGCGGATAAGACGCCGAGACAGTCTGCCTATTTCAAGAAGATGAAAACAGAAGTGGAGAAGCGGAAATCGGATGGGGAGAATGTCGAACTCAAATTTGTGAGGGGTGTTCCCATGATAAATACGTCAAACTAGTTGATCCCAATTACAGTGTAGGCGAATATCACTGCTATTATCAAAATGTGCGCGGTCTTAATTCTAAGACACAGGAGTTTTTCAATGCGGTTGAAAGCAGTGATTTTGACATAGTGTGTATAAGTGAAACATGGCTGCAGGATGGTGTGCTGGATGCGGAGTTGTTTCCTGGTTACTATGATGTGTTCCGTTGCGACAGGGATTTGGCGGCAACTAAGGGTGGAGGCGTGCTCCTGACAGCTCATAATAGACTTAATGCAGCTCGGGTTGATTTTCCGAATTTACGAAGTGTTATTCCCTCGATTGACATGGTATGTTGTAGGGTTAAATTGAAGTCAACTTATTTATTTGTAGTTGTAGTTTATATCCCGCCGAGTGCTGATACTAGTGATTATGAAATTTTTCTTTATATGTTGTCTTCGCAGAATGTTCTATTGGACAAGCATTTGCTCATTATTGGTGACTTTAATGCCCCATTATATGTGGAAGATTCTCTTGATGATTGTAGAAGTAGAGCTTTAAAGATGTTCTCGCAAATGTTAGATCTCAAACAGATAAACAACATTTTAAATTGTAATAATAGATTACTGGATCTTGTTTTCTCTGATGCTCACTGTATTCTTGCTGATGATGCTTTCTCCCTCGCTAACGTTGATCCTTATCATCCACCTGTTCATTTCAACTTCAAGGCTGAGATCATGCGTGTTCGAAATTTTGGTGTAAGTAATAATAATTCCCCTCTAGAATTTAACTTTAGAAAAGCTAATTTTATTACAATGTATGAGAAGATGTTTAACGCTGAATGGTGCGATGTTTTATCGGTTGAAGATGACCCGGATGTGGCATGTGATGTTTTCTACTCAAAGCTCAACGAAATTTTCAAGCAAACTGTACCGTATAAGATTAAGAGAAAAAGACGCTTTCCCCCATGGTATGATGCTGAAATCATTGATATTATTTTTAGAAAAGAGCGTATATTTAGGAAGTATAGAAAGTATAAAAATATTTCTGATCTGGTTGAATACAAGAGTTTGAGAAAAAAATTGAAATCAAAAATCTCTGTCGCATATAAGGACTATGCTCAATTGTGTGAGCAGAGAATGGTCAATGAGCCGGTTCACTTTTGGTCATTTGTTCGTGACCGGATGGGGCATTCTCGCATTCCTGGTGAAATGAGGGATAATGTAGGGCATATATGTGTGGAACCTAATGACATTGTGAATTCATTTGCTGATTACTTCAGTAGCCTGTACCAGCCTTCACATGATGGGGAATCCGTTGATATTGGCGATGTATTCGATTCGACCGTGATTCGAGTTGATTGTGTTAGTGAGGATGACGTCATGTTTGCTACGAGAAAATTGGGTGACAAAAGCACTGCTGGTCCTGATGGGATACCAAGTTTCTTGGTTCGGGACTGCATACGTGTGTTGGCTTTGCCCCTGGTACATATTTTCAATTTAGCTCTTCGGAAAAATACTTATCCCTCATGTTGGAAGCTTTCCAAAATAATTCCTGTCTTTAAAAAAGGGAACAAATCCGATATACAAAGTTATAGACCCATTTCCATATTGTCAAACTTCTCCAAAATCTTTGAAATAATCTTGTTCAATGCCATTTTTCCTAAAGTAAGCAGTCGGATCAAAGATCAGCAGCATGGCTTTATGTCTCGGCGTTCATGTTTGAGTAATGTTTTCTCAATCATTGGTTGAGGTTCTGGATGGATCTGGTCAACTCGATGTTGCATATATGGATTTCCATAAAGCCTTCGACAGTGTGGATCATGGGCGGCTCATTGCTAAGTTGGAGCGCATATTTGGTTTTACTGGGGGACTCATTGCTTCATACTTGCATGATAGGCGTCAATATGTACAGATTGAAAATTATCGTTCTGGCCAATCCGTTGCTTCATCTGGAGTCCCACAGGGCTCAAATTTGGGACCTCTGTTGTTCCTACTGTTTATCAACGACCTTATGGATGAAGTCAATATACCCATCTTGATGTTTGCAGATGACTTAAAATTATATCTGGAGATCCTGAGTGAATTGGATTGCATCATTCTGCAGAGGGCCTTAGATGTTATAAATGCATGGTGTTGTCGCAATCGTTTGGCTTTGAATGGCAAGAAATGTTACATTGTATCGTATACTCGGAGGAAGGAAATTATCAAATATAATTACAATATGAAGGGTAATGTGTTGAATCGTCTAACACAGACAAGAGACTTGGGTGTGATATTTGATGAGAGGTGCACATTCTTACCTCACATGGATCATGTGGTATCATCAGCGTGCAGATTGTATGGTTTTTCAATTCGCAATGGTAAATGCTTCACATGCGTTGACACTTATCTATCGTTATTTAATTCATTAATAAGGAGCAAACTGGAGTACGCGAGTATGATTTGGAGACCTATTTATCAATGCCATATACACCGACTGGAGGCGGTACAGCCGAAATTTTTTAAGTTTTTGGCATGGAAACAGGATGGTGAATACCCTCCTATTGGATATGATCATAAATTACTACTCAGCAGATTTAAGGGCAGGAGTTTGGAAGCTAGAAGGGGAATGCTAGCATTGAGTTTCATTTATAAGCTTTTAAATAACAGGGTGGATTGTCCAGCATTATTGGAGAAGTTGCCAATTCTTGTTCCACGTTTAGAGGGCAGAACCAATTTCTTGTTTTATCTGAGAGCAGGAAAAACCAACTTGAATTTAAAGTCACCAATTCACTACATGTGTAATATTTATAATAAGATAGCTAATAGGTGTGACATTAATGACGACCCTCTGTATAAATTGCTCCAAGTTTATGTAGAATTGGATATTTGCTGAATTCAATTTTGTAATATTTGATTTTTTTGATTTATAACTGTGTCAAGCATGACTATGTGCTGTTGTGTTTCTTATAGTATTTTTCATTTTGTTTTTCCTGTAATTGGGTTGAAAACCTGTTGGAGAATAAAGGCTTATTATTATTATTATTATTATATAACATATACGTAACATTGTTATATCACCAAAGTAACATACATGTTATATGTCCCAGCATCCCTAAAAGCTATATTAATCAGATACATACAAGTACGTGTTATAGTTACATATCATGTATGTAACATTCACAATATATCCATCATATTATTAATGTTACGTGTATGTTATGTAAATATATCATATATATGTTATATCATTCAGATCTATACAAGTACGCGTTATATTTAAATATCATGTACGTAATATTTTCAATATTATTACAACGCCCTGTTAATCAAACCACTTTTCTGATTAAAACCAAAACTTTAATGTTCTACATAAAATTCGCTTTGTACAGCTTTACTTCAATTCCTTCTCGAATTGACGAATTCTAATGCTGACTGCTGACTGAAAATCTTCCGTCTTCCGTCCGCTCTCTCCGCGGATCTCTTCATTCGTCTCATATAAACACAACACAAGAGGTTACTGATTACTCCCAATTGATAATATTGGTATTCTTTCCTTTGGTACATTTTGGAAACACGAATGCGTGCACCAATTAATTACAATCATGTTAACGAACAAATTATCAACCTTACAACCAATCCTTAATATTAGTTAATACCAACAATACAACATTCATAAATGATATAATATACAGGGGGTCCAATAATATAATATTCATAACAATATATAAATGATAATATTTACGTTCGTATATGTTATATAAAAACAAATCAAAAATATCATCTGTCTGGCGAAAATTCTGGAATGTGAGGGCCAAGATAATAACGTTCTCTGTAATTGTAACTGAACCACCGATCTATCTCATAACCTTTATAAACAGCCGGCCCGGTAGTCTAGCGGTAGAAATACTAGCTAGGGTGCCGGAGTCGCGGGTTCGAATCCCGCTCAGGGCATGGATGTAGAATGGATGGTTGTAATGTCACTATAATCTGTGCACATGGCTCACGCCGAGCACAATAAAAGAGAAGCTTTAAGCTTTTTTAACCTTTATAAACGAACGGATTCTTTTTATTTTGGCGGTTTTTCCCAGTTTTACGTTTCATGTCAAATTTATTTCTGAAAACTTTTCATTTAGAGAAATAGTGAGAAGGCTGAGAGGTAAGTGAATATTTACTTCAGCTACTAATTAGTCGAATAACATTCTACATGTATATAAATGTTTGATAACTTTCAATTGGCTTTGAAAACCAGATCATTCGTTAGGATTTTTCAGGCGAATGTTTTCCTTAGCGAATCAATTAATGATCCTGTATATTGGAATCTTGGCGATCATGATTTACTGAGGTGAAATATAACTAACATTTCTCATGTTTCAGTAAGATCACCTGAGACAATTATATTAGCTAATGAACACATTATTTGTGTCCTGTGATGAATAGGCCGTTTCACTAGGTAAGACTTTTACTGCCTGAATCTGAAAGATTTTTCATATTCATTTATTATTTCTGCTTTCAGTTAATCAGAGTTCAAGGAAACCTAGAGTCACCAAGGTCAGCACTCGGACAGAAATTGGTAATATATATTCATTAACGTGATTGATATATATATAGACTAAATATTAAATTCTCTATTATAGAAAATTATGAAAAGAAACTTGAGGAAAAAATCGGTAAATGGTACATCCTCAACAGAATAGACTGTACAATAAGAAAAAATATTATATTGCAAATGCAGATATACTGTTGACCTCAGTAAATTTCATGTCTTTGATGATGGAAACACTGAAAAAAAATATCAGAAATATTGCCAGCAGCCAACAAATATGGAATTTTTTTGGAAAAACTTCCTTATGATTCAATAGAAAACATTGAAAGACTTAACGGATATGTATAGAGAAGGAGGAATTAAAATAATTTCGTAAGTTAACTTAGCTTAGACCGAGATCACACGGTTAGTCTGGTATCAGTCTCGCATCAGTATTACCATCAATCCAGATCATCAGTCTATCAATCTACGCATATAGAACCAATTTCCGTCAACCTGAGATCAATCCATGATTGATGTGATGTGAGACTGATACCAGACTCACCGTGTAACTTCCGTCTTACAGTTTATGTGCATTTTGATCTTTCAGGAAATTTTATATAAGAACAGATGATTATTTTCATCTCTCTTAGATCAAATACCTTCATACCATTGGTGGTGCATATCCTAAGGATAAGGTGAATAGAATAATGACCAATGTTTTTGCAATGAGTTGTTCCTGGTTGGGTTTGAGGAATAATATTAAAGCAAGTGATTTCCTCTGCCTTAAAATAGCACAAAGTAAGATTCCATTAAATCTATTGTGCTATTAGGTATGCTAATTTTTATTTTCAGTTTGAGTTTTGTTTGGAGTTATTAATTCATTCCAAAAGGAAATGATATGGAAATACTTCTGATTTATTTTCACGATATTTGAATATTGCTGTTTATTCTGTGTTCCTTACACCTACTCTTTCATTTCAACTTGCCAATCTGTTGATATCATATATTTGCTGCATGTTTTTGTAGATTGATAATGATATGTATGTATAACTTGCATGTTCGGAGCTCAATTATATGCAGTTCGCTTTTTATCCTTGATGGTATTTTGTATTTAAGTCATTCAACAGACGAATTACACACACTAATCCAATTGAAATTCTATGAGTATACTGCATTCACTTTTATAAAGTCTCCCGGTTGGCCATGATTTAGGTCTATCACGTTTTTGTAACTAAAACACAGGCAGGTTGGCACTGCTGAAATATCATCAAGGTCAAAACAATCCGCCGCGACGTTGCCAATTTCTACTCTCAACATAATCATAACTTAATCTTCAATCTTAGACAAGATATTATCACAGACCATTATCTTCGAATATATTAAAGAACTCTTGGCTTTGAACTGCCGAAAGTAGGAGTGCACAGATAACTAAGTAGGAGTGCTATACAGAACCGAAATCTGCAATAGGTAAACTTCATTCTGACATGTTGAACTCTCGAATGAAATGACTTAGTTTCATCACTATATTTTATTAAGGTATAAAAATGACTCGGGTTTCGTAGTACTACTTACTACATTTTGAAACTGGTGTATTTCAAGTTGTGCAACAAGGTATTTAAATGTCTTCTGTAGGCTTAGTTCTTGAGAATTTCGAAAAGTGGGGAATTCCATAGGTACAACTGTTCGTTTAGAAGTTTTCCTGCTGGGTTATTCAGGTTTTTCATTATTTCTTCAAATAAACTATCACAAAGTAACGGACTACTCTATCCATTATTTTTCAATACAATTCCAACACTTGATTATTGATTTCCATACAAGAAAATAGCATAATTGAATTTTCCAACCAGTTTGAATACGTGAAATACTTCCAGTAACAACAGAGGAGAAGTTTTCTTCTACAGTCGCCAGGACTATGGAATTATTGAATTCACATAATAGGTATATCTCAAATGCATTATTTTTCCGAAGTAAATTCATATTGTGAAAATACGTAATTACTAGGACTTCTATGTAGAGAGGACAACGTTGCGTTGTTATCTGACAGGAAAATTACTATAACCTAACATTTTGAAAATATACATGGTGAAATGTGTCAAATTTTCATGGCCAACCGGGAGACTTTATAAATGTGAATGGAGTATAGGTATAGATTCGACCTCTTTTCTATACACACATTTCGTATGTAATATGTTATTAGCACTGGGTTATTTCATTTTTATTTTGTTTTTTGTCCATATTCGTTTTAGTTGTTATAGAAGAATTTTGAAAAGTGTATAAATCAGTATCAAATTGAGTAATCACCTGTTTGAAAATAATGTAACTTAAATAAATCAGATTAAAGATTCCAAATAATTCTATTATCTTTCATTCAACAATTTTGAAACTCTTTATTAATTATAAATAATATTCTCTGTGTTTTACTGTTTGTAAATGCACCTTTATTTATGAATACTTGCAATTGAAAATCTCAAGTGTTTGTTTCCAATCAAAGATAGTCAAGCTTATTGAAATAAATTCAATAAAGTGTAAATGTGTGGTGTGGATATTTTGAAATTTGTTAGTTTTTCTTCGATAAATGAATTATGATTCAACTTGCTTAGAGAATTTTCTGCTTTTATGTTAATATCATCATATTTCTTTTACATATTCTATGCTGAGCTGATAAATTATTTTAAATTGCAATGATAATTTTCTAGGGAGCATATATTATGCAATATCAATATGTGAAGGTTCACCCAGTGTTATATAACTATGACCGAGTTTTTTGTATAAAACTTTTTTTTGATGGATTTACGGCCCTAGTTTCGTTCGACATTTTCGTCTTGAAATTGAACACTCTACTGTTGGAAAAACTGGTTGAACCTTTAGGTACATATTTATGTTACATAATATTTTATATGCTCCCTAGAAAATTATCATTGCAATTCAAAATAATTTATAAGCTCTGTATAGAATACGTAAAAGAAATGTATCAGGTACATATATGATTCATAAAAAAAACGTAACGGCTATGTCAATGTCATATAAAAGGTACGTATCAACTATGTAATTATTATATAAGATCAATGTATCAGCTACGTAAATGTTACATGAAGGGAATGTAGCAGAAATATTACAGATGTAATATAACAGTGCTATCTTTTCAATGTAATATGTAACGCACATGAACTATACATGATACATAGCAAACTTGTTACATGTTATGTAACGAAAGGCGGACATAGAGCGGTACAAGAAAGGAGCAGGTATGTTACATTGTTATGTAACATAGAACATTGAAATGTATATGTTATATTTATGATACAGAATTGTGTTTGCTGGGATGAGTACAGGGGTATACTTAACTTTAAGCACCCAACAGTAATCACATTGATTACGGCGTGAGTTGTTACTTGCAAGATAACAATTACGAGGATAGGAAGTATATTGTATATTATTGTACTGATCCTCCTAGGTATTCCCCAAGGGGACCCCTCATAAGCTATAATAATATTCGAAGGCACTTTCAACAAAACAACAAACTGTATTTTCTTTTTATCGATAATGTGATAACAAGCACGAAGTAATTGTACAATGTAATATTAATGCAATCTAAAATCTTCCTTCTTTATATGAAACTGTATAGCAAGGAAGAAGAGTGACTACATAGTTGGTACAAGAACCAAAAGGGGTATTATTTTCGCGACCGATCAAAATAGAAGTAATGTCTCTTGCAGAGAGAGAAGTAGTAGTTGTAGTAGTAAATTATTTTCAGTGTAATGGTATATAAAAGAGAAGATAGAAGACAAATAGGAGGTTCCTTCTTTTGGGAAAAAACGGGGAAAATATTAACAATGATTGGGGTTTCGATCTTAAAACCGCCCTGATATGTTACAACAATAATCTCATTTGTCGTTTATGAAATAGAGTGGGAATACATCCGAAATTTCGGATGCAAGCGCCTGTGAGTGTGCTTCTAGGTGTTCAATCTTAGGAATTCGAAATCTGGTATTTGTCCCCCTTATCTGAATTGACTTTACTTGAATTCTGCAATAAACCTGTTAGACAAAAAGAATTCCAGCACTGGGCAATGTGTTAGAAAACTGATAAGTTTCTTACCACTTCAGTTGTTGAATGCATTTTAGCATTTGTTCGTAAGTCTTCTACAGGAAATAGGCCATAAATCGCTGTAGAGTATTAGTAGACGTTTTGCAAGAAACTGCGCTCTAGGAGGGTTAGACCCACATGGCATAAAAAAACCCCAGTGGTCTTTCGTTGAGAATAAACCAAATATAAGTTTCTTAAAATGCGACATCATGAGACGTAAAAGATATATTAATTACATGAACCTATTGGCAGAACGCTCTAGACTTGATGATTTAAGATTGTTAGAGTTACAGTAATGCAGACTATACCTATACGACAACATTGCGACGTGGAAACACATGGTATAATGTAGTTTGGATGACCATAAATCTGTAGGACAAGAGATGTGACTAGCTAATTGTTGGTAACAAAATGACACACGGTGAAATATTAGTCAATTAACCATCAACAAATATTCCATCGTGAGGACGATGAAACTAGGATCACGAGGACATATTTGTTGATGGCTAATCGACGAATATTTCTTTCTGTGTCCTTTATTTACTAGCAATTAGCTACAGTCACCTTTGAAGTTCTACTTCAATATTGAAAGGATTAAAACAAATATATGAATCTCTTTTAATCGAAGTTGTGCTGTATGTTTTTCGTTTATTCACATAGTGCATAATGTAAAATCATCCAGATGTTTGTCCTTTCTTGAGAGATTTTATGTAGATTTCCAAACCTTGTTGGACTTTTTCTTGCGATACTGTCTCATAGAATTGGTTTGTGTCTGCTTCCTTATTTTCTATCAATTCCTAAAAATAGCACTCATTATTATAGTAAATTTCTAAAATAATATGAAAAAGGTGGTAAAAGTTTTAAAATAAGCTGTCTCATGGTCAAACTTAATTAAAACTAGAATAAATCATTAACTGCATGATGAAAAATTTAATCTAAAAGAGAACCAACAGCAGGAAATTTTCTATGATTGCAATCATGCAAACTTCCATTTGAAACCGAGTTCAAAACTCAAATCCATTCACATTCGACGAATGTCAGGACCTAATCGTATATACAGGGTCCGAGACCACCACTATTAGGGTGTCACACTTCCTGTATTCATACTGTCCTCCGGGTTTTCTAATGGATTTAAGCCACGGGTGAGAGTTCTTATTATGCAAATATTTTAGAGACCAGTTGAGATAGAGTAATGAAATTTGACAGTTTGAGTAAGCAGCTCGAGTACTTTGAAACCCTGGTCAAATAAGTTTTTGTAACCCCCCACTAAAACAAATAACGGGGGTGGGGGTACTTTTCAAACTAAAAGATTTTATTTCACGGTAACGTACTAATAATAAATTATATTCCAAAACTGCGATCTTTCACCTTTCATTTGGTGTATCTTTGAGACTTGGGGCTCAAGCGGTTACAAAGATGTTTTTTTCTCTTGCGAGCGTCGTTACGGATCCTAGTCTCCATATTTTCAAGATATTAAGAAGTATACATGGTGTTCCCAAAAAGGCTAGTCGACTCACAACTTCCAATTTTTCGATGTGATACCCTGTACTCTCTGTCATCTTTGAATTCTACTAAAAATATTAACGCAGAATTGTGAGGAGGACTTTTTTTATTTAATCAACCGTTTTTGATTTATCTTATAGGCAAATAGGCGCATTTTCAAGGCTTAGAAAAAATAACAAAATATCATGGTTAAATCAAAAACGGCTGCTCAAATAAAAAAGTTTTTCCCGCAAACTTGCTGACGACTGATACAGGGCTGACGGCTGAGGGTATCACATTGAAAATTTGGTAGTTGTGAGATAACTAGCCCTTTTTGGAACACATATGCTTCTTAACTTGAAAATATGGAGACTATGGTCCCTAACGACACTCGCAAAGAAAAAAATTTCAATATGGTAATGGGATGCTGGGAAAAGTAGATCTGTATGTAGTTGTCTACCCCGTTATCCAATATGTTGTGTGTTCGCGACATTCCTTCGATAATGATGAAACGGGAAAGATCGTAGTTTTGGAATCTAATTTATTATTAGTACGATAACGTGGAAAAAAATCATTTATTTTGAAAAGTATCCCCACTCCCTACCAATTGCTTTAGTGGGGATTACAAAAACTTATTTCACCAGGGTTTCTAAGTACTCAAGCTGCTTACTCAAATCGTCAAATTTCATTGCTCTTCTATCTCAACTGGTCTCTAAAATATTTGCAAAATTAGGAAACTCACCCCTGGCTTAAACCATCCCTAACTTCCATCAGAAGACCCGGAGGACAGTTTACAACAGGAAGTGTCACACCCTAATGGTACCCTATCACCTCCTTGGCCGTGTCGGTGTGGCGGCCTTGGACCCTGTATGTACATTTCAAACTTTTTAAGGTTCTAGTCAGTGCGGCTAAACGTCCTGACATTAATGATACCTATTTTGAATTTATTGATTCATCCTAGTAGAAGTGCAATGCTTGTATGTACCTACCTGAATTGTTTTTTTTCTAATCAAATGTTTTGTAGAAGCTCTCGCCAACGGAGAGATTCTTTGAAACAGCTTGAGGAAAGATTTACTTTTCTCCAAAGCATCGTCTGAATTTTCTGCAACTTCATCAATTAATCCCACATTTAATGCTTCTTCGGTACTGAACATTTTTCCAGTTGTTAAGGCTAATTCCGCTTGCCTACTGCCAATAACATTTGTCATCGATGCTATAAACCATTGTGGCGCAACTATGCCCAATCTAGTTTCATTGAGGCCAATAGTTTTATTTTTCAACATCACTCTATATTCACAACTGAGTGATAACAAACATCCTCCTGCTGGGGCGTGACCCTGAAAATAGTTTTATCAACTCTGAGGAAACATCCTCAATTCATGAATATGTATGTACAGGTCAACTTTTTTCCATTATTAAAACTATACGAGTATAACAATGCACTAATATCAGGAGATAATCATTTTAGTGAGTATTTCGTAAATAAAAATATTTATCGATATAAATATCAAGTTTACATTAGGGCTGGGACTTTTTCTCCTCTTTGTATTCGAATATTCATTCTTAAATTCATTCGATTATTCTAATAATCAATTCAAAACAAATATTGATAAATGATTATTCATTACTAATCATGAAGATTTATGTATTGGTGAATATTCATATTATATCTATTCAAGACTGATCATGTCTCAGCATAAATAATGATAGCAATAATTTAAATAATAATAGTTCAATATTTATTCATGGCTTTACGAATAGATGTTTAAATGAGCATTCATTATTATTTCTAAGTACCAATTCCAAAATTTCAATGCACTCCAGAATCCATATTATAGTAATAATAATTTTTAAATTGGTTTACAGAAATAATGAATGACCAAACTGAATTGATACCTGAACCTAACACCTGCAAAATTACCCAAAAAAGTATTTTTCCACTACTGTATCGAATTTTATGACCTTCATTATTTTGTTATCATTCTTTGTAGTTTGTACCAGAACATACATAAAATATCATGCATCATGATTCGAATAATTTGAATTAATTTTGTTGTTTTTGTAGATGTGATGATGTTCCTTTATTCTTATGCCGAAAGTTCTACCAGTTTTCCCTATATATGATTTATCACAACTCCCGCAATTTAATTGATAAAAACCGGATTTATCTTCTTTATTCCTTTTTGATTTATTGTTCTTTATGAGTTTAGCAAGGTTATTGTTTGTCCGGAATGAGATATTCACCTGTTGGTTTTGAAGAAACCTTTCAAGTTGTCGACTCGGTGTACCGAAACATGTTAAGCTATTGAATATTTTATTTTTATCCTTAATTTCTGGAAATACTAAACTAATTATTTTTTCTTCAACATTTTTCTGATTAACTCTGTATCATATCCATTGTTCGCCGCTATTTCTTCTATAATTTCTAATTCTGTACAATAATTTTCGTCGGATAAAGGTATATTAATTTTTTTCTTTATGTTCGAATGGGTGACACGAGGATGCATGAATCATTGGGTCCTTTCGTTTGCATAGAAAGTGTAGCACTTTCCTACACTCGGTGTAATTTACACTCGATATTTGTATTCGTTTGCTTTTTGGATTTACACCAGTGTACACGAAGTGTAGTTTATCTGCACCTGGTCGAAAGGAGGTCTGAAATGCACTCAAAACAGAATGTGGGTTATGGTTAATGTTACGACAAAAAGAAGGCGCCAATAATTGACTTGTTATGAAAATATTTGTTGTCTGGGAACTTTGATCATCAAATTTAAAATTTGCAATAAGGTCAGGAGGATGAAGAAATTATTTATCCGTTGAGAAACGGTAATGCTATTTGGAAATTGTTATGTTGATTTTTTTCACCAATTGATTTTTCAGACGATGAATTTACTGTTAATTTTTTTGAAAAAGCCGTCAGGGAAGGAGATTACTAAGTATGGGATTAATAGCCATCAGATTGATTACTGAACAAAAATAATAACCAATGTTTTTGACGTTTGATAAACAAACCTTATTTCAGTGTATTTTTCATTCGTTTGCGTTACTGCACTGAAAATCAGCTGATTCAGAGTGCAGTGTAGATTACACTACACCAAGAAACAGACGATAGAACCTATTGTATCCGTATGGGATGGTTTCCTAAAATTGAAAAATCATGTTTATTGTTTTTCCGCGTTATTGTTAAACCCAAAAAATTAATTGCACCATTATTTTCCATTTCAGTTGTGAATTTGACATTTGGATGAATGCTATTAATAAAATCTACTAATATTTTCAGTTGCCGGTCTGTTCCCCTAAAACACGCGAGCACATCATCTACGTATCTAACCAATATACGAATTTGAAAAAAATTGGATGTGTCTTAGCGATGGCTTCTAGGTTGTCCATGAATATTTCTGCCAATAGGGGGCTAAGCGGATTCCCCATGATAAGTCCTTCATCGCTAGTATGAATCTTATCGTTGGAACTAAAGTTATTTTGAGTCAAACACGTTTCTAAAAGCTGGAATATTTCCGACTGAATCACTATATTGACTTTGTTATTTTCTAATAAATCCCTGAATATTTTCACTGTATCCTGAGGTGGAATACTAGGGAAAAAGTTAACAACACTAATTTTGCATTGGCCGATAGGGAAAGATTTTCAATTTTTCTACTAGATCAAGCGAGTTCTTGATCGAAAACGTTGGTACGAAGTTACAATAATTTTTAATCGGATTTATTAGAAAACGCGAAATTTTAACTGTTGGCGCTGAAGTGTACGAAACTGCTGGTCTAATATTTCTATCCGGTTTATGAAGTTTGATAAACGAGTACAATTGTGGCACTTGCGGATTACTCAGAATTAGTTTAATTTTTGAATTTTCATCTATTCAACAATAGCCTTACTTTCCTTCAACTAACTGGGTACTGTTCGCGTTTGCTGTCATTTGGTCCAGTGTGAAAGATAAACGCCATTAATGTCAAACGGAATTGAAAGTGTATTTCTGAACAGCTTGGTTGATGTAAGCATGTAAACAATTTGAAATTTCTATTCGCCAAGTTCATAGGCAGAATTTTTTGGTTACTGAGTCGAAAATGGATTGTGCAAGGAAGTCGAGCACAATTTACGAGTCATTCTCTAATTATGGAAGATGAACTTATATTATTAAGTAATATTTTGGACAATGATCATGAACATCCAGCGAAAAAAAGAGGTTCACTTCTGATGTGGAGCGGAGGAAGATTGACCCACTTTAGGCCTCCATTCATGAAAGAATGGTTATCCAATTATTAAGAACGGAATTTCCAACTAATGTACAGGTTACTAAGTTATTCCTTAGTAACACTATTTAAGGTTTCCTACATAAATATTCTGGTTTGAGTTATCCCTGGACTGATTACATTAGATTTGTTTCATAAATAAAACTGGCTATTTCATTTACTTGATTTTTCAGAAGGACTTCTGATAGTTTTGAAACACTTGTAGCCAAAATTGGTCCGTCATATAAAGATAAGATGCAAAGGGGTGACAATTCGCTAGTGTGAAAATAGCGGATAGCCCAATTCCTCCACAAGTTAGAACGTACAAATGACAGCAAACAATCCCAGAATGTTTGCTTGTTTGACGTAAATAGATCGCAACCAGGTTGTTTCAGGTAGCAAACAACCACAAATGAAAGCAATGCAAGCTAACAGACGTAAACAGTTAGCTAGTGTTTGCTAGCTAACAGTAACAGTTAGCTAGTCAATATGCGTATTTAATAAATTTGTAGTCGGATCCCTATTGAGTATTTTATAATTATGAGGGCATAAGTTTAACCCGGATTTCAAAATTCTACACAATTTGAATAAATTATTGGGAAATGTTGGAAATGAATATAGAAAAACATACGGGTAATTTAGTTGAGTAATTTATAAAAGCGTTAGGAATGAATTATTGTAAATGGGAACAAATAATTTATTAATACATGAATATTCATGGATACATGAATAGTAGAAAATATTCAGTAGTTATATCCCGATTGTCGAATATTTTAATAATTGTATAGCAGAAATAATACTTACTGTAATTTAAATAAATAAAATCTTTTTGATAATCATCCCGAATGTTTTCGATGGTTTAAATTTAAAACGTTACAAAAATATTCATCTAAAGCACACGTGCAAATACCCAGATATGTTCACGCAATATTCAAAAATATTGGTTCGTTGCTAAGTGATTTGTATCATATCCGCTAATATGATTGAATTTTTTTGAGAGTAATAGTTATGAATACAAATTTATATTCATGAGTACCTACATGAATAATAGGCTTTCGATTGTGAACACTACCTAACTATTTGACATCAAACACAAGGTTTATCTGATTGATTGATTGCTCGTCGACTAGTTGATGTTTCCAATTCGGTAGAAATTTCAAAATCAAAAATCAAGAATATGAAGTATAATTTGCACAAATTTAGGACATCATCTTCATCTGTATACAGTATCTCGAATATATTCAACTTGGATGAATTAAAAGCAGCACTTAAATGCACTAAAACTCGAAAAGCAGCAGGATTTGACGGAATTTATCCTGAATTCATCAAACACTTGGGCAAAAAAGCCTTGTCCTGGTTATTATCATTCTATAATAATATTCTGAATACAGGAAATATTCCAAAAGAATTCCGCAAAGCAAAAGTCATAGGAATTTTAAAACGTGGAAAGGATTCTTCTGATCCTAGCAGTTATCGACCCATTAGTCTGTTGAGTGTTCCTTTTAAAATTTTAGAAAGATTAATTCTTTTTAGGATTGAATCGTCTGTAGAAGACGTTCTACAGAATTGCCAGGGGGGCTTCAGGAAAAATAGAAATTGTTGTGATCAGGTTCTTAGTCTAACTACTTATATCGAAACAGGTTTCAATAGTGAAATGAAAACAGGAACAGCATTTGTGGATTTGTCGGCAGCATATGACACGGTATGGAAAGATGGTTTGATTTTTAAACTTTATACTCATTTAAAGTGTGGCAAAATGGTTCGTTTACTCGAAAATATGCTCTCGGATAGAAGGTTTCGTGTTTTTATTGATAATAATAGTAGTAAATTCAAGAATTTGAATAATGGTCTCCCACAAGGTTCAGTTTTAGCACCTCTTCTTTTCAATTTATATCTGTGTGATATTCCTGCTACTTCGTCTGAGAAATTCATATACGCTGATGACATTGCCCTTGCATTTCGTCATTCTGATTTCGAAAGTATAGAAAATAATCTATCTGCAGATTTAGATATTCTGAAGAAGTACCTATTTCAGTGGCGTTTGTGTCCGAATCCGAATAAAACTGAGGTTTCTTGCTTTCATTTGAACAATCACCAAAAATATAGAACATTGAGTGTAACTTTCGGTGATTCTTTCTTGAGACATAATTTTTATCCTAAATATCTAGGAGTGAAACTAGATTCATCTTTGAATTTCAAAGCTCATTTGGATGACTTGCGTCTGAAGTTGAAAACGAGAAATAATATTCTGCAGAAATTAGCTGGTACTTCATGGGGTGCTGATGCAGCTACTCTTCGAACGGCAGCCTTAGCCTTGGTTTTTTCTGCCGCTGAATATTGATGCCCTGTCTGGTTTAATAGTGCTCATACTCAAAAAAATTGATGCACAGTTGAATTCATCTATGCGAATCATCACTGGAACTATTAGATCTACACCTATTCATTGGTTGCCAGTTCTTTCAAACATTGTCCCGCCCCATATTCGCAGGCAGACTGCTGTTTCAAATTCTTGGAATAAATTTCATTCTTTTCCGAATTCATTTCCGATTATCTCCTACATTCCAGGCAATAAGATTGAGATTGAAATAAAAAAGAATTACCTTTCCCAAATATTTGAGATGAATGAAAGGATTGAGGCCTTGTCTGCTCAGGTGAATGCTCAGGCGGAGGACATCTCATCGCTTAAGGCCACGGTTGCCTCGCTAAGTTCATCTTCGACACAATCTAATACGGGAGGCTCAACGAGTCCTGATGAATTCATAATGGAAATGGAAGAGCGTCAAAGGCGATCCAAAAATATTATTATTTATGATGTTGAGACACAGAATTCTATGCGCGACGAAATAAAATTTGTGGAGACAATCTTGTCAAAAATTGTCCCAGATGTAAAGATTGTCAAGGCGTTTCGTTTGGGGAAGAAAATGGGAAACAGACCACCACCTCTGAAGCTGATTTTCGGCAGTGCTGATGAGGTTCTGAACATTTTGAAGAACAAGCATAAGATTGGTCAACCTCCTGTGAGATTATCGGCTGATTTGACACTCAGGCAGCGAGAGTATCTAGGTGATCTTCGGCGGGAGCTGGAACATCGGAAGGCTAATGGGGAATTGGATATTACTATTAGATATATAAGTGGTTTACCGAGAATAGTTAAGATTAGAAAAAACTGATTGAAGGGGATAATCTCAATTTGAATGTTTTGAGTGTCTATTACCAGAATGTACGCAGTATTAAGGGTAAATTTAAACTTTATGAATTAATTAAGAATGTGAATGTTGCAGATTATGATGTAATCTTGTTGACCGAGACATGGCTTGACCCTTCCATTGTTGATGCCGAGTTACAATTCTATAATTATAATATATTTAGGAAGGATAGGTCCGTTCTTTCTAGTTCCAAACAGGCGGGGGGTGGAGTATTGATTGCGGTGAAAAAAAGGTTCTTATCATCTTTGGTTCCAACTTTGCGTGATAATGTTGAGGATATTTTTGTTTTACTCAAGTGTGATACTGATGTATTGTTGGGAACTGTTTATATACCTCCTGAATCATGTGCTTCTGCTAGAGTTCAGTACTTTGAGAGCCATTGTGAGAATTTGGAGCATGTAGTTGGTATAACTAGATCGGAAAGTGTTTTCATAGCAGGTGATTATAACATGGGGGAAATCGATTGGAATGATGCGACTCTTAACAGAGGTACTGATTTATGTGCTCGAATTCTTGGCGATGCCCTTGCTTTCAATGACCTTTTTCAAATAAATTCAGTAAGAAATTCGTATGACCGTTTGTTAGATCTTGTGTTATCTGGGAGTCGCTATCTCTCAGTTGAACCCGCCGTTGACGTTCTCTCTAAGTTAGATGCTTACCATCCCGCACTTTTTGCTAATATTCCTATTAACATCGTACATTCTCCGGATGTGGGTAAAACCTCTTACAATTTTAAGAAAGCCGACTACACAGCTTTAAATGAACATTTCTTAGAGCTCAATTGGGAGGCTTTATTCCATGAAAGTGCTGAGATAGATGATGCGGTTGGTGTGTTTTACGATGTTGTTTTCAGGGCCATAGATAGATTTGTTCCAAAAATTCTCATTAGGAAGTCCACTTTTCCTCCTTGGTATACTCCCGAACTTAAAAATCTCGTTTTAAAAAAAAAGGAAATTCATCGTTGTTATAAGAGATATAAACGCTGGGAGGATTATCTTTCATTTTCTGAGATTCGGTCGGTTTGCGCTAATATGTCGGCGTCATGTTATTCTGATTATATTAAGAACATTGAGAAATCAATAAAAGATAATATCAAATCATTTTGGAATTTCACTAATTCTAAAAGAAATGACAATGACTTGCCGTCAAGTATGCACCTTAATGACAGAGGTGTAGAAGGTGACACTGACATAGCTGCCCTCTTTTCTGAGCACTTTCGATCTACCTATGTTTCGGGCCCTACTCCTTTCGATGATTCGACCTATTCCGATCACTTTGGCGGAGACATTTTATCTTTTTCTCTTGACGAGATTGCCGGGAAGTTGGGAACTCTTGATACTGGAAAGGGTCCGGGACCTGATTTCCTGCCGGCACTCTTTTTGAAAAGCTGCTGTTCCTCAATGGCACTTCCACTTAAGATATTGTTCAACAGGTCCTTATCGGCTGGTGTTTTTCCTACCAGGTGGAAGTGTAGTACGGTGAAACCATTGTTCAAGTCTGGGAGCAGCCATGACATTGCTGATTATCGGCCTATAAGCATTATAAGCGCCATTCCTAAAATCCTTGAGACATTGATACTGGATCGTATAGTGAATGATATATCCTCCAGATTGGTCGAGCAATAGCATGGCTTCACTAAGGGTAGAAGTGTCGAGTCAAATCTATTGGTTTTTGTCCAGTATGTCTTCGATTCCTTGGAAAGTGGAGGTAAGGTTGATGTTGTATATACTGACTTTTCCAAGGCCTTCGATAAGGTAGATCATTGCATTTTGAGTGAAAAACTGTCGTCCTATGGAATTGGTGGCATGTTAAAGAAGTGGTTCATATCATATTTCACCAGCCGTACTCAGTCAGTTAAAGTTCGTGATTCCTTCTCCCCATCATACATTGTTGATTCGGGTGTACCTCAGGGTAGTCATTTGGGCCCTTTGTTGTTTCTTATTTACATTAACGACATTACTACTTGCTTTAAGTTTGCACTTTACCTTCTGTTTGCTGACGACCTCAAGGTTTATTTAAGGGTTAATACTCTAATCGACATGCTAAACCTCCAGTCAGATCTGGATCGATTGGAGCAATGGTGTAAAGATAACAAAGTCATCATTAACCTTGGAAAGTGCAAGCATATGAGTATAGTAAGGCGGGAGCAGCACTTTGTATCGCACTACTGTCTGAATAACCAAACAATACATACTGTGAACATGGTTAAAGACTTAGGAGTTTTTTACGACAATAGGATGTGTTTCAGGGCGCACATTGACCATATAGTTAATGCGGGGCTTCGGATGCTAGGGTTCATTTTACGGCACTCGTGTGAGTTTGGGGATGTTAATACCTTGAAACATCTTTATGTCGGTCTGGTTAGGCCTCATCTTGAGTATGCCTCTTGTGTATGGTCTCCATATACTTATGAAGATTGTGACAGGTTAGAACGAGTTCAAAATAAGTTTCTCCTCTCTGTGTCGTGCAGGATGGGAATCCCACGAGTAAATTTTTCCGCAACTCATATGAGATCACTTCTTCGCTTTCCTGCTTTGCGGACTCGTAGAATAAGGGCGGATGTATTATTGTTCGCTAGATTGTTCGGGGGGCTTTTGTCCTCTTCCAGTCTTCTATCTCTTTTTGGTTTTCACGTTCCATCGAGGAATGTTAGAGGTACCGTGCTGCTAAATCTTAGGACTTACAGGTACAATTACACCAAGGCTTCGCCAATTCCAAGAATCTCGCAACATGTAAACACTGCCAGTAGAACCGGCATAGACTTCTTTTACCTCAGTTACCCATCCATTGTGCGTTATGTCAATCGAAATTTGTTATGATCTGTTGGAATTTATTTCTGGAAGTTTTGTATTGTTTTTTTTTTTTCCACAATCTTTATTAGGTTGTATTATGTATTAATTTGTATTATGAATTAACTATTTTTATTGTATATTAATATTGATTTGTGAAATTGGGTTTATCCCGTTAATAAATAAATAAATAAATAAATAAATAAATAAGATTCCCAGATTGAAGTCACGAAACCCTTTATGGTCCAACTGTTTTCTTAATTCGAATAAAAGTGACAAGGAAGTTTGGCGGTCTGAATGGATTTCTTGCAATTTATTCAACAAAGATTTAATTTCTGATCCTTCAAATAGAGTTCCGGGGTTTGATCTTCCAAGGAGAATATGGTCCATTTTGAATCGTCTAAGAACCGGTCATGGTCGTTGCAACAGCATGCTTTTCAGGTGGAATTCAGTTGAGAGTCCTAGTTGTGAATGCGGGGAAGCAGAGGAAACCATAGATAATTTAGTTAATAATTGTCACATATATAGATTCAAAGATGGTTTTAGGGCTATTCATAATGTTTCTGAATCTTTTTTAGAATGGGTAGCGAGTTTCAAATCTATTTAATGAAATATAGAATATTCCATTTTTAATTTGTTCGTTTTCTCCCGTAGTCTTTTCCTTTTTCAGATTGGGTTTCGGGTACCTTGGAGAATCTTCTCTGCTTGTTGAAGGAAGAAGCGATAATAAAGAAAAAGATGCCCTTCAATATTTAATATTTCAGCATATTTTGTTAACAATTTCAATTTTCATAAATCACAACACTAACGGGGAGATAGGGTTTTTTTGCTGAGGTTTTTTCCCTAAGCTCTAGTATCATATATCAAATTATATGGTACCCCGTTACACTAACCTCTGCTAACACTTTTTTCATACACATGCTTTATTGTTAGATAAAAACAAATTGTAATGCTCAAGTTCAAAAGAATATATATATATATATATCTGTCAAACTGCACCAAACGACAGCTAACTGTAACAAGCAGTTTGTTGAACAAAAGTAAGTCTATAGTAAAGGCTGGTTTATGCTGGCTGGTAACTTTAACTTAACCCTTAACTTAAAAATTGAAACATAGATTTCTAGGAATATTGCTTATACTGAGACTAAAGAATCCGTTTACTTATTAATAATAATAATAATAATAATTATTAATAAGTTAACGGATTCTATATATCTATCCTATATATATATATATGTAGATGCTCTGAAGAAGTGATTGAAATATCACGAAAGCTAAGCTGTATCAATAAATAGTACACAGGACTAAGAATTGAATTACTCTGAAACACCCCAAATACACGTTGTTTGCTTATATATATATATATATAGGATTAAGTTAAAGTTACCAGCCAGCATAAACCAACCTTAAGCCAAAAATATCCGAATATTCAAAACATGAATTCGATTCCCAGTCCTAGTTTACATTAAAGCAATGACATAATGGGTTTTGAAAGAAACTTCAGCAGCATGATGTTTCTTGGTATAGGAATTCCAAGATCTGTGGATCTCGCTCCACTCTTGAAGAATTAGTCGCCTTTGAGGCTTAGTTACACGACGCCAGTAACTCGTACGAGCCACTAAAACCTAGTACAGACGTACTCGTTCCAGGAGATTGAATAGAAAGCCATTATACAGCGTGCCAAAAAAGTAACGTAACTCGTCAATAATTCTTGTACGAAGAATTATTAAGGAAAATCCTAGCACCCATCGATTTTTATTTCAAAAGCAATTTATCGTATGCTTTTTTAAATTTGATATTTCTCACCCCCTACGCCTCGCACCCCTATACTTTATTTTTTCAAATGGGAATATATGGATTGTGATACATAAAATTAAAGGTAAATTGATTACCTACTCAACGGTGCGAATGAAATAAAAATTAGTTGTGCCGTTTTTTTTTATTAAAACATTAGAAACTAAACAATTGGTATGGTTACTCGCTTACTCGGATGGAAAATAATTTGAATGTATTAAATGTTCGAATTGAGCACCGTTGACTGCTTGACAGTGTGCAAGCCGTTCTTCGAAACTCCTCAATGAATTATTCAACGCAGCAACAGGTTTCCGACCTCTCTCTGAATTTTAAGTCGCAGGTCTTCCAAATTATCTGGCCGATTTTGGTAAACAGTACTCTTCAAATGTCCCCACAGAAAGTAGTTCAATCTGGAGATTGGGGTGGCCATTCAACTGATCCTCCCCTACCAATCCATTTCTCAGGAAATGTGCCATTAAGATACCTCCTCACTTCAATTCCATAATGCGGAGAAGCACCATCTTGTTGGAACCAAATATTGTCAGCTACTTGTCGACACCGGCAAAGAGATCAATGACTGCAGGTAATATTTGATTCCCCAATAACTCTAGATGAGAGACACTAGTCAATTTTCCTTCTAAAAAAAGGTCCAATAATATGATGGCCAATTGTGCCCAACCAACCACACATTTATTTTTTCGGGATGTTGGGTGTGAATTGTCTGCACCCAATGAGGATTTGCTGTGAACCAGAAGCGACAATTATGTCGATGGATAGACGTAGCTTCATCCGTAAAAAGAATTCTCGATGAAAATGTATCATCCTCGTTGCATGTCTCCTGCATTACTTCACAAAACTGCGCTCGTCGGTCGAAATCGTCATCAGATAATTCTTGTGTGCTTTGAATCCTGTATGGGTGAAACTTAGTTTTTCTAAGAAGATTACCAACTGACTGCTTAGTCACATCGAATTAATCAATTTCACAAATACACATCTGAAAAGTTATGGAAGGAATGATTTGTTTCAACCCCCATGTATATATCATATGGGGTTGAAAAAATTCGTTGTGTTTGTACCACATATGGTATTTAATTGTGAATAAACATTGCATTTAAAAAATACAGAGTGTATGACATTATGTTCTCTATTTTAATTCAAATTAAGGATTTTTTTAAATTGAAATCATTTTGTACTAAAATATATTGGTTGGCAATTATGTTCTATGTACCTATCATAAATCTGAAATTTGTAAATGGCTAGGTAAGTAATTGGCAGATCTGCATAAATAAACAGTACTTACTGACAATAGAGTGCATGTCGGTGAAAATTTAAATCAAGAATTCATGGAGGAATGGTATATTTTCCAAATTTCAGTGTTATGTATCAATGAAGAATTGATAAATCCCACTACAGCAATGGAGATAAAATGTTCATATATACAGATATCAATCATCTGCTAATGCCGCCAGAATAACCACTGATTATCTCAGAAAGGTCGAAATTCACACTTTACTATGGCCACCGTGAACCGAGCATTCCTGATCACAATCAATAGAACGCATATCGATGGCTTAATTTGTAAACCTGCTAACTACAAAAATGAAACAAAATTTAATCGAGATAACTATTTTGAATTGCTTTAATTTATATTTAAGAATGTTCTTGGGACTTGTTCTACATTGATGGAGATATAGCACTGTCTCATCAAGAAAAATAATTCATTCAACACCCAATTATGGATTTATAGCTAACACTAGCTTAGATATTAAAATTTTCGTAAAATGGAGTTAACCGATATGCACTATTTATTATTATATAAGTTGTGCCGGGCAGACGAAACCCGCCCCTCCACTACGACCAATCGGTCTATTGTGACACACCTATAGTAAAGGGTTTTCCAATAAGAGGTGTTATTTTGAATAGTCCGCTATTTCGGTAGATGTCACTTTTGAAGCTGTAATTTTTTGACATTTGACAAGTAGAAACTACGCCATTAATAAAAATTGGCTCAAGCACTGACGTGAAGTCAGAAGCTTTTGCGCGTATGTTCTATTGTCCATTCTTCTGTATTGGACACCCTTAATCGAATTTACCATGGTTAATTATGTCGTCCATTCTCCTGTATTGGACACTCTTAATTCAAATTTACCATGATAAATTCGAATTAAGCGTCCAATACAGGAGAATGGACGAAATAATTAACCATGGTAAATTCGATTAAGGGTGTCCAATACAGAAGAATGGACAATAGAACATACGCGCAAAAGCTTCTGACTTCACGTCAGTGCTTGAACAAATTTTTTTTTTCCTGATTTTTTTTTTAATTTTCTGGAGGCGCGGTTCTTGAAATTTTTTTTTCGTCATTTTTTTCAAATTTTCTAGGAGTACGGTTCTTACAGAATTTTAAACACGTCTTTGTGTTGATTTTCTACTACTAGTTACCAAGCTTCAATTCAATCGAATATTTATTTTTTGAGTTATCAAGGAAACAATATTCCAGGTGGATATAACTCGGAAACCGTTAAACCGATTATGCCCAAAAACGAACTCAACTCTCCCTTTCGGATACGCAACCTACCCTGAAAATTGCAAGTCCCTATCTCCTTTGGTTCGAAAGTTATCGAGGCAACGGTCACCCATCTACTGAACTCACACAAGAATGCTCGAATCTCCAACAATATTCAACCGATCGTGTTAAAACTTGAAACTTGGCAGTAGAGTTAGGTAATGAACGCTCTTGCAAAATTTCAGCAATTTCAAACGTATAGTTACTGATATATAGAATTTTATTTTTAATTTTCAATGATTTATTAAAAATTTTCTACAAATGCTATCCTCACCAAATTTCGCAAACATTTTTGCGTTGGCATTCTACAACTAATAACCATGTATGAATTCAATCGATTTAGTATTTTTCGAGTTAATGAGGAACAAAAAACCACCAAATTTCAGATGGCTATAACTCTGAAACCGTTTGGTCGATTATGCTCATAAACAAACTCAAATATGGCATTCATATGCACAACATAACCTGAAATTTTCAAGCCGCTATCTCTTTCCGTTCTCAGATTATCGTGACAAAAAAAATATTTTTTAATAATTTTTTTAAAATTTTCTAGCCATACGATTCGCCCAAAATTTCACAAACGTGCTTAGGTTCATATTCTACAACTACTCACCAAGTTTCAATTCGATCGGATTTATATTGGTTGAAAACAAAATTATTACTCGGAAACCACTGGGCCGATTATGCCCATTAACGAACTTGTCCGTCGTATTGCGATGCGCCACCCACCCTGAAAATTTCAAGTCGCTAGCTCTTTTCGTTCTCAAATTATCGTGGCAACGGACGGCCGTACGGCCGGACGGACAGAATCAAATTTGACCTCGAATTCTTCATCGGGGAGTCGAACTAAATCGTTTGAGACCAATTTCGTCAAAAAATTCGAAAGTTACAGACATTTGGGCAAAACTATAACGCGATGTTCCCCAGAACATATGCGCAAAAATGGAACGAAACACGCTTCAAGAACGCACTGAAATGATTAAAATTCACTATAAAAATGGTGAAAATTTGGCAGAGACGGTTCGTAAAACTCGTAAAACGTAAAACTAAATTGGTGGAAAAATTCGAACTGTTGGGACAAGTTAGTTATGTGAAGAATAAAACCCGTGCACGTCGCTCAAGAACAGCCGAGAATATTGCTGCTGTAGCCGAAAGTGTTGAAGAAAACCCAGGTTTGTCCATTCCTCGTCGTTCTTTGGAATTAGGCATTCCACAAACGTCATTACACCGTATTTTGCATAAAGATTTGGGTCTTAAGGCTTATAAAGTTCAGTTAACACAAGAACTCAAGCCGGCCGATCATCAACAACGTCGTGTCTTTGCTGATTGTTTCGTTGAAATGCATTAAATTATCCGGAATTCCATCGAAAAATCATCTTTAGTGATGAGGCCCATTTCCACCTCGGTGGCTTCGTCAACAAGCAAAATTGTCGCATCTGGGGCTCGGAAAACCCAAGAGTTATTGTTGAAAAGCCTCTCTATCCTCAACGTGTGACTGTTTGGTGCGGGTTATGGTCCGGCGGAGTCATTGGACCTTACCTTTTCGAAAATGAGGCTGGAGCAACAGTTACGGTGAATGGATTGCGCTATCGAGAAATGAATAATGATTTTGTATGGCCGCAATTGGATGGAATTGATCTGGACAACGCTTACTTTCAACAAGACGGCGCTACGTACCACACAAACAACGAAACCATTGATCTTTTGCGGGAAAAGTTTCCAGCCGTGTTATCTCTCGAAGAGGTGATCACAATTGGCCACCGAGATCTTGTGATTTAATAATAATAATAATAATAATAATAATGACTTTATTCCAACTAAATTAAGTAATACAGAAGATATTACAAGACAAAGAGAAAAAAAAAATAAATCACAGGGCGGAGTTCAGATTGTGATAGTCACTCTCTGCTCTACCACTCAAACCCTGGTGAAGTGACACATGTGAAATTATATACATCACGAGAAATTAACACATGAAGAAAAAGAAAAAAAAAAATAATAAAAGTGGAGTGAGAAAAAAAAAGGTACAAATAATATATATTCTTGAAGAGAAAAAAAATACAAAAAAAACATATATATTTCGAGTGCTACATTGGATCCAAAGGAAATAAAACAGAAACCTGTTACCGCCGTGACTGGCATTGATCAAGAAAAATAGAATCCTTCACTTTCCTCTTGAATGAATCAACAGAAAGACTATATAGGCCGCTAGCGATATGTCCGTTATAATGCTTATAGATCGAGAAGCTGAATGACCGTTCAAAACTAGCAGTATGGTGTTTAGGTGGAGATATGAGTCCTCTCCTACGAATATTGAGGTTGTGAACATCGGATCTGAAGGTGATTTTTCTATATAGATTTGCTGGTTTACGAGATATTATCAAACGGTGATAAAAAACCAAAGCAGTCAACGAAAACCTATTTCGCATATTCAACCACTTTAAATCAACCAACTTATGTGACACATGCTCAAATTTACGAATTCCAAATATAAATCTCATGCAAGAATTTTGTACCTTCTGTATAGAGTTGAGAGTATTCTGGTCCAAACATGAGAAAAATACCTGTGAGCAGTATGAGAAATTAGAGAGAACCAGGGTGTCACAAAGTGATCTTTTAAGATCCACTGGAAGTACAAAGCGATGAGGATAGAACGATCTTAAGGCATATAGTGATCTTCTCATGCACTCTGATAAATGGGATCTGTAACGGAAAGTATTATCCATTATTAAGCCCAGATTGCGTACAGACTTGACCACTGGAATTTCCTCAGTACCCACAAACAGCCTTGTATTCGACTCCATCCTGTCACACACTGACTGATTGCCAAAAAATATGACCTTCGACTTACCCGGATTTATGGAGAGATTATGTTGATCTGACACTGATTTGATAGCCGCTAAATCCTGATTTATCATACTAATTTCCGCCCCTACATTGTCCGAATTAGTTTTTAGTCTGAAATACAGCTGCGTATCATCACAATAAAAATGAACATCACAGAATTTCAAGCATTTCCAGAATCTATGAGTATAAACGATATACAACAAAGGACCCAGAAGAGAGCCCTGTGGCACCCCCATATTCAAGAAGAATGGATCCGACAGTAAATGGTTGATTTTGACTCGTTGTGTTCTTGAGGATAGGTAGCTTCCTAGAAGTGACACGGCACTGTCAGAGAAACCCACGAACGACAAAACAGATAACAACAGCTCATGTGATATAGAGTCGAAAGCCTTGCTGTAATCAAGTAACACAAGTACTGTTATGAGCCCATTATCCGAGGCAGCCAAGATGTCATCTGTTATTTTCAGAAGAGCAGTGGTGCAGCTATGACCCCTTCGAAAACCTGACTGGGAATCTGGGAGTATTTCAAACCTGTCAAGATGTTCCACCATCTGATTGTACAGAAACTTCTCAAAAATCTTAGACATCGCTGGCAAGATACTAATAGGACGTAAGTCGCTAAGCTGCTCGATCTTCTTTTTCTTAGGAATCGGTAAAACAAGGGCACTCTTCCAAGCAGCAGGATAATAACTATTCAAGATACAACAGTTGATTATGTGGACAAGGTATTTCAGCACGAAAGGGCAACAAAGCTTCACCATAGATATATTCAAGTCATCAAAACCGGTGGCATCTGATTTGACGTCATCCAAACATTTTGCCAACACCTGTTCACTCACGAGTGAGAAAGATCTGGCTTCATCGACCTCACAAATAGTGTTTGCGGAATAAAAATTTTGAAATTCACGGGACATTGTTTGATTTCTGGGTATGGCATTGATGAAGAACTCGTTCAACTCGTTGGGGTCAGAAAATTCATGAGGAATCTCGACTTTTTGTTTACGACCTATATTTACATACCTTAATTGCTTCCATAATTCTTTTTTGTTACTACTTTGAAAGATACCGGAAAAATAGCTTTTCTTAGAAGAAAGTATCATAGATGTTGTCGTGTTACGGAGAACCTTATATGTATTCCAGTCCAATTCATTTTTTGTCTTTCTGTACCTTGCCTTAGCTTTATCTCTTGACCGCATTGACCTCATGATTTCAGCGGACAACCAAGGGGCCGGAGGTTTGGTTATACGACGTGTTACGATCGGAGCATGTTTGTCAAATAAATCTATGAGGACTTGATTAAAATAGTTCACCTTGTCATCGATATTATCCTTCCTCAGGAGTTCATGTAGTGGGGACTGTTGCAGGTCATACTGAAAGAGATCGATTGAAAAATTTCTATAATCCCTAAAAGACACATACTTGGGGCTGCGATTGCAACCAGGTAACGTGATAGAAAATTTTACCAAGTCATGGTCACTAAAGTGACAATCGACAACCTCCACACCACTAACAATCTCGGACACATTTGTAACGACATGGTCCAACAGGGCCAAATTACGAGTTGGTTGACTCACAAGTTGATTTAGACTGAAACTGTTCAATGTGTTCATATATGAGATGGACTCCGAGCTATCACTTTTCATCAAACCAACGTTCATGTCTCCCACAATGATAACTCTATCGGAAATCGAAACAGAGAACAACATCAGATCTTCTATATCATCCAAAAGGATTTTCAGGTTAATGCAGTTATCAATTTTAGGAGGTTTATAAATCACACAGATACAAATCTTTATTTTGTCTACAGTAACCAGTATGGAAGTATTCTCCAACCGCAAGTTCAAATTTAAAACTTCAAAAGCAATTCCATCCCGCAGGTAAATTGCCGTACCCCCTCCCCTAGTTGGTCTATCATCCCTTATGAGCCTATAACCTTGAATAGCAACATACTCCTCCGGGTCGTTACTCAGCCACGTTTCGGTAAGCCCAAATAAATCAAAATCACTAGAATTAAGAGTATCGCGAAAATCAAGAAACTTAGCTGTCAAAGATCTAATATTTAAAAGAGCACATCTTAAATCACTCATTTCCAGCAGCACTCGAGATAAAACCAGAATAATTGAAACTTATAAAAATCAAAATAGAATTGAAAGAAAAAAAAAACAGAAAGAAATCACAAATAAATACAAATACAGTCAAAACCTGATATAACGACATTGAAGGGACCGTATAGTTGCCGACGTTATATCCGATAGTCGTTATATGCAATACAGTCATATACACAAGTACAGTAGTTATATAATCATAGGCAGATATTTATATAGTATGAGTGTAGGTTATGCATGTAAAAGAGTCAGATAAAACATAAAAAAATTTATTAAGAAATAGTTAGAATACAAAAATTTACTTAGCTGCTAGTTACGGGTTATAAAACTACACTACATAGTTTTTAAAGTAATCTGTCATTTTAGTCTGTCTTCTTTTTAGCCCAGTCTCAAATATTTTTTGCATTTTACGTTTCATACTCCTCAAGGTATGAGTATCCTCAATATCAAACTGTTCGTTAAAGGCAACAAATTTTTGCAAAACTGTTACAGCATTAAGAGCCTCGGAGATTGTTGTTGGCTGAAACTGTTCTTCGGGGTCTTGCTGGTCTTCGTTTTCTTCGTCAGTGTTACGGTTGTTACTTTCAGCTTCTGCAAGAATTTCTTCCTCGGTAGCTAAGGCGCACACGGCGACACTGTCATCTATTCCAATAAATTCCTCTATCTCAATTCTTTGTTCTGTAGTAGTAGAACTTTGCAACTGGGTAACCAGTCCAGCAAGTGGTACGTTGTCTTCTTCTTCTGTAGATTCTATCAGTCTCGCTAGCGGAATATCATCGTCGTCCTCCGCTTGTGATAGAGAGAGATCTTTGAAACCTGCATGGCGAAAGCAGTTAGCTATAGTGGTCTGTGTGACCTTTTCCCAAGCTTCTGATATCATTAGGATTGCATCCAGAACAGAGAGATTTTTAATATCTTTGCTGTTATCAATATTCTGTATCATTTCTAACACTTGAAGTTTTCTGTATTGTGTTTTTAAAGCTTTTATCACTCCCTGGTCCATGGGCTGTAAAACAGAGGTGACATTGGGCGGTAAAAACACAAGCTTTATGCACTTCAGATTGGAGACTACAGGGTGAGCGGGACAGTTGTCTACAAGGAGTAGAATTTTTTTTCCTGCAGATTTTAATTCTGCATCCCAGTTACGCAGCCATTTTTCAAAAATTTGCGATGTAATCCAGGACCTAGTGTTGTTTTCATAAGTTACAGGCAAAGATTGAATGTTCCTAAAGCAACGCGGTTTTTTAGCTTTCCCTATCACCAACAGTTTTCTTTTACATGAACCAGTCATGTTTGCCGCAACCAATACAGTAATTCTTGTTTTGGACAGTTTTCCACCCTTGCATTCCGCGCCTTTGAATTTAAGTGTTTTGTCAGGGGTTAAATTGTAAAACAATCCTGTTTCGTCAGCATTAAAGATTTCCTCTGGTGTGTATCCTTCGCACAGTGCAGGCCACTTATGAGAGAGCCATTCTTCAGACACTCCTTCAGGAACGCCAGCCGCTTCACCGCAAACTTTTCCCGCCACAATATTATGACGAGCACGAAAACGTTGTACCCAAGACGACGAACACTCAAAGTTTTCTTTGCCCATAAGACGAGCAAAGTCATTAGCTTTTTGTTGCAGAATCGGACCACTTATTGGGACGTTGTTTGCCCTCTGATGCTTAAACCATGTTAATAAAGCATCTTCTATAACTTTATGTTCACTCATCCTCGCTCGTTTAAGTTTTAAACAGTTGTTTTCGAAAAGAACTTTTATTTTGTCTCTATTCTTCCAAATCGTTGATATTGTCGAGTGCGAAACTCCACATTCCTTTGCAATTTCACTATTCGACTCGCCATTTTCTAATCTCCATATGACATGAGATTTTTCTTCAATAGAAATCGTTTTCCTCTTTTTTTGCGACATGATAACACATGAACGCACAGTCTAAACAACCCCAACACTTTTAAATCAAGCTGTTACTCACGCAGTCAACTAGCGCACTAAACGATTGGAATACAAATGGCCGCAAAGTGGTTTGGATGAGGCGGAAGAAAGCGCGTAAGCAATAATATGCCTGAATATTTCTTCAATGCTCTTCAATAAGGTTCAAAATCGTTTGTTTTGTTTTGTTTTGCTGAGACAAGGAGCAGTTGGTCGTTAAAGCCGATGAATATCGAGAAAGTTTCGTCGTTGTAAGCGGTATGTCGCTGTATCCGATGTTGTTATAAGCGGTTTGTTTACTGAACAGTTTTCTAGGAATTCGGACAGGACCAGACAATCTGGCTGTAATAACCGATAAGTCGTTGTAAACGATGTCGTTATAGACAGTTTTGACTGTATATACCCTTTATGCGATCAATAAAGTATTGAAACTATTTAAAGCCAATAAAAAAGCGAGAGAACTAAAGTTTATCCTTTCTCACCACTGAATAAATCGCCCCCAACTAGTTCAAGTCTTCTGAGCTCCGAATTTGTTTCTTAATATCACCCTGTCGAACGAAAATTCTCCCTCCGGATGTCCAAACATTTCTATGACCATAAATCAGTTTGCAGGCATTGTAGAGATCATAGTTCATCTTTGTGAGATCTTCAGTTATCATGATGTTGGTTCCTTTGAGTTTAGATTTATTCTTGTAAATAATATCCCGACCAGCCGAAGTTGAAAAAGTTACCAGTACAGGTTTCCTCGCCGACTTCGCACCTCCTTTATTCAGTCTGTAGCATTGATCAATCCGAAATTCTGAACTGCCCACTTTCAGTTTTTCAGCGAAGCATTTTTCAAGAGAGGTTTTAAGATCATCTTTTCCATTACCTGGAAATTCGGGAAATCCTATAAGGCGCAGCGACTTCGATTTCAGATTCTGTTCCAATCCATTAATACGTCCTTTGAGATCTGTGTTTTCATTTCTCAGTTCAGTGACCTCGGCCTCCAGTTCTGTTGTTTTGGTATATAAACATTCAATCTTCATGTTTAGTTTTTCAATTACCTTATTCGCAACACATTCAGCGATATTTGATAAGAAAATAAGAAACATCCGACTGTTGTTGGGAAGTTAATACCATTTTGTATTGGGAATTGAGAATATTCTACCAGCAGAAATTTGATTTAATATCGTCAAAGAAACCCACTTAACGGTACAATCAAACAGCTATCCGGAGATAATAAATTCAGCTGACAAATCGGAAAAAATATCACTTCAAAGAGACCGGGGGAAATAGACGTCTATCTCGGTCTGTACATCACATGCGAATAACACCTTGCGACTTCTTCTTTTGGGGCCACGTGAAAGAGAAGGTCTACGCCAATAGCCCAGCGTCGATTCAAGACCTCTAAGATGGAATTCGTGAGGCTATCGAGGACATAGGGCAGCCACTTTGCGATTTGGTTATGGAAAATTTCATTAAAAGGATATGGTCATGTAAGCGTGGTCGTGGTGGTCAGTTGCCTGATGTTATTTTCCACTATTAATGGCATAGCTTCTTCTTTATAATGAAATAAACATCCGACCATTTTTCAATAGAAAATGGCATTTTTCTTTGAATATCAAAATAACACCTCTTATTGGAAAACCCTTTATTTAATCTATACTTCACCCACAAGCTCAAGTCTCTTGATGAGGGATACGAGTCTGGTGGGTGAGAACTTGTCCTGTTCCCTCAGTCTCAGCTTGTGGACTCCTAGTTCCTCAAATCTGATCCTGTCCCCAGCGGGGCAGTCAAACATGATGTGTTCGATAGACCAGTCGTCCTCCAGGCATAGTCCTCAGCCAACCCCAGCGCATTGAGGTGTTTTCTGAGGCCACAATGGCCCGTGTATACAGCTGTAAGGATTCTCAGGTCTACTCTAGAGAATTTGAGCCATAGTCTGGCTCTTTCAGCTGATGGGCCAGTGATTGTTGAGCGAGCATGTCTGTGTCCAGGTATGCTGCTCCACATTTATTGGTCCTTTTGGTCCACTCATCTGTTGTTTTCCTTCGCCGCTGCCCTGAGAGTGATCCACAGGCCGGTTCAGGTCCAATGAGCCCCATGGAAGCCTTCCGTGCCGCCAATGAGTCCGCCATCTAATTACCCTTTATGCATGAGTGGCCCGGGACCCACAAGAGCTGCAGCGCTCTCAACGCAAGTTCAGCGAGTGTGGTCCGGGATTTGTATGAAGTTGTATGAACTCAAGGCATTCAAGGCAGCTTGGCTATCCGATAGGATCTTGATATATCCGTGAGCCCAACCTTTCTCAACTATGAGGTTCGCACAGTGATCAATGGCGAGAATTTCTGCTTGAAAGACAGTCGCAAAACTACCCAGGCTGATGGATTAGCCCCTAGCAATTCTGCAACCGCGGACTCCCGCTCCCACCCCTTGAGTGGTAGCGGAGCCATCTGCGAACCAGCAGGGACTCTCGAGCAGTGGGGCCTCAGAGACGGCCTAGTCGTCTCTGCTGGGAAAGACGACTCGGTCGGGCCACTCTGTGTAGGTTCTGGTTTTAGATACGTCCGATCGCATGCCCATTATCTCGTTGGCCTCCAATTCAGCCTGCAGAGAACCAGGCACGTAGAGGGTCGCATCTGGTTCATTGTGAGCCATATGCAGAAGTCTGTATGTCGCCATCCGGGCCACGCTCCTAATCACCAGGTGAAGAGGGGCGAGGTCCAGTATGCGTTCCATGGCTGCGGTGGGGGTGGAGCGAAAAGCCCCTGTCACCATCAAGCACGCAGATCTCTGAATTTTTGCAAGCTTGAGCTGAGATAGCACCCTTACAGTACACTCCCACCAAGCAATACTGTCGTAAGTGATTTGTGGTCTCACCACCATCACGTACAACCAGTGGAGCTGTTTCGGAGCCAGTCCCCACCTCTTTCCACAAGTCCGCTGGCAAGCCCAGAGAGAGTGCCTAGCCTTGTAGATCATCCTTTCCAGGTGTGAATTCCAGTTTAGCTTTCTATCCAGGATAACGCCCAGATGTCTAGCCTCATCCGCAAAAGGGATGTTAATTCCATTCATAGTGATGGAATCTATATTAACCTTCCTCTTCCTAGTGAATGGCACAACCCTAACCTTACGCCAGCTTGTCGGGACAAACTTCCAGGCAACACTGGTTCTAAAGAGTCTGATTAAGTACGGAAAGAGGTCATCTCCCCCTGCTGAAGCAGAGCAGGGAAGATGCCATCCTCGCCGGGAGTCTTGAAAGGTTTGTGCGAACGAATCGCCCATCTCAAGACCCCAGGGTTTAGGATCAGTTTGGCGTTTCTTCAGTCTTCCCGGCACGGTCTACAGCGCCGCTCCCGGGAAACATAGGCAGAACCGCCATCCGACTCTAATGTCTATTTTCCACAGTCTGTAAGACGGCAATCAGATCTAGAGATAGATCCCAGCCCTCCTGACGGATATCTGGAGAGGATTCTGTGGAGTCTGGCACTCTCCGGAGGAGCCTTGACTTCCCCGCAGAACCTCCTCCAGGAATCTCTCTTTGCCCTTCTTATTTCTTTGTTGTAGTTTGTTAAAGTGTTTCTATAATTGTCGCAGTTGCCGGAAAACCTTAGCTCGGATAAATAGTCTCCGAACTTCTTTTCTTCGTTTTTCGAGGGCAGGGTTCCACCAAGCAGTTTTCCTGTTATCAGGTTTCCTCCTTAGTGGGCAATTTTCTTCATACGCCGAGTTAATAGTGAGGACTAGGTCTTCAGCTAGTCTCTCGACGTCCTCACGTGAGTGACGGAGGAAATATACCCCAGGTGGGCACCTAAGGAGCGTTTAAAACCACCCCAAGTGCTTCTAGGGTTTCTATATTCCACCATCGCTCTTGGGCCAGACTCAATTGAATATGTCTGTGAGATTTTATTTCCCAGAGAGTTAGAGCTGAACGTAATGTTCAGTACCTCTGATCAGTTTTTAGTCACAAAGATTGGTTCGGCTCACTTGTTAGCCACTAGGAGAGCCTCTGCCATGAGGAAGTCCAGTAGACTTTCCCCTCTCCAGTTGACGTCTGTGCTGCCCCACACTGTGTGGTGCGCAATCACGTCACATGCCACCAGGAGGTGGTAGCTTTTCCTCCTGCAGTGGTCCGCCAGCTGGAGGACCACTACAGGTGGGCATTCTATCGAATCCCCCGAAAAGTAGGCAGAGCAGACCACTATCTTTAGGCTGCCACAGTCCACCGGAACATTCACAAGGACTGTTGTCACGTCCCTTGTTCGGAATTTAGTCAGGATGACTTTGTCAATCCTGTTGTTGATAAAAATACACGCTCTGGGTTCGACCCCAGGGCAGTTGTAAATTATCTTGCCTGGCAGGTTACTAAGACCACAAATGCTTGTGCTTGCCAGCCATGGTTCCTGTATGAAGGCTATATCCAGTCCAGGAGCTATGTTCCTGCCAATATGCACTTTAAGCCATCACCAAAAAAGAGGATCCTATCTTAAAGCCACCCTGGTATACTATGATTCATATCATGAACGTTTTATTAGGCAAATATGGATGATATAGGTAACTGTTATGCATGTAATTACTTGTCAAGGTAGTCTAGGGACGATTCAGAATAGAACAACTGATATGATGGTATGGATTTAATACTTCCTGTCTTTTAGACTTTAAACATTGTTGCTTTCTTCAATCAATGAATGAAAAAATTAATAAAATAATGTAAATATAGGGATAAAATCCATGTTTCATTTTGTATGGGCATAAAATACTCTTTTGTGCTATGAATATGCTGTTGAAGTAAGTTAACAGGAGTATCCCACGTGATGATATTATTTGCATATGACATTGATATGAAAGATCTATAATAAACACCAAATCAAAATTTCAATAGAAGACATAATAACATCAGATCAAAAGGATTGGTTGATACTCATATCGAAGAATATAGACTTTTCCATTCACTTTATTTCTTTTGCTGAAGACACTATCATGTCATGAATTTTTACTCAAAAAAAAAAGAATCTACTCCTATCAAATAGGCCAAGATAGGTCAGAAACCATCAAATTTAGATTAGGCAGAACTTAATTAATTTAGATTTTACATTTTTGGCGCTCTAGTTCCTCGGAACTGAGTGCTTATCAATTTGCCCAAACGTCTGTAATTTTCGAATTTTTCGATGAAAATGGTCTCAAACCATTTGGTTCGACTCACTGATCAAGAATCCGTGGTCAAAATTCATTCGGTCCGGCCGTAGGCACGATAACTCTCGAACGGAATGAGCTAGACAGTTGAAATTTTCAGAGTAGGTTTGGGGGATAAATATCTCGGCTAAGTTCGTTATTGGGCAAACTCGGACAGATGGTTTCGGAGTAACAAAAAAAAAATTTGTTTCTACAGTACAAATTCCAAATTAAATTTTTTTCAATTAGCAGTTTTATCATAAGAATCCATTCATATCATTTTTAACTCTAACAAGCTAATACTTTCGGAGATATGATTTTTCTAAATTTCAATAATGAATCGTACGTACTTCTTAATTTTCACAGAATGCTATAATTATTCTATCTAAGCTTTATTATATGATCTGTGTTCATACTCGTATATTTCATCCTATAAGAATGACTCAAATTCATTTCAGCTATTTTAATTTGATTTCTTCTATGGTGCAGTTCTCATTCTCAGATTGCTCATTTAATCTTGATAAATAAACTATTATTTGAATTGAATTTCCTTTATGATGCAGTTCTATCATAAGAATATATTGATATAATTCCCAACTCTGAGAAACCAATACTTTCGGAGATATAATGTGTCTGTTTGAACTAGAGAGCCAGAAAGCTCCTGTCCACAGGGCTTGAACCCATTTTTTGAACATATTATGCGAAAGCTTGCCATATCGAAGGCAGAAACCTCAAGGCTTTCATTGTATCTTAGCCACCCTATTTACTCTGGAACTGGACTGTACCTTGGGACCCAACTAGTCAGCCCCAGAAAAAACGCACATTCGATCAGAGCTCGTGGTACTCTCGTACCCCTTACCCCATAATTATAATAATAATAATGATAGCCACCCCCTATTCATGAAAAATTAACTAAAATTCTCACATTGATACAAGCAACGCTGGGACCACTGAATCCATAAAGATTTATCCAACAATCCTGTAATGCTGTCCAAAATAGTTTTGCTCTTTCCTCTGTAGGTCTAATCAATTCGGATAAATCAATGCCAGCCGAAAAAACATTATCTGAAAACTGAAAAATGTACTTATTTACATGCTGAAACATCTTCAAATCATACGTACCGATTTCAAAATTAGTCCTCGGCTCTTGTCTTTTTCCAGAGCGCTCAAGGTATCCGACAGTTCAGCTACCAGCTGCAAATTCAAACTGTTCACTGGGGGCCTTTGAAGAGTTACTGTAGCTATACCCAAATTATCTATAACAACATCAACAGTAGCTTTTCCTGTGGACCCATAATTTCTCAATATTTTCAGTGAACACAGACTCTTTCTTAAAAACATTTTGAACGTCTACTGTTTTGCAAGGAAGGATTGAAGAAAAGTCATAGAGAAATAGAAGGATTCTATTGTCTCTGAGAAAAGTCCAAAGGTGGAACTCTTTTTCAGGTCAGATCCGATTAATTAGAGGTTAAATGTTAAATTGAACTTTGGTTATATTCCGTAAATCACCTTGGTTGGTTTGGTTGGTATTTTTCCGTTCCGTAAATATGATACTCTCGGTTGGTTCCTCAAAAAGAGGTTATTTACGGAACTCGGTTCCTCAAAAAGCGGTTAATAATTTGGAACCAGAACAACCGAGGAATTTCTTTGGTTGCTTTGGTTTGTTACATAGAAATAGAAAATAAAACTTGTGAATTTCTTTGATTTTTATTTTGGGATTTAGGTTAATTAAAGGACATTTCATATTTCATGATTTCACAATTGTAAGGTTATTTCTGGTCATTTTTATTCGTTTTGATTATATTGAACAAACTGTAAACTGTGATGGATTCATTCAACGAGGTAATAAAGCTGCGTTTTGATCTGTCATATTAAAAATATTGTTTTTAAAAAAGTTTTAATAATACCAGCAGCCGGTAATTCAAGTGAAAGTTTGTTATTATTATTGCGCGTATGTTCTGGGGAACATCGCGTTATCATTTTGCCCAAATGTCCGTAATTTCGAATTTCTTGACGAAAATGGTCTCAAACGATTTGGTTCCACTCCCCGATGAAGAATTCGAGGTCAAATTTGATTGTGTCCGGCCGGCCGTCCAGCCGTTGCCACGATAACTTGAGAATGGAAAGAGCTAGCGACTTGAAATTTTCAGGGTAGATGGCGCATCCCAATAAGCCGGACAAATTCGTTAATGGGCATAATCGGTCGAATGGTTTCCCAGTAATAATTTTGTTTTCAACCAATATGAATCCAATCGAATTGAAACTTGGCGAATAGTTGTATAATATAAACCTTAGAACGTTTGTGGAAGTTTGTGAGAATCATATAGGTAGAAAATTAAAACAAAAAATAATTAAAAAATATTTTTTATGTCACGATAACTTGAGAACGGAAATAGATAGCGATTTGAAATTTTCAGGTTAGGTAGTGCATCTGAATGCGACATTTGATTTTGATCGTAAGCATAAGCGGCCAAACAGTTTTGGAGTTATACCCATCTGAAATTTGGTTGCTACTTTCTCAATCACTCGAAAAATATGAAAATGATCCAATTCATGCATGGTTAATAGTTGTAGAATGCCAACTCAAAAATTCTTGCAAAATTTCGTGAGGATCGTATCACTAGAAAATTTCTGAAAAATCATTGTAAATCATTGAAAAATATTCTATATATCAGAAACTGTTCATCCGACATGGCTGAAATTTTGCGAGAGCCTTCAGAACCTAACTCTACAACCAAGTTTCGAGCTTGAACACGATCGGATCTATATTGTTGGAGATCCTAGCAGCCGTGTGTGAGTTCAGTAGCTGGATAGGTGACCGTTGCTTAGATAACTCTCGAACGAGAGGAGATATGAACAATTTTCAGAGTAGGTTGCGCATCTGAATGGGAGAGTTAAGTTCGCTGTTGGCCATAATCAGCCCAACGGTTTCGGAGTTATATCCATCTGGAATATTATTTCCTCGACAACTCAAAAAATATAGACTAGATCGAATTGAAGCTTGCTAACTATTTGTGGAATATCGACATAAAGACGTGTGTGAAGAACTTGTACCGCTAGAAAATTTTAAAAAAATTGTGAAAAAAAATTGGTTCATGCTCTGACATGAAGTCAGGAGCTTTTGCGCATATGTTCTATTGTCCATTCTTCTGTATTGGACACTCTCAATCGAATTCATCATGGTTCAAGCACTGACATGAAGACAGGAGTTTTTGCACCATGGTAAATTCGATTAAGGTTGTCCAATACAGGAGAATTGACAATAGAACATACGCGCAAAAGCTCCTGATATCACGTCAATGCTTGAACCAATTACGAAAAAAAAAATTGGTTTAAGCACTGACGTGAAGTCAGGAGCTTTTGCGCGTATGTTCAAGTGTCCATTCTCCTGTATTGGACACCCTTAATCGAATTTACCATGGTGCAAAAGCTCCTGACTTCACGTCAGTGCTTGAACCATGATGAATTCGATTGAGAGTGTCCAATACAGAAGAATGGACAATAGAACATATGCGCAAAAGCTCCTGACTTCATGTCAGAGCATGAACCAATTTTTTTGTTATTCTATTCGAAAGTTGAACCACAGATAACGGAAGATGAACCTAATAGCGTATTCCATTGGTAGAACTCGTGCGCACTGAGTGCATGAATCGTATTCCATTGGGGAATTTCGTCAAGCATTTTGACACATTTTGACGTCCAGTGCAACATTTTTTGCACTCAGTGCGTGCTCAGTGCAGCACTGGTGCTGCCAATGGAATACGCCATAAAATTTCATTGCTGCAGTGGGACTCTGTAACTTGCATTCCAAAGCGAAAGCATAGCGCAAGCAAAGCAAAGCAAAAGCATACGCTTTGATTTCATGTACTCTCTATCGATTACGTTACGCCACGTTATGCTTTCGCTTTCTTATTTCTTATTACGACTTCATACGAATCTAAACGAAACGATGATAATGGAAATAAGTTTGGCAACAGCCAATAAAACAAATGTGACCAACGTAAATCCTAAACTTCTGACATAAATATTCAAATTTTCATTTTGGTGTTTTCAGTTGTACAGAAATTTTTCAAAATGTTACCAGCCACTATAGCAATTTTTAATGATTTAGAGCGAAGAAATCAATTACGCATGTATAGGGAAGAAAGTAGATTTCTTCGTGATAGAAGCGACCCTTTCCAATTAACGGATGAAAGATTTATTGATTTCTTTCGATTAAATAAACTCTTGGTTATTTATTCGACGAACTTGTTCCGTTGATGCTACCGGCTTCAAGATTAACCAGGATTCCCTGTGAGTTGAGGATACTCGCAGTATTGCGTTTTTTTGCTACAGGGAATTACCAGAGAGGTATAGGCCAAGAATATATTTTATCGATGAGCCAACAAGCGTTGAGTCGATGTATTTCAGAAGTATCAGTTCTAATTCAAGATCATTTTCATGCTGCTTGGATCAAATTTCCAGAAGGTGAAGAAATGGACAGAATTAAAGTTAAATTTTTTCGAAATTGTAATATGCCTGGAGTAATTGGTGCTATAGATTGCACCCACATAGCTATTATAGCACCACTAGATGAGGAGCATAATTATGTGAACCGTAAAGGCTTTCACTCGAAAAACGTTCAACTGATTTGCGATCCAGACCTGATAATTATGAATGTTAATGCCAACTTTCCAGGGAGTTGTCATGATTCATTCATTTGGCGACAATCGCAAATTAAATTCCATCTCCAAAATGAGTTTCAGAATGGCCAACAGAATACTTGGCTGTTGGGTGACTCTGGCTATCCTCAAGAACCATGGCTGATGACACCTGTAAATGGTGCTTTACCACATACACCTGAGATGCTGTACAATAATGCCCACATACTCGGTAGAAATTGTATTGAAAGGGTAAATGGGTTTTTGAAAGGACGGTTTCGCTGCCTACTAGGAGAGCGGAAACTTCGTTATGGACCTCAAAAGGTGGGAATCATTGTGAATGCCTGCTGCATTCTGCACAATATGTGTGTAAAGTGGAGAATTCCAGTGGATGAAAATCTTATTTTCGATGAAGATTTGGAACACCATTATCCAGATCAGTCACACGTCAACAGTGTCAACACATTCAATGAAGGGATTCGTATTCGTAATACCATAGTTGCCAGATATTTCCAAAATTGAATAGAAAATTTGTTAAGTTAATTAAGTTGTTCTGGCTGAGATGAAAGTATAACAATTATTTACTGATTGTCAGGGCCGTCCCTATTTTTACTTAGTTGAAAAACTTGACTGAACACATACCAAATTACAATGAACCAAAGAAACTTTTGAAAGGACAAAGGATATAATTCAAAATGTAGATATGTACAAATATATACTTTATTTTTTCTGCAAAGTGTCTAAAATTTTATTATGAATTTTGCATAGTTCTTCCTGACTGTCTGCCATTCTTTTAATATTCGAATTAATTTCCTGAAGTACTCCCAGTGTTTCGTTATGCATATTCTGGAAGTTTGTTGCAGCATTGCGTTTTGGGAAATTAGAGGTTATTTTGGCAGTAGGCACTTTCCTTTTTCTGCTTTCTATTCTATTTGGCATACTAACTGGGGAATTTTGTGGTGTTGCCGTGAGATTTGTTTTGCAATATGCGGATGTTCCGGCTTCTAAGAGATCGATGAGTGGTGGTGGTGATACTTCGATATTTCTTAAGTTCGGAGGCATCACTTGGAATTGATAGTCGTGTTCGACTTGTATTATTGGTATTTGTTGAGGAATCTAAAAAAAATAAGCTTAAAATATTACTGATGTTGACCAATGTGAATTGGTATCAATTCACACAATTGTTAAAAAATATATCACGAAATCAATAGAGTAGACTGACACATATCGTCGGCAACACAGCAAAACCTAGTAACTGCAAAAACCAACATTTCCAGGAGGAAATGATTTTGGATTGATGAATTAGATTATATTCAAAATAGTTACAAACCACTTGGTATTGATTATCTCAGTGTCTGTGTACTTTTTGAAAAGAATTTGCACACCCGTCCCCACAAATACAATCAGATAATTACCACCGAAATCTCATTTTTGAATTTTTGTCAGTTACTTGGTTTCGGCGTCGCCAATGATATGTGGACTTGACTTACAGTACTTGTTGATGGACATCCAAGTTCAGGCCCTATTGGTATTGTTGATGGGTTTTGTTGAGTAATCTAAAAAAATTTCAATATTTTACTATACAGTGTAGACTCATGTGAACTGTTATCAATTCACACAATTGATGAAGTAGATTGACACATGTTCACTTGACTTATGGCGTATTTCATTGGCTGCACTGAGCACGCACTGAGTGCAAAAAATGTTGCACTGGACGTCAAAATGTGTCAAAATGCTTGACGAAATTCCCCAATGGAATACGATTCATGCACTCAGTGCGCACGAGTTCTACCAATGGAATACGCCATTAACGTACTTGTTGACGGAGATCGGGAGATCCAAGGTTGGTTTGGTTGGTATTTTTCCGTTCCGTAAATATGATATTCTCGGTTGGTTCCTCAAAAAGAGGTTATTTACGGAACTCGGTTCCTCAAAAAGCGGTTAATAATTTGGAACCAGAACAACCGAGGAATTTCTTTGGTTGCTTTGGTTTGTTAAATTTACATAGAAATAGAAAATAAAACTTGTGAATTTCTGTGATTTTGCGTTTTGATCTGTCATATTAAAAATATTGTTTTTAAAAAAGATTGAAATAATACCAGCAGCCGGTAATTCAAGTGAAAGTTTGTTATTATTATTGTTATTCTATTCGAAAGTTGAACCACAGATAACGGAAGATGAACCTAAAATATCATTGCTGGTCTATGCACTCAGTAACCGAATTCCGTTCCGTAAATAAATTTCAACCGAAACAACCAGAAGATAACCGCTGCCAAACCAGTCTTGGTTGCTTTGGTTGGTTTGGTTGATTTACGGAATATAACCATTATATGTTCTGTGTACTGAGTTATCTGTGATTGGAGGACCAACAAAACAGGAATCTGTGACAGGAATTAGCACTGTTATTATTGCTTGGTTGTTTTGCTCATATTTCTCGTAATTTTTGAATGTTATATCAGGTTATATGCTGTTTACGAATTTTATGTAGTGTAATGAATATCTCATAAACGTTATTTGATCCATTAAAGGGGTATATATTACGAAAAAAATAGTAGGTAATTATGTGCTTTAGGCAACATTGCTCTATTTCGCTAAAAAAATCACCACTTACTAATTTCGAGGTGTAGATTACGAATCCTAAGTTTCAAAGCCCGCTCGTTTGTAGTTTTTCAGAAAAAAAATCGAATTTATTACTCCATCGACATCACTCAATTTCGTTTTCACACCACGTATTTCACTGTTTTCTTGATAGATAATAGTATCGAATTAATTTTCCATCATTCTTCTAGCTTTTTCATCAGTAAATACGCTTCATTAAGCCAAAAGTAGATAATTTTCATGATAAATATTGACGTCCATTACAGTAGTATCCTATCGATATATTCCAACCACAGACAACTGAAGCAAATTCATATTGCGCTGTTGCCAGATTTAACATCTTTCGGATATACCAAAGGATAAAAAATTCCAGTAAAAAGAAAATTAGCTGTAGATGCATTTTTATTTCATTATATGAAATAAATAAAATTTTTTCGAATTCGCACAAGTCTATACAGGAAATTTGCCGGTTCGTTGCTTTTTGGTTAGTCGGATTCAAGCAACAACTCGAACGAGAAATGAAATGGGGTTCACATACGGTTGTAGATTGGATTAGGTTAGGCTAGGTTAGGTTAGGTTAGATTAGGTTAGGACAGTGGCATATCCGAAATATGTTATGTCAACATATTTCGGATATGCCACTGTCCTAACCTAACCTAACGGTTGTAGATTGGATTAGGTTAGGCTAGGTTAGGTTAGGTTAGATCAGGTTAGGACAGTGGCATATCCGAAATATGTTATATCAACATATTTCGGATATGCCACTGTCCTAACCTAACCTAACGGTTGTAGATTGGATTAGGTTAGGCTAGGTTAGATTAGGTTAGGACAGTGGCATATCCGAAATATGTTATATCAACATATTTCGGATATGCCACTGTCCTAACCTAACCTAACCTAGCCTAACCTAATCCAATCTACAACCGTATGTGAGCCCCATTTCATTTCTCGTTCGAGTTGTTGCTTGAATCCGACTAACCAAATGCAACGAACCGGCAAATTTCCTGTATAGACTTGTGCGAATTCGAAAAAAATTCATTTTTTTCATATAATGAAATAAAAATGCATCTACAGCTAATTTTCTTCTTACTGGAATTTTTTATCCTTTGGTATATCCGAAAGATGTTAAACCTGGCAACAGCGCAATATGAATGTGCTTCGTGCTTCAGTTGTCTGTGGTTGGAATATGTCGATGTCGATTAGGATACTTGGATACTACTACTATAATGGACGTCAATATTTATCATGAAAATTATCTACTTTTGGCTTAATGAAGCGTATTTACTGATGAGAAAGCTAGAAGAATGATGGAAAATTAATTCAATACTATTATCTATCAAGAAAACTGTGAAATACGTGGTGTGAAAACGAAATTGAGTGATGTCAATGGAGTAATAATTTCGATTTTTTTTCTGAAAAACTACAAACGAGCGGGCTTTGAAACTTAGGATTCGTAATCTGCACCACGAAATTAGTAAGTGGTGATTTTTTTAGCGAAATAGAGCAATGTTGCCTAAAGCACATAATTACCAAATAGTATTTCATAGGTAAGAATGCTAATATCTTCCTTATTTGAAGAGTTTGCTCATTTCCATGTTTTCAGGTACCTTGTAATCCAATTTATATTTGTGAATCATGACTGATTATAGTGATTACTCTGAAAAACATTCTGAGAGTGACAAAAAGCTCTTTATATCTTTCAAATTTCCATCATTGGTGCTTCGTTTAGATCCTTATACTATCAGGAAGCAGAAGTGTTCAACAAAAGTTGATGACTTTACGAAAATACTGTACCCGGACATTTTTATGCACCTTGTGGTTACCAAGAACAAATATACTTCAGATGATATGAGTTCTAATAAAAGTTTGGAGGCTTATAATCAGACAGCATGTGGATGGGTGCGGAATATCTCCATAATGAAGACTGGCAATCATAGTTTGATAATTGCAAAGGTATAGGTTCAACAATCATCTTCAAATTCATATATTTCACTATAACTATCATGGATTTATTTGAAGAAAAGTATTTGAATACCCCACTTACGGTGGAATTATCAAATTGATAGTGTGGTGTCGAAAGTTCGTATACTTATCCCAAAATTTAGGATCCTGAAAGGTTTCTGTGATTCTGAGCTATTGAGAACATTATATCTTGTTCTAGTCCAGCCGCTACTGATTTATGGTCTACTAGGGTGGGGGGGTGTCGTAAAATATTATTTACAGAAAGTGGAAATAACCCAAAAATGGTTGCTAAAAATTATATTCAGTAAACCTTTTCGCTTCCCAAGTGAACAATTGTTCTCAGAATCCGCAATTATGAACATGCGGCAACTTCATCTTTCTGTGCTTGCAATACATCAGAATAAAAATATATTGGCTGCAGAAATTAATAATCACCCGCATGAAACCCGACGGAGAGGGCAATTTCTTGTGATACCGAAAACATCAAAAACCATCGGGCAACGCTCTCATCACTTTTTAGCCCCGAGAGTATATAATTCCATTCCAAGGAATATTAAAAATATTGAATCACCCCGCATTTTCAAAAGAATGCTAAAGTCATGGATAAAACAGCTTGATGATCACGCAATTACTAATCTACTAGATATTAAAAACTCATATGTACACTCATGATATTTCAATTACCAATACTGGGGAATATGGTGGCAGCATTTATTGTGTCGAATTCTGGGAATGGGGCTCTGTTTGGTTTGGTGTAGTCTGAGTGTGGATATAGCAGCTTTTAAGAACATATATATATATAGCAATAAACACGTCTTATATAACTAGAATTGAATTGACTATTGTATATGAGTATTTAGTCTTAGCATATCTCACACAAGGTTCTTTTGGATGAACAGAATCGTTTATCCAAATATTTACCTTCGAGGTATAAATACTTTTGTTTGTTATTTTTTTTGTTACTTAAATTTTTATAAGTTTACCTATATATTAAAACTAAGATCAAATGTTAACACCTTATGTAATTTAAAGATTGATAATAAACATATAATAATAATAATAATAATAATAATAATATCATCCCAGGAGTTGCAGGATATCGGTAAGCTCCAATCTATCTAACTTTTAGTTCTTAAAATTGGATACTTGTTGGTGATTTTCATTTTCATCTTGTGTGCTGTTGAATTTACTAGTGGCAGTAATAAATGATTTTTCAAGGATGTTATATGAATGCAGCTTCTATCAACGTTAGTAAAATTATTTATTTATCAATATTTTTCAGGCAGAAGCATCATCATCAATTTGACAGTGGTTGAATCTAAATCTATTGAAATAGAAAGCAGGGAGCAGTTGAATATCAAGAGTTGGTTTTAAGCATGTGTAGGATTAAGAAGTATTTCACAGTGACAATGGGTTATTCAAAATTACAATGATTTTTGGTAATAGTTTAAACTGAAGCAAGCATATTTAAAAAAATTTACCAAAATATTAATAGAGTAAAAATCACATTGTATACTTTATAATTTATTTACAACATTCATCATGTCTAAGCAGTTATGTTTAAATAAATTAATCTACAATATTCATTTTGCTTTGTAACAGCCTTATTCTCGTTTTTGTTCGCTTGGTTTGGACCTGGCATCAGAGTTGGGAAAATTAAATTTATTCATCACGAATTAACTACATTAGATTATAAAAAATAACAGATAAATTACAAACACAATCATATTCTATAATGGAACCCAATCAGGATGATTTTTATCGGACAAATCTGCTGGCTTACATAGTGAAAACATGGTGGACAATTTTCTATATTCTAACATGAGAAACAACTCAAAATTACATTTCCTTTCATACTTGAATGAAAACGTGTTAAATAAATCATACCAAATTTGAGTTTCGAAGCTGTTAAGTCGAATCTCTTCTGCAGACGAATTCATAAATCTCTGGTTTTTGCTGAGGTAACAAATTTTGCGAACTTTATCAAAAACTGATGAAATCCTTTCAATAAAGAAATATTATAGATTTATACATTACTATTCATGCAGCTAACTAAGTGAAACATTATTATATGTACCTATAATTATACAGAATTGACAAGCTGGAAAGTGTTATTTGTGTTCTAAATTTTCCTCACTTTCCATTCGTAGTGACATACTAATGCAATAGAATTCTTGCCTTTGAAAACAATATACCTAGTTCTTTCTTATAATCTCTCAAGGTGATCGGTTAAGTTCAGCTCTATATCATAGACCTTATAAATTAGGTCTATGCTCTACATTCATTAGAGCTGTAGCAAACCGTATGTATTCGTTACTGAGTAACGGGTGCGACGTCTAGTACCGAGTAACGAAACGTTACACACAAATCCATTTCGTTACTCGCATCATTCCGTATTCGTAGTATAGGTACCTATAACTGTTCCGATCACGAAAGTAACGTTGATGCGTGTCTTGAAACGTTTACGTATGTTTTACTCATACGCATATAACTTATATTCGATGTAGAATATATTTCTTTGTTATTGTGATATACCATAAGCACACGGTTAAAAGTTTTACACTCTTACTTTCACTATTAAATAAACTAAATTTAGAATAACTTAAAAAAAGGTCTGGTTAAAAATACGGAACAGTGAAAAAATTGACCTTACGTAGCTTGGTATATAATGCATAAGCATGTTTTCTACAAATTACGAATTTTGCGTACTCGATACGATTCGATTCGCTATGCGACTCGATTCGTTACTCTACTCTAACATAACATGAGGTATCAAAAGTAACGAGTAACGTAACGATACGAAAGTAACGAGTACTAATTGCTAAAGTAACGAATACATACGGGTACGCTTTATTTCGTTACTTTTACACCTCTAACATTCATACAAGATTCAAATTGAAACCAAGATATTAAAATAGATCTATACCTTACTAACTTACTTACGCACTTTCTGCATATAAATTTACGTGAAAAATGTGATATTTGTACGTTTTTTAGTTCGCCCTTGCTACTGCAGCTCATGAACTTGCAAAAATTTGGCATTTTATTACTAAAAATTAATGTTTATGGAACAAATAAAGATAGCAAAATATTCACTCCACTTCAAAAACAGCAATTCAATTGATATAACACTCACAAATATCGAAAAATCCAGGAAAATAAGGGCAAAACAAATTCCTGCTTTGTTGGTCCTCAATGTCGTGTCAACACTGTCAACTGTCAGAACTGCACCAAACCCAATAAACCCCATAGACATAGAATAATATGGACTGGTTCTGAGAAAGAGACCATTGATATCAGCATTAAAAAGAGATAGAATACTTCAAGGCAAAACCAGAGACAATAGAATAGATTCTATTTCTCTATGGGCAAAACCACGGTCTTATACTGTGGCAATTGGGAACTTCCAAAACTCTGGTGGTGGGATTCGACAACTAACCAAGCTCCTAATGAGCCACGTGTTCGAGTTTAATTGTTCAGTATTCGTCAATAAACTTTTGTTTAAAAGAAAAATTCAAGTTGAAATAGTGAATATTATCCTGTCTAATATGTCTTCGACCAGAAACGACTATTGTTGTGTGCCTCAATGCAATTCATGGGCGAAAAAAATGCCAAAATGTATAGGTTTGAGTTTTCACTTCTTACCTCCGGAAAACCAAATATAAATATTGGAAGAGTACTTAACCTGGACCTACATCCAGATAATCTTTATTATACCTCAAACATTACACTTATTGTTAATAATTCTTTTCACATAATATATATGTATCATATTTTGAAAAAATCATTTCAATTATTGGTAACTGTTTTACAAAAGCTTTATCTGGTTCAATTTGACACTATATTCTCATAAATAAACTAGAACATCATGCACATGAACTTTAATTAATACATCAGTAATATATTTACACCTCCTCCGTGCTCCGATTTACAAGAATATACCATACCTTCTATTTTAAGTTTACCATTCTCCACATTAATGGGCCATCAATTTTATGTGGTACTGAATTAAGGGCACTACTTTGTAAACATAAAGAACAAATATCTATAAAACTGGGACCACAATTTGTTTTGTCACACACCATTACATGATCTACATTTAGAACCTCTTCTCCTTCTACAAGGACTCTAGAATTAGAAGTTGAAGCTCCTATGTACTCCAGAAATTCTAATCAACTGAGTCCCTTCCTAATCATTCGCAAATAGTAACTGAAAGAACTTTTAAATATAATGGAAGTTTGACAAACATATATGAATATACTTACTGGTTGTAGTCTTTATATCAATCAAGTGCCATAAAATTAGTTATATAATGATCAATATTATAATCTATATCACGAAGTAATCCAACAATGATCTCAAGTCAATTATAATTTAAATTTTCCATGAAAATTTCGGTCAAACTTCGTCGACTGACCTGTCCAACACGAGATTGTTTACATTTATTACTAGCCTGGTTCCTGGTTAGTTGCCGAATCCCGCCACCAGAGTTTTGGAAGTTCCCAATAAATATCCCATGTATATTTGCCCATGGTATAAAAACACCATTATTTTTATACCATGATATATGCCTTGAATTATTCCATCCTTCATAACATCTCTCTCTCTAATGTATTCCGCAATGAACAGTGTGATAAAATTACGTGAGGGCCAGTCCATGTTATTCTATGTCTATGATAAACCCATACAAATATGTTAACCTACAAATATGTTAATCTTCCTTTGTGACCTTCAAAATTTTGAAAAGTATGATCAGAAAGATGTAAGATAATTAAGATTGTTTTAGTTAGACATCTTAGTAAAAAGTAAGAAATCTAGGGTGAACAAATTCTCGAGAATCCAGAAGGATATTTCTCAGCCATATGATAGTAATTGATTCTTATGGTGTAGGCCCTAAACTGAATAATAAAAATAATAATAATGATACTTATCACATTCGTGACTATCAGTTACAGTTGTTATGATAACAACAAAGTAACTCAACGTGAACAACGATAAACTTATCAATATTTGAAAAATTGACTTTAATGTTGAAATGACAATGATAGTAATGGAAGAAGAGGAAATTGGGGGTGTTGCCCCTCTAGAACGAACATCCTCATTATCATCTGCATCTATGGAGAGTGAGGAAAGTATCAATGGTGATATACCTAGAGCTCTAGAAGCCGAAGAACTACAGTTGGCGCTAAATAAGGTTAATAGTACTAAAATCAGTTATATTTTTGAGAATCTGGTGAAACATCTGCAGTAACATGAGTACTTTGGAAGTTCATTTTTCAAATTTTTTCAGGAAGCTACCGAAGAAGAATTGCTCAAGGCAATTACCCGATGTAAAAATTTAGTTCTTGAAACTGATAATTGTTCCATAGAGAGAAAATGGTTAGTGAGGCATTTGATAGAGTTGAGGCTACGTTTACAGGAATGTAGGGAAGCTGGTGCTGATCCAGAGTAAGCCAGTGTGGAGTTTCCAAGCATAAGCGTTAATTAAAATGTAATTTCAGACATCCCAGAAATAAATCTAGTGGAGTTTCAAAACGCACTATTAAAGGTCATCATTTTATTCTGCAACCTTTGTTGAGGAGTACAACATCCAGATACTGTGACCATTGCACATCGACAATTTGGTAATCTATTAAATCACCTATTTAATTTTTGAAAGTACAAATCAGGTTAGTTGGCAAGTTTGGGCCAAGTTTCAATAAACTTTTCCATTAAATAAATTGACGATTGTCAGTTCTATGTCCACTACGGTCAAGCGACATTTTTTATTTCTGAAAATTGGTACGCCTGATAAATAGAAAGTTGTGTATGGCAAAAATAACTAATTAGCCAAAAAATAATTTTTTTAACTCAAGTTGTTCAATCGTCCCACCCCTTTTATTATTTTTCCTCAAATATCGCCCTTGGGGCAGTGGAAAGACTAATGTAATAATTTTTGTTTATAACAAAAAAGTATTTATATTATCATAATAAACCTTTTCCACATTCAGCCTTTTGCTAAAAAAATAAATAAATATAAAATATTATGCACCATGGCATGAGAATATTGAGAGGCCACTAATCGATCACTTTCCCGTAACTTAGTTAGGATAATTTTTTAATAAATATAGTAACCAATCAAATTACATAATTTTGGGTCATGAGTCAAATTTCGTCCATCCACCTCTGGATTACAGCGATAACACCCTACATATGGTTTTTCAGATTGACAATCAATTTTTTGAAATCTACAAAGTGTAAAATTATCTTATCGAATACCCCATTGGGTCTTGATGAATACTCAAAATTTTGTCATAGAGAATCCTTCAAGCGTGTTGCTCAAGGATAATAGCCCTTGGCCTATTATCAAGCAACACGCTTTCAGCATTCTCTATGCCAAAATTATCTTGGTATTATCAAGGCCCTAGGGGTATTACTACTGATAATACTGCAACTATTGCAGTCGCTTCAATATTTTAATGAGAGATATGACTAAATGTGATACTATTAAGCAGAAAAATATTTATTCAAAAGGTATGGTATTGAACAGTTATTTTGGACGCCCAGAAAATATCATATTGTCTATATTGTGGGATGATCGCAGGTATTTAAGGCAGCTAGCCTATTGCAGAATTTTGACGGCCAGGGTTTAAACCGATCCTGGTCAACTAAGGGTTCGAAATTTTGTCGTTCCGAATTTTAATTTTGAAGCTAAAGAATATTACGAGTTAGTAGACGTAAACGAGTTAGTAGATGTAAACTGGACTGAACCACTAGAGAGAGAGAGAAATCAACTTTATTGATTATGAATCAAATGGCTATCGACCTCAGTCTTCCAGCCAGTTACATGGATTTCTATTTTACAAAAGATTTATTTAGTTTTAAAAGATGTTATTCTAAGGATATCAAATATTCAAATACTGGTAGTGCTGGTAATTTCGCCTTCATTTCTCCATGGTAGTGGTGTATAAGTGAATCCACAATTCTTCTGTTGTTCTGGTTTGAGATGAATTTTTTGCCCAGTTTATTCATTCTCTCCAATATCGTTTCTATATCTGTAGTGTCATATAAAAGTTCATTAGAAGGGTTGTTGGGATTTCTTAATTTAGTTATTTTTCTTAAGCAAGTTCGTTCTGCTACTTCAATGTTTTTTAGCGTTGTTTTTGCGGTGTTTATGAATGTTGTAAATCCATAATCTAATATGGGCCTGCATATCATCTTATATATTGTGCTTGCTGTCTTGTAGATGATTCCGAGGTTTTTATAGGTGAGAGATCTAAAGTGTCCAGCTCTAGCGATGGCTGCTTTCTTTTGTGTTTTTATGTGTGCTTTGAAGTTAAGTTTGTTATCTATTTGTATGCCCAGGTACCTACACATACTTGTAGGTGTGACTATGTTATTCCCAAGTTTTATATTTTTGGAGTTTGCATTGATTTTATGATTGAATATTATCAATTTTGATTTGTTTGGATTTGGCTGGATTCTCCAACGTCTCATCCATGCTACGGTGACATCTGTAAGTTTTTGTAATTTTTGCAGGCATTTGTTTGTTGTAGTATCATGAGTCATTAAAGTTGTGTCGTCAGCAAATTGCAGTATATATGCCTGTTTGTTGATGTGGTGTCCTCTTTCGTTATTGCGATTGTACATGTCGTGGCAGTATAGGTTGTATAGCAAAGGCGAGAGGGGCGAACCTTGTGGGAGACCTTGTTGTGGTGTAAATGATCGTGATATCTCGTTCTTCACACGAACCTGAAGCGTTCTCTCTATCAAAAATTGGTCTACAATTTTCAGTAGGTAGTTTGGACATTGTAAGTGGAATAATTTGGATATAAGTCCGGCATGCCAGACACTATCAAAGGCCTTTTGGATATCCATAAATAGGGATGCCGACTTTCTTCCTCTTTTCTTGTTACACTGTATGTTTGTTGTTAGGATTGTTAGAGGGTGAGCAGTTGAAGTTCTGCATTCTGAACCACTATAGAACAGGGTCGAAGCCTTTAAACATGGTCAAAAGTGAAAAAAAATTATAGTAGAATGAAACCAGGGTTCGAAAATATCATGATATTTATATAAATATCAAAATATCGGATATATATATCCGATATATATCCATTTCCTGATATTTATTTTTTTGAACAATGTTCAATGTTTTTTCTCAATTGAAATCAATAAATTAACCGCATTAAAATGGTGATTTACTTAATTCATTGAAAAAAGTAAACAATATTCTCAAAATCAAAGAAAATAACTAAAATAAAAATAAGTGAATTTGTTACAAAATTCATCAAAGGTATCATAAGGAATCTCCTGTGCAGACGCAGTAGCCTCATCCCATAAACATTCTATATTGCTACTATTGCAAGCTTTAGGTGTAGACGCATGCTTCTCTGTTTAGATATTCAAACAAAAAAATGAGTTTGGCTGTTTTGTCACGTTCCAATCGATTTCTTAATTTCGATTGTACCAAGCCGAATGTTGAAAAATGCGATTCCGCGGCAAAGTTATGAAATTAATAGTCCGGGAGGTAGCGTTGCATTTTCGGTAGGGATTTTACGCCCATTGCATGTCATCTTTTAGTATAGATCTCGCATGACTGATAACTGAACCAAGCGTCAGCTGGCGCACTCGCGGTGGTTGTGGAATCGGGAGGTTGCGAAAATGGTAAAAAAAAAAAATAAATTATCTAATAGTACGCCCGCTGAAATTTTTTTTATAAATAATCGACGTCATACTGAGCTGAACAAATATCGTCAGCTGCACCGTGGAGGGGGGATTATGCGTCAGCTGCTCGCATGAACTTGTCCAAAAAACACCTAAAATAAAGTCATATTATGCAAAATGAAATTGAACTACGTGTTTGTTTAAATAATCAAAAGTACGACAATAACAATCAGCTGCGTGTATAGTGGTGGAAAGATCGTCAGCTGACGCAGTAAAGATACACATTATTCGAGCAATGCGCAGAATGTTTCTCGGTTTATTTTTGTCTTTAATCATTTTTGACAAAATGATATAAAGTGTAAATAATTAGATCAAGCACTGACGTGAAGTCAGGAGCTTTTGCGTGTATGTTCTATTGTCCATACTCCTGTATTAGACACTCTGAATCGATTTACCATGGTGCAAGAGCAAGGCCGTCTTAAACTATGCTGGGGCCCTTGGGCACACAATAATTTGGGGCCCTTTTGGAAAGTAAAGAAAGCGAATTATATATTTTTCCACCCTGATAACTCTTGAACGGAATGAGCTAGAGAGTTGAAATTTTCAAAGTTGGTTTAGATATAAATATCTCGGTTAAGTTTGTTATTCGGCAAAATCGGTGGTTTTGGAGATCGAAAAAAAGAAATTTTACATTAGAAATATCAAATTCAATTTTTTTAAGATGCAGTTTCATCATATGAATCCATTGATATCATTCTCAACTCTAACAAACTAATACTTTCGGAGCCAAAGCCCCTGTCCGTAGTGCTTTCCCACTTTTTTCAGGGGAACATCGCCGTTGTCACGATAACTTGAGAACGGAAAGAGATAGTGACTTGAAATTTTCTGGGTACAATACAACGGACAAATGCGTTAATCGGCACAATCAGTCTCCGAGTAATAATTTTGTTTTCAACCAATACAACGGAGACTCTTAATTCGAATTTACCATGGTAAATTCGATTGAGGGTGTCCAATACAGAAGAATGGACAATAGAACATACACGCAAAAGCTTCTGACTTCACGTCAGTGCTTGAACCAATTTTTTTTTCGTGATTTTTTTGAAATTTTCCATTGATACGGTTCTAACAAAATTTCAAATACGTCTTTATGATGATTTTCTACTACTAGTTACCAAGCTTCAATTCGATCGAATATTTATTCTTTGAGTTATTAAGGAAATAATATTCCAGGTGGGTATAACTCGGAAACCGTTGAACCGATTATGCCCAAAAACGAACTCAACTCTCCCTTTCGGATACGCAACCTACCCTGACAATTGCAAGTCCCTATCTCCTTTCGTTCGAAAGTTATCGAGGCAACGGTCACCCATCTACTGAACTCACACAAGAATGCTCGAATCTCCAACAATATTTAACCGATCGTATTAAAACTCGAAACTTAGCAGAAGAGTTAGGTTATGAAGGCTCTTGCAAAATTTCAGCAATTTCCAACGAATAGTTACTGATATACTTATAGATATTTTTTTTTCAATTTTCAATGATTTTTTTAAAATTTTTCACAAATACTATCCTCACAAAATTTTGCGAGAATTTTCGCGTTGGCATTCTAAAACTAACCATGTTTGAATTCAATGGGTTTAGTATTTTTCGAGTTAATGAGGAACAAAGAACAACGAAATTTCAGATGACTATAACTCTAAAACCGTTTGGCCGATTATGCTCATAAACAAACTGAAATGTCGCGTCCTGGTGCAGATCATAACCTGAAAACTTCAAGCCACTACCTCTTTCCGTTCTCAAGTTATCGTGGCAACAAAAATATTTTTTAACAATTTTTTTAAAATTTTCTAGTCATACGATTCGCACAAAATTTCACAAACGTGCTTAGGTTCATATTCTACAACTACTCACCAAGTTTCAATTCGATCTGATTCATATTGGTTGAAAACAAAATTATTACTCGGAAACCACTGGGCCGATTATGCCGATTAACAAACTTGTCCGTCGTATTGGGATGCGCCACCCACCCTGAAAATTTCAATTTGCTAGCTCTTTTCGTTCTCAAGTTATCGTGGCAACGGCCGGACGGCCGGCCGGACAGAATCAACTTTGACCTCGAATTCTTCATTGGGGAGTCGAACTAAATCGTTCGATACCATTTCGTCAAAAAATTCGAAAGTTAAAGACATTTGGGCAAAACTATAACGCGATGTTTCCCAGAACATACGCGCAAAAATAGGCAGAGTTTTACTTAATTTTGTCTTAATTTGGTTAAATAAACATAATTTTGATTTAAATTTTAAGACCAAAGTAAATTTTATTCTCGTCTCGGGTGCTTACTGTTACTGTGCCCGACAAAAATGTTTTCAGAATGAATGTGAGAGAAAGTCTATCTTTCGGGGCCCCCCTAAGGATGGGGGCCCTGGGCACGGGCCCCGTGTGCCCTTATGGTAAAGACGGTACTGTGCAAAAGCTCCTGACTTCACGTCAGTGCTTGAACCATGGTAAATTCGATTGAGAGTGTCTAATACAGGAGAATGGACAATATAACGTATCTCTTTTCGTTATTTTATAGCTATACGATTCTCAAAAATTTCAAAAACGTGCTTAGGTTTATATTCTACAACTATTCACCAAGTTTCAATTCGATCGGATTTATATTGGTTGAAAACAAAATTATTACTCGGAAACCATTGGGCCGATTATGCCCATTAACGTACTTGCCGGTCGTATTGGGATGCGCCACCTATCCTGAAAATTTCAAGTCGCTAGCTCTTTTCGTTCTCAAGTTATCGTGGCAACGGCCGGACCGGCGTATGTTCTGGGGAACATCGCGTTATCATTTTGCCCAAATGTCTATAACTTTAGAAATTTTTGACGAAAATGGTCTCAAACGATTTGATTCGACTCCCCGATGAAGAATTCGAAATTCGATTCTGCCCTGCCAGCCGTCCGGCCGTTGCCACGATAACTTGAGAACGGAAAAAGCTAGCGAATTGACATTTTCAGGGTAGGTGGCGCATCCCAATACGACGGACAAGTTCGTTAATGGGCATAATCGGCCCAATGGTTTCCGAGTAATATTTTGCTTTCAACCAATATAAATCCGAACGAATTGAAACTTAGTGAATAATTGTAGAATATAAAACTAAGCACGTTTGTGAAATTTCGTGAGAATCGTATAGCTATAAAATAAAAAAAAATTATTAAGAAATATTATTTATGTCACGATAACTTGAGAGCGGAAAGAGATAGCAATTCGAAATTTTCGTGTTAGGTTTTGCATCTGAATGCGACATTTGATTTTGTATATTGTGTATTTTTCTGTCGAATCAGCAATATGGGAGCATATTTTTCTAGGGTTTTTTTCAGAAAAAAGTATTAATTTTTCGTTTTTTTTGCCACAGAACACACATAACGGTTGAACCCGAGGGGTCTTTCACTGGCCGTTTTTTGTACACACAAATTCCACTTTTATGAATAATTCCGTTCAATTCCGCAAAATTCCATTCAATTCCTCACTATTCCACTCAATTCCATTCAATTCCTCACAATTCCATTCAATTCCTAACAATTCCATTCAATTCCGCACAATTCCATTCAATTTATCATAATTCCGTTCAATTCCGTTAATTTCTTCGAAGTTTTGTAAACAATACTCTAGCCTATAAAATTGATACAAGTACTTGTTCATATGTAATACCTACTGAGTAAAAATCACCAGGACTTCAGTTTATAAAGTTGTTTTAAATTTGAACGTGTTCGGAGCTTTAATGGTAGAGATATTGAAGAAATACTGAAAACCGAGAAGCGTTGGGCGAGTTCAGCTTTTGGAGGAGTGACCATTACCATGATAACTTTCGAACGTAGAGAGATAACGACTTGCAATTTTCAGGGTGGGTTGCGAATCCGTATTCGACAGTCAAGTTTGTTAATGGGCTTAATCAGCTAAACGGTTTCGGAGTCATACCCATCTTAAATTTTTTTGATATTTCCTGAATAACTCGAAAATATCTGGTCCGATCCAATTTAAAATATGTAAATACTTGTAGAAGGCCGACGCACTAATTCATTTTTGAGAAATTTCGTGAGGGTTGTATGACAAAAAAAATAGAAACATTTCTTCAAAAAAAAATTAAAGCTTTTCTTAAAAATTGTTATATTTCAGAAAGTATTTGTCAGATTCCGCTGAAATTCCACACAATAAATCTTCCAGCCGAATTTGATTGTCCCAATATTTTCAAAAATACAGATCCGCTCGAATTAAAATCGAGTAATCGGTTGAAACACTTTGACAAACTTTGGTTTCTCAGAGTTGGAAATTATATCAATGGTTTCTTAGGAAAGAACTTCATTATGAAATAAATCAATTTCAAACATCATAAAAGAATTTGAATTTAACAAGAGTATTAATCCAAAACCAACAGACCAATTCTTCCCAATAACGAACTTATCCGAGATATTCATTCCTCAAATCTAATATGATAAATTATATTATATCAATTGATACTTAGCCAATATTCAAGATTATTTTTACTGGAGATATTCTGAACCCAAAATTGATTAACTTGCCGAAGAATATATATAAATCATCATCATCATCATATGGATTATCCAAGAGCTATCTACGATACCTGCAGTGGGACTCTGTAACAACAAAGCAAAAGCATAAGCGGATGTAGCCGATTGCTATATACAGTTTTGTACTCCCTATCACGATTCGGATTAGATCGGTAGCACCGTGTGTTCTGTGGGTAGCACCGAACATGTATTCGGAAGCAAAGCAAAAGCGTCAGGGTTTCGGCGCTATGCTTTCGCTTTGGAATGCAAGTTACAGAGTCCCACTGCTGAGGTTCTTCCATTGGTCATTTTGCATTCTATTATACTTTGTTTGACATGTCTCTTATCTGTAGATGAGATGACAATGATGAAATGTATAAACACAGATGAAATTCATAGATGCGGACGATTTTTCGATTATAGCACTCTGTGAAATTAAAAGGTTACGATTTAATATTGAAATCTTGAAAAATCATATCTCCGAAAGTATTAACTCGCTAGATTCGAAAAGGATATCAATGGATTCATATGATGAAACTGCATCTGGAAAAAAAAATCGAAATTTGTGATGCGGAAAAGATTTTTTTTTTCGTAGCACCGAACTCATACGGCTGATTTTGCCCAATAACAAACTCAACTGAGATATTTAGCTCACAAACCTACTCTGGAAATTTCATATTTCTAGGTTATTTCGTTCGGGAGTTATCGTGTTTAGGGCCGGCCAGGCGGCCGGACAGAATCGATTTTGACTACAGATTCTTGATCAGTGTGTCAAACCAAATCATTTAAGACCATTTTCAGCCAATAATTCGATTTTTTGGGCCAATTGATAAGCACTGTGTTCCAAGGAACAAGAGTGCTATGAAAACGGCTTGAAGGTTCATGCAGTATTTTGTGAGGGTGTGTGAGTCGTGAATAGACAGAAGAACATGCTCGCAAAAGCTCCTGACTTCACGTCAGTGCTTTGTAAGAATAATTTTTTCACATTGAGATCTAAAACTAAAAAGATAGGTCTATGAGCATAAATAACTGACTAACGAAAAGGAACTTTTCCCAATGTGATAGAAAACCTCCAAAAAGGGTAGGTACTAAGGTAATAACAAAAGAACTTTTCACAATGAAATCTGAAATTAGAAATATGGGTACTAAACATTCCAAAAGCACTGACGTGAAGTCAGGAACATCTGTCCGCATGTTCTATTGTCTATTCAAGCCTCATATACTCTCACGAAATACTGCATGAACCTTTAAGCCGTCTTTTTGGGATCTTGTTCCTCGGAACAGAGTGCTTATCAATTAGCCCAAATGTCTGTAATTTTCGAATCTTTGGCTGAAAATGGTATTGAACGATTTGGCTCAACTCTGCGGTCAAAATCGATTCTGCCCGGCCGTCCGGCCAGCCGTTCGTTAACACGACAACTCTCGAACAGAATTAGCTCATTCTGTTCGAGAGTTGTCGTGTTAACGGATGGCTGGCCGGGTGATCAGGCAGAATCGATTTTGAAAGTTGACAGTTGACAGTTGAAATTTTCAGAGTAGGTTTTGGAGATTGATATCTCGGTTGAGTTCGTTACTGGCCTAATCGAACAGGTGGTTTCAAACAAAAATAAAAAATTTATTACAAAATTTAAATTGAATTTTTTTAAGATGCAGTTCCATCATAAGAATCCATTGATATAATTCTAAACTCAAACATACTAATACTTTCGGAGATATGATTTCTCAAAATTTCAATAATTATTCTCATTTCTATATGATTTCATAGAACACTCTAATATAATTTGCTGTTGGATGTAAATCCAACGTGAGGTGAGTCGTAGACCTAAGCTTTGAATTTAATTAAGAAAACTCTTGAAAAATGAACGCCCAGAAGCCAAATTGAAAATGTGGGAAAACCCTGTAGACAGGAGCTTTCAATGATCTAATAAACTTTGACAAATCATATCTGCGAAAGTATTGGTTTCTCAGAGTTGGGCATGAATCAATGGATTCTTATTTAATTTAATTTATTTTAAGGTGTAGTTCCTTCATAAGAATCCATCGATATTATTTCCATGTTCCTCATGCGCGCAAAAGTGATTATTTAACTTTGAAGTTGTCTGGCAGCGGGGGGGGGGTCCCACCATGCAGTGTCTACGGGGAAAGAGAAACCCTAAATATTATGAACAAGTCAGGCTATTTTCTAGGGAGTATATTAGCTAAAATTTCTTATATCTCCACTAGGAGTTAACTCCTACGGATATTTCAATGCAAGGTTCGTATTAGCCAAATGTGATCACCTGCTGTACTTTGTGTGAATACACAAATCTGATGGTCATGGGCTCTCATGGCCATGGACGTGGGTTTATACAGCCAATGAAATAAAATAAGAAACGAATTGAAATAAAATCAGAATCAAGGGCTAAAAAGATTGGTTTATGCAGATAATCTAAAGCAAAATGAGGAATCGAATGAACCAATCAAATCAAAGCTTTTTACAATGACTTCTGTGTTTTAAGAAAATTCTGTCAATCTGTCTTTTAGCGTTAACATATAGAAAAATAGTTTGTACATCAACAGAATTTAAATATTAATATAAATACTCGTATAAACATAATAGTAAACGTACTAAGCGGAGATACGAACCCGGATCTCCGCGCGCCGGTAGTCTAGAATAGAAAGGGAACCGCGCGGCTGTCCCTTCCTTTAAGGTAAGCTGAGATTTACATTATTTTAAATTGAAGTTCAGAATTTAATTTTCACAATAATTGCTAAACTTCAAAGCCGATCAATCTGAAATCCGGTAGTTGATCATAAAATGGTGGCTTGAAGGTTTGTGCAGAATTTCAGCGGAATCTGAAAACAGCGCTTTCTGAAATATAAAATTTTTGAAGAGATTTTTTTTTCTTGTGACAGGATCCCCACGAAATTTTACAGAAATTTGTGCGTTGACGTTCTACAATTAATTACAAAGTTTCAATTCGATCAGATCTGTATTTTTTGAGTTATTCAGGAGTCAATATTCCAGATGGGTATAACGCTGAAACCGTTTGGCCGATTATGTACATTAACAAACTTGGCTGTCGCATTCGGATGCGCAGCCTACCCTGAAAATCGCTATCTCTTCTAGTTCCAAAGTTGTTGTGGCAACGGTCAGCCGGACAGAATAGATTTTGACCTCGAATTCTTGAACAGTAAGACGAACCTAATCGTTTGAGAATATTTTCGGCTAAAATTTCGAAATTAATAGACATTTAGGCAAAATGATTCCTAGAACATTCCCGAAAAAGCAGTCCGTTGCGCATGTTCAATTCCATTCAATTCCTATACAATGCCATATCCTTTCAATATAATGCCGTTCAATTCTACTAAATTCCTATATAATGCCGTTCAATGTCATATAATTCCATTCAATTCCATGTAATTCCGTTCAATTCACCCACAATTCCACAATTTTGTACACTAAAATTCCGCAGTGAAAGACTCCTCGGTTGAACCGCGGACATATTTGGACTTGCGTCCGTTCGATTCACGAGGAGAACCGAAACTGTTTGTGTACGACAAAGATCCGCACGGACAAGCAGATGCTGCTTTGAAATTTTGGGAGGAGAGGCTTAGGGAGCCCGAAGGTCGTGTTAAGGGTTAAAGCAATGCAAGAATCCATCTCGAAATATGTGTTTAAAAGGAAGCAGCATGATAGTAGTGCTCCAAAATTTTAAATCATGACTGCGTCCGCTGACGGTCTTTCCACCGCTACACAAGCAGCTGATTGTTGTTTTCAAGCTCTTAATTATTTGAAGAATCACGTAGTTCAATTTCATTCGGCGTAATATGACTTTATTTTAGGATTTTTTTGTACAAGTTCATGCGAGCAGCTGACGCATAATCCCCCCTCTACGATGCAGCTGACGATTTTTTTTTGCTCAGTATGACGTCAATTATTCATAAAGAAAGTTTCCGCCTGCACACTGTTACTAAATTTTTATTTTTCTTACCTCTTTCGCAGCCTCCCACACCCGCACCCACCGCTACTTGAGCAGCTGACGATCGGTTGACTTGTAAAGGCTGGTTTATGCTGGCTGGTAACTTTAACTTATTCCCTAACTTAAAAATTGAAACATAGATTTCTAACGTTATGGTTGATACTGAGACTGAATAATCCGTTTACTTATTATTAATAATAATAATTGATAAGTTAACGGATTATTTAGTCTGATTATAAAGCGTAAGACTAAAAATAAATGTCTATATATATTATATATATATGATTAAGTTAAAGTTACCAGCCAGCATAAACCAGCCTTTAGTCATATAAGATCAACTGTCGTGGTTAATATCAGTCGGCTTACTATGACTTTACTTTAGTATTTGCAACGGTACCTCCCGGAACATATAAAGATATAATAAGACGAAGTTGGGTATTTCCCGAAAATGCGTTGCTTCATCCATCGGACAAACGGTTGGTTTGGTATGTCGGTAAATACCCATTTTCAGCTGTTGGCTGTGGCCCCATGTCGTGGGCATAGGCAGTGGCGTAACGTACACCCCGGGAGTCCGGGGCCCGGGAGTTGAACCTTTTATTTAATTTTTACTTTATCTTGTTGAGAACCAAATGATAGTAAAAACTAATTTTCTGCTAATGTAATATTTATGTAGGTATTTCCTGGTTAAAATGTTTAGTATAGGCGAGTGAAAATACTCTGGATCATAATATATCGAAATAAGTAGTATCGATACTTGAATCGTATCGCTTCGAAAGTATCGATACATGAAATATCGAGTATTCACGTATTAGTGTACAGTCGGAAAATAAATCATATCGATTTGTGAATAAGATGTCTAAAAACTTTTACAACATGTACATGTACATTAGGGTGATTCATTTCCCCAAATTTTTTTTTTTTTTTCGGTGCTCATGCAAAATATTAATCTACATATAGAAAAAAAAATTCTCACCAATTTTGAGCTCTTAATATTAATTTTAAGTACTTACAATTTAAATTTAAAGTTTTACCATTTAAAATGCATGTAAAAAAATATTTTTTTTTTCAAATTTTTAATGCTTACCCGGCTTTTGCAATATTGCAAATGGGTTTGATGGACCTTGTGGGGAATTTCATGCTCTTCAAAATTGCCTTAGAGTTTTTTTGTATAACTCGCTCCGGTTCACCAGTAGAAGTCGTCAAGTACAGTTTTTGATAAAAATATATTTTTTTCTAATTTTTTGAGCACCTGGTGCTATGCACCATGCTCGTTGGCTATCGAAAGCTATTTACAGTTTAAAAATATATATGTTCAGAGAACAATTTCACGTCAACTCTTCAGAATTACAAGCTTAACGAGAAGTTTGCTTATTTATTGTTTTTTTTTATGTTGAAGCATGGTTCGTAGCAACAAGTGCTATTGAAGCTCCGTATCATGACTTGAAACTATTTCAAAATTTATTAGAGTATAAAAAAGATCACCCAAAAGTTGCAAAAGCTGCTTTAGAGAAACTTTCCAAGCATTTGTGGTATTTGAACGAGAATCTTACAGGCTTGGCGCTTTTTGATCAAAAACTATCCCGAGAAGAAAAATTGAAAATAGTTGATTCTATTAAAAACAAAAAATCGAGCAATAGTAAATATCCTCGATTTACTTTAGACAGCAAAAAGCTTGAAATAATGGCGTCTAAAAGTATAAGTGATTTTGTGAGTCAAGAATCTCTCACTATTTTCAATAAGTTAAATTTGACGTGTGAATTTTTAGACATCGACCCTGATTTCTGGGAAACGGATCAGGAATACATTACTTGCTGCGAAACTTTCAAAAAATTACGTGTTGTTAATGACACTGCTGAACGATGTGAAGCACTCGTTGAAAAATTTAACGAGTTTGGTACATATGATGAAGATCAGAAATAATATTTATTATTAATGGTTCAACAATGTAGAAAAAAATTTCCAACGTGCGCCAAAAAGCTTTATTCAGCTTTAAAATCTTGATGTGATTTCAATAACTTTATTAGTTATTTGAAATTTGTGAACTTGTTATTTATAACTATTTAGATGTTTATTACATTTGAAGTATGTTACATAATAACGTAACCTTCTGTATATTTTGATTAAATTGTTGTTGCTTTTTTATAAATTCAAGTTGTTTTTGTATTCATTGTGAGTAAAAAATCATACTTATTTTTAAAAAGTTCTTAGTATAGAGAAATATAATGGTATAAATAAAAAAAATTAATCTAAATAACATTATGAGTTAGACCGCCGTATTCACAAAGCATTCAATCTCCGTTAAGTCCTAACTGAGGTCCTCAGTTAAGGATAAATAAGAATCGCAACCTCAGTTTAAGTGAAAATTAACGTGAAACAGGCCTGTTTCAGCACCGTTACATACCTTAACAGAGGTTGCGATACTTATTTATCCTTAACTGAGGACATCAGTTAGGACTTAACGGAGATTGAATGCTTTGTGAATACGGCGGAATATTTATCAATCTCTTACATTTTCCGGTATAAGAATGGCTGTAAATTAATTGAATATTGGTTGGATAACTTTTATTTTATGAGTCGGTCTTTTTTTCTTCTACTTTTGGCGGTTTGCTCAAAAAATTTGAAAAAAATATATTTTTATCAAAAACTGTACTTGACGACTTCTACTGGTGAACCGGAGCGAGTTATACAAAAAAACTCTAAGGCAATTTTGAAGAGCATGAAATTCCCCACAAGGTCCATCAAACCCATTTGCAATATTGTAAAAGCCGGGTAAGCATTAAAAATTTGAAAAAACAAGATTTTTTTACATGCATTTTAAATGGTAAAACTTTAAATTTAAATTGTAAGTACTTAAAATTAATATTAAGAGCTCAAACTTGGTGAGAATTTTTATTTCTATGTGTAGATTAATATTTTGCATGAGCACCGAAAAAAACAAAAAATTTTGGGGAAATGAATCACCCTAATGTACATCTTACCTGTAAAGATCATATAATTTTCAATTAATTCATTGAAATATTTATTATAATAAAACACAAGATGCTCATAGTACCTAATTAATTCTCTGATTTACTTTCTTTCATTCATTTCTGACAATTTCAAGTACCTATCTAAACTAATCCCGGATGCGTTAAATATACCGTTAAATATATTTTGATAATTTTTTTTTGTGATGTGTGTAGGGTGTTCTGAAGCACAATTTAAAATTATTTTCATATATACAGGGTGTTCGAAAACAAAGATATAGATCAAAGTTCATTTTTTTTAATAGTAACACCCTGTATTTGACCTAAAAAATGGAATGGCAAGCTCAAATTATGATGAGTTTCTTCAGATAACTTTATACCTTAGAAGTACCATTTACGAGAAAATGGCAAAAATTTGAAAATATGGAGTTTTTTGGCGCTCTAGTTCCTCGGAACTGAGTGCGTATCAATTTGCCCAAATGTCTGTAATTTTCGAATATTTCGATGAAAATGGTCTTAAACGATTTGGTTCGACTCACTGATCAAGAATCCGTGGTCGAAATTCATTCTGTCCGGCCGTAGGCACGATAACTCTCGAACGGAATGAGGTAGAGAGTTGAAATTTTCAGAGTAGGTTTGGGGGATGAATATCTCGGCTAAGTTCGTTACTGGGCAAAATCGGACAGAAGGTTTCGGAGTAATAAAAAAAAAATTTTTTTTTTACTAAACAAATTCCAAATTAAATTTTTTTTAATAAGCAGTTTTATCATAAGAATCCATTCATATCATTTTTAACTCTAACAAGCTAATACTTTCGGAGATATGATTTTTCAAAATTTCAATGTAAATCGTATTTCACAGATTGATATAATTATTCTATGTATATTCTATGTATGAACTGCCATAAAGTCAACTTGACAGAAGGGAATATTGTAACTTCAAGAATATTGGGGTTGAAATACTCGTATTTTAGCGATGCAACGGGGACCTCACCCGAAAATGTTTGAAAATATTACGTAAATATTGAAAGCATAATTCCAAAGTTCGAGAGAGGAGAAAATTTTGTGAACGTAGATCAGGAAATTTTTGATTGATTACAAGGTAATTTATTATTTTATACATGTTTTATGGAATACCTACTATTTGTAGGTACTTTAAACCTGTTTTGGGCAATTGTCATACGAAACTTGTTTTTTTGGCGCTCTAGTTCCTCGGAACAGATTGCTTATCAATTTGCCCAAGTGTCTGTAATTTTGGAATTTTTGGCTGAAAATGGTCTCAAATGATTTGGTTCGACTCACTGATCAAGAATCCGAGTGCGAAATCGATTCTGTCCGGCCGGCCGACCGGCCGTAGGCACGATAACTCTCGAACGAAAGGAGTTAGCGGATTGAAAATTGCAAGGTGGTTTTGGAGCGTAAATATCTCGGACAAGTTCGTTAATGGGCGAAAACCATCAAGGGGTTTCGGAGTTATGGCCGATTTTAGTAAAAATATTTTTTATGAATATTTCCGAAACCGATCACTCGATCTATCTGAAATTTAGCACCAAATTGTAGAATCATGACCTTTATACGCATGAGAAGTTTTGTATTGACCAGATTACCGCAAAGTGTCAAAAAAAAATTTGAAAATGTGGTGCAGTTCTCATTCTCATGATTGCTCATTTAATCTTCATAAATAAACTATTATTTGAATTGAATTTCCTTTTTGATGCAGTTCTATCATATGAATACATTGATATAATTCCCAACTCTGAGAAACCAATACCAGATATAATTTGTCTGTTTGAACTAGAGCGCCAGAAAGCTCCTGTCCACAGGGCTTGTTTAAATAGCAATTAATGAAGAAACCAGTTACGCCCGCCATATGGACAGTATTTTTTTTGAATAGACAAATTAGCTACTCCTATACAGAAAATAATTAATTTACTCTGGAATATTTTTCGTCATTTTCTCGTAAATAGTTATTCTAAGGTATAAAGTGATCTGAAAAAACTCATCATAATTTGAGCTTGCCATTCCATTTTTGAGGTCAAATAATTAAAAAAATGTAGCTTTGGTCTATATCTTTGTTTTCGAACACCCTGTATATATGAAAATAATTTTAAATTGTGCTCTTGAACATCCTACACACATCACAAAAAAAAATTCAAAATTATCTTCATTTACTCCCACAAACCGCGTCTGTGGTGGGCCACCCGGTATAAGATTTATAAACGAAATTCCAGTATCTGTTAGGTGTATTGTGATGGGTGCTGAAGGAGGAGTGGGGCCCGGGGACAATCATTAGGGGGGGGGGGCTAGCTGAGGAACGTTACGCCACTGGGCATAGGCGTGCTCTTAAATCGCGATTGATTATGAATTTTTTAAGCAGCGTCGCACATTTCAGTAAATTTATAAATATCCGTGATATATATAACTGCTTATAAATATCGATATATATCATGACAAATATCGGCGATATATATCCGTCGAACCCTGAATGAAACCCAATTGGAAAAGGATAAGAATATAACAAAAATGATCGGAAATATAATTTATGGGTGATCTGAGTTCGGGAAAGGGAAGGGGGTGAGTTTTTAAGGGTAAAAAACGGTTTATCTCGATTTCCGGCAAAACTACAAGTCCTATGGAAAAAAGATCAGGGGCAAAGTTGTAGGTAATAAAAAGATCTACAACTTTTGTATTTACACTTTTTTTACATAACCTCAAAATTTATGTGAAAAATTCAAATAACTACGTTTTTGTTTTTTAATTTTTATCTTTTACAAAAAATTATTTTTTTCACCAAATTTGGTAAACACTTACCTTTTTATGTCCCAAATACGCTGTAGTTTTTTGGATTCAAAATACTTTTTTTTTCACCTTAATTTGACTTAATATCGAAAAAGCACCTTAATTTTCAATCAAAAATTCTCACGTCAAAATATCTGCTCTTTTAAAAAAGTAGGTGGACTTTTTGTTCATGGGAGTCTCTACTTTCTGATGGTGAAAATAATATTCATTACTATGGTAAATTTTTTCGGAAAATGTAAAGTTAATATTTAATAAGACATCCACAATATTTTGAGAAAGTTGTAGAATCAAGGGCGTAGTCAGGGGGGGGGGTTGTTATTTTTCTCTTAGAAAAAAAATTTGGGACATAAAAAGGTAAGTTTTTATCAAATTTGGTGAAACAAAATTTTTCGTAAAAGATAAAAATTAAAAACCAAAAACGTGGTTATTTGAATTTTTCACATAAATTTTGAGGTTATGTGAAAAAAGACCCGACCTCAGATCGTATATTGTATAATTAGTGGGAAAAGCATAATATTCCCAAGCGACTGTGATAATTACCAGACGAGGAGAGTAGCGACGAGTTTGGTAACACAGGAGTTTGGGAATATGCTTTTCCCACGAATTATACATACTATTTTTTCTTCAATCGTTGATTTACATTTAAAAAATTAATTAAAAAATATTTCATTCAAGATGTAATCAAGTAAGTTCAAATAGGTTTCTCTATGTTCATATTGAAATAAGTGGTAACCCCATGGTTACCAAAGTTACAAAGTAATTTCCATAAATTACTTTGTTATGACCATTGACGTATAACGTCTATGGTTATGACAAAAGTAAAATAATTGTCAAGCTGGTTTTGTTTGATTCGTTATATTTTACAAGGAATTAAAAAAGAATTAATAAACACTGATAGTGATTATTTGTTACCTTGCACACCTCCTGAACTAATGGTAGCCGCGAACGCAGCTTCACTTAATTTACTTCCGGCGAAATCCAGAGAGAAGTATGAACTTGTGTACCAACGCTTCATGGATTTTTGCAGAATAAACAACAGTGTATCCTTTTCTGAGAATGCACTGATGACGTATGTTGCTGACTTGGCTAAAACAATGAAATCTTCGACGTTGTGGGCACATTATTCCATGCTTCGATCAACTTTGTCTGTTAAAAATATTATTAATATTGCCCAGTACCAAAAACTGAGCATTTTTAAATCGTCGAGCTACAGGATACAAACCGAAAAAATCCAAAATTTTAACCCAGGAACAAGTTCTGAAAATCATTTTAGAGGCCCCAGATGACATTTTTATCGACCAAAGTAAGTAGATATAGATAAAATAGTATTACTCAAAATAATTAAAATACGAAATATACAGTTTTTGATTACCTTTTAGGTAGCTCTAATATTTGGAATAGCAGGAGCCTGTCGACGAGATGAGCTTGTCCGAATGAAAGTTCAGGATATAGAAGATTTCGTTTCAAAAATACTGGTAAAAATACCAGAAACAAAAACAAATAAACCTAGATCATTTATCATTAACGAAACCTATTTAAATGTTTATAGAAAGTACGTATCATTTAGGCCTAATGATTTTGAAAATCCTAGATTTTTTTTTTAATTCAACAAGGGAAAAGGATGGAATCAGTCATTGGAATAAATCAATTTGGAAAAATGCCGCAAATTGTTGCAAGTTATTTACAGTTGCCAAATCCGATATCCGATATTCTTTCTTCAAAGCGCCACGGAGGATGGAAATCTTCCAATGTGGCGGAAGAATATATTGACGAATCACTTAATAATAAAGTAGAAGTGGCTAATAAAATATTCAACACCCCTGCCTTTACTTCAAATGAAAATGATCGAAACGAAATAAACCATAAAATTAGCCATGTAGCTTCAACGTCTATAAATTCTCGTTGCCCTCCAGTACAATTTACAAATTGTACAAACTGTACAATAAATGTAAATATTAACAACAATTAATTTGTGTTCAAGAGTATCGTTATAAATTAGATGTTTCTTTTATAACAACTTTATCAATATAAAAATTAAAACCATACTTTGTTTCATTTTATTGTAATAATCCATTTGTAACATTACCGCACGCTACAGCAGTGCGGTAAGAATATTACCGCACTGTAATTTTCTAATTGCTTAGCAACTGCCCACTATTCTGTAATGTTGAGCTTTGCGCATAGAAAACACGTCAAAATAGTGTCACTTTTCCCACGATTGAAGAATACTATATTCTAAAACAAGTTTCAGAATGGGCTCCTATTAAAACACGAATGCGAATGAGTGTTGGAATTGCCTTCTGCAACGAGTATTAGACGATATTTTCTCCATTTCAGGCAACTTGTGTAAAATACTGTTGAAATTTAATGAAAAATTCGGATTATACATCCTAGTGACCTTTGTATTGTATCTTGGTAGTTGGTGTGACTGTTACGAAAGTTGACAGATTACGGAATTTGAATTTGAATGAAACGTAGGTAGGGCATGCAGATCAGATTTAAAACAGTTTCCTATTAGCATGAATGATTCAAAATTAGCAAGAAGGAAATCTGTAGTACCATATTCTTTAATGAAAATAAAACTTTTCTTCAACAATTATTTCACTATATCCTAATTATATTGTATTGTCAATTGACGTGTGTTGAAATTTGATAGGATCGAATGTCAGTGCTGACTACCACAAAACGAAAAATATAACTAGAAACAATGCGGTAATGAGTTCATTCCAGCACTGTTTTTAGTGCTGGAATGGACTCATTACGATACTGAAATAGAGAAAAATTATTTTTCCTATCATTTATGCTATATTCTCTTCCTTTTACAACGGGTTTCATTTTACTATATTTTTTTCGGTTTCAAAAATGATCGACCCTGGTCTACTAATAACAGCCCCATGTGAGCTGTGTAATGTGTCGCAAGATAATCATACATTTTTAGTTTACGTTTTAAATTGCCTTTTTGAAAGATATATAAATGTTTGCTTTACAAAACCATATATTGTTATTTATGGAGTTTTTTGGAGTTTTTTTGAAGGTCTGTGGAGGTGGACGGGATGATTTCCAATCACATCTTTCCCAAAGTCAGGCATCTTGATTTTCAAAAAGCAAAAAAAAGTTCGGACCCTGTGGCGGTGGGATACTGGTAATAGAAAAATAGAAACATCTAAAAACTTCTTATTCCTAGGCACATCTTTCCCAAGATTAGGCATATTGATTTTCAAAAAAACACTTTGTCTTCTTAAGAAAGTTACACGCTGTGTCTATAGAGATTGGAAAGGTATTCTGTATTTTGAGATCCTACCTAATAACAAGTGGACTAATTCAGATATGCACTGCTCCAAACTGAACAAGTGAAAGTCTGCAATCAAGGAAAATCACTTGGAATCATCTCACGGTTAGGGTGTCATTTCATTGAGACAATGACAAGACCTCATATCTCTTCGACCTTCTGGATCTTGGCAGGGATGCTATTTCCCATATTCAACAGACATTACATATTTCAACACACATCTAGTTTTATTTAAATTGCGTAGAGGATAAGGCATTACTGACATTAAAGCCCAGCTTAAAGAATTTGATTGACAAGCGATAAAACTGGCATACACAATAATTATTGATTAAATTATGCAGGTTGCTTTCAAAGGAGAAGCTTTTTGGTGCTTTTGTTCCTCGGAACAGAGTGCTTATCAATTTGCCCAAATGTCTGTAACTTTCGAATCGGTCGAAATCGATTCTGTCCGGCCGTTAACACGATAACTCTCGAACGGAAAGAGCTAGACAGTTGAAATTTTCAGAATAGGTTTGGGACATAAATATCTCGGCTAAGTTCGTTATTGGGCAAAATCGGTTAGATGGTTTCAGAGTAACAAAATAAAATTTTTTTTTACATTACAAATTTCAAAATAAGTTTTTCTCAATATGCAGTTTCACCATATATAGGAATCCATTGATGTCATTTTTAACTCTAATAAGCTAATACTTTCGGAGATATGATTTTCCAAAATTTCAATAATAAATCGTACTTCTTTGTTTTCACAGAATGCGGTAATTATTCTATCTATGAATTATTATAATATGAATTGTGTTGATACATGTTAACTTATTTTCCTGAGACATAATATGTCAAATTTTGATATTTAATGCCCATGGTTAATCCATATGATGATGGGAATGGTAATCGTAAGTTTATAATATTGAGTTCAGAATATCTCCAGTAAAAACTAAACTGAAATATTGGCTAAGATTTCAATTGATATAATAAAATTTTCAGAGTGGATTTGAGGAAAAAATATCGTTCATCATAGAATTGAGGAACGAATATATCGGATGAGTTCGTTGTTGGGTAGAATTGGTCTATTGGTTTTGGACTAATAATTTTTTGCACTCTTGTTGAATTTGAATTCTTTTATGATGTTTGAATTTAATTTCTGCTATTATGAAGTTCTATCATAAGAATCCATTGATATAATTCCCAACTCTTATCAATACTTTCGAAGATATGATTTGTCAAAGTTTGAACATGAGCGCCAAAGCTCCTGTCCACAGGGCTTGAACCAATTTCTTAAACAGAATTTGGAACTGGTCATAAATAAATAATGTCACAAAAAGTAGCTTCTATATTCTCTGGGTTGTGTTCGAATATTAACTCCACCGACTAGAGTAGAGTTTTTGAAGGTTTGACAGATTTACTCTTGGAGTTGACTACTCAGGGTTGTGTCGAATATTAACTCCGTAGAGTAATATTTACTCAATTGCGTTCGAAAACTGAAAGGTTGGGTAAATTTTACTCCATTACTGTCGATCGAAATGTCAGAGTATTCGATGTTCGAGCGATCACTCGAGTGGATTTTCGCTCGATCCCCACCCTACGTTATTCTCACTTCTACCACTTACCACCTCGAATCCAAGTATTCCGAGTTTCCATCAAGCCATCCAGACAGCTTATCACATTCTTATGAATAAATACTTCTTAAACATCCATTCATTTTTATTATTTTCAGACAATTATTTAGCCAAATACTTAACAACCTCACCTTCCTCATCAACTTCCACTGATTCAAGTTATTATTCGCTTGAACGGTTTTTTTCTTGATAATCGAGCAGTGTCGGTTATTTTGATAATCGAGTACTCGAGCGATTTTCCACTCGAGTGGTCCCAACCTTTGAATAAAGAACCACAGGAAGGAGCATAAGGCTCGAATTTGTGGGACCAGAACGGAGCTCACATATGGCCGACTCATGTTTCCGGTTGATAGTGGCATAGTGCTTTTAAGTAGGGTTGAAACCTGATGTACTTTGGTTAAGATTAAAAGTAAACAGTAATACGTTAACGAATTTTGTAACATTAATTATCTGGACACATATTCTTCAGCAACAAAGTTGTAATTCAGAAATATGCAACAGTTATTATGGATTAGAAATGAAATGAACTAGTTCAAACAGACAAATTATATCTCCGAAAGTATTGGTTTCTCAGAGTTGGGAATTATATCAATGTATTCATATAATAGAACTGCATCCTAAAGGAAATTCAATTCAAATAATAGTTTATTTATCAAGATTAAATGAGCAATCATGAGAATGAGAAAAGCACCATGGAAGAAATCAAATTAAATCTGGCCAATTTTGCCCAATAACGAACTTAACCGAGATATTCATCTCCCTAAACTACTCTGAAAATTTCAACTACCTACCTCATTCCGTTCGAGAGTTATATCTATGTCTATGGATGAAAAGCAGTCTCACTACTCTCAGATCTCTTACTTCATGTTCAGTTCCGAAATGTAAGAATTTTCTGAGAAAAACTAATATCGGAGCAAACAACTGAGATTTAACTCACTTCGCTCACAATTGATTCGATTGATTAGTCTCAGGAACATCATTTGACATTATGAAAATTCATATTCATACATAGAATAATATCATTCTGTGACAACGTTGAAATACGATTTATTATTGAAATTTTGAAAAATCATATCTGAGATTTTTCTCACTTCGCTCACAATTCTTCGATTGATTAGTCTCAGGAACATCATTTGACATTATGACAATTCATATTCATACATAGAATAATATTATTCTGTGACAACGTTGAAATACGATTTATTATTGAAATTTTGAAAAATCATATCTCCGAAAGTATTAGCTTGTTAGAGTTAAAAATGATATGATTGGATTCTCATGATAAAACTTTTTATTGAAAAAAATTTAATTTGGAATTTGTTTCGTAAAAAAAAAATTTTTTTTTTGTTACTCTGAAACCATTTGTCCGATTTTGCCCAATAACGAACTTAGCCGAGATATTTATCCCCCAAACCTACTCTGAAAATTTCAACTCTCTAGCTCATTCCGTTCGAGAGTTATCGTGCCTACGGCCGGCCGGACCGGCCGGACAGAATGAATTTCGACCACGGATTCTTGATCAGTGAGTCGAACCAAATCGTTTAAGACCATTTTCATCGAAATATTCGAAAATTACAGACATTTGGGCAAATTGATAAGCACTCAGTTCCGAGGAACTAGAGCGCCAAAAATGAAGGAAAGGGCTGGAGAAAAAATCTAAATCGTATTAAAATTTATTGCCCTGTAAATAAAATTAGTTTGGTAGACATGTTCCTTATTCCAGCAATAGATAATGAAATATCAGTGTTTTTGGCGCTCTAGTTCCTCGGAACAGAGTGCTTATCAATTTGCCCAAATGTTGGAATTTTCGAATTTTTGGCTGAAATTGTTCTCAAACGATTTGGTTCGACTCACTGATCAAGAATACGAGGTCGAAATCGATTCTTTCCGGCCGGCCGTAGGCACGATAACTCTCGAATGAAAGGAGTTAGAGGATTGAAATTTGCAAGGTGGGTTTGGAGCGTACATATCTCGAACGAGTTCGTTAACGGGCGAAATCCATCAAGCGGTTTCGGAGTTATGGCCGGTTTTAGTAAATACATTTTTTATGAATATTTCCGAAACCAATCACTTGATCTATCTGAAATTTAGCATCAAATTGTAGAATCATGACCTTTATACGCATGTGAATTTTTCTACTGACCAGGTTACCGCAAAGTATTTTTTTTCTACAATAACTCTCGAACGAAATGAGCTAGGCAGTTGAAATTTTCAGAGTAAGTTAGGAGGATGAATATCTCGGCTAAGTTCGTTATTGGGCAAAATATGCCTCATGGTTTCGGAGTAACGAAAAAAAAAACATTTTTTTAGGCAACAATATTTCCAATTCAGTTTTTATTTAAGATGCAGTTTCACCATAAAAATCCATTGATATCATTTTCAACTCCAACAAGCTAATACTTTCGGAGATATGATTTTTCGAAATTTCAATAATGAATCGTACTTCTATGTTTTCACAGAATGCTATAATGATTATATCTAAGCTTAATTATATGATCTGTGTTCATACTCGTACATGTCATCTTGTTCTATAAGAGAGAGTCAAATTCATTTCAGCTATTTCAATTTGATTTCTTCCATTGTGCAGTTCTCATTCTCAGATTGCTCATTTAATCTTGATAAATAAACTATTATTTGAATTAAATTTCCTTTTTGATGCAGTTCTATCATAAGAATACATTGATGAAATTCCCAACTCGGAGAAACCAATACTTTCGTAGATATAATTTTTTGAATGTACTTTCTACACATTCTGAAGGTCTTGTTACGATAGGATTATGTCCTAACCTGAAATAAATTACCAAACTTAAAAAGAAACACATGTTCTGTGTCAGGAAAGGATGTACAACTTAATGAAATGGAAATGGTTGGCAAAATTTGAAACACACATATTTTAAACGTTCCACTTCAATTGTTGGAATTGTATTTGAGAGTAGTCGCACTGCAATTTTGGATGTTCGGTCAAAACAGTTTTCAGCAAATTGATGGGAACATAAAACCCTACTGGCTTTTGTAACAAAATCTGATTTTTCACAAACCTAATCCATTCTGCTCTCCTTTCTTCATTTTTAGGAAACCTACAATAAAGATAGATATAAGTTTTTTTGAATTAAAGTGATGATTTTCAAATGAAGTCAATGGCTCATTTTTATATAGATATGAAGTACCTAATTAACTGCAAATCTAAACAATTATTTCGTTATAAGGTATAACCGATTTCAATCTTGGCTATTCCCTATGTTACGCCTCTGCATACAATGTTATTTGACTGTCAACTTGTCATATTTGTCCCAATTTTCGATTTACATATTTAGTTGAATGAAGCATTTAAAATACATACCTGTGAAATGTTACATTAGAATCCTTTTGTTTCTGATCCACAGACAAACCAAAATATGCACAACTAACTATTTTTATACGTATTTCAGCACCTAACCTTACTTTGTTTACTAGGCTGTCAAAGAAATACCAGACTGATGAGTCACACTCGGAGCTGTGAAATGGCCGTTTCCGTTGCACTTTTCTGCACAGAAGGGTATACAAATGCTCCTTCCTGTGGTTCTTTATTCAAAGGTCCCAACACTAAACATAACCTATATTCCGATATTGGCACCTTCTGCCACTGTCAGAGTAAACTCCAGAGTAAATCTGTCAAACCTTCAAAAACTCTACTCTATTCCTTGGAGTTAATATTCGAACACAACCCTGGCATGTAATATTCGAACGGTTCCGGTTTTCATTTGGAGTTGGAGTGACAGAAGGTGCCAATATCGGAATATAGGTTATGTTGGTAAGAAATAATAATAATATAATTGGCTAACTAAACATTTTTTTTTTCTCAACAAAATCAAACTATCAACATAACAACAACAACAGCTTAATTTCAATATTCTATATTCCATATATCTGTGCGATGGGTTCTGGAATCTGTGTGCACAGCCAGTTAATCATTATGTCATGCTGGTCTCCCTAAGCTGCGAAATCCTTTTCTTGACATATATACTTTTTCTCCCCTCGATCTAACAGAAGAATCAAATATCTGTGGGGTTTTGCCTGATCCACTCTGTAATTTTGTGTTTTTGCGCGTATGTTCTGGGGAACATCGCGTTATCATTTTGGCCAAATGTCTGTAACTTTCGAATTTTTTGACGAAAATGGTCTCAAACGATTTAGTTCGACTCCCCAATGAAGAATTCGAGGTCAAATTTGATTCTGTCCGGCCGTTGCCACGATAAATTGAGAACGAAAAGAGCTAGCTACTTGAAATTTTCAGGGTAGGTGCACATCCCAATACGACGGACAAGTTCGTTAATGGGCATAATCGGACCAGTGGTTTCCGAGTAATAATTTTGTTTTTAACCAATATAAATCCGATCGAATTGAAACTTGGTGAATAGTTGTAGAATATAAACCTAAGCACGTTTGTGAAATTTTGTGAGAATCGTATCGCTTGAAAAATAATAAAAAATATTTTTGTTGTCACGATAACCTGAGAACGGAAAGAGATAGCGGCTTGAAGTTTTCAGGTTAGGTTGTGCATCTGAATGCGACATTTGAGTTTGTTTATGAGCACAATCGGCCAAACGGTTTTAGAGTTATAGCCATCTGAAATTTATTTATTTTTTTTCCATTAACTCGAAAAATACAAAACCGATTGAATTCAAACATGGTTATTAGTTGTAGAATGCCAACTCGAAAATTCTACAAAATTCTACAAAATTTCGTTAGGATAGTATTTGTAGAAAATTTTTAAGAAATCATTGAAAATTAAAAAAAAAAATCTATATATCAGTAACTATTCGTCTGAAATTGCTGAAATTTGGCAAGAGCCTTTAGAACCTATAACTCTTCTGCCTAGTTTCAAGTTTTAACACGATCGGTTAAATATTGTTGGAGATTCAAGCAGCCTTGTGTGAGTTCAGTAGATGGGTGACCGTTGCCTCGATAACTTTCGAACCAAAGGAGATAGGTACTTGCAATTTTCAGGGTAGGTTGCGTATCCGAATGGGAGAGTTAAGTTTTTGGGCTTAGTCCGGACTAACGGTTTCCGAGTTATACCCACCTGGAATATTATTTACTCGATAACTCAAAAATAAAGATTCGATCGAATTGAAGCTTGGTTACTAGTAGTCGAAAATCAACATAATAATAAAAATTAATTTATTCTCGAAAGTATGTACTACATCATGAAAAAAAAAATCACTGCAGCATCATAAATTCAAGACAGCGTCTCCTAGCCTCTATAATCTTTTAGGGTGTATGGCTCCAAATTAATCAATAGGTTCTTAACCTTCTTTTTGAATCCATTTATATTTCGACAGTTTTTAATGTCTTCTGGTAGTTTATTGAAGTATATTATACCTGTATAATTTGGATGTTTTTCACTGATTGTTAACTTGAAAACCCCTAGAAAATTTGAAAAAAATGACGAAAATAAAAATTGGTTCAAGAACTGACGTGAAGTTAGGAGCTTTTGCGCGTATTATCTATTGTCCATTCTTCTGTATTGGTCACTCTTAATCGAATTTACCGTGGTGAATTCTATTGTCCGTTCTCCTGTATTGGACACTCTTAATCGAATTTACCATGGTAAATTCGATTAAATGTCCAATGCAGGAGAACGGACAATATAATTTACCATAGTAAATTCGATTAAGAGTGTACAATACAGGAGAATGGACAATAGGACATACGCGCAAAAGCTCCTGACTTCACGTCAGTGCTTGAACCAATTTTTTTTATAATGTACTTTTGTGCTGTAAATAGTGGTGTAATGTTTGTTTTGTATGCTCCTCCCCATATGACCAGGCCATAGTTCACAATTGATTCAACAATTGCATGTATAGTCCCAACAGCAGTTTCTTGTGAAGTATATATCTTAGTTCCTTAAATTTGTAGCTTAGTTTTCTGACTCTATTTATGGCATATTCTACTTGTTGTTTCCGTGTTAGATTTTCATCTATAAATAATTATTCCCAGGTATTTCAAATGGGCAGCTCTGGCAATACCCTGCTCACAGTTACACACAAAACCTAAGGACTTACATTCTTCATAGTTTTGATGTATTCTCAACTTCTGCATGGTTGGGAGGCTGCTCTTCGTTAGTCCAAACAACATAAGTCTGGGTTTTTCTGTATTCAGTGTTAATAAGTTATAATCTATCCAGTTTTCACAGTTCTTCAGCTTTTTTATTGGCCCCTTCCCATGTCCGATCATTAATTATGATTACGGTGTCGTCTGTAAAACAAAATACAGGTTTCGTATCAAGTAGTGAAAGTATGTTATTTATGTAGATGGTAAATAGAAGTGGCCCAGGACCGTTCCTTGCGGTACTCAACAGCACATAGTCAAGGCTCCATTTGTAGCATCTGATAATCTCACTCTTTCGTTTCTGTTGTTAAGGTATGACTAAAATAACTGATTCGGTACTCCTCTAATTCCAATCTCCTCCATTCTTTCCAACAGAACATCATGCTGCACCGTATCAAACGTCTTCGCCAGGTCCAAGAAAATGCCCAGCACTCTATAACCACCCTCCAAACCCTCAAATATACATTCCATTACCTCATATAATGGCTTCTCTGTGTTGTTTCCTTTTTGCGCGCGTGTTCCGCAAGGAACAGCGTGCTATCATTTTGCCACAATGTCTGTATTTTTCGATTTTTTTTTCGAAAATGGTCTCAAACGATTGGGTTCGACTCCCTGAATTCGAGGTCAAATTCAATTCTGTCCGTCCGATACGCCGGCCGGCCGTTAGCACGATAACTCTCGTACGAAAGGGGTCAGAGGATCGAAATTTACAGGGTAGGTTTGGAGCGTAAATATCTCGGATAAGTTCGTTAACGGGCGAAATCCACCAAGCGGTTTCGGAGTTATGTCCCTTTTTACTTAAAACATTTTTTATGAATATTTCCGGAACTGATAACTCGATCTATCTGAAACTTAGCATCAAATTATAGAATCATGACCTTTATATGCATAAGAAATTTGTATTGATCGGAGCGCCCTAAAGTGGCAAAAAAAAAATTGCAAACTTTCTCGAGAATCACATGACATGAAAAAATTCGAAAAATTACTACTATCTTGCGGAATATTTTGCTTGAAATTCTGAAACCTATTTATTTTGAGTCCATGCTGACCCTTCCTAGCAATTTTCGTTATGCGCATGCGCAGATGCGAAGTGATTTAAGTGCTGGAGTTTTCTTCTGAGAGGATTGGGGTTTCGGGGTGGAGGACGCTATTCTTCCATAGAATCCCCTGGAGACGGCCTGCGCATGCGTGGATTCAAGATGCGATATCTCCTGGACTACACTAGTGTCCAACTACTAGTGTTGGAGAATCGAAATTTTTTGTGAGGTGTGTGATTTTGAGAGGACTTTCAGCCGCGAGTGGATTGCTCATGCGCAGAGGACATGTTACTGTTTTTGGGTTGTATGTGTTACGTTGGGAGTGGCTTAGAACTATCGGTCATGGGTCTAATGCTGAGCCGGTACTGAGAGGTTTTAAAAGAATATTCATGGCAATTCTGTGCACGGACAAGTCAGTTTGGGGGAAAAAGCGTTGTTTCCGAGTTGGAGTGTCCGTACCGTGGCCCTGGGGCTAATTTTGAATTTCTTGTTACCCCTTACTTTAACTTGTATCGTTAAACCGTTCGAAATTACGGAAGTGATTGAATACCCCTATATACATCGAAATTAGGCAACTAATAATACCTTTGAAACAACCTCAAAACTTGTCCACTTCTCTGTGCCACATGAGGTCGAGAATTTTCAGTACGATTTACGTTTTCTTCTGGGTTAAGTGTTAGAAATTTGACATTCAAATTTGTGATATTATATTCACACGATATTTTCGGATATTTTGAATAGTTGACTTCATCAAATTCTGTTGATTTGTTGGGTTTTGGATTTTTGGAAATCGAACAGAATTTCCGTTTTATACGGGATTAAATATTCAATACCGAAGAACTTTCTAGAAAATCCCACCTCCATCTTAGGTAACGTTATGGGAATTGTCGATAATATTCAAATTCGTTCAACAACTTAATTGAATTTCAGTATGCAATCACAGGAAAACCTTTTGACTTTTCGAGGATCTGCCTTTCGCCTGAGAAACCATCCCCTAGAAGTGACGTTGAGGCCTCTTCAGGACAGGAAGTACCTTTCTGTCTTAATTCTCTACAGACTTTTATTTATCTTTCTTCAAAATATTGAACACGAACTCTTATAATTGATATAATGACTGGACCATGTATTCATACAATTTATTGAGCTGAATATCACATGTTCAAGAAGAATTATTGATTAATTATCATCTTGAAATGATTTGACCGAAATATTTCCATTTAATTATATTTCTTGTATAATAATACCTGTACATGAAAGCCGGCCTTCATTCTATTATCTACAGTTGTTAGATTTAATATTCTTACTCGATTATGAGATTTGTTTCATGATAGAAAACATTGTTATCATAAACTTTTGAATTTCATTTAATAACTTCCTTTACTTTGATAGTTTTGAACGTATTGGCCACTAGTGGAAGTACTCGTTTCAAAAGTTAAATTAGCTTGAAAGTTAACTTTTTAGCTGAGCCGAATCTGGAAAAATGGTAAATGAAAAAAGAGTTTCATTTGATGAGAGGAATCTTTGGTTAAAATTAATGCAGTGGTCAAAGACTCACCCTGTATATATATATATATATATATATATATATATATATATATATATATATCCCGACATCATTTCAGCGTCATTACATGATACCGACATCTTTGCGTCCCCTTGAAATCGAAGTGTATATCGACGTATGTTGGGTAGACAATCTCCGTATACACCTCACGATCATTTTGCGAGTCTCAGATCTCAATATACTTGAAAACTGGGGGAGAAAATTTTCTTGTCAACGGTACAATGAACCTTGCGTCCTTACAGAATACCGTAGTTTCTGCGTCCGTATATTTATTTGCGGATATTTCGATCATTTCTGCGTCATTCATTTTATATACACGTCAACCATTCGGACATTGCTGCACACGCTGTGTTGCCAAATGTATGAGGGTTTTTTATGAAGGAATAGACTGATTGGCCTTGACATTCCATTCGATGTGAACGCAGACCTGACCACCACAGATGTTACATTCAACGGATTTTCGCCCCTCTTGATAAGGAAGAAAACATATTGAGTACGGGAATTTTCGATAGGAATTTCTTCTGCGTGTTCGTTGCCTTAATTATATAGAATACATGAATTAATAGAATAAGATGAGACCTAAAAAAAAATTTGGTTGAAAAATTTCAATACGATTCTTTAATCTTGTGATAGCAGAAGAATTAAATGTAACGTCTTCCCTTTGTGTTAAAACACTTAGTTTTCTTGGACTTATTTTAGATGGATTATTCTGTTGTTCTGAGAAGTAGTTGATTGCAGAGAGTTGATAATGAATAGCAATAATCAATAATAATATAATGCATTGCTTATTATTCGTAATATTATTATTCTCTAGCAAAAGACCGAATCAGCAGAATGACTAATTATTTGAATAAGTTGCATAAAAATTTTCTGTTTAGCAGTTGGTGACTTTTAATTCGACTTTAACTTTTTAACTTAAGGTCACTATTTCAACAATATGATTTTTTTTAATGGCACCCTATATTTTATGAATGCCAAAAATGGAATTTACAATTAGTATCACTTTCAAACATCACTCTAAGTTATGCAACTTTTTCAATTAGGTGAAAAACGGTTGATTTCAAAGTGTTTATAATGCATAGCCATAATGTAAATTTCGTTGAAATGAAATTCATTATTCCTAATATTTATTTTATATTCGAATCGAGCTACTTATGAAAATGCCCTCGTTTCTAAGCACATATTATTTATGTATGAAGCACTGTTTATTAGTGGAAATATAGATTCTGATTCAGTGGAGTGTTAATATTGAGTTGAAAGAGGTTCTAGTAAAGTAGGTACCGGAACGGAAGAAAAACTAAGAGTTATTCACATAAGAGTATGGAATGAAGGCGTGCTAAAACAGATCCTTGTGGGATGGGGTTCATTATTCGAAATTCTGAAGTTATAATTATTATCATCATCAACAAAAACACGATGTCTTCTATCCGGCAAAATATTTTTCGAAAGACGAATCATCTTTCCACACTTCAAAAGCTTATACAGTTTAGGAGCTTAACCATCTTTCTACACTAACTAAAAACCTCAGAAAAAATTGCAATATTTCACCTTCATAAATCACACCATACCTTGAGTAGATAGTCAGTATGGTGACAAATGACAGGATATTCGTGTATTCTCTATGAACAAACACTGATCAGGGATGGTTGTAAGAGGTGAATAATTGTAATTTATGCAATGGAGAAATTTTGTAAAACAAGTGCCAGGTGCTCTTTCTAGGAGTTGCCTTGCAGGTCCCAACATCAACTTAAATTTTTCGCTCTATTCATTTCTGGTATGAAAAATATGGCATGCAATGTAAACAAACATATTTCACCTTATCTTCGAGCCCGATATCAAGGTGAATATTAAATTGATCGCCTCTATGGAAACTAGGGTTTGAAACATTTTTCTCAAAAATGCTCATCAGTCAGCCCTTCTGGGATTGCTCTACTTGCTAGTTTCTATTGAATGGTAAAACGGATCGAAGACTTTGATTCAATTTGCCAAAGATATTTTGGTTCGAAGTATAACAAGGGTCGAAAGAACTGAACAGATTCATGTAGACTCATGGGACTGAATCGATGTACATTGGCAGAAAATATTCCGAGAAAAAGGGTGCGTTTTTATTTTAATCAGCTTTTGCGATGGATTCAATCAGCGATGAGAAAACGATTGACGTGACGTCATCAAAATCCATCGGAAATTCACTAATCAATCCGATGAATATAAGAACAGAAAGCTGAGAAATGTTGATGATTGTTATAGGTTAGGTTGTTATGTTATGATCAATAATCTAGTATTTTTTTCCATTGATGTATTCCCGTCAATAACACACCTTTTCGAAGTCGGAAAATATCATTCGTATTTCAGGAACCTTACTTTTAATGCAATTTCAATAGCTGGCCATACACGGACGTTCTTTCGCGCGGTTTATCGTGTTATCTACAAAATCATGTGGAAAATCCCTTGCGTGAGTGAGCATTGTAGCACGCCATGATAGAGCTTTAAGGGATTTCTCACGTCCTTTCCTCTGGAATGGCGTTTCAGCGCCATACACACAGATGATCGAGCGATCGGGGATTAAATGTCTTTGCGTCTACCTTTAATACTATTTAAAGTAATCGGAATTATTATTATCTTTTAATTCCCGTAAAAGCGACATGTGACAATATTTTTCTTTGTCAGCCAGCAAACTTTTCGGCCATGGTGCTCTTGTTCCTCAGAACAGAGTGCTTATCAATTTGCCAAGTGTATGTAATTTTCGAATTTTTGGCTGTAAATGGTCTCAAACGTTTTGGTTCGACTTACTAAACAAGAATCCGTGATCAAAATCAATTATGTCCGGCCGTCCGTTAACAAGATAACTCTCGAACAGAATGAGCAAGACAGTTCAAATTTCCAGAGTAGGTTTGGAAGATAAATATCTCAGTTAAGTTCGTTATTGGGCAAAATTGGCCTGGTGATTTTCGAGTAAGCAAAAGAAAATGTTTTTTACATAACAAATTTCAAATCCAATTTTTTTTTATTTCATCATGAATCTATTGATATCATTATCAACTCTAACAAACTAATACTTTCGGAGAACACGAAAATATTCAACTAACTAAATTGAACTGGATGGTGAAACGACGCCTTCGTGTAGCGGAATCGCCAAGAATTCAGTTCATCCTCTTGAAAATTCGAAGATGACTGAATGCCGTTCCAAATGACACTTTTTCCGACGTTTTTCGGCCATACACACACGGTTTATCCTTTCAAATGATTCGCTACGAACCATCACGTGCAAAATCATCTGAATAATTCACAACGTGTAAGGGCAACGACGGTTTTTTCGCCATGCCGTTCTTTTTGGCATGATAACCGCCACGTTACAACGCGCCATGATAAACCGCGCGAAAGGACGTACGTGTATGGTCAGCTAATTATTTTTGAAGGGTTTTATAATAGGAAATAGATTCAATAATACCTATAGTATCATACCTGTGTAAAAAGAATCATTATCAAATCGCACTTAAGGCGATATATGGTCTGTTATTAGGTATATGAAAGTTAATTTGTTTCAAGCTCATCTCTTATTATTCCCTTAAAAAGTGCAATCCAACAGAAAACAGAAATGTGATTCGAAAAACCCGCCAAAATCCGTCCATCTAAACGGTCTCATCGACCTCCGAGTACGATTGAACCGATTAGTAATCATAAATCCATCGATGAAAATAAAAACGCCTCGGTGAAATTCATCGTTATTCACTTGATGAAAATGAAAACACACCGATGCATTTACGATTAATCGATTAGACATTTCGATTAAAATAAAAACGCACCCAATCTATAACTACAGCGTGCGAATTGACTTACTCCTCTCAGGTCAGACAGAAATTGTATAACTCAAAATTCGTATTGTGGGAATTATGGTACGCTTATGTTTTTTGAATATTTGTGATTCGATTATATTATTCATTACGACAATTGGTTGACTGTACGACAGAGAAATGAATTTTGTATTTATTTCCATATTCATTCAACTATAAAATTCTTTGTGGCTTGTTTCTATATTTTCTTTTCAATCAGTGATATGAAAATTTTCGAATAATTTAAATCGCCGAATTTATAAGCCAATCAGATTCATCAAAAACATTCAGGAATAATTGAGTTCTATTTAGGACCAATTCATAAGAAAATAATCGAATCTTTGAAACTTCACTATTTGAATGAATTTCTGGACGAACATTTAAATATTTTTTATCGAATTTAATATCTCAGCACACAAGAACATTCAAATTTAAGGGAATGAGAAGGAGTGAATATGTTGTGAACATTGATAAAAACAAATTTTATTTCTTATTTTAATTACAGAATAATTAACAAAAACTGAGCCCGTACGTCAGGTGCGTAACCCAGCTTACCATACCTAACCATGGTTAACTCTTCGACCAATAGGAACCGCTCCAAGTCTTATAGAGTTCCTGCCATTGGTGGAAGAAAGATAACTAACTAACTCTGTTTAGGCCTAGTAAGCTCGAGGAAATATCCCTTTAATCAACATACTATTTTTCTTCTTTGCACCATTGAGGACGAATTATATTGCGCTTACAGCCAGCATTGACACAATCAGGCATTAAAAGTAAAACTCCTTTATACCTCTCTAAGAACTCTCTTTTTTAATGGACAGGGATAGGTGTAATACTAGAAGTGATAAGTCAATGAAAAGATGCAGAAGTGATTTTCTATTTTTTTGCGCGTATGTTCTGGGGAACATCGCGTTATAGTTTTGCCCAAATGTCTGTAACTTTCGAATTTTTTGACGAAAATGGTCTCAAACGATTAAGTTCGACTCCCCAATGAAGAATTCGAGGTCAAATTTGATTCTGTCCGTCCGGCCGTCCGGCCGTCCGGCCGTCCGGCCGTTGCCACGATAACTTGAGAACGAGAAGAGCTAGCAACTTGAAATTTTCAGGGTAGGTGGCGCATCTCAATACGACGGACAAGTTCGTTAATGGGCATAATCGGCCCAGTGGTTTCCGAGTAATAATTTTGTTTTCAACCAATATAAATCCGATCGAATTGAAACTTGGTGGGTAGTTGTAGAATATGATCTTAAGCACGTTTGTGGAATTTTGTGCGAATCGTATGGCTAGAAAATTTTTAAAAAATTATTAAAAAATATTTTTGTTGTCACGATAACTTGAGAACGGAATGAGATAGCGGCTTGAAATTTTCAGGTTAGGATGAACACCAGAACGCGACATTTCAGTTTGTTTATGAGCATAATCGGCTAAACGGTTTCAGAGTTATAGCCATCTGAAATTTTCTGAAATTTCGTGGTTTTTGTTCCTCATTAACTCAAAAAGTACAGAACCGATTGAATTCAAACATGGTTATTAGTTGTAGAATGCCAACGCGGAAATGTTTGCAAAATTTAGTGAGGATAGCATTCGTAGAAAATTTTTAATAAATCATTGAAAATAAAAAAAAAAATTCTATATATCAGTAACTATTCGTTTGAAATTGCTGAAATTTTGCAAGAGCCTTCATAACCTAACTCTACTGCCAAGTTTCAAGTTTTAATACGATCGGTTAAATATTGTTGGAGATTCGAGCATTCTTGTGCGAGTTCAGTAGATGGGTGACCGTTGCCTCGATAACTTTCGAACGAAAGGAGATAGGGACTTGCAATTTTCAGGGTAGGTTGCGTATCCGAAAGAGAGTGTTGAGTTCGTTTTTGGGCATAATCGGTCTAACGGTTTCCGAGTTATACCCACCTGGAATATTATTTCCTTGATAACTCAAAAAATAAATATTCGATCGAATTGGTGCTTGGTAACTAGTAGTAGAAAATCAACATAAAGACGTGTTTAAAATTTTGTAAGAATCGTATCCCTAGAAAATTTGAAAAAAATGACGAAAAAAAAAATTTCAAGAACCGTACCCCTAGAAAATTTTTTAAAAGTCACGAAAAAAAAATTGGTTCAAGCACTGACGTGAAGTCAGAAGCTTTTGCGCGTATGTTCTATTGTCCATACTTCTGTATTGGACACCCTTAATCGAATTTACCATGGTAAATTATGTTGTCCATTCTCCTGTATTGGACACTTAATTCGAATTTACCATGGTAAATTCGAATTGAGAGTGTCCAATACAGGAGAATGGACAACATAATTTACCATGGTAAATTCGATTAAGGGTGTCCAATACAGAAGTATGGACAATAGAACATACGCGCAAAAGCTTCTGACTTCACGTCAGTGCTTGAACCAATTTTTTTTTCGTGACTTTTAAAAAATTTTCTAGGGGTACGGTTCTTGAAATTTTTTTTTTCGTCATTTTTTTCAAATTTTCTAGGGATACGATTCTTACAAAATTTTTTTTTTTGAAAATTATATGTATGTTTTCATAGTATATTCCAGAAAATCTTATTTAATACAACAGTCGAAGTCGATAAAAGATTTTTACATGCTATATTTGGCACATTAGAAAATTTATGCTACTAGTGGTAATTCACGATAAAGGACGAAATTTTTGCACTTATTCACTCTATTTAGTTTTCACTTTGTTACTCTCAAAATGCTATTTAAGGAAAATGCTGCTTATTTATCATTGAATTTGCAATAATTTGGGTTTAATTACAATTCTATGAGTCGAATAGATGATGAGATATGGCACTCACCGTTTAGCTGATCTTTTCCTGAAAGAATTTTTTTCTCGTCGTTTTTTATTGTTCCATATTCATTCAGCTTCATTTGGAGTACCAATTTAAGCAGATAGTTCTTTTAGTTCTCTCATGATCGTAAGAAGGCTTAACTTATAAGGAAAAATATGAGAGAATAGTTTGGGTTGGTTCCTAAAAATAAAAATAGCAGTTTTGCATAAAGTTGGTATTTTTGAGAAATCTCATGTGCTTTCTGCCTGACTCTGCCTGACTCATATTGGAGCCGATTGCGTTGATATTCGAAAGTGAATCACGACGATAAAAGCTAAAGCTTTTGGAAGAAATCAGCCAAATAGCAAACACCTTCTGTTATTATCATTTGGACTTATAGAAATTTATTAATACCCAAATTGTTGCGAATTTAATGAACGATAAATTCACAAAGAATCCGGTTTTTTTCAAATGACCATTGTTTATGTATATTGAATGGAGTGCAAGACTTTTTTCGTTAATTCCACAAAAAGCACAGAAAATTTAGTTATTGCTCTTCAAGTGCCACTTACAAAAATTCAGATTTACTTGCACTTTTGCTGAATTAGTAATTACTGTGACGGTTTTGACAGCTTACTGACTAATTCACATTGTAATAATTCATGATTATCAATTTTGCTTCGTTTTAATTTATTCAGTCGTGTTGAAACAAGTATTCCAGTGAATTTTTCACAATTAAGCTAACTTATTTATAAAAATCCTCAACATAATAAATGTTGTTTGATGATTCAGAACATAACATGATGAATCAGAAAATAATTATTCGACCTTAAAGTGTACTGAAGCTAAGTTATGTGAGAATTTGAAATTATCATTGAGCCCCATTATAAATGCTAAGGGACCTGAATCGTAGAAAGTCGAATTTTTGTGACCTTGAAGCTTCGAATACTGCTTCAACATGAAAAACGTAAACAACTCACATCTGGAAATCATTGAAGGACGCAGAAATATCGGCTTGATGGTTATAGATAGACGCAACAGTGTTGCCGGTTTTATTGACGCATGAATGTCGGGATGGTGTAATAGTAATATACATTTCGAATATACACTTCCCGACTGCAGCGCCATGAGTGGAGACAACACGAACTACGGTATACAAAAATAGTACACGATACCGCCATTGGGACGTCATCGCCGTATTACAACGAAACGAACGAAGACGTTATAATAAAGCGTTTAGCATTGACTTGCATTTCTGCGTCCGTATACAGACGCAGCAATGCGGTGGACGCAGAATTACATGTAAAAAACATAATGTATGGACGCAGAATTACAGGAGGGCTATAAATATATATATATATATTGTATATTGTTGTAGGGGGTAACGTTGCACTGCGACCTTAAGGTCTATTGTGCCCCCCCTTCAGAGCTGTCGATGTCATTACCATATACAGCTCGCCTTCCAGTTCCAGAGTTCTGATGAACTCCAGTATCTGGGATGGCTTCAAGGAGGCTAGGTCTTCGCTCCTGCAGATTTCTTGCTCAAAGCATTCCTTTTGTTGGTTTGAGATGGCGAGGCATTCCTTTGTCAGGTGGCCAGATGATGTAATAACAATTAAATGAACAGCAATAATTTTGAGATTGAGACTGGTGAAAAACTAAAAACAGGATCGGTTTATAAAAAAATTACATAAAATATGAATTCGTTTGTTTGTTACTCTCTTGAAAAAAGTGTGCCATTTAAAACAAAAACTGAATTCATTAGACTGAATTATGTATTTGTTCATGACAATAACGACATTTTTCAAACTGGTGTAAATAATATAGATTTCGAACTTTGAAAGAAACACCTCTATATTCTGAGTACGCCCTGAAAATAATCAAATTACATGAGTCGTTTTAAAGAATTGTTGAAAGTGAACAACACCACCAAATTTAATTATAATCGGACCACTGATTCCCAAGTTAGGTATGGTTAATTCGGGCCAGCATTGGTCGCATTCAGCGGACGAAACAATTGCGTAACCGTTACCAAAACGTTCGGTGGCACATGCCCTACAAACTCAACACGTTGTGGAGCGGAGGCTATTTATGTAGCGCATTTGATTTGTGCTAGGTAGCGGTAGCGTAAAGTGTCTGAGCGCTTCATCCGCTGAATGCGACCATAGATGAATCACCCTGTACCTCCTCAACTAACAACCTTCAGATACAACAGAAGCAGTGTTTCTGGAAGGCCTGGATGACCTGCATTTACCACTAGGCTATGGCCAACCACTCATATTACACCCTGTATATCCCTACTTGGGATATGGTGGCAACAAAACACAACTATTATTCAACATTGATTCAGATAAAGAAAATAAAGATTAATAGACAAGGAACTGTCTTTTGCATATTAAATAATTTCTTCTTTTATATGAAATAAATGATAACTTTAGACAAGTTTATTTCTAAGGTTTTTTTTCTTCAAGGTGCTTGGTTCAAGCTTGGTACGAGTGTCAAGATTGTACTTACTCATGTCATTATAAATGTATGTCCATGGTTTTGAGAGAATGTGCACATGTGGTGACAAGTGAAAGAGGTGCTTTTGAAATGGAAATTTGTCCAGAGGTTGGATTATCTCGTCAAAGATACAAGTGTGCAGAATGTAGAACTAACTTGCAGTTGAGTAAGTAAAAATTTTCGCTTAGTATTTCTAGATAATTTGAATGTATTGAAACCAAAGCTGAATTTTACTCAGATTATTTCAAATAATTGAGTGTGTATAATGGATGCTTGTTTAATGAGTATCCAGCTAATATCTTTCTTGTTTAGGTAACTATAGTGATGATACTGATGATTATATCATTAACATATTCTATTACTTAGTTTAGTTTATATTCCTCGAAGGCCATTATTATTATAAAACTATTGCAAACTTTAGTTTTGGTTTATTATTAGAACTACTGAAGGGGAATTCATTGAACTTGTTTCAAAAATCTGGAATATCCTAGAAGGATACTCCAAGCTTTCTGTTCAGATTGATTGATTTTAAGGAGTAAAAATTGGGAGCGGAAAATTGTAACTTGTGAAAATCTTAAAGGCATGAATCTCAGAATACTTTTGTCATGCTGAATCAAAAACTTACCATCGCAATGCTCTATGGCAAGTAGTTCAAAAGGTATAAATTGTGAAAAAAGTGTACTCCTCAACATGATTGCTTTTCTCTTAAACTTCAACAGACTAGATGTTCCAAACTGTTAACGCAACTGGTTTTATTATGCTGGTTGCCGAGCATCTCTGGTTCTAGTCCTGCATTCATAATTTACTTCTTTTGTCAGTTGTTTTCTTCCTCTTATTCTAGACTTACAGCCTGTTTTCTCCAGCCTAATCGCCCAGGTCATTAGATGTTGAAATGCAGGACTGTTTCCATCTTGTAGGTGGTCTATCCAAAGGTCTCCTTGTTTTCGGGATTCCATCCCAAGCTATTCTCTCTATCCAGTTATGCGGCATTCTTCCTACGTGCGCGCTCCAGGCTCTTCTGCGCTTCCATCCCCACCTCACGATATCCCGCACTCCTCGCGTATTACCGAACTACGTATACGATCCCTCATTGTGTATCCCGACATCATTCTTTAAATTGTCTACGTTCTACTGTTGTCAGATCTCATCTCTATTGTGTACGTCATGATCATCCTTGCTCATATAATTGTTCTCCCATGTAACATCCTGATACTAAATTTGTCTTGTTGTGATCTGTCTTGATTTGCGGATATCTCGACTCCCAGGTTATTATAGACCATGACTTGATCTATTGCTTTCTTGTCCACTACTACCCTGCATCTTAAAAACTCCTTGATTGTATATTGTTGTAGGGGGTAACGTTGCACTGTGACCTTAAGGTCTATTGTGCCCCCCCTTCAGAGCTGTCGATGTCATTACCATCTACAGCTCGCCTTCCAGTTCCAGAGTTCTGATGAACTTCAGTATTTGGGATGACTTCAAGGGGGCTTCTGCAGATTTCTTGCCCAAAGCATTTCTTGCGTTGGTTTGAGATGGCGAGGCATTCCGTTGTCAGGTGATCAGGAGTTTCATCCTCCTACCAACAGAATCTGCACTAGTCAGCTAGCCCTAATCTCATCATATGCTTCCTGAGGCCGCAGTGCCCTGTGAGGAAGCCAGTGAGGAGGTGCAGCTTGTTCTTAATGAGGTCCAAGTATTTCTTGGATCTGACAGTATATCAAAGTTCCGGAGAAATTTCTTGGAGTGATGCATTCCGGGGAGAGATCTCCAGAAAATACCTCTCTCAGTTTCTTCTGCCGTCCGGAATTCACCTAAGTAGGCGTGTCTACCAACCCCTCAATAAGGTTCCGGGCCAATAAAGGGGGTTTGTGCTCCTTTCTTGGCAAGTGTGTTGGCCTCCTCATTTCCTATGATTCCCGCGTGACCAGGAACCCAGACCAAGGAGACCCTGTTGTTCTTGCCTACTTCTTTGAGTTTTCTTCGGCACTCCCATATTAGCTTGGATTCGATAACATGGGAGCTCAGAGCTTTATTAGCAGCTTGACTGTCAGAGTGGATTGCTATATAAAACTTCTTGATAATTAATATTCTATTTTGAGTTCACTGTGGACTTATTATGAACACTTTAAAAGTAACTACACTCTTGTCCACTACAGTTTTTTGTCGTCTGACATATGTTTCGGAAACAAAGTTTCCATCTTCAAAAACGAAGCGTTACTAGTAACGCTACTACAGTAACGCTTCGTCTTTGAAGATGGAAACTTTGTTTCCGAAACATATGTCAGACGACAAAAAGCTGTAGTGGACAAGAGTGTAGTTACTTTTATAGTGTTCTTGATAATTAAGATTGATTTGGTTGTCTCTATGGATATTCTCATGTTTTATTGCTTACTTATGTAGTGGAATGTGTATAGAAGTCTTTGTAGATCATCTTCATTTTCTGAGATCATAACTGCATCATCAGCATAAAATATTATTTTGATCTCCACATTATTCACTTCGTACCCTAGTGCCGCGCTTTTGATATATTCAATTGTTGCTAAGTTGAACTGCAATGGACTCAAGAGTCCCCTGTTGTAAGCCCGACGCTATCGATATATCAATAGTTAGGATGCCTTATAGTGAGATTTGTGTTATAGTTTAGCTCTTTAACTCTATAAAAAGTGACATTTTACGTACTAATTTTCTGCCGTAAAACCTACTATTATTGAAGGCAAGTACTTTGCGGACCAAAAAGTACTTTTTCGTCCGCAAAATTACTTTCTCGTCCGCTGTGGTCACTATGAATACGGCATGATACGGTGCAAAACAAACAAAAGTGTATGTATCATTTGCTTTGTATCTGTTATTTGCTTTTGTGAAATTATTTAAGAGGTCCGAAATTCATAAAAATATCTACATATTTTTATTCGACCTCTACAGCTTGACGAAAAAAAGTAATATGCACCTCGGCGAAAAACTGTCTATTGTCGCGCCTGTTTGCTATCAGGGGCGGTGCCTGGGATAGCAATTTGCTTTATTGCTTTATTAAATTGTTTGGAATACCGTTGGTTTGCATTATCTGCAGGACATCATTCAGTCTCACTCTATCGAAGGTTTTAGTTAGGTCTATGAGCCTCACTGACCAGCACCACTGCTCGATCATTCTAAGGCCCTCCTGTAGTGAGTTACACAAGGTGCCCTCGAATTTACCTCTGACCATTAGGACTATATCATCGGCATAGCCTATACACCCGAAGCCGAGCTCCGTTAGCCTGTGGAGGAGCTCATTCACTACTAGGCTCCACAAAAGGGAAGACGTTACTCCCCCTTGAGGTGTTCCACGAGTGGCTTTGACAGAAGTGGTCCTATTGCCCTCCTTCCTCGGCTATCTTCGTCGAAAACAGCTCTTACATCCATTTTATAATGGTTTTATTCACTCCTCGCCTTTCAAGTGCATCTTTAACAGACACGTGTGTTGTGTTGCCAATGGAGATATCTCCAGGAATGCACACATTGCGATTTCTTTATTGTCCAGAGTTCTCTGGATGACTTCAATCAGCTGATACAGAGAATGCTCTCTAGATACTTCGTTCTTATGTAGTTGTCCAAGGTAGTGGACAACTCCGTTTTAAGTAGAAACGATGTCAGACAAATGGGTCTGAAAAATCGGGGGTCAGTCCCGTCCTTCTTCCCCATTTTTGGTATGGAGGTTACTTTTGCCCTTCTCCATTTACTAGGTACTTGACCCGAGGCTAAACTGCTCATGATTCTCAGCAGATGGAGAAGAATCTCTTCCATACCTTTCTGCAGGAGTGCTAGAAATATACCATCCACTCCTGGCTGCTGAAAGGTATTTATTGCCCATTCTAACCGTTGCCTTGTGAACATAATCTTTGCAATATCCCAATCCTTCTTGCGGGAAGTGGAAGTGATTTTTTCATAAAAGGCTTGAAAGTTGAGCCTCTTGGGCTTCCTAGTTTCCTTGTTATATTGAGTTAGCATCTCAGTGTACTCCTGCCAGTTACCGTCTCTCTTGGCCCTGTTGAAGAGCCGACGGACCTCCTTCCTGAGGTTTGACACGTTCTCATTCCACCAAGGTGCTTCCTTTTCCGATCGAATCTTTGACAGTGGACAACTGGAACGAAAAGCCTCCATTATTGCACCACTGACCTGTTTGAGTATTTGTTCCAGATCGTTATTCCGGTGTTCTGCCCGTTTTATATCAATATGTTCCAAATCGACCCTCAAATAGGTCTTATACAGAGACCGGTCGGTCTTTCTAGGATTTCGAATTGAAGGCAACAATGTGCTGCTTGCCTTTAATCTAATAATCCTATGATCAGAGAGTGATGGTTCGTCCATCACCCTCCAGGCTGTTACATTTTTCCTAGCGGCAGCGTGAGCTATTGTTACGTCTAGGATCTTTTCTCTTGCTCTCGTGACAAAGGGGGGGGAAGTCCCCATATTCTGGGTCTCGAGGCTATTTCCTAAGAGCTATTCTAATAAGCACTCACCTCTGGAATTAATGTCAGTGCTTCCCCATGTAGCATTATGTGCGTTGGCATCACAGCCAATTATGATTGGCAGCCGTCTGCTGTTGCAATATTGCACCAGCCTCTGCACTTCCGCTGGCGGTGTTGTTGTCCCGCCACCAGCGAAGTATGCAGATGCGAAGACAATGTCCCGGTCGGTGCCACCAATGTTGCTGTTTTCTGCTTTTTTGGATGAGGTCTTTGCGCAGGAGTGATGTGCTCCGGACCTCTTTTATTCTCCCCCGATGATATCTTCAGGGTTGGGCACTGAAGAACCTGCTTCCTAGCCTCGTCAGGTGGTATACCCTGATGGAGGAGTCGCAGGTACTTCTGTACTTATAATCCACTGAGACCTTTCCTCAGTGAGTCGTCTCTGCCGTCCGGTTCTCCCATTTTGGGAAGAGCAAACGGCAGTCTATTCTTAGGGCGTGTGGGCCTTTTTCCCCTCTTCAGGGTGTCCGGATGAAGAGGTGGAGGTTTTCTCCACCACTTTTCCAGTGGATTTTGTTTCTGCTCTGTCCATATTTGGTCCCACGAGTAGGTGGGGGAGTACAGTCCACCTCTGCAGAGCTCCGCATGCAGAGGTAAGGGGTTTGATACAATGGGATGCCCCCGATGCTCCTAGGTCGTAGCCAGTAGCAACTAGACTTCTATCTAGCCATGCATCCCTCGGCCCGGTTACCCACCTTGGATTTAGAATTTTTGAAGAGGTTGATTCCTCTCAGTCCAGGCAGTCAAGCCAAGACCCCCCCCCCCATAGGCCCGCGTGACATGACCACAGACAGCCAAGGTGCGTTGGTATAACATGGTCCCGAGGTTAGCTCGAGATCTCACCTGGCATCGTTGGCCTGCGTGCAATCCCTTAGCCACGACGCTACAGCTGGGACAGGGTCTTTGTAAATTGGTTGTACCTGAAAAACTATTGTTGCAAATATAGTGAAAGGCTTTGTATGACACCAAGACAATTTTTTTTTTCCGGCTGTTATTTTTCCAAACATACAGATTATTTTCAACTATTAGATTCTAAACATACAGATTATTTTCAACTATTAGGTTCTGAGATATTTCTGTTCTATATTAGCAATACCAAAGGGAATAAGTTTCATTTTGAGGCTCTTCACAGGTAAATGTAAAACTAAAGAATTTTTGCATGTAAATTATTGTTATAGGCAATGAATACATCAATCGAAATAATAAATCATTATTATGGTATTAGCATTCCATAGAAATATTAATTCAAATGTTGCAGTGTTTTTCTTGGGGTCTAAATTGTATTTGTATTTTTGAAATATTTTCTCAATCATGATTGAGAGAAAAAATTTGACTTGATTCTTGAATTGAGCAATTCAAACAGTTTGATAAAGATCTTCATATTTTATGTTGGTTTAGATCTTGAAGAAATGCTTGAATAGCCATACAAAAATAAATAAAAAATTCCCTCCAATCTTGTACACACTGGTTGAAAACAAGGCGAATATCCCAACAGTTTTTGTAATGCTTAATCTCCATTACTTTTCGTGCTTGTTTCTAACTTTTTTCTTGCACATTATACAGGGTGTTTCACTGGAAGAGGGAAATCTTTTAACTGTGCATCGGTTCACCCAGGTGTTTATAAATAAAGGGGGAGGTATGGGGTGATTTATGCATTTTGTCCATTTCTTCATGTGAAGTTTTACTTAATACAGACCTGGATTCTTCTGAATTTTATTTTCTCTATCGGTTTTGCGATAAGGAAAGAATGTGTATTGCAAGTTTCAGAAAGATATATGGAGTGAAAAAGATATGAGGCGATGAAACATGGATCTCGTTAATAAAAAGACCATGAAGAAGGGATTATTAAGAAACACCTTGGTGGCCCCTATGCGCATTTAAAAGGTTTCCCTCCCAGCGAAACATCCTGTAAGTATAGTAGTTCAGCAAATTGAGTTATTACAGCATGCATTTGCATTATTTTCTTTGATACAAATTATTGCTAAAGTTTTACAAAGCTGTACATGTTTTTTTGCAACAAAAGAATGCCGATATTATTACTATTCATTTATTTTCAGAAAAGGGCTACAATGAACCCAAACGTTGTGATTATAACGGACTGTACTATTGCTCAGACTGCCACTGGAGCAGTCTTGCAATAATTCCTGCGCGTGTTGTACATAATTGGGATTTCACACGAAGAACAGTCTGTCAAGCAACTTTGCAACAACTGAAAGTCGCTTCTGACAGACCAATAATAAATTTGGAAGTCTTGAATCCGAAATTATTCAATTTTGTGCATGAACTCAATCTACTCAAAAGGCTAAGAAACGATCTTTATGGAATGAGGAAATATCTTTTGGTATGTCGGATAGCAAACGAAGATAGATTGTTGTGGAAAGGGGTTGATATTCCACACTTATTAGAAACCACAAATCTTTATAGTTTACAGGATTTAATGGATGTTCATTCAGGAGAAATATTCATCAAAATTCAAACATGGATTGATACTTTTACTAAGCATATCAAAGTAACCTGTGAAATATGTAAGGGTAGAGGTCATATTTGCGAAATTTGTTCGAATGATCAAGCCTTGTATCCATTCGATTCGAATGCCATAACTTGTGAAGAATGCAAGGGGGTGTTCCATAAAAGTTGCTACAATAGAAAAAATAAATGCCCAAAATGTATTCGTTTGAAAGAACGGGACGATCAGATGAAAAATATTAACAGCAATGATGAACTGTGATACAGCGAATGGAAATGAAAAATATTTTATTTTTTAATATTTGTTTACTCTAATGTATGTTAAAATGATTCTGTGGAATTTTAAATATATACTGATATAGATTACATTATATGAAATGTTTTTTCAATAAAAATACATATCATTTCTGAATATTATTCTCAAAAATGATGAGGACTCCCTTTCAATCCATGCAGATGAATTCTCATATCTCACCTTCATTCATGCTGTTTTATATTCGCACAATCCAAACTGCTTACACCTAGTGAATATGGAAGTGGCTTGATTCATTCACATACTCAAGATCAAAATCAAAATTCCGATGTTGATACGTATTTATGTATTTTCCGAAAGTTATTTTACAACAATAAATAAGGTGCTAACAATCATATTTAATTTTTTTTTTCACTGCTGTCTCAGATTTGCTGCTGATTTATAGACAATGTGCTAATTGTGCTAATATGGTATATGGTTCGGACGTTTCCGGGCGTAACGTCAAACTGGCTTTACGCTTGAAGAGAGCCCGAAAGGTTCTACATTACTAAGAGCTTAGAATATTTGAAACGATTGGTGAAAAAAAATAAAAAACATTATTTGACCGTGTTGTGGATCGAACACGCGGCCTCCCGCAATGTAACCCGCGACACTCAACTACACCAAGAGAGCTTTTGAGAAGTGAAGGAATGAAATTTTATTCAAAGCGTGAATGTATAAATTACCATTTTTACGCGCTTGTTATGCCAGGAACAGCGTGTTATTATTTTGCCCAGATGTCTGTATTTTTGAAATTTTCGATAATGGGGAAATCCACCGGAGTGGTTTCAGAGTTATGGCCATTTTTGGCATTTTTTATTGATATTTCCGAAACTAATCACTGGATCCATCTGAAATTTAGCATCAGATTGTAGAATCATAACTTTATTATCAATGCCAAGTTTTGTATTGATCGGATATATACAAACTGGAAAAAAAAATTGAAAATATTGTTTTCATAATAACAATAATAATTGAAACTCGGTAGTTAGATGCAAAAGACCGACGCAAACACCTTTGAAATATTTCCTGAGGATCGTATGACTAGTTAAATTGAAAATAGATCACTATAGGAGCCTCAAAAAATATTTAACAATTTAGAACATTAAAAACTGGGCAGATTATTTCAGTTCTTTTCCATGGGAATCATAGGTATTTGTTTACTTACGAATTCGGTTCTTACACTTGTTTTATATCTGATTATTGCGATCGCTAGCATTTGTACAAGAGCAACTAATTTAAATATGGACGTGTAAGTACCGTGGCAATTGAGTCAGTCTGAAAGTTGATCGACGAAAATTGGCCTCATGTCAATTCGGTGAGCGTGCAAGAGTATTTCGAGGAATTAGCATAGTGTCCGAGGTGTAGTGTTCATAAGGTGGTCCTTGGGCCAATTCTGAAATTCATGCTGACCCTTATTCGGGCATTTTTCGTTATGCGCATGAGCATTAGAGAAGTTATTTATCTACTGGAGTTTTCGTCTGAGAGGACCAATCCTCAAACCCCAAGGTTTAGAGGGGGAGGAAGCTATTGCTCCATAGAATCCCCTTGCGAGGATCCGCGCATACATGAATCGAGAATGAGATATCTCCTGAATCACTGGTGTTGGAGAATGGGGGGGTTGTGTGTGATTTTGAGATGACTTTCAGCCACGAGTATTACACATGCGCAAAGGAGAATTGGCTGTTTTTGGGTTGTATGGGTTATGTTGGAAGTGGTTTACGTCTAGTGGTCATGGGTCTGGTGCTGAGCCGATATTGTAAGGTTTTAAAAGAAAATTCATGGCAATTCTGTGCACGGACAAGTCAGTTTCGGGGAAATAGCATTGTTTCCGAGTTGGAGTGTCCGTACCAGTGACGGCTCGTCAGGGTATGCAGGTTGGGCCAGGCCGACCCAAAAATTATCGCGGATAATGGAGAAATAGAAAATTATAAAAATTTTATTCATGGAAACTTATTCTGAATTATCAATTTTGATATTCGAATCTCGAGTAATTTCCTCAAAATCTTATACTTCCACTTCCACAGGAAACATTTTCCGAACATGACACCCTGAATTATTTGATTTCCGACTTCTGTTCTCTCCCATCTTTCGTTATTCTACTCACATTGGGTCGACCAGCCGCGCGATCGCTTCAATTGATGGTACTATGTAACACCTACGACGCAAGCAGTTACCTTACCGTTAAGCAGAATGGTAGAATCTCGATATTATGTCGCAGCTTGACACATACTAGGTCGGCCCGAGCCCGTACGAGCTTCGAGCTACTCTGCCAAGGCGCAACAGTTTCAACAGCATAGTTTCAAACAGTTTCGTATTGTTTATTCCAAATATTACATTACTAAATGAATAGTTAATTATTACGTATTATGTCTATTTCAGAAAAGACCGTATTCGTACTGTTTAAGAGTAGATTAGTGATTTTCTGTTCATAAAAATATAATATATTTCTAATTCCTAGTAAATAAAATAGCACCGTGGATGCTGGAATACGCGAGTATGGTGCACCACATCGAAAATCTAATGCACAGACGCTCTACTGCATCGAACTTTGCTGCATCGACGAAGCAATCCATCGAAAAACCGCCCACTTTAGAAAGTGGGCGGCACTAACTAGAGTTAGTGTTCGTGCTTTCTCCTGATTGGCCGAACGTGAAAACCCCTTTATCGATCGTCTTCGTCGGTAGTTTCGCTCGATTAGAGGTAATTTGTTTCAAAGAGTGTACGACTGTACGTCAACAGACCGTAATCGGTCTAACCTAAAATTTGAAAGGTGCAGAAATTTGTCAAGAAGAAAACATCCTTGATATTGCTAATGAAAATATCACGATCTATTTATTGGAAGCAGGGCCGTAGCGAAGAGCTATTCCGAGGGGGGGGAGAAACGTCTTTTGGCGCCCCTAATTTGGAAAAATAGACAAAAATCGAAAAACACACATATGGATGAAGTGTACATATATTGATAAATACTACATAGTTTCTTAATAAAGAATGAATTATAAATTAATATAACTATCAATGAAAATTATTTTACAAAGAATACCGCGTTCTGAATTTGTGTTTTTGAGGGAAAAAAATTGTTTGCATCTCTCAACAGATCCAGGGCCAAAAAAGAATTATATTTGACAAAAATAAATATATATACCAAGCTTTCGAGATGATAAGAATAATCTGAAGATTTTATAGATATTAAAAAGAAAACTTTGGAAAAATGATATAACAATAATTTCACGTTACCCTGCTATCTGGAGTGGAATGTTCCAACAATTCTTCGAAAATATCTGCTATTTGGAATATTGAATGAGTTTTTTGTAATTCCTGAATTTAAGCAATATTTTTTTACTGATCACCCTGAAAATTTTTGTAGTTTGCATATAGAAAATTAAATCTTCGATGTCACTCAATCGAATATTTTACCGAAATATCACGAAAAAAAAATGTTATTTTATAGACACTGAAACTCAACCTGTAAGTGCAGTTGTTAAATGAAGGTTCACAAGGTGCTACTTCCCTTAAAAACTATGTGTCAGCAATGGCCAAAACTTTTCGCTCTATTCGAAAATACAGTCCTCTTTTTAGAACGCATGTTCTAGGTAACATCACACGTTATCATTTTGCCCAAATGTCTGTAATTTTCGATTTTTTTGCCGAAAATTGTCGCAAACCATTTAGTTCAACTCTCTAATGAAGAATTCGAGGTCAAATTTGATTCTGTCCGACCGGCCGGTTGTTGCCACGATAACTAGAAAACGGAAAGATATAGCGCCTTGAAATTTTCAGGGTAGGTTGTGCATCTTAATGCTAGTTTGTTCATAGGTATACCTATCTGAAATTTGGTTGTTATTTCCTCAATAACTCGAAAAATACAAAACCAATCCAATTCAAACGTGGTTATTAGTTGTAGAATACCAACGCGAAATCTTGCGAAATTTCGTGAGGATCGTATCACTAGTAATTTTAAAAAAAATCATTTAAAAAAGTTCTATATGTCCTAAACTATTCGTTCGATATCGCTGAAATTTTGCCAGATCCTTCAGAACTTAACTGTACTGGCAAGTTCCAAGTTTGAACACGATCAGATAGATATTGTTGGATATTCGAGCAGCCTTGTTTGAGTTCAGTAGATGGATGGCTGCTGACTGTTAACTGACTCGATAACTTTGGAACGAAAGGAGATAAGCAGTTGCAATTTTCAGGGTAGGTCACGCATCCGAATGGGAGAGTTGAGTTCGTTTTTGGGCATAGTCGGCCTAACGGTTTCGGAGTTATAACCACCTGGAATATTATTTCCTCGATAACTCAAAAAATTTAGACCTGATTGAATTGAAGCTTGTACTAGTTGCGGAATATCGACATAAAGACTTGTGTAAAATTTAGTGGGAACCGTAGAAATTAAAAAAAAATTGGTTCTTAATCGGTATATTCGATTAAGGAGAATGGACAATAGAACATGCGCCAAAAGCTCCTGACTTCGCGTCAGTGCTTGAACAACTCGCCATGTATTCATGACATTTGCGCCTTTTCCCGTTTCAATTTTTCTATTCTGGGCTGTCCTTCTGAATTCCGCTCCAGACGGTTTGAACTTATTTTGGCAAGGACCCATATCCATATTCGGTTTTCGATTTATATTTCAATCAATATTCATATTCACTATTCACGAATAATGTATATAAAAAGAAGAAGGTTAGTTTCTTTCTATTGAACGATTTTTATGTATAGCCGGGGAAGGCTGGAAATTCCCCACTCCTGCCATCTAGTCTCTAGCAGCAACAAAGCTTTCTACAATGCTGTCGGTCTTGTACAAATAAATTGAGTAAATGGTAGGGTAGGCAATCATTCGATACAGTCACTGCACTTATGTATAATAATAATCATCTTATGCAAGTAGTAGTTCAAAAAAATCTATTTTCATTATGTCATTTTGCTATAGTTTTTCAAATATCCGCGGTCAATTTGGCGCCCTTTGAGATATGATCCGGGGGGGGAGGCTCCCCTCCCTCCCCCACCGGTAGCGACGGCCCTGATTGGAAGTATTATAAAAGATAAAATGGTATAACAATGGGAAAAGAAGAACATATTATTTAAAACATTTACTCTACAGCGATTGTCCATGGTCTTTTAATCAACCGACTGCATTATCTGTTAACGTCAGTAAACACAGTATTTCTATCCTCCAGACGAAAATTACTGCAGGACTTGGAACTGAAGAAAGAAAGAAATTGATTCACACAATATTATCCAATATAGAACTTACAACATGATTGAAATCTCAATATAAAATTTGTCAAGAAGAAAACAGCACCGGGTAAAATTGCTCCTGCACTATCTACTTACTAGTCAATCAAGACGAAGGCATTTTTTTGTTGAGTTGGAACGGTGATAAACTAGTATAACAATCGGAGCAGAAAAAGATTTGTATTTAAAGCATATACTGTACATCGACTGTCCACGGTTAACATCAGAGGCAGTAAACACAGTATGTCTATCCTCCAGGGGATGAATTACCAGGACTTGGAACTGAAGAAAACTATTTCATTGATTCACACAATATTATCCATTATAGAAGTTGTATTATGTATTTGTTGAATTGGAACGATGATAAATTAGTATAACAATGGGAGAAAAAAACACCGTATTCAAAATGTTTACTGTAAACCGATTTTCTATGATATCTTATTCAATTGACTGCTTTTTCTGTAAACATCAGTGGCAGTAGGCAGTAAACATAGTAAGTCTATCCTTCAAAGGAAAACTACTGCAGGATTTTGAACTGAAGGAAACGATTTAATTAATTTTAACAATATTATCTATTATAGAACTAACATGTTAGAATATACCCTACTTGAGTATCAGATCCTCATTTGAAATAAAATTGAAATCTAAATAAAATGCTGCTGTATTATTTATCACTTTTAATCTGACCACATATAAATATCATTTTATTATATCTATCGAAGCAAGTTGAAACGTTCATCAATTAAAAGAGCAGGATATTTTGTTACACCAATGACTTTAATATTGCTTTCAAACACTTCATTTATGTTTAATTGGTTTCTCTATTACTTCTTATTCGTATAAAGAAATTTGTATAAAGATTTGACCCTTCAATACGAAGTTAGAAATATATTACGATAACAATGGCAGGAAGCTTGAAATGAAGGAAAAAGATAAGTATATAAATATATTTTTATTTTAAATTCAGTTCTTTTCAACAAAATTCTGAAACATAAAGTATAAATTAATTTAAAAGTTCTCATGCCTGAACAAATTTTCAGCTTTCGCAAGGAGAAAATTCCTAACGTGCACAATATATAAATATACATATATATTCTGGGCTTAACAATATGATACAATGTACATATTAATAACATACAGCTTATTGCCATCTACCCAGTCGTCTTCTCTAAGCCTCTCGATCCTGTGCTAGTTCCACATCTAGCTATCTGTGCTCCTCAGATTGAAGTATTCCCTCATTCCAAGACCACCTCGGTCTTCCTTGCTTCCTCCGTCCTCTTCAGGCATTCTCATTAAGTGTCCAAACCATCTAATACTTCTCATTTCGATTCGGTCCATTACTGTTTCTCTGCCATGTAACCGATTTCTAATGACTTCATTCGTCACATGTTGTAGCCCCAAGTATTTAAATTTCTCCATTTGTTTTATCGTTGTGACTTCATCAATGAGTACCTCAAAATTTGCTTCGCTGTTTACTACCAGGTATTCAGTCTCTTCGGACTTACACTCAGGTCCTACTGTTCATACTCTGAGTGTAATTTTCAAATCATATACTCCATATCAAATGAATATTTAAATTCTCAAATTAATAATATTGTTTTTATTTGTTCTTTCAAAATGTATCCTGAATCTAATCAATCAGGGGGTGAAGGACTTGGGTCAATTACTTTTGATGTATAATCAATAGACAGTTATTAATTAATAATTCTCTCAGGATTTGAGCAGACCGTAACGAACTATTAGCTTCGAATACCTATATGCCATTTTTTTCATTTTGAAGAAGTGGATTGATGAAAGTTTCTAATAGAAAAGTTGTTGAAGCCTTTAGCACAGCTTTTAGGAATCTTGGATGATTGGGGAGCAAATTTGTTTGACATCGATATGTTTCTTCTTCTTCTTCAATCTTTTATCATGTGCTGGGCTTCTCGCCATCTACACAAGGAACATGCGGCTTCACCAGCTGTCCTCGCTGATATATTGGGGTAGATTGTTTTGGTGTTGGAATTTCTACTTTAACCATTCGTGGTATACTATCCAGAGGTTTCGTCTACACGTATATGAGGGAAGGTAACATCCCCAAGTGAACGCACACAACACTGAAAGGAAGGATTCAGGAAATTCCAGGAATCACACATCAAACTTGTACATAAGCAGAATACGATTTTACACAAATCACCCAAGACACATACAACAGAGAAAACCGAAGGTAAACCTAAAGCTTGATATCTGAGGCTAACAAGAAATCGTACATCAACCTATAAACAGTAACATCCTCTGAGAAAATCAGATCATATATATTAATTGGAAATGTCGACACTGTTTTGAGTTTAGATAGGTCGCTATACAACTTCGAGCAATTCCGCCTATTCACCTGGCACGCGAAAAATACGTGAGCGATATCGCCCTTGTCCCCACAAGAACATAGGTCCGACTCCGCCACACGAATCCTGAACAAATGAGATGGGGTGCTACAATGACTTGATCTCAACCTATTTATAGTGGATCGATATGGTTGTTGGTCCGTCCCATAGACGTTATATCAAATTAGACCCATAGACGTTATATCAAATTTAGATACTACGTCAATGGTCCGTCCTCCCATACTCAGAACACCTATCTGAAAAGCTTCGTGTACTGGAATAATTTGTATATATTTATACAATAATATTTCGAAGTTCAAACGTTTTCTGCAATATACGAATCGATTTTTGCACATTCAAACAAGAATATTTTAAGTAATCATGAAAGCTGTACACATAAATAACATAACCTATAACTTAGTTATTTGTCAAATTCCATAGAGTAAAAATACTTCTGTGGTGCTATGCAGCGATGCCAGATGTACAATAATTTGAATAATTATTTCATAACTTTTAACATTCGGAGAACGTACAATAATGAATTTCATCATAATTTCGATCGATTCAATATTTCGGTCAAAACTCTTCAGCGAATATGACGTTCGTGGTTCCCTTACTATCCGCCCGTCTGTCGAAGCTCATATAAAAATAAAGGGCTCAAAAACAGATGATTGAATTTTATAGAGACCAAATCTCTCATCTTCATACTATATGGATCTTCTTTGTTATTGAAGAACTGACTGGTTGTTACCAGATCATACCAATCCAAATAGTTGGCGTCGAAAAGAAACTCTATCAAATGTAAGAATATTTCTCGAAGGGCCGGTTTCTCAATTGCGAGTTAACCCGAGGTTGCGGGTAACCCGAGTGTTACGCATTCATGAATATCGCTAAATAACTGCGTCAACCCGAGTGTTACGCGTTCATGAATATCGCTAAATACATGCGCAACTCGCAACCTCGAGTTAACTCGCAATTGAGAAACCGGCCCTAAGAATATCTGTACAGGTTAACCCCATTGAATTATTCTGCAAATACCTTCGACTTTGGTAGAGAAAACTCATTATAGTCCATGGAAGCTTATTTAAGTATGGCTGCAATGAATTTGCTCAGTCCAGATGTTTGGGAGTTGATCGTTGATCGACGATTGGCGTGAAAAAAACATGTATCGAGCTCCAACATTATACCAACATTACCCTTATCTGTCTTGAGAACATGCAATTTTTTATGATCTTTGGAACACCTTTATGTTTAGAGTTTCATTAGCCGCAAACATTAGTGGTCACGGGGTGATAAAAGTAGAAATTGGTCACTAGGTTGGCACCACGTGCTATTATAACGTTGTTGGAACTTGTTCTCGACGTCACCAGGTTGCTTTCAAAATCAGTCGAAATTCTCTTAAAAGACATCCCTATTGGTTCAAGGAAGGCAGAACTTAGGGCCCAACTGCAAAAATGTATTAACCCCATCAAGAAGCCACACATTCGTATGACGGGGGTTACACGGTCAATCTGGTATCAGTCACGCATCACATCAATCATGGATTGATATCAGATTGACGGGAAACTGATGGATCAATGGTGCGGATTCATGCAATATTAATGTGTTTCGTCAGTCGATCAATCCACATCAGTGTCATCGTGATCAAGGTCACGGACTGAACTGAAGCGAGATTGATGGCCCTCATCATTCAATTAAAATTAGCCAACGTGAAATTGCGCGCCAAAAAGTTCTCACTTCACTTTTTCAAAAAATACAGACCCGATCATATTGAAGCTTGGTAACTAGTTGTAGAATATCAACATAAAAACGTGTGTGCAATTTTGTGAGGACCGAACCACTTGAAAATTTAAAAAAAAAATACGAAAAAATATTATATATTTCATGATAACTTGAGGAGGAAAGAGATAGCAACTTACAATTTTCAATGCGAACAGTTAAGTTTCGTTACTTGGCATAATCGGCCAAATTGTATTGGAGTTATACTCATCTGAATTTTGTTGTTATTTCCTGTATAACTCAAAATATACAAATCTGATTCAATTAAAAATCGGTGATTACTTGAAGAATGCCGACCCACTAATTTTCGCGGAATTTCTTGAATATCGTATCCTGGATTAACTTGAGGCGCAAGTTTTTTCGTATTTCAATTCCACTAGAATACATATGCCACAATTAAAACTTCTGTGATCATATACGATTCTCTGTTCGTAAAATGGTATGAAATGTATTAATGTCGGCTCAGGTGGTGCAGTGGGTATAAAGACCTACTGTGGTGCCGGGGTCGCGGGTTCGAATCCCGCTCAGGGCATGGATGTGGTGTTGGGTTGTCCAAAAATAGATATGACAGAGTTTGAGGAATATGAGGTTAGAACTGTGTAGATGGCCTACAGGTGCCTAGCACATAAAAGGAAAAAAAAAAAATGTATTAATGTCTAGCGGTTGAAGAGCTAGCTAGGGGGCCGGAGTCGCGGGTTCGAATCCCGCTCAGGGCATGGATGTGGTGTTGGGTTGTGTGAATGTCCAAAAATAAATTGAAAGAGTTTGCGATATAAAGAGTTATAACTGTGTAGATGGCCTACAGTTGCCCAGCACATAAATAGATAGAAAAAAAAAATGTATTAATATATTTTATAAAAGCTGAGAAGTAGTAGAGTGTCCATTAAAGGTGAGTAGACCACAGAACATGCGCGCAAAAGCTCCTGACTTCACGTCAGTGCTTGAACCAATTATTGGCGCTCTTGCTCCTCGGAATAGAGTGCTTATCAATTTGCCCAAATGTCTGTAATTTTCGAATTTTTGGCTGAAAATGGTCTCAAACGATTTGGTTCGACTCACTGATCAAGAATCCGTGGTCAAAATCGATTCTGTCCGACCGTAACCACGATAACTCTCGAACGGAATGAGGTAGACAGTTAAAATTTTCAGAGTAGGTTTGGGAAATAAATATCTCGGTTAAGTTCGTTATTGTAGAATAAAAGGATTTTTTTCACATTACAGATTTTGGATGTAGTTTCATCATAAGAATCCATTGATATCATTCTCAACTCTATCAAACTAATACTTCGGAGATATGATTTATCAAAATTTTAATAATTATTCTTAATTCTATATGATTTCATAGAAAAATCTAATTATAGGATAGTTCAAAGAATTGTTATGTAGTTTTGTTGCATTCTTGAATGAAAACTTTTGCGCGTATGTTCAATTTCCATTCTCCTGTATTGGTCAATCTTAATCGAATTTACCATGGTGAATTATATTGTCCGTTCTCCTGTATTGGACACTCTCTTAATCGAATTTACCATGGTAAATTCGATTAAGAGTGTCCAACCAATAATTTCGGAGACATGATTTGTCAATGTTTTAACAAGACCGCCACAGGGCTTTTTCACATTTTCTTCAACAAGGTTTGCTAGTAATTTGTCAAAGGCCAATAGACTGTCAATAGAATATGTGCATAATGTCAAAACGAAACCCTCATGGCTGCTGAATCTTAGACGGAGGTTACACGGTCAATCTGCCATCAATCTCGCTTTAGTTCAGTCCGTGACCTTGATCACGATGGGACTGATGTGGATTGATCGACTGACGAAACACATTAATATTGCATGAATCCGCACCATTGATCCATCAGTTTCCCGTCAATCTGATATCAATCCATAATTGACCGTGTAACCCCTGCCATAAGAATGTGTGGCTTCTTGATGGGGTTAGTACATTTTTGCAGTTGGGCCCTAAGTTCTGCCTTCCTTGAATCTATAGGGATGTCTTTTAAGAGAATTTCGACTGATTTTGAAAGCAACCTGGTGACGTCGAGAACAAGTTCCAACAACGTTATAATAGCACGTGGTGCCAACCTAGTGACCAATTTCTACTTTTATCACCCCGTGACCACTAATGTTTGCGGCTAAAGAAACTCTAAACATAAAGGTGTTCCAAAGATCATAAAAAATTGCATGTTCTCAAGACAGATAAGGGTAATGTTGGTATAATGTTGGAGCTCGATACATGTTTTTTTCACGCCAATCGTCGATCAACGATCAACTCCCAAACATCTGGGCTGAGCAAATTCATTGCAGCCATACTTAAATAAGCTTCCATGGACTATAATGAGTTTTCTCTACCAAAGTCGAAGGTATTTGCAGAATAATTCAATGGGGTTAACCTGTACAGATATTCTTAGGGCCGGTTTCTCAATTGCGAGTTAACTCGAGGTTGCGAGTTGCGCATGTAGATTTGCGAGTTGCGCATGTATTTAGCGATATTCATGAACGCGTAACACTCGGGTTACACGCAACCTCGAGAACTCGCAATTGAGAAACCGGACCTAAAAACCTAAAAAGAGAAATATTCTTACATTTGATAGAGTTTCTTTTCGACGCCAACTATTTGGATTGGTATGATCTGGTAACAACCAGTCAGTTCTTCAATAACAAAGAAGATCCATATAGTATGAAGATGAGAGATTTGGTCTCTATAAAATTAAATCATCTGCTTCTGAGCCCTTTATTTTTATATGAGCTTCGACAGACGGGCGGATAGTAAGGGAACCACCAAAGTCATATTCGTTGAATAGTTTTGACCAAAATATTGAATCGATCGAAATTATGATAAAACTCATTATTGTACGTTCTCTGAATGTTAAAAGTTATGAAATAATTATTCAAATTATTGTACATCTGACATCGCTGCATAGCACCACAGAAGTATTTTTACTCTATGGTCAGAATGACCGAAATTTGACAAGTAACTAACTTATAGGTTATGCTATGTTTACAGCTATAGACCTAATAAACCCTTATTTATTTATATTTATTAGGTCTATGTTTACAGCTTTCATGATTACTTAAAATTTTCTTGTTTGAGTTTTATCACTGTTAATAAAATCGAAATGTGCAAAAATCGATTCATATATTGCTGAAAATGTTCGAAAAACTTCGAAATATTATTGTATAAATATATACAAATTATTCCAGTACACGAAAGCTTTTCAGATAGGTATGGGAGGACGGACCAACAACCATATTGATGTTAAACAAATTTGCTCCCCAATCATCCAAGATTCCTAAAAGCTGTGCTAAAGGCTTCAACAACTTTTCTATCAGAAACTTTCATCAATCCACTTCTTCAAAATGAAAATAATGGCATATATTCGAAGCTAATAGTTCGTTACGGTCTGTTCAAATCCTGAGAGAATTATTAATTAATAACTGTCTATTGATTATACATCAAAAGTAATTGACCCAAGTCCTTCAGCCCCTGATTGATTAGATTCAGCATACATTTTGAAAGAACAAATAAAAACAATATTATTAATTTGAGAATTTAAATATTCATTTGATATGGAGTATATGATTTGAAAATTACACTCAGAGTATGAACAGTAGGACCTGAGTGTAAGTCCGAAGAGACTGAATACCTGGTAGTAAACAGCGAAGCAAATTTTGAGGTACTCATTGATGAAGTCACAACGATAAAACAAATGGAGAAATTTAAATACTTGGGGCTACAACATGTGACGAATGAAGTCATTAGAAATCGGGTACATGGCAGAGAAACAGTAATGGACCGAATCGAAATGAGAAGTATTAGATGGTTTGGACACTTAATGAGAATGCCTGAAGAGGACGGAGGAAGCAAGGAAGACCGAGGTGGTCTTGGAATGAGGGAATACTTCAATCTGAGGAGCACAGATAGCTAGATGTGGAACTAGCACAGGATCGAGAGGCTTAGAGAAGACGACTGGGTAGATGGCAATAAGCTGTATGTTATTAATATGTACATTGTATCATATTGTTAAGCCCAGAATATATATGTATATATATATTGTGCACGTTGAGAATATTCTCCTTGCGATTCTGAAAATTTGTTCAGGCATGAGAACTTTTAAATTAATTTATACTTTATGTTTCAGAATTTTGTTGAAAAGAACTGAATTTAAAATAAAATATATTTATATACTTATCTTTTTCCTTCATTTCAAGCTTCCTGCCATTGATATCGTAATATATTTCTAACTTCGTATTAAAGGGTCATATCTTTATACAAATTTCTTTATTCGAATAAGAAGTAATAGAGAAACCAATTAAACATAAATGAAGTGTTTGAAAGCAATATTAAAGTCAGTGGTGTAACAAAATATCCTGCTCTTTTAATTGATGAACGTTTTAACTTGCTTCGATAGATATAATAAAATGATATTTATATGTGGTCAGATTAAAAGTGATAAATAATACAGCTGCATTTTATTTAGATTTCAAATGAGGATCTGATACTCAAGTAGGGTATATTCTAACATGTTAGTTCTATAATAGATAATATTGTTAAAATTAATTAAATCGTTTCCTTCAGTTCAAAATCCTGCAGTAGTTTTCCTTTGAAGGATAGACTTACTATGTTTACTGCCTCTGATGTTTACAGAAAAAGCAGTCAATTGAATAAGATTTCATAGAAAATCGGTACAGTAAACATTTTAAATACGGTGTTTTTTTCTCCTATTGTTATACTAATTTATCATCGTTCCAATTCAACAAATACATAATACAACTTCTATAATGGATAATATTGTGTGAATCAATGAAATAGTTTTCTTCAGTTCCAAGTCCTGGTAATTTATCCCCTGGAGGATAGACATACTGTGTTTACTGCCTCTGATGTTAACCATGGACTGTCGATGTACAGTATATGCTTTAAATACAAATCTTTTTCTGCTCCGATTGTTATACTAGTTTATCACTCAACAAAAAAATGCCTTCGTCTTGTTTGATCATGACATAAGTCGTTATTTGTCCGGCGCATTTTTTCATTCTTTTATACAATATAAAGTAAAATATATATCCTTGGGAGATGATAGCCCTTCTTAAGGGCCCTGTAGCGGGCTTCGAACATCTGAAGTTCTGAATAATCATCGCTTGGACTTGGACCGGTAAGACCTGGTTTTGAAAGAGACCCTCCTGGCCTTACGAGCAACATTTTCATTTATGAATTCAAATATTGAAGGGATTTCAGGAGTGAATTATCTTCGAAAACTAGCGGAGGCGATTCTTCTCCACGAGATTCCATTCGCCTACAGAGAAAATTTTTTGTGAGAGGAGACTTTCGAAAGGTTATGTATTATTTTTATTTTGTTCGTTTCCTCCTCTTGTCTTTTCATTTTTCAGGTTGAGTTTATGGTACCTTGGAGAAACCTATCCGTTTTTTGAAGAGGGAATCCACATTGAAGAAATATATCCCCATCAATATTTTTAAATTTCAGCAAATTTTGTAAACAATAGTTACAAATCACCACACTCACGGGAAGAAAGGGTTTTTTGCTGAGGTTTTTCCCTAAGCTCTTGTATCATACGTCGAATTGTATGGTACCCCGTTACACCAACCTCTGCTAACACATATGCAGCTCTCAGTCAAAAGAATATATATATATATATATATATAGTAGGTAAGTAGATAGTGCAGGAGCAATTTTACCCGGTGCTGTTTTCTTCTTGACAAATTTAATATTGAGATTTCAATAATGTTATAAGTTCTATATTGGATAATATTGTGTGAATCAATTTCTTTCTTTCTTCAGTTCCAAGTCCTGCAGTAATTTTCGTCTGAATGATAAAAATACTGTGTTTGTTTACTGACGTTAACAGATAATGCAGTTGGTTGAATAAAAGACCATGGACAATCGCTGTAGAGTAAATGTTTTAAATAATATGTTCTTCTTTTCCCATTGTCATACCATTTTATCTTTTATAATACTTCCAATAAATAGATCCTGATATTTTCATTAGCAATATCAAGGATGTTTTCTTCTTGACAAATTTCTGCACCTTTCAAATTTTAGGTTAGACCGATTACGGTCGTTGACGTACAGTCGTACACTCTTTGAAACAATTATCTCTCATCGATCGAAACTACCGACGAAGACGATCGATAAAGGGGTTTTCACGTTCGGAAAGCACGAACACTAACTCTAGTTAGTGCCGCCCACTTTCTAAAGTGGGCGGTTTTTCGATGCCAAGCACTCTCCAATCCCGAAGAAGCTGCGTCTGCGCATGCGCCCCCGACATTTTGTTTTTAACCTCAACCGCGAATCCAATTTTAAAGTAAACAAAACATTTAAATCTACCAAGGAGTTGCCTCATAATATAATTATTCAGAATAATTATCACTATATCACTAACTTAAGCCTGTTGAAATCTATTGTATACCATACGTTGAATATAAACGGGACTACCTTGTATTTGATGAGTTTGAAGATTGAAGGAATGTAGATAATAGATATATTGATTACGTATGTGAAAGAAATTCCGAATTATGGAGAAGTGTGGGATAGGAATTGTAACCGCACTAATACCATATCAGGGACATGAAGTTATTCATAATTTCTAAATGATATAAGTATTAAGTTATGTTTTATTTAAGGTTTGTCAGCAAATTGTTTTAAAAGATGATACCTATCTGGTTTACGTCCTTCAAGCGAAAAATCAGCAGTAGGTACTAGTAGTGAATTGAATGAATGAATTTTCAGTCTTTATATTTACTTTCAGGAGTGAATAAATCGAGACCCAAACAGTTCACCTGTAGCGAACAAGAAATGGTTGTCAACAAATTGAACGCAGGAGTTACTGCTGATAGAATTCTTAATTAAAACAAGGAATATGGGACTTATGTAGATTGAATATCTAGCTTATCTCATGAGAAAATTCAATATTGATAAGAGGCAACATGAAGAGCATATGAACGCTACAATTTTGAAAGTTCAAAAGTGGAATAGCCAACAAGAAAATCAAACAAATTGGTGATGGTAATCATATCGTTGGCAAAATGACAAAGGGACTTATTTCCAATAGGAAAGTTTCAAGATATTCACGTTTAAAAGTGAAGGATAAATCAGGGGGTGGACGAAATAAACCATAAATGCTCAATTCTAGTACATTTGCATAATACCTGTTATGGATTCATATAATACTGTTACACAAATAAAAAAAAAAATGAATTGCACTTATTCTGGTGTCCTGATATAATGGATCTGTGATGGTCCATCATTAAGGTCTTTGAATGACAGCGTATATTATATTATAGGAATTTTTGACGAAACATTTTATTTCTTCTAATAGCGGAACATTTCAAAATACATGTTCAGTAGTAAAAGGTGATGTATTAATATAACATGTATTACATATATTGTTTTCACTTGGAGTTTCAGGTAAATGTTTCTAAAATTCTTGTTGCTTAGTATGCTTAATAATGAATACGATTTTACTAATATATTAGAATGGCTTGATAATTATTATTATTATTATTATAATTATACTGATCCTCCTGGGTCTTCCACAAGGAAACCCCTCAAAAGCTCTAAGATAACTTTGAAAATGATGATATATCTAGTGCTGTGGAGGTAATCCAATTATATTTTCCAACGAGAAGTGGGATATAAGGAAGTAATCATGTTTTAATTATGATCCATATATTTATCCTCCCTGTAGTGTTTTAACTATGGTAAGCTAGTAGTGGTGCAAACTCGAAAAAAAATTATTGCATGATCCTTGATGTAGTATTGAAATTTCAAAATGAATGTTATTCTTGATCTCTCGTGAAGTAAATAATCAAAATGTTAATACATAGAGTTTGATTCAAAATTATTTCCTGTGTCTGAATTACTGCTACTGTTTGGTATACAATTTTTTTGTTCACATAGTAATTGTAGGTATTGGTATGATATATAGATATTGGTATCTAAATAAATGAATATTATTTTCACAATAATTACTATTTCCCCTAAACCTATGAAAACCCATTTTTACAGACATATTGAAGAAATAAATGCCTATCAATATTTTTAAATTGCAGTAAATTTTGTGAACAATAGTTACAAATCACGACACTCACGGGGAGACAGGGTTTTTTTGCTGAGGTTTTTCCCTAAGCTCTTGTATCATACGTCGAATTGTATGGTACCCCGTTACACCAACCTCTGCTAACACATATACAGCTCTCAGTCAAAAGAATATATATATATATATAGACAAATTACATTAGATCTTTAGCTTCAAACGCTCATCATCTTGAAATACAACTCAATACGTGGAAATGTCTGAATACTTCATTTCAATATTGAATGGAATATTTATAGTTTATCTATAATTTCAGATAACATATCAACGCATATCAACGAGTGACAGGAGTTTTGAAAATGATTATTCATCGAACGATATGTGTCAAATTATTACCATATTCCATATCGAGAGACATTCTTATGATTATGAAGAATTCAAATCGTTTGATGGCTCATATAATATATGGATAAGCAATAATTCAAAGTTTTTCTTTGACTATAGAGGATAAAAAAAGCAATATTCGTAAAACACTTGTGATTATGGACATTCTAATAATTCATTCCCCAACTGGTAAATAGCTTATATTGTTTCATTTGGGTCTCCAGACGAGCTATGACCTATGATTTCCAGTATAATTATGACAGTTCTTCATACAATACTCGCATTCTTTTGAATAATGCCTTCTAGAATATCTTGGAACAATAAACATATGAGTCAAAATTTTAAAGGGTTTGAAGCCTACGTATTGTATGTTAATGTATAGCTATTAGCCAGTCTCCACAGTAAGATCTGACCTGACGATTCAAATAATCTATAGTTAGAAATAATATTTATTTATGCGATTAACAAAAGCCAAGGTAACCTATGTGGCTCAAAACAAGCTAAAGAAAAACAAACAAAGCAAACAGAATGGGTGCAGTGAGGAAAAAAAAGAATTTCTTGCAATAGAAAAAAATAACAAAAAATTAACAAAATAATTCAAATTCAAAATGGACAAATTTTACGCAACAGTTAGAGTTTTACCAAAACAAACTTAAGTTAGATCTGGACCAGTTGTCAAACCTCACTTTGAATTGGTTCACGTTCGGCGCACACACAACATCACTCGGAAGTTTGTTCCAAACATGGAAAACTCTGTTCGACAAAAAGTGTTCCCGCGAAACCGAGCGGAATGCTTCCCTGTATAGTTTTTAGGGGTGGCCTCGGAGTCCAGCAATGGTGTTCATGCGGTATAAATGTGACAGATCCACTCCGGAAGACCCATGCAGGATTTTGTATGTTGAAATGACATCCCCTCTTAAACGTCTGTGTTCGAAGGTGGTTAGCCGGAGATTCTGCAATCTGTCTCGATATTCTGGTCTCTGGCTTCCATATGGCATTCTGGTGACTCTCCTCTGTATTCTCTCCAGCCTGTCAGAGTCTCTACGGAAACGAGTATCCCACGCTGTACCCGCATACTCCAGGATCGGTCTTATGTATGACTTCAGTAGATGGTAAGATGTTGAGATAGAGCAGCGACCGAACACCTTCTCGAAGAGATAATACCTCTGAGAAGCCCTGCGACAGACAGTGTCCACATGATTCGTTCAGCTAAGTTCCTCATTCATTACAACACCGAGGTCAGTGTGCGAAGAGCATGGCCGAATTGAACTTCCACCAACAGTGTACTGTAGGCGAGGATTAGACGCACCAAGATGCAGCACGGTGCACTTCTCCGGGTTAAGTGGAATCAGCCAGGCAGCACACCACTCTTCGATTCTTTGCAGATCCTGACACAGTGCCTCATAAGAGACCAAGGGATTGGCATACATTTTAGTGTCATCGGCGAACATGGAAACTGCCGATGTAAGGAGGCCAGGTAAATCCGCTGTATATAGAAGAAATAATAGCGGGCCCATAACTGAACCTTGTGGAACCCCACTGGTGGAATATCGTAGAGCAGAGTATCTGCCACCAACCCTTACTGAAAAATAGCGCTCGGCGACAAAATATCGTATCCACTTCAGAATGGACCCTCTCACCCCGACATGCTCCAGTTTTTCGAACAACCTACGAAAAGGTACCCTATGAGATTTATCTCATACTGCTCAGATAGAAGTTGAATTTTTTTTTTCTGAAGATTCAAGTTGCCGGCCAAGAAAAATAATTATCAGGATGCATGTATCGATCATATAACTAATCAAATTGATTTTTTCGTTCCATTCTGATATCCTTAAGTACCCAGCTCCAAGGATCGAAATATGAGGTTTATCTCATAGTGCTCAGATAGAAGTTGGTAATTTTTTCTTTCTGAAGATTCAAGTAGCCGGCCAAGAAAAATAATTAGCAGGATACATGTGTCGATCAGAATGATCAGATAACTAATCAAATTGATTTTTTCGTTCCATTCTGATATTCTTAAGTACCCAGCTCCAAGGATCGAAAAATGAGATTTATGTCATATAGTGCTCAGATAGAAGTTGGTATATAACAGCATTATTCGATCCACGCCACAAGCACGATGACTTAAGATTCTCAGAATCAAACCAAAAAGTTGGTTTAATAAGATATTGAACCGACACATGTATTTCTCTAACTACTTTGCTCGGCCGACTATTCGAATCTTAAGAAATAAAAAATTACAAACTTCCATTTGTGAGCTAGATGAAAAACATCCTGTTTGAATACTTGGACCACCATACTTAAGGAAATCAGAATCAAACAAGAAAATCAATTTTACTAAGTATTTGATCGATACATGTATCCAGCGAATTATTTTCCTTGGCCGGCTACTTGAATCATCAGAAAAAAAAATTACCGGCTTCTATATGAGCACTATGAGATAAACCTCATATTTCAATCCTTGGAGCTGGGTAATTGAGGATATCAGAATGGAACGAAAAAATCAATTTGATTAGTTATCTGATCGATACATGTATCCTGATAATTATTTTTCTTGGCCGGCAACTTGAATCTTCAGAAAAAAAAAATTCCAACTTCTATCTGAGCAGTACGAGATGAATCTCATATTTCGATCCTTGGAGCTGGGTACTTACGGATATCTGAATCGAACGAAAAAATCAATTCGATCAGGTATTTGATCGACACATGGATCCTGCTAATTATTTTTCTTGGGCGGCTACTTGAATCTTCAGAAAAAAAAAAATACCAACTTCTATCTGAGCAGTACGAGATAAATCTCATATTTCGATCCTTGGAGCTGGGTAGGTACTTAAGGATATCTGATCGAAATAAAAAATCAATTTGATTAGGTATTTGATCTACACATGTATCCTGCTAATTATTTTTCTTGGCCGGCAACTTGAATCTTCAGAAAAAAAAAATTACCAACTTCTATCTGAGAACTATGTGATAAACCTCATATTTCGATCCTTGGAGCTGGGTACTTAAGGATATCAAAATAGAACGAAAAAATCAATTTCATTAGGTATTTGATCGACACATGTTTCCTGCTGATAACCTAATTGGCCGGCCATTCAGATATCCAGAAAACTAAAATTACAAACTTCTAACTGAGTGCTACGAGAATAATTTCATATTTCGAACCTGTAGTGCTTACAGAATTGAACGAAAAAAATTGAGTAATTTATTAGTGCTTAGGTATATGCATTTAGCCGATAACAAAGCTTAGTCGCCTATTCTGAACATCGGAATAAAATATCAAAAGCGCCAGAGAACAAAGGGGAACGGTATTGACCGTGGTGGAATAGCAGCGCTTGGAGTTGGCCGGCCGGGAGCTAACAACACCTCAGTCATTTAATCTTGATAAATAAACTATTATTTGAATTGAATTTCCTTTATGATGCAGTTCTATCATAAGAATATATTGATATAATTCTCAACTCTGAGAAACTAATACTTCCGGAGATATATTTTGTCTGTTTGAACTAGAGCGCCAGAAAGCTCCTGTCCACAGGGTTTGACCCATTTTTTAATTATCTACGGCACAATTTTGATCTATATTTCAGGTATTTATTTGGAAAGGGAGATCCGTTAATTTGGTATTTGACAATCAGCTGTATGTTTACGACAGCATAAATCACGTACGTCATATGGATATGTAGAGAGGAGTGGGCATTATCGCTGGCGATACTACGAACCTTAGACTATAGAAAGAGAATATAGTCTAAGCTGAGAACCAGGCTTTAAACGGTACGAATACGCTCTTTTCTGAAATACGTAATAATTAATTATTCATATAATAATTTAATATTTGGAATAAACAATACGAAACTGTAGGATTTTTATCATTATCTAGGGGATAATGATTCTACGTTCACACTTTGGAATAAATACAACACTGTATGCTAATATGTACAGGTTTATTTACACAACTTCTACAAACGTCAACTTCGCCGTCACATTAAATACCGTTGATTACTGAGATTGCTAACAGTCTCGACACTCTATAATTGTACGTTTTAAGTCTCTACCGTCTAATGAGCTTTTACAATCGCTTTACACTCGCACCTCGCACCTCTAATTAGTTTTTCGTCTAAACAGGAATCAACTTCCTTAACCAGTCTCGTCTATCAGACTCGTCTATCGCGCTTGGCAGCCCCCTTCGAACTCTCTTCCAACTTCTACCGTATGTCAACCCCGGTACTCCCACTCTTCTCCCTTCCATCAGCTAAGGGCTGTACCACCGTAGTCTTCAAAGCGGATTGGTAGATCCTCTACCTTGCGATACTTTGCTGAAACCGATTGGTTTGCGTGGGAACAATATCAGGAGCATCACTGACTTCCAAGAACTGCACACCCAAAAGGCAATTCCAAGATTTAGGTGACAGCTAACATGGAACACTTCCTTTTCAGAGAAAAGTAGTCTGCCAGTCTAGACGACTGAGTGCCTTCGACGCGCCTCCAGACTCAATATGCGATATCATGGGAATGTTTTAGGATCTCTTCAGACAGGGATATAATCCAGAAATGCATCTAATATATCTGTTCGAACGTTGTTTAACTTAATCGGCACCAGTAAAACTAATCTTAAGTCTATTATTTAGAAGGATGAAAATATAATCATTCCTACAAAACTGTTTAAAATTATGCTGTTGCGCCTTGGCAGAGTAGGGGAGCTCGTACGGGCTTCGGGCCGTTCTTGTATGTATCAAGCAGCGACTTAATATCGAGTTCTGCTTAGTGGTAACTGCTTGCGTCGTAGGTATTACATAGTACCATCACATGAAGCGATCGCACGGCTGGCCGACCGAATGTGATTAGAATATAAGGACAGATGGGAGAGAAGAGGACTCGGAAATCAAATAATTCGATATGTCATGTTGGTCGAAATAAGCCAGCATACCCTGACGAGCCGTCACTGCTCGCTGTTTAATTTGTTCTTCTTCATCTTTCTATCAATTTTTAAGATCAAAAACAGAATGCTCTTCTGTAGGAATTCCTTCATATAAATTCATTAATTCTGTATTATCCACTGCGTTGCATACTGCTTTACAGTTTTTCAAAAAATTGGCTAGCACTGACAAGGACATCCAGTCCCAGATAACACAGAGAGCATAGGATATCCTTCATGAATTATATGTATGTCCAATGGACATCCAATAATATCGAAAAGATATCTTATGGACATCCATAAGGAGTCAAAATGGAACAACCTGTACATTCATAAGATATCCTGAGTTGCATACTGCTTTACAGTTTTTCAAAAAAATGGCAAGTACTGACAAGGGCATCCAGTAGTCCTCTGAAGGACTCTCCCTGAAGTTCGCTTTAGCGCGGTTGCACCTCCGAACCTACATGCACATTAATTTTTGCCCGTTTTTCAGAATTCCGCGTCCATTCCTGGGAGGTTTTTCGGCAGTGGTGGGAAAATTTTGGTTTCTGTGTCCGTCCGATAGAGGTATCCACTCATGAGAATTCATTTAACAAGAAAATAGTTCCGAATTTACCATGGTAAATTCGATTAAGAGTGTCCAATACAGGAGAATGGACAGTACACACGTCTTCATGTCGATATACTACAACTAGTTAGCAAGCCGATCGAGTCTATATTTTTTGAGTTATCGAGGAAATAATATTCCAGATGGATATAACTCCGAAACCGTTGGGCCGTTATGGTCAACAGCAAACTTAACTCTCCCATTCAGAAGCGCAACCTACCCTGAAAATTCCTATCTCCTTTCGTTTGAGAGTAGGCGAGGCAACGCGGTCACCTATCCAGCTACTGAACTCACGGCTGCTCGGATTTCCAAAAATATGAATCCGATCGTGTTCAAACTTGGTAGTAGAGTTAGGTTCGGAACGCTCTCGCAAAATTTCAGCCATGTTGGATGAATAGATTCTGATATATAGATTTTTTCCAAAGATTTTTCTTTTAATGTACTATAGAGATACGATCCTCACAAAATTTTGCAAGAACTTTCGGGTTGGCATTCTACAACTAATAAACATGTCTGAATTGGATCGGTTCTTTATTTTTCAAGTTATTGAGGAAATAAAAATCAATTTTCAGATGGGTATAACTCCAAAACCGTTTGGCCGATTATTCTTATAAACAAAATCAAATGTCGCATTCAGATGCAAGACCTAACCTGAAAATTTCTAATTCGCTATCTCTTTCCGTTCTCAGGTTATCGTGACATAAAAAATATTTTCTAATTTTCTAGCTATATGATTCTCACAAAATTTCACACACATGCCATGCCTATAGGTTCACATTCTACAACTATTCACCAAGTTTCAATTGTATCGGATTCATATTGGTTGAAAACAAAATTATTACTCAGAAACCATTATTGGGCCGATTATGCCCATTAACGAACTTGTCCGTCGTATTGGGATGCGCCACCTACCCTGAAAATTTGAGTGTGTGTATGCTTTTGTTTGTTTTCCATTTCCATGCTGCTTTGGATTTTGATTTTTTTTTTCATTTTGTTCTACAGAATGGTGTAACTTTTGTATTTCGTTAAGAATTTAAAAATGAATAATAAATATTTTCACATTAGCCATTTTGGAATAAAATGTTAATTTTGGTTGGTTGAGGTTAAGTGGAGTAGTATCTTGCTAGACTTCGCCTCATTTTTGTATTGTATTATTGTAATATTTACAGTATAAATGAAGGCAATTTATTATTATCATTTTGTCCAAATGTCTGTAATTTTCGAATTTTTTGCCGAGAATGGTGTCAAACGACTAGAGGTTAATCTCACTGATGAAGAATTCGAGGTCAAATTTGATTCTGTCCGGCCGGCCATTGCCACGATAACTTGAGAACGGAAAGAGATAGCGACTTGAAATTTTCAGGGTAGGTGGCGCATCCAAATACGACGGACAAGTTCGTTAATGGGCAGAATCGGTTGGAAAATTTTCCAGCGACACGATTCTCACAAAATTTCACAAACGTCTTTGTAAACCAAATTTCAGATGGGTATAACTCCAAAACCGTTTAGCCGATTATGCTTATTAACAGACATAAAATTGTGTTTGTTAATAGGCATAATCGGCTAAACGGTTTTGGAGTTATACCTATCTGAAATTTAGTATTTATTTCCTCAATAACTCGAAAAATATAGAACCGATCGAATTCAAACTTGGTTACGAGTTGTTAAATGCCGGATTCTCGCAAAATTTCTTGAGAATCATATCACTAGAAAAAAAAATAATTCTATATATCAGAAACTATTGGCCCGACATCACTGAAATTTTGCGAGATCCTTAAAAACCTAACTCTACTGCCAACTTTCAAGTTTGAACACGATCGGATGTATATTTTTGAAGATCCGAGCAGCCTTGGATAAGTTCAGTAGCTGGATGGGTGACCGTTGCCTGAGTAACTTTCGAATGAAAAAAGGTAGGGAGCTGACATTTTCAGGCTTTGTAGCACCTCCGAATGGGACAGTAAAGTTCGTTGTAGGGCATAATCGACCCAACGGCCTCGCAGTTAATCATCTGGAATATTATTTTCTCGATAACTCAAATAATAAAGACCCGATCGAATTGAAACTTGGTATCTAGTTGTAGAATATCGACATATACAGTATGGTGCAATTGAAAGGAATAAATTCGTTATTTCGTAAACCGGCGACTTTAAGGAAAAATCTCGAAACCCGTCGATTTTTATTCTTAAACAGGCTATTCGTAAGGAATCCATTTTATTTTTGACGTCATATTAAATAATAATAATAAAATTTTATTAATTGTTTAAAAAAATAAAAAAATCAATTTTTGTACATTATTGATATGGCTGAATAGGTATTTAAAAAACCTTTAAAATAATGTATTAAAACACCCACCTTTCCATCTGAAAATTTTAGCGATGACGTCATCACGCTCACATAGATGACGTCAAAAATAAAAAGGTATCCTTATGAATAGCCCGCTTAAGAATAAAAATCGACGGGTTTCAGGATTTTTCCTTAAAGTCGCCGGTTTACGAAATAACGAATATATTCCTTTCATTTGCACCATACTGTATAAAGACGTGTGAGAAATTTTGTGTGAGGATTGTACCACTAGTAAATTTCAAAAAAATTACGATAATTTGAAAACAGAAATAGATAGTGATTTGCAATTTTGGGGGTAGGTTGCGCAGCCGAATGCGACATTTGAATTTGTTTATAGGCATAATTGGCCAAACGCTTTTGGAGTTATACCTATCTGAAATTTGACCATATCTTCAATAACTCGCAAAATACAGATCCGATCCAATTCAAACATGGTTGAATGCCAAAGCGAAAATTCTTTCGAAATTTCGTGAGGATCTGAAAAATTTTTAAAAATTTGGTTCGAGCACTGACGTGAAGTCCGCAGCTTTTGCGCGTATGTTCTATTGTCCATTCTCCTCTGTATTGGACACTCTCAATCAAATCTAATTTACCATGGTAAATTCGATTAAGAGTGTCAAATACAGGAGAATAGACAATAGAACATACGCACAAAAACTGCGCGTAATTTTTTAAAATCTTTTTTAGATCCTCACGAAATTCTTCTAATGATAGGTAGAGATTTTTAATATTTACAGTTTCCCAGAAGAGAGAGTGAAACCACGAATTTCATACCAATACCACTCATTTCTGCATTGGGTCAGCAGCTGGGTTTGGGTTTTTTCCTGAGGCTCCCCCATTACAGTGAATTTTGCTTTTTGTTAAAGAGAGTGAAGCCGCTTCACATTCAGTAATAAAAAATAACAGTCTTGAAAGGAATTTAGAATACTTGAATAATTAATAATAGCTTGGCTACACAAAGAGTATTTCCAAACCATCCATCTTCTTCAATTTACTGCATTTACGCTTACATAAAGGTAAATAAATTCAGAAGCCTGATATTATATTTTGTGCAAAATGCAACATCAGACATAAAATACTTTATAATCTATATACAACTTTAATTCTTATGAGTGGATAATGGTGCTCCTCAATTAATAAATACCATTTTTCGAATATAAAGTGTTCGGTTTTATGTTCAAATACATGTACATATAGCAATAGTATTAATAACAAGTTACATTAAATCTAAATTTACTTTTACTACTTTGCCAATATTCTAATTATTTGAGAGTCTTCAGTCAACTGGTGTTGGATAGAATTGAGACAATTTAGCAGAAAGTTGGTCTGCTAATTGTTTAGAACTAGCTACCAACACCCGCCTAGAAAGTCTATCTATTGGTCCTCCACATGGATCCATTATAACACCACCAGCTTCTGTTACAAGAAGTTCTCCAGCAGCTATGTCCCAAATGTGGATGCCAAATTCAAAATATGCATCAGCTGCTCCCAGGGCTACCATTGCCATATTCAAAGCAGCTGAACCAGTAGAACGCAGCCTAGAACATAAATAGGTATGTATTATATATTTTAAAACTATTTATGATTTCCACATAAATTCCTATAGGCATTTAACTGTCAACAAAAAGAGTTTTCTTTCGTTGAAATAATTGTTTCGTATCAGGATTGGGATACCGTGATATTTTGTGTGAATTAATTCTGGTGTGATCAATAGCTGGAAATAACAACTGCTGACCTAATCGATACCATACAACAATCTGAACTGATACTTCTGATTTTTATGTTTATCTGTATTCGGATATAAAACCGAAGAGGAAATATGTTTTTAAGGCAAAAATGGGCGTATCATACACAGAGCTGAGCCAAAACACTGTGCTTAGTGCTTGTAGAAGTGCTTGAAGCCTTTTTGTGCTCCCGAGTACTTTTCAAAATCAGTGCTTAGTGCTTTATAATTCAAGCACTTCATGAAAAGGCTTAGTGCTTAGTAATCCCTTAAGTGCTCCCGAGTACTTCCGAAGATTACTAAGCACTGAAGGCTGGTTTATGCTGGCTGGTAACTTTAACTTAATCATTTATATATAATATATATAGACATTTGTTTTTAGTGTTGTGCTTTATAATCAGACTAAATAATCCGCTAACTTATTAATAATTATTATTAATAATAAGTAAACGGATTATTCAGTCTCAGTATCAACCATAGCGTTAGAAATCTATGTTTCAATTTTTAAGTTAGGGAATAAGTTAAAGTTACCAGCCAGCATAAACCAGCCTTAAGCCTTTCCAGAATCATGTAGTAACAAGAATAGACGCTAACGCGCTGTTGCCCGAGGAGTGTGTACCAGTGTGATCAATAATTGAGGTATGAACGGGAATTGTAATTATCAGTTGTTGGTAATTGATTCATGGAATGGGACATGATATGTCAATATTACCAACACCTGAAAAATATTCAGTATCAAAGCCGTATTATGTGGTTCGTCTATCAGGAAGATATGAGTGATTTTTGCGCGCGTGTTCCGCAAGGAACAGCGTGCTATCATTTCGTCACAATGTCTGTATTTTTCGAATTTTTTTTCGAAAATGGTCTCAAACGATTGGGTTCGACTCCCTGATGAAGAATTCGAGGTAAAATTCAATTCTGTCCGTCCGGTCCAGCCGGCCGGCCGGTCCGGCCGTTAGCACGATAACTCTCGAACGGAACGACTTAGAGCTTTGAAATTTGCAGGGTAGTTTTGTAGCGTAAATATCTCGGACGAGTTCGTTAACGGGCGAAATAGACCGAGCGGTTTCGGAGTTAAGGCCGTTTTTAGTCAAAACGTTTTTTATGAATATTTCCGGAACCTTTCTCTCGATTTTTCTTAAATTTGGCATCAAATTGTAGAATCATGACCTTTATATGCCTGCGAAGTTTTGTAATGACCGGACGGCCCTAAAGTGGCAAAAAAAAATTCAAAAATTTCAAAATTTTGTTTTCACGATAACTCGAAAAATACTGATCTGATTAAATTGAAACTCAGTAGTTAGATGAACAAGACCAATGCAAACACTTTTGCAAAATTTCGTGAAGATCACGTGACATGAAAAAAAATCAAAAAATTACTACTATTTTGCGGAATACTTTGCTTAAAATGCCGAAACCTATTTTTTTTGAGGTTCATGCTGCCCTTTCCGGGCATTTTTCGTTGTGCGCATGCGCAGATGAGAAGTCATTTAACTGCTGTAGTTTTCGTCAGAGAGGATCGGGGTTTTGGGGTAGCGGATGCTATTCCTCCATAGAATCCAGATCCCTGATGAGGGTCTGCGCATGCGTATATTAAAGATGCGATATCTCCCGAACCACTAGTGTTGGAGAATCGGAGCTTTTTGTGAGGTGTGTTATTTTGAGAGGACTTTTAGCCGCGAGTAGATTGCGCATGCGCAGAAGAGAAGTGACTGTTTTTGAATTGGATCGGTTATGTTGGGAGTGCTGAGTCGATATTGTGAGGTTTTAAAAGAATATTCATAGCAATTCAGTGCAAGGACAAGTCAGTTTGGGGGATGTAGCGTTGTTTCCGAGTTAAAGTGTTCGTACCGTGGCCCTGGGGCTAATTTTGAAATTGATGTTACACCTTACAGGCGTTGATGGGCATAATCGGCCCAATGGTTTCCGAGTAATCATTATGTCTACAACCAATACTAATCCGATCGAATTGAGACTTGGTGAGTAGTTGTAGAATATAAATATTAGTTTGTTAGAGTTGAGAATGGCATCAATGGATTCTTATGGTGAAACTACATCTAAGAAAAAATTGAATTCAAAATTTGTAATGAAAAACAAATTATTTTTTTTGTTACTTACTTACTTACTTACTCGTATGGCATACATGCAATAATACAACAATAATACAATACAATACACAAACAAACAAAGGTAAAATATTAAACATTAATATCTGAGTTCTAGATCCAGTCAAGCGCAAATTCATTAGCCTTCATGAAATCACTCCAACTCCCCTGAAATGGACGCAGAGGGCACTCCTCTCTAATGTGTTTGATGGTTTGGCGGGGGGCTCCGCAGTCACAGCTTGGAGAGTCAGCTAAACCCCATTTGTGGAGAGAGTCAGCGCATCGGCCATATCCGGAACGAATTCTATTCAGCTTGACCCATTTCTGTCTGTCGAGATTGGTACCTATGGTATCGCAGTCATACCCCTCAAACCACCTTCGAGCTTCGGGATCCTCAACACGTTGACAGCTTTGTATCCATTGGTCTTTTCTTCTAATATTGTTGTTTTCCAGTTGTTCGGCTTTCCATATGGGAGGTTTTCTCGAGCGAAGACGATTCCTCCGCAGAGTAGGTATGTCGTCGTGTAGCTCGCGTCCGTGGTAGAATACTGCACGTGCACCCTGGGTAATGCTAAATGAGCTAGAGCGATTCGGCAGCCAGACCAAAGAGTTTCTTCTAGGATTTCCTGGCTAAAACATGCTGAATACTCAATTTTTTTTGTTAGGGGCCGTCCATTAATCACGTTATGTTTTATTCAGCCTTTTTTAACCCCCCCTCCCCCTTGGTGATGCTTGGCGAGGTTTAAGCCCAACCCCCTCTCCCCCACCCAAATCACGTGTATTTTTTAGAACCAACAAAGAATCTTAAAATTTTCAGAATATCATCTTCAATTACACATAAATGAAGTATAATCTAATTTTATTCTGAAATCGGTTTAGAAATCACGCGTTTGGCGAAGGGCGCGTTCCAATATTCCTGAACAGTACTGGGCAGTGAATTTAGTCGTCTAATATTACTGATATTCACTGGCGATGCCTACTGTCACTAGAGAGCGATCCGAAATTATTTATTGCAGCCAGTATTGCCAGCAATATCGGAAAAAAAATGTTTTCGCCATTTTTTTAAATTTTCTATTGGTACGGTTCAATTAAAATTTTAAACACGTCTTATTTCGATATTCTACAACTAGTTACCAAGCTTCAATTAGATCAAGTCTATATTTTTTGAGTTATCGAGGAAATAATATTCCAGGTGGGTATAACTCTGAAACCGTTGGACCGATTATGCCCGTAAACGAACTTAACTCTCCCATTCGAATACGCAACTCACCCTGGAAATTGCAAGCCACTATCTCCTTTCGTGCGAAAGTTATCGAGGCAACGGTCACCCATCCATCTACCGAACTCACACAATCTCCAACAATATGGATGCGATCGTGTTCAAACTTGAAACTTGCCCAAGTAGCAAAATTGTTATGAATATCGGTCGTATGGACGTCTATATAACAATCCAAAAAACCGATAGCCTACGTAAATCAGTATCAAATTAGTACATTATAACGTCAGTAGCACGGTTACTACGACAAAAGTGGGAATGATTTCACTACATATACGACTGTTGTAAAGTTGTAATTACAACCTCTTAAGCAACTGATATACATAGATATAAGTTGTGTATTAGGTTGTAATGGTTTATGTAAAACCGATATTATGGTGTGGATAATAACGTTTATACAACTTCGAAAATGATATTGATAAATAGAAATTACCTCTCATTTGAACGTTTCGTGTCTTTTTAAATCCATGGAAGGATGACAACTTCTTTGCATTAGCTATTACACTTAGAAATTACAATTTTGTACTTACTTTAATTAGTTGCAACTTATTTTCTGAAATAATTTCATGATGGGAATCGAACCTCTGCCTCTATGGATGATCTACTAAGAAACCTGTCGCTTTTCCGTCGACGCTATGGAATAAGATATATGTTCAGATGAAATTTCTCTACTTATTATCATGAGAAAATCCTTTTTGGCGCGCTTGATTCTATTATATTTACAAATTCATCAATATAACGTATATAAACAGAGCTCTATTATCTCAGGTGCGAAAGAGAACTCTATTATCTTAGGTGCGATAGAATGATAGAAAACAGAGTTAGGTTATGTATGATGTATGTGATAATGTACCTATGATGTTAATCAAGGCAAGCTACGAGCACTGCACTAGATAATTAATATTATTACTTATACAAACTTCTTCAAAACACTGTACAGTGTTTTGAAGAATTTTCAGAATCGTAAAAACGATCGACGACCATGAGATATTTTTTACGTCAGTTCCAACTTCCTGGAAAAAGGAGATTATTTATATTTTCCATCGGGAGATTGTAAGAAGTTCAGAAAGGAGTATCGTGCACCCAAGAGAGATTGGATTAAAATTCCACATGTGAAGTGAGGAACGAATCTTATGAAAATTTCTTGAACTATACGGTTTTAACCATCGTCTCAATCACTTATCTCTTAATTTATTGCAATTCTTGTACTCAATACGGTTATAAAAGAAGTTGAATTCTTGTATTGTTTCCTGAAAATTCTATTCATTTTATTAAAATCTAATTTTAATTCTATTTCGTTGAAAATCAAAGCAAGATAAATAGATGCATGATATATATAAAACAACAGGATATATAATCTGCACAATATTTGATGTAATAACGGTGTAATTACATTTAAATAACCAGTATATTATATATTCTGTAATGGAAGTTGTATAAACGTCGTAATGATGATAATATTTTGGCATATATAGATTGTAGTATACTACAACCACATCACAACATTTCAGTATAAGTTGTATATCGTTATAAAATAATGTAGTTATTATCAACGCATCAAAGTTGTATAGCAGATACTGAGTATTTATGAGAAAAGTAACTGATTTACATCGTCTATACGACTACGTTAGGAGTTGTTACAGCTCGCTTATAACATTGTGTTACTTGGGTGGCTGTAGAGTTAGGTTGTGAAGACTCTCGCAAAATTTCAGCGACGTCGGACGAATAGTTACGGATATATAGTATTTTTTTCGATAATTTTCAATGATTTTTTGAAAATTTTCTAGTGATACGAGCGTCACGAAATTCTGCAAGAATTTGCGCGTTGGCATTATTCAAATAATAACCATGTTTGAGTTCAATCGGTTTTGTATTTTTCGAGTTATTGAGGAAATAACAACCAAATTTCAGATGGGTATAACTCCAAAACCGTTAGGCCGATTTTGCCTATAAAGAAACCCAAATGTCGCATTCCAATGCATAACCTAACCCGAAAATTTCGAGTCGTTATCTCTTTCCGTTCTCAAGTTATCGTGGCAACGGCCGGCCGGCCGGACGGACAGAATCGACTTTGACCTAAAATTCTTCATTAGGGAGTCGAACCCAATCGTTTCAGACCCTTTTCGGCAAACAATTCGAAAATTAGACATTCGGGCAAAATGATAGCGCGATGTTCCCCAGAACATACGCGCAAAAAATAAATACACGTGATATCTTACTACACCCCCCTCCCCCCTCGTGATGTTTCGTGATTTTTGCCAACACCCCCCCTCTCCCTTTCGAGCCTCACGTGATTAATGGACGATCCCTTACTCGGAAACCATCGATTTTGCCCATTAAGGAACTTAACCGAGATATGTATCTCCTTAACATACTCTGAAAATTTCAACTGTCTAGCTCATTCCGTTCGAGAGTTATCGTGTTAACGGCCGGACGGACGGCCGGCCGGACAGAATCAATTTTGACCATGGATTCTTGATCAGTAAATCGAACCAAATCGTTTAAGACCATTTGCAGCAAAAAATTCGAAAATTACAGACATTTTGGGCAAATTGATAAGCACTCTGTTCCGAGGAACAAGAGCGCCAAAAATATTATTTATGTCACCATAACCTGAGAACGGGTAATGTTGTGCATCCGAATTGGACATTTGAGTTTGTTATAGGTATAATCGGCCTAACGGTTTTGGAGTTATACCCATCTGAAATTTGGTTGTTATTTCCTAAATAAGTCGAAAAACATTAAACCGATCCTATTCAAACATGGTTGTCAGTTGTAGAACGCCAACACGAAAATACTTGCAAAATTTCATGAGGATCGTATAACTCGAAAATTTTTTAAATTCAAAACCTTCAAAACCTAGCTCTACTGCCAAGTTCCAAGTTTGAACACGATCGAATCTATATTGTTGGAGATCCGAGCAGCCTTGTTTGAGATCAGTAGCTGGATGGGTGACCGTTGCCTCGATAACTTTCGAACCAAAGGAGATAGGGACTTGCAATTTTCAGGGTATAGGTTGCACATCCCAATGGTTCGTTTTCGGGCATAATCGGCCCATCGCTTTCGGAGTCATACCCACCTGGAATATTATTTCCTCGATAATTAAAAAATTATGAACTCGATCTAATTGAAGCTTGGTAACTAGTTGTAGAGTATCGACATAAAGGAGTATGTGAAATTTTGTGAGAACCGTACGCCTAGAAAATTTTTCCAAATTACGAAAAAAAAAATTTTTGTTAGAACCGTACCCCTAGAATTTTTTTCAAAATTACGAAAACAAAATTGGTTCAAGCACTGACGTGAAGTCAGAAGCATTTGCGCGTATGTTCTATTGTCCATTCTCCTGTACTGGTCACTCTTAATCGAATTTACCATGGTAAATTCGAGTAAGAGTCTACTGAACTCACAGAATCACTGTCTACTGAACTCACGATCGTGTTCAAACTTGGAGCTTGGCAGTAAAGTTGGGTTCTGAAGGCCCTCACAAAATTGCAGCAATGTCGGACGAATAGTTACTGACATATAGAATTTTTTTCAATAATTTTCAATGACTTTTTCAAATTATTTTTCTAGTAATACGATCCTCACGAAATTTTGCAAGAATCTTCGCGTTAGCATTCTACAAGTAATAACCATGATGGAATTTAATGGGTTTTGTATTTTTTGAGTTATTGAGGAAATAAAAACCAAATTTCAGATGGGTATAACTCCAAAACCGTTTGGCGCATTCAGATCATGGAGGTAGGAGGAATTGGAGGGAGCATGTGCTATATTTCCCTTGTAACGAAAGTGTCACATAAAATCGGCCATATTGGTATGGGCAAATCCTTTGTTATAAACATGAAATTGTGAGTTTTCTATGGTTGGAATTCCGGATTCCTATAGAAAATTAGGTCACACCAATATGGCGGAGTATGTGACAAGTTTCGATCTTTATGCCCCCTCCACTTCCTTCTACCTCCATGATTCAGATGCATAACCTAACCTCAACATTTCAAGTCGCTATCTCGTTCCGTTCTCAGGTTATCATACATAAATAAAAATTTAATAATTTTTCTAGTGATACGATTCTCACAAATTTTCACAAACGTGTTTAGGTTTATGTTCTACAACTATTCACCAAATTTCAATTCGATCGGATTTGTATTCGTTGGAAACAAATTTATTACTCGGAAACCATTGGGCCGATAATACCCATTAACGAACTTGTCCGTCGTATTCCTACCCCGAAAATAGTCGCTAGCTCTTTTCATTCTCAAGTTATCGTGGCAACGGCCAGCCGGCCGGACAGAATCAAATTTGACCTAGAATTCTTCATCGAACAAATTAAAAATAATACATAACATTTCAAAAGTCCCTCTCACAAATATACTCCTCTCTAGCCGCATGGATCTCCTGAAGAAGAATCGCCTCCGCTAGTTTTCAAAGATATTCAGTCTTGTTCTTAGAAATCCAAAACGATAATTATTCAGAACTTCAGATGTTCGAAGACCGCTACAGGGGCTATCCTCTCCCATAGATACATGCTTCCCTTTCTATTGTGTTATGAAAAAATCGGCCCGAAAATTAATGTTATAATTTAATATGTAATCATGACATTCATGGTTTTTTCTCGCAAAATTTCAGCGATGTCGGACATCGCTTATATTATATTATGATATAAATATGATATCACCTCGCGGCTTTTGTATATCGTGTTATTTCGACGTCAAATCCGTCCAAATTGGTTTTCAGTGGTGATGTTCACGGTCTGTCAATAAGATTTCCGCATAGTCTTATGCTGCCTAAATATAGGTTGTCGATTTTTCAACGGTCATATACTTATAATGCAGTGTTAATTTTTAATGGTATTTCTATGGTCTTCCAGGACAAATCTCTTAGTTTCTTAAAGCGTAATTATGGGAAAAGTTTGCTGCAAAGTCAGTAACCCTGAAATCTGCTATGTTGTTATAAAACTGATCTAGTGCTGATACCTGGGTATAACTTTGTAATGCGGTGTTCATTTTAGTAGATTACTTGATCTCTATAAATGTTTTGTGAAGTTTACTTTTAATTTTTTTTGTATTATCATTTTTATTTCTGTTGTATCCTTCAGAGCCGTATCTAGGTACTATTACGCCTGTGGTAATATACAGGGTGTCCCAAGTTCGAGTGCCTATTAGACGTTTCTGGAGAACTGGACATACTTGAAATCTGAAAATTGGGATTATGATATTGCTTGAAATTCTCTACAGAGCTAAAATATTTTCGAAGCCCAATCACTTCCGGTTATACAGGAAGTGAAAATAAATTTGAAGAAAAAATTTTGTTTTCAACTTTTGCATTCCTGGTATAATCAAGTATTCAATGCTGAATACATTTCTGTTAAAAGAATAGTTTTCAAAATATCGAAAAATAACCGGAAAAAAAGTCAAATATGTTTATGTTTAGTCAGTATTATGTTCATCATTCTTGTTTTAAACATCCTGAGTGTGAACCATTTTTTAGAACATCGAAGAGGAAGAATGTGGAAAGGTCATGCATCTTTTGAATTTCAGGAATATCATCAAAGGGGGTTTCAAATTTTGTGATCAAAAATTGGCCATAACTTCTGTTTTTCAAATTAGAATCCTATTTTTGGCGCTCTAGTTCATCGGAACTGAGTGCTTATCAATTTGCCCAAATGTCTGTAATTTTCGAATTTTTCGATGAAAATGGTCTTAAACGATTTGGTTCAACTCACTGATCAATAATCCGTGGTCGAAATTCATTCTGTTCGGCCGGCCGGCCGTAGGCACGATAACTCTCGAACGGAATGAGGTAGACAGTTGAAATTTTCAGAGTAGGTTTGGGAGATAAATATCTCGGCTAAGTTCGTTATTGGGCAAAATCGGACAGATGGTTTCGGAGAAACAAAAAAAAAATTTTTTTTTTACAAAACAAATTCAAAATTTAATTTTTTTCAATAAGCAGTTTTATCATAAGAATCCAATGATATCATTTTTAACTCTAACAAGCTAATACTTTCGGAGATATGATTTTTCAAAATTTCAATAAAAAATCGTATTTTTACGTTTTCACAGAATTATATTATTATTCTATGTATGAATTGTCATAATGTCAACTTATTTTCCTGAGACGTGACATTGTCTAACTCCTTGCTAATAGTTGGTTCGAGAAACGTCAAAATCGACTTAGAGAGACAAGGGTAAAAAACCGTCCAATAAACCCCCATGTGGCGATTTTATGTCGAAAAGTGGAAATTACGAATATATATCCCAGGTAAGTACCGGCGTTTTATTCTAATACCGGAGATCGACAAGATCGTACGAGGAGCCCGATAGCCGGTGTGTCTACGCCGTCGGGTTTTCGGTTTCAACGAGAGAAGGCGGGCTCAAATCAAATCGGAAAGGGAATTACAGTTTTTGGCGCTCTAGTTCCTCGGAACTGAGTGCTTATAAATTTGCCTAAATGTCTGTAATTTTTATTCAAGATGCAGTTTCACCATTAAAATCCATCGATATCATTTTCAACTCCAACAAGCTAATACTTTTGGAAATATGATTTTTCTAAATTTCTATAATGAATCGTACGTACTTCTATGTTTTCACAGAATGCTATAATTATTCTATCTAAGCTTTATTATATGATCTGTGTTCATACTCGTACATTTCATCCTGTTTTATAAGAGAGAGTCAAATTCATTTCAGCTATTTTAATTTGGTTTCCTCCATGGTGCAGTTCTCATTCTCAGATTGCTCATTTAATCTTGATAAATAAACTATTATTTGAATTTAATTTCCTTTATGATGCAGTTCTTTCATAAGAATACATTGATTTAATTCCCAACTCTGAGAAACCAATACTTTCGGAGATATAATTTGTCTGTTTGAACTAGAGCGCCAGAAAGCTCCTGTCCACAGGGCTTGAACCCATTTTTTTATTATTGCGTTGAATTCTGTGGTGAAAAATAAGGTAATTGTTTAGAACTAAAAGAACCGTGCTGGAGAAGTGAAAAAAATTGTACTTACCAAGTTTGGGCCCCAGATTACGAAAATGATAGCGAGAAGTCTGCAATTCCTTTAGTTAAAAAAAAAAATCCAAAGTTTCATTCAGGTAGGTGAGGTTATTCATAATTCTAGCCAGTTTTCCTCTATTTTCTCAATCAATAATCGTTGGAAATGATTTTATTATCAATTTCTGAGCGTTTCCTGCAAAATAAAGCCTTCATTTCGTCGAAATCGACGATTTTATACATTGTTTATATTCGTTACGGCAGCCATTTCAATTCGACTATCGGCTGTCAACCGACGCGAATTTTGCAACGTTGCCAGTGTCTCATACTTGTAGTTAAATTTACGTTGATTAGTTCGAATATTGTTTCGAGATAATGACGTATTAAGGGTATCATCATTTCGCGCCCCTTTTTTGGAGAAACACATGGCAAGAATGAATTTGCTATATAAACTCTAGCTCACACTTGCCCTACTTCATTTCATTTTGTGTTTAGAGCAGGTGAGTTGTATTAATTTTAAATTAAAATGGTGTGCACGGGGTGTCTTCTCTCTCATACAGATTTTATTCATTTGTTGAGAGATGAGGACCGTTTGAAAGATTTTTTGAAAGAGCATGGTGTGATTGAGTGTATGAATGAAATGAATTGCCCGAAATGCAACACACCTTGCACAAATTATCCTGCATTTTCCAAATTTATGTGCAATAGTACTATCGCCGTTCCGAATCGACGGAAACGGCAGAAATGTAGCTTCGTTAAATACATCAAAAATAATTCATTTTTTCTGGCACTCCAAAGTCAATTGAGGAAATATGTAGGTTTGTTGCATATTGGCTTATTGACACAAAGCAGGAAGATTTAGCATCAGAAATGGATTGGTCATCTACCACAGTTGTAGATTGGACCATGTTTTGTCGAGAAGTCTGTTAAGTATATTTCTCACAAAATAATGAAAGTTTAGGGGGGCCGGGCAAAATTGTTGAAATTGACGAAGCGAAATTTAACAAAAGAAAGTACAATAGAGGCCGGATAATTGCCGGCAATGGATTTTCGGAGGGATCGAGAGGGACTCCAATAAAGTATTAATGGTTCCGGTTGCAAACAGGAGTCGGGAAACTTTATTGGAGTTGATCAGGGAATGGATTTTACCTGGAACGACCATTCACTCTGACTGCTGGAGAGCCTATGACTGTCTAAGTCATGAAGGCTACCAGCACCTCACCGTTAACCACTCTATAAATATCGTTGACCCTGACACCGGGGCTCACACCCAGAATGTGGAGCGTTTTTGGAGAGAAATCCGGAATTACATCCCGAGATACGGTAGAAGATCAGAAAATTTTCCTTTTTATTTGGCCGAGTTTAAATTAGAAAAAAAAAGGCACTGACGTGAAGTCAGTACTCTTTGGCGCGCGTGTTCACGGTGGCTAATTTGAATTGAATGATGAGTATTTCAAGCTCAGTGGATATAGCGAGCCGACTCTCCTTAGTGGCACAAGCTCCTAGAAGATTTGGGAGGGTCAGTATAATCCTAATCATGTTTATAGCACGCGCGCCAAAGCAGATTGACTTTTTACACTTTTTCTTTCATTGTTAAGTCAATCTGCTTTTGCGCGCGTGCTATAAACATGATTAGGATTATACTGACCCTCCCAAATCTTCTAGGAGCTTGTGCGACTAAGGAGAGTCGGCTCGCTCTATCCACTGAGCTTGAAATACTCATCATTCAATTCAAATTAGCCACCGTGAACACGCGCGCCAAAGAGTACTGACTTCACGTCAGTGATTTTTTTTTTTTTTTCAAGTTCCTTTTACAAATATAGCTATCAATACAGTTTGGCTGTTAGCTTTACCGTAGATCGGGAAAAAATGCGGTTGTGGGTCCTCCGTTAGGGACGCAATTGCATCTTCTCCAAATCCGAACGTATTTTAATATAGATCTACCGAATATAGTTATTTATAAATTCGCCTCAGGGCACCATACAGACATTTCAAATCGGAAACAACGCTATTTCCCCCAAACTGACTTGTGTCCGTGCACTGAATTGACATGAATATTCTTTTAAAACCTCACAATATCGGCTCATTACTCCCAACATAACCCAAACAACCCAAAACCATTCACTTCTCGTCTGCGCAAGCGCAGTATACTCGTGGCTGCAAGTCCTCCCAAAATTACACACCTCACAAAAAACTCCGATTCTCCGATTCTCCAACACTAGTGGTTCAGGAGATATCGCTTCTTGAATCCACGCATGCGCAGACTCTCAGCAGGGGATTCTATAGCGGAATAGCATCCGCCACCCCAAAACCCCAATCCTCTCTGACGAAAGCACCAGCAGTTAAATCACTGATGGTCTGCTCATGCGCATAACGAAAAATGCCCGTAAGGGGTTACATCAATTTCGAAATTAGCCCCAGGGCCACGGTACGGACACTCTAACTCTGAAACAACGCTACATCCCCCAAACTGACTTGTCCTTGCACTGAATTGCTATGAATATTCTTTTAAAACCTCATAATATCGACTCAGCACTCCCAACATAACCCATCCAACCAAAAAACAGTCACTTCTCTTCTGCGCATGCGCAATCTACTCGCGGCTAAATGTCCTCTCGAAATAACACACCTTACAAAAAACTCCGATTCTCCAACACTAGTGGTTCAGGAGATATCACATCTTTAATCCACGCATGCGCAGACCCTCAACAGGGGATTCTATAGCGGAATAGCATTCGCCACCCCAAAACCCTAATCCTCTCTGACGAAAACACCACCAGTTAAATCACTGATGGTCTGCTCATGCGCATAACGAAAAATGCCTGTAAGGCGTAACATCAATTTCAAAATTAGCCCCAGGGCCACGGTACGGACACTTTAACTCGGAAACAACGCTACATCCCCCAAACTGACTTGTCCTTGCACTGAATTGCTATGAATATTCTTTTAAAACCTCATAATATCGACTCAGCACTCCCAACATAACCCATCCAACCCAAAAACAGTCACTTCTCTTCTGCGCATGCGCAATCTACTGGCGGCTAAAAGTCCTCTCAAAATAACACACCTTACAAAAAACTCCGATTCTCCAACACTAGTGGTTCGGAAGATATCGCATCTTTAATCTACGCATGCGCAGACCCTCATCAGGGCTCTGAATTCTATGGAGGAATAGCATCCGCCACCCCAAAACCCCAATCCTGTCTGACGAAAACTACAGCAAAGGACTTCTCATCTGCGCATGCGCAATACGGAAAATGCCCGGAAAGGGCAGCATGAACCTCAAAAACATATGTTTCGGCATTAAAAGCAAAGTATTCCGCAAAATAGTAGTAATTTTTTTATTTTTTTCATGTCACGTGATCTTCACGAAATTTTGCAAAAGTGTTTGCTTTGGTCTTTTGCATCTAAATACTGAGTTTCAATTTAATCAGATCAGTATTTTTCGAGTTATCATGAAAACAAAATTTTCAAATTTTCAAAAATTTTTTTTGCCACTTTAGGGCCGTCCGTTCAACACAAAACTTCGCAAGCATATAAAGGTCATGATTCTACAATCTGATGCCAAATTTCAAAAAGATCGAGTGATCGGTTCCGGAAATATTCATAAAAAACGTTTTTACTAAAAACGGCCTTAACTCCGATACCGCTCGGTCGATTTCGCCCGTTAACGAACTTGTCCGAGATATTTACGCTACGAAACTACCCTGCAAATTTCAACGCTCTAAATCGTTCCGTTCGAGAGTTATCGTGCTAACGGCCGGACCGGACGGACAGAATTGAATTTGACCTCGAATTCTTCATCAGGGAGTCGAACCCAATCGTTTGAGACCATTTTCGAAAAAAAATTCGAAAAATACAGACATTGTGACGAAATGATAGCACGCTGTTCCTTGCGGAACACGCGCGCAAAAAAAATTCAAAAGAAAGGAACGATTCCACGAATTTTTCAAGTACATAGCGTTTGCGTATCCTATGAACGCTTCAACTTCTGGTGATGGTTGAGCTATATGTATACAAAGTGTCTATTAAGTTTAGAATTTCTGTTATGTTTGGTTAATGTCTGGCAAAGTCAGTCCATACCCCCCCGTGGTCTTTGCTGGATTACTCTTCCAGTATGTAATTATTTGACATTTAAAAATGAACATGTTTTTATATAATATGCAGTTTCACCAATTCCGAAATATTTTGCTTAACTTATACCTTCTTGCTGATCACTCTATAATTCATTTATACTAATATTGGAAAAGTATACGAAAATGGGTTCTCCCAATCCCATCCACTAACTATTTGTAAGTTACTGGCCATTCGATTTGAGACACTGGCAACGCTGCAAAATTATCGACGGTTGACAGCCGAATGTCGAATTAAAATGGCTGCCGTAACGAATATAAACAATGTATAAAATCGTCGATTTCGACGAAATGAAGGCTTTATTTTGCAGGAAACGCTCAGAAATTGATAATAAAATCATTTCCAACGATTATTGATTGAGAAAATAGAGGAAAACTGGCTAGAATTACGAATAACCTCACCTACCTGAATGAAACTTTGGAATTTTTTTTTTTAAACTAAAGGAATTGCAGACTTCTCGCTATCATTTTCGTAATCTGGGGCCCAAACTTGGTAAGTAAATTTTTTTTCACTTCTCCAGCACGGTTCTAAACAATTACCAAAAATAATGATAGTTTTCTTAGATGATTATGCTCCTAAATAAAAAAAAAACAATTATTTGATTTAGGATAACAATCATGTGAGAAAACTATAATTATTTTTCACCGCAGAATCCAACGCAATCATAAAAAATAGGGTTCTAATTTAAAAAACAGAAGTTATGGCCAATTTTCGACACAAAATTTGAAACACCCTGTGATGATATTTCTGTAATTCAAAAGATGCATGACCTTTCCACATTCTTCCTCTTCGATGTTCTAAAAACGGTTCACGCTCAGGATGTTTAAAACAAGAATGATGAACATAATACTGACCAAACATATTTGACTTTTTTTCTGGTTTTTTTTTTCGATATTTTGAAAACTATTCGAATGAATACAATGATTTTAACAGAAATGTATTCAGCATTGAATGCTTGATCATACCAGGAATGCAAAACTTGAAAAAAAAATGTTTTTCATCAAATTTATTTTTACTCCCTGTATAACCGGAAGTGATTGGGCTTCGAAAATATTGTAGCTCTGTAGAGAATTTCAAGCAATATCATAATCCCAATTAAAAATTTCAAATATGTCCATTTCTCCAGAAACGTCTAATAGGCACTCGAACTTGGGACACCCTGTCCTAGGCAGCCCCCCCATTTGCGTAGATTTATTTTCACTCATTATATTTTCTTATAGTATTTTTTTCATGATTTTAACACACAAATAAAATGTATAAAAATAAAATAAATTCTGAAAAAACAAAATCTAAAAGAATATATATTTTTTAACTAAAAATGTATGAATACTGCTAACTTAACATACAAATAATACTATTCTTCAACTCTTCACGAACTTCTATTTTCGATTAAATAATTAAAAATACTAAACAAGCACTGACGTGAAGTCAGGAGCTTTTGCGCGCATGTTCTGTTGTCCATTCACCTCTATTGGACACTCTTAATCGAATTTACCATCGATATACACCGTTTTCTCAGTTTTAATAAGATACGAATATATATATAATTTTAAGGACCTCAGTATTGATAAAATCGTCTAAGATCAAAGAATTTTTAATTCTGACATATTTACTCTATCGCAATTGAAATCCATTAAATATCTAATAACAAAATAAAAAGAAATATTGCATAAATCCTCTTGCTGTATTTATTCAACGGAGTATTAGATTTAAATTCCTTTTAAAATATCGGAACTCACACAAGCCTTCTCGGATCTCCAACAATTGGGAACTTCCAAAACTCTGGTGGCGAGATTCGGCAACTAACCAAGCTAGTAATGAGCCACGTGCTCGAGTTTAATTGTTCAGTATTCGTCAATAAACCTTTGTTTGAAAGAAAAATTCAAGTTGAAATAGTGAATATTATCCTACCTAATATGTCTTCGACCAGAAACGACTATTGTTGTGTGCCTCAATGCAATTCATGGGCGAAAAAAATGCCAAAATGAATAGGTTTGAGTTTTCACTTCTTACCTCCGGAAAACCAAATATAAATATTGGAAATGCGTTAGAAGGATAACTAATAGACCGAAGAGTACTTAACCTGGAACTACATCCAGATAATCTTTATTATACCTCAAACATTACACTTATTGTTAATAATTCTTTTCACATAATATATGTATCATATTTTGAAAAAATCATTTCAATTATTGGTAACTGTTTTAAAAAAGCTTTATCTGGTTCAATTTGACACTATATTCTCATAAATAAACTAGAACATCATGCACCTGAACTTTAATTAATACATCAGTAATATGTTTACACCTCCTCCGTGCTCCGACTTTACAAGAATATACCATACCTTCTATTTTAAGTTTACCATTCTCCACATTAATGGTCCATCAATTTTATGTGGTACTGAATTAAGGGCACTACTTTGTAAACATAAAGAACAAATGTCTATAAAACTGGGACCACAATTTGTTTTGTCACACATGATTACATGATCTACATTTAGAACCTCTTCTCCTACTACAAGGGTTCTAGAATTAGAAGTTGAAGCTCCTATGTACTCCAGAAATTCTAATCAACTGAGTCCCTTCTTAATCATTCGCAAATAGTAACTGAAAGAACTTTTAAATATAATGTAAGTTTGACAAACATATATGAATATACTTACTGGTTGTAGTCTTTATATCAATCAAGTGCCATAAAATTAGTTATATAATGATGAATATTTGAATCTATATCACAAAGTAATCCAAACAATATCTCAAGTCAATTATAATTTAAATTTTCCATGAAAATTTCGGTCAAACTTCGTCGACTGACCTGTCCAACACGAGATTGTTTACATTTATTACTAGCGTGGTTAGTTGCCGAATCCCGCCACCAGAGTTTTGGAAGTTCCCAATAGAGATCCGATCATGGTCAAACTTGCAACTTGGTTGTAGCTATGTCGGTAAAGTACTTTCTGATACATGGAATTTTTGTCAATGATTTTCGATGATTTCTTTTTGCGCGCGTGTTCCGCAAGGAACAGCGTGCTATCATTTCGTCACAATGTCTGTATTTTTCGAATTTTTTTTCGAAAATGGTCTCAAACGATTGGGTTCGACTCCCTGATGAAGAATTCGAGGTCAAATTCAATTCTGTCCGTCCGGTCCGGCCGGCCGGCCGTTAGCACGATAACTCTCGAACGGAACGACTTAGAGCGTTGAAATTTGCAGGGTAGTTTCGTAGCGTAAATATCTCGGACAAGTTCGTTAACGGGCGAAATCGACCGTGCGGTTTCGGAGTTAAGGCCGTTTTTAATAAAAACGTTTTTTATGAATATTTCCGGAACCGATCTCTCGATCTTTTTGAAATTTGGCATCATATTGTAGAATCATGACCTTTATATGCCTGCGAAGTTTTGTGTTGAACGGACGCCCCTAAAGTGGCAAAAAAAAATTTTGAAAATTTGAAAATTTTGTTTTCACGATAACTCGAAAAATACTGATCTGATTAAATTGAAACTCAGTAGTTAGATGCAAAAGACCAAAGCAAACACTTTTGCAAAATTTCGTGAAGATCACGTGACACGAAAAAAATAAAAAAATTACTACTATTTTGTGGAATACTTTGCTTTTAATGCCCTTTCCGGGCATTTTCCGTATTGCGCATGCGCAGATGAGAAGTCCTTTAACTGCTGTAGTTTTCGTCAGAGAGGATTGGGGTTTTGGGGTGGCGAAAGCTATTCCTCCATAGAATTCAGATCCCTGATGAGGGTCTGCGCATGCGTAGATTAAAGATGCGATATCTTCCGAACCACTAGTGTTGGAGAATCGGAGTTTTTTGTAAGGTGTGTTATTTTGAGAGGACTTTTAGCCGCCAGTAGATTGCGCATGCGCAGAAGAGAAGTGACTATTTTTGGGTTGAATGGGTTATGTTGGGAGTGCTGAGTCGATATTATGAGGTTTTGAAAGAATATTCATAGCAATTCAGTGCAAGGACAAGTCAGTTTGGGGGATGTAGCGTTGTTTCCGAGTTAAAGTGTCCGTACCGTGGCCCTGGGGCTAATTTTGAAATTGATGCTACCCCTTACAGGCATTTTTCGTTATGCGCATGAGCAGACCATCAGTGATTTAACTGGTGGTGTTTTCATCAGAGAGGATTAGGGTTTTGGGGTGGCGGATGCTATTCCTCTATAGAATCCCTCGTTGAGGGTCTGCGCATGCGTGGATTAAAGATGTGATATCTCCTGAACCACTAGTGTTGGAGAATCGGAGTTTTTTGTAAGGTGTGTTATTTTGAGAGGACTTTTAGCCGCGAGTAGATTGCGCATGCGCAGAAGAGAAGTGACTGTTTTTGGGTTGGATGGGTTATGTTGGGAGTGCTGAGTCGATATTATGAGGTTTTAAAAGAATATTCATAGCAATTCAGTGCAAGGACAAGTCAGTTTGGGGGATGTAGCGTTGTTTCCGAGTTAAAGTGTCCGTACCGTGGCCCTGGGGCTAATTTTGAAATTGAAGGCCTTCTTGTTAGAATGTGATAAGCCACAAAAACATAATCTCTAGAAATCGATGATTCCATATTTATTTAAATGAATAAAATATTGCGGTGTGTTTTCATAATTATGAAATGGTCGCATTGAATGATAAGGGATAGTATAGCCATCTATTGGAGAACAATCAAAATTTTTCTTGCGTGGCTTGTCATACTATTACTGACCAAGGAACTGTAAAATACTCAATTCGCTGGTTATTGTGACTTATCATATTCTAACAATAAGCCCTTCAATTGATGTTACCCCTTACAGGCATTTTTCGTTATGCGCATGAGCAGACCATCAGTAATTTAACTGGTGGTGTTTTCGTCAGAGAGGATTAGGGTTTTGGGGTGGCGGATGCTATTCCTCTATAGAATCCCCTGTTAAGGGTCTGCGCATGCGTGGATTAAAGATGTGATATCTCCTGAACCACAAGTGTTGGAGAATCGGAGTTTTTTGTAAGGTGTGTTATTTTGAGAGGACTTTTAGCCGCGAGTAGATTGCGCATGCGCAGAAGAGAAGTGACTGTTTTTGGGTTGGATGGGTTATGTTGGGAGTGCTGAGACGATATTTTGAGGTTTTAAAAGAATATTCATAGCAATTCAGTGCAAGGACAAGTCAGTTTGGGGGCTGTAGCGTTGTTTCAGAGTTAAAGTGTCCGTACCGTGGCCCTGGGGCTAATTTCGAAATGGATGTAACCCCTTACGGGCATTTTTCGTTATGCGCATGAGCAGACCATCAGTGATTTAACTGGTGGTGCTTTCGTCAGAGAGGATTGGGGTTTTGGGGTGGCGGGTGCTTTTCCGCTATAGAATCCCCTGGTGAGGGTCTGCGCATGCGTGGATTCAAGAAGCGATATCTCCTGAACCACTAGGGTTGGAGAATCGGAGTTTTTTGTGAGGTGTGTAATTTTGGGAGGACTTGCAGCCACGAGTATACTGCGCTTGCGCAGACGAGAAGTGAATGGTTTTGGGTTGTTTGGGTTATGTTGGGAGTAATGAGCCGATATTGTGAGGTTTTAAAAGAATATTCATGTCAATTCAGTGCACGGACACAAGTCAGTTTGGGGGAAATAGCGTTGTTTCCGATTTGAATGGTCTGTATGGTGGCCCTGAGGCGAATTTATAAATAACTATATTCGGTAGATCTATATTAAAATGCGTTCGGATTTGGAGAAGATGCAATTTCGTCCCTAACGGAGGACCCACAACCGAATTTTTTTCTGATCTACGGTAAAACTAACAGCCAAACTGTATTGATAGCTATATTTGTTAAAGGAACTTGAAAAAAAAAAAAAGCACTGACGTGAAGTCAGTACTCTTCATGAATGATTCAAAAATTAACAGTGCTGTATCTCAGCTGCCATCAGGATAGAGTAACAAAGTTGGAAAAGAACACAAGTGACTCTCCTTAGTCGCACAAGCTCCTAGAAGATTTGGGAGGGTCAGTATAATCCTATTCATGTTTATAGCACGCGCGCAAAAGCAGATTGACTTAACAATGAAAGAAAAAGTGTAAAAAGTCAATCTGCTTTGGCGCGCGTGCTATAAACATGAATAGGATTATACTGACCCTCCCAAATCTTCTAGGAGCTTGTGCGACTAAGGAGAGTCACTTGTGTTCTTTTCCAACTTTGTTACTCTATCCTGATGGCAGCTTAGATACAGCACTGTTAATTTTTGAATCATTCAATTCAAATTAGCCACCGTGAACACGCGCGCCAAAGAGTACTGACTTCACGTCAGTGCTTTTTTTTTTTTAATTTTCTAGTTATACGATCTTCACGAAATTTTGCAAAAATTTTTGCGTCGGTATTCTAGAACTAATGACCATGTTTGAATGGAATCGGCATCATATTTTTTGAGTTATTGAGGAAACAACAACCTTATTTCAGATTGATATTACTCCAAAACCGTTTGACCGATTATAACTTTTAGAATGAATTGTGACCTTTGTTGATGAATCACTTATCTATTTGACAGGTTGAAGGTCAAATGAATGGAAACAGAACCACTTCTTAAATCATTGCCGACATGTTTCGATTTTATTCAAAAATCTTCTTCAGGGCTCTAAAAATGATCACAGAGATTATATACTCTCAAACCATACAAAATTTCATGTTGAAATAAATAAATAGACATTATGAATAACAATGGATAAATAATACAATTAATATTTGTATAATACAGTAAATATAAATGGAAAGAACTAGTGTATATGTATTATGCTAAGACAAAGAATATAACATAGTTGAAAAATGCCATGAGAAAGAGCAAAAATCTTAAAAAAAAAAAATAATTTTAGGTTATGTATTGGTACTTGGCTAAGAACGGAAAAAGGGAACAACAATGCATACTTACAGATTTTATCGTGTTCTTATAGTCAGAATCATGAAATGTTTGGAATGAATAATACACCCTTGACACCATCAATTGAGAGAAAAAGACCAAAAAGAATTTGCAACAAATTGAAGTTTAAAGCCAGTATGTCATGCATGAATTACTTTCTAATAAAGATATATACACATATATAGATATTCATCAATTTGGATCTACAGATGACAGATATGACATTGACGTTCGAGTTGAAAAAAATTTTTATTCATTTTGTCTTTTTCTTTAATTTTGGTTATTAAATAATAATAATGTGTGTTCTACCCATCAATGTCAATCAATGTCTGTTCAGTAACTCAATAAAAAAATGGGTTCAAGCCCTGTGGACAGGAGCTTTCTGGCGCTCTAGTTCAAACAGACAAATTATATCTCCGAAAGTATTGGTTTCTCAGAGTTGGGAATTATATCAATGTATTCATATAATAGAACTGCATCCTAAAGGAAATTCAATTCAAATAATAGTTTATTTATCAAGATTAAATGAGCAATCATGAGAATGAGAAAAGCACCATGGAAGAAATCAAATTAAATCAGGCCAATTTTGCCCAATAACGAACTTAACCGAGATATTCATCTCCCTAAACTACTCTGAAAATTTCAACTACCTACCTCATTCCGTTCGAGAGTTATATCTATGTCTATGGATGAAAAGCAGTCTCACTACTCTCAGATCTCTTACTTCATGTTCAGTTCCGAAATGTAATAATTTTCTGAGAAAAACTAATTTCGGAGCAAACAACTGAGATTTTTCTCACTTCGCTCACAATTCTTCGATAATGTCTCAGGAACATCATTTGACATTATGACAATTCATATTCATACATAGAATAATATCATTCTGTGACAACGTTGAAATACGATTTATTATTGAATATTTGAAAAATCATATCTCCGAAAGTATTAGCTTGTTAGAGTTAAAAATGATATGAGTGGATTCTTATGATAAAACTTTTTATTAAAAAAAATTTAAATTGGAATTTGTTTCGTAAAAAAAAATTTTTTTTTTGTTACTCCGAAACCATCTGTCCGATTTTGCCCAATAACGAACTAAGCCGAGATATTTATCCCCCAAACCTACTCTGAAAATTTCAACTCTCTAGCTCATTCCGTTCGAGAGTTATCGTGCCTACGGCCGGCCGGCCGGACAGAATGAATTTCGACCACGGATTCTTGATCAGTGAGTCGAACCAAATCGTTTAAGACCATTTTCATCGAAATATTCGAAAATTACAGACATTTGGGCAAATTGATAAGCACTCAGTTCCGAGGAACTAGAGCGCCAAAAAGCAGCAGAATGTATTAAGACAATATTATTTTGACTTTGATGTATTAGTTTCCGAACATTTTTGGACTTACCCTAAATTTCTCGTCTCGTTGCACCGAACTCTTCCTGGCTGGTAGAAAGGAAAAAAAGTGAGAATAGGAACCAGGATGGACAAGTTCAATTTTCACCTGCACTGTCACCTTAGGGGCTTAGGTAATAATTCTATAGATTTCCGCAAATAATTCACAATGGAAAAACAACCGTACCGATCAAGCTTAATGAATTCTTATTGACTACTAAATCATGTATCACATCTGCGACATTTGAAATTCGCGATATTGCCGATTACTTAAATTCTCCCTAATTTTGAATAAGGCCCAAACATTCCCCCGCCCCTGAAAAATCAAGTTTCTTCAGCAAAAAAAATAAAATGCAAATGAATACTAATGAATTCTAATGATCTTTGATCCTTATCAAATCATATCCAACCTATATCCGACCTATAACAAAAAAAAAACCATTCGGAAAAACAGAAAAATATATAAATATGTCCAATTATTGGGAGGGTAGTGGATACACCTTTACCACTGGTCTTGTAAACACTCCTTTACTGGTTTTAAGTTTTACATTTCGAACTATTCCATCCGTTCCAGGATGTACTTCTATAATTACCGCTAAAGGCCAATGTAAAGGTGGTGCATTATCGATTTTCAGAACAACCACCGAACCTACTTTTATGTTTGGAGTCTCCTTGGACCATTTTTGACGCATCTGTAAACCAGACAGATACTCTATTCTCCAACGTTTCCAAAAATCTTGAACCATTCGATCGATCAATTGAAAACGATCTAGTCTATTCATGGAAACATTACTCAAATCTCTCGCTGGGAAACCCCTTAGTGGTGATAAAGTTAAAAAATGCGCGGGAGTTAGAGCCTCCGGAGCAGTCGAATCCGATGATAGACCACATAATTGCCGTGAATTTAACAAGGCTTCCACCTGTACGAGAACAGTATTAAATTCTTCATATGTTACCAGTTGATTTCCAATAACCCTATATATATGAGATTTTACCGATTTAACATTACTTTCCCACAACCCCCCCATGTGAGGGGCTAAAGGAGTATTAAACTTCCATTCAATTCCGTGGATTCCTAATTATGTCTGGAAGGTCTTTATATAATCTGGAGAATTTACAAATTCGTTTATCTGAGTCAGCACGGTTTTAGCACCAACAGAATTAGTGCCTCGATCAGAATAGAGTACGCAAACAGGACCCCGGCGAGACATAAATCTTTTGAAAGCCTGTAGAAAATGATCCTTCGACAACGAACTTATAAATTCCAAATGAATTGCTTTAATGTTCATACAGACAAATAATGCAACATAAGCCTTATGAACGGGGGCATTTTTTCGACGTCCCATGGTAATACGGATAGGACCGAAATAATCAACTCCCGAATGGGAAAAAACGCGAGTTTCTTGGACTCTTGCGAATGGCAAATCGGCCATTAAAGGACTCAAATTCCTTGGCCTTAAGCGAAAACAGCGGTTACAATTGTGAACCCTTTTCCGGACTAAATTTCTGGCCCCTAGAATCCAATATTTTTGTCTCAAAATAGTAAATAAGCACCGGTATGTAAATGAATATGATGGTAATAATCAACCAATCTCTTCGTAAACGCACATTTAGATGGTAAAATGAGTGGATGTTTCCGAGAAGATGCCAAATTTGAATTTTCGATCCGACCGCCGTCTCTTAGCAACCCATATCTTGTATAAATGGTTTCAACCTCTGTAATTTAATAGAAATTTCCTGATTTGATTTCAATCTCTCAATATCCGCTCCAAAAAAATGATCTTGTACAATTTTAATCAATGTCATTTCGGCCTTGCGCAGGTCATGTGCCGTAATTATATAATTTTTGGCGCTCTAGTTCCTTCGAGAGAGAGTTTCGAGAACGTCCCTCTCTACCTGAAGTTTGTGCCAAACACCCACCATATCCGAAGGGGGCACTTCATCCCAATCTATTTTCAACAACCATAGTCTTTTTATCAATAACTTCAAATATAAAACGAAAGGTGCTAACAAACCTAAAGTGTCCCAACATCGCGCAACCGAGCTCAAAATAATACGTTTGGTACATTTTTTGTCCGGTCTTTTCAATGCAAAGCTGAACAAATCCGTTTTTGGACTACATTGAATTCCTAAAATTTTGGTATCCGTCTTAAATGTTACGTTATCCATCAATCTATTGTCAACAGGTATTTCGTCTAACACAATTTCAGAATTTGTCGCCCATTTCGTCAAGGTAAAACCCCCGGATTTGAACAAACTGACAGATTCGCGGTAAAGCTTAATAGCTTTTTCCTCCGATTCAACACTGCAACAAAAGTCATCCATATAAATATCTCGTGACGCGAAATGATGAGCAACAGAATAATTCTTCTCTTCATCTTTTAATAATTCTTTAACCGTCCGTAAAGCCAAAAAAGGGGAAGATTTCAGACCGAAAGCTAGAACGGTAAGTTCATAAACCTGTATCTTATCTTCCGGATTGAATCGCCATAACAATCGCTGGAACCGCCAGTGTTCGGGAATTACCGCTATTTGCCTGTACATCTGTTTAATATCCGAAATCAATGCTATTTTGAACACTCTAAAATTCAATAATAAAGTTGTTACATCGGTTTGTAGTTTCGGACCACTGTATAAAATATCATTTAACGATACACCGTTATCAGAAGGAGCACTGGCATCGAGGACTAATCGCACAGGGGTACTTAAACTACTTAATTTAACTACAGGATGATGCGCGATATAATAAGTTAATTCATCATCCAAATCGTCGCTCACCAACCTCATTGTGTCCCTTGTCTAAGAAATCCCTCATACCTTTATTGTACTCCCGTCGTAAATTTACATCCCCAGCTAACCGTTTCTCTAAGGATCTTAACCTGAACAAAGCGACTCCACGAGAATAACCCAAATTTTGTGGCGAAATTTTAAATGGCAACGCGACAGTATAACGTCCCGAATGGTCCCGACTGAAACTTTGCAAAAATAATGTTTCACTATCCTCTGCGTCCGTGTCAAATGTTCTTTTTGGAACTTGCTCAATTTCCCAAAATTTCTTTAGAACATGTTCAATTTTGTCGTCGTCATACTCGGAAAAAAACACAAGTGGTGAAGACTCTAATATTGGAAATTTGCCCATGATAACATAACCGAAACTTGATTCTATTGCTACCGGTGTACCTGACGCACCGATTATTCGTATTTCACCTATAATTGCAGCGAATAATTCCACCCCTAATATTCCATTGATATTACCCGGTTGATAGAAATACTCGTCTGCGAGAGGCCTCCCCTGCAAATTTGGAAAATACTTTTATCGATTTTGTACTTTAGTAATTGGTCGGTAATTTTATCAACTAAAATCGCATTTATTTTAAAATTTTTATTAGCTCAAAACAAGACGCAATTTTGAGGGTTGTGATCCCTTTTACCGCTTGAGGACTATTCCCAAGGCCTTGAATGGAAGACGAATATTTCCAAAATTTAAGCCACAATTTTTTACAACAGTCTAGAGTCAACAAATTAGCCTGGCTTCCGGAAAACAAAATAAGTCTAATTCTATTTTCTTTAATTGGACTGGTAAATACTGTTACCACCACCGTTGTTAATAATGTCGTATATTTTGGGGAATCGTGCTTCAAATCCGAACACCAACTAGATCAAAACCGCTATTAGTATTAAGGAAAGTTTTCAGCGTGGCTGGAGTAGCACCCCTGGGCGCCAATGGTTTACCAGTATGTAATAAAACAAGGGCGTAGCCAGGAATTAATTTCGGGGGGGGGGGGGGGGGGGGGGGGGGGGGGGGGGGGGGGTATGGGGGTGTAAGGGTCACTTTCTGCAGCAAAAATGTTTTGTTTCAAGAGAAAAATAACATTTCGGGGGGGGTTTGAACCCCCTAACCCCCCCCTGGCTACGCCCTTGTAATAAAATATGGTGTTTTTTTGAGCAATTAAAACAACACCGTTCCGTCGGACAACTTCTGACCCCATGATTTGGAGATGAACAATTATAGCACCAATTATTGTCTCGTACCGCTTCATACCTCCTCGCAGGAGAAATGCCTTTAAATTCAGCGCATTTAATACCCAAATAATGATCCGATTTCTTACAGAAAATACAATAGCTATTCTCTCTAGAATCATTTTTATTCTCTGTTGTGATAAAGGTTCCACTTGTCTTAACCGGCCTGAAAAAACTCACAACATTATTACTCCTTGAACCTGAAGGTTTACTTGAATTCAAATTCAGAATTTTCGATTGAGTTTTCACAAAATTGACGAGTTCGACATATGAAGGAATTTCCGTGTTCCTGTTTCCCATCTCAAAAGATCGGACCGTACCTTTATCTAACTTAGATAATGCTAACTGCAACAAAATGAAGTCTGATAAATCAGGCAAATTTAAACTCTTCGAAGCAGAAACCGCGACGTCAAAACGTTCCAAAAAGAAGTTCAAAAACTTTTCCGATTCAGTCGTAATCGATTTGAAATCCATCATTTGTTGCAAATAAAAATTCGCTAAGTAACGTTTATTCTCATATTTATCCTTCAATGTCTGATAAACAATATCGTAATTGTCCCCCGTTAATGGAATTCCCGCAGCCAGCTGCGACGCCGAACCTCGCAATGACCCAACTAAATAATGCATTTTATCCAAATTTGTTAAAGATGCATACTTATGAATCATACTAACAAACAGTGAATGAAAAGTCTGCCATTCGCATACGCCCCCGGAAAATTCTGGTAAACCAACTCGAGGCAAATGTGATATTCTCGAATCGAGCGACGAGGATTTTACTGATACAGCCTGCAGTTCCTGTATATTTGATGTTCACAATGTGTTGCAAATACGCACTTTTTATATGACAACAAAGTTCATCAACGCGTATCATTACTTTAAAATCAGGAACATAATCTTCCGTTGTCTCAAATCCTACCATATTAATCTCATCTAGGATCTACACAATCGAATCCTTCGTTGTATCCATAGATCTTAAATTTTTTCTTCTCTGCTTCCGAATTTAAGTTTTTTGACAAATCATATAATGTTTGCAATATTTCAAAAAGCGAATTCGTACGAGCAGTCAACATTTTAAACTTTCTTTGCTCTACTGTACCCATTTTATTAGCAATCGAACACTAATAGAAATTGATTCTCAAAAGATCAAAGATGCTTTAATCGAACCTAAAATAAAATATATTAACTTCTACAATACTGAAAAATCCCAAATATTTCAGGAGAAAGATTAACCGAAAATTCAATTCAATAATCCCGATTGAATTGATAAATTAATTATTTTCCGATTACTTGAAAGAAAGAAGTACCGGCAACAGCGCTGTCGCAATATGCTTAATCTTGATAAAAACCCGAAACGAAATAAAAAACCGAATACGATAACAAATGTAATAAAATGAAATTCTTCTAATTATTCAAATCCGTGCCCGAAATTGGACCAAAAATGTTCAGTAAGGCCGCTCGTACACCAGCACGACGCGACCGCAACGCGACCGCGACTTCGTGTCGCTTCGCAGTCGCGGTACGTGGTAATTCATAGAAGCGCCCACACCAAGGATACGGCGACGCGACGCATTTTCCTCGTGTAAAAGTATCGTCGCGGTAGCGTTGCGGTCGCGTCGTGCTGGTGTACGAGCGGCCTAACTCAGTAAAAAGCAGCAGACTGTATTAAGAAAATATTATTTTGACTTTGATGTATTAGTTTCCGAACATTTTTGGACTTACCCTAAATTTCTCGTCTCGTTGCACCGAACTCTTCCTGGCTGGTAGAAAGGAAAATATCTTAACATGCACTGACGTGAAGTCAGAAGCATTTGCGCGTATGTTCTATTGTCCATTCTTCTGTATTGGACACCCTTAATCGAATTTACCATGGTATATTATGTTGTCCATTCTCCTGTATTGGACACTTAATTCGAATTTACCATGGTAAATTCGAATTAAGAGTGTCAAATATCCTCTACAGTCTATTTGAAGATCGATGGTTGGCGAACAATGGTCCACATCTTTGGCCACCACGTTCTCCCGATTTAACTCCTTTAGACTATTATGTTTGGGGTAGGATAAAAAATATTGTCTACTCAACTCCCCTGACTGATAAAGAGGACTGCATAGAACGAGTCAGAAATGCGTTCAGGTTTGTTTAGATTTTTAGATTCATAGTTTTGAAACTCAATTTGGTTTTTAAACACTTTTGCAGATCTCTTCCTCCCGATGAAATAAGAAGAGCAACGCACGAAGCATTACATCTTGAAAAATCCCAAAAATGAAAATTTTCCATCCAAAAACCTCGAAGTTATTCTTGTTTCAGCGGAGCTCTATTTTCGATTTTTTTTTCGAATTTTCCCGCTCAGAGAGAATTTTCCAACTAAAACTGAAAAATGTTACATCAAAATAACTTGAAATTTTCTAAGGAATCTATTTCTGCAATAAAAAAATGGTGTTCTAATTTGAAAAACGGAAGTTGACGTCATTTCCGGAAAAACCGGAGGTGCTCATGCCTTGAAAATATTTTAGATTTCATCAGCATCGTGAAATACTTATAAGTGCTGAATTTCATGAAAATACGTTCAGTAGTTTCCCGTATAAAGGTTCCTCGTGAAAGACCCTGTATAGGACAAACAGGTCGATATCTTAAAGACAGAATCTCCGAACATAAACGAGATGCCCTCAATGTACTCAAACCTCTAAAAAGGAAAAAGGAAAATAACACGGCTTTAGCAGAACATGTATTTAATACACTCCATTCCTTTGATTTTAATATCGACGAAATAGAAATATTGGGTCATGAGAAAATTTTGAAGAAGCGCCTACTACATGAAATGATTTCCATTAAACAAGATGAAAAATCCATTAATAAAAGAACAGACATTGATGGGTTGAACACAGATTATTATTATTTAATAACCAAAATTAAAGAAAAAGACAAAACTTGAATAATTTTTTTTTTCAACTCGAACGTCAATGTCATATCTGTCATCTGTAGATCCAAATTGATGAATGTCTATATATGTGTATATATCTTTATTAGAACGTAATTCATGCATGACATACTGGCTTTAAACTTCAATTTGTTGCAAATTTTTTTGGTCGTTTTCTCTCAATTGATGGTGTCAAGGGTGTATTATTCATTCCAAACATTTCATGATTCTGACTATAAGACCACGTTAAAATCTGTAAGTATGCATTGTTGTTCCCTTTTTCAGTTCTTAGCCAAGTACCAATACATAACCTAAAATTATTATTTTTTTTTAAGATTTTTGCTCTTTCTCATGGCATTTTTCAACTATGTTATATACTTTGTCTTAGCATAATACATATACACTAGTTCTAACCATTTATATTTACTGAATTATATAAATATTAATTGTATTATTTATCCATTATTGTTATTCATAATGTCTATTTATTTATTTCAACATGAAATTTTGTATGGTTTGAGTGTATATAATCTCTGTGATCATTTTTAGAGCCCTGAAGAAGATTTTTGAATAAAATCGAAATGTCGGCAATGATTTAAGAAGTGGTTTTGTTTCCATTCATTTAACCTTCAACCTGTCAAATAGATAAGTATAACTTTTAGCTCGAATGTCAGATTAGGATGCACAACCTACCCTAAAACTGTCAAGTAGCAATGTCTTTCCGTTCTCAAGTAATCGGGAGATGAATACTATTTTTTAATATATTTTTTTTTAATTTTCTAGTGATACGATTCCACAAACTTTTTTGCATCGGTCTTATACAGCTACATACCGAGTTTCAATTCGATTTGATCTATATTTTTTGAGTTATCGAGAAAATAATGTTCCAAATGGGTCTAAGTCTGAAAACGTTTGGTCGATTATACCCAACAATGAATATAACTGTCCCATTCGGATGCGCAACCTATCCTGAAAATTGCAAGTCGTTATCTCTTTCCATTCGAAAGTTATCGGGTCAACGGTCACCCTTCCAGCTACTGAACTCAATCAATGCTGCTCAGATCTCCAACAATATAGCTCCGATCGTGTTCAAATTTATAAATTGGTTATGAAGTTAGGTTTAGAAGCCATTCGCAAAATTTCAGCGATATCAGACGGATAGTTCCAGAGAAATAAAATTTGTTTCAATGATTTTTTTTAATTTTTCTAAAAATACGATCCTCATAAAATTCCGTTAAATTTGCGCTTCGGCATTCTACAACCAACTACCATGTTTGAATTGGATTGGTTTAATCATTTTGTGATTCCAGAGATTCCAGAACTGTTAGGCCGATTATGCCTATTCACGAACTCGCTATCTCTTTCCGTTCTCAAGTTATCGACAGATGAATATTATTTTTCAATAATTTCAAGAAATTTTCTAATGATACGATATTCACAAAATTGCACATACGTCTCTGAGTCTGTATTCTACAACTCGGAAACCGTTTGCCGATTATGCCCATTAACGAACGTGTCCGTCGTATTAGGATGCGACAATTTCAAGTCGCTATCTTTTTCCGTTCTCAAGTTATCGTGTCAACGGCTGGACGGCCGGCCTGACAGAATCAAATTTAACCACAAATTCTTTATCAGGGAGTCGAGTCCAATCTTTTGAGACCATTTTCGGCAAAAAATTCGAAAATTACAGAAATTTGGGCAAAATGATAACGCGATAGCATGCGCGCAAAACAATTTTTCAGACGAATATTTGTTGGTACAAAAAGTTGGTCTATCTGAAAAGTTCTTCATTTCTAACAACTCTCTCAATAGACCATCTCAATTTTTGATTGAGAATTAAATTTTTTATGCAATCACATTTCTTTTGCCAATAAATTGGTCCGAAAATAATATGAATGTTCAACTTTGCTATCATCCCCTCTCACTTCCACAAAACCCTAATCTTAATACTTTAATAGAATAATTACTAAGTTCGATAAATGCATCGATTTGCCCTTTTTACTCTGCAACTTCCTTTCATTTGCTCTCTTCACTCTACATTGTGTTCTTTTCTTGTGGATCGAGTAAAAACGAGAATATCTATTTAATCCGTTTACTCCTTTACCACGTGACTGACAATTTACTTTTCTCTATTCCACACCGTGATACATTTTCGAACTTAGCAGTATAATACAGTATTCAATTTAATTATTTGAAATCTTACGTCAATACTTATTAATAATGAAAGTTAAGTGAGGAAGACTTAATTTAAGAAATTACGTCAATTGGCACTCGCCCGTGGCGAGTGCCACCCTTGCCATCACCTAGATACGGCCTTGCCTTATTGTAAAAATGTGGTTGAGTAGAGTAGCTTAAGCTAGACTCCGCCTCTTGGAACCATTGTTTGTATTTGCAAACAAATAAAGGCAATTTATTATTATTATTAATTTCAAAATTTTCTAGTAATACGATCATCACGAAATTTTGTACAAATTTTTGCGTCGGCATTCTAGAACTAATTACCATGTTTGAATTGAATCGGCATCGTATTTTTCGGGTTATTGAAGAAATAATAACCACATTTCAGATTGATATAACTCCAAAACCATTTGGCCGATTATACAAATTTACGAACATAAATGTCGCCTTCAGATGTGCAATCTACCCTGAAAACTACAAGTAGCTATTTCTTTCCGTTCTCAAGGTATCGTGAGATACATAATATTTTTTCGAAATTTTTTAGAGGTAAGGTCCTCACAAAATTGCAAGTCCCTATCTCCTTTCGTTCGAAAGTTACCAAGGCAACGGTCACCCATCCATCTACAGAACTCACACAAGGCTGCTCGGATCTCCATCAATATAGATCCGATCATGTTTAAACTAGGAACTTGGTAGTATAGTTAGGTTATGATGTCGGACGAATAGTTTCTGATATATAGAATTTTTCCATGATTTTCAATGATTTTTGAACATTTTCTAGTAATACGATCGTCACAAAATTTTGCAAGAATTTTCGCGTTGGCATGCTACAACTAATAACCATGTTTGAATTGGATCGGTTTTGTATTTTTCGAGTTATTGAGGAAATAACAACCAAATATCAGATGGGTATAACTGCAAAACCGTTTGGCCGATTATGCATATAAACAAACTCAAATGTCGTATTCCTGAACCTAACCTAAAAAAGTCGCTATGTCTCTCCGTACTAAGGTTATCGTGACATGAATAATATTTTGTTTTAATTTTCTAGCTATACGATTCTCACAAAATTTCACAAACATCCTTAGTTTTGTATTCTACAATTACTCACCAATGTCAGCTAATAGGAGACCGAACGAGGTGCAATAAGCCTCTCTAGGCTACTGCATGGGCTACTAGCTTGATCGGAATCGGTCTAACACAAACAAACAAAACAAAAACACTGGGTCCTCGGTATTGAGACTTTACAATTACCCTTCTTATGTATGTTAAAAATATAAGGATGTTTTTACTCATTGGTAAAATTGAGTGTGTTCGGCAAAAGCAGCTATTGCCTTTCAGTTAATCCTATGTGGTTATTCTTTTATAGCTACTAATACCTCAAAACCTGAATCTTCCAGTCTGCAGATAACTTTTCTTTGAAATGTATGGAAGTCTGTTGCATTCGATTTTTCACTGGTACAACGTGAACCACATCCTTGTATGGAGATGTTAGGCTACTTATCATAAATATACATGCACTGGTAGCTTGTTCCACAGAATTAGATACCGACAAAATAATTAAATCGTACAAACGTTATTCACTAAAAATAGTACATAACTCCAATTGAAATCAAATTTTCAACGGTGATTTCAGCATTCACTATTGACAAACAAAACAGCTGTAATTGAACTTCCATCCACCTTCGCCGCCACATTGTAAAGAGATGGAGAGTTGACTGGCCTTCCTTTTAGGAGGTGTTGTATCACCGTATATAAAATCAAACTGAGGGAGTTGTTTCCTCAGTGGCGTTTGAAGTATTTAGATTAAGAAGGCTATTATGCCTCTGGCTTTCATAATCAATCAGGTAGGAAAATATTTTGTTCCTAGTGATACCATCCTCACGAAATTTTGCAAAAATTTGCTCGTTGGCATTCTACAACTAATTACCTAGTTTCAATTCGATTGGATCATTATGCGCCACCTACTCTGAAAATGGCTAGTCGCTATCTCTTTTCATATATGCCAATATATAAGACGTCTGCAAAGTTCGAAAAATGAGTACTCCATCCCAAAAACATGTATGAATGGATACAATGCGATGCGCAAATTTCTGCAAAATTCCTCAAGGATCGTATGACTAGAAAAAAAAATTCATATTTAAGAAACTATCCATCAGATTTCGCTGAAATTCTGCAACAAATCTTAAGGTCACAATTTTATAACCGAGTACCGGATTTCAGCTAGATCAGCTTTGTATTTTAGCAATTATTGTGAAAATAAATTTTTGAACTGGTATCTACTTCTCAAACTTAAAATCATGTAAATCTCAGAATAGTAACAACTCCTCGGTTGCCAAGAGGATATCGTGCTCACCTGCCACGCAGGAGATCCGGGTACGAATAATCGCTGAGTAAGTTAAGTGCACTATTTTATTTATTTTGCAATGCATTTTTTCACGTATTAACGAAAAAAAGACAGCATGAAGATTCATGCATTATTTTGTGAGGGTGTGTGAGGTGTGAAACAATAGAATATTCGACTTCACGTCAGTGCTTTTAAAGAATTTTTTTGTGATCGGACTAACCATTTTTCAAGAAAAAGTCCAGACATAAAAGTTCTGATACCAATTATTATAGGGGTTGATTGTTGCACTCCTCTGTAATAACAAATTATAATATCCTCAGTTATCTGTAAATGTCATTCTTCAAAATTCTTCTGTAGAAGAGGATATATTTACATACAATATACAAAGTTTTTTTTGAGCTAACTTCAAGGGAAAGTGATATTGAATATAACATGAAATAGGCTTGTTTTGGTTCAAAATAGGGACGGTCCTAGAACCGTTCAAAGTAGTCACACAGTCATTTATTGTAATTGACCAGTGCAAATGGTCCAAATCTTTCACACGCTACGTTTGTCCTACTTTTCAGAACCGATTCGGAACTGTCCTTACTGCGAACTAAAACAGACCTTACAATGAAGCAACCCCCCTAGTTATTACTGTAATTTCACCCCACAAAGTCTTTTATATCAATTTAGAAACACTCTTTATAATGTATTTTTATGAATTCAATGGATTTCTTCAGAAATATACAGCTTCATAGATTTCAACTTACCCATGTACAACATCAATTAAGGTGTCTATATTTTTTAGGAGATTGTTTTTTCTCTCAGAACTCCTAGATGTTCCAACTTCAAACATAATCAAAGCTTCATTCAAATTGTATTGTCCAGAAACCTTTATTTCTTTATTATTGTAAAAAGCTCCTTTACCCTTCTGCGCAGTAAATAATTGCTCCAGCATAGGATTATAAACAATAGCAATTACAGGATCTTTCTTGACAAATAATGCTAAAGAAATACATGAATGCGGAAATGAGTGGACGAAATTTAATGTTCCATCTATTGGATCAATGATCCATGTAGGAGCATCTGTTAAATCAACTTTCTTTCCATCAGCAGTAGATTCTTCTCCAATGAATTGGTGGTCGGGAAATTGCTTTGAAAGATCATTTATCAATAATTCTTCAACAGCTTTATCCGTTTCCGTGACTAAATCAATGTTACATGATTTGGTATTAACAGTCTTGTTTCTGTTGTTGAATTGGTTTCTAATCAACTGAAATAATAAAAAATTATTTTCGTTAAAAAATCATTTTTAATGCTGACTGATCAACTATGTTTTACCCGAATAATATCAAACTAACGTTACCTCCCCAGCTTCTTTGGTTATAGTTAAAGCGCTTTTGAAGAATATATCTGTGTTGGAAGTCATATTTTGGGATATCGAAGAATTTAATTAAGTACTTCTAACATGGACTAGCTGGAGTGCAAATTCCAACCAAAATTGGATCAAAGCAGAGACTCTGATCCACAGATGCTCTGATCAAAGATCAAATGAATCCCAATAGGCTATTTCCAAGTGACGTCACAGTCACAGGTCACAGCAAAGATAATAGGCGTATTCTTTTTACCAACTTTAGCTGAGATCACAGAATACAAATATATAAGAAATGCTAACTGCCTACTAATCGCTGGAAACAATTCCGTGGCCATGTACTGGTGAGGCAGGAGCACGGTATAAGAATTAATCGTATACTGTGGTGTGATCACAGCGCTAGCGACATCAGTGATAAGAATTGGAACTACGTATTTCCTGGCGGGATCATTTGAAATATATGGTGCGTTATTATTTTAATCGAAATGTCTAATTAATTAATCGTAAATGAATCGGTGGTATTTTTATTTTCAAGTGAATATTCACTTTACGAAAATAAAAACACACCGATTCTATTACGATTAATTGATTAGACATTTCGATTAAAATAAAAACGCACCCATACTATTTAATTTGTTTTATTTATGGAAGCTACAGCGCTTCCCAATTTTCGTTTCAAGATGCAATTTCACGAAAAGTTCAACTTGAAAGTTCTGACTTAAATGCATTCTATAACTTAAAATTCATTTCTTTGCTTGTCAATTCATTTCATCATTGAATACACATACTTCATTTGAAAAATTTATTTATTCAATAATGGAAACGGTTTTTCAAGTCCTCATTTAAATTAAAAATATTGAATGGGAGTATCATCATTTTGAATTTTAATTTCAACCATATTATATTAATATGACATAGTGTTCTATGTATAATATTTAACTTAAGTATATGTGAGAAATCTGATGGAAAAATATCAGTAGGATCAACCCAAAGGAGTCTCCCCTATCACGGGCAACATCGAGATACTTATTTATATTCAATTACATTAGAGATTACTAATTAACAACAGATTGGCAGATATTATCTATAGATTATTAACATTATATTATTCATTCATAAGCATTCTAATGCACAGAGAAAATTTCGGACCTCTCTTGATGATTGATAAAATTCATTATTTTTTCCAGCTGAAGAATCATACATCAAGGATTTGATTGTTTACGGTGGGTTTCACAAAGCTTTGACAGCTCTTAATTGCCAAATTAGGCGATTCTATGTCGATTCCCAGTTCAATTTAGATGCAATCATCGAATTAAATCCACAATTAAGCTAATCGAAGCTTCGTGAAACCCACCAGTGTTGTAAGTTGTGAGCGGACACATCAAATAGAAGTATGATTCTTTAATTTCGTTTAGATAATTAAACATGCTTTTGCAATTGTCAAATTCGTACCAATACAGTAGAAATCGGTTATAGCAACATCGAAGGTACTGCATATTTAGAACGCTATTATATTCAATAGTCGTTTACAGCAATTTACAATGTTTATATAGAATCTCGCCAGGAGTTTACCATTTAGTCGTTATAATCGATCCATTGTTATAAACGATGTCGATGTCGTTATAACCGGTCTACTGTATTTGAAATTTAATTTAATTTCATAATTATTTTTCCTTATCTCGACATCTACCTTCACTAACAACATTAATTTTTCTTGAGCATATAAGGTGGTAGTAAGAACTGCAATGTCTTCTGTCTGCTTCTGGTGGTCTTGACTTTGTTCCCATTTCACAGTATCCTGTAAAAGAATTTCAATAGAATAACTATAAGATTAGGCTCAGGTTTCAAACATACAATAAATATAAGAGGATTAAAATATATGAGTGAATTTATAAAAGATAATATAATTTTACACAAAGTATTGAATTTTTTCATCTGACGAAATCTTTACATAGGTTCCAACTCAGGCGGCAAATCTATCTGATTTCTGTAGCCCAATTTTAGTCCATTTTAGAACAAGAATATTCAATCAGCAGGTTTGAATATTCATATTGTAACAATTAGTTATGAGCTGCCAGTGCCACATGGACATTCATTTCTATCTAATTGAAATGATTCTTTCGTTTTGTTAAGACTAATGAACATACATTTGCAAATGTCAAATTAATAAGTTTACACTTATGGCAATTTCCATTGACACGCTCGGAGTCATATTCGGCAGATATTTTCGGTTCAATGGGACAGATGCAAGACAGATGGATCGATTCCGAGTGCTCCGAGCGTGTCAATGGAAATCACCATAATATTCCCTATTTTTCTTTACCTATATCTACCAGATTGTCAATTACAACAGACATTTTTATTGAACCTGTAAGGTCGTAATAAGAACTGCAATATCTACATATCTTCTATCTACTTCTTGTCTTGGGGGTTTCCAATTTCATGGGTTAACTACATCCCTGTGAAAAAACACTAGGATTAATTTTTTTGTTGGTATATAATCTTAACATCAACTGCCTTCAGGGCATGACCGAACAGATTTAGATTTATATGCACAATTATGATCATTTGGCAGACGATTTATTTGATAGCTAGGAATAGCATCAATACGAAAGGCTTGTAAGATTATTTGGATTGTTGAATTCCGATAATCAAAAATGGTCCCGACAGGCATATGGAAAATTGTACAATAGAAGAATCAATATTAGGTACATGCTCTTTGCCATAAAATCAAAGGTTATTTTATGAAACAGAAGAATCGAATTACCTTTTAGATTTCTCATGTAATGAATTATTGCAAGAAGGATAACAACTAAGATTATACTTCAACGAAGAATGATGACTTTGTCGTAGACATTTTAATTAGTAAATTCCGAATAATGACGATGGGATAGAAATGGATAATTCATCATAAAATTTTGATAAAAAGAAATACCTAGAAAGTTGGATATCTATATCCAACGATAATACAACTGGAAACGGTATATTAATGAAAAATAACACTTAAGAATATCCAAGAATCAAAATTAATAATATTTCAACTCACCTCACCACAAACACAAACACAAATCTCGAATTACCTCCATTATTTCCTCGAGACAGGATATCTTCCTCTATCTACGGTGTCTTCCTATCTCTCATCTCATTCTATTTTCTGATGTCATCTCGACAGCTTGACTAACAAGTCACAGTATAAGAATATATTATACCGTGCATAACTGGTGGGGCTCAGATCACAGAGATAAATTTGTTTCCAGTTTTTCCACTAGAGTCTCACCCCCCTGGCTGAGATAAACAGAGTGTTCAGACGTGGTACGTGGTTCAGTCAGACCATAGACAAAGTCAGACTCACAGAATATACCCTAGAAGAAGTGATAACTATGACCAAAATCTGGAAGCAATCTAGTAGTTCTGCACCCGAACACCAGAGGCGCGACTGTGACAGCAAGTAGATGCAAATATAATCCTTATAAGAGGGACAATAAGGTGATAAATAGTGTGAAAGATTTGCTCTTGTGGTTTCGTTTGACAGGATACTGGATAATTGACAATTTTCATTTGTCAATTCGACCGCCAGCTATATTTATCGATTTCCGAATTATTTATTGATATAAGTATAAATTTGCACTAAAAATGCCGATTCATACATTCATTATAAGCTACAAACCATCATACATCTTCACAGCTGTTTAGAAATCGTGTCCAGGCCAGGGAAGCCGAGAAATGGAGGCGACACTTCAAGTGCTCGGTGCATTTACTGATTTTTGAAGAAAAGTATTCATGTAAGTATAAATTTGCACTGAAATTGTCCGCACATTCATTTTAAACATCATACATCTTTACAGAAATTGTTGCCAGGGAAGAGAGGAATCGAAGCAACAAATAACATAGACGTTGGGGTTGCAGCATTCTAGTTGAACAGCTAAGCTTTTTTCATAATCATCTTTAATTATTGAAATTAATATGTCGACTCCGAGACAGGTTTATTCTTGTAAGTATCCAGATTGCTAGAATGGATATTTTGTAGGATGAGGAAAACAGTTTTTCAAATTGCTGCAGGAAGAAATTTAGCTTTCTAAAAGGAGGAACATTTGTTAGATTAAAGATTCCATCATTTGCTCAAATTTCATCATTTATGTGAGGATCATTTCAATGATACTGATTTTGTTAATAGCAGAACAAGTAAACTCGTTAAGCATGCATCACCTCATACATTTTTTACTTCAGTTTGCAATAAATCATTCTCGGAACCACGATGTAGCTCCTTGAATGTTCAATAACTTTCTGAAGAACTCTCAATCAATTCACATTCAAATTCAATTATTAAAGAATACAATTATTTCTTACCACATTATTCAATAACCAATGGATTCTTGGTTGCTTATTTATCTTTTATTTCATAATAAAACATACAGTTTGTGTCTGTAATCATTTTTGAATTGGTTATATGTATTATTCATTTCGATACTTGATAGAGATGAACATTTATAATTTGTGTATTTCTTGATATCTGGTTTTCGTTTATAAAGTACCTATTATACATTAGGGAAAATCTATTTAAATTTATAATTTGTTAGAGCATTGTTATTTAAATTTTTAAGTAATACACTATTAATTTGTAAAAGAATATGTAAATATTTTGTTTATTTATGTTCAATTTTGCAATAAAGCATAATTAGAATTTGTGTTTGTATTCATTTTTTTTCAATCAATGGTATTAATGAAAGTTATCAATTGAATTTTACCATTCAAAATAATGAGCTTTGAATGGTAAAATTTAAATTGATACGAATAGTTCAAATTCATAAAGAATAATCTAGAAACATGGAAGAGTGGTTCAAATTTCCCGCCTATTTTAGTGTTCAAATTTCGCGCCAAACAAATAATACAGCACCCGGACACCAGGGTGCGCTATTTTTTGTTGCCATACAATTTGTTTGGAGCTTGCACTTCTTCTAAGGTATATTCTGTGGTCAGACTCAGTAGTTAGGGCGGGTTGTATTGTAACTCAGTTGGTTAAACTCTGGTTTTCCTTAACCATCGGATACCGTTGGTTAAGACGTTGTAACCCTGACGTTTTGGAAGTTAACCAGTGGTTAACTACTGGAATTTTTTACCATCCGATTTGTGAGTTTAAACTGCGGTTAAGAGCCATAATGCATAGAGTACATGTAAAAAATTGCATATTTTTGATAATATAACCTATTTCTATACATAATGTGGAAAAACTGAAATATCTCTGAAAATGGTTGTGTGGTCCAGAATTGGGAATTTGTGAATAAAGACAGAAAAAAGTTGATAGAATGGATATCCAAAGGGGAACTCTGCGTGAATTAAACTCAACGGACGATGAAGACTTTTTAGAACTGGTTGAATTAGAACTGTTTCCAAGGGCTGAACGAAATTTCAGAATGAGAGATGATCCTTTTTTGACATGGAATGACCTGGAATTCAGAGCTAGATTTAGGTTATCTAAAGAAACAGTGCAATTAATAATTGAATAGATAGGAGAAGCCATATCATGTATTTTGCACTCACTCAGTTCAATTCATTCTTTGATCTTAAAAAAGTAGAAGCAATTGTTGTTGCTTGTGCTGTGCTTCACAATATAGCCTGTGAGAAACATGAACCTCAACTTTCTGTTGAGGAAGAATTGGCAACAGCCATAGAAGAAAGAGACCAATAATATGAACTTGGAGATACCTGCCGTTACTCGATTCAATGTGGATAATTTAGTTCGACATAATTTAATTGATCAATACTTGCCCCTTCGCTTGTAAAAATATATTAAACTTTTTAATGTTTTTAAATGAAAATTTATGATGAAAATAAAAGCATTCAATACAGATATCAGGAAATTTTTATTATGCAAGGTCCAATTTATTGTGACAACTCGTTTAATAATTTCTGCTTTTGTAATTTCAATATGGAGATCTTCACCTCGTGCTCCTCTTGTTTGTGAGCAATATTCTGCTGGTGAGCTTCTTCGTTATGTTTCATCTGTTATTATTATTATTATTATTATACTGATCCTCCTCATGAACTTCTAAATTCAGTTTCAGGTTTTGTCTTGATTCGTCTAAAACGCACTGTTGCTGCACATTAGCGCAATCCTGTTTTGATGCTGCCCAATGTGACAACTTGGTCCTAAAAGCATCTTCTGTAAAAACAGTTCAATAAATTGTAGCATTTGTAGATGACATAAATGAAGGAAATTTGTGGGGTTGAATTTTACCATACCTGTTATATCATTATCAAATTCAGTGCCATAACCAGTCATCCGTTCCCCAATGATTTCCCGGATATTGGTATCCATTTCAGTGTCTCTAAACATGACAGAAGGACCACCGCCGGTTGAGTAGGTTTGTTTTTTCTCAGCAGAGAATTTTTTTGTTGAAGTCTTCTTCAAGTTTAGATATTCATTTTTTTAAATTGCCATGCTTCGGTAGGTATTACCACCTGCACTATTGAATTATTTTTCTATCTGCAGCCAAGCTGCCGCTTTTTTTGAGTTATTGCTGCTGTCGGTTTTTTTGCACTCAACAATATTGGAATATTTCTTGACCAACGTTACGAGCATATTTTCCTCATTCTTTGAGAAATTTGGCGCTCGCTTATTGATTGAAATGTTCCTAGGGTCCATTTCTGGAAAAAAAATTATCCATAAGTTTTTTGGCTGCTATTATTTCCCAGAATAGTATATATGTACATATATTCAAACATATTATCAAAAAATATATGAAGAATAATTACTCAAAACTACTTTGCCTTTTATTAACTTACCCATAGCTGCTGCAGAAAGTAAATGAACAATATTCACTTTCAAAGGTATTTACAATTTGAATTGATAGCTGTTGACATAAACGAACGTTGTCGAGAAATGAGCAATGTATCCAACATTAAAACTACAAATCGGTGGTTTATTTGTGGTTTATTTAACCTTTTCTTCATTTTCTATGTTACAACACAAAATGAGTTAAACTTCCATGGTTGGTGAACTTCAGGTTACCTAACCAAATAGTTAACCAACTGAGTTACAACCCGCCCTTAGAAGGCAAAATGCAAGATTCTATGCATCTATTGAGATGAGACGAGGTAAAAAGAATACGCCTTAAGACCACATTATGGCGATTTCCACACTCGGAGCTGTCACACTGACATATTTGACAGATATTTTCGGTTCAATTGGACAGATGCATGACAGATGAGATCGATTTCGAGTGCTAGCGTGTCAATGGAAATCGCCATTAGTTAGGTTAGGCGGGAAATTTGAATTACGATCCATCCGTGGATCCGCGCACTGAATTCCCTATGCATTTCTTATGGACCTAAAATTTACGCGAATTTCTCGCCTGTTTTTAGATACTTTGGCTAATTTCTTAAGGTTTATTTTGGTTGAAATAGATTCTGTGAACCTTTCTCAACCATCTAGAATCAAGTTTTCATAACAAAATTGTATATTTCCAAAATAATTAATAAATATAAAAGTGTTCACCAAATTCGATTGACGTATGTCTTAGCTCACTCGAAATCAGTCAAAAATACAACATAACCCTAAATCGGCCTTGTAATGACGCACAACAGAAGTCATCTACGACATACGGAAATCTTTCGAACTAGAATGGTCGATGACGGCGATCGATTTGTGTTTAGTCTTCCGATCCTTAGGAGGCGCACCCCCGAAGTTACACCGTCTGGCACACGTGATCGCATGTCCGGCAGGACAAGCACCACCCTCGGCCGGAATGCGAAGTCGACACATACCACGACTCCTATGTGTAGACTATGTAGCGGTCTACTAGCGCTCATACTACTGCAACAACTCAGCAATGCTGTGCTCCATCGGTACGACATACATCGGCATGACCCATAGACGATTAGATACTACGTCAATGGCATGACCGTACCTTTGGTGCGACGTAACTCGGATACTAGTAGTCAGAACGACCCCGACACTTCATTGTTACATCCTAGCACAACATACTTGGATACTAGTCCCCATGCACCGGGGACCGACACCTCAAACGCTGGAAGCATTCATAGTATGGGTGGATAGGAATTTCCAGCCCGCTATCTCGGATACTAGTGGTACGGGTGCCCGTACCCCGACACCTCAAACGATATTGGACTAACTCCCCCACCTGGTCTCAAGGGCATGCACATGGCGGCTTCACAAGACCCGTCAACTGCCCCGGAGGGTCTAAACGTACTAGCGCTAAACCTTGCCCCCACAAGGTACCCAATACTTGTTGTCTCTGTACTAACATTCTCTTTTAAATAGGGTGGTTTCATCTCAAAGTTGAAATTCCTTGTTAAAAAATTTGAATATGGATCTCCCGCCAAGCGACTGATTCTAACCTAACTAATGTGGTCTATAGAGAAGAAAGATAGGAAACGAAGCGACTAACGTGAAGTGAGCGCCGTCTCTTGCCTCACTAGTACAAGTAGTGCAGTCATCTGGTTAGAATAATTTAATCCAGGCTATTTTTATAGATAGAATAACTATATTTATGAAAATAGCCAAGAACTTAACCTACTCAGCTGTCATTAGTCCTTTATATTCTCATCATCGACAAGACAGCACATAAACAAACTGACAAATTGTCTCATAGTGTTCAGAATAGTTTTAACTAGTGGCCAGCAGTCCATATTTTGGGATTCAGATGAGCCAGCAGATCTACCTAGCCATAGATCCACATTTCTGGTAGATCTACATATTACGGTAGATCTAAATTTTTCCGGTAGATCTACATTTTTCCGGTAGGTCTACATTTTTCCGGTAGATCTGCATTATTCCGGTAGATCTACATTTTTCCGGTAGGACTACATTTTTTCGGTAGATATACATTTTTCTGGTAGATCTGCATTTTCCAGTATATCAACATATTTTTGGTAGATCAATATAATCGGTAGATAAATTGAATCGGTAGATTAATTGAACCGGTAGTTCCATGCCATCTAATGGGCCCTGTTGTGATTCTGAGAATCATTTACTACGTTTACATGCATCTTCTCGATCCGTTTTGAACCAATGCGCATGGTTTGATGCGAATTAGATGGAATATGGTTTGAGAGTTTACATGCCTTATCTGAAACTAGTTTTCTGTAATTCGGCTTTATTCTAAGCTCGCGTAGCCAACATGGGAAGATTGAAAAAAATTAAAAATGGAAATTAAGAAAAGAAAATCATTCTAAATATCTTACAAAATGATGAAGAACACCATAATTTTGCAAGGAATTAACCTCTTCTGAGTGCTTACAACGATTGAAAGAGCAAATCGTGAAAAATTAATCCAGAAAATTGGATGAAAATGATTAAAGATAATAGAAAAAGTTACCTCGAACTATATATGATTTCATTTTATCTCAAGAGATTTATTTCGATCTTCCAGCTTAGGATTTACGATTAACGTAACCCCAAAGCAGGTTGGTTAGATTATCAGATTTGTCAAATTAATAAATTTGGTGTTGGTAATTCTGAAACTTGTTTCTCTTAAAACTACTCTCAATGCGTATTTGGTGTATACATGCACATTAAATCGGTTTGGAAAAACTCAATCCACCTTTTCAAATCGCATTTACTAATTCGCATTTGAGTATTCAATTCGAATTGAAAAAATGTTTACATGCGTTTTCAATGCGCATTACGGAATACGCATTGGCTTAAAACGGTTCGAGAGGATGCATGTAAACGTCTATGGAATCATTCACACACGAAAGTCCCATCGAAATATGTCAGGAGTTTTAGAGTTACTAAAAACCGAATATAGCGTTACCTACCGAATCGTATTGTGAACCTAAGGCCTTCCGAAACACAATCACAAAGATTCATCAAAACCGGTAAAGCCATTTTTGAGTTCCTGTAAACCGATTATAGTGCCACCTACCGGGGAATATTGTGGATCTGGAACATACTCAGATACACACACAAAGTATCATCGAAATAGGTCCAGTCGTCCTTGAGTTGTTATAAACCGAATGCAGTGCCACCTGACGGGTTTCTATTGTGACACTGAGAGCCACTCAAACACGTACACAATGCTCGCATTCCTAACCTAACCTAACCTAACCTACCGGGTTTCTATTGTGACACTGAGAGCCACTCAAACACGTACACAATGGTCGCATTCAGCGGACGAAGCGCATAGCCACTTTCCGCTACGGCTACCTAGCACAAATCAAATGCGCTACATAAATGGAGCCGCTCCACAACGTGTTGAGTTCGTAGCGCATGTGCCACCGAACGTTTTGGTATTTGGTTTTTGGCTGAATGCGACCATTGTTTCATCAAAATCAGTCGAGGTATTTCTGAGTTTCTACAGACCGATAGCAGCGCCACCTACCGGGGTATATTGTGGACCTGACACATACTCAGATACACACACAAAGTTTAATCGAAATCGGTTCAGCCGTTCTTGAGTTTCTATAAACCGAATACAGCGCCACCTACCGGTTACCTATTGTGACCCTGAGACACACTCAAACACGCACACATTGTTCTATCAAAATCGGTCGAGCCATTTCTGAGTTCATATAGAGCATTATCAGCGCCACCTACCGGATGCTATTGTGAAGCAAGGACACACCGAAACACACACACAAAGTTTCATCAAAATCGGTCAAGGCGTTTCGGAGTTGACATTTTTTTTAACCTCCCCGTATAGCAGCGGTTATCTTTTCGTAGCGGTTTTACAGTGTTGAGAATTCTCTTTACGATAGATCTCTAGGGGTGACATTTTACTCGAAACACACTGTATAGTTAATTTTCTGCTTAATGTTTGAATATTTTGAGTAATTTTAATGCAAAAATCCGATCGTCCGATCGAACGGATATTCATTATATATTTCGTAAATTAACGAAAAGATTCAAATCCCAAGATACGTTTACTGGAGTAGGCTCCTTTAAGTTTTTCATTGGGTAAAAAATGAAAGAAAACTAAGAAAAAGCTATGTTGGACGCTCGGAGATTCGATCCCGCCGCGCTCCGCGAGGCTCGGGAGCTATAAATCCAAATTCCAACGCCTTAGTCCACACGGACGTACCACAACCCACTACATCTACTAGCCTGGAAGATGATAAAATGGCAACACAGCTCAGAGACGTACGTCAGTCGAACGTTTGTTAGTTTGTTACTGTAAAAATGGACGATTACTTCTGATTCTGGAGTTAACCATTATTATTTTTCGTGGTATTTTTGTGTACAACGGTGTCAAATGTGAATTAATGCAATGCAGTGACACGGAAAAATGGGTTGCTAGACACCTTAAAAAAATTCTCACCAAGCATAAGCTCTTAATTTTAATAGGAAGATACTCCGCATCACAGTTTTGTATTTTTTTCTCAGTCCAATAGAAAAAAATGCATACCTCATCATTCATCTATTGAACAGAAAAATGTTCCAGGAGAATTTTTTAGGAAATTTAATGCTCTACAAAAAAGGTATTTTATATTTTTCCGTAAATCTCACCATTTGAAAGATATTAAGGATTTATTTTTGATTATTTTAAGACAAATTTCATTTTTGTTTATGAATTTTATAACTCGACAATAAATGACTTACAAAATGCGCAATACAACTTTTTGTTGGAAATTAACTACATATTATTATTATTATTATTATTATACTGATCCTCCTGGGTCTTCCACAAGGAGACCCCTCATAAGCTCTAAGAGCTTGACCGAGTTAGGAGAACCAGTTGTGTTCTGTGTAGGCTTTGTTACTGTGCCCTTACGCCACCTTAGGCACAGCACTGTTATTTTTTACCCAACAGCGAATGGTGGCGATTACCGTGACTAGAAAATTTCTTTCCTAGCCTCGGAATTGAACTTGGGGCTTCCGCTCCCAAGTCAATTACTCTACCACTGAGCCAACCACTCTATAAAAATGGTTTCCTCTGCTTTGGAGATGAAATTAACCGTTCAAAAGATATTCATCATCAAATGGAACCCAATGAAAAAAATTATCTATTTTTTGACCCTAATGCACAGGCTATCATGGGAGTTATTCTATCATTTTCCTGTTAACATAGACAATACAGAACTGTGGTAGATGTGTTTTGGGTCCTGGATTAGATTTTGTGAAATATTTGCCCAGATTTTCAGAAACTTTGAGAAAGAAATCCTTTGCTTTGGTGACTTTTATCTTCCGAACCCCCTGTGAGTGCTAACAACAGCTATCTTCAAGGACTGATTACCAACGGCATTTATAATTTTTCAATTACTCTTTGTGATTGCATAACCTGAAGAAATTTCAGAAATTAGTAAACAACAATGCATAGACCACATTAGTTAGGTTAGAGTCATTCTCTTGGCGGTAGATCCATATTCAAATTTTTTAACAAGGAATTTCAACTATGAGATGAAACCACCCTTTTTAAAAGAGAATGTTAGTACAGAGACACCAAGTATTGGGTGCCTTCATCATTAGTGCATGTTTTCATGTTATTTCCACAATAAAATCTACTTCAATTTATTCTTAAATCAACATTGAAACCAGTGTAGTTCGAAAGATTACCGTATGTCGTAGATGACTTCTGTTGTGCGTCAGAACAAGGCCGATTTAGGGTTATGTTATTGTTTTTGACTGATTTCGAGTCAGCTAAGACATACGTCAATCGAATTTGGTGAACACTTTTATACTTATTAATTATTTTGGAAATATACAATTTTGTTATGAAAACTTGATTCTAGACGGTTGAGAAAGGTTCATAGAATCTATTTCAACCGGAATAAACCTTAAGAAATTAGCCAAAGTATCTAAAAACAGGCGAGAAATTCGCGTAAATTTTGGGTCCACAAGAAATGCATGGGGAATTCAGTGCTCGGATCCACGGATGGATCGTAATTCAAATTTCCCGCCTAACCTAACTAATGTGGTGTGATCATAGAACTCTATACTACGTAACTTAGTATAGAGTTCATTGGGTGTGATTATTCACCTTTCCAATTACTAAAATATGAGAATATGTGCTTCACACAACCATCTACAACTTGAAAGTTTATAAGCTTCCAAGCCCTTGTACGCTTTCACTTCAGTCATTGTGAAAGTACTATTCATGTATATTAAATAATTAACATTGTGCTGGATACATAATTTTTGGAAATTGACAAACATCTCAATTCTTCTGGCTTCATAAGACAAGGATCCATGCCCAATTCTGCAACTTTCTTGTCATATCGTTTTTGACGAATACCATCTATGATTGAGTAATAGTTAATCAGATCCATTATCACGAAATTCCACTCGTACAAAAATTAAAAACTCTAAATAAACGTTATTTGCCAGTATAAACAAAACAAATTTTGAAATTTTTAAAAAGTTTACTTCCAATATCAATCACGATTTTGTCGACAGATTACAATAATCTGTGATTCTGCTCTGTCCCGTTCGTTTATCTATATCTATATTTATAAAAGAAAGTCGTGTTAGTTACTTCACTTATAACTCAAGAACGGCTATACCGATTTGGATCAAAATTGGTGGGGAGGTAGCTTAGAACCAGGAGACGTACATAGGATACTTTTTTTTGTGTTATACAGGGTGTTTTTCTTTTAACGTCAATTAAAACTTGCTGTTTTTCCTGCCATAATCGTACAATTTTAGTCATGTGTGTTTAAAAATAAACTTTCGAGGCATACACCATTGAAAATAAAGCATTACTATACAGGGGGTCCTTTTTCTCATGGCACAATTGTAGGTGATTGAAGTGATTTGTGTCACAAACAAAGCATTAACTAAATAGGTACCTTGGATGGATTCTCATAATGTATTCGTCCGAAATCTCCATACAGGGTGTTCTTCTTTTAACGTCAATTGCAACTTGCTGTTTTCCATGCCACAATCGTACAATTTCATTCATTTGTGTTAAAAAATAAACTTTAGAGGGATACATCATTGAAAATAAATCATTACTGTAGAGGGTGTTTTTTTTCTAACGTGTATAATAAAATCTAAAATCTGCTTATTTATTGCCTCTAAGGCGGAACAGAGTTCGCTGGGTCAGCTAGTTTCAGATAAATCCATGCGATCTATTTTGTTTGTTTGTGTGTGAATAACGTCCAAGATGACGGTAACTCATTAAAGATGCTGTTTTTGCTTTCGCAATGATGAATTAAAATGATGAGTTGTAAGAATAAATAGAGATAATGATTATTCGACGTTCGTTCCACGCCATGTTGGGTCAATTTTCGAATTTTGATTATGTGACATGGCTTGAAATATTTATTATGGTATTTCAGTATGCCTAAGGCTGCTTAGCTCTAGGAAAAAATAATATTCCAAATATTTTCAAGAATATAAATCCAACTGTAAAAACAAGCGTCCAAAATAAACTGGTCCACTTTTTGGGTCGAAAATAAACAGTACTGTATCCGTGATGGCATAAGGACCCATTCAAATACTGTTGGTTGAAAAAGGAACAGTGCTATGTCTGCGGTGGCGTAAAATTCCATTTGAATAGAGTGCTTCCCAGCAACTTCCCGCACCAAGAGGGACTTTTCTTTTATATCAATATTTCAGAATTTCATTTTTTTCGAAAAGTTGGTGCATCAAAAATGATTTAAAATGATATAAATCTTGACTTCCGGTGTGAGCGGAAATCGCCATTTTTAAACAAAAATCTGAAAATTCCAACTTTTTGTAGGAAACGCTTAACGCACTAAGTAAATTATTTGAAATGACTATTTAGATCAATATGCAAAAATTTTGATCGTAAAACCATGATGATTTTTTCCCTATTACTATTTTAAAAATTCTATAATTACCTAACTGATTTGACTTGACAATATTAAAGTCAGCATTAATATGATGAAAATAGGAATATGATGAAATATATGAAAATTTTGTTTGAACTTGGTTTTCGATATATTTCGAATTTTCATAAATCTGTGATCATAGAATAACATTATTGGTGTTGATATTGAACCAACGATGGATATTCATGACAGAATCCTAAATCAATACAAAATTTAGCTCTAACTTGGCATTTTGCAGCATGATTTGCGATCTTGGAAATCTGAGAAGTGAATTGAATGTGAAATTGAAAGATTTTGTTGACGAAAATACGAATAGGACTTTGAAGCAAAAATTCAAATAAATGTCTGAAAACCAAGTTTGAACAGAGTATTCCAGTTATAATCATATTCATGCTGACACTAATTTTGTCTGGTCACCAAAAAAAAGCGTTACGTAATTATTCAATTTTTGAAAGAGTTATCAGCAAACAAGAAATAGTATATTCTAAAACAAGTTGCAGAATGGGCTGATATTCAAACACGAATGCGAAATTCGAAAACGAGCGACGAAGGAGCGAGTTTTCGTACGCATGAGTGTTGGAATTGCCTTCTGCAACGTGTATTAGACGATATTTTCTCTATTTCAGGCAAGTTTTGTAAAATACTGTTGAAATTTAATGAAAAAAAAAAAAAGCACTGACGTGAAGTCAGTACTCTTTGGCGCGCGTGTTCACGGTGGCTAATTTGAATTGAATGATTCAAAAATTAACAGTGCTGTATCTAAGCTGCCATCAGGATAGAGTAACAAAGTTGGAAAAGAACACAAGTGACTCTCTTTAGTCGCACAAGCTCCTAGAAGATTTGGGAGGGTCAGTATAATCCTAATCATGTTTATAGCACGCGCGCCAAAGCAGATTGACTTTTTACACTTTTTCTTTCATTGTTAAGTCAATCTGCTTTTGCGCGCGTGCTATAAACATGATTAGGATTATACTGACCCTCCCAAATCTTCTAGGAGCTTGTGCGACTAAAGAGAGTCACTTGTGTTCTTTTCCAACTTTGTTACTCTATCCTGATGGCAGCTTAGATACAGCACTGTTAATTTTTGAATCATTCAATTCAAATTAGCCACCGTGAACACGCGTGCCAAAGAGTACTGACTTCACGTCAGTGCTTTTTTTTTTTTTTCAAGTTCCTTTAACAAATATAGCTATCAATACAGTTTGGCTGTTAGTTTTACCGTAGATCAGAAAAAAATTCGGTTGTGGGTCCTCCGTTAGGGACGAAATTGCATCTTCTCCAAATCCGAACGCATTTTAATATAGATCTACCGAATATAGTTATTTATAAATTCGCCTCAGGGCCACCATACAGACATTTCAAATCGGAAACAACGCTATTTCCCCCAAACTGACTTGTGTCCGTGCACTGAATTGACATGAATATTCTTTTAAAACCTCACAATATCGGCTCATTACTCCCAACATAACCCAAACAACCCACAACCATTCACTTCTCGTCTGCGCAAGCGCAGTATACTCGTGGCTGCAAGTCCTCCCAAAATTACACACCTCACAAAAAACTCCGATTCTCCAACACTAGTGGTTCAGGAGATATCGCTTCTTGAATCCACGCATGCGCAGACCCTCACCAGGGAATTCTATAGCGGAAAAGCATCCGCCACCCCAAAACCCCAATCCTCTCTGACGAAAGCACCACCAGTTAAATCACTGATGGTCTGCTCATGCGCATAACGAAAAATGCCTGTAAGGGGTTACATCCATTTCGAAATTAGCCCCAGGGCCACGGTACGGACACTTTAACTCTGAAACAACGCTACATCCCCCAAACTGACTTGTCCTTGCACTGAATTGCTATGAATATTCTTTTAAAACCTCATAATATCGACTCAGCACTCCCAACATAACCCATCCAACCCAAAAACAGTCACTTCTCTTCTGCGCATGCGCAATCTACTCGCGGCTAAAAGTCCTCTCAAAATAACACACCTTACAAAAAACTCCGATTCTCCAACACTAGTGGTTCAGGAGATATCACATCTTTAATCCACGCATGCGCAGACCCGCAACAGGGGATTCTATGGAGGAATAGCATCCGCCACCCCAAAACCCTATTCCTCTCTGACGAAAACACCACCAGTTAAATCACTGATGATCTGCTCATGCGCATAACGAAAAATGCCTGTAAGCGGTAACATCAATTTCAAAATTAGCCCCAGGGCCACGGTACGGGCACTTTAACTGGGAAACAACGCTACATCCCCCAAACTGACTTGTCCTTGCACTGAATTGCTATGAATATTCTTTTAAAACCTCATAATATCGACTCAGCACTCCCAAGATAACCCATCCAAAACAAAAACAGTCACTTCTCTTCTGCGCATGCGCAATCTACTCGCAGCTAAAAGTCCTCTCAAAATAACACACCTTACAAAAAACTCCGATTCTCCAACACTAGTGGTTCAGGAGATATCACATCTTTAATCCACGCATGCGTAGACCCTCAACAAGGGATTCTATAGAGGAATAGCATCCGCCACCCCAAAACCCTAATCCTCTCTGACGAAAACACCACCAGTTAAATCACTGATGGTCTGCTCATGCGCATAACGAAAAATGCCTGTAAGGGGTAACATCAATTTCAAAATTAGCCCCAGGGCCACGGTACAGACACTTTAACTCGGAAACAACGCTACATCCCCCAAACTGACTTGTCCTTGCACTGAATTGCTATGAATATTCTTTTAAAACCTCATAATATCGACTCAGCACTCCCAACATAATCCATCCAACCCAAAAACAGTCACTTCTCTTCTGCGCATGCGCAATCTACTGGCGGCTAAAAGTCCTCACAAAAAACTCCGATTCTCCAACACTATAGTGGTTCGGAAGATATCGCATCTTGAATCTACGCATGCGCAGACCCTCATCAGGGATCTGAATTCTATGGAGGAATAGCATCCGCCACCCCAAAACCCCAATCCTCTCTGACGAAAACTACAGCAGTTAAAGGACTTCTCATCTGCGCATGCGCAATACGGAAAATGCCCGGAAAGGGCAGCATGAACCTCAAAAACATATGATTCGGCATTAAAAGCAAAATATTCCGCAAAATAGTAGTAATTTTTTTATTTTTTTCATGTCACGTGATCTTCACGAAATTTTGCAAAAGTGTTTGCTTTGGTTTTTTGCATCTAACTACTGAGTTTCAATTTAATCAGATCAGTATTTTTCGAGTTATCGTGAAAACAAAATTTTCAAATTTTCAACATTTTTTTTTGCCACTTTAGGGCCGTCCGTTCAACACAAAACTTCGCAGGCATATAAAGGTCATGATTCTACAATCTGATGCCAAATTTCAAAAAGATCGAGTGATCGGTTCCGGAAATATTCATAAAAAACGTTTTTATTAAAAACGGCCTTAACTCCGAAACCGCTCGGTCGATTTCGCCCGTTAACGAACTTGTCCGAGATATTTACGCTACGAAACTACCCTGCAAATTTCAACGCTCTAAGTCGTTCCGTTCGAGAGTTATCGTGCTAACGGCCGGACCGGCCGGCCGGCCGGACCGGACGGACAGAATTGAATTTGACCTCGAATTCTTCATCAGGGAGTCGAACCTAATCGTTTGAGACCATTTTCGAGAAAAAATTCGAAAAATACAGACATTGTGACGAAATGATAGTACGCTGTTCCTTGCGGAACACGCGCGCAAAAATTAGGATTATACACAGTGACATAGCGTGCCTTGTCGGGGCCCCGTATAAAAATTTTTTTGGAGGCCCTTATATGGAGGTAAAGATTTTTCACAAAAGAAAAAAAATATTGTGAGAAGAAATATTTATTTATCACATAATTTACCCATTTTACAAATAAAAATCGAATTTTAAATATTCACTCTCCCGTCTCTTTTTTTCGGCAAACTGATTAATTAAATCATTTATGGCTGATGATGATTTTAGTTTTTCTAAAGTTTCTGCCTCTATGGACAATAGTGAGATGTCTGACAGCCGTTCTTGTCCCATCGAAGTTCTCAAGTAATTTTTTATTAGTTTTAATTTTGAAAAACTTCTTTCTGCCGTTGCGGTTGTAACTGGAAGGGTCAAGAATAAAAAGCATGCTGTGATTACCTCGGGAAAACTGGATGCAAGACTATTGAATTTTACTAGCAATAATTCAATGAGTTCTTTAAAGGAATAAATTTTTTTAATTTCAGAATTTAAGCATGTTTTTAGAGCCTTTAATTGGTCAAAAAGATTAAGTGAGATGTCTTTACTGTATTTAGCAGACAGTTTTCCGGAAGCGTTTAATATCTCTTCGCTTGAAGAAGATAGGAGTTTCTCCGGTTGTAATATTTCGAATATACTACTCAGGTTGCAAAGGCTCTGAAATCTTTCTTTAGTTTGAGAAATTAATATATCTAAGCAGCAATAGTATACATTGACTTTGAAATAGGATTCCGGGTCGGAAATTCTCTCATCTTGTGATAACTCATCAAAAAAACGCTTCGTTATCTTTCGCCTACTTTTTTTAAAAACAGTTGTTACCCCCCACTCTTTTGCTAAATCTTTGGATTCATTTAGCAAACTATTAAATGAATTCTGATTTCTTAATTGGCACAGTCTATTTAAAAGATTACTTAATAAAATACTAGATTTCTGTAAGTCATTATTTTCATGCTGTAGAGTTTTAGAAACAGGATTAATAATTTCAAATAGTGAAGAAAAAAATGTAACGAGCACTAAGAAATCAAAACTCTCTAAAATATTAATTATACTTTTACATTCGTCACGTTCATCTTTTTTATTTGGAATTAAATTTAGTTGGTACAAAGTTTTCATGATTAGTAAAAAATTTTTCTTTACTGCTAAATAAGCGTCGTTCCTAGAAGACCATCTGGTAGGACATACCATTTTAAGGGTAATCAAATATTTTTCAGATGAATCGTCACTTAGCATAGCCCAGCGTTTTATACTATTGCCAAAAAAAGTATATATTTTTTCTCAATTATCGAAAAAAGTCGATACTTCACGAACATGTCTCGCAGCATCGTTCAAAACCAAGTTTAAAGCGTGCGCAGCACAATGAATATAATCGGCATTTGGAGCATGCTCTTTTATTAGGGTTTGTAATCCTCCATACACACCCGACATAACATTTGCTCCATCGTATCCCTGTCCTCTACATTTAGTCAAATCAATTCCATATTCTTTGGTCAAATTTAAAATGACAGTTTTCAGAACTGCAGCACTGCAATCGGTTACTGCTATAAATCCTAAAAAGGACTCACAAATTTTTATTTCTTTAGGCACATTATCATCATTTTCTGTAACCGAGATATATCGAAAAAAATTGGTTCAAGCCCTGTGGACAGGAGCTATTGGGCGCATGTTCATCTTCCTTGTGGCCCGTACTGACCAGTAAAGAAAAAAAGCAGTATCATGTTGAATACCTTAATATTATTCTGGAACACAAATTTTCCATTACAATAATCTTCATCTAGCTTCTATTTAGTATCAATTCCTGTAGAACGTGATCATAATAAGTGTTTTCCATATAATAAAATGTGTTTGAACTTGGTATGTAGGAAATCTGATATCAATTATTGGAATTAATTGATTTGACAAACAGCCGTCAAATGAGGTAAATAGATTTTTGTGACGATTTTCTGTGACCATAGAACGTCAAAACACGCTGGAATGTGAATTTTAAGCAATATCTTCTGGAATTGAGATCGTATCGAACTGAAATTTTGCACACTCGTGTAGAATGCTTGATTTAACGTCGGTACAAATTTTTTTATTAAAAAATTTTCCAACTGCCCCATCCCAACAATACTTAGATAATATTATATCCATAAATTAAGCATTTCATTATTGCATTTCTTGAAATAGGTACCTTTTCAAGTCGATCAACATCGTCCTTCTTTCGACGTCTAAACTATGACTTGATTCTTTATGTTTATGTCTTTGAATTTGTTTTCGGTGGAATTCAAAGAGTTCATAGAATAATCGATGAAAATACTGAGAGAGACCCAGGAAATTTGACACTTTTTGTCTTATATCTCCAGAAATTGAAATCGTATAGAGCCAAAATTTTGCACAATGTTGCAAAATACTACAATTGACGTAAGTACAAGTTTTTGTTGCAATCTGATGAATAGTTCACGAAAAAAAAATTTTTTTTTCGAAAAAATTAAAAGAAATATTTTTTTAAAAATTACCAACATTTCGATCATAACAGAATTTTGCCAAAAGTTGCGCGTTTATGTCCTCGAACTGACTACCAAGTTTCGATTCAACATCTTCTTTAGTTCCTGAAATATCAGGGAAATAACCTCAAAATTTTAAATGTCTATAACTCCTAAACCGTCCGGCCGATTTTGCCCGTTAACGAACTTAACCGTCGCATTTTGATCAGAAGCCTACCCTGAAAGTTTGAAGTCGATAGGACCTTCGGTGCTCCTGTTATCGTGCCTACGGCCGGAAGTACGGCCGGCCTGCCGGCCGGCCGGCCGGCCGGCCATACGGCACCCAAAATTCTGACACCGGATTCGTGATCAGGGAGTCCGAATTAGTCTATTAGCCAATTTTCAGCTCGAAATTCGAAAATTACAGACATTTGGAAGAAATGATAGGACGATGTTCCCCTAGAACATGCGCCCAAAAAATGGGTTCAAGCCCTGTGGACAGGAGCTTTCTGGCGCTCTAGTTCAAACAGACAAATTATATCTCCGAAAGTATAGGTTTCTCAGAGTTGGGAATTATATCAATGTATTCATATGCTAGAACTGCATCCTAAAGGAAATTCAATTCAAATAATAGTTCATTTATCAAGATTAAATGAGCAATCATGAGAATGAGAACTGCACCATGGAAGAAATCAAATTAAATCTGGCCAATTTTGCCCAATAACGAACTTAACCGAGATATTCATCTCCCTAAACTACTCTGAAAATTTCAACTACCTACCTCATTCCGTTCGAGAGTTATATCTATGTCTATGGATGAAAAGCAGTCTCACTACTCTCAGATCTCTTACTTCATGTTCAGTTCCGAAATGTAAGAATTTTCTGAGAAAAACTAATTTCGGAGCAAACAACTGAGATTTTTCTCACTTCGCTCACAATTCTTCGATTGATTAGATAATGTCTCAGGAACATCATTTGACATTATGACAATTCATAGAATAATATCATTCTGTGACAACGTTGAAATACGATTTATTATTGAAATTTTGAAAAATCATATCTCCGAAAGTATTAGCTTGTTAGAGTTAAAAATGATATGAATGGATTCTTATGATAAAACTTCTTATTGAAAAAAATTTAATTTGGAATTTGTTTCGTAAAAAAAAAATTTTTTTTTTGTTACTCCGAAACCATCTGTCCGATTTTGCCCAATAACGAACTTAGCCGAGATATTTATCCCCCAAACCTACTCTGAAAATTTCAACTCTCTAGCTCATTCCGTTCGAGAGTTATCGTGCCTACGGCCGGCCGGACAGAATGAATTTCGACCACGGATTCTTGATCAGTGAGTCGAACCAAATCGTTTAAGACCATTTTCATCGAAATATTCGAAAATTACAGACATTTGGGCAAATTGATAAGCACTCAGTTCGGAGGAACTAGAGCGCCAAAAACTACAGATAGTTGGTCAATTGTTGACAAGTCTTGTGTTGTATCCAGAATTGTTGTCAGAAATGGAGCTTTTTTAATTTCTGAGATAATGAGCCGTATTCATAAAACTGAAGGATATCCTTATAAGTATAAGATTAAAGTATAAGGTTTTCAGTTGAAGAAAAAGGTAAGGGTAAAAGCATTTCCTTTTTTTCGTATTCATAATGATTACCTTACACTTGCAAGAATATCCTCCAAGAATAAGTAAAGGGATGTTGGTTTGTATGTGCCACGGCAGGTTCCAACCGGTTTACGATGGTTTGTTTATTTATTGTTTTCCTTTCTTATCAGTGTTATTTAAGCCTAGTACTTGGATCAAAGAAGATGTATTCGTCAAGCAGCGATAGTGAAAGTGCAGAAAAAGTTAATGCTACAACCGAATTGCGGTTCATAGCAGAGGAAATTGCAAATGCTTCTGTGATTTTGGAAAAATCCCAAATACCAAAAATGAAAACTAGAAAGGACGATATTAGAAATGTTATCAGGATGTACAATGTGACATTTGGTAAACTACTGGAAGCAAAAAGCTTTTTGAAGAAAATAAACGATATGAAAGGAAGATTCTCAGAAAAAACTAACTTGAAAAAAACTGGAAATAAAGCACTGTTGGAATGAGAGAAAAAGTTATTGGAGGCTATGGAAAGGGACAGTAATCCTACAATTGGAAGAATTGGAGGCACAATGCACATTGGTGTTGATGATAGATATCCTCAGCATAGAGTGAGTGTAGCTTCTACTATGCCAGAAAAGACTGAATCAAGCATCAAACCACAATCTAGCGTCAAGACTGTCAAAGCTCTTCTGCCAACAAGAAAAAAACACGAACAGAAGAGTACGAAACAAAGGAAACAAAAGGACTCAAAGAGAGTACTATGAAAAAAGAAGGAGAGGAAACAACAGCAAATATTGTTAATGAGGGGGAGAGGGAAACTTTATCCAGTAATTTGATTGCGCAACTATGCTGTCAATTGCGGTACTGTACGAGATACTGTAGCTTGACTTACATCCAGTTTTTGACGAATGCCTTTCTGATACCCGGGATCACCGAGATAGCGTAAACATATCTTCATCTAAAGGACAGATGACTCCTCGAGTTTCAGCATTTATTCATAAAAATCTGTTGGCAAGCCATTGCACATTTTCCTCTGCAAACTGGTATAATTCTTTATAATCAAGTACAGATGTGGATAAACGCTGCTTGTAGTTTTTAATTTATCTCAGTTCCACAACATCTACCCTCAATACAACTGGTCAACTGATGGATATCGACATCAATGTTAACCTTTCGATATAATCAAAATGAAGGTATTAAACTTAAACAGATTTTATTAGATTTAGTTGCCTTAAAAACTATAAAACTGAGTTATATAAACATGTAAAACACGAGTGAGTCTGCTACTGACCACACTCAAAATTATTGAAGGATATGCTTTTCATTTAAAGTAAAGGGAAACGTTTATAAATAACCAAATACTTTTTTGTGAAGGATATGCTCCTACTCTATAAGTATAAGGTTTCACTCGAAATATTATGAATGCGAACTCAAGGATTCCCTCCATTTTCTGCAAGTATAAGCATAACCTTTTTTTAATGAATACGGCTCATTATTGTTCCTAACGTAGGTACCAAGCAAACTAATAATTTCGTTTTGAATCGTAGGGCTTAAATAATTTATTTCAACTTTCGGTTTTAGAAGAAGTTCTTTTAAAGTTGCATCATAGTTAGATAGCAGACGTGAAATTGCCATAAAATTGCCAGAATCAGAATCATGCCCCCTCAAAGGTAGATAACAAGATACTAAAGTAATTATAACATTAATTATACGATGCAGTACATCTCTCCAGAATGTAATTTTACTATCGATTTCACTTTTCAATAGAGTATCGATGGTATTTCCTTGCAACCAATTATTATAAGAGAGTGAGGCACTAATATGCTGCTGTGACTAATGGTCAAGAATAGTTTGTGTGAAATTGCTTCTAACCGAAACACCGTTAACCCAAGCAGAGGAGTACGATTTGTTTTGACGATCTGCTAATAACCAACAGAAGTGACAGTACGGTTTGTTTAAAACGTTAGAATAACATAACCATGGTCTTATAATTTTTATGCCTGCCTGATATAAAATATGAATAATAATAAGCCGAAAAAGGTCGGCTATATTCTGAAACTTTTGGAAATGGTCCTTGTGGTTTAAATGGACCCAATTTAGAAATTATTTTTCGTTCGCATTCAGTTAAATTGTCATCAATATTTCCTCTATCTGATGAAATTATATTACAATCTGCAGATATATCAGAATCGTTGAATTGGGGTTCATCGATTTCTGGATGGACATCCGATAAAGTATGTGCTTGGCTTTCTTCTATTTCCGGATGGATATGTGACGAAGAACATGCTTCAGAAGAATCTAAAAATAAACGAGTAATTGTTAAAAAATAAATACGAATGCTTTGATACTAAACTAAAAAGAGTTATATATAAATAAATAACGTTACTAAGGGTCACAGTTAGAGAGTGTTCAGTTCAGACGCACACAGGCTCTACGCGGATTGTGCTCGTACCTATTATTAGTAGATACAAAATCACCTGCAGCCCGTCCGTGCATTACTATACACCTGCGTGCTATTTAAAAGCAGCGCGTAGTGTAGTGGCCATACAAAACGAGAACCCGAAAGCGAGTCTGCACATCTGAAGTTCTCAACACGCAATTAACGATACGATACGGACAAACAACAAAACAAATCGATCCTCTATAGATAAGTTAGAATTTTGTTTTTTTTTTTAATCAAGGCACGGAACCCTAATAACAGTATAATTGTGAAAATCGAGGGGGGAGACAACTTTTTGTGACGGACAGATGGACAGACCGAAATTAAAAGATTTCCTTGTTTATCACTACGGGCCCCTAATAAATGGGTTGGGTAGTACTTACCTTTCCAATCTAAATCACTCACAGTATCTTGTCTCTGAAAAAATGAAGAAATTTTGGGCACTTTTTTTATAACCTCATCCCTTTTCTGTATAATTTTCCTTTTCTCAGCGCCGCTGGGATAATCTCTTTTCCTTTCACTCATTTCTTTTACAAATCGCTACTAATACTGCTAAACCAGAAGAACAATATTGTTTGTACTGAATTACAATGTAATGCACATTTATATAAAGCGCGTAAATAAACAGTGCACTGCACTCCGTGGTTTAACATCCAATGCAAAGTACAACGTACAACAACGTACACGTACATCGCGATATCGATGAAGGATTCCCGGGGATTCCCCACTGAGTTGAAGATGAAATAAGTAAAACGGGGAAGTCCCGCAGCCCGCCATAACGATGTAGAGTGTTGCCAACTTTTGAACGCACGCTTAAGGCGGGAAAAAAAGGAATTGCTTTATAGAATTTTGTCATTTGTAAAATAAAATAAATTAGAAAGTTTTTATTCTTTTTCCTTACACACTTTGGGGGCCCCCGTGGCCCGGGGCCCCGTATAATTGATACGGCAAATACGGCGGTAGCTACGCCCCTGATTATACATCCTAGTGACTTTTGTATTGTATCTTGGCAGTTGGTGTGACTGTTACGAAAGTTGACAGATCACGGAATTTGAATTGTACGTAGAGCATGGACTGGAGATCAGATTTAACAGTTTCCTAATATCATGAATGATTCAAAATTAGCAAGAAGGAAATCGCTAGTACCTTATTTTTTGATGAAAATGAAACCTTTCCTCTCAACAATTATTTCACCTTATCCTGATTATCTTATATTGACAATAATTGACGTGTGTTGAAATTTGATAGGATCGAATGTCAGTGCTGACTACCACAAAACGAAAAATATAACTAGGAACAATGCGGGAATGAGTTCATTCCAGCACTGTTTTTAGTGCTGGAATGAACTGATTACGATACTGAAATAGAGAAAAATATTTTTCCTGGTTTTCTGACCTGAATTTTTGCACATTAATCTAAATTGTAATTTCAAACAAGTTCACACAGAGCATTTAGAACAAAAAGAGCTAGAATTTTCCGAGATAATCGACATTTTTGTTAAAAATGGTCACATGTGATCGAGTTTTATATAATTTTTTATTATTTTTGATGCATCATCTTTTTGTAAGAAATAAAATTAGGAAATATTAATAGAAATGAATAGTCCCTCTCGGAGCGGAGTTGTTGGGAAGCGGATTTGTTCAGATACATACTTCCACTGTTGTGTCGTAAATTAACAGTGTTGTGTCTGTGGTGGCATAAGGACCCATTCGAATACAAGCATTTACAGTTGAACCGAAAATAAAGAGTGCTTGGATTGTGGTGGCGTAAGGACACAAATCAGTTCAATCATTCAATTGTGCCATGAGATGAAAGTTCAGCAGTGGTTCATTTTCAATAGTGTATTCCGAGAGTAATTTCTATGAAACAAATCATTTCAATCGTACGGTTGTGCCATGAGAAACTATGAGTTGAAAATTCGCAAAAAAAAAATTCTGTATAGCAGTAATTCTAATAATATAGGAAAATATTCACGTTTCACTTAATTTTAAGAAAAAGTCTACCCAAATTCGTTCGATAACCGTTTCCTCGGAGATTTGATCCCGGTACTTTATGTCCATGACTTCTATTCATATAGAAAGAATGCGTCAGGATCATGTCCGATGCTTCAAACGGCTGAGCTAGTTATAGTTATGTACGGTTGTGCGGTTGGAGTTGGATTATGAACGAATTTTAAAATTGTAATTTCAGTTTTTGTGATTTTTTCTGAAAAGTAATAACTTCTACAATATAGATCCGATCGAGTTCAAATCTTGAACTTTACCGTAAAATAAGGTTTTGATAGCTCTTGCGAATTTTCAACGATATGGAACGGGTAGTTTCCGATTCGTGTACGTATCTTTCAACTAACTACCGTGCTTTAATTCGATCGGATCAGCATTTTTCGATTTATTGGGAAAACAACAATTCAGATGGCTATAATTCCGAAACTACTGGACGGATTTAGCCCATTAACGAACTTAGTCGGCGCATTAGAATTCCAAACCCACTCTGATAATTTCAACTTTCTAACTCATTGTGTTCGTGCGTAATCGTGCTGACGGCCGTCCAAAATCAAGTTTGACCTCGGATTCTTCATCGGTGAATCGAAACTAATCGTTTGAGACCATTCTCGGCCAAAAATTCGAAAATACAGACATTTGGACGAATTGATAGGCACTCTGTTCAACTGAACAGCTCGCCAAAAATTAAGGTTTATTCCTTCAGATTTATCTATATACAAGTATACCGGACCCCTTTCTTCGTTTTCGGTCAGGCGAAGAAAAACCATTTGTTTGTGGCTGAGTTAACATAGCCTTGAATCTTCGATTTTGGATTTAGATTTAACGTGTTTCACATATTTTGCAAAATTCCTGAGAGAGACAGAGAAAAATACGTTGAAGAGGCTTGAAGTTTCCAAGGAAGTGCTCCTCGTATAGAGAGAAGTCTGCTGGGCCACTTCTTTTGCCCCGAAGAGGACAGGATTTGAAGTTTTTTGTGTATTTCAATGATTCCAAATCTGGGAAGCTCAATTATTTAGTAGAGTGAATATTTTTTTATGTTATTGTGAGTAGAGGAATTCATTAAACATTTAAGTTTTATTAGATCTCCAAACATCCCTTTACCTATGCCAAAGAAAACTATTGGATTGAAATCACATACCTACCTGGCACCTTTACTTTATAATACACTTCCAAAGAACATTAAGGAAACTAAGGCAAAACCAACGTTCAATAAACAAATAAAAGAATGGATTCGAAGCAAGACTAAATCATTCAGGTATATGTTCACAAATAGAAGCAATTATATTTAATACTTACTGTTCCATTGTGTGGAAATTAATTTAATCAAGCATTCTAATTTTTTGTTGCTTTTTGCTCTCCTTAATATGTATTGCCCACGTACAAGTTTCAACTTTTGTGGGAAACAAAATGTTTGTTTTTGTTACTGAATATTTATACTTTCTATACAAATGGTTGGAAACATCGTTAGTTTGGACAAAATAAACATTATTATTATTATTATTAGTTTCCACCTGTTTAAAGGTTACCCAGGGAATATTCTTTTAGTGATCGATTCTATCAAGGAATTGCAACCTTGCAAAACCATGCAACTGGCGCCCGAGTTTGTTGTTGAAAGTAATTATACTGCTCCGGAGAAAAGGTCGTCACACTATCGAACCAAAATACTCAGACAATTAGATTTTGAAAAGTTGTAATATACCATACTTGGTAGAAGTACCACAATTTTTTCATCCCCTACGATATCTACATGGGGTTGGAACTAACCCCTTCCATAAATGATTCCGAGTCACAGATAACTCGGGGTTCTGACATCAACCGTGGAAAAAGTGATTTTACATTTCAATTATTTCCTCTGAAGCTACGAAGTAAATGGAAGGGAAACAAATTTTGTGAGAACCGTACCCCTAGAAAATTTTAAGAAAATGACGAAAAAAAAATTTTAAGAACCGTAGGTACCCCTAGAAAATTTCAAAAAAATTAAGAAAAAAAAAATTGGTTCAAGCACTGACGTGAAGTCAGAAGCTTTTGCGCGTATGTTCTATTGTCCATTCTTTTGTATTGGACACCCCTAATCGAATTTACCATGGTAAATTATGTTGTCCATTCTCCTGTATTGGACACTTAGTTCGAATTTACCATGGTAAATTCGAATTAAAAGAGTGTCCAATACACGTTTGAATTCAATCGGTTTAGTATTTTTCGAGTTAATGAGGAACAAAAAACAACCAAATTTCAGATGGCTATAACTCTAAAACCGTTCGGCTGATTATGCTCATAAACAAACTGAAATGTCGCGTTCTGATGCACATCCTAACCTGAAAACTTCAAGCCACTATCTCTTTCCGTTCTCAAGTTATACGACAACAAAAATATTTTTAATAATTTTCTAGCCATACGATTCGCACAAAATTTCACGAACGTGCTTAGGTTCATATTCTACAACTACTTACCAAGTTTCAATTCGATCGGATTTATATTGGTTGAAGACAAAATTATTACTCGGAAAACACTGGGCTGATTATGCCCATTAACGAACTTGTCCGTCGTATTGGGATGCGCCACCTACCCTGAAAATTTCAAGTCGCTAGCTCTTTTCGTTCTCAAGTTATCGTGGCAACGGCCGGACGGCCGGCCGGACAGAATCAAATTTGACCTCGAATTCTTCACTGGGGAGTCGAACTAAATCGTTTGAGACCATTTTCGTCGAAAAATTCGAAAGTTACAGACATTTGGGCTAAATGATAACGCGATGTTCCCCAGAACATACGCGCAAAAAAGTCGGAAAATATTTTCAATTTTCAAATGTTACGAATATCTGAAAAGTTATAGAATAATTTATGGAAGGGCTTATTTGTTTCAACCCCATATGTAGATATCGTAGGGAGTTGAGAAAATAATGGTACTTGTATCACGTATGGCATATTACAACTTTTTAAAATCTATGTATCAGAGTATTTTGGTTCGGTAGATAAACATTTAAAACTGAAAAATCAATTAGTCCTTTCAAGGGTTATAAGCTATATAAAAAGTTTTATAGAACAAACTAGTGATATTTTTGGCCAAGAAAATCTCGCAGTTGTTTTTTTCAACACCTTGTATTGTTTCAATTTCTGGTGCTTTTCTCTACTCGGAGTGAATCAAACTAAATCAAATCATTTGCGGGTAATACTCGAATATTGTAGCCAGTTTTATGAATTCAACTCTGATGTCAGAGGAAAGTGGAAGGATTAATACAACTCATCGATTTTGGTACGTATTAAAGAATAATCCTATGAAATGTGCAACAAAATCATGTTATTCCACCCCCTGAAATTTCCACAAATGAAGTAGGTAGAATTCAAAATACGATTAAGAGAAAATTTTTTTGAACTTTGAATGAAAATCGTATTACCCCTCTTCAGGGAAGGAAATTGGAGGAGGAAATCTGAAAAGAATATTTCTGAGACAGATTCAACGTGTTGAAATTAGGAATATCCTTCCCAATTTTCTTACGCTCAATCCAAACTGAGTTACATAAACAACTTGGCAAATGTACTTAGTTCACGAATATAGGAGATTACGAAAACAAGCCAAACTGATATCTCAGTTTTTTATCATTTTATTCACATATATCATAATTAGGATCAATATAGCTGATAAACATGGTTGAAGTATAAGACCACTCCCCTTCACGAATTGTGCACCTGAAAAAAATTATTTTGTAGTAACAGTAACTACTGGTAATTGTTCATATACTTAGTCTTCGTAGGTAAAATTGCAAAATTTGTATGTAAGGAACAAAAATTGAAGAATGAATGAAGAATAATAGAAGTGATCGTGTAATATATTCAGTACCTACGACTGCACGAAGTACAGAAGGGAAAATATTCGATAATTTTGAAAGCACGAGGGGTCTATGAAGGACTATTTCCCGAAAAAAGTTTCACTCAATTATAATCTTAGGGTAGAAATAATAACTGTATTTAAATATATGTTATCGTTGGTGTAAAACGTCAGAAGAATATTCACCTAAAGCACACGTGCAAATACTCGTATATTTTCATGCTGCATTGATATTCAAATATATAAAAAAGCACTGACGTGAAGTCAGTACTCTTTGCGCGTGTTCACGTTGGCTAATTTGAATTGAATGATGAGTGTTTCAAGCTCAGTGGATAGAACGAGCCGGAGATCTACCCAGAGAGTAGTGGACACCATTCACTGTCGGGTCATAAATTGAGAGTGCTTTGTCTAAGCTAGCATAAGGATAGAGTAACAAAGTTGACAAAGAACCCAACTGACTCTTCTTAGTTGCACAAGCTCCAAGGAGCTTCTGAGGGATCTCCTTGGGGAAGTCGTGGGAGGGTCAGTATAATCATAATCATGTTTATAGCACGCGCGCCAAAGCAGATTGACCCCACGTCAACGCTTTTTTAGCCTTTTTCTTACATTGTGAAGTCAATCTGCATTTGGCGCGCGTGCTATAAACATGATTATGATTACTGACCCTCCCACGACTTCCCCAAGGAGATCGGCCGGTCGGACAGGACGTACAGAATTGAATTTGATCCCGGATTATTCATCAGTGAGTTGTACTCAATCATTTGAGACCATTTTCAGCAAAAAATTCGAAAAATACAGACATTGTGGCAAAATGATAGCATGCTGTTCCTTGCTGAACACGCGCGCAAAAAAAATTGTTCGATGCTAAGTGATTTGTATCATATGCGTTAATATGATTGGTTGAATTTTGTTGGGGGAATAGTCAATAATATTTCTTGGTCAAAAGACTGGTACTTTAACATATCCAAAAAAAAAATGTAGGAAATCCTTGTAATTTGTTGCTTCAAATATAGCGGGCTTCCCAAAGGCGAACAAAGCTACAGGTTCTGTTAACAGTCATATTATGGATTATCATTTCGTATCAGATAATTTCTGCATACACCATATTTTCAGAATGGTTACAAAATCCAACTTAATTATGTGTTTGAAATTTGAACGAGTTGCAATTTGGCGTTCAGGTGTAAAACTATTCAAGGTTCCTGCGGAATTTCATGAGAATCGAATCACTAGGACTAGAAGCATACATAATTAAATATGTCGGAAACTAATGGCCAGTAATCGCTAAAATTTTGTTTGTAGATGAAAGCCAAACTAATTATTTCAGCCTTATATTCTACGGGAAATGGAATTGAATTTGGCAACTCCGTCCTGATTCTACATCGAAATTAATACCCACCTACGCCACTGAAGGACATCAAGATATATTTCGAGGACTGGGTGGTTTGATTTTTTGCGCGCTTGTTCCGCTGAAAAGAGTGCCTATCTATTTGTGCCTGGAATTGTAGAGAATGTTTAGTTTAGACTCACTGATGAAGAATCCTAGGTCAAACACAATACTGTCCGGCCTTCCGGAACTCTCGAACTAAATGAGTTAAATTTTGTAGGGTAGGTTTGCAGTCCAAATGCGCCGGTTAAGTTTATTGGAGGGCAAAATCCCCCTAGTGGTTTCGGAGTTATAGCCATCAGAAATTTTGTTTTCCTCGAAAAATGCTGATCTGATCCACTTGAAACTACGTAGTTCATTATAGAGGGTATCCCAGAGTAGGTGTAACATACTGATAGGGACGACTGCTTGGGTGATTTTGAAACAAAAAGTTCATATAAACATAGGTCTGAAAATGCATATTTTTCATGATATGTTGTCCCAAAGCTCTATGAAAAAAATGTACCTACGCAACTGATTTGTCCGATAACAGCAATTGCTTTCGAAATGTCCATTCAATTCGGAGCAGTGTAGTGTAGTTAATTTTTTTTACGTATTCCAAATAGAATGGGAATTTCTAATATAATTTTTGTTTTCACCAAAATCGATGGCCCAGAATTTTTTTCATAGACCTTTCACATTTTGTATGTCATCAAATATGCAATTTCAGAGAGCATCGATGTTTGAATGGTCCTTTTGGAATCTTGATTTGTTAATATACTGGATCACTAATAACCATATGTATGTAGTCTATGGGGTTGCGAATTAGTGAACTATATTGATCATTAATTGAACGACAGTGCTAAAGCTCCTGACCCCACGTCAGTGCTTTCAATCACCTCGTTCGCGAATCAGTCTTGATTTCCCTCTGAAGTTTATATGCGTATTGGTTTTAATGCAGACAGGAAAAATTCAATTTCATTTCAAGGAGAATAGCTATAAGGCTGATACTTTCGTTTACTTATTTTATCGTTGCTTTGATCTTTAGCCAATTTCTGGCGATAAGATAATGGATTTAAAAAAAAAATTTGGCTACCAGTAATAAAATTTTCATAACATTCCTATGAATCTTAAAATCGATATTTTACACCAAAATACCAAACTTCCACGCGGTCAAATCTGTATTTTTGGAAATACATATTGGGAAACTAAAATTACAAATGGGTATATCTCCGAAACCATACGGCGGATTTTGCCCATTCACGAACTGGACTGGCGCAATTCGGAATGAAACCTACCCCGCAAACTTCAAGTCTCTAACTTCCTTTGTGTGCGAGTGTACCGCAAGGACCACCGTGCAATCATTTTGCCCGGATGTTTGTTTTTTTGGGAAATTTACCGAAAATGGTCTCAAAGATGAATGATCCGGGGTCAAATTCCATTCTGTCCGTCCGGCTGGCTGTTAGCACGATAACTCCCGAACCAGAGGGGTTAGAGGATTGGGTAGTTTTGGAGCGTAAATATCTCAGAAGAGTTCGTTAACGGGCGAAATCCATAAGGCAGTTTCGGAGTTTGGCAAATTTTAGTAAAAATATTTTTTATGAATATATCCGAAACCGATCACTCGATCATTCTGAAATTTAGCATCAAGTACAAGTATAATGATCTTTATAGGCATTCGAAGTTTTCAATTTGCCCAAATGTCTGTAATTTTCGAATTTTTGGCTGAAAAGTTCGTTATTGGGCAAAATCGGTCAGATGGTTTCGGAGTAACAAAAACAAAATTTTTTTTTTACATTGCAAATTTCAAAATAAGTTCTTCTCAAGATGCAGTTTCATCATAGGAATCCATTGATGTCATTTTTGACTCTGACAAGCTACTACTTTCGGAGATAGATTTTTCAAAATTTCAATAATAAATCGTACTTCTGTGTTTCCACAGAATGCGATAATTATTCTATCTATGAATTATTATAATATGATCTGTGTTTATACATGTCAACTTATTTTCCTGAGACATGATATGTAAAATTTTGATATTCAATGTCTATGGTTATGGTTAATCCATATGATGATGATAGGAATGGTAATGGTAAGTTAATAATATTGAGTTCAGAATATCTCCAGTAAAAACAAAACTGAAATATTGGCTGAAGTTTCAATTGATATAATACAATTTTCAGAGTGGATTTGAGGAAAATATATATCGTTCATCATAGAATTGAGAAACGAATATCTCGGATGAGTTCGTTGTTGGGTAGAATTGGTCTATTCGTTTTGGATTAATAATTTTTGGCACTCTTGTTGAATTTGAATTCTTTTATGATGTTTGAATTTAATTTCTGCTATTATGAAGTTCTATCATAAGAATCCATTGATATAATTCCCAACTCTTACTCTTTCGAATATATGATTTGCCAAAGTTTGTTTTAAATTTAATTTTTTTCCTGATGCAGTTCTATCAAAAGAATCCATTGATATAATTCCCAACTCTGAGAAACCAATTCTTTCGAAGATATAATTTGTCTGTTTGAACAAGAGCGCCATAAAGCTCCTGTCCACAGGGCTTGAACCAATTTTTATTGATCATTTGGCTATAGGTACCTAAACTAGAAACAAATAAAAAATTAGAAAATTTTGTTTCATAATAACTAGAAAAATACTGATCCGATTGAATTGAAACTCGATAGTTAAATGGAAAGTACCAACGCAAATACTTTGCAAAATTTTGTGGAGATATCATGAGTACAAAAATTTCAAAAACTGTTTAACTATTATCGGAATATTCTGCTTGAAATTCCGAAACCAAATATCCGATTGAGTCTTATTTTAGCACCTCGGTGACCAATAATAACCTCTTGGGTTATGCAGAATTTCACTGAGAACAGACCACTAGGAGCCTAAGAAAATGAAATAATTTTGTACTTCCAAACTGGGCAAATTATTTCAGTTGTTTTCCTACGTGGAAAATAACATCTGGTAAACATTCGACGTATTTTATCTGATTAATGCGATATGTACGAGGGATATGTGCGATTGGCTCAGTGGTAGAGTAATTGACTTGGGAGCGGAAGCCCCAAGTTCAATTCCGAGGCTAGGAAAGAAATTTTCTAGTCACGGTAATCGCCACCATTCGCTGTTGGGTCAAAAATTAACAGTGCTGTGCCTAAGGTGGCGAAAGGACACAGTAACAAAGCCTACACAGAACACAACTGGTTCTCCTAACTCAGGGCAAGCTCTTAGAGCTTATGAGGGGTCTCCTTGTGAAACACCCAGGAGGATCAGTATAATAATAATAATAATAATAATAATAATAATAACTGATTAAAATATGGACGAGTAACTACCGTGGCAATTGAATTAGTGCATGAACGATGCGTGGAATTTCAAATTAGTTTTCTAAATGTGCCTGAACGTTTAGCGACTGGGGGTGGAACTGGAAGGCCATATTACCACCTCATGACAATGCTGTGAGTGTGCACGCCAATTTCAAGGACGTAGCGTAGTGTCCGGGGTATAGTGTAGATAACATAATTCTTGGGGCTAATATTGAAATTCATGCTGCAGTATAATCATAATCATGTCTATAGCACGCCCGAAAATGCAGATTCACTTCACTATGAAACAAAAAATTGGGAAAGCTCTGTGGACAGGAACTTTGGCGCTCTTGTTCAAACTTTGACAATTCATCTCCGAAATGATTGGTTTCTCAGAGTTGAGAATGATATCAATGGATTCTTATATTAGGAACTGCATCATAAAAGAAACTAAATTAAATAAAGAACTTATCCCAGATATTCAATCCTTAAATCTACTCAGAAAATTATATTGTATCAATTGAAACTTGGCCAATATTCCAATTTTGAAAATTTGATAAACTTACCAAATTATATATTTCCATCATCATATGGATTATCCAAGGGTATATAGGGTAGAGGTAATTATAATATCCTATAATTGGTCATTTTGCATTCAATCATACTTTGTTAGAACAGAAATACAATTGACATGTGTGTCATATGTAGATAAGATCACATGTATGAACAGTGAACACAGATAGGACACAGACAAATAGACTTCTATAGAAGTACGATGTATTTAAGGAATTTTGAAAAATCATATCTCCGAAAATATTAGCTTGTTAGAGTTTAAAATGATATCAATGGATATCATTAATCATAAATTATTTCATTTTATGAAGGTAAAAATGTAGCATCATTAAATAAGGTTTCAACTTGATTTGACAGAAATCACAGAAAATAAAATTATAATTTTAAAAGTAATGGTTGTTTGTGTTGATCCAGTTCCAACCGGAGCTCCTTGCGGTGACTATCACTTATTCTTGGAGATTCATCAAAAATCAATCGGACAAAAAAAATTAGTTTTATTAATAGATAATCTTGTGCCTGATCGAAGCTTTTTTTCTTTTCTTCTAAATTAACAAAATGGCCGCCTCAGGAAAATGTTTTCCATATTTTCGGAAAAAAACAACAATTCATTGTTTATAAAAAATCGAAATTGAAAAAAAAAGGAAATCCTTTGGTCAGGCACTAGTTTTTATGTTCTCGAAAAGATGAATAAATTTCATTAAAATCTACCGAGCGGTTTCCGAGCTACAGTGGTCACCAGTTCAAAGAACATAAATTTGAGAAAAACGCATTTGAAGTTTTACTCTCAAATTACGTATTAATTAATTAAATATAGAACCATCTATTTCTTGACCATATAATAGTTCTTCAGCCGTTATGGCGGCTTCCAAAATATCTATTTGATGTTGTCTACTTAGCATTCTACCTTCTGGAGTGTTGTCGTTAGCTGTTAGCTACCTGCTCTCGCCCAGAGTGCCCGAGAGCCCTTTCCTAGTTATCGAATAACTCGAAAAGTATTTGTCGGATTTACTTCAAATTTTCAGGAAATATATCTAAGATATCATGCTTCAAGAAAATGCAAGAAAACAAAAAAATATTTTTTGAAGAAGCTGACTACACCAAACCTAAAGCCAGCCTAGACACAGCACTGTTAATTTCTAACCCGACATTGTATGATGTCCTCTACCCTCTGAGTATACCTTTTCAAGTTCGATTTCGGAAAAAGTAAAAGCAATTTCGGAAAAAGTCAAAGCAATTTCGGAAATTGTACTAAGTTAATCTGAATATTTTGTCCGAAATTGGATTTACTTCTTCCGAAATTGATTTTGCTTTTTCCGAAATTGAACTTGAAAAGGTATAGATGTCCGGCTTGCTCTATCCACTGAGCTTGAAACACTCATCATTGAATTCAAATTAGCCAACGAGAACACGCGTGCCAAAGATTACCGACTTCAAGTCAGTGCTTTTTTATATTTTTCAAAAGTTATCGTATTGACTTGGCAGAATGATATAGCGCCCCGATACGAGGGCGCAAAAACCCGTGAACGATACGTGCTGCCGCATATTGATCCATTGAACATTCCGTTTAGCTCCTGTTTATACAATTGAGAATAAGTAATCGGAACGTGAATTTTGAAATCCCAGTTTTCTTATGCATCATTGTCTGGATTAATAGTAGAGAAAATGTTCTTACCTTTTATGGATTCGAAGCGAGTGTTTGGAATCAAAGATGAATCCACGTAATTTAAGAGAGATCTTTTGGTTTCTGCGTTAAATGTGAATTCTATACTGACTTCACAAGCATATTCTCCTGCGGACTTTTTATGCAATCCGATCATTGTTAGAGGACAAGATCCAACCTTGGCTAATTCTGAAGAGTGCAGCAGTGTGATACCTTCAACGGAAAATTGTATCATACGCCCATCTGATTTACATCTAAAACAAATGAAGGGTACAGGGGAAAAACTGGTCAAGTCAAGTTTTGTTGAATTCGAGATATGGGCATTTTTGATGTTCAATTCATTCTTGTGAAGGATCGCATTGGAAGTTTGAACAACTATATACTGTTGTGAAAATATCATAATGTTGTTAAAGTGTACGCTCAAGCAGAGTGGAAACAAAAAATCCTAAGCTCCTGATCTTTTGAAATTTCGATAACAAAACCTTGACTTAGCTTGTTTTTCCCCATTTTGACTCTGAAATCTGGCGAATCTTGATTTTTGGGGGATTATACGATCGATTAAATAATAACACACATTTTAATAAGAATTTATTTATCAAAGTAAAAAGTATTGAAGGGGAAAAACAATCATAATTTATTATTTTGAGTCTATTTATGTGGAAGGGCTTCAAAATAGTTCTGCGCTTCGGGCCCACAAAACCTTTTCGTGGTCGTCTTTGTGCTACTTGTAATATACTAATAAGGCCGCATAAATGACAATTTTTCTCGCTAACCGATTGGAGACTATTGAAATGCTTTAATATGTCTCGTTTGGCCACATCAGGAATGATTTCATAGCATCTAATTCTCTTACAGGCACATTCATTACCGATCACATGAGTTTGTTAACGTAACTTTTTACTAACCACTGTCAATCTTCCATGTCTTGGTCTCTTTTTTGAAGTTTTCAATGCATCTGCACTAAATTCACTACTACTGTTATTAGCTTGTGCTATTATTTTATACTCTCAAGGCGTATACAATCTATACTGAGGAAATAATTGCGAATGATATTCAACCGTAATTTCAGATGCCGGGTATTTCATCGCGATTTAGGCGCGTAGACGTGACTTAACCGATTATTTTCCTGTACCGCATGGACATAGCCTGTTTTTCCCCTGTATGGGTTATTTTGAATCGTTTGTTACAGCCAACTTAGCCACTTATTTCCCATTCTGACACACCGAAACGGTAGATACTCTGATTGGCTACAATCTGAGCGCACTCTCCCCAAATATGAAAATTAGTGACTTAGCCAGTTTTTCCCCTGTACCCTTCAAATGTATATATGGAAAATAATTCGTTCCTCAAAGAAGAAATTGGTAGATGTAAAGGAACATTCAACATTTCTACCAGTCCACGAAGACTGCCATCGTTTGAGTTTTCCGTCAGTAATATAGGGGTCATCAAATCCACAAATAAGATCAAATACCCTTGGGATTATCCTTGATTTTCAAGAGCTAGTTTGGATGCTGTCAATGAGCACGATATTGTTTGATGATACTCGTAGATAAGAGCTAGCACCACTATCAATGTACCAATCAGTGGTGAGGAACCACCCAAAGCATACGTTTTTTTGGCGCTCTTGTTCCTCGGAACAGAGTGCTTATCAATTTGCCCAAATGTCTGTAATTTTCAAATTTTTGGCTGAAAATGGTATCAAACGATTTGGTTCGACTCACTGATCAAGAATCCGTGGTCGAAATCGATTCTGTCAGGCCGTGCGGCCAGCCGTCCGTCCGTTAACACGATAACTCTTGAACGAAAGGAGTTAGAGGATTGAAATTTGGAGGGTAGGTTTGGAGCGTAAGTGTTTCGGACGAGTTCGTTAACCAGCAAAATCCATCGAGCGGTTTCGGGGTTATGGCCGTGTTTAGTAAAAACATTTTTTATGAATATTTCCGAAACCGATCACTCGATCTATCTGAAATTTTGCATCAAATTGTAGAATCATGATCTTTAGACGCATGTGGAGTTTTGTATTGATCGGGTTACCGATCAACTACCGTGTCAAAAAAAAAAATTGAAAATTTTTTAATTTTGTTTCTATTGCTTTTATGTTTTCACAGAATGCTATAATTATTCTATCTAAGCTTTATTATATGATCTGTGTTCATACTCGTACATGTCATCCTGTTCTATAAGAGAGAGTCAAATTAATTTTAGCTATTTCAATTTGATTTCTTCCATGGTATAGTACTCAATCTCAGATTGCTCATTTAATCTTGATAAATAAACTATTATTTGAATTGAATTTCCTTTATGATGCAGTTCTATCATAAGAATACATTGATATAATTCTCAACTCTGAGAAACCAATACTTTCGGAGATATAATTTGTCTGTTTGAACAAGAGCGCCAGAAAGCTCCTGTCCACAGGGTTTGAACCAATTTTTTGTTAGAGCACTGAGATATGAAATATCCTATTTCTTCGCTTTTAAGGAGGACGTTTGGTGTTGTGTATTTCTATTTCCAAGACCACTCAGGAATGGTATGACTTGAAGTGTTCAATTTTGGCGGCTAAACTCAAAAAGAATTTAAGCAAGATATAAATGAAGAGGGAGCTTCATTTTATTCTGGAAACTCACTTTTTTTCCAATAATTGAGGAAAATGAGAAATTTCATGTTTCACGGTTCAAAAAAATATCTATGAAAATAGTTCAACTTCCCATTGAATCAAAATCTCCAAACAATTCAGTTTAGGAGTTGGAAATTAAAAAAGTGTCAAATTTGAACACAAAGCAGTGGATAGTTTCTACTTTATCAACATTCTTACTAATTTCCAAGTTCAGCTCTCTATCTAAAATCACTGTAGACAGCTTACAGTGACTGTATGGGAATGTAGTCACTGTAAGCCGCTTTCAGTGATTTTATAGGCATCTTGTGAGCGATGACCTAGGCTAGGCGACATCGCATGAAATGAAATGTCAGTTTCATGCCACCGATTGTCAGTTTCATGCCACCGATTACGGATAAGTATGAAGACACTTGTTGTTTCTGATTTGGAGATTGCTCATAGGCGTATCATGAGCCGTTCAGAATGTAGGGGTTTTTGAATCGGGAGATTATGATAAGTAATATTAATAAGACGAGTTCTATAATTATGGAGCTATTAAATTCAGAATTGATATGTGCGGATTTTCGGAAATTCGAAAATGATGATTTTTTTGTCTCAGCATAAAAATAATAAGACGAGCTTTGTGAATATTGCAATTTTAAATCGAATTTGGTATTATTCACAAAACTTGTCTCCTCATTATCATTTTGACAAAAAAATCATAATTTTTTACCGCGAAACGAGGTTTGTGAATATTGCCAGATTCGATTCAAAATTGGTGTGTGTGTGGATTTTCAGGGTCTAAAGTTATGATTTTTTTGTTGAATTAATAATGAGACGATTTTTGTGAATATTACCAGTGGATTTTCGGGTTCTAAAATTATCATTTTTTTCCTCAAAAAAATTATAATAAGACGAGTTTTGTAAATATTACCAGTTTCGATTCAAAATTGGTACGTGTGGATTTTCGGGTTCTAAAATTATTATTTTTTTGTCAAAATAATAATAATAAGACAAGTTTTGTGAATATTACCATATTCGATTCAAAATTGGTATGTGTGGATTTTCTGGGTCGAAAATTATGATTTCTTTTCAAAATAATAATACTAATAAGAGGAGTTTTGTGAATATTTCCAGATTCGATTCAAAATTGGTATACGTGAATTTTTTGGGTCGAAAATTATGATTTTTTTTGTCAAAATAATAATACTAATAAGAGGAGTTTTGTGGTCGAAAATTAATATTTACTCCAATCCATCAGGTGATTACCGTGGATTGTACACATATGTTCTGCTATTTTTGCGCGCGTGTTCGGCAAGGAGCAGCGTGCTATCATTTCGTCACAATGTCTGTATTTTTCGAATTTTTTTTCGAAAATGGTCTCAAAAGATTGGGTTTGACTCCTTGATGAAGAATTCGAGGTCAAATTCAATTCTGTCCTTCCAGTCCGGCCGGCCGTTAGCACGATAACTCTCGAACGGAACGACTCAGAGCGTTGAAATTTGCAGGGTAGTTTTAAAGCGTAAATATCTCGAACAAGTTCGTTAAAGGGCGAAATCCACCAAGCGGTTTCCGAGTTGAGGCAGTTTTTAGTAAAAATGTTTTTTATGAATATTTCCGGAACCGATCACTCGATCTATCTGAAATTTGGCATCAAATTGCAGAATCATGGCTTTTATTTGCCTGCGAAGTTTTGTACTGACCGGATGGACATAAAGTGGCAAAAAAAAATTCTAAAATTTTTAAATTTTGTTTCCACGATAACTCGAAAAATACTGATCTGATTGAATTGAAACTCAGTAGTTAGATGCAAAAGACCAAAGCAAACACTTTTGAGAAATTTCGTAAAGATCACGTGACATGAAAAAAATCAAACAATTACTACTATTTTGCGGAATCCTTTGCTTGAAATACCGAAACCTATTTTTCGCGCGCGTGTTCCGCAAGGAACAGCGTGCTATCATTTCGTCACAATGTCTGTATTTTTCGAATTTTTTCACGAAAATGGTCTCAAACGATTGGGTTCGACTCCCTGATGAAGAATTCTAGGTCAAATTCAATTCTGTCCGTCCGGCCGGCCGGCCGGCTGGTCCAGCCGTTAGCACGATAACTCTCGAACGGAACGAGTTAGAGCGTTGATATTTGCAGGGCATGGTTGGAGCGTAAATATCTTGGAAAAGTTTGTTAATGGGCAAAATCCATCCTGCCGTTTCGGAGTTACGGCCATTTTTAGTAAAAACGTTTTTCAAGAATATTTCCGAAACCGAACATTCGATCTATCTGAAATTCAGCATCAAATTGTAGAATCATGACCTTTATATGCCTACGAAGTTTTGTATTGATCGGATGGCTCTAAACTAGAAAAAAAATGTCAAATATTTGAAAATTAAATTGAAATTTTGTTTTCAGTATAACTCGAAAAATACTGATCCGATTGAATTGAAGCTCAGTAGTTAGATGCGAAGTACCAATGGAAAGAAGTACTTGTGCAAAATTTCGTGGGGATAGCATGAGTAGAAAATTTTTAAAAAATTTTTAACTATTAGCGGAATATTTTGCTTGAAATTCCGAAACAAAATATCGGATTGAGTTCAGTTTTGGCATTTCGGTGACGAATTATGACCTCTTGGGGTGTGCAAAATTTCACTGAGAACAGACCACTAGGAGCCTAAAAAAAAAATTAATAATTTTTTACTCCCAAACTCGACAAATTATTTAATTTTGAATTCCTACATGGAATATCTGTAACATCTGGTGATCAGATTTCTTTCCGAAGTATTTTTTGCGCGTTTATCTGAATCAAGTCGATATGTACGAGGGCAACTGATTAAAATATGGACCACTTACTAGCATGGCAAATGAATTAATGCGTGAATGATGTGTGGAATTTTAAATTAGTTTTCAAAATTTGTCTGAACGGTGAACGACTGGAAGTGTAACTGCCTCTATTGGGCATTTGGTTATTCGCATAAGCAGACGAGAAATAATTTAACTGCTCGAGTTTTCTTCTGAGAAGATTGGGGTTTTGGAGTGGAGGATGCTATTCTTCCATAGAATCCACCGGTGCCGGTCTGCGCATGCGTGGATTCATGATGCGATATCTCCTGAACCACTAGTGTTGGAGAATCGGAGTTTTTTGTGACTGACCGGATGGCCATAAAGTGACAAAAAAAAAATTTCAAAAATTTTAAAATTTTGTTTCCACTTTAACCCATAAAATACTGATCTGATTAAATAGAAACTCAGTAGTTAGATGCAAAAGACCAAAGCAAACACTTTTACAAAATTTCGTGAAGATCACATGACAATAAAAAATTCAAAAAATTACGCTATTTTGTGGAATATTTTGCTTGAAATTCCGAAACGAATTTTTTTGAAATTCATGATGCCCCTTACGGGCATTTTTCGTTATACGGATGAGCATAAGTGAGTTAACTGCTGGAGTTTTCGTCTGAGAGGATTTGGGATTTGAGGTGCAGGATGCTATTCCTCCATAGAATGCCCTTGGAAGTGTCTGCGCATGCGTGGATTGAAGCAGTGATCTCTCCTGAACCAATGGTGTTGAAGAGTCAGAATTTTGTGTGAAGTGTTTTTTTCAGGGGACTTTAAGCCATGTTGAGAGTGGTTTGCGTCTAGTGGTGATGGATTTTGTGCTGAGCCGTCATTTTAAGGTTTTAAGAGAAATTTCATGGCAATTCTGTGTACGGACAAGTCAGTTTCGGGGACATAGCGTTGTTTCCGAGTTGAAATGTATGTATCGTAGCCCTGGGGCGAATTTATAAATAACTATGTTCGGTAGATCTATATTAAATTACGTTCGGATTTGGAGAAGAGGCAATTGCTTTCTCAAAGGAGGTTCCATAACTGCATTTTTTTCGATCTACGGTAAAGCTAACAGCCAAACTGTATTGATAGCTATATTTGTTAAAGGAACTTGAAAAAATTAAAAAAAAGCGCTGACGTGAAGTCAGTACTCTTTGATGCGCGTGTTCACGGTGGCTAATTTGAATTGAGTGATGAGTACTTCAAGCTCAGTGGATTGAGCGAGCCGGAGATCTACCCAAGGGATAGTGGACACCATTCACTGTCGGTTCAAAAATTTACAGTGCTGTATCTAAGCTGCCGTAAGGATAGAGTAACAATGTTGAAATAGAACACAACTGACTATCCATAGTCGCACAAGCTCCTAGAAGATTCTGATAGATCTCCTTGGGAAAGACTTGGCAGGCTCAGTATAATCATAATCATGTTTATAGCACGCGCACCAAATGCAGATTGACTTAACAATGAAGGAAAAAGTGTAAAAAAGCATTGACGTGGGGTCAATCTGCTTTGGTGCGCGTGCTATAAACATGATTATGATTATACTGACCCTGCCAAGTCTTTCCCAAGGAGATCTCTCAGAATCTTCTAGGAGATTGTGCGACTAAGGAGAGTCAGTTGTGTTCTTTCTCAACATTTTTACTCTATCCTTACGGCAGCTTAGATACAGCACTGTTGATTTTTGATCCGACAGTGAATGGTGTCCACTATCCCTTGGGTAGATCTCCGGCTCGCTCAATCCACTGAGCTTGAAGTACTCATCACTCAATTCACCGTGAACACGCGCGCCAAAGAGTACTGACTTCACGTCAGTGCTTTTTTTTATTTTTGATTTTTGTATGTCTCTATTTCTTAAGGTGTTCTTATGTTACGACTTTCTCACTTTTAGTGGTCTCGATGGATATCCTGTGTACGAAATATTATATTACACACAGTTTTCAGATTTTTTGATTTTCATTAATGGGTTTTGCCTTGGTTAATAAAGACCCAAGATCATTTTGTGGCTTGAAAACGGTTCTTATATTGAACTTAAAATCGATTCTCCTGATTTTTTTCGAAAGGCCACGAACATAACGGATCACATTCGATAGATTGGGCTGTTGTTCTTGATTGCACGTTTTTTGATTAGAAGCTCTTCTATCTAAATTCATGATACTTAGATATATTTATGAATTGCATCGAATATCTATTATCCTGAATACATTTTTTGATGATCAATTTCATTATTTCGAATTTCAGGAGTAGAACAAATTAGATTAGCTCTATCGTGCTTTAATAACACCTCTTTTGAGACTAAGTTTATGGTTCGAAGAGAACTTCAAATATCTATTTGTATGTGTCTGATTCCTGAAGACACTTGTGCAAAATGGTTAGGATAGTTAATTAATTATCGAAACATCTAGAAAAGGAAGCTAATCATTCTTCTCTATTTCCAAAGTGAATTTTATTGGTGGTTCTTTTGAATTTATGAAATTGAAAAATTTGCCTATACCTTCTCAACCATGTTGCCAAATTACAAATATGTCGTCAACATATCGCACACAAAGCTTTAGGTTTCAACAAATATGTATCCCCAAATTTTCCATAAATATATTACTCATATATATATGTATATATATTCTTTTGACTGAGAGCTGTATATGTGTTAGCAGAGGTTGGTGTAACGGGGTACCATACAATTCGACGTATGATACAAGAGCTTAGGGAAAAACCTCAGCAAAAAACCCTTTCTCCCCGTGAGTGTGGTGATTTGTAACTATTGTTTACAAAATTTGCTGAAATTTAAAAATATTGATGGGGATATATTTCTTCAATGTGGATTCATGATAGGTGATAAAGGAGAACCCATTGCCATTCCAAAATTTTGTCGATAATAAAGATATCCTAGTTGGAAATAGGTGGTATCCAAACATACATCAAGCATTTCCATAATATCATTAGTATTAAATTTTCAATCTTTAATCACCGAGTCATTATTTTTCAATTTCGTTCGAACTATTATTTCTAGGGACGTACCAACAAGAACCAATATATTGTGAATTCCAGAAGCAATTTATAAAATAATAATTTTTTCATTTTATAGATATATTTCAGAGTTAAGGGGAGAAAAACTCAGGAGGTAACCATTTAGTTACATATTTATTTCTGCCGGGCCGTGCATTACAGGAGAGAAGTAAGTTGAGAGTATGTTTATTATTCGAAGTTTTTATATCATATAAACCCTCTCATATTTCTGAACATTATTTAGTTTTGCGTGAAAAAAATATGTTGAAATCAGGTAGTGGAAGCATTTATTATTAGGAAACATATTTTTGGCGCCCTTGTTCCTCGGAACAGAGTGCTTATAAATTTGCCCAAATGTCTGTAATTTTAGAATTTTTGGCTGAAAATGATCTTAAACGATTTGGTTCGACTCACTGATCAAGAATCCGTGGTCGAAATCGATTCTGTACGGCCGGTCCGGCCAGCCTCCGTTAACACGATAACTCTCGAACGAAAGGAGTTAGAGGATTGAAATTTGCAGGGTAAGTTTGGAGCGTGAATATATCGGACGAGTTCGTTAACGGGCGAAATCCACCGAGCGGTTTCAGAGTTATGGCCGTTTTTAGTAAAAACGGTGTATCATGAATATTTCCGAAACGGATCACTCGATCTATCTGAAATATAGCATCAAATTGTAGAATAATAACCTTTATTTGCATGCAAAGTTTTGTATTGATCGGGTTACTGTAAAGTATCAAAAATTTTTTTAATTTTTCAATTTTTGTTTCTACAATAACTCTCAAACAGAATGAGCTTGGCAGTTGAAATTTTCAGAGTAGGTTTGGGAGATAAGTATGGTGATAAGCATGGTGATTTCAGAGAAACGAAACAGAAAATTTTTTTTCGTGACAAATTTCAAATAATTTTTTTTTAAGATGCAGTTTCATCATAAAGATCTATTGATCTCATTTTCAACTCTAACAAGCTTATACTTTCGGTGATATGATTTTTCTAAATTAAATAATGAATCGTACTTCTATGTTTTCACAGAGTGCTGTACTTAATTTTCCTATCTATGAATTATTATATGATCTATGTTTTTACATGTCATCTGATTTTTCTATGAGAGATAAATGACAAAATTATTTCTGGTTCGTTATTCTTCATATAAAATAAACCTCCTGTTCTATAAAACAAAGTATGATTGAATGCAAAATGACCAATGAAATAACCTCAGCTATGGTAGAATTATGAGGATGATATTATATTATACTTTTAAGGTGATAATATAATGCCAGTGGATAATTGATATAATATAATTTTCAGAGCAGATTTGAGGAGTGAATATCTCGGATGAGTTCATTATTGGGGAGAATCGGTCTGTTTGAATTTAATTTCTTTCATGATGCAGTTCTATCGTATGAATCCATTTATATAATTCCCAGATACCAATAACTTCGGAGATATGATTTGTCAAAGTTTGAACAAGAGCACCAAAGCTCCTGTCCACTAGGCTTGAACCAATTTTTTTGCTTGAAAACCTTATCCTTCTTATTTTTCTTCAGTATTTATCGGTGAATGTTGCCAGTATGAAAACCAATATTGTTTATTTGACTTTTTAATTTATTCGAAGATTCGCAGATTTTCAAAAATTCCGAAAGGGGTGACAACTAAAATAAATACGGCTAATAAAATTGTATCCAAAATCAACAGCCTCCCTGACGTTCCGGATAGACACCTTCCTTATAAATTTGAGAAGATTAGTCCAATACTCTGACGTGTTCAAAATAATTGTTCCGAAAAAAGGCTAAAATCAGTGAAAGTTCGAAAATAGGACATTTTTCCGCATCCTCGTATTCTTGGCAAAATTTGAGCCAGACAATTTGTGACCTATAGCTTTATTTTAAATTTCTTATTTAAATGTGATATTATAATATTTATATATAAGATCCGCAGGCGTTTGTTAAAATGAAGTAGGTATCTATTGAAAATCTTCTTACCTGAAAAATTCGAATCCATCTTTATACCATTTCACATCATGTAAAGTTTCATTCGACTCCAAAGAATATCTACAATCTAATGAAGCCTCGTGACTAGCTTCGTTTGCCACTAATATATCATTTATTTGCAAACACCAAACAGATTTTCCTTCATAAATCACAACTAAAAAAATTATCGATGAAATAGTTTCTGGTATAATGCCTTCACACCTTACCAAGAATTAAAGTAGAATACAGGAAGAATGCATTTGGACCCATCGTATTCGTACTCACACTCTTCACTTCTTAAGCTCAATTAAAATGAAATTATGTACTATTATTCCTCGTCTCGAAATGTCTAATTAATTTTTACTCACACATGCGGGTTATTGCAATGAAACCACACTCATTATTTGAGTAATTCAAAGACGAAAATACAATCCGTAAATCCCTTTCCTAGTTTCGCTGAAAATTCCGCTCTACATAAAGTATAAAATAAAATTGTTGTTGTTGTTCGAGACCTGTGGACAGGAGCTTTGGCGCTCTTGTTCAAACTTTGACACATCATATCTTCGAAAGTATTGGTTTCTCAGATTTGGGAATGATATCAATGTATTCTTATGATAGAACTGCATCATAAAGGAATGTCAATTCAAATAAAAGTTTATTTATCAAGATTAAATGAGCAATCTGAGAATGAGAACTGCGCCATGGAATAAATCAAAGTAAATAAATAGCTAAAATTAATTTGACTCTCTCTTATAGAACAGGATGTCATGTACGAGTATGAACACAGATCATAGAATAATTCATAGATAGAATAATTATAGCATTCTGTGAAAACATGGAAGCTACGATTAATTATTGAAATTTCGATATTCGAATATCTCCGAAAGTATTAGCTTGTTAGAGTTGGAAATGACATCAATGGATTTTTATAGCGAAACTGCATCTTAAAGAGAATTGAATTTGAAATTTGTGAGTTGAAAAAAAATTTTCATTTTCGTTACTCCGAAAACATCTGGCCTATTTCGTCCAATAACGAACTTAACCGCGATATTTATCTCCCAAACATACTCTGAAATTTTCAACTGCCTAGCTCATTCTGTTCGAGATTTCTTGTATAAAAAAAATTTAAAAATAAAAAAAAAATTGTTTGGCACTTTACGCCAATCTGATCAATACAAAACTTCGCACGCGTATAAAGGTCATTATTCTACAATTTGGTGCCAAATTTCAGATAGATCGAGTGATCGGTTTAAGAAATATTTATAAAAAATGTTTTTACTAAAAACGGCCATAACTCCGAAACCGCTTGGTATATTTCGCCCGTTAACGTACTCGTCCGAGATATTTAAGATCCAAACCTACCCTGCAAATTTCAATCGTCTTACTCCTTTCGTTCGAGAGTTATCGTGTTAACGGACGGACGGCCGGACAGAATTGATTTCGACCACGGATTCTTGATCAGTGAGTCGAACCAAATCGTTTGAGACCATTTTCAGCCAAAAATTCGAATATTACAGACATTTGGGCAAATTGATAAGCACTCTGTTCCGAGGAACAAGAGCATCAAAAAGTGGGAAAGCCCTGTGGACAGGAGCTTTGGCGCTCTTGTTCAAACTTTGACAAATCATATTTCCGAAAGTATTGGTTTCTCAGTGTTGGGAATGATATCAATGGATACTTATGATAGAACCTTTATCATGAAAGATTTTAAATTCAAATATCATAAAAGAAATTAAATTCAACAAGAGGGCCAAAAATTATTAATCCGAAACCCCCAGACCGATTCTACCCAATATCGAACTTATCCAAGTTATTCATTCCCCAAATCTACTATGAAAATCAAATATTGTATATCGATTGAAACTTAGACAACATTACAGTTTTGTTTTTACTGGAGATATTCTGAACCCAATTTGATTAACCTACCAAAGTATATATTTCCATCATCATCATATGGATTATCCAAGGGCTATCTACGATAGATGAACAGAACGCCTATAACTTTGCCGAAATGTTTGTATTTTTCGAATTCTTTGCCGGAAATTGTGTAAAACGTTTAATTTCGACACACTGATGAAGAATCTGAGGTCAAACTCGATTTTGTCGAACGAAATAGGTTAGAGAGTTAATAGTCGCAATGTAGGTTTGGAATCCAGGCACGCCGGTCAAGTTCGTTAATGGCAAAATCCACCCATTGGTTTCGGAGTTATAGCCAACTGAAATTTTGTATGACTAAAAAATTCTATATTTCAGAAATTATTCGTCAGATATCGGCGAGCAAGCCGAAAACCTAAACTCAACAGCCATATTCTATAGAACATATAAATAATAATAATAATAATAACTCTATAGAGTTAAACTCGATCGGTGGACCAGTTTTCTTTGGCGCATTTGTTTCCTTTAGACCAGCGAAATATTCATATAAAACGATGATAGAATTTAGTAGCTACTGTAATTCGTTCAAGTTCCACCTGATCCCTACAATTTTACATCGCCACTTTGTGGACAAGGAAAGAATTTCAGGTACACGCTCCGGGGGAACCGTGCACGATTCCCAAAGCGGAGTTAGTTTATCGTTCGTTAAGTTAGTTTATTAAATTCGTAATATTCGATTTTTTTGCCGACAAAATGATTAGGTTCGGTTCACTGATGAAGAAATTGAGGTAAAATTCGAAACTGTCCGGCCATTGTTACGATAACTTTCGAACGGAAAGAGATAGCGACTTGAAATCTTCAGAGTAGGTTGCGCATGCGAATGCGTAGGTTAAGTTCCTTAATGGACATAATCGGACCAACGGTTTCGGAATTGTAATTTCAAACAATATCTACAAATCTGACCAAATTGAAACTTGGTAACTAGTTGTAAAATGTCGACATATAGACTTCTGCGAAATTTCGGGAGAATCGTATCACTAGAAAATGTAAAAAAAATATTAAAATTGTTTACTGTAACTCTGTAATGCGAGAGCATTCAAAACCTATAATTCTTCAGCCATGTTCCAATTTGAACACGACTGGTTCTATATTGTTGCAGTTATTGAAGAAATATTGGAAACCGAGCAGCGTTAGGTGAGTTCAGTATCTGGATGGGTGACCGTTACCACGATAACTTTAGAATGGGAAGAGATGGCGATTTGCAATTTTCAGGATAGGTTGCGCATCCGAATGCGACAATTAGGTTCGGACATAATCGGTCAAACGATTTTGGAGTAATACACCTATCTGAAATGTTGTTGTTATTTCCTTAATAACTCAAAAAATACATATCTAATCCAATTTTAACTTGGTAATTAGTTGCTAACGCGCAATTTTTGTGAAATTTCGTTAGGATCGTATCACTAGAAAATTTAAATATATATATTATATATACATGGTGAGTCTTTAAGTTGTGCATTAATTTTAACCAGATATTCCTCTCATCAAATAAAACACTTTTTTCATTTACCATTTTTCCAGATTCGGCTCAGGGACAAAATTATAAGCGTTCAAAGACTTTACAATGGGCTGATACTCCCCTGAATTTTCTTTGTACGTTGAACACAGATTACTTTTAATGTAACTCGTATTGTATATTGACCAAATCTGTATCATCTGATGCTTGAAATTCACTGACTTTGTTTGAGAAAACTTATTTACTCACTCAATTAATATGATTTGGCCCTTCATGCAACATTTCCAGCAAAAATTTCTTCAATTCTTGAATATTAAAACAGCGAACTTTAACTTTATATCTATTCTATCCATTCGATACTTCATTACCCAATTGTTTCCACTATAATAATATACACAATTTCATGATCTTTTATTAACAAAAATCCTTAAATATCCTATATATCTTCAATGATACTTGAAAATTAATTCACTCATATTATTCCTATTCCAATTCCAACCTCAATATAATTGCACATAATTTAACAGCACAGAACACTAATAATCGATTATCGAACTTCATAGCAATGATCTATAATAAGTAGAAGAAGAGCTTAGAGAGAGAGAGGCATTGACTCCAACATAAGAGTGAGATGCAATGATAGAAATCAGCTGATGTAGGACAAAACATCGTGTTTTGCAATGCTAGTCTACTAAATTATCATATTTTATTCGTTTTTCCCATGTTCATTGAATTATTTTTGACTTATTTAAAGTTGCATAAAGATAAATATATCTAATAAAATAATGGAGATGGCCTATTAGCCGGTTGTACGCATCTTATAAAAATAAATCATTAAATTTCAAAGGTGAGCTATCTGAATCTTAGGAAATAATAATTTATACACATTCTCCAATATGACAGACGTAAGAAGGTATTTGAAATGGAATGAGGGATTACTAAAAGCTGATATCAATTCTGCAGAATTGATCATATTTTTATTTATGTAGATAGCTACATCCTGATTTGAATATAAATTTCGGTAAACATGCAGTTTAGTCAAATGGAAATCAAAACACGACGTGCGCATGCGCGGACGATGTTATTCCGGGAGTATTGTTGCCAGATTGGGAAATTATTCTTGTATCAGAAGAATGTCATTGTAATTATAATGAAAAGTTGATTTATATTCTTTTGCAAACTTCACCATTTTGTAATGTCTGCTGTTTTGTAAATTGTAGCGAGCTTCTAATTAATAATTAAAATAAGAATATATTAATATGATTTCAGACTTAGGTACTCCGAAGGAGTTCAAATGAAATCTTAATAGGTCAAAAAATCATGATAATGGGATAAGTAAGACAGTATAGAGTACGAAATTTCAATATTACTAATATTCATACAAAGAAAATAACACTTTAAGGGAAAGATAGTCCGTTGATCTTGAATGATTAGTAATAATTGTTATTCCTATAGACATAGACTATACAGTAGAGTAAGGAAATCCTTGTGATGAATCGTTGTGAAATAAATTATGAAATTTTCAATCAATATCAACCAACTCAAAAAAATGAATAGCATAGTTCTATCGCAAGTTGAAGTAAGGAAGAGAAAATTCATATACGTGCTTTCGTGACTTATTATTAGTATATGAGAAAATTCCACTCAATGCGATTATATTAGGCTTTTGCACAATCTGGCAACAAAAATCCCGAAATTACACTGTCTTCAATTGTCCTTTCAATATTTTGATTTCCATTTGACTAAACTGCATATTTACCTAAATTTCATATACATATTATTCTTAAGTAAAATATTTGATTGCTTTCGAAGGATTGTTCAAAACAGTAAGGCCGCTCGTACACCAGCACGACGCGACCGCAACGCGACCGCGACTTCGTGTCGCTTCGCAGTCGCGGTACGTGGTAATTCATAGAAGCGCCCACACCAAAGATACGGCGACGCGACGCATTTTCCTCGTTAAAAAGTATCGTCGCGGTAGCGTTGCGGTCGCGTCGTGCTGGTGTACGAGCGGCCTAAGTCTTTAGGCTTTGAATTATTTTTTGTCCAAAAAAGAATCAAGTACTCAATCCTTTGACACCTATTAAATGTTTGATGAAATTTTCAATCAAAATATCTATGAACGATGGCATTGTGGCTTTCAGTTTTGATCAGAGATATGGAGGTATCATATCTCTGGTTTTGATTGAGGGTTCCAGGGGCGGATTGATAATTGTAGTGAAATTTCTGGATTTTTCATCAGACTGTATATCATTCAAAGAAGAATATCTTGAGAACAGTACGTTTCAGGAGAAATGATGAAGAGTACTTTATTTCTCTAAAATGATTGTAGATTCTTATAATAACTTAAGCTAAACTTAATCTCCTTTCTTTATGCTAATTTCTCATAGTTTTTTGAATTCGCGAGTCTATAACTAGGAAACGAGTGGAAGTAAGAAAAAACTGTTAATTGGAAATTATGTAATCATAGTTATAGAAAACTTCACCCCAAAATTCATTTCATTCGGAATATCCATGTCAAAGATAGAAAAGAAAAACTGTTTTTTTTTTCGAAATTTCAACAGCCTGTATCTCTTCACCAGAGCCGAATTTGGAAAAATGGTAAATGAAAAAAGTGTTTTGTTTGATGAGAGGAATCTTTGGTTAAAATTAATGCACAACTTAAAAACTCACCCTGTATATATACACACAGGGTGAGTCTTTAAGTTGTGCATTAATTTTTTATGTCTGAAATTTTCGAATATTTGGCCGAGAATGGTCTTAAACGATTAGTTTCGACTCACTGATCAAGAATCCGAGGTCAGAATTGATTCTGTCCAGCCGGCCGGGCGTCTGCACTATTTCGCTCGAACGCAATGAGGTAGAGAGTTGAAATTTTCAGGATAGCTTTGTAGTACAAATGCACCAGCTAAATTCGTCAATGGGCAAAATCCAGCGAGTTGTTTCAGCATTATAGCCATTTAAAATTTTGTTTTCGCAATAACTCGAAAAATACTAATCTGATCGAATCAAAGCACGGTAATTAGTAGAATAATACCCAGGCGAAAACTTATGCAAAATTTTGTGAGGATCGCATGGCTGCAAAATAAAAAAAACATAAAAAAAAATCTATATCTCAGAAACTATCCGTTGAAATTCTACGAGAGCCTTCAAAACCATATTATACAGTAGAGTTCTAGATTTGAAATCGATCGGATTTATATTGGTGAAGATATTTCCAAAATTTCAATATATTCCAAAGATCGGGGTGAACTGGTCCACTGGTTCTACATTCAACCAAACAAATTATCAACAGTTTTTGAAAGAATATAAGTAACCATGACGTGTTCGCATAGATGTTTATTCTTAGTGTTCTGTGATTTCATATTTCGTAGCGTTCTATGTTTGAGTTCATGTCATTCTCTGAAATGATAGGGACATGTCGACAGACACACCAGTTAGAAAAAGATAAGAAATAAATATCAAAACTTGGTAATAGGATTAGGAATCCGTTTTGCAAGTTACACACAAAGATTAGAAAATGGTAAGATATCCAAAAACGTTTTTCCCATGCGAAAGGAGAAATATGTATTTCAAAGTGAAAATATCCGAAGGAAACTCAACGATTTGATAAATGCAAGTATTTGCTCAGAAAGTCCTTATTTAAGTAGGTTTTTTACTGAAATTGATATCTTTTCAAGGGTTTCACAAAGCTTTGACAACTCTTAATTGCCAAATCAGCGTAATTCCGATTCCCAGTTCATTATGTGATATGATGAGTTTTGTGAGATTTTCCTTATTATTATAGATATTTTACAGAGTTTGGGTGAGAAAACCCAGAAAGGAACCACTAAATAATGAATATTCCTCCCAAAGTATCCTTTAATAATATAATATAATTTAATATATTATGAATAGTAAACTTTTGTGGAATCTAGAACTTAAGGTCGTAGTGCATGTACAAGGAGAGAGATCTGTACAGGACAAAATGTCAACAATAGTTACATTAAAGAAAACAAGTTCTTTCAGCTTTACAAAATTCGAAATATTCTTGTACGTTATACGGCTCACATTTTACTATGAAAGAATCAATTCTCTTATGCAGTAATCAATGCAATGCATTCATTAGCTTCATGCACATATTATACATAACATTATTGTGTCAGAGTCAACGTCAATATTGACTGTGTCATGTAATGCATGTAGTCGAATGGATTCTTATGCTACCAACCACGCAGCACTGTTTGTTTTTGACCCAACAGTTAAATTATGTATTTGAATAAACACCATACGCCACACAGCAATGTTGATTTTCGAAGCAAACACAGCACCGTTCAGAATGTGTACCAGTTTTTCTTGGACGCTAAGCAGCTTAGGGCGAGTTCAGTACCTGGATGGGTGACAGCTCTGCCTTAAGATTTGGAGAGCGCGCCAAATCTCCAATCCACAGGCCTTTCCCCCTTTTTATGAGCAGTTCTATCATGAGAATCCATAGATATAATTCCCAACTCTGAGAAACCAATACTCTCGGATTTGATTTGTCCAAGTTTGAACAAGAGCGCGAAAGCCCCTGTGCTCAGGGCTTACCCACATTTTTAAGAATTTATGTCACGTTTTTTGTCATTTCGACCGAAAGAATAATTTCAAGGGACGTTACTTCCGTAGAGCAGACGTCGAAATAATGTTCATATAATTCACAGAATTGCACAAAATGTCCGTGGAGTTTCTAGCGAACGACTCTGATAGCAAACGAACGGACGTACCTATGGAATTTCCCACTTTTCTCAAGAAGACATTTAAATACCTTGTTGCACAACTGGAAATACACCAGTTTCAAAATGTATAGTAGTACTACGAAACCCGAGTTACTGTTAAAACTTAATGAAATATAGTGATAGAAAACGAAATAAGTTCAACATGCCCCGAGACAGAATGAAGTTTTCCTATTGCAACAATCGTCAACCAAATACCTATGCCTTAAGCGAAGATATGGTTTTAGAGTAAAATGTTATTATGAAAATCTTTATACATACAATTATTATATTTTTGTATAAATCCTGCATGTCCATTCATGAAAACAGCTATAAAAGCAATATTAATTTCAATAAGAACAATAATATTTATTCATGTCACGCATATCACACGTAAGTTATAATCATACAAAGAAAGCATAAAATCAATCACCTAAAACATTAGAAATAATATAGGATGAAATAAGATATATAAAGTATAATTCATAATGTCATTTCCATACATAAGTTCAATGTTTTGCCAGCTGGCAAATAATGATTGAAGACAAAAACATGAGAAAACGGTAACACAATAAAGAAACTGTTTTTCAGTACATAAAATTTCAATAATTTGCCAGAACGAGACAATACTTTCTAACATCATTACATATACACATATTTTTTTTTAGCAAGAGCATTAGGTTCATTGATATATGAAACAATATAGCATGTTTAAAGAAATCACAGTATTATGCAAAAGATATTATACATTTCTACCTATGATATAGATAGAGGACAAATATAAAAACCTATATCTCTACTGAATAAGTATAGGGTAATTGGAATTAATAGGCCGACATATTTACAATCTACTTCACACAGTGATCAGTAAATGTGCTGTAATATTGATTCTTGGATTGAGTCGGGTACCATCCATCAATTATTCCTCCAGGTTGTCTTCGAGCCAGGTTATTTTCAGTATTTCAATCTCTTCTCCTAGAGGGGTTGGGTGAAGAGATTACTTATCATTATATTGTCAACATTTGTGGGTCGGTCCCTGTATTTGTTGATTCTTGGCTTCATTGTATCTTTTATATATTTTATTCGCAGATCATTTTGTAGGCATAACAAGGTGCTCTTGCTATCATAGGGAACGTTTTTGATTGGATTGACTCGAATATTCTTATGTTGGACGGCTTAAAACATCCCCATAGTTCTATTCCGTATTTCCGTACTGGTTTAAGGATACATTTATAGATTGTCACTTTATTTTCGAGGGATAGCTTCGATCTTTTGTTCAATAACCAGTTCATTTGCTGTATGATTTTTTTCTGATCTTAGGTGATGTTTTAATTTTTGATACGTTTCCGAATTGACTGGGTTGACTTTCATTATATTGTTTGCCATAGTTTTAACGACATATGATTCAGGAGGGGTCGCTGCTGTAGAGCTTGCTATCATATCCTTATAGTTAGACACATCATCAATATTTATGGGTGGTGGTTTGTGGATTATTTCTGTTTCGTTGTTTTTTCTGCCTTTTCTCTGATCATCAGATAAAGTATTTCCGCCATCATTGTTTTGAAGTTGTTGAAATCTGTTGTTTGTTCTATTTGCTCCGCACTTTCTTGTGAAGATTGCCGTTGAATTCTTGTTGTTGATGACTGTTTGCCATGTGTGAGTTTTTGGAACTTGTTAAATTGCATCAACATGTTGGTCAAATCCAATAAAGTTTCCCAGAGGAAGTGATTATTTTGTGTAGTGCCTGTCATCTGGACCTCCTGTATATCATTCTGGTTTGAGTTTATCAGATCCCCAGGCGTGGAACTCATGTTTAGTTCCTCGCTATCAACAGTTATCTGTTTCTTGGAACATCTGGTCAAATTTATCACGTTTGTGTTGTTTATCAATTGTTCTGAATGAATGCAAATCCAATATATTTATATTGGTACAATAATTGATTAACCAATTTCACTCGTATTTGTGCAAACTGCAAATTTTAGCAAACAAGCTCGATCAATCCTGTTTCTTATACCCGGAGTCGGTGGCTGATTACTGTCTTATTTGTTTACAACTTAACTGCATCAGTTGAGCACATGTTGCTGACAAAATATCTTGATATCATATCTACAACAAAAAAAAAAGATAGAAAATCAGCAGGAAGTAGTAAATAATATTACCTACATTTGCTCCCTGACAGGTATATGAAGAACGCTACGTGTCCCTTATATTGGAGAATCATCACCCAAAGATTTCTAACTGGTTATTTTTCCACCTAGGTGGCTTGCAGCAGCTTCTACTGTCATAGTATAGTGTAGGCTTTGAGTCATTTTGTTTGATTCAGCTGAACCTCCTTGATCGTAGGAAATCTTCAATACAGTACTAATTGAAGAAGGAGGGCATTAAACATTTATGCACACTAGAAAATCTAACGGTTGGGTCTTTCACACTGCCGGATAGATTGTCTTGTTGAAAGAGGCAGCTCTATGGCTAAGTAGATCAGGTGCCCAACAATAGTGATGTTCCTATTGGAATTTTTGGACCACCAAGTTGAAGAGACAGGCTCTCAGAATTTTCACTACATATTATTCCACATCCATTAGATCATTGTTTGAATCAGAGTCATCCTCAGAAAATTCTAAATCTGAGTCAGATTCCTCCAATGAAATAATGAATGGAGGAATATCTGCTATTGGAAGATTGCCCGTGTGTTTCGTCCAGTCCTCTGTGATGAGTCTTTCACAATGTAAATAAAAATTTTGCCACATATCTGTTGTACATTTCGAAAGAGCCAAACTCCATAAATTCAACACTCTATCCTTTGTATAGGAATGCGAATTTATGTTCTTGTTATAAAAATTCTTACAAAACGCCCATGCCATTTCAATAGGATTTTATACTGACAATGATAGGGGGGTAATCTAAGAACCTCATGTCCATGCTCCTTCAAAATGTAATCAACTACATATCGTCTCTGTCTGTCAGTTCGAAGAGGTTATATCAAATTCCAAAGTTGTTTCTTGGTGAAATTTTGATTGAAATCAATTTTGTTTTTAATCAACCAATCCTGCTTCTCACTTTTCTTGCTGGAAAAAGTGGGTGGTTTATCCAATTGCACCGAATGATATGGTGCATTGTCCATTACAACCACACATTTTACAGGAATCTTAGATAGATGGAATCAGTTGATTAATAACCCAATTTTGAAAGATTTCACTGGTCATTGTCTTGTGATAGTCACGGTCATTGTTCTTTGAATCTAAAATGAAATCACAACCCTCTAAAAATCCAAAATTACTTCCTGCGTGTAAAACCGTGAAACGTTTTCCTTCTGATTTTATTTTGGATGGATTGCTCATCATATCAGACTCATGTGTCTATCGACGAACTGAAGAACCGTTTTGGTAAATCCAAGTTTCATCTAGAAACACAAACCTGATATTTTCATCCAACGATTTATACTGTAGAAATTTTCACAAGAAAGTAATTTTGGCTGCAACAACAGTTTTTGTTCACATAAAATTTTGCGTTCATTTACCCTTTTGTATTTGTAACCCATTGATTTTATAATTTTAAAAAGTGATGTACGTCCTCCGTTATATTCCAAATGTTCTTTTGCAAAAGTGAGTAGTGTGTCAATCAAAAAGTGATCATTTTTCAAATTAAAATTCCAAATTTGTCGTTGCAGATCTTCCTTCAACATAAAGTCTTCAGTCAGTGTCTTTTTGGGTGCACCAATAGAAGGAAATTCTTTGTCGTCTCTTTCACTTAAAATTTTCTTGACTGTGGTGACGTGTATCTAAAAACCAAATATCTATTCATATAAAATATAATAACTTGGTCTTCACTCACATACGACGAAAATGTTAGATAACTTCACATAAATTATAGATTCCAAAACATCAGGTTTACGATCAGAATAAGCGGATTTCAGTTCTGTATAGCATTTTCGGATGCTGTCTCTCTGCTTCTTTAAAACTACTTTCGGCATTTTATCTTGTCTAAGATGAAATATTAGTTATACTCATAAAGGATTATGTTGATTGTTGACTGTTGGGAGTTGAGAGTAGAAATAGAGGAAATAGGTAATTTGGCAACGTCTCGAAGAATTGTATTGACATTAACGACATTTCAGTAGTGCCAATCAGCCTCTGACTCAGTTAAAAAAACATTATAGACCTGAATCATGGCCAACCGGGAGACTTTATAAAAGTGAATGGAGTATATTGAGTTATATTTCAAGATGATGAACGTTTGAAGCTAAAGATCTAATATAATTTGTCTGTAAAAATGGGGTTTCATAGGTTCATTAGGGGAAAAAGTAATTGTGAAAATAAGATTCATTTATTTAGATTCCAATATCTATATTTTATACCAATACCTACTATTACTATGTAAACAAAAAAATTGTATACCAAACTGAAGCCGTAATTCAGACACAGGAAATAATTTTGAATCAAACTCTATGTATTAACATTTTGATTATTTACTTCAAGAGATATCAAGAATAACATTCATTTTGAAATTTCAATACTACATCAAGGAGCATGCAATAATTTTTTTCGAGTTTGCACCTCTACTAGCTCTCCATAGTTAAAACACTACAGGGAGGATAAATATATGGATCATAATTAAAACATGATAACTTCCTTATATCCTACTTCTCGTTGGAAAATATAATTGGATTAACTCCACAGCACTAGATATATCATCATTTTCAAAGTTATCGTTGAATTATCAAGCCATTCTATTATAATATTAGTAAAATCGTATTCATTATTAAGCATGCTAAGCAACAAGAATTTAAGAAACATTTACCTGAAACTCCATGTGAAAACAATATATATACTTACACACATGTTATATTAATACATCACATTTTACTACTAAACATGTATTTTGAAATGTTCCGCTATTAGAAAAAATGAAATGTTTCGTCAAAAATTCCTATAATATAATATACGCTGTCATTCAAAGACCTTAATGATGGACCACACAGATCCATTATATCAGGACACCAGAATAAGTGCAATTCAATTTTTTTTTATTTGTGTAACAGTATTACATGAATCCATAACAGGTATTATGGAAATGTACTAGAATCGGGCATTTATGGTTTATTTCGTCCACCTCCTGATTTATCGTTCACTTTTAAACGTGAATATCTTGAAACTTTCTTATCGGAAATAAGTCCCTTTGTCATTTTGCCAACGATATGAGAACCATCACCAATTTGTTTGATTTTCTTGTTGGCTATTCCACTTTTGAACTTTCAAAATTGTATCGTTCATATGCTCTTCATGTCGCCTCTTATCAATTTTGAATTTTCTCATGAGATAAGCTAGATATTCAATCTACATAAGTCCCATAAGTATACGAAAAAACTCAAGTCTCAAGTAATTTCAGGATACGATATTCACGAAATTCTGCGAAAATTAACGCGTCGGCATTCTACAAGTAATTACCGATTTTTAATTGGATCAGATTTGTATATTTTGAGTTTTAGAGGAAATAATAACAAAAATTCAGATGCGTATAACACCAAAACCATTTGGTCTGTTATGCCTATTAAAGAAAACAAAATTATTATATGATAATTGTACTGCTTGTATTCCATGTAGAGTATTAAACAAACAAACAAACGACAAAAAATGTGGTATTCGCATGTGCAACCTACCCTGAAAATTTCAAGTCGCTATCTTTGTCCGTTCACAAGTTATCGAGAGATGAATAATATTTTTTTGTAATTTTCTGGTGATACGATACTCACAAAATTTCACACATATTATACTCCATTCACTTTTATAAAGTCTCCCGGTAGGCCATGATTTAGGTCTATCACGTTTTGTAACTATAAAATAGAGACAGGTTGGCGCTCCTGAAATATCGTCAAGGTCAAAACCATTCGCCGAGACGTTGCCAATTTCTACTCTCAACATAATCAAAACAAAATCTTGAATCTTAGACAAGATATTATCACAGACCATTATCTTCGAATAAAAAAGAACCCTTCGCTTTGAAATTGAAAATGCCGACATAGTTTAGAAGAAGCAGAGACAAGGTATCATGAAGTGCTATACAGAACCGAAATCTGCAATAGGAAAACTTCATTTTGACATGTTGAACTCTCGAATGTTTCCTATCATTATATTTTATTGAGGTATAAGAATGACTCCGGTTTCGTAGTACTACTACATTGAAACTGGCGTATTTCAAGTTGTGCAACAAGGTATTTAAATGTCCTCTTGAGAAAAGTGAGGAATTCCATAGGTACGTTTGTTCATTTGAAAGTTTTCCAGGTAATTTTATTCTTTTTTCAAATGAACTATCACAAAGTATAACGGACTACTCTATCCATTATTCTTCAATCTTGATTCTTGATTTCCATACAAGAAAATAGCATAATTGAATAGTCCAACCAGTTTATAACGTACCTAAAAAATTTCTAATAACAGAGGAAACATTTTTTTCTACAGTCGCCAGGACTGTGGAATTATTGAATTCACATAATATCTTCTCAAATTCATTATTTTTCCGAAGTAAATTTCACATTGTGAAAATACGTAATTACTACGACTTCTATGTAGAGATGACAACGTTGCGTAGTTATCTGACAGGAAAATGACTATAACCAAACATTTTAAAAATATACATGGTGAAATGTGCCAAATTTTCATGGCCAACCGGGAGACTTTATAAAAGTGAATGGAGTATACGTCTTTATATTATTGGTATTCTACAACTAGTTACCAAGTTTCAATTTGATCGGATCTGCATTGGTTGAAAACAAAATTTGTACTCGAAAATAGTTGGGCTGATTATGTCCATAACGATTATCCATCGCATTTGGATGCGCCACCTACCCTGAAAATTCGCTATCTCTTTCTATTCGAAAATTATCTTGGCAACGGCCGGCCGCACAGAATCAAATTTGACCTCGAATTCTTCATCAGTGAGTCGAACCTAATCATTTGAGACCATTTTCGGCATAAAATTCGATAGTTATAGACATTTGGGCAAAATGATAACACACTGTTTCCCAGAAATGCTCGAAAACAATTTTCTGGCAAAAATTTGACTTTCAAGCTACATTTTATGAGGAATCAATTTTCATAATAAAATATAGGGCTATGCATTTGAAAAACCAAAGTTTGTGTAACCGGGAGTACCACGAATTTCAAAAAATTTACAAGGAGTCATCTCTCCAGTCAAGCAACTCCAAAATTGCAAACGTGAATATTTCGATTCCTTCCCAAAAATATTTTAACGAACGGAATTCGTGTGACACCCTGTATATGAAGACAGCAGCTGTTATCCGCTTCATCCATCTTCATGGTTTTCTGTGATAATTAATCAGTTACAACGTTTCTTGAATGGATGCGTATTAATTGGAGCTAATTTGAATCAATAAAATTGTCAGTTAACGACTTATTCCGTTTATCCACTGTATAATTCACTCAGCCTAGTCACTTTTTGTAGAGCAGTTAAATGGCACTAATAAAGTCCTGAAAGCATTGGGGTTCAAGAGTTTATAATGACGAATGGACCATTATGTTCGCTCGTACGTCCGTAAACACTACTTCTTTCGAGACTTAGGGCGGGTTTACTTATACTGCATATAAAAAAATTGGTTCAAGCACTGACGTGAAGGCAGGAGCTTTTGCGCGTATGTTCTATTGTCCATTCTCCTGTATCGGACACTTTTAATCGAATTTACCATGGTGAATTCTATTGTCTATTCTCCTGTATTGGACACCCTTAATCGAATTCACCATGGTAGTCCAAGTGTCCAATACAGGAGAATGGACAATAGAACATACGCGCAAAAGCTCCTGACTTTACGTCAGTGCTTGAATCCATTTTTTTTCGTGAAGTCAGGATAGAAAGCAATGATGAAAAAATTAACACCTTATTGTCTACCTTCAATTCTTCTTTAGGAGAAGAATACATAATTATTCTTGAAAAATATTACTGGAATTGATGTCATATTTAAAAAACCAAAGTAAAGAAAATTATAAGTTTAGTTACTAACATATTGAATGAAATTCAATTGAATTCCAGTAATATTCAATTACGTATTCTTAACCAATAAATGTCTATTGATAGATCTAAAGGTGATGAGGTGAAACATAAAGATATATTCTCATTAGTGATAGAAAAACTGGCCTAAAATTCCTCTCTACCCATCACGAGATTTAATATCCACAAATGAGCCTCTCACCTTACAAAATCAGAAAGTGTGGTTAATTTGAAGTTAAGTTTTGAAGCCTTCAGCAAAATTTCAGCGATATCATGTTAAAAATAATACATAACCTTTCAAAAGTCCCCTCTCACAAATATACTCCTCTGAAGGCACATGGATCTCTTGAAGAAGAATTGCCTTCTCTATTTCTCAAAGATATTCACTCTTGTTCATAAAAATCCCTTCAATATTTAGTTGCCTCCTCCTAAGGAGGATCTCTTTCAAAACCAGGTCTGACCGCTAATGTAGGGCTATCATCTCCCATAGATTTGTGATGAAATAACACGATTTTCCCAAGAACATACGCGCAAATATATGTCATCACTTCATGTTTTTGAAGTTTCTCGCAAAAATACGACCATAGACAACATATCATATGACGATTCGCATCCAGCTACCGAACTCACAAAAGGCAGCTCGGTTCTCCAACAATATGGATCCGATCGTGTTCAAACTTGGAACTCTGCAGAAGAGTTAGGTTCTGAAGGCTCTTCCAAAATTTCAGCCATGCCGGACGAATAGTTTATGATATATAGAATTTTTTCCAATTATTTTCAATAATTTTTTTGAAATTTTCTACTTATACCATCCTCACGAAATTCTGCAAGAATTTTCGCGTTGGCATTCTACAACCAAATAACCATATTTGAATTCAATCGATTTTGTATTTTGCGAGTTAATGAGGAACAAAAAACAACCAAATTTCAGATGGCTATAACTCTAAAACCGTTTGGCCGATTATGCTTTTAAACGAACTCAAATGTCGCTTTCAGATGCACAACCTAACCTGAAAATTTCAAGCCGCTATCTCCTTCCGTTCTCAGGTCATCGTGTCATAAATAATATTTTTTTAAAATTTTTTAAAAATTTTCTTGTAACACGATTCTCACAAAATTTCACAAACGTGCTTAGGTTTATATTCTGCAACTATTCACTAAGTTTAAATACGATCGGATTTATTTTGGTTGAAAATAAAATTATTACTCGGAAACCATTCGGCGGATTATACCCATTAACGAACTTGTCCGTCGTATTGGGATGTGCCACCTACCCTGAAAATTTCAAGTCGCTTTTTCCCTCAAGTTATCGTGGCAACGGCCGGACGGCACCACAGAATTAAATTTCACATTTGGGCAAAATGATAACGCGATGTTCCCCAGAACATACGCGCAATAAGAAACGAATTAAAACAAAATAAGAAGGGCTAAAGGAATTGATTTATACAGATGATCTAAAACAAAATAAGAATGAACCAATCAAATCACAGCTTTTTGACAATTTTATCCAAGTTCTGTGGATTTCACTCTTTCAGCACGCGCATTGTCATTTTCCAAACAAAATTAAAAAATTGGTTCAAGCACTGACTTGAAGTTAGAAGCTTTTGGGCGCATGTTCTATTGTCTATTCACCTCTATTGGACGAATTTATATATCATCAATATAATATATCGTTTTCTCAGCTTTTATAAGATATGAATACATTTCGCCATCTTAATGGTAGGCTTGATTAATGCTAGAGAATCGTCTATGATCACAGAATATTTAATTCTGGCATATGTATTCTATCGGAATTGAAATTCGTTGAATATTTATAACAATATACGAAAAAACTTACGCCTCAAATAATTTCACCATACGATATTCACGAAATTCTGCGAAAATTAGCGCGTCGGCATTCTAAAAGTAATTAATTGGATCGGATTTGTATATTTGAAGTTATAGAGGAAATAACAAAAAAAATTCAGATAAGTATAATTATAATTTCAAAACCGTTTGGCCGATTATGCTTAAACTCAATTGTCGCATTCGGTTACGCAACCTAACCTGAAAATTGCATGTCGCTATCTCAGTCTGTTCTCAAGTTATAGTGAGATACATAATATGTTTTCATAATTTTTAAAAAAATTTTCTAGTAGTACGGTCCTCACAAAATTTCACATACGTCTTTCTGGGTTTTCTCTCCCAAAATCTGAAAAATATCTATAAAATAAAAATTAATCATTTTGTGATTTGCTTCTGCGTAAGACACACACGATATTTGTCAGAAGCAATCAATTGAACAATGTTGCCTAACAAACAACAACGAAACAACATCAACGAAGAAACAACTATATCGTAACGTTATAACGATATAGTTGTTTCTTCGTTGTTTGCAAATCACAAAATAATTAATTTTTATTTTATAGATATTTTTCAGAGTTTGAGAGAGAAAACCCAGAAAAAAACCTTTCAATAATGAGTATACCTCCCACAGTATCCTTTAATGATTACTTAAAACAAAGGTATGGGCCTTTTTCAATCATCCTTTTCAGAAGTTAGCTATGATTTTTGAATACTGTCAGTGTGACAATTCTTGAATTTCACAAAATAACTATCAACAAAATAGTTCTAACGATTTTCATCGGGCGTCTGACGAAGGAGTCTGATATAGACTCCGAAACGTTACGATATAGTTGTTTCTTCGTTGATGTTGTTTCGTTGTTGTTTGTTAGGCAACATTGTTCAATTGATTGCTTCTGACAAATATCGTGTGTTTCTTACGCAGAAGCAAATCACATTCTCTGTACCATTTGCCAGCGCGACAACCTATTTAAGGCAACATTTGAAAGGTCTGGTTCCGGAAAGCTATTCGTGTGAGTATTGAGCACAGATAACGTATTGAGAATTCATGAGGTGAACATCTTTAGGTAGCGCTCCGTAGTATGGGTCGAGAATAAAGTTGTTAAGTTGATCATTTTAAATTTTTGTGCGTCATATAGAAATAATTAATAAATAGTGCAGAGGATCAAATTACTGTGAATGATTTGCATAATATTGCTATAAAAAGGAATTAGTAATCAAAAAACGTATAATAAACTGAACCTGCATATGTCAACAGTGCGAAAAAGGGAAATCCTAAAGGTTACCACACACGATTGTATTCAGTTTTGTAATGACGGAGGGAACATCCGATATCAAAGAGAGCTTCACACTGATCAATTATACGATGAAATAATCCGAAGCAAGAAGGAAGTAAAGAGCTCAATCGCAGCTACTGAAACGCGATTAGTGTTGGAGATTCATTCCCTAAAAAGTAGAATCGACCAACTGGAAAGAGAAAATTTTTCACTAAGGGAGAAAATTGAAAGTGTTGATCGAATAAGTAGAAAAAATAATGTAATCATCTTCGGGTTGAATATCCCGGAAGGTATGGTCATGCCAAGGTTAGTTTGTGATGAGCTACATAGATTGCTGGAGGTTGAATTAACCGAAGCAGACATGGGTGACTGCTTTAGATTGGTAAAAACTGGAAATTCCCCTATCAAGGTAGAGCTGATTTCAACATTGAAGAAGAGAACTATTGTTTCGAAAGCGAAACAATTGAGAGGAACAACTGTTAGCATTTCGAATGATTTGACTGAGATTCAACGAAGTGATTTCAAAATATTAAAAACAAATCTTAACCAAGCAAGAGCAAACTCATCGCTCAGATCATACATACGTGGTGGCCGCCTGGTAGTTGGAACAAGGGAATATACTGTTGAAGATCTTCAGAACAACCAGCAAGAAAAGAAACCCCTTAGTGCACCCCCGACACCCTCATTATAGGAGAGTCTATCAGTCTCGAGAAAAGGTGCACAAAGCAAGAGTTCGGAAGATACAGAAACGGAGTGGGAAACTGTGGAAGATACTTTGGAGGCTGGTGCTGCAACTGCGAGGACTCCATGTTCGACTTCTCTTGACTGTCGAAAAAAATCAGAAACCCACAAAAGCCCTAAAAACAAATCACCACCCAAGAGAGTACCCAAGATAAATAGGAAGTTGAGAACTGGCTCTACTAGATTGAATCTGGCTGCGAGATTCTAAGGCTGGAAATATGTAACACAATTTAAAATTTCTTTATTTTTAATTCGTACATCCATTGATTGACAAGAGAACATGAATCCATATATAAGAGAATATCAAGTGGGTAAATATGATACAAAAATAATCGAGAAAATCGATATATATATATATATATATTCTTTTGAACTTGAGCATTACAATTTGTTTTGTATCTAACAATAAAGCATGTGTATGAAAAGAGTGTTGCAGAGGTTAGTGTAACGGGGTACCATATAATTTGATATAATATGATACTAGAGCTTAGGGAAAAAACATCAGCAAAAAAACCCTATCTCCCCGTTAGTGTTGTGATTTATGAAAATTGAAATTGTTAACAAAATATGCTGAAATATTAAATATTGAAGGGCATCTTTTTCTTCATTCCTTCTTTCTTCAACAAGCAGAGAAGATTCTCCAAGGTACCCGAAACCCAATCTGGAAAAGGAAAAGACAAAGGGAGAAAACGAACAAATTAAAAATGGAATATTCTATATTTCATTAAATAGATTTGAAACTCGCTACCCATTCTAAAAAAGATTCAGAAACAATATGAACAGCCCTAAAACCATCTTTGAATCTATATATGCGACAATTATTAACTAAATGATCTATGGTTTCCTCTGCTTCCCCGCATTCACAACTAGGACTCTCAACTGAGTTCCACCTGAAAAGCATGTTGTTGCAACGACCATGACCGGTTCTTAGACGATTCAGAATAGACCATATTCTCCTTGGAAGATCAAACCCCGGAACTCTATTTGAAGGATCAGAAATTAAATCTTTGTTGAATAAAGTGCAAGAAATCCATTCAGACCGCCAAACTTCCTTGTCACTTTTATTCGAATTAATAAAACAGTTGAACCATAAAGGGTTTCGTGACTTCAATCTCGGAATCTCATTGCCTGGAATGTAGGAGATAATCGGAAATGAATTCGGAAAGAATGAAATTTATTCCAAGAATTTGTAACAGCAGTCTGCCTGCGCATGTGGGGCGGGACAATATTTGAAAGAACTGGCAACCAATGAATAGGTGTAGATCTAATAGTTCCAGTGATGATTCGCATAGATGAATTCAACTGTGCATCAAATTTTGAGTATGAACACTATTAAACCAGACAGGGCAACAATATTCAGCGGCAGAAAAAAACAATGCTAAGGCTGCCGTTCGAAGAGTGGCTGCATCAGCACCCCATGAAGTACCAGCTAATTTCTGTAGAATATTATTTCTCGTTTTCAACTTCAGACGCAAGTCCTCTAAATGGGCTTTGAAATTCAAAGATGAATCTAGTTTCACTCCTAGATATCTAGGATAAAAATTATGTCTCAAGAAGGAATCACCGAGAGTTACACTCAATGTTCTATATTTTTGGTGATTGTTCAAATGAAAGCAAGAAACCTCAGTTTTATTCGTATTCGGACACAAACGCCACTGAAATAGGTACTTTTTCAGAATATCTAAATCTGCAGAGAGATTATTTTCTATACTTTCGAAATCAGAATGTAGAAATGCAAGGGCAATGTCATCAGCGTATATGAATTTCTCAGACAAAGTAGCAGGAATATCACACAGATATAAATTGAAAAGAAGAGGTGCTAAAACTGAACCTTGTGGGAGACCATTATTCAAATTCTTGAATTTACTACTATTATTATCAATAAAAACACGAAACCTTCTATCCGAGAGCATATTTTCGAGTAAACGAACCATTTTGCCACACTTTAAATGAGTATAAAGTTTAAAAATCAAACCATCTTTCCATACCGTGTCATATACTGCCGACAAATCCACAAATGCTGTTCCTGATTCCATTTTACTATTGAAACCTGTTTCGATATAAGTAGTTAGACTAAGAACCTGATCACAACAATTTCTATTTTTCCTGAAGCCCCCCTGGCAATTCTGTAGAACGTCTTCTACTAGTATATCTTATCTATGGTCTTCTACAGACGATTCAATCCTAAAAAGAATCAATCTTTCTAAAATTTTAAAAGGAACACTCAACAGACTAATGGGTCGATAACTGCTAGGATCAGAAGAATCCTTTCCACGTTTTAAAATTCCTATGACTTTCGCTTTGCGGAATTCATTTGGAATAATTCCTGTATTCAGAATATTATTATAGAATGATAATAACCAGGATAAGGCTTTTTTGCCCAAGTGTTTGATGAATTCAGGATAAATTCCGTCAAATCCTGCTGCTTTTCGAGATTTAGTGCATTAAGTGCTGCTTTTAATTCATCCAAGTTGAATATATTCGAGATACTGTCTACAGATGAAGATGATGTCCTAAATTTGTGCAAATTATACTTCATATCCTTGATTTTTGATTTTGAAATTTCAACCGAATTGGAAACATCAACTAGTCGACGAGCAATCAATTCAGGATCAATTTTGGAAGATGACAATGTTAGAGGGGTAGCCTCCCCTAAAAAATCGATACTTTCAAGCAAAGTAAATTTAGTATATTTCATGTTAACATTAGGAGCATCGCAAAAAACTTTGATGAATTACTGCTGGTACTAGATACCCTTTCAGTTAAATTTGATATAATAGTGTTATCGGAAACATTTCAGATAAATAGCTTAGAAATTTTCAATTTTACTGGATATCGAACAATTTACAACGAGGGGGAATTCAACAGGAATGACGGGGTTTTGGTTTACATAAGGGAAGAAATAGAATTCACGTATAATTTAATACCCTTGGTCGAAAGCATGTCAATAGTAGTAAATATAACTGGACAAAATGATCTTACGCTGATGGCAATTTATAGATCACCCGATACCTTTAATAAAGATCTTTATGATTATTTGGAGAATAAGTGTCAGGTGAAAACACACATGCTGATCGGAGATATGAATGTCAATTTGTGCGCACATGATGAATTTGTTGACGAATATAAGAATATTTTATATTCTTTCGGTTTCATGTCCATCATAAATAAATGCACCAGATCTGATGGAAATTCCTGTATAGACCATATATTCCTCAAGAAAATTAATCTCGAAAATCAATTGGATCAAATAAACGAATACGTACTGCAATATCTTATTACTGATCATTTTTCAACGATTCTGACTATAGATTCAGATAATCGAACTTTACTGCATAAAAAGGAAAAAAATAGGGTAAAAAATTATGTAAACTATGCCAAATTAAGAGAAGATTTACAAAAAGAAACATGGTCACGGGTGTATGAAAACGAAGATGTGAACGAGATGACTTGCTCTATTATTGAAATTTTAAGTGAACATATAAATGACAATACATATTCCGTAAAAGTACGAGTGTCCTCGTAAAAAAATGGATTAGTCCTAGTATAATAAAAGCCATCAATATAAAAAATTACCTCTATGCAGCTTAAAAAAGATCCTAATAATATAATCTTAAAATCTGAGTATAATAAATGTAAAAATGAAATCGAAAAAATAGTTCAAAGCAAGATTATGTACAGAAAATAGTTCACAAAACTCAAAATGAATCTAAGGCTGTATGGAAAAGTATGGATTATTTATGCGGAAATCCGAAAGATACAAGAATGGAAATCGAACATATAAAGTATGAAACAGTGTGTTACCGAGATAAGACAGAAATAGCTAATATATTTAATAAACATTTCTGTGGTATAGGAAAACTTTATGCTAACACAATCGATTCACCTAAGAATTATAAAGAAAGGAATACTTCTCAGCGTAATTCCTTCTACTTATTTCCTGTCGACACTGTGGAGGTGCAGGATATCATAGGTCAGCTCAAGTCCGGAAAGGCTTCTGGACATGATTCCATAAGATCTGAAAGTTTGAAAGAGGTCAAAATGGAAATATAAATAATATATATATATATATATATATATATATATCACTTTTTTTTTTTAAATAAATCACCACAGTGGTGTTGGTTCTCTGAATATACATATATATATATATATATATATACATATATATATATATATATATATATATATATATATATATATATATATATATATATATATATATATATATATATATATATATATATATATATATATATATATATATATATATATATATATATAACGTGGATAAGTTTATTAAAATGGAAAAGTATAACGGGTAATTCCTCCGAATTGGAGGTCCTAGAGCTGAAGGCACAAATTGGTAGCTCGCTCCTGTTGTGGTGTCGCCTGTTTTCAGTTATATTTCCACCTTTTTCTTGGTTTCTTGGTTGCCCTGTCCTGAAGAAGCCAACTAGCAGAAACACGTGTCGGCAGGTACCAGCAGAATGATCATCTCTGCTCCTTTTGCGGAATTACCCGTTATACTTTTCCATTATATATATATATATATATATAAAATCTCAAACTCAAAAGTTGTCGATGCACAACTTGGGGCGTGTTCCACTAGGCGATCGCAACGTTCGTAGAGTCGTCTGCGCAGTTCTGCGGTCTTGCGCGTGATCGTTGTGAGGCCTTAGTGGAACGCTCCCTTGGTGGATTGTGGCGTAAGGCCTTGTTCACACTATTAGAACAATGAGGGGCCATGAACACGATAATATTAACACCTCCTACTTCCATGGAATATACCCTAAGGTATATTCTGTGTATTTATAGATCATTGCACAGAACACAGGTTATATAAGAAATGAAAACTCCTAACTAATCGAAGGCAACACTTTCAGTGGTTGAAGGAGTTAATATTCTGTGGCTAATATGTTCTGCGGCTAAAATTATGTTGCTCTGTGGATCCAGATTGACAGTCAATTTTTGATGTTTGTGGTCAAATTGAACGTTATCCATCAAGCGTCGTTTTCTCAGATAATTTTTTGATTTGTAAAAACTAAACAGATATTATAATAAATTGCCGCTTTCATTTGGAAATGACATAACGTAAACTGAAAAAGCGGTTGGCAAAAGATGGTGCCAATGTTGGAACACAATTTTGAGTAGATAATCTATAACGACGAAATTTGTGTGAAGATATCACATTGTGAGCCAAAAGGTTTAAATCAGGAAGCATGCCTCCCAAAAAGCGGGACAAAGAAGCTGAAGCAACAAAGACACCTAGAATTGATCATATACAAGCAGATCATGAATTATTCCTGCAAGCATTTGAAAAACCTACGCAAATATATAGATATTTGCGTACTAGAAATCTGTGTTCACCAATATTCCTTAATCGTACTTTAACATACATGAAATATAGGATGTCAAGAACTCATAAAAATAGGAAAAATTTCAAAGTGGATAGCATGCTAGAGAAGATAACCAAAGCAAAAGACAGTAATGTGATTCAGCCTGGGTTTATAAACATAACTTTTTTGAGCTTTAATGATGAAAATTTTGAATGTCAAGGAAATGTTGCTGAAGTAGAGACGATACTTCTTAAAATTAGTCATAAAAAAAGAAAAGAAAGTTCAGCTCCTTGTATGCAAGTATCATTAGGGGTTGCTGAAGTTCCTATTAATCCTTCTAATGATTTATTCCCTAATACTGCTTCCACTATTAGTATATCGACTGAAAAATTTAATTCTAATGGAGGACCTTTAGCAAAATCTCACATGTTGTTGTTCAGATTGAAAATTAGGAAGAAATCATACATCAATGACACTGAGGAGTCCAATAACAAAAGAATCAAAGTCGATGGTGATAAATCAAGTGAATCTCAGTTATATGGTGCCGAATTAACTGTTTATGATAAACATAACCGATGTTATTTGACAGATGGAGACTATGACGTTGTTGTTCAAGATTTTGTTAGTAACTCCCCAAAAAAGCATTCCAATTGGGAAAATATTGGTGATTTAATGGATACTTGTGGTAATTTAGAAGCATTTATGAAAGATCCAATTCTGAAATTCAAACTAAATTGGTCCTCTGAAGCATTAGCCAAAATAGTGGATAGGCCTAAACCATATTCTCATTATGAAAACAAGGAAAATATTCCAGTTGTACAGCCTAAAAAGTCAGAAAAAATCCAAATTGTTTATCAGTTTGTCTATAACAATAATTCAAGACAACAAACTGAAGCTTGTGAAGATTTACACTGTCCTTGGTGTAGTATTAACTGTGATCAACTCTACACTCTTCTCAAGCATCTGAAGCTGTGTCATTCCAGATTCACATTTACTTATGTTCCAATTGCTGTAGGGGCAAGAGTTGATGTTGCTATAAATGAGTTATATGATGGTTCCTATACTGGGAGCCCCCACGATTTAATTTCACAACCAACAGTTTGTACATTCTCAAGAAACGGTCCTGTTCGTAGAGCTTCTGTTACACACATACTTGTTTGTCATCCAAAGCGCCCTAAATCAAGTTTGTCTGAATTTATAGAACTTGATGATTGCGAATATGATGGACAAAGACCATTCATTACTGGACATAATCGACTATATCATCATACAACAACCTGTTTGCCAATTTATCCAAAAGAAATGGATGTTGATTCCGAGGGTGAAAATGATCCGGAATGGTTGAGGAATAAAACAATGACAATGATCGATGAATTCACAGATGTGAACGAAGGAGAAAAGGAATTGATGAAAATGTGGAACCTACACGTCATGAAATATGGATTTGTTGGTAATTGCCAAATTCCTGTTGCCTGCCAGATGTTTGTTCAACAGAAAGGGAAAGAATTACTACTCAGGAATCTGTATAAAAATTTCGTTGTGCACATGTCAAATTTGTTTGATTTTGGTTTAGTTAGTGCTGTTTGTATGTATACAACCATCCAAAAACTTCAAGATATGGTTGCAGAAACTGGAGCGTTAAGTACTGTACTCAAAGAATCGCGAGAAGCTCAAATTGACAACTGGTCCAAAACAGGATGTATATTTAGTAAAGAAAAATGTGTTGTGAGAACTCCAAATGGAAGAAAAACTGGTATGGTAGGAAATCCCAGAAGAAAAGGACTTTCTACTCCATCAGGTGAAAATTTTTGCAAGAGGAATTCAGATGGTGGAGAACCAACAAGAAAGCGTCTTTCTTTATGTCTAAATAAGAACGAAGTTAAGACGAATAGTAGTTGAAAAATTTGTTCTTTACAAGTTTAATTTTATTTTATTGCAAATAATTTATATAGGTTGAAATTTGATATTTTCCTCTATTATCACATTTCAAAATTGCCTCTTTACAATCCTTCAATTAATTCATAGTTACCTTCGAATCTATTTCCTGTGAAACATCTCTTAATATTTTGTTTTAAGAATCATGTAGCATATTTTAAATATAAAGATGTTCAAATTAAAAGATTTTCATTTATTTGTTGCCAATTATAATGCTGAATTTTTATTTGAATGATAAGAAAGCCTGCACTGTACAACCGAGTATGTATATCTATGTGTATTTCTTATAAGGAGATTTATGAAACAAAATTCAATATTTGTTGTAGGCATAGTTAATATAGTACAATTTGATTCTATGCTTAGGATTAATACTGTGCATGAACAAGCCGATACAAATCAGTGTTACTTCATTACAAAATATGACGAATATTACATTTTTTTACTATATTAATTATGGCTAATGTAAAATTTAACCAACAAAATTGCTGAATCTATAGAAAATAGTCGCACACCGAATGGTATATTATTCGTCAAGTTATAAAAGTTTAATTATATTTAAAACACAATTGTGTATCATTGGTTTATTTTTGTTTGACATTTTGTATTGAATTGTTGTACCATTCATACATACCTTTCAATGCATTGGTATTAATGTAGTAGAATAAATCAATTCAATATTCAGTTCAAGTTGAGAATTCCTTAATGTATATACCTATATATGCCTAATATAATGGATGTGATCATTGAAATAAGTATCTATAAAGATTTTTTTGATTAACAACAATGAGAGACACTTAACTAGGGCAACAACGTTTTTGCGCGCATGTTCTGGGGAACATCGACGCGTTATCTTTTTGCCCAAATGTCTGTAATTTTCGAATTTTTCGCCGAAGATGGTCTCAAACGATTGGGTTCGACTCCCTGATGAAGAATTCGTGGTCAAATCTGTCCGGCCGGCCGTTGCCACGATAACTTGAGAACGAAAAGAGATAGCGACTTGAAATTTTCAGAGTAGGTGGCGCATCCCAATACGACGGACAAGCTCGTTAATGCCTAATGGGACATAATCGGCCCAATGGTTTCCGAGTAATAATTTTGTGTTCAACTAATAATGATCCACTCGATTTGAAACTTAGTAAGTAGTTGTAGAATACAAAACTATGGTTTTCTGTGGAATTTTGTGAGAATCGTATCGCTAGAAATTTTCAAAAAAATTATTAAAAAATATGTCACGATAACCTGAGAACGGAAAGACATAGCGACTTGTAATTTTCAAGTTAGGTTGTGCATCTAAATGCGTCATTTGAGTTTGTTTATAGACATAATCGGCCAAACAGTTTTGGAGTTATACCCATCTGAAATTTGGTTGTTATTTGCTCAATAACTCGAAAAATCCAATTCATATATGGTTTTTAGTTGTAGAATGCCAACTAGGGTTGCCACCCGTCCTTTATTTCAAAGGACAGTCCTTTATTTTAAAAATATGTCCTTTGTCCTTTTGAAAGGTGTCAAAGGACGGCAAATGTCCTTTGAAATAATAATAATAATAATAATAATGAGCTTTATTTCAAATAAAGTAGGTTCATGTACAAATACATTGTCTACCTGAAGTGAAATAGTGTCAGATAAGAATCTTCAGTCTATTTTTTGCGCGTATGTTCTGGGGAACATCGCGTTATAGTTTTGCCCAAATGTCTGTAACTTTCGAATTTTTTGACGAAAATGGTCTCAAACGATTAAGTTCGACTCCCCAATGAAGAATTCGAGGTCAAATTTGATTCTGTCCGTCCGGCCGTTGCCATGATAACTTGAGAACTAAAAGAGCTAGCGACTTGAAATTTTCAGGGTAGGTTGTGCATCGCAATACGACGGACAAGTTCGTTAATGGGCATAATCGACCCAGTGGTTTCCGAGTAATAATTTTGTTTTCAACCAATATACATCCGATCGAATTGAAACTTGGTGGGTAGTTGTAGAATATGAACCTAAGCACGTTTGAGCAATTTTGTGCGAATCGTATGACTAGAAAATTTAAAAAAAATTATTAAAAAATATTTTTGTTGTCACGATAACTTGAGAACGGAATGAGATAGTGGCTTCAAGTTTTCAGGTTAGGATGTGCACCAGAACGCGACATTTCAGTTTGTTTATGAGCATAATCGGTCAAACGATTTTAGAGTTATAGCCATCTGAAATTTTCTGAAATTTGGTGGTTTTTGTTCCTCATTAACTCGAAAAATACTGAACCGATTGAATTCAAACATGGTTATTAGTTGTATAATGCCAACGCAAAAATGTTCGCAAAATTTGGTGGGGATAGCATTTGTAGAAAATTTTTAATAAATCATTGAAAATAAAAAAGAAAAATTTTATAAATCGGTAACTATCCGTTTGAAATTGCTGAAATTTGGAAACAGTCTTCATAACCTAACTCTACTGCCAAGTTTCAAGTTTTAATACGATCGGTTAAATATTGTTGGAGATTCGAGCATTCTTGTGTGAGTTCAGTAAATGGGTGACCGTTACCTCGATAACTTTCGAACGAAAGGAGATAGGGACTTGCAATTTTCAAGGTAGGTTGCGTATCCGAAAGGGAGAGTTGAGTTCGTTTTTGGGCAAAATCGGTCTAATGGTTTCCGAGTTATACCCACCTGGAATATTATTTCCTTAATAACTCGAAAATAAATATTCGATCGAAATGGTGCTTGGTAACTAGTAGTAGAAAATCAACATAAAGACGTGTTTAAAATTTTGTAAGAACCGTACCCCTAGAAAATTTGACAAAAATGACGAAAAAAAAAATTTTAAGAACCGTACCCCTAGAAAATTTAAAAAAAATCACGAAAAAAAAAATTGGTTCAAGCACTGACGTGAAGTCAGAAGCTTTTGCGCGTATGTTCTATTGTCCATTCTTCTGTATTGGACACCCTTAATCGAATTTACCATGGTAAATTATGTTGCCCATTCTCCTGTATTGGACACTTAATTCGAATTTACCATAGTAAATTCGAATTAAGAGTGTCCAATAAAGGAGAATGGACAACATAATTTACCATGGTAAATTCGATTAAGGGTGTCCAATACAGAAGAATGGACAATAGAACATACGCGCAAAAGCTTCTGACTTCACGTCAGTGCTTGAACCAATTTTTTTTATCAAATATTATGTACTAAGAATTCTTCCACTGTATATGGTTCATACTGAAGCAGCAACTTATAGACTTCCTTCTTGAATAGCCTGAGGTTATGTCTCTCATCTGGTTTGAAAGTCTATTATAGTATTTTATACACCTGTATTCTGGTCCTTTCTCTGTGAGTGCAAGCTTATGTATTGGATATTTTAGTTGAGTTGTTCTTGTGTCATATTTTGTAGAGGTTTTGGTTTCGAAACAGTTTCTATTTTTGGCGCTCTAGTTCCTCGGAACTGAGTGCTTATCAATTTGCCCAAATGTCTGTAATTTTCGAATATTTCGATGAAAATGGTCTTAAACGATTTGGTTCGACTCACTGATCAAGAATCCGTGGTCGAAATTCATTCTGTCCGGCCGGTCCGGCCGGCCGGCCGGCCGGCCGTAGGCACGATAACTCTCGAACGGAATGAGCTAGAGAGTTGAAATTTTCAGAGTAGGTTTGGGGGATGAATATCTCGGCTAAGTTCGTTATTGGGCAAAATCGGACAAATGGTTTCGGAGTAACAAAAAAAAAATTTTTTTTTTACGAAACAAATTCCAAATTAAATTTTTTTTAATAAAAAGTTTTTTCATGAGAATCCAATCATATCATTTTTAACTCTAACAAGCTAATACTTTCGGAGATATGATTTTTCAAAATTTCAATAATAAATCGTATTTCAACGTTGTCACAGAATAATATTATTCTATGTATGAATATGAATTGTCATAATGTCAAATGATGTTCCTGAGACTAATAAATCATAGTATATCTTGTCTATGCTAATCAATCGAAGAATTGTGAGCGAAGTGAGAAAAATCTCAGATATGATTTTTCAAAATTTCAATAATAAATCGTATTTCAACGTTGTCACAGAATGATATTATTCTATGTATGAATATGAATTGTCATAATGTCAAATGATGTTCCATGTTCCTGAGACTAATCAATCGAAGAATTGTGAGCGAAGTGAGTTAAATCTCAGTTGTTTGCTCCGATATTAGTTTTTCTCAGAAAATTCTTACATTTCGGAACTGAACATGAAGTAAGAGATCTGAGAGTAGTGAGACTGCTTTTCATCCATAGACATAGATATAACTCTCGAACGGATAATGAGGTAGGTAGTTGAAATTTTCAGAGTAGTTTAGGGAGATGAATATCTCGGTTAAGTTCGTTATTGGGCAAAATTGGCCAGATTTAATTTGATTTCTTCCATGGTGCTTTTCTCATTCTCAGGATTGCTCATTTAATCTTGATAAATAAACTATTATTTGAATTGAATTTCCTTTAGGATGCAGTTCTATTATATGAATACATTGATATAATTCCCAACTCTGAGAAACCAATACTTTTTGAAGACAAATATCAAGCATTCTTGGATGTGTATCGCTATGGCTGTAAGTAGTCCATGTTTCCTAAATATGCCCCTGCATGTTTCTCTGCATGGCATTCTCATTATTGTTCGAATAGCTCTTTTTTGCATCTTTAGCACTTGCTTCATGTTATTACCACTACCATAAAACATAAATATCTTATTTTGGATTCGAAGGTCGCTTGGTAGACAATTCTCATAGACGATGCATAAATACATTTCATACCATTTTGATTGAGTAATGAGAGAATCACCTAAGATCACATAATTTTTTATTTTGGCATCTGTATTCTATAGGAATTGAAATTCATTAAATATCCGATAATATACGAAAAAATTTACGCATCAAGTAATTGCCGGATATACACTTACTATTGTATAAATAATTTGGATCGGATTTGTATATTTTTGGGTGATATATCACTCTCGGATAATCCATATGATGATGAAAATATATATACTTGGGTAGGTGAATCAAATTGGTTTCAGAATATATCTCCAGTAAAAACAAAACTGGAATATTGGCTAGGATTCAATTGATATTATATAATTTTCAGAGTAGATTTGAGGAATGAATTTCTCGGATAAGTTCGTTATTGGGTAGAATCGGTCTGGTGGTTTCGGATTAATAATTTTTGGCACTCTTGTTAAATTTAATTTCTTTTATGATGCAGTTCTATCATAAAAATCCATTGATATAATTCACAACTCTGAGAAACCAATACTGTCGGAGATATGATTTGTCCAAGTTTGAACAAGCGCGTCAAAGCTCCTGTCCATAGGGTTTTTCCACTTTTGATAAACAGATTATCATATAAATAATCACTTTGGGAGGTGCACTAATTATTAAATGATTAATTCTGGTAATTCTCTTCCAAACTGTGAAAAATGACTATAACAAAATTGGTTCAAGCCATGTGGACAGGAGCTTTGGCACTCTTGTTCAAACACATCATATCTCCGAAAGTATTGTTTTCTCAGAGTTGGGGAATGATATCAATGTATGCTTATGATAGAACTGCTTCATTAAGGAAATTCAAATAATGGTTTATTTATCAAGATTAAATGAGCAATCAGAGAATGAGAACTGCACCATGGAAGATATCAATTTAAAATGGCTGAAATGAATTTGACTCTCTGTTATAAAACAGGATGACATGAACGAGTATAAATCATATAATAATTCATAGATATCCGTGGATTTTTATGGTGGCTTCATAAAAAATTGAATTTGAAACTTGTAAGTTGAAAAAAAAAATTTTTTTCGTTACTTCGAAACCATCTGGCCTATTTTACCGAATAACGAACTCAACCGAGATATGCATCTCCCAAACATACTCTGAAATTTCAATTTCCTAGCTAATTCTGTTCGAGAGTTATTGTAGAAACAAAATTTTAAAAAAAATATATATTTTGACACTTTACGGCAACCCGATCAATACAAATTTTCTCATGCGCATAAAGGTCATTATTCTACGATCTGATGCTAAATTTCAGATATATCGAGTGATCGATTTCGGAAATATTCATAAAACATGTTTTTACTAAGAACGGCCATAACTCCGAAACCGCTTCATGGATTTCGCCCTTTAACGAACTTGTCCGAGACATTTGGAACGTATCCAAACTTACTCAGCAAATTTCAATCCTCTAACTCCTTTTGTTCGAGAGTTATCGTTTTAACGGACGGACGGCCTGACGGCCGGACATAATTGATTTCGACCACGGATTCTTGATCAGTCCCAACTAGCAAAAATAATTTTATAAAGGTTGTAAGAACTGCTATACAGCATATCTTATAGAAACGTGAAAATCTTATAATGTGGATATAAACCACTATACAATGTCTTTACAACCAAAAAGGGCCCCACTTTACACAACTGTTCAGTTCTTTTAGGACATCCTTTAGTAAACTACACAACCGTTTTAGGATGACTATATAACTGTCCTATAAGTATGTCTTCAAGATTACTTATACAATGTATTTGGGAACTGCTATAAAACTATTGTATAGCAGTACTCTTATTCTGCGGTTTAAGAGTATTTAACGGACACATATAGAACTACTAAGAAAGTATTTTATAAGTATTTTATAATGCAGACATAATACAATAATTTTGTTCTCTACCGTTGAAATTCGGAATAGAATTATCACAAGAATATTTTATTAGGTATGTGTAAACGTTCGCGTTTGACAGAGGAGTAAGATCCAATATCAGGCAATCAGGCATTATTATGGCGGTGGGTGATGGAGATGGGACCTGTTAATCATATTGAAAATATTGAAGATCTATATCGCTGCTGTGGGTGGCCAAATTTATTTGCGCAGCTAACTTTTCTGACAATATATATATATTTTGTTGGTAAAAAATTAAAGCGCCTCAGTTTAGCGTACATTTTATTGGCATTATTAAAAAATGAAAAATAAAAAAAATGTTTTATTTGTTGAATTTTCAACTTAAAACAAAGCATGTATTGTGGCTGTTGTAAAAGCGGAAAAAATCTCATATTTCTTTGAAAAATCTATTTTTATTTTACCCCTTTTTCGTTTCTATATGATTTTTTCACAATGGCGGCGGTTTCTGAACAGCCGCAACGTTTAATAAATATGGCGTATATGGTAGAATACAAATTAGATACCTTATACAATGATTCTGTTTTCTTCTGAGCTGTACCCAGGTAACACAGGGACCTCCCAGAGAGGTAGAGCATACACTAATTCTTGGCAAGCACTCTCCAATCCCGAAGAAGCTATTCTGCGCATGCGCCCCGCGTGTTTACCTCTTCAACGACATTTGAAAAGTCTCTCCAAATTTCGACTTTGGCAGGACCGAAAATATTATTTCTAAACTCTCGTGAACTATGGATTATTTGAATCGTCAGATCTTACTGTGGAGACTGGCTAATAGCTATACATTAACATACAATACGTAGGTTGCAATCCATATGTTTATTGTTCCAAGATATTCTAGGAGGCATTATTCAAAAGAATGCAAGGTAGGTAGGTCATAGCTCGTCTGGAGACCCAAATGAAACAATATAAGTTATTTACCAGTTGGGGAATGAATTATTAGAATGTCCATAATCACAAGTGTTTTACGAATATTGCTTTTTCTTATCCACTATAGTCAAAGAAAACCTTTGAATTATTGCTTATCCATATATTGCGCGTATGTTCTGGGGAACATACGCGTTATAGTTTTGCCCAAATGTGAAATTTAATTCTATGGTGCCGTCCGTTGCCACGATAACTTGAGAACGGAAAGAGCTAGCGCATCCCAATACGACGGACAAGTTCGTTAATGGGTATAATCGGCCCAATGGTTTCCGAGTAATAATTTTGTTTTCAACCAAAATGAATCCGATCGAATTCAAACTTGGTGAATAGTTGTAGAATATAGACCTAAGCACGTTTATGAAATTTTGTGAGAATCGTATCGCTAGAAAATTATTAAAAAATATTTTTGTTGTCACGATAACCTGAGAACGGAAAGAAATAGCGGCTTGAAAATTTCAGGTTAGGTTGTGCAGCTGAATGCGACATTTGAGTTTGTTTATGAGCATAATCGTCCAAACGGTTTTAGAGTTATAGCCATCTGAAATTTTCTGAAATTTGGATGTTTTTTGTTCCTCATTAACTCGAAGAATACAAAACCGATTGGATTCAAACATGGTTATTAGTTGTAGAATGCCAACGCGAAAATTTTTGCAGAATTTCGTGAGGATGGTATAACTAGAAAATTAAAAAAAAAATAATTAAAAATAATTGAAAAAAATTCTATATATCATAAACTATTCGTCCGGCATGGCTGAAATTTTGGGAGAGCCTGCAGAACCTAACTCTACTGCAGAATTCCAAGTTTGAACACGATCGGATCTATATTGTTGGAGAACCGAGCAGCCTTTTGTGAGTTTGGTAGCGTAGTGGCAGCGGATGTGAATCGTCGTATGATATCCCAGGTAACACAGGGACCTCCCAGAGATGTCCCGGCGAGCTCCTGCCGGGATATTGTGACGCCTATTGCGATATCGCTGGGAGGTCGCCGAGAGCTCCCTATCACCTCCAAATGTCCGCCACAGGGGATGAGCCCAGTAACATCGCAGAGATATCGCATGGGGAAGTTCTCAAACTGCTCACCCTGGGGAATATTTTGAGAGGTTTATTGCGATATCGCAGGGAGCTCGCATATACCTCCCTATCACCTCCAAATGTCCGCCACAGGGGATGAGCCCAGTAACATCGCAGAGATATCACATGGGAAAGTTCTCAAACTGCTCACCCTGGGGAATATTTTGAGAGGTTTATTGCGATATCGCAGGGAGCTCGCATAGACCTCCCTATCACCTCCAAATGTCCGCCACAGGGGATGAGCCCAGTAACATCGCAGAGATATCGCATGGGGAAGTTCTCAAACTGCTCACCCTGGGGAATATTTTGAGAGGTTTATTGCGATATCGCAGGGAGCTCGCATAGACCTCCCTATCACCTCCAAATGTCCGCCACAGGGGATGAGCCCAGTAACATCGCAGAGATATCGCATGGGGAAGTTCTCAAACTGCTCACCCTGGGGAATATTTTGAGAGGTTTTTTGCGATATCGCCGGGAGCTCGCATAGACCTCCCAGTCACCTCCAAATGTCCGCCACAGGGGATGAGCCCAGTAACATCGCAGAGATATCGCATGGGGAAGTTCTCAAACTGCTCACCCTGGGGAATATTTCAAGAGGTTTATTGCGATATCGCAGGGAGGTCGCCCAGACCTCCCTATCACCTCTAAATGTCCGCCACAGGGGATGAGCCCAGTAACATCTCGGAGATATCGCATGGGGAAATTCTCAAACTGCTCACCCTGGTGAATATTCTGAGATGTGTACTGCGATATCGCAGGGAGGTCGCACAGACCTCTCTATCACCTCCAAATGTCCTCCACAGGGGATGATCCCAGTAACATCTCAGATATATCACATGGGGAAGTTCTCAGGCTGCTCAACCGGGGCAGTACTGAGAGAAGATGGCTGCGATATGGATCTATAATCTATATATCCTCCAAATGTGCAGTACATGTGTGGCGCCGAATACATCACTTCGATGCGTAGATCGATATTCCACTCGGGTTATAAGCGATTGGGTTGTTCTTCCGGGTACAGAGTAGACGACTGCGCCATCTACCGGTGGAAACGAGAAGTGCAGAGTAGGAATGGAGTAGATCCCTACAACACGCCACCTGATTTCCTATTCTTGTTGAATTTGCGAGGTTTTCAGGACCTCGCAATGGAATGTGTTATTCTCGTTACACTTGTGATATCTTGAGGAGCTCGCAATAGGAATGTCTTTTTCTAGTTATCTGCGTGATATCTTTAGGAGCTCGCAATGGGAATGTCTTATTCTGGTTATCTATGTGATATCTTTAGGAGCTCGCCATGGGAATGTCTTATTCTGGTTACATATGTGACATATTTAGGAGCTCGCCATGGGAATATCTTATTCTTGTTATACTTGCGATATCTTTAGGAGCTCGCAATAGGAATATATTATTCTGGTTATCTGTGTGATATCTTTAGGAGCTCGCAATGGGAATGTCTTATTCTTGTTATACTTGCGATATCTTTAGGAGCTCGCAATAGGAATATCTTATTCTGATTATCTGTGTGATATCTTTAGGAGCTCGCTATGGGAATGTCTTATTCTGGTTACATATGTGACATCTTTAGGAGCTCGCAATGGGAATATCTTATTCTTGTTATACTTGCGATATCTTTAGGAGCTCGCAATAGGAATATCTTATTCTGGTTATCTGTGTGATATCTATAGGAGCTCGCAATGGAAATGTCTTATTCTGGTTGCATATGTGACATCTTTAGGAGCTCGCAATGGAAATGTCTTATTCTTGTTATACTTGCGATATCTTTAGGAGCTCGCAATAGGAATATCTTATTCTGGTTATCTGTGTAATATCTTTAGGAGCTCGCAATGGGGATATCTTATTCTGGTTACATATGTGACATCCTTAGGAGCTCGCAATGGGAATGTCTTATTCTTGTTATACTTGCGATATCTTTAGGAGCTCGCAATAGGAATATCTTATTCTGGTTATCTGTGTGATATCTTTAGGAGCTCGCAATGGGAATGTCTTATTCTTGTTATACTTGCGATATCTTTAGGAGCTCGCAATAGGAATATCTTATTCTGGTTATATGTGTGATATCTTTAGGAGCTCGCAATGGGGATATCTTATTCTGGTTACATATGTGACATCCTTAGGAGCTCGCAATGGGAATGTCTTATTCTGGTTATCTGTGTGATATCTTTAGGAGCTCGCAATGGGAATGTCTTATTCTGGTTACACATGTGATATCTTTAGGACCTCACATTGGGAGCTCGCATTTTCATCCACATTGTAACCTCTCAGAGACCTCTATGCGAGGTCTGTGTTACCTGGGATGTTGTCTATGGTCGTATTTTTGCGAGAACCTTCAAAATTAAAATATGAATGTCATGATGATATATTATTATACATATATATTCATGGGAAAATTGTGTTATTTCATTACAAATCTATAGGAGATTAGATGATAGCCCTACATTAGTGGTCAGACCTGGTTTTGAAAGAGATCCTCCTTAGGAGGAGGCAACTAAATATTGAAGGGATTTCTATGAACAAGAGTGAATATCTTTGAGAAATAGAGAAGACGATTCTTCTTCAAGAGATCCATGTGCCTTCAGAGGAGTATATTTGTGAGAGGGGACTTTTGAAAGGTTATGTATTATTTTTAATATAATATCGCTGAAATTTTGTTGAAGGCTTCTGATCTTGTAAGGTGAGAGGCTCATTTGTGGATATTGAATCTCGTGATGGGTAGAGAGAAATTTTAGGCCAGTTTTTCTATCACTAATGAGAATATATCTGTTACGCCCATGTAAGGAAGAAAAAATTGGTTCAAGCACTGACGTGAAGTCAGGAGCTTTTGCGCGTATGTTCTATTGTCCATACTCCTGCAATGAACACTCTTCTTAATCGAATTTACCATGATGAATTCTATTGTCTATTCTCTTATTGGACACTCTTCTCAATCGAATTCACCATGATGATTTTTATTGTCTATTCTCCTGTATTGGAGACTCTTCTTAATCGAATTTACCAAGATGAATTCTATTGTCCATTCTGGAACGAATTCGCGAAAACATTACTGTTACACCTACCTATATAGACGCTTCATATTTTTGTATGAAAGAAATCAGAGGACTTTTCATCTTCAATATAAAACTCAATGAAAAATTATATACGATTTACACTTATTTATTCAATATTGTGACGCGTTTCGTCGACACAGCGACTTCATCAGACTATATCATACTAAATTCTTAACAAGTTATTATCTCCCTATACCTAGATGACATGGACACAGAATCATTAAAAACTAATTACATGAGAAACTTATTTAAAACAAATTACAAAATAGACTTATTTAAAACTAATTACATGAGATTTCACTGCTGGTTTCTTTGTACACATTAACAATAATTCATTCCTAATGCTTTATTTATAAATTGATTCTCTATTTGAATAGATTGAGTAACGGTGAAAAATTTAGATCTAATTGTTCATTAACTAAATTACCCGTATGTTTTTCCCTATTTATTTCGACCATTTCCCAGTAATTAAGTTGCGCACCTTTATTCAAATTGTGTAGAATTTTGAAATCCGGGTTAAACTTATGTCCTTCTGCTAATAAATGATTCGAATAATTTGAATTAATTTTGTTGTTTTTGAAGCTGTGATGATGTTCCTTTATTCTTATGCCAAAATTTCTACCAGTTTTTCCTATATATGATTTGTCACAACTCCCGCAATTTAATTGATAAACACCGGATTTATCTTCTTTATTCCTTTTCGATTTATTGTTTTTTATGAATTTGGCAAGGTTATTATTTGTCCGGAATGAGATATTCACCTGTTGGTTTTGAAGAAACCTTTTAAGTTGTTGACTCGTTGTACCAAAATATGTTAAGCTATTGAATATTTTATTTTTATCCTTAATTTCTGGATATACTAAACTAATTGTTTTTCTAAATTGTTTTTTCGTCAACATTCTTCTGATTAACTCTGTGTCATATCCGTTGTTCACCGCTATTTGTTCGATAATTTCTAATTCTGTACCATAATTTTCTTCGGATAAAGGTATATTAATTAGCCGGTGTAACATACTATGAAATGCCGCGACTTTATGTTCGAATGGATGACACGAGGATCGATGAATGATTGTATCCGTATGGGATGGTTTCCTAAATATTGAAAAATCATGTTGATTGTTTTTCCGCGTTATTGTTAAATCCAAAAAATTAATTGCACCATTATTTTCCATTTCAATTGTGAAGTTGACATTTGGATGAATACTATTAATAAAATCTACAAATATTTTCAGTTGCCGGTCTGTTCCTTTGAAACACGCGAGCACATCATCTACGTATCTAAACCAATATACGAATTTGGAAAAAATAGGATGTGTTTTAGCGATGGCTTCTAGGTTGTCCATGAATATTTCTGCCAAAAGGGGGCTCAATGCACGAATGTATACGAAGATGCTCGAATATCTAGGAAAAATACACAAAACTGATATAAACTGTACATAAAGTAGTTGCTATGATAGTTTGATGATAGTTTAATGATAATTTGATGCTAGTTTGATGGTAGTTCGATGATAGCTTGATGATAGCTTGACGCATGTTTTTCCATCTTTTTCTTGGTTACGTATGTATGTAGGTTGTATTTTCATCCTAAATCATCATCAAATTCGCATGTTCTTACATCCTTTTCGTGATGAATTCATATGGAATACGACAAAAATGCATGAGTGTATACATATATCCAAACTATAAAACGAATACATGTCTTGATACTCCTCAGCAAAATTGATTGATTCATGACTGTATACGAAGATGTATGAATGTCTAGGAAAAATACACAAAACTGATGTAAACTATACATGAAGTAGTTGCTATGATAGTTTGATGCTAATTTGATGGTAGCTTGATGGTAGTTTGATGATAGCTTGATGATAGCTTGATGCATGTTTTTCCATCTTTTTCTTGGTTGCGTATGTATGTATGTTGTATTTTCATCCTAAATCATCATCAAATTTGCATGTTCTTACATCCTTTTCGTGATGAATTCATATGGAGTACGACAAAAAATGCATGAGTGTATACATATATCCAAACTATAAAACGAATACATGTCTTGATACTCCTCAGCAAAATTGATTGATTCATGACTGTATACGAAGATGTATGAATCTATACGAAGATACTAGAATGTCTATGAAAATACACAAATAAATATGGCAAATTTTGTTCCTGTGTTCTATTGAATTTCTATAAAGAATGTGTATAGATTGTTATGATTGTGCTTGGACTGATCTATTACGACCGTAGAATTTCATGAATGGATACATATTCAGTTATAAAGTGAATGCAAAACGTATATAAAACATCTATAAAAATGCATATAGTGGATATAAAGAGTATTTAACGCGTATACTTATCAGCCTAATTTTTATATATCAACAGAATACATACCTACAGCATTTGTGAAAAACAATACACCCAACCCAATAATTTGAGCAGACACATTAATATACATAAGCAAATTGGCTTTGCTTGTTTCGTATATGGGAAGAAATTCACATGAAACGATGCTTTAAGGAAACACACAATCAAGAAACATGATAAATTCCATGACTATATGAGTATTGATCACATTAGGGAAAACTATTCAAAGAGTTTGCACACCAACGGGATCCCAGGACACACACGAAAGGTATCCAACACAAAGTCTTCATAAATCTAATGATAATGGCTTGATATCAGTAATATAGTCGGCGAGCTATGCTTGCTGCATGCCAAAAAATGCACTGTAGATACTTTTGAAAAAATACAATATTTGGCAACTTCAAATAGCTGAAGTTATTTATTAGGAAAAGTATTATGATCATATCTAAAGAACTGCTTTATTAAAATAAAAAATGTCAACTAAACTCTAATTTTTCATTACAAATTATCTCAAATTATTTAAGCATCGTTCATCAGAATAACTCGAAATTAAATGAAATGAATAATGATCAACACTATCCATTATGTCAAGAAGACGCGCTAAATAATTGTGAAAAGCTGATTTGTTAATAAATTCAGTATCCATCGCAGTCTCTTTCTCTGCATCTTCAATATCATACGTCGTATCTTCCTCCACATATCTATTGCAATCCTGTGTATATTGCCAATTCATCGTCGTCCCTCCCTTCATAACCAAGTCATGCCCCTATATCAAACATGCTGATCGTTCTCAATACAGCATCTCAAGCATCAGCCAGATGATAAAGTTTCAAAATCACACCTTCTCATTTGATATCCACTGACCAGGCCTGTTTTTCATATATTTAAATCTCAACAAGTTCCTCATCACAATAATATTTTTTCTTAATATCCTGACAATTGTGAGCGTGAAAAACTAATTCTCCTATCGATTTTACTGTAACCAACGACTTTATAGCTTAATCCTCCATGCTGACCATTTTTGTAGAGCTGAAATGAAAACGTCTTTATTTCAACTTTTAAAGATTCATGAAGGTATTCGCTCGATTGAAGTTCCTTCTCTTTATCGTTTGAAGTAACAATTGAGCATCTATCCCACCATGTGAATCAAATGTTTAAAAGGACGCCAAGCTCTTGATGACTTACATATTCATGATATATTTGTTAACCAATTTTACAATGAAAAAATAAATGAGAGTTACACCCCACTTTGTTTACACGATTCCTGAATATTGAAAGAGAGAAATCGAACCACTCAACATCCACCTAAAATCCAATACAAGAGATCACAACAATGGTTAGAAAAAACCACATGCCCGGGTTTCATAAAGGTATGCAGTCAAGTTAGCACCCCATCATTCACTAAGTCAGATAAATATGCCTTTGTACCCATGCCGGCGTTGAATTGGGATATTTGAAGAAGATGCTTATACCTGACTGTCTTCGATTTCGCACTCATTTCTATAATTAACATTTCTTCTGGTTATTGCCAAATAAATATACGAAAAATAATTTGGCTACAATACAGTATCTGAAAAACTAAGATTTATTTTTGAAAAATACAATACATCAAATCCGTCTCAATGTAAGCAAAATCAAAAATTATTGCCCTTCTGAATAGGAGATTTTTATTTTATCATAACGAGACAATCCACTAATACGTTTGAGTATTTTTGCGTAAATAGGATTCATTTTCATCCAAATATTGTGACTATTGATGACAATACAATCAGTACAAATGAACAATCTTTCATGTAATCTTTCCAGATAGTAAGAATACAAAATTTCACATTTAGCATATTTAGTCTCAGTGCCAAGCAAATATTCAAAATTTTTGCCTTCAAATCTATGTTCAAAATGTCGAATACCCAAAGTTTTTTCGAAAACAATTGTGCTTACGTTGAAATGACAGAAAATATGACTCATATGCTATGTGTGTGAAGTTGGCCCAGCACTTTTTGATTTTCAAAAAAAAAAAAATTGTGCTGAATTGTGCTAGGTTTGTGCTGCTTTGTGCTGTTGAAATTTCCTTTCTATTTCTTGTGGTTCTCAAGATATTTCAAAAATCGATAAAATGGGCTAGCCCAGCACTTTTCGAAAAATTAGGTTTCAATGGCTGAAATAGATTGTGCTATGCATGTACTGAGTTGTGCCGTTCGAATTTTTCCGAAAGTCCCACTAATTTCGCAGAAAATCGAGAAGTAAAAAAAAAGTTAGCCCAGCACTTTTGTTTTTTCTTCTCACAAATGAGTGAAATAACTTGTACTACATTTGTGCTGTCTTGTGCCGTAAATATTTTCACGAAAACTTTTCGAATTTTCTATGAAATGGCGAAAATGAAAAATGAAGTCAGCCCAGCACTTTCGAATTTTTCCATTGGAAACATGCTCAAAAAATTGTGCTACACGTAGTTTAAGTTGTGCCGTTGAAATTTTCACGAATATCCTGCTAATTTTCCAAAAAATTAAGAAATAAAAAAAAAGTTAGTCAAGCACTTTCGTTTTTTTTTGGCGAATTTTTTTTTACCTAATTGAACTTCATTTGTGCTGACTTGTGCTGGTCATATTTTTCAGGAAAAACTTTCAGTTTTCCCTATAAATGGAGAAAATAAGAAAATTCAGTAGACGGTATGAAAACTTGCAATGCGTGGCAACAGTGTGCGTGAAGTTGGCCCAGCACTTTTTGATTTTCGAAAAAAAATTTCTCGTACTCAATTGTGCTGGGTTTGTGCTGCTTTGTGCCGTCAACATTTTCGTTTTATTCCATTCCGTTCTCAAGATATCTCACAAAACATCCTTTCGAATAGAGCCTCATTTAGTTATACATGTTGCAACGTACTGAATCCCGTTTGATTAATAAGATTAATTATTTTACTTTTTCAGACGAAATGTCCATTTTATTTTTGTTTTGTTTTTCATAAAAAATGTTTCTGTTCTTCGCATTTTATTCCATCGGTAAGAATATCGAAATTTCAGAGAGAGTTATTAAGCTCTTCGAAAGTTCATGTGAACAGTAAAAAGTGTTCAAATATAAAAATTTAACTAATGGAAGTAGAGTAAAAATGTCATACTTACCTAAAGGTTCTTGAGCGAATAGAAGAGTTTAAATATTAAGCATTATTTTGTTGATCATAATACTACTAGTGAAAATAGAAATAGTAAGAGACTTTCAATTTCTGTTTTTCCCAGTTGAAGGTTCCTTGAAGGAATTGGAGAACATGAAATTTTCAAATTTTTATCTTTCGAAATGCCATTGGAACAGATACACTGAGACACCCAGTATATCGAAATATTTGAAATACCAATTTTTCAGAAACACCCTGGAACTTGATAACCAATCAAGATATCTGGGATCTTTTTGCTGGTAATTGATTATCTGGAAAAAAAGGGTATCCTTAAATTTTTTTTTTTCTAACACTTATGATTCTCGAGATGCTCTCAGTGATCATCAAATTTCGGATACACTGTACAACCTGTCAATTTCATATTCGCAAGAAACAATAAAATAATGAAATCTGTCGACAATCCACTTTCAACTATATTATGGATATTCTGCTCTGAAAGTTGAACTATGGCAACAGCGCTATCGAACTCCGCGGCAGTTGATGTCGTAAATTAGTACGAATGGAGTATGTAGTGACAGTTGACAGTTATGATTAGAGCGTTGCGGGTTGCTGTTCTCAACGATTAGAATAGTATTTGTTGCTACGTTGCCCTTTACAGATTTCCCTAATCTAATTCCGTAATTTACACGATTAGAAGAAAAAAATTGAAGATGAAAATTATGATTGCTGATACAAAATTGTTTTAATTTCAATTTTCTGCAAAATAGGAGGAAATTTCGGAAAAGTTCGAACGGCACAACTCAATGTATATATAGCACAATCTATTTCAGTTGTTTCACATCAATTTTCCGAAAAGTGCTAAGCTGGCCGGTTCTACACATTTTGTGAGATATCTTGAGAACCGAATGGAATAAAAGAAAAATGTTGACGGCACAAAGCAGCACAAACCCAGCACAATTGAGTACGAGCAAAATTTTTTCGAAAATCAAAAAGTGCTGGGCCAACTTCACGCACACTGTTGCCACGCATTGCAAGTTTTCAAACAATCTACTGAATTTTCTTATTTTCTCCATTTATAGGGAAAACTGAAAGTTTTTCCTGAAAAATATGACCAGCACAAGTCAGCACAAATGCAGTTCAATTAGGTAAATAAAAATTCGTCAAAAAAAAACGAAAGTGCTTGACTAACTTTTTTTTTATTTCTTAATTTTTTGGAAAATTAGCAGGATATTCGTGAAAATTTCAACGGCACAACTTATACTACGTGTAGCACAGTTTTTTGAGCATGTTTCCAATGGAAAAATTCGAAAGTGCTGGGCTGACTTCATTTTTCATTTTCGCCATTTCACAGAAAATTCGAAAAATTTTCGTGAAAATATTTACGGCACAAGACAGCACAAATGTAGTACAAGTTATTTCACTCATTTGTGAGAAGAAAAAACAAAAGTGCTGGGCTAACTTTTTTTTTACTTCTCGATTTTCTGCAAAATTAGTGGGACTTTCGGAAAAATTCGAACGGCACAACTCAGTACATGCATAGCACAATCTATTTCAGCCATTGAAACCTAATTTTTCGAAAAGTGCTGGGCTAGCCCATTTTATCGATTTTTGAAATATCTTGAGAACCACATGAAATAGAAAGGAAATTTCAACGGCACAAAGCAGCACAAACCTAGCACAATTCAGCACAATTTTATTTTTTTTGAAAATCAAAAAGTGCTGGGCCAACTTCACACACATTCATATGCTCTGTTAAAGTATTCATAATACATCAAAAATGGAATTTATTCGTATACAACCACCCACATTTGTTCTTATGTTAGCTCACTGTCAAATCAAAAGTATATATATATATATATTCTTTTGAACTTGAGCATTACAACTTATTTTGTATCTAACAATAAAGCATGTGTGTCAAAATAGTGTTAGGAGAGGTTAGTGTAACGGGGTACCATATAATTTGATATAATATGATACTAGAGCTTAGGGAAAAAACCTCAGCAAAAAAACCCTATCTCCCCGTATTTGTTGTGATTTATGAAAATTGAAATTGCTAACAAAATATGCTGAAATATTAAATATTGAAGGGCATCTTTTTCTTCATTATCGCTTCTTCCTTCAACAAGCAGAGAAGATTCTCCAAGGTACCCGAAACCCAATCTGGAAAAGTAAAAGACAAAGGGAGAAAACGAACAAATTAAAAATGGAATATTCTATATTTCATTAAATAGATTTGAAACTCGCTACCCATTCTAAAAAAGATTCAGAAACATTATGAATAGCCCTAAAACCATCTTTGAATCTATATATGCGACAATTATTAACTAAATGATCTATGGTTTCCTCTGCTTCCCCGCATTCACAACTAGGACTCTCAACTGAGTTCCACCTGAAAAGCATGCTGTTGCAACGACCATGACCGGTTCTTAGACGATTCAGAATAGACCATATTCTCCTTGGAAGATCAAACCCCGGAACTCTATTTGAAGGATCAGAAATTAAATCTTTATTGAATAAATTGCAAGAAATCCATTCAGACCGCCAAACTTCCTTGTCACTTTTATTCGAATTAAGAAAACAGTTGGACCATAAAGGGTTTCGTGACTTCAATCTCGGAATCTTATTGCCTGGAATGTAGGAGATAATCGGAAATGAATTCGGAAAAGAATGAAATTTATTCCAAGAATTTGAAACAGCAGTCTGCCTGCGAATGTGGGGCGGGACAATATTTGAAAGAACTGGCAACCAATGAATAGGTGTAGATCTAATAGTTCCAGTGATGATTCGCATAGATGAATTCAACTGTGCATCAATTTTTTGAGTATGAGCACTATTAAACCAGACAGGGCAACAATATTCAGCGGCAGAAAAAACCAAGGCTAAGGCTGCCGTTCGAAGAGTAGCTGCATCAGCACCCCATGAAGTACCAGCTAATTTCTGCAGAATATTATTTCTCGTTTTCAACTTCAGACGCAAGTCATCTAAATGGGCTTTGAAATTCAAAGATGAATCTAGTTTCACTCCTAGATATTTAGGATAAAAATTATGTCTCAAGAAAGAATCACCGAAAGTTACACTCAATGTTCTATATTTTTGGTGATTGTTCAAATGAAAGCAAGAAACCTCAGTTTTATTCGGATTCGGACACAAACGCCACTGAAATAGGTACTTTTTTAGAATATCTAAATCTGCAGAGAGATTATTTTCTATACTTTCGAAATCAGAATGACGAAATGCAAGGGCAATGTCATCAGCGTATATGAATTTCTCAGACGAAGTAGCAGGAATATCACACAGATATAAATTGAAAAGAAGAGGTGCTAAAACTGAACCTTGTGGGAGACCATTATTCAAATTCTTGAATTTACTACTATTATTATCAATAAAAACACGAAACCTTCTATCCGAGAGCATATTTTCGAGTAAACGAACCATTTTGCCACACTTTAAATGAGTATAAAGTTTAAAAATCAAACCATCTTTCCATACCCTGTCATATGCTGCCGACAAATCCACAAATGCTGTTCCTGTTTTCATTTTACTATTGAAACCTGTTTCGATATAAGTAGTTAGACTAAGAACCTGATCACAACAATTTCTATTTTTCCTGAAGCCCCCCTGGCAATTCTGTAGAACGTCTTCTACAGACGATTCAATCCTAAAAAGAATCAATCTTTCTAAAATTTTAAAAGGAACACTCAACAGACTAATGGGTCGATAACTGCTAGGATCAGAAGAATCCTTTCCAAGTTTTAAAATTCCTATGACTTTCGCTTTGCGGAATTCTTTTGGAATATTTCCTGTACTCAGAATATTATTATAGAATGATAATAACCAGGACAAGGCTTTTTTTCCCAAGTGTTTGATGAATTCAGGATAAATTCCGTCAAATCCTGCTGCTTTTCGAGATTTAGTGCATTTAAGTGCTGCTTTTAATTCATCCAAGTTGAATATATTCGAGATACTGTCTACAGATGAAGATGATGTCCTAAATTTGTGCAAATTATACTTCATATCCTTGATTTTTGATTTTGAAATTTCAACCGAATTGGAAACATCAACTAGTCGACGAGCAATCAATTCAGGATCAATTTTGGAAGATGACAATGTTAGAGGAGTAGCCTCCCCTAATTTTCTCAAAACATCCCATGTACTCCTACTCGAATGTGTGAAATTCATATCGGAAACTACACTATTCCACTTTTCCTTACGACTTGTATTTATCGAATTTATTAGCTTCTCGCATTTTTCATTGGTTGGGGAATTTTGATAATCCTTATATAAATTTTCTGCTTCAACTGACCAACCAGGAATATACTCTTGACGGAAACCCCTCGGAATGAATTTCTTAGCTGAAGCTTTCACTACACCAACAAATCTATAGTAATTGTCATTAGTTGGTCGAATCCATCTTATGTCACTATCAACTTTTTCCGCGAATTGAACCCAATTAGCCTTCTGGAAATTCCAACGGGGTTTATTCAAATAGGGAGCAAAATGAACCACATTTCCTATAGTTAATAACATGGGCTTATGCTGGCTACGCGGAAAAACACCTAAAATTTTACGTTTTACTGAAATAGGTTTAGAAGAAGCATCACAGGAAACCATGCATAGGTCTGGGTTATAGCCTCTATTCCATCTTGAAGAATGGAAAGAAGGTTTATCTTTTGCATCGAAAATCAAGAAATAATCATTGTCTTCCATCCAATCGGACAAAGCTATACCATTTCTATCATTAACATCATATCCCCATGTAACATGATGCGAATTGAAATCTCCGCAGTAAATTGATGGATGATTAACATTTATATTGAAATTTCTTGGCCAAAAACTATTTGGAGGTTTATAAATGTTGATGACAGAAATGTCACAAAATTTGAAGGAAATGAAGAAAACTCCTTCAATCTCACCTTTCCTAATTAACTCAACATTTTGAACAGAGGAATTTTTGACATAACAAGCTAGACCGTAAATTCGACTTAGAAGAAAATCAACTAGTACATAACCTTTCAAAAGTCCCCTCTCTCGAAGATTTTCCTCTGTTGCTGTATGGGTCTCTTGGAGAAGAATCACCTCTGCACCATGCTGGTCCGCTAATTTACCAAGGTAATCGCACTTATCCTTTGAAATCCCTTCAATATTTAAATTTAAAATAGAAACTTCGCTACTGCTCTTCTGCCGGGAGGGTTCTTGAAACCTAGTTCGGCAATCCAAGCGATGATTTTTCGGAACTTCAGTTGTTCGAAGTCCGCTACAGGACCCTAAAGAAGGGCAATCATCTCCCATAGATAAAAGTTTCACATTCAAATCGATATAAAAATCTCCAAGAAAAATTTGGCGTTGTAATTGATTGCAAATTCATATTGGGCTCGATCATTGAAAAGGAAAACTGGTTGGCTTTTCTCGATATCCTCAAGCATGGTACCTAGCAACTTGCAATCTGATCAAGGAACTGAATTTTTCGACCATCAATTTCAAGAACAAGTTGTTAAAAAGCATCATATAATACGTATAGTGGCAAGAAGGCTTCAACAGTGGAGAGGGCCATAAGACCGTTGAAAGAGGTGCTTTACAAAAAATTCAGTGGAACATATCGATGGATCCTTCAAGATATGGTAAATGCATATAATAATAAAAAACAATGAACTATTGGCATGAAACCCCCTGACGTTAATACAAAGAACGACATATATAAATTAGCCTACAGTCACATAAAAATAGCATGACCTTATAAATTTCAGAAGAATTGTACGTAAATTTAGACACGTTTTCACAAAAGAGTATCAATGGACTACTGAACTATTTAAAATCACAAAAGTCCAACTTACCTACCCAGTGAGTTACCTACTTTCCGGTAGACCAATAAGTGGTGCTTTCTATCAAGAAGAATTGCAAAAAACAAAGCAGCATGATGTTTATTTGGTTGAAAAAGTATTGTGTGGAGACAAGGGTGCGATTGCTGTGAAGAACAGTAATAATTTTCCAATCATCTAGAGATGCTGAGAAATCTACATATATTCATATGAAAAAAACAATTTTTGCTAAAATCGAGCTTAGAAATCCTCATAGGAATTTACACATAAAAATCACCGAAATTGAGTCTGAACCCCCGTGCAGTCTCCTTTGAGAAAAGCTTATTCGTTAATAACTGTCGTTGCCCTTGAATATAAAGAATTTGAATAAAAACTTTCGACTATTTCACTCCGGTTCATTAGGATGATTCAAATCCGTACACCCAGCTTGCTGACAAACACGCTTTCCATCGATTTTACTCGTTATGACAACAAATTTTCAAAACCGCACAATCACCCCCACAAAGTCTGCGTAAACCAAATAATCCCTGTATTCCCTTTCAAATAAACGATAAATGCCCCCCAATAATAATACGAAAAAAGGATCTAGTACCTCCGACTCATGCATCAAACTTCATATGATGAAAATTCTACGAATATCATATATCATAATTACCTGAAACCGATACGCACAATGCAAAGGGTCATATACCTACGGTTGATACGAGTCTCATCCCCATTAACAATCCAATTCCAATACATGAGAATGGACAATGCGCGCAAAAGCTCCTGACTACACGTCAGTGCTTCACAATGGGTCTGCTGAAAACCACAACATAAATTGTTTTTGAAAACACTGGAATCCCTTATATTGCTCGTCTGCGTAAACCGAAAGATTCATAAATAATCTATGGTATTCCCTTTCATATAAACGATAAATGCTGCCCCAATAATAATTCGAAAAAAGGATCTAGACCTATATTTTGTTTATGTAAAAGAGTCCGTTAGTTACATGTGTGGGTGGTCTACAAGCCTGAAATGTACCATATGACGTTCGATTCTGGTTTCATCTAATTTCTATAACGTGAGTCGGTGCTGAGTGAAAATGCGGATTCGAATCCCGATATTGGGACGCGCCACCTACGCTGAAAATTACAGACATTTAGACAAAATGATAAAGCGATGTTCCCCATAACATACGCGCAAAAATTTACTTATTTGATGTGAGGAATGTATGCTTACATTACAACTTGAAGAATCACCCTGTATAACACTTTCCAGTATTAAATAATCGTCGTAGTAACAAATCGGATGGGAAACAATTTGTGATAGTAGAAATGAAGCTATTACTAGGGCGAGACGAGGTCGCTCAACTTAACAGATTTTTTCTGATCGATGTAAATGTGAGGAATTGAGGATATCAAATCCGTACACCCAGCTTGCTGACAAACACGCTTTCCATTGATTTTATTCATTATGACAACAAATTTTCAAAACCACACAATCATCCCCCCCCCCAAAGTTATATTTCTCGACCGCGTAAACCAAAAGGAATTCACAAATAATCCCCGGTATTCTCATTCAAATAAACGATGAATGCCTACCCAATAATAATCCGAATAAAATTTCAATGTAAATCGTATTTCACAGATTGATATAATTATTATTCTATGTATGATTTCTCATAATGTCAACTTGACAGAAGGGAATATTGTAACTTCAAAAATATTGGGGTTGAAATACTCGTATTTTAGCGATGCAACGGGGACCTCACCCGAAAATGTTTGAAAATATTACGTAAATATTGAAAGCATAATTCTGTAGTTTGGTGAACGTAGATCAGGAAATTTTTGATCGATTACAAGGTAATTTATTATTACTTATGTAATAAACTATTATTTGAATTGAATTTCCTTTATGATGCAGTGATATCATATGAATACATTGATATAATTCCCAACTCTGAGAAACCAATACCAGAAATAATTTGTCTGTTTGAACTAGAGCGCCAGAAAGCTCCTGTCCACAGGGCTTGAACCCATTTTTATGATAACCTGAAAGTCCCTGAGAGCCCTTCCCAATTAACAATCTAATTCCAATACAGGAGAATGGGCAATGCGCGCAAAAGTTCCTGACTTCACGTTAATTTCAATCATGCGTCACTCTGATGCGTCCGCTTTATAGTACCAAAACACCCCAAATTCTTACGGCCCCTGTAGCGTAGTGGGTAGAAGAGACTACTCTCACCCAAACTCCCCGGGTTCATATCCCGCGTCCATCCAGAAAATTTTTCGATCATGACGTCATCCGCCCGACGTCATCCACATCAGACCCCCAGACACCATTAAGGGAGGTCATAGGTCAACTTTGGTCGAGAACCCGCCTAGTCCTACTACTCCGAAAGAATGTGTTTTAGCCTCATCAGCCGAAAATGAGGTGAAATTGCCCGGGTTTGATTGTCATCCCGAGCTCAAGGACAACAACAATATGGTCATACAAAGTTTAGGAAAAATTGTCAAGAAATTACAAGAAACACACAAATTCCGGGAATACGATGGGATAATACGAGAATGGCGCCACGAGGGTATGAAAGAGCAGGTACCAGCACAAGAATATACACCAAGTATATTTACCCCAACGCCCGGTTTTCAAGGAAGAATCGAGGTCGATGCGTCTGCAGGTAGTCCAGCCCTGGATAGCTGTTTGAAAAATGGTAGAATTTAATCGAAGAAGTGGTAGACATTCTATTGAGGTTCAGAGAAGGTAGAATTGGTGTGATTTCGGATATTAAAAAGGCTTTTCTACAAATTAGTGATGATCCCGCAGATAGGGATTTTTTGAGATTTCTTTGGTATGACGCGTAAGATAATTTGATCGTGTTCAGACATTGTCGAGTTTTTGCAGTTTTTGTATCATTTGAAATAGATATAAAGTGAAAGCAACATTTTTGAATGTCGAAGCTAAAACGTAGTTTTTATGTGGATAATTGCGTGGTGAGTGTTAGTAGCTTCGAACAATTTGTAAATATGTATTGATGGTTATTTTCTTTTTAGCATTAATGTTCTTTCTTTTGTAATATCCTGTGTTATTTTTGTATTCATTCTTTTGTGATTTTTTTGAAAATGCTTGCGGGTATACTTACTCGGTTGTATATAGATTATTTTTGTATGTTTTTTTACGTATATAGTTTTGAGACCCAATACCCAAATCCTGCAAAGTTGTTTTATCCTCACTCTTTTCTCGGGGGTGGGAGGATGTTAAATCTGGCAACGTCTCCCCTATCGACAACTTTGCGAACCTCTAGATTCCGGGGGTTCGGCTGGTGCCGGTTATTTGAGAAGGGGAGAAAAGAGTGGGGGTAATGGATTTAAAAAGGCGGAAACGGACAGAAAAGGGCATTTATCAGTGAGTTATCAAGCAGTTCTAAGTGAGTAGTCTCGGCAGTTATCAAGCAGTTCTCAAGTGGCTCTCAGGGAGTTCGAGCAGTTCTTTCGACCCTCTGCGAAGTGTAGCCTAGACGAGTAAGTACCATTTTTTAAATAGATTCTGTGTTGTGAATAAAAATCTAGACTGTGTTTGTGTGTGCTTCTCTTATTTCGCTAACCCGTTTAAATTTACCTCCGAGAGCGAAAATTTCGAAATTTCGAAGTCCTTAATTCTAAATTCAACAATTAGGTTAGTGATATAGTGATAATTATTCAGAATATTTATATTATGAGGCAAATCGTTCGTAGATTTAAATGTTTTGTTTACTTTAAAATTGGATTCGCGGTTGAGGTTAAAAACAAAATTTCGGGGGCGCATGCGCAGACACAGCTTCTTCGGGATTGGAGAGTGGTTGCCAAGAATTAATGTATGCTGCACGGGTAGCATTTATACAAACCGATTTCTTAGGCAACCCGCATTACCCGCAGATATCTATCTCTTTCTATCTCATTGCAGTTCATGGAACGCTCGCGAATTTCTTTGTTTATTTTAAATTTTGTATGCTTATTTAGAAGTAAACGTGATTTTTTTTCTGAACAATTCATCAGGTTTAAAGTAATAAAGCAAATAGTGCATGGTTCAAGTCAAATTTTAACTGTTCTCTTATGTGGTTGGTAAATAAAATGAAAAGTTAATAATGGAACGCTCACGACTTCTTTTGAATATTTTAAATTTTGCATGCTTAATAAGAAGTAAGCGTGAATTTATTTGTGAACAATTCATCAATTTTCAAGTAATAAAGCAAATAGTGCATGGTTCAAGTCAAATATTAACTGTTCTCCTATGTGGTTGGTAAATAAAATGAAGAGTTAATTGAACGCTCGCGACTTCTTTTAAATATTTTATATTTTGCATGCTTAATTAGAAGTAAGCGTGAATTTATTTGTGAACAATTAACCAATTTTAAAGTAATAAAGCAAATAGTGCATGGTTCAAGTCAAATTTTAACTGTTCTCCTATGTGGTTGGTAAATAAAATGAAAAGTTAATGGAACGCTCGCGACTTCTTTTGAATATTTTAAATTTTGCATGCTTAATTAGAAGTAAGCGTGAATTTATTTGTGAACAATTCATCAATTTTCAAGTAATAAAGCAAATAGTGCATGGTTCAAGTCAAATTTTAACTGTTCTCCAATGTGGTTGGTAAATAAACTGAAAAGAAAATCGCAAATGCAACTTTTATTTAAATATTGAAACACACTGTACCTTCAGATAGCTGCTACTACTAATTGATTGCGTAAACAATTATACGGTTTAGGTGAATAAAAGTATAATGTGTGGGCAAATTGTTTCATCAAAGGTGAATATCTGCGTTGCCTAGGATTTAACCTTCATCTTTCCCTTTTTGAAGAAGTACAAGTTCCAATGGCAAACCTAAAAAGAAAATATGCTGTAGCTCTTGAGTTTAAAAATGTAATTATGTTATTTTTACCTTGAAAATGCTTTTTTAAGACTTCTTCTAGATTTTCATTGCTATGACCACTTTTTGAAATTGAATGAATGACTTCCTTCATGTTAGAAATGTTTACTTCTCTTCTCTTCAGCAAGTGTTTTGACTTTTCTTCGTAATAATGTATCTTCATTAGATGAAACAGTTTGAGTTGCATGATCAGTCAACGTGTTAACTTGTGGGCTTCTTGAAGTTGACGGTAAATCAACATCTGTAGGTGATATGGTATGCGCATCCACAGACAATTCCTGAGAAAAAAAAATCGTTCATTTCCTTCCAAGATGGATCAACAATTTTCGGTAACAAATGCTTGGGATATGAAAATATACCAGGAACAGAATCTGGTTTCAATAATTTAGAGGTACATCCAGGTCTCACTATGTAATCAGTAGGAGGAAAATGCTCCCCACAAAGTTTGCTTGTTTTAGATGGAGCCCATTTCTTCCTGGGAACTGCCTTAATCCATAACTTTAGGATATCAGGTCGTTTGAATGGAAACCTATAAACAATAAATCCACCTTAAATTCATCAATGTTCTTGCTATTGAGCCCTATTTATTATTTTATATTCAAATCTTAATATTATAAACTCACCCATGAAAAGATATTCGCCGATAATCTTGCTCGTTCTTGCATCCAAACGCTACACAATATATAACCATTTATTGTTAAAACTATCGCCAATCACAACTTGCACTAACAAAATTCTGTACTTTTTAAACTTCACACGATAAAGGCAGCTGAACTCATGGCATACCAAAACGAAATATATGTTCATCTTCAATAATATTGCACATTCCAAACGAAGGTAATCTCCAAACTACCTGAATTTCTAAGTAAAAGATCATTCATGCAGATAAACATAACTCGCTTGTATGAGTGCTTGTATGAGGACTCTTCGATTGGGGGAACTGATTCACAAACGTCATAATTCAGGCATCGTGTCCATCAAGACGATATCTCCCAGAGTAATTTATGTGATACTCAGATTGAACAAGCGATACAATATGAAGTTTATTCAAGTATACGCACCAACTACAAAACAGACCGATGAAGAAATGGACCTCTTCTATGACGACGTAAGCAAGGCTTGGGAGGATCAGAAAACCCACTTTACATTCCTATGTGGGGATTTCAACGCAAAGGTTGGGCTGAAGTCTGACATCTGTGAGACGGATCTTGGAGGTTTCGGTTCAGAGGGCAGGAATGATCGTGGCGAGATGCTGCTTGGGTTCCTCTTACAGAACAACTTATTCCTCATGAACAGTTTTTTCTATAAAAAACTTAATCGAAGATGGACCTGGAAGAGTCCAGACGGTCGAACAAAAAACGAGATCGACTACATAATAGCTGATAACAAAAACACGGTCAAAGATGTATCAGTATTGAATAAGTTTTTTACCGGTAGTGATCATCGTATAGTGAGAGCGAAAATCGTACTGAATCTAAAGAAAGAGCGTCGAAACATGATAACTAAATCAGAAATAAATCCTTGGCATCCTCCGACAGATATAGATGGTTTTCAAAAGAACATAATTAATTTTTTAGAAGAATCAGAGAGGGAAGAAAACATCGAGGAATTGAATGATGCAATAGTCAAAGCATTATCTGCGAGCCAAGAAAAGTATTGCCCGAAGACACAAAAAGAAGAAAAAATCAGTGCATCAACTGGACGGTTAATAGGCGTATTCTTTTTACCAACTTTAGCTGAGATTAACTGAGATTCTCAGTTCTGACTCAGTAGTTAGAAGGCAAAATGCAAGATTCTATGCATCTATTGAGATGCAACAAGGTAAAAAGAATACGGCTAATGAAAGAGAGGAGAATCAAAGGAAGCCAGAAAACGACCACCGACGAAGAGATGAAAGCGATGAACAAACAAATATCCAAAGCCATTAGAAAAGACATCAGAAAATACAAAACGGAAAAGATTGAAGAGACTATAGAGAACAACAAAGCAGGGTTCGAAAATATCATGATATTTATATAAATATCAAAATATCGGATATATATCGATATATATCCGATATATATCAATTTCCTGATATTTATTTTTAAAAACAATTTTTAAAGTTTTTTCCTAATTGAAATCAATAAATTAACCGCATTAAAATGGTGATTTACTTAATTTATTGAAAAATGCAAACAAGATTCTCAAAAACAAAGAAAATAACAAAAATAAAAAAAAAATTGTTAGTTAAAAAAATCATCAAAGGTATCAGAAGGAGTCTCCAGTGTAGACGCAGTGGGCTCATCCCATATACATTCTATATTGCTACTATTGCAAGCTCTAGGTGTAGGTGCATGCTCTCTGTTTAGATATTTAAAAAAAACAAGTTTGGCTGTTTGTCACGTTACAATCGATTTCTTAATTTTGATTCTACCCAGCCGAATGTTGAAAAATACAATTCCGTGGCGAAGTTATAAAATCACCATCTAAAGATATAGTAAGATGAAGTTGGGGATTCCCCGAAAATGCGTTGCTTCATCCATCGGACAAATGGTCAGTATGTCGGTAAATACCCGTTTTCAGCTGTTGGCTGTGGCCCCTTGTCGAGGGCATAGGCGTGCTCTTAAATCATGATTGATTATAATTTTTTAAGCAGCGTCTCACATTTCAGTGAATTTATAAATATCCGTGATATATATCACTGCTTATAAATATCGATATATATCGTTATATATATCATGATAAATATCGGCGATATATATCGGTCGAACCCTGAACAAAAGCATGAAGGTGCTGCGCAGAAAACTGAGGAATGGAAAGGGAGAAATACATAAGCTAAGAAACAAACAGGGGAATATTACAACAAATATGCCTGTTAAATCGTGTAAAGTTTTAGGATGTATACTTCGTAACTGTAGTGAATTTTCTCTAACTTCATTGATTAGAATCTATCAGACACTTGTTTTATCAAACTTAGAATATGCATCTATTGTATGGTCACCGCTTGATAATAACAAAAGCAGAATTCTAGAAAGAACTCAACATAAATTTCTGAGATATTGTGCATTCAAAAGTGGGTATCGAATCATGGATCATGATTACAAACCAATTATGGAGGCTTTAAACTTGAAACCACTTAGTAAAAGGAGGCTTGATTTCGATCTATGCTTCATATATAAAATATTGAATGGAATGACTGTTTGTCCTGAAATATTAGAGTGCATAGAGCTCAATGTGCCGACTAGAACTCTTCGAAACCACGAGTTATTTCACATTACCTTTCACCCCACAAATTATGGACAACATTCACCACTGCAAAGAACACTAAAAACGATAAATGATAATAATATAGATATATTGGGATGCTCTCTGACTGATTTCAGAGGAAAAATAAAAACTGTTCAAAGGTGAATCAATTTATAACAGATTTTGGGATATGTACAATGAAATAAGAAATTTTATAGCTTCTTTCTATGATATGTATATTAATAAGTAGTGTTTATGTATTATTTGTTAAAGTTTGTATTTTTGTAGGAATTGGGTTCGTCCCGTTAATAAAGATTATTATTATTATTATTATTATTATTATTATTAAATAGAAACGAGATACTGAATACTATATAAAAGTCGTCAAGAGGTAGACGAGGAATACGAGGCAGATTTCTTAACTTCTAAAAAAGGCGTAGTCAACCAAGGATCAGAAGAAATACCAGATATCACCATGGGAGAGATAGAACTGGCCTTGAAGAAGACAAAAAACAACAGATCACCAGGTGAAGACAATATAGTGTCGGATGCAATCAAGATAGGTGGACAGAGGTTACTTGCAAAATTAAAAGACCTCTTTAACCTCTGCCTGTTCAGTTGCTCGATTCCCAAGAAATGGCATGATTCTATCGTCATACTACTCCATAAAAAGGGTGACACAGCCGATTTAGAGTTCTACCGGCCAATAAGCCTTCTAAGTCATCTTTATAAGCTCATCACCCGAATTATAACCACACGGCTGGAAAATAAAATTGAGTTCTATCAACCTGTAGAACAAGCAGGTTTTCGCCGCGGATTCGGAACAAATGATCACCTCCAAAGTATAAAAACACTCATTGAAAAAACAACTGAATATAATAGACCCTTGGTATTGGCGTTCATCGACTTCCACAAGGCTTTCGATACAGTTGAGTTGAAGGCAGTAATGCAAGCACTTCAAGATTGCAGAGTCGATTTTCGTTATTCCAAACTAATTTACAACATATACAAAAATGCTACAATGACTGTAAAATTATTCGAAAACACTGACCGCATTCCCATCGGACGTGGGGTGAGACAAGGTGACACAATGTCCCCAAAATTGTTCATAACAGTCCTCGAGAGAGCATTCAAGCAGATGAATTGGGATAAAAAAGGCATTAATATTGACGGCAAATACCTTAATAACTTACGCTTCGCAGATGACATAGTACTCATTTCGGATAACCTCGGAGAAATAAAGGAAATGATAAATGACTTGAAAAACGCATGTGGGGAAATTGGTCTAAAAATCAATATGAAAAAGTCCAGATTCATGACAAATCTTGTTCCCAGTTCTAACATCGATATTAATGGTTGTGAGGTTGAAAGAGTTGAAGCCTATATATATCTTGGCCACGAAGTTCGCATCTCGAGAGATAATCAGACCACTGAACTGCACAGAAGACTCACTCTCGCATGGGCAGCCTATGGACAACTAAGGGATATTTTCAAGGGTGATATTCCTATCCACCTAAAAAGAAAAGCTTTCAATAAGTGCGTGCTTCCAGTTTCAACATACGGAGCCGAAACCCTGACATTAACAAATGCAACTGCCAGAAAGCTGAAAGTGACGCAAAGAAAGATGGAGAGGTCGATGTTGGGTGTAACTCTGAGGGATCACATAAGAAATGAAGATCTACGAAAGAGAACTGGCGTAGAAGATGTTATCACCATTGTGGCAAAACTGAAATGGAACTGGGCAGGTCATGTCGCATGGATGAGAGGAGATCGGTGGACGAAGCGATTGTTGGAGTGGAGACCGCGGGCAGACAAGAGAAGTCGAGGAAGACCGCCTACACGCTGGACAGACGACATATAAAGAATATCCAATAACTGGGTTCGGACAGCACAGAACAGAAGAGATTGGTATAGAATGGGAGAGACCTATGTCCAACAATGGACGCAAAGGGTTGCGGGATGATGATGATGAGTGCAACAAAGACAGGTTACCGTAAATAGTGCTATCTTTGTCTTCGTTGCCCCTGACTCACTTTTCAAAAGCACTTTGTATGGACGTATCCCTTCCAGTTAGTATAGAGTACATTGTGGTAGCGTAGCAGTCCATGCTACCGATCTTTCTGCTGAACGCGACCAATGAATTTATTCCATTTGGCTTATCAACACTCTGTATTGAGTTCTAGGGCTTTTAAGAAATTCAATGCTTGTTCTGTATACGACTAAGCCAAATTTGCACATAATTTGGTCAACAATTTTCACATCAGTCCATGTTTGTCAGCAAATGAAAAAACAATTTTGTTGTTGTTCTATTTATTTGAAAAAGGCCCATTTTTTAAAACAACATGTGAAATTTGGTTTTAAGTAAGTTTAGAGTTATCACTTCGCTTCGAATCATCCTGGTTGCATAATGTATTCTATAATATTTAAAATCATTGCTGCTGAGATCAGCTGGAAAATTTTGGTCATGGCTTTTAGAATAAATGATAAATCATAAGTTTCCATAAAGTACACAAATAAAAATTATTTAGGTACAATATTCTTGTTGACTCATGATATTTCCAAATAACTGCAATTAATTACACGACTAGTCTTTTATTGCATCATTTCTTTATACAACTTTCTAGATTAATCTTCTTCCGCAAAGTCTCCAACTTTGATTTCTAATTCTGGCAAATATTCCTGCAAGAGTAAAACTGTCATTTCATATTCAGATGATCTAAGAACATCATCTAGGTATAAGATCTTCAATTGTTCCATTTTCCAAAGGGCAGTTAAACCTCTCTCAGTTATACGAGGACAATTTCTTAAATCTAAGTAGACAAGCGTTTTATAATGAGCAGCACAGATGCTGTCTACACACCAGTCGTCAATATTTTCACAATCGTTCAAACTTAGCCATTTAAGATATCTGAGTTTTTGAATATTCTGCAAACCCTCATAATATAGATCTGTTTCAGTACAATCAATTGCTTCTACATATTTATCTCTTACATAATACTCAGGTAAATTGTAGTTTTTATATTCATCAGCTTTAACCCATACATTGTCACCATGGAATTTGATAGCACCTCCTCTATAAACAACAAAATGTGCAGCAGCTAATTCATTCCCTAAAATTTCATTACGCTCTGGTTTAAATAATTGTGAATTTATTTCTTTCTGCTTATTTTTCTTGAAAAACCAATTTCTTACACTTTTGTATGAGAAATCTATTGGTGCCTGAATAGATTTAACAATTTCAACATTATTAGTATCCGTATAGAAAATTCGGAGCGATTTGAAATATTGCTTGTTTTGTTCATTCCAAGGCTTGCGCCAAACCATATCCTCCTTAGTAACTTTGTGCACATCATAATCATCCGGAATCTTCATTTGAGTATTCATTTCTTTATTCATATCATCTTTTGATGAAAATACTCTAAAACTCCAGGTTAGATTACTTCTCTTGCAGAAGAAATATCTGATAGAAACTGGTTTCATGCATATATTCATTGTATGTATTATTTTGATGATATGACTAATATGAGGCCTTGAGTTTCAATATCGATTATTCTATCATTTTAAAGAAACAGTTAAACAGTATCCTATTGATAAATAAATACTGATAATAAATAGAATTAGAATCTATGTATTTTTCTATTTTTATCTTTGAATCATAGACAATAGGCCATTTCCAAGTGACGTCAATGCTGTCAGTCAGATTCGTTGAGGGGCACATAAACGTTAGTCGCTAATTGATTTTGTTTACATGGAGTTTATACTCATTTCGTTGCAAGGGCTCTATTCTGAACTTCACTCGTTTTCGACCACTCGTGACGAAAACGAACGGTGGTAATTGCGAACGATAGTTTATATTGCTATTCTCATGTGCCCTTCGTAATGACCGATGAGTTAAACGAATTCGTGTCGTCTGAAGACTTGGCAACATAGTAACATTTGAAATTTGAATGTGTTTATGTATATGTTATTGGCGCGCTTCTTCATAAATCAAAACGATAATTTATTGTTTGTTGAACTTGAGTGATTTATTTGGTTTTTTCTGTTTGCTTCGATAAGAAAAAAGTAATTATAAATTTACTAAAATGTAAGTCTCAGTTATTAAGCGGGAAATTTACTACAGAATTTTCTTCGGAATGCCTATGAAAGAGGAACTGAGTACAATGTTAAATAGTATTCCTGGACCAAAAAAAGATTGGAAAACTTGGAGAAAGTTTTGCAATATAATATTGAAAGATTTTACAACGATTAAGGGTTATTTCACCTCTTCAGACAGGTCTTGGGTCAAGCACAAAATCTAGAGAGATTGTATCGAATACTTTTTTTTTCTGTTTTATTCCACTGAAATTGTCGAATTATTTTCTGTTTATTGTTGTGATATATTTTTTTAGAATGAAATAATTTTTTTTCAAATAGAAATCAATATCTATTCCAGTCAATTAACTGATTAGTTAAATAATGAAAATATTGGATTTATTTTACCAATTTTTGGGGGAAAAATTACAATGTATGCGTCCTTAGAGTGTATAAGTGATACGGTCACAAAAATTTATGGATGTTTTGCAACACTTGCCAAATAAACAATTGTAATTAATAATAGAAATATGAACCTTTTCACTTATGTAATTAATAATGATTAATTATTTCACTGAAGCTACAGCTGTTTTTCGTTAATTTTTCTATTCCAAACTGGATTTTTGTTATATAGACATTATTTTTTGTTTACTGTGATATTTTCTCTAGTATTGGTTATTGAATACTTTTATTTCTGATCCTTTTATTCTACGTAGACAGTGAAATATTTTTTTTGTTGTTCGATGTTGTGAGATTATTTAGAACTTCATATTGAATACTTTTGTTTTAAATTGTATTCTACTAAGGCATTGTTGAATAATGTTTTGTTTATGGTTGTGATTTATTTTTTACAATTAAATACATTTTTTTGGAAGAGAAATCTATATCTATTTATTCATAGTGTATCTTTTACAATTCAACGAAAAGCTAAACGTATAATTGTATTCCCTCTTCTGAAATCAGCTCTGGAAGTTGTTGCCTCCCAGCCACTTCTTGATTAATTCCTGTACGTTCCGGTTACATTTCTGGAATGAACTAATTGATTAATTAAATAACGAAAATGTAGGATGATTTTACCCATTTCCACTTCGTTTTCATTGTCATCTATTTGGCCATCGTTTCGTTCAATGCAGAAGTTATGTAGAACTACACAGGCATTCATAACATGGCAGGATGTTTCTGGGTCATAGTGGAATATCCTGTTTTCGAATAAACACCTGAATCGCATCTTTAGTACACCATTAATCCTTTCAATTAGGCCTACCTTTGCCTACTATTCAATTCCGCCAATGTTTGTGGGAATCTAACAAATCTATTCGATATTTCTGGTTTATTTAAAACATCGACAATTTGCAATATGATAATAATTCTGACAATTTAATTATTTTTACTGAACAGATTTGTTAATTACACCGTAAAAATAACAACTTATTTACCAACAACAGATTTGAGGTTACAAAATGTGTAGAGGCTTGCATAATAATCAACTGATAACTGAATGCGAGTGGAATTTCTTCCGAAAACGAGTGCTATATACCACTCGTTTAGAATTTCGAGCGCTCGTCTCACCAAATCATATCATCTGTCAGTTGAGAATAGCAAAACGAGTGAACGTTCGTGATGATTACGAAAACGAATGATAATCGTTCGCAATGTCGACCTCAGAATAGGGCCCCAAGTTGCCAGTTTGATAAGATTCCTTCGATTTGTTGACTTGTGGGCTGCTCCACAGAATATACCTTAGGTCATGGAGGTCCTTCTACCTCCATGCCTTAGGTTATATACTTATGCCGGGTTTATGCAAAGAGAATATAGCTCTTAGCACTTAGCTCTTGTAACTTGACTCTGAGAACGAGCTCTCCTATTGGTTGTGCCGATCGGTATAGCCAATAGGAATGCTCGTTCTTAGAGTCAAGTTACAAGAGCTAAGTGCTGAGAGCTAAATTTTCTCTGCATAATCCCGGCATTAGGGTGTATTCTGTGGGCTGCTCTATGTGAGCAGAAGGTACCAGGCTACATTTCTTAGAATTCCGGCGGAGTTAAAAAATAGAGAAGATGATGTAAATCGATTGTCAAGTCTTCGATGGGAATTGGTGCCTTAGATCAAAAACTTGCAGCTGTCCTAGTTACCTTGGATTATTCCAAGGCATTTGATTTAATAAATCATAATTTACTAATCTCCAAATTAACATATTATGGATTTAATACAACTGCTCTATCTTTTTTTAAATCATATTTATGGAATCGCACACAACGAGTATGCGTTGATAATAAATACTCGGACCCAAAAAAAATTGTATCTGGAGTTCCTCAGGGATCTATCCTAGGACCTTTATTATTTCTCTTGTATACGTCAGACTTACCAAGGGTTGTGAATGCGGGTGAATTGCAACTTTATGCGGATGACACACAAATAATCCATTATTTTGAACCTACATCTTACATTGCAGCATCTGAATCTATAAATAGAAACCTTCAGCTGATTGTTGACTATTCGAATAGACACAACTTATCAATCAATCCTTCTAAAACGGTAGTCCTTTTATTTGGAAATAAAAACCTACGGCATAATATCGTGAATAATATTAATATTAAACTTAACAACACGAATTTACTCATCTCTGATAGTGCAAAAAGTTTAGGATTAATTATAGATACTTCTCTTAGATTCAAGAATCATGTGAATATCTTATTACGTAAATGCTATATGCGCACTCGGTTACTTTTTGCTAACAAACATATTTTAAATTTCAAAACAAGAAAAAAACTGTCAGAATCTTAGGTTTTATCCCTTCTGAATTATTGTAACATTGTCTATTATCCATGTCTTGATAAATGCACACAATATCGACTTCAACGAGTGCAAAATACTTGTTGTAGATTCATATTTAATTTGAGGAAATATGATCACATTTCTCAATACATTCTGCAGTTGAGGTGGCTCAGAGTTTCCAGTATATTTAAATACCACTTCCTTGTTTTTTTGCACAGATTGTTTAATGTTCAAAGTCCGCCCTATCTTTATGACAAATTGGTTTTCAGAAATAATTTACACAATCTCAACACCAGACATTCACAGATTCTTAACATGCCTCGCCACTCGACAGCTCTGTTTGAACGCAGTTTTACTTACAATGCAGTGAAACTTTTTGATTCCTTCAGACCAGAGCTATCAATACCACTAAACAAATTCAGGAAAGTCCTTAAAAATGAACTGCTGAATCAGCAAGGCTAGCCACATTGTTGTCGCATTGCTGCATTTTTTTCGTTTTTTATTTTATATTACAGTACTTTCTTTGTAAAAAATTGTAAAATTTTCTCTTTTTTTTTTTTTTTTTGCTTCTGTTGTTTTGTTTTTTTTTTTGTTTTTTATTTTTTGTTTTGTAAACTGGAAAGGTTAAGAGTTCAAGAGTAGCTTTAGCTAATCTTCGCCTTTTCAGTGCAAATGTATGTACATTTGTTGAATAAAGTCGATTTATTATTATTATTATTATTATTATTATAATGGTGAATAGGAATCTTGGGTAATTATGGTAATTATTAATTTTTAGGGAGAAAAATCAGCGGGCACTGCAGGTGACTTTTAAAAACAGGGATGTAACAGCTGAAGGTTCCATACCTTTCCTTGGAGTTCATATTGACCGCAACCTGGATTGGAGACCGCAGATCAATAATATAGCAATTAGTCTATCAAAATATTGCTATGCTCTTAGAGTGATCACTGACAGAGTTGGGATTGATGCAGCCCTGACTGCATACCATGCCTATGTGCATTCTAGACTTCGGTATGGCGTTATTTTTTGGGCGGTTTCCGTTGAGGCTGACAGAATTTTCAAACTACAAAAAAGATGCTTAAGAACAATCTTCAAGATGAACCAACAAGAAAGCTGTAAGAATGTTTTTATTCAGCATAGAATTTTGACACTCACTTCTTTATACATACATGAATGTGTAATGTACATGATAAAGAACTATGAGGATTTTAAAACCCTGCTCCTGAAGCATGAGTATGAAACTAGGGGTAAATCTCACCTTTGTGTGGAAAAAACCAACTTTACCTACTTACAAAGAAACGTACATTATCTCATGATCAAAATCTGGAATATTTTGCCCCCAAGCTTCAAGCATGGCAGTGCAGTGTTGCAGAAGAAAAGCTTGAAAACGTTTTTGCTGAAAAGGGCCTACTACAGTATCAACGAGTTTCTTAGTGAAAAATCTTTTGATGAACTATAATTTAATTCTCAATGTTTTCTGGTGTTATCAGTTTTTTTTCTATTTATCGTTGTGTTTTTCATTTTTTTTTTTTTCTTTCTTTTGTGACGTGATCAACAATCTTGTAAGATTCAGGATCAAATAAAGGCTATCTATCTATCTATCTATCTATGCAGTTTAAGTCCCCCTCGTAAAAATCGACTTTTTCAAGTTTTTCGAAGAAAATAAGCATCGTACAGTGATTTTTGATGATTTTCAATAGTGGCAAACTAGTTTTTTTGGAGATATCTAACGGAATGGGGAGTGAATAGGGGTGCTGGGTGGGGTAATACATTTTTTTTCGTAATTTTTTTTTTAATTTCTAGGGGTACTGTACTAACCTAACCTGCAATACGTTCCGTAAATCAACCAAAGTAACCAATTTTTTCAGGACCGGTAACTACTCTGGTGAGACTGTCATCTGTCAGTCTTTCTGTCAGTTGTTTAAGTTTAAAGGTTAATTTTTGTTGAATATTTCTACATCAGTTAACTTGAGGTGGAACAAATAATATATATTGTAATTCAATTAAAGAATCTATTATCCATTATAATTGCAACAAAAATTTGTAGTTTTTGACTATAATTATCTAAAACCAGTTGAAACATAAGACCACAGAAAACTTTTGTCATCCAAACAATAACAAACCGATGTTACCAAAAAAATTCGTCGGTTGTTGTGGTGCCTGAAAATCTACCGCTTTCTCAGGAACCAAGCTCCGTACATAACCTATATTTCAGGAACCAACCGAACATTTCATATTTACGGAACGGAAAAGTAGTGTATTTCTTGTCTATGGTAGTAACCGCAACAACCAAGTTGATTTACGGAACATATTCATAGAATATGTTCCGTAAATCAACTTGGTGATGATATTTTATTTCATTCCCTCCTGACCTTCCCAACAATCTCTCTTACTCTGGGTATCTAAAAGTATGTTGGGTTGCATACACCACGTAGAGTCCTTCTTGTTCACTAGACGATCAAAATCACAGCCAAGGGTAAGAATCACGCCATAGAGTTCAATAACAGAATAGATTCACTTGAGTCACGGTTAACGTAGCATTTTTAGGTGGGATCAGTACAATACCCCTTTAATGGATCAAATAACGTTTATGAGATATTCATTACACTACATAAAATTCGTAAACAGCATATAACTTGATATAACATTCAAAAATTACGAGAAATATGAGCAAAACAACCAATAACAGTGCTAATACTGCTAATTCCTATTTTGTTGGTCCTCCAATGTCGTGTCAACTGTCAGAACTGCACGTAACCCATGGGGTGGAAACTCTCTCACTAAAGTCTGGTCCAAGATGCATAGAATAACATTCTATGCATCTATGTCTGGTCCCTTAGAATAGTTCTTTTAGTTCGAATAATCCCACACAAATTTGAGGATGTCTCTGCCTTCGCTCGATTTGTGGATCACGTGATGCTTTATCAGCTGATCTGTGATCAGCTGTCCCGCTGTCCGCTACCGGCGTGCTTGTTTTTATTTTTACATTTTACATAGTTTTGGTGAAATCTGAGTGTTCAGTGTTGTGAAATAAACTTTTTCGAATATCACTGTTTGATGTTCGGTAAAAAACTGTAATAAGAATACAAGTAAAGTAAGTGTTCTCCTAATATTGCAGACAAGGTTATGGTCTTCATGGCTAGGGGAGTTATTCATAAATAGAAACAAACAACTTTAGCTTATTTCTTCAATCATGGTGGAATGAAACGTGATGATCTTTCCAAATTACTTGAAGATATTGTTAGATCGTGGGCCTCATGTCGTGGCACTTCTTTGTGATCAAGGTTTTGCAAATGTAGCTGCTATAAATAGGCTATATAGAGAAACCACTGGGTGATTTTCACGTACAAAATGTTTTTCACATTATGTTGTGCATAATGATATCCATTTTTTGTATTATATTTCTCATTTGATTCTGTCCTTCTAAATGTATATTGGAGTAGAATATACTTCCACATAGTGTTGTACTCGCATAATGATAACCATTTTTTGTACGATATTTCACATTTGATTTTGTCCTTGTAAATGAATATTGGAATTAAGGCAGCCATTCATTTAACTGCTCCTTCAAATTTGAAGGTATATAAGGATAATTTTATTGAAGAAAGTTTTTACCTCATATGCTGTATAATTATTTTTTTAAACATGTCATGCACACTAAATTTTATTTTCATGCCAAATGTATATTTTAATTTCGATATTCTTTCTTTTTCTAATATACATGTACATTAGTTCACATGAAATGTTGAACTTAAATCATGAATCTGATATAATTTTATTAAAGAAAGTTTTGGGATTTCATTTGTTTTCTTTCGATTACACCGAAAACCATTGTTCCAAAAACACTGTCAAATGCCAGGTTTTTGACGAATTATCGTCAACTTGGTGTTTGGCAGTGTTCTGGAAATCAATATAATATAATATAGGATATATGGGAGATATATTTGAATTTCCCGCCTATTCGAGCTTCAAATAATCCCAGTGCCGCACCGCTAGTGTTGCAAGGAACAGAAATAAGGTTAGAGTGGCCCATCTATAGTATATCTTGTCTATGACGTAACCCATTGACACAGAATAAACCCTAGGTATATTCTGTGCCCATTGAGAAACCGGCCCTCAAGGCTGGTTTATGCCAGAGCAAGATGCATAGAATAACAAGGTGTGGACACTCCCTACTAATTCCTGCTAAAATTTTCGGCCGAAAAACGGACCAATAACTGTCAAATCAGTTACTTTATGTACTACTTCACTTTATTAACGATGGTGCCGCTAGGGTCGATTTCGAAGATTCTGACAAGCGAATAAATGAAAACTGACAAGCGACAAAGTTCACTTTTCACCGTTGCTAGTTCGTAAATTCAAATTAAAAGAATATAATGAAGCAGTTTATTGAAAAATCAATAAATTTTTTGATTAATCAGATATCTGTTCGGAGATAATATGTAAACCACATTGGTTTGGAACAGAAATTTCATCTTGCCAAGACATAATGAGGTCAAATAAGGGATTTATCAGTAAAGGAGTTTCTTTGGAACATTTTGAATGGAACTGTAAATGAAGAAATCTGTGAAATCATTATTTTTCCATTACGAAAGAACACATCCAACGTCATTAGAGTACAAGCATTTAATTTATGTATTTTGAAATACATTGAATGATACAGAATTTTCTGTAATACCTCTACATACAATATCTTTCGATATCATATTATTATTCAAATGTAGTAATTCCTTTATCATGTAAGGCTCTTTTAAATTGAGCATTTTACTTATTATATTATCCGCCGTATTCACAAAGCTTTCAATCTCCGTTAAGTCCTAACTGAGGTCCTCAGTTAAGCATAAATAAGAATCGCAACCTCAGTTAACGTGAAAATTAACGTGAAACAGGCCTGTTTCACCACCGTTGAATACTTAAATTGAGGATGCGATTCAGATTTATCCTTAACTGAGGTCATCCGTTAGGACTTAACGGAGATTGAAACACTTAACAAGCTTTGTGAATACGGCGGTATATGTATAATTTGAAATTTCATCAAAACATTCTCATGTATACAGCATTTTTTCAGTCACCCAATACCCCTTGACAACTTTTCATGTTCTCAGCAATTAGATTGCTGAATATAGATATTTAATTCGATAGCCATTATTCAGAACTAAGTATATACTGATGAAATATCGAAAAATGATTCATTAAATTGATAAACTAACCAAATAGAGGGTAGTGTACTACGTTTCAATCTTTTATTCAATATACATATATTCGCTAGAAAAATATTTTGAACAAACAAATGTTCTAATTTTCGATACCCTACCTCTAGCACAAGCCAGTTGCCATTCTTGTCGTTTAACAATATCCTTGAAACAAATAATATTATAGTATAAGAGCGCCAAAAAGAATGACGCCTTAGGAAAGCTATTCAAATTGATGAAATCACACTGTGTGGTTGCTCTGAACTTTGTTCTCTGCTAGTCCTTTCATCGTTCACAAATAATATTGTTAGTTTTCATAACATGGCATTTCATTCCTTCTCAATATATAACTGAATTGTATAATGAATATAATTATTAATCAATAGAGTTATATCTTAATTTCAACTGTTAAAACAGTTTATGTTCATCAACCGGCAAGATTATAGTAAATCAACAAGTCTTACGTTCTCCTATGTTGATTTATTAACAATTAACGGTATCAGCGATCTTTCAATATTATTAATATTAAAATTAATAACTATCTTGATACTAGAAATCTGCCCCTGATCCGGTAAGAATATGCAATTGTTAAAAAAATATATTCGCATAAAAACGAAGTATTTTTGAAATGAAAATAGTATTTGATTAAAATGGTTCTGGATACTCGTTCAGAGTTCACACAGCAAACATTTGACTTACTTTCGGCGCGGCAAACGACTTTCCACAAGAAACTGGAATAAGCAAAGATTCAAATTTAATTTGACATGTCGGTAATTTTGTCCATAAAATTTCTACTGCCGGCATCTATCGGCGAAAATTGAAGTAAAACAAAATCCTTGTATTTTGACAGTATTTGGACCGCAAATCGGCCGAAAATATGTCAAAGAGTGTCTTCACCATGTATTCTATGCATCTATTGCCAGAGATATAGATCTATCTATGTCTCTGGTTTATGCTGGCTGGTAACTTTAACTTAATCATATATATATAATATATATAGACATTTATTTTTAGTGTTATGCTTTATAATCAGACTAAATAATCCGTTAACTTATAAATTATTATTATTAATAATAAGTGAACAGATTATTCAGTCTCAGTATCAACCATAGCGTTAGAAATCTATATTTCAATTTTTAAGTTAGGGAATAAGTTAAAGTTACCAGCCAGCATAAAGGCTGGTTTATGCTGGCTGGTAACTTTAACTTATTCCCTAACTTAAAAATTGAAACATAGATTTCTAACGTTATGGTTGATACTGAGACTGAATAATCCGTTTACTTATTATTAATAATAATAATTGATAAGTTAACGGATTATTTAGTCTGATTATAAAGCGTAAGACTAAAAATAAATGTCTATATATATTATATATATATGATTAAGTTAAAGTTACCAGCCAGCATAAACCAGCCTTTAACCAGCCTTTACTGTCATGAGCGTTTGTAAAAATATTCTATGATCACATCTGCGACATTGTATATCATAGCGTATTCCATTGGTAGAACTCGTGCGCACTGAGTGCATGAATCGTATTCCATTGGGGAATTTCGTCAAGCATTTTGACACATTTTGACCGTTTTTGACGTCCAGTGCAACATTTTTTGCACTCAGTGCGTGCTCAGTGCAGCACTGGTGCTGCCAATGGAATACGCCAATTAGTGTTGTGAGTGTGGAAAATGTCTTAAATACTCCTCTGATAAATACTGAAAAATGTCCGAAAATTATCATTACTTCTAAAAACAGTCGACATTTAGAGTTTTTTAGTATTTATCGACATTATCGAAAATGTCCGGTAAATATCATAAATTTCTTTTCTACTTAAATATTCTTTGACAATTTTCATTTTTGTTCGATATTTATTCTTCTTTTCTACTTGGATCGAAGACGCTTAAGGTTGGTTTATGCTGGCTGGTAACTTTAACTTAATCATATATATATAATATATATATACATTATTTTTAGTGTTATGCTTTATAATCAGACTAAATAATCCGTTAGCTTAATAATTATTATTATTAATAATAAGTAAACGGATTATTCAGTCTCAGTATCAACCATAGCGTTAAAAATCTATGTTTCAAATTTTAAGTTAGGGAATAAGTTAAAGTTACCAGCCAGCATAAACCAGCCTTTAACGATTTGTGATGCCATTAATCTGTGATTATACAGAGTTTTTTTTAAGCAGTTTATTCTTTTCTACTTGGATCGAAGATTCTTAACGATCTGTGAACCAATTATGAAATTATAGAAAGTTTTTTTTAAACAAGTTTATTTTCATTATTCCACAGTCTAATTAAATCGATTTTTCTAATACTTATATTACCTACTAATTCTTAATTCAGAACCTGGCCCCTGTCCTTTATCTCTGATACTCAATAAAATAACATGATAATATAACTCATTCAATGATGAGTTATTTGTTATTTCCAATTGACAATGAAAAATTTCTTAAAATGCCTCAAATTGTCCTAATATTTTAACTTAACATTTGACGATTCTCATATTTTTCCGCAATGTCCGTAAATACTTAAATACTCAAAATGCTCGACCTTGGGGGAAAGTTTCGGACATTTTTCCTGGATATTTGTCCTTTACTTAAAAACTCGAGTATTTCACATCACTATTGTATATAGATATATTCTATGTCTGCGAGACGTAACAAAAAAATCGGAGACATCTCAAGATGTATCTGATGTGATTAAACAAACGCAGCACAAGTTCCGTATAAAGCCTTTATTTCAGGAACCAACCGAACATTTCATATTTACGGAACCGAAAAGTAGTAGTATTCCTTGTCTATGGTAGTAACCGCAACAACCAAGGTGATTTACGGAACGTATACTATATTAGTTCTGTGCACAGAATATGCATATAACCTCTTTTGAAGTTGAACTGCTGTCAAAATTTGTGAAGACTGAAGATGTATGTATACATCTTGTATTTACTTATAACATTAGCATGTTTTTAACATTAGCTATTATTTAAGTACTCCATTTTCAGTCTTTTAAGAAAATGTCCAAGCCCAATGAGAATGGGGAACAGAAAAATGCTATGTTTAATATATCTAACGATGACTTTGAGTCACCAGTTATTTTCAAGAAATTCAAATCATCCAATAATAGTACTCACGCAAAACGAATCAAACACAAAAAATATAATGGAAAAAAACAGTTAACTTTGCACCAAGTATACGATGAAAATTTCAAGCACTCTGATATGAATGCGGAACACTTACAACTCGCCTTAGCATTATCTCGATCAACATCAGAAATGATGAATGACCATAGCATAAAGGAAGAGTTTCCCATGACTTCTCAAAAAGAAGGGAAAAAAATTACATTACTAGAATTTGGTTTTAAAACTAATAAGCCCAAAATGAATGTAGATAATAAAATATTAAGGAGAGAAGTAAGTAGGAACATGAGGTTAATAAATATATGCTCAGTTATATAGTAGGTAATGTTTAATTGATTTTAATTTCTTGCAGCCTTCAAAGACCAACAAGAAATCAAAGTTTCGTTTTGTAACTCCTATCCTAATGATGAGAACAGAAGAAGATAGAGATTCATTGATACAATCAAAATTATCAACAATATTTGGACAGAGTAGTATTCACTCTTTGCATTATGAAAATTCTATCCCAATTGTTATCAGTGAGGAACTTGACAAAATAAGATGTCAAGAATGTTCTTTATTTTGCCTAAATAGAAAAGGTGATACATCTGAAGAACAAGAATATATAGTTCCACAACTTAATATTGAAGAGATAAGGGCTACATCTGGTGTTTTATTGAAAGATTGGAAACAAATTCCACTGAGAGATCATACTCCAAGTCGTTTAAAAGAAGAAATATCACATGCGATTGAAGAAACTAATATTTTAGATTCAAATATTGAAAATTGTACAGTGAGCTCAAAACTTGTAATAGCTGGAAACAATTTAGAGAGAGATCAATCAAGTAATAATGAGTCAAATATTTCCAACAATAAAATTGATTTGAAAATAGAAAATAATAATTCACCTAGAAATTTTGAACATTCAGTTTATCAATATGCAGCTATTTCACCTGATTTATTTGATAATGATATTCCATTATTAGATACTGCATCCCAAATAAAGAAGAATTTAAACAGTATTTTTAGTGGAGAAGAAAATACATATGAAAAAATTACAGCAAATTCAAATTCTAGCATTATTTGTCCATCAAATGATAAATATTTCACTAGTAAAAATATAAAATTGGGAATTAAACTTGCCCAAGAAAAAGATAATAATTCCATTTTCAAGAATGCAGAATTAGCGAGAAATGAATGTGACAAAATAAATTATAAGGACTTCTCAGATGAGTGCACCATGATCAAAACTAAACACAATGAAAGTATGATTTCCGATAAAATAAAGAGAACACTCGAGAATATAGATAATTCATTCCAGGAATCAATATCGAATATAGATGAGAATGGGGAATATGTCTCATCACACTTGAAGGAAGAATCGAAAAAACCATCTGGAAGTAATAGATCTTTAGTAGTTTTTAAGGAAGATATAAGCATCATAAGTTCGGACGAAGAATTTCCTATGTTTGAAAAAGGACCTTCAAAATCATTTTCTGAATCAGAAAAATGTCTTGGTGGAGCTAGTTCGGCTTTGTTTCACAGTTGTGACAAATCTGACAGAACACCAAGTGAAATAAGCATTCATTTTCTATGTAGTCAAGAGAAGAACTTTGATAGACATAAAAATATTGGTATTGATGAAAAGCCTGTTAATCCACATTCTAATGAAAATATGTTCAATCTACTCAGTGCTTTCCCAGAGGACATATCTGCCAAGGAACTTTACTGTTCTGAAAGCAGTCAGTATGACTACTCTGAAAGCTCTAAATTATGTGAAAGTACATTACCTGGTTTGAATAAAGAAGTCAAAGTACTTTCCATACAAACTGATAATGTGAATGAAACCAATGGAGGAAATTTAGACGAAATTATTTTGAGTTCTGATGACGAATATTCTAATGAAAAGAAAAATGACAACTTATCTGATATCCTGGAACTTAGAAAATTGCATCAAAATTATTCTAACAATTCTTCAGTTGATAACTCATGTCAAAATCACTTCAACGATAATACATCTAATTTTTTAAAAGATCTCAGCCCTTCTGAGAGAAAATTATCCGATTCTTTCAATTATTTGGATGAAAAATATGAAAACTGCAATGAAAAAAGTCCAAGCACATCTAATAATTCAATGAGTAATTGTTTAGATGATATTTGTTCTACACAAATCTGTCGGAGAGGAAATGAACACTCCCCAGACAACCTGGAAGTTGAAAAACCAAACAGGAAATTTTCAGATAATTTATATATTTCTACAGTTAATCATTCTTCTGAAGTATCCTGTCGTGTAACATCGAATTTATCAGGAAATCACGATTCTGATAAAAAAACTTCTGATACCTGTGGTAAACTGCAATTGAAAAACAAATATTTTTTGAATGACCAAGAAATAGACTTTTCCTCAAGAAATTCTGATGAGAAATGTGTAGATATAACAAATACAAGAAAATATTTGCCTGTTAACTATGAAGAGTCACAGGAATCTTTTTCAGCTATTTTGAGTGGCTCAATGTTGGATGCTGTTTTTGAAAAACAAACTACTTGTATGGGGAAGAATAGTTATGGATCAGAAGAACTTAAAGGCCCTAATATTCTACCAATAGAATCAAATGAGAGTTGTGATTCCTTTGAATCTGATGTGGAAATTAAATATTTTTGGAAGAATGAGTCCGTGAGTAATCTTTATAAACTTACAGATATATCAAAATCATCTTCCTCAAGCAAAAGCTTTATTTGTGACATAGATTCAACTAAAGTTGAAGAAGTTAATACTATTGGGCAATTTCCTTCTCAGCTTATTGAAAGAGATTATTTTGATATGAATTTCAGAAATATAGAAAATATTTCAAAGGTTCATTTGGAAAATACACCAAATCAGAAATTGAGGAAAACTTCTAATACTCCTTTGAGGAGATACACAAGTTTTAATGAGAATTGCCAAACGCCAAACAAAAAGTTGAATCTTACAAGGCACAAAAGTGAATCGAATATAACTCCTGCTAGAAAATTTATCATTAAGTCTGAGAATGTAACACCAATGTTAGACTATAATACTTTCAGTACTCCTGATATAGTTCAAGAATTAGATAAATTCGGTTTAAAACCTCTAAAAAGAAAAAGAGGAATAAACTTACTCCAACACATCTATGAAACTACTCATCCAGTTTTGGAATCACGTCAAAGAAGCATGGATGAAATACCTGTTGTGAAGAGAAGGAAAAGTGTTGTGGAGAATACTGATAATTTCGTTGATGTTGATTCTCGTGTGAGAATAAATGGATTCAATGTAAAGAAAGTGTGGGCGGGAACAATTTTGGAAAGGTAATTGCTTTTATAATACACTGTCACAATGTTTAATGTGTGAAGAGTAACGTGATATTTAAACGGTGCTTGGACAAATATGTGGAAATGAATATTTTATGGCGAAACTAAAAATACGTCTGAAAAAGGTTTAAAGGTCCTGTAGTATACTTTGATTTCCAACTTGGATTATTTTTTAAATACATTACCATATTCTCAGACAGAGATAATTTCAACAATAATTACAATGGAATAGTGTTTAGTGCGTTTTCGATCAAATGGAACAGCTACAAAAACCCATTTGTAAGATGATAAATCCACCATATTACAGTTGAATAAGGGTGCGTATTTATTTTAATCGAAATTTCTTATCGATTAATCGTAAATGAATGGGTGTGTTTTTATTTTCAAGTATTCATTCACTTTATGAAAATAAAAACAAACCGATTCTTTTACGATTAATCGATTAATAATACGAATTTCGATTAAAATAAAAACGCACCCTTCTTGATCAGAATATTGATGGTTTGTGGAATCTTGAATAAAATTGAAGCTTATGGGCTTACTGTTTACATCCGCCGTTTTAACGGCGGATGGAAAATCTTTAGATTTTCTGATGAGAAATATTCGTATTTACCTCACTTCTAGAATTGAAATTATTCGTACCACGGGCGTAGCCAGGGGGAGGGGGGTTTGAGCTACATGAATGGACAATAGAATATGCGCGCAAAACCTCCTGACTTCACGTCAGTGATTTTAATTTTTGCGGCTGTCAGAGGTATGTAATATATGGTCGGAGGAAAGCTAGATAAATCCAGCATTACAACGACGTCGTTCAAATCACTTTATAGTCATTTGAACGACGTCGTTCGTTTAGAAACGAACGACGATAACACTTGTCGTTGCGATTTCATCGTCCCATTAATTTTCGCCTTTAAGGCTGGTTTATGCTGGCTGGTAACTTTAACTTAATCATATATATATAATAATAATAATAATAATAATAATAATAATTTATTCAACACTCCTTGGTTCCACAGCTTTCACAAATTTGTCGCATTATTCCATAATATACAAACTTAAACCATACTTTAGGACCTATAGGGGGCTTAAGCCCGTGCATAGGGTTGAATCTTACACTAACATCAATCAACAAAAAGAAAAAAAATTATATCTCCATACCTCCCATACAATTAATATATTTTTCCAAATTATTAAATTGATACCATACCCCATTATCACATACAATACTACATCATCTAAAGGTTTTTTTCCCCAACAGTAAAAAATTTCCCCTAACTTCAGAATAAATTCCAACATCACAGCCCGTTTTACCACATTTAAATTACATCTAATAGCATGATTTGTTCTCTTATTCTTTTTTTAATTGTTTTTTTACTCAAGTTCAACACCTTCGTTTCATCTGACAATTTATTAAAGTACTTTTTTGAATAATACACGTAACTTCTTTGTCCTATCGTTAAGGGGTGTAAAGGTAGTTCCAGACTTTTGTTTCTTGTTATGCTTGCACTGTGTTCATATTCATTTTTTAAAGCATCATAATTTTGAACTATGGAGTTGACCACAAAAGACTGCCTGATGGTCAAAGGTCTATTCGGATCTTCATTGCTGATTCCAATGATTTTTAGTATTCTTCTTTGCAATCTTTTCAACGGTTCCAAGGCTGTATCATAAAGTCCTCCCCAACCAATAATTCCATATGTGACAACACTATGAAACAAACCATAATATACCTGCAACAGCTGATGTTTTGTCATTACCTCCCTCAACTTATAAAAGACAAACACTAAGTACTTAGTTTTCTTTACAATACTGTGTACATGTATATTCCACCTCATATGTTGATCGTATGCAATTCCCAAATATCTACAAGATTCAACTCTCTTTAAATTGATATCGTTCACCTCTATTTCTATGGATTCAGGGATGGAATCACAATAGCTGCCAAAAGTTAAAAATGCAGACTTCTGGATGTTGATTACCAGTTTGTTCTTATGTAACCATGATAGTACTTCATTTAATTTGGTACTCAAATTTTCGGCCAATTCATCCCAACAGCTTCCAGCCACAGGTACAACAGTGTCATCAGCATACTTCACAAGTTCAGGATGCAAATTCAACAAATCATTGATATATAGAATGAATAACAGTGGGCCCAATATAGACCCCTGCGGCACGCCTACATTCGTTGTTACTGGGTCACTATTCACTCCATTTATCTTCACTGTTTGTGTTCTGTTCTGTATGTAACTTGAAAACAACTGTAGACCAATCCCTCTTAATCCCATTCTGCACAACTTCTCAAGCAGAATGTGATGATCCACCAGATCAAAAGCCTTGGAGTAATCTAGAAAAGTCAGTATAGTTGGCATACCGGCTGATAAGCTGCTATATATAAATTCACTTATCACTGCTATTGCATCATTTGTACTCTTCCCCTTCCTGAATCCAAATTGTTTCATATTAAGTATCTTACACTCATCCACAAAGCTGCTCAATCTATTGAATATTATTCTTTCAAATACCTTAGCTATATTCGAAATCAGGGCAATCGGTCTGTAATTCGTCATCAAGCCCCCATCTCCGGCTTTATATACAGGACATATTTCTGCTGATTTGAGTTGCTTAGGCCATTTAGCTGTTATAATGGCTGCATGATGATGATGATGATGATGAATGGATCTATTGAATAGGTTAGATAATATCCCTGATATATATGGTGAAACCAATTTCAGAATGAACGCGTGAACGGAATCACAGCCACCAGCTTTATTCTTTAATTTCTGAATTTCCTGCTTAACTTCTAATTCGTTAGTTGGGAGAATATAAAAAGTTCGTGAATTATGTGGAATTTCCGGTATGTCTGTTGCACTGAAAGGTTGAACTGATTCTTCTATAATCTTAGATGCAATAGTACTGTAGAATCCATTAAAATGATCGGCAATTTTTTTCTCATCAGTAATAATCTCATCATTAACCAAAATTTTCTCTATGTAAGATCTTTTTTGTTTCATATTCAATTTTTTATGCACATATTTCCACATTTTTTTTGCATCAGCTTCGCCCAATTGCCTTTGATCTTTATGTTTTTTAGCATCTCTAATAATTTTTTTGAGTATTTTTTCATATTGTATATATCTCTCTTTGTATTGCAAATCATGTGGTCGCAATTTCCACTCTTTATATAGTTTATTCTTTCGATTTACTAAATTAACTATCGTTGGTGTAATCCAGTCCTTTCGTGGTTTTTGGTTTTTAGGTTTCTGTCTCAAGGAAAATAAATTAATTTTTTTTATTTTACTAATTAGCACATCCAGAGCGTCTTCCGTGTCGTCTATTAGTAAGATCTCATGCCAGGGCTCAAGTTCACAGAGTGTTCTAAATTTACTTTTACTTATTTCAAATTCCTTTTCATCACCCATACTTTCCCTCTCACCTAAGAAAAGAAAAACAGGAAAATGATCCGTTATTGACGTCAACATTTTACCACCGACAGCTCCAAGAGTGGACTTGACAAATATATGATCTATGCATGTACCACCACCGGAGGCATTGGGATGAGTAACTGTGTTAACCATTGACATATATCCACTTTGTTGCAAAGTATAAAAATAGTCTTCTGCTTTTCTATCAAATTTAATTAAATCTATATTAGTGTCACCAATGATAATGTGATCGCTCATACCCTCATTAGCAATAATGTGCTGCTCAAGATCTGAAATGAAAGCTTCTATTCCATAATCGTGACATCTATACAGGCTAGATATCTTAACTCTCTCCTTAGCACTTTTTTCAACGATAATACTCGAAATTTTCAGATTTCCGTACTGCTCCTCAACAGCCCCATGCAACAACGAATTAAGTACATAAACAAAAACACCATCTGATCTATTTATCCTACTATCATTGTCATAAAATGTATATCCATCAATATCCAACATAAGGTGTTTCTCCTTCAGCCAGGCCTCACTACAGACAACAATATCAGGTCTTCTAGAAATGCTATCCATGAGTATTTCCAAGTTACTTATATTTCTGCTAATACTTCTTATATTTACATGAAGAATGAACAAAGTCGATTTCATCAAGCTTAAGCTCCTATTTAATTCATCCACACATTGAAAATTACACTCATCATTTGTATTATAATCCCCAATAACTTCCATAAAAATTAAAAACTAAAGCTACCTACAATATCCTATTTTGATTTTATTTAGCCTTGGTAATGTTCTCATAAGGTGGATTTGGTCTCCATGGATAGTCTGTATTGCCAACATATTTATCCCATTTAGCCTTGTATGTTCCACATAAATCAATCTCATCTGCAGCATGATCGGTATTCCGTTTCTTAAATAAAAATTCATTTGCCCTAACACAATTAACACATTTTTTAACCTCAGATTTGCATACAGCCATATCATGATTTCCTGTACACTTTGGACATACTTGAGGCCTTTTTCTCACATTGATACAATTCTTCAGACTGTGATTATATCCACTACAATTTCTACATCTGTTTATATTGAAATCATCGTATACCCTTGAAGTTTGATATCCTATATACAAAGTGTTACTTCTCATTATTCTAGTGTAAGCATCAGCTGTTACTTTGGCTTTAGCTGTAAAATTGTTATTCTTTTGCTTATATGTATGCAAAATAGTTAATCCATCTTTTGGTAATTCATTTCTACCGATAATGTCTCGTTCAAGTTCCTTTTTACCACCTTCCGATAATATATCTTGATTACCATTTGTTACCATATTTGGTAATATATTTGTAATCCGAATTAATGGACTATTTTTTTCACTTTCAGAGGCACATACTATATCCTTGTTTTCACTATTCAACATTTTCAAAATCAATTGAGAATCACACTGACCCTCACATTTAATATAAACATAACCTCTGTTATCCTGACTTATATTTAAAACTCTGGCTTTAGTTTTCATTTTAATCTGTCTTTGAATCAATTCCACTATATCACCCCTATAGTTATTAATTGGTTTAACTGTTAACTGCACACAATTTTGCTTCATAGGTAGATTCGCTGCCACGCTTGAATATGACATCGCAGACTGTTGCTCTTTACCTTGAGTAACAAGGGTTTGTAGAAAATCATTGTGGCCTCTCAAATCATTGTTTTGGTTAACTAACTCGCCATTTACCTCTTGGATATGTTTAAGTTGTGTACAATACAATTGGCACTCTCGACATTCCTCACCACTTCGTTCAGGTTTCTGGATTCTAGCATTTTCATCAACAGTTTCGTGCTGCACAACTGTGTTGTCGACCCGTACGGAATAATCCTGGCCATTTTCTATATCTTCAACATGTTTTTGTATAACTCTCAACTTCATTTTAAGATTTTTAATTTCATCTCCTACATTTTCATTTTTCTCTACAACACTGCCATAGGTTATGTTTATGTGTGATGAACAGATGACAATGTTACTGGATACATAAAATCCTTTTTCCCTTTCAACAATTCGATTGAAATCTGATCTGCAGAAACAACTATCACACAATAAACACACAACAGTTTTAAGTAATCTATTTGGATGACACGTTAAAGGTATATTATCGGGAGGTATATCTCGCGCGTCAGCACTCGCCCACGCCATCATGGCGAATTTTATAATATATATAGACATTTATTTTTAGTGTTTTGCTTTATATTCAGACTAAATAATCCGTTAACTTATTAATTATTATTATTAACAATAAGTAAACGGATTATTCAGTCTCAGTATCAACCATAGCGTTAGAAATCTATGTTTTAATTTTTAAGTTAGGGAATAAGTTAAAGTTACCAGCCAGCATAAACCAGCCTTTAGTCATTACAGAGAAACGGACATTTATCATCGGAAAAATTTCTCATCAGAAATACTTAATTAATAAAATACTAATATTCAGGGGCGCCGAGTTTTTAAAATTCCCGTGGGTGCTCCAGCATTTTTAATGACATACCTAGCTACTTATATTTATTTTTGTTACTTACTAGACACAAAAAATTACAAGATATTTCGAAAAGATAATTTATTATATTACACAACAGTTTGACATGTGCACCTTATTTATCATAAGCATTATGTTTTATTCAGTGCGAATGTATTTTGACGAACTACTGCTCTATTTATAAATATGTCGGCAATGTTTTCAAGATCCAAATCATCTGCTATTTCTCTGTTTACATGCACTACCATGTAATTGTTAAGTCTTTGCTGAGTCATAGTAGTCCTCAAGTAAGTCTTTATTCTTCGTAATGCTGAAAATGACCTTTCAGCTGTGCATGTCGAGACTGGAATAGTTAAAATTATTTTTAATAATTTGATGACTTCTGGTATCATATTTTTGGTAGACTCGCAATGAGTAGTTATAAAAGAAACAACATCCTCTACACTATTTAGTTGGTAATTTTTTGTTTGTGCAATATCTAAAAGCATGTTTCGATGAAGAATCAAACGATCCATGTCAAAGTCATCTCCATAAAAGTTTTTCACATAATTACTGCTTGTCATGTCATCATTATTTTGCTGAGTAAGAAATAGTTCCATGTTGCTCAAGTGTGCTAAAGTATCTTTAGTGAAGCGCTGTTCAATACAGCCTATGACTTTATCTAACACTTCAAAATAAATTTTTCGATAAAAGTCAGCTGGACTAGAAAACTCGTGCGGCTCACTTGTAGAGTCGTCTATCATTTTAGGTCTTCTCCGTATTTTTGGTATTTTAGGTTCATCCAATTCCAAAATGTGAGCCAAATCTACAGTAGATTTCCAGACGTTTTCAAATTTTTCGTCAGTTCTTTGGGACGATATAACTTCTTTGACTGTATTAATATTATGGACAGCCTTTTGCAGATGCTGAGATATCTTCTGTAACGTAGCATTCAAAGCTTCAATGCGACTAAGAATTTCTATCAAAATTTTAATGATAAATAGAGATTCGAAAGACTGAAGACTTTTTAAAAACCCTTTTGCTTTGGCACCGGCATCATCTTTCTGAGTTTTTATGTTGTTCAAAAAACATAGAAGTACACTATAATTGTCGATAATTGTTTTCAAAGAAGATATACGACAGCACCATCTTGTTGGACAAAACGGCCGTAGAGAAAGATTTTGTGCATCCTCAGCTGCCTGTAGCGATTCAAAACAAGCTTGGCGTTTCGGTGACAAGCGAACGAAGACAATTAGCTCTCTTATTAATACTAAAAAATCTCTAATTGCCGGTACTTCTTTCATGGTATCTTGAACAACCAAGTTTAAAGAGTGTGCGACACAATGCACATGAACTGCCCTTGGTTCGATAGCTTGAACTCGTGCTTTAAGGCCAGTATGCGTTCCAGAAACATTAGCAGCGCCATCTGTACATAGACCCCTGCAAGTTTTGATATCAAGGCGAAATCTTTTTAAGACGTCATTGAAAATTTCAAATAAAATTTCAGATGTGGTTGACGACGTTTCATAGAGTCCGAAAAATGTTTCATGTATATTAAGCTTCGAGTCCACGTACCGGAAGCAGAATGTGACTTGCTCATGATTGGTAATATCACTGGTTTCATCCACCATGACAGAATAATATATAGCATTTTGTATTAGTTTAATTATTTTACTCAATACTTCGTGACTCAAAATTGTACACAGTTCGTTAGTGACATCGTGTGACAACCATTTATATTTACTACGCTGAAGCCACGACTTCAACTCGGGAATATCCTCTGAACGCAGCTTCAATAAGCGACTATAATTTGAATTTTCATCCTCATGGCCCCTTATGGCAAGGCCTCCGGTCATTAAAAAGCGAAGAGTAGAAATCATTTTCATAAGGGCAGTTCTAGCAGTTTTCATATCTTCAAGTTTACTTTTTGATAACATTGAGTGTACATTGACGCCACGGTCTACATTGGCTTTATGTAAAACACAAAAACGGTGAACTTCAGACATTTCGTGCTTTTTGAATCTTTCCAAAGCCTTATTCCATGATGAAAAACTAATCGCAGTGAATGCTTTAATGGAGTCATCATCTCTTGATGATTTTTTTGGCGTAGAAATGCCACTAGATATAGTTTCTCTACAGATTTCGCAAAACACTTTATCGATGTCTCCATCATACAATAGCCATGGAAAAACTGATTGCCACTTACTTTGATAGCTGCGTCCTTTCTTCTCTGAACATAAAGTAACGTTTCGGTCTTGACCTATGTTAAGCTGACAAGAGCCACTATTACTACTAGTGGAAGGTTCTTCAGATTTAGGTACCTTACGGGTCCGAACGACAAACTTATCCATCATAACATAACCTAACAGTTACGTGCTATCTACACAGACGCTAGTCTCAGAAGGAATGAAAATGCGCCCGTGTGGTGGGTGCGTATGATGCGAGCAGTGCGGGCGGTGGCAAATACAGAGGCGGGGGGCGGGTGTGGCAGGCGCGGTTGGCGCAACGCGGCGGCGCCGAGCCGGCACGCTGCGTGCGTGAGAGAAGCTAGGTTTGTCTCTAGGCGCGCGTATTACGTATACTATTTCGGTACTTATATTATTTTGATTTAGTTAAAATATGAGAAAGAGAAGTATTTTAGATATTCACCATCGTGGGTGCCCGGCACCCACTATTTACCTCTCGTGGGTGCTGCAGCACCCGAGCACCCACGGAGTCGGCGCCCCTGCTAATATTAGTCTAGTCAACAAGTGCTCTTTAGGTCAAAATTTTTGCCTATTCTCCGATAAATATGATTGATGTGTCATTCGATTCGTAATGACATGTAGATAGTTTTTGAGAAAATGATGAAGTCGCTCGCAAAAATTGCAATAGTTATAAACAATTAAGAAAAAAAAAGGGTATCTGGAATTTCGCCAGTATCTCAAAAACTATTTGAGATAAATCAAATTTGAAAAAAGATTCGAAAAGAGGAGGAAATTTCCTTTAAAAAAGTCCCAATACCCGGAACTCTAGGACCGACATTTATAATTTTCCCAGAGGGTTGAAAATACGCCCGAAAACGGGTACTCCGGCTTGCGCAAGCCTCGCCCCCTTCGGACCTTTAATGAATTAATATTATTTAAACTTATTGAATATGAAAATACAAATTTAGGTGCCTGAAGGATAAATCAATTAACAATAATCCGTGGTCCAAAAATTTTTATCGCGACTTTTCAATTAGTTATCCACTAATTAATTAACAATTTTTTGTAGCACGACCATTAACATCTAACATGGGAAGTGCGATAATTGTTAAACTATTAATCTGCGAATTTTTTCCTTTCGTGGAGCTATTTTTCAAAGGTCTTAGAATAGATTCCCGTTGGAAAAATTAAAAAATTGTCAATTTTCATTTTGTTATTTACAATTTACTTGAGTAAAAAATTATAAAGCTTCATTAAACATTGAAAACAACTTTTTTTTATAATATTAATATTGATCCGTTTTCTTATTATCAGAAGCTGCTTAAAAATGATTTTTAATAATTTTTATCTCCTATTGTTTAAAAAATTGTTGTTTATGAGATAATTAAAAAAACATTTTCATAACAATATCTTTGATGATATTTATGATTTAAAAAAAAACCGTTTCTTAAAAAAATTGTATTGCTTAGAAACGCATTTGTTTATTAACTTTTGTTTTACCACTTATTATGAAAATTAAGGAACCATTTTTTGTATAAAAATTATTATTTATCTTCGTCTTTCATATTGAAAAAAAATTTGGACTATTATTTGAATTTTCATTATTTATTCAATAAACAATTTGTTATAAACAAATGAATTATCTCTTTGTATTTTCTTTTTCTATTTAAAAAAACAAAAACAACCATGTATCATTAAAAAAAAAATCATTTATATTTTTTATTGAACTTTCAATTTTCTGATCAGGATGAATGTATAAAATGTTCAGATCATTGATGAATAACTGTAATTATACACTAAATATTCTATTATGCCTGTTTATTTTCCGAAAAAACCATTAGTTCATTAAAAACTTATTAGCATAATCTAGAGAAATCAAGAAAATTAAAATCAATAATAATGGTTATTCTCGGAACAATAAATTGAAACTAAAATGTATGAATTGTTGATAAATATACGTTAGATGAAAAGTTACATAGGTTGTATAGTTATATTAGTTTATAAGATATCTAGACCTAAAAGGTGATGGGGTACCATTAGGGTGTCACACTTCTTGTCGTTAAACTGTCCTCCGGATCTTCTAATGGAAGTTATGGATGGTTTAAGCCAGGGTTGTGATTCCTTATCTTTCAAATATTTTAGAGACCATTTGAGATAGAGCAATGAAATTTGACCCACAGGGCTTGAACCAATTTTTTTTCCACGGTAACGTACTAATAATAAATTAGATTCCAAAACTGCAATCTTTTCCCTTTCATTTGGTGTATCGTTGACACTTGGGGCTCAAGCGGTTACAAAGATGTTATCAAAAGAATGTTACGAACACACAACAGATCGGCGTTTTCCAGCTTCCCATTTTCCTATTGAAATTTTGTCTTTTGCGAGTGTCGTTTGGGACCATAGTCTCCATATTTTCAAGATTATAAGAACTATACCTACATGGTGTTCCAAAAAAAATAACATGGTGTCATCTCACAACTTCCAAATTTTTATTGCAATACCCTGTACCTATACTTCGTCATTATTTAATTGTACGTCAGATTTTAACGCAAGTTTGTGATGAGAACTTTTTTTATGTAAGCAGTCGTTTTTTAATTATTTTTTAGGCAAATAGGCGCATTTTCAAGGCTTGTAAAAATAACAAAATATCATGAACACAGAATATTCTTTATTTGCGGAATGCAAACGTTTTGAGCAAACAATTCAATCATTAAATGAAATATTAGAAAAAATTCAAAATAACACAGTATACAGGGTATCACATTGAAAATTCGGAAGTTGTGAGATGACTAGCCTTTTTTGGAACACCATGTATACTTCTTAATATCTCGAAAATTTGGATACTATGGTCCTTAACGACATTCGCAAGAGAAAACATTACAATATGGTAATGGGAAGCTGAAAAACGCCGATACAATTCGGCATGTAGTGCTCTTCCCCGTTATCGAAAATGTTGTGTGTTCGTCACATTCTTTTGATAACATCTTTGTAACTGTTTGAGCCCCAAGTATCAATGATACATCAAATGGAAGGTAAAAGATCGCAGTTTTGGAATCTAATTTATTATTAGTACGTTACCCTGGAAAAAAATCATTTATTTTAAAAAGTACCCCCCCCCCCCCACTCCCTATCATTTGTTTCAGTGAGGGTTACAAAAATTCATTTCACCAGGGTTTCAAAGTATTCGAGCTGGTTACTCAAACCGTCAAATTTCATTGCTCTATCTCAACTGGTCTCTAAAATAGTTGCAAAATAAGAAAACTCACCCCTGGCTTAAATCATCCATAACTTCCATCATAAGACCCGCAGGACAGTTTAACAAAAGGATTGTGACACCCTAATGGTACACTATCACCTCCTTTCCCATGTCGGTGTGGCGGCCTCGGACCCTGTATAGATATATTTATAATTTTGCCCAAATGTCTGTAATTTTCGAATTTTTCGCCGAAAATGGTGTGGAACGATTGGGTTCGACTCCCTGATGAAGAATTCGAGGTCAATTTGATTCTGTCCGGCCGGCCGTTGCCACGATTTACCATGGTAAATTCGATTAAGAGTGTCCAATACAGGAGAACAGACAATAGAATTCACCATGGTAAATTCGATAAGGGTGTCCAATACAGGAGAATGGACACGAGAACATACGCGCAAAAGCTTCTGACTTCACGTCAGTGCTTGAACCAATTTTATATTAAGTCCTTCCTATTATAATTCATATGTTATACTTATACTTAAAAATCCATAAGTCCTATATAATTACTAAAAATGTACACCCTCGAAAATGTACGGTGTGATCCATCAATACAATCGATCGCTTACGTCATATCTGGTAAAATCTCAGAGGAAGAAGTAGAGTAGCTGTTGGAAATCAAAGTACCTACCTCCTAGAATTAAATGAAAATTCGTCTAGAATATTTTTGAATATGCCATAAATGATTTTCAGACTTTTGTCCATGGCTTGATGTGATCGAGATAGAGTTGTAATAGAATTTTGTTTTAAACTTTGTAAAATTGTGTGAGAATGACATGTATTTGACAAAATACCTAGCTGATGTGCCTTATATTAGATGTTTCTAATCAAGCAATATCTCAATGATCATTATGTTTGATTAGTGATGATTTCTAAGATCTTATACCAAGGCGTTTATTTGTGAATATTATAAAGGTCCTGCCAATTGAGATTTGTCCTAAACAGTTACAGCAAGATCAATGTCATTTGCATTGCAGTATTTTTTGATGCGCTTGCTGCCCCTATAATTTTTCCCAAATGAGTTTTTCGACATTTTTGCCGAAAATGGTCTTAAACGTTTAGTTTCGTCTCACTGATAAAGAATTCTAGGTCAAAGTCTAACTTGATTCTGACATCCGGCCGTCCGTGAGCACGATAACTCTCGAACGTAATGAAATAATATATCAAAAGATAATAATAAAATTTCCAGGGTTGGTTTGAAGTCGTTAGTGGGCAAAATCGGCTCAACGGATTCGGATCTATTCTCACAAAATAAATGTATATCTGACCAGACCAACAGCGTGCTATCATTTTGCCACAATGTCTGTATTTTTCGATTTTTTTTCCGAAAATGGTCTCAAATGATTTGACTCACTGATGAATAATACGAGGTGCGGTCCGGCCGGCCGGCCGTTAGCACGATAACTCTCCGTTAACAACAAGTCCGTTAACGGGCGAAATCCACCAAGTGGTTTCGGAGTTATGGCCATTTTTAGTTAAAACATTTTTTTATGAATATTTCCGGAACCTATCACTCGATCTGAAATTTAGCATCAATTTGTAGAATCATGACCTTTATATGCATGAGAAGTTTTGTATTGATAGGATGGCTATAAAGAGGCAAACAAAATTTCAAAAATTTTGTTTCCACAATAACTCGAGAAACACTGATCTGATTGAATTGAAACTCATTAGTTAGATGCAAAAGACCGAAGCAAACACTTTCGCAAAATTTCGTGCTTGAAATTCCAAAACCTATTTTTTCGAAGTTAATGCTGCCGCTTTCGGCCATTTTTCGTTATGCGCATGAGCAGACGAGAAGTGATTTAACTGCTGGAATTTCGTCTGAGAGGATTGGGGTTTTGAGCTGCAGAATGCTATTCCTCCTTAGAATCCCAATGGGAGTGTACGCGCATGGGTGGATTGATATCTCCTGAACCAATGGTGTCAGGTGTCTGAATCAGATTTTTGTGTGAGGTGTATTATTTTGAGAGGACTTCCAGCCACGAGTAGATTGCGCAGCGCAGAGGTGAAGTGGCTCTTTTTGGGTTGTATGGCTTATGTTGAGTGCGGTTTACGTCCAGCGGTCATGGATTTGGTGCTGTTTGTGAAATTTTGTGTGAATCGTATCGCTAGAAAATTTTTAAACAATTATTTAAAAATATTATTCATATCATGATAACCGAAGAACGGAAAAAGAAAGCGACTTGCAATTTTCAGGTTAGTTTGTGAATCTGAATGCGACATTTGAGTTTGTTTATAGGCATAATCGGCAAAATATTTTTGGAATTATACCCATCTGAAATTTGGTTGTTAAATCTACATTTACGTTCATGGCCAGTATAAACGGCCAAAAGGTTTTGGAGTTATATCAATCTGAAATTTGGTTATTATTTCTTCAATAACCCAAAAAATACGATGCCGATTCAATTCAAACATGGTAAGATTAGTAAGTAATTCTTTCTAGAATGCCTTCCCAAAAATTTTAACAAAATTTCGTGAAGATCGTATTACTCGAAAGTTTTGAAAAAAATAATTGAAAACAATTTACATATCAAAAAACATTTGTCCGAAATCTCTGAAATTTTGCGAGAACCTTCAAATTCATTAATGTCATGATGACATATTAAATCATAACACAAATTTTCGGGTCGGTTGTCAATAGAAAGTGAAGCATGTATCTATGGGAGATGATAGCCCTATATTAGGGTCCTGTAACGGTCTTCGAATATCTGAAGTTCTGAATAATCATCCTCCAAATGCTTTAAATATTTTCCAACTACTTTGAAAATTAGCCAACTCCGTTTTACCAATGCTAAAAAACATTGGCGTGTGGTCAATCTGCTTTGGCGCGCATGTAATAAACATGGTTATGATTATTCTGACCCTCCTAAGTCTTCCCCAAGGAGATCCCTCAGAAGCTCCTAGGAGCTTGTGCGATTAATATATATATACATTTGTAACATTATGAAATGGGTATCTAGGTCTTTTAAACTCTAACCTAGATACCCAATTCATAATGTTACAAATATAGTACAAAACTAGGTAAAAATACTGTTGATGTATATATATATATATATATATAGATATCCTATAGTAACTTTTCTGCTAATGTCCTTTCTCACGGGAGCTAGCCATAACGTCAACAATATCTTGTTATTGAGATCTCATTCAATCATGCTCCTTTATTGTAATGCTAAAGATTTCAACGAAATATCTTGAAAACTTTTTCCTTTCCTCCGCAATCCTAAGTTCATCGTGAAATGTACAATTTTTTTTTTAAATATACTTGAAACCACCCGAAAATTCCCTTCTTCTTTCTTCCATAATATTTCCATTTTTCCTACCGTGAACCTAAAATTTCAAAGAAAAATTGCAACCACCCCATCCTCGAAATTATTCTTGTTCATCAGTGGTTTAGATGCGTACAGATTTCAATATAGAATTGATTCGATTTCTTAGCTATAAGGCTGATATTTCAAATGACTCATTTTATTGATACCCTTAATGTACATGAAATTTTATTAAATTCTGGCAATAAGCTCCGAGATATTTAATAATAATAATATAATTTTATTTTCAAAATTGCTACAAAATAACAGGTAGAAAACAAGTCAAAATATTCTCATAAAAGAAACTCATAACTTTACAATTCGCTACAATAATTTTTGGGCGCATGTTCTAGGGGAACATCGTCCTATCATTTCGTCCAAATGTCTGTAATTTTCGAATTTCGAGCTGAAAATTGGCTAATAGACTAATTCGGACTCCCTGATCACGAATCCGGTGTCAGATTTTTGGGTGCCGTCCGGCCGGCCTTCCGGCCGTAGGCACGATAACAGGAGCACCGAAGGTCCTATCGACTTCAAACTTTCAGGGTAGGTTTCTGATCAAAATGCAACGGTTAAGTTCGTTAACGGGCAAAATCGGCCGGACGGTTCAGAAGTTATAGACATTTCAAATTTTGAGGTTATTTCCCTGATATTGCAGGAACTAAAGAAGATGTTGAATCGAAACTTGGTAGTCAGTTCGAGGATATAAACGCGCAACTTTTGGCAAAATTCTGTTATGATCGAAATGTTGGTAATTTTTAAAAAAATATTTCTTTTAATTTTTTCGAAAAAAAAAATTTTTTTTCATGAACTATTCATCAGATTGCAACAAAAACTTGTACTAACGTCAATTGTAGTATTTTGCAACATTGTGCAAAATTTTGGCTCTATACGATTTCAATTTCTGGAGATATAAGACAAAATGTGGCAAATTTCCTGGGTCTCTCTCAGTATTTTCATCGATTATTATATAATAATCAATAATATTAAGGTATTCAACATGATACTGCTTTTTTTCTTTACTGGTCAGTACGGGCCACAAGGAAGATGAACATGCGCCCAATAGCTCCTGTCCACAGGGCTTGTTAAATTAAAGAATTGTGCAAGGTTCACATTCAACTATAATCGAAAATATAATTTTTTTAAAAATTTTGAAATCAACAATATCTCTATTTATCTCGGTAGGAAATTGAATAATCTTATGCTCATATAGAATATATTATCCTCAGTCACTGAGAGTTTGTGAGGTCGAAAGAAATATTCACACATTCTTCCAGTAGCATTAACATTTTTACAGGTCAGAAAATATCGTTTGTTTTTGTGAAAAAATGACAAAACTTTATATATATATATATATACAGACCGGGCATTGTTTTTTTTTTAAATACACCTCGACATGACTCTCTGAATGCCATGTTGAAAATCGTTCGTATAGCTAATTTTTGTGTTACAAATACTTGTTCAGCTGAGGTACTTCTCCCCAAAAAATTATGCCGTAGGACAGTACAGATTGGAAATTTGCGAAATACACTATCCTCAACGTGTTGTCATCGATTTGGTTCCTCAAAGCTCTCAACATAATACAGTAGAATTCAACTTAGTTGTTGATTCTTGAACAAAATTATTTGGCTTCTACTGATACGATTCTCATGTAATTCCGCATGAACATTGAAATCATTTCTCTTAACCTAAATGCTAAAGGTCAACGCGATCGGACCTATAGTTATCGGAATATTGGGAAATGCAATTTTAAATCTTGACATCGAAACTAACAGCAAATTTCAAGTCTCTAAGTTCGTTCTTCGATGATTATTTTGCCAAATGGATTAATTTGAGACCGTGCTCGACTTAAAATTCGGAAATCACAGACATTGGGCAAAAAGATAGCACCACTTCATTCGCCTGAGTAGAAGGAGAAGATATTTAATGCTCTAATGCAATAAATGGCTAACGATTTGCGTCTTTCTGCCAGTATAATATCAAATTGCCGAGAGAAACGGTTATAGTCATTAACTAGTTCCGAAAATTATCAACAAACATAAAGATAAAAATCTCTTCTATAACATAACCCTAACGGAAGAAATAAAAATTGGTTCAAGCCCTGTGGACATGAGCTTTTTGGCGCTCTTGTTCAAACATACAAATTATATCTCCGAAAGTATTGGTTTCTCAGAGTTGGGAATTATATCAATGGATTCCAATGATAGAAATGCATCATGAAAGAAATAAAATTTAAAAAAATTGTCGTTTAAAAAAATGCTTCAAAAATTGTCTTATAAAAAAAAGAGCAATCTACAATGCTTAAATGCTTTAATGCTTCAAAAATTGTCATTAAATTTATATATCAAGATTGAATGAGCAATCTGCAATTATTCAACCTCGTGGAATGGGTTGTTACTTAGACTCGGTGCATAGTTTTCACAACTCGAAATACCTAAGGAAAGTATCATCGAAATGTCTAGAGCAAGGCTGGAGACAATCATAGCAGATTGTCCATTTATTCCTGATATTTGAGTAGGTAGTGGATTACGAACAAATTATTTTAATAGTTCAAAATATATTAATAAAAAAATAGGTACTATCCTCTTTTCATAATTTAAAATTTAATAGTCCATACCACTAACACATTCTTTTCTGTATTATGAACCTTAACTCAAGAAAAAATGATTCATACCCAAATGTAGATCCATATTTCAGTATTTTTTTTGCTCGCAACATTATGAAAATATTGTATATGGGGACATGTCTCACAACGTAAGGAAGTAAAAGGTAATATTACCCTCAGTGGTCAACGAACAGTAAATTCTTTTGATGATTCCATTATGTTCTTCTTTCCTATTGCCTCCATAAACTACTTCAAAACAGTCTCGTATATATTCACACACCAATTCAAGAATCGAATACTTTCCGAGAGAAAATAACAACTATGAATTGACAATCTCCAATAACTAGAAAAGATGACTTTTATGAATAGTAGATTCTGTGTTCACATTCTGTGAATACATAGAACTTACGATGTATTATTGAAACTTTGAAACATCATATCTCCGAAAGTATTAGCTTGTTAGAGTTGAAAATGATAACAATGGATTCTTATGATGAAACTGCATCTTAGAACAATTTTAATTCAAAAGTTGTGATGTAAAAAAAAATATTTGTTTTCGTTACTCCGAAACTATTAGACCGATTTTGCCCAATAACGAACTTAGCCGAGATATTTATCCCTCAAACCTACTCTGAAAATTTTAACTGTCTAGCTCATTCCGTTCGAGAGTTATCGTGTTAACGGACGGACGGACGGCCGGCCGGACAGAATCGATTTTGACCACGGATTCTTGATCGGGCAGTCAATCCGAATCGTTCAAGACCATTTCCAGCCAAAAATTCGGAAATTACAGACATTTGGGCAAATTGAACTCGGTTCCGAGGAACAAGAGCGCCAAAAACGGTAAATAGTCTAGTCAACAAGTGCTTTTTTGGTCAAAATTTGCGTATTCTCCGAAAATTATGATTGAGATGTCATTCGATTCGGAATGGCATGTAGATAGTATTTGAGAAAAAACTAAGGCCGCTCGCAAAAATTGCAATAGTTAAAAACAATTATAAGTGAAACAAAAAGAAGGAGGTTTAGTTTTTCACCAATATCTCAGAAACTATTCGAGATAATTCAAATTTGCAAAAAGATTCAAATAGAGGAAAAAATTTCCTAAACAAAGTTCCAACTGTAGGATCAAGATTTATAATTTTCCTAAGGGTTGAAAATACGACCGAAAACGAGTACTTCGGCTTGCGTAAGCCTCGCCCCCTTCGGACCTTTCATGAATAAATATTATTTAATCTTATTAAATATGAAACTGAAAAAATTCAGGCGTCTGCAGGATATATCAATGGACAATAATCCGTGGTCCAAAAATGTATATCGTGATTTTTCAATTGGTTATCCATTAGTTAATTATAATTTTTTTATAGCATGAACATTAACATTGGCAGTACGATAATTGTTAAACTATTAATCTGAAAATGTTTTCCTTTCATGGAGCTATTTTTCAAAGGTGTTTGAATAGATTCCTATTGGAAAATTTTAAAAATTGTTGATTTACGTTTTGTTATGAACAATTTACTCAAGTGAAAAATTATGAAGCTTCAGGGGATATTTTTAAAAAGGTTGATGAAAAACCATCAAACCAACCTTAAAAATTAAACAACTTCTAGGAAAATCATTCGATAAAACTCCGGATATGTTAAAATCGGATAACTATATATGAAATTTAATATTTATATTGGAACAAGTGCTACGTCGGGCAAATAACCAGAAACATTCTGACACGGTAAAAAGAGCATACGGGACACATTAGGAACAACAACAATATCGATAAATCTGCTGTTGCAAATCACGTTTTAAAAACTGGCCACTCAATTTCAGAATATGCCGTCAAATTGTTGAAAAATTCCAATAAATTGTACTTAGGAACACTTGAAGAGATATAAATGTTCAAGAGAAAAGATATTTTACTCAATAATGATCTAACCCCTATGAACGACTCATTATTCTCACTAATCGTTTTATGACTATGGGTATAATGTCCACCCATACTTGAGTGTGGAAATTGATAGCATGCCTTATAGTTACGATTCGTCTTTGAAGATGGAAACATCGTTTCAGAAACATATGTCAAACGACAAATTTTGTAGTGGAAAAGAGAGTATTGTTCATAATCAGTCCACAGTGAACTCAAACTAGAAGAATATACATTTTATTTGTACTTAATGATTTAATTGTAGTGCGCTAATCGCTAGCGTCGAATATGGAAATGCGACCAAAAACATAAACTTGTCTAATGTAAACAGCTAGTGAAGGTTTTGAAGGAATAGTGGGTGTTTTTCTCCCCAACTTCTACGCCACTGGAAAGAGTACGGTTTTGAAACTCGCATTTGAACCGCCAATGTTTCCTACACAAAAAAGGTACTCTTGGTCATAGCTCTAAAGCTCTTGAGTATTTTGAGATCAGATAAAGAAAACGCACATTGTAAAATCTGTGAACGCTTATTACTTTCTACCTAAGCCGAATCTGGAAAAATGGTAAATGAAAAAGGTGTTTCATTTGAGGAGAGGAATATGTGGTTATAATTATTATTATCAAAAAACTAACAGTTGTTGTAAAAGCCTATAAACTCAGTTAGTTGACAAAAAAAGCATTATTCAATAAATAAACAAGAGAAAAAGAACTCATATAATAAATTCCAGAATGTCAAAAATATGAGTTGCACACTTCACAAAGCACCCGCCCTTCGAGTCTCCATCAGTCATAACTAGTTACTATTCTTGAACACATTGACACTGGTAGATCACCCACAGAATGGTTCCTTTGCAAGTTTGTCCTCGTAGGTTGTTCCTGTTAAATGTGAAAAGATGACACAGATCAACACCAAAATCATCATTCATGGCTCTAAATGTTACAATCATATCGCCTATGTGGTGTACGACTTTCCTGAGTCGAATTTAAGCGAGTAACCGGAGCAGAGCGGTTAAGACCAATCTCTTGCTTAACATAACCGGTCGGTTATAATAGCAAGGGATTGGACTTAACCGCTCTATTCCGGCTACTCGCTTAAATTCGACTCTCTGGTCTCGTAGTCGGGTCGATTTTGAGCGGTGAAAGGAATCCTGGTACACCACGTCTGGACGGATTCTAGCACTTTTAAATCGCCTTGGATTACCTTGGCAATCCACAATGCAAGTCCAGCATACTCCATAATTATGGAGTATGCTTGGTCTCACGTAGTTTTATAACAGCAATTTCATGATCCGAAGACTGCATTTACTGAATGATTTCGGGATGTTGTAAGTGGTTATCTTGGCTCTGGCACCGACAGACGAGATATGCTCAGACCAGTCCAGGTTAGAAGTAACGGTCAAACCCAAATCCTTCTGTACTTCAACCACGACAAGGGGACACCCAGCTGGTCGTATGGCATTCGGGGATTGTTCTTACCCATGTGTAAGACAACACTTGGCGTTGTTTAGAGGCAGCAACTAGGTCCAACTATCCATTAGGTTACTGTATCCAAATCAAGTTGTAGCTGATTAATGATCGATAATGGGACTCCGTATATTTTTGTCTCATCGGCATACAATAGGCTCCTGGACCCAACGAGATTGGGAAGATCAGCAATGTATAATTAAAAAAGTATTGGACCAAGGACAAATCCCTGGGGGACAACACTAAATAATTCTCTATCCAGGCCCCGTATACTCGACGTTCGTAGAGATGAGTATTCGCATGAGATTACTCCTACAAGAAATCTCATCTCACTTCTCCCTCGCTATTTAGTAGTAGAGAAACACATTTCAACCGACAATTCACATACGGAGTTTGCGCAGAGTCACTGACGTTATGAATCTCGTAGGAGAGATCTCTCTCACATTTCGTGAATAGGGGCCCTGGGTAGAAAAGCCTCACCAACCTTCACCCTGTCCTCTGGCATAGAATCTACAACTCAAAGACTATTCCTCTATTTATCTGGAAAATTTTATGGGCATATTTTTTTAATAGGACATATACCCATAATGTTTCAAAACATGCCTAACTGTCTGGTGCATAATGTCTATTTGAAACTGGAGATTTACTTCCCTCTCGAAGCATTCTTCAGGAATTGGACTGGTTTCTTAATGTTCCGGATAGCATTTACTACATACGTTAATGCACATGGATTTTTCAAACTGATGAAAACATATTCTAAATTGTTTGACCAGACGGTACACGCTGACCCGGGTATAAATCACCAAACCACTTCCTACGCACTTTCACCTTTCAAATACCATACAATAATATCAGCTTATTGCGCACGCGGATATATTGTTTTTCGTTAGGTCGGTTCACTGTTGGCCAGGTAGAAGGCTGCTTGAAAATGATTCGTTTCACCTGAATTCTCGATAGCCGTTGGTCTTCTTATTAATGTTCTATGTCTTCGTCCTTAGACTTTAGAAGAGAGAGGACGGATAACATATGCCCTGGCATTGAAACCAAATATCGACCACAGAACCAGGCTCCTTTTTCTTGCTGTGGCTTTTACATTCGTAGGCTGCACATCCTATCTTAGGTGTAACGAAGTTTTACAACAATACCGTCCGTAAACGTTTAGATAAACACAAGAAACCAACGTCCACCACTTCGTTTGGTGTCCACCAAACTGTCAAAGTTTTGGTTTCAGATCGATAGCGTTGCGTAGTACGGCATGCTGTATCCACTCTCTTTCCTAATCAAAGTCTTCGTCACTATCCCTGTTCCATTTTATTCGAACTTAGCCTTCTCCCTTCTTTGACAATTATTTCCAATGCATTGAATCGGCTTCAAAGTTAATGGCCTATTTTTAAACCTCAAAACCACTTAATTAGTTCTGTTGCACCTGTATACTTATAAGGGATTTATTTTTGATTAGTTAATGTTTGGGTTTCAGCATATCAAAGATATTCTTCCAATATGTAAAGCTACCTAACTCAGTAATTTGGTATATACCATTTCTGATACGCTCTATACAAGTCATAATCATAATATGCTAAAAACCCAATATTTGTGTACACCACCGTTTTATTTGTTTTGAGTCCACCAGTTGCAACATTCAATTATTATTGTTTTTAGTGATGCCATCTTTGAAAGACAACGTTATTCGAAGAAAATATCTACCTGCCAAATTCCTCTGCAGATTGTTTGGCATAATTTTGTAAATGAAAATCCTAACATTTTACAAAATATCCTGCTTTATGAACCCTTACAAGTTGAAGTGATTCATACAATGCTCAAGGAACTAGGATATAAATTTCACATACAGGTCTGTTGAATCTTAAAATTATTTTAAATTAAAAAATATAAAATATTCTTGTAGGGGCATGCAACTAGTTTTTTCATTTAAAACATTTTACTTTCATACAAATATATCTACATGTCGCTATATTTACAGATGTTTTTTCAGGATTTGATAACATTCCTCGACCAAAAATGTATTACTATTAGAGTTGCCCAAGGTCACCAAGATAAAGGGGGATAATTTTTTTGAAATGCCTAGTGTTACAAAATTTATAGATGTATTTTATATTATATTTATAGTTTTATTTTATTCTATAGTATTATTCATACCAAGTATTTGTACCATTTTTCGTATGCATCCGGAAATGGAGAGAATTACAGTTTTTTACAGAGTTTTAATACCTTCCATGAAATAACTACACTCTGTGATGTGCAATAAAAAAGATTTGGATGCAATGGATTTGCAAATACCGTCCATAAATCAACAATAAACCAACTGTTACTTTTACGCGCATGATCTGGGGAACATCACGTTATCATTTTGCCCAAATGTCGATATTTTGGCGAAATTGGTCTCAAACGATTGGGTTCGACTCCCTGATGAAGAATTCGAGCTCAAATTTGATTCTGTCCGTCCGGCCGTTGCCACGCTAAAAGAGATAGGGACTTGCAATTTTCAGGGTAGGTTGCGTATCCGAATGGGATCGTTGAGTTCGTTGTTGGGCATAATCGGCCAAACGGTTTCGAAGTTATACCCATCTGGAATATTATTTTCTCGATAACTCAAAAAATACAGTCCCGATCGAATTGAAACTTGGTATCCAATTGTAAAATATCGACATAAAGACATGTGCGAAATTTTGTGAGAATCGTACCAATAGACATTTAAAAAAAAATAAACAATAGTTACAAATCACGACACTCACGAGGAGACAGGCTTTTTTTGCTGAGGTTTTTCCCTAAGCTCTTGTATCATACGTTCATGAATATGTTTCACTAATGATCAGAAATCCAGTATATTACCATTGTTGTGCAAAGCCCATCTGTATAAAATTAAACGTTCCTATGTTCAAACAAAGCCCTTGCGGTGTTGCCGGAATAATTCTGTAGGATATTGCATTCAAATGCTTTGAACCGGATTATTTCGATATCTGTTGAGTGTTCAGATATATACACGCTCCATGAAATGAGATCATTTGAAGCCAGAGTAATACATAGTTTGTTGCACGCTAATAAATAATTCCCTTCATCGTTAATTTAATACTGATAATATGGAAATAGGGAGCGTGAACATGTGGTGAAGATAATGAAATTTGTCTTTTGAATGGTAAATTCTTCTGAACTTGTTCTTTCGACAATTGTACTTCTATGAAGAAGTTGATGGTAATTCCGACCAAATTGACTATTCATATTTTTGTGAAATCATGAATTGTGTTTCACGTCCTTCCATAATTTGGGGGTAGATTTCACAAGGTTAGGACTTGAATGAATACAAACAAAACCGACGTTTTGTCGATATTTTTCGACTTTCTCAAGAGTCTCAAGACTAAAAAAATTGGTTCAAGCACTGACGTGAAGTCAGAAGCTTTTGCGCGTATGTTCTCTTGTCCATTCTCCTGTATTGGACTATCTTAATCGAATTTACCATGGTGAATTCTATTGTCTGTTCTCCTGTATTGGACACTCTTAATCGAATATACCATGGTAAATTCGGCAATTAGTTACCAAGCTTCAATTCGATAGAGTCTATATTTTTTGATTTATCGAGGAAATAATATTCCAGATTGGTATAACTCCGAAACCGTTGGGCTGATTATGGCCAACAGCGAACTTAACTCTCCCATTCATTAATGCAACCTATCCTGGAAATTGAAAGTCCCCATCTCCTTTCGTTCGAGAGTTGTTGAGGCAACGGTCACCCATCCATCTACTGAACTCACACAAGGCTGCACGGATCTCCAACAATATAGATCCAATCATGTTCAAACTTGGAACTTGGTAATAGAGTTAGTTTCTGAAGGCTCTCGCAAAATTTCAGCGATGTCGGACGAATAGTTTCAGATATATCAATTTTTTTTCAATAATTTTCTATGATTTTTTAAAAATTTTCTAGTTTTACGATCCTCACATAATTTTGCAAGAATTTTTGCGTTGCCATTCTACAACTATAACCATGTTTGCATTGGATCGGTTTTGTATTTTTCGAGTTATTGAGGAAATAACAATCAAATTTCAGAGGGGTATAACTCCAAAACAGTTTAGCCGATTATGCCTATAAACCATCTCAAATGGCACATTCAGATTCTCAACCTAACCTGAAAATTTGAAGTTGCTATCTCTTTCTGTTCTTAGGTTATCGTGACGTAAATAATTTTTTTAATGATTTTTTTTAAATTTTCTAGCAATACGATTCTAACAAAATCTCACAAACGTCCTTATGTTTATAATCTACAACTTCTCACCAAGTAACAATTTGATCAAAATTATTACTCGGAAACCATTAGGTCGATTATGCCTATTGACGAACTTGTCCATCGCATTGGGACGCGCTACCTACCCTGAAAATTTCAAGTCACTTTCTCTTTCCGTTCTCAAGTTATCGTGGCAACGGCCGGCCGGACAGAACCAAATTTGACCTCGAATTCTTGATCAGGGAGCCGAACCCAATCGTTTGAGACCATTTTCGGCGAAAAAATCGAAAATTACAGACATTTGGGCAAAATGATAACGCGATGTTCTCCAGAACATACGCGCAAAAACAGAATTTATAATTCAGACTATGAAACTTAACAGGAAAATGTTGATTTAGACACAAGGAATGGAAAAAGGAAACTTCAAAATAAAATTACCATCAATTAAAATCAGTTTCTCACAACGACAATCTACGTGTCAACAAGAAGTACAACGTGATTTATAAACATGGGCGACGGACACAGATAACATTCAATATCCTGCACAGAAACTATCCAACAAAGAATTTGGGGGAACTATTTCAACGATACTTATTAACAATAACTTTTTAAATAAGTTGTTCAAGGCCTGTGGACAGGAGCTTTGGTGCTCTTGTTCAAACTTTGATGAGAAACCTTGTTATTTATCAAGATTAAATGAGCAATCTGAGAATGAGGACTGCACCAAGGAAGAAATGAAATTAAAATAGCTGAAATGAATTTGACTTGCTCTTATAGAACAGGATGACATGTTCGAGTATGAAAATAGATCATATAATAATTCATAGATAGAATAATAATTATAGCATTCTGTGAATACATAGAAGTATGATTCATTATTGAAATTTCGAAAAATCATATCTCCGAAAGTATTAGCTAGTAAGAGTTGAAAATTATATCAATGGATTTTTATGAATGATTATCTTAAAATAAATTGAATTTGAAATTTGTAAGATGAAAAATTTTTTTTTTCCGTTACTCTGAAACCATATGTCCTATTTCGCCCAATAACGAACTTAACCGAGATATTTATCTCCCAAATCTACTCTGTAAGTTTCATTTGCATAGCTCATTCTATTCGAGAGTTATTGTAGAAACAAAATAAAAAAAAAAATAAAATTGATGATTTTTACGGCAACCCGATCAATACAAAACTTCGCATGCGTATAAAGGTCATCATTCTACAATCTGATGCTAAATTTCAGAAAGTTCGAGTGATCGGTTTCAGAAATATTCATAAAAAATGTTTTTACTAAAAACGACCATAATTCCGAAACCGCTTAGTGGATTTCGCCTGTTAACGAACTCGTCTGAGATATTCACGTTGTAAACCTACCCTGCAAATTTCAATCCTCTAACTCCTTTCGTTCGAGAGAAAACGGCCGGACAGCCGAACAGAATCGATTTCGACCACGGATTCTTGATCAGTGAGTCAAACCAAATTGTTTGAAACCATTTTCAGTCAAAAATTCGAAAATTACAGACATTTGGGCAAATTGATAAGCACTATGTTCCGAGGCAAAAGAGCGCTAAAAATGATATTAGGTGATTGTTATTATTGGGATAATACTTGAGTATCACATGAAATTTGATCGAAGTTAAATTGATGACTTGTGCTGAAAGTGTGCGAAGTTAGCTAAAACCGTCTTTATCCTAATATTTTTCTTTGCAGTCATTTTTATGTTGTTTTTTTCTATTCGAAAGTAACTGTTTGGTTTGTCCTGTGTATTTCCAAAGTTAGCGAAGGGAACTTTATAAATTAAATTATTGCCGGTTTCTCAACTGCGAGCTAACTCGATATTGCGAGTTGCGCATGTATTTAGCGATATTATATTCGATGCACATATTATGAATAACAACACAGGCATTAATTATTCTACATGCTACAGCAGGTTTATAATGTAATGATCGATGCTTGAGGAGACACCTAAATCTCATCTTAAGAATGCCATTGCATCTCTCAATTAAACCTCTAGTTTTCTTATGCGCCATATTGTAGTTAATTTCAGGGGTATTCCTGATAGGTTCAGCTTCCAGTGGTGTCAAAAGCCACGGTCTAAGCGGATATCCAGAATCGTACCTAATAGAAAAAAAATGTATTAAATATATAAAGAATTTCAATCCAATGAATATTTTTTTACCCAAAAGATAGTAATTTCTATGACCTCTGTCATGTAAGTTTGTGAGTACATTGAAAATATTGGAATTGGCCCAAATGAATGCATCATGTGTGCTCCCTGGGTATCGGGCATTCACATTTGTTATCCTCAAAGTACTATCACATATCTGAAAATAATAATAATGAAACAATGAAAGTCAAAATATAGAGTATTGAGTTTTTCTAGTATTTACTAACCATTTGGACATTGATCGAATGATATCCTTTTCGATTTACATAAACATGCTCTGGGCTTTGGTCATCTTCAATCTTCGGTGGAAAAATGGCTACACCAATACCCATTTGATAACTTCCAGACGCAAACCTAGCAAAACCTGTAAAATTAATATTCAGAATAATACATACTATGTAAAGAACGAGTTCAACTCACTCTGGTGGTTATATCTAGATCAGTAGATCTTTTCTGGGCACGCATAAAAGGGCTTAAGGTCTCTATTAAAAATCTGCAGAGGTCCTTCGATGAATTTGTAAAACCTGATGATCACTCAATACTGTGAAAGGATCAATATTCTTAAAATTATTTCTTCTTTCAATCGGTTTTTCAGCGATTTCCAGTGATTCCAAATCGTCCATTTCTAAATTTTTACCCTTCTTCTCACACAACATTCACAACAAATCAAACTTTCAAGATTTCAAATTTAGAATTGGCCATAGAATTCCCGAATTTTGTTCAACAGACCCATATCACTCGCAAAGGTGGCAGATGCGCACGATCGTGCAAATTGCGAATGGTCGACCCCCAGTCAACATCTGTCAAAATGCTAGACGAAATTCCCCAATGGAATACGATTCATGCACTCAGTACTCAGTGCCATATCATAGACTACATATCCTATATATATAGTCTATGTGCCATATCTTGTCTATGCTCAGTGCGCACGAGTTCTACCAATGGAATACGCCATAAGTATATGCAGAGGAAAAACCAATTATGTCGCAATTTTCCGCTCAGGAAATCACATATGAAAACTTTCCTAAAATCTGTAGATGTTGTATAATTAATAAGGGGGAAATAGACGTTTTTGAAGCTCATATTGAAGATTTACCTTTATCAACGATCATATTCACTTGTACAAATGAAAAGGTGAGATTTTCGAATAGCTTTATGAATTATCCGACATTTAAACTTTGTGTTCTTTGCTTTGTAGATAAATAAATCAGATGGATTACCTAGGGAAATCTGCAGTATCTGTCTGCAACTTATTATGAATTTTGATACCTTCATCAAAACTTTCAAAGAATCACAAGTGAATATAAAATATATGCTTGAGGTGTTCAGTAAACAAAAAGATGAACAGAAAAATATTTTAGAACAAAATACAATTAATCAAATTGAAGATATAATTCACGATAATTCATCCAATCATCCAGGTGGAGGGGGAGAATCGAAAGACTTAAACAATGAGCATTTGGTTTCAGAACACAAGAATGTTTTGAATAAACAACAGATTTCGGTAATGAATGAGATAGATGAAAATAACTTACTACATGTTTTAGGAGGTAAAAATAATATTCATGTGAATTCTTTTCATTTACCACTAAATAATCCATCCAAAGATATGGACCTACAGATAAAATAATGATCCTTGTCCAGTTCCAGAGTTCTAATGAACTCCAGTAGATAGAATGACGTCAAGGATGTTTCCATCCTTTATGAATTCATGGACCAAGCACTCTTTGCGTTGGGTCCCAATGTTGAGGGATTCTGTTACCAGGTGTTCAGGAATTTACACTAGTAACTACACTCTGTGGTATGACATGTTTTGGTAACAATGTTTCCACCTTCTTAGAGGAAGTGTTACTAAAGCATGCTATCAATTACTACTCTCAAGAATGGGTTGATATTATACCGTTAGTCATAAACCGATTGGTGAGAACAATGAGTTGCTCATAGGGGTTAGATCATTATTGAGCAAAACATATTTTCTCTTATACATTTTGATACCTTCGAGTGGTACAATTTATTGGAATTTTTCAACAATCGTATCATTTCTCAGTGCTTAAATCCTGGAGGAACTTTTTGGAGTGTTCCTAACCTGCAAGATCCTGCCAGAGTACTGTGTTCGTTTCTTCTTTCTTCCCAAACTTTTCTTTCTACGTGTTTCCCTTAGCTATGGAAAGGTTAGGGTCCTACAAAAAGGGTTGAGGCCCTTTTTCAGACCATCATGTTGGCCACCTCGTTAGCCCTGATTCCCAAGTGTTAGGGAATCCAAACTAAGGAAACTGTTCTTTTTGCCTAGTTTGTTAATGAAGTTGGAGTTCAGTGCTCTTATTGCCGCTTGACTGTCAGAGTGTATCTCTATATCACATATATTTTCTAGGTTGAATTGTACACATTTCTCAATTGCATGGATTTGCTTCTGAAAGATGCGATTCAAACTATTTTGTTTTGGGTCCAAATAGTCAAGTTCCTATCCTTGTGGTGGTTTTTGAGCCATCAGTAGGTATACCTATTTATGGTATTTCCTTTGAAACCATGGGTGTTGAATTCCCTTTCCCAGTCTTCATTCCTGCTTGGCATTGTAGTGAAGTGCCTTTCAAAGCTGAATCTCTTTAAATTTTCAATAGTCCGACACTGTCTTGCAAAAAGTTGTCGGACTACCGGGGGTCCACTTTATATGCAAATCTTTATACCTTATACCAGGTTCTCCTAGTGCTAGTACTTTGTTCTGCCTTGGTATGTCATGCTACTACCCCATAGTTTATGATGGGTCCCACAATAATGATTTACATCTATCGGAGTACTTTTGGGTTCCCGCCAGATTTCTAGACACCATCAGCGCTTTGTTGCACTACTAGTTATCTCAATTTACTTATTCCAGAGAAACTTACTATCAAGGGGTATTCCCAGATATCTGATATCCGATTTGTCCTACCTATATCTGTTATAAAAGTTCTTCGTGAAATTACAAACACTGTTGACAGGTAATAAATGGCTTTTTAATTACTATGAGAGATGAGTTCCACCCTGAAGTAGTATTTATTTTTAAGCTCAATCAGTCAAAGATAATAGGAAAATTTTTACATATTTCTAAACATGTTATTTTAGGCATTGTGATTCACGAGATTTATGATGAAAACAGATTATGAAATTTTTTTTTATTCCTTTATTGTGCTTGGCACCTGGGACCATCTACACAGTTTCTTTATTTCCGAAGACTCTTTAAAATTATTTAGGACATACACCACCACCCAACACCACATCCATGCCCTAAGCGGAATTCGACCTCCGGCACTCTAGCTAGTTCTACAACCGCTAGACCACCACAGGCCGGCATTATGAAACTTCATTCATAGTAATTCTGTATTCAATTTAAGGGTTCCATAGAGATAGAACACATAATTAGGGTTAAATATGAAAAGACTTTGGCCTTACATCACTGTAAGTACTTTGAATATAACCCCTTACATGCGCAAGTCTTCACAATTTTCCTTTTGAAATTTTCAAAAGAATTGGGTGTAGATCTTCCTTCTAAATGGTGGATGTATATTTTGTCTACAAAGAGTGTTTTCTTTTGATTGCAGGTAGAATCTCGGAAGAAGAAAAATCTTTGCATAAGGAGCAGAGCCCTGATTTGATACAGTTTGATTCTTGTCATAATACATTTGACAAAGAAGAGAACAAGAAAAGGAAAAAGAACTTGAAAAATCAAAGAATTGAAGTTGATCCAAAACTACGGTCAGGTCTGGATCTTCAATGTTTTCAATGTTTGCTTGTATTTTCTTCTAAAGCAGAGATGGTGAGACACCACAAGTACACAGGTCATATTTTGGCACCAAATTATAAATGTGGGATCTGTTCTAAAGCTATAAGCAAGAGGAAAGCTTACTGGGATCATATGGCTATGCATAGACATTTGAAGAAAAAAGCTGTTTGTGAAGTTTGTGGGGTAGTGGTTGTTTCCCTTCACTTAAAAAGGCATATGCTAGTTCATCAAGAAAAATCGCATGTCTGTCAATACTGTGGAAAAGGTGAATTTTCAAAAAATTATTTAGAATAGTCTGAAAACATAATTTTTGCGCGCATGCTCTGGGGAACATCGCGATATCATTTTGCCCAAATGTCTGTAATTTTCAAATTTTTCGGTCTCAAACGATTGAGTTCGACTCCCTGATGAAGAATTCAAGCACAAATTTGAATTTGTCCGGCCGTCCGTTGCCACGGTACCTTGAGAACGGAATGAAATAGCGACTTGCAGTTTTCAGGATAAATTGCGCATCTGAATGCCACATTTGAGTTCGTTAATTAGCATAATCGTCCAAATGGTTTTGGAGTTATATCAATCTGAAATTTGGTTATTATTTCTTCAATAACCCAAAAAATACGCCGAATCAATTCAAACATGGTAATTAGTTCTAGAATGCCGACGCAAAAGTTTTTACAATCATTGAAAAAAAATTTATATATCAGAAAGCATTTGTCCGACATCGCTGAAATTTCGCGAGAACCTTCAAAACCATGAATGTCACGATGAGATATTAAACTATAACATAAATTTTCGTGCCGATATTTTCATAACACAATGAAAAGTGAAGCATGTATCTATGGGAGATGATAGCCCTACATTAGGGTCCTGTAGCGGTCTTCAAACATCTGAAGTTCTGAATAATGATCGTTCAGATTGGTCAGACCTTGTTTTGAAAGAGACCCTCCTGGCCTTATGAGCTACGACATTTTCCTTTTTGAAATCAAATATTGAAGGGATTTCTAAGAACAAGAGTGAATATCTCTGAAAACTAGCGTAGGCGATTCTTCTTCAAGAGATCCATGCGGCTACAGAAGAGTATATTTGTGAGAGGAGACTTTTGAGAGGTCATGCATTATTTTTAATTTGTTCGTTTTTCTCCTCTTGTCTTTTCATTTTTGCGCGTATGTTCTGGGGAACATCGCGTTATCATTTTGCCCAAATGTCTGTAATTTTCTAATTTTTCGCCGAAAATGGTCTCAAACGATGGGGTTTGACTCCCTGATGAAGAATTTGAGGTCAAATTTGATTCGATCTGGCTGGCCGTTACCACGATACCTTGAAATTTTGTGGCGCGTCTCAATACAAGGGACAAGTTCGTTAATGAGCATAATCGGCCCAATGGTTTCCGAGTAATCATTTTGTTTTCAACCAATACAAATCCTATCGAATTGAAACTTGGTGAGTAGTTGTAGAATACATACTTAAAGTCGTTTGTTAAATTTTGTGAGAATTTTTGTGAGAATAAAAAAAAAATATATTTATGACACGATAACCTGACAATGGAAAGAGGTAACGACCTGCAATTCTTAGGTAAGGTTGTGCATCTGATTGCGACACTGGAGCTTGTTAATAGGCATAATCGGCCCAACGGTTTTGGAGCTACACTATCTGAAATTTGGTTGTTATTTCCTCAATAACTCGTAAAATACGGAACCGATCCAATACAAATATGGTTATTAGTTGTAAATAACGACTCAAAAATTTTTGCGAAATTTCGTGAGGATCGTATCACTAGAAAACTTTAAAAAAATCATTGAAAATCATTAAAAAAAATTCTATATATCATATTCGTCCGACATCGCTGAAATTTTGTGATGGCCTTTAAAACCTAACTCTATTGCCAAGTTTCAAGTTTGAACACGATCGGATCTATATTGTTGGAGATCCGAGCCGCCTTGTGTGAGTGTAGTAGCTGGATGGGTGACCGTTGCCTCGATAACTTTCGACCGAAAGAAGATAGTAACCTTCAGGCGATTTTCAGGGTAGGTTGCGCACCCGAATGGAACAGTAAAGTTCGTTGTTGGGCATAATCGGCCCAACGGTTTCGGAGTTACACCCATCTGGAATATTATTTCCTCGGAAACTCAAAAAATATAGACTCGATCGAATTGAAGCATGGTGACTAGTTAATATCGACATAAATACGTGTGTAAAATTTTTTGAGAACCGCACTAGGAAATTTTAAAAGAATTACGAAAAAAATGCGTTCAAGCTCTGACGTGAAGTCAGGAGCTTTTGCGCGCCTGTTCTATTGTGCCAATACAGGAGAATTGACAGTAGAACATGCGCGCAAAAGCTCCTGACTTCACGTCAGTGTTTGTTTACAAGTGTTATTCCCCAAATCAATATTCCCAAAATGAAAACTATTTCAGTAATTGGAATAATTAAATATATTACTTGTTACTAGTTTGTAAATTTTCAAAACTAAAATACTCATCATTATTTTCAGGTTACGTCCAAAGGAACACACTAACAGATCATATTAAAAGTAAGCATGAAGGTGAAACAAAAACCCTGACCACGCTGTGTTTCATTTGTGGGAAGTTATGCAATGATTTGAAGGGTTTAACTTCACATCTGAATACTCATACTGATGATAGATGGAGAAAGCTTTCACATTATTGTGAAGAATGCGGAAAACACTTCTTGAATACCCAATCACTTAATACACACAAATATATGGCACATAAAATCACAGAAAAGATACCAAGGCAGCATAAAAAATCTAAAGGATATAAACATTCAATATTAGAAGATAACAAGTTGGGGAACAATTTGAACGGATTTACACCACGGAAAGAAAAAGCTTTGATAAAGAAAGCTAGTATTAAACAGGAACCTCGGGAATGTCCAATATGTCATAAAATTATCTGCTATTTAGGCTTTAGCAGACATTTAACAACACATACTGGAATAAAGCCCCATCAGTGTAAACATTGTCCTAAAAATTTTCGTTTATTTTCCAGCCTCAAATCTCATATGTATGTTCATTTGAATCTGAAACCATTTAAATGTGATATTTGTGGTCTGCAGTTCAGACATTATACCACTCTGAAGGTGCATAAAAGGGTTCATACAGATGAGAAGCCTTATGTTTGTTCTACATGTAACAAAGGATTTCGAAGTGCTTCTGGATTGAAGAGACATCAAAACCAGAGACAGCACCATCTGCAAACGCAGAGTATTGAGTGAAAATTTTATACATATATATTCCTAAAACTTATTCTTCGGGTACTCGGCAGTGAGGGGCGAAAATTAAGAACACACAATCTTCATTCAATCATCTATATTTCGGACCAAAGTGCGGCCCTTCTTCAGGATGAAATGACAAGTGGTATAAGACCCAAAAATCACAGCACGCAGATACATCAATGGGAAATCAATCTTTAAATCCACATTTTACATTAACATTGGAAAACACACATTAACAGATTATTGGACATTTATTCCACTTTTACTTTTACGAAAACACTAAAACTTGCACCGGTACATTTCAGGTTTTTTTTTTTTAAGACGTGAAATGTACCGGTGCAAGTTTTAGTATTTTCGTATTTATTACAAAACAAAAATCTGATTTTATCTGCCAATTGATGAGACCTTATGTTTCTTGATTCCAATCATCTCAAAAGTATTATTTAGGGCTGTCATTCAGACTCCCTATTTGTACATCTTATGCCTCAACAATGGTCGCATTCAGCGGACGAAACAGTTGCGCAACCGTTACCAAAACGTTCGGTGGCACATGCCCTACGAACTCAACACGTTGTGGAGCGGAGGCTATTTTATGGAGCAAATTTGATTTGTGCTAGGTAGCGGTAGCGTAAAGTGGCTGAGCGCTTCGTCCGCTGAATGTGACCAATATTAGAAGTTCTGGTTATGCTCTTAGAACCTTATACATATATATTCATCCGAGTTACGGTGAGCGTTGATGCTGCCCTGACATCTTATTATGCATATGAGCAATCAATAATAAGAAATGGCATTGCCTTCTAGATCTAGGCAATATTTACAGAAACTGAAAGAATTTTCCACTTGCAGAAAAGATACACAGTGCTTCCCAACAACTCCGCACCAAGAGAAACTTTTCTTATCTACTAATATTTCCGAATTTTGATGATTACAAAAAGTTGGTGTATCAAAAATTATATATAAGACGGTCAACTGAGATTTACGGTTTGAGCGGAAATCGCAATTTTCAAACAAAAATGTTCATTATCTCGGAAAATTCGAACTTTCTCTCTGAAGCGCTTTAAGCAAACTTGATTTCAGATTGATCTGCCAAATTTCTTGTCGGAAATCCATAAAAAATTTTTTCCTTTTCTGCTCAAAACCCTTTTAAAAATTGAATAATTACCTAACGGATTTTTTCTGGGTTACTAAACGACATTAGTGTCAGCATGAATATGATTGTAACCGGTAAATTTTGTTTGAACTTGGATTTTCGACATTATTTCAAATTTTCCCTGAAAAGTTTCATTCGGTGCAAAGTTGCTCCTATTCGCATTTTCACCATTAAAATCTTTCAATTTCACATCTGAGAATCCTAAGAATCCAAATCTTGCTGCAAATTGCCAATTTATAGCTAAATTTTTGATAGAAATAGAATTTTGTCATGAATATCCATCGTTCAATTTCAACGCCAGTTAATTATTTTCTATGATCACAGATTTGTGAAAATTCGAACATAATAGGTTTGTTCCAAGAGCGGCCGAAACCGTACAGTTGGTGAGTTCGTTTACTAGCTCGGACCGATCAGATTGCTCTGAATCGTTCGTTAAATACATCCAGATGTAGGGGAGTACACATCTGAATCGTTCGGTAATGTAAATCGGATCCATCCGAGAGCGATCTTTTTGCTCGGAGTATTCAGAGCGAGCAAAGCGATTTTATCCTTAAGGCTGGTTTATGCTGGCTGGTAACTTTAACTTATTCCCTAACTTAAAAATTGAAACATAGATTTCTAACGCTATGGTTGATACTGAGACTGAATAATCCGTTTACTTATTATTAATAATAATAATTAATAAGTTAACGGATTATTTATTCTGATTATAAAGCATAACACTAAAAATAAATGTCTATATATATTATATATATATGATTAAGTTAAAGTTACCAGCCAGCATAAACCAGCCTTTAGACTATAGAATAATATCCGTATTTGTGAGGGGAAATTTTAAATATTCATTTCCTGCTTCATTTTATCTGCATCGTTGAATATTCCTATAGCGCAATTTGAATTTTCGTGGAACAACGGGAAATTTTCGATTTGAATTATTGTACGATGTACGTTCACCATTAATTTTAAGATACGTTTAAAATACTTGTTTGAAATATCGGGAAAGCTCTCTTGAAAGACGCCACGAGTAAATAATAGCTAGGCAGGATAGATATAGGGTTGTTTTAACTTCTGCTACTAAAAGCAATATTGTTAAGACTCAAAATGATGTTGGATTTTTTTTCTGTATTACTTTTTGGCAATTCATGGAAATGTTTATACCTGATTGCAATAAAAAGGGATCTGAAACCTTTGTGATTAATTTGTATATAGTATTCCATTTTTTTGTGTACACGTGGAGATAAGTCTCAACTTGATAAATATTTCAAATCTAGTTGAATTAAAAAAAACTTCTCTCTATTTGGATAACTTTATTCATCTTACAAATAAGTACAATCATAAAATCAGATTTTTTCCAATAAGCTTTAACAATCACTACTATAGACTGAACAAGAACAATTATGAGGAAAATTAAAACTATCATTTTTTACCATCAATGGCTCAGAGGAGGACAACACAATGTGAACCATGTATGACAAACATGTTTTTGACTAAGAAAAATACCACAATGGGATTTATTCATATCTTCCTACTTGGTATACATGATTATTTAATGACATAAAATACAACTCAACTTTTTATTTATCGCACCATTATTAACATCTTGAAAACATAAAGTAGCATTATATATCTATTTAAAAGAAAAAGAACACTTAGTTTTCACAACAAGTGATATCACTATTTTCACAATGACAGGATGCACAGGCTATCATGGGAGTTATTCTATCATTTTCCTGTTAACATAGACAATACAGAACTGTGGTAGATGTGTATTGGGTCCTGGATTAGATTTTGTGCAATATTTGCCCAGATTTTCAGAAACTTTGAGAAAGAAATCCTTTGCTTTGGTTATTTTTCTCTTCCGAACCCCCTGTGAGTGCTAACAACAGCTATCTTCAAGACTGATTACCAACGGCATTTATAGTTTTTCAATTACTCTTTGTGGATGCATCACCTGAAGTAAATTCAGAAATTAGTAAACAACAATGCTAAAGGTGTGATTATTCACCTTTCCGATTACTACAATATGAGAATTTGTGCTTCACACGACCATCTACAACTTGAAGGTTTATAAGATTACAAGCCCTTGTACGCTTTCACTTCACTCATTGTGAAAGTACTAATCCTTTTTATTAAATAATTAACATTTTGCTGGATACATAATTTTTAGAAATAGAGAAACATCTCAATTCTTCTGGCTCCATAAGATAAGGTTCCATGCCAAATTCTGCAACTTTCTTGTCATATCGTTTTTGACGACTACCAACTATGATTGAATATTAGTTAATCAGATCCATTAGCACGAAATTCCACTCGTACAAAAATTAAAAACTGTAAATAAACGTTATTTGCCAGTATAAACAAAAAAATTTTCAATTTTTAAAAAGTTTACTTCCAATGTCAATCACAATTTTGACGGCAGAATACAGTAATCTGTGATTCTGCTCTGTCCCGTTCGTTTATTTCAGATAAATCCATGCGATCTGTGGTCACGTGACGAAAAAATCCGTCGCCTCTCGGACATAATTACCGAACTCGACAAGTGAACGGTCCACCAACTGCGCAGTGATGTAAAAGCGTTCCAACAGTGTTTCTGTACGATTCCTTGATCGGGTCTTGTGTTCCAAGAACTTTGTGGATCGTACACTGTACGGTCAAATCGAGACTTGGTCGGAGGCAGGGATCGTTTGGGCACAGATTAACCAGATACGCCACTCCCAGTATTTATGAATGAACTCTGCTGACGCGTAATGTTGACCATGGAATTCTCGGCACCCCCAAATAGTTCCTAGCTCCTAACTATTTGGGGGTGCCAATAAAATCGCAGATATATGATCACGTGACCTCTCGGCCAATCGCAACTATGGTAGAGGCAGAACAACGTTCATTCATAAATTTATAACAACAAACGGAAAGGTTAGCTAAAATACTCAGCTTATGTACGAAAATTTGTAACTCAAGTGGGATTAATTTAATGAATTTTATAAAGTGTAATGAAGACGTTTAAGATGCAGTTTGTGGCGTATGTGCAAGAAATAAAAGGAATATGATTATTAGTGATTTGTGAAGTTGAGGTTAGAGTTTGTTTAAAGAGCGAGAACGTAGTTCATTTCTCTCTGTCATTTTACTACGTCTTCATGGGTAGTAAATCTGAAGGTCAAACCTACGTGCTTCCCGCCAACTGTCGATTGCACTATCTGGTAATCTGTGGTTTGGGCTGGTTTTGTACCGACCTGCGCAATTTCTATTTCTTCCTATTTTGACAGTTGTCTGTTTGTTATTGGTTTCGATATTCGTTGATTTGATGCTGTTGATTTATGATTATTTACTATCAAAATAATCACAAATATTCAAAAAATTCAAAAATTCAGAACTTTCGTTCATTTTGAAAAGTGCATAAAAAGTACAACTATTCTTACAATCTGATAGTAGTTGGGAAGTAAACAGGTACAAAAGGTTTCTATGATATTTAAGAATCAGACTGATTTATATAGATCACCAATATTCGAAATCTTTGAATAGTAGTTCTCAATCCTTATGAAATTCAAAAATGCAATAATCCCTTTGCAATTGAGATGTACTTCCTCGATACTAGCATATAAAACCTTTTCTACCTGTTTTAATACCACCTACCGTCATATTGGAAGGATAATTATTGTACTTTTTATTCACTTTTTAACTCTATCTGATGATGAAAGAAAGTTCGAAACTACAGTAGCAATAATATTTGTAATTATTTCAATAGAAAAAACATAGTAAATTGAACAGTTATTTAACAGTTGTTTTTTCATTATGATCAATTACCATTTAGTAAAGGCTGAATCACTGCAATATTTACTTTAGAAACTTCTAGGTGTGTAAAAATGTTATTGAACATTCTTTTCAAACAAACATTCAGTTAACCGTATCTGTTAAATTGAGAAATATTAATTTAATTGTCCATTTTGTAATGACTTCTTCCATGCCTCATAATTTGGCTAGAAGTAAAGACCTACCTACCTACTATTTAATGTCGACAGAGTTGAAACCCATATTGATGGGAATCAGAATGATAAAGATTATTCTGAAATAGAAAATGTGTAGGCCAGGTTTGTAAGGAATAGATAGAATAGCAAATAATTTATGTGTAAGACAGGTATCATCGGTAAATACCATAGCCTCAAATAAGCTTTCTTCCGATGATATGCGTGATCATCAACCAATTTCAAGAAAGCGTCTTTCGTCGGTGCACAAAAGCGTTCCAACAACATCAAATTATGAACTAGTCTTTCGTACCGTACATAACACTGACCTGCGCAAAAACACGATTCAAACCGTCCCTTGTACGGTACACTGAACGGTCCAAATTTTGTTCTTGGAACAAACCTAATATGTCGAAAAACTAAGTTCAGTAAAATTTGTTCATGATATAGGTAGCCTATTTATAGCAGCTACATTTCCAAAACCTTGATCACAAACAAGTGCCACGACACGACATGAGTCCCATGATCTAACAATATCTTCAAGTAATTTCGAAAGATCATAACGTTTCATTCCACCATGATTGAAGAAATAAGCTAGGGTTGTTTGTTTGTATTTATTCAAAACTCCCCTAGCCATGAAGACCATAACCTTGTCTGCAATATTAGGAGAACACTTAATCACTTTACTTGTATTCTTAGGCCGCTCGTACACCAGCACGACGCGACCGCAACGCTACCGCGACGATACTTTTTAACGAGGAAAATGCGTCGCGTCGCCGTATCCTTGGTGTGGGCGCTTCTATGAATTACCACGTACCGCGACTGCTAAGCGACACGAAGTCGCGGTCGCGTTGCGGTCGCGTCGTGCTGGTGTACGAGCGGCCTTAAAGTTTTTTACCGAACATCGAACAGTGATATTCGGAAAAGTTTATTTTACAACACACAGATTTCACCAAAACTATGTAAAATGTAAAAGTAAATACAAGCAAGCCGGTAGCAAACAGCTGATAAAGCATCACGTCATCACGTGGTATCATCTCATCACACGTGATCCACAAATCGCGAAGGCAGAGCAGAGACATCCTCAAATTTGTGTGGGATTATTCGAACTATTCTTTAGTACGGAAGGTTCCACCCCATGTCCTTGACTGAGCATGCTTCGTCCAATTCCGGATTGTTGGAGATCAGGATTTATGATATGCTAAACCAAACCTAATAAAGTATTCACAGCTCAAACATTCGACCAATAGCGCCCAACTACCGCACAAATAGCAAGTACGGCATATAGAAGAAAACTTCATTAGGTACGCAGTATACTGTAATGTATTATCAAAGTACAATTTAGAGTGCATAGTGATGTGAAATACTCGAGTTTTTAAGTTAAGGATACATGTCCTGGAAAAATGTCCGAAACTTTCCCCAAGGTCGAGCATTTTGAGTATTTAAGTATTTACGGACATTGCGGAAAAATCGGGAAAAATATGACAATCGTCACATGTTAATTTAAATATCAGGACAATTTGAGGCATTTTAAGATTTTTTTCATGGAATTTTTCATGGTCAATTGGAAATAAAAAATTACTTATCATTGAATGAGTTAATAGGTTATTATCGTGTTATTTTATTGAGTATCAGGACCGGTTCTGAATTAAGAATTAGTATTAGAAAAATCGATTTAATTTGACTGTTAAATAATAAAAATAAACTTGTTTAAAAAAAACTTTGTATAATTTTCCAATTGGTTCACAGATCGTTAAGAACCTTCGATCCAAGTAGAAAAGAATAAACTGCTTAAGAAAAAACTCTGTATAATGGCATCACAAATCGTTAAGCATCGTCGATCCAAGTAGAAAAAAATAAACTTCTTTAAAAATTTTTGTAAAATTGGCATCTCAGATCGTTAAGCATCTTCGATCCAAGTAGAAAAGAAGAATAAATATCGGACAAAATGAAAATTTTCAAAAAATGTTTAAGTAGAAAAGAAATTTATGATATTTATCCAGACATTTTCGATAATTTTGATAAATACTAAAAAACTCTAAATGTCGACTGTTTTTAGAAGTAATGATAATTTTCGGACATTTTTCAGTATTTATCAGAGGAGTATTTAAGACATTTTCCACACTCACAACACTAAGAGTGCATTTCAAAATTGTACTGAAATGCATAGTTTTCTGATAAAAATGTTCTTTTGTAATTTTCTGTTGAAAATGTACTGTAAATAGTACAATAATTGTACTGTAACGGCAGCCCTGCTGTCAAACCTTCAAAAACTCTACTCTACTCCGTGGAGTTAATTTTCGAACACAACATATTATATGTTCTGTGCATTGATCGGTGTCCTTTCTAGTCTGTGGTTCTGTGTCGAAACTGACGATTGACGAAGTGATATTCGTGATATTAGTGAATTGAGTTTAGGCGGAGGCCATTTTGTTAAACTAATAAATAATATTTGGATTACATATTTTCAAAGGTATTTTATCAACTTCGTCATTTGTTAAATTTAGTAATGCATTTCTTTGTACGATTATGTTTAAGAAATCAATTATTAGTGATGAATATTTAATACAAGATGGCAACATTCCCTATCCAACTGATTACCTAACATCACATTGTGATCCTAGAACCTACTCTCTTAACACAGCAATATCTTGAAAAACATCAAAATGTGCAAATTGATTCAATCTCCTAGACAGTTTTCAAGAATATTTTTGATCATATAGATGCGTTTAACTATACCTGCAAGTTCTCTTGTAGGTTTCAACACAGCTTTTGAAAAGATGAATGCCTCTTCATCAGGAATATGGGATAATCCTCCACCTCCTGGAACTGAAGATGATCAAGCTATTTTAGGTGTTGCAAAACTGGGTTCGGAGAGTCCTAGAGCAATAGATCGTATTGATCCTTATGTTAAAAATCCACAATATCTGGAGTATGAAAAGAAATCTGGTAGAGTTAAAGGAAGTTCTAGAAGTAAATCTTATGATAGACATGAGAAACGTCGCCGTTCTAGATCTAGAAGCAGAAGTAAATCAAAGTATCGGTCTCGTAGATCCAGATCTTCATCCAGATCAAGGTCTCATAGAAGAAGAAAATATAGTAGATCAAGAAGCAGGTCGCTGTCTAAAAGTAGAGGGAAATATGGCAGGAGAGAGAAGGAAAAACGATCAAGGCGGTACTCACGTTCACGAAACTCTTCGCGTTCACGACATCCTTCACGATCCAGACATTCCTCTCGTTCTAGGTATTCTAGGTCTAGGTCTAGATCAAGGAGTCAATCTAAATCATCCAAGTTGCATAGGCCTAGTAGGCACAGAAGAAATAGTAAAGATCATTCGGATTATGAAGAAAAACCAGTTGTAGATAGTAGTTATGAATCAGTTGATGTGAAGATGGAAGAAGAGGAAGAATCTGATTCAGTTAAAGATAATGCATTTAAAAACGATGGTTCTTTCCTAGAAATGTTTAAAAAAATGCAGGAAGAAAAAAAAGCTCAAGAAGAAGCACAGAAAGCTGAGGGTGAGAAAAATATGTTACTGCCTACATTTGGTAAAAGAAGAGGAGGTAGAGTCCTCAAAACAGGAATGGTCCAAAAATCAAAACCTCAAGATAGCGAAGAAAATGTTCATGATCCTTGGTCAGTGTATATGAAAGAAGTTAAGAAATATAAAGAAGCTTGCTGTGATGATGATTCTAAATCGAGACTGTTAGTGAAATAGTAAGAAATTCAATTCACTCTGGTAGATTTATTGCAGAGGTAAAAATAGTTACTTTTGTATATCTTTGATATATTCTATAGTGATGTATTCATGAGTTTTGATTTGAATTTTCATCTACTGTTTTTCATACCAATAGAGTAATCTAAAAATGAGAAATATTTATTATGTTGAATTTTGTGTTTAAATAAATTATTTGTAGGTAGGTATAATCCGTGATTCAAAAGGGCACTGAATGATTTTAACCAAAACATATGTATCGATCACATTTTTGTTCAACAAGTATTTTGATCATATTTAATCATTGGGAGTAGAATCTGTTATAGTGCCTTAAAACACATATAGTTTTTTTTTTGTGGTATATATTTTGGATGTGCAGAATTTGTTCAGTTCGATTACTTGGAGCTATCAGACTTTCTACTTCAAATTGTGTAAAATTAATGTGGGAGTTAGCAGTGGTCATCAAGAGGATATCAGTTGAATTCAACAATTGCTCTAGTGTTCTTAAATATAATCAATTGTCAGGTTATATGCTTTTCTTCGTACCTGAAGCAATATGTTGGGATTTCTTTGTCTCATGCACTGTTTCATTTTAATCTAACTAATACCCCATATTCTATAACTTGGATATAAATATGAATTTGGAAGTCCCTATGATTGGTGAAAACATGAGGGTTACTAATTATGAACATTCCAAATGTTTTCTTTTTATCTTTGTTTTTAGTTTTTTACAATATTGAACCGCTAAATAGTTTCTAATCATGTACATGCCATGTTTTTGGACTATTTCTCGACAGGAAAATGTGTAATCTAAACTTAACTTTGTAATAAGAAGTAAGTTGATGTTTTACAGTAAAATATCTTGCTGAATAGAATTTTTAGGTCAAATAATTGATCATACATAGGCACATTTTGATGTTTTTTTTAATTGCTATTATGAGTGAAATTCTGTGATTGAGCAGTATTCTTTATAAAAGTATTTTTCTTGATAGATAAAAACTTATATTTTATTTAATATAATTATTCTCAATGCTATTTTCATTGACATGAAACTATAGTTCTTTGATAAAGTAAACAGTATTTTGTTGAGCACAAATCTTGGATTTTCATGACGTGTACTCAAAAATCTCATAAATCAATGTTTTACTTAACATATCCAAGATGTTTTCAATACAATAAAAAAATAAAGATTCGATCGATATCAGCACCATTCAGAAATTACCAACCTTTGTTTATATTAGGAATTTATAAATCTTGAAAATGTAAAATTTTCAGAATATATAATGCCAATCAGATGATTTTCTGATTAGGGAAAGTTGCCTAACATGGAATAGAAATTGTGCAATGCATACTGGTTTTTTTCAGATAAAAATGCCAGAAAAAGAATTCGCATTGAAAACTGCTCCTTTTGATCCAAGGTTTCCCAATACTAATCAAACTCGCTATTGCTACCAAAGCTATTTGGACTTCCATCGATGCCAAAAAATTAGGGGTGAGGATTATGAACCCTGCCAATATTTCAGCAGGGTGTATAAATCAATCTGCCCCAATTACTGGACTGAAAAATGGGATAGCCAACGTGAAGAGGGTAGTTTTGCAGGGCACATTTGAATTCTGCCGGTAAAATAGCTATGTAGTTTCTTACAGTATAAAGTTTATGTTAATAAATTTAAAATAATGATGTAATCTAGTATTGAATTCCCAACCTATGTTCAATAGATGTTGCTAATACAGAAGGGTCTTGAAAACTTTGGTAAGCAAACTGATTAATGAGAACTGTCCCTTGAAATCCTGGTATGAATTAACTTCTGCAAATCTGATAATAATTTGTGGTTTGATAAAACTGTCATGTTATTGATATATATATATATATTCTTTTGACTGAGAGTTTTTTATGTGTTAGCAGAGGTTGGTGTAACAGGGTACCATACAATTCTGCGTATGATACAAGAGCTTAGGGAAAAACCTCAGCAAAAAACAAGTCATTAATAATTCTATAGTATCACAGATTACCAGATAGTGCAATCTACAGTGACTATATTCTTACAGTGGCTGCGTTCAGCGGACACAACAGTTGCAAAGCAGTTGGAAGAATTTTCGCTGAACGATCCTGCTCAACATGTTTAGTGAGCGGACGCCATTTTTGTGAGCGACATTTAATTCCGCTCACTAAGCAAAACACGTTGTGAAAACTGTCAAAGCTTAGAGTTTTAAGGTGGGTACAGACATGCAACAAAACCACGTAACGTAACACCGTCGCGCAACTAGTGTGGACGGCATCGCGTAACAACGTAACATCGCCACAGCGTAAGATCGAAGCGTTCCATCGGTTGTCGGTATTTCCGCGTCACATCAAAGGAACGATACGGAGTGATGTTGCTCCACTAGTTTTCATGTTTGTACTGATCTGCGTAACATGATAGCGATTTCTTTTCGGTTGCATTTTTATTCGATTGACAAAGTGTTTAATTATGTAGTGGACGGAAGAATCTACCTTAGAGTTCATTAAAAATTATCAAAATGAAGAGATTGCATCAAATGAACAAGTTGGAAAAGCAATGTGGCCAGGAGCTTTCACGCGCATAGCCAAATTGGTTGCCCATCCAGGTACTAAACTCGCCCAAAGCTGCTTCGCTCCAGGAAAAAAATTTTCATTCCAAGAATATGTCTCCGACAGAAAACAAAATTTCAGATGGCTATAACTTTGAAACCACTCGGTGGATTCTGCCCTTTAACGAACTTATCCGGCCCATTTGGACTCCAAACCTATCTGAAAATTTCAACTCTCTAACTCATTGCGTTTGAGCGTAATCGTTTCTTCGGTCAATAATGCATAAATATATAGGCTGCTGCAAAAACCTCCATATTTTTGACGAACTTCACAAAACTGAACAAAATTTTATGGAACGATAGAATGTTCTGCTCATATGTTACGCAACGATGTGCTGTTACGCTGATAATCTCTTAACATCGTATCTCCAACGCGTAACCACGATTGTTGCGCGACGGTGTTACGGTACGAAGTTCTGTTGCATGTCTGTACCCACCTTTAGAGGTTAGGTTTTTTTAAAGTGTAAACATTTAAAGAGAACACAATAGAATTAGGTTATGTAAATGTCATCTTCTCACCGTTTCAACATCTAACCGTTCAGAAAACCGCTCTCTGATCACTTTAGGATCTGTGAGCGCTCAGTGAACAGATTTGCAACTGCTCTTTCCGCTGAACGCAGCCAGTGGCGACATAGGTGGTTCGATTTTCTATTGGTTGATTACGGTCACGTGGTACAAATCCGCCATGTTTCGTCGAGTGTCAAAATTTTGTACACAGAATTGACAGAATGCATATTCTTTCTATGCAATTTCGTCAAAACATTTGTGTTTGCTTATGTTAAATGTTTACGTTTACGTTCATTTGAATAGAAGAACGACGATAAAATAACGAACTCAACCGAGATATTCATCTCCCCAACATACTCTGAAAATTTCAACTACCTAGCTCATTCCGTTCGAGTTATTGTAGAAAAACATTTTTTAAATTTTTTAATTTTTTTTTGACAGTTTGCGGTAATCTGGTCAATACAAAACTTCACATGCGTATAAAGGTCATGATTCTACAATTTGATGCTAAATTTTAGATAGATCGAGTGATCGGTTTCGGAAATATTCATAAAAAATATTTTTACTAAAATCGGCCATAACTCCGAAACCGCTTGATGGATTTCTCCCATTAACGAGCTCGTCCGAGATATTTACGCTCCAAACCCACCTTGCAAATTTCAATCCGCCAACTCCTTTCGTTCGTTATCGTGCCTACGGCCAGCCGGCCGGCCGGCCGGACAGAATCGATTTCGACCTCGGATTCTTGATCAGTGAGTCGAACCAAATCGTTTAAGACCATTTTCAGCCAAAAATTCCAAAATTACAGGCAAATTGATAAGCACTCAGTTCCGAGGAACTAGAGCGCCAACAAGTTCCGTATGACAATTGCCCAAAACAGGTTTAAAGTACCTACAAATAGTAGATTTTTCATAAAACATGTATCAAAGAAGAGTAATAATGAAAAATTACCTTGTAATTGATCAGAAATTTCCTGATCTACGTTCACCAAATTTTCTCTTCTCTCGAATTGCAGAATTATGCTTTCAATATTTACATTCTATGTCTATGGATGAAAAGCAGTCTCACTACTCTCAGATCTCTTACTTCATGTTCCGTTCCGAAATGTAAGACTTTTCTGAGAAAACCTAATTTCGGAGCAAAAAAATGAGATTTTTCTCACTTCGCTCACAATTCGGAATACACTTTATTCTCATAATTCTTCGATTGATTAGATAATGTCATGTCTCAGGAAAATAAATTGACATTATGACAATTCATACATAGAATAATTGGTTCAAGCCCTGTGGACAGGAGCTTTCTGGCGATCTAGTTCAAACAGACAAATTATATCTCCGAAAGTATTGGTTTCTCAGAGTTGGGAATTAAATCAATGTATTCTTGTGAAAGAACTGCATCATAAAGGAAATTAAATTCAAATAACAGTTTATTTATCAAGATTAAATGAGCAATCTTAGAATGAGAACTGTACCATGGAAGAAATCAAATTAAAATAGCTGAAATGAATTTGCCTCCTTCTTATAGAACAGGATGAAATGTACGAGTATGAACACAGATCATATAATAAAGCTTAGATAGAATAATTATAGCATTCTGTGAAAACATAGAAGTACGTACGATTCATTATTGAAATTTAGAAAAATCATATTTCCGAAAGTATTAGCTTGTTGGTGTTGAAAATGATATCGATGGATTTTAATTAGTGACCGACCGAAGGTTCGGTTTCGGTTTCGGTTTCGGCCAGTTTCGGCCAAAAAATCTAGTTTCGGCCTTAGTTTCGGTTTCGGCCCAAAATGGCCGAAACTTTCGGCCGGGCCGAAACTTGACTGTTGGTGAATTGTCCTGGTCGTTTGGCCAGGAGTTATAAGGAGACATAATTGTCGTACAAGTTATTGTAATCTATCTTTGTTAAGACTGAGAAATCATGAGAATTCACTTTAATGATTATTGATTAGATTACATAGGGTGATTCCAAATAAGACGTGAAACTGGGAGGAGGAGTTAGTATGACTCATTAGCTGTTGTTTAATCCATATTTATTATTAACCGAGAATCGACAGTTTTTGGAGTTCGGGTGATTTTTGAAAGATTTCTGAACTTAGTTCATATTTCGTCAATTTTTTCTACGTTGAGCAAATTTGATGATAATTTTGGTTTATTTTTATCAGAAAAGGATATTATATGTACGAAAAAAGCAGAACTATGCTGTATAATAGGTTGAAAAAGAATAAGTATGACTTGAAATGTGGTATATGAAAAAATGAAAAATCAATTTCTAGTGTCAATTTGTCTACAACTTTCGAATTTCACAATTTAGTATGCCAAGATTATTTTAAAAACTTGTCTACTTCGTTCTTCATTCTCTGAAAGTTTTCGTTAGATTGCTTAACTAGTTTCGTTTCAGCAGATTTTTTATAAGCAGCCTCTTGAATGTCCGGTACATAAAATAGTGAATGGGTATCAAAAGACAGCGTGAGTAAATTTCAGGCGGAAAATAACAACTGAAGAAAGACTTGCTTATGGAATGGTGGAACATAATTTATGAATACATTTCCTAATGGAATTTCGAGCTTAGTTGCAACAAAAATATATTGAATTCGTTATTTTTCTCTATCTACTTCTTAAATCCCCTTTCAAATCATACCAATTCTTTTTCAACAGAACCAGAACTCAAATATCTCGGAAACTGTTGATTTTCGGCCATCAATAAAAATGGCTCAAACCCCAGCAAATGATCCATACTAACACCTCCTCCAAGGTTCACGTCTGATTTGGAATCACCCTGTATACTTCGACTGATTATTTTGATAACTTGGTAATACCAAAATAATAAATAAAGGTCTCAAAAAAATTGACTTTATTTTATTCACCACTCCTCAACTGTTTTTATGTATATGCAAATGTAATTGTAAAAAAAATTGGTTCAAGCCCTGTGGACAGGAGCTATTGGGCGCATGTTCATCTTCCTTGTGGCCCGTACTGACCAGTAAAGAAAAAAAGCAGTATCATGTTGAATACCTTAATATTATTGAGATTATTATATAATAATCGATGAAAATACTGAGAGAGACCCAGGAAATTTGACACATTTTGTCTTATATCTCCAGAAATTGAAATCGTATAGAGCCAAAATTTTGCACAATGTTGCAAAATACTACAATTGACGTTAGTACAAGTTTTTGTTGCAATCTGATGAATAGTTCACGAAAAAAAAAATTTTTTTTCGAAAAAATTAAAAGAAATATTTTTTTAAAAGTTACCAACATTTCGATCATAACAGAATTTTGCCAAAAGTTGCGCGTTTATATCCTCGAACTGACTACCAAGTTTCGATTCAACATCTTCTTTAGTTCCTGAAATATCAGGGAAATAACCTCAAAATTTTAAATGTCTATAACTCCTAAACCGTCCGGCCGATTTTGCCCGTTAACGAACTTAACCGTCGCATTTTGATCAGAAACCTACCCTGAAAGTTTGAAGTCGATAGGACCTTCGGTGCTCCTGTTATCGTGCCTACGGCCGGAAGGCCGGCCGGACGGCACCCTAAAATCTGACACCGGATTCGTGATCAGGGAGTCCGAATTAGTCTATTAGCCAATTTTCAGCTCGAAATTCGAAAATTACAGACATTTGGACGAAATGATAGGACGATGTTCCCCTAGAACATACGCCCAAAAATACAGTAGATTTCTGTATGAAATATGAAGTTTCGGTTTCGGTTTCGGTTTCGGCCGAAACTGAGACCCTGGCCGAAAGTTCGGTTTCGGTTTCGGTTTCGGCTGAAAAACCAGTTTCGGTCGGACACTAATTTTAATGATGAAACAGCATCTTAAATAAAAATTACAGACATTTGGGCAAAATACAGACATTTGGGCACTCAGTTCCGAGGAACTATAGAGCGCCAAAAAGTCCCGCCTTCTCTCGTTCCGAAACCGACAGCGTAGACTCACCGGCTATCGGGCTCCACGTACGATCTTGTCGATCTCCGGAATTAGAATAAAAAGTCGGTACTTACCTGGGAAAAATATTCTTAATTTTCACTTTTCGACATAAAATCGCCACATGGGGGTTTATTTGACGGTTTTTTACCCTTGTCTCTCTAAGTCGATTTTGACGTTTCTCGAACCAACTATTAGCAAGAGACAATGTCATATCTCAGGAAAATAAGTTGACATAATGACATTTCATACATAGAATAATTATATAATTCGGTGAAAACGTGAAAATACGATTTTTTATTGAAATTTTGAAAAATCATATCTCCAAAAGTATTAGCTTGTTAGAGTTAAAAATGATATCATTGGATTTTTATGATAAAACTGCTTATTGAAAAAAATTCAATTTGGAATTTGTTTTGTAAAAAAAAAATTTTTTTTTGTTACTCTGAAACCATCTGTCCGATTTTGCCCAATAACGAACTTAGCCGAGATATTTATCTGCCAAACCTATTCTGAAAATTTCAACTCTCCAGCTCATTTCGTTCGAGAGTTATCGTGCCTACGCCGGACGGTCGGCCGGACAGAATGAAATTCGACCACGGATTCTTGATCAGTGAGCCGAACCAAATCGTTTAAGACCATTTTCATCGAAAAATTCGAAAATTACAGACACTTGGGCAAATTGATAAGCACTCAGTTCCGAGGAACTAGAGCGCCAAAAACGTTTGACTATAATTTGCATTATTTAATTAATCATGGCAACCTCCAAAAGGTTGACAAGGTTAAGGTTAAAGGTTGAAATTTGATTTCTTTCGAAAAATATCAAGTGTTATGTATTTTTGAAATGGATATTTCACTTGAAATATGCTAAAATATACGGGGTGTCCCATTTGACAAAAATATTTTCATTTCGAGATCAGGTGAAATATCAGTTTACAGAAAATTTTATTAATTAACGTCGAGGTAAGAGGAATGAGCAGCAACGATCGAGTTGCCCGCCCATTGAAAACTGCATTAATCAAATTCATTTCCATGGCACCTGCTCGTCTGCATTCGAAGTTAACAAAACGCTTTTGACGCTCGATTTTAAATCCTGAAATTAAATCCAGACTACATTCTCCAATGTGCCGCGCGGTAACTCGCTCTAGACCGCGGTAATATATGCATTCCCATTTGATAACGTGTGAGATTCATAAATCGCCCGCTTGCCTCGCCGCGTGCCACTTATCTCGATGCTCCACTATATTTGTACCTTTAGAGTGGAACGCGCAGATTGGGTACGGACTGATCGAGTTAACCCGATCACACTTTCCAAAAAGCCCTATAGTGACCTGCAGTGGGACTCTGTAACAACAAAGCAAAAGCATAAGCGGATGTAGCCGATTGCTATACAGTTTTGTACTCCCTATCACGATTCGGATTAGATCGGTAGCACCGTGTGTTCTGTGGGTAGCACCGAACATGTATTCGGAAGCAAAGCAAAAGCGTCAGGGTTTCGGCGCTATGCTTTCGCTTTGGAATGCAAGTTACAGAGTCCCACTGCTGGCCGTGACATTGACTGAGTTGTCTAAATATATATTCTCCGTATATGTAGGCAAGCAAAGAGCATACATGCTCCGAAAATTATTCCAAGCGTCAACCGTAACACCAATTACATAAGACCAATTCTGGAGTTTGCGGGATCGCTTTGGAGCGTCAATTATGTCATGTGCGTGATATGCTGGAGCGTGCACAGCGTGTGGCCACGCTAATGTCTTACAACGAATGTATTGTGATGCCAGGTCTTACAACGTTTGAGAACCGTAGAATCCGTGGTGAACTCATAATAACGTTTAGAATTTTGAACAACCATATTCATTCTGTTGTATAAGGTCTTATATATTTTCTCTATGAATAATGGTGGGTTGTTAAGTAGTCATAGTTTCAAGCTGAGATAATAAAGCTACAGCACAAACGTGACAAGAAATTTCCATCCTATCAGAGTTTTCACACAATGGAACTCCTTGCCCCTTTGTGTTGTAAACTCCCCATTCATAAACACTTTTAAAAACAGATTTGAGGAACTATAAATTATAAGTGGGACAATTCTCTATATTTTTGGAGGTTTATTTGTTCAAAGGATATGTACCTGTTTATTTTTCTTCTTCTTTGTTCATTATGTTTTGGAATATTGTTTTTTGTCCTCTTTCCTTGAAATATCATGTGTATATCGTGCACTGCTGTCCGTATTCTGTAATTTGTTTTGATCGTACTGGACTTTAATCCGAAATGTTATTAATAATAATAATAAAAAATTGGTTCAAGCCCTGTGGACAGGAGCTTTCTGGCGCTCTAGTTCAAACACACAAATTATATCTCCGAGTGTATTGGTTTCTCAGAGTTGAGGATTATATCAATGTATTCTTATGATGGAACTGCATCATAAAGGAAATTCAATTCAAATAATAGTTTATTTATCAAGATTAAATGAGTAATCTGAGAATGAGAACTGCACCATGGAAGAAATCAAATCAAAATAGCTGAAATGAATCTGACTCTCTCTTATAGACCAGGATGGCATGTACGAGTATGAACACAGAGCATATATAATGAAGCTTAGATAGAATAATTATAGCATTCTGTGAAAACATAGAAGTACGATTCATTATTGAAATTTCGAAAAGTCATATCACCGAAAGTAAGCTTGTTGGAGTTAAAAACAGACAAATTATATCTCCGACAATATTGGTTTCTCAGAGTTGGGAATTATATCAATGGATTCTTATGAAAGAACTTCATCTTAGCAGAAATTGAATTCAAACATCATAGAAGAATTCAAATTCAACAAGAGTGCCAAAAATTATCAATCCAAAACCAATAGACGAATTCTACCCAACAACGAACTCATCCGAGATATTCATTCCTCAATACTATGATGAACGATAATATATATCTGTCCTCAAATCCAATCCAATGCACCAATATTCCAGTTTTGTTTTTAGTGGAGATATTCTGAACTCAATATTATTAACTAGCATGAAAATATCAACCAACAAAAAGTATGATATTATATTATAATTCTCATATTTCTACGATTGCTGGAATGAATGAATTAGACAACGTCATGTCTTAGGAAAATAAGTTGACATTATAACAATTCATAGAATACCCACAGAATAATGATATAATTCTGTGAAAACACAGAAATACGATTTATATTGAAAATTTTAAAAATCATATCTCCGAAAGTATTAGCTTGTTAGAGTTAAAAATGATATCAATGGATTCTTATGATGAAACTGCACATTTAATTTGGGATTTGTTATGTAAAAAAAATTTTTTTTGTTACTCCGAAACCATCTGTCTGATTTCGCCCAATAACGAACTTAGCCGAGATATTTATCTCCCAAACCTACTCTGAAAATTTCAACTGTCTAGCTCATTCCGTTCGAGAGTAATCGTGCCTACGGCCGGCCGGACAGAATGAATTTCGACCACGGATTCTTGATCAGTGAGTCGAACCAAATCGTTTAAGACCATTTTCATCGAAAAATTCGAAAATTACAGACATTAGGGCAAATTGATAAGCGCTCAGTTCCGAGGAACTAGAGCGCCAAAAAAATATTAGAATTTTTTACTTTAATCAGAATAGCCACTGATAAACCAGATGATGTAAAAATCAATTCAAAGTTTGAATAAAAGTACTCACTTTTATTCAAACTTTGAATAGGGGAATAGGTTGAACAGGGTGGCTAACTCTAACCACCCTGTTTTTCATTTATTGAATCTGAAACAATCTCAGCTCAGATCTAGGTATTATTACCAAACATTTTTCATGGAAAAGCAATAAATGAAGGTATATAATGGGTCTTTCATATTACATTTATAACCATATAGGAAAAATCGTTTATTATTATAATACATTGATGTTATAAATAAGCTGCTATAACTAATCAATCAAATAATTAATCCAAGAAGATGACAGACTCTTCAGATGATGATTTTCTTCTTGGTACAGTTGGCTTTGCAGAAACATTAGGATAAACATGTGAAGGAGGATTGGTGGATGCAATAGGATAAATATTTGCAGGTGTGACCTGAAAAAATTTTAGCTCGTTTTTGTAACAATATTTTGACTTCATCCAAAACTCATAATAATAGAATTGAAATTTTAATTACCTTGGAGGTGCTTGCCTCAGAACTGCTAGGCTTCGATAAGATCTTTGAAACAGAATGCGGATTACCGAAGTTTGATATCATATTGGATTGATGTACCATAGATTTTTGATTGCCCATTTTTTCAAAAAGGTGTTTACTTGCCTGTTCCCTTTTTTTATCTGCAAGTTTTTCCTGCAAAGTTTTGCCTGGACTTGTTTGTGGCGAAGCATAAGTAGCTGATGAGGCCGATTTGTTTGTAGACGTTATCACAGAGCCTTTGGTGGATTTTGGAATAATAATGTCTTGTCTTGCGGCTGTATACATGTTACCCAGTTGTAGGTCATAGGACCTTTGCTCAGCAACCTATACGTGAATAAGTTAGATATATTTCAGAGATATGTACATATACGGCTTGCAAACCATGATAAATATTCAACAAAATGGATATGATTATACAGAAAATTCAAGGTATAATCAGTTGCGTTATGAGTAGGCTAGGATACTGTGTTCTTACGGCACAGCACTGTTAATTTTTGACAATACAATGAATGGTGGCCGTTATCGCTTGACTAGGAAATTTCTTTCCTAGCCTGGGATTGAACTCGGGACTTTACGGTTCCTTGTCCAACGCCCAACCACAAAGCTACCGACACTCATAATAAATATGAGATATCAGGATTTATTGTTGATATCATGATTATAGACGTGAAACCAATAAATACCTTCACACACAGTTAAATGTCATAAACATAAGCACAGAAATTATTCTTGTTTTGTACCAAAATTAGTTCTGTACCTTGAACATTCACTCAGATACAGATTAGAAAGGATATTTCCGTTGAAAAATTTGCGAAAAATGTGTTTTGTTCGTTTCTATTGAATAATTAAAGCCGGATCCAGACGGTTGTAATGTAACGAGTAATGTAAGGCGAATTCTCCGTTCTCTAAGAGCATTATTACATGTAAAGCCCTGGTTTCTCTGACCAGATCGGCCCGAAATATTTCGGTGAAATAGAACGAACAGTTCGGCAACGATTTCGGTGAAACCCAGTGTATGTGTATAGTATACGTGTAGCGGTTTGCATAAAAGATCGGAACGAAATTTCGGGGAAGTGTGCGGACAGCAGTTCGTCGGAATCAACAAGGTTTTGATTTGAACGATCTTAAAACGGCGCACTTTGGCGAACTTGTTGTTTGTATGGGACCGTGCATTTTTATTTCTAGGAGAATTTGTTTACTGTAGGTTCTATAGGTGTGGTACAAAGATGTTCGAGAAGAAATACCAAAAATTAGAGTTCTCTGCGCTAGAGGACAAAATATTAATTGAAATAATTAAAGAAAATCCTCCCGTTTATGGGAAAAAATAGAAAAGTTACAAGGACATGAAACTGAAAGACAATATATGTAGTTCGGGAACTCAGAGCGTTTGTTCGCGAATCTTCACCGAAATATTTCGGATCCGAGCTGGTCAGAGAAACCAGGGCTTAACGCTCGCTCTGCCGTTAGACCCGATCCATCCGGTGTCGGTTTTTGGTGCGAACACAAAGGCGCTCGCAGCTATCGTTTGGACGTTTGAACAGTCGCACGAACTCATTAGATTATTTCAAGGAAAACCCGTAATATGGAATCCGAAAAAAAGAGATTACTTCAAAAAGAACATTTATGTTTTCTGTCAATGCTCTTATAATCGCTTCACAAACTTACACATAATGCAAGAGATTTACTGTTTTGAAATTCTAAATGTGTACAGAAATCTAGTACAGTGCTTCTCAAAAACTCTGCACCAAGAGGGACTTTTTTTCTATTAATATTTCCCAGTGAATCAAAATGATATAAAACTCTACCAGCTGTGACTTCCGGTATAAGCGGAAATCGCCATTTTTTAAAAAAAATTTCGATTATCTCAAAAAAATCGACCTATTTGTTCTAAATGGTCTGGGTAAACTTGTTTGAAACTGCAATTTAGATCAATGTGCAAAAATTCAGGTCGGAACACCATGAAAAAGATTTTTTTTTGTTTGCACATATAACGATCTTTGAAAAACTGAATTTAGCAAACGGATTTTTTTTTTGGTAACTAAAACAACATTATTGTCAGCATGGAATATGATGATGTAACTGGTATATTCTGTTCAAACTTGGGTTTTCACCATTTATTAGAATTTTCTCCTGAAAAGTTGTTTCATTCTGGTGCAAAGTTGCTCCTATTCCTATTTTCGCCATTAAAATCTTTTAATTCCACATTTAACTCACTTCTGAGAATCCCAAGAATTCAAATCTTGCTGCAAAATTTAAAGTTATAGCTATATTTTGGATCGAAATAGAAGTTTGTCATGAATATCCATCCTTAGTTCAATTTCAACACCAGTTATTTTTTTCTATGATCAAAGATTTGTGAAAATTCGAACAAATGTCGAAAAATCAAGTTCAAACAAAATTCTTTAGTTACAATCATGTTCATGTTGACTCTAATATTGTTAAGTCACCAAAATAAAATCCGTAAGGTAATAATAAGATTTTTCAAAGAGTTATGGAAAAAAAATTTCATGGTTTTACGATGTCAATTTTTGCACATTGGTATAAATTATCATTTCAAATAAGTTTACTTAGAGCGTTTCATACAAAAAGGTTGAATTTTTCGAGATAATCCACATTTTTGTTTAAAAATGGTGGCGAAATCTGGATAAAGTTTTTATATTGGCCCACTAATTTGCTGAGATTTTAATTCCACAAGTAATGTTCCACTTAATAAATAAGCACAAATAAAAGCAGCACCAGCTATCGAGACCTTGATGTTCGGTACGTACGTTCGTAGCGACAAGTGGATCAGGGGGTCTATTCTCGACCATTCGCAATTTACACGATCGGTCGCATATGCTATATATTGCTATAGAGATGCGCACGATCGTGCAAATTGCGAATGGTCGAGAATAGACCCCCAGCCCTCTTTCAGAATTTGCGTAATATCATTCGCGTTGAGTTCATGTGCCGTCCTAACTATTCACGCTAAATTACACGTTACACCCGTCTGGACTCGTTATAACTTGCTCTCTTATTTTAGAACGCCAGCTTTCTGAGACTAGCAGATTTACGTATTATAAATGAATTTATTTCTACACTCGATATCGTAAATTAAACAGTTAAACAATACTAGCGAAAAAATTCATCCATTGAAGTTAACTGCAAAACATTCATTTTATATTACTATGGGTGCGTTTTCATTTTAATCAGCTTTTTTGATGGATTCAATCAGCGATGAGAATACGATTGACGTGACGTCATCAAAATCCATCGGAAATTCACTAATCAATCCGATGAATATAAGAACAGAAAGCTGAGAAATGTTGATGATTATTATTGGTTAGGTTGTTATGTTTTGATCAATAATCTAATATTTTGTTCCATTGATGTTTTCCCTTCAATAACACAGCTTTTCGCACTCAGAAAATATCATTCATATTTCAGGAACATTACATTCAATGCAATTTTAATTATTTTCGAAGGGTTTTATAATAGGAAATAGATTCAATAATATCTAAAGTATCATACATGTTGTAAAAAGAATCATATCAAATCGCACTTAAGGCGATAAATGGGCTATTATTAGGTATATGAAAGTTAAACTTGTTTCAAGCCCATCTCCTATTATTCCCTTTAAAAGTGCAGTCCAACAGAAATGTGATTCGAAATACCCGCCAAAATCCGTCCATCTAATCGGTCTCATTTACCTCCGAATACGATGAACCGATTAGTAATCGTAAATCCATCGATGAAATTCTGTTGAAAATAAGAACGGCCCATTGAAATTCATCGGTATTCACTTGATGAAAATATAAACACACCGATTCATTTACGATTATAATCGATTAGACATTTCGATTAAAATAAAAACGCACCCTTATTCACATTATTCCCCTCAAATTCAAAAATCAATAAATTACATTGTTTGTTCGAACATATACAGAGGGTGGTTCTAAATTAGACATGAACCTTGGAGGAGGCGTAAGTATGAATCTCTTGCTGTTGTTTGAGCGATGTTTATATTACCGAAAAATCAACAGTTTGCGAGATATTTGAGTTCTGGGGATTTTCAAAAGATTTCTCACCTTGGTTCATTTTTCGTCAATTTTTTCTACATTAAAGAAATTTGATTATAATTTTGGGTAATTTTTATCAGAAAAGGATATGATATGACTTATGGCATCATTTTTTGGGGGAGCTCCGGTCACTGTAATCAGGTTTTCATTTGTCGAAAATGGACACTTTAAAACAATTCTCAGACTTGATTACAGGCAGTCATGCCTGTAATAATATTCTTACTGTTTGTTTATAGTCTGCTTTTGTTTTTTCATAAAAACGATCATTACTTTTAAAAATTCAAACAACTCAAGACAAATATGTTCATACTTCTACCCAATTCACTCAACAACTCAATGTAAAAGGAGGCAGAATACATGGCACTGAAGCTCTATAATACACTGCCGAAATGTCTCGGATCAATTTCTAGTCATGGGTCTTTCAAGAGAGAGATTCATAAATTTGTTCTGCTATGTGAGCCTTATTCCATTGAGGAATTTAAGATTTTTTGTACAAGTGGGAAATAGTATTTAGTATGTTTTTTTTTAATTTGACTTGTTTCAACTTTGCTTGTACAATTTGATATATCTTGTTATTTTTGCATGGGTGATTTTTTGAAATCAATAAACATTGTTATTGTTAAAAGCAAAACTATGCTGTATTATATGTAGAAAAATAATTAATATGATTTGAAAAATTGTATATGAAGAAGGAAAAATCCATTTCTAATATCAATTTTCGAATTTCACAATTTATGTTTGCCAAAATTATTTTCAAAACTTGCCAAAATCCTTTTTTATTTCCTAAAAGGTTTCGTTAGAATGCATTAACAAGTTTCTAATACAGCTGTTTTCATACGTATCATATCCTTTTCTGATAAAAATAACCCAAAATTATAATCAAATTTGGTCAATAACCTAGAAAAAATTGACGACAAATGAACTAATAAGGTGAGAATCTTTTAAAAATCACATGAAGTCAAATATCTCGGAAATTGTTGATTTTTGATCAATAAATATGGCTCAAACGACAGCAAATGAGACATACTAACAATATGGCGGATGGTGATAATTTTGTTCGGGGAGCGATGATTCAAGAATACAAAAAAGTATATTTATTTTAAAAGGTAATTACCAAATGCCTACATCTTGAAATTAAACTCAATCCTTCTGTTTTTGTCGCAGATGAACTTCTCGCTGAAGTCAGGAATTTCTAAATTTTGTTCGATGGACAACATTGAGAGCGCCGTCAGTCAGAAACGTCTCGATCAATTTTAAAGTAGAGAAAAATCTTTCAGTTCCTGCGGTTGTCAGTGACATCGATATTAAAATAACCAAAACTTTACATATTTCACAAAACCTTGAATCCAAACCACACGACACTATATTAAATTTGAAGTACGTAAGCAACCGGTCACGTTCTCGTTTTATTAATAGAATCTTCCGACTCATTATGACCATGTAGTGCAAGATTGCATTTATCACACAACTTCAGACTATCGATAATTTTTGACAGGACGTATCGGTTTTTTGATACCATTTCGTTGTGCTTACGAATATTTTCGACATATGCACTACTTAAGGCTGGTTTTTTTGTCACGCTGACGGTCGGCGCTGATGAGTCAATATGTATGTAGCTATAGGTAGCGTTTTCGAGTCACGCGGCGCTGACGGCCGTCAGCGCTGATCTATATACGCGCACGTACGCGCCGGCGCGTCGGCGCCGCTGACTAGCTGGCGCCGACAAGCCTCCACATTCAGTGAGCCAGAGACAATAGCATCCTTCTATTTCTTTTTGTGATCAGCGCGATACTAAAAGGATCCGAGCTGACCGATCAGCGCTGACCGTCAGCGCCGACCGTCAGCGTGACAGGAAAACCAGCCTAAACCAGACGCAATATTAGTTGTGGGCGTTGTGGCCAATAGCTGGAAGCTTACAATCTTGTTCATGTTTGGCCTATTTTTCGTGTTTTTTTTTATCTTTTCACCCAGATGTTTCAACAAAAGAAGGTGTACGATACCTTCTTTTGTCCAGTTATCGTTTCCACCAAACAGTAAGCAAACAATACAAAAAACGCATGTTTTTCTTCACATCTGCACAACATTTGCGTCAAACTAAAGTTTAATCTTATTAGATTACACAACCTCAGTGTCAGTCCTTAAATCCTCAACGCAGCTTGATAACACGAAACAATTGGCACCTATGTACAATACCTATCTATTTAGCGTAACCATAAACAAGGTATACTACTACTCAGCCTACTGCTATTTATTCCTTTCTGAGCTTCAACTAATACGCCCGAATCATGACTGAGAATCGAGTGCGACTACCTGGTCTCCGAGTGATGATATTTGCCGTTTCCATGGTAACCGGCGATTTCGCTTGGGCGATCGAGAGTCATCCCGGCACAGTGCGGACGCTCATATAGTATACCTTGTCTATACGTACGCTTAATGCAAATGTAATTATTGTGAAATGTAATATATACATTGGTCGCTAAGTAGAAATGTTTTAATTTTAATTGAATCCAGTTTGAAGAGCACGAATATGAAATATGCAAACTAATTGTTCATTTATGTACGTCATTTTTCTAGCCAGCCGCCCCTGCATACTAACACCTCCTCCAAGGTTCACGTTTAAATTTCGAATCACCCTGTATATGTATATATGTGTATTTATTTATTTATTTATTTATTACAGTTTGGGATACAAACAGGTATAAACCCATGGACAGTATCCACAATTTTACAAAAAAAAAAGGTATGGTTACATATAGTTCTTAAAGTAGAATTTACATCTTTAATCAACTAAAATAAGAAGTACTAAAGTTATCAAAGAAAGCTAAAAATTTATCTGTGAGGCAAAAGAGAAAAAAAATATAAATCATCTTTTCAGGTTAACTAAATCGTGTTACAATTAACTGCTGTTTAAACACTGAAGGTGACTAGATCAACAAAAAAAGAAGAGAAAAAAAAAAGAATCGGAGAAAATTACAGGATCAAGTATTGTAAAGCTCATCAACATTAGAGAAAAATGAGGCTAGAAAGAGGTACCGAAAATTACAATATAAAAAAAATGGTGTTGTTAATGATCTAAATACCTTTTCTTAAGAATTGTCTTAATTTGTTCGGGTGATTGAAAGAAAATATCCACTAAGTTTTGCGATTCATTAGAAAACCGGTATATCCCAACATAGATGACTGCAACTGTTCTTCCGTTTCTTTTGAATGTTTGTCATAGAAAACCTCTTAAGCCTGGTTCTCAGAGCTACTTAGTGTCATTTGCGACACGAAATGACAGCATTTCAGCTAATCCAAGCTAGTACACAAAACTTCCCCTAACCCCTACGTATTCACTGGTTGTCAAGATCTTTCGCGACACGCCCCCTTTGAAGTTGAAATTTCCCAACTTCACGATGATCAAATAAACAAAGTAGACGTTTATGGGTATGTAGTAAGCAGTGGGGATTGTTGCAAACGACACTACGTAGCTCTGAGAACTAGCCTTTAGTAATTAGTGAGAAGTTAGTGAGAAAAAACATTAATTGATAATTGAATATTACCTTGTATAAATCAGATCCTGAAGTCCTTGGTGTAGTATTTGACTTCTTAGAATAGTTTTGAGATGACTTAGAGGTGGCCCTATTGTCCACAGGCAGAGAGTTGGTTTGTGTGAATAGAGAAGAAATATTGCAGTCCAATACAGTGGAAGGAGACATATTTGTGCTAGTAATTACGCTAGTATGTGCTACTTGTGGAGTTAGATGTTGAGGAAAACCAAATGGTAGGCTGGAAGGAGCTGCTTTCGGTTTTGTACAAGGTTGCAGCATCGACTCCATATTAAAAGGAAGCCCAATTAGACTAGAATCAGTTTTTTTGATATGAGGTATTGGAGACATATTTTTAGATTTTGTGTAGTCCACAGAACTTGCTTTAGATGGTGCTAAATCGATGATGCTACTAGGTATGTTGGGATTTTTTTTATTTGAATGAGTGGTTTTAGAACTTGAGGCAGAACTAGTATGCTTCTTGGATTCTTTAGTGGACACAGATGTTTCGTTTTTTGGCAAAGTGTGATCAATATAGGTTTTTTTGTAAATTTCCAAACCACTATTTTTGCCTAAAGCTGCAGATTTTGGCTGAGATGGAGTCAAAGTTATACTTGATGGGAGTTTAGGCAGATAGGGATCAGTTGTTTTAGTAGTTGGTATCTTATTGAGAGAAAGAGATTGATGAATTTCTGACACTGATTTTGGTGGTGCACTAATCGGGGTCATACTCAAATTAGGAGGAAATTTGAGCAATCCCGCTTCAAGGGTATAATTGGGTAAGTGTATATTAACAGGCGAAGTCATTATTTCATTACAAATTTTTTTATGGGATTCGGAAGGTGGCTGTGGTACTCTACTTATTGTAGCTTCAATATTCTTCAATTTTGAAATTTGAGTAGTAGTTTCTTTATTTGAAACTGGAGAAGGAGACTTTCGAGGAGATACTTGTTTTGAAGTTGAGCCAGTATTTGAAGAAGTCAGGTTGGGTATTGAAGGTGGTGCTATAGATCGTAGCATAATTGGACCGGGAGGAGGCATTATAACACTTGTAGCAGATACAGGGGAAGATGGTGGTTTCATGTTTTCTGAGGATACATTTTTCACAGTAGTTTCCATGAAGCCTGATGCTGTGTAGCTTGTAATGGTACTCTCTATCTTTTTTGGCTGGACTAGGTTTACTATGTTATTTACATTACTATTTGTTGTACTTTTGGGGACCTTTCCAACCTCTGACTTCAACTGATTATCTTTAGGTATTATAGATATGCTTGAAACACATGAACCAGTTAGGGTGTCCTTCTTTTCTTTTTGAACTGGGTGAATACTTATAGAAGGTGCACTATCTAATTTTGTTGTTTGTGGTGATATCTTCGATTGACTATTAGTCGCTTCACATGAATCAAACGAATTATGAGAAGTTTTCTGTTTCTTCATTGTTGATTCAACTCTCACTGAAGTAGAGACAATCATATCAGCTTGATTACTAGAAAATTTCTGTTTTTTTACAATTTCATTTTTGCTTGAAGCACCACCCATAGGGTCAGGTTTGCTTGAAGTAGAAGCAGAATTGTCTGTTGTATTTGTATTTGACAATTTAGGCTTTTTAACAGTAGATTCTTTATTGTTCGGACTTGACATTTTCCTTAACATTTCTATCATTTCATCATATTGTTTTGGCGTGAAATTCATCTGTAAGGGATCCATCGAACTTCCTGCCATCCCTAAAGTAGAAAGCTGTTGCAAAAAACCAGCACTTAACATATTTGTTTGTTGTGCTTGCATATAGCTGGATAATAAAGAATTTGAATACATCTGAGCAAATTGTGCATTCTGTAAGTAATTCAAATTTTGGCTGTACTGCTTCATAAGTTCTTCTTTATAATGCTTCAAATAATCTTGTGGATTGGGTTGTTCTGAGGTAGGTTTTTTCCACATTGAATTTTTACTTCTTTGCTGTTTCAATTGGTTCGGAACTTTTGGTAGTGGGGGACGTCCTCTAGGCCGACCTATTCCAGACGGGCGCTTCAAAGATGAGCTTCCTGGATTCACATTAGATGGGCTTGGTAATACTGGTCCCTTTGAGAAAATAACGTTCAAAATATATTCAGTTGCATTAGACGTGTTACACCCAGAAGGAATAATTTTTTCATCTTGAGTTTTGGCAATGTGTTGGTCTTCAATCAATAATGAAAATATAACATTTGCAAGAAATTTTATTATCATGTAATACGAAAAAAAAATAGTAATGTGTCAGGCGACCCAGTAGCTCAGTAGGCTCCTGTGTACGTCTAGACTTTAACAACATGATACGTCTGCTTGTGGCACCTCGTTCCAAGCAACTTAAAATTCGTGAATTGACTGTGCCAGAGTCTGTGGAGATGGCCACGGCGAAATATTAACGCCTGCGTATTGGAAAAAGTCCATAGTTTGACGAGAAATATGAGACGTTCGCTGTCTTACTGACAAAGGAGATGTGGACGGCTATCTAAATAAGGCAGTAAAGTGGTCAACATAACACTTCTGTCATGCTGCTTCCAATAAAGACAGTTGTGATCAGTCGTGTACATGCCTCCCAACAGCAAACCTAATACCACGTCGCTCTCCACGGCAGCGTTTTACCCTTCTACTATCATCGTGCATGCCTAGACAGAATAATAATTTTTCGCTAAAGTCGACATCCTGCCTCCAAATACTGCCGTTCTCTGCAACAGTTCAAAAGTTGGCGGCAGTTGTCCACCGGCAAAAAAGGAAGCACTAATCGTGGCCGCTATGAAAAAAATCTAGAGGGTTGAATGCGGCGATATGTGTAAGCATACTAACAGGTCTACCATCTTCCTCAAACCATTGGTCAGCGATACAAGTAGTTGTAACACTGTCTCGTAGAGAAGCTCCTCTGAATCGTCAGTTGACGAGTTGATTATCTTCATGTCCACAAGACACACATGCTTTCCCCTCATTGCATTACAATTCACTCGCCAGCCCATATTGCGATATAACAAACCAATATCTCTATAGGTAACAACCCTATCCCTGTCAAAGTCGTAAACATGGTAATAATTTTGACGTCTTCGAACTCAAGGAATTTTGTCGCGCTAAACACTAATCCACCGAAGCACCATACCTAAAACTATCTGTACTAGTCAGCTCTCATAAATCGGCTTCTTCACAAAAAACAGATCAACATTTTTTTATGCAAAAAAATGATAGAAGATAAAACGTTGTCATTGTTAAAAGAACATGCTTTAAATATAGTCATTGCTTAGTGCTGTAATCATTGATGTTCAAGTTATATTCCTATCATCTTAAATTTTAACAACACAGCTATGGTATTAAGTTCTCCTTGGCGGAGGAGGGAGGCTTCCACGTGACTCATTGGACCTAAATCGGCCCGTGACATCTATCTCAAGGTAGCAAGGTGGGACACCAAGAGATGGTTGGACCCAAAGGATCCAAGAACTCTGGAGCAGCATATCTGGTCTCAGACAACAATTATTGGTCCCTCAATTGAAAGAGCCAGACGATGGCTTAAACTGCCCAACCTGAGAGTTTTAACTGCAGCATATATTGTGGCCTCAAAAAACACCTGAGCAAGTTAGGGTTGGGTGCAGACTATGCCTGGATTAAGACGATTCTATCGATTAGATTTGAAGAACTAGCCGGCCACAAGCTGAGACTGATGAAACTGGACAAGTTCTCACCGACTAGGCTCATCTTCCTGATCAGAAGGCTTGAACTAGTGGGTGAAATATAGCGTTGGGTGTGCCACAATAGGCCGATTGGTCGCAGTCGAGGTGCGGGGTTCGTCCGCCCGTCACAACACATATCTATCTAAGTATTCTGTTCCGACTGATATAGCAATATTGGTTATCAATTTTGTCCCAGCAATTTGGCTATGTGGTAGTTCAATAATCAGTGATTTGAGACCTGACAACACTGTATTTCGTGACTTTTGTGTGGAAAAGAAGAACCTTACATCACACTATACTCAGATCAGATCGACTTATTGATCAATTTTCAGGACAAAAACCGAATATTGGTAACTGCTACTATGACCTAAAAATTTGAAGACTTGCAAACACGTAAAGAAATGTTAAATTTTAATTTTGTTCAACCAGTCAGTCGATCTTCGCATGCAACCTCCAACAAAAAGGCACAGTATATCTTCTAGTTTGATCATGAACAAATTCCCTCAGCTTTTCAATTAAATCAATAGCAGCCATTTTATGATTAAGGCTTAATAGTTCAGTGAACTTCTCTGTTGGCAAATCGAAGGGATTACTGGGGTCTCTAATGAGCCAGGTTGTAGGCTAAGAAGTTCCCTTAAAATAAAATATTTTAAAGTATTGAAAAAAGAATAGAATTCGAATATTGCTGTGGAAGTGATATATGTTTCTTGCCAATATCACTATTTGCATACAGAATAGGTTTGATGTTGTCAAAATATCAAGTTTATGGAATTATTCCTCATGAGCCCAACTCTTCTAGTAACTACGAATATATACTCAATTACATTTTTTTATATACAGGGTCCGAGGTCGCCACGGGTACCATTAGGGTGTCACAATTCTTGTTGTTAAAATGTCCTCCAGGTCTTCTGGTGGAAGTTAGGGATGGTTTAAGCCAGGGGTGAGTTTCCTTATTTTGCAAATATTTTAGAGACCAGTTGAGATAGAGCAATGAAATTTGAGGGTTTGAGTAAGCAGCTCGCGTACTTTGAAACCCTGGTGAAATAAGTTTTTGTAACCCCCGCTAAAACAAATAGTAGAGGGTGGGGGTACTTACAAAATAAATGTTTTTTTTTTCCACGGTAACGTAATAATAATAAATTAGATTCCAAAACTGCGATCTTTTACCTTTGATTTGGTGTGTCGTTGACACTTGGAGCTCAAACGGTTACAAAGATATTATCAAATGAATGTCACGAACACACAACATTTTCGGTAACGGGGTCGAGCACTACAACAGATCGACGTTATCCAGCTTCCCATTACCATATTGATTTTTTTTCTCTTGCGAGTGTCGTTAGGGATCATAGTCTCCCTATTTTCAAGTAACTGAGAAGTATACATGTTGTTCCAAAAAAGGCTACTCATCACCGAACTTCCAAATTTTCAATGTGATATCCTGTATACTTTGTCATTTTTAAATGTTTTCTAATATTTCATTTAATAATATGCAATCCGCTTAAAAATATTCTCTGTCCCGGATATTTTACTATTTTTACAAGCCTATAAAATGCGCCTATTTGTCTAAGAAAAAAATCAAAAACGGCTGCTTACATAAAAAAAGTTCTCCTCACAAACTTGCATTAAAATTTGTCGTAGAATTCAAAAATGGCAAAGTATATCTCGTATTGTTGTCTTCGACGAAGGCAGGTGTATCAGGAATCGCTCCGAGTTATAATCGAGATATTAACAGCTAAATTAAAGAAACGTGGGCAAAAATTATATGAACATATAGCGGAAAATATCAGCTTGACTAAGTGATACATAGTTTTCCACCGAGAAAGAATACCAACAAGAAAATCAGTGAAAATTACTCAAGTACAACAACGTATAAGTGAGGAGAGCAGACAAAAACAAAGCGATAACAACGAATAAAAACCGGACCGATAAAGTTCTGTGAATATCTATACAGAGTCGGCTTCAGGTCGACTATTATGGGAGAAAAAAAGAAATGCATAAAATGCAAACTTGACATCAATGAAAATAAAACAAGTTTTCAATGTGACGGATGCAATAGATTCTTACACACACAATGTGCAAATGTAACTACCACTGAGGTCAAATGTTTACAAACAAGAAAACTGAAATTTTTCTGTGAAGATTGTGAACAGATTCCGGTTTTGAGAGAAATGATAAATTTGCTTCAGTTTGAAGTAGAGAAGCTGAAAAATAAGAAAGCTGAAAGTGTCTTAGAGAGCGAGCTGATTGTAAATGAAGTGTTTGAGCGTCAAAAAAGGTCCACTAATCTGATTCTGTATAACCTACCGGAGCCTGTACAATCTGAAGCAGCTCAACGAAGGGAGCACGATAAAGAAGAAACACACGCAATTCTGAGGAAAATGTCTCAATCGTCAAAACGAGTTAAAAACATTATAAGACTCGTGAAGAAAAACGATAAAGTGAGACCAGTAAAAGTTATTTTGGAAGATGCTGAGGATGTCTTAACTATCCTCAAAAATAAGAGAAACCTGAAGAACTCTCCTGTGCGTATATCGAATGATCAAACGCCCCAGCAGCAAGAATATTACCGGAATCTGAAAACGCAGCTAGAAGAAAGGAAGGTCCAAGGAGAAGAAGACATTAGCATAAGATATATCAGGGGAATCCCAAAAATAATGAAAAATACAAATAAGGTAGGATAAGTTAGTTGTAGTTAAATATTTAAATCGACTCATAGGTCTAGGGAAAATAAATAGGTTTGAACCAAAAATGGATAGTAGGGAGATTGGAGATATAATTGAGGAAGAAACTAAATCAAATACACTGATATGTGAAAATATCGATTAGTATAAAAGTGCTATAAGACATAAAAATGAATTTAAAATCATATGCCAAAACATAAGAAGTATAGGAAAAAACTTTGAACATTTTCTTGTTGTTCTGGACTTATTGAATAATGATTTTGATTGTATAATACTTACCGAGACATGGCAAATAGACAATCTGAGCTACTTTCAAATCAATGAGTATGATATTTTTTACAATGAATGTAAGCTCAACCAGAACGACGGAGTAATTGTTCTAATTAGAAGCAAATGGAATGCGAATATAACAAAACATCACATAGCTGGTATAACTGTTTTAAAATGCAATATATCAATAACATCAGATTACAAAAGTAGTTTCACAGCAGTTTATAGAACCCCAGAACAGAATGTAGAAGATTTTTTGGCAGGACTTGAAAGTTTTTTACAAAGAAATAATGTTTCACAAACAGAATTCATCATAGGTGACATTAACATAGATATTTTAAAGGAACATGATAGGAATATAGTAGATGAATATTTAGACATAGTTCATGAATCAGGTTTTATATCACTTGTCAACGAGTATACGAGGGAAGTGAATCATCAAAAAAGCTGTTTGGATCATGTTCTTATTAACAATACGCGGAATTTGAGTAGAATAACAACTTTCGTATTGAAGACTAAGATAACTGATCATCATGCTATAGTTTTAACAATTAGTTATTCTAAAGGATAGAAAGAATTCTAAAGATGTAGAAACAGTAAACTATAAAAGTTTGTGCCAATCCCTGTCACAAGAAAAATGGGAAAACGTAATGAACATAGTAGATCCAGAGCTTAGTACAAATAATTTCATGAAAAGCTTAATAACTCACATTGATAGAGCAACACATAGGAGAAAGAATAATATGAAATCTAAAAGAACACCATGGATAACGCATGGAATAATCGAGTCAATCAAAGTTAGAGACAAACTTCATAAAGATCTCAAAAATTATCCAGAAAACATCACTCTCAGACAAAAATATAAAGAATATAGGAGTATAATACATAAGTTGATATATAAATCGAAAAATGATTTCTATAGAAATCAGTTGATGGAAACTGGAAATAATTCTCGTAGATTTTGGGACACAGTCAAAAGCGCAATGAATGTTACAAAAAAGGTTAATCAAATAGGTAATATAGAGAATGTTGACGGAAGCATGTTAAAAACACATAAGGAAAAATCAGAGCGTTTCAATTTTTTTTTCCTCGATAGGTAAGCAGTTAGCAGAAAAGATTGATATAAATGATCTAGAACAATCAAACTATTTGTCAGAATTCAAAAGGAAATATCTAATCAGAGAATCATTATTTTTAAATCCTACCAATGAAACAGAAGTACGAAAGACGATTGAAGAGTTAAAAAACGGCAAATCTCCTGGACTAGATGGTTCAACATCATATTTGCTTAAAAAAGTCTGTAAATAAGCCGCCCCCTAGAACATATATTCAACAACATCCTACTTCGCAAATGCCCTTCCCATTTCAAAATCTCGAATATTATACCCTTATACAAGTCAGGTGATAAATCAAACGTCACAAACTACCGGCCAATCTCACTTTTATCAAATATAGCTAAAATTTTTGAAAAATTATTCAAAGCAAGGGTTATGAGTTTCGTGAGTAAAAATAAAATCTTGAAAAATAACCAATTCGGGATTCAAAAAGGTTTATGCACAGAAGATGCCATGATAGCTTTAACGAAATCTATCTATAGTGATATTGACAAGACGTTGCCTACTGCTGGTGTATTCCTTGATTTGCGAAAGGCTTTTGACACCGTACACCATGAGCTGCTTTTACAAATGCTGAAATTTTAGGTTTTCGCGGAAATCTACAAAATTTGGTTAGAAGCTATATAAAGAACAGATTGCAAAAAGTGTCAATAGTAGCTCAACGCAACCAATTGATTTTGGAGTCCCGCAAGGAACTGTTATGGGATCCATATTATTTTTGGTATATATCAACGATTTACTCGACTATGATAAAAACAGCAAATGCATATCATATGCAGATGATACAGTCGTTTTGGTGAACGGAAAAACTTGGGAAGAACTAAAGACTAATATGCAGGAATCTATGAAAATCATTCAAATTTGGCTTGATACCAACCTTCTAACCCTTAGCTGGGAAAAAACTAAATGCTTGCCTTTTTTTGTGGACAATCGTACAAAGCCAGATTTTGAAGAAATAATCTTACACAATACTACACAATACAATCACTGGCAATATGAATGCAATCTGTAATTGTGCATCAAAAATGGAAGTGGTTGGGGAGATTAAATACTTGGGAATCACCCTGGATGCGGGCATGCGGTTTGATGAACACATGAAGACAACTGCATCCAAACTTCGAAGAAGTTTATTCATATTACGGAAATTACGAAATTTCATGAACAAATCGAACTTGAAAATTGTTTATCATGTTTTATTTGAATCCATCCTTCATTGCGGTATCATGGCATGGGGTAGTAGCTACCAAAATACAATCAATCCGCTGGATATTTTGCAGAGAAGGGCCATAAAACTTATACTACACAAAACTCAAAGGTATCCTTCTCAGCTATTGTACCAAGATCTCCGTGTACTTCCATTGAGGAAACTGTGTGCTTACAAAGTACTTTTGAATATTTCCAAAGATCGAAATTTAATACAGTCTGTTAGTTCGGAAAAATATAACACTAGACAAATTCCGCAATTAATAGCGGAGATTCCGAAAAAGAGCAAAAGAATAAATCAGAAATGTATTTCCTATGTAGCACCCAAAATATTTAACTTACTCCCTTTAGCGATAAAAACAGAAAAATTCAAAAATGCACGTTTCAAAAAAGAATGCAAGAAATGGCTTTTCACAGTCGATATCACGATATTAAACAGAGTATTTGATATTCAATCTACAACATAGCTCAGTACACATTAGGTGGGAAACTCAAAGTTAGATCCAATATTGTTATTATATGTAATGCTGCAAAGTATTCTAATGAATTTATTAATTTCAACATATATGTAGTTTAGTGTTGTAATATAAGAGAATGGTGTGGAATATCGAATGCGGAATCGATATTTCGTCAAGCAGAGAACAATACACTTGTCGTTCAATAGTGGAAGGGCCCCCTACGGGCGGTGTCGCATAAGGGACGAGAAGAAGAAGAAGAAGTGTTGATTTGGTTTAAACCAAATATTAGGTATATTATATTCCACATGGGTTTATGGACCTTTGTAATATTTCTCGTAGATGATATTTTGTGTTTCTTTTTTTTGCTCACTTTCATGTTGAGAAAAATCAGCATTTATTTCTGTCTATTATAGTATTGTTGTTTATATGGATTCTTGTTCGCCTGTGGGGAAGTGTAGTCACGCGCTGGTATATTGATGCCTTAGTGACAATTTTTTCTTTATTCGTGATACAGAGATGTTTAGTGTATTATAGAATATGTACTATGCAATTGTATATTTATTCTTAAATTCAGAATAAAGAATCATATCATATCATATCATATAGGGTATCACACTGAAAATTTGGAAGTTGTGAGATGACTAGCCATTTTTGGAACTTCAAACAAAGTTCTTAATATCTTGAAAATATGGAGACTATGGTCCCTAACGACACAGGTGAGAGAAAACATTTCAACATGGTAATGGGAAGCTGGAAAACGCCGATCTGTAAGTAGTGCTCTACCCCGTTAACGAAAATGTTGTGTGTTCTGACATTCTTTTGATGAAATCTTTGTAACCGCTTGAGCCCCAAGTGTCAACGATACACGAATTGAAAGGTAAAAGATCGCCTTTTTGGAATCTAATTTATTATTAGTACGTTACCGTGGAAAAAATCATTTATTTTAAAAAGTAACCACCCCCTGTCATTTGTTTTAGCGGGACTTACAAAAACTTATTTCACCGGGGTTTCAAAGTACTCGAGCTGCTTCCTCAAACCGTCAAATTTCATTGCTCTATCTCAACTGGTCTCTAAAATATTTGCAAAATAAGGAAACTCACCCCAGGCTTAAACCATCCCTAACTTCCATCAGAAGACCCGGAGGACAGTTTAACAACAGGAAGTGTGACCCCCTAATGGTACCCTATTACCTCCTGTGGCGGCCTCGGACCCTGTATATTGATTTAAATGGCAAGTGAATTAATTATTGCAATATCATTCAAAGATTCAAATTACAAAGATTCTTATTGCAAGACATGGATCATGATATATTTACAGCTGCAACAGCATTACAGTCTCAATTCCACAATTCCACAATTGAACCAAAAAGTTGGCATTGCTTGAAAAAATTAATATATGTACATTGCACCAAATTTGGAAATATACAGAATAAAGTCTTGAAGTTATACATTAATGTTAACCATAGATTCCTGACATCAAATAAAACTTTTTTCATTTACCATTTTTCCAGATTCCGCTCAGGTAAAAAGTTATAAGCGTTAAAACATTTCACAGTGTGCTAATACACTACTGCACATAAATTATCTATGACTTTGATGTTGAATGATAATAAGATCCGGTAACGTGGCTTACATCTTGATTCGAAAGTTCAGGGACGGATCTATAAGAGTAGTGAAATTTCTGGAATTTTATAACATTCAATGAAGAATATCTCGAAAACGGTGCGTTTAAGAAGAAATGATGAAGAATAATTTAATTTTCTAAAATGATTTAACTTAAGATGAACTGCTTTCTTTGAGCTGATTTCATTTAGTTTTAAGAACCCGCGAGTCTATAACAAGGAAACCAGTCGAAGTAGGATAAAAAGGGTAACTGGCGAATATTTTATAGTTACAGGAAACTACACACCCACATTCATTTCATTCGGAAAACCCATGTCAAAGCTACACAATAAAAACTATTTTCTTTAAATTTCAACAGCCTGTATATTTTCACCTGATTCTTCAAAATGGCATGAAAAAAGTTTTTCCCTGCATATTATATTAAATATTCAATTTTCATTGTTTCAAATTTGTAATTGTCTTCAGATTTGTAAGTTAAATATGGTTCTGCAATAATAATTTTAATCTTTGATATCTTTTTGTACTTAATTCTGAAAACGAGATAACAAAGTCCTTTCTACATTCTTATTCAAAATATAGGGTCGAATTTTGTATCACTACAATATTAAATAAAATATAATAAATATGATAATCATTTACCATAGGTGTGAGCGGATTTTGAAGAGTCATGTTTTGTGCTGAAATTAAGTTCTGTTGTTTTTCTACCATTTTCATTTGTTGGCAGAATTTTGTTGCCAATTCTAACACATTCACACTATCAGGTATCTGAAGAGAAAAATATTACTACAACAATTCATCAAAATAACAAAAATACTACCTTTTCCTTGATAAACAATTTATAGAGATCAACAAGCATATTTCCAAACAGCGTTTCTTTTTCTGGAGCATATTTCTGGATCCTCAGATATAATTTATAGATATCCTGTAGTAATTTCTTTGTTGGTGTATTATCCTGCTTATCTACATTTTGTATATTTCCCCGGAGTATTTGAATACTCAATGAAATAGCTTGTTCTGAAAATTGTAATCTCTCCGAGTCTTTGATATAAATTCTGTGAACAAGTAAAATGACATCAACGAGAACAGATCCACAACAGACAATGTGATTATACAGGTTGAATCAACAGTGCTCGATAAGTCCATAACTCTTGGGAATTTTGGGCTAGGAGAATGATTCAAATTTTGGCTGAATCGACTCTACTCAGCACGTAAGCTGAAATGATTTTTGATTGCAGATACTGGTCCAAAAGTGGTGAAGTACGATACCATCCTGTTTTTAAGAATAAGAATGCCCAATTTTTATATCATATTCTGAATCCCCATTACTCCCCACCACTTATGATTTATCTCTTACTTTTTAAATAGGTATCTTTTTTCGACAAAAATTTATGGTTATGATGGTGTAAACTAGAAATCATATCTTGAAAATCGTTCGAGTGATTTTTTTAAATTAAATTCCCAAAGAGTGTACAAATCTTTTGCAGTTTTAAGGATCACTCTACAGGTGTTCCGAACCAAAAAAAACAGATTTTTAAAAAATGACCAATAAAAACTGCCAATAAGTCCATTTATTCAAATGGCATGCCCTGACCTTTTTGTATGCGTGATACCATAGAGAAGTGGTGGCAAACCTTTTTATGTGCGCGTGCCAGAAAATTACGAACATTACTGATCACGTTGCTGGCCTGCTAGACAGTTCTCAGCTCTGAGAAATGTTGATATTAATCTACATTGAATCCAATTCAATAATGAATCGTTCACGTGCTAGCGAAATTTTCGAACGTGTCATCTCTGGCACACGTGCCATAGATTCGCCATCACTGCCCTAGTGAATAGGCTTAATTTTTCTGAAAACATATTGAGCCCAAAATGACTAGTTTTTAAAATTCTATGTTTTGTGTGGATCCTGGCAGTATATTATGTTCTACGCATACAGTGTCAAAGGAATAAGAGATTACTCAATTATACATTTTAACTTAACATGATACCAGAGCAAATAGGTACCCGATAATAACGCAATAATTGATCTTTGTACTGCATTATAACTGAATGATGAAGCTGATTTGGATCTGTCACATTAAATTTGTAACTTTCAGATATCTTAAACTAGAAAATCTTGATTTTATCAAACAACACGCTTTGAACTATTTCGGCGCGCTTGTTCACCTGAACAGATTGTCTATCAATTCGTCCAAATGTCTGTAATTTTCGAATATTTGGCCGAGAATGGTCTCAAACGATTAGTTTCGACTCACTGATCAAGAATACGAGGTCAAATTTGATTCTGTTCGGCCGGCCGTCAGTACGATTATGCTCCAACGCAATGAGTTAGAGAGTATTGACATTTTTAGTGTAGGTTTGGAGTCCAAAAGCGGCGACTAAGTTCGAGTAGTTTCAGTATTATAGACATCTGAAATTTTGTTTTCCCAATAACACGAAAAGTACTAATCTGATCGAATAGAAGAACGACTGGAAAATTTATATGTATTTAAAAAAATCTGTATCCTAGAAACTATCCGTCAGATATGTTGAAATTCTGCGAGAGCCTCCAAAACCTCATTTCACAGCAAAGTTCTAGATTTCAACTCGATCGGATCTATATTGGTGAAGATATTGCCGAAATATCGAAATATTACAAAGATCGAGGAGGAATTGTCCTCAGTTTTTGATTTTTGACGTACCTGGAAATAATGAATCATGATGTAGTTCGAATAGATCGAATTAAAAATTGCTTCAAGCACTGAGGTGAATTAAGAAGCTTTAACGCGTATGTTCTCTAGTCCATTCTCCTGTATTGGACATTCTTAATCGAATTTACCATGGTGAATTCTATTGTCTGTTCTCCAGTCCAATACAGGAGAACAGACAATAGAATTCACCATGGTAAATTCGATTAAGAATGTCCAATACAGGAGAATGGACAAGAGAACATACGCGCAAAAGCTTCTGACTCACGTCAGTGCTTGAACCAATTTTTTTTGTCAATAATTTTTCAAAAATTTTCTACTGCTACGATCCTCACGAAATTTTGCAAGAATTTTCGCGTTGGCATTCTACAACTAATAACCATATTTGAATTGTATCAGATTTGTATTTTTTGAGTTATTGAGGAAATAACAACCAAATTTGATATTACTCCAGAACCATTTGGCCGATTTTGCTAGTTAACGAACTTAAATGTCGTATTCAGATGCGCAATCTACCCTGAAAACTGCAAGTTGCTATTTCTTTCCGTTCTCAAGAAATCATGAGATACATAATATTTTTTCGTAATTTTTTTTTAATTTTCTAGTGATACGGTCCTTACAAAATTTTACACACTTCTTCATGTTGATATTCCACAACTAGTTACCAAGCTTCAATTCGATCGAGTCTATATTTTTTGAGTTATCGAGGAAATAATATTCCAGATGGGTATAACACCGAAACCGTTGGGCCGATTATGGCCAACAGCGAATTTAACTCTCCCATTCAGATGTGCAACCCATCCTGAAAATTGTCCGTATCTCCTTTCGTTCGAGAGTTGTCGAGGCAACGGTCACCCATCCATCTACTGAACTCACACATTGCTGCTCGGATCTCCAACAATATAGATCCGATCATGTTCATACTTGGAACTTGGTAGTAGAGTTAGGTTCTGAAGGCCCTCGCAAAATTTCAGCGATGTCGGACGAATAGTTTCTGATATATAGAATTTTTTTCAATAATTTTCAATGATTTAAAAAAAAATTATTTATATAGCACATCCTGGTGAACATGGAACCAGTCTCTTTTAAGGTTAGGTTCCACATCCAAATGCGACAGATAAGTTCGTTAATAGAAATAATCCACCCAACGGTTTTAGAGCTATTCCCAACTGAAATTTTGTAGTTATTTCCTCAATAACTCAAAAAATACAGATCCGATCCAATTTACACTTCGTAATTAGTTGTAGAATGCCGACGTGCAAATTTTTGCGAACTCTTGAGAGGATCGTACAAAATTAAAAAAAAAATCATTAAAAAAACTATCCGTCTGAAACTATCCGTCTGATATCACCATAGACATAGAATAACATGGACTGGCCCTCATGTAACTTTATCACACAGTTCGTTGCGGAATACATTAGAGAGAGAGAGAGAGAGAGAGAGAGAGAGAGAGAGAGAGAGATGTTATAAAGGATAGAATAAGTAAAGGCAAATAATGGTATAAAACAATGGTGTTTTTATACCATGGACAAATACACAAATTGGAAATTGGGGTATATTAGTAAATTACGATTTTTTTAAGAGACATATTGATTATTTTGAATGAGTATCGAAAAAGCTGAATGAATTACAGTAAGGAAATTTATGAGAAATATTTTCAGATTATAAGCACAGTAATCTGTGTTATAAGTATCAGAATATTCAGAAACGAGTCTCAGATTTAAATGAAAATGTTTAGCCTTGAACTATCCTGTCTACAAATCACCAAAACACATACACAATACACGAAACCAAACAATACAGTATACAAGAAAGGTCAAAGAATAAAGGAAACCAATGTTTTGTATTCTGTGGTTTTGCCAATCGCCAAATTATAAGAATATATTCATATACCGTGGTTTGCCTTTAACTATTCTATCTTTTTTCAATGCTGATTTCAATAGCCTCTTTCTCACAACCAGTCCATGTTATTTTATGTCTATGGATATCACTGAAATTTTGCGCGAGCCTTCAAAACCTAATTTTACAGCCAAGTTCGAAACACGCCCGGATCTGTATTGTTGGATATATTGAAAAAATATTAGAAGCCGAGCAGCCTTAGAGGAGATCAGTGGTTGGATGGGTAACCATTGCCACAATATATTTCGAACGGACGGTGGTGGCGACAGTCCGTTAATGGGCATAATCGGCCAAACGGTCCATCAGAAACGTTGTTGTTATTTCCTCGATAACTCAACCGTCTGAATTCGATAAAATATCGCCCATATCGAGTACCGAATTTCAGCCCGATCGGCTTTGTAGGTGTGACTAGTCTGTGTGAAATTAATGCAAAATGCAAGTGATGAGCGAAGAAAGCTGATGGATATATAGATCAGTATGTTTTAATTACTTGTCAGGGTCTGGACTCTTTCTCAGTTGGAAATGCATATCAAGAAGTATTTTAAAATCACTGGTTGTCCTTAGTATTTGCAGCAATATTGTAACACATCGAATCATATGGGCAGATAGTGAACCTGGCCTATCTATTTCACTTGAAGGTATTCTCCAAATACCCTAAAAACATAATTAAAAATTGAAAATTAAGAACAAAATTATCATATTAATATTATTATTAAGATTGCTAAATCAATCGTAAGGAGATCGTCAATGGTTTTCATAATTCTGATAACATCCTTAGGAGCCTTGGTTGGCACGTCGCGAGTATTGAGAACTGGCCTGGTCAGGTGTACTGTTCTTGGCCCAGCCAGTTCTGGACATTCACAAGTACATGTCCGGCCGTTTCCTTTTGCTACTCACAGAGCCTGCAAATTTCGTGTGCTGACTTCTGTACAAAAGAAATTTGTAGCGGCAGTGTCCTATCAGCAGACCTACAATAATCCGAAGGCCTGTTCAAGGCAGTTGCAGAAGCTTATTGGTGTAGGACGGAGAGTATTCTACTAATTTCTAGTTAGTTGCTTTATGATATTACGGCATTCCCAGAAGAGCAGAGAAGCCTGACTATTTGATTCCAAAGTCTTCAGCGTGGATACTGTTGTAATATAAATTCGCGCCCACCTGAGGTTCCTTTTTGGGCACTCTTGAGTGCATACATAGACAGGCACAATTTCTGCCTGTATGACGGAGGGGTCATGTCCTAGGGGAGCCTTATCTTCAGCCCATATACCCCTATGCCTGTACCTCCTGCTGATTTTAATATATCTGTGTACCATATACAGCATGCCAAAAAAGTAACGTAACTCGTCAATAATTCTTGTACGAAGAATTATTGAGGAAATTCCTCGCACCCGTCGATATTTAATTTCAAGAGCAATTTATCCTTGGTTTTTTTTAATTCGATATTTCTCACCCCCTACGCCCCGCACCCCACTAGATTATTTTTTCAAATGGGAACATATTTATTTATTTATTTGAAAGTACAACTACAAATCAACTGGATTGTGATACATCAAATGAAACGTAATTTGATTACCTATTCAGGGATCTGGCTAAAAGTAGAATTGGTTGTGCCGTTTTTTCATTAGAAAATTAGGAATAATTTACAATTTGTGATTGGAGAGTACTGCAATCAAAACCATTATTCTTTTACTAATTATTACTAAGGGAAATCCATGAATCCATGGATTTGTAATTTCGAAAGCAGGTCTCCCTATGCTTTTTTGAATTTGAAATCTCTCAACATTTACGCTCCACACCCCTCTTCTGTTTTTTTTTAATAGGAATGTTGCGGTAACTCTGAATTTGGAGAGAGTAATGGACTGTTTTTATATGAAACTGAATTAGGTGATCAAAATAAGAAAGGAAAAAAAACAAGATGCACTAGAAAACTCACCGGGAGGCCTAGTTCCACACACCTGAGAGCTCTCGTGTCGGTGGGAGTCTTCCTGCAGCGGAATCTTCTTTCTTCTATTATCAGAAGTCTTTTCTTCGTCAAAATAAGACGAGATGAAAATCGGCGTTTTCGAAATAACTCAAAATTAATAAGCGAAAGTAGCGTTTTTTTGCGTGTTCACAATATTCCACAAATATTTCAACTGACTAGAAGTCACACTCACAATGTGTTCACTTGACATCTTGAATATGCCTTGTAACTGGCGATCTTCGGAGTAGTCTAGTGCACATGACATGAGAACTTGAAAATTACTTAAAATTAAAATATATCTAACGTTACGGCAACATTTCCTGCCCCCCAAAAATGCCAAAGCATTTTTCATAAATTTTGTTACAAAACACAAAAAAAAAACTATGAAATTGTGCAACTATAATGCAGAAGAATATTTATGTATTTTAACTCCTATTTATACATAATTTTATAACCAATATAGCGGGAGACAGAAAAAAAAAATAATATGTAGGTTAAGAGAGCTAGGGTTCATCGCACACTGGCAAGGGACACAATTTAACCAAGGGGCGAGTAAGGACCCCGTCACGTGTTTTAACTTGAGCAACCCGGGAAATACCGTCACTACCCTGAAATAGAACCGTTATACGACCAAGACGCCATTGATTAGGGGGTGCGTTATCCGCCTTAATTAGAACTAGCTGCCCTATGACTGCAGAAGTAGAGTTATCGCACCATTTGACCCGCTGTTGCAATGTATGAAGGTACTCGTTCCTCCATCGGAACCAAAAATGTTGATGAAGGTTTTGTAAAAGCTGCCAGCGCGATAACCGATTCAGTGGTTGATCAGTCATATCTGGTATAGGTATCGCAGTTAGCGGTTCCAGCGTCAAGAAATGACCGGGAGTAAGACAATTCAAATCGTCGGGATCTGAACTTAGGGCGCATAAAGGCCTTGAATTCAAGACGGATTCAATCAAAGTAAGCAGCGTATAGAATTCCTCATACGTAAGAATCTGCTCACCGATCACTCTGAAAAAATGTGTTTTAACCGATTTCACCGCAGCCTCGAATAAACCTCCGAAATGGCTCCCGGACGGTGGGTTGAAATGGAATTTTATAACTTCTTTCTCAGCAGCAGTTTTCATCAAAGTTATCAATTCGCGATTGGCTCCAACAAAATTAGTGCCATTATCACAATATAAATCTGTACAACGTCCTCTTCGAGCGATAAATCTCTGAAGAGCGGCTAAAAAGGATTCAGAGGACAGATCGTTCGCCAATTCCAAATGAATGGCTTTCGTTGAATGACAAACAAAAAGGCAAATGTAAGCTTTCGAAGTCTTCTGTCCTCGATATTTTCTCATTGGCGCAATAGTAAATGGGCCAGCGTAGTCACACCCGCAATGTAAAAATGCTTTTATGGTTGAAAATCTTGATTTCGGTAGATTTCCCATGCGGGGTTGATAAGCTACCGGCTTCATTTTGAAACATTTAACACACTTCGATAACACCGAATTTATCGCACGTCTTGGTGACAATATCCAAAACTGCTGAAGAAGTAAGAAATGCAATTGACGCGGCCCAACATGAAAATACTTTTTATGATAGTATTCAACAAGATGTCTCGTCAATAAACTGTTTCTGGGTACAAGAATAGGGTGTTTGGCACGATAATTTATATCCGCGTATTTCAAGCGACCACCTACTCGTAGGAGGTCATCGATATCCTTGAAAACATTGAGTTTTCTCAAGGGTCTCGAAAACTTCTTTCCAGAAATTTCATCGCCGAAACATACATTTTGTGTATATTTGGATAAACTTATCAATGCAGAGTGAAGCTCTTTCGTAGTTAAAGAGCCATATCGTTTCTCTCGCGGATTGCATGTATTATGAACGAATCGTAAAACATACGCACAAATACGCAGCACAGTCGAAAAATTAGAATTTGCTTTCAAAAGATATTCACAGAAATGTTCAACTTGAGGGGCAACCAACAATGAAACATTTCTTTCTTCGCTCGTAACATCATCTGAAATGAAAACTTCAGAAGATTTTCCAGGCATCGAAGGAACATGTACTTCGGAGTTTCTTAAAAATTTTGGACCCTTCAACCAAAATTCATTATCGACGATTTCTGATGGAAAAAGACCGCGGCTTCCGAGATCAGCAGGATTGTTTTCCGAACTAACGTAATTCCACTGCACCGATGGAATTATTTCTTGTATATATGCAACCCTATTAGCTACAAAATTTTTCCACCGATAAGAAGGTGACCGAAGCCATGCTAAAACTACTTGCGAATCACTCCACGCAAAAACATTTGAAAAGATTAATTTATGAGACAAAAGGTGAAGTACAAAATTACTTAGCTTGGCCAATAAAACCGCACCACACAACTCCAGACGCGGTATACAAATTTTCTTCAGAGGTGCTATTTTACTTTTGGACATAACGAAGCTCGTGGATATATTTCCATCGCTATTTATTGTCTTAAGATACAAAACCGCGCAATAACCCTTTTCTGAACTGTCACAAAATCCGTGAAGTTCCAGGCCCACGAAATCTGAAGAAAACAGGTGTCTCTCGATTTGAAATTTAGAAAGACATTCTATCTGGGACCTAAAACGCTTCCAAACGCGCAAAATTTCATCTGGGGGTTCGTCATCCCATGTGAGACCGATCATCCAAAACCGTTGAATAAGATATTTCACTAGAAAAGTTACCGGCGCTAAAAACCCTAAAGGATCGTAAATCCGAGCTAATTGAGATAGAAGTTGTCGCTTGGTACAAGTTTTGTCAGTTTGAGGGACAACAGAAAATGAGAATTTGTCTTCATGTGGATTCCACAATAAACCTAAAATTTTGAACGACGTGAAATTATCGTCAGAGTTAAAATCAAGTGGATCTAGACTACGCATAGAGGCTGGAAGAGCCTCCAACAATCCAGGATTGTTACTTGACCACTTTCTTAAGAGGAAACCCCCCTTTGCAAACAAATTAATTAACTGATTCTGAAGAATCTTGGCTTCCTCAAGTGAAGAGGCACCAGTGACAACGTCGTCAATATACGTATCTTCCGCTAATACCTTTGCCGCCAACGGATATTCATTTCCTTCGTCCTGCGCCAACTGTTTTAAACAACGCAACGCCAAAAATGGAGCAGACGAAACTCCGTATGTGACCGTTTTCAAGCGATAAGTTCTCAGAGGGTCGTCAGGAGAAAATCTCCAAAAAATTCTTTGATAATCTAGCTGATCGGAATTGACCAAAATCATTCTATACATTTGTTTTATATCGGAACATAACACGTAAGAATGTAAACGAAACTTCAAAAGAATTGAAACTATATCAGCTTGCAATTTTGGACCGGTAAGAAGACTGTCATTTAGAGAAAATCCCGAGGGAGCCTTTGCGCTCGCGTTGAATACTACTCGTAATTTCGTGTGAACACTAGAAGGCTTCAAAACACAATGATGTATGAGATAATACGGGTTTTCGCTCATAGAATTCTCAGGTACAACTTCCATGTGGCCACTGTCTAAATATTCGCGCATAAAAGCAGAGTACTCTTCATAAAGACTAGGATTTCCCATGAGTCGGCGTTCTAATGAAAAGAATCTTTTAGACGCGATTTCTTCCATACCGCTAAAGCTGGGTATGTCATTTGCGAAAGGTAAAGAAACTATATATTTGCCAGAAAAGTCGCGTTTATGCGTGTTGACGAATATTTTCTCACATAAATCGTCAGCTGGAGCATTGATATTCACCGATGGTACAGATTCAACCTCCCAAAAACCTTTTAAAATTTGCGGAAGCGAGTCGTCAATTGCTTGACAATCTATGTCACAAAAAAAAGATTTCACATTTCTCGATGAAATGTCGGCTCCCCCTCCGATCAGGATGAACCCAAATATAGTATTGAAAGCGTTTATACCATTTGAACCAGAAATGTGGCCGTTAAGAAGAATTTTAGCGAACATATCGGCTCCAAACAAAATATCAATATTTCCCGGAACATGGAAAGTGGGATCGGCTAACTTTAAATTTCTGAACTCATCATTTACGACACATGGTACAGGCGTAGTGGGCAATTTTTCTGTTATCTGGTTGATGACAGAAGCGCTAGTATACAATAGTGGAGATTCCCGACCTACTGGTCGTATCGTGATAGCAACTAGACCTTTACTAGTGCAAGATTTAGAAGAGTTCAAGCCCGTTACTTCGAGATAAATGTTCTCAGATCTCAAACCCAGTCGCGAAGTTGCATGCTTAGTTATGAAGGATGTCATGCTGCCAGAATCTATTAAACATCTTAGTTTGTGAAAAGTACCGTTTGAATCAGCAACTTCCACTAAAGCCGTGGCCAAAACAACATATGATGTTCGATCAGAATTTAGAACACCAGCACCCGAAAAATTAACAACTGATTTTGTTTCAGGATTACAGATAGCACTAGTGGTAACAGGTGCTACATTATTTTCAGATCTGACTTCTTCCTTCAATTTAAAATGCAATAACGTATGATGCATCAATGAACAATGCCGGCAAGTGGATTTGGACTTACAAGAACGAATATCATGCAAACTCGATAAACAATTGAAACATAAATGAAGTTTTTTAGTGAGAGTGTAGCGTTCAAAAGGTTTCATATTGAGAAACGAAGGACACTTGAAGATAGAGTGGCTGGCTTGACAAATAACGCATTCAGAATGGGAATTCCTCGATGAACCGGCTGCGTTTTCAACGAAAAAATTTTTCATTTTATTTGTCTTGAAGGGTTTTTTATCGACATTGCTAGACTGAACATCGCTAACTGATGGCTTCATATCCCAAATCATCTCGGAAGCTATACATTCGCGTTCTAAAAATGAAGTGAGATCGCTATACTTAGGAACATCTGATGAACCGTAAGCATGTTCGAATCGAGAAACTATTTCGTCGTCTAAACGATCATACAACATCATCAATAATATAAAGTCCCATTCCTTCGTTGGAAAATTCAAGTTCTTCAAGGCACGTAAATTTTCCTGAAAAGTATCCAATAAATTCCTTAAAGCATTCGGAACCCGAGACTTAACCTTTCCGGTACCCTCAATGCGACGCCAATGACATTTTGCAAGCCAGCGCTTATTGTGATAACGTTGAAGTAAGGCATCATAAGCGGATTGATAATTTCTACCACTAAATTCATAATGTTGAACTAACTTGAGCGGTTGTCCTTCAAGGGCTGAAACTAAGTAATTAAATTTTTCATCATTGCTCAATGAATCATTGCTATGCACCAGTGAATTAAACAATCCAATCAGACCTATTCTGTTTGCGTATTGCTATAAACATTGCTATTCAAGTCATATTGCTATCCTCCTAATTTTTAACAATATGACTATGGTATTACGTATTCTGTTCGGACTGTTATAGCAATGTTGGTAATCAATTTTCTCCCAGCAATATTGCTATGAAGTAGGTCAAAATTAATTGATTTTAGAGCTGACAACACTGTATTTCATGACTTTTATGTGAATTAGAAGAAGAATCTAACCTTAATTGATAAACATTTCGTCCGTTTTTCGGTGGTTATTCTTAATTCCTAACCAAAAATATATAAATGTCACGAAAGCCAAAAACGAACTGTATTTTATTCATGAAACTAACAAGATGGGAGTTATTGATCAATTTTCACATTTTCAAGAAACACATCGAATTTTGGTAACCGCTACCATGACCGAAAAATTGAAGACTTGCAAACACCCAAACAAATATTAAATTTTGATTTTTTCCTGTCTTCAGTCAGACTTCGAATGCACAAGTTAAACGGAACAGTATGTCTCCTAGTTTTCTCCAGAAAAAATTCCCTCAGTTCTTCAACTGAATCAAAAGAAGTCATCTTCGTAGTAAGACTGAATTAATAGTTTATTTAATTTTTTTCATCCAGTCAGTCTTCGAATGCATATCTAACTTAAAAGAAGCAGTATATCTTATAGTTTGCTCATGAACAAATAAATAAATGAATAAAATACCCTCGGCTCTGCGATGAAATCAAAGGCAGTCATATTTTTACTAAGGCTGAATTAATAGTTTATCTAATTTATTTCATCCAGTCGGTCAGTCTTCGAATGCATATCTAACTTAAAAGAAGCAGTAAATCTCATAGATTGCTGATGAACACATAAATAAATGAATAAAATACCCTCGTCTCTTCAATGAAATCAAAGGCAGTCATCTTTTTACTAAGGCTGCATTAATAGTTTATTTTATTTATTTCATCCAGTCGATCAGTCTTCGAATGCCTCTAACATAAAAGAAACAGTATCTATCCTAGTTTGCTCATGAACTAATAAATATATGAATAAAATTCTCTCAGCCTCTTATTGATGTTGAATAGTTTATGAACTTTTCTGTTTACGAATAGAAGGGGTTGTTAGTGTTAAACCTAAGTCTTAGAAATTCCCTTGAAATTAAGTATTTTGAAGTACCTTTAATAAATATATACGATTATGTATATACCTATATTTATCAAAGTACCTACCTATTTTCAATTTCTTGGAAGAAAAAAGTGGTTCTCAGCCATATTCCAAATCTTGTTATGCTCTTAGCAAGTACTATTTTGAGGTTGCTGAGATAGCAATGTGGATAACAATATGTTTATCAAAATGACAGATCATATTGCTCAAAAACGATGATCAGAATAGCAATATTTGGGATCTTGCTGGGGTAGCAATATCTTTTTCTTAGCAATATTGCTATGCGCGAACAGAATAGGTCTGAATGAATGTTGAAAATTGGGTTACATCGCCAGAGAATCGCTTCAATTCCAATTTCGGTAGTTTAATATTCGTAATAGTTTTCGGTTTGAGATTCAAATTCCCAACACTTTTCGAATTGTCAGCCGTCAAAACATCATAAATAGATTTGATTTCATAAAAACAAGCGAAGAATTGTTCTCGAATGGCTTCCTCCCCATTCAAATCAACATTTTCCTCCTGAAGCAAAGTATCGACAACTGTTTTGTGCTCTAAAAGAAATTCATTTCGTATTCTGTCAAGGTCGGAAAACCTAGCCTTGAACAAATTCAAAAGATTGTCATCCAATCTTGTCTTTTCTGCGAAATTTAAAAGTGCCTCAATCTCACCGATTGCCGTAGCACGATATGCCCTAGCTCGTTTAATTTTCGACATGGTTTCAGAATTGGTTTCCTTCTCGAATGGAATCCGAAACAATCAAATGCTGAAGATCGTCCGTTACAGAGCGCGCTTCCAATACTCCTACAATGTATTGAAACGTTGAACGTATGTTCAAAATAATTATCGGAGCGGACAAAAAACTGTCGAAGATAAGGAATATTATGTTTCTGAAATACTGGCTGAAACGAAACAATGAAAGAATTTCGCTTCTCAAATATTCTTCTGCACAAATCCGCAAAACTTCAAAAGCAAAGTAAAGAAATTTCAAACAGAGAAATTTGATCCAAAAATCCGGCGTTACCGAATGACCAAAAAATGTTGCGGTAACTCTGAATTTGGAGAGAGTAATGGACTGTTTTTATATGAAACTGAATTAGGTGATCAAAATAAGAAAGGAAAAAAAACAAGATGCACTAGAAAACTCACCCGGAGGCCTAGTTCCACACACCTGAGAGCTCTCGTGTCGGTGGGAGTCTTCCTGCAGCGGAATCTTCTTTCTTCTATTATCAGAAGTCTTTTCTTCGTCAAAATAAGACGAGATGAAAATCGGCGTTTTCGAAATAACTCAAAATTAATAAGCGAAAGTAGCGTTTTTTTGCGTGTTCACAATATTCCACAAATATTTCAACTGACTAGAAGTCACACTCACAATGTGTTCACTTGACATCTTGAATATGCCTTGTAACTGGCGATCTTCGGAGTAGTCTAGTGCACATGACATGAGAACTTGAAAATTACTTAAAATTAAAATATATCTAACGTTACGGCAACAAGGAATATATGGATTGTGATATATCAAAAGGAAGGACATTCGATTGAACATTGAGCGGCGTGATTGAAAAAAGAATTTGTTAAGTTATTTTTTTTATTACAAAATTAACAATTCGTGATTGGTGTCAGGTTCTTATTCTTGAAATAATAAATATTGAGAAATATCCTCCTGCCGCCGATTTCTATTTTCGAAGTTTGAGAAATGCATGCAGTTTTGATATTGGGGGTTTATACTAGTGATGGGACCTCTCGAGTGAAATTAATCGAACCTTTCGATTATTGAAACATCTCGAGATATCTCGAGATGTTCTGAAAAATGCGAGCGATATCATTCGAATGATTTTCTGCCGTCTATCATATGGCACCCAGATGAGATATCACTCGACTCGAGCAAGAATTGAATGAAATGAAATGAGATACCTACGAGATATCTCGTACTCGTAATTCGTTCGTATACGTTCTGAATGTTTTGATATTTCGAATTTCTTTTGGCGGCAATTCTGGAGGGCGAGATATGAGTATGAAATATGATAGGTTTCTTTAACAATCGATAGAATTTATGGCTGCCATCTAGATTCTGGTTTTGTGCTACCGAAAAAGTAGTACTGCTAGTGAATGATTTTATATTTTATTCCATTGCAAATTGGGGTATTCATTATTCTTATTTTATTCCGTATATCTGTTCGATCGGGATATTTAGATATATTCCTTTTGTTATTATTTAAGTACTCGGACTAGGAGGTTCGTTCAACAATCGATATAGGTATTTTATCATAATTTTTTTTAAATATTAGTATAAGTGGCATTTAATGCTTGTAGATAGCTTGAATTTTTTAACTCACAATTGGTTTTATGCATCTATTGAATTGACTCAAATTTTATTATCTATAATTCGGGAACTGATTAATTGGAGGGATGAAAAAGATCATAGAAAATTCAATCTGGAACGTGTGATATATGATTAAAAATATGTTTGTGCAAAAAAAAGTTAAAAATATAAAAATGGAAAATTTCAGTGAAATAACATTTCGCCATTCAGAAAAATTATTTGGTTTACATTTTGTTGGCGATAATCTATTAAGGCGGATTTGGTTAATTGTCCACAGTGCGAAAATACCCTTTCCGACGGAGCTGATGTTGCCGGTATTATTGTATTTAGTGATTATAAATAGGTATATAATGGTGCATTGTATGAATATTCTGAAAACTAAAACGAGAGTATCGGGCCTATTATTTATTGTTGTCATTCTGGAATTCATTCTAGGTAAAATTCCCTAGAATGAATTCATAATGGTTCATAATTTATTTCGCTCCATTCCCTTTCGAACAGCTGGAAATAAATATTCAAATATTGGACCAAAACAAAATAGCATAATAACAAATTATGAAGGGACCAACGGCAACGTAATAAAATAAAGCCTTAAAATGTGAAAATTAATACTATTGTATCCCTACAAGGGATAATCAAAGCCGCTGACTCGATGAGAACTGAGAGGAACACCGAATGATCAATATCTCGAATGATCATTCGATTATTGAAATCATTCGATTATGCCCAACACTAGTTTATACCCTTAACAATTTTCTTCTATTGTAAAAATATTGCTTGTGATATATCGCATCAAGGGTCATTCGATGACCAATTCAGTTATATGAACGAAAATAAAATTTTACCTTAAAATTCTTGCAATAAAAATGTAACGATGGAAAGAAAAATTTATACACAAGTTGATAACAGCTGCGAATTAATGTATTAGATCGCAAATAAAACAATAAACAGATAAGGATGGTGGTGTCGCTTCCACACACATGAAGGTGTTCTCGAAACAAAGTGAGGAGGTCAAGAAAAACTTTACTTTTTGTTCAAAAATATTCTTTCGTCAATCTAGCAGATCAACTAAAGATGACAAAATGTATGGTATCATTTTAGTTGCTAACTGATCTCTCTAAGGGGAATAATATCATTATTCCCGAGAATTTTTCATTCGATATGAATCAATTGAGTGAAAAGCAGCGAATAGAAATCTTGATATTTCTGGGACATGGGGATCGCAAGCGGAGTTATGAACAAGTGTGCGAAATTTTTAATGAGCGTTATCAAGACAGAAATCCTATAAGTAAAACTACTGTTTGTCAAGTGGTTAAACATTTCGAACAAACTGGGAATGTTGAAAAACTCTCAAAAATTTGGTAGACCTTAAACTACGACGTGTGGCGATAAGGCCCTCAACTTATTACTTTCCATAGAAGACAATCCGAAACAATCTACACGAAAACTGGCCGATGAATTCGATGTACGTGAGCAAGCAGTCAATTGTTCAATTCTTAGAAAAACTGAGTTTCACCCATATATTTCTGGGACATGGGGATCGCAAGCGGACCTATGAAGAAGTGTGCGAAATTTTTAATGAGCCTTATCAAGACAGAAATCCTTAAGTAAAACGACTGTTTGTCTGGTGGTTAAACATTACGAACAAACTGGAAATATTGAAAACTCCCCAAAATCTGGTAGATCTCCAACTATAACATGTGGCGATAAGGCCCTCGATATATTACTTTCCATAGAAGAGTATCCGAAACAATCTACTCAAAAACTGGCCGGTGAATTCGATGTGAGTAAGCAGTCAGTTGGTAATCTTCTTAGAAAACTAAGTTTCACCCTTGCAGGATTCAAAGCACACAAGAATTATCTGAGGACGATTTCGACCAACGAGCGCAGTTTTGTGAAGGAATGCAGGAGAGATGCAATGAGGATGATGCCTTTTCATCGAGAATTATTTTTAAGGCTGAAGCAACGTTTTACTTGAATGGATCTGTCCACCGACATAATTGTCACTTCTGGTCCACAGCAAACCCCATTGGGTGCAGACAGTTCACATCCAACATCCCGGAAAATTAAATGTGTGGTTGCGCACTATTGGTCATTATATTATTGGACCTTTTTACAAGGAAATTTGGCTGAGTGACTAGATTTACTGAGGAATCAAATATTAACTGCAGTCAATGATCTCTTTCCTGGTGTGAATGGTCGCCAAGTAGCTGACAATATTTGGTTCCAACAAGATGGCACACTTCCGGAGAAATGGATTGGTAGGAGAGGATCAGTTGAATGGCCACCCCGATCTCCAGATTTGAACCCTCTCAACTTTTTTCTGTGGGGCCATTTGAAGAGTACTGTTTACCAAAATCGGTCAGATAATTTGGAAGGCCTGCGACTTAAAATTCAGAGAGAAGTCGGAAGAATAACTGTTGCTGCGTTGAGTAATTCATTGAGGAGTTTCGGAGAACGGCTTGCACGTTGTCAAGCAGTCAACGGTGCTCAATTCGAACATTTAATGAATTAAAATTATTTTCCATCCTTGAATAGGAAACTCGTCGATTTCAAAAAGCGAGTAACCATACCCAATTGATTATTTTCTAATGTTTTAATAAAAAAAAACGGCACAACCAATTTTCCTCTCATTTGCACAGTTGAATAGGCAATCATATTACTATTCATTTGATGTATCACAATCCATATATTCCCATTTGAAGAAATAAAGTAGAGAGATGCGGGGCGTAGAGGGTGAGAAATATCAAATTCAAAAAAGCATACAATAAAATGCTTTTGAAATTAAAAATCGACGGGTGTGAGGATTTTCCTTAATAATTCTTCGTACAAGAATTATTGACAACTTACCTATTTGGCATGCTGTAGATATAATATACAGGGTGAGTCTTTGACCACTGCATTAATTTTAACCAAAGATTCCTCTCATCAAATGAAACACTTTTTTCATTTAACATTTTTCCAAATTCGGCTCAGGTAAAAAGATACAGGCTGTTGAAATTTTGAAATAAAATCAGTTTTTATTTTGTAGCTTTGACATCCTTTTTTAGAATGAAATGAACATTCGCGTAAAGTTTCCTATAACTATGATACATATTTTCCAAATATTAGTTATTTTCTACCTCTACTGGTTTTCTAGTTATGGACTCGTGGATTCATAAAACTAAACGAAATTAGCATAAAGAAAGCATATGAAGTTTTTCTTGAGTCATTTCAAGAATATTCCATCGTTTTAGAACATTATATTATTCTTCATCATTTCTCCTTAAAGGCACCGTTTTCGAGATATTCTTCATTGAATGTTTTGAAATGGAAAACTCCAGAAATTTCACTACTTTTATGGATCCGTTCCTGAGCGTTGGAATCCCGAATCAAGCTGTAAACCACGTTACCATGCCTTATTCTCGTTCGCCAACAATGTCATAGATAATTTATATGCGGGAGTGTATTAGCACATTGTGAAATCTTTAAACGCTTGTAACTTTTTTCCTGAGCCGAATCTGGAAAAATGGTAAATGAAAAAAGTGTTTCATTTGATGAGAGGAATCTTTGGTTAAAATTAATGCAGTGGTCAAAGACTCACCCTGTATAGAATTGTTGTCTAGTTGATTCAAGTAGTCCATAGCATTTTGGCGACCATGATTGACCGTTGTTTCAAAATCGAATATAGTTGTCACGATGTCAGAAAGTTTGTCAATATCTTCATGTATCCCACGCAGTTACCAGGTAGGAGCATGTTGCTTAAAGAGATTTTCATTGAATCTCACGGACTGCATTTCCTTACGTGAAGATATAATGGAGGCAGATTAAGTATAACCTCTAGCGCTGTTGTAGGAGTTGTGTTACTGACACCTGGTTTCTGAAAGGCTGGCCAAAGTGTTGATCAACTAACAGAACTGTTAATGTCGAATCAGTCTGAATGCGGTTAACAAGAGATTGATGTCTGATTAGTTAACATTTGTGTTGATAAGCCTTTCAGAAATCGGGGGTCACTCCAGTTAAACCAACACAGGCAAGTCGTGGCAATATTTGTAACCGACTGCGTGTGGTGACCTCTTTGGTTTTTGTCCACCATACCATCATACTAAATTCGACAAATATGCATCTGATTGAGAAAGCGTACATTATGTAACAGAAATTTTCAATAGAAATGATGATGGACGTATGGTCTCTTCGAATATATTCATACTGATAAACGTTTTATGCATTTCATCACTTACATTGAAAAAATTATTGTTTTTCCTATCGGAAAATAATCCTGTTATTGAAGTATTTTCATGGCATTTATATTCGCCAAGCATTAGTTGTTTGCATTTATTCATATCTTTCTTTTCTTTGTAATGGAAAAAAAGATGAACAAGTCGATAAACAGCTTTATAATTCTTTGGCAAGCGAATTATACATAATTCCAAACCTTGAAAAAATGTTTGAATATTAGATTAATTGTATGGATGATTGATTTTCTGGAAATGAAAATTACCTTTGATGCACCTCTCCACAAGGTGAATAATATCGCTTTTCGATAAGTTCTCTCCAGAAGACTCATCAGAAGAGGAAGATGAAGTTGTTGAACTAGTGTCATCATCACTATCAGAGTCTGATGTAGAAGAGCAGTCAGATGAACTACTGCTACTACCTGAAGAAGTAGATTCTTCAATGGATCTCTGAAAAAGGGAAGATGATGAGGAGCTTTTATTAACAAGGCCCAGCAAGGCTAATAGGCGATTCATTAACACATTTTGTTTAAAAAAGAAATACCATTTGGAAATCAGAGGACATATATTTAGAATCAGTAAAACAAACTTTTGCCTGCATGTGTGTGTAACGCAGTAGCTCTTAATTTGAAAGATATTCCGCCGTATTCACAAAGCTTTCAATCTCCGTTAAGTCCTAACTGAGGTTCTCAGTTAAGGATAAGTTGGGGATAATAAGGGACAATAAGGGGTAAAGGTGGTAAAACAGGCCTGCTTCACCACCGTTAAATACGTTAACTGAGGTTGCAATTCATATTTATCCTTAACTGAGGACCTCAGTTAGGACTTAACGGAGATTCAAACACTTAACAATGCTTTGTGAATACGGCGGATAGTATCACAATATCAACATCAAGATTAAATTTGTCAGAAATATGCGTCATTACATCCTCACAATATTGAAATTGATGAATATCCAAAATACGCACATAGTTCTAATCATTTATTCACTATAAATATTAAGAAACTGATTTATAACTCAAAATTGATAATGTTCAATACATGTAAATCAATTCGCACCCCAGCTGTGAAATCAATGACTTCTTATACAGAGTGTCCCAAGTTCGAGTGCCTATTAGACGTTTCTACAGAACTGGTCATATTTGAAATCTGAAAATTGGGATTATGATATCGCTTGAAATTCTCTACAGACCTAGAATATTTTCGAAGCCCAAGCACTTCCAGTTATACAGGGAGTGAAAATAAATTTGATGACAAAAATGTTTTTTCAAGTTTTGCATTCCTGGTATGATGAAGTATAATGTTGAATACATTTCTATTAAAACCATTGTATTCATTCGAATAGTTTTCAAAATATCGAAAAAAACCGGGAAAAAGTCAAATATGTTTAGTCAGTATTATGTTCATTATTCTTATTTCAAATATCCTGAGCGTGAACCGTTTTTACAATATGGAAGAGGAAGAATGTGGAAAGGTAATGCATCTTTTGAATTTCAGAAATATCATCACAGGGAGTTTCAAAATTTGTGTCGAAAATTGTGATAAAAAATTGGCCATAACTTCTGTTTTTCAAATTAGAACCCTATTTTTTATGATTGCGTTGGATTCTGCGGTGAAAAATAATGATAGTTTTCTAACATGATTATGCTCTTAAATTCAAAATTTCTGAGTTTTTTTTTTAATTTAGTAGCATAATCATGTTAGAAAACTATCATTATTTTTCACCGCAAAATCCAACGCAATCATAAAAAAACAGGGTTCTAATTTGAAAAACAGAAGTTATGGCCAATTTTTTATCACAATTTTCAACACAAAATTTGAAACACCCGATGATGATATTACTGAAATTCGAAAGATGCATGACCTTTCCACATTCTTCCTCTTCGATGTTGTAAAAACGGTTCACGCTCAGGATGTTTGAAATGGGAATAATGAATATAATACTGACTAAACATATTTTACTTTTTTTTCTCGATATTTTAGAAACTATTCGAATGAATACAATGGTTTTAACAGAAATGTATTCAGCATTGGAAACTTGATCATACCAGGAATGCAAACCTTGAAGAAAAAATGTTTTCATCAAATTTATTTTCACTCCCTGTATAACCGGAAGTGCTTGGGCTTCGAAAATATTTTCGCTCTGTAGATAATTTCAAGCAATATCGTAATCCCAATTTTCAGATTTCAAATATGTCCAGTTCTCCAGAAACGTCTGATAGGCACTCGAACTTGGGACAACCTGCATATGATGGGTTGAAATGATTTATCAACATCATATTGGGGAAGGTGAAAAGAGGTAGGACCCACTCCAACAAATAATTTTTTATAGCAGAATTATTTTCTGTTCTTGGTTTTCCGTTTTTTCCCCGTATTTTTGTATTTTGCTTAATTTTACTAGGTGTTGGGTTTCACGAATCTTCGATTAGCTTAATCGTGGATTTAATTCGATGGTTGTATGAAAAATGAACTGAAAATCGACATAGAATCACACTAATTCGGCAATTAAGAGCTGTCAAAGCTTTGTGAAACCCAATGTAAATCTTATAATACTGTGTATTCTTGTTGTCTCCAGTGTCATAGAAGTAATCCGCATTGTTGTTTTTGTATTTGATTTTTTTTTGTGTGGTTCATTCATATGTACAATATTTTGAAGTGTGAAAAGGAAAGCTGATGGACCCCTTTATTAATAATTTTAAATGTTGTAATTTTGAAACAATGAAAACAAATTGACGTGTGGTCAATCTGCTTTGGCGCGCGTGCTATAAACATGATTATGATTATACTGACCCTCCCAAGTCTTTCCCAAGGACATCCCTCAGAATCTTCTAGGAGCTTGTGCGACTAAGGAGAGTCAGTTGTGTTCTTTTTCAACTTTGTTACTCTATCGTTATGGCAGCTTAGATACAGCACTGTTAATTTTTGAACCGACAGTGAATGGTGTCAACTATCCTTTGGGTAGATCTCCGGCTCGCTCTATCCACTGAGCTTGAAGTACTCATCATTCAATTCAAATTAGCAACCGTGAACACGCGCGCCAAAGAGTACTGACTTTACGTCAGTGCTTTTTTTTATTTTTCCTTATTCATATTAAACCATATAAAAATTAATTTTAGATAGCTAGATTAATTCTGAACAACATGTTCGTAGCGTATGGGCTATTTAATACCCATCCTCCGACAATTGGTGATATGAATACAAATTCTTAGAAAACATTGACGTGAAGACAGGAGCATTTGCATATTCTTTTGTATATTCACTCCTCACACACCCTCAAGAAGTACAGCATGAACCTTGAAGCCGTCTTTTTGGCGCTCTCGTTCCTCGGAACAGAGTGCTTATCAATTTGCCCAAATGTCAGTAATTTTCGAATTTTTGGCTGAAAATGGTCTTAAACGATTTGGTTCGACTCACTGATCAAGAATCCATGGTCAAAATAGATTATGTCTGGCCAGCCGTCCGTCCGTTAACACGATAACTGTTGAACGGAATGAGCTAGACAATTGAAATTTTCAGAGTATGTTTGAGGGATAAATATCTTGGTTAAGTTCGTTATTGGGCAAAATCAGGTGGTTTAGGAGTAACAAAAAAAATATTTTTTTTTACATTACAACTTTTAAATTCAATTTTTTTAAGATGCAATTTTATCATAAGAATCCATTGATATCATTTTCAACTCTAACAAGCTAATACTTTCGGAGATATGATTTTTCAAATTTCAATAATACATCGTAGTTCTATGTATTCACTGTCTGTGTTCACTGTTCATAAATGTCAGCTATGTAGCTATTAGAGTCATGTCAATTCGTAGTTTGCAAACAACTATCCGATTCTTGAATTTGTGAATATATACAAGACTGTTTTGAAACCGAAAATAATATTGACTGGTTCCATATTGAATAATTTATGAATAAATTCGGGATGAAGATTTAGAATTGGATCATTTTAATGATGTAGTTTATGGAGGCAATAGGAAAGAAGAACATAATGGAATCATCGAAACAAATTACTGTTCGTTGAGGTTAATATTACATTTTACTTCCTTAAGTAGTAAGAAATGTTCCTATATACAGTATTTTCATAATGTTGCTAGTAAATATATTTTGAACTATTAAAATAATTTGTTCGTAAGCCTCTACCTACTCAAATATCAGGAATAAATGGACAATCTGCTATGATTGTCTCCAGCCTTGCTCTAGACATTTCGATGATACTTTCCTTTTTCGAGTTGTGAGAACTCTACACCGACTGTAGTTGCAACAACCCATTCCACGAGGTTGAATCATTGCAGATTGCTCATTTAATCTTGATAAATAAATTTAATGACAATTTTTGAAGCATCGTAGATGTTCTTTTTTTGGCGCTCTTGTTTAAATGATAATTTTTGAAACATTTTTTTTAAACGACATTTTTTTAAATTGAATTTCTTTCATGATGCAGTTCTATCATAAGAATACATTGATTTAATTCCCAACTCTGCCCTGCAAACATTGAATATTTCCCTCTCGGTCCAGCAGCCAAAACACTTTCCGTATATATTAGATACAGGAGAGGTCCAAGTATATTTCCCTGAGGAAATCCACATACCGTTTTTGCGCGTATGTTCTGGGGAGCATCGCGTTATTATTTCTCCCAAATGTCTGAAATTTTCGAATTTTTTGCCGCAAATGGTCTCAAACGATTGGGTTCGACTCCTTGATGAAGAATTCGAGGTCAAATTTGATTATGTCCGGCCTTCCGTTGCCACGATAACTTGAGAACGGAAAGAGATAGCGACCTGAAATTTTCACGGTAGGTGGCGTATCCCAAAACGACGGACAAGTTCGTTAATGGGCATAATCGGCCCAATGGTTTCAGAGTAATGATTTTGTTTTCAACCAATACAAATCTGATCGAATTGAAACATGGTGAGTAGTTGTAGAATACAAGCCTAAGGACGTTTGTGAAATTTTGTGAGAATCGTATAACTAAAAAATTTTATTAAGGTTAGGTTGAGCATCTGAATGCGACATTTGAGCTTGTCTGTAGGCATAATCGGCCAAACGGTTTTGGAGTTATACCCATCCGAATATCGGTTGTTATTTCTTCAATAACTCGAAAAATGCCAACGCGAAAATTCTTGCGTTTCATCTAGATGACAAATTTTTAGTGTTGTTTTGAAAAATTTTACTCGTATCCTGAGAACACATTTTTGCGCGCATGTTCTTGGGAAGAGCGTGCTATCATTTTGCACAAAGGTCTGAATTATTCGAATTTTTTGCTGAAAATGGTCTCAAACGATTAGGTTCGGTTTGATGAAGAATTCGAGGATAAATTTTATTCTGTCCGGCCATTGCCAAGATTTGTTAATCGTTAATCTGAGATTCGAGAATTGTCACAAATCTCGAATCTCAGATTAACGATTAACAATATAATTCTGAAGATTTTTCGTTAAGCGTCTGACGAAGGAGTTTGATATAGACTCCGAAATGTTACGATATAGTTGTTTCTTCGTTGTTATTTGTTAGGCAACATTGTTCGATTGATTGTTTCTGACAAATATCTTGTGTTTCTTGCACAGAAGCAAATCACAAAATAATAAATTTTTTATTTTATAGATATTTTTCAGAGTTTGGGAGAGAAAACCCAGAAAGAAATCATTTAATGATTCTCTTGATAGTTTGCATGATTCTAAGAAAAGTTTTCATGATTCTTCCGATATTCTCCGAATAATAATAATAATAATAATAAATTTATTGATCCTTTAAGACACTATATATGTATAGGACAAGTCATTGAAATAATTGAAGGAAAAATACAACAACAAAAAATCAATATTCAAAGGCAATCAAGCTATGACAAAACTAAAATATTCAGTCCTGCTATAAAACCATTCATCTATTAGAATTCTTTTTACTTCTTTCTTAAATTCGATATATTTCAAATCCTTCAGTCTCCCAGGAAGATGGTTAAAGAGTTTGATGCCGCTATACATAGGTGATTTCTCAAATTTAGATGTTTTATGAGATGGCATAGAAATAGTATCTTTATGTCTAGTATCATATTCATGATACTGGGACCACTTTTTGAAGGACTGAAGGTTTTTTCGAATATACAACAAGCAATTGAATATGTATATGCTAGGGAAATTTGAAATATTATATTCTTTAAATATTGGCCTACAGGACTCCTGCGGTTTCAAACCAAAAATCAGTCGTATTATTCTCTTTTGGGCAATGAAAACTGAATGACTAGAGGGTGAAAAAAAAAACTCCCCTAAAACCAACATTATATAGTTTATCCAAAATTAAATCAGTCAACGGCGCGAGACTCATCGAAAAATAAACCAGCGATAAAAATTCCGTCATCCAGGCAGCTATAAACATACTCCATCAGCTGGCATGCCGCAGTCTCAGTCGATCGGCCAAGCCGAGAGCCATGTTGACAGTTGGTTGGTGATGACAGAAAACCTATTCAGATAACTCAACATTCTATCATAAATCAATCTCTCCATCACCTTGGATAAAGAACTCCGAATAGATATAGGACGATAATTAGTTATATCATCCCTGGCACATTTTTTTAAACAGGGATTACCCTGGCCGTCTTAAGAATGTCAGGAAACTCACCTGACGAAACAGAATTGGATGACATTGATGTCATGAGCAATATGCCGCGAAATCTGGGTCGCCAGACAGTTTTGATAATTCTAATAGTTTTCACAAGTGCTAATAATTCTTCCGAATTTTGATTTTGGGTTGTTGAGTTTAGAACGTACATTTTAAGCTTATTTGTTTTGAAGAAGTTTTCCGTTTATTTTAAATTTTGTTTATGAGAAATTATCCAAAATTAGAGTCAGTGAAGTGGTTCAAATCCAAGTAAGTAAGTTGGCCGTGTCCGACCGACCGGTGCCACATATTTCGTATATTCTGATCAGACTCCGTAGTTATTCACATTTAATTTTGAATCGCCTTAAAACATACACCGCACAGCTTCCGTCGGGGTTGCAATTATATTTATGTTCTTGACTGCTTACATCGATGGGCGGCCTCACTTTGTGAGCGTTTGAGGCAGAGTTAGTTGCAAGTCTGAGTACCCTTCAGCGAGCTGAGTTTGGGCGAACATACTCGATTGGGTGTTACCTGACTTCGTGGCTGGAGTAGTGTGCAGTGGCGTACGGTGGATCATACCGTCCCCGTCGGATTCGTCACTCGTATTTCTGTCCTCAACTACTCGCATCGATGGGCGGCCTCGCTTTGTGTGTGTATGAGACGGAATTGGGTGCGAGTCTGAGTGTCTTCCAGTGGATTGAATCAGGGAGAGCGCCCTTCGGATACCGATTGGTTGCAACCTGACTTCGTTGCTGAGACACAACTTCCGATTAACGGACCCTTATCCTAGCGTAGCAATATTGGTGTCGTTAGTTCTGATCGGAATTACAGTGTGGATCCGTATACACGTGCCAACACATCAGTCTTATTTTCATTCACTGGTAGTCACCGTGTATGCTCTAATAGTCCGACAATGCCCGCTCCATTCCCTCACCTCCACTTTTACCACGCATTTACTAGTAGTGTCCAGTAGCTTAGTTCACGTAACATTCATTTACATTAGCTAGTCTGTATTAATACGCTTTGCTTTATTCATCACTTTACTGGGCATTTCATCTTTTGATATATACAGGGTGAGCATTATATCGTTGTCCACCCGGCCGAAGTTGGTTACACCCGAGGTTACACCTTATACTGTTTTACATTGTTTACCTGTATTTCTACTCCTACCCGATTACTCTGGCACTGTAGATCACTGTTGATATTGTGTATATGTAAATAAAACTGTAAATAATCCCTGTGTATTTTACTGCTGCCAACCTGCAGTGTCAGAGTCTGTTCGCTGGAAGAGACCAAGACCTATTAATCTCTACCACCTTAGATTAAATTGAATCCTTCTCCACTATATAAAGGTTACCCAGGTACTACAATAAGTGACCGATTCTATCCAGGAGTTGCAACCTTGCTAAGCCAATTGCAACTAGCGCCCGAGCAAGTTGTGGAAAGGCAGGGTACAATAAGCCCCAGAAAAGGTCGTCACAATATATGGTATGTTCAACACTTCTCATGACTACTTACTTTATTTTCCTCGGTGTCACTTTCTTTCGCACTGCTGGGTTTGTCATCAGTTTTGGCTCCTTTATTTTGATCATTTCTACTTCCGTGAAAATTACTGCCATCACCGATTTCTAAGCTCTTATCTGCTCCTGTGGTATCCGAATCCATTTCCTCTGGTTGTTGTGCTGTTATCTCCATGGTTTCTTGCATCATTTTGTCAAGAATCTGTTCAGAGAAAACCTATGAATAATATGTCAAATATAATACTGCATATAAGCATTGTTCCCTAGAAAGATCCTAATAGAAATAACTTCTTAGATAGTACCTACTACTGTTATACTTCATGGCAATCTATATTGAACTAGAGGTAAAGAAATGCATGACAATTCATAGTACAAAGATACCTTTTATGAAGTATCGTAATGTCTAACATATACCAAAATACAGGGTACCTTTAAAGGTGAATCTTATTCCACAGACCAAAATTAATCATTTCACAAAAAATGTTTATATATGGTCTGCAACATGCAAAATATTTTATTTATTATAATGCATCCCTGGTATAGACTTACAACATGGGCGTTTTCTTATTTGCGAAACATGTCAACTTGGTCACTTGTTAATGTGACTTTTTCTACAACTAAAATAGATTTTGAAAACATCTTTATTTGTTGAAAGCAATCTGTACTCTGTGCGCCCCCTGTTATAATTAGATGTTATGTTCTATGACTTAACCTAATATATAGTCAAGTGTACTGCTGAGATTCGAACTTGGACGTTGATGCTGAATAAATAGTTTTGGTTAATCCAAGTATTACTGAATAATCCCATATCTTCAATACAAAATTATCATCAGGTTCTGGGCCCAGTCACATAGTGATCCAAGTGCTACAGTATTTTTGCGTTGTTGAGAATTTCTGGTCAAGAATCAAGAAATTGAAATTTACTAGCGGCAGGCGGCAGCATTGAACTGAAAATCTGGAAGTATTGAATACTGGAGATTTGTTATTTGTATTAGTAATGGATTCAGCTGATAAATATGGAATCAAGCATTTTGATGGAACAAATTTTGATAACTGGAAATTCAGGCTTGAAACGATACTGGATCAGTATGAAGTTTTGGATTGTATTAAAAGAGAGGCAGTTAATCCAAATGACAATTCAATCAAGAATGATAAAAAATGTAAGGCCATTATTGTCCAGTGTATAGCAAACACGCATTTAGATTATGTAAAAGACAAAGCCACAGCGTATCAAATGTGGGTTGCGCTTGAAAAAGTTTTTCAACGGAAAGGTGTCGCAAATCAGCTTTATTTGAGAAAGAAATTGTTGACTATGAAGCTGGAAAGAAATGAAAACTTAGAAAGCCACTTTATAAAGTTTGAAGGCCTTGTTCGAGAATTAAAATCAGTGGGTGCAACTTTGGAAAACACTGATGTGGTATGTCATTTGTTACTTACTTTACCACAAGACTACGATAACATTGTTACTGCTCTGGAGACTCTTGAACCCGACAAATTGTCACTAGATTTTGTTAAAGCTAAATTGCTGGATCAGGAGATCAAAAAGAAAAGTCTAAGTGATAGAAGTGATGGTGAACATGCAGCAGCGGCATTCACAAATCAAAGTGCAGAAGGAAATCGTTATAAAGGAGCAAGACCAAGAGTAAAATGCTATTCATGTGGCAAACTAGGTCATCTGAAGAAAAATTGCTGGAGTCGGAAGCAAGCCAACGTAGTAGATTGTGATGCTTCATCCAAGAAGGAAGATGGAGGAGAAGTAGCCTTCACAGCAGCGGCGATGCAGACATCAATAGAAGAAAATAAGGGTGAAATGACTTGGATTGTGGATTCAGGTGCAACTGACCACATGATAAATAATGAGAATTACTTCACTCATGTAAGTGCCTTAGAAAATTCTATTAATGTTGCTGTTGCTAAGAAAAATGAATCTCTTAAAGCCACAAAATCAGGTGTAATAAATGTTATGTTTAATGACAGAAAAATTCGTATTACTAATGTTCTGTATGTCCGAGGTTTAAGACACAGTTTACTGTCTGTTCAAAAATTAGAAAGTATGGGCTTAACAGTGACATTCAAAAATAATAAAGTAGGAATTTTTAAAGGTACAGAGTTAATTGCCCAAGGAAATAAAAACAATAATTTGTATGTCATTGTATTTAAACATTCTCGCTGTGAAACTAATTTAATTAACAGGAGTAATAAATCAACAATCTTGTGGCATAAAAGGTTAGGACATCTAGGTTTTCAAAATCTGAATAAACTGAAAAATTGTAATCTTATAGATAACCTAGAAAATGTAAATGAAAGTGTCTGTTCTGTATGTGCTCAAGCTAAAATTTGCAGAAATCCTTTCATAAGATCATCGAGAAATAGAAGAAGTAATAAACCACTTGATCTTATACATAGTGATATTTGTGGACCGATAACTCCCACGAGTTATGATAATAAACGCTATTTTCTCACATTTCTGGATGATTTTACTCATTTTAGTGTGGTATATCTGCTTGAGAGTAATAGTGATTTCTTTAAGTATTTCAAAGAGTTTGAAGCATTTGTGACAAATTATTTTAAATGCAGGATTGGTATGATTTGTTGTGACAATGGTAAAGAATATTGTTCAAAAGATTTTTTCAACTTTTGCAAAGCTAAGGGAACTCAATTTCGATATACGATTCCCTATAATCCAGAATTAAATGGATGCGCAGAACGCCTCAATAGGACGTTGGTCGAAAAAGCTAGAGCCATGTTGATTGAATCAAAATTACACAAAATGTTTTGGTCTGGAGCAATATTGTGTGCAACTTATCTATTAAATCGGTGTCCAACAAGTGCTTTGAATGGTAATAAAATTCCTGCTGAAATGTTTTATAATAAAAAGATAGAATTGAAAAACCTTAAGATTTTTGGTAGTCTAGCTTACTGTCATATTCCAAAAGAAAAACAAAGGAACAAATTTGATTCAAAAGCTGAGATTAAAATAATGGTAGGATATTCTCCTAATGGCTACAGACTATTAGATCCTATAAAACAGACCATAGCTCTGGGAAGAAATATTATATTCGATGAAGACAAAAATATTTCTCATCTTAAATCAGATTTTATTGAAATAGTTCGTGATGAAACAAATGATTATGACATTGAAGTGAAAGAATGTGTCGAAAAAGGAAATAGAGATGAAAATGTCAGTGAACTAGAAAAAGAAGATAACATTGGAAAAGTCGAGGTTAATGTTCAAGGAAGATCTAGCAGAAATCGAAAGACACCTGCTTATCTTAATGATTACTTCAATGAAAATGAACTTAAGCATTTCGCTTTACATGCCGAACTCTATGTAGAGGATGTTCCACAAAGTTTAGATGAAGCTAAAAATAAAACTGATTACCATGAATGGAAAAAGGCTGTAATTGATGAAATGAAATCTTTACATGAAAATAAAACTTGGGAAGTAATAGATAGGCCTGACAATATTAAAACAATAGATAGCAAATGGGTATTCAAAATTAAACGAGACAATGGCGGTCAAATAACCAAATATAAAGCCAGACTTGTTGCAAAGGGTTTCATGCAGAAGAAAGGTTTTGACTACTTTGAAACATATGCTCCTGTAGCTAGATTGACAACAGTAAGGACACTTATTGCTGTTGCAAATCATGAAGGATTTTTCATACATCAAATGGATGTGAGATCTGCATTTTCGCATGGCACCTTGAATGAAAATGTTTATATGAATCTACCTGAAGAGTTTAAAAGTGAAGGAAAAGTTTGCAAATTGAACAAAGCAATATATGGCTTGAAACAAGCACCATATTGCTGGAACTCAAAATTTGACAAATTTATAATTTCAGAAGGTTTTGTCAAAGCAGAAAATGATCCGTGTCTGTATTCAAAGAAAATCAATTCAGGATTTATATTTCTACTCCTATATGTTGACGACATTTTACTATTAAGTAAAAGTGAAATCGAAATAAAATGTTTAAAAACTAAACTAAATGAAGAATTCAAGATGGAAGATCTTGGAATAGTAAAAACATTTCTTGGAATTGACGTAAGATTTACTGAAAATGGAATACATTTAAGTCAGAAAAATTATATACAAAATTTACTACAACGATTCAATATGAGTGAATGCAAAGTGATCAGTACGCCTATGGATTCAAATTTTAAATTTCTTCAAAATGGAACTCAAGCTGAACAAAAACCGATACGTGAATTGGTTGGCTGCTTGATGTACTTAATGTTAACTTCAAGACCTGATCTGAGTTTTTGTATAAATCTATGCAGCAGATTTCAAAGTAAACCAACAGAAGAGTTGTGGAAAGCACTCAAGAGAATTTTGAGATATCTTAAGAGTACAATTAATTATGAATTAGTTTATGAAAAACACATAGATGTAAAATTGTGTGGTTTTGCAGACTCCGACTTTGCAGGTGACGAACTGGATAGAAAATCTACCAGTGGATATCTATTTAAGGTTTTTGGAGCAACTGTCCAATGGAACACCAGAAAACAGAGTTCTGTTGCCTTATCGACCACTGAAGCCGAATATATTGCATTAGCTGAAGCTACCAGAGAAGGAGTTTGGTTGTCAAACTTAATGAGCAAACTTGGTTATGCAAAAGATTTATTTACAATATATGAAGACAATCAATCCTACATTAAATTGACGGAAAAATCAGATCATAAACGTCTCAAACATGTCGATGTAAAATTTAACTTTGTTAAAGATCTAATTAAGGAAAAAGTATTTCGTACTGAATACATTGAAACAAATAATCAGATAGCTGATATTCTGACAAAGAATCTAAATAGCCATCAATTTTGTATTTTGAGAAATTTGTTAGGATTACATGAAATCTCTGATTAATGTATGCTATAGTTCTTAATCGAGTTTAGATTGAGCAGGGGTGTTGAAAGCAATCTGTACTCTGTGCGCCCCCTGTTATAATTAGATGTTATGTTCTATGACTTAACCTAATATATAGTCAAGTGTACTGCTGAGATTCGAACTTGGACGTTGATGCTGAATAAATAGTTTTGGTTAATCCAAGTATTACTGAATAATCCCATATCTTCAATACAAAATTATCATCATTATTGTTCAGGGGTGGATTCAGAAAATATCAAAAAATTCTATTGTTGATTTGATATTGCAGTTGTATCCTCTGGTAATGATATGGATTACACTTACTTCCTTCAACAATTTGCCCATTGTTGTTCTCCCCTAGACTAATTTATGTCATTTCCTGTCTTTCACATTCTCTTCAAGGTATTCCCTTAAACCTTCAAGCAATTTCACATATACATTAACCAAAAAGTCAATAGATCATCGAGATAAACCCCACTTTTCACATTGGCTAATCTCCCACTTATATTGCTTCATTGTAGAACGTTGACTCGTGTAAAGTATGAAATGGAACCTTGATTTCAAATCCGAAATGAAAATGAATGGCAACATTGGGTGTTTTTTATCCTGCAACTTTTATACATGCGATTTTATTGTTTGATATTTTATTTTGTTCAGTTCTACCTTCTCTAAAAAATACTGACGTGAAGTCAGTACCCTTCGGCGTGCTTATCCACATTGACCAATTCAAATTTAATAATGAGTGCTTCTAGCTTAGTGGATAGAGTGTTTCACTCGGAACCGGTGGTTCCGGCTTCAATCACGTGGCAAGGAAAGACGGTAGAGGCCACCATTAACTGTTTTAACATTCTGTGCTGGCGCAACAAACCTTCTGTCAAAAGTACCATTTACGGGCTATACGACCCAAGAAACAGCGAATCTCCAAACCTTTCGATACGTGACATACCAATTTTGGCCCTCGGGCAGTGGTTAGCCAATCAAAAAACACACAATTTCCACTAAAACAACTCACGCACACGCAGAACGGCCATAGGTGGCAATAAGGCTTTCCAGTTTCTACTGTCTTAGTTACGCAGTCGCTCATCAAAATTTCGACAATTTCACCCACCGTTAGTCCACTCATTCCATCGCCCTTGTACTTACACTCATTCGATTGCCCCTGTATACATATACGCAAATTCCATTCAGTCCGAATGAGAAGCCAAAGCTTGACAGTGATATCCGAAATGCGCCGGCCGAATTTACCAAAACCTTACGGACGATTCCTTTTTGTTGAGCACCTTTTTTTTTAATTCAAAAGTAATTTGATACCCGCACCAGACCCATGACCGTTAGACGTAATCCACTCCCAATCTAACCCATACAACCTATAAACAGCCACTTTTCTTATGCGCATGCGCAGCCCACTCGTGGCTGAAAGACCTTTTTAAATCAGACACCTCATACCAAACTCCAATTCTCCAGCCCCAGTGATTCAGCAGATATCGTCACTTCAATCCACGCATACGCGGGCCCTATGAAGGGGCTCTATGGAGAGATAGCATCCTCCAACTCCAAACCCCAGTCCCCTCAGACAAAAACTCCACAGATATATAAGATTTCGTTTACTCATGCGCAAACCACTCGTCGCTGAAACTCCTCTCAAAATCACACACCTCACACCAAACTCCGGTTCTCCAACCCTAATGGTTCAGGAGATATTGCAACTTCAATTCACGCATGCGCGGGCGCTCCCAAGGGTATTCGATGGTGGGGGATAGTATCATCCAACTCCAAACCCAACTACTGTCAGACGAAAACTCCAGCATTTTCGGCCAAAAATTCCTAAAATACAGAAATCTGGCAATATGATAGCACGCTGTTCCTAGCGGAACAAACGCGCAAAAAGACTCAACTTTAAAAATACCCTCTATCGCACACTGAGAATATATTGTGAAAATGAAGGTGTTTCTTCAACTAATTTCCTTCGCAACAATTTCGGATAATATTTACATTTATGCAATAATTACTACCTATACATAATATAAGAAAGACCTACCAACTGAACATCCACACCGCTAGCAATTTGGTCCAAAATTTTGTCTGTGGTAGTATCTATTATTGTATTATCATCATCATTCTGGATGTTAGGGGGTGTTTTCTTTTCCTCGAAAACTTTGGAGACATCTTCATTTTTTTCGAGGGATTTTTCTTGTTCATTATTCTGATTATGAACGGTATTTTCTAATGGCGAAATACTGGTAAGTTTAACACGATCATCTTCAGATTGATTTTTAGATATTTCTGCTTCTTCTGGATGTATTTTAGATTTTGCATCCGATTGATTCTTATCACAATTGGATATATCATTTTCTTCGTCATCATCTGAACTGAGAATGAGTATTACATCATACTCCGAATCCAAAAGAATTACTTCATCAACTACTCTTACTTCTCCCTCATCCTTCTTATCATCAGTTTTTTTAATTTTTTTAGAATTTTCTTTCACTCCTATTTCTAATTCTGATATTGATTCTTGAGTGTGATGGTCCCCTTCATCTTTATCTGAAATAAATATATTGATAAAATATAATGTTTTGAGCTATTTAGAGAAAAATAAATTAAAATTAAATCTTTACCATCATCATCTCTTTTTCTTTTGATGCCAGTACTTTCTTCAACACGTTGAATGTCTCCATCCTTTGAAACATTTGAACTTTCTTTATTCTGGTCTAACGCATTTTCTTTGTTTTGGTCAGACACACTTTCTTTATTTTGGTCAGATACACTTTCTTTATTTTGGCCAGATAAACTTTCTGTGTTTTCGTTCAATATTTTTTCATTATTTACGTTAGGATCTTTATCTATATATTCATTGGATACTCTTCGCGAGACTACTTTTTCTGTATTTTCTTCAGTAACAGTTTTAGCTGAGGTAATTTGTCCATCTGGTTCCATATTTTTTTCATCAATTTTTTTTGGTTTTTCATTAACTTCATTGGATTTTTTCAACTTTTTCTGCGCTCTCATTGTGACTAATTTACGATTTATTGGCAAGGCATCGAGACTTTTCTTGAATAAAGTTCCAATAGTGTGATTAATTTCTTTTCCTTCATGCAATTCTAAATATTTCAGAATTGAAGCATTCATTCTATAATGCAATTCTAGAGCTTCTACAGATAAATGTTGTGGGGAGTTATACATTATCTTCTCTGGATAAGTTGCACTATTCTCATGCAACAAATGACTCGCCTACAATCAAGAACAAATAAGATTGACATATTCATCAGCTATTTATTCTACTTACAGTTAAATAGTAACTCAAGTATTCATTTGGTTCAGATTGTTTTTTCTCAGCTATTTTGCCAAGAATGTAATAATGCAGCCATCTTTCATCAGGATCATTACCATCTGTATCATACAAAGCAATGGCCTTTTCGAAACTTTGTCTTGAACTTTCAAGGAATGTATTTTTCCTATTTTCCAGATGTGTAAACCTGAAAAGATTCAATTACAATATATTTTTATTTATATCCTTTTTCAGAACTAAATTACATATTTTTTCTTGAGATAAAAGATGGTGTAAACGGTCCTTAAGTATAGACAAAGTTTAATGTCCCAGTGTCTAATATCCCAGTGGATCAAACTTTGTCTAAATTACATATGTTTGATCAACATATAGAACTAGCGCAACTGCAATGTTTAAACAATTATTGTTAGAGGTCCATATTATCACGAAAACAAAATTTCAAATGGCAACATTCTGGAAATTGTTTTGAATTGGGATAAATTTGGATATCCATAGCACATTCAAAGAATATGTGCTGCCTATAAAGGTACAAATATAGTGGGGTGGCGAGGTAAGAGGCACGCGGCAAGGCAAGCGGGCGATTTATGAATCTCAGGGAACGCATATACTACCTCGATCTAGAGCAGGGTTTCTTAAACTTATAGCAGTCGCGGACCCCTTTCACAAATTAAACGGATTCATGGACCCCTATCAAAGAATATTTTTGGGGAGGAAAATTAGTTGGTTCAGCATTCTACAAGTAATCACCGATTTTTAATCGGATTACATTTGTATATTTTGAGTTATAGAGGAAATAAAAACACAAACTCAGATGAGTATAACTCCAAAACCATTTGGCCGATTATGCCCATTAAGGAACTCAAATGTCGTATTCGGATGCACAACCTACCCTAAGAATTGCAAGCCGCTGCCTATTTCCGTTCACAAATTATATAGTATCTTTTCGTGATTTTTTTTTAATATTCTAGTGGTGCGATCCTCACAAAATTTCACATACGTCTTCCAGATGGGTATAACTCCGAAACCGTTGGGCCGATTATGACCAACAACAAACTTAACTATCCCATTCAGAAGCGCAACCTACCCTGAAAATTGCAAGTCCCTATCTCTCGTTCTAAACTTATCGAGGCAACGGTCACCCGTCCAGCTCCTGAACTCACAGAAGGCTGCACGGTTCTCCAACAAAATAGATGCGATCGTGTTTAAACTTGGAACTTGGCATTAAAGTTAGGTTTTTAGGCAAACACAAAATTTCAGCCATGTCGGACGTATAGTTTGTGATATGTATAATTTTTGCGCGTATGTTCTGGGGAACATCGCGTTATCATTTTGCCCAAATGTCTCTAACTTTCGAATTTTTGGACGAAAATAGTAGTATGTACAAATGGACACTTAATTCGAATTTACCATGGTAAATTCGAATTAACAGTGTCCAAGGAATTAAGAGTGTCCATGAGAATGGACAACATAATTTACCATGGTAAATTCGATTAAGGGTGTCCAATACAAGAGAATAGACAATAGAACATACGCGCAAAAGCTACTGACTTCACGTCAGTGCTTGAACCAATTTTTTTCAATGATTTTTTGGAAATTTTCTAGTCATACGATCCTCAGAAAATCTTGCAAGAATGTTTGCGTCAGCATTCTAAAACCAATTAGTAATTGCCATGTTTGAATTGGATCGGATTCGTATTTTTCGAGTTATTGAGGAAATAACCAAATTTCAGATTTGTATAACTCCAAAACCGTTTGGCCGAATTTGCCTATTAACAAATTCAAATGTCTACCAGATGCACAACCTACCCTAAAAACCGTTTGCAGCCGAGACCTTTTGCAGCCTTCAAAACTTCTCTCAGGTCAATTAAGTCATCTTCAATACGACCTTCATCGCTGATATTATCCATATCAATCAAAAATGGACTACGCACCCACGCTATTTTGAGCTAAAATAACCTTCAAGAGACGTCTGCAATATTCAAGATGCCTAGACACCTCTTCTTGTACCGTTTTTGATGTAATTTTCGTCGTGTTGTCGCCAGCTTGAAACATCAACTCTTCCAACAGACATGGTTATTGTGTCGGGGTGAATCCAAGCTTAGGATAAATTACAGGCCCTCTTAGCACGAAAATCATCAGTGCTGTCAGATATATTCCCAGGGTGGACAATTTTAAGATGTTATGATGACTTTGCTGGCTTCATACTTCCATTACTAAAAACACTTTACAGCATAAGAAGCACTGCAGTTTTTGAGTACTACACAAGTTTCTAATCATTTATAGAGAGTTAACTGACCTACCACGGACCCCTGACACTCATGCCACGGACCCCCAAGGGGTCCATGGACCCCACTTTAGGAAACCCTTATCTAGAGCGTGTTACCGCGCCCGCCACATTGGAGAGGGAAGTCATTCGAAGTAAACAAAACGCTTTTGACACGCGATTTCAAATCGTGAAGTTAAATCGAGAGTAGCCTCTCCAATGTGCCGCGCGCGGTAACTTGATCTAGATCGTATGTGGTTCATACATAGACAAGATATACTATAGATGGGCCACTCTAACCTTATTTCTGTTCCTTGCAACACTAGCGGTGCGGCACTGGGATTATTTGAAGCTCGAATGAGCGGGAAATTCAAATATATCTCCCATATATCCTATATTCTATTATATTGATTTCCAGAACACTGCCAAACACCAAGTTGACGATAATTCGTCAAAAACCTGGCATTTTACAATGTTTTTGGAACAATGGTTTTCGCTGTAATCGAAAGAAAACAAATGAAATCCCAAAACTCTCTTTAATAAAATTATATCAGATTCATGATTTAAGTTCAACATTTCATGTGAACTAATGTACATGTATATTAGAAAAAGAAAGAATATCGAAATTAAAAAATACATTTGGCATGAAAATAAAATTTAGTGTGCATGACATGTTTAAAAAAATAATTATACAGCATATGAGGTAAAAACTTTCTTCAATAAAATTATCCTTATATACCTTCAAATTTGAAGGAGCAGTTAAATGAATGGCTGCCTTAATTCCAATATTCATTTACAAGGACAAAATCAAATGTGAAATATCGTACAAAAAATGGTTATCATTATGCGAGTACAACACTATGTGGAAGTATATTCTACTCCAATATACATTTAGAAGGACAGAATCAAATGAGAAATATAATACAAAAAATGGATATCATTATGCACAACATAATGTGAAAAACATTTTGTACGTGAAAATCACCCAGTGGTTTCTTTATATAGCCTATTTATAGCAGCTACATTTGCAAAACCTTGATCACAAAGAAGTGCCACGACATGAGGCCCACGATCTAACAATATCTTCAAGTAATTTGGAAAGATCATCACGTTTCATTCCACCATGATTGAAGAAATAAGCTAAAGTTGTTTGTTTCTATTTATGAATAACTCCCCTAGCCATGAAGACCATAACCTTGTCTGCAATATTAGGAGAACACTTAATCACTTTACTTGTATTCTTATTACAGTTTTTTACCGAACATCAAACAGTGATATTCGAAAAAGTTTATTTCACAACACTGAACACTCAGATTTCACCAAAACTATGTAAAATGTAAAAATCAAAACAAGCACGCCGGTAGCGGACAGCGGGACAGCTGATCACAGATCAGCTGATAAAGCATCACGTGATCCACAAATCGAGCGAAGGCAGAGACATCCTCAAATTTGTGTGGGATTATTCGAACTAAAAGAACTATTCTAAGGGACCAGACTTTAGTGAGAGTTTCCACCCCATGGGTTCATAAATTTCTCGATTGCCTTGCCGCGTGCCTCTCACCTCGACGCTCCACTATATTTGTACCTTAATGATATACCGGTTCATGATCTGCTAACTATGTAGATCAACGGGTTAAGTAGATCAGCTGGTTATGTAGATTTACCAGTTAGCTAGGTGTGCTGGCTATATAGATCAACCGGTTACGTAGATCAGCTGACTATGTAAAGCAACCGGTTCATTGATTTGCTGGCTATATAAATTTACCAGTTACCTAGTAGATTCCTAATCCAGTCTAATGAAGCTGCCAGAGTAACGTCATCCCCTGATATTTTTTAGTGACCCAAAATAATATTAATAAATCATTCATAGCAAAAAATAAATCATTTGTCCAAATAAGATCATCGAGTTATGTAGTTTCCAGTATAAACCTTATTTTCTATTACGATAAAATAGTTTTTTTGGGTACCTCATTTTATCGCCCTTGAAGTACATTCAAACGAATCCTGGTGAAAAGGATTTTAGATATGGAATTATTCTTGAATTTTGTTTTCCACTTTTAGTGATACGATTTTTATGAACCTTGCTCAACTGAAATACTGTTTCTCTATTTCAGTATCGTAATGAGTCCATTCCAGCACTAAAAACAGTGCTGGAATGAACTCATTCCCGCATTGTTTCTAGTTAAATTTTGCGTTTTGTGGTAGTCACACTGACATTCGATACCATCAAATTTCAACACACGTCAATTGACAATACAATATAATTAGGAAATAGTGGAATAATTGTTGAGGAAAAGTTTTATTTTCATTGAAGAATATGGTACTACACATTTCCTTCTTGCTAATTTTGAATCATTCATGCTATTAGGAAACTGTTCTAAATCTGACCTCCATGCCCTAGGTACGTTTCAAATTAAAATTCCGTAATCTGTCAACTTTCGTAACAGTCACACCAACTACCAAGATACAATACAAAAGTCACTAGGATGTATAATCCGAATATTTCATTAAATTTGAACAGTATTTTACAAAATTTGCCTGAAATAGAGAAAATATCGTCTAATACTCGTTGCAGAAGGCATTTCCAAAACTCATGCGTTCGAAAACTCGCTCCTTCGTCGCTCGTTTTCGAATTTCGCATTCGTGTTTTAATAGGAGCCCATTCTGCAACTTGTTTTAGAATATACTATTCCTCCATAACTCAAAATATACAGATCCGATCGAATTGAAAATTACTAATTAGTTGTAAAATACCGACGCGCGAATTTTCGTAAGGATCATAACAATAGAAAAAAAATGTTTTCTCAAAAAATGAAAAAAGGTATATTTCAGAGACTATACGTCATAATTTGTTGAAATTTCACATAAACGTTCAACCTCCATTGGTTCAAACCTCCATTTTACAATCGAGTTCCGGATTTCAGCTCGATCGGCTTTGTATTTTAGCAATTAATGTGAAAATAAAATCACGTAAATATCAGAACTGCAATAAATCCTGTAAGGCTGGTTTTCCTGTCACGCTGACGGTCGGCGCTGACGGTCAGCGCTGATCGGTCAGCTCGTATCCTTTTAGCATTACGCTGATCACATTGAGAAATAGAAGGATGCTATTGTCTCTGGCTCACTGAATGTGGAGGCTTGTCGGCGCCAGCTAGTCAGCGGCGCCGACGCGCTGGCGCGTACGTGCGCGTATATAGCTCAGCGCTGACGGCCGTCAGCACCGCGTGACTCGAAAACGCTACCTATAGCTACATACATATTGACCCATCAGCGCCGACCGTCAGCGTGACAGGAAAACCAGCCTAAAGCCGATATGGTGGCGTCGTTGCATGCCAAGCAGGAGATCCGGGTTCGAATTCCCATTGAGTATATTCACTATTTTATTATTTTATTTACTCTCATAGTTCATGGCAGTATTTCGTGAGGGTGTGTGAGGTGTGAATATACTGTAGAAAATTCGCGCAAAAGCTACTTATTACTACTTCACGTTAGTGCTTTTTATGAATTTATTAAACCTTAGTAAGCGCCGGTAGCTTAGTGGCGAGGAGCGTTTGACTAGGAACCAAAAGATACCGAGTTATTTTTCGGTCAACAGAGACAGTGCTGTGAGCAATGTGGCGCAAGGGAATAGTCACAAAAGTAATTTTTCCTCAAATTTACCCATACAAACCAAGATAGCAATAAGTTAACCACTCGATATTCCTCGAAGTGTATTTCAAACTATTTCGTAATAGTTAACCTACTACATAAACCAACTCAGGGTCGGTTTCTCAATTGCGAGTTAACTCGAGGTTGCGGGTAACCCGAGTGTTACGCCTCCATGAATATCGCTGAATACATGCGTAACTCGCAACCTCGAGTTAACTCGAAATTGAGAAACCGGCCCTCACTGAGATAGTTTAATTTAAGTGGAATAGTGTAGTTTCCGATATGAATTTCACACATTCGAGTAGGAGTACATGGGATGTATTGAGAAAATTTGGGGAAGCTACTCCTCTAACATTGTCATCTTCCAAAATTGACCCTGAATTGATTGCTCGTCGACTAGTTGGTGTTTCCAATTAGGTTGAAATTTCAAAATCAAGAATATGAAGTATAATTTGCACAAATTTAGGACATCATCTTCATCTATAGACAGTATCTCGAGTATATTCAACTTGGATGAATTAAAAGCAGCACTTAAATGCACTAAATCTCGAAAAGCAGCAGGATTTGACGGAATTTATCCTGGATTCATCAAACACTTGGGCAAAAAGGCCTTGTCCTGGTTATTATCATTCTATAATAATATTCTGAATACTGGAAATATTCCAAAAGAATTCCGCAAAGCGAAAGTCATAGGAATTTTAAAACGTGGAAAGGATTCTTCTGATCCTAGCAGTTATCGACCCATTAGTCTGTTTAGAGTATTTCTTTTAAAATTTTAGAAAGATTGATTCTATTTAGGATTGAATCGTCTGTAGAAGACGTTCTACAGAAATGCCAGGGGGGCTTCAGGAAAAATAGAAATTGTTGTGATCAGGTTCTTAGTCTAACTACTTATATCGAAACAGGTTTCAATAGTAAAATGAAAACAGGAACAGCATTTGTGGATTTGTCAGCAGCATATGACAAGGTATGGAAAGATGGTTTGATTTTCAAACTTTATACTCATTTAAAGTGTGGAAAAATGGTTCGTTTACTCGAAAATATGCTCACGGATAGAAGGTTTCGTGTTTTTATTGATAATAATAGTAGTAAATTCAAGAATTTGAATAATGGTCTCCCACTAGGTTTAGTTTTAGCACCTCTTCTTTTCAATTTATATCTGTGTGATATTCCTGCTACTTCGTCTGAGAAATTCATATACGCTGATGACATTGCCCTTGCATTTCGTCATTCTGATTTCCAAAGTATAGAAAATAATCTATCTGCAGATTTAGATATTCTGAAAAAGTACCTATTTCAGTGGCGTTTGTGTCCGAATCCGAATAAAACTGAGGTTTCTTGCTTTCATTTGAACAATCACCAAAAATATAGAACATTGAGTGTAACTTTCAGTGATTCTTTCTTGAGACATAATTTTTATCCTAAATATCTAGGAGTGAAACTAGATTCATCTTTGAATTTCAAAGCTCATTTGGATGATTTGCGTCTGAAGTTGAAAACGAGAAATAATATTCTGCAGAAATTAGCTGGTACTTCATGGGGTGCTGATGCAGCTACTCTTCGAACGGCTGCCTTAGCCTTGGTTGTTTCTGCCGCTGAATATTGTTGCCCCGTCCGGTTTAATAGTGCTCATACTCAAAAAATTGATGCACAGTTGAATTCATCTATGCGAATCATCACTGGAACTATTAGATCTACACCTATTCATTGGTTGCCAGTTCTTTCAAACATTGTCCCGCCCCACATTCGCAGGCAGACTGCTGTTTCAAATTCTTGGAATAAATTTCATTCTTTTCCGAACTCATTTCCGATTATCTCCTACGTTCCAGACAATAAGATTCCCAGATTGAAGTCACGAAACCCTTTATGGTCCAACTGTTTTCTTAATTCGAATAAAAGTGACAAGGAAGTTTGGCGGTCTGAATGGATTTCTTGCAATTTATTCAACAAAGATTTAATTTCTGATCCTTCAAATAGAGTTCCGGGGTTTGATCTTCCAAGGAGAATATGGTCTATTCTGAATCGTCTAAGAACCGGTCATGGTCGTTGCAACAGCATGCTTGTCAGGTGGAACTCAGTTGAGAGTCCTAGTTGTGAATGCGGGGAAGCAGAGGAAACCATAGATCATTTAGTTAATAATTGTCGCATATCTAGATTCAAAGATGGTTTTAGGGCTATTCATATTGTTTCTGAATCTTTTCTAGAATGGGTAGCGAGTTTCAAATCTATTTAATGAAATATAGAATATTACATTTTTAATTTGTTCGTTTTCTCCCTTTGTCTTTTCCTTTTCCAGATTGGGTTTCGGTACCTTGGAGAAACTTCTCTGCTTGTTGAAGGAAGAAGCGATAATGAAGAAAAAGATGCCCTTCAATATTATTAAATATCTGGGAATAACTCTGGATAGAAAGCTTCTGTGGAACAAGCATGTGGATATCACTGCAAGTAAAGCAATAAGAGCTCTGATGGCGTGCAGAAATCTATCCGGTAAGACTTGGGGCTGTAGCCCTAAAATACTGCGATGGATGTACGTCATGATTGTGAGACCAATAATTACCTATGGGGCAGTAGTCTGGCATGCCAAAGCAGATCAGACAACTACTAGGAAAGCGCTTGACAAAGTGCAAAGGCTATCTTGTGTGTGCATCACGGGAGCTATGAGAACGTGTCCAACCAGGGCACTTGAGATCATCACAGATCTCTCACCTCTGCATCTAGTGATTGAGAGGTTAGCCCATGAGGCCACCCTCAGAATATCTAAGGAAGGTACAGGAACTGAGAGGATTAAATGTCAGAGAGCCTGGACCTCTTTGACTAATTACATCCCATCAGTGAACCTTCCTAGTGATGCAATGGTCAAAAAAGTAAGCATTGAGAAGAACTTCACCACGATGATAAGTAGAAAGGAAGAATGGGAAAGGGAGCTCACCACCCAGACTTTCAAAGAAAATACCATAAAATGGTACACAGATGGCTCAAAAACCACGACGGGAGCTGGCGCTGGGGTATATGGGACAGGCACCAAGTGCGCACTGTCGGTAGGCTCCCGTTTGAGTATCTTCCAGGCAGAATTACTCGCAATCGAAAGATGTGCAGATATTAACCTAGAAAGAAAATATCAGAAATGCGACATAGCAATCCATTCGGATAGTCAATCTGCTATCAAAGCACTGAGCTCCCATGCCATCGATTCAAAGTTGATATGGGAGTGCCGAAGAAAACTAAATGAAATTGGCAAGAATAATAAGGTCTTTTTAGTCTGGGTCCCCGGTCACTCGGGAGTCAAGGGGAACGAAGAGGCCGATACACTTGCCAGAAAGGCAGCACGAACTCCTTTTATCGGCCCAGAACCTTTCTGCGGTATAGGAAAATGCACCTACAAGAAAGAGTTTCTGGAGAAGGAGGAAACCAAAAGAGAGACACTCTGGCGGAATCTTCCAGGTTTGGTTCATTCCAAAAAGTTCCTTAGGAACTTTAAAGAAGTGAGATCCAAAAGGTATCTGGATCTCTGTAAGAATAAGTTACACCTGGTCACTGGCTTCCTCACAGGACACTGTCGCCTCAGGAAGCATTTGATGAGAATAGGTTTATCAGATACTGACGAGTGCAGATTCTGTGGGGAGGAGGAAGAAACTCCTCTTCACCTTGTTACAGAATGCCTCGCCATTGCAAGTCAGCGAAAGGAATGCTTTGGACAGGAAACTTGTAGGAGTGAAGACGTAATATCCTTGAAGCCTTCCCAGATATTGAGGTTCATTTATACTCTGGAACTGGAGGGCGAGCTGTAGATGGCGTAATGATGAGAACAGCTCTGATGGGGGGCACAATAGATCTCAAGGTCGCGGTGCAACGTAACCCCTTATCAATAATAATAATAATAATAAATTTAATATTTCAGCATATATTGTTAACAATTTCAATTTTCACAAATCACAACACTAACGGGGAGATAGGGTTTTTTGCTGAGGTTTTTTTCCTATGCTCTAGTATCATATATCAAATTATATGGTACCCCGTTACACTAACCTCTGCTAACACTTTTTTCATACACATGCTTTATTGTTAGATAAAAAACAAATTGTAATGCTCAAGTTCAAAAGAATATATATATATATATATATATATATATTGTTATGGTAAGATATGATTTGAATTCAAATCATACAATTAATTATATAGCAGAAGTAAAATAAGATTGAAATTTGAGAATGAAATTTGACATCTATTCAAACATATTAGTATAAAATTCATATGGAAAGAATTAAATTTAATCTTTGAAACATTGTATATTTGTAAAGGATACACTCTTATTGAACTATGGAGTAGTCTCCATGAGATAGAATCATCAAAATTTATGTGAAGTCAATATTTTGGAAGACCACGTAAAAATGTCATTATTATTTATTCTTATTATGTTATGTTAAGTTAATTTGTATATGAATTGACCTCATTGATTATTATAAATAGTTTGGTATGCTAGAACAAATTAGATAGGGAAATATTTAAATTTAAAGTGGAAGAGATTGCAAAATTGATAGCTGTCAGGAAACTCAGAAGATTTTGAGGAACTTCCAATGCAAGTTGGAGCATGGAAGTAGTACCAGACGGAAGAGAAAAATTTGGCCGAATTTTCTGCAGTCATTACAATTCAGGAAACAGTGCTATTAAGGAAAATTTCAAGAAAAATGCATTTTATTTTAAAACTGTCAAAATTTCAAAGAAACCTCGAATTTTCAAATTAATCGGAGGATATAAAAGGGAGTGGACGCGTCTCCTGTCATTCAGTCAGATTTTCGCAGCGACAGAGTCAACATCGATCTCAAATATAATTTCATTTCTCCGATCTCAAGTATAAATTCAATTCTCCGACCTCAATTATGATAACAATTATCTGATTTCAAGTACAAATTTAATTCTCCGATCTCAAGTATCATAACAACTAACCAATTTCCAAGAAATCAATTGAAAACACTGAAGTACTCGAATTTGCTGAATCAAGAATAAGGATATAACTACGGAAAAAGAAACAGAAGAAGAATATAATCAAGAAAGAAGATACAGAATAAGAAATATAAAAGAAATTAAGTGCACAACAAAAACATTTTAGATAAAAGAAAGATAGTTACAAGTAAGTTAAGTTGTAGAATTAAGTATTTGTATTTGTTTTGGTAATCACTAATTTGAATAGATTTCCAATTTCATTTTGATAATTTTCTTTAATTTTGAACCCTCCCTGAAATTTAATTATATATTCGGAATATTTTTCTAAATTGAAAAAAATATTTAATTAATTAATTCTTTTTTATTTGAAAATTTTGATAAAAGAATTTCTCAACAAATTGGCGCCCAACGTGGGGCTCAAATAACAATAATTTGGGCTTAAATATTCAAATTTCATAATAATTTCCAACTTAATTCAAATATTAAGCAAGTGTATGAAATAATTTTATTTTTTTTTTTAAGTTTTATACAATAATTTGAATTTCATTTCATTACCAATTTGATATTAACATTGTCAATCATAAAATGGAAACCCGAAGCAAATCAATGATTGGAGAAAGAGGAGATGAATATGAGAATGTGAGAAGCAGTGCTAGCCAAGATAATGAGGGTGAAATTACTTTAAGGGATATTTTACGAGCAATGACAGAAATGAAGGAAAATTCTAAAGAAGAAATGAATAAATTATTGGAAAAATTGGAAAATAACACCAAGGAAATGAGGGAAATGAAGGAGGATTCTAAAGAACAAATGAATAGATTATCGGACAAATTAGAAAATAACATGAAAGAAATTTCAGCAAGAATGGAAAGAAGAACAGAAGAGGACATAATAACAATAAATGAATCATTAACAAAAAGAATAATAGAAACAGAAGAATTATTAGAAAAGAAAATGGAAAATAACAATAGGATATATCACCAGGAATTACATCTAATTGAGGCTAATATGAAGCAAGATTTTAATGAACAATTGGTATTAAATAAAAATGAAATATACAAAAATGTTGAAATGCAGAAGGAAAGAATAGAACAACAAAATGAAAAGCTGGAAAGAATAATGGCTAAAGAAAATAATGGGGTAACTGGAATTAATTTGGGTGAGAGTAGAATGAATTTTAATGGAAAAGTAAAGAAGCAGCATCCAATACCATTCATAAAATATTTAGAGAACAAAGAATCATGTTTTCCTTCATTTATTTATTTTAAAGAATTCATTAGAAATCAATTAACGGAAGAAGCTCTGTTGTGGTTCAATAACAAAGAAATAGAATTGAATAATTTCAAGACTTTCAAAAATAAATTCCACAGGGAAAAATATTATAAAAACATGGAGAGAAAGCAAAGAAGGAAACATGTTAAATTTGAAAAAGGAGATTTAGTTCTGATAAGATCACACAGAGTATCCAACAAGAATAGGGATATTTGTGCAAAATTATTACCTCCATTTGAGGGAACATATGTGATTGACAATGATAATATTTTAAACAGTTATAGACTAAAAGAAATAGGCACTGATAGAATCAGGGGAATTATCCACATTAATGATTTATATAAATTTAATCAGAATTAATATTACAATTCGAACAAAATTAAATCAAAAAATTTAAAATATGTTCAATTTTTCCTTAACAAAATTAGAAATATTTTAATTTTGGGGAAGTTGTTATGGTAAGATATGATTTGAATTCAAATCATACAATTAATTATATAGCAGAAGTAAAATAAGATTGAAATTTGAGAATGAAATTTGACATCTATTCAAACATATTAGTATAAAATTCATATGGAAAGAATTAAATTTAATCTTTGAAACATTGTATATTTGTAAAGGATACACTCTTATTGAACTATGGAGTAGTCTCCATGAGATAGAATCATCAAAATTTATGTGAAGTCAATATTTTGGAAGACCACGTAAAAATGTCATTATTATTTATTCTTATTATGTTATGTTAAGTTAATTTGTATATGAATTGACCTCATTGATTATTATAAATAGTTTGGTATGCTAGAACAAATTAGATAGGGAAATATTTAAATTTAAAGTGGAAGAGATTGCAAAATTGATAGCTGTCAGGAAACTCAGAAGATTTTGAGGAACTTCCAATGCAAGTTGGAGCATGGAAGTAGTACCAGACGGAAGAGAAAAATTTGGCCGAATTTTCTGCAGTCATTACAATTCAGGAAACAGTGCTATTAAGGAAAATTTCAAGAAAAATGCATTTTATTTTAAAACTGTCAAAATTTCAAAGAAACCTCGAATTTTCAAATTAATCGGAGGATATAAAAGGGAGTGGACGCGTCTCCTGTCATTCAGTCAGATTTTCGCAGCGACAGAGTCAACATCGATCTCAAATATAATTTCATTTCTCCGATCTCAAGTATAAATTCAATTCTCCGACCTCAATTATGATAACAATTATCTGATTTCAAGTACAAATTTAATTCTCCGATCTCAAGTATCATAACAACTAACCAATTTCCAAGAAATCAATTGAAAACACTGAAGTACTCGAATTTGCTGAATCAAGAATAATGATATAACTACGGAAAAAGAAACAGAAGAAGAATATAATCAAGAAAGAAGATACAGAATAAGAAATATAAAAGAAATTAAGTGCACAACAAAAACATTTTAGATAAAAGAAAGATAGTGACAAGTAAGTTAAGTTGTAGAATTAAGTATTTGTATTTGTTTTGGTAATCACTAATTTGAATAGATTTCCAATTTCATTTTGATAATTTTCTTTAATTTTGAACCCTCCCTGAAATTTAATTATATATTCGGAATATTTTTCTAAATTGAAAAAAATATTTAATTAATTAATTCTTTTTTTATTTGAAAATTTTGATAAAAGAATTTCTCAACAATATATATATATATATATATATCTTAACTAAGGGCGGGTTTCTGACCCATTTGACTGGAGTTTAGCTTCAGTTTATCTACTGAATTCTATTGTATTGGACAGATGAACGGAACATAAACCACATGTTATATTCCTCAGAAACCGGCCCCAACTTGAGAATTTTATACATGAAATAACTGGAGTAAACGAAGGAGTACTTCCCAGAATACTACTTCACATGATGCAGCCAACGATGGCTTCATTCTTCAGCGACTAAGATCAACATCCCCTTCAACTGTACCAGGAGGACCCCGACGCGAGTACAGTGAACCCGTCGCCCGTGATAATGTCTGATATTCATAAAATAATATCAGACAGGTCTCTATGTCCCATATTCTTCAGAGTCCAAAATACAACCGCAACTCAGCACTTGCTGAATTGCAATTTGGAAGTAGGACACCGTGCCTGGACGATAAATTATGGTGAACGAACGGACTCTGAACCCAACAATCTTAATTAAGCAATTAGTAGTGACATAGTTTTAGATGTAGGTAATATAAATAGGTGGTTAGTATTAGAAATAAAGGATTCTTCAGTTTCTTCTTTAACAATTCACATCAATGAATTTCGACCCAAAGGACGTGAGATTTACAACCTCACCTGTCTTTTAGAGATGATGATACTTTATACTGAACACAGTTTACTCTACCACTACACCAGCACAGACAACACTAACACATTTCACTATCTTACGAGCGTTTCGATAACCAAGTTACTTTCTTCAGATACTCAAGGTAAACTGTTGATGCGTGCGTAAGATAGTGAAATGCGTTAGTGTTGGTGTAGTGGGAGTGTAAACTGTGTTCAGTAGAGATTCATCTCGTTGGAGGTTGGATTTTTAATGTATATGGGATGAAAGGAATAGGTCAATTCATACGAGGTATAATATGTTTGATATGAAATATCAGATTATTGACAAAGATATCATTAATATTATTTCTAAAGAGGCTTGCTTCTATCCCCCGAATATTTTGGTATTTCATAATATACGTTAAGCAATTCTATTACATTGTAGAATGTACCCTCTTTTTCATTCGGAACAACAAAAATGTCATGATTCAAATATTTCCGAACCAGTCATCATCTACATTGGGGATTCTGAATTGTTCATCATTTTCCCGCATTTGCATAATGGAGAGTTGAAAACATTTATACCCCAAGGCCGCTAAAGAAGGTTGTGGTAAAATCTGAATATCCTCCATGCTCTCTAGAACTATAATAAATTTGTCACATTCATTCTTAGTGTATGTTCTAGAACCAAAGGACAAATAGGTAAAGGGAAGATAATAAGCGCGATATTCATATTATTAAACACCTCAACGAGCATCTGTCAACCTTCAAAAGTAAACCGAAGTATACCGTGACGTAGGAAAGTTACCCCGGTTTGCGTTGTTAAGTTCGAAGAAAAATGACTAAAGTCTAACTAGAACCGCGTAGTCATGACGTGTTCTATGACTCATTATTAGTATAAATAACAAGTTTTATCTTATTGGGTCATTAGGCCTTGAACTTTCGACAATCAAGCAACTCAATCCGGAAGAAAACTGGAATGGAAACATGGAGAAAATTGAACAACGCGCCGCTATAAAGTTCCTGACTAAACAAGGGCAGTCTGTTCAAAACATTATGGAAGATATGTCATTGGTTTACGGGAAATCTTGCCCTCTGAAAACAATGATATACAAGTGGCATGGGCTTTTTAACCAAGTCCGAGTCGCTTGAAGGCAACTCACGGCCGGGGCGGCCTATTGAAGTGATCTCTCCGGCACTTTTTCAAGAAAGAAGGAAAAATTATACTGGAAGATGCTCAGCTGAAGAAAAAACAAGTCGCAGAATGGTTGGAATATCCTACACAATCATTTTTAAAATCCTGCATGGCAAAGGTCAGTGCAAGATGGGTGCCGAGAATGCTCACCCCGCCGCAAAAACAACAGCGCATCGAATCTTTGCCTGCGGTTTTGGACCTCTGTAGTGAGGATGGTGATGTTAGGGATGGTGTACTGGCCTGGATTATTAGTGGGGATTAAACTTGGGTTCATCATTATGAACCTGAGTCTAAGTAAGACTCCATGCAGTGGCATAAAAGAGAGACAACACGGCCTAAGAAGTTCAAGGTGACACAATCAGCGGGAAAACTGATTGTGACGATCTTTTGGGATTCAGAAGGAATTGTAATGATCGATTATAAAGATAAAGGTGGTTCTAACGGGTGTTTCAATAAGAGCGCAAGATTTGAATCGCGCGCCATGTTTGACACTCATAATGTCACATGATTATGACGAACGAAAGTTGACAGATGGGAGTTAGTAAACATGGAGCATTACACGGTAGCACAACGCATCCTGATTGTCAAAAATTATTAATGAGATGGTAAAACAATGTGCCTAATTCAACTGTGAAAAGAATAATGAAAAAAAAATTGCTTCAAGCCCTGTGGACAGGAGCTTTGGCGGTCTTGTTCAAACTTTGACAAATTATATTTCTGAAAGTATTGGTTTCTCAGAGTTGGGAATGATATTAATGGAATCTTATTATAAAACTGCATCATAAAATAAAATAAATTAAATAAGAATCCATTGATAACATTCCCAACTCGTAGAAACCCATACTTTCGGAGTTATGATTTCTCAAAGTTTGAACAAGAGCGCCTGTCCACAGGGTTAGCCCACATTTTCAATTTGGCTTCTCTCCGTCAATTCTCAAGAATTTTCGTAATTAAATTCAAAACGTAGGTCTATGACTCATCCCATGTTGGATTTATATACATCAGGAAATTATAATAAATAAGAGAATTTTATAAATCATATAGAATTGAGAATAATTCTTGAAAATTCATATCTCCGAAAGTATTAGTTTGTTAGAGTTGAGAATGACATCCATCGATTCTTATGATAATACTTCATCTTAAAAAAAATTGAATTTGAAATTTGTAATGTAAATTTTTTTTTGTTACTCCGAAACCACCTGGTCGATTTTGCCCAATAATTAACTTAACCGAGATACTTATCTCCCAAACCTACTCTGGATATTTCAACTGTCTACCTCATTCCGTTCAGGAGTTATCGTGTTAACGGCCGGACGGACGGCTAGCCGTACAGAATCGAGTTTGACAATGGATTCTTGATCAGTTAGTCGAACCAAATCGTTTAAGACCATTTTCAGCCAAAAATTCCAAAATTACAGACATTTGGGCAACTTGATAAGAATTGGACATTCCAACAGGCACTCTTCGGCGAAGTCTCACAAAAGATTTACAGCTGCATGCCTACAAAATCCAACTGACTCAACAACTCAACAACCATGAACCATGAACCGCGAAGATAATTCACTAATTGGATCTTTGAGCAACCTGCTGTTTTCGCAAAAAAAATCATCTTCAGTGATGAGGCCCATTTTCACCTCGATGGCTTCGTTAATAGGCAAAACTGTCGCATTTGGGGCTTAGACAATCCACGAATGATTCATCAGAAAGCAATGCGTCCACAACGGGTCACTGTATGGTGTGCATTATGGTCTGGAGGTATAATTAGATCGTTTTTCTTCGAAAAATAAGAAGGTAATGCAGTAACGGTGAATGGCGAACGTTATCGTGCTATAATAGCTCATTTTCTTGTGCCTCATATGGAAGCTTTTGATCTTGACGACATGTGGTTTCAGCAGGACGGTGACACTTGTCATACCGCCCGTGAAACATTGACGATCTTGCACGAGTTTGATCCTGGTCGTGTCATTTTCCTATTTGGTGACCAGAATTGGCCTCCACGCTCTTGCGATTTAACGCCTTTAGACCTCTGGCTGTGGGGTTATCTGAAGTCACTGGTTTAAGCTACTAAGCCTGCAACCATAGAAGCGTTGAAAGCCGAAATTAGCCGCTGTATCAATGAAATACTACCACATGTATTCAATAACGTAATTGAAAATTTCTTCAAAAGGGTACGCATATGCCAGCAAAGCCGTGGCGGCCATTTAAAAGATATTTTATTTCATACATAATTATTATATTATTATTCTTAGATAAATATACATAATAATGTATATTTCCTAAATCAATAAATATTTTAATAATTTGCTACAGGGTTGTGTTCGAATATTAACTCCGTAGAGTAATATTTACTCCATTGCGTTCGAAAACTGAAAGGTTGGGTAAATTTTACTCCATGACTGTCGTTCGAAATGTCATGTATTCGACTCAGAGTTCATTTTACTCCTGTCAAAATTGACATAACTCATGGGACGGATAATCTAGTATCTTTGTCTCACTGTTTTATGAATGTTCTGTAAGGTAATTTAATGTTTTAATACTGCTCACAATATATATTTATGATTAGAGTTACATATATGTGAAGAGAACAATAACAATATGTTCTTTCTTAGACCAACATAACCTATTTTTCGATATTGGCACCTTCTGTCACTGTCAGTGTCAGAGTTAACTCCAGAGTAAATCTATCAAACCTTCAAAAACTCTACTCTACTCTGTGGAGTTAATTTTCGAACACAACCCAGAAAACCATATTTTATTGAACACTGAATCTTGTGCACTTATTGAAACACCTTTATAACCGGAGAATATTATGCTTCATTATAAGAACAATTTAAAGAAGCAATCAACGAAAAATAGAAGGGGAAAATTTACGAAAGGTGTCTTGCTTCAGCATGAGAATGCTCCATTTCACAAGAGTCATCTTGCGTTGGCTGCCCTGCATAAAGTGGGCTTTGATATTATAAATCACCCTCCCTATAGTCCAGATTTGGCCCTTAGCGATTATTATTTTTTTTGCATATTTCACACTTGAATTCATACTTATTGAGTGTAAGATAGCAAAATGATATGTGCTGAAGATACGTTCAATATTATTACTTACTTTTCCATGCTCATATTTTCAGATTCTAGTCCCAAATACCTGGAGCAGAATGAATGAGCCATATACTCAAAACTGGCGAATTCTATCCACAATGTAATGTTTTCAGGGGATAAGTTCAATGCTGTTTTGAATGCTACTTGGGCATACTTTGATTTATCCAAAAATTCTTCTTCGCTCTTCATCTTTTTGCAGAAATTCAATTTAATTTCCAATTGATTCAGATAACTAAGACCTAAACAAGCCCAAGAGTCCACTCTATGTGGATTGATGGAGAGATCCATTAAGAAGAAATCCACACATCTAACAAAATCCTTCAGTTTAAAATAATAATCACCCAATAGATAATATATTGCCTGGATTCTGTAAGGAAAATCGATTGGATCCGGAATTTTCGTTGTTCTACCTAGAACATTAATATTAACCTTATCATCATTGAACATTTTCTTGAAACTTACCTTGTAGATACTCCTTTATCTTAGGAACAGATACAGATGGATTACATTCAGGAGATACAAGGGCAGTTATTCTAAGTAATAGTTGCTCCAAATCCACTGTTATGGAAGCATTTTTAAATGAATTGAATTCAGGTAAAACTTCTGGGGCATAGAATTCATAGAGCTGAAATGATTTCCCCCAAGTTAAAGGTAGAGGATCCACATTGTGGTCTGCCAAGTGTCGAGATATCTGAAAGGCAGAATTATTAGAAAATTTTGAAGTATAGGCGACTTCAAATGTTTGTATAACTTGCAGCAATACTTGACTCTTAAAAGTTATCTGGTTAATCAGAAATATCTATGTTCACGGTGTATTGTTTAAACGAATGTTGCGATGTGCTTGTTTCAGTAAAGAGTGACATTATAAATATACAAATTCTTAAATAGTACTGACTTGAAGTCAAGAGCTATTGCGCGCATGTTTTATTGTCTGTTCAGACCCCAGGCACCCTCACGAAATACTGAATGAACCATCTTTTTAGCGTTGACATCTGAAAAAATGCAGTGGGCATGATCTGAATTCAAATTTTAGAATAATATTGAACTTTCTCATCGCGGATTCTATTGTGAAGTAGCAGATCCCATACAACTTGAGATGTCAATTTTGGCAATTATCAATTATTCAAGTTCAGTCATTATTAAGAAGTGTTCAAATAATGAGTTAAACGTGAGTCATTCATTGGACACAACAGATTCGAAACCGAATCTCCTGCGCGGCAGACCGGCCATCGATATGTTGTTACAATTATGAAATTTACATGATTTGAAATTTCGAAAGAAGTAGTGATACCAGTTTGAAATTTTATTTGCACAATAATTCCTAAAATACAAAGCCGATCGAGCTGAAATCCGGTACTAGATTGTAAAATGGTGGTTTGGGCGAAATTTCTGAAGACATTTTTGCGCGCGTGTTCCGCAAGGAACTCGGTGGTTAGATGCAAAGCACCGACGAAAACACTTTTGCAAAATTTCGTGGGGATAGCGGAATATTTTGCTCGAAATTCCGAATCCAAATATCGGATTGAGTTCAATTTTGGCACTTTGGTGACCAATGATGACCTCTTGGGGTGTGCATGATTTCACTGAGAACAGACCTCTAGGAGCCTAACAAAAAAAATTAATAATTTTGAACCAAACTGGTCAAATTATTTCAGTTCGAATTCCTACTAACATGGAAGATCTAACATCTGGTGAACATATTTTGACGGGTTTTTGCGCGTTTATCTGAATCAATGCGATATGTACGAGGGCAACTGATTAAAATATGGATGAGGAACTACTGTGGCAATTGATGTAATGCGTGAATGATATGTGGAATTTTAATTGGTTTTCAAAATTTGTCTGAACGGTGCACGACTGGGGGTGTAACTGGAAGGCCATATTAACAGCTCATGGCAATTATGTGAGTTTGCGAGCCAGTTTCGAGGAGACAGCGTAGTGTCCGAGGTGTAGCGTAAATAACATAATGCTTGGGGCCATTATTGAAATTGATAATGTCTCTTTCGGACATTATTCGTTATTCGCATGAGCAGACTAGAAATGATTCAACTGCTGGAGTTTTCGTCTGAGAGGATTGGGGTATTTGAGGTGGAGGATGCTATTCCTCCATAAAATCTACTTGTGAGGGTCCGCGCATACGTGGATTGAAGATGCGATATCTCCTGAACTACTGGTGTTAGTGTATCGGAATTTAGTGTGAGGTTTGTGACTTTGAGAGGGCTTCTAGCCACGAGTGGATTGATATGCGCAGAGGAGAAATGACAATTATGTACACGGGCAAGTCAGTTTGGGGGAAATGACGTTGTTTCCGAGTTGGAGTGTCCATACCGTGGCCCTGGGGCTGATTTTGATATTCATTTTACCCTTTTTGGGCATTTTTCCTTATGCGAATTAGCAGATGAGGAGTGATTTAACTGCTGGAGTTTTCGTCTGAGAGAATTGTGGTTTTGGCGTGCAGGATGCTATTTCCCCAAATAATGCCCTGGTAAGAGTCTGCGCATGCGTGGATTCAAGATGCGATATCTCCTGAACCACTAGTGTTGGGAAATCGGAGTTTTTTTGTGGGATGTGTGATTTTGAGAGGACTTTCAGCCGCGAGTGAATTGCGCATAGGAGAAGTGACTGTTTTTGGGTATGGGTTAGGCTTGTTTCACATGCATACGGTTCCGTTCGGTTCGGTTCGTTTTCGGTTTCCATTCGTTCGCTGGCGACAAGTGTGAAACGGTGCGGTTTAGATTCGGTACCGAATAGAAACCGTACAGCAACGAATACTCCCTCGACACGAATAGGTTTCTATCAGGTTTGGATTCGTGTGTAGGGAATACAGATCAACCGGGGCGTTCACACAAATACGATTTAGTTTCGGTTTTAACCATAAAGTACTAAATATTCACATATGTTTTCTGTCTCGTTTTGTGGTTTCAACCTCAAATCGAGCAGATATCTTTCAATATTTCCCGACTTGTTCAAATATAGAAATATAAACATACATATTTTCGGGATATTGTTGCTATCTCAGTATTCATGAGAAAATGATGGTTTACCAAATGTGGATCGACTGATTTCTGCTGTAAATCTAAACCAGTGCTGCGGGACAAAACTTCCGAAAAATATATAAATCAATTAAAGACGTAGGATGCATTCAAATATGTGTGTTCAATTTTGAATGGCTTTGATGAATCTGACGTCGCGGAAAAATTGGAATTGTGAGCCCGTGTCGGAAGATAACATAAAACCTAATATGAACCGTATATGTGTGAAAGGACTTCATTCGTTTTCGGTTGCAACCGAAAAGGAGGCGAACAGCTTTACTTAATTGTATGCATTTTTTAGTGAAGGATTATGCTGACTCAAAAGCAACAGTAAGTCTTACTTATCTTCAAGTTTCACTACAGATGGCAACTGTTTAAATTTCAATATTCTAATATGAATTGTCCAATTAAATATATGTCCGGAAACGCTTCGTTTCCAAGATACAAAGTGTTTAAGAACTACCTACGAATGAGAGCAATAATAACATCAGGTCAAAAAACCTTTCAATACCAATTTTCTTTAAATTAAGGTCAGTTTTTCGGAAGTTATTTAAAAAAAAACTTAAAATTCATATTAGAATATTGTTTGTCCAAGTAGTACTTTTGAATTGCCCCGTATTTATATTTAAAACACCCTGTATAGTTACCTTATTTTTTTTGCTTGGATGTTGATACAAACAGAACAAAGCCTGCTCTATCTGAATATCCAGTTTTTCCCGCAGTCTTTCATATTTGTAAGCATCTTCTCTATCTAGCAAGACATCCAAAATGTAATGTAACAATTCACCTTGACTAGTTAAACACCAGCTTTTAGGTCCTATAAATTAACAACGATATATAAATAAATCAAAAATGGCTTCAATTATGGTGTGTACTAACCCAAAAACTCATGGGCTGAAAACAAAATTGAAAGTGAAGCTGGCACTGCATCTTCATTCAAGTCTATAACAGGTTTCGACATTTCTTCATCTCTGTAATTGAATAACATTAATTGGGTCCCATAAAATGTCCTTGATTACACTCACTTTGCCAGTAAATGATGTAGTATCAACCAGGGTGCTACAGTGTTCAAAGGGATTTTTGCATTATTTTCTGTATATATTTGCTTACATATAATCCTGGCCAAAGTTTCGGTTAATCTAGCTTTTTTTTCAAGAGGTAGAACATCAACTGAAAAATATGAGAGTACTGTGGATATGTCACTATTACAAAATTCGCGGATATCATTGCAATTTTGCTATTCATACTCAACCCTCGACAGAACACAATCAGTAAACAAACAACAATACAAGATGCCCAATGTATTAGCAGCTGCTTTTTTAATCTGCCAAACTCGCGAAACTGCTTCTCTATTTTACGTATTGTCCCTTGGGTTATAGGAGGCAAATTCGGAAATTTCTCATGAAACAACCGACTTCATTCTTTTTCTGTTCCGGTGTCCGTAGCCAATCATTTGTAAAATTGTTATTTTGTGCATCTCCGTAAATCGAACCATTATTCAAAATTGAAGTTAATGAAATTCAAACATCACAAATTAGAAAATTTATAAACTACAACTTATCAGCATAAAACAATTTGCCAAGACGTTCTAAAGAAACTGACAATGCCACATAAAGTGTTATACGTAGTTTTCATGGTACCATCTGGAAAACACAATGTTATGATTTTTTTATTTTCGTTCTATCACATCTTTGAAGGCACATGAGTTTAGTATGATTGTAATAAGGGAATATTCGAAGGAATATTATAATGAATTTCTGTAATCACATGATTTTATTTATTTTCATTTGGAGTTTTGCAATAAACATGAAAGTGATAAAATTTCTGATACCCTTATTACACTATGCCTTTTTCATGTCTATATTTGCGCCTATTTTCATGGCTATTTGTTGCTTGAATTTCCCCCCAAATGAGTGGCACTATTACACCGCGCTTCTTTCGCGCTTGATTCAGGCAGTAATTTTAGAGCTGCAAACATTGAAGAAACTGACATATTTACCTCAATTCTTGTTTTGTTCGTATATTTTTAAAACAATACCATAGTGTTTTAAGAATGTCTGAAGAAACGTTTAATATGCTACTACATAGAGTGCAAATTCAAATACAGAAAAAATGCACTGTAATTCCAGAAAGCATTTCTACTAAACGAAATTAATAATTACTTTGCGATACCAGGCTACTGGTGAAAACTTCATATCACTCGGGGATATCCATCACAGATTATCTGGCCTTCGAAAATTCAGTTAGTTTAAGTCCTCAGAGTAATAAACATAAATTTATTATTGAATTTACGAAGGCTGCGATTCAAAGGATAGAATAAACTAGGTTATGTTAAGACGTCAAGTCAGACAGATAAATATTGTGTTGGTAGACATGACATTTCGACAAAAAGGCTTGAAATCCCCACTATTCAGGGGGAACAAATAGAACCAGTTCTATTTATTTTCAAGCCTGAAAGAGTCTACAAAATAGTCCCGGGCGCATGCGTATTTCTTCAAAATTTCAGGCGCAGTCAGTCAGGCTGACAAATAGGCACGAATCAGGCATGTGTAATAAGGGTATAAATAGATAATGATCCGACGTTTCGTATTGGCAGGGTCAGTATAATCATAATCATGTATATAGCACGCGCGCCAAAGCAGATTGACCCCACGTCAATGCTTTTTTACACCTTTTCTTTCATTGTTAAGTCAATCTGCATTTGGCGCGCGTGCTATATACATGATTATGATTATACTGACCCTGCCCAGTCTTTCCCAAGGAGATCCCTCAGAATCTTCTAGAAACATGTGAGACTAAGTAGAGTCAGTTGTGTTCTTTTTCAACAGTGTTACTCTATCCTTACGGAAGCTTAGATACAGCACTGTTAATTTTTGAATCGAGAGTGAATGGTGTCCACTATCCCTTGGGTAGATCTCCGGCTCACTCAATTCACTGAGCTTGAAGTACTCATCACTCAATTCAAATTAGCCACCGTGAACACGCGCGCCAAAGAGTACTGACATCATGTCAGTGCTTTTTCCTTTAACATATATGGCTATCAATACAGTTTGGCTGTTAGCTTTACCGTAGATCGAAAAAAATTGCGGTTATGGGACCTCCTTTAGGAACGCTATTGCCTCTTCTCCAAATCCGAAGGTAATTTAGTATAGATCTACCGAATATAGTTATTTATAAATTCGCCCCAGGGCCACGATACATACATTTCAACTCGGATACAACGCTATTTCCCCGAAACTGACTTGTCCGTGCACATAATTGCCATGAAATTTCTCTTAAAACCTTGAAATGGCGGCTCAGCACCAAATCGATCACCGCTAGATGCAAACCTCTCATGAGCCATACAATCCAAACTTCTCCTCTGCGCATACGCAATCTACGCGTGGCTTAAAGTCCCCTGAAAATAACACTTCACACAAAATTCTGATTCCTAAATACCATTGGTTCAGGGGATATCACTGCTCCAATCCACGCATGCGCAGACATTTCCAAGGGGATTCTATGGAGGAATAGCATTCTGCTCCCAAATCCTCTCAGACGAAAACTCCAACAGTTAACTCACTTATGCTCATGCGCATAACGAAGAATGACCGTAATGGGTAACATCAATTTCAAAATTAGCCCCAGGGCCACGGTATGCACAGTTCAACTCGGAAACAACGCTATTTCCCCCAAACTGACTTGTGTCCGTGCAATGAATTGACATGAATATTCTTTTAAAACCTCACAATATCATTTTACAATCACATCATTATCATACATCATTTTACAATTACAAAAAACTCCGATTCTCCAACACTAGTGGTGCAGGAGATATCACATCTTCAATCCACGCATGCGCAGACCCTCACCAGGGGATTCTATGGAGGAATAGCATCCGCCACCCCAAAACCCCAATCCTCTCTGACGAAAACACCACCAGTTAAATCACTGATGGTCTGCTCATGCGCATAACGAAAAATGCCTGTGAGGGGTAACATCAATTTCAAAATTAGCCCCAGGGCCACGGTACGGACATTTCAACTCGGAAACAACGCTACATCCCCCAAAATGACGAACAGAATTGATTTTGACGTCGAATTCTTCATCAGGGAGTCGAACCCAATCGTTTGAGACCATTTTCGTAAAAAAATTCGAAAAATACAGACATTGTGACGAAATGATAGCACGCTGTTCTTTGCGGAACACGCGCGCAAAAATGCCCAAAAGAGGCAGTTACACACCCAGTCGTTCACCGTTCAGACAAATTTTGAAAACCAATTTAAAATTACACATATCGTTTACGCATTAATTCATTTGCCATGCTAGTAAGTGGTCCATATTTTAACCAGTTGACTTGATTCAGATAAACACGCAAAAAATACTTCGGAACGAAATCTGATCACCAGATGTTACGGATATTCCATGTAGGAATTCGATATGAAATAATTTGTCGAGTTTGGGAGTTAAAAATTATAAATTGTTTTTTTAGGTTTCTAGTGGTCTGTTCTCAGTGAAATTTTGCACACCCCAAGAGGTCATAATTCGTCACCGAAGTGCCAAAACTGAACTCAATCCGATATTTTGTTTCGAAATTTCAAGCAAAATATTCCGCTAATAGTTAAAATTTTTTATAATTTTTTCTACTCCTGCTATCCCCACGCAATTTTGCACAAGTGTTTCCATTAGTACTTCGCATCTAACTACTGAGCTTCAATTCAATCGGATCAGTATTTTTCGAGTTATACTGAAAACAAAATTTCGATTTAATTTTCAAATATTTGTCATTTTTTTTCTGGTTTAGAGCCATCCGATCAATACAAAACTTCGTAGGCATATAAAGGTCATGATTCTACAATTTGATGCTGAATTTCAGACAGATCGAGTGATCAGTTTCGGAAATATTCTTGAAAAACGTTTTAACTAAAAATGGCCGTAACTCCGAAACGGCTGGATGGATTTTTACGAGATATTTACGCTCCAACCATGCCCTGTAAATTTCAACGCTCTAACTCGTTCCGTTCGAGAGTTATCGTGCTAACGGCCGGACGGGCCGGCCGGACGGACATAATTGAATTTGACCTCGAATTCTTCATCAGGGAGTCGAACCCAATCGTTTGAGACCATTTTCGTGAAAAAAAATCGAAAAATACAGACATTGTGACGAAATGATGGCAATCTGTTCCTTGCGGAACACGCGCAAAAACTATGTGTCAGCAATCGCCAAAACTAACGCCTTTGGCAGAATAAACGACAAAGTAAAACTTGATTGGCACAGAAAGGAAAGCATATATGAGGAATAACAGAGTCCCGTGTACCGAATCATGTAGGACACCACTTAGCACATTATAACCCGAGGAGAGAAAACCATTCACTCTCAACTGAAACATGTGGCCAATCTGATATTCTTCAATCCATCTCAACTGATTTTCACGAACTAAAAACCAGTCCAGCATGTAGAACTATGTCAAATGCTTTTTTGAAGTTCAGATATGCAACGTCTATTGGATCGCCAGCATTGTGAGCTTGAGTTCATAACTGATGTCTCTGGTAGGAACCCCTGCTTATTCGCTAGTTATCTTCGATGGTGTGTCAATAAGAAATCTATTAGCTCCCAAGCAATAAACATTACCATAAGCTTGCATGAAATGGATGTGAGGCAGATGGGCCATTCATTGTATTTATTTATTACTTCCTAGTTTCGCTGCCTAAGCATATATTATTATTATTATATGTTTATTATCAATCTTTAACTTACATAAGGTGTTAACATTTGATCTTAGTTTTAATATACAGGTAAACTTATAAAATTTAAGTAACAAAAAAAATAACAAACAAAAGTATATATACCTCGAAGGTAAATATTTGGATAAACGATTCTGTTTATCCAAAAGAACCTTGTGTGAGATATGCTAAGACTAAATACTAATATATAATAGTCAATTCAATTCTAGTCATATAAGACGTGTTTATTGCTGTATATGTTCTTAAAAGCTGCTATATCCACATTCAGACTACACTAAACCAAACAGAGCCTCATTCCCAGAATTCGACACAATAAATGCTGCCACCATATTCCCCAGTATTGGTAATTGAAATATCATCAGTGTACATACGAGTTTTTGATATCTAGTAGATTAGTAATTGCGTGATCATCAAGCTGTTTTATCCATGACTTTAGCATTCTTTTGAAAATGCGGGGTGACTCAATATTTTTAATATTCCTTGGAATGGAATTATATACTCTCGGGGCTAAAAAGTGATGAGAGCGTTGCCCGATGGTTTTTGATGTTTTCTGTATCACAAGAAATTGCCCTCTCCGTCGGGTTTCATGCGGGTGATTATTAATTTCTGGAGCCGATATATTTTTATTCTGGTGTATTGCAAGCACAGAAAGATGAAGTTGCCGCATGTTCATAATTGCGGATTCTGAGAACAATTGTGCACTTGGGAAGCGGTCAGGTTTACTGAATATAATTTTTAGCAACTCAGTTCTCATTAAGTTCGTGGTTAGTGAATTTCTGTGTTTTAATTTTTTTATACATCATATTTTTTTTATTAACTGCTTGAACAATGCCTCCAGTAATCCACTCCTTCCGCATCCTGTTGGATTTCTTCAAGGTGACAGTTTTAGTATTTTTTTTTTGAGTATAGAATTTCAAGTTATCCATAAAGATCTGTGTGTCTATGTTCACATCTGGAGCAGAATAAAGTTTTTCCCAAGTATAACCGGCTAAGTCAGTATTTAACCCATCATAATTGATATATGTTTTAGCTTTAGATTCGACAGGGGCGACCGTTTTTGTAGAATCATCTATATTTAAGTAGAGAATAACTGGATAGTGATCAGTTAAATCAATTTGCAACGCGACAGGAGTTATATCTCTTTCCTCAATATTAGCAGCCTTCAAGAAGATATGGTCTACGCAGCTTCCGCTAGCTGGCCTGGTGATCGCATCAATAGTGGGAACGAAGCCCCGCTCACATAAAATGTTCACATAATGTTCATGCTCAACTGACTGAGACAAGAGATCAATATTCGCATCACCCACAAATAAGTTAATATCCTTATCATGTTTGTATTTATTAAAATATGAAATGAGACAATCATTAAAGTTTTCTTTGGAAAGTGTATGCGGCCTATATACAGCGGATAGGTTAATCGTTTTTCCATAGAACAAAATTTCAACAAGGCTGAACTGTAGTCCACCCACACCCTCCAAAATAAATTTATATCGCAGATCTGACCTTACGTAAACTAATACACCATTGTTTTGATTGATGCTACCTCCATTATATAATAAGTCATATTGTGGCATGCTGAATATGTCCGGGTTAAGCAACTGCCAAGTTTCTGTCAGCAATATGACATCATAGTTTTTATGAATTTGACTAAGAACTATCTTTAGTTCATTCAAGTTTTTGTTCACGCTCCGTATATTAAGATGGAAAATTTGGAAATCAGTGGATCCCTTATTAATGCACAAATGATTCAATTTTTGTATTTCAGATATACAGTGAGTTTTTATATTTACAATCTGTCTTTCAAAGCTTTGCGAATATTGTTCCATATTAATCCGTTAGATTCATTAAATTATAGTCCGTACGCTCCTTTTGTCTAATCATTTGTTTACCAAAAATGGGGCAGCCTTTATCTAAAGTGGAATGTTTTGAATTTATTATTGCTCACAGTGCAATTTATGCATTTCATTTGATTTACATTGGGTGTATAGGTGATCATCTGCGCAAAGTGAACATTTCTCAGGACCTGAATATTTACAATCCTTGGATTTATGGTTAAATTTAAAGCATTTATAACATCTAGTTACTCCAACGTTTTCTCCCATTTCGCAGCATCTCAACCCAATGTAGACTTTACCTAGCTGTAACATTTTCTTGAAATCATTTCCATTGCATTGCAGTATACAATATTGGGACGTTTTTTATAGTTGGTTTTTAGAAGCGCAATTTTGAATTGATCTTCTTCATTAAAATAGTCATTTTGGTTTTTAATGCCTTCAATTACTTCTTCTGATGTCATATTTTTATCTATATTGGAGATAAATACCTCGGGAATACGTAATTTTGTTTCTCTGATATCGTACTTCGGACCCATTTTTGCTGTTCTCTTTTCATTTCAATGCATGATTTATACGAATTACACTTCAGTATAATGGAACCATCGTTTTTCATTTTTAACGAATTGATTCCTATTGGAGTTTTATTTATTTTGAACTTTGACACCAAATCTTGCTTCGTTTTGGAGCCGTCTTGTTCAGATAATGGCTTGCAAATAATTAATGGAACATAATTGGGGTTGTCAACATCCTTAATAGGCCCTGAATGGATTAGGACGTCTGAATACGATCTATTTCCTCCTGATATTTTAGTCTGCAGTTCTTCTTTAGATTTTTCCAATTCCTGTTCTAATAGTTCAATGATTTTTTTTTACTTTTTATAATGGTATTCTTGTCTTCAATCGTATTTTTCAGCAATTCAAAAGTATCTCCTTTCAGGCATGCATGACAATAAAATTTCATGAGACGCTTACCTTTGATTTCCAGAACAGCAATCTCAGCCTGATGTAATCCTGAACAAGACTTACAGTAGTTATTAGTGCATCCATCACATGTAATCAAAGGAGACCTTGTAGTGCTTGTTCTGCTACATTTCGCACATTCCATGGTTAGCCTTAGATCGGCACCGGCCACATGTCACAGTTTATTATCAGGTATTTAGTGGACCCACAAAAAATATATTCGAGATTATATTTCACCTCAACATACATTTAACGTAACTGAGGTAGGAATTTACCCCGTTCGGAATGACCGCCCTGAAGAGTTGTAACCAGTATCGGATAGATCGCGAATTCAGTATTTAAATGGTATAAATTTTAACTTTTAACTCGAACTACAACACTCTCAATTGGAATAAATTCTGGAGCATCTAGAAACACGTCTCTTAACTTTAACTTTAACGATTGAACTATTTGATTCAAATCTATAGTAAGAATTAAGTAGCTTCAAAATCGTCCCGAGTAATACTCCTCTCAGAATCGGCAATCCTTTAATCGATGTTACGCCGAAATACGATGATTCAATTTGTGCGCTGGAAGCTCAGCGAGTAAAGGGATGGTAACTTAAAGGTATCGAGTTTACCATCCACTCTTGGGCTGAAAATTAACAGCGCTGTGACTAAGGCGGGGAAATGTCACAGTTACAAAGCGTAAAGAGATCACAACTGATTACCCTAACTCGTAAAAGCTTCTGAGGGGTCTCTTTGGGGAACACCTAGGGGGGCAGAATAATCATCATCATGTCATTAACAAGCGCTCCAAAGTACATTGGCTTCGCTAAAAAAACACTGATTATATCAAGTTGTACAAGCTTCGAGAGATACCTAAGAAATTCATTATTATTATATCCAATATTACAGTTTGATAACTTGTCTGTGAAGTTAACGAAAGTTCATCTAGAATAAGTCTAAATAATTGATATATTTCTATATCTATATGATGTCCTTATGACAACTGGATTAAGCACTCTTCATTCTGTTTTGATCTCCAAGTTGCTCCCTCCCTTATCTTTTTGCATATGTTTTAACCTCAATTCCCTGAATAGGTAGAAGAAGATCTTATTGTTCACATGTAGACAAGTTTTAATATTAAGTTTCAGTATTCCAAGATTTTCAACCTTCGGCCTTGATGTGTATAAATTTGTTACTCACCCACATCCCTGGATTTATTTTGGATGATTTCATACATCATGAGCAGACATTTTTCCACTATAGCTTCCCACTGTGGCCTATTCGGACCAGGTTTGGTATAATGTGGGTATGACTCAAATAAACACTCCTCACACCAATGAAAACACTTATCGAAATCTGTGAACCATAGGGAATGAAGAAGCATACCCAACTGTGTGGGACGACCTATCTTTCCTACGGTAGGATATCCCGAATCTGATTCAAATGTTGACTTGACTATTTCTGATACTTCAGAATATTTTTCTTGGTCGAAGAGCTCTTCCAAACAGGCTACAGATTTGATCCTATCAGGAATATGGAAAATAAAAATTTAGATTAATGCTGGAGACAATTAAATAAACATTGAATGGAATAAGCATATAAAAATTAGCATTATGTCGTATGTAGATTTTTTGAGCAAGTTTCATTCCATATAACCATTTGCAACAGAAAAGCATGAAATGACCACAAGGGTATCATTGAATAGGAAGAAATCTTATGATAGCTTCTCTTTCGAAATCTTTTCACATTTGTTTTGGTGTATTTTAGAAAGAATCAAGGTTTGGCAAACGCAAAAGGAACAATGCTCAATTGGAAAAATTGCGATGTTGCCAGGACATTTGCTTCTGTAATAATATGTTTTTTGGGGTGGTATATTCATTTTTTGATGTAATGAAAACTATATAATCAATTTGAAACATTTTCATTGAGACCATTCAGGTCGACTATCCGAAGTCGAATTCGCCGAGAATGGACTAAAAAGCGATTAGATGATTTAAATGATTGATTCTGGAGAATTCATCGTATCGGATTAACCAATGATGTTCTAATGCGAATTCACTTTAATTCTATTTTTTGAACGAACTTACATGTGTAAATGTTTCAAAATCTTTTCAGCTACTTCATTAGTGATACACCCACATTTATTCAAATTTGGTAGAATTAAACAAAATTTTTCTCCAATCGTATTCTTTTCCTCTGATATTCTTTGTATTATCTAAAAATTAAATTATGATATATTTTCCAACAATAAAAAAAAAGTTTATAATAATTATTACCAATTCCAGGTATCTAACAGCTGTTTCATAGTTCTTTTCCTTACGGGATATATAAGCTCGTAACCATATTATTCGTGAGAATATCGATCTATACTCTGTGCCCCATTCCAGTTCCCATAATGCCACAGCAGATTCTACAAATTGAACTTGTCCTATATGTAAAAACCTTTCCTCCTCCATACATCTGCAAGTTTACTGTATTATTCATTGAATTGAAAGAAAATCTTATAACTTACTTTGGACAACTAAGTAAAACCAGTTCTGCATAAAGAAGGGTTGACAATGTTTCATTTCTGATATCATCAAATTTATTTTCTGGATCATAAATATTTGGGAGTTGATAAAATTGGCTAAAAAAAAAGTAATAGTTTGCCATTTTACAATTTTTATACTAAAATTCAACAGTTTTTGGGAAATAACGATTTCAATGATTAATAACGGGTTTTTGTTTCATACATAATTCCCAAATGTATATTTTCTAATTCAATACATATTTCAATACGTTCCTACAGAAAACCATTTTTTATTGAACACTGAAATCTTGCGCTTTTATTGAAACACCCATTACCGCTAAGGATATATCGAATACTTGTTTGGTTCAGCTTCAAGCACCTTGACAGATTGAGTTTGATGATTGCTTTGAAAATGAACTGGGATTCAACATAGAATCACATGAATTTGGCAATCGAAGTTATGTGATACCTACCGATAGTTTTATATTTGTACTTAATTTGATCTTATAAACACTAACCCAATATAACCTCAACAGAAATCGAAACTCAGCGGTCGAGCGGTCTATCTTAGTTTAGAAATTATGGACCCCAAATTCTGATAATGTTCTATCTTTTCTTTTTCCATCATAACAGCAGTATCTCAACACTATTATTAGACTGAAGCCTTACACAACGATGTTGAGTGTTTCCTTTCAAAAATATTTACTTATCCAGGAATTCGAGAAAAACAATGATGGGTATGTGTCAATGGGTCACCTCTAAACCTTACAAAAGCTTTTTATTCATTTAATTTCCAAGAGAACGAAATCATCAGATTCGATGGATTTACACTTGAAGGCACAATTGCAAAATAACCTTTTGAGAGTTCCAAAATTGAATGAAAATGCAGATCCATAGATTTTTTGAAATTGGCATATATATTTTTCCAAACCTTTGGTTCCTCCATGAAAGACTCCCGATGAAAGACGTCATCGCGAGATAAACACATGTTCTCTCAATGTCCTATCGATTTTAGATGACGTTCTTGTAATTAAAATGACACACGATCGAGTCCGTATTGGGATCTATTTTATCGATTATTTTTTTCGTGATTTTGCAAATTTTGAATTGATTTATTTCTTAATGCGTAATATCTATAATTATAGTTGTAGTTTCATTTTAACTTCATGACATTTTGTCTTATTGGAAAAAACATTATTTCACGCACAGGAATTATTGCACCAGTTTCGAACCTTCATTGAAAAATAATTTTTTTGTGAGCTTACCTATATTTCTCATGTATGAATATATAATGAGGAATTAAGTCTTGAGGCCATTTTACATTCCAAAGTTTGGACAATTCCATAACATATTCCTTGACTAGTATGGTTATATCACAGTCTTCCTTCACTTTATTCCACAGTTTGAATATATCCTCTTTTTCTTTATTTGTTCCAAAATATGATTCCCTGAAAGTATACATAATGTTAAATACAGAGTGACTCATGTCCAACTATACATGGTCTTTCTACATATAGAGGCCCCTAAGGGGTCATCAGAAAGATTGTATCTTCTTCATCAGATACAGATTTATAAATTTTGGAGACAAATTCATTTTTGCGCGCGTGTTCCGCAAGGAACAGCGTGCTATCATTTCGTCACAATGTCTGTATTTTTCGAATTTTTTTTCGAAAATGGTCTCAAACGATTAGGTTCGACTCCCTGATGAAGAATTCGAGGTCAAATTCAATTCTGTCCGTCCGGTCCGGCCGGCCGGTCCGGCCGTTAGCACGATAACTCTCGAACGGAACGACTTAGAGCGTTGAAATTTGCAGGGTAGTTTCGTAGCGTAAATATCTCGGACAAGTTCGTTAACGGGCGAAATCGACCGAGCGGTTTCGGAGTTAAGGCCGTTTTTAATAAAAACGTTTTTTATGAATATTTCCGGAACCGATCACTCGATCTTTTTGAAATTTGGCATCAGATTGTAGAATCATGACCTTAATATGCCTGCGAAGTTTTGTGTTGAACGGACGGCCCTAAAGTGGCAAAAAAAATTTTTGAAAATTTGAAAATTTTGTTTTCACGATAACTCGAAAAATACTGATCTGATTAAATTGAAACTCAGTAGTTAGATGCAAAAAACCAAAGCAAACACTTTTGCAAAATTTCGTGAAGATCACGTGACATGAAAAAAATAAAAAAATTACTACTATTTTGCGGAATACTTTGCTTTTAATGCCGAAACATATGTTTTTGAGGTTCATGCTGCCCTTTCCGGGCATTTTCCGTATTGCGCATGCGCAGATGAGAAGTCCTTTAACTGCTGTAGTTTTCGTCAGAGAGGATTGGGGTTTTGGGGTGGCGGATGCTATTCCTCCATAGAATTCAGATCCCTGATGAGGGTCTGCGCATGCGTAGATTCAAGATGCGATATCTTCCGAACCACTAGTGTTGGAGAATCGGAGTTTTTTGTAAGGTGTGTTATTTTGAGAGGACTTTTAGCCGCCAGTAGATTGCGCATGCGCAGAAGAGAAGTGACTGTTTTTGGGTTGGATGGATTATGTTGGGAGTGCTGAGTCGATATTATGAGGTTTTAAAAGAATATTCATAGCAATTCAGTGCAAGGACAAGTCAGTTTGGGGGATGTAGCGTTGTTTCAGAGTTAAAGTGTCCGTACCGTGGCCCTGGGGCTAATTTCGAAATGGATGTAACCCCTTACAGGCATTTTTCGTTATGCGCATGAGCAGACCATCAGTGATTTAACTGGTGGTGCTTTCGTCAGAGAGGATTGGGGTTTTGGGGTGGCGGATGCTTTTCCGCTATAGAATCCCCTGGTGAGGGTCTGCGCATGCGTGGATTCAAGAAGCGATATCTCCTGAACCACTAGTGTTGGAGAATCGGAGTTTTTTGTGAGGTGTGTAATTTTGGGAGGACTTGCAGCCACGAGTATACTGCGCTTGCGCAGACGAGAAGTGATTGGTTTTGGGTTGTTCGGGTTATGTTGGGAGTAATGAGCCGATATTGTGAGGTTTTAAAAGAATATTCATGTCAATTCAGTGCACGGACACAAGTCAGTTTGGGGGAAATAGCGTTGTTTCCGATTTGAAATGTCTGTATGGTGGCCCTGAGGCGAATTTATAAATAACTATATTCGGTAGATCTATATTAAAATGCGTTCGGATTTGGAGAAGATGCAATTTCGTCCCTAACGGAGGACCCACAACCGAATTTTTTTCTGATCTACGGTAAAACTAACAGCCAAACTGTATTGATAGCTATATTTGTTAAAGGAACTTGAAAAAAAAAAAAAAGCACTGACGTGAAGTCAGTACTCTTTGGCGCGCGTGTTCACGGTGGCTAATTTGAATTGAATGATTCAAAAATTATCAGTGCTGTATCTAAGCTGCCATCAGGATAGAGTAACAAAGTTGGAAAAGAGCACAAGTGACTCTCCTTAGTCGCACAAGCTCCTAGAAGATTTGGGAGGGTCAGTATAATCCTAATCATGTTTATAGCACGCGCGCAAAAGCAGATTGACTTAACAATGAAAGAAAAAGTGTAAAAAGTCAATCTGCTTTGGCGCGCGTGCTATAAACATGATTAGGATTATACTGACCCTCCCAAATCTTCTAGGAGCTTGTGCGACTAAGGAGAGTCACTTGTGTTCTTTTCCAACTTTGTTACTCTATCCTGATGGCAGCTTAGATACAGCACTGTTAATTTTTGAATCATTCAATTCAAATTAGCCACCGTGAACACGCGCGCCAAAGAGTACTGACTTCACGTCAGTGCTTTTTTTTTTTTCGTAACTTATCAAGACGTACTTCAATTTATGTGATTTTTTCATGAAACGACTACTGCTTTCAGAAATGAGAATTCAGAATTGTTCTGAAAAATTGGTTCAAGCCCTGTGGACAGGAGCTTTGGCGCTCTTGTTCAAACTTTGACAAATCATATCTCCGAAATTATTGGTCTCTGGGAATGATATTAATGGATTCCTACGATAGAACTGCATCATGAAAGAAATTAAATTCCAACAGACCGATTCTTCCCAATTACGAACTTATCCGAGAGATTCATTCCTCAAATCTACTCTGAAAATTATTATATTATTATATCAATTAAATCTTAGACAATATTGCAGTTATGTTTTTACTGGAGATATTCTGAACCTAATTTGATTATGTATCTTACCAAAGAATATATTTCCATCATCATATGGATTATCCACGGGCATTATATTATCACCTTAAAGGTATAATATCATATAATCCTCATAATTCTACGATAGCTGAGGTTATTTCATTGGTCATTTTGCATTCAATCATACTTTGTTTTATAGAACAGGAGGTTTATTTTATATGAAAAATAACGAACCAGAAATAATTTTGACATTTATCGCTCATAGGAAAATAATATGACATGTAAGAACAAAGATCATATAATAATTCATAGATAAAAGCACAGCATTCTGTGGAAACGTAGAAGTACGATTCATTATTGAAATTTCGAAAAATCTTATCTCCGAAAGTATAAGCTTGTTAGATTTGAAAATTATATCAATGGATTGTAATGTAAAAAATATTTTTTTTCGTTTCTTGAAACCATTTTGCCCAGCAAAGAACTTAGCCAAGATATTTATCTCCCAAACCTACTCTGAAAATTTCAACTGCCTAGTTCATTCTGTTCGAGAGTTACTGTAGAAACAAAATTTAAAAATTTTTTAATTTTTTTTGACACTTTACGCCAACCCGATCAATACAAAAGGTCATTATTCTACAATTTGATGCTAAATTTCAGATAGATCGGGTGATCGGTTTCGGATATACTCGTATTCATAAAAAAGTTTTTACTAAAAACGGCCATAACTCCGAAACTGCTTTATGGATATTATCCGAGATATTTACCCTCCAAACCTATCCTAAAAATGTCAATCTTCTAACTTCTTTCGTTCGAGAGTTATCGTGTTAACGGCCAGACGAACGGACGGCCGCACAGAATCGATTTCGACCACGGATTCTTGATCAGTGAGTCGAACCAAATCGTTTAAGACCATTTGCCGCCAAAAATTCGAAAATTACATTCATTTGGGCAACTTGATAAGCACTCTGTTCCGAGGAACAAGAGCGCCAAAAATGATATTACTTTTCTCATATCAAAAAGTAAACAAACAATAAAACGCTGCAAACTCTATGGAAAGCGACGAAAAAGTTCAAGAGGTTAACTCCCCCAATTACTCCAATTCGAACTGACACTGGATGGGCACGCTCAAATGAAGAGAAAGCTGACAAATTCGCTGAACACCCATGCAAAGTTTTCGAACCGCCTGATGCTACACCTGGTTTTTCCAACAACATAGAAGAATTGCTCGACGTTCGGGGCAAATGTCGCCATCCATCAAACCAATTACAACCAAGGAAGTAACGGCAAACATACGAAAGGTGAATAACAAGAAAGCACCTGGCTATGACCTTATAAAAGCTGAAATCCTTAAGAATATGCTCAAGAAAGCAATCGCTTTACTCACAACCATTTACAACCGCATGCTCAGCTTATGCTACTTTCCTGTCATATGGAATTATTCCAACATCATAATGATACAGAATATAAAAAATTGGTTCAAGCCCTGTGGACAGGAGCTTTTTGGCGCTCTTATTCAAACATTATTAATTATTGGACTGGTATGAACACATCATCTTTAATTCGTACTACGCAGGACCGCAATAAGTATGCCGAAATTGTCGCCAACCTTCATTAAATGGAGAGGGCACCTGAAGAAGAAGAAGATTCAAACAGACAAATTATATCTACGAAAGTATTGGTTTCTCAGAGTTGGGAATTATATCAATGGATTCCTATGACAGAACTGCATCATGAAAGAAATTAAATTTAAAAAAAGTGTCGTTTAAAAAAACTGCTTCAAAAATTGTCTTTTAAAAATTGGTTCAAGCCCTGTGGACAGGAGCTTTCTGGCGCTCTTGTTCAAACAGACAAATTATATCTCCGAAAGCATTGGTTTCTCAGAGTTGAGAATTATATCAATGTATTTTTATGATAGAACAGCATCATGAAGGAAATTCAATTCAAATAAAAGTTTATTTATCAAGATTAAATATGCAATCTGAGAATGAAGCACCATGGAAGAAATCAAATTAAAATACCTGAAGTGAATTTGACTCTCTCTTATAGAACAATATGACATATACGAGTATGAACACAGATCATATAATAAATTATAGATAGAATAATTATAGCATTCTGTGAAAACATAGAAGTACGATTCATTATTGAAATTTCGAAAAATCATATCTCCGAAAGTATTAGCTTGTTGGAGTTGAAAATAATATCAATGGATTTTTAGGCAAACATATTCTGACACATTAAAAAACAAACTATCATTTCCGGATAGTTTGTTTTTTGAATTTTAATGTGTCAGAATATGTTTGAGTTCTATGTTATACAATAAAGAAAACACCTTTTTAGTCTAGAGAAAGATCTTAACCAAAATCGAAACGTCGACTTCCTGGAATTGATCGTTTTATTTGCCCAGTCCTGAAGCCAATAATCAACCACCTATTCACATATTAATAGGACGATAGAAGTCAAATATGGATTATAAACAAAAACAACAATTATAAACTCAATCATTATATGACCGAACTCTATAGGTAGCATAGAGTGTAAGACATATTATATTTGTGGTGGGTTTCACGAAGATACGAATTTTTATCAGGTTTTAAACATTAAATGAAGAATATCTCGAAAACGGTGCGTTTTATGAGAAATGATGAAGAACAATTGAAATTTCTGAAATGATTGAATATTCTCATAATGACGAAAAACTTAATCTGCTTTCTTTACGCTAATTTCTCATAGATATATGAATTCGCGAGTCTTTAACTAGGAAACCAGTGGAAGTAGGAGAAAATTGTTTGGTAAATGAAAAAGGTGTTTCCAATAATGAGAGGAATCTATGATTTAAATTAATGTACAACTAAAACACTCACCCTGTATAGCACTATAATCTCCAGAACCATAGGAGTTAGGAGAAAATTGCTGCCGCAATATAGAGATGATTCAGATAATTCCAAAATTCATACATTACTTGAAATATCTTGAAAACTGTAATATTTAGGTTTAGGGAATCCTGAAATTAGTTACCCTATTTTTTTAACCAGATATCCAACAAGAATGAGAAAAATAGTAGTTACCACTTAAAAATCTGGATTGTGAGCAGGTTTAAAAATCAATGTCTGAAGAATATTTACGCAAAATTCATTTCTGTTGGTTACTTTGCAGGTTTGCTAATACAACTAATAATAATTCAAAAATTAAAGAACATAAGAATAGGGTGTTTCAGATGAAGTCGTCTTCAAATCCTATTTCAAATAATGAAATTATGTGTTTCCGGTATATTCCCTGTATAAATAATTGAAATAATAAAATTTTGAAATCCCTGTAAAAACCTTCTGTATGTGGACGACTATAGTCCACATCCCATATAATCATTACATACGTTGTGTCGCAACCGCAGAAGACCGGTGCTTCGTGAGCAGTTCTGTACGATAAAGCAATACGTTATTCAATATGAAGGTACGTCAACGAGTAGGGCTCACTCCAACGAAGAATCATTGCATCGAAAGTTCACTAAATCGAAAGTTCACTGCATCGAAGGTTAACTCCATCGAAAATGACGCCCACTTACTCCTGATTCGCCGAACGTTAAATCTCCTATATCGATCGCCAGCGTCCGTAGTTTGGCTGGATGTTTCATTGAGTGTACGTCAACAAAGCGGACTCTATGTCGGCGGCTGTGACAATTATGAAGCTGCGGTTCTTCAGGTCCATATGCAAATATTATTTATTCTTATGAATAAATAGATTAGTTTTTTTATCAAAAAACTTTATTTATGAAAGTACTATTTATCGTTGGCAAGAATAATTTTTCTGGTTCTTTAAAAACTTCGGAATTTTGTAAATTGTAATTTTTTCTCTTGTGACTCAAAAGGTTGCCGACCCCTGGTCTAAGCTAAAATTTGAAATGATTGAAGGATGAATGTGTTCGACAATTTTCAATTCGTGAAGCATTATAGAAAATCTTGGTACCTATGCGTTATAAGTTGAGTTTTGTAACGCAGAAATTTGTCAAGAACAAAACATCCTCCAGTGATGCTACGAAAATATGAATATATATAATATTTACTCGAGTAGCATATCCTGATTCGAAATAAAATTAAAATCCAAATAATATGCTGTATTATATAACACTTTTAATCTGACGACATATACCTAAATATCATTTTAGTAAATCTATCGGAGCAAGTTGAAAGGTTCATCAATTAAAAGAGTAGGATATTTTGTTACATTCTAGATCTTAATTTATGTTTAATTGGTTTCTGTATTACTTCTTATTCGTAATGAAGAAATTTGTTTAAAGATATAACATTTTTATACTGAGTTAGAAATATATTACGAGGATGATGGCAGGATGCCCGAAATGAAGGAAAAATATAGGTGTTATATTTTTATTTTAAATTCAGTTCTTTCCATGAAAATTCTGAAATAATAATAATAATAATATAATAATAATAAGATTATTTCGAAAAATAAACAGAATATATCACAGAGGTGAAATTAGATTACAACCTGTTTGTGACTAAAATTAAAAAATAATTATAATTCTTGATAATGTTCCATGACGATGAACGTTGAAAGAACACACAAAAAAAACATAAATATCAATATTCTCCGCAAAAAGATAGATAAAGCATGATATCCAAGGGAAGGTTATTTTTTTCTCGTCATCATCGGGTATAGTTTCATTTTTCTCTGTCGCATTCGGGTCTTTTTGTCATCATCAGGTATTTTTCTTTCGTCGTTGTTTTGCAATGTATGTATGTATGTATGTAGGTTTTCTTTCTTTCCTTTGTTTTTGTTCATTCATTATTTATTAATCTGTGTATTAATTGTCTACATCCACTGTTCATCCAAGTTTTCAATCGTTTCTTAAATTTCTTGATATTTGGCATATTTTTTAGATGATCAGGGATTATATTGAAAATTTTCGGTGCAAGATATCTAAAACTTCTTTGGCCTATATTTTTGTAACACTTAGGTGGTGGGTAAGTATATCTTCCTCTAGTAGTGTAATGATGATGTAGTTTTGAGATGGGAATCCTCCCTGAGATGACGTTGAATAAAACATTTAAAGCGTACAATTGCCTTACATCTGGTAATTCTGGCTCCTCGAACAACCTCTGGCTTGGAAAAGTACGGCCTTTTTTATGAATTATTTTCAAAAACCACTTTTGGATGATCTCTAAAGGCTTGATGTGGTTGTTATACGTACCACCCCATCCAACTATCCCGTAGGTGATCTGGGACTCAACCAAGTCTATATACAGGAATTTCCGTCAGGTCTGGTGCATTTATTTATGATGGACATGAAACCGAAAGAATATAAAATATTCTTATATTCGTCAACAAATTCATCATATGCGAACAAATTGACATTCATATCTCCGATCAGCATGTGTGTTTTCACCTGACACTTATTCTCCAAATAATCATAAAGATCTTTATTAAAGGTATATACACATGTATCGGGCGATCTATAAATTGCCGTCAGCGTAAGCTCATTTTGTCCAGTTATATTTACATCTATTGACATGCTTTCGCCCAAGGTTATTAAATTATACGTAAATTCTATTTCTTCCCTTATGTTAACCAAGACTACGTAATTCCTGTTGAATTTCCCCTCGTTGTAAATTGTTCGATATCCAGTAATATTGAAAATTTCTAAGCTATTTATCTGAAATGTTTCCGATAACACTATTATATCAAATTTAACTGAAAGGGTATCTAGTACCAGCAGTAATTCATCAAAGTTTTTTGCGATGCTCCTAATGTTAACATGAAATATACTAAATTTACTTTGCTTGAAAGTATCGATTTTGTCGATTATTTTTGTATCATATTTACCCTCTTGATATTATCTTATATATGTATTCATGTTCTCTTGTAATCAATGGATGTACGATCTCGCAGCCAGATTCAACCTAGTAAAGCCAGTTCTCAACTTCCTATTTATCTTGGGTTCTCTCTTGGGTGGTGATTTGTTTTTAGGGCTTTCGTGGGTTTCTGATTTTTTTCGACAGTCAAGAGAAGTCGTTCATGGAGTCCTCGCAGTTGCAGCACCAGCCTCCAAAGTATCTTCCACAGTTTCACACTCCGTTTCTGTATCTTCCGAACTCTTGCTTTGTGCACCTTTTCTCGAGACTGATAGACTCTCCGATAATGAGGGTGTCGGGGGTGCACTAAGGGGTTTCTTTTCTTGCTGGTTGTTCTGAAGATCTTCAATAGTATATTCCCTTGTTCCAACTACCAGGCGGTCACCACGTATGTATGATCTGAGCGATGAGTTTGCTCTTGCTTGGTTAAGATTTGTTTTTAATATTTTGAAATCACTTCGTTGAATCTCAGTCAAATCATTCGAAATGCTCACAGGTGTTCCTCTCAATTTTTTCGCTTTCGAAAAAATAGTTCTCTTCTTCAATGTTGAAATCAGCTCTACTTTGATAGGGGAATTTCCAGTTTTTTCCAATCTATAGCAGTCACCAATCTCTGCTTCGGTTAATTCAACCTCCAGCAATCTATGTAGCTCATCACAAACTAACTAAGGTAACTAACTAAGGTATTTTTCCAGACGCGCTAAAATTAGCATTGGTTAGACCGAAATTTAAAAAAGGCAACATGGACAACGTAGGTAACTATAGACCAATAAGCCTGTTGAGTGCCTTTTCGAAGATTTTTGAGAAGGTTCTTGCAAATCGTTTGCTAGATTTCTTCAGAAAGTTTAAGGTAATGTCTAGCCGTCAACATGGTTTCATAATAAATAAAAATACTGATACTGCAATTTTTGAACTGACCACAACCATAGTCAGGGCTTTTGAGAGTGGGGATATTCCCTTGGGGTTATTTCTTGACCTCTCTAAGGCTTTTGACTGAGTAGATCATAATCAGCTTTTATATAAGCTAGAAAAGTGTGGTATTAGGGACAAACAGTTGCAGCTTTTGAAAAGTTACATTAGTAATAGGAAACAGAAAGTAATTATAACTGTTGAAGGCTCAATTCATTTGTCTAAGGAGGAGGATGTTCCGATGGGCGTCCCACAGGGTAGTGTTCTGGGACCACTTCTCTTCATTGTTTACATGAATGATCTTGGTTTGGCTTTACGTTGCGACTGCGAACTTGGGATGTTTGTCGATGACATTAATGTTCTGATCAGATGCGATAGTATATCATCTTCGTCAGATCAGGCGGTAGTAGTTTTGAATGATATTGGTACCGTGCACCAGGTGTGAGAACAGCTTGGCCCTGAATATGCAGAAGACAATGATTTCTTTCTTTCGCACTGATAGATCAAAGAATATGTATCCTAATAGTATAATCTGCCAAGAAAATGAAATTAAAGCTAAAGATGATTTACCATTTTTGGGTGTCATTCTTGATATAAATTTGAAGTGGAATTCCCATATTGAACATCTTAGAAAAAGATTGAATTCTGTGGTTTATACACTTATTGTGCTTAGGACTCACGTTGATTTGGAGGTATTGAAGGTGATCTACTTTGCTAATTTTCAATCTTTGGGGCTTCTTATGGGATAATTTTCTGGGGAGGTTCTTCAGAGATGAGCAGTGTTTTTATTTCTCAGAAGTGGGCAGTGAGAGTGATGTTTGGATTAAGGTATCGGGAAACCTGTCGCTCTCTCTTCAGGAAAAACAAAATTCTCACCATTGCTGGCCTATATATATATCGTCTGTTAACATTCTTTCACAAGCAACCACATTACTGCGACGAGTATAGAAATCTTAACAACACTAGGCCCGTATTTTTTCCCGCGACACTCCCTATCTGGTACTGAAAGACATCCTCTCTATATGTCTGTGAGATTATACAATAAGTTACCTGGTAGAATCCAGAGTATTCAAGCTCATGATCGTTTCAGGAAAGAGGTCCACAAGTTAATTTTAGAGTGTGAACCTTATGATGTAGACGAATTTCTTATCTTTTGTAGAGGATAATGTCCTCAATATGACGTGTTTTCTTTTTGTGGTGCCTCGCTCTGTGAGTCACTGCCATCTTGGAAATAAATAAACTTACTTACTTACTTACTTAACCTTGGCACACCACATCTTCCGGGGTATTCAACCCGAAGATGATTACATTATTTTTTCTACTTATTCGATCAACACTTTCAATTTTCTCCCTTAGTGAAAAATTTTCTCTTTCCAGTTGGTCGATTCTACTTTTTAGGGAATGAATCTCCAACACTAATCGCGTTTCAGTAGCTGCGATTGAGCTCTTTACTTCCTTTTTGCTCCGGATTATTTCATCGTATAATTGCTTCAGTATGAAGCTCTCTTTGATATCGGATGTTCCCTCCGTCATTTCAAAACTGAATACAATCGTGTGTGGTAACCTTTAGGATTTCCCTTTTTCGCACTGTTGGCATATGCAGGTTCAGTTAATTATACGTTGTTTGATTAAAATGCCTTTCCAAAATCAAAACATTAGTCACAACTTCCTATTTATAGCAATATTATCACAGCAAATCATTCACAGTAATTTGATTCTCTGCACTATTTATTTCTATATGACGCACAAAAATTTAAAATGATCAACTAAGCAACTTTATTCTCGACCAATACTACGGAGCGCCACATAAAGATGTTCACCTCATGAAATCTGAATACTTACTCTAAATATATACTTACACTAAATATAAGTAGAAATTAATTTAAAAGTTCTCAATTCCTATTCAGTGTTTCCACTTTGGCAAGGAGAAAATTCCTAACGTGCACAATGAAAACGATATTTAAATTCTTGAATCAATGATGTTGTTAATTCGAAGAAAATTGGAGTTGAATGGGATTCGCACCGAGCCAATTTATCTCGATGCTGTTTTCTTCTTGACCAATTTAATATTTTGATTTCAAAATTTTTTTCCAATCAGGATATGACACTCGAGTTAAATAGATTCTTACATAATATAATTTCTATAGGTAATGGATAATATTGTGTGAATCAATGAAATAGTTTTCTTCAGTTCCAAGTCCTGCAGTAATTTTCCTCTGGAGGATGGACATACTGTATCAACTGCCTCTGATGTTAACAGAAAATGCAATCAGTTGAATAAAGAACCATGAACACTCGCTGTATAGTAAATGTTCCAAATACGATGTTCCTCTTTTCCCAATGTTATACCGTGTTATCAGCATTCCAATTCTGCGAAAATGCCATAGTCCTGCTTGAATAGTAAGTATAGGTCGAGATTTTTTCATTAGCAATATCACTGGAGGATATTTTGTTTTCGACAAATTTCTGCACGTTACAAAACTCAACTTATAACGCATAGGTGTACCAAGATTTTCTATAATGGTTCATTAATTGAAAATTGTCGAACACATTCATCCTTCAATCATTACAAATTTTATGTTAGACCAGGGGTCGGCAACCTTTTGAGCCAGAAGAGTAAAATATTACAATTTACAATATTTCTAACTTTTTAAAAAACCAGAAGAATTATTCTTGCCAACGATAAATAGTACTTTCATAAATAAAGTTTTTTGATAAAGAAACTAATCTATTTATTCATGAGAATAAATAATATTTGCGTATGGAAGTGAAGAACCTTCATAACTGTCACAGCCGCCGACCCAGAGTCCGCTTTGTTGACGTACACTCAATGAAACATCCAGCCAAACTACGGACGCTGGCGATCGATATAGGAGATTTCACGTTCGGCGAATCAAGAGTAAGTGGGCGTCATTTTCGAAGGAGGTAACCTTCGATGCAGTGAACTTTCGATGCAATGATTCTTCGATGGAGTGAGGCGCACCGAACTTATTTGAGTAACATTAGAGTTATGCACTGACTACGAAAACCCCCGCCGAACCGCACTTCACCTCTTCGCCAAAAACTAAATATACGGTCGCTTATGGAAGATTTCAGCTGCAATATGATATGCAGCGTTTGAAAGTTTCAAGGACAGTGAGTTTTCGTTTCGCGTGCGTTGTGTGTTGTCAACATAGTGTTGATATGAGTTTTAAGGTGCGTATTCACTTGCAACAGAACACTCCGAACGAACCAAACACGCCGAGCGCGCTGAGCCGATGGCAATAAATATTGTGCGCAAAAATTCGGGCTGTTTGGAGAGTTTGCGGTATTCGCTGCGTTCCCACTCGTATCAGTGTTTGCGTGTTCGTCGACATGGATGCAGACGATGTGATAGTACGCGCTGGTGCTTTTTGGCGCTCTTGTTCCTCGGAACAGAGTGCTTATCAATTTGCCCAAATGTCTTTAATTTTCGAGTTTTTGGCTGAAAATGGTCTTAAACGATTTGGTTCCACTCACTGATCAAGAATACGTGGTCTAAATCGATTCTGTCCGGCCGGCCGTTAACACGATAACTCTCGAACGGAATGAGCTAGACAGTTGAAATTTTCAGAATAGTTTTGGAACATAAATATCTCGGCTAAGTTCGTTATTGGTCAAAATCGGTCAGATGGTTTCGGAGTAACAAAAAACATTTTTTTTTTACATTACAAATTTCAAAATACGTTTTTTTCAAGATGCAGTTTCACCATAGGAATCCATTGATGTCATTTCTAACTCTAACAAGAGTTATGATTTTTCAAAATTTCAATAATAAATCGTACTTCTGTGTTTTCACAGAATGCGATAATTATTCTATCTATGAATTATTATAGTATGATCTGTGTTGATACATGTCAACTTATTTTCCTGGGACATGATATGTCAAATTTTGATATTTAACGCCCATGGTTAATCCATATGATGATGGGAATGGTAATGGTAAGTTAATAATATTGAGTTCAGAATATCTCCAGTAAAAACAAAACTGAAATATTGGCTAAAGTTTCAGAGTGGATTTGAGGAAAAAATATATGTTTATTATAGAAGTGAGGAACGAATATCTCGGATGAGTTCGGGGTTGGGTAGTCTATTGGATTAATAATTTTGGCACTCTTAGTGAATTTAAATTCTTTTATGATGTTTGAATTTAATTTCTGCTATTATGAACTTCTATCCTAAGAATCCATTGATATAATTCCCAACTCTTACCAATACTTTCGAAGATATGATTTGTCAAAGTTTGAACAAGAGCTCCAAAGCTCCTGTCCACAGGGCTTGTTTAATTATAGATGCGCTAACAAGCGTTAAAAAAAGAATAATGTGGGCAGGACGCCTCTTTTTGCGACGAAAAAATATGGCCATACTGTGTGACCTGGATTATATGCATATCAAAATTTACGAGGATAGCTCCAGATTTCGACATCTTTTATCGCGCATCCCACATTTTTAGCAATCACCGGAAACGCATCATGCTTTTTAATTAAAGTTAGTTCAAATAACATCCGTTTGTAGGATCCCATAAGACATTTGTTACAAAATCCTCTACTAGGCTAGGCTCTGCTGTGCTGGGCTGCCCTCAATGTGTGGCTAGCCTTAATCTGGTTTATCGTTAGTTGGAAACGAGGTACCTGTTCCTAGTTCCGATTTCGCTCATGCACAGAGAAAAGTCACATCTCTGTAAAGTAGATGTGATTTCTCCCGAGCACTCACAGAGTGTACCGCAAAATTCTTGTCAGAGAACGCCACTAATCAGTTTCGTTTATTTTATCGTCGATTTGACGGGACCATTTAGAATTTTTGCGCATATGTTCTGGGGAACATCGCGTTATCACTTTGCCCAAATGTCTGTAACTTTCGAATGTTTTGACGAAAATGGTCACAAACGATTTGGTTCGACTCCCCGATGAAGAATTCAAGGTCAAATTTGATTCTGTCCGGCCGGCCGTTGCCACGATAACTTGAGAACGGAAAGAGCTAGCGACTTGAAATTGTCAGGGTAGGTGGCGCATCCCAATACGACGGATAAGTTCGTTAATGGGCATAATGGGCCCAATGGTTTCCGAGTAATAATTTTGTTTTCAACCAAAATAAATCCGATCGAATTGAAACTTGGTGAAGAGTTATAGAATATAAACCCAAGCAAGGAAATTTTGTGGGAATCGAATAGCTAGAAAATTTTAAAAAAATTATTAGAAAATATTTTTTGTCACGATAACTTGAGAACGGAAAGAGATAGCAATTTGAAATTTTTAGGTTAGGTTGTGCATCTGAATGCGACATTTGATTTTGTTTATAAGCATAATGGGCCAAACGGTTTAGGAGTTATACCCATCTGAAATTTGGTTATTTTCTCCATAACTCGAAAAATATAGAACCGATCCAATTCAAACATGGTTATTATTGTTCAAAAGAATATATATATATATTATTAATTCTTGAATTTTCTTGTACTTCTTTCTTATATAAATTTTTGTGAAAGTTTTCTTGGGTATTGTAGCACGTTGTGTTTGACTAGTAAAACAATATTTACTTTTTCATTTTATATAATATCCAACATATGTTTCGGCCTTGATTGGCCTTTTTCAAGGATGTTTAATATAACAATCTAATACTAATTTTTGACAAATTACAACTGTCAAAATTGAAAATAATGTCATGATTCAAAATATCAAATAATTTTATCACTTCAAGACAGCGATAGCTGTGTAAGATGATAAAATTAAAAAACTGGGATCTATATTTTCATTTTCTATCATTTTATTAAATTGAAATATATTTGTGCCAAGTTTTTGGTGTCAGTTTTATCGTTCATAGCTTCTTTCTCTTTTTTGATATGAATCATTTCTAATATATTTCGGGTTTTACAATTTTTTTCTCTATCTAAAATATGAAAGTTTTCAAAGTCCATTTTATGCCCTTCAATTTGTTCAATTTGTTATATTATACATCCTTGAAAAAGGCCAATCAAGGCCGAAACATATGTTGGATATTATATAAAATGAAAAAGTAAATATTGTTTTACTAGTCAACGCGAAAGTTCTTGCAAAATTTCGTGAGGATCATATCGCTAGAAAATATTTAAAAAATTGTTTCAAGCCCTGTGGACATGAGCTTTGGCGCTCTTGTTCAAGCTTTGACAAATCATATATCCGCAATTATTGGTCTCTGAGAATTATATAAATGGTTTCTTACGATAGAACTGCATCATGGAAGAAATTAAATTCAAACAGACCGATTCTCCCCATTAACGAACTTATCCGAGATATTCATTCCTCAAATCTACTCTGAAAATTATATTATATCAGTTAAAACTTAGACAATATTGCAGTTTTGTTTTTACTGGAGATATTCTGAACCCAATTTGATTATGTATCTTACCAAAGAATATATTTCCATCATCATATTATCCACGGACATTATATTATCACCTTGAAAGTATAATATCATATCATCCACATAATTCTAAGATAGCTGAGATTATTTAATTGGTCATTTTGCATTCAATCATAATTTGTTTTCTAGAACAGAAGGTGTATTTTATATCAAGAATAACGAACCAGGAATAATTTTGACATTTATCTCTCATTGGAAAATAATAAGATGACCTGTAAGAACACAGATTATATAATAATTAATTCAGCATTCTGTGAAAACAGACTGTGACAATTCTTGAATTTCACAAAATAACTATCAACAAAATAATTCCAACGATTTTCATTGAGCGTCTGACGAAGGAGTCTGATATAGACTCCGAAACGTTCCGATATAGTTGTTTCTTCGTGGATGTTGTTTCGTTGTTGTTTGTTAGGCAACATTTTTCAATTGATTGCTTCTGACAAATATCCTGTGTTTCTTACGCAGAAGCAAATTGGGAGAGTTTGGGAGAGAAAACCCAGAAAAAAACCTTTCAATAACGAGATATTTATGCTCCAAACCTATCCTGCAAATTTCAATCGTCTAACTCCTTTCGTTCGAGAGTTACCGGACGGACGGCCGGCCGGACAGAATCGATTTCGACCACGGATTCTTGATCACGTGTGTGGACACAGTAACAAAGCCTACATAGGACGCAACTGAGTCTTCTAACTAGCAAAAGCACAATTAGAGATGTTTTGCCTCATGAATCCGTATTGATATTCTATAGTTAATATTTCACTATATTATTAGAATTATTTTAGTATAGTTTTGTTCAGAGCAGTCATTTTATCCTTTCGGTTCTTTGCGGTGATACGATTATCATCTGCCTGGTCTCGGGGACTTATTCTCTTTACGATCTAAGCGTTCAAGGGAGATACTTCTCTAAACGTTTCTCGTAAGATTCCTTTGTTCTCTGAATAAAAAAGGTGTTCTACAAATCTTAGAAACAGTTTGTTTATTGTAAACATAATACGTCAAGTTGACGTTTTTGGGTGAGGCGAGAAACTCACGGCTACGCTTTTTTTTGGCTTGGAGCGAAGCTTTACCTTACATGTTTTTGGCCTGGAGTTAGACTCCACTTAACTTAATATCTTGAGTAGAAGCTATTTTTTGATTGGGGTGAAAATCGACCTTACTTATCTAACCCTTTGAATATTTTGATGTTTTGAACAGGTACAGATCCCTACATTATCTATATCGTATCTGGAGAGATCCTGAGATCCAGTTTGAAGAATCCATATTCTTCACCTGGAAGAATCCGGAGCATTCATCAGGAGGAATTACCAGAGTGGTGATTAGGACGAGTACCTTAATCGTCCCTGGACGAATGCCCCGTGGGTGATAATCTGACCTAAGTTTTAGTGTTTGTAATCGAAGGAATTTATTTGATTAAACCTTTAAAAACCAGATATAACAGTTGACACCATATAGCCCAGGAAGCATAAGTGTATCGTTGACCTTCTAGCTAGAAGGGCAGACATCTAAAAGGAGGTTTAAAGTTATACTATGAGGGGTTTCCTCGAAAGATCTATAGGAGTGCCAGTATAATCATATCATAGTTAGAAAATCAACAAGTCTGAGCGTTCCGCCAAAAAGATCTCGTGGAATGGGTTCGTTAAATTTATACATATGCATAGATTTCGCAACTAGAATTTACAAACAGGAAATTTCATTGGTTTATCTAGAGAAAGAAGCTAATTTACAGATTTATTACTTACACAGAGGGTACTGATGGAAAAGATGAAAAGGAATCCATTTGCTTATCTTCCAGAAAGGCATTGTTTTCGTCAGTAACACTCATAGATTCATCCTGCAAATATGTATCAACAATTTTATTTCGTCTGGAAAAAAAAACTTTTTTAGTATTTGTCCGTTCACAATCCTTTTAAAATCTCACAAAAGATTTGATGGCAAAATTTGATTCAAGCAATCCTCCACGGTATAAAATTTATCAGGTCTTGTTTTCCGGACATTCTTCCTCTTACTATGCCATCCCCATACCCTTAAATCTGAAAGTAAATTCCTTTTTCTTTTATAACCTTTAGATTTCGACTTTTCAGTTCGTTCTTCTTGGTCATCATTATCTTGCTCCACTTGTTGTTCCTGTGAAAAAATTTCATGAATGTTTCTTACAAAACCATATTTCTGTTAAATTACATCATCATTGTCGGTTTGTACAGGAGTGCCATTTTCTTCACTATTTTGTGAAGATCTTCTTTTGAATTCAGTATCTACATCCAGTTTCACCTCCAATGGATGGTTCTCTTCAATTTCCACGTTTTGTTCAGTTGAATTGTCTGTCTCTTTTGGTGGATCTTCTGTTTCTTCAAGATTTTGACTAGTTACAACTTGACTCATGCATTTATCGAGATCCACAAAGGTTAAAAAGCTCTGAAATGAAATTAAAAAAGATTTAATCAAAGTTGAGGATAATTGGGATTATACGATAGGTTGCCCTTTATATTTCGGGAATGGATAACCCTAGCGTTACCAATTGGCCTTTGACTGACAGCTCTATCGTAAAGTTTGACATTTTTGAGGTTATGCGTAGTCAGAACGTTTCGACATACGAGCGCTATTTGTGTTGTTTACAGTAACTTAAACGATTCATCTCGGCCAAAAAAATGGAATCCAATCGAGAACATTTTTGTGCTACTATTTTTTACAACTTTCGACGTGGATTAACTCAGCAACAGTGCATCGATGAACTTAATTCAATTTTTGGCGATGAATCTCCATCAAGGACCAGTGTTAATCGATGGTATGGTGAATTCAATCGAGGTCGTAGTTCGCTTCAAGACGAATTTCGTTAAGGTTGTCCAAAATCAGTTGTTGTTTCGGAAACCATTGATGCTGTGCGCGAACTGATTGTTTTGAAAGATCGTCATGTGACCTATCGCGAGATGGAGACAACCTTATGCATTAGTGGGACCAGCATACATTCAATATTGCATGGACATTTGACTGTTCGCGTTGGATCCCACATAATTTGTCAATCGTTCAAGAAAAGGCTCGTAACGATTGGTCGAAAGAATTGCTCGAAAAATACGACCGCGGTGCTTCGAAACACTTCTATGACATCGAGACGAATCGTGGATTTACGCGAATGAGCCCGAAAGTCAACAGCAGTCGACTGTATGGATGTTTCAAGATGACCCAAATCCAACAAAAGTTGTTAGTGCACGAAGCACTTCCAAGCAAATGGTCGCCTGTTTTTTCGGAAAACCTGGACATGTCGCAGCCGTACCACTAGAACAACGCAGAGCAGTCATTTAGCCAGTTGTCTTCCAAAAAATAATGAAAACCAACCGCCGAAGACGAATGGATCACTCTTCACCACGACAATGCGAGCTCTCACACATCGGCTCAAATAACAGCATTTTTGAGCATTCAAAACGTCGATGTGATGAGACATCCACCGTATAGTCCTGGCACCGAATGACTTCTTTTTATTCCCGTACGTAAAAAATAAACTGAGAGGTCAACGTTTTTCGACGAAGTGGTTGATGCGTTCAGAACGCATGTTTTGGAGATACCTCAATCAAAGTGGCAAACGTGCTTCGACAATTGGTTCAACCGCATGTAGAAGTCTATAGATCTTCATGGGGAATAATTTGAGAAAAAATAAAGCGATTTTCGATGATAAATATATGTTTTTGTAATCCAAGAAGAGGGTTTAAAACACATTAAAACTAATTTAATTGCCGTTACATTATATAAATCTATAAATAAATAAGAGAATGGAGATTTTGACTGATTGTTATTGAGCACAACATGGTTCGATAAAACAATGTCTTCTCAGGTACACATTCAATATATCGACTTCTCAATACTACAACTGTACATATAGGTCTAAAATTGTCGATTTACGGGATTTTACATGGATGAGATCCCTTGACTATCACCTCTTTTATGCTTCAATTAGAGAACTCTCTGCGCATGACAACATGCAGATATTAAGCAGAAAAGGCACTATTAAACGTACAACGTACAAGTTTATAGTATCGAGACTGTTAGTTGGCTCAGTAATCGGGATTTGATGTGACAGTGTTCTATTTATTCCAAAGTGTTAATGTAGTCATTATCCCCTAGACAACGATTAAATTCCTACAGTAGTATATTATGAAATTCCTGAATTTGGAGCCATCTACGATCATAAAAGTCATTATACAAGGTGACTGGAGAGGTGACGTGCCAATGTTTATATGCTTCATTATATGTATACACATTTTTAGATGCTTCATTATATACAGAGTGTTTTCAAAGGTATAACTCACCAAAATGAATCATTTCACCAAAAATTTCATAGATAAAATATGCATGATAGGGCTGCCATCTACCCCGGAATTCTACGATTCCACGAAATTTCGAGTACGGCTCTGTCTCCCAACACATTCAACCATTGTAAACGCGTAATCCCAAGGTCGCAAAGAAATCAGCAATGCTTATCTGTGCAGAAACCTAACGTTGTATGTCCATTTAGTTTTTTGTAAAGGACCTAGAGAGATCATGGGAACATGTACACCTGTTCCCGGATGTACAACGTTCGGTTTCTGCACAGGTAAGCATTGATAATTTGTATGCAACCTTGGGATTACGCGTTTACAATGGTTGAAAGCGTGAGGCAACAAAGTACTCGAAAATTGGTGGACTCGCATACGACTTCGGGGTGGATAGGAGCCCTATCATGCATATTTTACATTTGCGATCTTTGGTGAAATGAACACATCTTTGAAAACACCCTGTATATACTGGCGAGCAAAGATGATGTCACAAATAGAGAGAATTGGTAGCGAATATCTTAATGAGGTGGGAGTTTGACGGTTCAAATGGTCATCCCTTAGTCCAGACATCAACTCCATTAAACATGTTTGGGATGAGTTCGGTCGACGTATTCGAAAGCATACAGCTGCTCTCAGAAATGCCCAGGACCTGAGAGAGTTGGTATTGCAGAAGGGGAAAAATATCGACCAAAATGTGATTGCTATGTTAATTGAAAGACATGAATCCAACAGGAGGAAATACACGTTACTGGTCATGATTTATTTTGTTCCTTGTTGATCGTAGTAACCAAAACTTCGCTTGAAATGATAACTTTTTTAGAAAAATAATATAAACCGGAAAATTTAATTTTAGATTTTATTAAGTTACATTTTTTATTAGGGAATACAAATAAAAAAATTAAGTATTTTAATTCATTGTTTATGTATTTTGGTGCATAGGTTGCACTCATCAGTTAAGTACCTTGTGATACACGAAATTTTTTGTTTTTTTATCAGGCGCAAGAACAAACATCGCAGATCGTCTTCCGACCCGTGAACATGCCACATGTAATTGACCATGGGAAAAACATGGATATACCAGATTCAATCCACAAACTTTCAAGGATTGGCCTTGTGATTTGTTAATGGTCATGGTGAATGCAAGACGGATCTGAAATTGAAGTCTTTTAAACTCAAACGGCATATCGGATGGGATCCTCGGAATGAGAACTTCCTCACCTTCGAATTCTCCTTTGAGAATCGTTGCGTAAATCACATTGTTCATCAATTTACTTATCACCAAACGCGTACCGTTGCACAGTTTTGATTGGTTTATGTTTCGAAGCATGATTACTACGGAGCCAACCTTCACGCGTAAATTGTAGAGATTACAAATTACTGATTATATTACTGATTATTGATTTCTGACAAAACTTTATAATTATCAAATTTTCAACCATACTTAACCATTGACAAAATTACGTTTAGCTTTCATTTGCGTTTTGTTATTTCATATCAGATGCGTTTTTGTTCTACCACGTTTTATAATGACTTATGTCACGTCACACGGTTGAACGGAATAAAAAGTATCATATGTCCGTCTCCTGGTTGTAAGCTACCTCCCCGCCAATTTTCAGCCAAATCGGCACGGCCGTTCTTGAGTGTAACTAACACGACTTTATTTTAAATATGTATGTATATGTGTATTTCTCTAACTTAATAGCTTTGTGAACTACTCACTTTATTACTGCAGTATACGAATCCCGCAATATGTAGTTTTTGATTATATTTAAGAATCTTTCACACATTAATCACATTTTAATATAATACGTCATACGTCTTTATTTTTACAAACATCGTAACACTGACTCAACTTAAAATTAACAACGAATGTCAAAGAGGCATCTCCAGGACTCCAGATCTCTGAGAAGAGTCGATGTTCAAATAACTTGGCCAGCGCATCGCCATTTCGTACTAACCGGATTGTGGCGCCTTCTACTGGGTCCGATTACGACTCCAAACCACTCAAAAATACACACACACTTACAAGAATTGTATATATTGAGATAATAGTATACAGGGCGATTCACGAAGACCGTTCGTTAGAATATTTCAAAGGAAGACTAGAGATCAACACTTGAAATTTTATAGTTAAGCTTTGTTAGGAGAGATGAATTCTTGGAAAAAATGTCGGTTCGACTTTCGGTTTCACCGGAAATGATACCAACTTTCGTTTTTGGCGCTCTAGTTCCTCGGAACTGAGTGCTTATCAATTTGCCCAAATGTCTGTAATTTTCGAATTTTTGGCAGAAAATGGTCTCAAACGATTTGGTTCGACTAACTGATCAAGAATCCGAGGTCGAAATCGATTCTGTCCGGCCGGCCGTAGGCACGATAACTCTCGAACTAAAGGAGTTAGAGTATTGAAATTTGCAAGGTGGGTTTGGAGCGTAAATATCTCGGTTAAGTTCGTTAATGAGCAAAATCCATCGGGCGGTTTCGGAGTTATGGCCGATTTTAGTAGAAACATTTTTTTATGAATATTTCCGGAACCGACCACTCGATCTATCTGAAATTTAGCATCAAATTGTAGAATCATGACCTTAATACGCATGTGAAGTTTTGTATTGACCAGGTTACCGCAAAGTGTCAAAAATTTTTTTGAAAATTAAAAAAAAAATTCTACAATAACTTTCGAACGGAATGAGCTAGGCAGTTGAAATTTTCAGAGTAGGTTAGGGAGATGAATATCTCGGTTATGTTCGTTATTGGGCAAACTAGGCCAAAGGGTTTCGGAGTAACAAAAAAAATATTTTTTTTATCTATAAATTATTATATGATCTGTGTTCATACTCGTACATGTCATCCTGTTCTATAAGAGAGAGTCAAATTCATTTCAGCTATCTTAATTTGATTTCTTCCATGTTGCAGTTCTCATTCTCAGATTGCTCATTTAATTTTGATAAATGAAATATTATTTGAATTGAATTTCCTTTATGATGCAGTTCTATCATAAGAATACATTGATATTATTCCCAACTCTGAGAAACCAATACTTTCGGAGATATAATTTGTCTGTTCGAACAAGAGCGCCAGAAAGCTCCTGTCCACAGGGCTTGAACCAATTTTTTAAACGTAATACCCAGTTTTTTCATTGATAATCAGATTACCCATTGATTTTTACATTGTTTTAATGTGTCACTTACATATTATTCTCAAAAAATTCGTGTGAAATCTGATAAAACCCTTTAAATTTTCACAAATAGGGATTCATTTCAATGTTAATAACTAGTAGATTTTGCAGAAATAATAATATGCTAAAACATATGTAGATATTATTTACCGATCACAAAAAATTTCAACATATTGGATATCCACTTTATCTTTCAAGTGTATTTTTACAATTCTTGGTCAGAGCTGTTCAATTGTTTCTATCGTTAAGCTAAGAATTATTTTTCGTCATGAAACGTTATTCCAATGATATTATCTTCGATTTATTTGTGATATATGGTGAAAACGGCAGAGTATTCGGAAAACGAAAGGAAAATTCAATAGATTGAGAAAGAGAAGAGTTCTGGATCATGGAAACGTAGTGAGACCTTATGTAAGAGCAAACCGATTTCTGAAAATGAAGGGAATGAAATTGATACTTTTGGATATTTCCACGCTTATCCACGTATGTCCATCAGATCAGCTTCTGCTGATTTAGGAATTTCTTACGCTTCCATACAGATAATTCTTTGTAGCCACAAACTACATCCTTTTAAATTCATTAGGCTAAAGCAATTACAACCATGAGATTATGCACGCAGAATTGCCTTTTGTGGAGGATTTATAATGAGGATCCAAGAACATCCTGATTTCTTACGGAAAATCATCTGGACAGACGAGGCAAAATTTTGTCAATTGGGAAGTATCAACACAAGAAATCGGCATTTTTGGGCACAAGATAATCCTCGAGCAGTAATGGAAGTTGAGAAGCAATTTCAATTAAGAATTAATGTATTCTGTTTACTAATGGACAATACGACAATACAATACAATAATGTACGATGAAAACTTGAATAGTGCAGCTTTTTTAAGAATTCTGAGCGAAGTATTGGAAACATTTTTGGATGACTTGCCAATCCATGGTATTATTAATCGTTGATTTCAAATGGACGGAGAGCTAGCTCATTCCAGTATATAAGTAGATACGAAGCTAACGGATTTATTCGAAAATCGTTGGTGGGGAAATATAGAGGGGTCCTTTTCTTTGGCCTGTCCGATCACCGGATCTCACACCTCTAGATTTTTATTTATGGGGCCGGATCAAGGGATTAGTTTATAATGATCATATTATGAGTTACCAGGATCTGAAAATTAAAATTGTTTCGGCTTTCGATAGTTTGGTCCCTTTGAAATTCGTAGAGCAACACAATCTGTTAGAGAACGTCTTATGAAATGCCTCGATGAAAACGTTGAACATATCGTACATTTGTAATTAAAAACTTATTATACAATTGTTTTTTTTTCACCCTTACTCTTGAGGAAAATTGAGAATGCTGAAAAGAAAATTAGACTTTACCGAATATCTCGGAAAATATGAATTTTAGAGCAGAAGTATGTACATATTACACTTATACACTATTTTTTAGCGTAGATTCCAGCTGTACAATAAAAAAATGGTTCAAATTTCAAGTGTTCATCTCTAGTCTTTCTTTGAAATATTCTAACGAACGGTCTTCGTGAATTAACCTGTATACAGGGTGTTTCACGAATGATTGTACAGGCTTTCAGTGCAGATGCAGGACAATTTGTTGAGTCTAAATCAGTGTTCGAACTATGTCCTAACTACATTCGTTCAAGAGATACAGGATGTTTTATGTATTTTATAAAAAAACTTTAATAGGCATAACTCTTGAACGCCTGTATGGATCTTCATGAAAATTTCAGGGAACTAATATAGGCCTATGCCTAATATACGCTCATAATGACTTGTTGATAGCACAGGTCCGGACTGACAGAATTATTTTCTTTATTTCACATCTTGTAGAACACCCTGTACATCAAATTTTCAAGAAGGGAAATTTTTCTCAGAATTTACTATAAATACTCCTTGAAACAAGCCTATTGGCATAATGGCACCCTTCGCATCAATATTTTAGAATCATTGATTATTTGGAATTTTAAACTTTTAAAATAAAATAATGCGTTAATTCCTATGGAATCAATTGAAATCCTCAGTATCATCACTAAATTATAGTGCTGCATCTTAATCCATCCAATATATGAATTTACGAGTTCCACATTTGATTACCTATGTACCTGAAAACAGAAATGATAGAAATACTCATTTTCGAATTATTCATCTTTGAAAATTCTTTTTTCGAATAATTGAAACACAGATGTTAGCATAAATGAAGATTGTATGCCAAACAACCGAAAACTCGAATTAAGTATGGATAGAAGTGTGAAGAAATAGTTGCGTGTGTTTTGGTTGCTTAGACCGATATTTCCCAACTGAGACTCGAAATAACATACATAAATCTGAAGCTACAGAACGATTCAAACTGCATGTGAGAAGATAAATAATCGACCAGAAAGGCTAGCGAAAGCTGCAGCACGTCCAATACAAGAGCTAGCAAGTGTCAAAAAGAAATAGGGGAATTTTCGAGAACCAATCACATTCTCATTTCTTTAATTCCCCTTTATAATGAGTTCACTTTAATGTTCAATATTTTTTTGTGCTTTCGTTTCAATGAAATCTTTGATGCTGCTTCCATCTGTTTCAGTTATTCAAAACAAAGAGTTTTCGAAGATAAATAATTCGAGAAAGAGAATTTCTATCATTCAAATCATTTTTTTGAAAATAGCAGTACGTATTTTAATGAAAAACTCTTTTGAGTAATCTGAAGTCAAAACCCTGAATTCGTATATTGGGTGGAATAAGATCCACTACATTCCTGAAGTCATGATACTGAGAAATTCAAATCATTCAATATGTATTAACGCATTATTCGGAGGCACGCGGGTCCGTGTTTATTATTAATTGAAAATTCGAGATATTCAATGGTTCATAAAATATTGGTACAAAGTGTGCCATTATTGCCAATAGGCTTGTTTGAAAATTTGATGTACAGGGTGTTTTACAAGATGTGGAATAAAGAAAATAATTTTATAAGTCCGTAACTGCGCTATCAAGAAGTCATTATGAGCGAAGAATAGACATAGGGCTGTAGTAATTACCTGAAATTTTCATGAAGATCCATGCATGTGTTCAAGAGTTATGCCGATTCAAAGCTTTTGATAAAATACATAAAACATCCTGTATCTCTATATATCGAATATAGTTAGGACATATTTCGAACCCTAATTTGGACTCACCAAAATGCGCTCCATCTGAACTGAAAGCCTGTACAATCATTCGTGAAACACCCTGTATAAAGTATATAATATTAAAAACCACCTAAAATGATTACGGTTCACCTAGACCTTATGGAATTCCATTGAAAATTTAAAAGCACAGTCGTGGTGTCAGGAGCTTTAGAGCAGTCATTTGTGGAATGATACATATATATTTCACTGATTTATAAAATAAGTTCAAATCAGTGGCTTGCTAATCCAATTTTGATCTGAACTAAACCGTTATTATATTAAGAAGAAAAGGAGTACTGTGTTCGTAGAAATTCAGAAAAGGAAGAACAACATTTTTCTGATCGACACCGAGTATTTGTTACTCGAGTCAAATAATGGCTCCTTAAAGATTATGTTCCTGTGCTTCTGACAAGTAAGTAGGGTTGTACCTTACAACGTAATCTTTCTGTTAATTGTTTTCCAATCTCAAACAATTTCAGTCAAAACTATCAGAGGTCGTTTTCTTTGAAATATAAAACACCTCTTTACCTCCACGGCAGAACCTCATACCATACTGATGTTTAAAATTTTAATCTGAGACGAAGAACTCATGGATAAAGGACAACATCAATTATAACTATTAAACTAATACTGTGTTCATTATTGGTGAATCGTATTTTTTTTTTTAGCTATATCAACATACAATTTGAATTTCTGAAGTGAAATGTATGGTCAATTAGCATATCATAATATCATAAACATCATTTTTCATATTCATATCATAATACAAGCGTGTTGTATTGATTCTTCTATTGTGAATTTAAACATAAAATATTTATGTAAACCTGATATGGACCGTATGTGGCTATTTGGGTTGTTAAATAATAAAAAAAAACATAATCCACTTCATGTTTTCTATGACTTGGATAATAATATTAGATTCCCTACCATTTCATTGGATTGAAGATACTCATATAAACTTCTAATGCATTTGGATAGAGCTGACCATGAATAGTTCTCCAATGCTTCAGGAAGAGGTATAGTTCGTAAAGGTTGAGGTGCTATAGCTTTTTCAGCTTCATTCATGATATCTATGATTTCTTGCACCTCCTTTAAATGCTTCTCCTCCTCAATAGGATCTACTTCCACATCTAAGGGGGGTTCCCATTTACTGGAAAAGAATCAATATTGAAATTTGGACAATGTCTTCTGACGCATTTAAAATATATTGAAAATTGATATTTATCTCACAATCATTTGGAATACACTGAATTAAATACATAAACATATAAAGTGTCAGTGGAAAAGAATTAACTCATATCCATTTTATAGTAATCCTCAAGGAATAATAAGGTCCGTGTTTTTATCAAAACATTGGTGCAAGCATTGACGTGAAGTCAGAAGCTTTTGCGCGCATGTTGCCAACTATTGTCTACTCACCTCTATTGGACACTACTTCGAATTTAACATCGATATATGGGTGATTCCGTTCTAACTGTGATATTCAATGTCCTGTATTGTTTGTTCTCATAGGTCATTAATTAATAATCAATTTATGAAATTTTTGTGCTTATTGGAAAATTATGAACATATTTCAACATTATTTTCATATAATATAACTTGCCACTTACAGAAAACTTACAATATATCACTTAAATGTCAGTACCATGTCCATTTCTAGAATTTATTTATTAAATGGCAGTACCGTGTCATGTCCATTTCTAGAATTTATTTATAAATTGTCAGTTTTTTTGTCGTAATAAATGATTTAAACTAATTACCTCATAAATTCTAATGTTTATGATCAAACTGAACAGAATTGACTAATTTTTTATTTAATGTATTAAGTAAAGCTTTAAAGACAAAAGTTATTGAACCGGAATTCAATGTTAACTTAATACATTAAACAAAAAATGTGTCAATTTTGTTCAGTTTGATCATAAACATTAGAATTTATGAGGTAATTAGTTTAAATCATTTATTACGACAAAAAAAACAAACAATTTATAAATAAATTCTAGAAATGGACATGACACGGTACTGACATTTAATAAATAAATTCTAGAAATGGACATGGTACTGACATTTAAGTGATAAATGGTAAGTTTTCTGTAAGTGGCAAGTTATATCATATGAAAATAATGTTGAAATATGTTCATAATTTTCCAATAAGCACAAAAATTTCATAAATTGATTATTAATTAATGACCTATGAGAACAAACAATACAGGACATTGAATATCACAGTTAGAACGGAATCACCCATATACCGTTTGCTCAGAATTTATAATATATGTGTACATTTCATACCATTTTAATGACAGACTTCAGTGACGTCTATGATCATAGAATTTTTAATTCTATTAGAATTGAAATACGAAAAAACTCAAGCAACTCCAGGATACGATATTCACGCAATTCCGCTAAAATTAGTGGGTCGGCATTATACAAGTAATCACAGAGTTTCAATTGGATCAGATTTATATATTTTGAGTGATAGGGGAAATAACAACAAAAATTCAGATGTGTATAACTTCAAAACCGTTTGGCCGATTATGCCAATTAACGACCTTAAATGACGCATTCGGATACGCAACCTACCCTGAAAATTGCAAGTCGCTATCTCTTTCTGTTCTCAAGGTATTGTGAGATACATAATATTTTTTCGTACTTTTTTTTAGAATTTATTAGTGGTACGGTCCTCACAAAATTTTGCACACGTCCTTATGTCGATATTCTACAACTTTTTTGAGTTATCGAGGAAATAATATTCCAGATGGATATAACTCCGAAACCGTTGCGCCGATTGTGGCCAACAGCCAACTTAACTCTCCCATTCAAATGTGCAACCTACTCTGAAAATCGCAAATCCCTATATCCTTTCGTTCGAAAGTTATCGAGGTAACGGTTACCCATCCAGCTACTGAACTCACACAATGCTACTCGGATCTCCAACAATATAGATCCGATCGTGTTCAAACTTGGAACTTGGCAGAAGAGTTAGGTATTGAAGGCTCTCGCAAAATTTCAGCGATGTCGGACGAATTGTTTCTAATATATAGAATTTTTTTCAATGATTTTTTTAAATTTTTTAGTGAAACGATCCTCACGAAATTTCGCAAGAATTTTCGCGTTCGCTTTTTACAAACTAATAACCACGTTTGAATTGGATCGGTTCCGTAGTTTTCGAGTTATTGAGGAAATAACAACCAAATTTCAGATGTGTATACCTCCAAAACCGTTTGGCCGATTATGCCTATAAGCAAACTAAAATGTCGCATTCAAATGCACTACCTAACCTAAAAATTTCAAGTCGCTATCTCTCTCCGTTCTTAGGTTATCGTGACATAAATAATATTTTTTTTTTATTTTCTAGTAATATGATTCTCACAGAATTTAACAAACATCCTTAGATTTGCATTCTACAACTACTCATCAAGTTTGATCGGATTTGTATTGGTTGAAAACAAAATTATTTACTCGGAAACCATAGGGCCGATTACGCCCATTAACGAACTTGTCCGTCGTATTGGGACGCGGCACCTACCCTGAAAATTTCAATTTTGAAGGTTCTCGCAAAATTTCAACGATGTCGGATGATTTTTTGCGCGTATGTTCTGGGGAACATCGCGTTAACATTTCGCCCAAATGTCTGTAATTTTCGAATTTTTTGCCGAAAATGGTCTCAAACGATTGAGTTCGACTCACTGATGAAGAATTCGGCGTCAAATTAGTTTCTGTCCAGACGGCCGGCCGTCTGTTGCCACGATAACTTGAGAACGGAAATAGATAGCGACTTGAAATTTTCAGGGTAGGTGGCGCGTTCCAATACGACGGACAAGTTCGTTAATGAGTATAATCGGTTTCCGAGTAATAATTTTGTTTTTAATCAATACAGGCCCGATCGAATTGAAACTTGGTGAGTAGTTTTAGAATACAAACCTGAAGACGTTTGTGGAATTTGGGGAGATTCGTATCACTAAAAAATCAAAAAAAAAAAATTAAAAATATCATTTATGTCCCGATAACCTGAGAACGGAACCAGACTTGAAATTTTCAGGTTAGGTTGTGCATCTGAATGGGACATTTGAGTTTGTTTATAGGTATAATCGGCCAAACGGTTTTGGAGTTATACCCATTAAAAGTTTGGTTGTTATTTCCTCAATAACTCGAAATATACAAAACCGATTCAATTCAAACATGGGTATTAGTTGTAGAATGTCAATGTGAAAAAAATTGTATATATCAGAAACTATTCGTCCGCCATCGCTGAAATGTTGTGAGAGCCTTAAAAACCTAACTCTGCTGCCACGTTCCAAGTTTGAACACGATCGGATCTATATTGTTGGAGATCCGAGCAGCCTTGTGTGAGTTCAGTAGCTGAATGGGTTACCGTTGCCTCGATAACTTTCTAACTAAAGGAGATAGGGACTTCCAATTTCCAGGGTAGGTTGCGCATCCAAATAAGAGGGTTAAGTTCGTTTTTGGGCATAATCGGTTCAACGGTTTCGGAGTTATACCCACCTGGAATATTACTTTCTCGATAACTCAGAAAATATAGACTCGATCGAATTGAAGCTTGGTAATTAGTTGTAGAATATCGACATAAAGACGTGTGTAGAATTTTGTGAGAACCGTACCTCTAGAAAATTCTTAACACATTGCGAAAAAAAAATTGGTTCAAGCACTGACGTGAAGTCAGGAGCTTTTGCGCGTATGCTCTATTGTCCATTATACTGTATTGGACACTCTTAATCGAATTTACCATGGTGAATTCTATTGTATGTTCTCCTGTATTGGACACCCTTAATAGAATTCACCATGGTAAATTTCGGATGAAAGAAAAAACTGAAAGAGGTATTTTCTGGAGATCTCCCCCCGGAATGTTTCACCCCAAGAAATTCCTCCGGAACTTTGATACTGTCAGATCCAGGAAATACTTGGACCTCAGTAAGAACACGCTGCACCTCCTCACTGGTTTCCTCACATGGCACTGCGGCCTTAGGAAGCATATGATGAGATTAGGGCTAGCAGAAACTGACGATTTCAGATTCTGTTGGGAGTATAATGAAACTTCTGATCGCCTGATAACGGAATGCCTCGCGATCTCAAACCAACGCAACGAATGTTTTGGGCAAGAAATTGGCAGGAGCGTAGCCCTGAAGCTATCCCAGATACTGGAGTTTATCAGAACTCTGGAACTGGAAGGCGAGCTGTAGATGGTGATGACATCGACAGCTCTGACGGAGGGCACAATACACCTTAAGGTCGCAGCGCAACGTTACCCCCTACATACAATATATGAATTACATGATCTGTGTTCATACATGTCAAATTTATGTCGTGTTCGTTAATCATGATATAAAATACCCCTCCTGTTCTAAAAAACAAAGTATGGTTGAATATAAAATGACCAATGAAATAACCTCAGCTATCGTAGAATTATGAAGATTATAGGATATTATAATTTTTGAGTGATAATATAATGCCCCTGGCTAATCCATATGATGATGGAAATATATTATACTTTGGTCAAATTGGGTTCAAAATATGTCCAGTTAAAACAAAACTGGAATATTGGCTAAGTTTCAATTGATATAAAATAATTTTCAGAGTACATTTGAGGAATGAATATCTCGGATAAGTTCGTTATTGGGTAGAATCGGTCGGGGAGTTTCGGATTAATAATGTTTGGCACTCGTGTAAATTTAATTTATTTTATGATGCAGTTCTATCATAAGATTCCATAGATATAATTCCCCACTCTGAGAAACCAATTCTTTCGGAGATATGATTTGTTTGAACAAGAGTGCCAAAGCTCCTGTTCACAGGGCTTTACCACTTTTTTTACTTTCTGATTCAATGGTCACAATTAACTTTATTGGGGTACTAAAAGTGCTCTGGACGAAGTAAACAATCCGTTGTGTCATTCAAATCTGCGAAGTTAACAAATAAAGAACATTGTAATACAACACATTAAATATAAATGAAAAATAGAACAATATAATGAACTTCCTCTATAAAAGGGATATTCTGTGGGTTATAAATTCAAAAGTTTTGCCTTCATTCGCGGACAATATAAAAAAATATAAAAATCTTGCGTCTAATTAATTGGCCGGGGACTGTACAAAGAAAGGAACTAATGGATAATAATAATAGTGACTTTTCCTCAGAGGCTTTGGGATGTGTCCCAGAGTACGGGCTTAGCAAACCTGGCACTGGGGCACTTCTTAGTATCATCAAATCAAATCATCTTTATTTGTGCAAGGAGTTGGTGCTGGACGTGACAGCATACGGACCACCAACGGCAGGATGCTGAGGAGGCGGGCGCCTGCCATACAAGAAATTACAGCATACGACGAGGACACCGAGGAGGAAAGAGAACAAGTTGTCGGTCGCATAGGGAATCAGCGCTCTCACGGGCAACCCGTAGTCGGGACCGGCAACAAGAACAAGGCCGCACAAAGGGGACGCCACAAGTGGACACCTGATCAACACTAAAAACTGTCTGTGTTATACCGAACATCTAAACTAGAAAGAATGGGATATATGGGTAGACTGCATGGTCTGTGGTGTGAGAATCTGCCAGATCTCATCTTCATGATGCAGCAAAACTTACGAGACCAGGTGAGCCATCTCAAGAAGAGGGGCATTTTGCAGCAGTATCAAGAGTCAGATGGGATAGAAGAACCAGCTAGCGAGCAGGTGAGAGATGCTCCAAACCAACAAAAACACTTGACGAATTAAAGGAGAACCGAACAGGATGATAGGCAAGTGAGAGATGCCGCAAACATCCTACATCCTGGATTGCGATGTGAAGAAGTCGCAGCACCGGACATGGAGCAGGTGAGAGATGCCCCACTCCGAGCCGAAAATTCTGGATACTGTAACGGGCGAAAAACGGAATAGGTGGGAGATGTTCCAGAGCTAGTCGTTAATAGAAGGGAAGCATTTGAGACTGCAGTAGGGAATCCTAACTTAAGGACTACAAGGCTGAAATCGCCGCAGAACCTTCAAAGTTATTTCGACCCAAACAAGTAGAAGCAACAAACCCACCATCACGGGATGGAGTCGAACATTTCTGGAAAAATTTGTACGAGCGACCAGCGGAAACCAGGGATACTCCAGCACTTCACAAATTCCAGATATTGTGTGATCAAAATCTGAAACAGACTGAAGAGCTGACTGAAATAACAACCGAAGAGATTAGACATTCCTTGAAGAACAAGCACGATTTCACGGCACCTGTACTGGATGGCGTTCAGAATTACTGGTGGAAGAACTTTCCAGCTACCCACCAACACCTAGCTTCACCGTGAGCCAATTCCTTCATGGTTGGTAGAAGGCAGAACTGTGCTGATACCGAAATCAGGTGATCGAGGACAGCCAAACTACTACTGCCCAATCATCTGTCTCAACACGTTGTATAAAATTCTCACAAGTGTTCTTCAACATCGAATTCTGGAGTCCATCGGACCAGTGTGGAATCAAATCCACGACCAAAGAGGAGCGAGGCGCGACAAGATGCGAGACACTACTAGCGCGACCTACATATATCATGGTTGGATTACGCGAAAGCATTCGACACATCGACGCACACCTTGATAATACGGCTGCTAGAGATGCTCAAAGTCCACCCTAACATGATCCATGCGATGGAAAATATCATGGCATTATGGAAAACTAAGTTCGCCGTTCGATCCGAAGGTCAGACCACTTACACCGGATGGGTGAGATACAGGCGAGGCGTATTTCAAGGAGACTCGCTATCCGTTATTGTTCTGCATAGCACTTCTACCATTAACAACTGAGTTGAGGGCAAGCAGAATAGGGTAAAAGGCCGGGCCGCCAGGCAGAAGACAACATCTGATCTCACTTCTTCTCTACATGGACGACTTAAAACTGTACGCTTCTTCCAATGCAGCACTACAACAACTACTGAATATCGTTGCCGAATACACCTCAGCAATAGGAATGTCATTCGGTTCGGACAAATGTGCTGTTTTTCATATAAGCAGAGGAAGAACTGAAGAAACAGAGAAGACATCGACTTAGAAGTGGGAATAAGTATCCGACACCTCGAAGAGAAAGAAACATACAAATTCCTTGGGATGAAACAACGAGGTACATTGGAGACAACCCAAAACAAGGATGCCTTAAGAGCTAGCTACAAAAAGAAGATCCGAGATATATAGAGATTACAGCTGTCCGGGAAAACTTAAGTATCTGCTACGAAAAGCTTGGCAGTCCCGATAATCACCTACTCATTCGGGATAGTTAATTGGACAGTGAATGAAATTCTCGAGCTAGACAGAACCACTCGTAAAGTGATGAACATGAATCGTAGCCTGCATCCCAACTGCTCGATTCAAAGAATATACCTTCCACGAACGCAGGGAGTCAGAGATTTGCAAAGTTTGGAATACCAACACCATCAATAAACGTTGGAAATGTTAATAAGGCTGAGAAGTGATAAACCGCTTCTGAAACTGGTGGCACATCATGAAATTAGGAACCAAGGAGCTTTCCTATTTACAGCTGGTCAGAGAGCTTTGGAGAAGCTCAGTATAACTGGCATATCCATCGATCACGAGCTAGCTTTGGCTGTGGAATTTTTTCAGTAATATTCTTATTGACAATCCTGCTTCGTCAGAAGATTGGTAAAAGCGCCTGCATGCATAGGTAACCAAATTATAATACACGGTTTCAAATATCCGGCCCTCAGGGAAGGTTTGGTAGTGGAATTTTACCAATCTTTCATCGTGGCAGGATTCTCAATAAAGATATTACTGAAATAATTCAGCTACCCACGCTTCCCTGACGGCCAGATATTGAAACCGAGGTTTATCATTTCTTATACTATCCATGCACACCCTTTTATCAATATTTTAACGTGAAAGGATTCTCATTAAAGATTCTACTGAATAAATCCCACTGCAAACACTTCCCTGATAGTCGGATATTTGAAACCGAGTATTATAATTTCGTTAACTATACATGTAGACGCTTTTCCAAATCTTCTAACGTGGTACGATTGTCAATAAGGATATTACTAAATATATTCCACTGCCAACGCTTCCCTGATGGCTGGAAATTTGAAACCTAGTATTATAACTTATTTTACTATCCATGCAGACCCTTTTGGTATCTTTCAAAATCGCAGGATTCTCAATAAAGATACACCTGAAAATATTCCACTGCCAACGCCTCCCCGAAGGCCAGATATTTGAAACAGAGTATTTTATTTTCGATAACTATACATGCAGACGCTTTTACTAATCTTTTAACTTGGCAGGATTGTCAGTAAGGATATTACTGATAAGATTACACTGCAAACGCTTCCCTGATGGCCGGATATTTGGATCCGAGTATTCTGTTAACTATACATGCAGACGCTTTTACAAATCTTTTAATGTGACAGGATTCTCGATAATGTTATTACTGAAATAATTCCACTGTCAACGCTTCAAGGATGGCCGGATATTTGAAACCGAGTATTATAATTTCTTTTACTATCCATGCAGATGCATTTACCAATATTTTAACGTGGAAGGATTGCCGTTAAAGATATCTATCGGTATATAAAAATGAACTGCTGTATGTTATTCTCGCTGAAACTCGAGAACGGCTGGAACGATTTGGCTAATTTTGGTCTTGAATTATTTGTGGAAGTCCAGAGAAAGTTTACAAGGTGAATTGCCTGGATTACCACCTCACAATTGGCAGTTAAAAGTAGGATCAGTTGTCATCATGCTGCGTAACATTAATCATTCTCGCGTTGTCGTTGAGGTTTGCGTTGGTTATGGAGTGTGCGTAGGAGTTGCATTGTGGTGTGGAGTTCGAGTTGGAGTTGGAGTTGACGTTGGGGTAGGCGTTGAGTTAGGCGTTGTATTGTGAGGAAGCAGATCATATAAACTATGAGATGTCACTGTTTGGCAGTTATCAATTATTTTATGTTTTGAAGTTCAGTCATTATTTTACGAAGAGTGCATATTAAAGAGTTAAACGTGAACAAGAGTCATTTATTGGATACAACAAGTTGGTTATGGAGTTGAAGTTGGAGATGGAGTCGGAGTTGGCATCAGCGAAATATTTCAGTAATATTTTCATTAAAAATTTTGCCGCGTTAAAAGATTCGCCAAAGCGTCTGTATGTAAAGTTAAGAAATTAGAATATTCGGTTTCGAATATCTGGCAATCAGGGAGGCGGGAATATCTTCATTGAGAATCCTGCCACCTTAAAAGTTTGGTAAATGGGTATGCGTGGATAGTAAAAGAATTTATAACACTCGGTTTCAAATATCCGGCCATCAGGGAAGCGTTAACAGTGCAATATTTTTAGTAATATCCTTATTGACAATCCTGTCGCATTAAAAGATTTGTAAAAGCGTATGCATGTATAGTTAACGAAATGATAATACTCGGTTTCAAACATCTGGCCGTCAGGGAGGCGTTCTCAGTGGAATTTATTCAGTAATATCTTTCTTGAGAATCCTTTCACGTTAAGATATTCATAAAAGTTTGTGTAACTCCAACGCCTACTCCAACTCCAACACCATCTCCAATGCCAACGCCAATTCCAACCCCAATGCTTATACCAACTCCAACTCCAAATCCAGCTCCAACTCCAACTCAGGAACACCTATCACGCCAACCGACCAAAGAAGAGTTGGCAGAGAGATAAGACAGACAAAACTGAAGACACTCCTTGAAGATCAAATGAGTAAACACCTGCACTCTATATACTTCAGGAGTTTGAAAGATCAGGACCGGTCGGAAGAATTATCCTTCGCCTTTTTGAAGTCCGTGGGCTCAAGTCGGAAACGGAGGGATTTGTTATGGCTTGTCAAGATGGGGTGATAAATACCAAATGGTGTAAAAAGAACAACATGATAGTGGACACCCCCACAACGTGCAGAGCATGACCCACAGCCAGCAAGAAATTATTATGCACATTATGTCTGCTTGCAGAGTCCATGCTCCATCAGGATATGTGGAAAGACACAATGCGTCAGTCCGAATTCTCTACTTCCATCTGAGAGAGGTTTATCGTATAGACAACGAGCCAGTGCTACCATATGTGCCTCTGGAGATTGAAGTAGTTGTTGAAAATTAAAGAACTCGCATCAACTGAAACTGGAGATTCCAACAACTCGGCAGATCCACGCCATAAAGCCTCATATACTCCTGCTGGACAAATAACTCAAGGAATTGTTTGTAGTCGAATCTTCCTTCCCCGCAGAAAATAATGTGGTGATGAAAGAAGAACAGAAGAGGGAAAAACACGAGGATTTAATGTTTAAACTGGGTATCCTGTATCCAAGGCAAAAAGTCAGGATGGTCGTACTAATCATAGGATGCCTAGGAGGAATGAGAGCGAACTACGTGACCGAATTGAAGACTATTCCGGTCTGCAAATCCCTAGCTGAGGATTTAGCGCACAGGATGCAGAAGACGGTGTTGCTCGGATCACTTCCGAGTATCAGGTCTCATCAACTGTGAAGGCCGCTTGCAGCTCATCTCATTTGTTAAGGGAAGCTGTAAGGGCAGGAAGAAGAACTACTACAAGGAACGTGCTAGAGGTATTTTAGTGAGTTCAACAACTGGTGTCTCGCACTCCTGAGAGAAGCGGACCCTCTCAGGGCGAGCATATCAAAGCTTTTTCCTCTAGAGCGGATAAAAGAAATAAAAATAGTGTCTTTATTTGTTATAAACATAACATAAGGATCACAGAAGAGTTCATAGAGATAATGAAAAAATTCTTTAATTTAAATAAATTTAAAAAAATATATATATATATTCTTAGAGTCAGGAGATTTTGTATGTATACTCTTTTGTCTATTCACGCCTCGCACTCCCTTACGAAATATTACATGAACCTTCAAGCCGTCCTTTCTCAACCGAGTATGTACTAGATCTCAATTCGATCGGATCTGTATTTTTGAAAATATTGGGAAAATAAAATGCGGTTTGATGGTTTGCACGGAATTTCATCGGAATCTGACATGATAATTATTGACATTCAATTTTTGAAGACATATAAAATTTATTACTAATTAACAAGTGGTAATTAGTTGGAGAATGCCCACGCGCAAATTTTGCCAAAATTCGAGAGGATCGTATAACTAGAAAAAAAAATAAAATTTTATTTAAAAAAAATGTTTCTTCAAATATTTTATGTCAGAAATTATCTGTCAGATTCCGCCGAGGATTCCGCTGAAACTGAATCTTTTCATTTCGATCGTATCGCCATTATTTGAGATATTAGTCGATTATGCCCATTAACTCACTTAACCGTCGCATTTGGATGCTCAACCTACTCTAAAAATTGAAGTCGCTATATCTTTCCGTTCAAAAGTTATCGTGGCAACTGCCGGCCGGCTGGACAGAATTGAATTTGACCACGAATTCTTCATAAGTCGAACCCAACCGTTAGAAAATATTTTCGAAAGAAAATTCAAAAATTACAGCACAATGCGAGGGGTCTTTCACGGCGGAATTTTAGTGTACAAAATTCTGGAATTGCGGGAGAATTGTACGGAATTATATGGAATTTAAAGGCATTATCTAGAAATCGAATTGAACGGCATTGTATAGGGATTGAACATGGGCAAAGGACTGCTTTTTGCACGCATTTTCTAGGGAACAGCGTGCTATCATTTTGCCCAAATGTCTGTAATTTTCGATTTTCTTTGCCGAAATTGCGAAACAGGCCCGTTTTACGATAATTTTCACGTTAACTGAGGTTGCGATTCAAATTTATCCTTAACTGAGGACCTCAGTTAGGACTTAACGGAGATTGAATGCTTTTTGAATACGGCGGATAGTCTACCAAAACTTAATTTTTTTGTACGCCTGTTCTAGGAAACAGCGTGCTATAATTTTCCTCGAATATTTCTAATTTCCGAATTTTTTTTTCAAAAATGGTCGCGAATCGACCAAATTCAATTCTGTCCGGCCTACCGTCTGTTGGTAAGATAACTTTTGAATGGAAAGAGATAGCTACTTGCAATTTTTCGGGCAGGTTACGCATCCGAATGCGAAGATTAAGTACTTATTGGGCATAATCGTCCAAATGGTTTCGGACCAAAACTCATTAGAAATATCAGAAATATATATACACACCGGCAAATTTAGGGGAACGTACAAAATCTCAACTAGTTTGTAGTTCATTTTCTCTTGAATCCTTTAGGCGGATTTTTGCATTTTTTTTAAATTATAGCTTAATTCCTCGCGAACACTAGTGTTCAGATGCTGTCCTCAGTTACTTCGTTTTTTGTTATATACAGGGGTGAATAAAAATAATGTAATGTAAACTTTTATTCAGAACACCCCGTGGAGAAATCGCTGATAGACGAGATGTTGTCTTACCTTTTCTGAAGAATTCCTTTTATTAGTCATTGTGATATCTTAATTTGGAGAAAAATTAGAGCATTTCAACTGGAATAATGCCGATTGGGCAAACGTTCTGTTTATAGATGAGAGTCGATTTTGCGTTAATTCCTTTGATAGAAAAGAAAGACTATGAAGAGCTAGCAATTCAACTTCACTCCCACTGTCTCTTTTGGTGGAGCTCCCAGGTCTGCACCAAGGATATCCCTCAGAAGATCTTTGGAGCTTGAACGACTAAGAACAGTTGAGTTGTGTCAACTTTGTTATTGTATCCTTGCGCCCGCTTAGGCATAGCACTGTTCATTTTTGGCCCGACAGTTAATGGTGTCCACTTCCGTCTGACTAGAACTCTGGCTCGCGATATCCACTAAGCTTGAAGTACTCATAATTCAATTCAAATTTGTCAACGTGAACAAGCGCGCCATTGAGTACTGATTTCACGTCAGTGCTTTTTGCGGGCATGTTCTGGTAAACATCGCGTTATAATTTTGCCCAAATGTCTGTAATTTTCTAATTCTTTGCCGAAAATGGTCTCAAACGATTGAGTTCGACTACCTGATGAAGAATTCGAGGTCAAATTTGATTCTGTCCGGCCGGCCAGCCGTCCGTTGCCAAGATAACTTGAGAACGGAAATAGATAGTGACCTGAAATTTTCAGGGTAGGTGACGCGTCACAATACGAGGGACAAATTCGTTAATCGGCATAATCGGTCCAATGGTTTTCGAGTAATAATTTTGTTTTCAACCAATACAAATCCGATCGAATGGAAATTTGGTGACTAGTTGTAGAATACAAACCTTGTGAAATTTTGTGAGAATCGAATCACTAGAAAATAAAAAAAAAATTATTCAAAAATATTATTTATGTTACGATAACCTGAAAACGGAAAGAGATAACGACTTGAAATTGTCAGGTTATGTTGCGCGTTCATTTAGAGGCATAATCGGCCAAACGTTTTTGGAGTTACACCCATTTGAAGTTTGGTTGTTATTTCCTCAATAACTCGAAAAATACAAAACCGATCCAATTCAAACATGGTTATCAGTTGTAGAATGCCAACGCGAAAATGCTTTGCGAAATTTTGTGAGGATCGTAACACTAGATTTTTTTTTTAAATTATTGAAAAAAATTCTATAAATCAGAAACTATTCGTCCGACATCGCTCAAATTTTGCGAGAGCCTTCAGAACCTAACTCAACTGCCATGTTCCAAGTTTCAACACGATCGGATCTATATTGTTGGAGATCCAAGCAGCCTTGTGTGAGTTCACCAGCTGGACGGGTGACCGTTGCCTCGATAACTTTGAACGAAAGGAGATAGGGACTTGCAATTTTCAGGGTAGGTTGGGCATCCGAATGGGGGAGTTAATTTCGTTCTTGGGCATAATCGGTCCAACGGTTTCGGAGTCATACCCACCTGGAATATTATTTCCTCGATAAGAATTGAAGCTTGGTAACTAGTTGTAGAATATCTACATAAAGACGTGTGTAAAATTTTGTGAGAACCGTACCCCTAGAAAATTTTAAAAAAATTACGAAAAAAAATTGGTTCCAGCACTGACATGAAGTCAGGAGATTTTGCGCGCATGTTCTATGGTACTATGGTAACTTCTGACTTCACATCAGTGCTTGTTTATTTTATTTTTTGCAACAATAATTATGACTATGTAAATTTACACGAGATGAAGAATCGAAGGTCGATGGCTCATTGTCTACCCAATAAAAACATTCTCTATCTCTATAAACTGACTGGAATTTATAATATCGAAAATCCATGTAATACAACGAAATATTTTAAGTATTTTTACAATGATAAGATTTCAACTGAATTCTATCATGTAATTCTGCCAAATATGAATTATGAAAACATTCATATTCTTACCATCCCAAACTTACTTTTTGTTGATATAACCGCTCAGGATATAATTTTTTGGCGCTCTTGTTAATTGGAAAATTCACCCAAACCACATATGGTCGATTTATTTCATGATAAGCCAAATGAATAATTAATCAACCTGATGACCTATTTACTTTATAAGATTTGTATCTTCAAATTTATTAATATTTTGAAAAGTCATAAAAACAATTCAGATACTGATGTTGAAGTTATTTCTTAGAAAGTAATATGTGATACTGCCTTCGTATTCCTTAAGTAAGGATAGATGCACTGGCAGGATTGGATAAGTTTGTTTAGTTCATCACCCTTACGGTGATAAGAACCGTCTCTTTTTTCTATTCCCATATAGTTGCATATTTTCAAGGACTCATAGGTGTCTAAGTGAATTCTTAAAAACTCAAAAATAAGTTGCTTCGGGAAAAATTTTCTTTTTAAGGTGATCTCGGATAGAAAAACTTTAATTATATGTATACATATTCTAGTTCAAGTTCTCTGGGTACTGATTATCAACATTATATGGGTAACCACACTCTTGTCCACAACAAATTTTGTCGTCTGACATATGTTTCGTATACGATGTTTCCACCGTCTGAGACGGAGAGTTACTAAAGCGTGCTATCTATTATCCTACTCAAATAGGGGTTGATAGTCCCCTTAGTCATAAACAAATTAGTGAGAACTATTGTGTTGTTAATGGGGGTTAGATCATTATTGAGTAAAACATCTTTTTGGCGCTCTTGTTCCTCGGAACAGAGTGCTTATCAATTTGCCCAAATGTCTGTAATTTTCGAAATTTTGGCTGAAAATGGAACGATTTGAATGATGAAAATGGTCTCAAACGATTTGGTTCGACTCACTGATCAAGAATCCGTGGTCGAAATCGATTCCGTCCAGCCGTTAACAGGATAATTCTCGAACGGAATGAGCTAGACAGATGAAATTTTCAGAGTAGGTTTGAGGGATAAATAACTCGGTTAAATTCGTCATTGGGCAAAATCGGTGTAATAGTTTCGGAGTAACGAAAAAAAAATATTTTTTTACATTCGATTTACATTTACATTTCGATGATACTTTCCTTAGGTATTTCGAGTTGTGAAATCTATGCACCGGGTCTAAGTTGCAACAACCCATTCCACGAGGTTGAATCATTGCAGATGGCTCAAATAATCTTGATAAATACATTTAATGACAATTTTTGAAGCATTAAGGCATTTAAGCATTGTAGATTGCTCTTTTTTTGTAAGATAATTTTTGAGTCATATTTTTTAAATGACACTTTTTTAAATTTAATTTATTTCATGATGCATTTCTATCATAGGGATCCATTGATATAATTCCCAACTCTGAGAAACCAATACTTTCGGAGATATAATTTGTCTGTTTTAACAAGAGCGCCAAAAAGCTCCTGTCCACAGGGCTTCAACCAATTTTTTTTCCATACATTTCGATACCTTCAAATGTTCTTAGGTAAAATTTATTGGAATTTTTCAACAATTTGATGAAATTTTCGGATATTGAGCGGCCTTTTGTACAAAATTATTTGTAACAGCAGCTTTATTGATGCTGTTTTTGGCGCTCTTGTTCCTCGGAACAGAGTGCTTATCTATTTGCCCAAATGTCTGTAATTTTCGAATTTTTGGCTGAAAATGGTCTTAAACGATTAGAGTTAACACAATAACTCTTAAACGGAATGAGCTAGACAGTTGAAATTTTCAGAATAGGTTTGAGGGATAAATATCTCGGTTAAGTTTGTTATTGGGCAAAATCGGCCTGATGGTTTCGGAGTAACGAAAAAAAATTCGTTTTTTACATCACAACTTTCAATTCAAGTTTTTTCAAGATGCAGTTTTATTATAAGAATCCATTGATATCATTTTCAACTCTAACAAGCAAATACTTTCGGAGATTTGATTTTTCAAAATTTCATTAATACATCGTAGTTCTATGAATTCACAATATGTGAACATAGAATCTGTCTGTGTTCACTGTTCATAAATGTCATCTTATCTAGCTATTGAACATGTCAATTCGTAGTTTGAAAATATTTTCTGCTGGAAAACAAGTATCCGATTCTTGAATTTGTGAACATATACAAGACTGTTTTGACCCGAAAATAATATTGACTGGTTGCATATTGAATAATTTATGTATAAATTCGGTATGATATTTCAGAAGATTTAGAATTGGATCATTTTAATGATGTAGTTTATGAAGGCAATAGGAAAGAAGAACATAATGGAATCATCAAAACAAATTACCTTTTACTTCCTTAAGTAGTGAGACATGTTCCTATATATAGTATTTTCATGATGTTGCTAGCAAAAAATTGCTAAAATATGGACCTACATTTGTGTGTCAAATATTTTTTTCTTGAGTTAAGGTTCATAATACAGAATGTGTTAGTGGTATGAACTATTAAATTATGAGAAGTGGATTGTATTTTATTAATATATTTTGAACTATTAAAATAATTTGTTCGTCAGCCTCTACCTACTCAAATATCAGGAATGCTCAACCTTGCTCTAGACATTTAAATGATACTTTCCTTATTATTTTAAATGATAATTTTTGAAGCATTAAAGCATTGAAGATTGCTCATTTAATCATGAGAAATAAACTATTATTTGTATTGAATTTCGTTTATGAGGCAGTTCTATCATAAGAATCCATTGATATCATTCCCAACTCTGAGAAAGCAATACTTTCGGAGATATGATTTGTCAAAGTTTGAACAAGAGCGCCAAAGCTCCTGTCCACAGGGCTTGAAACAATTTTTTCGAATGTGTCCTGTATGCTCTTTATACCTGAGAATATTTCTGGTGGTTTGCCTGACTTGTGGCAATCTAAACATTTGATTTCATATATACCCGATTCTAGCATGTCCAGAGTTTTATCGAAAGTATTTCCTGTTGAATTTTTGTGTACAAACTAGTTTTATATTAACGTTTTCGAAAATATTCTGCAGTTTGTTGTTTGTTTTCAGAAGGAACGTGAAAGCTTGGAAACCTTTTTCATTTTTGGCGCTCTTGTTCCCAAATGTCTGTAATTTTCGAATTTTTGGCTGAAAATGGTCTCAAACGATTTGGTTTGACTCACTGATCAAGAATTTGTGGTCGAAATGGATTCTGTCCAGCCGTTCGTTAACACGATAACTCTCGAACGAAAGGATTTAGAGGATTGAACGGAACAACTGGGGGTCAATCCACAATTAATTCGAAACAACAGCAACAACATTGTAAAACCTGCTGTTGCAAATCGTGTTTTAACAACTGGCCACTCAATTTCTGAAAATTCCAGAAAATTGTTGAAACATTCTAATATTTTGTACCTAGGAACACTTGTATATCTTCATCTTAAAATGCCGTACACTTCTAGTGCGTTGGCGACTATCTCATTATAATAAGGGTCCTTACTTCCGCAGCGCGATAAAGCTCGCCCGTATTATTAATGCCTGTCCAATTCTTGATGTTTCTCAGCCAGGACATCTGCTTACGTCCTACTCCTCTCTTCCCTTCAATTTTTCCTTGGAGGATTATCTGTGGTATTTTGTACTTCTCTCCTCGTAGTACGTGGCCTAGGTATCCAATTTTCCGCTTCTTGATGATGTTGAAAAGTTCTCTTTCACGTCCCGCCCTTCTAAGAACGTCTTCATTACAAACTCGATCCACCCACGATATACGGAGCATCCTTCTTAGGCACCACATTTCAAAAGCCTCAAGCTTGTTTATCGACCGGATCTTAAGAGTCCATGTTTCCATTCCATATAACATGGACCAGACATAACAATGCATCATTCTGCATCTTAATTTGAGGGACAATGCCTGGTTGCAAAGAAAGGGTCTTAGGTTTGTGAAAGCTTGCCTCGCTTGTTGTATGCGACAGCAAATTTCCTGTTCGGGATCCCATTGTTCCGTTTATGTTGGTTCCAAGGTATTTAAAGTTTTGCACTCGTTCAATGGGTTGGTCCTCCAAGTTTAATATAGCATTTTGAGGAGGGTTTCTGCTTACTATCATGTACTTTGTCTTTTGTATGTTTATTTTGAGACCATTTCTTTTTCCAACTGTATTTATTTGTTCCAGCATTAGTTGTAAGTCTTCTTCGCTGTCAGCAATGATTACGGTGTCGTAGGCATATCGAATGTTGTTAATTGGTATGCCATTTACCTTAATCCCACACTCCAAGTCTTCCAGAGCCTCAGAAAATATATTTTCGACGTATAAGTTAAATAGTATTGGTGACAGTATGCAACCTTGTCGAACCCCCTTTAGAACTTTAAATTCGTCTGTTGTTAGTGATTTCTCAATTCTTACACATGCTTTTTGGTTCCAGTACAAATTTTGGATGATTCTGATATCTTTTGCGTCCATATTGGAGTTGTGCAGAAGTCTTAACAAGGTGTCATGTTTAACATTGTCAAAGGCTTTCTCGTAATCAATAAATAACATATATACGTCTTTTCGTTGGTCTAAGCTATTTTGTACTAGAGTATTCAGGCAGAAAACGGCTTCCACTTTTTAAACCAAACTGTGTTTCTCCGCTTAGATCTTCTAGTTTATTGAACACTCTAGAGTGCAGAATACGAAGGAATACCTTCAGCAGATGACTCATTAGACTGATGGCGATGGTCTTCACATTTCGTGGCGTTAATTGTCTTAGGTATCATTACGAACGTTGAACGGAGCCAATCAGATGGAATGTGGCCAGTGTCATATATGCGATTGAACAATTTCACTAGCATTTCTACATTTTCTTCGTCAAACAACTTAATTGCTTCCATGGTGATGTCATCTGGTCCTGGTGCTTTGTACATCTTGGTTGTCTTGATGGCATATATCACTTCGCTTTTAATTATAGGGGGCCCCGATAAATTATCGGAGTGCAGCGTATGCACTGGCTGCTGTGGTCTTGTATCATTGAAAAGGTTTTCCGCGTATTTTTTCCATGTCGTTGCTAGTTCTTCTTCTGATGTTATATACTCATTTTGATCATTGCGTATTCGACTTTTGTGTTGTTTTCTGTATATATGTGATATTTATTTTACCTGCTCTATTTCAGTACATCTTTCTTCAATCCATAGTTCCTTTGCTTCTTTGATCTTCCTTCTTATCTCCTTGTGAGTATCCTTATATTTCTCTAGATTTCCCTGAATTTTATATTTCCTGCGACCTTCCATCAGATCCAATAACTCCTTCGTCATCCATTCTTTCTTTTTCCCTTTTCTTATTTTCGGTTTGATTTATTCGTTTGATGCTTTTATGGACTCTTTTATATCAATAACAATGTCTTCTAAATCATTAGCTTGATTGATACTTTTCACGTAGTTATTGATGGACTCCGCATATCTCTTTGTAAGCTCTTCATTTCTCATGAGTTCTCTTGTATCTAATTGACAACTTTACTTTTACATTTGCCACGAGAGGATTATGATCTTGTATATACAAAATATATATATAATAAAAAAGGTCTTTAACTCAATAATGATCTAACCCCGATTAACAACGAGGTGACTGTGCTAGTTGCTAATAGACTAATGAAACATGGTGAAATATTCGTCAGCAGTCATTACCCTATTAACTCATTGTTCTCACTAATCGGTTTATGACTAAGAGTAATGTCAGCCCATATTTGAGTAGAATAATAGATAACATGCTTTATAGAATATTAGTAACGCTTCATCTCAGAAAATGGACACATCATTTCAGAAAAACAGATGTCGGACGACAAAATTTTTGAGGTCAAGAGTGTAGTTGTAGTGTATATTATAAACTTCTGTCGAAAGATACATCCAAAACTGGTAGGAAACGGAAATCTCAGATTATCAGTTAATATTAGATTGATTTAATCAATTATCTGAGCAGTGTTTTCTATCAAGTAGCGATGACGAACCTTCACTTGTGCTTAACAATTTGCAGTGTTGCCTCTGAGTGTTCTTTTCATGGCTATGATAACAAAATGCTTGTATTCATAATGAGAAATAGTAAATACTTTGAACTCACTAATTAGGATTCAATGCTTGGTAGTATTCTTTTGTTGCAGGATTATCTTGGTAAATTCTCTTTCTTAATACCAATCCCTTTGTATAATCAGGATCTAACTCTAAAGCTTTCCCAATGTAAAAGAGACAATTAACTGTGTCTCGAACAGCAAACAGTAATGGTATGATTTCATCCAAACAAGGCCAATGTGAATCATAACAATCTAATCCCTAAAACAAAATTAGAATTCAACTTTTATATTATCCTTGATGAAGTATGTTGAATATTGAGAATGCTTCAGTAGAGTATACCTTAGAGAATGCATAAATAGATTGTTTAAATCGGTACTCCTTTGAGGACAACTTTCCTATTTTGTACCAAAGAGTAATATCACCTTGATCTAATTCAGAGGCCTGAAAAAACTGATATGCATAAATTTTATACTCAACAATGATATAACTTACATTAGAGTAATATTCTAAAGCTTTAATATTGTTGTTTTCCTCATGAAAAATATGTCCTAGATTGAGGTAACACGCGAATTTTAATGTACACATAGATTTCGGAAGTCCCCCTTGGTTTTCCAGTTGTGGTATGTTTTCATTTATTAATTTGAATAGCAATTCCTTGGATTTTCCAAATTCTCTTGTTCCTTCCAAACGCAAAGCATTATTATAAATTTCTAATGCTATTTCCTCCTAAAAATTATGGTTTATATAAAATGGTCAAAAAGAAGCCTTCTTATATGTACCTGAAGCTCCTTCCTGAGAACTGGAGCATCTTCATCAGAAAGTGAGTCTCTATTCAGAGCTCTGATTTTCAACATTATGGATGAAAATTATGGTATAAAAAGGATGTTAGCCAATGAATTATTCTTCAAAGTGTAAAACAGCATCTATTCTAAAGGTATAAGTCAACATGCCCAAGAACTACACAAAATTCAATTCGGCTTTTTAATATTTTTATAGGCTGGTAAGAAGAAAAATTCAAATAAAACAAGAAGTTGACATCATGTCATCTGTAAGTCACATTTCTTCTTTTTTTACATTCTACCATTATTACATAGGTATGTAAAAATAACAATATAATGAATAATATTTTGAATTATAATTCGCAAGATCCGCAACCACAGGAATCTAAATTATAATAACAATCATCAAAAATATTAAAAAATATACTCCATTCACTTTTATAAAGTCTCCCGGTTGGCCATGATTTAGGTCTATCACGTTTTTCTTTTTGTAACTAAAGCAGAGGCAGGTTGGCACTGCTGAAATATCTTCAAGGTCAAAACAATTCACCGAGACGTTGCCAATTTCTACTCTCAAAAGCACAGAACACAAATAAACTCAAAAGTCTCAAACTTAACAGAACAGAATCATAACATTAAAATCTGCAATCTGCAATAGGAAAACTTCATTCTGACATATTGCACTCTAGAATGAAATGACTTAGTTTCATATCATTATATTTTATTGAGGTACAAGAATAACTCGGGTTTCGTAGTACTACTACATTTTGAAACTGGTGTATTTCAAGTTGTGCAACTAGGTATTTAAATGTCTTCTTGAGAAAAGTGGGGAAGGTACGTCTGTTGGTTTAAAATTTTTCCTGCCGAGTTAATTAGGTACTCTTATTCTTTTCTCAAATGAACTATCACAAAGTTACGGACTACTCATCTATCCATTATTATTCAATAAAATTTCAGCACTTGAATTCCATACAAGAAAATAGCATAATTGAATCTTCCAACCAGTTTATATACGTGAAATATTTCCAGTAACAACAGAGCCAACATTTTTGGCGCTCTAGTTCCTCGGAACTGAGTGCTTATCAATTTGCCCAAATGTCTGTAATTTTGGAATATTTCGATGAAAATGGTCTTAAACGATTTGGTTCGACTCACTGATCAAGAATCCGTGGTCGGAATTCATTCTGTCCGGCCGGCCGGCCGGTCCGGCCGGCCGGCCGTAAGCACGATTACTCTCGAACGGAATGAGCTAGAGAGTTGAAATTTTCAGAGTAGGTTTGGGGGATGAATATCTCGGCTAAGTTCGTTATTGGGCAAAATCGGACAGATGGTTTCGGAGTAACAAAAAAAAAAATTTTTTTTTACGAAACAAATTCCAAATCAAATTTTTTTTAATAAGCAGTTTTATCATAAGAATCCATTCATATCATTCTCAACTCTAACAAGCTAATACTTTCGGAGATATGATTTTTTTAAATTTCAATGTAAATCGTATTTCACAGATTGATATAATTATTATTCTATGTATGAATTCTCATAATGTCAACTTGACAGAAGGGAATATTGTAACTTCATAAATATTGGGGTTGAAATACTCGTATTTTAGCGATGCAACGGGGACCTCACCCGAAAATGTTTGAAAATATTACGTAAATATTGAAAGCATAATTCTGTAGTTTGGTGAACGTAGATCAGGAAATTTTTGATCGATTACAAGGTAATTTATTATTACTTATCTAATAAACTATTATTTGAATTGAATTTCCTTTATGATGCAGTGATATCATATGAATACATTGATATAATTCCCAACTCTGAGAAACCAATACTAGATATAATTTGTCTGGTTGAACTAGAGCGCCAGAAAGCTCCTGTCCACAGGGCTTGAACCCATTTTTTTCTATAGTCGCCAGGACTGTAGAATTATTGAATTCACATAATTCTCAAATTCATTATTTTTCCGAAGTAAATTCACTTTGTGAAAATACGTAATTACTACGACTTCTATGTAGAGAGGACAACGTTGCTAAGTTATCTGACGGGAAAATTACTATAACCTAACATTTTCAAAATATACATGGTGAAATGTGTCAAACTTTCATGGCCAACCGGGAGACATAGGCGTATTCTTTTTACCAATTTCAGCTGAGATTAACTGAGATTCTCAGTTCAGACTCAGTAGCACAGAACACAAATAAGCTCAGTAGTTAGAAGGCAAAATGCAAGATTCTATGCATCTATTGAGATGAAACAAGGTAAAAAGAATACGGCTTTTATAAAAGTGAATGGAGTATGATATGCCGGTTGACTTGTTAAGGCTGGTTTATGCCACAGAACATATAATATATATATGCTGGCTGGTAACTTTAACTTATTCCCTAACTTAAGAATTGAAACATCGATTTCTAACGCTATGGTTGATACTGAGACTGAATAATCCGTTTACTTATTATTACTAATAATAATTAATAAGTTAACGGATTATTTAGTCTGATTATAAAGCATAAAGGCTGGTTTATGCTGGCTGGTAACTTTAACTTATTCCCTAACTTAAAAATTGAAACATAGATTTCTAACGCTATGGTTGATACTGAGACGGGATAATCCGTTTTCTTATTATTAATAATAATAATTAATAAGTTAACGGATTATTGAGTCTGATTATAAAGCGTAACACTAAAAATAAGTGTCTATATATATTATATATATATGATTAAGTTTAAGTTACCAGCCAGCATAAACCAGCCTTAACACTGAAAATAAATGTCTATTTATAGTGTTGTGAGTGTGGAAAATGTCTTAAATACTCCTCTGATAAATACTGAAAAATGTCCGAAAATTATCATTACTTCTAAAATGGGTTCAAGCCCTGTGGACAGGAGCTTTCTGGCGCTCTAGTTCAAACAGACAAATTATATCTGGTATTGGTTTCTCAGAGTTGGGAATTATATCAATGTATTCATATGATATCACTGCATCATAAAGGAAATTCAATTCAAATAATATAGTTTATTAGATAAGTAATAATAAATTACCTTGTAATCTATCAAAAATTTCCTCATCTACGTTCACCAAACTACAGAATTATGCTTTCAATATTTACGTAATATTTTCAAACATTTTCGGGTGAGGTCCCCGTTGCATCGCTAAAATACGAGTATTTCAACCCCAATATTTTTGAAGTTACAATATTCCCTTCTGTCAAGTTGACATTATGAGAATTCATACATAGAATAATAATTATATCAATCTGTGAAATACGATTAACATTAAAATTTTAAAAAATCATATCTCCGAAAGTATTAGCTTGTTAGAGTTGAAAATAATATGAATGGATTCTTATGATAAAACTGCTTATTAAAAAAAATTTGATTTGGAATTTGTTCCGTAAAAAAAAAATTTTTTTTTTGTTACTCCGAAACCATCTGTCCGATTTTGCCCAATAACGAACTTAGCCGAGATATTTATCCCCCAAACCTACTCTGAAAATTTAAACTCTCTAGCTCATTCCGTTCGAGAGTTATCGTGCTTACGGCCGGCCGGCCGGACCGGCCAGCCGGCCGAACCGGCCGGCCGGACAGAATGAATTCCGACCACGGATTCTTGATCAGTGAGTCGAACCAAATCGTTTAAGACCATTTTCATCGAAATATTCCAAAATTACAGACATTTGGGCAAATTGATAAGCACTCAGTTCCGAGGAACTAGAGCGCCAAAAACAGTCGACATTTAGAGTTTTTTAGTATTTATCGAAATTATCGAAAATGTCTGGATAAAAATCATAAATTTCTTTTCTACTTAAACATTTTTTGAAAATTTTCATTTTGTCCGATATTTATTCTTCTTTTCTACTTGGATCGAAGATGCTTAACGATCTGAGATGCCAATTTTACAAAAATTTTTAAAGAAGTTTATTTTTTTCTACTTGGATCGACGATGCTTAACGATTTGTGATGCCATTATACAGAGTTTTTTCTTAAGCAGTTTATTCTTTTCTACTTGGATCGAAGGTTCTTAACGATCTGTGAACCAATTGGAAAATTATACAAAGTTTTTTTTAAACAAGTTTATTTTTATTAATTAACAGTCAAATTAAATCGATATTTGTAATACTAATTCTTAATTCAGAACCTGGCTCCGGTCCTTTATCACTGATACTCAATAAAATAACACGATAATAACTCATTCAATGATAAGTTATTTTTTATTTCCAATTGACCGTGAAAAATTCCATTAAAAATATCTTAAAATGCCTCAAATTGTCCTGATATTTAAATTAACATGTGACGATTGTCATAATTTTCCCGATTTTTCCGCAATGTCCGTAAATACTTAAATACTCAAAATGCTCGACCTTGGGGGAAAGTTTCGGACATTTTTCCAGGACATGTATCCTTAATTTAAAAACTCGAGTATTTCACATCACTATCTATTTATATTATATATATATGATTAAGTTAAAGTTACCAGCCAGCATATACCAGCCTTTATTGAAGTACACAAAACAGAATACGCAAGAATTGTCATAGAAATTAGAAATATAAAATATAACCGAGCATCAGCTTACCGCTGATAACCGGTTAATAATAATCTGTTAAAATTTCAACATTTTAGCGAGAATGGCTACAAGCATAGACTAAATACCCTAACTATAAATATGCCTATCAATATTTTTAAAATTCAGCAAATTTTGTAAACCATAGGGGCGTTCGGTAAATACGTCCCAGGGTAGTGTTCGAAAATTAACTCCACGGAGTAGAGTAGAGTTTTTAAAGAGATTTACTAATCTCAGTTAATCTCAGCTAAAGTTGGTAAAAAGAATACGGCTAATGGCCTATTATATGTTCTGTGGGTGGTCTATGCGTCTATGTTAGGTCTATGCATATGACATACTCAGAATAAAGAACCACGTATTTTATATTCTATGATGACATATATATATATATATATATTTACTTTATGTTTATGTCAACATCATAGGATAAGGATTAAGGTAAATTAATAGCGATCGTTTAGTGTTCCATAACGTAAGAACTTTTAAGTAAATAATTCCATAACATTATTGGTCAATTTTGATCATGTTCAAGCTCGTATTAAATTTCGTCAATTATTGGTACTTCAGATATTTACTGATAACAGAATTATATATGGTTGAGAAATGGGAGAGGCATATGTTTCGTATCCTTTTTTCTTGAAGACTGGTAGATGATATTAGTAATTCTAAAGATCACAAGATATCGAATTCAGTATTAGAATTAGAACTTTCGGTATTTAGAACGGTTAATAGATAGTAGATTGAGTCCAATATTTTTTATTCCATTTCAGAAATGAGCTTATTATCAAGGCAAGAAATAAACCTACGTAGATTATTAGCAAAATGTGAACTTCTATCAAAGAGTCAGAACACTGATGAGCGATTTCCTAAGTATATAGTTTCATTAGAAGAAATGTTATTAGAAGTGAAGAAACTGATAGAGCCTTCTAATTACACTATTAAAAACTATCAAAAGAGAATAAATGCCCTGAAAAATAAATTGGGGATTGCTATCGATGAAACAGAAAATTATCTAAGTATGAGAGAAGACTTATTGAACATAAGACATCGTAACATAAGTAAAGCCCCAGCAATTGACGATTTAGATCAGTTGATAAATCACAATGATAACATTCAGCAGAAGGTTACTGAAGATATACTTGCTCTAACAAAAAGTCTGAAAGAACAGTCTCAGTTAGCAAATAAAATAATCAAGAAAGATACTGAAGTTCTAACTAGATCTTCTGTGCTAACTGATCAGAATAAAGCTAAATTAGAAGTAGAATCATCTAAATTAGAAGAACATTCAAGAAGGGCTTGGAAGTGTTGGATGTGGATTATGCTTTTAATGGTGATGGTTGTTTTTTTCACTATGGTGATGTTCATAAAAGTTACAAAAAAGAAATATTGAAGATTAATTGGGAATGAGATGTATTTATATAAAATTTTCAATAATATAATCGTGGAGGAGGATTTCATTGATATGTTCATTTTTATTCAACCATATAAATTTCAAAACTTATTGAAAGCTTGAAAAAGGTGGAGTCCCTATGTATTAGTTCCCAAAAGTACATTTATTAAATAACAAAAAAAAACAATAGTGTTCCTATTGAATTACTGTGGGATTATTGTTGGATATACAGGATTATTCATAAGTACACCAACAAACTTCAAGAGGTAGTACAATGACATATCCTAAGCAAATGAGGTGATGGGAAATTTATTCTCTAAAATGCTTGCTTATCCAAGACTATATATAATAATGAGCTGAAATTTAATCCATATTTTTTATTTCTTGAAAGCTATGTGGAGTTGGAATCTGATATAGAGGACATAGATAGGATGGGATGATTATTGAAGGAAAATGAATATCTGACTAGAAAAATATGAAAGATCATTCCATTCTTAGGAATAAACCTACTTCTGTTCAATATCGTTAGAACACTTAGTTCACTATGAAATTCTCATGGAGAGCATATTCAGAAATTCTCTTACTGATATATTTACAAAAAATGGGTGTCGTCATCCCCAAAACATACGACTACAACATTTTTAGTCAACAAGAGTGTAGTTACTCCCTATGTAGTTGTTTATATCCAGCCCAGAATTCAAACCAGAACATGTATGAAAATGAAATTCACTTATATCCTTTGTTAATTCATTCTCCATGTAGTTTTGAAGAAACTCAGTTCAAAAAGATCACATCTGACCTTTTGTGAATTTTGCAGAAAGGACAAAATGTTACTATGATGTTACTGACATTTTGTGGCTTTATTTGTTGATATTTTTTTATAAATATCAGTTCTTTCACTGATGTAGACCTCTTATCTTATCCCTATAGTTTATAAAAATTCGGATGTAATCTTTTTAGTCTGGTTCTTAAATGTAATTACATAGTTGGTTGTGTTACATAGCTTGTAATCAAGCTTGACTATTGGCTAATGTCCAGTCCAGTCCATTAGCATATTTCAAGGTTGAATTGATATTATTATACTGAACCTCCTAGGTCTTCCTCATGGAGACCCCTCATAAGCTCTGGCAGAGCTTGAGCGTTTTAGGAGAATCAGTTGTGTTCTGTGTAGGCTTTGTAACTGTGTTATTAAGCCATCTTAGGCACATCACTGTTCAGTTTTGACCCTACAATTAATGGTAGAGTTTACGTGACTAGAAAATTTATTTTCTAGCCCTGGGATTGAACTCAGGACCTCCTGCTCCTGAGTCGAACGCTCTAACTACTGAGCTGATTGCGTTACATGTTAAATTAAATCACTTAAGTGCGCAAAGGATGCAAATCAGAGATTTGCACTGGATGAACAGGAACATAAAGATCAAAGGTGTCAACGCCAAGATTGTATACTGTATCAGTTTATACTGTAGGTATGGTTTCAGTAGGCATTTTTTTGCTACTATATTCTTGATTGACCAGTGCTTTTTTTATTCTATATGAACGATCTCTCTTTGAATGTATGATCATATCACACGTGCGTTTATGCTGATGATGTGCCCTTTTTCAACAAAGAAGCCACAAGAGATGACACTTTGTACTTCCGACTCATAGCTTCAGGCAATGCAGAGGTTTTCCGAAAATGGATGGACACAGAATAGCAATAGAGCCAGAAAGATTATCAATAACCCATAGGAGAGCTGATGAGAGGAAGCAAAATTGAATCAAACTCTTGTATTTCACTATAGAATCTCTGATTTGCAATGGATGAACAGGAACATGAAGATCAAAGGTGTCATTGCCAAGAGTGTCTACAGTATCTATTTATAGTGTAGTTATGCTCAGATTTCAGAGTTAGATCTTCTAATCTGTAAAATATTGTTTCAATATAAATATATATATATATAAAAATGGAAAAGTATAACGGGTAATTCCGCAAAAGGAGCAGAGAAAATTATTCTTCTGGTACCTGCCGACACGTGTTTCTGCTAGTTCAGGATTCAGGTGTTTCTGCTTCTTCGGGACAGGGCAACCTAGAAATCCAGGTAAAGGTGGAAATAAACTTATCCGTGTTATCCTATTTTCTTACTATATATATATATATATTGGATTGTTTTAAGGGATATCGACCAATAATGAAAGTTTGAGTTTTACTCTTTATTCATGTGCCAAGCTTTCGAAACAGTTGTGTTTCTTCCTCAGGGCAGCTACAAATTACAAATATTAGTCAGATGTTAGGTTATATTTTACAAGCTGTTTACCGAATGTGAGGTTTTATAACAACTGTTTCGAAAGCTTGGCACATGAATAAAGAGTAAAACTCAAACTTTCATTATTGGTCGATATCCCTTAAAACAATCCAATCTAAATTATACGGCCTTCATCTACAAACCATATATATATATATATATATATATATATATATATATAATCTTTTACATACTTTTTATATTGAGAATTCTATAAAATAATTGCATTTCAGACATCTAAAATTATTTTCCTTAATTGTTGTCCAGACATTGTTTGCTTTTTCATGCTAGCCATTCTTTCCTTCTTCAACTCTTATGTTGTCCTTCAATTGGTAATGTGGAGCACCAGAAACTTCCTTGGGGGATGGATTGGAGAACCAATTCCACTTAATAATCAAATGCTTGATGAACTTTAGATGACAATCCAGAAATATTAAGTTTAACAGATCTTAATATAAAATTATTATATGAAAGTTATTGATAATGTGTCATGGTGTCAGATCTGAAATCGATCTTTTCTTAAATAATATTTATTTGTTCTATTTTCATGCCTAATTACTTATGTGGTATTTTAGTAATAAATTTCAATGTAAAAAATGGAATTATGTTATGGTTCATTGCAAACAGGGGTGTTTATTACTCAGAAGACTGCGTTGCGAATAATGTTCCAGAAGAAATACATTTTGTAGAGTTATGTTCAAGACCAACAATTTGCTCACCCTTCCATGCCTTTTCATTTATAGAACTTTACTATTTTGTAGCAGGAATTTACATTATTTTGAGGAATAGGTGACCAATACCAGAAGAAAGTTTTTCCTTCACATAAATAGTCACTTACTGAGATAATCCAATGTATCTTGCAATTAAACTTTACAACTTGCTTTTAATGTATGTCTGAAACTTCAAAAAACTATAGCTATTTCATAATGCCAGTTATTCCCTCATAGTCAACACCAAACAGAATTCAAACATTTCTGTGCTTCTTTATAATTTGAAAATTGATTATGATGACTTGTTTTCTCTTTATTGTTATAATAACTTGGAAAATAAATCTAAATTAATATTATTATTAATTCATATTCAGTATCCTTCAAATATATACTGTTGCTTTAATTCCAGCAGGGAAAGTCGGCTAACAGTTTGAAAGTCTTAAATATTTCCAACTTGATATTTGACAAAGTATCTCACATACATGCCAACATGTTAACATCCTTGCACCAATTAATTTTGAGAGTACCAAAATAGTCAGTAAAATGACCCAATGTCTCTGACATAGGATGTTCAATAGCAGAAACTATCTTCACATTTTATTGATATATGAGTCGAGTGGCACATCAGTTTGAATATCTTTTCAATCTGAGCATGTGTTTTAATACTTTAATTGGAAATAATAAATTGAAGCAAGATATATTAATACCACTTGTTACATTAAAACAAGAATTTAAATTGATATTTTTTTTTAATTTTCCAATTATTTTCTTTGGGAAGTAGACATTTCTTGGTTTTTAGCATGAGATTTCTTGTGTGCTGACAAGGAACTTGCATGAGAAAAAGACTTCTCACACATTGTACATGTATACAGCTTTTGTCCTGTATGAGTGGTCTTGTGGTTCTCCAATCGACGGTTATCTATGAAGGATTTGTCACACAACTCACAATGGAAATTTTTTTCACCTGGAAGAAAAGTCAGAAATATTTGCAAAGTAAATTCCTATTAAAAGAATAGTTCTCACCAGTATGAGTTTTCATGTGAGTGCTCAAGTGAGATGACATCTTGTAGCTTTTTTCACATATTGAGCATTTATATGGCTTTTCCCCTGTATGTGTTCTCATATGAATTCTAAGATCACCAGATCTGGCCACCTTTTTGCCACAAATAGAGCAAACATATCTAAAACACCAAATATTCAAGAATTTCAGTGGCATAATATCTTTTAATAGCCCACAACTAAAAAGATACAATTTTAGTAGAACAGTATGTTTTGTTTCATTCATTCGATTTTAGATTAAGGTGATAATTAAAATCGCTGCCATTTTTACAAAAATATTACTTTTTCCTTTATTAACATTTGCAAATGTTTCCTCCCCACTTTTTTGCAACTTGTGAACCATTGAGCCTAAAAGAAAAACAATTGATATATAGTTTCACTAATTTGAATCTGTGAGCTCGAGGATACTTATTAAAATGACAAGATATGTTGTATTCTGAAGAACATATTTTGATATACAGCGTGCCAAAAAATTAACGTAACTCGTCAATAATTCTTGTACAAAGAATTATAAAGGGAAATCCTCGCACCCGTTGATTCTTAATTTCAAAAGCAATTTATCCTTTACCCTATGCTTTTTTGAATTTGAAATCTCTCACCCTTTACGCTCCAAACCCCTCTACTGATTTTTTCAAATATGAATATATGGATTGTGATATATCAAATGAAAGGACATTCGATTACACACTGAGTGGTGTGACTGAAAAAAGGATTTGTAAGGCTATTTTTTTATTACAAAATTAACAATTTGTGATTGGTGCCAGGTTCTTATTCTTGAAATAATAAATATTGATAAATATCCTCCCACCCTCCGATTTCTATTTTCGAAGTTTGAGAAATGCTTGCAGTTTCGAAGTTGGGGGTTTATACCCTTAACCCTCAACAATTTTTTTCTATTGGAAAAATATTGCTTGGTCATTCATTTGCAAAGGTCATTCGATGACCAATTCAGTCAATAAAATTTTACCTTAAAATTCTTGCAATAAAAATGTTACGATGATAAGAAAAATTTATACACAAGTTGAAAACAGCTGCGAATTAATGTATTAGATCAGGGTTTCCCAAACTTATTTTTACTGTGACGCACTTAGGACTTTGCCATTTTTTTACGACGCCCCTTAACTCAACCAGCAAAAATATTTACCAATTTTAATACTAGCCTAGTAATAAGTTATCAAAAAACACTATTTGGACATGCACATGCATCGACATTATTATTTTTATTATTATTATTGATAAGGGGGTTACGTTGCACCGCGACCTTGAGATCTATTGTGCCCCCCAACAGAGCTGTTCTCACCATTACGCCATCTACAGCTCGCCCTCCAGTTCCAGAGTATAAATGAACCTATGCATCGACATGCGACGCCCCTGGAACATTGTCGCGACGCACAGTTTGGTAAACCCTGTATTAGATCGCAAATAAAACAATAAACAGATAAGGATGGTGGTGTCGCTTCCACACACATGAAGGTATGTTCTCGAAACAAAGTGAGGAGTTCAAAAAAACTTTAGTTTTTGTTAAAAAAAGTTTCTTTGTCAATCTAGCAGATCAACTAAAGATGGCAAAATGTATGGTATCGTTTTAGTTGCTAACTGATCTCTCTAAGGCAAATAATATCATATTTCCCGAGAATTTTTCATCCGATATGAATCAATTGAGTGAAAAGCAGCGAATAGAAATCTTGATATTTCTGGGACATGGAGATCGCAAGCGGACCTCTGAACAAGTGTTCGAAAATTTTAATGAGCGTTATCAAGACAGAAATCCTATAATTAAAACTACAGTTTGTCGGGTGGTTAAACATTTCGAACAAACTGGAAATGTTAAAAACTATTCAAAATCTGGCTACCTTCAACTACGACATGTGGCGATAAGGCACTCAATATATTACTTTCCATAGAAGAGTATCCAAAACAATCTACACGAAAACTGGCCGATGAATTCGATGTACGTGAGCAAGCAGTCAATTGGTAATGACATGTCCATTCTTCTGTATTGGACACCCTTAATCGAATTTACCATGGTAAATTCGATTAAGGTCCAATACAGATGATGGACAATAGAACATACGCGCAAAAGCTTCTGACTTCACGTCAGTGCTTGAACCAATTTTTTTGAAATTTTCTAGGGGTACAGTTCTTAAAAATTTTTTTTTCGTCATTTTTTTCAAATTTTCTAGGGGTACGGTTCTTACAAAATTTTAAACACGTCTTTATGATGATTTTCTACTACTAGTTACCAAGCTTCAATTCGATCGAATATTTATTGTTTGAGTTATCAAGGAAATAATATTCCAGGTGGGTATAACTCGGAAACCGTTTAACCGATTATGCCCAAAAACGAACTCAACTCTCCCTTTCGGATACGCAACCAACCCTGAAAATTGCAAGTCCCTATCTCCTTTCGTTCAAAAGTTATCGAGGCAACGGTCACCCATCTACTGAACTCACACAAGAATGCTCGAATCTCCAACAATATTTAACCGATCGTGTTAAAACTTGAAACTTGGCAGTAGAGTTATGTTTTGAAGGCTCTTGCAAAATTTCAGCAATTTCAAACGAATAGTTACTGATATATAGAATTTTTTTTTTCAATTTTCAATGATTTTTTCAAGATTTTCTACAAATACTATCCTCACGAAATTTTGCAAGAATTTTCGCGTTGGCATTCTACAACTAATCACCATGTTTGAATTCAATCGGTTCAGTATTTTTCGAGTTAATGAGGAACAAAAAACAATGCGTATAAAGGTCATGATTCTACAATTTGATGCTAAATTTCAGATAGATCGAGTGATCAGTTTCGGAAATATTTATAAATAATGTGTTTTACTAAAATCGGCCATAACTCCGAAACCGCTTGATGGATTTCGCCCATTAACGAACTCAACCGAGATATTTACGCTCCAAACCCACCTTGCAAATTTCAATCCTCTAACTCCTTTCGTTCGAGAGTTATCGAGCCTACGGCCGGCCGGACAGAATAGATTTCGAGCTAGGATTCTTCATCAGTGAGTCGAACCAAATCGTTTGAGACCATTTTCAGCCAAAAATTCGAAAATTACAGACATTTGGGCAAATTGATAAGCACTCAGTTCCGAGGAACTAGAGCGCCAAAAAACGGCACAACCAACTTTCCTTTCATTAGCACCGTTGAGTAGGTAATCAAATTATCTTTCATTTGATGTATCACAATCCATATATTCCCGTTTGAAAAAATAAAGTAGAGGGGTGAGGGACGTAGGGGTTGAGAAATATCAAATTCAAAGAAGCATACGATAAATTGCTCTTGAAATTAAAAATCTACAGGTGCGATGATTTTCCTCAATAATTCTTCGTACAAGAATTATTGACGAATTACGTTACTTTTTTGGCACGCTGTATACTCACCCCTTAGACCCTTAGAGAGATCCCATTTCAACAAAATGCTTGGATAATCATTCAAGCAGGGCAAACTAGATTTTTTGTAAGAAGTTATCTCCAATACTACAGAAGATAAGCTCCACACTAAAAGTATATTGCTAATATTTTCTCAAGTATTAAACCATACAACGAAAAAATAAACGTCCCTTGAATTTTCAGTATCCAGAGATTTGAAATCGGAATTCAAAAAGGCTGCAAATCGTACTCAATGGTTTATAATTTTCTCATGAAAATTCTCTGCTATATCAATATTTATGGCATTTATTTGTATGAATGTTTAATATTTTTATTTAAAAACAGGGATAGTTTTGCAATACATTTGGTAGATCATAAATATGAGACGAGAACTTTAAATTTCAATTACCCTAAGCATAGACTAACTTTAACGGAAAAACATCCTTCCTATATGTGCTTGAAAGTGTATAATAGATTACCTGATGAAATCAAGAGAATTAGCAATTTTAAGTTATTTAAAAGGAGAATAAAAAATCTTCATATTAATTTAGAACCCTACTCTCTACTAGAGTATTTGAACTGATGGTTTGCTATACTTGGTGGGAGTGGGAGATATTTTTAGTTTCTATTTTGTTTTTCTTTTATTGACACTATTGTGTTTTATGTCTGGCATAGTTGTAATGGATTTTGCTGTACATGATTCAGAATAAAGATTATTATTATTATTATCTACCAATTTTTTTCACATTTCCGCCCTGACTGTTCACTAACTTTTGATGAATTTTATATCTGAATGTTGATAGATATTACAAGATATATGTGTTGAATGTTAAATCCAGGGGCATTCTGATATCCAGGGTGTTCAAAATCCTCCTGGTACTCATCAGCCTGTGCATCTCCAGTGTATCCCTTCCTCATGTACGATATTCACGTGACCCCGTTTTCGCAAACCCGACTGATTGTCATGGATATAGCTCAAGGAGGCAGGTGAAAAGTAGGAGGAGGGTAAGTACTCCATATCTCACAAACAATTCTCTATACTATTCAACGGTTTTTTTCTGGGTTTTCTCTCCCAAACTCTGAAAAATATCTATAAAATAAAAATAAAGTGTATAATAGATTACCTGATGAAATCAAGAGAATTAGCAATTTTAAGTTATTCTTGAATTTCACCAAATAACTATCAACAAAATAATTCTCTCGATTTTCGTTGAGCGTCTGAAGAAGGGGTCTGATATAGACTCCGAAACGTTACGCTATAGTTGTTTCTTCGTTGATGTTGTTTCGTTGTTGTTTGTTAGGCAACATTGTTCAATTGATTGCTTCTGACAAATATCCTGTGTTTCTTACGCAGAAGCAAATCACAAAATAATTAATTTTTATTTTATAGATATTTTTCAGAGTTTGGGAGAGAAAACCCAGAAAAAAACCGTTGAATAATGAGTATACCTCCCACAGTATCCTTTAATGATTAATTCTCTATACTCCATTAACTTTTATAAAGTCTCCCGGTTGGCCATGAAATTTTGACACATTTCACCATGTATATTTCGAAAATGTTAGGTTATAGTAATTTTCCTGTCAGATAACTACGCAACGTTGCCCTCTCTACATAGAGGTCGTAGTAAACACGTATTTTTCACAATGTGAATTTTCTTGGGAAAAATAATTAATTTGAGAAGATATTATTTGGAGTCAACAATTCGAAAGACCTGGCGACTCTTCAAGATAATTTTTCATCTGTTGTTACTATGGAAAATATTTCACGTATATAAACTGGTTGGAAGATTCAGATATGCTATTTTAATGCCCGGAAATCAAGAATTGAGTGTTGAAATTTTAATGAAAAATAATGGATACAGTACTACAGTAGTCCGTTACATTGTGGTAGTTCATTTGAAAAAAGAATAAAAATACCTGAATATCCCGGCAGAACTTCTAAACGAACAGACGTACCTATGGAATTTCCACTTTATCGAGAAATAAGCCTACAGAAGACATTTAAATACATTGTTGCACAACTTGAAATACACCAGTTTAAAAATGTAGTAGTCATATTAAACCTTCATAAAATATAGTGATAGGATAGGAAACTAAGTCATTTCATTCAACATGTCCTAGGACAGAATGAAGTTTTCCTATTGCAGATTTCATTTCTGTATAGCACTTTCTTATGTGTATTTCGCCTCTGTTTCTTCAAAACTGCTTTCAGCATTTTCAATTTCAAATCGAAGAGTTATTTATTATTCGAAGATAATTATATGTGATAATATCTTGTCTAAGATGGAACAGTATGTTGATTGTTGAGAGTAGAAATTGGCAACGTCTCAGAGAATTGTTTTGACATTGACGATATTTCAGAAGTGCCAACCTGCCTTTTTTTTTAGTTACAAAAACGTGATAGACCTAAATCATGGCCAACCGGGAGACTTTATAAAAGTGAATGGAGTATACATATGGTAGTCTACGCAGTAGTGTGATATGATGAAACATGAGGATACCAGCATGTAAACAAGAACTTCAAAATCAAATTTTGAGACAATTATATTGTAAACGAATATTATAAAATGAAATTATTCAACTTGGTATTACAACACTTTTAAACCCATTACTTTTATTCTTTACTGCAAATGAAATTGACATTAAACTTTTGTAATAGATACGATTAAGATATATGCCAAATGAAATAACTAATTCTGTATTCAGCAATATTAAAGTATCTTGAGCAATGGTCTGGTTACTAAAATAAACTACTTCTCGATAACTTACTGAACCAACGATTCATAATGAAGTTGATTATGAAAATCTCAAGAACTATCCAGTGAACTGGAACAAAAATTTCAAAGAAGATTCTAGACTTAGATTTAGACTTATGTGAGCTATTGGAGCTTCACAAATGCGGGGCTCTAGTATGTCTATTCAGGCAAAGAGTATTTCCCCATTTTATAACTTTGAAATACTGGTCATAGAGCATTGCAATAAAAAAAAAAACGGGGTCATCATGTCAATGCTCATATAGAATATAAATATTTATTAGATCATAAAAATACCCTACAGACGTAGATCATGTCAAGTAATCACAAATCATACAAAGAGAATATGATCAATTCAACAAACAATCTTTCTCATTATTAAGGAACTCATTTATTATAAATGATTTTAGCCTATGTTTCTGATGACTAACAGATTTTTCTTTAAAATTCTAAGGCAATTTATTCGAAATTTTGAGTATACAGTACAACTTCGATAGTTCGGACAGTCGCTAGCCCGGACACTCCAGTAATCCGGGCACTGCTACGATTCGGGCATTTTCGAATTTTTACCTCTGAAATCCGGACGCGAAAATATTTACACGCAAAACAATAGCATATTCCTGTCTGAACAAGTAGAAATGGTTACTCTTCGGTAGGAAACAGCGCGGCAACAGCATATTTCATTCAGCATTTGGTTTCCAATCGTGCCCGACGCAATGGCTCCAACCAAACGATCGCATAAGACGCTTACACTAACCGAAAAGTGTAAAATATTAGATTTCCTTGATGATGGAAGAAGTACTCGACGAATTGCAGAGCAGTTTGCTATTCCAAAATCGACAGTGTTCGATATAAAGAGAAACAAGGATAAAATAAGGAATTTTGTTGCAACAAGTTTTCAAGGAACAGGTATGAAATACCAAAAAATACTTGTAGTATTTCATTAATTGAATTTATCCTTTAATTTTTGTAGGCAAAAGGAGAATCCTTCGTAAAGCGGAACACCCTGAAGTTGAGGTTGCATTGTACAACTGGTTTCTACAACAAAGAAACGCGCACATACCTGTCTCATCAGAAATTTTGAGAACAAAAGGTAAACAGTTTTACGAGCAAATAACAGGAAAAAACGATTTCTTAGCAAGTTCTGGATGGTTGGATAAATTCAAGCTAAGACACGGAATTCGATTTTTGAAGGTCTGTGGAGAAAAAATATCTAGTGACGTTGCCGCGGTAATACCGTTTCAGGAAAAATTCAGAGCTGTAGTTGAAGAGATGCAACTAAGCAACGAACAAGTTTACAATGCTGATGAATCGGCAATTTTTTGGAGAACATTACCTGATACCACTTGGGTCCATCAAGGTGAAAAATCGGCACCTGGTCGAAAAATTTCAAAAGACCGTCTAACATTTATGCCATGCTGCAACGCAGCAGGATCGCATAAATTACCACTGTTAGTCTTGGGGAAAGCGGCGAACCCACGAGCATTCAAAAATGTAACTTCATTGCCAGTTGTATACAAAGCTTCCACCAGAGGTTGGATGACAAGACCGCTCTTTATGGAATGGTTCAAAAGATATTTCATACCGGAGGTCAAGAAATTTTTAGTTAGAAATAACAAACCCTGTAAAGCACTGCTCTTAGTAGACAATGCACCATCACACCCACCGGAGGCAGAAGTCAATACTAATCCAAATTTCAGGATTATGTATCTGCCGCCAAATTGTACAGCAGTTCTACAGCCAATGGATCAGAATTTAATTCAGAACATAAAGGTGTCATATAGAAAACGCCTTCTCAATCATATTATTTCACATGAAGATGAAGACGTACTAACTTGTTTGAAGCAGTATAATTTAAAAGATGTAATGGACAATCTTGATCAATCTTGGAAGACCATAACTTCAAATAATATTAGAAGAAGTTGGGCAAATTTATGGCCCGATATTTTGGAACCAGAAGAATCAGATGATGAGAATATCCCACTGGCAGAACTACAAAAGAAACTTTGCCCAATAGGTCAGAAGGATTTGAAACAAATTATAGAGTCCTTAAAGATCATTGATCGAGAAAATGATTTAAACAGCGAAAATATCACAAAATGGGCTGTGGGAGAAGACGAATTGGTCATTGCCTTAACTGATGAACAGCTTGTCCAGGATGCCACCGGTAGCAATACTGAAAAAACAAAAGAATCTTCTGAATCCGAAAGTGATGTAAATATGGAGAGGGTGAAACATGCAGATGCTGCCAAAGCAATTTCACTAGCTATCAGGTGGACTGAGGAGAATAATCTTCCCCTTGAAGATTTATTGCTTTTGAAGAGACTCAAAGACAAGGCAACTGACATAGATGCATCCAAAAAGGTCCAAACTAAAATTAATATGTATTTTTCAAAAACATAGAGGATATTTCATTTAGCATACATAATATCTATACACTATTTTATATTTATTTACATGTACAATACACATAAACATTATCCTTCTTTCTTTAAATACATTTATATTATATTGTATATATATTTATGTACTATTATACGAGAAAATAATATTTTTTTTGTGACTGTTAATTAATAAAGCATATTTTTTTATATTTATAACTTGCTTTTTTTCATAACTTGAAATCACTCCAGTAATCCGGACACCTCAATAATCCGGGCAGGTACCGGAACGATATCTGCCCGGACTACTGAAGTTATACTGTACTGTACACAGTTCTAGTTATGATCGAACGGTGGTGCTCAGAAAATAACCTCTCAGTCAATCCGGGAAAACCAGGAGAAGGGTGCCGAGTGACATCAATCTTCCGAATTTCTTTGGAGTAGGGCTCAATTTATCCAAGCATGTTCGCTACCTTAGTGTGATAGTGGACAGCAAATTACTGTGGAAGAAATACATGAAGATCCAAACAAATAAGGACAATGTAATTTTTGGTTCACTCGTAGAATGCTTGGCAAGGGATGGAGCAAGACATTATGTACTGGTTGTATACTGTGGTGGTGAGGCCTATTCTAACCTATGCATCCCTGGTATGGTTGACTTCTATGGAGAAGGCCTGTAACCCCGCCATCATGACTTAAGGTCAAAGTAGAGCCTGTCTAAGCATAATAGGCGCTCTGAGATCTTCTCCCACAACATCTTTAGAATATCTAATGGGTGTACCCCCTCACACTTCTAGGTCATGCAGGCCGTTATGAAAACAGCACTTAGAATCTGGGGACGGATATAATGGGTTGATAGAGGATTGCTCAGTGCTTTCAAAATGGTGGAGGACGTGTTCCTCCTCCTTAGGGGTGGCCTTATGGGCACCCTTTTCTGCTTTAACAAACCCTGCAGGATTGTTGTTCCTGAGGTCAATAGTGTACACGGTACACTATACAGGCTTCTCAAACCAGAGGGCACAAGTGATGATATCAGGCTGTCGAGGCTCCTCATTTATGGGCTTTCCTCAACTCTGTGGTTAAAATTTTCCTGGCTTTGGAGGAACCAACTAAGCCTGAAAACTGTTGCTTTAACAGGCCACGTGTTTGATAAACATTTAAGGAGAATGGGGCTAACTGGCTATTACTGGTGTCGCTGGTGCAGGAGCACAGCTGAAATTGCTGAACATATTCTGTTCAATTGCAGCAACCTAACTGAACTAGGACATATTATATAGGCTTTGAAATCAAATTTTGCAATGAGATTTGTTTTCTCATGTACTGATTCCCTATGACGATGTTCATACCCCAGACATGCATAGTTGACTACCATTCATAATTAAGTTCATTATGGATTGTTCGTTTAAAAGTTCATTGGCTACAAAATCATTACAATAATAATAAACCAAATCTGAAGAACTATTGAGCACTCACCGTTTTTCTCCAGTATGTGTCAAATAATGAGCTTTAAGGTTCGAACTTGAAGTAAAAGTTTTATCACAGGTTTTGCATTTATATGGCCTATCCCCAGTATGAGTCCTAGTGTGAATCAGCAGATTGTGTGCATAAACAAATGTCGTTCCACAAACTGTGCAGATGTAAGGTCTTTCTCTGTTGTGAGTTCTTGCATGAGATGTGAGCACAAAAGAATATGCAAAGCTTTTTTCACATATATTACACTTATACGGCTTATCACCTGGAAATTTCTTTGATAAAAAATATACAGATGTGGAAAATCTTTTGTCAAATGTAGACAGGCTCATTTGAGACAAGAAGGACATCGATAGATGTATATAAAATATTATATCTCGGGCCAATAGGCCCGAGATAAAAACAACGATGTAGCGAGTAGCCTAAAAATTCCCCCAAAAGCTTTTTACCGTATGTTCCTTAGTGACAGTTAGGATCTGCCTGATCCTTGATAAACACAAAATAAAAACCATCTAGAAAAATCCTGTACCAACTCAAATCTACCAAGGACAGGAGGGATCCATCCACACTCAGCTCTTTGGGTTTATACTGCTTTCCATGAACTTGCAAATGGGTATACATTAGTACAACAAAACACTCAATTAAAACCAGAATCAGAGAACATAAGGCCAATTGTCGACTGGGAAAAATTAGCTGTCATAGACTACCGTATACTAACCTAGGCTCTATAGAGAAGCAATTGAGGTTCATAAAACCCACATGAATTTCAATAGGTCTGAGAGAACATCGAAAATCAACAAGATATGTGTACCACAGATTCATAATCACCACGTGAAATTCAATAGGTCTGAGAAACACTGAGGCAGCAAACAAACATCTCCAGAAGACACAAGGCACTCGCACTGGCAAAAGGTTCACAAAAACAACGACGGTCCAAATACCTGAAAAATCAATAACAATATTTATCGGCTGCCTAAATTTGTTTCCCTCTAGTAACTCCAATTATAATTACCAATACAGTCTAACTTGGTATGGAGATGTTTTTGGAGAGATTTTCAAAGGTGCTGTGATTGTATAGGTACAGCCACTGCTAGTCAGAGTTCTGCGAAAAAGTTATCACAGCACATTTCAACCCTGAATAATTCAAAGAAATTAGCACCCTATCCATTCTTTCCTGCTTGTATTGTGATGGAAATCACTTGAGTGAACATTTAAGACTAATCCTGTTGGAAAGATTTGGAAGCCACAATGTGAGAACACGCTTTCCAAGAAGAAAGCGTGTCCACTTCTTTGTGCAAAGGAAAGAACGCAGGTGTTAAGAGGAATCCAGCACACATATGCCGGAGTTTGGAGTCGTCAGCAGACAAACAGTTTTTATGATTTTGTTAAAAAACAACGCAAAGCACAGTAATTATAAATAATGCATGTGTGCAAACATTTTGAACAGGTCCCTATAATAATATAACTTCCGGCATTACATTTTGCGGAAGGAGTAATGATTTCTCAATAAGGATTTGTTGCAAACGTCCTTACCTGTGTGGGTTCTCATATGACAGGAAAGTGCTCGCGGATCAGCAAAAGCTTTTGAACATTCTTTACAAATATGTGGTTTTTCCCCAGTGTGTGTTCTAATATGAATTTTCAAATCATTTGCAACATAGAATCTTTTACCACAATATTTACAACAATGATTTCTCTTAACCCTAGAAAAAATAATTTATTTTGTAAAGAAGTCTTAAGTATGCGATTGCTTTCCATATGACTATACCTATGTATCTTCTTGTGCTTTTTTAATGTTTTAACGTCACTAAATTCTTTCTCACAAAATGTGCATATATGGAGTGATGGTTTTGGATGAAATTTACTATTATGTTTTTTCAAATCCTGAATATCCTCATTACATAGTTCACATTTAAGTTCCTCTAAATTACTGGAACTGTCTGCAAATAATTGAAATGAGGTAGGAAGTGTATTCATGACTTACATTTTTCAGACATAATCAATGCGATTTCAGTATGACACATATTGAGAATGAATAAATGTCTACCAAATTCTACTCAGAATAACAAGGACTTACTTACAACTCAAGTTTGAAAAAACTTCAGAATCGTCTAGTTCCTCATCTTTTGATAGTGTAGTATTCGTCTCTTCTAATTGATTTGAATTTTCCTTGTCAGTTTTTTCTTCTATTAAATTCCCGTCATCAAATGAGTTCACGTCAAGCTCTCCTACGACAAATACTTCTTGATTTGATCTTAGAATTTTGTCATTAAGTTCACAAATGGTTTTGAACTCATGAGCATTTGTAATGCTCTCGACACATTTATCACATATTTTATTAGGTAGATCATCATCTGGACATATCTAAAAATGTGATATTCAGTTTGAACATTCCAGCCGGTTCAATTAAGTGATGAGTTTTATATTGATTATTAATCTATAGATAATTATTCATGTAGTTCATTACTGAGAGTGAAGCGAATTCCATGAGCTTTTCAGACAAATTGAACTCAAAAATATTTGTCGTGGTAAAGCCATTTTTCAGGCAAGTTCTGCATGTCTCTAAATAATTCATAATGGGGCACAGCAGCTCTATTCCTAGCTTTCTATTTGACATTTGACTGATTAATTTCCGAATTTCTTCACTTCGAACTGATGTGAATTTGACAAATAGAAGGATTTTTTCAAATCAAGGTTATGTTAAACTGATTCCCATAGACCTAATAAACCCTCTGGACACGGCGTACGAGTTCATTTCCAAAGAGTCGAATGCGGAATACACCCGAGAGAGAGGTCCGAGAGAGAGATGGAGCTAATTGTGGCTAGATACAAAGAGAGCGTAATTCGAAAGCATGTTCGAATACAATAAATTTCATAATTTATGCTAGGATATTTAGAATAAAATAAAAAAGTCATGCGTTAAATAAAACATGGTTTCAGTTTTAATAGCATGATTTTATATTCATATAGCAAATTTGGAATTAAACCGGCATAACTCAAATATATTCCTTTTTAAATGGGACTGTCTGGAAACTAGTGATTTTGATTTGGGGCGGGTTTTATTCCAAGTAAACATATCATTTCACATCGCTATTTCAGAAGAAAACCGTGGAAACTCAAAGAATAAAAATAATATAGAAAACAAGATATAGTTTGGCGGAGTATACGTAAATATGGGAAGGTTTAACGGGTATTTCCGCAAAAGGAGCCGCTAAACTTTCCCATTTAAATAAAAATAATGTTTGAATGGCATTTTTTTAAACTAGTGATATAACAGGGAGAGGTTTAAATAAATTGGAAAAGCACTGACGTGACGTCAGTATGCTTTGGCGCGCTTGTTCAAATTCATACCAAGAGCGGTCACGCATCCTATAAAACTTCTTATGTGCTCGGTACCTTTGCCAAAAGAATATATCTCACTTGATGAACTTTCAAATATAACAATACTAGAAATCGCAGTGAAGAGTATATATTTAAAGAAATCAGGATAATGTTTTTGATGATCTGAATATCATTGTTGAATGACAAAGCCTGGTGAGAGTCCCAAGCAATTGAATGATCAAATTTTGTTTTTCAATTACCAGATGTAGGACATAGTTGAGAGGGGATTATCGAAATAATAAGCATATTATATTTAAGCATTTATTTTGATAGGATATACATATATATATTATATGTATATTTATATTATTACATAATCATAAAAATTATTCAGTATGCAGTAATCTAAAGCATCGGCAACGCTTGTACTTAAGGTTTGAACTGCTAATTTTACTCTCATTTTCTCTTTAATGTAATCCAAATGTCTTTGCCTAATTTTAGTAGCAGCATGTAGACCAGACTCACTCTGAATTTTCACCAATTGTTTGAAAAAGTCCCACTTTATTTGATTCCCATTGTGGGTATGTAAAAGTCCCCAGTCTCCAAGGGTGTTTCGGCATAACTTAATCATGTGGCAGGGGTCAAGAATTATGTGAACTGCTTCTTCAGTTGTTGGATGGGAAAAATATGGTTTCATATATGGGTCATATAATTTAGCTCCAAGCACATTAGCCATCGATATATTAGAGGCACAACCGTCAAAAGTTAAGCTCTTTATAATTACTCCTGTGTCAGACATTAGAGTTAAACAGCCATTTACAAGATTCGCTTTTTCCTCAGCTGTTAAAGATTCAACGAGAAAATAACCAATTGGAATTTTCCACCTTGAATTTAATGCTACTAGCATGAAAACTAATGCATTTTTGGCTTTGGGTAATCCATCGTTATTATTTATTCCAGTGCCATAATTTATATAACCAATTTGACATTTCCCATTCCATTCAACATATTCTTTAATGGCCATTTCATCCATTAAGAGACCACATATAAGACTCTTTCCTTTTTCTTTTTCCACTCGCACCTTATCAGACACAGCACGAATTGCTTCTGCTGTATATCCTGGGGAACCATCGACTGTTTGGTACCATTTCATTAGAGTTCGTGGATGTGGCAAGCATGCATTTCCAAAGGTATTCCTAATATAATTATATGCGGACGAGGAATAAAAGTTAACTGTAAGTGCAAACGATCTCAGTTCTGGGGGAAACTTTTTACTCGTGTTACCAATCTTAAGTTGGCGGAATATAATCTGTTTCTCAGCTTCAGGAATACATTCCTGTAAAGAAAATGCTAATGAAAAATAGTAAGGTCATGCAAATAATAGTGCTACAAGAAATGTGTGTCATTGGCAGCAGGCAGCATAAATAAAAATTATAATGTTGTTTCAAACCAATGGCTCATAAACGGCTAGGGAACACATTTATGAATGAAAAAAAAATACACATGCAATTATCTAAACATGCATTTTCTAGGAAAATCACCTTTAGCAAAAGCGAAGCATTAGAAGATAGTTTCAGTTGACCTTGTAAATTTTCTATCACCATATTGAGGTTTTCAATTTTTTTCTCTTTGCGTTTCAATTTACAATGCAAGTATTTACAATTTTTTCTAAACTTGAATATAGAGTCTTGTGAAATATTCCAATATTTACGACGTTTAGTTGGAGACTCTAAATCTTCCTCCATAAAGTCACCCACATATATGGGATTACGCCTTTTACTAAAAAATTAATTAGTTTTATAGCAATCAGACCAAACTTCACACTATGTAAGTCATTTACTTTTTTCGAGAAATTTCTGCCTTTGATATTGAAGGAATAGACTGCAGTTCACCAGACTCAACTATGCTTTGGGGTTCACTAGTAATCAATGATTCGTCCTCCGAATGTGATGGAGGAACTAATATTTTTTGAGATTCAATAGAAATCACCAATGCCTGCTCCGAATGTGATGAAGATGTTGGACCTGCAGTATCAGCTGATAATAAATTAAAATTACATAATTTTAATAAGGATTAAGTATTCTGAAATCTATATATCTATACCTTGTGTAAAATTTCGCAGCAGTACCCTCCGGGTAGATTTTTTAGGGACCAAATGTGCTGGAAAATTGAAAACTGAAGGTACAGAATCATTTTTCAAAACCAAATTTCCATGAACATTCCGTTCATAGTCACTTTGGAGGAAATGATCTCCACATAATTTTGTCCATTCACTTGGTATAAAGTCCTTTCTTTTCATAGATATTATCCAATTCTTCCGTAAAACTTCATTTTTTGGAAATCTAAGTAAATAAGTCAAATTATTTTCTCCAGAATAGGCAGAAGACAGAAAAAAAATCGAACAAAAGTGGGATTTATTCAAAGTGTAATTAGGTAGTATAGGTACCCACCTATGGAATTTTACATTTTCTCCTTTTTTATATCTCCTCGTACAATTTATGGCACAACATGAATGCACCATTATCAAATACCAGTCTTAATACTCTAATTAAAAAAAGAAATAACTCAAATTCTACTTATAAAGCTTTAGAAAACACAATAATACCGTATAAAACTTCTGAAAAGAAAGCAATTAGCTGATATTTTGCCACAAAGCATTCCATCCTTGTCATAAGTCCCGGCCTAGATTCCTCTCTCTCTAAGCCGTGTCCAGAGGGTTTATTAGGTCTATGCTGATTCCACTACAGACTAGAGAGCAACATCAGTTGGAAGTGATGCGCATCAGTTCAAAACACAGATAACTAATATAAGGTTCAAAATCACAACATATTTTAATTTTAATTTATTTATTTAATTTATTTTTAGCCGAGAAAAATTGGAGGTTAATACAATGACAAACAATGTTGCCAAGCCAACCTTTCAAAACCAATGTCGCTAACCCTTGAAAATCAAATTTCCCACAAGGAAGATGGAAATTTCCCTTTTATGTGTAAAAGTATAAATGCAAAAGTGCTTTTAGTTGATTGTACAAGTCCTTGAAAATAGTATTGTACTCAAACTGCAGTATGGCATGTTCACGCAATTAGGGATTTATTCGCGAGTAACAACTACGTTTACATGCATCCTCTCGAACCGTTTTAAGCCAATGCGTATTCCGTAATGCGCATTGAAAACGCATGTAAACATTTATTCAATTCGAATTGAATACTCAAATGCGAATTAGTAAATGCGATTTGAAAAGGTGGATTGAGTTTTTCCAAACCGATTTAATTTGCATGTATACACCAAATACGCATTGAGAGTAGTTTTAAGAGAAACAAATTTCAGAATTACCAACACCAAATTTATTAATTTGACAAATCTGATAATCTAACCAACCTGCTTTGGGGTTACGTTAATCGTAATTCCTAAGCTGGAAGATCGAAATAAATCTTTTGAGATAAAATGAAATCATATATATAGTTCGAGGTAACTTTTTCTATTATCTTTAATCATTTTCATCCAATTTTCTGGATTAATTTTTCACGATTTGCTCTTTCAATCGTTGTAACCACCCAGAAGAGGTTAATTCCTTGCAAAATTATGGTGTTCTTCATCATTTTGTAAGATATTTAGAATGATTTTCTTTTCTCAATTTCCATTTTTTATTTTTTTCAATCTTCCCATGTTGGCTACGCGAGCTTAGAATAAAGCCGAATTACAGAAAACTAGTTTCAGATAAGGCATGTAAACTCTCAAACCATATTTCATCTAATTCGCATCAAAACATGCGCATTGGTTCAAAACGGATCGAGAAGATGCATGTAAACGTAGTACATTACTACGTTTACATGCATCTTCTCGATCCGTTTTGAACCAATGCGCATGTTTTGATGCGAATTAGATGAAATATGGTTTGAGAGTTTACATGCCAATTGCGAGTTAACCCGAGGTTGCGGGTAACCCGAGTGTTACGCATTCATGAATACCTATCGCTAAATACATGCGTCAACTCGCAACCTCGAGTTAACTCGCAATTGAGAAACCGGCCCTAACCGTGCCGTTTTCGCGAGGACGCGGTCAGTAGGGGAAGGTGTTATTGCGTCACAGAATTTACGTCATCGGTAACTGAATTGTGTAACCGCACTTACCCTACCGCCGTCCTAATACTAGTTGTCCTATGTGCATATTATGCATTTTGAGATACTCAGGTTTTAGTGTTTATGCATTTTTCATTTTTGGTGTAAATTTCTTGTTTTCGAAAAAAAGACACAATTAGTTGACACTATAGTGCATTATATTCTTAGGCGAAAATTCATGGAACGATTAAATCGCAACGACAAGATTCTCGTCGTTCGTTTCTGAACGAACGACGTCGTCCAAATGAGTATACAGTCATTTGGACCATATATATTGTCTATGATTTGGACGACGTCGTCCATGTCGCTGGATTAATCCAGCATTCCAACGACATCTGATGACATACCTCTGACAGCAGTAGCGTAACGAATTTCGACCGGGCCCCCCGCAAAAATAATTTTAGGGCCCCCTCTTAGTATTATTTATAGTATCCGACCGAAACTGGTTTTTCAGCCGAAACCGAAACCAAAACCGAACTTTCGGCCAGGGTCTCATTTTCGGCCGAAACCGAAACCGAAACCGAAACTTCATATTTCATACTGAAATCTACTGTATTTTTTACAATTTCATTTGCATATACATAAAAACAGTTGAGGAGTGGTGAATAAAATAAAAAGTCAATTTTTTTGAGATCTTTATTTATTATTTTGGTATTACCAAGTTATCAAAATAATCAGTCAAAGTATACAGGGTGATTCCAAATCAGACGTGAACCTTGGAGGAGGTGTTAGTATGGATCATTTGCTGTGGTTTGAGCCATTTTTATTGATGACCGAAAATCAACAGTTTCCGAGATATTTGAGTTCTGGTTCTATTGAAAAAGAATTAGTATGATTTGAAAGGAAATGTAAGAAGCAGATAGAGAAAAATAACGAATTCAATATTTTTTTGTTGCAACTAAGCTCGAAATTTAATTAGAAAATGTATTCATAAATTATGTTCCACCATTCCATAAGCAGTTGTTATTTTCCGCCTGAAATTTACTCACGCTGTCTTTTGATACACATTCACTATTTTATATACCGAACTTTCAAGAGGCTGCTTATAAAAAATCTGCTGAAACGAAACTAGTTAAGCAATCTAACGAAATCTTTCAGAGAATGAAGAAGGAAGTAGGCAAGTTTTTAAAATAATTTTGGCATACTAAATTGTGAAATTCGAAAGTTGCAGACAAACACTACCACATTTCAAATCATACTAATTCTTTTTCAACCTATTATACAGCATAGTTTTGCTTTTTTCGTACATATAATATCCTTTTCTGATAAAAATGAACCAAAATTTTCATCAAATTTGCTCAACGTAGCAAAAATTGACGAACTAAGTTCAGGAATCTTTTAAAAATCACCCGAACTCCAAGAACTGTTTTTTTCGGTTATTAATAAATATGGATTAAACATCAGCTAATGAGTCATACTAACTCCTCCTCCCAGTTTTACGTCTTATTTGGAATCACCCTATGTAATGTAATCAATAATCATTAGTGAATTCTCATGATTTCTCAGTCTTAACGAAGATAGATTACAATAACTTGTACGACAATTATATATACCTACTTATAACTCCTGGCCAAACGACCAGGATAATTCACGAACACTCAAGTTTCGGCCCGGCCGAAAGTTTCGGCCATTTTGGGCCGAAACCGAAACTAATGCCGAAACTAGATTTCTTTGCCGAAACTGGCCGAAACCGAAACTGAATCCGAACTTTCGGTCGGTCACTAATTATTTAATATAGAAAATGTCTCCAACGCTTCCCCTATACCCGACGAACCGTAGCGCTACGCGTCGGCATTTCGCAAATATTACAATAAGTGGAGTACAGTGAATATGATTTTCCTTAAAAAAATCTTCTGAAAAATACATTCCTATTTATTGAAAGATTCATGGCCAACTTATTACCTACGGTAATAATAAGTACAAATAAATGTTAATATGATGATATAAACAGAAATCCTAATAACATTATTTAGAATATGGGGTTTATGTTTAACACCACCAAAATTACTTTAAAGTATTATTTGAAATAATACTTCATTAATTGAAATAATATTCAAAATTTTCAGTGAATAATTTAATTGCATCTGTATTTTAGATATAGATATACTTTGTTACTTGAAGTAAAAGGGTGAATAACTTGAGTCGTTGATTTCTATGTGGATTCAGCGAAAAATCTCCCTTGTCGTCTTGATTTCTTCGCTGCAAATACTTATATTACTTCGTGAAGGTCCATATTCCTGGCTCGTTTATTCTCAATACTCAATAAACTAAGCCCACATAAGTCTTTCTTGGGTCATTGTGCTTCTCAAATAGTTCTTAATCAACTTCAACTTAGAAAAGGATCGCTCTGCACTTGCTACAGTAACTGGTAATGTTAAAAATAACATGAAAGCAGTACAGCGATCTGGGAAACTAGCTGCAATAGAAAAGTTTTCTAAAAACAGGATATCCGGTAACTGCCGAATTGATGATATTTTCTGAATCTCTGATTTCAATGCAATTCTGAAAGAGATAATTTGGAAGTTGAGGTCAGAACTGAGGCCATCTTTCATATTCCTTGATCAAGGTATTCACTTTCTCAGACATCTCAACATCTGTTGCATCCAACAAACATTTCGGAGAAAGAACTGAAAAAAGATCACTTATTTCTGTTATCGCTTCAAATCTATTTTTCAACTGCGAAATGACTATGTCCAGAGTGGCATAAAAAACGAATACTTTGAAATAGGTTTCTGTGTCTGTCAATCTTTCATCTTGACAAAGCTCATCCAAATGCTTCTCAACCTTTTTGTTTGTTTTGTTATTGAATTTGTTGGTATCTCCCCAAGCATTTGCAACCTGTGTTGCAAGGTTCTTCATTTCCTCAAGTTCGTTGTTGACATCAGTTAGTTTTTCAGAAACCTTCTAGACTTCTAGCTTCTAGAGTTCGAACAAACGAAACTGTATGCCGCTGCGGCGCGACAGGTACCTTCTCAAACTTATTCGAGGCTTGCCCGCCAGCCCGCTCCTCACGTTATGCTTGTATTTTTGGCGCTCTAGTTCCTCGGAACTGAGTGCTTATCAATTTGCCCAAATGTCTGTAATTTTCGAATTTTTCGATGAAAATGGTCTTAAACGATTTGGTTTGACTCACTGATCAAGAATCCGTGGTCGAAATTCATTCTGTCCGGCCAGTCCGGCCTGCCGGCCGGCCGTAGGCACGATAACTCTCGAACGGAATGAGCTAGACAGTTGAAATTTTCAGAGTAGGTTTGAGAGATAAAAATCTCGGCTGAGTTCGGTATCGGGCAAAATCGGACATATGGTTTCAGAGTAACAAAAAAAAAATTTTTTTTTTTACAAAACAAATTCCAAATTAAATTTTTGCAATAAGCAGTTTTACCATAAGAATCCAATGATATCATTTTTAACTCTAACAAGCTAATACTTTCGGAGATATGATTTTTCAAAATTTCAATAGTAAATCGTATTTTTACGTTTTCACAGAATGATATAATTATTCTATGTATGAATTGTCATAATGTCAACTTATTTTCCTGAGACATGACATTATCTAATCAATCGAAGAATTATGAGAATAAAGTGTATTCCGAAATGTGAGCGAAGTGAGAAAAATCTCAGTTGTTTGCTCCGAAATTAGTTTTTCTCAGAAAAGTTTTACATTTCGGAACGGAACATGAAGTAAGAGATCTGAGAGTAGTGAGACTGCTTTTCATCCATAGACATAGAATGCTCAGTTCTCTCAATTTATGACGGGATTGACGGAAGGGAATATTATAACTTCAAAAATATTGGGGTTGAAATACTCGTATTTTAGCGATGCAACGGGGACCTCACCCAAAAATGTTTGAAAATATTACGTAAATATTGAAAGCATAATTCTGTAGTTCGAGAGAAGAGAAAATTTGGTGAACGTAGATCAGGGAATTTTTGATCGATTACAAGGTAATTTTTCATTATTACTTCTCTTCTTTCATACATGTGTTATGGAATATCTACTATTTGTAGGTACTAAAAAATCTGTTTTGGGCAATTGTCATACGAAACTTGTTTTTTTGGCGCTCTAGTTCCTCGGAACAGAGTGCTTATCAATTTGCCCAAATGTCTGTAATTTTGGAATTTTTGGCTGAAAATGGTCTCAAACGATTTGGTTCGACTCACTGATCAAGAATCAGAGGTCGAAATTGATTCTGTCCGGCCGGCCGGCTGGTCGTAGGATGATAACTCTCGAACGAAAGGAGTTAGCGGAGTGAAATTTGCAAGGTGGGTTTGAAGCGTAAATATCTCGGCGAGCTCGTTAATGGGCGATATCCATCAAGCGGTTTCGGAGTTATGGCCGATTTTAGTAAAAATATTTGTTATGAATATTTCCGAAACCGATCACTCGATCTATCTGAAATTTAGCATCAAATTGTAGAATCTTTACCTTTATACGCATGTGAAGTTTTGTATTGACCAAATTACCGCAAAGTGTCGAAAAAAAATTTTGAAAATTTAAAAAAAGTTTTTCTACAATAACTCTCGAACGGAATGAGCTAGGTAGTTGAAATTTTCAGAGTAGGTTAGGGAGATGAATATCTTGGTTAAGTTCGTTATTGGGCAAAATTGGCCAGATTTAATTTGATTTCTTCCATGGTGCAGTTCTCATTCTCAGAATGCTCATTTAATCTTGATAAATTATTTGAATTGTATTTCCTTTATGATGCAGTTCTATCATAAGAATACATTGATATAATTCCCAACTCTGAGGAACCAATACTTTCGGAGATATAATTTGTCTGTTCGAACTAGAGTGCCAGAAAGCTCCTGTCCACAGGGCTTGAACCAATTTTTTGCTATCATGAACGTGAATATTCATTGTTTGTTACTACAAATAGTTAGCAATTCAAGTAGGACGTCGAAATCAATGATACTGATCATCTCAAGAAGCACGAATTCCAGAAACGTCGTCATAAACTTCCTCGCCTGCGACTTCGTAGCTCGATATGACTACAGAGTAGATCGTGGAATGAGCTAGACAGTTGAAATTTTCAGAGTAGGTTTGAGAGATAAATATCTCGGCTAAGTTCGTTATTGGGCAAAATTGGACAGATGGTTTCGGAGAAACAAAAAAAATTTTTTTTTTACATAACAAATTCCAAATATAAATTTTTTTCAATAAGCAGTTTTATCATAAGAATCCAATGATATGATTTCTAACTCTAACAAGCTAATACTTTCGGAGATATGATTTTTCAAAATTTCAATAATAAATCGTATTTCTACGTTTTCACAGAATTATATAGGTAATTATTCTATGTATGAATTGTCATAATGTCAACTTATTTTCCTGAGACATGATATTGTCTAATTCCTTGCTAATAGTTGGTTCGAGAAACGTCAAAATCGACTTAGAGAGACAAGGGTAAAAAACCGTCAAATAAACCCTCATGTGGCGATTTTATGTCGAAAAGTGAAAATTAAGAATACATATCCCAGGTAAGTACCGACGTTTTATTCTAATACCAGAGATCGACAAGATCGTACGAAGAGCCCGATAGCCGGTTGGTCTAGGCCGTCGGGTTTTCGGTTTCGGAACGAGAGAAGGCGGGCTCAAATCCCGGAAAGGGAATTACACTTTTTGGCGCTCTAGTTCCTCGGAACTTAGTGCTTATCAATTTGTCCAAATGTCTGTAATTTTTATATGCAGTTTCACCATTAAAATCCATCGATATCATTTTCAACTCCAACAAGCTAATACTTTCGGAGATTTTTCTAAATTTCAATAATTAATCGTACGTACTTCTATGTTTTCACAGAATGCTGTAATTATTCTATCTAAGCTTTATTATATGATCTGTGTTCATACTCGTACATTTCATCCTGTTCTATAAGAAAGAGTCAAATTCATTTCAGCTATTTTAATTTGATTTCTTCCATGGTGCAGTTCTCATTATCAGATTGCTCATTTAATCTTGATAAATAAACTATTATTTGAATTTAATTTCCTTTATGATGCAGTTCTTTCATAAGAATATTTTGATTTAATTTCCAAGTCTGAGAAACCAATACTTTCGGAGATATAATTTGTCTGTTTGAACTAGAGCGCTAGAAAGCTCCTGTTCACAGGGCTCGAACCCATTTTTATATCACCGTTTGATTGTTGTTGAGGTCGGTAACCGTTTACTCTTTTTTATTTAACACGACGTTGAAAGGATTAAAAGTAGCCTGGCTGTCAAAAAAATTACCGATTTTAATGAAATATTCTCTCGAATCCCGGGCCCCCCCGCACCGCGGGGTCTGCGGGGGTGTACGTTACGCCACTGTCTGACAGCCACTAAAATTAAAATTGGTTCAAGCACTGACGTGAAGTCAGGACCTTTTACGCGCATATTCTATTGCCCATTCATCTCTATATTGAACAAATTCAAATGAAAGTAGATAATATTATCCTATCTAATATGTCTTCGACCAGAAATGACTACTGTTGTGTGCCCAAATGCAATTCATGGGCGAAAAAAATGCCAAACTGTATAGGTTTGTGTTTTCAGTTCTTACCCCCGGAGACCAAATATAAATATAATTATTGAAACTGCGTTAGTAGGATAACTAATAGACCGAAGAGTACTCAACTTGGAACTACATCATCTTCAAACAGAGTACAAGGAGGTACCTCGAAAGAGATCTGAGGAAGGATGTGTCGATGACTTGCTGTGCTGAAAAACCTCATTCGGAAGAAATAAGCATCGCCCACAACCTACTAGATCTACTAGCCTGGAAGATGATAAAATGGCAACACAGCTCCGAGACGTACTCTCTGTTGTTGTTGTTTGTAAAAATGGACGATTACCTCTGATTCTGGAGTTAACCATTATTGTTTTTCGCGGGCATTTCGTGGTATTTTTTGTGTACAACGGTGTATAATGTGAATTAATGCAATGCAGTGATAAATATGGTCGGATATTTATATGTTCTGTGATTAAACTGCAGTGTGTAAATAGTGAAATTTCCTTTGGATTATTTCTACTTATTGGAGATGAGTACCTACATTTCAGTTCAGACTATAGACAACAAGATGGACTAGAAATATGAGTGAAATAGAACTTTCATTTCTTCCGATTTTATAAAACATTTTGATGACCTTTGTAATAATTTTTCAACAAAAATTGATACATCTGGATAGGAGATCAAGAAGCTAAAATAATCTATTTATTTTTATATATATGTATTCAATTTCCAAAAGTCTGCATCTGTAGATGCTTCAGTTGAAATCAATGAGTTCCTTATTAATCATTAAAAATGTTCAGATTTTCTGCAGTGATTTGAAATGGATTCTTCCTTTCGATCTTACCTTTACCCGAGCAGATGGTCTCAACCTCAGATCAATAAGTAAACATTTCCCGCTACAGAAATATAATTAATGGGGATTCAGATTCGGAATTTATCAATTTGTTTTATCAACATTTTCACACAGTTCAGATCAAAAAATAATGTGAATTTACTCTTTGTAGCATTGAATTGATATTCTGAATTCACATAGACTTGCAGCATCCCATTACTGTCTAATCGTCCTGAAAATTTACTCACTTGCTAATTTTGGGTTTTAGATAACGAATCTGATGTTGAAAACCCGTGCTCTCTTCTAGTTTTTTTTTTTTTAATCCCAAAGTGTCCAAAATCACAACACTTCATCTCGTAATTACATTGTTTTAAACTGTTTTATCGGTAAATATTCATCATAAATAAGATCTTATTGTAGTCCTCATCATTTTTCGACAGTAAATCATTTGAAAAATGATGAAATAGTCGAAATTTCATCAAAATCCAGCGCTACCGCATTGAAGGAGTATGCCTCTAAGAGACGATTAATTGCGGCGTTGTCAGACTGTGTTCCAGGCTATCTCTATAGTGGGCTGTGCATCGCCCAAGGATCCTTGAGTTAGTTGAACAGCAATAATAATGCTAGTAGTAGACTTGTTGTGTACATTGTTACCAGACCACCTAACACTTGTGCCGTTAATACATCCCGGTTATCTACATAGAGTATGATATCTTGAACAGTGACAGTGCTTTGAAAAGTTTCACAGGCATAAACAATTTTGATATTTTCAATTGAATAGAAGAGATGGTCATCAAAACTCTTGGAAACAAAACAAAAAAAAGCAACTTTATTTTATACCTCAAACATTACACATATTGTTGATAATTATTTTCACATAATATATATGTATCATATCTTGAAAAAATCATTTTAATTATTGATAACTGCTTCACCAAAGCTTTATCTGTATCAGTTAGACACTATATAACCTCATAAATGAACTAGAACAGCATACACCTGAACTTGAGTTAAAACATCAGTAATATGTCTACACCTGCTTCATGCTCCGACTTTACAAGAATATACCATACTTTTTTTTTAAGTTAACCATTCTCCACATCAATATGGGCCATTAATTTTATGTGGTTCTGAATTAAGGGCACTACTTTGTAAACAAAAGGAACAAATGTCTATAAAACTGGGACCACAAGTTGTTTTGTCATAGGTACATGATTACATGATCTACATTTAGAACCTCTTCTCCTTCTAGAAGGATTCTAGAATTAGGTCAATATAAAATTATATACGATTTACACTTATTTATTCAATATTGTGACGCGTTTCGTCGACACAGCGACTTCATCGTGAAGATTCATGAAGTCGCTGTGTCGACGAAACGCGTCACAATATTGAATAAATAAGTGTAAATCGTATATAGTCCGTTTAAGATATATTGACATCGAAGTAGGCCTTGAACGTCTAGTTGGTGCTTTATTTCTAGTTACAAAAAATTACTGTTCTGTAACCAGAGAAAATAAATATCAACATAACCTTGAATATTTTAAATGCTATCTCCTATTTGTAATTAATCGAAGACCCTTATAAATGCATTCTTGATGTTCTTTGGAAATTCAAATCGCGAATGTATTTTATCCTGAGATTTTGGAAGGATAATTTTCCAAGTTCAACTGCAGTAGACTGATGAAACAAACATAAATATGAGGTTGATACCCAGAAACCATTTCAAGTAATTGGAAACATAATTATTTATAATAGAGAAGAACAAGAATTGGATTAAATTATTCTAGAATTAGGAGTTGAAGCTCCTATGTACTCCAGAAATTACATCGTCTTGGAAGTTCCCAATTGTTTCTCTTTTGCGATTTAATACATTTATATAATTATCAGAGATAATCATCATTTTGTACCTAAATATGTATTTAGTTGTAATATTTAAATTCAATTAGGTGTTGTTTCTATGTCAGTTCAAAATAAGCTGTCGTCCGGTTTCGTCGTTCCATGAAATATAGGGGAAGGGAAATTTTGAACGACAAAATCGTTGAAATTTTGGACGACAGTGTCGTTGGTTTTGGACGACAAAATCGTCTCATGAATTTTCGCCTTTACTTTTCAACAAACTTCAGATGCGTAATTTGATTTTGATGGCACATAGGACAATATGGCCTAGTGAAATGAAACAAATCAAGAGTCGAATTTAAGCGAATAACCGGAACAGTGTGGTTAAGACCAATCCCTTGCTAAACATAACCGATCGGTTATAATAGCAAGGGATTGGTCTTAACCGCACTGTTCCGGTTATTCGCTTAAATTCGAATACGGTGAATATTGAATGTCATTGTCCTTAATGCATTATAGATAAAATCAATATACAGGAAATAAAAACAGATATCAAATGACAAATTTAAATACCTACCAGCAGCGTGATTTTTCCCTGTTCCTTTTGCGGAATTATCCGTTAAACTTTTTCATGTTAGTCGTCATCATTAGATTCAAGTCTTTACCAGGTACCCCTCCCAAAATCGCATTTTTGCTTGATATTGATACTCCCAAGTTCATAGGATTTTAAAACTGCAGTCAAATTGCAAATTGCAAAAAAAAAAAAAAAAAAAAATTGGTAGATGGTAGATAGACACAATCATCCATACTGCATATGCGCAATCCTTCGTAAGAGTTTTCCAGCTTTAATTTTGCAAGATTTAATTCTTCATTCACAGGACTGAAAATAAAAAATCTAGGAGATACTGTTTACAAAATTTCCTTTACCAAGTTACCCAGCTTAATTTTTCTTGGTGTTTGTTGGGACACATCCTTAGCGGTTTGTGTTACTACACAAAGTGAATACTACAAATTATGTCATTTAAATACAACAGCACCGAATCTTTCCTCATTATTGCTTCATCACTGTAGCTAATTTCTACTGGAGTACTCGTTCTAAATTATCTGGTTTTGGAAACCTGAAAAATCTAATACTCTTGGAAGAGCTCCCAAGATAATGACGACTAACCCAATTTTTGAAGGAGTTCTCGATCTCCCTTATTCGTACAATGCTTCATGCAAAAATTAAAGTACTAAAATAAACTTTCGCCAACAATATCTGAGTTTGTAGCGTACATGCTAGAATGCTAGAAATAAATTAAATTGACAGTTGGTGTAGTTGAGGTTAAAGTTGGTTTTGAATTTCAAATAGCGAGAACGCAGTTCATTTCTCTCTGTCATTTTACTACGTCTTCATCGGTAGTAAATCTGAAGGTCAAACCTTTGTGCTTCCCGCCAAATGTCGAATGCACTATCTGGTAATATGTGTAGATACATTGAACTGGTAGATGAATCGAAACTGTAGTTATGATGAACCGTTAATTGAAATGTACTGTATTCGGTCATGGTACACGAAATCAAATGCATACATTCGAAAATAATCAATGATGTGTCTGTGGTGGCGTAAGGTCTCTAGCCAAATATAATCGAAGTTATAATACGGTAATGTATCTGTGGTCGCTTAAGGTCCCTAAGGTCCTCTTATGAGAATTTTTCCAAGGGACCTATTTAGGTACTATATGCTTTGTTTGTGGCACAAATCATTTCAATCGCGTACAATTGTGCCATGAGATAAAGAACACCCTGTATTGGAGTGCTACATTTTCTATGCTGAAGGACCCGAGAGATTTTCTATAACACAAATCGATCAAAAGGTACGATATGCCGTGGAAAACTATGAATTAGAATTGACGTTAAAAAAACATGCTGTATGAAGATTTCTGACAAAAATAGTTGAACAATATGCTATATGATGATATTTTCTTGGAATAAGGAAATTATGAGAATCTATCCAAGGTATTTAGGTGATGCTTTGTTTGTGGCAACGTAAGGACACAAATCAGTGCAATCGTTTAATTATGCCGTGAGATTAAGAAACACCCTGTATAGGAATAATGTATTGTCAATGATGTGTGTCTAGAAAGTATACTTTTTAGCACCAATGATATTGTACGATTATGGCGTGAAAAACAGCATGTTGCAATTGACTGTATGAAAATTTCTGATAAAAACAGTCGATTAATATTAATAATATAATGATGTTTTTTATTTTGAGAATATATATCCAAGCGTCTAGCTAATGTTTTGTTTGTGAAGACGCAAGGAGACAAATCAATTCGATCGTACAATTGTGTCATGAGATAAAAAACACTCTGTATAGGAGTGGTATATTTCCGATGATGAAGATCCCGAGGGATTTTCTATAACCCAAATCGGTCAAATTGTAGGATATATGTCATGGAAAACTATGAGTTAGAATTGACGGTGAAAGAAAGACACCCTGTATGAAGATTTCGGACAGAAACAGTCCAATAATATGCTATATGATGAGATCTCATAATTTTCATTTTTCAGGAAACTCTCATCATATAACATATTATTCGACTGTTTCTGTCCGAGATCTTCATATGAGGTGTTTTTCTTTTAACGTCAATTCTAACTCATAGTTTTCCATGGCATATCCTACAATTTGACTGATCCCTCGGTATATTCATCATTGAAAATATACCACTCCTATACAAAGTGTTTTTTATCTCATGACACAATGCACAATGCATGGGTAATGCTTTGTTTGGCCCCGTGTAAGGACAGAAATGGCTTCAATCGCCAATTATGCCATGGATAAAAAAACCCTGAGAGTCATCCTTCGATGACTCACATCTTCACTTTAGTATTATGTATTGAATATTGAAAAAATTGGTTCAAGCCCTCTGGACAGGAGCTTTCTGGCGCTCTTGTTCAAACAGACAAATTATATCTCCGAAAGTTTTGGTTTCTCAGAGTTGGGAATTATATCAACGTATTCTTATGATAGAACTGCGTCATAAAGGAAATTCAATTCAAATAATAGTTTATTTATCAAGATTAAATGAGCAATCTGAGAATGAGAACTGCACCATGGAAGAAATCAAATTAAAAATAGCTGAAATGAATTTGACTATCTCTTATAGAACAGGATGACATGTAAGAGTATGAACACAGATCATATAATAAAGCTTAGATAGAATAATTATAGCATTCTGTGGAAACATAGAAGTACGATTCATTATTGAAATTTAGAAAAATCATATCTCCGAAAGTATTAGTTTGTTGAAGTTGAAAATTACATCAATGGATTTTTATGGTGAAACTGCATCTTAAATAAAAATTGAATTTGAAATTTGTTACTTAAAAAAAATTTTTTTTTCGTTACTCCGAAACCGTTTGGCCTATTTTGTCCAATAATGAACTCAACCGAGATATTCATCTCCCTAACCGACTCTGAAAATTTCAACTGCCTAGCTTATTCCGTTCGAAAGTTATTGTAGAAATTTTTTTTTTAACTTTTCAAATTTTTTTTTGACACTTTGCGGTAACCTGGTCAATACAACACTTCACATGCGTATAAAGGTAGTGCTTTTACAATTTGATGCTGAATATCAGATAGATCGAGTGTCCGGTTTCGGAAATATTCATAAAAAATGTTTTTACTAAAATCGGCCATAACTCCGAAACCGCTTGATGGATTTCGCCCATTAACGAACTTGTCCGAGATATTTACGCTCCAAACCCACCTTGCAAATTACAACTCCTTTCGTTCGAGAGTTATCGTGCCTACGGCCAGCCGGCCGGACAGAATCGATTTCGACCTCGGATTCTTGATCAGTGAGTCGAACCAAATCGTTTGTGACCATTTTCAGCCAAAAATTCGAAAATTACAGACATTTGGGCAAATTGATAAGCACTCAGTTCCGAGGAACTAGAGCGCCAAAAATGACTGACATCTTCAATTTTAGTATAAGTATTGATGAGATTATTTTTGTCTTTCGATTTCAAGAATATCACCCGTTCTGTAACGCGATCAGTTCATATCGGATACTTGTTCACATTTATAGCGATTTCTCTTCACGATTCCAAGATTTTAGACAAATTCCGTTGGAAATTCGAATTCTATTTGACGTCGACCTTGAAGGAATCGAGAGAAGATTTCGCACAGAAATACGATACGATTTCTATAACGATATCATTCGAAAATACTCACGTTTCGTTAAAAAATTCGAAATTCGACGGAAAATTCAGTCGATATTCCATCATACTTCATGCATCTGTCAATCAACAACTATACAATTCTTCCTTAGGATACGTTCGATAGAATTTCGAACTCGTATATAAACGCATGCAAGTGAAATTCGGTAATATCGTGGAAAATATAGATCGATAATTACCTTATTATACGTTCTCCACTTCTTCCGGCCTGTTTCATAAAAAATCTTTCCTCGATAATAGGTATCTACCAGTCAGTTCAACTTAGAATTTGATAAAACACGATCCGCCGTATTCACAAAAGCATTCAGTCTCCGTAAGCCCTAACTGAGGTCCTCAGTTAAGCATAAATATGAATCGCAACCTCAGTTAACGTAAAAATTAACGTTAAACACGTTGAATACGTTAAATACGTTAAATACGTTAACTGAGGTTGCGATTTTTATTTATGCTTGACTGAGGACCTCAGTTAGGACTTAACGGAGATTGAATGCTTTGAATACGGCGGATTATTTTCCAAATATCACCAATTCTGTCATGCGATCGCTCGAAATTGGCGATTCTATCATATTTCTTCTTATTTTTAGCAAATTTTCTTCACGATTCCAAGATTTTCGACAAATTCCGTTCGAAATTCAGATTCTATTTGAGCTTTATCGTCTCTCATTCAGAAAGAAAACGTCGTTAATTGAAACTGACAGAAGTTTATGTCATCTGTGATGAAATAAATCTTTCACGTTTTGCCTTTTAGGGGACCCGAAGTCAGTCGACGAAGCTGAACTGGTCTAAATGTCTCATTTCACTGAGGTTTTCAAAATATGTCAAAGTTTGCGATCTCTTTACGGGAGAACAGAATATTTTATTAAAAATCGGGCTCCGTTACCAACTAATTCTGAATCTCGTCTTCCGGCCCCTGACGAAATATCTTTCCGAGCGTCGCTCCTCGCCCGATTTCTTTTGCACCGATTTGCACCTTTAGCCGAAAACGGCGTTTTCACCCAAATTTACGATTTTTTCTTCAAAGACACCCCACGTTTTCTCTCGTCAAAAATGGATACCTGGAAAAAATGTCGCCATTTCTCGTTCCAGTTTCCCCCACGAATCCCCCCTCGCTCCTCCGAAAATATCGACCTCGTCGAGGAAACAATTTTTTTTTACGTCTCTTTGTGATCCCGAGATCTTTACGTTAGTATAATGAACAAGTAGACAGCAGTCCATATTTTGGAGTCCGATGAGCCAGTAGATTAATTGAATCGGTAGATCAATTGAACTGGATTTTCGCCTTTTCCCAATTTTTTTAAGAATACATCCCGACCTTGACGCTTCAAAAACAGTAAACTCCCCGAAACTTCCTTATTTTCCCTCGCTAGAACCCTTTAAGATTCCCGCTAAATCCCCCTCCTAACATCCAAAAAAACCACCCGTTTGTGATGAAAATTTTCAAAAATTTTCCCTTGATCTCTTTCAATGACTCCACATATTCCCTTTTGTATTATGGAGCAGCAGATATACCTAGCCATAGATCAATATTTTTCCAGTATATCTACATTTTATCAGTATATCAATATAATCGGTAGATCAATTGAATCGTTAGTTCAGGTGAACCGTTACTTGAAAGGAATTGATATGTCTACATGGTACACGGAATCAAATGCATACATCCAGTTTTGGATCAGAAATAATCAGTTATATATCTGTAGTCACATAGGAAACCATTCAAATGCATCCGTTCATTTTTGGATCGAAAATAATCAATGCTTTGTCTGTGGTTGCGTAAGATTCCTATTCAAATACATACATTCACGGTTGGATCAAAAATAAACAATGCAGTGAACTTAGGATCATATTCAAATACATACATTCACAATTGGATCAAAAATAATCAATGCTGTGTCTGTGGTTGCGTAAGGTCGTTGTTGAAATACATACATTCACAGGTGGATCAAAAATATACAATACTGTGTACTCGGCGGCGTAAGATCCCCATTGAATACGTACATTTACTGTCACGTCAAAAAAATATTTAGGTGAAGCGTTGTTTGTGGCGGCGTATGGACACAAATCACTTAAATCGTTCAATAGTGCCTTGAGATAAAGAACACTCTGTATAGTTTTCAATTATGTATTTCATTAGTTATTTCTATGACACAAATCAGTCACATCGAAATATGTCAAGCTGTTCTTGAGTTCCTATTAACCAATAGAGCGCCACCTACCGGGTTCCTATTGTGACCTTGAGACCCACTCAAACACGCACATTATGTTTAATAAAAATCAGTCAAGCCATTCCTAAGTTTCTATAGATGGATTGTAGCGCCACCTGTCGGGGTACATTGTGAACCTGAGGCCTACTCAGACAAACACACAGTTTCATCAAAATCGGTCGAGCCATTTTTGAGTTCCTATAAACCGGATACAGCGTCACCTACAGGTTTCCTATGGTGACCCTAGACCGACTCAAACACACACACAAAGCTTCATCAAAATCGGTCAAGCCGTTTCGGAGTTGACATATTTCACTTGGAGACATTGTTAGTCGGTGCATTACAACAAGAAACCATGGGTCTAAGTGGATTCCCGACCTCATGATTTCTTCCCAAGTTTATTTGTGTTAGTGAACTGGGTTAGCTGGACAGACAGTTGTAGTTGTGGATGCTTTTCATCCCCAACCGGGCTGTACTGAATCTCGCCCAAAGTATCGCGATTATGATGATGACTTATGTATTTCTTATGTATTCGTTTGAATAAAATCCTTTATTATTATCATTATTATTATTAATTATCCTTTTTCAATTTTCTACCGTCAGTTTCAGAAATCAAGGAATAACCCTCTAAACGCTTAATCAATTTGTTGTACTCCACCTGAATTTCAATAGTTGGATGACCCTTCAGTTGTATACAACTTACTCCATCTGAAAGTTTAATTTCATTTTTGCGCGCGTGTTCCGCAAGGAACAGCGTGCTATCATTTCGTCACAATGTCTGTATTTTTTGATTTTTTTTCGAAAATGTTCTCAAATGATTGGGTTCGACTCCTTGATGAAGAATTCGAGGTCAAATTGTTGAAATTTGCAAGGTAGTTTTGTAGCGTAAATATATCGGACAAGTTCGTTAACGGGCGAAATCCACCAAGTGGTTTCGGAGTTAAGGCCGTTTTTAGTAAAAACGTTTTTTATGAATATTTCCGGAACCGATCACTCGATCTTTCTCAAATTTGGCATCAAATTGTAGAATCATGACCTTTATATGCCTGTGAAGTTTTGTACTGACCAGACGGCCCTAAAGTGGCAAAAAAAAAATTCAGGAAATTTTAAAATTTTGTTTTCACGATAACTCGAAAAATACTGATCTGATTAAATTGAAACTCAGTAGTTAGATGCAAAAGACCAAAGCAAACACTTTTGCAAAATTTCGTGAAGATCACGTGACATGAAAAAAATTAAAAAATTACTACTACTTTGCGGAATACTTTGCTCGAAATGCCGAAACCTATTTTTATGAGCTTCATGCTGCCCTTTCCGGGCATTTAGTCATTTAGTCATTTAACTGCTGTAGTTTTCGTCAGAGAGGATTGGGGTTTTGGGGTGGCGGATACTATTCCTCCATAGAATCCAGATCCTTGATGAGGGTCTGCGCATGCTTGGATTAAAGATGCGATATCTCCCGAACCACTAGTGTTGGAGAATCGGAGTTTTTTGTAAAGTGTGTGATATTGAGTGGACTTGTAGCCGCGAGTAGATTGCGCATGCGCAGAAGAGAAGTGATTGTTTTTGGGTTGGATGGGTTATGTTGGGAGTGCTGAGTCAATATTGTGAGGTTTTAAAATAATATTCATGGCAATTCAGTGCAAGGACAAGTCAGTTTGGCGGATGCAGCGTTGTTTCCGAGTTACAGGCATTTTTCGTTATGCGCATGAGCAGACCATCAGTGATTTAACTGGTGGTGTTTTCGCCAGAGAGGATTGGGGTTTTGGGGTGACGGATGCTATTTCTCCATAGAATCCCCTGGTAAGGGTCTGCGCATACGTGGATTAAAGATGCGATATCTCCTGAACCACTGATGTTGGATAATTGGAGTTTTTTGTAAGGTGTGTGATTTTGAGAGGATTTTCAGCCACGAGTAGATTGCGCATGCGCAGAAGAGAAGTGACTGTTTTTAGGTTGTAAGGGTTATTTCAGGAGTGCTGGGCCAATATTGTGAGGTTTTAAAATAATATTCATGGTAAATCAGTGCACGGAGAAGTCAGTTTGAGGGAAATAGCGTTGTTTCCGAGTTGAAGTGTGAATACCGTGGCCCCGGGGCTAATTTTGAAATCGATGTTATCCCTCACGGGTAGTTTTTGTTATGAGCATGAGCAGACCATCTGTGATTTAACTGCTGGTGTTTTCCATTCGAATACATACATTCACTGATGGATCGAAAGTAAACAGGGCTGTGCCTGTGGTGGCGTAAGGACCCATTCTAATACATACATTTACTGTTGCGTCAAAAATAAACAGTGCTCTGTTTGTGGTGGCGTAAGGACACAAATCAGTTCAATCATACAATTGTGCCATGAGATTAAAAAACACCCTGTATAGCATTAGTTTATTTTCAATAGTGTAGTCTGAGAGTAATTTCTATGAACCAATCAGTCGAATCATACGGTTGTGCCTTGAGAAACTATGAGTTTACAATTCACAAAAACATTATATATTTTAGTAATTTAAATATCTGATGATATACGAAAATACTTACTTTCACGTAATTTTCAGAAAAAATCAACCTAAATTCATTCGATAACCGTTTCCTCGGAGTTATTATTTCAATAGAGATGACAATAAACCTTGACCAGAACTGGTACTCTCTTTTCGATTGGATATGGGACAGTTTGGGTAAAAAACTTGTGGATAAATTAACATCTTCGAAATAAATATATTATGATAGGCAGGCTCCTAGACTGTATGGTTTACCCAAGGTATAGGTATATAAGCCAGATGTTCCACTCAGACCAATCGTCATTACGATCAAGTTGGCTTACTTGGACTATAATGAGTTTTCTCTACCAAATTCAAAGATGTTTAAAGTCAGTAGGGACAGTAGGGTTGTTCTAACATCTGAGCACGAGGTGGTTTCTTTAGACGTCGTCTGCCTCTACACTAATATTTCCTTGAAGGTGACTGGAGATACCATCGATGAAAATTGCCCGCAAAGTTATTGTACAAATATTCCTAGAGACATATTTGTACGGTTGGTAGAGTTTGTTTTCGAGGCCAACTAGACAACTATTTCTTGTTCAAAGGATCCCATTATAAACGAATATTTGGACAGTAGTTTAAGTCCTGTCCTAGCGAATGCTGATATGCCATGAAGCCCGGTATACATGACCAAGTTTCTCTCAAACGTTAATTAGTAGAATGCATCAGAGAACAGTAAAATAAATAATATATACGATTGAAGATTGAACTGAACGTGTGTGCATTGGTGTGCAGATTATTGGCAGAAATACCTGGTAAATCTCCACTTATCTTTGAGAAACTCCCTAATTCAATCTTTTAATTTTACTTGTTTACTCGGTAATAATTTAGCACAGTTCTACCATAGAATTGGCGGTAATATAATCATGTTATATTTTGTTTACATTTATTTCATACTGGGGATCGCGTCGGGTGACCTTGAACTAGACCTGTGCAGCAGCTATGTGAAGCTGGCACCCCCAAATGCGAATTTTTGGTTCAAAATTTCAGGATCATTTGGCTATCGTAGGTCCACGTTTGTCCACCATTTCCATTTATTTTTCCAGGATCTGTTCAAAAGATATATAGGTATTACATATATTCCGAGCGTTGTTTCAGCAGCACCCCCAAATTCGAATTTTGAGGTCAAACTTTCAGGGTCGTTTGTCCATCGTAGGTCCACGTTTGTCCACCTTTTCTTTTCATTTGTCCACCCACAGAAACCGAAAAATCACATTGAAATTTTTGAAAGTGTGAAACTGGCACCCCCAAATTCGAGTTTTGAGTTCAAAATTTCAGGATCGTAGGTCCACGTTTCTCCACCTTTTTTTTTCATTTGTCCAGGCTCCTTTTAAGAGATAGGGGTATCTATATATACATACCTCATAACAGATAATACTCATTTGTTACTTATCTTTAAAATTTTCTGCGGGACAACAAAACAAAACACGCCTGCCACACGTGCAGCGTTCGCGCAACTGACACGAATGGCGTGAGTGTGATAGCAAATTGACCGAATAAAACAGAAGATATTCGTGTTTTGCGTTTCATACTTATATTCTTAGAGAAATTAAGATATTCCAGATTAGGATACTGTTCCATATTTGGTGAATTTCCTCTATTAATTATTATTATTGAATCATGGGTAGGATCAGTACAAAGTGCTTAGAGCTTAGAGCTGGAAGCAGTTTTCTTCAGTGCTTGACAAATGTGGTCATTCGCGCTGCATCACCCTGTACTAAGTTGTATGAATTAATCTACAATAGTTCTTACGTAATGGATTTAGGTTTATTATTTCGTCAATAAACCTTTGGGGTGGCGGTGTTGCTCAATCTTTAAATTTTTACCGCAATGGTCTGGTCTATGATTTTTTTCCATAACATCCTAAAGTTATTATCTTGACTTATAAAAATTGGTTCGAGCCCTGTGGACAGGAGCTTTGGCGCTCTTGTTCAAACTATATGACACATCATATCTCCGAAAGTATTGGTTTCTCAGAGTTGGGAATGATATCAATGTATTCTTATGATAGAACTACATCATAAAGGAAATTCAATTCAAATAATAGTTTATTCTTCAAGATTAAATGAGCAATCTGAGAATGATAACTGCACCATGGAAGAAATCCAATTAAAATAGCTGAAATGAATTTGACTCTCTCTTATAGAACAGGATGACATGAACGAGTGAACACAGATCATATAATAATTCATAGATAGAATAATTATAGCATTCTGTGAAAACATAGAAGTATGATTCATTATTGAAATTTCGAAAAATCATATCTCTGAAATTAACAGCTTGTCAGAGTTGAAAATTATATCAATGGATTTTTATGGTGAAACTGCATCTTGAAAAATAAATTTAAAATTTGCAAATTAAAATTTTTTTTTTTTTGTTACTCCGAAACCATCTGGCCTATTTCACCCAATAACGAACTTATCCGAGATATTCATCTCCCAAACCTACTCTGAAAATTTCAACTGCCTAGCTCATTCGGTTCGAGAGTTATTGTAGAAACAAAATATAAAAATCAAAAAAAAATTTTTTTGACACTTCACGGCAACCCGATCAACAAAACTTCACATGCGTATAAATAGCACTATTCTACAATTTGATGGTAAATTTCAAATAGATCGAGTGTTCGGTTTCGGAAATATTCATAAAAAATGTTTTTGCTAAAAACGGCCATAAACTCTGAAACCGCTTAGTGGATTTTGCCGGTTAACGAACTCGTCCGAGATATTTACACTCCAAACCTACCCTGAAAATGTCAAACCTCTAACTTCTTTCGTTCGAGAGTTATCTTGTTAACGGACGCACGGCCGGACAGAATTGATTTCGACCACGGATTTTTGATCAGTGAGTCGAACCAAATCGTTTGAGACCATTTTCAGCCAAAAATTCGAAAATTACAGACATTTGGGCAAATTGAAAAGCACTCTGTTCCGAGGAACAAGAGCGCCAAAAAGCTAAAAATTGGAGCTTATTTTGGCTCGATTCAAAAGAATTATTTTTTACAAAAAATTAACGTGACTAAAATAAATAATTAATGAGTGCGTACGTACGAACATATTTCATTAGATATTTTATCAAGCTATGACGCATATTAAGTACAATTAATTAAATTTCCATGGTCGGCATCTTCAAGGCATCCCAACGAGGAGAAATGGTCGGCATTTGTTTAGTTTGCGAATACCCACGCCTCCACCCCCTCCTCGCTGAATTCTAGCTCCTGCTAAAATTTGTGTAACGTCCGTAATTAACGCCTTAAAAACTGTAATTTGTAATTGAATAATTGGATTAAAGCGAATTTTCTCCCTTTGCTTGGCTCGGCAAGCGTAAAACTGAAATGGGGGCTGCCAAAATATAATTTGAGTCTACTGCGTATACACTTTATCTATAAACTTCTGAATTAAATAAATCAGGTGTTAGCTGAACTCACTTTTACAATATCATCGGCCACCTCTGAAGAGTCGAGTGGATCGACTTTATTTATTATTTCCTTTGCAAACATTTTTTTCTCTGAACGATTCCAAAAATGTATCAAGGCATTAATGAACAAAAATTGAATACGAAATTCTTGAAAATTAATTACGTGATGTCAGGAGCTTCTGCGCGCATGTTCTATTGCCTATTCATGCCTCATGTGATTGGTGGTGTATAGGAAACTATACACCACCAATCAGCATTTCACAATCGAGTACTGAATTTCAGCTCGATCGACTTCGTATGAGGCATGAATAGGCAATTGAACATGCGCGCAGAAGCTCCTGAGGTAGGATCCCTTGTATAGGGTTGAATTGTGTGTAGCACTACTTTTGTACCACTAGGTTGGTAGGAGATTGTCAAGTATCCACAAGCAGGATAACACTTATTGAAATAGCTTCAAAATAAATACAAATTATATCTTTCAGTTTCATCCATGATTAATCAATTAAACAATGTGTTATCAGGCAAGTGGACTAAATTTAATTCTTCCGATTCTTCACATACAAATATTCACCAACGTTTCGGCACCATTCGTGCCTTTATCAATGCTAAAAAATTTCACGAACATGAGTGACTTACAAAATACAGAATAAATAGGAACATACAACTTAAAATCATAAAAATATAAAATACATCAATAAAATTACACAACAAAGGATAGTATTATTACACCAAAATCTTAATCTTAATCAACTTGTTTTAAAATCTCATTCATATTCTCTACTACAGATATTCAACATTATTACAAGAAAAGACCTACCTCCTTTGTTTTTCAAGAAATCGAAGAAAAATTTCGTTAAAATGTTAGGATGTCACATGTACCTACTGATGAAATGATAAAAACTTGTTAAAATTTTTTTTCTTCTTCCTAATCAAAAAAACCAAGAAATGAGACAGTAAACACCAGCCAAGAGAGGATACATCCAACCTAACAATTATCGAAACAACAACATCATGTCAACTTCTTATTCTTCATTGTAAAGAGTAGGTAAACTATATACATAAGTAGGTATTTGAAATGGAATCAGGGATTACTTACTAAAAGCTGATATCAATTCTGCAGAATCGATCATATTTTTATTTGTGTAGATAGGTACATCCTGATTTGAATATAAATTTCACATACATATTATTCTTAAGTAAAATATTTGATTGCTTTCAAAGGATTGTTCAAAAAAGTAAGTCTTTAGGCTTTGAATTATTTTTTTGTCCAAAAGAGAATCAAGAACTTCCGAACAAACGCAAGTTACATACATGTGTATTAATAGAACTCAATCCTTTGACACCTATTGAATGTTTTGTGAAATTTTCAATCAAAATAATAATCTATGAACGATGGCATTGTGGCTTTCAGTTTTGATCAGAAATAAGGATGTATCATATCGCTGGATTTGATTGAGGTTTCCTTATCCAGGGGCGGATTTATAAATGTAGTGAAATTTCTGGATTTTTCATCATACTTTTTACATTCAAAGAAGAATATCTTGAGAACAGTACGTTTTAGGAGAAATGATGAAGAATACTTTATTTTTCTAAAATGATTGTAGATTCTTATAATAACTTAGGCTAAACTTAATCTTTTGAATTCCCGAGTCTATGACTAGGAAACGAGTGGAAGTAGGAAAAAACTGTTAATTGAAAATTATGTAACATAGTTATAGAAAACTTCACCCTAAAATTAATTCCATTCGGAATATACATGTCAAAGATAGAAAAGAAAAACTGATTTTTTTTCGAAATTTCAACAGCCTGTATCTCTTTACCAGAGCCGAATTTGGAAAAATGGTAAATAAAAAAAATTGGTTCAAGCCCTGTGGACAGGAGCTTTCTGGCGCTCTAGTTCAAACAGACAAATTATATCTCCGAAAGTATTGGTTTCTCAGAGTTGGGAATTATATCAATGTATTCATATAATAGAACTGCATCCTAAAGGAAATTCAATTCAAATAATAGTTTATTTATCAAGATTAAATGAGCAATCATGAGAATGAGAAAAGCACCATGGAAGAAATCAAATTAAATCTGGCCAATTTTGCCCAATAACGAACTTAACCGAGATATTCATCTCCCTAAACTACTCTGAAAATTTCAACTACCTACCTCATTCCGTTCGAGAGTTATATCTATGTCTATGGATGAAAAGCAGTCTCACTACTCTCAGATCTCTTACTTCATGTTCAGTTCCGAAATGTAAGAATTTTCTGAGAAAAACTAATATCGGAGCAAACAACTGAGATTTAACTCACTTCGCTCACAATTCTTCGATTGATTAGTCTCAGGAACATCATTTGACATTATGACAATTCATATTCATACATAGAATAATATCATTCTGTGACAACGTTGAAATACGATTTATTATTGAAATTTTGAAAAATCATATCTGAGATTTTTCTCACTCCGCTCACAATTCTTCGATTGATTAGCATAGACAAGATATACTATGATTGATTAGTCTCAGGAACATCATTTGACATTATGACAATTCATATTCATACATAGAATAATATTATTCTGTGACAACGTTGAAATACGATTTATTATTGAAATTTTGAAAAATCATATCTCCGAAAGTATTAGCTTGTTAGAGTTAAAAATGATATGATTGGATTCTCATGATAAAACTTTTTATTAAAAAAAATTTAATTTGGAATTTGTTTCGTAAAAAAAAAATTTTTTTTTTGTTACTCCGAAACCATTTGTCCGATTTTGCCCAATAACGAACTTAGCCGAGATATTTATCCCCCAAACCTACTCTGAAAATTTCAACTCTCTAGCTCATTCCGTTCGAGAGTTATCGTGCCTACGGCCGGCCGGACCGGCCGGACAGAATGAATTTCGACCACGGATCGTTTAAGACCATTTTCATCGAAATATTCGAAAATTACAGACATTTGGGCAAATTGATAAGCACTCAGTTCCGAGGAACTAGAGCGCCAAAAAGTTTTATTTGACGAGAGGAATATTTGGTTAAAATTATTGCAGATCTTGACTCACCCTGTATATTCCGTGCAATTACTGAGCGGGACTCAAAGATCGTTGAAAAATGTTCGAAGTATATGGAATCGTTTGTCCATCGTAGGTCCACGTTTGTCAACCTTTTTTGTTCCTTTGTCCACCCACAGAAATCGAAAAATTTGAAATTTGAATTTTGGTTTCAAAATTTCAGATCCATCGTACATAGGTCCATGTTTGTCCATCTTTTTTGGCACTCTAGTTCCTCGGAACTGAGTGCTTATCAATTTGCCCAAATGTCTGTAATTTTTGAAATTCTCGATGAAAATGGTCTTAAACGATTTGGTTCGACTCACTGATCAAGAATCCGTGGTCGAAATTCATTCTGTCCGGCCGGTCCAGCCGGCCGGCCGTAGGCACGATAACTCTCGAACGGAATGAGCTAGAGAGTTGAAATTTTCAGAGTAGGTTTGGGGGATAAATATCTCGGCTAAGTTCGTTATTGGGAGTAACAAAAAAAAAATTTTTTTTTACAAAACAAATTCCAAATTAAATTTTTTTCAATAAGCAGTTTTATCATAAGAATCCATTCATATCATTTTTAACTCTAACAAGCTAATACTTTCGGAGATATGATTTTCCAAAATTTCAATGTAAATCGTATTTCTACGTTTTCACAGAATGATAGAATTATTCTGTGGGTATTCTATGAATTGTTATAATGTCAACTTATTTTCCTGAGACATGACGTTGTCTCATTGTCATTCATTCCAGCAATCGTATAAATATGAGAATGATAATATAATATCATACTTTTTGTTGGTTGATATTTTCATGCCGATGGTCAATCCATATGATGATGGGAATGGTAATGGTAAGTTAATAATGTTGAGTTCAGAATATCTCCACTAAAAAGAAAACTGGAATATTGGTGTATTGGAGTAGATTTGAGGAAAGATATATATTATCGTTCATCATAGAATTGGGGAATGAATATCTCGGATGAGTTCGTTGTTGGGTAGAATTCGTCTATTGGTTTTGGATTGATCATTTTTGGCACTCTTGTTGAATTTAAATTTTTCTATGATGTTTGAATTCAATTTCTGCTAAGATGAAGTTCTAAATTTCAATAATGAAGCGTACTTCTATGTTTTCACAGAATGCTATAATTATTCTATCTAAGCTTTATTATATGACCTGTGTTCATACTCGTACATTTCATCCTGTTCTATAAGAGAGAGTCAAATTCATTTCAGCTATTTTAATTTGGTTTCTTCCATGGTGCAGTTCTCATTCTCAGATTGCTCATTTAATCTTGATAAATGAACTATTGTTTGAATTGAATTTCCTTTATGATGCAGTTCTATCATAAGAATAAATTGATATAATTCTCAACTCTGAGAAACCAATACTTTCGGAGATATAATTTGTATGTTAGAACTAGAGCGCCAGAAAGCTCCTATCCACAGGGCTTGAACCCATTCTTGTTCATTTGTTCACCCCCAGAAACCGAAAAATAAAACATTGAAATTTTTTAAAAGTGTGAAGTTTGTGCGAATTTTGTGTTTTATTATGCCAGGATTTTTTTTCATTTTTCCACCCTCAGAGACTGAAAAATCAAACATTGAAGCTTGTTTTTCAGAACAAGGAACACCTTCACCATTTGAATCTTTGCCAGGGGTTGTGGGTTTGTCCGCCTTATTTTTCGTTTCTCCTTTCAAAAGATATGGAAACAATTCTCTCTATTTCAGTATCGTAATGAGTTCATTCAAGCACTAAAAACAGTGCTGGAACTAACTCATTCCCGCATTGTTTCTCGTTATATTTTTCGTTTTGTGGTAGTCAGCACTGACATATTCGATCCTATCAAATTTCAACACACGTCAATTATTGTCAATATAAGATAATCTGGATAAGGTGAAATAATTGTTGAGAGGAAAGGTTTTGTTTTCATAAAAACATAAGTTACTAGAGATTTCCTTCTTACTAATTTTGAATCATTCATGATAATGAGCCGTATTCATAAAACTGAAGGATATCCTTGTAAGTATAAGATGAAAGTATAAGGTTTTCAGTTGAAGAAAAAGGTAAGGGTAAAAGCATTTCCTTTTTTTCGTATTCATAATGATTACCTTACACTTGCAAGAATATCCTCCAAGAATAAGTAAAGGGATGTAGGCTTGTATGTGCCACGGCAGGTTCCAACCAGTTTACGATGGTTTGTTCATTTATTGTTTTCCTTTCTTATCAGTGTTATTTAAGCCTAGTACTTGGATCAAAGATGTATTCGTCAAGCAGCGATAGTGAAAGTGCAGAAAAAGTTAATGCTACAACCGAATTGCGGTTCATAGCAGAGGAAATTGCAAATGCTCCTGTGATTTTGGAAAAATCCCAAATACCAAAAATGAAAACTAGAAAGGACGATATTAGAAATGTTATCAGGATGTACAATGTGACTTTTGGTAAAGCACTGGAAGCAAAAAGCTTTTTGAAGAAAATAAACGATATGAAAGGAAAATTCTCAGAAAAAACTAACTTGAAAAAAACTGGAAATAAAGCACTGTTGGAATGAGAGAAAAAGTTATTGGAGGCTATTGAAAGGGACAGTAATCCTACAATTGGAAGAATTGGAGGCACAATGCACATTGGTGTTGATGATAGATATCCTCAGCATAGAGTGAGTGAAGCTTCTACTATGCCAGAAAAGACTGAATCAAGCATCAAACCACAATCTAGCGTCAAGACTGTCAAATCTCTTCTGCCAACAAGAAAAAAAAACACGAACAGAAGAGTACGAAACAAAGGAAACAAAAGGACTCAAAGAGAGTACTATGAAAAAAGAAGGAGAGGAATCAACAGCAAATATTGTTAATGAGGGGGAGAGGGAAACTTTATCCAGTAATTTGATTGCGCAACTATGCTGTCAATTACGGTACTGTACGAGATACTGTAGCTTGACTTACATCCAGTTTTTGACGAATGCCTTTCTGATACCCGGGATCTCCGAGATAGCGTAAACATATCTTCATCTAAAGGACAGATGACTCCTCGAGTTTCAGCATTTATTCATAAAAATCTGTTGGCAAGCCATTGCACATTTTCCTCTGCAAACCGGTATAATTCTTTATAATCAAGTACAGATGTGGATAAACGCTGCTTGTAGTTTTTAATTGCTCTCAGTTCCACAACATCTACCATCAATACAACTGGTCAACTGATGGATATCGACATCAATGTTAACCTTTATATATATCAAAATGAAGGTATTAAACTTAAACAAATTGATTTTATTAGATTTAGTTGCTTGAAAAACTATAAAACTGAGTTATATAAACATGTAAAACACGAGTGAGTCTGCTACTGACCACACTCAAAATTATTGAAGGATATGCTTTTCATTTAAAGTAAAGGGAAACGTTTATAAATAACCAAATACTTTTTTGTGAAGGATATGCTCCTACTCTATAAGTATAAGGTTTCACTCGAAATATTATGAATGCGAACTCAAGGATTCCCTTCATTTTCTGTAAGTATAAGCATAACCTTTTTTTTATGAATACGGCTCAATATGTCAACTATAGTAACAGTCACACCAACTGCCAAGATACAATACAAAAGTCACTAGGATGTATAATCCTAATTTTTGCGCGTATGTTCTGGGGAACATCGCGTTATAGTTTTGCCCAAATGTCTGTAACTTTCGAATTTTTTGACGAAAATGGTCTCGAACGATTAAGTTCGACTCCCCAATGAAGAATTCGATGTCAAATTTGATTCTGTCCGTCCGGCCGTCCGGCCGTCCGGCCGTCCGGCCGTCCGGCCGTACGGCCGTCCGGCCGTTGCCACGATAACTTGAGAACGAAAAGAGCTAGCAACTTGAAATTTTCAGGGTGGGTGGCGCATCCCAATACGACGGACAAGTTCGTTAATGGGCATAATCGGCCCAGTGGTTTCCGAGTAATAATTTTGTTTTCAACCAATATGAATCCGATCGAATTGAAACTTGGTGAGTAGTTGTAGAATATAAACCTAAGCACGTTTGTGAAATTTTGTGCGAATCGTATGGCTACAAAATTATTAAAAAATTATTAAAAAATATTTTTGTTGTCACGATAACTTGAGAACTGAGAGAGATAGCGGCCTCAAGTTTTCAGGTTGGGATGTACACCACAACGCGACATTTCAGTTTGATTATGAGCCTAATCGGCCAAACGGTTTCAGAGTTATAGCCATCTGAAATTTTATGAAATTTTGTGGATTTTGTTCCTCATTTACTCGAAAAATACTAAACCGATTGAATTCAAACATGGTTATTAGTTGTAGAATGCCAATGCGGAAACGTTTGCAAAATTTGGTGAGGATAGCATTTGTAGAAAATTTTAAATAAATCTTTGAAAATAAAAAAAAAAAGTTCTATATATCAGTAACTAATCGTTCGAAATTGCTGAAATTTTGCAAGAACCTTCATAAACTGACAATTTTCAAGTTTTAATACGATCGGTTAAATAATGTTGGAGATTCGAGCATTCTTGTGTGAGTTCAGTAGATGGGTGAACGTTGCCTCGATAACTTTCGAACGAAAGGAGATAGGGACTTGCAATTTTCAGGGAAGGTTGCGTATCCGAAAGGGAGAGTTGAGTTCAATTTTGGGCAAAATCGGTCTAACGGTTTCCGAGTTATACCCATCTGGAATATTGTTTCCTTGATAACTCAAAAAATAAATATTCGATCGAATTGAAGTTTGGTAATTAGTAGTAGAAAATCAACATAAAGACGTGTTTAAAATTTTGTGAGAACCGTACCCCTAAAAAATTTGAAAAAAACGACGAGAAAAAAAATTTTAAGAACCGTACCCCTAGAAAATTTCAAAAAAATCACGAAAAAAAAATTGGTTCAAGCACTGACGTGAAGTCAGAAGCTTTTGCGCGTATGTTCTATTGTCCATTCTTCTGTATTGGACACCCTTAATCGAATTTACCATGGTAAATTCGATTAAGGGTGTCCAATACAGAAGAATGGACAATAGAACATACGCGCAAAAGCTTCTGACTTCACGTCAGTGCTTGAACCAATTTTTTTTTTCATTAAATTTCAACAGTATTTTACAAAACTTGCCTGAAATAGAGAAAATATCGTCTAATACTCGTTGCAGAAGGCAATTCCAACACTCATGCGTACGAAAACTCGCTCCTTCGTTGCTCGTTTTCGAATTTTGCATTCGTGTTTAAATAACAGCCCATTCTGTACTTATCTTAGAATATATACTATTTCGAGTCAGTCTGTTAGATTGTCAAAAAGAAAACCTCAATAAAAGTCAGTCTTCCCGGCGGTAGGAAATATTGTTTTTGGCTTTTCATGAAGTTCAAGGGTTTTTTTTTATGTTGTGGAATTGTAGCGGACATTTGTCTTTGATCTTAATAATTCAGCAAACACGCACCGACACCCTTTGATATGAATATTGAAACTTATGCAGTTCGACAAAATGTGAAGATGTTTCACGCAAAGTGCAATCGGTCAAAGGCAATATTTTCATATATTCGATCATCGTCTTTTACATGAGATGCAGTTTGTGATAAGCCATTTTGGAATAAATAAAAAATTGGTTCAAGCACTGACGTGAAGTCAGGAGCGTTTGCGCGTATGTTCTATTGTCCATTCTCCTGTATTGGACACTCTTAATCGAATTCACCATGGTAAATTCGATTAAGAGTGTTCAATACAGGAGAATGGACAATTGAACATACGCGCAAACGCTCCTGACTTCACGTCAGTGCTTGAACCAATTTTTTTTCGTGAATTAAGGAGCTTTTGCGCGTATGTTCAATTGTCCATTCTCCTGTATTGAACACTCTTAATCGAATTTACCATGGTGAATTCGATTAAGAGTGTCCAATACAGGAGAATGGACAATAGAACATACGCGCAAACGCTCCTGACTTCACGTCAGTGCTTGAACCAATTTTTTTTCGTGAAGTCAGGATAGAAAGCAATGATGAAAAAATTAACACATTATTGTCTACCTTCAATTCTTCTTCAGGAGAAGAATACATAATTATTCTTGAAAAATATTACTGGAATTAATGTCATATTTAAATAATCAAAGTAAAGAAAATTATAAGTTTAGTTACTAACATATTGAATGAAATTCAATTCAAAGTAATATTCAATTACTTATATTCTTAACCAATAAATGTCCATTGATAGATCTAAAGGTGATGAGGTGAAACATAAAAGATATATTCTCATTAGTGATAGAAAAACTGGCCTAAAATTCCTCTCTACCCATCACGAGATTTAATATCCACAAATGAGCCTCTCACCTTACAAGATCAGAAGCCTTCAACAAAATTTCAGCGATATCATATTAAAAATAATACATAACCTTTCAAAAGTCCCCTCTCACAAATATACTCCTCTGAAGGCACATGGATCTCTTGAAGAAGAATCGTCTTCTCTATTTCTCAAAGATATTCACTCTTGTTCATAGAAATCCCTTCAATATTTAGTTGCCTCCTCCTAAGGAGGATCTCTTTCAAAACCAGGTCTGACCACTAATGTAGGGCTATCATCTCCCATAGATTTGTGATGAAATAACACGATTTTCCCATAACATACGCGTAAAAGATATGTCATCATGACATTCATATTTTTATTTTTGAAGGTTCTCGCAAAAATACGACCATAGACAACATATCATACGACGATTCGCATCCAGCTACCGAACTCACAAAAGGCTGCTCGGTTCTCCAACAATATAGATCCGATCGTGTTAAAACCTGGAACTCTGCAGTAGTGTTAGGTTCTGAAGGCTCTTCCAAAATTTCAGCCATGCCGGACGAATAGTTTATGATATATAGATTTATTTTCAATGATTTTTAATTATTTTTTTTTTATTTTCTAGTAATACCATACTCACGAAATTCTGCAAGAATTTTCGCGTTGGCATTCTACAACTAATAACCATGTTTGAATTCAATCGGTTTTGTATTCTTCGAGTTAATGAGGAACAAAAAACAACCAAATTTCAGAAAATTTCAGATGGCTATAACTCTAAAACCGTTTAGACGATTATGCTCATAAACAAACTCAAATGTCGCATTCAGGTGCACAACCTAACCTGAAATTTTCAAGCCGCTAACTATTTCCATTCTCAGGTTATCGTGACAACAAAAGCATTTTTTAATAATTTTTTAATAATTTTCTAGCGATACGATTCTCACAAAATTTCACAAACGTGCTCAGGTCTATATTCTACAACTATGCACCAAGTTTAAATTCGATCGGATTCATTTTGGTCGAAAACAAAATTATTACTCGGAAACCATTGGGCCGATTATACCCATTAACGAACTTGTCCGTCGTATTGGGATGCGCCACCTACCCTGAAAATTTCAAGTCGCTAGCTCTTTCCGTTCTCAAGTTATCGTGGCAACGGACGGCACCACAGAATTAAATTTCACATTTGGGAAAAACTATAACGTGATGTTCCCCAGAACATACGCGCAATAATGTTCAACCAATTGTTATGTTTCAATTCATTTTAATCTCATCAATATATAACATATTAATCTTTTGAATGGAGCCTGGAGATATGTGGACCTACGATAGACGCCAAAGAAACTCAATTTGGTTTTTAAACACTTTTGCAGATCTCTTCCTCCCGATGAAATAAGAAGAGCAACGCACGAAGCATTCCTGAGACGTATATATAAATGTCTAGAAATTAACGGTCAAAACTTTGAGCATCTTCTCTAGTTATAACTGCGAGAGTTTGCCATGGTTCTCCTAATAGTAACTTGAAGTCGGTTTCAAGAAGGGGTGAAAAATCTACAGCATGGTTCAAATAACAGTTCCTGAAAATTTCATCTTTTTGGCGTGAAGGAAAAAGAAATAGCTGAAAATTCAAGACGAAAAACAGTTTTTTGTGAACAACTCAGAAAATATCCATTTTAGGGCAAGGGTGAGATGCATACACTCACATTATTTTTTAACGTAGATTCAATATCTGCCATAAAAAAATGGGGTTCTAATTTGAAAAAATTGATTTTTCACGATTTTGTTTATCCCTAACTTTGAAAGCGATTTTTTTCACCCCCTATATCATGAATCGCGATTTCGATTTTTAAAGTGGATACATCAATCTTACATCTTGAAAAATCCCAAAAAGGAAAATTTTCCATCCAAAAACCTCGAAGTTATTCTTGTTTCAGCGGAGCTCTATTTTCGATTTTTTTTCGAATTTTCCCGCTCAGAGAGAATTTTCCAACCAAAACTGAAAAATGTTACATCAAAATAACTTGAAATTTTCTAACGAATCTATTTCTGCAATAAAAAAATGGTGTTCTAATTTGAAAAACGGAAGTTGACGTCATTTCCGGAAAAACCGGAGGTGCTCATGCCTTGAAAATATTTTAGATTTCATCAGCATCGTGAAATACTTATAAGTGCTGAATTTCATGAAAATACGTTCAGTAGTTTCCCGTATAAATATGGGTGAGGTTCCTCGTGAAAGACCCTGTATAGACTCCTTCATCGTGCAAGGAGCACGAACCTATAGTCCTTTCAAAAGCCTTGATCTAAGTAAGTATTAAATGGTGACAGTGGTATTAATGTGATTTAGAACAAATATAAGAAAGGCTTATTCACGTCATAAAATCTGACGGTAGTTTAGAATATGTTTTTCAAAATTTTGAGTAAACTTAACAGGTTTGTCTGATGATAAATAAAGTGAACTCTTCTAAGATTTTACTGTAATTTAGGAATAAAATCCATGCTAAGTTTGCTCTGGTGACAGCGGCCTAACATCTCTATTTTTATAATAAACATAAAAACATAAAAAATCACCATCGTACTATTACATATTAGCACATTGTGAAATCTTTAAACGCTTGTAACTTTTTACCTGAGCCGAATCTGTAAAAATGGTAAATGAAAAAAGTGTTTCATTTGATGAGAGGAATATTTGGTTAAAATTAATGCAGTGGTCAAAGACTCACCCTGTATATCAGAAACCTTTCCTTCGACTTCGCTGAAATTTTGCGAGAGCCTTCTAAACATAACTCTACCACCAAGTTACAAGTTTGAACACGATTGGATCTATATTATTAGAGATCTGAGCTGCCTTGGGTGAGTTCAGTAGCTGGATGGGTGACCGTTGCCTTGATGAATTTTGAACGAAAATAGATAGATCTCCCGAATGGGAGAGTTAAGTTCGTGGTTGGGCATAATCGGCCAAACGGTTTCGGAGTTATAGCCATTTGGAATATTATTTACTCGATAACTCAAAATATGAAAACTTGATTGAATTGAAACTTGATTGTAGAATATCGACATAAGGACGTGTGTGAAATTCTGTGAGAATCGAACCGCTAGAAAATTATAAGAAAATTACGAAAAAATATTATGTGTCTCACGATAACTTGAGAACGGAAAGAGATAGCGACTTGCAATTTTCAGGGTAGGTTGCGCATCCGAATGGGACATCTAAGTTCGTATGGTATAATCGGCTAAATGGTTTTGGAGTTATATTCATCTGAAATTTTGTTGTTATTTCCTCTATGACTCAAAATATACAAATTTGACCCACTTAAAACTCGAATATTACTTGTAGAATGCAGAGCCACTAGTTTTCGCGAAATTTCGTGAATATCGTTACTTGAGGCGTAAGCTGTTTCGTATTTCAATTTCAATAGAATACATATGAACGAATTAAAAATTATGTGATCATAGATTCTCTCGTTACCAAAGTATGTCATTAAAATGGTTTTAAATTTATGCATATGTAGGATTTTTATATCAATCACCGAGGTGGCGTTAGCTCCCGGCCGGTCAGACCCAAGGGCTGCTATTCCACCACGTTCAATACCGTGGCACTACCGCTCTGGCTTTTGATATTTTATTCCGACGTTCCGACTAGGCGAATAAGCTTTGTAATTAGCTGAATGCATATACCTAAGGACTGATAAATCACACAAATTTTTTCGTTCAATTCTGAAAGCACTACAAGTTCGAAATATGGAATTATTCTCGTAGGGCTAAGATAGAAGTTTGTAATATTTGTTTTCTGAATATCTAAATGGCCGGCCAAGAAAAGTAATAAGCAGGATACATGTGTCGATCAGATACATAATTGAATTGATTTATTCATTCAATTCTGATATCCTTAAGTACCCAGCTCCAAGGACCGAAATATGAGGTTTATCTCATAGTGCTCAGATAGAAGTGAGTATTTTTTTTTCTGAAGATTCAACTAGCCGACCAAGAAAAATAATTGGCAGGATACATGTGTCGATCAAAAACCTAATCAAATTGATTTTTTCGTTAGATTCTGATATCCTTAAATACCCAGCTCGAAGGATCGAAATATGAGGTTCATCTTTCAGCTCTCAGATACAAGTTTTTAATTTATTTTCCGAAGATTCAAATTGCCGTTCAAGAAAAATGATTAGCAGGATACATGTGGCGATCAAATACCTAATCCAACTGATTTTTTCGTCTGATTCTAATATCCTTGAGTACCCAGCTCCAAGGATCGAAATATGAGGTTTATCTCCTAGTGCTCAGATAGAAGTTGGTAATTTTTTTTTCTGAAGATTCAGCTAGCCGGCCAAGAAAAATAGTTAGCAGGATACATGTGTCTATCAAATACCTAGTCAAATTGATTTTTTCGTTCGATTCTGATATCCTTAAGTACCCAGCTCCAAGGATCGAAATATGAGGTTTATCTTATAGTGCTCAGATAGAAGTGGGTAATAGTTTTTTTCTGAAGATTCAACTAGCCGGTCAAGAAGAATAATTAGCAGGATATATGTGTCGATCAAATATCTAATCAAATCAATGTTTTCGTTCGATTCTGATATCATTAAGTGCCCAGCTCCAAGGATCGAAATATGAGGTTCATATTTCAGCTCTCAGATAGAAGTAGGTAATTTTTTTTCTGAAGATTCAAATGCCGACCAAGAAAAAATAATTAGCAGGATAGCAGGTTCTGGGGAACATCGCGTTATCATTTTGCCCAAATGTCTGTAACAATCGATTTTTTTTACGAAAATGGTCTCAAACGATTCTCAAGTTATCGTGGCAACGGCTGGCCGGAAGGCCGTCCGGACAGAAACAAATTTGACCTCGAATTCCTCATGAGAGATTCAAACCAAATCGTTTGAGACCATTTTCGGCAAGTTATTAAAAAATTACAGACATTTGGGCAAAATGATATCGCGATGTTCCCCAGAACATAAGCGGAAAAGAAGGAATAAACTGCGTACTCACATATCTAAGTTGCTTAATTCAATAGAAATAAAAGCTTTTTAAAATGCCGCTCGAGAGTGAGAAATAGCTCAAATTGGTACCAGATGGTTTGTATTATGACTAATCGGAGCAAACTGAAACATCTAGAGAGGTACCCTATTTTGGATAACGCAATATTATGATAAATATTCTTTTTTGCCAGCTACACACAATGTGCCGACAACTATTGAATATTGAATTTACGGCAACAGGAATGAGTACAAGGGTACATGGTGTTATTCCATGTTATCCCGTCCCTATTAAGCTGGCCGTCCACTAGGTCGGAAACGCGGCGCGGCGCGGCGCGGGGCGGAAATGTGTGCTATAACTTTGAACCAAAATACACTAAGCTCCGTCCACTAGGTCGGTAGCGCGGCGCGGCGCGGAGAAGTCGTAAAATCTCCGCGCTCGGGATCTATCCAAACTTCTTGAGCGCGGCGCGGTTTCATGAATTTCGCGTCGCCGACCCAATGGACGGAGGGCGGAGCGGAAATATTCCGACCTCGGCACGACTCGGTCACTTTCGTTTCGATTTCTGTGAGTCCGTCGTTACAAATGTTGTATTTTTGCGCGTATGTTCTGGGGAACATACGCGTTATAGTTTTGCCCAAATGTCTGTAACTTTCGAATTTTTTGAAAAAAATGGTCTCAAACGATTAAGTTTGACTCCCCAATGAAGAATTCGAGGTCAAATTTGATTCTGTCCGGCCGGCCGTCCGGCCGTCCGGCCGTCCGGCCGTCCGGCCGTTGCCACGATAACTTGAGAACGAAACAAGCCAGCGACTTGAAATTTTCAGGGTGGGTTGCGCATCCCAATACGACGGACAAGTTCGTTAATGGGCATAATCGGCCCAGTGGTTTCCGAGTAATAATTTTGTTTTCAACCAATATAAATCCGATCGAATTGAAATTTGGTGGGTAGTTGTAGAATATGAACCTTAGCACGTTTGTGAAATTTTGTGCGAATCGTATGGCTAGAAAATTTTAAAAAAATTATTAAAAAATATTTTTGTTGTCACGATAACTTGAGAACGGAATGAGATAGCGGCTTGAAATTTTCAGGTTAGGATGTGCACCAGAACGCGACATTTCAGTTTGTTTATGAGCATAATCGGCCAAACGGTTTTAGAGTTATAGCCATCTGAAATTTTCTGAAATTTGGTGGTTTTTTGTTCCTCATTAACTCGAAAAACACTGAACCGATTGAATTCAAACATGGTTATTAGTTGTAGAATGCCAACGCAAAAATGTTTGCAAAGTTTGGTGAGGATAGCATTTGTAGAAAATTTTTAATAAATCATAGAAAATAAAAAAAAAAAATTCTATATATCAGTAACTATTCGTTCGAAATTGCTGAAATTTTGCAAGAGCCTACATAACGTAACTCTACTGCCAAGTTTCAAGTTTTAATACGATCGGTTAAATATTGTTGAAGATTCGAGCATTCTTGTGTGAGTTCAGTAGATGGGTGACCGTTGCCTCGATAACTTTCGAACAAAAGGAGATAGGGACTTGCAATTTTCAGGGTAGGTTGCGTATCCGAAAGGGAGAGTTGAGTTCGTTTTTGGGCATAATCGGTCTAACGGTTTCCGAGTTATACCCACCTGGAATATTATTTCCTTAATAACTCAAAACATAAATATTCGATCGAAATGGCGCTTTGTAACTAGTAGTAGAAAATCAACATAAAGACGTGTTTAAAATTTTGTAAGAACCGTACCCCTAGAAAATTCGAAAAAAATTACGAAAAAAAAATTTTAAGAATCGTACCCCTAGAAAATTTTAAAAAAATCACGAAAAAAAAAATTGGTTCAAGCACTGACGTGAAGTCAGAAGCTTTTGCGCGTATGTTCTATTGTCCATTCTTCTGTATTGGACACCCTTAATCGAATTTACCATGGTAAATTATGTTGTCCATTATCCTGTATTGGACACTCAATTCGAATTTACCATAGTAAATTCGAATTGAGAGTGTCCAATACAGGAGAATGGACAACATAATTTACCATGGTAAATTCGATTAAGGGTGTCCAATACAGAAGAATGGACAATAGAACATACGCGCAAAAGCTTCTGACTTCACGTCAGTGCTTGAACCAATTTTTATAGATTAGGTATATGATTTAATTTTTACACTTTTTTTTTCATAATATTTCAACTATGTATTATATTGTCAGAATCTGTGGATACATACATTATAATGAAATGCACCCACTCAACGTACCTTGAATTTTAGCGAATTGAGAAAACCAAATACCGTAGCCGGGGGTTACTTTGAACAAGTTTTGCATTAATTCCATTGCAGCGCAAACATTTCTGCAGATATTTGAAAATGTTTTCAACCAATCGATGGCTTATTATCTCAGCTTCAATTTCCCGTTTGTACGACTTCATTATCTTCAATAGAAGTTGGTGGGGGCATATGTTTATATGTTCAGAAATAACCCCTTAAGAAGGGGTTACTCTGAACAAGAGAGCGTCTACCGTAGAAAACGCCAGTTTTGGGCGCCCTGATCATAAAAACCCCTTGAATATGCAAGTATGAGTTTTTAAAAGAATAATGTCGCCTGATAATAAGGTTTTCCTTCACGGCAATGTTTATTTTTTCATCGCAATGCTCCTAAGATTGTAAATTAAGTTTTTTTTCGCTGAGTTTACTCAAGAATGCACAAATAAACACAAAAATTATAACTTTATTGAAACTATTTACATCTCTCAAGGAGCATGGGAAGCGGTAGATACCAACTGCCACTATGTGCGCGCACATAAGTTTTTCCTCTTCAGCTGAAAATACGGTTGGACGTCCTGGCGATTTCGCTACAATTGAGAGGTTAGCAGCTGCTGCATTTGCCTTCTCCGCCTTCTTGTACATGCAAATCGTTCCAGAGGGAATGTTCAATCTAAAACAAGAAAATATTCGTAATTAGGAACAACAATGGATTTGATTGTGCTCTAGTAGGTACCTACGTAAACAGAAAAAAAACTACTCAGTAGAAGCAGCCCTGATAGTTGATTTTCCAGCTAAACACTTTTCTACTGCCTTGGTAAGGATTTCTGGTGAATAATTTCGGTACATCCGAGCTCCCAACTTGCGAATATAAGTTCGCGGCTTGTTGGCTTGCCCCTGATGAACAAAAAGTAGACGAAAGCGCGATGTTCAAAGTAACCCCTCAAAGTTCCTGTTTTTTACTCGATTAGCCATATAAAATCAACGAAATGAGTTAGAGATATGAAACAAAATAGAAAATGCTGCCAATAGATTGATAAGAAATATATAACTTACCTAAAACGGTATTTCACAACAGGATCACTGCGGCAGAGGAGGTTTGAGGATTGTTCTCAGAACAGCTGATTTCACAATTCCGATGAAAAGGCGCGCAGCGGCTCAGGTTAGCCAACCTGACAACGTTTCGCGATCGTAGCGCCGTCTACATGAAATCATTGAATGTTGAGTACCAACTAGAGGTCGCTAGCTTGTGAACTAAGCCCGCTATGAGGATTTTTGATTATACAACGTATCTGTTCAAAGTAACCCCTTGTGTTCAGAGTAACCCCCGGTTACGGTATTAAAAAAAAAGCAATGACGGGAAGTCAGGAGCTTTTACACGCATGTTCTATAGGACGTTTATTGTACAGTCTTGATTTTCAAATTAGCGTAACTCCAAAACCGTTTGTCTGATTATGCCTATAACTCAAATATCACATTCGGATGCGAAACCTTCCCTAAAAATTTCAATTCCCTATCTCTTTCTATTCTCAAGTTATTGTGATATAGATAATAATTTTGCATATATGTTCATCATATCCTGAAAATTTCAAGCCGCTATCTTTTTCTGTTCTCAAGTTAACGTGAGATGGAATAATATTTTTTAATATTTTTTTTAGAATTTTCTAATGATACGAACCTTACAAAATTGCACATTAGTGTCCATGTTTACTTTCTACAACCACTCACCAAGTTTCAATTCGATCCGATTGGTAACGGTTGATAAAAAATCAGTACTCGGAAACCATTAGGCCGATTATGCCCATTAATGAACTTGTCCGTCGCATTGGGACGCGCCAGCTACCCAAAATATTTCAATTCGATATTTCGTTCCGTTCTCAAGTTATCGTGGCAACGGTGGCCGGCCAGCGGACAGAATCAAATTTGACCCCAGATTCTTCATCAGGCAGGCGAACCTAATCGTTTGAGTCCATTTTCGGCAAAAAATTCTAAAGTTACAGACATTTGGGCAAAATGATAACGCGACGTTACCCAGAACATACGCGTAAAAACAATATTTTAGTGAAATATGATATCTACGGTACCTGGCACGTCGCCAGTCTTTCTTCAGGAGAAATGGCTTTCCGAAATTGAGTATTTTGCCTTTCAATTTCTGGCGACATCCTGAAGTACCTGTTGAATTTATTTTCGTCCCTCAGGAGATCATCAAATAGATGATGAGATTCTCCAAGCTCCTTTCTTTTTGTATTAATTTCATGAACCCATATCCTTTTCCTCTTTCTCCTCACTGCTTCCTCTTCTTCAGCTTCCCATGCAGCAGCAAACACGAACAAGTCCTCGTCGTCAGAAGACATACCTCATGTGATACGCATATATCGACTGCCAAGTGAGAACTGTCCTGAAAATTTTTCCGACCTGACCGACCGCCCCACAGTAGACGGAGATATATATTTCCGCCCCGCGCCGCGCCGCGCCGCGTTTCCGACCTAGTGGACGGCCAGCTTTATCTGCCTGCTTTGCATTTATCCGGTCAGGCGGTCGAATTTCTTCACATTTTATAACAATTTTCTCGGAAATATTCCAACTCCATTGATGTTTTTCCAACTGCTACGAAATTTTTTCAAACTCTTTTGAAAATTTTCCCAACTCCTTCGAAATTTTTTTCCGACTCCTTCGAAATTTTTTCCAACTCCTTCGAAAATTTTCCAACTGTGTTGAAAAATTGCCAACTCCATTCAACATTGGGGGGGTATCATCCCCCCATCCCCCCCCTTAGGCCCGTGCGTGTTATAAGTTTATGATTTGACGCAAATTGGTATATAATAAAATTGCGCTAAAATCAATTATTCACTGAATGGAAGAAGAAGTGCCGATATGTACATAAAATTTGCCGTTACTGTATTGCTAATTTATCGTGCATCGTATAGCGGTAATTGTTGATGTAATTGAAGTCTCATGAAAGGCTAGAAAGCCGAGAACAATTCATATTTAGAATAATTCTTTCTGGTTTTCAAATTATTTCCCTCTTATGGAGCTATCAGTTTGATCGATTATCAAAAGTTTGCCACTAACTTCATGCCGTGGTAAGTAACTGTTGCGTCGTTCGTAAGATACTTCTAAGTACCATTTACAATGAATTACCTGCATTTAGGCGATAAATATGCATACATTCATCGTTGTTACGCATCACTTATATGTGGGGAAGTACAGGCATATGCTCAAGAATTAATTCCCCAAGATTTTTCGGAGAATATCGTTGTATAATAAACAATGATGATGGCTCAGCGAATAATTTTCATCATGGATAATTCAGTGAACATATTCATTGGAAATGCGACGGAGGTATCGATATTTGTGTTCATAATGAAAATATTGGTCTGATAATAAGTTTTGATATTGTTTTCTTAGTGGTGGGCAGGTGAGGAAATATCAATACATACATGTAATCATTTTGCCGTAAAATATTTTTCATAAACAAATCTTAATCTTCCTATTCTTCGCAAACAACTGATACATAATATTTCGGTAAAAATGTTCATATTGGACTCACTACATATCAAAATGGACATTTATACTTCGAATTTTATGCCATCAAATTGATCGGTTTTTATTTCACCCCTCAAACTGAACCGATTTATGAAATTGAAAATCTTGAATGATCAATCTTTGGCAATACATATTGTGTGTATTATTATACTGATCCTCCTAGGTCTTTCCCAAGGAGACCCCTCATAAGCTCTCGAAGAGCTTGAGCGAGTAAGGAGAACCAGTTGTGTTCTATGTAGGCTTTGTTACTGTGTCCTTACGCCACCTTAGGCACAGCACTGTTAATTTTTGACCCAACAGTGAATGGTGGCGATTACCGTGACTATAAAATTTCTTTCCTAGCCACGGAATTGAACTTGGGGCTTCCGCTCCCAAATCAAACGCTCTACCCCCTGAGCCAACCGCACTATAGATGGGTACATATCGATTTATGTGAATTTTATGAAGATATCTGCAATCATTTAGGGTAATATGAAGAAATTCACAGTGGGAACACCAATAATGCAATAATAATAGTAGCTTCCTATTATTATTAGAGCAAGGTCGTGTGGCTTCGTTCTACCCTTCAGAACTGCAACTGATACAATATTTTGTTCTATTACCCTACTTATTCAATTCAAGGACATTGTCCATGGTTTTAACATACCTGATGTCGTCCTGAGAAGCCTTCCCTATCACGTCGTGAGGATTTAGAACTATCTCACAAATATGTTTCGCATGCTGACTTGCTCATACTGTACAAGTGGCATTCGTACCGGAAGTGCCTTGTCAACAGTCCCACCATTACCCGAAGCTCAGCTCGAGGCAGCTGCAGGAGCTTTCTGGTATAGGATGGTGAGAAATCTACGAATCTTTTTGCCTGTTCAAGTCCTTGCGTATTTCTCCAGCTGATTTGTTATTAAGTTCCTATTGTTGGATCACTGTCCTGTAGTTGTCTTTTCCAAGCCCACAGAAGGGTTCAGCTTCAGTAGATGTTATCTTGAGGGCCTTCTAGCAAGTTCATCAGCCTTCTCATTTCCTTCAATACCACAGTGCCCTGCACCCTTAGAAGAGTCACTCTATTGCCTCTAGCCAGTTGCAGGTCTCTCAGTGTGGTCTGGCTGTCCGTTATAATATATAGGCCGGCGCGAAAGTATCCGGAAAAAATGGGTTCAAGCCCTGTGGCACAGGAGCTTTCTGGCGCTCTAGTTCGAACAGACAAATTATATCTCCGAAAGTATTGGTTTCTCAGAGTTGGGAATTATATCAATGTATTCATATAATAGAACTGCATCCTAAAGGAAATTCAATTCAAATAATAGTTTATTTATCAAGATTAAATGAGCAATCATGAGAATGAGAAAAGCACCATGGAAGAAATCAAATTAAATCTGGCCAATTTTGCCCAATAACGAACTTAACCGAGATATTCATCTCCCTAAACTACTCTGAAAATTTCAACTACCTACCTCATTCCGTTCGAGAGTTATATCTATGTCTATGGATGAAAAGCAGTCTCACTACTCTCAGATCTCTTACTTCATGTTCAGTTCCGAAATGTAAGAATTTTCTAAGAAAAACTAATTTGGGATCAAACAACTGAGATTTTTCTCACTTCGCTCACAATTCTTCGACTGATTAGATAATGTCTCAGGAACATCATTTGACATTATGACAATTCATATTCATACATAGAATAATATCATTCTGTGACAACGTTGAAATACGATTTATTATTGAAATTTTGAAAAATCATATCTCCGAAAGCATTAGCTTGTTAGAGTTGAAAATGATATGAATGGATTCTTATGATAAAACTGCTTATTAAAAAAAATTTGATTTGGAATTTGTTTCGTAAAAAAAAATTTTTTTTTTTGTTACTCCGAAACCATCTGTCCGATTTTGCCCAATAACAAACTTAGCCGAGATATTCATCCCCCAAAGCTACTCTGAAAATTTCAACTCTCTAGCTCATTCCGTTCGAGAGATATCGAGCTTACGGCCGGCCGGCCAGCCGGCCGGACAGAATGAATTCCGACCACGGATTCTTGATCAGTGAGTCGAACCAAATCGTTTAAGACCATTTTCATCGAAATATTCCAAAATTACAGACATTTGGGCAAATTGATAAGCACTCAGTTCCGAGGAACTAGAGCGCCAAAAACAAAGCTCAATTGTAATTATTTCGTACATATTTTTGGCGCTCTATTTCTTCAGAACTGAGTGCTTATCAATTTGCCCCAATGTCTGTAATTTTCGAATTTTTCGATGAAAATGGTGTTAAACGATTTGGTTCGACTCACTGATCAAGAATCCGTGGTCGAAATTCATTCTGTCCGGCCGGCCGTAGGCACGATAACTCTCGAACGGAATCAGCTAGATAGTTGAAATTCTCAGAGTAGGTTTGGGAGATAAATATCTCGGCTAAGTTCGTTATTGGGCAAAATCGGACAGATGGTTTCGGAGTAACAAAAAAAAAATTTTTTTACACAACAAATTCCAAATCAATTTTTTTTCAATAAGCAGTTTTACCATAAGAATCCAATTATATCATTTTTAACTCTAACAAGCTAATATTTTCGGAGATATGATTTTTCAAAATTTCAATAATAAATTGTATTTCTACGTTTTCACAGAATGATATAATTGTTCTATGTATGAATTGTCATAATGTCAACTTATTTTCCTGAGACATGACATTATCTAATCAATCGAAGAATTATGAGAATACAGTGTATTCCAAAATGTGAGCGAAGTGAGAAAAATTTCAGTTGTTTGTTCCGAAATTAGTTTTTCTCAGAAAAGTCTTACATTTTGGAACGGAACATGAAGTAAGAGATCTGAGAGAAGTGAGACTGCTTTTCATACATAGACATAGAATGCTGAGTTCTCTCACTTAATGACGGGACTGACGGAAGGGAATATTTTAACTTCAAAAATATTATGTTGGTGTTGAAATACTCGTATTTTGGCGATGCAACGGGGACCTCACCCAAAAATGTTTGAAATTATTACGTAAATATTGAAAGCATAATTCTGTAGTTCGAGAGAGGAGAAAATTTGGTGAACGTAGATCAGGAAATTTTTGATCGATTACAAGGTAATTTTAGGCGCTCTAGTCCCTCGGAACTGAGTGCTTATCAATTTGCCCAAATGTCTGTAATTTTCGAATTTTTCGATGAAAATGGTCTTAAACGATTTGGTTCGACTCACTGATCAAGAATCCGTGGTCGAAATTCATTCTGTCCAGCCGTAGGCCCGATAACTCTCGAACGGAATGAGCTAGACAGTTGAAATTTTCAGAGTAGGTTTGGGAGATAAATATCTCGGCTAAGTTCGTTAGTGGGCAAAATCCGACAGATGGTTTCGGAGTAACAAAAAAAAAATTTTTTTTTACAAGGCAAATTCCAAATTAAATTTTTTTCAATAAGCTGTTTTACCATAAAAATCCAATGATATCATTTTTAACTCTAACAAGCTAATACTTTCGGAGATATGATTTTTCAAAATTTCAATAATAAATCGTATTTCAACGTTGTCACAGAATGATATTATTCTATGTATGAATTGTCATAATGTCAAATGATGTTCCTGAGACATGACATTATCCAATCAATCGAAGAATTTTGAGCCAAGTGGGAAAAATCTCAGTTGTTTGCTCCGAAATTAGGTTTTCTCAGATAATTCTTATATTTCGGAACGGAACATGAAGTAAGAGATCTGAGAGTAGTGAGACTGCTTTTCATCCATAGACATAGATATAACTCTCGAACGGAATGAGGTAGGTAGTTGAAATTTTCAGAGTAGTTTAGGGAGATGAATATCTCGGTTGATTTCTTCCATGGTGCAGTTCTCATTCTCATGATTGCTCATTTAATCTTGATAAATAAACTTTTATTTGAATTGAATTTCCTTTAGGATGCAGTTCTATCATATGAATACATTGATATAATTCCCAACTCTGAGAAACCAATACTTTCGGAGATATAATTTGTCTGTTTGAACTAGAGCGCCAGAAAGCTCCTGTCCACAGGGCTTGAACCCATTTTTTCATTATTATTTCTCTTCTTTCATACATGTTTTATGGAATATCTACTATTTGTAGGTACTTTAAACCTGTTTTGGGCAATTGTCATTCGAAACTTGTTTTTTTGGCGCTCTAGTTTCTCGGAACAGAGTGCTTATCAATTTGCCCAAATGTCTGTAATTTTCGAAATTTTGGCTGAAAATGGTCTCAAACGATTTGGTTCGACTCACTGACCAAGAATCCGAGGTCGAAATCGATTCTGTCCGGCCGTAGGCACGATAACTCTCGAACGAAAGGAGTTAGAGGATTGAAATTTGCAAGGTGCATTTGGAGCGTAAATCTCGGACGAGTTCGTTAATGGGCGAAATCCATTCTCTAATTGCAGAATATTTTAAAATATAGGAGTAAACGGTGATGCAATATAACATGTGCGTATGGGCGCAAAGAATAAAAATTTGTCTTAAAAATTCTATATTTCAGAAACTGTTTATAAGATTCTACTGAAATTCTTCACGGACCTTCAAACCACATTCTATTTTCCCTGTATTTCCAATAATACCGATCTGATCGAATTCAAATCTAGTACTCGGTTGAAAAATGACTGCCTGAATGTTCATGCAGTATTTCGTGAGGATATGTGAGATGTGAATAAACCAAGGAAAATGCGCGCAAAGACTCCTGACTTAGTGCTTTTTAAGAATTTTTTATATGATCGCACAATTTTTCATGTTGTCCCGGAAAAACCTACCAAAAATATAATGATACGCCTATGCTCTCACAAATAAGGTTTTGAATAATAATTGTGTTCATGAACTTCATAACAACATATTAGGCATAACAAATGAAAATATTGACATTATTGTTGTCCGTCCAAATACTCTTCTACAGATTCAAAAGTATTCACAATTGAAAATTCCTCATTTTCCTAGCCTAATTTAATAAATTGTATATCATAAATTAGTATTTCATCAACTCACACTGGTAAACAAGGTTGATATAGAACACCAGCTATGTAACCTAGCGAATACTTTGGTTCTACCACTAATAGCTAGATGTCAGTACATAACCTGGGATATGAATTTATTATGTTGCCCCGGGATTTCAAGTTACCCCGTTTTATGGTACTAGATTTATTAATCTTGGGCGTTGTATTTATATATATTTCAATATACAGCGTGGAAAAGCCAAATGGAATAAATTGGTTACTGTACATATTTACGGAAAATCCCGAAACACGTCAAATTTAAATTTTAAATTAACATTCTTCTCCTTAACATTGGTTCAAGCCCTGTGGACAGGAGCTTTCTGGCGTTCTTGTTCAAACAGACAATCTCTGAAAGTATTGGTTTCTCAGAGTTGGGAATTATATCGATGGATTCTTATGAGAGAACTTCATCTTAGCAGAAATGAATTCGCACATCATAGAAGAATTTAAATTCAACAAGAGTGCCAAAAATTATCAATCCAAAACCAATAGACAAATTCTACCCAACAATGAACTCATCCGAGATATTCATTCCTCAATTCTATGATGAACGATAATATATATATATATATATATATTCGTTCCTCAAATCCACTCCACTACTCCAATACACCAATATTCCAGTTTTGTTCTTACTGGATATATTCTGAACACAATATTATTAACTTACCATTACCATCATCATATGGATTGACCATCGGCATGAAAATATCAACCAACAAAAGACATTATAACAATTCATACATAGAATAATTATATCATTCTGTGAAAACGTAGAAATACGATTTATTATTGAAATTTTGAAAAATCATATCTCCGAAAGTATTAGCTTGTTAGAGTTAAAAATGATATCAATGGATTCTTATGGAAAAACTTCAAAACTACCGAGGAACAAGAGCGCCAAAAAATGTGAACCCTACCTTCAACCCGCTTCGAAACACAGGTATAACCCCCAATTTTTCAAGTAGGAAGTAGGGGCTTGTAAATCATCGTTTGAAAGATCTATTCAGAAATTTTATCACATTCATGTTTATTGCAAAACACAAAATAGAAAAAAATAAAACCATGTGATTAGCGAAATTCATTATAATATTCCCTAGAACATTCCCAAATGTTATTACAATAATACTAAACTTATTTGTCTTGAAGAGGTGATAGAAAGGAAATGAAAAAAAAACATAATATTGTGGTTTCCAGATGGTACCCTGAAAACTACCTAAAACACTTTCTGTGGCAATTATGGTTTCTGTAGAACGCCTTCGTAAATTGGTTTGTGCTGATATAAGTTGTAGTTTATGAATTGTCTAATTTGTGTTTGAATTGCATTTACTTCAATTTTGAATAATGCTTAGATTAACGGAAATGTACATGATAGCAATTTTACAAATGAGTGGTTACGGAGATAACACCCGAACACAAAAGTAAGTCGCATGTTTCATGAGAATTTGCCGAATTACCCAATAGACAATAAGTAAAATAGAGAAGCAGTTTCGCGATTTTGGGCATGTTAGGCAGATTGAAAAAGCATCTGTCAATATACTGTGTGAGGATGTGAAATTAGATGACTTGATACCTACCCAGGATCTCTTGGAAGACGATTTTGATATGAGAACTTATTTTTGTGATCAAATGATGGTCATGTTGGATAACAATATTATCCAATTAGTAGACGTTTTGTTTTCTGATGAGTGCACTTTTTCTCTCAACGGCATTACTAATCGTAAACATTGCGGGTACTGGTCTACCGAAAATCCTCACTGGATGAGAGAGGAATATACGCATTTTCCTGAAAAGGTTAATGTTTGGGCAGAAAATATTCGAAATCATATCATAGGCCACTTTTTGCGCGTATGTTCTGGGGAACATCGCGTTATAGTTTTGCCCAAATGTCTGTAACTTTCGAATTTTTTGACGAAAATGGTCTCAAACGATTTAGTTCGACTCCCCAATGAAGAATTCGAGGTCAAATTTGATTCTGTCCGTCCGGCCGGCCGGCCGTCCGGCCGGCCGTTGCCACGATAACTTGAGAAAGAAAAGAGCTAGCGACTTGAAATTTTCAGGGTGGGTGGCGCATCCCAATACGACGGACAAGTTCGTTAATGGGCATAATCGGCCTAGTGGTTTCCGAGTAATAATTTTGTTTTCAACCAATATAAATCCGATCGAATTGAAACTTGGTGAGTAGTTGTAGAATATGAACCTAAGCACGTTCGTCAAATTTAATGCGAATCGTATGGCTAGAAAATTTAAAAAAAATTATTGAAAAATATTTTTGTTGTCACGATAACTTGAGAACGGAAAGAGATAGCGGCTTGAAGTTTTCAGGTTAGGATGTGCACCAGAAACGACATTTCAGTTTGTTTATGAGCATAATCGGCCAAACGGTTTTAGAGTTATAGCCATCTGAAATTTTCTGAAATTTGGTGGTTTTTTGTTCCTCATTAACTCAAAAAATACTGAACCGATTGAATTCAAACATGGTTATTAGTTGTAGAATACCAACACGGAAATGTTTGCAAAATTTGATGAGGATAGCATTTGTAGAAAATTTTTAATAAATCATTGAAAAAAAAAAAAAATTCTATATATCAGTAACTATTCGTTTGAAATTGCTGAAATTTTGCGAGAGCCTCCATAACCTAACTCTACTGCCAACTTTTTAGTTTTAATACGATCGGTTAAATATTGTTGGTGATTCGAGCATTCTTGTGTGAGTTCAGTAGATGGGTGACCGTTGCCTCGATAACTTTCGAACGAAAGCAGATATGGACTTGCAGTTTTCAGGGTAGGTTGCGTATCCGAAAGGGACTGTTGAGTTCGTTTTTGGGCATAATCGGTCTAACGGTTTCCGAGTTATACCCACCTGGAATATTATTTCCTTGATAACTCAAAAAATAAATATTCGATCGAATTGAAGCTTGGTAACTAGTAGTAGAAAATCAACATAAAGACGTGTTTGAAATTTTGTAGGAACCATACCCTTAGAAAATTTGAAAAAAATTACGAAAAAAAAATTTTAAGAGCCGTACTATTAGAAAATTTAAAAAAATCACGAAAAAAAAAATTCTCTGACGTGAAGTCAGAAGCTTTTGCGCGTATGTTCTATTGTCCATTCTTCTGTATTGGACACCCTCAATCGAATTTACCATGGTAAATTCGTGTCCAATACAGAAGAATGGACAATAGAACATACGCGCAAAAGCTTCTGACTTCACGTCAGTGCTTGAACCAATTTTTATTATTAAGAGCAATCTGAACGGCGATAAATATTTAGCAATACTTCAAAATAATGTCGTTCCAACTTTGGCAAATTTATATCCTGATAAAGGAAATCCACGAAACAGGATGGAACACCACCACATTACCAACGCGATATCCGGCAGTACCTCGACGCAATATTTCCAAATCGGTGGATAGGCAGGCCAGCGCCATCCCCTGATCTTAACCCATTAAATTTCTTTTTATGGGGATATGTGCAGAGAATTGTGTACAAAACTAAACCCCTTGATTTGAATGACCTAAAAGATCGAATAACGCTTGCGATTAGGTCTATCACTCCTGAGATGTTGAATAATGTTGGAAAAAATATTTATTTGAGATTAGAATGTTGTCAAGGAATTCGCGGTGTACACTTTGAATATCAACTTCATTAACATTTATATTTTTTATGCTGAATTTTGTATGTTTCATATGATCTATTCCCTTAAATGCCCAATACCCAGAGTTCAAAATACAACAGCTTCCGATAAGGAAAATGGTTCAAGCACTGATGTTAAGTCAGAAGCTTTTGCGCGTATGTTCTCTTGTCCATTATCCTTTACTGGACACTCTTAATCGAATTTACCATGGTGAATTCTATTGTCTGTTCTCTTGTATTGGATACTCCGAATTTACCATGGCAAATTCCATTAAGAGATACAGGAGAATGGACAATAGAATTCATCACGGTAAATTCGATGAAGAATGTCCAGTACAGGAGAATGGACAAGAGAACATACGCGAAAAAGCTCCTGACTTCAAGTCAGTGCTTGAACCAATTTTTTTATTCGTAAAGTAAGGAGTTTTTGCGCGTATGTTCTATTGTCCATTCTCCTGTATTGGACACTCTTAATCGAATACAGGAGAACAGACAATAGAACTCACCATGGTAAATTCGATTAAGAGTGTCCAATAAAGGAGAATGGACAAGAGAACATAAGCGCAAAAGCTTCTGACTTCACGTCAGTGCTTGAACCAATTTTTTTTTTATGATTTTTTCAATTTGATTTCTAGTGCTACGATCCTCACGAAATTTTGCAAGAATTTTCGCGTTGGCATTCTACAACTAATAACCGTATTTGAATTAGATCGGATTCATATTTTTTGAGTTATTGAGGAAATAACAACCAAATTTCAGATTGATATAACTCCAAAACCATTTGGCCTATTATGCTAGTTAACGAACTTAAATGTCGTATTCATATTCGTAATCTACCCTGAAAACTGCAAGTCGCTATTTCTTTCCGTTCTCAAGGAATCATGAGATACATAATATTTTTTCGTAATTTTTGGAAAATTTTCTAGTGGTACGGTTGGTGTGACTGTTACGAAAGTTGACAGATTACGGAGTTTGAATTTGAATCGTACGTAGGGCACGGAGATCAGATTTGAAACAGTTTCCTAATATAATGAATGACTCAAAATTAGCAATAAGGAAATCTCTAGTAGGTACCTTATTTTTTAATGAAAATAAAACTTTTCCTCTCAAAAATTATTTCACTATATCCAGATTATATTATATATATTGACAATTGACGTGTGTTGAAATTTGATAGGAGCGAATGTTAGTGCTGACTACCACAAAGCCAAAAATATAACTAGAAACAATGCGGGAATGAGTTCATTCCAGCACTGTTTTTAGTACTGGAACGGGCTCATTACGATACTGAAATAGAGAAATAATATTCCAGTTGGGTATAATTCCGAAACCGTGTGGCCGATTATGGCCAACAGCGAATTTAACTCTTCCATTCAGATGTGCAACCTATCCTGAAAATTGCAAGTCCTTATCTCCTTTCGTTTGAGAGTTGTCAAGGCAACGCTCACCCATCCAGCTGCTCGGATCTCCAACAATATAGATCCGATCATGTTCAAACTTGGAACTTGGTAGTAGAGTTAGGTTCTGAAGGCTCTCGCAAAATTTCAGCGATATCGGACGAATAGTTCCTGATATATTTTTTCCAATAATTTTCGATGATATTTCAAAAATTATTTAGTTATACGATCCTCACGAAATTCCGCAAGAACTTTTGCGTTAGCATTCTACAACAAATAACGATGTTTGAATTGGATCGATTTTGTATTTTTTCGAGTTATTGAGGAAATAACAACCAAATTTCAGATGGCTATTACTCTAAAACCGTTTGGCTGATTATGCCTATAAACAAGCTCAAATGTCGCATTCAGATGCACAACCTAACCTGAGAACTTCAAGCCACTATCTCTTTCCCTTCTCAGGTTATCGTGACAACAAAAATATGTTTTAATCATTTTTTAATAATTTTTGGCGATACGATTCTCACAAAATTTCGAAAACGTGGTAAGGTATATATTCTACAACTATTCACCAAGTTTCAATTCGATCGGATTTATATTGGTTGAAAACAAAATTACTACTAGGAAACCATTTGGTCGATTATGCCCATTAACGCACTTTTCCGTCGTATTGGGATGCGCCACCAACCCTGAAAATTTCAAGTGGAGCTCTAGCCGTTCTCAAGTTATTGTGGCAATGGCTGGACGGCCGGACAGAATCAAATTTGACCTCGAATTCTTCATTGGGCAGTCGACCCAAATCGTTTGAGACCATTTTCGTCAAAAAATTCGAAAGTTACAGACATTTGGGCAAAATGATAACGCGATATTCCCCAGAACATACGCGCAAAAACGTCAAGTTTTAAAAGCGCTGACGTATAAACATATACTTGGAAACTAATTTGTTCTATTTGAACGCTTTTTCAACGTATTTTAAAAAAGCTCTCTTGTGAATGAGGCCTGTAACGCCCAGCGCTAAAATACAACACTGCTCGATAAAAAATGTCTCGTTTTAAAAGCGCTGACGTATGAACATGTGCCTGGAAATGCATTTGTTCTATTTGAACGCTTTTTTAACGGATGTTAAAAAAGCTCTTGTTCGAATGAGGCCTTAGTGTGTGCCAATTAGCATCAGCGTATCAGTTTGTGTAAATGGACAACATTGAGATAAGAGGTCAAAAAAAAAAGAATTTTATAAGGACATGGTAGAAGTATTGGGTGATTCTGCCCCTTTGTACAAGGCAATCGAGAACTGGCCACGAGATTTCAAACTGAGAGTCCCGACAACACGCATAATTCAAGAACGGAAAGAGATAACGACTTGAAGTTTTCAGGGTAGGTGGCGCGTCCCAATACAACGGCATAATCGGCCTAACGGTTTCCAAGGAATAATATTGTCATCAACCAATACATATCCGATCAAATTGAAACTTGGTAGCGCGTTGTACAATACAAATACAAAGACGTTTGTGAAATTTTGTGAGAATCGTGTCACTAGAAAATTAAAAAAAAGTATTAAAAAATTGGTTCAAGCAATGACGTGAAGTCAGAAGCTTTTGCGCGTATGTTCTATTGTCCGTTCTTCTGTATTGGACACCCTTAATCGAATTTACCATGGAAAATTCGATTAAGAGTGTCCAATACAGAAGAATGGACAATAGAACATTTGCGCAAAAGCTTCTGACTTCACGTCAGTGCTTGAACCAATTTTTTTTTCTTGATTTTTTAAAAATTTTCTAGGGGTACGGTTCTTAAAATTTTTTTTTTCGTCATTTTTTTCAAATTTTCTAGGGGTACGGTTCTTACAAAATTTGAAACACGTCTTTATGTTGATTTTCTACTACTAGTTACCAAGCTTCAATTCGATCGAATCTTTTTTTTTTGAGTTATCAAGGAAATAATATTCCAGGTGGGTATAACTGGGAAACCGTTAGACCGATTATGCCCAAAGAACGAACTCAACTCTCCCATTCGGATACGCAACCTACCCTGAAAATTGCAAGTCCCTATCTCCTTAGTCCTTACCCATCTACTGAACTCACACAAGGCTGCTCGAATCTCCAACAATATGTAACCGATCGTGTTAAAACTTGAAACTTGGCAGTAGAGTTAGGTTATAAAGGCTCTTGCAAAATTTCAGCAATTTCAAACGAATAGTTACTGATATATAGAATTTTTTTTTCAATTTTCAATGATTTTTTAAAAATTTTAAAAACTAATAACCATGTTTGAATTCAATCGGTTTAGTATTTTTCGAGTTAATGAGGAACAAAAAACAACCAAATTTCAGTTGGCTATAACTCTAAAACGGTTTGGCCGATTATGCTCATAATAAAACTGAAATGTCGCGTTCTGATGCACATCCTAACCTGAAAATTTCAAGCCGCTATCTATTTCCGTTCTCAAGTTACCGTGATAACAAAACTATTTTTTAAGGATTATTTAATAATTTTCTAGCCATACGATTCGCACAAAATTCCACAAACGTAATAAGGTTCATATTCTACAACTACTCACCAAGTTTCAATTCGATCGGATTCATATTGGTTGAAAACAAAATCATTACTCGGAAACCACTAGGCCGATTATGCCCATTAACGAACTTGTCCGTCGTATTGGGATGCGCCACCTACCCAGAAAATTTCAAGTCGCTAGCTCAATTTGTTCTCAAGTTATTGTGGCAACGGCCGGACAGAATCAAATTTGACCTCGAATTCTTCATTGGGGAGTCGAACTAAATCGTTTGAGACCAATTTCGTAAGAAAATTCGAAAGTCACAGACATTCGGGCAAAAGATAATGTGATGTTCTCCAGAACATACGCGCAAAAATATTATTTACGCCACGATAACCTGAGAACGGGAAAATATAGCGACTTCCAATTCTTAGGGTAGGTTTTGCATCTGAATGTGACATTTGTGTTTTTTACTAAGCATAATCGGCTTAACGGTTTTGTAGTTATACCCTTTTGAATTTGCGTTTTTGCGCGCGTGTTCCGCAAGGAACAGCGTGCTATCATTTCGTCACAATGTCTGTATTTTTCGAATTTTTTTTCGAATATGGTCTCAAACGATTGGGTTCGACTCCCTGATGAAGAATTCGAGGTCAAATTCAATTCTGTCCGTCCGGTCCGGCCGGCCGGCCGGTCCAGCCGTTAGCACGATAACTCTCGAACGGAACGACTTAGAGTGTTGAAATTTGCAGAGTAGTTTCGTAGCGTAAATATCTCGGACAAGTTCGTTAACGGGCGAGATCGACCGAGCGGTTTCGGAGTTAAGGCCGTTTTTAGTAAAAACGTTTTTTATGAATATTTCCGGAACCGATCACTCGATCTTTTTGAAATTTGGCATCAGATTGTAGAATCATGACCTTTATATGCCTGCGAAGTTTTGTGTTGAACGGATGGCCCTAAAATGGCAAAAAAAAAATTTGAAAATTTGAAAATTTTGTTTTCACGATAACTCGAAAAATACTGATCTGATTAAATTGAAACTCAGTAGTTAGATGCAAAAGACCAAAGCAAACACTTTTGCAAAATTTCGTGAAGATCACGTGACATGAAAAAAATAAAAAAATTACTACTATTTTGCGGAATACTTTGCTTTTAATGCCTAAACATATGTTTTTGAGGTTCATGCTGCCCTTTCCGGGCATTTTCCGTATTGTGCATGCGCAGATGAGAAGTCCTTTAACCGCTGTAGTTTTCGTCAGAGAGGATTGGGGTTTTGGGGTGGCGGATGCTATTCCTCCATAGAATTCAGATCCCTGATGAGGGTCTGCGCATGCGTAGATTGAAGATGCGATATCTTCCGAACCACTAGTGTTGGAGAATCGGAGTTCTTTGTAAGGTGTGTTATTTTGAGAGGACTTTTAGCCGCCAGTAGATTGCGCATGCGAAGAAGAGAAGTGACTGTTTTTGGGTTGGATGGGTTATGTTGGGAGTGATGAGTCGATATTATGAGGTTTTAAAAGAATATTCATAGCAATTCAGTGCAAGGACAAGTCAGTTTGGGGGATGTAGCGTTGTTTCCGAGTTAAAGTGTCCGTACCGTGGCCCTGGGGCTAATTTTGAAATTGATGTTACCCCTTACAGGCATTTTTCGTTATGCGCATGAGCAGACCATCAGTGATTTAACTGGTGGTGTTTTCGTCAGAAAGGATTAGGGTTTTGGGGTGGCGGATGCTAATCCTCTATAGAATCCACTGTTGAGGGTCTGCGCATGCGTGGATTAAAGATGTGATATCTCCTGAACCACTAGTGTTGGAGAATCGGAGTTTTTTGTAAGGTGTGTTATTTTGAGAGGACTTTTAGCCGCGAGTAGATTGCTCATGGGCAGAAGAGAAGTGACTGTTTTTGGGTTGGATGGGTTATGTTGGGAAGCTGAGTCGATATTATAAGGTTTCAAAAGAATATTCATAGCAATTCAGTGCAAGGACAAGTCAGTTTGGGGGATGTAGCGTTGTTTCAGAGTTAAAGTGTCCGTACCGTGGCCCTGGGGCTATTTTCGAAATTCATGTAACCCCTTACGGGCATTTTTCGTTATGCGCATGAGCAGACCATCAGTGTATTAACTGCTGGTGCTTTCGTCAGAGAGGATTGGGGTTTTGGGGTGCCGGATGCTATTCCGCTATAGAATTCCCTGGTGAGGGTCTGCGCATGCGTGGATTCAAGAAGCGATATATCCTGAACCACTAGTGTTGGAGAATCGGAGTTTTTTGTGAGGTGTGTAATTTTGGGAGGACTTGCAGCCACGAGTATACTGCGCTTGCGCAGACGAGAAGTGAATGGTTTTGGGTTGTTTGGGTTATGTTGGGAGTAATGAGCCGATATTGTGAGGTTCCGATTGTATCCGATTTGAAATGTCTGTATGGTGGCCCTGAGGCGAATTTATAAATAACTATATTCGGTAGATCGATATTAAAATACGTTCGGATTTGGAGGAGATGCAATTGCGTCCCTAACGGAGGACCCACAACTGCATTTTTTTCCGATCTACGGTAAAGCTAACAGCCAAACTATATTGATAGCTATATTTGGTAAAGGAACTTGAAAAAAAAAAAAAGCACTGACGTGAAGTCAGTACTCTTTGACGCGCGTGTTCACGGTGGCTAATTTGAATTGAATGATGAGTACTTCAAGCTCAGTGGATAGAGCGAGCCGAAGATCTACCCAAAGGATAGTGGACACCATTCACTGTCGGTTCAAAAATTAACAGTGCTGTATCTAAGCTGCCATCAGGATAGAGTAACAAAGTTGGAAAAGAACACAACTGACTCTCCTTAGTCGCACAAGCTCCTAGAAGATTTGGGAGGGTCAGTATAATCCTAATCATGTTTATAGCACGCGCGCAAAAGCAGATTGACTTTACAATGAAAGAAAAAGTGTAAAAAGTCAATCTGCTTTGGCGCGCGTGCTATAAACATGATTAGGATTATACTGACCCTCTCAAATCTTCTAGGAGCTTGTGCGACTAAGGAGAGTCAGTTGTGTTCTTTTCCAACTTTGTTACTCTATCCTGATGGCAGCTTAGATACAGCTAACAGCCAAACTATATTGATAGCTATATTTGGTAAAGGAACTTGAAAAAAAAAAAAAGCACTGACGTGAAGTCAGTACTCTTTGACGCGCGTGTTCACGGTGGCTAATTTGAATTGAATGATGAGTACTTCAAGCTCAGTGGATAGAGCGAGCCGAAGATCTACCCAAAGGATAGTGGACACCATTCACTGTCGGTTCAAAAATTAACAGTGCTGTATCTAAGCTGCCATCAGGATAGAGTAACAAAGTTGGAAAAGAACACAACTGACTCTCCTTAGTCGCACAAGCTCCTAGAAGATTTGGGAGGGTCAGTATAATCCTAATCATGTTTATAGCACGCGCGCAAAAGCAGATTGACTTTACAATGAAAGAAAAAGTGTAAAAAGTCAATCTGCTTTGGCGCGCGTGCTATAAACATGATTAGGATTATACTGACCCTCTCAAATCTTCTAGGAGCTTGTGCGACTAAGGAGAGTCAGTTGTGTTCTTTTCCAACTTTGTTACTCTATCCTGATGGCAGCTTAGATACAGCACTGTTAATTTTTGAACCGACAGTGAATGGTGTCCACTATCCTTTGGGTAGATCTTCGGGTCGCTCTATCCACTGAGCTTGAAGTACTCATCATTCAATTCAAATTAGCCACCGTGAACACGCGCGCCAAAGAGTACTGACTTCACGTCAGTGCTTTTTTTTTTATTTGCTCGATATCTCGAAAACTACAGAAACGATCCAATTCAAACTTGGTTATTAGTTGTAAAATGACGGCTCAAAAATTTCTTGCAAAATTTCCCGAGAATCTAATGACTAGAAAAAAAACATTACTGAAAATCATTGTATATATCAGAAACTATTCGCTCGACACAACTGAAATTTTGCGAAAGCCTTCAAAACATAACTCTACTGCCAAGTTCCAAGTTTGAACACGATCGGATCTAAATTTAGGAAAATTCGAGCAGCCTTGGTTCAGTAGCTGGATGGGTGACCGTTGCCTCGATAACTTTCGAATGAAAAGAGGTAGGGAGGTGTAATTTTCAGGCTTCGTTGCGCATCCGAATGGAAAAGTTAAGGTCGTTGTTGGGCATGATCGGCCGAACGGTTTGGAAGTTATAACCATCTGGAATATTATTTTATCGATAACTGAATAATACAGACCCTATCGAATTGAAACTTGGTATCTAGTTGTATAATATCGACATAAGGACGTGTGTGAAAAATATTATTCACGTCACGATAACCTGAGAATAGAAAGATATAGTGATTCGCGCATTTCAGGGTAGGTTGCGCAGCCGAATGCGACATATGAATTAATGCCGCAGGTGTTAGGCCTTCTGATACACTTCCTAAGTTATGAGATGATACAATAACATTGGTGTCATCAGCATATAAATACGCATTCAGCTCCAACTCACTATGTTCTCGATAATTAGCGGTTTCCAAATACAAAGCGTCGGGGTCATCAATAACCTCCTCCTCCAAAACCTCTGGCAGATCATCATCGTAAACGATAAATAGGATGGGTCCTAAGATCCTTGAGGTACTCCAGTTAATACGGTTTCTTCCGATGAACTGAACTACAACCTGTTTTCTATTGTTCAGGTAACTCTCGATCAGATGTGAAGGTATGCCTCTAATGCCCTTCTTCTTTAGTTTCTGCAGAAGTAATTTGTGATCTACGCAATCAAAGGCCTTAGAGAAATCAACAGATAGCCCTGCTGGAATTCTTTCTTTTTCGAGAGATGAATAAAACTGATTTTTGAATTTGTGGGTTTGAAGTAAGGAGCTGTGCCTTCTGAATACTCTGCAACTTTATCTCATCTTCACTCAGGGTCCCCAAAACACGTGTAATACAAAGCTATCAATGTCGTCTCATCTGTATGGAAGGAAATACTTCTAAGAGCATATGTGGTGGAGTTCAGTCTTTGACTTAAGTTGGGTAGTTGGCCTTGAAAACAAACTCTATCAACTGTATGAATATTTCTCTTGGAATATCTGTACAATTACTTAAGTCAGACAATTTTCATCCATTGTATCGGTGGCTATAACTTCATAGAAATATTAGTAAATAAGGAGGCGACGTCTAAAGAAAGCACCTTGTCTCAGGGATAAGACAACCCCGAAAGTTTTTACAATTTTCGAACTTCAGAATAGCTACCAACAAAAAATAATTCTGAAGACTTCTGTTTGGTGTCTGACGAAGGAGCCTGATATAGTCTCCGAAACGTTATGAAATATCTGTTTCATCGTTGATGTTGTTTCATAATTGTTCGTTTGGCAACATTGTGTTTCTAACTCAGAAGCAATTCACAAAATAATACATTTTTATTTTGTAGATATTTTACTGGGTTTGAAAGAAAACCCATAAAAGAACCCACTTAAAAATGAATATAACTCCCAAAGTATAATCTAATGATTACTTAGAGCACTGTTTATTTTCGAACCGACAGTGAGTGTATGTATTTGGGTCGAAACTATTCGATTGAGACCATTATCGACCAAAAAGATGATCAGTTTTTTTTATGTTTGTTCTTAGTGTCAAATTTATATTCTTGGAAATATAGGGATTTTTTTTTCTAGAGTTAAGCAGCTTTGGGTGAGGTCAGAATCTGGATGGGTGATAGATCTGTCTATAAATTTAGACATCACGCCAAATCCCCTGTCCACAGGGCTTTCCCCCTTTTTGCGCGTATGTTCTGGGGAACATCGCGTTATAGTTTCTTTCGAATTTTTTGAAAAAAATGGTCTCAAACGATTAAGTTCGACTCCCCAATGAAGAATTCGAGGTCAAATTTGATTCTGTCCGGCCGACCGTCCGGCCGTTGCCACGATAACTTGAGAACGAAAAGAGCTAGCGACTTGAAATTTTCAGGGTAGGTGGCGCATCCAAATACGACGGACAAGTTCGTTAATGGGCATAATCGGCTCAGTGGTTTCCGAGTAATAATTTTGTTTTCAACCAATATGAATCGGATCGAACTGAAACTTGGTGGGTGGTTGTAGAATATGAACCTAAGCACGTTTTTGAAATTTTGTGCGAATCGTATGGCTAGAAAATTTAAAAAAAATTATTAAAAAATATTTTTGTTGTCACGATAACTTGAGAACGGAATGAGATAGCGGCTTGAAATTTTCAGGTTAGGATGTGCACCAGAACGCGACATTTCAGTTTGTTTATGAGCATAATCGACCAAACGGTTTTAGAGTTATAGCCATCTGAAATTTTCTTAAATTTGGTGGTTTTTTGTTCCTCATTAACTCGAAAAATACTGAACCGATTGAATTCAAACACGGTTATTAGTTGTAGAATGCCAACGCAAAAATGTTTGCAAAATTTGGTAAGGATAGCATTTGTAGAAAATTTTTAATAAATCATTGAAAATAAAAAAAAAAAATTCTATATATCAGTAACTATTCGTTTGAGATTGCTGAAATTCTGCAAGAGCCTTCATAACCTAACTCTACTGCCAAGTTTCAAGTTTTAATACGATCGGTTAAATGTTGTTGAAGATTCGAGCATTCTTGTGTGAGTTCAGTAGATGGGTGACCGTTGCCTCGATAACTTTCGAACGAAAGGAGATAGGGACTTGCAATTTTCAGGGTAGGTTGCGTATCCGAAAGGGAGAGTTGAGTTCGTTTTTGGGCATAAACGGTCTAACGGTTTCTGAGTTATACCCACCTGGAATATTATTTCCTTGATAACTCAAAAAATAAATATTCGATCGAATTGAAGCTTGGTAACTAGTAGTAGAAAATCAACATAAAGACGTGTTTAAAATTTTGTAAGAACCGTACCCCTGGAAAATTTGAAAAAAATGACGAAAAAAAAATTTTAAGAACCGTACCCCTAGAAAATTTTAAAAAAATCACGAAAAAAAAAATTGGTTCAAGCACTGATGTGAAGTCAGAAGCTTTTGCGCGTATGTTCTATTGTCCATTCTTCTGTATTGGACACCCTTAATCGAATTTACCATGGTAAATTATGTTGTCCATTCTCCTGTATTGGACACTTAATTCGAATTTACCATGGTAAATTCGAATTAAGAGTGTCCAATACAGGAGAATGGACAACATAATTGACCATGGTAAATTCGATTAAGGGTGTCCAATACAGAAGAATGGACAATAGAACATACGCGCAAAAGCTTCTGACTTCACGTCAGTGCTTGAACCAATTTTTTATAGTTAATTTGTGATTCTGCTGAAACATCGGCTAATGCTTATCGCGTTCTTCGTTGATCTTACATGTGTTTTATCTGATTTAATGTACAACGCATTTCATTGAAGTATGGACCAATTGGGTTTATTTCTGTTTTAATGTGAAATCGTGGAATGCGTGAAATCAGCTTTTGGTAGTTCTTTCTCCATCCGCAAAGCGCCTACAGGTGGATTTTTTGATGTGAAGATCATAATTCCGAGAATTTACAGTTCTGCGCATGAGCAAACTGGATTGTACATAACTCCTAGCACTTTAATTCTGGAGAAGTGGGATTTGAGGCACGAGAATGCTGTTATGCCAACTTTTTTGTGGCAGTTCCATACATGTAAAAGATGTTTTTTTCATGATTGTTCCACCACGGAGAGCGTGCTATCATTTTGCTCAAATGTATGTAATTTTGGAATTTTTGGCCGAAAATGGTCTCAAACGATTGGGGACAACTCACTTATAATAATTCAGGGTCAAATCCAATTCTTTCCGTTCGGCCGTAAGCACGAAAACACGAAAGAAATAAGTCAGCGAGTTGAAATTTGCAGGATAAAGCCAACGGGCTAAATTCACTTAGTGGTTTCGGAGTGATAGCTATTTTGAAACTAATAATTCGGTCTAACTGAAATTCAGCACCAAGTTGTATATTTAGGACCTGAATATTTATGCAAAGTTTTGTATTAATCATCAATGCATCATAAAAGAAATTGATTTCAAATACTAGTTTATTTATCAAGATTAAATGTGCAAACTGCAATGATTCAACCTCGTGGAATGGGTTGTTGCAACTTACACTCGGTGCATAGTTTTCACAACTTGAAATACCTAAGGAAAGTATCATCCGAATGTCAAGAACCTTGCTGGAGACAATCATAGCAGATAGCACATTTAAGATTGAATATGTGTTTTATTTTCTTGTTCTTTTCAAACTCATTTACGACAAAATATATTAATAAAATACAATCCTCATTCTCAGATTGCTCATTTAATCTTGATAAATAAACTATTATTTGAATCGAATTTCCTTTATGATGCAGTTCTATCATAAGAATATATTGATATAATTCTCAATTCTGAGAAACCAATACTTTCGGAAATATAGTTTGTCTGTTTGAACAATAGCGCCAGATAGCTCCTGTCCCAAGGGCTTTAACCAATTTTTAGAATATATACAGAAAGACGTATGTCAAAATTTGTGAGGATCGTAACACAAGAAAATCCTAAAAAAAATTGGTTCAAGCTCTGTGGACAGGAGCTTTAGCGCTCTTGTTCAAACTTTGACAAATCATATCTTCGAAAGTAATGGTAATAGGGAATTATATCAATGGATTCTTATGATAGAACTTAATAATAGCAGAAATTAAATTCAAACATCATAAAAGAATTTTAATTCAACAAGAGTGCCAAAGATTATTAATCCAAAACTAATAGAACAATTCTACCCAACAACGAACTCATCCGAGATATTCGTTCCTCAATTCTATGATGAACTATATATTTTTTCCTCAAATCCACTCTGAAAATTATATTACATCAAATGAAACTTTAGCCAATATTTCAGTTTTGTTTCTGGAGATATTCTGAACTCAGTATTATTAACTTACCATTCTCATCATCATATGGATTAACCATGGGAATTAAATATAAAAATTTGACATATCATGTCTCAGGAAAATAAGTTGACATGTATCAACAAAGATCACATTATAATAATTCACAGATAGAATAATTATCGCATTCTGTGAAAACACATCAGAAGTACGATTTATTATTGAAATTTTGAAAAATCATATCTCTGAAAGTATTAGCTTGTTAGAGTTAAAAATGGGTTCAAGCCCTGTGGACAAGAGCATTCTGGCGCTCTAGTTCAAACAGACAAATTATATCTCCGAAAGTATTGGTTTCTCAGAGTTGGGAATTATATCAATGTATTCATATGTTAGAACTGCATCATAAAGGAAATTCAATTCAAATAATAGTTTATTTATCAAGATTAAATGAGCAATCATGAGAATGAGAACTGCACCATGGAAGAAATCAAATTAAATCTGGCAAATTTTGCCCAATAACGAACTTAACCGAGATATTCATCTCCCTAACCTACTCTGAAAATTTCAACTACCTACCTCATTCCGTTCGAGAGTTATATCTATGTCTATGGATGAAAAGCAGTCTCACTACTCTCAGATCTCTTACTTCATGTTCCGTTCCGAAATGTAAGACTTTTCTGAGAAAAACTAATTTCGGAGCAAACAACTGAGATTTTTCTCACTTCGCTCACAATTCTTCGATTGATTAGATAATGTCATGTCTCAGGAAAAAAGTTGACATTATGACAATTCATACATAGAATAATTATATCATTCTGTGACAACGTTGAAATACGATTTCTTATTGAAATTTTGAAAAATCAAATCTCCGAAAGTATTAGCTTGTTAGAGTTGAAAATGATATCATTGGATTCTTATGGTAAAACTGCTTATTGAAAAAAATTTAATTTGGAATTTGCTTTGTAAAAAAAATTTTTTTTTTGTTACTCCGAAACCATCTGTCCGATTTTGCCGAATAACGAACTTAGCCGAGATATTTATCTTCCAAACCTACTCTGAAAATTTCAACTGTCTAGCTCATTCCGTTCGAGAGTTATCGTGCCTACGGCCGGCCGGATCGGCCAGCCGGCCGGCCGGACAGAATGAATTTCGACCACGGATTCTTGATCAGTGAGTCGAACCAAATCGTTTAAGACGAAGATCGATCATAGTTTCTGTAGTATAAAATTTTGCAAGATAGCTGAAAAAAATTGGTTCAAGCCCTGTGGACAGGAGCTTTGGCGCTCTTGTTCAAACTTTGATAAATCATATCTCCGAAATTATTGGTCTCTGGGAATGATATAAATGGATTCTTACGATAGAACTGCATCATGAAAGAAATTAAATTCAAATAGACCGATTCTCCCCAATAAAGAACTTATCCGAGATATTCATTCCTCAAATCTACTCGGAAAATTATATTATATCAACTAAAACTTAGACAATATTGCAGTTTTGTTTTTACTGGAAATATTCTGAACACAAAGAATATAAATTTCCATCATAATATGGATTATCCGCGGGCATTATACTATCACCTTAAAAGTGTAATATCATATTATTATTATTATTATTATTATTATTATTATTATACTGATCCTCCTGGGTCTTCCACAAGGAGACCTCTCATAAGCTCTAAGAGCTTGCCCTGAGTTAGGAGAACCAGTTGTGTTCTGTGTAGGCTTTGTTACTGTGTCCTTACGCCACCTCAGGCACAGCACTGTTAATTTTTGACCCAACAGCGAATGGTGACGATTACCGTGACTAGAAAATTTCGTTCCTAGCCTCGGAATTGAACTTGGGGCTTCCGCTCCCAAGTCAATTACTCTACCACTGAGCCAATCGCATCCTCATAATTCTACGATAGCTGAGGTTATTTCATTGGTCATTTTGCATTCAATCATACTTTGTTTTCTAGAACCGGAGGATATTTTATATCAAGAAAAACGAACCAGAAATAATTTTGACATTTATCTCTCAGGAAAAATAAGATGACATGCAATAACATAGATCATATAATGATGCATAGATAGAATAATTAAGTACAGCATTCGGTGGAAACATAGAAGTACGATTCATTATTGAAATTCCGAAAAATCATATCTCCGAAAGTATTAGCTTGTTGGAGTTAAAAATGATATCAAAGGATTTTATGGTGAAACTGCATCTTAAAAAAAATTTAAATTGAAATTTGTAATGTATAAAAAAAAGTTTTTCGTTTCTCTGAAATCATCAGGCTGATTTGGCCCAATAACGAACCGAGATATTTATCTCCCAAACCTACTCTGAAAATTTCAACTGCCTAGCTCATAATGTTCGAGAGTTATTGTAGAAACCTAATTTGAATTTTTTTTTACACTTACGGCAACCCGATCAAAACAAAACTTCGCATGCATATGAAGGTCATTATTCTACAATTTGGTGCTGAACCCTGCAAATTTCAATCCTCTAGCTCCTTTCGTTCGAGAGATATCGTGTTAACGGCCGGCTGGCCGGACAGCCGGACAGAATCAATTTCGACCACGGATTCTTGATCAGTGAGTCGAACCAAATCGTTTTAAGACCATTTTCAGCCAAAAATTCGAAAATACAGACATTTGGGCAAATTGATAAGCACTCTGTTCTGAGGAACAAAGAGCGTCAAAAATAGAAAATTTAACCCTAAACTGACAAACTTACAGTTAATAATGTTTTATTCACCTCTACTGGATACTCTCATTAGAATTTACCTTCGCTATAGACGGTTTTCTCAGCGTTTATAAGATATGAATACAGTTCGTACTATTCTAATGACAGACATGAATAATGGGAATCCTCTATGATCACAGAATTTTTTATTCTGACTTATGTATTCTATCAGAATTGAAATCTAATGATATAGGAAAAATGTTACTTCTCAAGTAATTTTAAGGTGCGATATTCACGAAATTCGGAGAAAATTTGCGCGTCGGCATTCTACAAGTAGGTATACTTACCGAGTTTTAATTGGATCGGATTTGGATATTTTGAGTTATAGAGGAAATAATAACAAAAATTCAGATGTGTATAACTACAAAACCGTTTTGCCGATTATGCCTATTCTGGAATAATATTATATATATGTAGGAATTCTTATATTTTCACCTTTGTAAATAATAGACGTAAGATTAGTTTTACTGGTGCAGATGAAGTTGAACGACGTTCGAACAGATATTTTAGACATATTTCTGGACTAAATCCCTGCCTGAAGATGTCCTAAAACATTATATATAAGATTATTATTACATTATATAAAACATTATATATAAGATATTATAAGAATATATATTCTTATACAGTGACTCTTGATAAGTCGAACATTTTTTCCGGTCCCAATTCATGGGTATCTAACCGTGTATACTTTCACCTCAATGAGTCGAACAGACTTCTTGAGAGTAAAGAGTCTAGTAGATGAGTCGAACTGCTGGAAGGGTCCACGAGAGAACCTCCACCTCTATCAGTCGTACTCCTAACCATCATCGCCTCTATGAGTCGAACTGTTTGATCTAACGAATGAAACCGAAAAGAATTCGGCATGCTAACGAATCACTACATTTGGTAGCCATCATATGTATTTTTCAATCGTTTAGTAGATTGTTCAATTTATTTTTTATTTGTTTATTGAGCCGTCGTGCGCTGAGAGCGTTTTAGTCATGGATCCGCGAAAACTGAAAATGTTATCAGTAGTAGATGAACTCGAACTCATTCGGGAAGTAGAGAAAGGAGAAGAAAGTAAGACCCTTATCGTTAACAAGTTCGGAATTCCTAAAACCGAATTGTCATCTATCATGAAAAATAAAATTAATACCCTCCCTTCCATCAGAGTTAAAGGAAAATCAGTCCACCGGTAACGTCAGAAATTGCCTCGGCATTCAGATGTTCGCATCTTCCCTAGGCCACGAATATACAGCGAGTAGTGGTTGGCTACGTAATTTCAAAAAAAGATACGGAATTTCTGGAAGAATCTCGTTAGGTGAGAGTGCTAGGGTCAATGAAGACACTTATCATCAACCCTTGTTTCTCATTAACTACTATTGATGTCATGAATACGTGAGTTTTTCCCTCAATGAGTCGAACTCTCACCTCAATAACTCGAACGTTTGGTGAGACGAACCATAGATAAGTCGAACAGTTTTTTATGGTCCCTGGGAGTTCGACTTATCGAGAGTCCACTGTATATATATTCTTATACTGTGCCAAGGGTATCGAGGAGACCGGGAGGGTAAGTTGAAGGGGTGCTGCGGAGCACGAAAGACGTTGTTAAGGAAGTTGGTTCCTAATTAGACGAAAGACTACTTAGAGATTCGAGTGTTGTAAAAGCTCATTAGACGGTAGAGACTTAAAACGTACAATTATAGAGTATCGAGACTGTTAAGAATCTCAGTAATCGACGGTATTTAATGTGACGGCGAAGTTGACGTTTGTAGAAGTTGTGTAAATAAACCTGTACATATTAGCATACAGTGCCAATATACCTACATGCAGGGGCCACATTACCTCCTTTTTTCTATCCATATGTAGAATACCGATTCCAAGGTTCATGCAAAATGTCATTAAAATTGAATGTCGGGAACTCATCGCGAAAATTATTGAAAATGATAAAACTAGTCATCCGAAAGCGTATACCTATAGCGTTTTTATCATATTATCAGGAAATATGGTTTTTCTAGGAGTTACATAATTCAATGATGGTATCTGAGCAAACTATTTATTCGTTGCCATGAATTAGAGTTATAATTAATATGATTCGGGGAAATTATGTTTTTATTTCGAATTATGTGGTGAAATTGTATTCGATTTGAGAAAAAATCTTGCTAAGATCTTGAAAAGGAATGGAGTGTTCCGAAAAAAACTTTACTATTGAACGTACAGATTCAAAATGTTTTAAGTTCTCTCACAGTTCGGAAATATATGAATAGTTGCGAAAACATTGAAGGGGTGGCTTCTTGTCAAAAAATAGGGTGGGTCTTTCATATAAACATTTTTCTTCTTGAGCTTGCTTAAATAGAGTCCACTAAAGATGGCGCCCGAAAAGCAGTTTTCAATTATTTTTTTCTTGAAATCCAAGAAACTCGCAAGAATAAAAACAAGCAGACATTTTTTGCGAGCGAGAAGGTACTCAAAAAAAATTGTTGATGGTGTTCCTCTATTATTGCAAGGGGTAGAAAAAGGCACCCCTAAACCATGATTCGCAAGAAATATTCCACATTCATATTTTCAATAAAAAAATTTATTTTGGATAGCTTGTTCTATACTTAATAAATAAGGTCTTATGTTATTTCTTGCTAAAGTTCACGGTTTTTCAGAAAAATAAATAATTTATCAACAGATAATACACAGAGTCGTAGGGGCTGAGATTAGTTTCGGCCTTAAATTTATCCATTAATTGGATGTCAAGTACCTACACTCTTTTATTGAGAACTGGTACAAATATTGAATTAATGTAACGAAACCAACAATTTTAAACTTTTCACAAATTGAAAATTATATTAAATTTGAAAATTTGTGATGATCGGATAGGCCAGAACTGAGGTCCACCTCGCCCTATTAATCGATTTGGATATGTATGACTTAAATGCTGACGTGCTCCAATACTGAAATGTGCGGGGGCCCAATCATGCATAAACCACATGCAAAGGAATATTTTGAAGAAGTACAGGTACAAGTCCTTCTTGCAGAAATTGAAAGTATGTATTTCCATTCAATCTAGGTCGTAGAAATTTTGGACCAGTTAACTGATTCCCAACATATCCAAGCCAGGCATTAAGAGAAAATTGTTCTTGTTGGTGAGTTACAGTGATAGCGTGAGAGTTCTCTTCGGCCCCTATGTGGTTATTATGAAAATAGTTATTCAATCTCTAGAAAAATTTCCTTTTTGAAAAATTTAGAACATTGTTCAACAATTGCCAACAACCAAGTGGAGAATTGGAGACGATTCGGAAAATCCCTCGGTGAGAGAGCCTGTATAATGTACACGTTGAATACGATATGGGTATAAAAGTTGCTCCTGTAAGATCGCAAACACCGTCATATGGTCAATTTGTAATTGCTGAGCAATTTTCCTAGTACTGATGTCAGGTTGCTCCTCGATAAGATTTAGTACTGCTTCTTGGAATTCTAATCTCGCGCTGGCGACCACAATCATTTTCATTTGTTTTAAATGTACCACTTTCTCGTAGACGTTAGTGGAGTCGTTTAAATATAGTGTGATGTGAAGCCAGGGCCATAGCTAAGAGCTTTTACGAGGGGGGGGAGAAACGGCTTTTGGCGCCCCTAATTTGAAGAAATATACTAAAATCGAAAACACAAAAATATGAATAAAGTATATAATATTGATAAATTACTTTCTTATTAAAGAATGAATTATAAATTAATATAACTATGAAGGAAAATTATTTTCTCTATTTCAGTAATGAGTTCATTACAGCACTAAAAACAGTGCTGTAACTCATTCCCGCATTGTTTCTAGTTATATTTTTCGTCTTGTGGTAATCAGCACTGACCATCGATCCTAGCAAATGTCAACACATGTCAATTGTCAATATGATATAATCTGGGTTGCGTTCGGAATCAACGTCGGATGTTGTCCAGTGCGTACCCAACCCGTTCGGAATCGACGTAGGGTGAACCTACACAATGACTAACCAGTAAACACAGAAAACAACCAATCGCGCTCTAAGTCGGACGCATCCGACGTTGATTCTGAACGCAACCCTGGATATAGTGAAATAATTGTTGCGTGGATAAGTTTTATTATCATTAAAAAATAAGGTGCTAGAGATTTCCTCCTTGCTAATTTTGAATCATTCATGCTATTAGGAAACTGTTTTAAATCTGATCTCCATGCCCTACGTACGATTCAAATTCAGAAATGTGTCAACTTTCTTAGCAGTCACACCAACCGCCAAGATACAATAAAAAAGGATGTATAATCCGAATTCTTCATTAAATTTCAATAGTATTTTACAAAAATTGCCTGAAATAGAGAAAATATCGTCTAATAATAATCGTTGCAGAAGGTAATTCCAACACTCATGCGTTCGAAAACTCGCTAGGAGCCCATTCTGCAACTTGTTTTAGAATATACTATTACAAAGAAGACTGCATTCTGGATTTGTGTTTTTGAGTGAAAAATTATTGTTTGCATCTCTCAAAAGATCCAGGACCAAAAAAGAATTGTATTTGACAAAAACAAATAAATACATCAAGGTTTCGAGATGATAAGAATAATCTGAAGAGTTCACATACAAATATTAAAAAGAAAACTTTCGAAAAATGATATAGCAATGTCATGTTACAATGCTTTCTAGAGTGGAATGTTCCAACAAAATATCTGCTATATCAACATCGAATTAGATTTATGTAATTCCTGAATTGAAGTAATATTTTTTAATTCTTCTGAATTCCGCTCCAGTCGGTTTGAACTTTTAATAATGCGTTTAAATTGGGTTTTAAATTTTGAATTTCAATGAATATTCAGATTCACTAATAATTTATATAAGAAGTACAAGGTTATGTTTCATTATATTGAACGATTTTGACTTATAGCCGGGGAAGGCCAGGAATTCCCCACTCCCGCCATCTAGTCTCTAGCAGCAACAAAACTTTCTACAATGCGGTCGCTCTAGTACAAATAAATCGACTACAGAGACAACAAAGAGACGTGAAACTCCTTCACTAAATTTGTCCCATTGTAACTTTCTCTTCTGTCCTTTTTCATATCATTCAATTTGGCACAAAGCTATCTTTGTCTTGCCTGAATGAAGATGAATATAGAGGCGCTGCTTACACTTTTGTGGTACAGTGACTATATTCTATATATAGTCACTGTATTTTGTGGAGGTTGCCTAACTAGAAAATAAATATTATTATTGTAAGAAAAAGAACTACTTCTTTCCTTTTTCATCTATGGCGCATATGCTACGCAAATGATTTTCAGTCCAGGTGCTCGATAATTTTGGCAACCTAGAAATCAATCCGACGTGCTTCAGCGGAGTTGGATTATTTTAGTGTTATTTATATTAGGGTATTTGTTTAGATATTTCAATATGGTTAAATGTTTTGTTTGTGGGGCTGGAGAAAGCGAAGTTACAAAAATGCATTATTTTCCAACAAATTTAAACAGGTAAGTGTAAAATATTTATCAGTGAGTAAGGTTCAAATAATATGATATTTAAATTTGAAATTATCCGAAATTATAGAATATGCTCTAAACATTTCTCCTTGGAGTCATACATTGATCCGATTAATCATAAATTGCATAGAGATGCAGTTCCAATGCAATTCTTCGATATTTCACTTCCTTCAACTTCTGCAATGCATGAAGAATGTGAAGAAAGCAGAGTTGTTGTCTCCGAAGAATGTATTGAAGTGCTAGTGGACTCAGATAGCCCAAATGATATCACAGGTATATTATATAAGTATATAATAAGTTTCATTCAGTCTGATTTTTTTTGTTTTCAAAAGCAGATATTTGAATTTAATTTTCCACATCATGATGTATCTAGTATATTGTAAAATCATGGAATTTAATATTTTCAAATATTGTTAGACACATGAAAATTAAAATTTACATTGTTTATAGGTATAGAATGCAATCCTAATATGGAGTTGGATCTGCCACAAACACCCAAAAGAAAAGGCAGAATTTTTAGAAATATCGAAAACTTTTCTACAAGTGACACTTCCCCAAGGAAAAAAAAATTGGTGAAGATTATCAAACAAAAAGAGAACCAACTACGTAAAATTAAAAAACAGTGTCGACAAAAATCTAAAACTTTGAAAGGTATTTTAGAGCTGTCTGACACCCCAGAAGTTCGAAGCCTTTATAATAACATGTCTGAAACAACTTGGAATTTTTTGACATCCCAGATAAGATGTTCCAAAGTCAAGGATGCAAGAGGCAGAAGATGGACCATTTTATTTTTATTTATTATTTATTATTGATAAGGGGTTACGTTGCACCGCGACCTTGAGATCTATTGTGCCCCCCATCAGAGCTGTTCTCACCATTACGCCATCTACAGCTCGCCCTCCAGTTCCAGAGTATAAATGAACCTCAATATCTGGGAAGGCTTCAAGGATATTACGTCTTCACTCCTACAAGTTTCCTGTCCAAAGCATTCCTTTCGCTGACTTGCAATGGCGAGGCATTCTGTAACAAGGTGAAGAGGAGTTTCTTCCTCCTCCCCACAGAATCTGCACTCGTCAGTATCTGATAAACCTATTCTCATCAAATGCTTCCTGAGGCGACAGTGTCCTGTGAGGAAGCCAGTGACCAGGTGTAACTTATTCTTACAGAGATCCAGAAACCTTTTGGATCTCACTTCTTTAAAGTTCCTAAGGAACTTTTTGGAATGAACCAAACCTGGAAGATTCCGCCAGAGTGTTTCTCTTTTGGTTTCCTCCTTCTCCAGAAACTCTTTCTTGTAGGTGCATTTTCCTATACCGCAGAAAGGTTCTGGGCCAATAAAAGGAGTTCGTGCTGCCTTTCTGGCAAGTGTATCGGCCTCTTCGTTCCCCTTGATTCCCGAGTGACCGGGGACCCAGACTAAAAAGACCTTATTATTCTTGCCAATTTCATTTAGTTTTCTTCGGCACTCCCATATCAACTTTGAATCGATGGCATGGGAGCTCAGTGCTTTGATAGCAGATTGACTGCTATGTCGCATTTCTGATGGACCATAGATGACAAGATTATGCCTCTATTATTGATTAAAAAAAGTCCAAGATGCTACAAATTGTTGAGTTCTTTTGTAGCCCTTCCCTCAAGAAACATTATTTTAAATTTGTTGAAAAAAGTACCCTTCATAATGCTGGGATAAACACAAAAATCTTTGAACACATAAATGAAAATTTAACAGAGGACCTGGATCGCTATTCTATATTACTTTGTGATGAAATTGATATGAAGGAGAACCTTTATTATGATAAAGGCAGGAAGAAACTAATTGGTTTCGAGGAGGTGAAGATCAAAGCGGAAAAGTGGCTGCTAGAAAAGCTCTAGTTTTCATGCTAGTGGGACTAAACCGAAAATGGAAGCAACCTCTTGCGTACTTCTTCACACACAAGAGTTGCAGTTCTGACATACTGAGGAATTGTTTGTTCAAAGTATTGGAAGCTGCTACCAATGTAGCAAAATTGAACATTGTCGGAACTGTTTGCGATATGGGTGTCAATAATGTGAAATGCTCAAAAGAATTGGGGGTAAATGTGGAGAAACCATATTTTATACATGAAGGCAAGAAAATTTTTGCCATGTACGATCCCCCACATTTACTAAAACGCACCTATTCGTTATTTAGGAAATACAATGTATTCATGAATGTCAAAATCGGAGAAGCAAATACAACTATGGAGGCCAAATTTTCCCATCTTCGCTGGGCCTATGAGCATGACAAGGCATCGCCTAATTTTTTCAGGTCCCTTCATAAATTGAAAGATCATTTCTTCAATCCGATTATGGAATATGCCATGAAAGTCAATATTGCTGCACAATTAATGAGTAGAACGGTGTCCGCATATTTATACTCCATGATACGGAATGGAAAGCTTGATTTAAAATTAAATTTTCAGTTTTTTTTAATCAACTCTTTATTTTTAGGAGTAATGCAACAGGAGTGTATTGGCACAGCCGAATTCCTCATGGATGTTGATACATTGTTCGATAGCTTCAATGGGAACACCAACCATTCTGGAAAGGAGTTGAAATGCAATGTTCAAGAAAACTCTCCTCATGTTGAATATTGGACAAAAGCGTTCCAGATGGTGAAAGCTTGGAAATTTAAGAGAATATCTACAAGTGGTCAGGTGAAAGAAGGAAAACCACCATCTCAAATTGGCTGGTTAACTTCACTCAATGCTGTAAGAGGAATTTGGGCATATCTCCGAACTAATGAATTCAAAGTTTTGCGTCCGAGATCTCTAAATCAGGATTCTTTTAGAGAATCTATTTGGCTGCATCAGATTCGGATGTTGATGCAACGATAATCCTACGGTTTTTCAATTTGTTGGTAGTTTTTAAATGGTTGGTAGATTTTAAATAATTTGATTCACTCCACCACTGCAACAAATTGTGAGAAGGACAATAATGTTCTACTCAGTAATCTCAAGTCATTTCTGGCGAAGGAACAATTAGAGGTATCAATAAATCTGGAAGATAGAGATCCTGTTCATTCAATGCCAGAAGTGTCTACAGAGGAGACAGTGTCCAAAATTGAATAAGATGTAATTCGTGGAAGTACAGGAACCTTTTCAGTGGCATATGTTGCGGGATTTATTTTGAAAGGAATATACAGAAGATTCAAATGTGAAGACTGTTCTTCTGTACTATCATCAGATGAATTGGATCCTCACAACATATTTATCTGGAACAAGCAATGGGTAGATGATAAAAAGAATTTGATGTATCCGAGTACAGTTTTTACAATATGTATTGCACATGGAATAACATCCCTCGAGAATTTTTTGATCGATAGATCAAATATTTCTGACCTCCCTTGTCATGCCACTAAATTCTTAAAAGATGATATTGATTTTAAATGGTTGAAATGTGAGCATCATGCAAAGGAGGTAGAAGTCATTGTATTACAATCAATATTCAATATTGGCATAGGCTGGTGGGTTAAGAGAGAAAACCAGAAGTTTAGAGAAATGAGAAAGGAAAAAGTGCAGTCAAAAAAAATTTGAAAATTCAGAAATATGTAAGATTTACTCTCTGGAGATTTTGCTTAGTATCAGTTCTTCTTAGAATTCGATTCTGGAGAAAGAATAAGGAGTAAATATTTTTTAAACTATACCACTACTGTACACCACAATGTTCATATGTTATTTGTTTGTATATATGTTAGTTGTTTGTATATATGTTAGTTGTCATAAGCATTTCTATCAAAATTTCATTAAAACCTAAATCTCCATTTACAAGTCGTATTTTCATTTTTATGGAAGCATTTACGCGCAGCCATATCAATAGCTTGTTCATATTTCCAATTGAATTTTATTACGATTTTCGCCGCATTATTTATGTCGCATTCATTAGAGCGATTACAGGAATCGACAAGGCAAAAATTTTAATTTCAATTTCATGGTTGCGCGAAACTGCTTTCAAGTATTCAATACCTTAACACTAAATAAAATGGAAGTAAATCCATCACTAATTTGAAATTCCCACGCTAAGCATCCTTAAAGTAACGCTAGCGCCATCTACTTTCACCTTTGCTCATGCAAGACAAGGATGCAAAACATGGGATAAAATTTAGTGGGGAGTTATGGCGATTTCCATTGACCCGCTCGGAGCACTCGAAATCGATCTCATCTGTCATGCATCTGTCCAATTGAACCGAATAATATCTGTCAAATATGACTCCGAGTGATCCGAGCGTGTCAATGGAAATCGCCATTTGGCGTCTTTTTGTTGTCTCTGTCGACTATACATTCGCGTGTACACTCTCGACGAGTAAACACCTGTTCTGTATTCTAATTTATTGGTGAAGTTGAGCGATAACGAGTGCAACAAATCGGTTTTTTCAAATAGTAAGTGGATAACAATACGACATTATTCCATTTTAAACAACCAACATCTTATAAATAATACAAACAGACACAGCTGTATCGTAATATTGTTTTTCTTCGATCGTGGGAAAAGTGACACTATTTTGACTTGTTTTCTATGCGCAAAGCTCAACATTCCAGAATAGTGGGCAGTTGCTAAGCAATTAGAAAATAACAGTGCGGTAATATTCTGACCGCACTGCTGTAGCGTGTGGTAATGTTGCAAATGGATTATTACAATAAAATGAAACAAAGTATGGTTTTAATTTTTATATTGATAAATTCACTCCTACAATAAAATGTCTATTTGAGCATCGCATTTATATCACTTTGACATCGATAAAAAAGCTGCATCGTTTTTTACAGCGATAAAACACTCTCCAGCTCGAAATCAAGCCGTACTGGCTCGTTTCCTAGCAACATAACAATATGGCTACCATAAAATTGTATTCGTGAATTTATCTAGCTAAAAATCACTCGAGCATTTTTTTAAGATCGGATAAACTTCTATTTTGTAAACTCAAACTAGATTGCTTTCAAGCAATTTGAACTCGAACAAACGAAACTTATAAAAACTCTCCAGCTTCGCTGTCGAGTTTTTATCAGTTCGTTTGTTCTCGTTAAATTTCTAAGCAATCTAGTTTTCGTAAAAAATAAAAGTTTATCCGATAAAAAAAAGCTCTTGTGCTTTTACGTATGATAAATTCACTCCTACAATAAAATGTCTATTTGAGCATCGCATTTATATCATTTTGACATCGATAAAAAAGCTGCATCGTTTTTTACAGCGATAAAACACTCTCCAGCTCGAAATCAAGCCGTACTGGCTCGTTTCCTAGCAACATAATAATATGGCTACCATAAAATTGTATGCTGTCAAGCGCTGTTTGTCAGTGAAGGAACTCTTTCTTATTATCTCGATTCGTGAATTTATCTAGCTAAAAATCACTCGAGCATTTTTTTAAGATCGGATAAACTTCTATTTTGTAAACTCAAACTAGATTGCTTTCAAGCAATTTAAACTCGAACAAACGAAACTTATAAAAACTCTCCAGCTTCGCTGTCGAGTTTTTATCAGTTCGTTTGTTCTCGTTAAATTTCTAAGCAATCTAGTTTTCGTAAAAAATAAAAGTTTATCCGATAAAAAAAAGCTCTTGTGCTTTTACGTATGATAAATTCACTCCTACAATAAAATGTCTATTTGAGCATCGCATTTATATCACTTTGACATCGATAAAAAAGCTGCATCGTTTTTTACAGCGATAAAACACTCTCCAGCTCGAAATCAAGCCGTACTGGCTCGTTTCCTAGCAACATAACAATATGGCTACCATAAAATTGTATGCTGTCAAGCGCTTATTATCTCGATTCGTGAATTTATCTAGCTAAAAATCACTCGAGCATTTTTTTAAGATCGGATAAACTTCTATTTTGTAAACTCAAACTAGATTGCTTTCAAGAAATTTAAACTCGAACAAACGAAACTTATAAAAACTCTCCAGCTTCGCTGTCGAGTTTGGGTGCGTTTTTATTTTAATCGAAATGTCTAATCGATTAATCGTAAATGAATCGGTGTGTTTTTATTTTCATCAAGTGCATACCGATGAATTTCAACGGGCCGTTTTTATTTTCAACATAATTTCATCGATGGATTTACGATTACTAATCGGTTCATCGTACTTGGAGGTCGATGAGACCGATTAGATGGACGCATTTTGGCGGGTATTTCGAATCACATTTCTGTTGGACTGCAGTTTTAAAGGCAATAATAGGAGATGGGCTCCAAACAAGTTTAACTTTCATATACCTAATATTTATCGCCTTAAGTGCGATTTGATAATGATTCTTTTTACAACAGGTATGATACTATAGGTATAATTGAATCTATTTCCTATTATAAAACCCTTCGAAAATAATTAAAATTGCATTGAAAGTAATGTTCCTGAAATATGAATGATATGATATGAATTATATTTTCTGACTTCGAAAAGTTGTTTTACTGAGGGAAAAACATCAATGGAACAAAATATTAGATTATTGATCAAAACATAACAACCTAACCTATAATAATCATCAACATTTCTCAGCTTTCTGTTCCTATATTCATCGGATTGATTAGTGAATTTCCGATGGATAATTATGACGTCACGTCAATCGTATCCTCATCGCTGATTGAATCCATCACAAAAGCTGATTAAAATAAAAACTCTGTTCTCGTTAAATTTCTAAGCAATCTAGTTCTCGTAAAAAATAAAAGTTTATCCGATAAAAAAAAAGCTCTTGTGCTTTTACGTATGATAAAGTTATTGTAAAAGAAATAAAAGAAACATCTAATTTATAACGATATTCTTGAACACAAATTAGTTGTTGTTAATATTTACATTTATTATACAGTTTGTACAATTTATAAATTGTACTGGAGGGCAACGAGAATATATATAGACGTTGAAGATACATTGCTAATTGTTTGGTTTATCTCGTTTCGATCATTTTCATTTGAAGTAGAGGCAGGGGTGTTGGATATTTTATTAGCCACTTCTACCTTATTATTAAGTGATTCGTCAATATATTCTTCCGCCACATTGGAAGATTCCCATCCTTCGTGGCGCTTTAAAGAAAGAATATCAGCTCCAGCATCTACCAAATGTGTTGCCGATGATCTTCGGAAACAATGTCTTGTATATTCTGTCGGATTTGGCAACTGTAAATAACTTGCAACAATTTGCGGCATTTTTCCAAATTGATTTATTCCAATGACTGTCTTCCATCCTTTTCCCTTGTTGAATTTTAAAAAAAATCTAGGATTTTCAAAATCATTAGGCCTAAATGATAAATGATCTAAGTTTATTTGTTTTTTTTCACCAGTATTTTTGAACCGAAATCTTCTATATCCTTAACTTTCATTCGGACAAGCTCATCTCGTCGACAGGCTCCTGCTATTCCAAATATTAGAGCTACCTAAAAGGTAATCAAAAATTGTATATTTCGTATTTTATGTATGATCTACTTACTTTGGTCGATAAAATTCCTTATAAAATATAACGAATCCATAGACGTTATATCATATTATTTAGATACTACGTCAATGAACGAATCAAACAAAACCAGTTTGACAATTATTTTACTTTTGTCATAACAAAGTAATTTCCATGGTTACCACTTTTTATTTCAATATGAACATAGAGAAACCTATTTAAACTTACATGATAACATCTTGAATGAGATATTTTCTAATTAATTTTTTAAATGTAAATCAACGATCGAAGAAAAAGAAGTATGTATAATTCGTGGGAAAAGCATGTTCCCAAACTCCTGTGTTACCAGACTCGTCGCTACGCTCCTCGTCTGGTAATTATCACAGTCGTTTGGGAATATTATGCTTTTCCCACTAATTATACAAATTACTATTATATTTTACCGATAAAAAAATCGTAAGACCAGACGTTGCACGCTGCCGTTGACCATCGCGACTGGTTACGGTGCGGCTTGGCGCCTGTACATAGGCAACCAATATTACGTAGCGATGTATCAGCTAAACTGGCATGATGAATAGTGATAAAAATGCTACTTTTGACTACAAAAGCGGCGGAATTACTCAAGAAAGAAACCCACCAGCCCTAAGCAATACCATCTCGTCTCAAAACAGTCAAAAACAAAGTACCGTCAGCTCTTATTCCTCTGCAACAAAATCAATACCTAAACCGGTGTTTCCCAGAAAAGATCAAGCAATAGTTTTACATGCTGAAGAAAACCTTAAGTTATTCGATTACGTAAAGGCAGTAGTAGATATTGTAGGTCCCAAAAATATCAGCTTGGCCTCGAGGATCTCAAATAATAGAATATGCATATATTTAACGAATAAAGACCTTGTAGACCAACTCATAAAATCATACCCTGCATAGAAAATTTCGAACTAAATATTCGAAGATTAGTATCTCCTACTAAAAGAATCGTTATATCAAATATCAGCCCTTTTATACCCCATGATATAGCAGAATCTGCTATAAAAAATTTAGGCTACAATTTAGCATCTCCAGTCTCGTTCTTGAGAGCAGGTATTCCAGGCGACGAATATAATCACATACTCAGTTTTAGAACGCAAGTTTTTGTATTCTCTCCAACCGACGATTTTGAGCTGCAGACATCTATTATCATTCCATATGACGAACAAGAGTACAGGATGTTTCTTTCTACAGATAGAATGGAATGTTTTATATGCAAGCCATCTGGCCATATAGCAAATAATTGTCCAAATCCACCTACAGTTGCGCCCCAGCTACATTCAGATAACATAATCCAGCATTCCATTAATGAAAAAACGCCTACCACAGAAGATTTATCACTTCAATCAGTGACAGACATCAACCCGCCTCAAAATAGGCAGCTTTCAGACTACAAGTGAATATACTAATCTCCAAGAAGATGACGCCAATATAAATGTCACCTTGCCAGTAGCTACGAATATGCCACCACCTAAAATTGCTCCTAGTGAACATAAACTTGTAAAACAAGCTAAGAAAAAGCGCAAAACAGAACCACGGTCAGAACAAACACTATCAGACAATACCAAGACAATAATAAAAGAAAGATACCAAGCCTATCCTGAAAATTTTATACTTCCAGCTGATTACTTAATTGCTTTCTTGGAAAACACCTATGATAACAGTAACCCTTATCAGGAGGCCTTAAAATTCACACATAATGTCAAATCCCTTCGTTCCAACATGTATGAAATATATCCATTCCTAAATGAAAGATCCATTAAAAATAGATTCACCCGATTGACTAAAAAAATTAAAACACATTCAACATCCGAAGAACTAGAAATGGAAAGTATTTCAAGCGAGCTATCTCAATCCTCAATAGACTCAAGAGATGAAGATTCTCAATCAGATATCTCTCAACTGTCACAAAAATCTTCATTCTAAAAGATAATTCACTCTGTTACAATGGAACTGCGATGGATTCTATCCTCGAATCCATCGAATACAACAGTTAATTTCTGATCGCCTACCTGAAATAATATGCTTCCAAGAAACAAACTTTAAGGATGATCATAAAAAACTTCTAAAATACTTTGAAGGTTATCATCAAATTAGGACCGAATATGCTCGTGCTAGTGGTGGAACCTCGATATATGTGTCTTCTGACTTTTTTTCTCAGAATTTTCCTATTACCACAGATCTAGAGGCTATAGCTGTTAACGTTTGGTGTCCGCATAAAATCACAATCTGCAGTGTTTATATTCCGCCCAAACACAACTCGACAGAAGGACAAATCCGGAATCTTGTGACCTCAGTTTTTGTGACCCTAGAACGGCACCTGCACTTAACTGGCAAGTACTAGACAGCTTATATGACAGCAACCACTTTCCCATAATTATCTCCGACAAAACACCTAAACTAGAGAAAACTCTAGCTAAGTGGAATCTGATGCGTGCCGACTGGAATATGTTTAGTTCCTGTGTTCAAGCACAGACAGACGATCTAGAGCTCGCCGATAATGTTGAGCAAGCTACAAATCAAATAGTTGAATGTACAATTTCAGCAGCAGAAAAAATTATCGGTAGACACGAGATAGATCTCATCTTAGAAAAAGGGTAGTACCTTGGTGGAATGACGAATGCAAAACCGCTGTACAGGACTGTAAAAAAGCGTTGAATAGATATCGAAGAACCCGTTCTCAAATTGACCTGATTACTTTTAAAAAATTAAAAGCTAAGACCAAACTTATATTAAAAGAAAGTAAACAGCAATCCTGGAATAATTATGTGAACACAATAACAATCAAAACACCCCCTAATCAAGTATGGTCCAAAATTAAGCGAATGCAAGGACGTAGCACAAACTCTAAAATATCTGCCATAAGAAATAATGACGAAATGATTACTGAAAGCCAGACTATTATCAACATACTTGCAGATCATTTTCAAAGAAAAGCAAAAAATAATAACGTACCCCAAACAATACACATGACCCAGCCAAAAACAATGTCGCATTCCACCTCAGTAAACCTTCCTTTCACGCAGCAGGAACTTATCTACGCACTGTCAACATGCAAAAATTCAGCAGCTGGACCAGATAATATACCTTTCATCTTCCTAAAAAATCTTTCCCCGTCTAGTTTAGACAAACTTCTAGAATTCTATAACATTATATGGTCCAGACAGGAATTCCCAGCACTGTGGCGTCACTCCATTATCCTTCCTTTTAAGAAAAACAATGCAGTTTTAACAGACGTATCCTCATTTCGGCCAATTTCGTTAATATGCACAATGTGCAAACTACTTGAAAAAATGATAAATAAACGCCTTGTCTGGTATCTTGAAACAAACAACGTACTGAATCAAAACCAGTCAGGATTTAGACCACAACGAAGTACCACTGATAATAATCTTGTACTGTTACAGACAGAAATCGCAAATGCTTTTTCAGCAAAGCAAGACGTTGTAGCGGTCATTTTTGATATCGAAAGTGCATTTGACACCACTTGGAGACCAGTCATTCATAAGAAACTGAAAGAAATAAACCTAACTGGAAACATACTAGCGTTCATAAAGAATTTTCTTTCTAATAGGACAGCTATAGTATAGGCCAACGGAAAAATGTCCCGCTACTTTCCATTAGAAGACGGTGTACCACAAGGAGCAGTACTCAGTACCACTTTATTCAACTTGGCCGTTAATGATATCTGTGACAGTGTACGATCACCAGTTAAATGCTCTCTCTATGCGGACGATCTGATACTTTACTGCGCAGGCAGAACTACCTTAAATACATGCACTCTACTCCAAAATGCAGTTGATGAATTATTCAACTGGTCCAGAGAAACAGGATTTAACTTTTCCAATTCAAAATCTAAAGTTATCAGATTTAGCCGCAGAAAATCCAACTACATGCCACACATAACCTTAAACGGAATATCTTTGCAAGTGGTTAATGAACTCAAATTATTAGGCCTAACCTTTGATAGCAAGCATACTTGGAAAAAACATGTCAAGGAAATAAAAGCGGATTGTCTAAAACGTATGAATATACTGAAAACTCTTGCCCACTACCAATGGGGAGCACAAGAAACAATGTTGCTCAGAATTTACAGAGCGTTAATTCGCTCCAAATTAGACTATGGTAGCTTAGTCTACACATCTGCCAGTGAACATACCCTCAAAATGCTAAACACAGTACATAACACCACCCTCCGAATCTGCTGAGGAGCCTTTAGATCAAGCCCTGTAGAATCTCTCTACTGCGAATCACATGAAATGCCTCTCTCTCTACGTCGTAAACAACTGCTTTTGTCATATTCTGCAAGGATATCTGCTAACACTGCAAACCCTGTATACAAAATCTTTACCACCAATCAAGCAGTACATACCAATATTTCCAGGTGCCCTCATCCAATACCAGAAATCTTAAAAGAACACTTAGAAAACAGTGGCCTCTCAAAAACATCTCCAAACCAAATTTCAACATCTCCACCATGGACCAAACAGATGCCCCTTGTCAATACCTCCTTAAGTAAATATAAAAAATTCGAAACTCCCAATTCAGCTCTTAGATAATCCTTTCCCGAGCTCATTAGCATATACAACAGAGAAAATATATTGTACACCGATGCCTCTAAAGACGACAGTGGAGTGGGCTGCTCTGTTACTACAACAAAATCAACATTGGCAAGATACCTACTCCCAGGTTTTTGCAGCGTCCACACTGGTGAACTATACGCAATTCTTAAGGCCATCGAAACAATTCCTGACGAGAAAAAAATGGCCATCGTATGTACAGATTCGCTAGCGTCAATTCACTCCATAGAGAATATATATACCCAACATCCACTGGTACAGAACATCCATGATACCTGCCAGCAACTCTTTAGGAAACACATCCATTGTTTGGGCCCCATCACATGTTGGTATTAGTGGCAATGACAGAGCCGACCTAGCTGCCAAAGAAGCCCTGACTTTGGACCTACCCACCCAACACATCCAACTTCAGGAAGATTTGAAAAACCATTTCAAACAAACCACACTGAATAAATGGAAAAGCATTTGCAAAATATATATGCCATATTTCAGAATTCTTGCAAAAATATTTCTGTTATTTCATGAGATGTAGTAAAGGTTTAACTCACATAAAAAAATAGTAGGCACAATTAATATCTTTATTCGCTCTCTACTGGACATTCAACATTTCTTTTTTTTAACTTTTTCCACTTCCCTGGAGGCTCGCAATTTGGCTTGAGCCAACCATTTCGATATAGGTTCAATAATCAGATCATTAGATCGGTTCAACTCTACCTTTGTACGTATATAAAAAGCCCTAACGTCAATATAACGTCTCAATAATCAGACGGATAAGATCTCAACCTACTCTTTATAGGGCTGTGATAAGATGTTGGTATAACCTAAAAATATAAAATCTTGTATCAATGATTTCTATAAACTTGTAGCTATAATACCTACGATAATCAAATCAGCTTATCACTGCATTTATATTATTTAGAGCCAATTAGTCTTTAAAGATTAAACTCACAACTAACTGAACTAACAAAGTAAAGTAACAACAGACTGCTTCACGACACGATACAAAAGAAAGAGAGAGTAGTGTAGTAAACAACGCTGGTAAACAGAAAAAATGACGGCCTGACTAAAAGAAAAGAGAGGATGCGTAAAGCCTCGAACTAGAGAAAGAAAGCACACAAACAAGAGCGCCAAAAAGAAATGTCAAAAATGAGCTTCACTTTAATATAACATATATAATATAATACAATATTGAAACAAAATATTCCAGCAATATTTCTGGGATATTGCAACTGCAATTGCAATATTGCAATATTGTGGCAATATTTCCTGAATATTGTGTGCTGTGTGGGATGTTCCGAGGAACAAGAGTGCCAAAAATTACATCCGCTTACTAAGGTGCCTACAGACACACGAACGCGAACATGAACGTACGTACATGTACGTGCGTTGATGTTCGCCAGTGTGTGCAGGACATGTTTGCTGGTCCTTCTTGAATTAATCGACCCACCTACATGAACGCGCTGACATGTTCGACAGTGTAGAGACAAATAATTGTTTGTCTTAAGTCCTTTGTCAGAGCTGTGCCGGCTTAATTGTGATATAGTTTGTTCTGAAGATGACCGATATGAGAAGTTTTACAAAAGGGTTTCTTACTGATTTTATTGAACTTTACAAAACTTATCCATGTTTGTGGAAAGCTAAACCAAAAGAATATATGAATAGAAATGAAAAAAATTACGCTTATAAAATGTAACTAGTAAAACTACAAGTTAAGAGAGAAGCTAAAAAAAATACTGTAAAAACAAAATTTAATAGCCTTCGCGATAGTTTTCGGAGGGAAACAAAACAATTTCAAGATTCAAAAAAATCAGATTCTGGGGCAGATGATATGCAGGGTGCTGGTATACAGGGTGTTCCTTAAAGACATGCTAATATTTAAGGGGCTGATTTTTCGACTCATTTTAAGAAAAAACTTCCCATTTACATATGTTGTAAAAGTCTTAACTTTTGAGATACAGGGTGACAAAATTTTGGTACTGAGATATGAAAAACTTTTAATTTAATTATTTTAAACCAGAACAGAGCATCTGACAAGAAAACATATTTTTTGTATCTTCATTCATTTTGGAACAAATCGGATCTCTTAATTTGCTTTCAGTCGATGCACAAACATTTCCACACCGCATCAGACTTTTGAGGAATTGATCCTGACGTAGGTACAAATATTTTTTTTTAACGGAAACCGTGCGTCGGTTGTAACGAAGTGATTTTCGTTACTATAAGTTAAAATACGAATTTCAATTATTCATTTCCATACACCGGAATAATTGAAATTTGTAACGGTTGAGACCACGGATTAATCCAACGTTTAGTTAAAATATGCATTGATTTGATTTTCGGATTTTCCCGGAGAAATTAAATTATTTATTACTCGAGATCATTTAAGAAACCGAGCCTATGTGGAACAAACGCGGTACGCGGGCTCTTATCTCTCTCCCCGAGTTTTTTCCATGTGTTGTTGTAATTTTCAGTTGTTTGAACAACGTAAAAAAACGGGAGCGCGATTTTCAACCTTATTTGATCGACGAAGGAGTAGTCTCGCTGGCCCTCCTCCATCTAAAATTTCCCGAAAATGCCGACACGTGGCTTCCTTTTTCGGAAAGTCTATAAATTCTTCCTAGTAATTCTTCCGAATTCTTCTGAGTTTTGTTTTTGAGTTGTTGAGTTTAGAACGTATATTTTAAGTGTATTTGTTTTGAAGATATTTTCCATTTATTTTAAATTCTGTTCCTGAGAAAAGACTCCAAATTAGAATCAGTGAAGTGATGAAAATCCAAGTAAGTAAGCTGGCCGTGTCCGACCGACCGGTGCCACATAGTTCTTATAATCTGATCAGACTCCATAGTTATTTACATTTCATTTTGAATTGCCGTAAAACATACACCGCACGCTTCCGTCGGGGTTGCAATTATATTCCTCTTCTTGACAGCTTACATCGATGGGCGATATTGCTTTGTGAGCGTTCGAGACAGAGTTGGTGGCAAGTCTGAATACCCTTCAGAGAGCTGAGTCGGGGCGAGCATCCTCGATTGGGTGATACCCGACTTCGTGGCTGGAGTAGTAAGCAGTGACGTGCGGTGGGTCATACCGTCTCCGTCAGATTCGGCACTCGTATTTCTGTCCTCAACTACTTATATCGATAGGCGGCCTCGCTTTGTGAGCGTTTGAGACAGAATTGGGTGTGGGTCTGAGTATCTTCCAGTGAATTGAATCACTGTTGATCTTTTGTTATATACAGGGTGCTCATTATATCGCTGTCCACCCGGCCGACATTGGTTACACCACAATACATTGTTGGTCTGAATTTCTACTCCTCCCCAATTACTCTGGCATTGTAGATCAGGGTTGGTATTGTGTATGTAAATATTGTAAATAAAACTGTATACAATTTACTTTATATTTTACTGCTGCCTTCTTGCAGTGTCAGGGTCTGTTCGCTGGAATAGTGACCGTGACCGATTCTATCAAGCAGTTGCAACCTTGCTAAACCAATTATTGCAACTGGCGCCCAAGCAAGTTGTGAAAAGGCAGGTTACAGTAAGCCCCAGAAAAGGTCATCACACGGTCGAAGAAAACCCTTGAGATCAAATTTGCTAAAAAATGTATGAGGATCTCAAAAGTAATTTTTATTTCAAAAGAAAGCAGTGGCGTAGTATTTTTTTCTCCAAGAATATTCAATGCAAAACCCGTATGGATGTCACTGGTAAAAAAATTGGAACTTTTTGTGCATCATGAAATGCACCTTGATGCATAGAAGACATGTACCAAATTTTATACAGATATCTACAATATAACCTCAGTTATTATTGAAAAACTGATGTTATATTGTAGACATCTGTATCAAATTTGGTACATGTCTTCTATGCATTTTTTGACGTACAAAAATTTACACTTTCTCTACCAGTCGCATCCATACGGGAATTGGGATTTCCCAAAAAATTATAAATATAATATATAATAGATAAAATAATGTATATCCTAAATATTATAACAAATATTATTGGCAACAAATAGATGTGATTGCATTGCAACTTGGAACTTTTTTTTGTGAGACTTAATAGTGGAGAATACTGAAAAACATGAATAAATTCCAAAGCTGTAGATAATATATAAAATGTGGAGAAGCCCTGTGGGCAGGAGCTTTGGCGCTCTTGTTCAAACTTTGACAAATTATATCTCCGAAAGTATTGGTTTCTCAGAGTTGGGAATTATATCAATGGAATCTTATGATAGAACAGCATCATAAAATAAAATAAAAATCCATTGATATCATTCCCAACTCGGAGAAACCAAAACTTTCGGTTTATGTTCTGTCAAAGTTTGAACAAGAGCGCCAAAGCTCCTATCCACAGGGCTTTCCCACTTTTCAACTTGGCTTCTGTTCGTCAATTCTCAAGAATTTTCGTGCCTCTTCCGGGCATTTTTCGTTATGCGCATGTGCAGATAAGAAGTGATTTAACTGCTGCAGTTTTCGTCTGAGAGGATTGGGGTTTTGAGGTGGTGGAGAATCCCTTGGTGAGGGTGCGCGCATGCGTGGATTCAAGATGCGATATCTTTTGAACCACTGGTTTGCAGAATCGTAGTTTTGTGTGAGCTGTGTGATTTTGAGAGAACTTTCTGCCACGAGTGGATTGAGGTGCAAGATGCTATTCCTGCATAGAATCCCCTTGGGAGGGTCCACGCATGCGTGGATTTTACTGTGAAGTCTCCTGAACCAATGACGTTGAAGAATCAGAGTTTTGTGTGAGGTGTGAGTAGATTGCGCATGTGCAGAGGAGAAGTGGCTATTTTTGGGTTGAATGGCTTATGTGGGTTGTGGTTTTCTTCCAGCGGTCTTAGATTTGGTGCGAATAAAGCATTGACGTGAGGATTTCCCCAAAGAGATCTCTCAGAAGCTTCTAGGAGCTTGTGAGACTAACTAGAGTCAGTTGTTTTCTTTGTCAACTTTGTAACTCTATCCATACGCCAGTATAGACACAGCACTTTTGATTATTCACCCAACAGTGAATGGTGTCCACTACCCTCTGAATAGATCTCCAGCTCGCTCTATCCACTGAGCTTGAAACACTCATCATTCGTTTCAAATTAGCCAACGTGCACACGCGTGCCAAAGAGTCAGTGCTTTTTTATATTTTCCCAGACTTTGATAAGTCGACTAATCATGGAATACCGCAGTATAGTGTCTGTTAATTTAATTCGAGCAATTCATGGCTCGCTGCATACACTTCTTCTTTTGGGCGCATGTTCTAGGGAACAGCGAGCTAACATTTCGAAATTTATCTCAAATGATTATGTAGGTTCGACTCCCTGAGGAAGAATTCGAGCTCAAATTTGTTGCTATCCATCCGTCCGTCCATAGCCACGAAACTTTCGAAAGAACAGAGATAACCACTTGCAATTTTCAGGGTAGGTTGCGTATCCGAATGCGACGAGTTAGTTAACGAACATAATTGACCAAATGTTTTCGCAGTTATAACCATCTGAAATATTGTTTCCTCAACAACTCAAAAAATACAAATCCGACTGAACTTAAACTTGGTAATTTGTTGTCGAATGCCAACGAGCAAATTTCTGAAACTATCTGTCAGATTCCGCTGAAATTCCGCACACAACTTCAAACCACCATTTAGAAATCGAGTATCGGATTTCAGCTCAAACGGCTCTGTAGTTCAGCAATTATTGTGAAAGTTAGTTTACTCGCCTGCCGTGCGGGAGATCTGGGTTCGAATATCCGCTGAGTAGGTACTTCATTTTATTTATTTCAATAAATGAATCCCGTTGGAGCCAATACATTTTTTACGTGTTAACGCTAAAATTACGGCTTGAAGGTTCATTTTTGCGAGCGTGTTCCGCAAGGAACATCGTGCTATCATTTTGCTACAATGTCTGAATTTTTGAAATTTTTTACCGAAGTTGGTCTCAAACGATCTCACGATATAATCCTGGATCAAATCCAATTCTGTTCGTCTGGCCGGTCCAGCCGGCTTTCAGCACGATAACTCTCGAACGAAAGGAGTTAGAGGATTGATATTTGCAGGTTAGTCCTGGAGCCTATAAATCTCGGTTAAATTTGTTCATGTGCGAAATCCACCAAGCGGTTTTGGAGTTATATTTTTAGTTAAAACATTTTGCATGAATATTTCCTAACCGATCACTCGATCTATCTGAAATTTAGTATCAAATTGTAGAACCATGACCTTTATATGCATGCGAAGTTTTGTATTGACCGGATAACTAATTTGTTTTCACGATAACTCGAAAAAGCAGTACTTTTTGGCGTGCGTGTTCACGTTGGCTGATTTGAATCAAATTTTGATTGTTTCATGCTCAGTGGATAGAGCGGGCTGGAGATCTACCCACAGGATAGTGGACACCATTCACTGTTGGGTCTAAGCTGGCGTAAGGATAGAGTAACAAAGTTGACAAAGAACACATCTGACTAACCTTAGTCGCACAAGCTCCTAGGAGCTTCTGAGGGAAGCTCCTAGGAAGACTTGGGAAAGACTTAGAAGGGTCAGTATGATCATAATCATACCTGTAACACGCACGCAAATGCAGATCCTTTGGGCTAGCTCTGCTAGATAGGACAGGGCATACAATGACTAGAAATACAATATGAAAAGCGGCTGATAAAATACAAAATAAGGGGTAGAGTGTTTGACTTGGGAGCGGAAGCCCCAAGTTCAATCCCGAGGCTAGGAAAGACATTTTCTAGTCACGGCAATCGCCACCATTCACTGTTGGGTCAAAAATTAACAGTGCTGTGCCTAAGGTGGCGTAAGGACACAGGTACAGAGTCTACACATAACACAACTGGTTCTCCTTACTCGATGAAGCTCTTCGAGAGCTTATGAGAGAATAACATACAATATACAACAATTTTACAACAACGACAACAAGTTAAAATACTATATATCAACGTCACTGAAAAAATCGGATATTGTGTAATAGCATTTATACTGCAACAATTTTTTCACGGCAAACTGAAACTGGCTCACACACATACCCTTGTATCCCAATGGAAGATGATTGTAAAACTTAATTCCTTGGTAAATGGGAGAGGTCTGATATTTGTATGTTCTATGCATAGGGATGCAGAGTCTTTAACCATGTCTAGTGTTATAGCTGTGATTGCTGATAGCTTTGGTATCTCATCTATATTTTCCAATAAAGGCTGTTAACGTGAGTACACGCGATCCGGAGCTCTTGGCGTGTGAGCTAAATAAGCTTAAAAAAAGTTATAATTGACAAGTGTCCAGAGTTATTCCAACTGAGGTTACGAGTGAAGTGACGAGAAACTATTTCACTGATGTCTTCGGATATGATTTTAATAATGGTGAACTTTCTACCAAAACAATCGATGAAGATGTAAATCTCCGTCCATCGGAATCGTCCATGATTGCTGACATAAAAATGATAGCACTCGGGAACGAGGTAAAGTCACTTAACACTTTGAACCATCACCTAGAACTACGTATTGATGATCAGTATGTCCAGAATGTGAACTGTATCTCGGCGATTTCAATCCGAGGTTCATTGACCCGACAATCAGGTGTTGATAAGCGGTCTAAGAATGACGTGATGACTAACAAAAACTTGACAGCTGATGCGAATGAAAGAAATGAGGTGTATACCCAACATACTACCGTGCCGGAACATGAAATCTTGGGTGTCGAAGTGCCAAAGAACGGAGAACACAATGACTGGAAAACGGTTCCAAATAGGAAAACAATGCAGAGAAATAAACGTACTCTGGTTGAGGGTAGGGAGAGAAGATGAGCCCTTCACGTCTCAAATCTGCAGCCGTCGACGACTGAAGATGAGTTGCAATCATTCTTGAGTGAAACTTTCTGCGAAGTAAAATGTGAAAAATTAGAGGCTCGTTTTCCCGAATTTTATTCATCAAAAGTATCAAAACCAGCAAGTGAGTACGAGAAAGCCCTAACAGCCGAAAACTGGCCAAATAAGGCTTGTGTGAGAAATTTTTTTTATCGCATGGGACCACAAAACCCCAATTGACAATAGTGATGAGTGAAAGTAAACCTAGCTTCAAGATTTTGCAACTGAATGCCCAATGTTTAACTGATAAAATCAACGGTCTCGAAGTTCTCCTGACCGAGAGAAACCAGATGTAGTGAGTGTGGTCGAACACTGGTGCAGTGAGGATGGTATTTCCTATGCTGCTCCACTTGGTCATTGGTGTGCAGCGTATTTCTGCACATCGAATCATAGGCATGGTGAAACTGCTATATTTGTGAGATGTGGTATTAAAGCCTCAGATTTGCATTTGTCAGCATTCTCGGATGAGATGCACTGTGAGTTTGCTGCTGTTTGTGTCTCATTTCAGGATACCAAACTCGGAGTTATAAGTTGCTATCGACCACCTAAGGGTGACTTTGTGTTATTTCTGAACGAAATGAACTATATACTTTTATGCTGTAACAAACAGGCAAAATTTGTGTTTCTATGTGGAGATCTGAATGTAGATTACCTCGACGAACTTTGTAGTAAAAGAAAATTATTTTTAGACTTAATCACTGGTTATGACCTTAGGGTTACCTCCGTGGAGCCTTCACGTGTCTGTTCTACTTCGTTATTCAATATTGACTATTTACTTACTGATGCACCATTTGGTCCGGGCGCTAGGGTTCTCGATCCTAGTCTGGGTGATCATAGGGATATTCTCCTTGAGTTGGCCTTGAAACTGGAATCAATGCATGTAAAACGGCCATCAAAGATGAAAATAGTTAGGAAATTTTCTGTAAGTAACCTAGAAAATTTGAGAGTGGCTTGTGAGCTAACAGATTTTGGAGCAGTGTATGATTTCTGTGATACGAATGCAATGTTCTCGGCATTTTCTGATATTATTGCAAATCTAATTGATGAACATTGTCCATTATCCAACATTGGGCTCAATGTGAAGGCAAAGGCTGACTGGGCGTCACCCTCGATTTTAATGGCTTGTCGTCATTTAAAAGATTTATTCTGGTTGCAAAAAATTCTGAATCTGAACAAATGAAAAAGGTATACTAGCGAGTGAAAACTAACTATCATAATATACTGAGGGATGCGAAGCGCAGCTATTATGAACACAAAATATTAAGTTCCGACAATAAAGCTGAGGCAGTAGGTAGGAATATAAGTATGAAAAAAAACCTGTATCACGATATTGCTCTGAACATAAATGGAAAGTTACTCTCAAATTCTTTTGATGTGGCCAAAGCTTTCGGTGTATATTTAGCCACAATCAAGGATGTTAAACTCCAACTTCTTTTTCCATCATGTAACCCCGGATGAAGTCTCTGGAGCTATTGATGAGCAGAAAAAAAATGTACTGTATGTACGGTATGATTCCGTTTCAGTCAGGATGTTGAAATTACTTGTTCTCCATTTGGTGGGGCATCCTGCGCACCTATTCAATGATTCTATTGTTTCTGGTATATTTCCATCCTCGCTTAAAATCGCATCAGTTATTCCGGTTCACTAGAAGAGCGACCCTGAAGATATCCTGAACTATCGTCCGATTTCTATATTGAGCGCATTCTCCAAAGTTTTTGAGCGCGTTGTTTATGATAGAATGGTAAATTACTTGAACAGGTTCCACACTTTGAGTGATAGCCAAGATGGTATAACCTCTACGACTGTTCCCAAGTCTTAGCAGTTGAATTCGCAGCTACTAGAACTCGGGGATCCGGTCTAGCTTCAGTGGAGATGGGAGTGGATTCCAAAAGAGAACCTAGTAAATGGGCGCCAGGCAAATTTAATTCTCCCAGATACCCCAGCGTAATGTAATAATTCCTAAATTTACCGAAAGAATATTCACGCTGAAAACAAACAATTTATTCCAGTAGCTTATAACCCAGATATTTAGATTAAACAAAAAAAAAATCACTGTGAAACCCTGGATAGGGTGCGGCGGAAATTGTACGTAGATATTCTTCCTTGATTCGAATACGCGTCGCTTGAGCTCAGGCGCATCCACGTTTTTATCTATGATCATATACGATTAACACAAATCTTTCCCCAATTTACGCTTTACAATAATAATAACTTATATACTCTGATGATATTATGTTCAGGTCATATATAGCATGTATAAGATATATCTTGAGATCTATTTCCAAAAACTTGCGTGCTGGCTATTCCTATTCCGTCAATCCACCCAGGTATCCTGGTATCCTCCTCTATGCCTATTTCTGAACGATGGTCTCGCAATACTGTCCTCTTTCCCTCGGTGCTCGTAATCTGCAACTCTGGATTGGATGACCCACAGCGTTGTTTACTGTTTACCTTGTATATACTCGGGATCTGCAACCCTGCGTTGGCTGTCTCACAGCGTTACTTACTGACCACCTTGTATATAATACAATGCCTCAGTTCTACTCTTCCTAACATAAAAACCCTGATGACAGAAAAGGAACTATAAGTGACTTCTCTCAGATAAGATATAAATGAATCTCCCCAATGAATAATAATTTCGGTTATCAGAATATCAAACAGATAAGTTATTCGTACTCTCATTCGGGGTTATCCTGTATAACTTTGCTTCAAAATTAAATCTGGCCGTGTCTCCACCAAATAATTCCTCAAATACACAGCAACGTTCTGGATACAGAAAAATAATTACAACATGAATTGTTTCTACTAGAAATGACGAGAATAGAACATTTAACACATACCTGCCAAAGTCGCCAAGATCATTCACGTGGTGAACTTGGATTTGCAAAATGTCTTTAAATCCTCTTTCGAGATAAGTGAAGGTTACCTGTTATCTTTCCAAATCAAACCAATATAACCCTCACTAACTTAATTCGATTTTCGAAATTATATCCAACTAATTCCAATAATTCTTTAAAGTCTAGAAAATGCGTATAACATAATGCTTCCTTCGTTGAAATTCCACAAAATGGACGATCGTATCTGACCAACGCCGATTCAGAACGTCAACACGAAACAATATTGCCAACCCATCCGGTTCCCTGAACACAATTCCTTATACGTCGCTTGGCACTACCGAGACCCAACCTCAAATCCAATGTTAATACAATCGACAAATTTATCGCAGGCAACACATAAACAAACCTCTGCCTGGATCGTTACAATGGATTCCGTAGAGGCCACTCTACGAAATCGGCTGCGTTTGAATTTGTTGAGTTTGTTTGTAAGTGTTTTGATGACGGTCTCTATGTAGTAGGTCTTTTTTTCGACTGATCGCGCGCTTTTGATTGCTTGCAAATAACGTTTATCTTGGACAAATGATATTATCTTGGCTTTAGAGAGAGTTTTTTGGATTGAATACGTAGTTATCTCTCAGATAGATTCAGTGGTGGATTTACCAGCAGGCTGAGTAGGCTGGCCATTAGGGCGGCAAATTTCAAGGGGCGGCATATTGGCAAATTGAGTTCATAATTTTTTTATTTCGACTTACATATTGAAAAAAAATATTACACACAAGCAAAATACGAATTTCGAAAATTTTAGAGAAATTGAACTATTTGTGTTGTGTTGAATAGCCTACGGGCGGAAAATCTGTAAATTCGCCACTGGATAGGTTGTTCAATGTCAGGATGGCAGGCTCCTGTTTGGGCGAGTTTAGATCGAACTCGTACGTTCCTCTGGGCTCTGTACTTGGGAACCTTAATTCTTATTATCTCCGTTAATGATTTTCCAGAACACTTAAGGCCAAGCATAGTATCAATTTTTGTCGACGACGCGTCGATAGCGATGTCCGCACAGAGCCTTGGGAAGCTCCCACAGAAATGTGAGGAGTTGATGAACTGTTTCGTGGACTGGTGACGTACTAATAGCTTGATGGTACATTTTGGGAAGATGGAATGTCTCAAGTTCAAACTGAGCAATAGTACTGGAAATGAAATTTTACAATTTCTGCACCTCAATGAGAAAATTGTATCAAATAGTGAAACAAAAGTTTTGGGGCTCTATGAAGATGATAATTTGAACTGGTCCAAACATATTGGCATGATCTGTGACAAACTGAGCAGATCTCATTATGCAATCCTCAGAATAAAAAGCGGCTCCCCCTTGTCGACCCAGTTAAATGTTTATTAGAGACTAGTGTAGTGTATTCTCATATAAATTACGATATCATATGGTGCTGTTCAAGTGAGATACAGAGAGTATTCATTTGTCAAAAACGATATTACGATTAATATTCAACCTGAAACCCAGGGACTTTTGTAGGCCAATATTCCGCGAGTTCAATTTTCTCACAGTACCGTGCATACCGTGGGATTGACTTCACTATGAAATAAAATTGGTTCAAGCACTGACGTGAAGTCAGAAGCTTTTGCGCGTATGTTCTATTGTCCATTCTTCTGTATTGGACACCCTTAATCGAATTTACCATGGTAAATTCGATTAAGGGTGTCCAATACAGAAGAATGGACAATAGAACATACGCGCAAAAGCTTCTGACTTCACGTCAGTGCTTGAACCAATTTTTTTTTCGTGATTTTTTTGAAATTTTCTAGGGGTACGGTTCTTAAAATTTTTTTTCTCGTCGTTTTTTTCAAATTTTTTAGGGGTACGGTTCTCACAAAATTTTAAACACGTCTTTATGTTGATTTTCTACTACTAATTACCAAACTTCAATTCGATCGAATATTTATTTTTTGAGTTATCAAGGAAACAATATTCCAGATGGGTATAACTCGGAAACCGTTAGACCGATTTTGCCCAAAATTGAACTCAACTCTCCCTTTCGGATACGCAACCTTCCCTGAAAATTGCAAGTCCCTATCTCCTTTCGTTCGAAAGTTATCGAGGCAACGTTCACCCATCTACTGAACTCACACAAGAATGCTCGAATCTCCAACATTATTTAACCGATCGTATTAAAACTTGAAAATTGTCAGTTTATGAAGGTTCTTGCAAAATTTCAGCAATTTCGAACGATTAGTTACTGATATATAGAACTTTTTTTTTTTATTTTCAAAGATTTATTTAAAATTTTCTACAAATGCTATCCTCACCAAATTTTGCAAACGTTTCCGCATTGGCATTCTACAACTAATAACCATGTTTGAATTCAATCGGTTTAGTATTTTTCGAGTAAATGAGGAACAAAATCCACAAAATTTCATAAAATTTCAGATGGCTATAACTCTGAAACCGTTTGGCCGATTAGGCTCATAATCAAACTGAAATGTCGCGTTGTGGTGTACATCCCAACCTGAAAACTTGAGGCCGCTATCTCTCTCAGTTCTCAAGTTATCGTGACAACAAAAATATTTTTTAATAATTTTTTAATAATTTTGTAGCCATACGATTCGCACAAAATTTCACAAACGTGCTTAGGTTTATATTCTACAACTACTCACCAAGTTTCAATTCGATCGGATTCATATTGGTTGAAAACAAAATTATTACTCGGAAACCACTGGGCCGATTATGCCCATTAACGAACTTGTCCGTCGTATTGGGATGCGCCACCCACCCTGAAAATTTCAAGTTGCTAGCTCTTTTCGTTCTCAAGTTATCGTGGCAACGGCCGGACGGCCGTACGGCCGGACGGCCGGACGGCCGGACGGCCGGACGGACAGAATCAAATTTGACATCGAATTCTTCATTGGGGAGTCGAACTTAATCGTTCGAGACCATTTTCGTCAAAAAATTCGAAAGTTACAGACATTTGGGCAAAACTATAACGCGATGTTCCCCAGAACATACGCGCAAAAAGGCTAAATATACATTGGCGTGAGGTCAATCTGCTTTGGCGCGCGTGCTACTACATGATCCGCTAATTCGAATTCTGGTAATTAGTTGCAGAATTCCAACGCATAAATCCTCGTTAATTCAGCCACATCCTATCACTAGAAAAAAAAAATGTCTTCGAAAAACATAAAATTTTTCCTCAGAATTTTAAATATATATATAAACTATTTGTCAGATTCCGCTGAAATTCCCCACAAACCTTCAAGCTAAAATTTATTTTTTCAATATTAACAAGAATACAGATTTGATCGAATTGAAATCAGTACCCGGTTGAAGGTTCATGCAGTATTTCGTTGGTTCGTAGGCTGTGTGAGGCATGAAAAGTCAAAAGAACATGCGTGCAAAATCATCTGACTTCACGTTAGTGAGTTTCTCGATTTTTTTATTTCAAAGAATTTATTTTATTACAGCATCTTCAGTTGATGTAAATTCGTTCCACAGGTGAAATAATCGAGAATATATGTCGTAGGTATATCTAAAAGAAAAAATAATCGTACTTTCTGATAATATTCAGCACCTCCTCATTCTGAAGATGATTACAAACTGCTTAATCGGTCTATATTTTATCATTGTATAAGGAATTGCTAAGGAATTCGATTCAATTTCCGATCACACTCAAATTCTGAGCATTTCATAGATCTTTCAATTTATTTTTCAGGTACTATTTTCATCTGAAATTGGCATTGACTAGACCACAGATATGGATAAAATAACAGATGATACGATTAAAATAGTCCCTTCATCAGAGATACACAGGCGAGAAGAAAATACTGGATGGATTCGATCAATCTTTACCTCTGTTACAGTCGAACCCACCTTATTATTCTGTATATTACCATCTACAATATACCAAATAACTACAATGAACCTCTATCTAGAGAAAACCTGTCGAGTTCATCTTTCATGGAATAGTACAGTCTGTGATGCGTTGTCTGAAAGAAGAACATTCGGTTATGAAAAGGAAGAAGCTCAAGTACAAAAATACGTATCAGAAATGTTTGCCATTTCAACTTTTATACAAGGATTTTTTCCTGTTTGTCTAATATTATTTTTAGGTTCTTGGAGTGACAAGCATGGTCGGCGAAAACCTTTGATTTTAGCACCAATAATCGGTGAAATCGTGGCTGTTGTTATGTTGATTTTGAATACTGTGTATTTTGATGAACTGTCTGTGATTTTAACTGTGATCTCTGTTTCACTTCCTCCAGCCCTGATGGGTGGTTGGCCATGTTTATTGTTAGGAGTATATAGTTACGTCAGCTCGTCGTCTGATGCTCAAAATAAGACAGCAAAAATCGGGATATCCTCAACAATCCAGAATGTTGCCTTTGTCATTGGATTGGGCTCCAGTGGTTTCCTTTTGAAACCAATTGGATTTATGGGAATCTATGTAATTTGTTTGATAATGCTCATTATTTCGTTCCTCTACGGATTACTTAGGATTAAGGATAAAGATTTGCACATGGAAATGAGGAAGAATGACCGATATTGCTGCCATTTTCTCAGACTAGAACACCTAAAGAGTACACTAAACACATGTTTTAAGAAAGGTCAATATAATAGGAACAGGAAGATATTCATGATTTTAGCATTATGTATTATAGCTTTGGGACCGGTACAAGGTGAGTAATCGATTGAATCATTTCGGGCATAAAATTCTGAAAATTTGTGGAACATGTCATAGAATAAAAGAAGTTTAACGTTATGATGATGACTGTCACGGTAAAATTATAGTGGTATTATTTTTGCGCGCATGTTCTAGGGCGTCGTATCATTATCCCAAATGTCTGCAATTTTCGAATTATTTGTTGAACGATTAGGTTCGACTCCCTGATGAAGGTCAAATTCAATTCTGTCAGGCCAGCTGGCCTGCCGTTTGCTACGATAACTTTCTAACGGAATAAGATGCGACTTGCCATGCTTAGGTTAGATTGCGCATACGATTGCGAAGGTTGAGTTCGTTAATGGGTGCAATGGTGGCCGAACATTTTCGGAGTTATACCGATCTGAAAAATTTTTTACTCAAAAAATTCAGAAATGATGGAATTGAAACTTGATAATTAGTTGTAGAAATATTCTCAACTCGAAAAATTTTGCAAAATCGTATCTCTTAAAAAAATTTCAGAAACTATCTGTCGGTTTCCGCTGAAATTCCGCAGAAAATGGAAGCAAGCAATTATTATGGGAGAAAATATAATTTCCAACTGATATATCTACTTCTGAAATTTTAAATCATATAAATCTCAGAATTTTTATAAGTCCTCTATAGCCAAGATCATAAGATGTTAGCGTCCTCTATATCCAAGATGTTAGCGTCTGCTCAGCAGGAGATTCGGGTTCGAATAATCGCTGAGCAAGTTCACTATTTTACTATCAAGTGCCAGATTTCAGCTCAATCGGCTTCGTATTTTAGCAGTTATTGTAAAAATAAAATTTCAAACTGGTATCTACTTCTGAAATTTCAAATCATATGAATCTCAGAATTCTAATGAGTCCTGTACAGCTGAGATGTTAGAGTCCCTGCTCGTCACGCAGGAGATCTGGGTTCAAAACCTCGTTGGGTAAGTTGACTTTTTTATTTATTCTAAAATTTGATTTCAGTTGTTGCCCAAGAAATTTTTTAACTTAAAAAAAACGTATTTCATGAGGGCGTGTGAGGTGTGAATAGACAATAGAACATGCGCGCAAAAGCTGCACGCCAGTGCCAGTTTCTCGATTTTTTAATTTTTTCAAGCTTATGGCTTTAACTTCATACAAATCCATATTAACTCAATGAAAAATTATATACGATTTACACTGATTTATTTGATATTGTGACGCGTTTCGTCGACACAGCGACAATATTGTATAAATAAGTATAAATCATTTTTCATTGAATTTTCTCGAATTACTTTATGTTCAAAAGTTTGTGGCACGCTCGAACCGGCTCCTTTGCAGCCCCCGGATAGTTATTGAATAAGGGGTCTTTATCGATCTGGGGGATTTTCCAGACATTTGAGTAATATTTTTATTTATATTTGAAAAATTAATTCTGTGAACTTCGTTACTTATTTTCGTAATTCTAAATCTCCTGCAAAAATTTGTGTAAGAAATAATTCAAATTATTTCAGTTTTGTGGAAAATACTGCAGATTGTTGAATCAGTTGCGTCTACAAATTCTTTATTGTACCTACATTACCTATAGTCTCAACCCAATTACCCGAATATCCTTGTTATATCAGAACAGATAACGAAGTGTCACAATATAATTTTTAACACAGAGACGGTATATAAAATGTAAGATATTCTGATTACAATTTCTCAACTTTTTCAACATTTAATGTGGGTTTCACAAAGCTTTGACAGCTCTTAATTGCCGAATTAGTGCGATTCTATGTCGATTTTCAGTTCATTTTTGATAAAACCATCGAATTAAATCCGCCATTAAGCTAATCGAAGCTTCGTGAAACCCAGTGTTGATGTCTTATACTTTGCAACAATGTAACCAAATATACTCATTCGAAAATATGAATGCAATAATCATAATATTTTCGTAATTGGCTCTGCAATTGATGATATTCTCTATGTTTTTGCGTGCATGTTCTGGGAACATCGCGTTATCATTTTGCCCAAATGTCTGTAATTTTCGATTTTCTTGCCGAAAATGGTCTCAAACGGACAAAGTTTGTTAATGGGCATAATCGACCCAATTGCTTCCGAATAATAATTTTGTTTTCAACCAATACAAATCCGATCGAATTGAAACTTGGTGAGTAGTTGTACAATACAAACACAAAGACGTTTGTCAAATTCTGTGAGAAAATTTACAAAAAATTAAAAAAAAAAATTATTTATGTCTTGATAACCTGAGATAGCGACTTGCAATTCTTAGAAGAGGTTGTGCATCTGAATGCGACATTTGAGTTTGATAATAAGCACAATCGGCCAAACGGTTTTGGAGTTATACCCATCTGAAATTTAGTTATTATTTCTTCAATATCTCGAAACATACGAAACCGATCCAACTCAAACAGGGTTATTAGTTTAATATGCCGATGCGCAAGTTCCTGGAAAATTTCGTGAGGATCGTAACGCTAGAAAATTTTTGAAAAATAATTAAAAATAATTTTACAATATCAGATACTAATCGTCCGAAGTTTTGCGACAGGCTTCAAAACCTAACTCTACTGCCAAGTTCCAAGTTTGAACATGATCGGATCTATATTGTTGGAGATCCGAGCTACCTTGGGTGAGTTCGTTATCTGAATGGGTGACCGTTGCCTCGACAACTCTCGAACGAAATGATGTAGGGACTTACTATTTTCAGGGTAGGTTGCACATCTGAATGGGAGAATTAAGTTCGTTTTTGGGCATATTCACAAAAAATTATTATGTATCTCACGATAACTTGAGAAAGGAACGAGATAGTGATTTTCACAATAGGTTGCGCATCCGAATGCGATATTTAAGTTCGTTAATTAGATACTCATTCGAAATTCTATAATAAATTAAATTCAAAAAGAATGCCAGAAATTATTAATCCGAAACCACCAGACCGATTCTACCCAATAACCAGCTCATCCGAGATATTCATTCCCCAAATCTACTATGAAAATTATATTATATCAATTGAAACTCAGGCAATATTCCAGTTTCTACTGGAGATATTCTGAATCCAATTTTATTAACTTACCAACGTATATATTGCCATCATCATATGGATCATCCAAGAGCTCTCTACTATAGCTGAGGTTACCTATTTCATTGGTCATTTTGCATTTAATCATACTGAGATGACAATAGTGACATGTATGAACACAGATCATGAAATTCATAGATACGGACCTTAATTTTCGATTACAGCATCCTGTGAAATCATAGAGTTACGATTTAATATTGAAATTTTGAAGAATCATATCTCCGAAAGTATTGATTTGTTAGAGTTGAAAATTATATCAATGGATTATTATGATAATACTGAATCTAACAAAAAATTGAATTTGAAATTCGTATAAAAAAAAATTGGTTCGTTACTCCGAAACCATTCAGCCGATTTTGCCCAATAATGAACTTAACCGAAATATTTATCTCCCAAACCTACTATCAAAATTTCAACTGTCTAGCTCATTCCGTTGAGAGTTATCGTGTCTACGATCGGCCGGCTAGACACAATCGATTTTGACCACGGATTCTTTAACAGTAAGTCGAACCAAATCGTTGAAGACCATATTCATCCAAAAATTCGAGAATTACAGATATTTGGGCAAATTGGTATGCAAAATCCTTCTCGTTGTTTTAAAGATCTAAGCTTTCATATGAACAGACAGACAGCAGGAAGCGACTTTGTTTTATACTATGTAAGGATACAATAATCATGTAACATACTATATAATCCGTCATATTCCTTGGCAGTTATCGTTATAGTAACGTTTTCCGTAATATCAGATAAATATAATTATGTATACCGAATTATTCTTCCCGTATTCTTCTTTCGGAAATGAACGACAAAAGAAATAAATAATAATTAAAAATTAAATTATTGAAAATAAAATAATAATGAACAATTATTCATGGAAAGATATACTGGAGTTAGTGCCGAGAAAATACCATATAGATTATTCTTAGAGATAATTCCAACACAATTTCCAATGATTATGAGGTATGGTGAATTTTGATCAGTTTCACCTTCATATGAAAAATTACTCACTTCTGAAAATAACTTGTATTGTAACTTGTAATATTATTATGACATAATGGAGCTACCTGGAACCATTGTTTAATTATCATAATTTGATTTTTCAAATGAAAAACTAGAAAATCTATTCTAAAGCATTCTGCATGAATATTTATTGTTATTATTTCATTTTTGTGTTCAAGTAACCACATAACGGATGCTATATTTATTCCACAGAAATAATATAGTCCGAGCTCACTTCATCAATACTTGAAACATTTACTAGAATATTTGATTGCCATTACTCAATTAAAAATGAAAATAGAGTTCCCTCGAAAAAATATCGTACATGCTTCTTACAAAATCTTCAATCGTATATACCCATGACAAGTTTAAGCTTTCATTATCATCCGTTCAATCTTCTAGGTAGGTAGTAAATAGATCCTTTAGAGGAAGAATCATATAATTTTTTTTTTGAATTAACGTTTATTTGTCTCAGAAATCTGGGTATTTATGAGATCCTTTAAGCGAACTTCTATTTTCTGGATACTCCTGAAACCTTTTGCGAAATCAAAATGTCTTCAGTGAGGGAATCATCAAAACTAATCGAGTCCTTTTCGAGAAAATTATATATGATGTTGGACTGAGCTTTGCACAACCATGCTCTCAGTCACGCCTAGATTCATCCTTGCATGAATGTATTGCATCAAAAAAAAATTCATTAATATCCTTGTAAAAATGTAAAAACAAATTCTTCTATTCTGATTCCGACACTCATTTTCTGAATTGTCGATGAATCAATTCTAGGAGGATCTATTGGCACTCTATTAGGGATTGCAATCTGGCGTGATTTTCAATCCAGCCGGATTTTTACCGGACTTTTAGGAATCCGGATCCGGATCCGGACCGGATCCGGCCGGATTGATCAAATCAAGTCCTTTTTTTCTTTACTGTCCAAAATGAACCAGTGAGAAAATCCAATGTGATTTTACTTGATTGATACTTTTAGTTGATTGAAAACATATAAAAGAAAAACACTTTATTTCTAATGTAATGATGAACAAATAATATTCAAATATTGAAACGAGTACCTCAGTCCTACACTTCTAGATTTCACAGTAACAAAATATTAAATGAATATCAAATATTCTAATAACAAAATGAGCTTCTCAGTCTTACACTTCTAGTTTTCACAATAACAATATACCAAATGATTAAAGTACTATGAAATTGAAATCATTGTTTTGTGAATATGTCTCTTGTGTTGCACAATAAATTATTTTTTCTCCGATTGACAGCTAATATTAATTTTGCAGACACACATCAATCAGCAAACTATTACTTTTCCTGTTTATGCTGCAAAGAAAGGACTTTCTTGCCTAGGCAGCAAAATGACTATCCTCAAAATTATTCTGGACATATACATTTCCATTTTCCATAGCAACCAACCATTCCAACAATTGCGATTTCTATCGAATTTTGTTTTGATTTATCACTACAGGAAAAATAAAAAGCTTGTGGAAATTGCAATAGTTGCAAATACAATATTCTACATATATCAATAACAACAATCGGAGAAAAAAATATAAGTTCAACTCGGCAGGTAAGTAGATTGACTGTCCCGGCTGAATTCTTATTCTCGTTACGCTCGGCTATAAACAATCTAGTCAATTATGATTTTGGAAGAAAGATCTTAAAATTGGTTCAAGCACTGACGTGCAAAAGCTTCTGACTTCACGTCAGTGCTTGAACCAATTTTTTTTTCGTTATTTTTTTTTAATTTTCTAGGGGTACGGTTCTTAAAATTTTATTTTTCGTAATTTTTTTCAAATTTTCTAGGGGTACGGTTCTTACAAAATTTTAAACACGTCTTTATGTTGATTTTCTACTACTAGTTACCTAGCACCATTTCGATCGAATATTTATTTTTTGAGTTATAAAGGAAATAATATTCCAGGTGGGTATAACTCGGAAACCGTTAAACCGATTATGCCCAAAAACGAACTCAACTCACCCTTTCGGATACGCAACCTACCCTGAAAATTGCAAGTCCCTATGTCCTTTCGTTCGAAAGTTATCGAGGTAACAGTCACCCATTTACTGAACTCACACAAGAATGCTCGAATCTCCAACAATATTTAACCGATCGTATTACAACTTGAAACTTGGCAGTAGAGTTATGTTATGAAGGCTCTTGCCAAATTTCAGCAATTTCAAACGGATAGTTACTGATATATAGAATTTTTTTTTTTATTTTCAATGATTTATTAAAAATTTTCTACAAATGCTATCGTCACCAAATTTCGCAAACATTTTTGCGTTGGCATTCTACAACTAATAACCATGTTTGAATTCAATCGGTATAGTATTTTTCGATTTAATGAGGAACAAAAACCACCAAATTTCAGAAAATTTCAGATGGCTATAACTCTAAAATCGTTTGGCCGATTATGCTCATAAACAAACTGAAATGTCGCGTTCTGGTGCACATCCTAACCTGAAAACTTCAATCCGCTGTCTCATTCCGTTCTCAAGTTATCGTGACAACAAAAATATTTTTTAATAATTTTTTAAAATTTTTCTAGCCATACGATTCACAAAAAAATTGCACAAACGTGCTTAGTTTCCTATTCTACAACTACCCACCAAGTTTCAATTCGATCGGATTCATATTGGTTGAAAACAAAATTATTACTCGAAAACCACTGGGCCGATTATGCCCATTAACGAACTTGTCCGTCGTATTGGGATGCGCCACCTACCCTGAAAATTTCAAGTCGCTAGCTCTTTTCGTTCTCAAGTTATCGCGGCAACGGCCGGACGGCCGGACTGACAGAATCAAATTTGACATCGGATTCTTCATTGGGGAGTCGAACTTAATCGTTTGTGACCATTTTCGTCAAAAAATTCGAAAGTTACAGACATTTGGGCAAAACTATAACGCGATGTTCCCAGGAACATACGCGCAAAAATGGGTTCAAGCCCTGTGGACAGGAGCTTTCTGGCTCTGGTTCAAACAAATTATACCTCCGAACGTATTGGTTTCTCAGAGTTGGGAATTATATCAATGTATCATTATGATAGAACTGCATCATGAAGGAAATTCAATTTAAATAATAGTTGATTTATCAAGTTTAAATGAGCAATCTGAGAATGAGAACTGCACCATGGAAGAAATCAAATTAAAATAGCTGAAATGAATTTGACTCTCTCTTATAGAACAGGATGACATGTACGAGTATGAACACAGATCATATAATAAAGCTTAGATAGAATAATGATAACATTCTGTGATAACATAGTAAGATTCATTATTGAAATTTCGAAAAATCATATCTCCGAAAGTATTAGCTTGTTGGAGTTGAAAATGATATCAATGGATTTTTATGGTGAAACTGCATCTTAAATAAAAATTTTGAAAAATCATATCCCCGAAAGCATTAGCTTGTTAGAGTTAAAAATGAAATCATTGGATACTTATGATGAAACTGCTTATTGGAAAAAATTCAATTTGGAATTTGTTTTGTAAAAAAAAAAAAATTTTTTTGTTACTCCGAAACCATCCGTCCGATTTTGCCCAATAACGAACTCAGCCGAGATATTTATCTCCCAAACCTACTATGAAAATTTCAACTGTCTAGCTCATTCCGTTCGAGAGTTATCGTGCCTACGGCCGGCCGGCCGGAAAGAATGAATTTCGACCATGGATTCTTGATCAGTGAGTCGAACCAAATCGTTTAGGACAGTTTTCATCGAAAAATTCGAAAATTACAGACATTTGGGGAAATTGATAAGCACTCAGTTCCGAGGAACCAGAGCGCCAAAAACAACTGGTGTTTATTGAGTCATCTGTGAGTCGACTCCTTATGCTACAAATATAGCCATCGAAGCTCTATCAGCTTCAACACTGGTCAAAAATAATTATGAAGAACGAGGCGAATTAGACACTAAACAGGGGCAGAAATGCAGTAGAGTCGGTGAGACCTACTAAGTAGTGGGGAGAATTTGAAGTTCCAGAAGAATCAGCGTTACTTTCTCGTTTAGTATGACAAAAATTACTAAGACCGGATCTGATGCCATCCGGTAGATTGGTACCGGATACGGTATAGGCTAAATCATGCCGGATCCGCCGGATTTGCAGTCCCCTTTTCCGGATTGCAATCCCTACACTATATACATCATCCTAGATAAGACAAATTATTCAGTATTACGAACTTCATAGTATTCAATCTTATTTCTCATATAATTATGGGCATTTTAGGTGAAAATGCAGTTTCTTATCTCTATACGAGATTCAAATTTGGATGGAACGAATTGGATTTCAGTATATTCTTTTCGGCTCATTCAGTCATGGATATCATTGGTATTATTTCTCAATCTGTAATTTGAAATCTAAAGATGAACATTGGTAATTTTCAGGTTCCTCCTTAGCTATCGGCCTATTTTCGAAGTTACTCAAATGGGAAGACACTTCTATCGGCCTTTTGGCTTTAAGCACCACAATATTTGCTGAAGTAATATATGCACTTGCGCCAAATTATAAATATTTTTATGCAGGTGGGTTTGACAGTTATCATTATAGTCAATGAGATATTTTCGTTTCCTTAAACTTTTCTTTTATATTCGCAGGTATAATATTGGATATGTTCTATACAATAACACCTATTGCATTGAGATCTCTCATGTCTAAAGTGGTTCCAGAAAATGAACTTGGACGATCGAATTCATTGTTTGGACTGACAGAGGCTTTAATGCCATTAATATTCGGACCAATATATTCAGCGGTTTATGAACATACTATTGAAATCTTTTCGGGGTCATTTTATTTCATTTCCATTGGTCTGTATTCAACTGGAATATGTTTCTTCATGTGAGTATTGATGGAATTCCATTCTACATTCTGATTAGGTATCAGTATATTATTGCTGAATATTATTCGATAGGAATCAAGCTGGGAACAAAACAAACATATAAACAATTGAATTGAAATTTAAATAAGCATCCAAAATTATATTAAACAATAAATAAACAGAAAATGTTGCTATAACTTTCATAATGATATCTTTTTTATATATTATGCCTCATGGAAATGAAATTTCCAAATTATATAAATTGATTTGTGTTGTTATGTTCATTAAACCATATACTTATATCACATATAAATATCTCAATATGTTCTATTGATTGAGAGCTTATTAAAAAACCTCAGCAAAAAATTCTTGAGAATAAGAAAAAACTGACAAATTTTTGTAGGTGTTGCTCTATGGATGCAAGGAAGCAACCCCTAAACCTTGTGTCGCAAGAAATTTTTTCCTTCCCATATTTTACAATAAAAAAAGTATTTTGGATAGCTTGATCCATTCTTAACAAATAAGTTCCCATGTTATTCCTTGCTAAAGTTAACGGTTTTTGAGCTGCTTGCTGCTTAGCCCCTAAAGGTGGCGCCGAAAAGCAGTTTTTAATATCTTTCTTAAAAATAAAAAAACTGACAAGAATGAAATCAAGCAGATATTTTATGCAGGCAAGAAGTCATTCAAAAGAAAATTTGATGTTGTTCCTCTATGATTGAAAGGGGTAGAAATAGCCACCCCTACACCTTAAACAAATGAGGTCTCTTGTAATTACTTGCTAAAACTCACGGTTTTTGAGAAAAAAATTCATTATCATGGTAGCGTGAGTCATAAAGGCTGGAATTATTTCCGAACTTGTATGTAGTAAGCGGATGTCAATTTTTTATAACAACTGACTAGGTTTGAGTGACTTCGATTCTGTTGGAATAACGAATTTCTGGTGGTAATTATCTAAAAACATCCAGAAGATATGCAGAAATATTCCCTGAACGTATGGCCCCATATCACACTCTATTTACACGAATTCACCATCGACTACAAGAAAGTGGTACATACATTAAAATAAATAAAAATGATTGTGGTCGCCAGCGCGAGATTAGAATTACAGTTATTTGTGATGTATTGGCATTTGGCCTTCCGGCAGTACCCTCTAACTATTTAATATGATATTTTATTTGTGAAATGTTTTAAATTGTTTCTTTTGTTACATTTACTTAGTATTTGCAACAGTTCTCAATAAAAATGTCAGCTTGACATCCGCTTACTGGATAAATTTAAGGACGAAAATAATTCCAGCCTCTACGACTCAGGAGTATTCTTTGTTGATAATATTTTTTTAGGGGTAATATCGACGGTGATATATTACCAAAACCATGTACTTTAGCAAGAAATAATATGAGACCTTATTTGTCAAGAATGGAACAAGCTTTCCAGAAATAATTCTTGTATTGTAAATTATGAATATGGAAAAAAGATTCTTGCGAAACAAGGTTTGGGGGTGGCTTTTTCTACCCCTTGCAATCATGGAGGAACACTACCAAAACTTTTTTTGAGTGCCTGCTCGCTCGAATAAAATATCTGCTCAATTTCATTCATGTCAGTTTTTTACGAGGTTCTTTATTTTTAAGAGAAAAATAAAAAACTGCCATCTTTAGGAGGCTGTAACTAAGCATGGGGAGGGGTAAAACTAAGTTTATATAAATGATCCTATTTTTTTACAAGGAATCACCTTCTAAATTTTTTCGCAACTATTCATAATACACCCTATATACTCTATAGCCGCATGGATTTCTTGAAGAAGTATCGCCTCCGTTAATGTCCAAAGGCAATCACTCTTGTTTTTGGCGCTCTAATTCCTAGGAACTGAGTGCTTATCAATTTGCCAAATGTCTGTAATTTTCGAATTTTTGGCTGAAAATGGTCTAAAAGGATTTGATTCGACTCACTTTTTATTTAAGATGCAGTTTCCCAATGAAAATCCCTTGATATCATTTTCAACTCCAACAAGCTGATACTTTCGGTGATATGATTTTTCTAAATTTCAAAGATGAATCGTACTTCTATGTTTTCACAGAAGGCTATAATAATTCTATTTAAGCTTTATTATATGATCTGTGTTCATACTCTATAAGAGAGAGTCAAATTCGTTTCAGCTATTTTAATTTGATTTCTTCCATGGTGCAGTTCTTATTCTCAGATTGCTCATTTAATCTTGATAAATAAACTATTATTTGAATTGAATTTCCTTTATGATGCAGTTCTATCATAAGAATACATTGATATAATTCCCAACTCTGAGAAACCAATACTTTCGGAGATATAATTTGTCTGTTTGAACTAGAGCGCCAGAAAGCTCCTTTCCACAAGGGCTTGAACCCATTTTTAGAAATCCTTTCAATATTTGAATTAAATGGGTTCAAGCCCTGTGGAAAGAGCTTTCTGGCGCTCTAGTTCAAACAGACAAATTATATCTCGGGAAGTATTGGTTTCTCAGAGTTGAGAATTATATCAATGTATTCTTATGATAGAACTGCATCATAAAGGAAATTCAATTCAAATAATAGTTTATTTATCAAGATTAAATGAGCAATCTGAGAATGAGAACCGCACCATGGAAGAAATCAAATTAAAATAGCTGAAATGAATCTGACTCTCTCTTATAGAACAGGATGACATGTACGAGTATGAACATAGAGCATATAATGAAGCTTAGATAGAATAATTATAGCATTCTGTGAAAACATATAAGTACGATTCATTATTGAAATTTCGAAAAATCATATCTCCGAAAGCATAAGCTTGTTGGAGTTGAAAATGATATCAATGGATTTTTATGGTGAAACTGCATCTTAAATAGAAATTGAATTTGAAATTTGTTCCTCAAAAAACATTTTTTTTTCGTTACTCCGAAACCATCTGGCCTATTTGCCCAATAACGAACCTAACCGAGATATTCATCTCCCTAACCTACTCTGAAAATTTCAACTGCCTAGCTCATTCCGTTCGAGAGATATTGTAGAAAAACTTTTTTTAAATTTTCAAAATTTTTTTTACACTTTGCGGTAACCTGGTCAATACAAAACTTCACATGCGTATGAAGGTCATGAATCTACAATTTCGTTTGAGACCATTTTCAGCCAAAAATTCGAAAATTACAGACATTTGGGCAAATTGATAAGCACTCTGTTCCGAGGAACTAGAGCGCCAAAAAAACAAGTTTCGTATGACAATTGCCCAAAACAGGTTTAAAGTACCTACAAATAATAGATATTCCATAAAACATGTATGAACGAAGAGAAGTTATAATAAAAAATTACCTTGTAATCGATCAAAAATTTCCTGATCTACGTTCACCAAATTTTCTCCTCTCTCGAACTACAGAATTATTATTTCAATATCGTAAATAACGTAATATTTTCAAACATTTTTGGGTGAGGTCCTCGATGCATCGCCAAAATACGAGTATTTCAACACCAACATAATATTTTTGCATTTATAATATTCCCTTCCGTCAGTGCCGTCATTAAGTGAGAGAACTGAGCATTCTATGTCTATGGATGAAAAGCAGTCTCACTTCTCTCAGATCTGTTACTTCATGTTCCGTTCCGAATTGTAAGACTTTTCTGAGAAAAACTAATTTCGGAACAAACAACTGAGATTTTTCTCACTTCGCTCACATTTCGGAATACACTTTATTCTCATAATTCTTGGATTGCTGAAAGGAATTAGACAATGTCATGTCTCAAGAAAATAAGTTGACAATATGACAATTCATACATAGAATAATTATATCATTCTGTGAAAACGTAGAAATACGATTTATTATTGAAATTTTGAAAAATCATACCTCCGAAAGTATTAGCTTGTTAGAGTTGAAAATGATATCATTGGATTCTTATGATGAAACTGCTTATTGAAAAAAATTTAATTTGGAATTTGTTATGTAAAAAAAAATTTTTTTTTGTTACTCCGAAACCATCAGTCCGAGAGTTATCGTGCCTACGGCCGGCTGGCCGGACCGGCCGGACAGAATGAATTTCGACCACGGATTCTTGATCAGTGAGTCGAACCAAATCGACCATTATCATCGAAAATTACAGACATTTGGGCAAATTGATAAGCACTCAGTTCCGAGGAACTAGAGCGCCAAAAAAGGAAATGTCGTTGTTCGTAAGGCCAAGAGGGTATTTTTATAACCAGGTTTGGACAATCCAAGCGATGACTATTCGGAACTACAGATGCAGACTGCAGACCGCTACACGACCCTAAGGCTTGTTTCACATGCATACGGTTTCATTCGGTTCGGTTCGTTTTCAGTTTCAACGAATGAAATCATTTCAGATATACACGTTTATCACACGTTTCATATTAGGTTATATTTTTTCTTGTGAAACACAGGCAATCAATCGTAATTCCAATTTCTTCGCAACGTCGAATTCATCAAAGATATTCAAAATTTGAACACAAACATCTTTGAATGCTTCCTGCGTCTTTAATTCATCTTTATATTTTTCGGAAGTTTTGTCCCAAACCACTGTTTAAAATTTACTGCAGAAATCAATCGATCCACATTTGGTAAACCATCATTTTCTCATGAATACTGAGATAGCTACAAATCCCGAAAATAGGTATTTATGTTTATATTTTATACGTAAACCATAGACATAGAATAACATGGACTGGTCCTCACGTAACTTTATCACACAGTTCGTTGCGGAATACATTAGAAAGAGAGAGAGAGAGATGTTATGAAGGATAGAATAAGTAAAGGCAAATAATGGTATAAAAACAATGGTGTTTTTATACCATGGACAAATACACAAATTGTAAACTGGGGTATATTGGAAAATCCCGATTTTTTCAAGAGTTATTGATTATTTTTAATGAGTATCGAAAAAGCTGAATGAATTACAGAAATGCCGGGATTATGCAGAGAAAATTTAGCTCTTAGTACTTAGCTCTTGTAACTTGACTCTAAGAACGAGCTCTCCTATTGGCTATACCGATCGGCACAAACAATAGGAGAGCTCATTCTTAGAGTCGAAATACAAGAGCTAAGTGCTAAGAGCTAAATTCTCTCTTCATAAACCCGGCATAATGAAATTTATGAGAAATATTTTCAGATTATAAGCACAGTAATCTGTGTTACAAGTATCATAATATTCAGAAATGAATCTCGGATTTAAATAAAAATGTTTTGCCTTTAACTATGCTGTCTACGAAACACATACACAATACACGAAACCAAACAATACAGTATACAAGAAAGGTCAAAGGATAAAAGAAACCACTGTTTTTGGGCGCATGTTCTAGGGGAACATCGTCCTATCATTTCGTCCAAATGTCTGTAATTTTCGAATTTCGAGCTGAAAATTGGCTAATAGACTAATTCGTACTCCCTGATCACGAATCCGGTGTCAGATTTTTGGGTGCCGTCCGGCCGTAGGCACGTTAACAGGAGCACCGAAGGTCCTATCGACTTCAAACTTTCAGGGTAGGTTTCTGATCAAAATGCGACGGTTAAGTTCGTTAACGGGCAAAATCGGCCAGACGGTTTAGGAGTTATAGACATTTAAAATTTTGAGGTTATTTCCCTGATATTTCAGGAACTAAAGAAGATGTTGAATCGAAACTTGGTAGTCAGTTCGAGGATATAAACGCGCAACTTTTGGCAAAATTCTGTTATGATCGAAATGTTGGTAATTTTTAAAAAAATATACTTTTAATTTTTTCGAAAAAAAAAATTTTTTTTCGTGAACTATTCATCAGATTGCAACAAAAACTTGTACTAACGTCAATTGTAGTATTTTGCAACATTGTGCAAAATTTTGGCTCTATACGATTTCAATTTCTGGAGATATAAGACAAAATGTGTCAAATTTCCTGGGTCTCTCTCAGTATTTTCATCGATTATTATATAATAATCAATAATATTAAGGTATTCAACATGATACTGCTTTTTTTCTTTACTGGTCAGTACGGGCCACAAGGAAGATGAACATGCGCCCAATAGCTCCTGTCCACAGGGCTTGAACCAATTTTTATTCTGTGGTTTTGCCAATCGCCAAATTATAAGAATATATTCATATACCGTGGTTTGCCTTTAACTATCTTTTTTCAATGCTGATTTCAATAGTCTCTTTCTCACAACCAGTCCATGTTGTTTTATGTCTATGACGTAAACAATTTGGGTAAAATTGAAAGATCTGCTTTGTTTGAGGTTAAAACCACTGAACCTGATCGAAAGCATATGTAATTATTAATCCTTTTATGGTTAAAACCGAAACTAAACCGTGTTTGTGAGAACGCTCCGGCTGATCTGTGTTCCCTGTAGACGAATCCAGACCTGATAGAAACCTATTCGTGTCGAGGGAGTATTCTATGCAGTACGGTTTATATTCGGTACCGAATCTGAACCGAAGCACCGTTCCACACTGGTCGCCAGCGACCGAAAAGGAAAAGAAAACGAACCGAACCGAATGGAACCGTGTGCATGTGTAACAAGACTAGCGTATGGGCTATCATCTTCTATAGAAAATTTACGTTAACTAAAATTTACGTTAACTATAATTTAATATGTCAGCATGACATATGAGATATTATATCATAATAGGTATATGAGGACCGGTACTTAAGTGGTAAAAAAGCATTGACGTTAGGTCAATCTGCTTTGGAGCGCGTGCTATAGACATCATTACGCCAAAGACTACTGACTTCTCGTCAGTGCTTTTTATATTTTTGGCGCACTAGTTCCTCGGAACTGAGTGCTTATCAATTTGCCCAAATGTCTGTAATTTTCGAATATTTCGATGAAAATGGTCTTAAACGATTTGGTTCGACTCACTGATCAAGAATTCGTGGTCGAAATTCATTCTGTCCGGCCGGCCGGTCCGGCCGGTCCGGCCGGCCGGTCCGGCCGGCCGTAGGCACGATAACTCTCGAACGAAATGAGCTAGAGAGTTGAAATTTTCAGAGTAGGTTTGGGGGATAAATATCTCGGCTAAGTTCGTTATTGGGCAAAATCGGACAGATGGTTTCGGAGTAACAAAAAAAAATTTTTTTTTTTACGAAACAAATTCCAAATTAAATTTTTTTTAATGAGAGGATTTATCATAAGAATCCATTCATATCATTTTTAACTCTAACAAGCTAATACTTTCGGAGATATGATTTTTCAAAATTTCAATAATAAATCGTATTTCAACGTTGTCACAGAATGATATTATTCTATGTATGAATATGAATTGTCATAATGTCAAATGATGTTCCTGACAGATTATCTAATCAATTGAAGAATTGTGAGCGAAGTGAGAAAAATCTCAGTTGTTTGCTCCGAAATTAGTTTTTCTCAGAAAATTCTTACATTTCGGAACTGAACATGAAGTAAGAGATCTGAGAGTAGTGAGACTGCTTTTCATCCATAGACATAGATATAACTCTCGAACGGAATGAGGTAGGTAGTTGAAATTTTCAGAGTAGTTTAGGGAGATGAATATCTCGGTTAAGTTCGTTATTGGGCAAAATTGGCCAGATTTAATTTGATTTCTTCCATGGTGCTTTTCTCATTCTCATGATTGCTCATTTAATCTTGATAAATAAACTATTATTTGAATTGAATTTCCTTTAGGATGCAGTTCTATCATATGAATACATTGATATAATTCCCAACTCTGAGAAACCGATACTTTCGGAGATATAATTTGTCTGTTTGTTTTAAAATTTTCTAGTGATACGATCTTTGCGAAATTCTGCAAGCTAGCATTCTACAACTAATTACCATGTTTGAATTGGATCGGATAAGTATTTTTCGAGTTAATAGGCTTGTTTTGGTTCGCAGTAGGTACAGTTCCGAATCGGTTCTAAAGAGTGGGACAAATGTAGCGTGTGAAAGATTTTGCCCATTCACGTCCAATTACAATAAACGACTGTGTGACTACTTTGCAAGGTTCTAGGACAGTCCGAATTCCCAACAAAAACAAGCCTATTGTATTGATCGCAGGACTAGGATCAAGAAATTTCAATTAAGTATTAGAAAATCTTGTATTTCCAATAACTTGGAAAATACTGATCGACTATTTTGCTTGAAATTCCGAAACCACATATCGAATTGAGTCTAACATTGGCATTTAGGTGACCAATAATTACCCCTTGGAGCATGCAAAATTTCATAGAATACAGATCTCTAGGAGGTCAAAAAAGAAATTCAAATATGGAATTCAAATACTGGCTAAATTATTTTAATTCTTCGCTCCCATTTGAAATTCTTATCGTAATCGGTTTTTGTTGATAGAATGCAGCGTATGTTGATGAAATCATTCGCGATGCAAGTTTGCGTACATACAGGAGCGATCGAATAAGTGACTTGCACAGAATGAAAATTTTGGGTTATCGAAGTTAATGAGATTTTACGCATGTTCGGGGTACTTGGAGAAGTGAATGTACAAGGCAATTGATGTAGGTATCAACGTAACGTGTGATTTTCAGTTGTTGGTTATTGCTGCATATAATGATATGTCAATATTGGCAGCTACTGAAAATTATATTTAAATTATCATCTTATGATTGCATTGTAATAATACATAAGGTAACATTCACAGCAGGAAATAATGTCATCTGAATATTTCGGATTATACTTTTATATCCCCAAGAAGAACAATTCGGATATAGAAGAGATTTTCTTAGAAAATATAAAAAGCACTGACGTGAAGTGCACTTGTTCTCATTGTTCGATTTAAATTAAATAATAAATACTTCTTGCTCAGCGGATAGAACATTTTAAACGGAACCGGACGCCCTGGCTCCAATCCCTTGGCTAGGAAGGACGGTAGTGACCACCATTCACTGTTGGATTGAAAATTTACATTGCTGTACCTAAGTTGTCGTAACGATACAGATATTAAGCCTACACAAAACACAATTGATTCTCCTAACTCGCACAAGCATCTAGGACTTCATAACTGGCCACCTTGGGGAACACCTAAGATTATTATCCTTAGCGAGGGCGGCAAACTAAATTGACTTTACTATGAGAAAGTTAGGAAAGCACTGACGTGAGGCCAGTCTGCTTTGGTGCTCTTGCTGATGACATGTTTATAAATATTATTTTATTTATGAATACCTACATGAATATACTGACCCTCTTTAGTCAGAGAACACCAGAAGCTCCAAAGAGCTTGTGCGATTTAGGAGAATCAGTTATGTACTGTGTAGATATTTTACACCACCTTAAGTACAGCAATGCGAATGTTTAATCCGACAGTGAATGGTGGCACCACCGTATTTACTATTCACGGGATTGAAACTGGGTTCCGAGTAATACGTTCTATCCACTGAGCTAGAAGTATATTATTCAATTTAAATTGGTCAACGTAAAGAAGGGGACTGACTTCATGACAGTGCTTTCTTATTAAAATTTTACACTGATAACTGAGGATGATCATAATTTATCTAGTATCGTGTTTCAGATATTTCAACAAGGACTCATCGAGAACGGATGGCGATGAACAAGAAAATGAGAAATTAAAAGATAAATCTATATGCTGAATATATTCTTACATTAGAGAAATATTTTTTTATATCCATACATTCCTTGATATGAAATAAAGTGGAGTGATTAAAATTCAACAGACTGAATACGCACACCTCGCACACCCAGTGGACACAATGACAATCTCCTAAGTTCCTTTCCTGCACTCGGTTTTCACGGGAACCATACTCGGACGATTACTACAATCGTCTCCAATAGCGTATCCATTAAGCTGGAATTATAAACTCTGTCGTTGCGGGCAGTTTCGTTCAGTTTGCCGTTGCCGTTGTGTGCAATTCGTTCATTTGTGAAGGTTCAATTTATAAATCCAGAGTTCCCGTTGTTGCCGTACTGTCAGTGTGCCTAACCTTATTGGGCGATTTCAATGAGGGCAGCAACACACATTACAATCAGCTGATACTTGTCATCACAGCGCTTCCTCACGTGACAAAATACAAGATTATGATTGGCCAAGAAGCGAACAGCGAAGTAACTGAACGACGAACATAAAACATGGGCATCTTTTAAACTGCACTCGATAACGTACAACGGCGACCAAAGTCACGACAAAAGTTTATAAATGACTCCGTTTGAATACGTTGGTTCATGTTGAACTCAACCGTGCGGAACTGAACTGCAAGGAACGACAGAGTTTATATATCCAGCTTTAGTGTTCTGTCACAGATTAACCAGATGCGCCACTCCCAGTATTTATTAATGAACTCAGCTGACGCGTAATGTTGACCATGGAATTCTCGGCACCCCCAAATAGTTCCTAGCTCCTAACTATTTGGGGGTGCCAATAAAATCGCAGATATAGGATCACGTGACCTCTCGGCCAATCGCAACTATGGTAGAGGCAGAACGACGTTCATTCATAAATTTATAACAACAAATATATATCTCTTGTCTATGCAACAAACGTGAAGGTTAGCTAAAATACTCAGCTTATGTTCGAAAATTTGTTACTCAAGTGGGATTAATTGGATCAATTTTATAAAGTGTAATGAAGAGGTTCAAGATGCAGTCGAGCTGGAAAACTAGTGTGTCAACGGAATTTTTTCCTGCACTTCTGATACTTAACGATCCTGAAAGTGTGATATATTTGTCATAATTAATGAAATCGTCCTATTCGAGGGATGAAGAGTGGAAGCAACAAACTATTTATGATCTTTCAATACATATTTCTATTGCTAATTTTTTTTTGTTTCACTTGTGTGCTGTTAGTCGTTCAGGTCGAGTCAAATAAGTGAATAATTAATTATTACGTTTAACCTGGAAGTGTGGTTCTTTACTTGATATTAAGATGTAAATCATCAGTTGAAAAAAATCTTTCTATATTAGTCAAATTAAATGTTTTGACCAGTGCTTTCTTCACAAAAAAATCAGGTATTCACTCGCAACGACTTTGTGCAAAGTTGCCGATCTCCCTTATTCGTACAATGCTTCATGCTAAAATTAAAGTACTAAAATAAACTTTCGCCAACAATATCTGAGTTTGTAGCGTACGTGCTAGAATGCTAGAAATAAATTAAATTTTATTATTTGACAGTCGGTGTAGTTGAGGTTAAAGTTGGTTTTGAATTTCAAAGAGCGAGAACGCAGTTCATTTCTCTCTGTCATTTTACTACGTCTTCATCGGTAGTAAATCTGAAGGTCAAACCTTTGTGCTTCCCGCCAAATGTCGAATGCACTATCTGGTAATCTGTGGTTCTGTAGTCTCTAGTCTCCACGACTCCATGTTCCAGTAGTACAGAATTACGCCCAGCCCTAACCATCTGTAGGCGGGGAAAAAGTTAACTTCGAAATCTCAAATGGCAACCTCTATTTCTTATAGCAAAATCTAATCATATGTCAAAAACTACATATGATATGTCCGTACAAAATTTGTTCATTTGCGATAGGGGGAGTGAGTGGTGGTGGGCATAATTCTGTACTTACGGATACGCCCTTTAGATATATCAAACTTTTGTCATTACAATTTTTACTGTGCCATGCGTAGTTTTTGCGTAAAAAACGTAATTGCAATTTTCATAAAACGCTCTTCTCTCTCCCTCACAGAACTAGTTACCTATTTAAATGCAAATTTGTCAATTTGTTTATTTGCATAACATTTCATATGTTATATATTGAATAATTAAATCAATGAAGTTCAAATTCCATTTCAGTTCGATCTTCATTCAGAAGTGATATTCAATTGTGTGACGAACTTTTCTCCGGAGTAGTATAACTTACTTTCCACAACTTACTCGGGCGCCAGTTGCAATGGGTATTGCAAGGTTGCAACTCCTTGATATAATCGATCACTAAAATAATATTTCCTGGGTAACCTTTAAACAGTTGGAGAAGAGACACTTCAACTCGGAAACAACGCTACATCCCTCAAACTGACTTCTCCGTGCACTCAATTGTAATGATTATTCATTTAAAATCTCACAATATTGACCCAGCACTCCCGACATAACCCGTACAACCCAAAAATAGTCACTTCTCTTCTGCGTATGCGCAATCTAATCGCGGCTGAGAGTTCTCTCAAAATCACACACCTTACAAAAAACTCCGATTATCTAACATCAGTGGTTCAGGAGATATCGCATCTTCAATCCACGCATGCGCAGACCCTCACCAGGGAAATCTATGGAGGAATAGCATCCACCACCCCAATCCTCTCTCATGAAAACACCACCAGTTAAATCACTGATGGTCTGCTCATGCCCATAACGAAAGATGCCTGTAAGGGGTAACATCAATTTAAAAATTAGCCCCAGGACCACGGTACGGAAACTTCAAACTCGGAAACAACGCTGCATCCGCCAAACTGACTTGTCCTTGCACTGAATTGCCATGAATATTCTTTTAAAACCTCACATTATCGACTCAGCACTTCCAACATAACCCATACAACCAAAAAACAGTCACTTCTCTTCTGCGCATGCGCAATCTACTCGCGGCTGAAAGTTCTCTCAAAATCACACACCTTACAAAAAAATCCGATTATCTAACATCAGTGGTTCAGGAGATATTGCATCTTTAATCCACGCATGCGCAGACCCTCACCAGGGGATTCTATGTAGGCATAGCATCCGCCACCCGAAAACCCCAGTCCTCTCTGACGAAAACACCACCAGTTAAATCACTGATGGTCTGCTCATGCGCATAACGAAAAATGACTGTAAGGGGTAACATCAATTTCAAAATAAGCCCCAGGGCCACGGTACGGAAACTTCAACTCGGAAACAACGCTGCATCCGCCAAACTGACTTGTCCTTGCACTGAATTGCCATCAATATTCTTTTAAAACCTCACAATATCGACTCAGCACTCCCAACATAACCCATACAACCAAACAACAGTCACTTCTCTTCTGCGCATGCGCAATCTACTCGCGGCTAAAAGTCCTCTCAAAATCACACACATTACAAAAAACTCCGATTCTCCAACACTAGTGGTTCAGGAGATATCGCATCTATAATCCATGCATGCGCAGACCCTCATCGAGGATCTGGATTCTATGGAGGAACAGCATCCGCCACCCCAAAACCCCAATCGTCTCTGACGAAAACTAGAGCAGTTAAATGACGTCTCATCTGCGCATGCGCATAACGAAAAATGCCCAGAAAGGGCAGCATGAACCCCAAAAAAATAGGTTTCGGCATTTCAAGCAGAGTATTCCGCAAAATAGTAGTAATTTTTTGATTTTTTTCATGTCACGTGATCTTCACGAAATTTTGCAAAAGTGTTTGCTTTGGTCTTTTTTAAAATTTTTGAAATTTTTGTTTGCCCCTTTCAGGCCGTCTGAGCAGTACAAAACTTTTCAGGCATATAGAAGTCATGATTCTTCAATTTGATGCCAAATTTCAGAAAGATCGAGGGATCGGTTCCCGAAATATTCATAAAAATCGATTTTACTAAAATCGGCCTTAACTCCGAAACCGCTTGGTGGATTTCGCCCGTTAACGAACTTGTCTGAGAGTGGTTCCGTTCGAGAGTTATCGTGCTAACGGCCGGCCGGCCGTTAGCTCGATAACTCTCGAACGGAACGACTTAGAGCATTGAAATTTGCAGGGTAGTTTTGCAGCGTAAATATGTCGGATAAGATTGTTAACGGGCAAAATCCACTGAGCGGTTTCGGAGTTAAGGCAAGATTATTTTTTATGGGGAAAATTGAAGGATATGGTATATTCTGAGGAAATCCAGTCAAGAGAACAGCTGATGAACAGAATTATCAACTGTTGCGATATTTTAAGAAACAATGGCGATATGATTCGCAATGCTGTATCCAATTTTAACATTCGGCAAGAGAAATGTATACAAGCTAATGGTTTTCATTTCGAACCACTTCTGAAATAACGTTGACTCAGCAATTCATGCGTTCCTATTTTCATTTTTATTAGGTACTCTTTACTGTAGGTATTTTAGTTTCTTTCGTTTGTTATTGTTTCGTTATAGAATGTCCTTATTAAAGCTCTGAACTTTTTTGAAAATGTCTACTATTTCCTACTAATCTTTGCGCATTTTATATTCAAACATGAGATTTTCCGTTCTCTTCATGGTGAAAAATTCAATTTTTGAACTTTATCCAAATTCAAAAATTTATAACCAAATAATTGTTAATGTGACAACTTTAAGCGATACCACAACTTGAAGCATAATTTAGCTTCTTACTAAAAAGCGAATCAATTATATGTAATTCGAAATACAAAGTCTTTTTTTTACCCTGAACACTTTAAATGAAGATTAATAAGTCCGGCCCTGGAATAATGAAATAATTGATATATTTCTGACTCGACCTTAGCATGTGCCAATAACCTACCAAGTTTCAATAATTTACAATAAGTTTAGATTTTATGACGGTCTAAGTATTTCCATGAAGTTGGAGAATCACCCTGTAGCTTTCTAGGGAAATCCAGAAATAAATTTTTTATAGTCAATCAGTAATCAGCTAGTCCAACTCTATATCTGGTAAGAGTATGTACAGTTATTCCCTGGACACCCTGTATATATAGTAATCATGTATCAGTAGGTCTATCACATGTATCGATTCTATAAATATAAATTATTATCATACTTCCTCTGGTTCCCCCACTAAAATATTCATATTGTTGTAAAATTTGAGTAGACATGATGACCGATAATATGCAGCGAAACATAGATAACCTTGATTTGGTGTAATACAGTTAGTTATTTCCCCAAATGTTATACCCTTTGAGGAAATTCTAATGGAATTTTTGCAGTGTTAATTGAGCTATAAATAATCAAGCGAACAAACTCGTGTCAAACCCATCAGAATAGTGTGTAAATTATTAGCGGTGGTCACTCATTCTGAGAGATCGATATGTCTCAGAAAGAGGAGGAAGTGATTTTTGAACCCAAAATTGGAATCAAAAGCAAAAGTGCAATAAAGTCAATTTTCTCAAGCATAACTGTTGAACCTTTGGTTCTATTTTATATCCTTCCATCCACTATGAATGCTTTGATAACACAAAATTTGATACTTGAGGAATCGTGTCGCGTGAATTTGGGTTACAACCAATCTATTTGTGACGCTATCATCCAAAAGAATACTTCGGGGTATACAGTTGATGAAGAAATTTCTGTTCAAGAATTGGCATCGGAATTTATCTTCGTAAAAACGTTGATGCATGGATTGATACCAGTTATCATTTTGTTATTTATCGGCTCTTGGAGTGATAAACAGAATAGGAGGAAACCTTGTATTCTGGGTGAGTTTGATTTTCTCGGACAGAGTTGATTTGATAAAATTCAGAACAACACACAAATTTTCTTATGGGTTTGCTATATGTTTACGATGTGTGGATATACAGGGTAAATGATTGTAACATCGCAGTTCGCATTGGATTTTAATTTGCCACATCTCACTTCTTGTGTTCTGTTTACATTATAGAATTTCTAAATTGACAGCAGATATTGTCAATTCTTGATTCTTTTTAAAATTCGTCAGTTTCCAAATTATTTAAATAATATTTAAATTGCAATGACTTATGATTATTCCGAACAAAGTACATTTATCGAGATGTCAATATCAATGGTGAATGGATTTACTCTGAAGAGGCCTGTAGAAATGTATATCAGGTGAAATATACTGGTGTTCATATTCTAGAATCTTCTCTGAAAGCCCACAACAGAGGTGTTATAAGCAGATTCGTGCAGACTAGAAACATTAATAAGAGAAAATCGATAGGAAGACTTCAAGTTTCTCAAGAAGTTGTTGAAGAACTGAGAACACGAGTTGAACAAAATCCTCAAATGTTCCGGAATAAATTATCTTCACAGTCTGGTGTCCCCTTGAGTACTTGTAATGAAAAAAACTGAATTTGTACCCTTACAAAATAAAAATCGTACAGCAACTCCTACCGATAGATATTCCACGTGGCCTAGAGTACTGCTATTGGTTTCTAAATAATCTTAACGTAGACAGATCATTGGACGTTAGTGATGAGGCTTGGTTTCACTTGTTGGGCAATGTGAATTCTGAAAACTTTCTACAAGGGATATCTGAGAATCCCACAGTTTTCTTGAGACTAAATCACATTCGCATAAAGTTGGTTTGTGGTTAGTAGTTTTTCGTCGTAGAATATGGCCCAGTTTTCTTTCATGATACCATTATTGGTGGAAGTTACAAATTAATAATGCTGAAGCCCTTCATAATCCAACTAGATGACGAAGAAATACAGTTGAGGTATTTTCAACAACATGGTGCAACGGCCCACACTACTTCTGGAAATCTAAGCTATTTGCACGAGTTCTATGACAACCATATAATAACTCGAGGACTCCAGCCTTCCTTTCCAACACGCTCCCCTGACTTGACTCCCCTGGACTTTAGCATCTTTGCAAAATATGAAATATGAGGTTTTCAAAAGTCGATACGATAATATTGAGGACCTCCAATCATCAACAATAATGTGCAACCAAAATATTGACCCTCAAATAATAAATAGTTATTTTTGTATCTAGTGCGCGAAATGCTACTTTGGTGATCGAGAACTGATTTTTTTAACGAGGCGCAGCCGAGTTAAAAAAATAGTCAAGATCACCAAAGTATTTCGCGCATGAGATGCAAACAAAATTTTTTCTACAAACGCCAAAAATATTGTTCTAAAATGAGTAACATGCATAGCTTAATATGAAAAATAGTATTGAACTGGCTTGAAATGTTTTTCCAAATCAAGTAAATACTGTAACTATGAAAATAAAATGGCATTTGTTTGTTTGATTGAGGAACATAAGGGTTAAAATATAAAAACTCCATATAGTTTACATGCAGTGTGCGAAGTAAGTACTTCGCACACTACTTCGCGCACGGTGTCATGGTAACGAAGGAAAATGAAAAAAAGGGTCACTTCGCATATTGTTTTCAATGCGCGAACCTTGTCATTTTTTGACGTTTGTAGAAAAAAAATATTTAAATGGGAAAGTTTAATGGGTAATTCCGCAAAAGGAGCAGAGAAATATGATTCTGCTTGTACCTGCCGACACGTGTTTCTACTAATTGGTTTCTTTAGGACAGGTCACCCAAGAAACAAAGGAAAAGATGGAAAAAAAACTGAAAATAGGTGACACCACAACTTGATTTTTCACTCTTGTTCTGGTGTCATTGGTTGTTGTTGGACTTGATTGCCCTAACCTGAAAATTCTGCAATTAGCAGAAACACAGGTCGCCAAGTACCAGCTGAATAATTTTTCTCTGCTCCTTTTGAGGAATTACCGATTAAACTTTCCCATTTACATATACTTCTTCGCGCAATCCTGATTTTATGTAAAAAATTGGTTCAAGTCCTGTGGACAGGAGCTTTGCCATTCTTGTTCAAACTTTGACAAATCATATCTCCGAAAGTATTGCTTTCTCAGAGTTGGGAATGGTATCAATAGATTCTTGTGATAGAACTGCATCATAAAGGAAATCAATTCAAATAATAGTTTATTTATCTATATTAAATGAGTAATCTTCAATGCTTCAATGCTTATTAAATGAGTAATCTTCAAATTAACATTTAAAATAATAAGGAAAGTACCAGCGAAATATCTAGAGCAAGGCTGGAGACAATCATAGCAGATTGTCCATTTATTCCTGATATTTGAGTAGGTAGAGGCTGACGAACAGATTATTTTAATAGTTTAAAATATATTCATAAAATACAATCCTCTTTGCATAATCTAATAGTTCATACCACTAACACATTCATTCTGTATTATGAACTTTAATTCAAGAAATAATATTTGATACACAAATGTATATCCATATTTCAGCATTTTTTTGCTGTCAACATTATGAAAATACTTTATATGTCTTACTACTTAAGGAAGTAAAAGGTAATATCAACCTCAGTGGTCAACGAACAGTAATTTGTTTTGATGATTCCATTATGTTCTTCTTTCCTTTGCCTTCATAAACTACATCATTGAAATGATCCAATTCTTAACGTTCTGGAACATCATCCCGAATTTATACGTAAATTATTCAATATGCAACCAGTCAATATTATTTTCGATTTCGAAACAGTCTTGTATATATTCACAAATTCAAGAATCGGATACTTGTTTCCCAGCCGAAAATATTTTCAAACTACAAAATGACATGTCTCTAATACCTAGATAAGATGAAATTTACGAACAGTGAACACAGACAGATAGAATTCACCTTCTGTGAATACATAGAACTCCGATGTATTATTGAATTTTTGAAAAATCAAATTTCCGAAAGTATTAGCTTGTTTGAGTTTAAAATGATTCTCATGATAAAACTACATCTTCAAAAAAACTTGAATTCAAAAGTAATGTAAAATAATTTTTTTTTCGGTACTCCGAAACCGATTTAGCCCAATAAAGAACTTAATAAATATCTCGAGATATTTATCACCCAAACCTACTCTGAAAATTTCAACTGTCTAGTTCATTCCGTTCGAGAGTTATCGTGTTAACGGCCAGACGGACGGCTAGACAGAATCGATTTTGACCATGGATTCTTGATCAGTGAGTCGAACCAAATCGTTTAAGACCATTTTCAGCCAAAAATTCGAAAATTACAGACATTTGGGCAAATTGATAAGTACCCTGTTCCAAGGAACAAGAGCGCCAAAAATATGTATGACAACAAACGAAAAATAATTTATGAATGCCTTGGGAATAATGGAGCACATTTTGAACATCCGATGTGAATTCATTGTTAAAAGTGCCACAAATGGCCAAACTCCCAAACTGGGGGTTATCTTACAGTTATTCAATGTATTCTACCCATCTGTATTGATTTATTATCTGCATTCGAACACTAAAATTTGTTCAACAGTATGTATTCAGTTATTAGTACATCTCAAAAATTCTAAATAGGATTAAAAAAATTCTTCCATTCAAACACAAGGGAAGACTTCTTGGATCGAAAGTTCACTGCATCGAAGGTTCTGTCCATCGAAAATGACGCCCTCTTACTCCTGATTCGCAGAACGTGAAATCTCCTATATCGATCGTCTTCGTCCGTAGTTTGGTCGGATGAGAGATAAGTTGTTTCATTGAGTGTACGTCAACAAAGCGGACTCTGTCTAATCCAGGGGTTGGCAGCTGTTTGGTTATGAAGCTGCGGCTCTTGAGTTCCGTACGCAAATATTATTTATTCTTATGAATAAATAGATTAGTTTTTTTATCAAAAAACTTTATTTATGAAAGTACTATGTATTTATTGTTGGCAAGAATAATTTTTCTGGCTCTTTAAAAACTTTGATACTTTGTAAATTGCAATTTTTTACTCTTCTGACTCAAAAGGTTGCCGACCCCTGGTCTAACCTAAAATTTGAAATAATTGAAGGATGAATGTGATGGTTGTCGACAATTCTCAATTAGTGAACCATTATAGAAAATCTTGGTACCTATGCGTTATAAGTTGAGTTTTGTAACGAGCAGAAATTTGTCAAGAAGAAAACATCATCTAGTGATATTGCTAATGAAAATAACACGATCTGTACTTACTAGTCAAGCAGGACTATGGCATTTTCGCTGAATTGGAATGCTGGTATCACGGTATAATATTGGGAAAAGAGGAACATCTTATTTAAGACATTTACTGTACAGCGATTGTTCATCGTTTTTGGCGCTCTTGTTCCTCGGAACAGAGTGCTTATCGACTTGCCCAAATGTCTGTAATTTTCGAATTATTGGCTGAAAATGGAGTTGACCGATTTGTTCGACTCACTGATCAAGAATCCGTGGTCGAAATCGATTCTGTCTGGACTGCCCGTCCGTCCGGCCGGCCGTTAATACGGTAACTCTCGAACGAAAGGAGTTAGAGGATAGAAATTCGCAGGGTAGGTTTGGAGCCTAAATATCTTGAACAAATTCGTTAACGGGTAAAATCCACTAAGCGGTTTCGGAGTTATGGCCATTTTTAGTAATAACATTTTTTCTAGAATATTTCCGAATCCAATCACTCGATTTGTCTGAAATTTGACATCAAATTGAAGAATAGTGACCTTTATATGCATGCGTTTATATGTCAGCACTATCACGCTGACGGTCAGCGCGTAGCTTGTAAGCGCGTAGCTTGTAAGCGCTGATCGGTCAGCTCATTGAATACATTGATGGGGCGTCGGCGCCAGCTATTCAGCTGCGCCGACGCGCCGGCGCGTACGGGTGCGTATAGCTCAGCGCTGACGGCCGTCAGCGCTGAGGGGTCTGCGTGACTCAAATACGCTACCTATAGCTACATACAGAGTGACCCAGGAAAACTGTGTAAATATTGTATATAAAGTTGTATATAGACTGGGTGAGTTGTCTTGATTTACCCGTGCAGTGTTAGAGTCTGTCCTCTGAAAGAGACACATTCTTATTAATTGCTTACAGCCTAAATTATACCGAACTCTTCTCCAACTGTATAAAAGTTACCCAGGCATTATTAATATCCGTGATTGAGACCACCAAGGAGTTGCAACCTTGCAGAACCTATTGCAGTTGGCGCCCGAGCAAGTTGTAGGAAAGCAGGTTATATCCAGCCCCAGAAAAGGTCGTTACACGTGTAATAAAAACTTAAATCCAAATATTCATTTATTTGAAATTTTCACTTTCTGCAAACTTAGTGCGAACTATATCAACTATCAAATCAATTTATAATGTATAATAAAAAGTTTTGGTTCAAACTGGGACGGGAGAAAAAGTAATCTCCCAGTGACCATCATTTTGGAACTCATAATTTATCATTAAACAAAGGAGAAAGTGAGGTTATGCGTATATGAATTGTATTGCTGGAATTGCAAATGTGAACAACATGCATATGAAGCGGCAAAATGAGAGGATTTCAGAACCGACTACGATGTTACAATCATTCAGAAAGACCTTGTATTGTATTTTATACATAAGAACCACCAATGACATAGCGGATATTGTGTTTTATATTTACTTGATTTAACAAGATTCACTTGATTTGTTCTCTTGAACATCAATCTGAAACTCCGTAATCTGTCTTAGTTTAGAAGAAATGGGTCCCCAAGACAGAGAAGTAATCTATTTTCATGTAATTTTTCCCCCCAAAAAATTTATTTCACCAGTCAGCCGTCATATTAGGCGTGATGAAATTGGTGGGTTTGCCATACTTCCGTTTACCACTGTGGCAAATTCGTGAGATTAAAGCTATGACTTAGAACTGCTCTGCGCATTCTGTATAGGTTCATACGATATTTCATTCCCAGCACCACAGCAATACGGCAGCATTGCTCCGTGCAGCATAGTTCGAAATCATGCGTTTAGGCGCAGTTCATACTGACGCGACGTCGTGTATAAGATATCTTATAATAATAATAATAATAATAATAATTTATTTTCCAGTAAGACATAATTACATATGTATAGTAATAGTCACAAAGAAAAAAAGCAAAAAAAGCAAAACGGAACAGAACAACATGGACACATGAGGTGCGTATTCACTTGCAACAGGACACTCCGAACAAACCGCCCGCGCTGCAACAAACATTGTTCGGGCTGTTTGGAGAGTTTGCGGTATTCGCTGCGGTCCCAACCGTATCAGTATTTACGTGATCGTCGACATGGATGCAGACGATGTGATGCAGACGTAGTGAAACTAAATAGAAGACTATCCATTTTTTTTATGTCATTTACCTCGAATCCCATAATTCTACTAATTACTGTCCACCCATCATGTTTTTTAATTTTGTTAAAATAATAGCCGTTTGTGGGATCCCGTAAGATAGGATGCAGCTCGAATTGATCGATCAATTCGAGGCATTTTTCCCTGCTCCATTCCATTTTCTCTACTTCTCTCGAAAGAACACCAAACACAACAAACTCCCGTATCCAGTGAACACCGGTGAATCATTCCCTTTGATCAGAAGCGCTAAGAAGCCTTAAAAATGTTTTTTTTTTATTTTAAAATTTTTTTTCCGATTTTTTTTTTATCTCTTGTACGTCTTGGTTTATCTTTGTCTATAGGAGAAAAGCCATGCGTGTAAATGCAAACCATTTTGACAAGTATATTTCTTCTCTTCCTATAAAAAAAGACAATATTATTTATAGAAAATATCAAACCAGGATATTTCGTATAAAATAATTTCATTTACAGAGTTGTAATTGTGTTGTAATTTCAATAATAATTGCCAAATTAGAAAAAACTTACCTCTTCCTGTTCCTACAGATTTTTTCCCCTTGGTTTTTTCCCTTCTAAAACTATATAGAAGACTTTCCATTTTTTTTTACATTTACTTCAAATCCCATATTTTTACCAATTACTGCCCACTCATCATGCTTTTCAATTTTGTTGAAATAATACCCGTTTGTGGGATCCCATAAGATAGGATGCAGTTCAAATTGATCGATTAATTCTAGGCATTTTTTCCTGCTCCAGTCCATTTTATTCGCTTCTCTCGAACGAACTCCTAATCCCTTTGATCAAATCGCATTTACCGACAAACCTCGGAAAATGTTTTGCGCGTTCGGTTCTGTTCTGCGCGACGTACTGACTAGACAAATTTGTTACAGCGCGCGCGGTTCGTTCGGACCGTTCGGAGCATTCTGTTGCAAGTGAGTACGGAGCGAAAATGTTTTGCGCGTTCGGTTCTGTTCTGCGCGACGTACTGACTAGACAAATTTGTTACAGCGCGCGCGGTTCGTTCGGACCGTTCGGAGCATTCTGTTGCAAGTGAATACGCAGCATTAAGACATCACCTGTTAAAATATTCGTCCAAAGAATAAAAACAATTTTTAATTAGGAACTTTTTCAGCGCTGTGCAAAACTTTCTAGAATTTTTTATTTCATGTGGCAGTCTGTTATAGATAGTCAAACCTAAATATGCTAGTGAGTTTTGCGAAATTTTATATTTATAAAAAGGAATGTGGAAATTATTCCTTTGTCGAGTATTTACATTATGCAAGTCTTTATTCAGAGTGAACTTAGTTTTGTTCATGGACACAAAAGTACACATTTCATAAATATACATAGAAAAAAGTGTCATTACATTAAATTTGACAAACAATCCCCTACAGGAGTAGGATGAAGAAACGCCTGCCACTACTCTCATTATCCTTTTTTGCAAAATATACACGTCATTAACAGAAGTGGAGTTACCCCACAAACATAAACCATACCTAATTCGGGACGCCACCTGAGAGTGGTACAAGGCCAATAGTTGGGGCTCCTCCAAGACTTGTCTGAGACCCCTGAACAAATAACATAAAGCATTCAACCTCTTGTTCAGGCAAATGCAATTACTTTTCCAGTTGACATTTTCATCAATCACCAGACCCAGGAATTTGGTCACATTTGTTGTTAATTGATACGTCATTAACGCAGATTGATATTGGTAGACAATTTTTTTGCCAGTTATGGAATTTAACTATTTGCGTTTTAGAGGCATTCAGGTATAAGAAATTCAAGCTGCACCAATCGTTTATGGAGTTCATGAGTTGTTCACTGTTCCGTTGTGTTTTTATTTCGTCCTTATCCGAAACTATTAAGGAGGTATCATCAGCAAACATTGTTATATGAGTCTGTGTCAAGTGGTCATCAAGATCGTTGGTGTACAACAGAAATATAATTGGACCAAATATTGATCCCTGCGGGACTCCCATGTTGACCAGCTTAGACTCAGACCTGGTTACTGTGAGTGTTCCAGAAACGAGTTCCGGCAAGCTCACGTATTGCAGTCGGTTGAACAGGAAGGAAGAAATCCAACTACGAGCTGGACCCCTAACTCCGTAGCTATACAACTTCGCTGACATAATCTGGTGATCAACACAGTCGAACACCCTGCTGAGGTCACAAAATATCCCCGCAGGGCACTCACCTGCTTCAAGACACTCCTCTATCTTCCCGAAGACCGAAGTTGTAGCCGTACCTATTTGTGGAATGACCTACTCTAAATCCATGCTGATTTTTGCTCAAAATATTGAACTTTTTCAAGAAATTTAAGAGGCGATCTAAAAATGAATATTCAAAGATATTTGAGAAACTTGGCGTAATTGTTATTGGACGATAATTATCGATCAAGTTGGCAGGACCCTTTTTATGGAGGGGAATAATTTTACCTGTTTTAAGGGTATACGGAAATTTGCCTGTTGAAAAAGACAAATTCACGAAGAAGGTAACAGTAGTGTCCGACCGAAACTGGTTTTTCAGCCGAAACCGAAACCGAAACCTAACTTTCGGCCAGGGTTTCAGCTGAGGAGTGGTGAATAAAATCAAAAGTCAATTTTATTGAGATCTTTATTTATTATTACAAGTTATCAAAATAATCAGTCCATGTATACAGGGTGATTCCAAATCAGACGTGAACCTTGGAGGAGGTGTTAGTATGGATCATTTGCTGTGGTTTGAGCCATTTCTATTGATGACCGAAAATCAACAGTTTTCGAGATATTTGAGTTCTGGTTCTGTTGAAAAAGAATTAGTATGATTTGAAAGGGGATGTAAGAAGCAGATAGAGAAAAATATCGAATTCAATATTTTTTTGTTGCAACTAAGCTCGAAATTTCATTAGAAAATGTATTCATAAATTATGTTCCACCATTCCATAAGCAAGCACATGCCGTCTTTCTGATGTCTTCAGTTGTTATTTTCCTCCTGAAATTTACTCACGCTGTCTTTTGATACACAATCACTATTTTATATACCGGACATTCAAGAGGCTGCTTATAAAAAATCTGCCGAAACGAAACTAGTTAAGCAATCTTACGACATCTTTCAGAGAATGAAGAAGGAAGTAGAAGTTTTTAAAATAATTTTGGCATTCTAAATTGTGAAATTCGAAAGTTGCAGACAAATACTAGAAATTCATTTTTCATTTTTTCATATACCACATTTCAAATCATACTAATTCTTTTTCAACCTATTATACAGCATAGTTTTGCTTTTTTCGTACATATAATATCCTTTTCTGATAAAAATAAACCAAAATTATCATCAAATTTGCTCAACGTAGAAAAAATTGACGAAATATGAACTAAGTTCAGAAATCTTTTAAAAATCACCCGAACTCCAAAAACTGTTGATTTTCAGCTATTAATAAATATGGATTAAACAACAGCTAATGAGTCATACTAACTCCTCCTCCCAGGTTCACGTCTTATTTGAAATCACCCTATGTAATTCAATCAATAATCATTAGTGAATTCTCATGATTTCTCAGTCTTAACAAAGATAGATTATAATAACTTGTACGACAATTATGTATACCTACTTATAACTCCTGGCCAAACGACCAGGATAATTCACGAACAGTCAAGTTTCGGCCCGGCCGAAAGTTTCGGCCATTTTGGGCCGAAACTAGATTTCTTGGCCGAAACTGGCCGAAACCGAAACCGAAACCGAACATTCGGTCGGTCACTAGGTAACAGGTTCAATTATACTATTCAGACATTTTTTCAGTAGAAATGATGGTATGTCATCATTTCCCGCCGAATGTTTATTTTTTAGTTTAGTTCTCAGTAACGTTTCCAGTTCTACATCAGCAAAGGGGCTGAGAAAAATATAAAAGTTATTCATTTCAATTTTTGGATTTTTCATTTTTGGCGCTCTAGTTCCTCGGAACTGAGTGCTTATCAATTTGCCCAAATGTCTGTAATTTTCGAATATTTCGATGAAAATGGTCTTAAACGATTTGGTTCGACTCACTGATCAAGAATCCGTGGTTGAAATTCATTCTGTCCGGCCGTCCGGCCGTAGGCACGATAACTCTCGAACGGAATGAGCTAGAGAGTTGAAATTTTCAGAGTAGGTTTGGGGGATGAATATCTCGGCTAAGTTCGTTACTGGGCAAAATCGTGCAGAAGGTTTCGGAGTAATAAAAAAAAAAATTTCTTTTTACAAAACAAATTCCAAATTAATTTTTTTTTAATAAGCAGTTTTATCATAAGAATCCATTCATATCATTTTTAACTCTAACAAGCTAATACTTTCGGAGATATGATTTTTCAAAATTTCAATGTAAATCGTATTTCACAGGTTGATATAATTATTCTATGTATATTCTATGTATGAATTGCCATAAAGTAAACTTGACAGAAGGGAATATTGTATCTTCAAGAATATTGGGGTTGAAATACTCGTATTTTAGCGATGCAACGGGGACCTCACCCGAAAATGTTTGAAAATATTACGTAAATATTGAAAGCATAATTCCAAAGTTCGAGAGAGGAGAAAATTTTGTGAACGTAGATCAGGAAATTTTTGATCGATTACAAGGTAATTTATTATTTTATACATGTTTTATGGAATACCTACTATTTGTAGGTACTTTAAACCTGTTTTGGGCAATTGTCATACGAAACTTGTTTTTTTGGCGCTCTAGTTCCTCGGAACAGATTGCTTATCAATTTGCCCAAGTGTCTGTAATTTTGGAATTTTTGGCTGAAAATGGTCTCAAATGATTTGGTTCGACTCACTGATCAAGAATCCGAGTGCGAAATCGATTCTGTCCGGCCGGCCGACCGGCCGTAGGCACGATAACTCTCGAACGAAAGGAGTTAGCGGATTGAAAATCGCAAGGTGGTTTTGGAGCGTAAATATCTCGGACAAGTTTGTTAATGGGCGTTAACCATCAAGGGGTTTCGGAGTTATGGCCGATTTTAGTAAAAATATTTTTTATGAATATTTCCGAAACCGATCACTCGATCTATCTGAAATTTAGCACCAGACTGTAGAAGACAGTAGAATCATGACCTTTATACGCATGTGAAGTTTTGTATTGACCAGATTACCGCAAAGTGTCAAAAAAAAAATTTGAAAATGTGGTACAGTTCTCATTCTCATGATTGCTCATTTAATCTTCATAAATAAACTATTATTTGAATTGAATTTCCTTTTTGATGCAGTTCTATCATATTAATACATTGATATAATTCCCAACTCTGAGAAACCAATACCAGATATAATTTGTCTGTTTGAACTAGAGCGCCAGAAAGCTCCTGTCCACAGGGCTTGAACCCATTTTTTATTTTACTTTGATCAATCTTGTTAATTATTTCTTTCGGAGCATTTATAAAATGATTGTTGAACAAATTTGACACTTCACGAGCATTTTCATATATTACTCCATCTTTCATAATTTCAATAATATTGTGTGACCTAACCCTTCTGTTACTCAATTCCGAGATAACGCTTCAGGCTGTTTTGTTAACGTTTATTGAATTAGCTATAGTATTTTGGTAGTACATATTTTTGGAAGTTTTTACTAATTTTTCATGTTTTTTCTTTGCAGCCTTATATGTGTTACGTAATTCAGGGTATTCTGATTGTAGGTAATGCAAATCCTTCAATTTGACACTAGATAATTTGACATAATCTGTGACCCATTTTTGACTGCTCTTTTTCATACTGTAGCATTTTCTTAAAGGAAAGTACATTTCAAAATAAAAGACGAATACTTCCCGAAACATATCGAAAGCCTTGTTAATGTCGGACATATCATAGAGTTTAGACCAATTTTCCTGTAGAAGTGCTGTTTTGAAACAATTAATCGCTTGATCATTAAAGTTTCTTCTCAAATGAGACCAACCACCTCTCACATCGGTTCGTTCAGGAATCTCAAACAGTACAGTTTGGTGATCAGACAATAAATTATCAACGACGCAGACAACAGAGTCGCCAAAATTGGTAAATATATGATCGATTGTAGTGGCTGAATGATAAGTCACTCTTGTTGGCCACCCAACAACGGAAGTCATATTAAAACTACCCATAATGTTACAGAGCCTGTTAAAACTATACATGTCTGCCGAATTGGCAGACGAGTCTATGTTCAAGTCCCCCACCATAGTTATGTAATAATTTGGTTTATATTCCAGCTCTAGCACTTCCAGGATATTATCATAAAAAGTGTTCATATTCCCGCTAGGAGAGCGATAACAAGTTAAGACAATGCTAACACTTTCGCCAGTTTTATAAGATAACCCACAAATCTCAAAATCCTTATGTACACAGAATTCTTTCAGATCAAGTTCTTTGCATTTCAAACCGAGTTTAGAATACATGGCAACACCACCCTTTTCAATTTTTTTCTACAATAATGGGCAGATAAATGGAATCCATTGATGTTCCTGTAAAGTATAGAATCACTGTTACAATAAATTTCAGTAAAACATAGGAACTGAAGATCAGTGTCCCCAATATCGACTTCAAAATGTTAATTGTATCGGCGTTGAGACTTTGTGCGTTCAATAACATTAACTGAGGAGTGAACATCAGTCCTTTACAGGGGTTGACTGATTCTTCATCCAAAAAAACTTGCTGACACAAGCACCATTAGGCCACAGTTTGGGGTCCATAGCCTTGCGAAAGTTTTTGTCGTCAATCGTTACCTTAAATGATGAGGTAACACTCGGAAACTTTGAAGTCATCAATTCACATTTCACTTCAGGAAAAGCAGGAGTCAACAAATTGGCCAGATCATCGGCAGTAGTAGAATGCTCCACTCTTGACACATGCAAAGTCACATTTTTAGGTACTCCTTTCACAGAAGATTCCACATAACATCCAACAATCCATTTTCTTCTGAGCGGCTTCTGTTTGTATTTTACGGTTTGCCAATTATCGTTGTCTTCATTTGGAGATATGATATTATCCAAATTAATGATTTTGTTGCTTTTCTGCGAGTTATTTATTTCGAGTCGTGCTGCTGTCATATGATGCCTGTTTATTTTGGGAATCCCAGCTGGATATCTTATACAAGATATCGAATGCGCTATAGGTACAGACAGGTAATTGAAATCTAAAGGGAGGTGATAAAAAATTGGTTCAAGCACTGACGTGAAGTCAGAAGCTTTTGCGCGTATGTTCTATTGTCCATTCTTCTGTATTGGACACCCTTAATCGAATTTACCATGGTTAATTATGTCGTCCATTCTCCTGTATTGGACACTTAATTCGAATTTACCATGGTAAATTTGAATTAAGAGTGTCCAATACAGGAGAATGGACAACATAATTTACCATGGTAAATTCGATTAAGGGTGTCCAATACAGAAGAATGGAAAATAGAACATACGCGCAAAAGCTATCTATCATTTTCTTCAAGTTTCACGCCCCAAAAAGGCCTAAATCGTCAGTTTCGCTTTCGAATATTTCCGACCCCGTCTCTCGAATTAATTCTGACGTTTCTCGGATTGACTTTTTGAATGGAAAATCGTCGGACTCAAAACCTCCGAAACTTGTATCGAATTAGTATATTTAGGCTCAACCTAGAAGAACGAAATTTGGGAAAAACACAAATCGATTCGTCTTCTTCGACTCGACGGCAAAAGTCCGGGTCGAGCGATCGTTTCTTCGGAGCCTTACGCTACACCAAATCGGTACTACTGAACTCGCACAAGAATGCTCGAATCTCCAACAATATTTAACCGATCATATTAAAACTTGAAACTTGGCAGTAGAGTTAGGTTATGAAGGCTCTTGCAAAATTTCATGAATTTCAAACGAATAGTTACTGATATATAGAATTTTATTTTTATTTTTAATGATTTATTAAAAATTTTCTACAAATGCTATCCTCACCAAATTTTGCAAACATTTTCGCGTTGCCATTCTACAACTAATAACAATGTTTGAATTCCATCGGTTCAGTATTTTTCGAGTTAATGGGGAACAAAAAACCACCAAATTTCAGAAAATTTCAGATTGCTATAACTCTATAACCGTTTGGTCGATTATGCTCATAAACAAACTGAAATGTCGCGTTCTGGTGCACATCCTAACCTGAAAATTTCAAGCCGCTATCTCATTCCGTTCGCAAGTTATCGTGACAACAAAAATATTTTTTAATAATTTTTTTAAAATTTTCTAGCCATACGATTCGCACAAAATTTCACAAACGTGCTTAGGGTCATATTCTACAACTACCCACCAAGTTTCAATTTGATCGGATTCATATTGGTTGAAAACAAAATTATTACTCGGAAACCACTGGGCCGATTATGCCCATTAACGAACTTGTCCGTCGTATTGGGATGCGCCACCTACCCTGAAAATTTCAAGTCGCTAGCTCTTTTCGTTCTCAAGTTATCGTGGCAACGGCCGGCCGGACAGAATCAAATTTGACCTCGAATTCTTCATTGGGGAGTCGAACTTAATCGTTTGAGACCATTTTTTTCAAAAAATTCGAAAGTTACAGACATTTGGGCAAAACTATAACGCGATGTTCCCCAGAACATACGCGCAAAAATGTCCACATTGGCGCGACAGCCGAGCACGATTTCTTACAGAGTGCAGCTTGTCTGCCGTATCTGCGATTTATCGCATGCGATATTTCGTGATACGTACATGATGACGGATAGAAAAGAAGACCAAACAGAAGTTTGAATCGGGAGAAATAGCCTTCCAAAAATCAGTTTTTGGGATTCGTTTGGTAAAACTCCCTGAATTTCGATTAATTAGTGAGAGTTATCAAGAATCAACAGCCGAGCTATGGTTCATGTTTGTAGAATTGTAGGAATGTAGCCAGTATTTCCTTCTCTTCTCATCCCCCTACGCCAGACCTCATATACACAGGGTGTAACAAAAAAACTGCGAAAATTTGTGGAGTTGATTTCTTGGTCCGAAATAGAATTAGTTTCTTTTAGGAAACTTTTTCGGATTCACGTCCTTAGCTGAGTTATAACTGTTGAAGTATGCATTGATTTTTGCGCGCGTGTTCCGCAAGGAACACCATGCATCATTTTGCCACAATGTCTGTATTTTTGGCGCTCTAGTTCCTCGGAACTGAGTGCTTATCAATTTGCCCAAATGTCTGTAATTTTCGAATATTTCGATGAAAATGGTCTTAAACGATTTGGTTCGACTCACTGATCAAGAATCCGTGGTCGAAATTCATTCTGTCCGGCCGGTCCGGCCGGCCGTCCGGCCGTAGGCACGGTAACTCTCGAACGGAATGAGCTAGAGAGTTGAAATTTTCAGAGTAGGTTTGGGGGATAAATATCTCGGCTGAGTTCGTTATTGGGCAAAATCGGACAGATGGTTTCGGAGTAACAAAAAAAAATTTTTTTTTACGAAACAAATTCCAAATTAATTTTTTTTTAATAAGAAGTTTTATCATAACAATCCATTCATATCATTTTTATTTCTAACAAGCTAATACTTTCGGAGATATGATTCTTCAAAATTTCAATGTAAATCGTATTTCACACATTGATATAATTATTCTATGTATGAATTGTCATAATGTCAACTTGACAGAAGGGAATATTGTAACTTCAAAAATATTGGGGTTGAAATACTCGTATTTTAGCGATGCAACGGGAACCTCACCCGAAAATGTTTGAAAATATTACGTCAATATTGAAAGCTTAATTCTGTAGTTCGAGAGAGGAGAAAATTTGGTGAACGTAGATCAGGAAATTTTTGATCGATTACAAGGTTTTTTATTTATTACTCATCTTCTTTCATATTATTACTCATCTTCTTTCATACATGTTTTATGGAATACCTACTATTTGTAGGTATTTTAAACCTGTTTTGGGCAATTGTCGTCATACGAAACTTGTTTTTTTGGCGCTCTAGTTCCTCGGAACAGAGTGCTTATCAATTTGCCCAAGTGTCTGTAATTTTGGAATTTTTGGCTGAAAATGGTCTCAAACGATTTGGTTCGACTCACTGATCAAGAATCCGAGTGCGAAATCGATTCTGTCCGGCCGGCCGACCGGCCGTAGGCACGATAACTCTCGAACGAATGGAGTTAGCGGATTGAAAATTGCAAGGTGGTTTTGGAGCGTAAATATCTCGGACAAGTTCGTTCGATCTATCTGAAATTTAGCATCAAATTGTAGAATCATGACCTTTAACGCATGTGAAGTTTTGTATTGACCAGATTACCGCAAAGTGTAAAAAAAAAATTTTGAAAATTTAAAAAAAGTTTTTCCACAATAACTCTCGAACGGAATGAGCTAGGTAGTTGAAATTTTCAGAGTAGGTTAGGGAGATGAATATCTCGGTTAAGTTCGTTATTGGGCAAAATTGGCCAGATTTAATTCGATTTCTTCCATGGTGCAGTTCTCATTCTCATGATTGCTCATTTAATCTTGATAAATAAACTATTATTTGAATTGAATTTCCTTTATGATGCAGCTCTATCATATGTATACATTGATATAATTCCCAACTCAGAGAAACCAATACTTTCGGAGATATAATTTGTCTGTTTGAACTAGAGCGCCAGAAAGCTCCTGTCCACAGGGCTTGAACCCATTTTTTTTTCCAAAATGGCCTCAAACGATTGGGTTCGACTCACTGATTAAGTGATCAATAATCCGAGGTCAAATTCGATTGTGACCAGCCGGCCGTTAGCACGATAACTCTCAAACGGAAGGAGTAAGATTATTGAAATTTGCAGGGTAGGGTAAGAACGTAAATATCTTGGACGAGCTCATTAACAGGCGAAATCCACAAAGCGGATTCGGAGTTATAGCCCTTTTTACTTAAAATATTTTTGATGAATATTTCCGGAACCGATTACTCGATCTATCTGAAATCTAGCATCACATTATAGAATCATGACCTTTATATGCATGCGAAGTTTTGTATTGATCGGAGTGCCGTAAAAAGTGTCAAAAATTTCTTTTTGGCGCTCTAGTTCCTCGGAACTGAGTGCTTATCAATTTGCCCAAATGTCTGTAATTTTCGAATTTTTCTCAGCTTTTATAAAATATATTTTATATATATATTTTTTTGAAATTTTCTAGTGGTACGGTTCTCACAAAATTTTACACGCGTCATTAAATCGATATTCTATAACTAGTAACCAAGCTTCAATTCGATCGGTTGTGTATTTTTGAGTTATCGAGAAAATAATATTCCAGATGTGTTTAACTCTGAAACCGTTCAGCCGATTATGCCCATAAACAAATTCAACTGTCGCATTCTGATGCACAACCTACCCTAAAATTTGCGAGTCGCTATCCCTTTCCGTTCTCAGATTATCGTGACATAAATACAAATTTTTAATATTTGTTTTATTTTTAAATTTTCCAGTGATACGATTCTCAAAAAATTTCACTAACGTCTTTGTATCAGTACTCTACGACTAGCTACCAAGTGACAAAATTTATTTCTCAGAAACCGTTGGGCTGATTATGACTATTAAGGAACTTGTCCGTCCTATTGGGACGCGTCACCTACCGCTATCTCTTTCCGGTCTCAAGTTATCGTGCGGCAACGGCCGGCCGGACATAATCAAATTTGACCTCGACTTACTCATGAGGGAGCCGAACCTAATCTTTCGAGACCATTTTCGACAAAAAATTCGAAAATTACAGATATTTGGGCCAAATGATAACGCGATGATAACGAATTGATAAGCTCTGTTCATCTGAACAGCGCACCAAAAATGGATTTCATTGACTATGTTAAAGTATTCGAAAAATTCACTCTTTTCCTGAAACATTAATCACCAAAGGAATCGCTTTCTCCTTGCCGTTTTTTGCTGAAAATTTATTGTATAGCCGAGTATAGATATTTAACTGTTGTGAAAAATACACGGAACAAGAACAACAAACCACTATCTTGTCTTCCTCCAACATCGGCTTCTGCTCATCAATACTTGTATAGAGCATTCTATCAAGTTCAGACATCGATGGGCAATCAACTAAGCCCCGAAAACTGGGGCTGGAAACTAACAGACAATATTTTGGAACCAATTCAAACTATCCTCCCGCCAGCTCTTGAAAAACTGCTAAACACTATTTTCTGCAATAATTGTAAAAAATACTGTAGAGGAGGGTTGTCGTGTTCAGCAGCGTGTACTAATTGCCAAGTCCGGACTTTTTTAGCACCCTTGGGATGAATGGAAACTTTTGGCAGTTTATTTCTACTCGTTTACCTAAGATCTCTACCAAAATTTTGCACTGTCGGAATTTTGGTTATTTGAAAAGCCTAAATTGACCGGACTACTAGGAGCAACTATAAACGTGTGTGAGTTAATTCATTATATTGCTTTAATCCCTTATAACAGAGGTTAGTCTGACTATCCGCCGTATTCACAAAGCATTCAATCTCCGTTAAGTCCTAACTGAGGTCCTCAGTTAAGGATAAATAAGAATCGCAACATCAGTTTAAGTGAAAATTAACGCGAAACAGGCCTGTTTCCGCACCGTTACATACGTTAACTGAGGTTGCGATTCTTATTTATCCTTAACTGAGAACCTCGGTTAGGACTTAACGGAGATTGAATGCTTTGTGAATACGGCGGTATACCTAGTACTCTATCCGCCGTATTCACAAAGCATTAAATCTCCGTTAAGTCCTAACTGTGGTCCTCAGTTAAGGATAAATAAGAATCGCAACCTCAGTTAAAGTATTTAACGGTGTTAAAACAGTTCATTTTTACGTTCATTTTCACGTTAACTCAAGTTGGGATTCTTATTTATCCTTAACTGAGGACCTCAGTTAAGACTTAACGGAGATTGAATGCTTTGTCAATACGGCGGAATGTGTCTAAATCAAAATTATTCGTCGATCTTCTGTAATCTCCATATGTATGTCTTTAATGTAGGTTTTCAACTGAACACAGAGGTGTAATTTAGTCAGCTCGGTATTTTTCGTGCTATTTGAAATATAGTTGGCTTTAACTTCGAAACCACTCGGCAGATTTTGCACCTTAACGAACCTATCATCAGCGCATTTGGACTCAAAACATGTTTATGTTTGTGTTTTTAGACTATCTAACTCATTACGTTAGAAAGTAATCATGCTGACGGACGACTGGACATAATCAAATTTGACCTCGGATTCTTCATCAGTGAGTCGAAACTTACAATGGTCGGCCAAAAATTCGAAAACTACACAGAGATTTTGGCAAATTGAAAGGCACAAGGTTAAAAATGTAACATTGTAATCCCGTATTCCACGCAAACATAAAAAATTGGAATTTAACATTCGATTGCTTCTTGAAATTTGTATTGACGGTTATATTAGTAGGTATAAGTTTTCTCTGATATACGATTTTTTTCCATGGTTTCTATGTGAACAAATATTCTGGGGCAACCATAATATCAATTTTTGTTATCAATAATAAATCAACCGTCAATATTGTATGTGACAAATATTATATTTTCAGGACCCATAATAGGAGAACTGGTTGCAATTACATGTCTTATTCTCAATTCTGTATACTCTCACAAGCTACCAGCAATATTGACTGCTCTTGCTTATAGTTTACCGATGGCTGTGTCAGGAGGATTGCCTTGTCTATTTTTAGGAGTTTACAGTTATGTGACAACATGTAGCAGTGAGGAAAATTTAACTGTCAGGATAGGAGGTGTGTCTACCATTCAGAATATAGCTTACGTTATAGGATTAGGTATGTATACAAATGAAATCTGAATTTCATAAAATTAAGTTATGAAACAATTCGAGAATTCTAATATATCAATTTTAATTTTTCTTTCTGAATGTTGCTGAATTTATTACAAGAGATTTTCTAATGGCTAGTACGAAAGCGAAAATGTCGATGACTTTGATCTCGAGTGTGCCACATTAGACTGGTCGCTGTGGCATGTTCGTCTGTCCAAGAAAACACATAAATAATTTAAGTCCTTCCCAATCAAACGTGCGATCAAGGACTTTATTTATGAGTTGGTGAGGTGCAAGAAAGCTCTATGGCAGAGAAATCTTCAAACTGGATCTGAGGCTATCAAAAGCATTGAGCATATTCCAATTTTAACGGTTCTACGATTAAGAAGTGGGAAAGCCCTGTGGACAGGAGCTTTGGAGAGATGCTCAATCTATAGGCAGAGTTGTCACCCATCCAGGTACTGAACTCGCCCAAAACTGCTTCGCTCCAGGAAAAAAAAATATATTTCCAAGAATTTGAATCCGACAGTAAAAACAAGCGTCAAAAAAAACTGGTACACTTTTTGGCCGAGAATATTATGAAACGATTAGTTTCAACTCACATACATACATTCACTGTTGGTTCGAAAATGAACGGTGCTGTGTTTGTGGTGGCATAAGGTCCCATTCAAATTCATTCATCCACTATTGGTTCGAAAATGAACAGTGCTGTGTGGCGTATGGTGTCTATTCAACTACATAATTTAACAGTTGGGCCAAAAACAAACTGTGCTGTGTTTGTGGTAGCATGAGGACCCAATCGAGTACATGCATTACATGACACAGTCAATATTGACGTTGACTGTAACACAGAATAATGTTATGTATAATATGTGCATGAACCTAATGAATGCATTGCATTGATTACTACATAGGAGAATTAAATCTTTCGTAGTAAAATGTGAGCCTCATAACGTAAAGAATATTTTCAATTTTGTAAAGCTGGAAGATCTTGTTTCCTTTAATGTAGCTATTGTTGACATTTTTTCCTGTACAGATCTCTGTACTTGCACTTGTACTATAACCTTAAGGTCTATTGTGCCCCCCAACCCCCCAGAGATGTGGATGTCATCACCATCTACAGCTTGCCTTCCAGTTCTAGAGTTCTGATGTACCTACTCCAATATGTTGGCTCCCCATTTCCTTTCATTCCCGAGTGACCAGGAACCCTGACATCAGGATTTCAGTGATAGAGTTTTTGTTAAACAAGAATTTAAATCCGAAAGTAAAAACAATCGTCCAAAAAAAATGGTACACTTTTTGGCCAAGGATAGTATCAAACGATTAGTTTAAACTCAATACATTCACTGTTCGAAAATGAACAGTGCTGCGTTTGCTTGTGGCATAAGGTCTCCTTCGAGTACATTCATCCTCTATTGGTTCAAAAATGAATGTTGAATGCTAATGAACGAATAATGCTATGTATATGTGCATGAAGCTAATAAATTCATTGCCGAGGCAATTTCGTTTCATGAAAACTGAAAGATTACTACATAGGAGAATTAATTCTTTCATTGTACAAAGTGAGCCTTATAACGTACAAGCATATATTGAATTTTGTAAAGCTGAAAGAACATGTTTGCTTCAATGTAACTTACTACTAGCAGTGATTTCAACATGCACTTATTCCACAGAAGTTTACTAGTGTTACTCCTAGATATTTAACTTCAGTCTTCCATTCTATAATATCTCCGTTCAAAAAGAAGGATCTCACAGCTGGAAGTTTCGTTCTCTGAGTTAACAGAATGACTGTGGTCTATCATTAAAAGATACTTTGGGAGGTATACTCGTTATTAAATGGTTCTTTTCTGGGGTTTCTCTCACAAACTCTGAAAAATATCTATAATAATACGAAAAAGCACACAACAATCATCATATCACATAATGAACTAGGAATTAGAATTATGGCGACAAGAATGTATTGATTGCTTTATAGAATTCTGACAAGCAAGCTCCTTCTGCTCATATACTTATTTATCAAATCGTTTGAGTTTCCTTTAGATATTTACACTCAGAAATACATATTTCTTCCAGAATTCGGCAAAGTATGAAATTGATAGTCTTTCGCATGGAATTTTTTTTTTGGATATCTAACCATTTTCCAATCTTTGTTTGTAACTGTTGTTGGTTCCTGAATCCTATAACCAAGTTTTATTATTCTTGAAAATATATTTAAAAAATTCTCAAATTAAATTAGCTTGTCAACAATGTCAACATATGTCATGGGATGTTATTGTTAGACATTGACATGAACTTGAAACTGGAACTTAGAGAAATATGAATATGAAAGACATCACAGAATACGAAAAATATTGATAATGATGATTTTTTATATTTTGCAGCTATGCGATCCTCACAAAATTTCGCATAAGTCTTCGTGTCGAAATTATTCAACTAATTACTGTGCTTTGATTCGATCTGATTAGTATTTTTCGAGTTATTGGGAAAACAAAATTTCAAATGGCTATAATTCTGAAACCACTCGATGGATTTTGCCCATTTACGAACTTAGCCAGCGCATTCGGACTACAAAGCTGCCCTGAAAATTTCAACTCTTTAGCTCATTGCGTTCGAGGGTAATCGTTCTGACGGCCGGAGGGCCGACCGGACAGAATCAATTCTGACCTCGGATTCTTGATCAGTGAGTCGATACTAATCGTTTAAGACCATTCTCGTCCAAATATTCGAAAATTACAGACATTTGGACGAATTGATAGGAACTCTGTTCATAGAACAGCGCGCCAAAAACTGTAAATTATCGTTTGAATCCAGTCTGGCATCCGCGAAATATGAGTAGAAGTTCTTCCATTACTTCAGGTCAGATATGTGCAGTAAGGTTGGTATTCCATTGGTCAGAGGAAGGGATATCAATATGTGTGCTAACCATGAAGGTTCGCTGATGTATTTATTGTGGCCACCTTAACCCCCTCCTTCAAGGGCAAACCTGATGAAGGGTCCTCATGAGAGTGCGGAATTGAATGCTTTGAAGCTTGGCCGCAGCGTGGTGGAAGGGTATTTATTTTAAATGAAGGTCCGTACTATCTCAGTTCAGGATGGAATCTCACCATGTTTAATCAACCGCTGCTTACAGGTTTTTGCTTAACTTCTGTCCATAATTTTCAATAAGTCGGTATCCACAGAATCACACCCAAGGGACTGGTTATGTACTTCAATCACTGCAATATTACAACAGTTGACCCTGCCAACTATCACCCTATAGTTTTTTACCTAGCTGATTGACATTTACCAACTTGTTGGACTCCATTAGCGGGTGGACTTGCTCATGTGATTTGGGAATCTCTGTAGACGTTATATATTTGGACTTCGCTGAGGCATTCGATCGAGTGCCCCACCGTCGTCTGCGTGTAAAATTGTAACATTATAGTATCTGTGGTATGTTGCACGAGTGGATCAGGTCTTTTCTGTCATTGCGGATATATCGTGTCTGAGTCAGACACACATTGTCATCTGTAGTCATTCCTGTTGATAGCGACATGGGCCAGGGCACGCTCTTTGGTCCTTTTTTCTGTTTTATGAATGTGACCTTAAATTTCTCGTCAAGTCTCCATGTGCTATATTTTGCAGACGACACGAAGGTATACAAATTCTCTTGCTGTAAGAACAATGTTCAAAATAATCTGAATGCTATCGGTTGCTGGTGTCGGGATTTATCGTATGCTCTCAAATTTGGAAATTGTTGGGTTCTGCATATACGTAAGAGTAACCATTATCACACTTACAACATATGAGTCTGTTATTGTACATTGACGACAGTAACCAACCAATCCTACATTAGACCTGAGAGGGTTGTAATGTAATCATGAGCAAGCACGATGGGACATAATGATCAGTAATCACCTACAGGGCTCTCCACAACTGCTTTGGTGAAGGGGCATAGCTTCAAACTGGCTAGGGAGAGATTTACGACTTAACAGCGTGATAATTTTTTGTCAAACACAGTGTTTGCCTTACGGAATTAACTGCCTTCTAGTGTAGTGAATGCTGTGTGAGTGAAACTTTTCAAAAATGTTTTCGACAAGTGGATTCCGTAGTAGCTGAGGCCTGGTGCATCACGACGGAATTTATTTGAACTATAGTTTATATTTGTCCACTATTGTGCTGCTATATTTATTTTACCCTTGGGTATTTTCACATACCTTCAGTTTCCGTATTAAGTTAATAGGTTTCACCTCAACTTATATTGAGCTGTAATAATATCGAGGTGACTGTGCTATTTTCTAGTAGATTGATGCCACAACCCGAAATATTATTCGATTAATCATCACAAAATATTCCCTCCTAATCTGAACTGAGCCAGGTCATCATCCAAAGCGCCTCCAAATAGGAAAGTACCATTCAGGGCAGGTACGTACTGTTTCCATGTTTGTTAGCAATCATCAGCATACCATAGCCACTAAATGATATCAGAAGGAGCTCTAGGAAGCTTAAATCTCATATTGGCGATGTATATAACACGCGGTCACGTAGGAAGATCCTTACGAACTCCAACCCTCTTTGATGTAGGAACCTTGAGCAATTCTCATGATGTTCATGCCTTTGTCGTAAATGGATTCGAGGGCTCCGAAGCTCTCTCATATGACAACAATAACGACGTGGAAACGTTCGGTTTAGTATGGCTGAACGTTTCTACATCGTTAACTTTGTCATATTAGTAGGCTCCTTCACAGCCCTCGACTCCCTCTTACGGCAAACGGACGAACGGCATGTACGTCACTCAAGGTTCCTGCATCACAAAGGGTCGTAAAGTTCTTCCTAGGTGGCGCGTGGCACTGGTAAGACTGCATGTCATTTAAATCGTAGTATTTAAGTTTTCTGGAGCTCCTTCGGATGTCATTTAGTGGCTACGGTTTGCTGATGATTGTTAACATGTATGAAATCGATACGTATCTTCTCTGAATGGCATTCTCCTGCTTGGAGGCGCTTTGGGCGATGACGTGGTTCAGTTCGGATCATGACAGAATATTTGTTGATGTTTAATCGACATACCTTTGCTGGTTGATTCATGCTTTGAAGTGAGTATCATGTATCATTATTCCAATATTTGAAGGTTTTCACCGTAAGGGATATCTTCCAGATTGGATGTTGATGATAAGTTGGCGAACCAAGCCGCGGATTAAAGCTAGTGATATATATACTGCTCCACAAAAGTTGAGAAAATTCAAAAATTTTGTGACCGTTTCAAAAGTTGTCGATTCTTATCCAACAACTGCTCATTTATGAGAAATCAAATGTACTCTCTTATATCTGAATGGTTTTTTTGCTCCTCGTTTGATAACTTTTTCAGTATCAGAAAATTTCTTCTTGTTTGTATTTCTGAGGATTTTGGAGCATTTATTGTTTTACGTTCTTACCATCACCCCTGTTTTAATAATGCCTAGACGTTAACTCTTGTGGATGAAGCCAATAGGGCTTTTGGTATAATAGATGCGGGACGTAATAAGAGAGAAGTTGCGAATTTCTTTCAAGTTAGTGAAAGCGTAGTTTCCCAGCTCATCCATCGATATGAAGAAACTTCTGCTCAAGATTGATTTCTGACTGTGTCTAATCGTAGAGAGCCTTTGAGTACTTGTCGAATCATGCAACAGCGCCTTTTGACCGCTACTGGTGTTTTGGTTTCAATTAAAACAGTTCGTCGAAGACTTCGAGACGTTAATCTACAGTTTTGACGACTTTTGAGAGTGATTTCTTAAACTCAAAATCATAAGCGGGCGACTATGCGACTTCATATGGAATGAGCCAATGACCACGTGAATTGGAATGAAGGTCTACATTGTTCACAGTTGAGTCGAGATATGGACGGGTTTCGGATAGTCGGCGTGTTCGGGTATTGACACATCCTCTAATCCAGTGGTTCTTAACCTTTTCATAATGAGGGACCATTCAACAAAATTTCTTTCTTGTCACGGACCACCAACCTTTTGAAGGTAATATTATAATCAAAAAGTTGATAAATATATACCTATATATTCAATCTAAATAAATAGAAGGTGGTTCTATTCATTAATATATAAAACATTGATAATATTTTATTTGAATTGTTTCGAAGTAAATTATATATTACACAGATGAATTTCAATGAGATATTTGGGACTACATAGTATTAAGCAACTTTTGAATCCTTGGTTCAGTGCCACTTGAAACCAAATGCAAGTCTGCACTGGCATCCAGCCGATTTTAGTGCTTGTTTTTCATTATCAAAAGCGTCGAGATCCCGTGCTCACATATTTTTATTATTATTATTATTAGAACGTGGTCGTGAGGCTTGCTCCAGCCCTTCTGAACTGCGACTGATACGATCTTTTGTTCTATTACCTTACATATTCAATCCTGATGATGTCCAAAGGAGCCCTGGGCTATCACGTCGTCAGGGTTTAGAACTGACTCACCCATATTTAAAATTCTTAGGCTGGCCAGCTCTGGGCATTTGCAAATTATTTGTTCGGCAGTTTCCATTTCCGATCCATAGAACCTGCATGTTTCGTCTGTTGACTTGTCCATGTCCATGCGGTACAATTGGTATTTGTACCGACAGTGACCTGACGGCAGTACTGTCGGTACAAATACCAATTGTACTGCATGGACAAGTCAGCAGTGCCACCATTACTCGAAACTGAGCTCGTGGCAGCTGCAGAAGCTTTCTGGTATAGGATGGTGAGATAATTTCTCACATAAATATGTCGATGGAAACTCAGTTGAATAACGTATAGCAATAACTTGAATCATTGGGAAAGAAATTGCTTATGGCTACAAACATTTTCAAGATTTATTCCTGCCTCAAATATATCTTTCAAGTTCTCAATTCTCCTTCAATTTCATCAAGGGACCTCAGAAACTTTGAGATTTAAAGGATTGCAAACTAGTTTCAGAATACCTTAGTCTTCGAAGTCCGGAAATTTCAAATTCGTTAAATGGAGTATCATGTTTTTTTTGTTATTCTTCTTTTACCTTGGCATTGTGTTCCCCAATTATTTGATTCCAATGTGATCTTGTACATCCATAACTCAATTTTAGCGATAAAAGCATTGATATTCTCTTCATATGGAAATATGTTGCCCAGACCGTGAAACTTCAAATTTCCAGACTCTTGGAGTTATTGAAGCTTCAATTCGTTTATTTGAGCAAAATACTAAATAAGCAAAAGTTTTTCGAAAGTTGGACTCGCATAATCAATTCTTTGATTTCCTTAAGAGTTGAAAATATTTTCACTCTTTCTCTAAGATCATACAGCCTTGTAAGGAAAACCAACGCATTACTGTGTACAAAAGCAGACTTACGTGTTCACACTTAATTTCAGAGCACAATTGTTTCCAGAGACCAGTATTCATTGAACATTTTTTGATGAAGTTAAAATAATCTATCGCTGTTTTCGGCGCAGTATTCATGAATTCTGGAAGGGAGCAGCCAATACTAGAAGATGAATGTGTTTATATTGCAGATTTAACTTTCTTTCAATGCAGAGCGGGAACCAAGCATATAAGAAGCACCATCTGTATAAATCCCCACAAATTGTCACTGAAGACCATGCCCCTCAAAAAATCGACTTATTTCATCCATAACATCAGCACCTTGCAAAGTCGTTCCCAGTTCTTTGGAAAACAGTAGTCATGCAGTAATTGAACAAATACAAGTAATTGGCAATTGTGAAATGTTGGTGGATTAATCACATTGCAGAGCATAATGATGAATTCACTTTATCTTATCACTTACTTGTTCCCCAATATCGTTGTACATTAGGATAGGACCTTTATTAAATTTTTAACGCCATACAATGGGCACGCTTTGGTTACTCATACACTTGTTCGTACATCTATCGGCGAATAGAAGAAAAATAATGAGCAGAGTGAATAGGGCTTTTGACTTACTCAATATTTTTAGGATGGCTTCGCGGACCACCTCGGGTGCTTCCAGGGACCACCAGTGGTCCACGGACCATCGGTTAAGAACCACTGCTCTAATCGGTTCAGTTCATTCGTTCAGAAGTGGTACAGTTACTATTTGGGAAGGCATTTGCTTCAATGGACGTGCATAATTGTTGGTGTTTGATGCTGCCATGAATGCACAGATTTACATAGAGCAAGTCATTGACTATATTATTATTTTGTTCCATGCTGACATTGGACCACATTTCTTATTTTTGGCACTCTTGTTCCTTGAACATAGTACTTATCGATTTGCCCAAATCTCTGTTATACCAGAATTTTTGGATGAGAATGGTCTTAAACGATTTGGTTCGACTAACTGATCAAGAATCCGTGGTCAAAATCTATTCTGTCCGACCAGCCGTTTACAAGATAACTCTCGAATGGAATGAGCTAGACAGTTCAAATTTTCAGACTAGGTTTGGGAGATAAATAAATATCTCGGTAGAGTTCACTAATGGGCAAAATAATTTCGGAGTAACGAAAAGAATTTTGTTTTATATATTACAAATTTCATATTCAATTTTTTGAGTAACATAATATTTTGCATAACAAATACAAAACATAAATTTCCATCTAAATTTGTGAAACTTATAAAGAAAGGGGCAAATCAATGAGTTAGAGAAGTGTAAGTGAGTGAACATTAGAATTTCCTATATTTAAAAAAATGGAAACTTTTGAAATAGTTCAAAATTTCTGAAACTTCCACAACTTTTGTGGAGCAGTATATTTCCCGAAACCATGAATTCCAACCTCATATGAATTTGTAAATTTCTAAAGTTAAGAGATATTACTTTCATAAAAAAAAACTTATTTTATCATCGATTAACTTAATCGTTGTGGGTTGGTAGGTATCTTCTAATTATCAAGATTTCGTTATTTTTCATATTTCAGGTTTAAGCGGTATCATTCTGAACTTTCTTGGATTTTTTGGTGCCTACACAACTACATTTTTTATGGTACTCTCTTCCTTAATATATGGATACTATATAATCAAAGAAAGAAGTATAATTTTGAATGATGTAGAGGAAGAAATCAGAGATGTACCTAAAGACCTTTGCAAAGAGATATATATTCTGGAGCACGTTCTTCATACGATCCGAGTGTTCTTCACGAAAAGAACAAGTAATAGAAGAATGAGATTAATTGCGTCAGTGGTTCTTTTGATGTTTGTAAATGGACCATTGAAAGGTTCTGACGAAGCTATAAAACGTAAGACGAGTTTGAACAATTTTATTTCTAGGTGAACAATCAACATTTCTTCTCTATACGAAATTGAAGTTTGGGTGGAACTACTTTCATTATGGAATTTTTTTCGCTATCCAATTTGTTATTGAGATAATCGGTGAGTCTAGTTTCAAAATCTTGAGATATTCTCAAAAATTCTAAGTATCGTAGAGTCGGGTGACTTTGACTTGCTACATTCTTCAACTTCTTCAATCTTTCGTTCTACATTAAAAGCTCTTTCTGAGAATAGACCAAGTTGTTGAATCTGATATACAACGAAAAAATTCATTTGCATGGTTGATGCCTCATGATTCATCAACAAATAATCAGGTGATGAGGTTCTCCAAATTTAATTAAAAAAAAAGTTGGGAAAGTAGATACAGTAGGAAAGTAGCTTTGCTTTGGCCCACTTGTTCAAATGCATAGCCAGAGCTGTCACCGATCCTGAACTCACCCAAGGCTGTACATTTTTATTAAATTAAATAAAATCAATACGTACTCACTGTTTTTGAGGAAATTCACGAATATCTTATTTTTGGCGCTCTTGTTCCTCGGAACAGAGTACTTATCAGTTTGACCAAATGTCGGTATCTTAAAATTTTTGGGTGAAAACGGTCTCAAACGTTTTGGTTCAACTCACTGATCAAGAATCCGTGGTCAAAATCGATTCTGTTAAGACAAAAACTCCTGAACGGAATGAGCTAAATAGTTGAAATTTTCAGAGTAGGTTTGGGAGATAAATATCTCGGCCGAGTTCTTTATCGGGCAAAATTAGCCTGGTGGTTTCCAAGTAACGAGCATAAAATATTTTTTTTAAATTACAAATTTCAAATTCAATTTTTTTAAGATGCAATTTCATCACAAGAATCCGCTTATATCTTTCTCAACTCTAACAAACTAATACTTTTGGAGATATGCTCTTTCAAAATTTCAATAATTAATTGTAATTTAATGATTTCATAGATGTAGGTTACACGGTCAATCTGGTATCAGTTCTGTCTGAAATCAATCATGGATTGATGTCAGATTGACGGGAAACTGAACCTATACACGTAGACTGATTGATTGATGGCTGGTATTGATGGCAAGATTGATGTCAGATTGATGTCAGTTGGATGCCAGATTGATACCAAAATGACCATGTAATCTCCGCCATAGAATGCTCTAATTATAATCTGCTGATGTACCTATGTAAATACAACATATGAGGTGAGTCATAGACCTACGTTTTGAATTTAATTTTTTATGATGCAGTTCTATCCTAAGAATCCATTGATATCACTCCCAACTCTGAGAAACCAATACTTTCGGTGACATGATTTGTCAAAGTTTGAATAAATACTCGCTAGTAGTTTGACAAGAGCGCCAGAGCCCCTGTCAACAAAGCTTTTCCACATTTTTGAAATACCAGGGTACTGAATACCAATTGCTGACTGAAACTCATTCTGTTCGATGCTTTTGGTCAACATTCGTCATGTATTGAAGTAATTGGCAAAGGTAATCGTTGATGGGCGTTACTCATACCTAGGAATGGGGGAATTATTTATGAGATATGTATAATTATTACTTTCAAGCCACGTACATCTACCTCTTCAAAGATAATTATGTCTCATTGTAAACATGATAGAAAATATGAGGGAAATCTGATGATAGTAATTAAGATAAAAACCACAATTACCTATAATTCAACCTATTTAATATCGACTCTTCAAATAAAAATACTTCACTTCTACATTAATCTGTTTTACTTCGATTTCATTTGTATGCCGCGAATGTCTCAGTAAAATCGTTAGAATTCATTAATTATATTCAAGTGAAGGTATAACCATTGACTTAGATTAGAGAATATAAGTTATTATCTTAGTTACAGAATTTGAAAAACTTGACTTAGGTATGTCAAGTAGAAGAATATTTATTCTGAATAGAAAATCGATTTTTAATGTACCTAATATAGAAAATAATTATCAATCATAGTCATATGGATTATGCGGAATAATATATATAAGTGGAAAGGTTTAACGGGTAATTCCGCAAAAGGAGCAGATTAAAAATAATTGTGCTGGTACCTGCCGACACGTGTTTCCGCTAGTTGGCTTCTTCCAGACAGGGCAACCAAGAAACCAAGGAAAAGATAGAAATATCCACTTATATATATTACTCCGCATGATCCATATTTCTATGTTCCATCTCCTCGGGTTGAGGTCGCATCGCACAGGTAGCTTATGCCGAGGGGCAAACCACCCATAAAAATATGTACACCATTATTCCACCGTGTGAAATAATTCCATGGAATTCCAAGTAATTCCACGGAATTCCAAGTAATTCCACGGAATTTCTAGTCATTTGAGTAGTTTATCTATTTCGATTAACTTCTCTACTAGACATATGAATTAGCTATTTCGACAGGATCTATGGCGACAAAGTCGAAATCCACTATGCCGGTTAATTTTTTTGCAATATTTGAAACAATAATGTTGATGCTATACTTGATATCAAGGCACCAACAAAAATTTCCATAAATGCCGTAAGCAACATCCTTTCTCTCCTGTTAGGTTGTAGCAAAAAAACGGCATTGAATAAATGAAGCATGTTTTTTCAAAATTCCATTGATTAGAAGAACTTCACATCAGTTGGAGTACAGTTACTAACACACCAATAATAAAGCAAATCCTTATTAATTTTTTCGCGTATTTTTTGGAAAACATCGCGTAATCATTTCGCGCAAGTGTCTATAATTCTTGCCGAAAATGGTCTCAAAGGACTGAATCCGACTTCCTGATGAAGAATCCGATGTAAAATTTGATTCTGTCCTCGATTCTGTCCGACCGGCCGGCTGGCCGTTTACACGATAATTTTCAAACGAAAGGAGGTAGCGACATGAAATTTTCAGGGTAGGACGGTAGGTTGAAAATCCGAATACGACGAACAAGTTCCTTAACGGATATAATCGGCCGTACGGTTTCGGTGTTATACCAATCTGAAATTTTGTTTTTCCAATAACTCCAAAGTTCAGGTCCAATCGAATTGAAACTAGTTGTAGAACGCCGAGAAGAAGACTCATGAGAAATTTGGTGACAATCGTATAACTGGAAAATAAAAAAATTGGTTCAAGCCCTGTGGACATGAGCTTTTTGGCGCTTTTGTTCAAACAGACAAATTATCCCTCCGAAAGTATTGGCTTCGCAGAGTTTCGAATTAAATCAATGGATTCCTATGATAAAACTGCATCATGAAAGAAATTAAATTTAAAAGAGTGTCGTTTAAAAAAAATGCTCAAAAATTATCTTAAAAAAAAAGGAATCTTCAATGCTTTAATGCTTCAAAAATTGTCATTCAATTTATTTATCAAGATTAAATGAGCAATCTGCAATGATTCAACCTCGTGGGATGAGTTGTTGCAACTTACACTCGGTGCATAGTTTTCACAACTCGAAATACCTAAGGAACATATTATCGAAATGTCTAGAGCAAGGCTGGAGACAATCATAGCATTGTCCATTTATTCCTGATATTTGAGTAGGTAGTGGATTACGAACAAATTATGAATAGTTCAAAATATATTAATAAAATACTATCCTCTTTTCATAATTTAAAATTTAATAGTTCATTCCACTAACCCATTCTTTTCTGGATTATGAACCTTAACTCAAGAAAAAATGTTTGATACACAGATGTAGATCCATATTTCAGTATTTTTTTGCTAGCAAAATTATGAAAATACTGTACATGTCTCACTACCTACGGAAGTTAAAGGTAATACTAACCTCAGTGGACAAAGAAAGGTAATTTCTTTTGATGATTCTACTATGTTCTTCATTCCTATTGCCTCCATAAACTACATCAAAACAGTCTTGTATATATTCACAAACTCAAGAATCGAATACTTGCTTTCCAAGAGAAAATATTTTCAAACTACTACCAATCTCTAATAACTAGAAAAGATGACATTTATGAATGGTGAACACAGACTGATTCTGTGTTCATATTCTGTGAATACATAGAACTTACGATGTGTTATTGAAATTTTGAAACATCATATCTCCGAAAGTGTTAGCTTGTTAGAGTTGAGAAGGATAAGAATGTATTCTTATGATGAAACTGCATCTTAAAAAATTTGAATTCAAAAGTTGTATTGTAAAAAAAATTATTTGATGAGTGCTTCGAGCGCAGTGGATAGAGCCAACCGGAGATCAAGTCAGACGGTAGTAGTCACCATTCACTGTTTAGTCAATTACTAACAGTGATGTGCCTAAGCTGGCGTAAGGATACAATAACAAACCCTATACAGGGCACAACTGACTGTCCTAATTCACACAAGCTCCTAGCTTCTAACGGTCTTCATGGGGAAGACCTAGAAGGGTCAGTATAATTATAATTATGTCATTAGCAGGTCCGCCAAAAACAGATTGGTCAAGTCAATGCTTTTTTAGCATTCTCACATAGTGAGGTGAACCTGCATTGGCGTGATTACTAATGACATTATTATGATTATTCAGAAGCTCCTAGGAGCTTTTACGAGTAAGGAGATTCAGTTGTGTTCTGTTATTGTTACTGTATCCTTACGCCTTACTCCTTAGGCACAGTACTGTTAACATTGGAACCAACAGTGGATGGTGCCCACTACGGTTTAAATCCAGAAATTGGATGTGAAATCAGATTTTGAAGGCTTTCGCAAAATTTCAGTAATATATGACGAACAGATTCTGAGATGCAGAATTATTTTAAAAGATTTCTTGAAAATATTCTACTCATACAATTCTAATGGAATTTTTCGTAATTCTTTATGTTGGCATAGTGCAACTAACTACCGAGATTTAATTCGATCAAATCAGTATTTTTCTAGTTATCAGTAAAATTTCAGACGGCTATAACTCCGAAACCACGAGTCGGATCTTGACCATTAACGAACTCAACCGTTGAATTTGGACCCCCAGCCCACCCTGCAAATTTCAACTCTCTAACTCATTGCGTTCTTAGGTGATCGTGCCTACGGCCAGATGTTCATTAAATTTATCATTAAATGGTTTTTGTTTTTGGTTTTCTCTCCCAAACTCTGAAAAATATCTATAAAATTTATAGATTAATTAATGATTAATTAGTTAATTAATTATTCGATTAATTAATTAATGAATTTATGCAATCATCAAAGTATACTGTAGGAGTTAATCAATTTAATAATTCATTTAATAACGAAAATACATCCCACAGTATACTTTAATGATTGCTTAAATTCATCAGTTTGAGACCATTTTTTGCCAAAAATTCGTAAATTGCTTCCGAGTTGGAATGTCTATATCGTGGCCATGGGGGCAATTCAAGAATTACTATATTTGGAAGATCTATATTAGAATACATTCAGATTTGAAGAATAGGCGTAAGCAATTGCGTTCCTGATGTGAAATTCCTGTTACTTCCGATCATTTTTCATTTTGCACATGAGTAGACAAGAAGTGATTTATAACTGCTAGAGTTTTCGTCTGATAGGATTGGGGTTTTGAGATGCAGGAAGCTATTCCTCCATAGAATACTCTTGGGAGGGTCGACGCATGCGTAGATCTCCTGAACCACTGGTGTTGAAGAATCAGAGTTTTGCTCTCCAAGGAGATCCCTTAGAATACCCTAGGAGCTTGTCCTTTGGATCAACTGCCGAAGGCTCCTTTAGTGATCGACAAATTGTCGCCTCCTGTTACATAAAAAAAAATGATCATTATGACTGTCTTTTTGGCGCTCTAGTTCCTCGGAACTGAGTGCATATCAATTTGCCCAAATGACTGTAATTTTCGAATTTTTGGCTGAAAATGGTCTCAAACGATTTGGTTCGACTCACTGATCAAGAATCCGAGGTCGAAATCGATTCTGTCCGGCCGGTCCGGCCGTCCGTCCGTCCGTTAACACGATAACTCTCGAACGAAAATAGTTAGAGGATTTAAATTTGCAGGTTTGGAGCGTAAATATCTCGGATGAGTTCGTTAACGGGCGGAATCCATAAAGCGGTTTCGGAGTTATGGCCAATTTTAGTAAAAACATTTTTTATGAATATTTCCGAAACCGATCACTCGATCTATCCGAAATTTAGCATCAAATTGTAGAATCATGACCTTTATACGAATGTGAAGTTTTGTATTGACCAGGTTACCGCAAAGTGAAAAAAAAAATTTTGAAAATAAAAAAAAAATTTTTCGACAATAACTCTCGAATGGAATAAGCTAGGCAGTTGAAATTTTTAAAGTAGGTTAGAGAGATGAATACCTCGGTTAATTTCGTTATTGGGCAAAATACGCTAGATGGTTTCGGAGTAGCAAGAAAATTTTTTTTTAAGTAACAAATTTCAAATTCAATTTTTATTTAAGATGCAGTTTCATAATAAAAATCCATTGATATCATATTCAACTCCAACAAGCTAATACTTTCGGAGATATGATTTTTCGAAATTTCAATAATGAATCGTACTTCTATGTTTTAACAGAATGTTATCATTATTCTATCTAAGCTTTATCATATGATCTGTGTTCATACTCGTTCATCCTGTTCTATAAGAGAGAGTCAAATTCATTTCAGCTATTTTGATTTGATTTCTTTCATGGTGCAGTTCTCATTCTCAGATTGCTCATTTTATCTTGATAAATAGACTATTATTCGAATTGAATTTCCTTTATGATGCAGTTCTATCATAAGAAAACATTGATATAATTCCCAACTCTGAGAAACCAATACTTTCGGAGATATAATTTGTCTGTTTGAACTAGAGCGCCAGAAAGCTCCTGTCCACAGGGCTTGAACCCATTTTCTCGTTACATTTATCACTTGTAATGACATTGTTCACGTATTTTAATAAAACAATGAATAGTTTATCCCTCAAAAATGAAAGAACTCAGCAAACAAGAAAAATTATACAGTTGCCTACAATGTTTTCTAACCTGCTGATGCTTCAGGGCTTGGGGTGGGGATAGGGGGGGAAATGAAAAGGGACCATAGCAGCTGCTGGCAACATGCCAACATATTTTATGTTATTTGAGGTCTCATATATATATATATATATATATATATATATATATATATATATATATATATATATATATATACGAATCTGGTCCAAGATACCGGATTTTGCATGCTCAAGTACCTACAGTCCAGGCAACTAATCAATATAGTTACATTTATCTACTCAACTTAATGCTTGTTGGATGAGTATTTTTTGAGATGCTAGAAAATCAATTATTGAATAGGCATATTCTGGAGTCCAACTGGTGGATAATACTCATTCATGAAGTTGAGTTTAACTTCTCATCTCACTTGTGTATATCAAATCTGTAAGTTATTTAATTGTTTTTTTCTCCTCATTAACTCGAAAAATACTGAACCGATTGAATTGAAACATGGTTATAGAACATGGTTGTAGAATGCCAACACAAAAATTCTGGCAAAATTTCGTGAGGAAAGTATTTGTAGAAAACTTTTGACAAATCATTGAAAATTAAATAAAAAAATTCTATATATTATCAACTATACGTCTGAAATTGCTGAAATTTTGCAAGAGCCTTTACAACCTAACTCAACACGATCGGTTAAATATTGTTGGAGATTCGAGCAGCCTTGTGTGAGTTCAGTAGATGGGTGACCGTTGCCTCGATAACTTTTGAAGGAAAGGAGATAGGGACTTGCAATTTTCGGGGTAGGTTGCGTATCCAAATGGGAGAGTTGAGTTCGTTTTTGGGGATAATCGGATTAACGGTTTCCGAGTTATACTCACCTGGAATATTATTTCCTCGATAACTCAAAAAATATAGACTCGATCGAATTGAAGCTTGCCAACTAGCTGTAGAATATCGACTTGAACACGTGTGTAGAATTTTGTGTGAGCCGTATCGCTAGAAAATTAAAAAAAAATATTTTTTATGTCACGATAACCTGAGAAAAGAATGAGATAGTGATTTGAAATTTTCAGATTAGTTTCTGCATCTGAATGCGACATTTGAGTTTGTTCATGAGCATAATCGGCCAAACGGTTTTGGAGATATATGCCTCTGAAATTTGTTTGTTATTTTCTCAATAGCTTGAAAAATCTAGAACCAATCGAACCCTTAATCGAATTTACCATGGTAAATTATGTTGTCCATTCTCCTGTATTGGAAACTTAATGCGAATTTCACATGGTAAATTCGAATTAAGAGTGTCCAATACAGGAGAATGGACAACATAATTTACCATGGTAAATTCGATTAAGGGTGTCCAATACAGAAGAATGGACAATAGAACATACGCGCAAAAGCTCCTGACTTCACGTCAGTGCTTGAACCAATTTTTATTATGCAAACCTTACTTATTCTAACGTTTGATAAACAATTAACATGAATTTCATGCAAATTTTGAATTTATTTGACGAAATGTTATTCACTAACGAGAATTATTTTGTCTTATTGGAATTTCTCCCAGTGATGCACCATTCAAATTATGGATAATGCACTACAGGCTAGACCTAGGGGATATCTGGCTTGAAATATATACTGAAATTGTATTTCAAATAGTTTCGAATGAAAAATGGGTTCAAGCCCTGTGGACAGGAGCTTTCTGGCGCTCTAGTTCAAACAGACAAATTATATCTCCGAAAGTATTGGTTTCTCAGAGTTGGGAATTATATCAATGTATTCATATGATAGAACTGCATCATAAAGGAAATTCAATTTGAATAATAGTTTATTTATCAAGATTAAATGAGCAATCATGAGAATGAGAACTGCACCATGGAAGAAATCAAATTAAATCTGGCCAATTTTGCCCAATAATGAAATTAACCGAGATATTCATCTCCCTAAACTACTCTGAAAATTGCAACTGCCTACCTCATTCCGTTCGAGAGTTATATCTATATCTATGTCTATGGATGAAAAGCAGTCTCACTACTCTCAGATCTCTTACTTCATGTTCCGCTCCGAAATGTAAGAATTTTCTGAGAAAACCTAATTTCGGGGCAAACCACTGAGATTTTTCTCACTTCGCTCACAATTCTTCGATTTATTAGATAATGTCATGTCTCAGGAACATCATTTGACATTATGACAATTCATACATAGAATAATATCATTCTGTGACAACGTTGAAATACGATTTATCATTGAAATTTTGAAAAATCATATCTCCGAAAGTATTAGCTTGCTAGAGTTAAAAATGATTTCATTGGATTCTTATGGTAAAACAGCTCATTGAAAAAAATTTAATTTGGAATTTGCCTTGTAAAAAAAATTTTTTTTTTTGTTCTCCGAAACCATCTGTCCGATTTTGCCCAATAACGAACTTATCCGAGATATTTATCTCCCAAACCTACTCTGAAAATTTCAACTGTCTAGCTCATTCCGTTCGAGAGTTATCGTGCCTACGGCTGGCCGGCCGGCCGGACGGCTTGACAGAATGAATTTCGACCACGGATTCTTGATCAGTGAGTCGAACCAAATCGTTTAAGACCATTTTCATCGAAAAATTCGAAAATTACAGATATTTGGGCAAATTGATCAGTTCCGAGGAACTAGAGCGCCAAAAAGAAACCTTCCATAATTAAATTTGTTTGATGAAATTATAGGAAATGATTCTCACCACCTAATTAAGAAAAAGTAAAGAGGTGGGCACTAACCAGTACAACAAGAGCGTAGTCTACTAGTCTTTTTGTGGTCTATATCCAAGCCAGATTGCCTTCATTCTATTACCGTTCAATAAAACATTTGCCGTTTGGTGGTTTGTAAATGACGAAGTAATCCACTCCTTGGTAGTTCAGAGTATTTAAAAAAAATTCCACGCTTTACTTTGCTACAGCCATTTCAATTGCTTTCAACAGTTTCAAACTTTCAATACTTTTGACAATTTCGAACTTTCAACAGATGTCAACCACCAGTAACCCACCTCAAGGAACCGGTCATAAATTTTGATACCGATATCATTTTTCAAATTGACAGCTTTGAAGGAGATCTTCCATTACAGCTTGTAACCACTCTCGCTAAAATTTTGGAATTATAACCGCTTGATACCGGTATTGAGCGGTATCGTCGCTAAAAAATGATTAATCATTGTGAAATTTTCTGATGCCTAAACTAAAAAAAACATTGTTTTTCCTAATGTTTTTAAAATTTTGTAGGGTCACGCTTCTCACAAAATCTAACACGCGTATTTATGTCAATATTCTACAATCTACAACTAGTTACCAAGCTTCAATACTATCGAGTGTATATTTTTTGAGCCACCACAGGTGGGTATAATACCGAATCGGATTTCGGATGCGCAACCTACCCTGAAAATTGAAATCCCCTATCTCCTTTCGTTCGAAAGTTATCGAGGCAACGGTAACCCATAGCTACTGAACTCATAAAAGGCTGCTCGGATATCCAACAATATAGATCCGATCGCGTTCAAACTTGGAACTCAGCGGAAGTGCGGAAGAGTTAGGTTTCGAAGGCTCTCGCAAAATTTCAGCGATGTCGAACGAATAGTTTCTGATAAATAGAATTGTTTTCAATGAATTTAAAAAATTTTCTAGTGATACGATCCTCATTAAATTTCGCAAGAATTTTTGCGCTGGCATTCTGAAACTGATACTCATTTTTGAATTTGATCAAATTCCAATTTTTCGAGTTATTGAGGAAATAACAACCAAATTTTAGATGAGTATAACTCTAAAACGCTTCGGCCGATTATGCCTATAAACAAACTCAAATGTCACATTCAGATGCACAACCTAGCCTAAAAATTTCGAGTTGCTATCTCAGCTTATCGTGACGTAAATAATATTTTTTAATTTTCTAGTGATTCGATTCTCACAAAATTTCTCAAGCGTCCTTAGGTTCGTATTCTACAACTACTCACCAAGTTTCAATTCGATCGGGTTTGTATTGGTTGAGAACAAAATCATACCATTGCGCCGATTATGGTCATTAACGAACGGATGCTCCGCCTACCCTGAGAGTTTCAAGTCGCTATCTCTTTCCGTTCTCAAGTTATCGTGGCAGCGGACGGCCGGCCGGCCGGACAGAATCAAACTTCACCTCGAATTCTCAGGGAATCGAACCCAATCGTTTGAGACCATTTTTGGCAAAAAATCGAAAGTTACAGACATTTGGGCAAAATGATAAGGCGATATTCCGCAGAACATATACAGGGCGAGTCTTTGACCACTGCATTAATTTTAACCAAAGATTCCTCTCATCAAATGAAATACTTTTTGCGCGCGTGTTCCGCAAGGAACAGCGTGCTATCATTTCGTCACAATGTCTGTATTTTTCGAATTTTTTTTCGAAAATGGTCTCAAACGATTGGGTTCGACTCCCTGATGAAGAATTCGAGGTCAAATTCAATTCTGTCCGTCCGGTCCGGCCGGCCGGCCGTTAGCACGATAACTCTCGAACGGAATGACTTAGAGCGTTGGAATTTGCAGGGTAGTTTCGTAGCGTAAATATCACGGACAAGTTCGTTAACGGGCGAAATCGACCGAGCGGTTTCGGAGTTAAGGCCGTTTTTAATAAAAACGTTTTTTATGAATATTTCCGGAACCGATCACTCGATCTTTTTGAAATTTGGCATCAGATTGTAGAATCATGACCTTTATATGCCTGCGAAGTTTTGTGTTGAACGGACGGCCCTAAAGTGGCAAAAAAAATTTTTGAAAATTTGAAAATTTTGTTTTCACGATAACTCGAAAAATACTGATCTGATTAAATTGAAACTCAGTAGTTAGATGCAAAAGACCAAAGCAAACACTTTTGCAAAATTTCGTGAAGATCACGTGACATGAAAAAAATAAAAAAATTACTACTATTTTGCGGAATACTTTGCTTTTAATGCCGAAACATATGTTTTTGAGGTTCATGCTGCCCTTTCCGAGCATTTTCCGTATTGCGCATGCGCAGATGAGAAGTCCTTTAACTGCTGTAGTTTTCGTCAGAGAGGATTGGGGTTTTGGGGTGGCGGATGCTATTCCTCCATAGAATTCAGATCCCTGATGAGGGTCTGCGCATGCGTAGATTAAAGATGCGATATCTTCCGAACCACTAGTGTTGGAGAATCGGAGTTTTTTGTAAGGTGTGTTATTTTGAGAGGACTTTTAGCCGCCAGTAGATTGCGCATGCGCAGAAGAGAAGTGACTATTTTTGGGTTGGATGGGTTATGTTGGGAGTGCTGAGTCGATATTATGAGGTTTTGAAAGAATATTCATAGCAATTCAGTGCAAGGACAAGTCAGTTTGGGGGATGTAGCGTTGTTTCCGAGTTAAAGTGTCCGTACCGTGGCCCTGGGGCTAATTTTGAAATTGATGTTACCCCTTACAGGCATTTTTCGTTATGCGCATGAGCAGACCATCAGTGATTTAACTGGTGGTGTTTTCATCAGAGAGGATTAGGGTTTTGGGGTGGCGGATGCTATTCCTCTATAGAATCCCTCGTTGAGGGTCTGCGCATGCGTGGATTAAAGATGTGATATCTCCTGAACCACTAGTGTTGGAGAATCGGAGTTTTTTGAAGGTGTGTTATTTTGAGAGGACTTTTAGCCGCGAGTAGATTGCGCATGCGCAGAAGAGAAGTGACTGTTTTTGGGTTGGATGGGTTATGTTGGGAGGGCTGAGTCGATATTATGAGGTTTTAAAAGAATATTCATAGCAATTCAGTGCAAGGACAAGTCAGTTTGGGGGATGTAGCGTTGTTTCCGAGTTAAAGTGTCCGTACCGTGGCCCTGGGGCTAATTTTGAAATTGATGTTACCGCTTACAGGCATTTTTCGTTATGCGCATGAGCAGATCATCAGTGATTTAACTGGTGGTGTTTTCGTCTGAGAGGATTAGGGTTTTGGGGTGGCGGATGCTATTCCTCCATAGAATCCCCTGTTGAGGGTCTGCGCATGCGTGGATTAAAGATGTGATATCTCCTGAACCACTAGTGTTGGAGAATCGGAGTTTTTTGTAAGGTGTGTTATTTTGAGAGGACTTTTAGCCACGAGTAGATTGCGCATGCGCAGAAGAGAAGTGACTGTTTTTGGGTTGGATGGGTTATGTTGGGAGTGCTGAGACGATATTATGAGGTTTTAAAAGAATATTCATAGCAATTCAGTGCAAGGACAAGTCAGTTTGGGGGCTGTAGCGTTGTTTCAGATTTAAAGTCTCCGTACCGTGGCCCTGGGGCTAATTTCGAAATGGATGTAACCCCTTACGGGCATTTTTCGTTATGCGCATGAGCAGACCATCAGTGATTTAACTGGTGGTGCTTTCGTCAGAGAGGATTGGGGTTTTGGGGTGGCGGGTGCTTTTCCGCTATAGAATCCCCTGGTGAGGGTCTGCGCATGCGTGGATTCAAGAAGCGATATCTCCTGAACCACTAGTGTTGGAGAATCGGAGTTTTTTGTGAGGTGTGTAATTTTGGGAGGACTTGCAGCCACGAGTATACTGCGCTTGCGCAGACGAGAAGTGAATGGTTTCGGGTTGTTTGGGTTATGTTGGGAGTAATGAGCCGATATTGTGAGGTTTTAAAAGAATATTCATGTCAATTCAGTGCACGGACACAAGTCAGTTTGGGGGAAATAGCGTTGTTTCCGATTTGAATGGTCTGTATGGTGGCCCTGAGGCGAATTTATAAATAACTATATTCGGTAGATCTATATTAAAATGCGTTCGGATTTAGAGAAGATGCAATTTCGTCCCTAACGGAGGACCCACAACCGAATTTTTTTCTGATCTACGGTAAAACTAACAGCCAAACTGTATTGATAGCTATATTTGTTAAAGGAACTTGAAAAAAAAAAAAAAAGCACTGACGTGAAGTCAGTACTCTTTGGCGCGCGTGTTCACGGTGGCTAATTTGAATTGAATGATTCAAAAATTAACAGTGCTGTATCTAAGCTGCCATCAGGATAGAGTAACAAAGTTGGAAAAGAACACAAGTGACTCTCCTTAGTCGCACAAGCTCCTAGAAGATTTGGGAGGGTCAGTATAATCCTAATCATGTTTATAGCACGCGCGCAAAAGCAGATTGACTTAACAATGAAAGAAAACGTGTAAAAAGTCAATCTGCTTTGGCGCGCGTGCTATAAACATGATTAGGATTATACTGACCCTTCCAAATCTTCTAGGAGCTTGTGCGACTAAGGAGAGTCACTTGTGTTCTTTTCCAACTTTGTTACTCTATCCTGATGGCAGCTTAGATACAGCACTGTTAATTTTTGAATCATTCAATTCAAATTAGCCACCGTGAACACGCGCGCCAAAGAGTACTGACTTCACGTCAGTGCTTTTTTCTTTCATTTAACATTTTTCCAAATTCAGCTCAGGTAAAAAGATACAGGCTGTTGAAATTTTGAAAAAAAAATCGGTTTTTATTTTGTAGCTTTGACATCCTTTTTTAAAATAAAATGAATTTTTGCGTAAAGTTTCCTATAACTATGATACATATTTTCCAAATATTACTTATTTTCTACTTCCACTGGTTTTATAGTTATGGACTCGTGGATTCATAAAACTAAACGAAATTAGCATAAAGGAAGCATACCAAGTTTTTCTTGAGTCATTTCAAGAATAAAACATCTTTTTAGAACATTATTTTATTCTTCATCATTTCTCCTTAAACGCACCGTTTTCGAGATATTCTTCATTGAATGTTTTAAAATGGAAAACTTCAGAAATTTCACTACTTTTATGGATCCGTCCCTGACCGTTGGAATCCCGAATCAAGCTGTAAACCACGTTACCATGCCTTATTCTCGTCCGCCAACAATGTCATAGATAATTTATATGCGGAAGTGTATTAGCACATTGTGAAATATTTAAACGCTTGTAATTTTTTACCTGAGCCGAATCTGGAAAAGAGGTAAAGGAAAAAAGTGTTTCATTTGATGAGAGGAATCTTTGGTTAAAATTAATGCAGTGGTCAAAGAGTAACCCTGTATATACGCGCAAAAATGTGTTGTTCAAACTTTGACAAATTATATATCCGAAAGTGTTGGTTTCTCAAAATTGGGAATGATAGAACAGCATCATAAAGTAATTTGAATTCAAAAAGTCATAAAATTACCATTACTTATTGAAATTCTGAAAAATCATATCCCCGAAAGTATTAGTTTGTTAGAGTTAAATATGATATCAGTGGATTCTTATGATGAAACTGCATCTTAAAATAAAATTGAATTTGGAATTTGTAAGGAAAAAAAGTTTTTTTCGTTACTCGGATTCCGCCAAGTCGATTTTGCCAATAACGATCTTAGTCGAGATATTTATCTCCTATATCTAAACTGAAACTTTGAACTGTCTTGCTCTCTCCGTTCGATAGCTATCTTGTTAACAGACAATTGATTTCGACCACGGATTCTTGATCAGTGAGCCGAACCAAAAGGTTTGAGACCATTTTCAGCCAACAATTCGAATATAACAGACAGTTGGGCAAATTGATCAGCACTCTGTTCTGAAGAACAGGTGCCAAAAGTTTCATTTTTATCAATTTTATCAGGCAGAGAAGCCATCAATAAATGCACGAAGTCAAATATCGAGGTATTCTATGGTAGAGCAATGTAAAACAAAAATTTGATTGCAGCGAAAATGATAAAATTCGGTTGCGCAGTAAAAGGTGTGCTAACATCGTGTTTAAATCCTGTATTTGTAGTCAAAGATGTTGTCGCGAGTTTCACATCCATGTCAAGTCACCCGATTATGTCGATACTAGTTTCACTGAAAAAATCCAGACTCAGATTTCTATGAATGTTTTCATAATGTCAACAGGTTCATTACTGGCTCTACTGCTGCTCATCAGATATTTTAAATGGAAAGACGAAGCCTTAGGTGTTCTTTCTTTTTCTAGTTCAATATTTGCTTGTATTCTATTCGCCTTCGCAAATGATGGATTATTGTTTTATGTTGGTTCGTATAAATATTTGATATTATTTTTGATAGTGTTAGTATGTATAGGCTAATTCCAATAATAATATATTTTTATGTATGGACACCGAATCAACTAAAGTTCTGAAGAACTTTGTTTAACATGTCATATGTAAGGACATAATTCTACAGTTACGTAATCAAATAGCCACTGTAAAAATCACAACTTACTAACAAGGCGTCATTACAGGCCAAGACAATCCACAAACATGATTATACAACTGGAACTATAACCGAGTCGACGTCAAACAGAATGCTCCAGTTAATTATGTTCCTCGACATGGATAATTTGTTCGAATCCATCACTAAGACGATATATAATTCGACCTAAAAATCCTTCGGAGAACGTGTCTACTATTCAACGACGAAGTGTAAAGTCGCGGAGATGTGTGTTAAACTCCCACATCGATCAAAGTAGGCATAAAACGAGAGAAGAGAAGGAGAATGACATGATAAAACAGACGGATCAGTACTAGAGAAATTTTTGAAACCTGAAGCTGCAATGGGTTCTCCACAGAGGCTGCCCTAGATATCAAATACATCAAAGAAATGCAGATTCCACACAGCAACAATTTTCGCTGAATTCCCTAACCTGCGCATAACCTTTTCATGGTGAAATGAAAAGAAGTTTTACCAACACTCTGTTCTAAACTTGCTATTAATGGTAACTTTGGATAACCAATAATGATACATTAAGTGGTATACTTCTATGAGTGAGACGATTCTCCAAAATGAAAGGGCAAATTAAATGATCAATGATCATCGACCATACCACATCTAACGTTCAGAGTGTTTTCATATAGGGGAGTTTCATCACTCCTGCGTCGTAGAGCAAGCAACGTGTTGCATCCCGAGCAACAATCCGTTTGATATAATTTTTCATTTATTAAGTATGGGTGGATTTTGGACGATGTTGCTGGAATAACAATAAAAGTGAATTAATGATTTATTCATGGTTAATCCAAGCAAAGTTTAACATAGCTTCATTCAAAAGCAGACAATTTTTTGTTAAAAAGGTGTAGATAACCATGAAATTTGAAAACCAGAAGATAATTGTTTTCATTGATCTTGCGGTTTATATATTTATAAGGTTTATTATCAGAACACATAATATATAAAACAATTCTTCATTATTCAAGGAGCTGCTTTAAACGTATTCAATGGAACATCTCAGATAGCTTCAAGATCCCTCATGTCAAAACTGGTTCATAACCATGAAATTGGAAAAACGAATTCGATATTTGGAATATGTGAATCTATGACACATCTTATTTTTGGGCCATTATATACTATGCTATATAGAAATACTGTGAATAGTTTTCCAGGATGTATTTTCTTACTTTCTTCCATACTAAAATTAATGGGGCTATTCATTTTCATGTGAGTATTTTTTTTAATATATTATCTGAGCCTATACATAATATGCTCACTGGATATTAATTTTCATGACACCAAAATGACAATTTTTTTCTTATTGCACCGATTATGATAGTTGACATGGCGACATAATAATCAGTTATTGCAGTAATGTGGGAAGGATGTGGGCTAACTGGTGGGAGTCACTTTTCTTATACTATATACAGAGTGTTTGGTAAATGAACATACGGTAACTTGTAGTAGAGCTAACCAAGACGACTTAAAAAAATCCTATACATATATGATAGATCTAATCAATTCCATAACCGAGATACAGGGTGGTTTATGTATTCACCAATATTTTCAATTTCTAATAACTTTTTAACCATCCAGTTTAGTCCATTCATATTTGGAAAGTAGGATTCTCTTCCACAGGTCAATCGATTCATATTCAAATATCTTGCAAAATTTAGGTCTGTATAAGAAATATATGAGACTTCTTTCAAGCTAAGATTGAACACCCTTTATATTGAAAATTTGGGAATCGATTGAAATATTTGAAAAGAGCAGACAATTCCCGATGCATATCAGTAGATTTTATTGTCCCAATTTCACTTATCTGAAATTTCAGGAAGATTTATTTTAATAGTGAAATTCTACTAAATTCTCTGAAAATTAGTACATTGTGATTGAATTGAAAAAATTTCTATTCTAATTTATTGCCTGTGATAAGTTACGTAATAATAATAATAATAATCCAGATTTGATTAGAACGGCTATCAGACATATTAGGAAGTGCAAGAATGTGCATTGAACAAAACAATTGTACTTTCAAGCATATCTGCTTTGATTCAGTTTTTATTATTTTATTCATTGTTGTTAATTTCTAATAAAATTTTCCCAATTACTGTTTGTGAGGAAGTTGCTTGAAATAATCAGAATCAGAATATCAAGAAATACAAATTTGCAATCACTTGGGCAATAAATTTTTCCAATTTAATCACAATGTACGAATTTTCTGAGAATTAAATGGAATTTCACTTCTGAATTAAATCTCTCCCTGACATTTTCGATGAGTTAAATGACGTGCGGCACAATAGAATGTACTTATACCCATTGAATATTTTCTGCTGATCTCGGCTTGTAGTCCTATATATTTCTTATGAGAATCTTAATTTTTGTACAAATCAATGAATCGATTGACCCGTGGAAGTGAATCATACATTCCGAATATTAATTGAAAATATTGATGAATACATAAACCACCCTGTATCTCTGTTTTAAAATTGATTAGATCAATCATATATAAGTTATATAAGTATAACCTTGGGTTAACGTCTGTTTATTTACCAATGAAATACCCTCTATATTGGTCCATACTGTTTCCTTACGAATCATTATGATTCCTTTTTACTATACATGGGCAATACTTTCTATCATACATGTTAGACCAGTTTTCCACAATAAAGCCTCCAATTCATTAAAAATATCGACGGCAGCAACGTGGCACGGTATGCAACCCGGTGATGCCACCAACCAATGAAGGAATAATTACCGTTCAGTGACGCCAAAATTATCGAAGCTCCTAAAAAAATTTGGGCAAAAATTCCTTACAAGAATTCAATAATAGTGCACATGTGACTTCCCCGTTCTTGTTGAAAACAACAACAATAAGTGTATTCTAATAAATATCAACATCCTTAAGCCTATTGATAAAAAAGTTGGGAATGCACAGTTTTGGCGAGCTTGTTCAAATTGATAGCCAGAGTATGGTCATCATCCAGGTACTGAACTCGTCTAAAGCAGCTTGGCTTCCGGGACGAATAATAACATTTTCGCAATACTTCCAACAGTATAGATCAGGAAGAGTTGAAATCTAGAATTTGGCTGTAAAATAAGGCATTGAAACTATATCTGAACTGTGATTTGAGTCGAAGAATAACAAGAAAATTTTATGAAATCATTGAAACCGTAGATCTTTTTGAATGGTGAAGGTTATTATTTAATTCAACTTCAGAACATAGAACTGTTCTAGGAATTCAACTCATCAGTTATCATATTCCGTATACTGATTTCCGAAAATATTCAATCTAATTCATTACAATACCTCTAATATACCCTATCATGCATTCTGATATCAATAACAAAACAATTTTACAAATAAAGCCTTGAACATGTAGAGAAAAAATAAATCTACTTCAACATCTCTGATATGTATATAACTGTTTCCATTCATCATAATACGTTCAACATACCATACTTGATTCTCTTCGACTAACGAAGGGTTTTATATATCGACATGAATGCATCTAAATGTGAATTCCAAAATGTGAGAAAAATCTCGGAGAGCTTGATCCAAAATTGGTTGCTCTCACCAATTTTTCAGAAGATTCAGTACAGAACATAAATGACGGTTTTCCAAACTCCTCTGAAACTGACATTTGAGAATTTTGAAAATGATTTTTTCGTAGTGCATCGTTAAAAAAATTGTGTACCAAATTCAATTCGCTTCGACCTGCGATAGGTATTATATATCGTTTTAATATCATATTTTAAGAAATTGATTTTCTCCCATAAAAACAAAAAAAGCACTGACGTGAAGTCAGTACTCTTTGGCGCGCGTGTTCACGGTGGCTAATTTGAATTGAATGATTAGTACTTCAAGCTCAGTGGTTAGAGCGAGCCGGAGATCTACCCAAAGGATAGTGGACACCATTCACTGTCGGTTCAAAAATTAACAGTGCTGTATCTAAACTTCCGTAAGGATAGATTAACACTGTTGAAAAAGAACACAACTGACTCTCCTTAGTCGCACAAGCTCCTGAGGGATTCCGAGGGATCTCCTTGGGAAAGACTTGGGAGGGTCAGTATAATCATAACCAGCATAAGCAGATTGACCCCACGTCAATGCTTTTTTACACTTTTTCTTTCATTGTTAAGTCAATCTGCATTTGGCGCGCGTGCTATAAACATGATTATGATTATACTGAACCTCATAAGTCTTTCCCAAGGAGATCCCTCAGAATCTTCTAGGAGCTTGTGCGACTGAGGAGGGTCAGTTGTGTCCTTTAACAACTTTGTTACTCTATCCTTATGGCAGCTTAGATACAGCACTGTTAATTTGTAAACCGACAGTTAATGGTGTCCACTATCCTTTGGGTAGATCTCCGGCTCGCTCTATCCACTGAGCTTGAAGTACTCATCATTCAATTCAAATTAGCCACCGTGAACACGCGCGCCAAAGAGAACTGACTTCACGTCGGTGCTTTTTTTTTATTTTTTAGAGTTACTTTAACAGATATGGCTATCAATACAGTTTGGCTGTTACCTTCACCGTAAATCGAAATAAATTGCGGTTATGGGACCTCCGTTAAGAACGCAATTGCCTCTTCTCCAAATCCGAACGTAATTTAATATAGATCTACCGAATATAGTTATTTATAAATTCGCCCCAGGCCACGATACAGATATTTCAACTCGGAAACAACGCTATTTCCCCAAAACTGACTTGTCCGTGCACAGAAATGCCATAAAATTTCTCTTAAAACCTTAAAATGACGGCTCAGCTTCAAATCCATCACCGATAGACGCAAACCACTCCCAACAGGAGCCATACAATCCAAACGTCTCCTCTGCGCATAATGCAATCTACTCGTGGCTTAAAGTACCCTGAAAATAACACTTACACAAAATTCTGATTCATCACCATTGGTTCAGGAGATATCACTGCTCCAATCCACGCGTGTGCAGACAATTCCAAGGTGATTCTATGGAGGAATAGCATTCAGCACCTGAAAACTCCAATCCTCTCAGACGAAAACACCAGCAGTTAAATCACTTATTGTCTGCTCATGCGTGAAACGAAAAATCTCCGAAAGGGGTTACATGAATTTCGAATTAGGGAGGCAATTTCTTCGCCTATTCTCCAACTCCGAAAGAAATTTAAAATTGATCATCCAAATATAGTTATTTATAAATTGGCCCCAGAGCCACGACACAGACATATCAACTCGAAAGCAACGCTATTTCCTCGAATGTAACTTGTTCATTCATAGAATTGTCTTGAATTTCCTTTTGAAACCTCACAATATCGCACAAAATGCATGACCGCTAGACGTAAACCGCACCCAACATAAGCCATACAACCCAAAAAGAGCCACGTCACCTCTGCGCATGCGCATTATACTCGTGTCTGAAAATTTTCTCAAAATCACACACTGCACACAAAACTCAGATTCTTCAAAACCATTGGTTCAGGAGAGATCGCACCTTCAATCCACTCATGCGCGGTTACTCCCGAGGGTATTCTGTTTAAAAATAGCATCCTGCACCTCAAATCCCCAATCCTCTCGGACGAAAACTCCAGCAGTTAATTCACTTATCGTCTGCTCATGCGCATAACGAAAAAAATACCTCGTAAGGGGTAACATAAATTTCAAAATTAGTCCCAGGGCCACGGTACGCACACTTCAACTCGGAAACAACGCTATTTCCCCCAAACTGACTTGGTGTCCGTGCACTGAATTAACATGAATATTCTTTTGAAATCTCACAATATCGGCTCAGTACTCTCAACATATCCCATACAACCCAAAAACAGTCACTCCTATGCTGCGCATGCACAATCTCTCACGGCTGAGAGTCCTCCCAAAATCACACACCTTAAAAAATAAACCGTTTCTCCAGCACTAGTGGTTCTGGAGATATCGCATCTTTAATCCACGCATGCGCAGACCCTCACCAAGGGATTCTATGGAGGAATAGCATCCGCCACCCCAAAACCCCAATACTCTCTGACGAAAATAACAGCAGATAAATCTCTGGTGGCCAGCTTATGCGCATAACGAAAAATGCCCGTAAGGGGTAACATCAATTTCAAAATTAGCCCCAGGGTCACGGTACGGACACTTCAACTCGGAAACAACGATACATCCCCCAACCTGACTTGTCCTTGCACTGAATTGCCATAATTATCCTTTTAAAATCTCACAATATCGCTCAGCACTCCCAGCATAACCCATAGAACCCAAAACAGTCACTTCTCTTCTGCGGATACGCAATCTACTCGTGGCTGAAAGTCCTCTCAAAATCGCACACCTTACAAAAAACTCCGATTCTCCAACACTAGAAGTTCAGGAGACATCGCATCCTTAATCCACGCATGCGCAGACCCTCACCAGGGGATTCTATGGAGTAATAGAATCCGCCTACCCAAAATCCCAATCCTCTCATACGAAAACTACAGCAGTTAAATGACTTCTCATCTGCGCATGCGCATAACCAAAAATGCCCGGAAAGGGCAGCATGAACTTCAAAAAAATAGGTTTTGGAATTTCGAGCAGAATATTTCACAAAATAGTAGTAATTTTTTGAATTTTTTCATGTCACGTGATCCTCACGAAATTTTTCAAAAGTGTTTGCTTGGATATTTTGCATCTAACTACTGAGTTTCTATTCAATCAGATCTGTATTTTTCGAGTTATCGTATAAACAAAATTTTAAAAATTTCTAAATTTTGTTTGTCACTTTATGGCCATCCGGTCAGTCACAAAAAACTCCGATTCTCCAACACTAGTGGTTCAGGAGATATCGCATCTTGAATCCACGCATGCGCAGACTAGCACCGGGGGATTCTATGGAGGAATAGCATCCTCCACCCCTAAACCCCAATCTTCTCAGAAGAAAACTCGAGCAGTTAAATTATTTCTTGTCTGCTTATGCGAATAACAGAAAATGCCCAAAAGAGTCAGTTGAACCCCTAGTCGTTCACCGTTCAGACAAATTTTGAAATCCAATTTAAAATTCCACACATCGTTCACATTAATTCAATTGAAATGCTAGTAAGTGGTCCATATTTTAATCCGTTGCCTTCGTACATATCGCATTGATTCAGATAAACACGCAAAAATTACGTCGGAACGAAATCTGATCACCAGATGTTAGATATATTTCATGTAGGAATTCGAAATGAAATAATTTTTCCAGTTTGGAAGTTCAAAATTATTAATTTTATTTTAGGCTCCTATTGGATTGTTCTCAGTGAAATTTTGCACACCCCAAGAGGTCATCATTGGTCACCGAAGAGCCAAAAGTGAACTCAATCCTATATTTGGTTTCGAAATTTCAAGCAAAATATTCCGCTAATAGTTAAAAAAAATTTAAATTTTTTCTACCCATGCTATCCCCATGAAATTTTGCACAAGTGTTTTCGTAGATTCGACTCACTGATGAAGAATCTGAGATGCACCTTCATTCTGTCCGGCCGGCCGTCAGCACGATTAATCGAGAGTTGAAATTTGCAGTAAATGTGCTTGGGTTCGTTAATAGGCAAAATCCGCAGAGTGGTTTCAGAGGACAATAGACCTTAAGGTTGCAGTGCAACGTTACCCCCTACAACAATCTTTATATACAGGGTGAGTCTTTGGCCACTGCATTAATTTCAACCAAAGATTCCTCTCATCAAATGAAACACTTTTTCATTCACCATTTTTCCAGATTCGGCTCAGGTAAAAAGTTACAAGCGTTTAAAGATTTCACAATGTGCTAATACACTCCCGCATATAAATTATCTATGACATTGTTGGCGGACGAGAATAAGGCATGGTAACGTGGTTTACAGCTTGATTCGGGATTCCAACGCTCAGGGACGGATCCATAAAAGTAGTGAAATTTCTGGAGTTTTCCATTTTAAGACATTCAATGAATATCTCGAAAACGGTGCGTTTAAGGAGAAATGATGATGAATAATTTAATGTTCTAAAACGATGGAATATTCCTGAAATGACTCAAGAAAACTTTTATATACTTTCTTTATGCCAATTTCGTTTAGTTTTATGAATCCACGAGTCCATAACTAGATAACCAGTAGAAGTACAACATTCATTTTATTCGAAAAAAGGATGTCAAAGCTACAAAATAAAAACTGATTTTTTTTCAAAATTTCAACAGCCTGTATCTTTTTACCTGAGCTGAATTTGGAAAAATGTTAAATGAAAAAAGTGTTTCATTTGATGAGAGGAATCTTTGGTTAAAATTAATGCAGTGGTCAAAGACTCACCCTGTATAACAAGCCCTGTGGACAGGAGCTTTTTGGCGCTCTTGTTCAAATACACAAATTATATCTCAGAAAGTATTGGTTTCTCAGAGTTGGAAATTATATCAATGGATTCCTATGATAGAGCCATTTGCAATGATTCAACCTCGTGGAATGGGTTGTTGCAACTTACACTCGGTGCATAGTTTGCACAACTCGAAATACCTAAGGAAAGTATCATCGGAATGTCTAGACCAAGGCTGGAGACAATAATAGCAGATTGTCCATTTATTCCTGATATTTGAGTAGGTAGTGGATTACGAGCAAATTATTTTAATAGTTCAAAATATATTAAAAACATACTATCCTCTTTTCATAATTCAAAATTTAATAGTTCATACCACTAACACATTATTTTCTGTATTATGGACCTTAACTCAAGAAAAAATGATTGATACACAGATGTAGATCCATATTTCAGTATTTTTTTGCTAGCAACATTATGAAAATACTGTATATAGGAACATGTCTCACTACTTAAGGAATATGGTAATATGGTAATATGGTAATATGGAATAAGGTAATATTAACCTGAGTGGTCAACGAACAGTAATTTCTTTTGATGATTCCATTATGTTGTTCTTTCCTATTGCCTCCATAAACTATATCAAAACAGTCTTGTATATATTCACAAATTCAAGAATTGGATACTACTTGCTTTCCAAGAGAAAAAAAACATCTATGAATTGACAATCTCTAATAGCTAGAAAAGATGACATTTATGAATAGTGATCACAGACAGATTATGTGATCACATTCTGTGAATACATAGAACGATGTATTATTGAAACTTTGAAACATCATTTCTCCGAAAGTATTAGCTTGTTAGAAATGAAAATGATAACAATGGATTCTTATGATAAAACTGCATCTCAAAAAAGCAAACATCATTGAAAATAAAGCATTACTATACAGGGTGTTCTTCATATCACTGCACAATTGTACGCGATTGAAGTGATTTGTGCCACAAACAAAGCATTAATAGTAGGGGAGCCCACTAGGCTAATTCGGGATTTACTCGAGCGTCATAGAGAGCTATTGGGTTGTCAAGCTTAGATGATAAGAAGAAAAAAATGTTATATAATATATACCTGTTCATCGGTGGGGTGAGCAGATATCAATTTTCAAAAATGTAAAAAAAAACCGTTACGTGGACATACTCGAGCGCGTCAGATATTGATAGCATCTGTGTCCTACGTAATTTAAAAAATGTACAGATGTTAATCTGATCGTTCCCATGATGGGGGTGATCATACGTAAGGGTTGAAAATGAAAAAAAAAAAATTTTATCGAGCTCGTCAGATTTTCTAAGGGGGTGTTAAGTGAACCTTAAAAGATGCTCTTGTATAATAATCTGACGATTGGGATGTAACGCAAACTCGTGGTCATTATTAGAATATGCAAAAAAAAATCACCATTTAGAAATACTCAAGCGCGTCAGATTAAGATATATGTGGTTCATCAATATGGCCTAGACGTGCTGTCTCCTAATCTGACGATTGTCTGGAGGGATTCGCTAAATCTGACAATAAAATTTATTTTTTTTTTATTTTTCGAAATCATTGAACTTAATTAATCGAAAAGCTCAGGAAATAGCGTGCAAATGAAAAAGCTTATGTTGTTTTGAGGAGAATATTTATACAAATAATAATTATACAAAATTTAATTTTTAATTTTTTCGTGATTTTCGAAGAATCGGTTTGCTCCGACGATATTCTAAAGTAATGATACATTTTTGTTAAGTTTCTAATGAAAATTTGATTGTGTTTTGTAAAGTACTTTCACCACAAAATACTCAATTCATATTAATATCACTCAATCACTCATAGTAATTATTTATTAACTTTAATTCACATAACTTTTATTAAAATCGCAAAATAACCTAATACGTTGGAAATACGTTGTAAACAAGATCATACCCCGAACGATTCTGCGTGACCAGCTGTTATGGAGTCATGGCAACAGAAACCGGAGTGGGACGGAGTGAGAGAGCAATAGATAGAGAAAGAGTGAGAGGAGAATAGAAACACGTAGAGTGGAATATAGGCATGGCATAGCTGCACGCATTCAACTTTATCAATTAATTTTTATTACTTCGGCTTGTGAAAATCGTCAGATTATATATTTTTCGTAATTCTTGCATTATTCCCTTCAAAATAAAAAAAAAAATTACCACGCTCGAGAATGTCAAGATGTCGTTTTTTTTACAACTTCGTAACCCTCCCCCTTCTTTACGTCACTCTCAAATTGTCAGATTAATGGAATATACACTTTTTAGCATGTAACTAACTCACCCAACCTTAATCTGACGCGCTCGAGAATTTCCGATGATCAACTTTTTTTTACTAATCTGATGCTTTATCCTTGACGGGCGGCCATATATATATGGCTCATGTTTCGTGGAAAAACTTAACCAGGTACAAGGTATCCCCCTATATATTAATCTGCCGCGCTGTAGTAAATCCCAAAATCCCCGCTTGGGCTCCCCTACTATAACAAAATAGGTACCTTGGATGGATTCTCATAATGTATTTGTCCGAAATTTTCATACATGGTGTTTTTTTAACGTCAATTGCAACTTGCTGTATTTCATGCCAATCGTACAATTTCATTCAATTGATTCAAAAAATATACTTTCAAGGCCTACATCCTTAAAATAAACCATTACTATACAGGGTGTTCTTTATCTCAAGGCACATTTGTACGCGATTGAAGTGGTTTGTGCCACAAACAAAGCATTAACTAAATAGACACCTTGGATGGATTTTCATAATGTATTTGTCTGAAATTGTCATATAGGGTGTTCTTCTTTTAACGTCAATTGTAACTTGCTTCTTTTCACGCCAATCTTACAATTTCATTCAATTGTGTTAAAAAATATACTTTCGAGGCATACATCATTGAAAATAAACCATTACTACACAGGGTGTTCGTTATATCACGGCACAATTAAAGTTATTGTACACAATTGAAGTGATTTGTGCCACAAACAAAGCATTAACTAAATAGGTACCTTGGATGGATTCCCATAATGTATTTGTCCGAAATTCTCATACAGGGTGTTTTTCTTTCAACGTCGATTGCAACTTGCTGTATTTCACGCTAATCGCACAATTTCATTCAATTGAGTTAAAATATGCACTTTCGAGACAGACATCATTGAAAATAAACCATTACTATACAGGGTATCCCTTTTCTCACGGCACATTTGTACGCGATTGAAGTGGTTTGTGCCACAAACAAAGCATTAACCAAATAGGCACCTTGGATGGATTCTCATAATGTATTTGTCCGAAATTCTCATCCAGGGTGTTTTTTTAACGTCTATTGCTGTTTTTCACGCAAATCGTACAATTTCATTCAATTGTGTTAAAAAATATACTTTCGAGGCATACATCCTTGAAATAAACGATTACTATAGACTAGAGGGTGTTTTTTATATCACGGCACAATTATACACCATTGAAGTGATTTGTGCCACAAACAAAGCGTTAACCAAAAATCCAACATCCAACAAAGCGTTAACCAAATAGGTACCTTGGATGAATTCTCATAATGTAACAATTTTGTTTTTCCTTTGATGTATGGACATGGCGCATGGACAATTATAAGTCGCGTGTTCGCGCGTCGGAAAACCGTCATCTTTATTTATTTACGCACCACAAAACAAATAAAAAAATATAGTTTATCAGAAATCTAATTGATTAAAATACTGCATCATAACTTTGTGTGTCTGCCAAAAACAAATTGAAACCTTATAAATAGCCATTATTTAAGGAAAACTCTGTTTTGTAAGTAAGCAACATAATGTGCAATTAATCGAAAATAATAATAAAACTTCATTCATACCGAGCGTTCTTGGCACTCTAGTTCCTCGGAACTGAGTGCTTCTCAATTTGCCCAAATGTCTGTAATTTTCGAATTTTTAGATGAAAATGGTCTTGAACGATTTGGTTCGACTCACTGATCAAGAATCCGTGGTCCAAATTCATTCTGTCCGGCCGGCCGGCCGTAGGCAGGATAACTCTCGAACGGAATGAGCCAGACAGTTGAAATTTTCAGAGTAGGTTTGGGAGATAAATATCTCAGCTAAGTTCGTTATTGGGCAAAATCGGATAGATGGTTTCGGAGTAACAAGAAAAAATTTTTTTTTCACAAAACAAATTCCAAATAAAATTTGTTTCAATAAGCAGTTTAACCATAAGAATCCAATGATATCATTTTTGACTCTAACAAGCTAATAATTTCAGAGATATGATTTTTCAAATTTCAATAGTAAATCGTATTTCTACGTTTTCACAGAATGATATAATTATTCTATGTAAGAATTGTCATAATGTCAACTTATTTTCCTGAGACATGACATTATCTAGTCAATCGAAGAATTATGAGAATAAAGTGTATTCCGAAATGTGAGTGAGAAAAATCTCAGTTGTTTGCTCCGAAATTAGTTTTTCTCAGAAAAGTCTTTTATTTCGGAACGGAACATAAAGTAAGATATCTGAGAGTAGTGTGACTGCTTTTCATCCATAGACATAGAATGCTCAGTTCTCTCAATTTATGACGGGACTGACGGAAGGGAATATTATAACTTCAAAAGTATTGGGGTTGAAATACTCGTATTTTAGCGATGCAACGGGGACCTCACCCAAAAATGTTTGAAAATACTACGTAAATATTGAAAGCATAATTCTGTAGTTCAAGAGTGGAGAAAATTTGGTGAACGCAGATCAGTAAATTTTTGATCGATTACAAGGTAAATTTTCATTATTACTTCTCTTCTTTCATACATGTGTTATGGAATATCTATTATTTGTAGGTACTTCAAACCTGTTTTGGGCAATTGTCATACGAAACTTGTTTTTTTGGCGCTCTAGTTCCTCGGAACAGAGTGCTTATCAATTTGCCCAAATGTCTGTAATTTTGGAATTTTCGGCTGATAATGGTCTCAAACGATTTGGTTTGACTCACTGATCGAAAATCCGAGGTCGAAATCGATTCTGTCCGGCCGGCCGTAGGCACGATAACTCTCGAACGAAAGGAGTTAGCGGATTGAAATTTGCAAGGTGGGTTTGAAGCGTAAATATCTCGGACGAGCTCGTTAATGGGCGAAATCCATCAAGTGGTTTCGGAGTTATGGCCGATTGTAGTAAAAATATCTTTTATGAATATTTCCGAAACCGATCACTCGATCTATCTGAAATTTAGCATAAAATCGTAGAATCATGACCTTTATAAGCATGTGAAGTTTTGTATCAACCAGATTACCGCAAAGTGTCGAAAAAAAATTTTGAAAATTTAAAAAAAGTTTTTCTACAATAACTCCCGAACGGAATGAGCTAGGTAGTTGAAATTTTCAGAGTAGGTTAGGGAGATGAATATCTCGGTTGAGTTCGTTATTGGGCAAAATTGTCCAGATTTAATTTGATTTCTTCCATGGTGCAGTTCTCATTCTCAGAATGCTCATTTAATCTTGATAAATAAACTATTATTTGAATTGAATTTCTTTTATGATGCAGTACATTGCTATAATTCCCAACTCTGAGAAACCAATACTTTTGGAGATATAATTTGTCTGTTTGAACTAGAGTTCCAGAAAGCTCCTGTCCACAGGGCTTGAACCCATTTTTTTTAATTAATTTAGGCGGTGCGAAGTTCGTCGGGTCAGCTAGTTTACAATATATATAGTTGAGAAATACCGATACGAAGACTTCTGCAAAATTTCGTGAGCATCGTGTATGACAAGAAAATAAAAAAATATAAAAAAGGACTGATGTGAAGTCATTACTCTTTGGCGCGCGTGTTCACGTTGGCTAATTTGAATTGAATGATGAGGTTTTCAAGATCAGCGGATAGAACGAGACGGACATCTACCCAGAGTATAGTGGACACCATTTACTGTCGGGTCATAAATTCGCAATGATGTGTTTATGCTGACATAATAGAGTAACAAAGTTGAAAAAGAATACAACTCTCCTTAGTAACACAAGTTCCTAGGAGCTTCTGAGGGATCTCCATAGGGAAGACTTGGCGGGAGAGTATAATCATAATCATGTTTATAGCATGCGCTATTCTCCAAATCCGAACGTTATTTAATATAGCTCTCCAAATATAGTTATTTATAAATTGGCCCTAGGGTCTCGATACAGACTACTTAGAACAACTCAGAAATAACGCTATTTCCTCGGAACTGATTTTTCGGTGCACAGAATTGCCATGTTGTTTTTCTTAAAACTTCACAGTATCGGTTCAGCATCAAATCCATGACTGCTAGACGCAAACCACTCCCAACATAAGCCATATAATCCTAGAAGTGCAACTTCTCCTCTGCGTATCAAATCACATAACTCACACAAAACTCTGATTCTTTAAGACCATCGGTTCATGGGATATCGAACCTTCAATCCACGCATGCGCGCACACTCCCAAGGGGATTCTATGGGGGCATAGCATTCTGCACCTCCAAACCCCAATTCTCTCAGACGAAAACTCCAGCAGTTTAATCACTTCTCGTCTGCTCATGCGCATAACTTAAATGCCCGTAAGGGGTAACATGAATTTCAAAATCAGCCTCAGGGCCACGATACGGACGCTCCAACTCGGAAACAACGCTATCTCCCCCAAACCGACCTTTCCGTGTACAGAATTGCCATGAATATTCTTTTAAGACCTCACAATACCGGCTCAGCATCGGACCCATGACCGATAGTCCTAAACCACTCCCAACATATCACATACAACCCAAGAACAGTAACTTTTCCTCTACGCATGCGCAATCCACTCGCGGCTGAAAGCCCTCTCAAAATCGCACACCTCACAAATTTCGATTGTCCAACACTAGTAGTTTACGAGATAGGGCATCTTGAATCCACGTATGCGCAGACCCTCTCCAGTGGATTCTATGGAGGAATAGCATCCTCCACCCCAAAACCCCAATCCTCTCAGACGAAAACTCCAACAGTTAAATCACTTCTCATCTGCGAATGCGCATAATGAAAAATGCTAGCAAGGGACAGCATGAACTTATTTTTTTAAAATTTTTCCATGTCACGTGATCCTCACGAAATTTTGCAAAAGTGTTTGCTTCATTCTTTTGCAGCTAACTACTGAGTTTAAATTCAATCAGATCAGTATTTTTCACGTTATGATGAAAACAACATTTTAAAATGCTTGAAATTTTTGTTGCCACTTCAGGGCACCGCGGTCAATACAAAACTTCTTATGCCTATAAAGGTCATGATTCTTTAATTTGATGTTAAATTTCAGATAGATCGGGTAATCGGTTTCGGAAATATTCATAAAAAAAATTTTAAGTAAAAAGGGCCATAACTCCGAAACCGATTTGTGGATTTCGCCCGTTAACGAAATCTTCCGAGATATTTACGCTCCAATCCTCCTCTGCAAATTTCAATCCTCTAGTTCCTTCCGTTCGAGAGGTATCGTGCTAACGGCTGGGCGGTCCAGCCGGACCGGATGGACAGAATTGAATTCTTCATCAGGGAGTCGAACCCAATCGTTTGAGACCATTTTCGCAAAAAAATTGGAAAAATACAGACATTGTGGCAAAATGATAACGCGCTGTTCCTTGCGGAACACGCGCAGTATATAAAAAAATCCCAGAAACTATCCGTCAAATATCATTGAAATTTTGCGAGAGCCTGCAAAAACTTATTTTATAGTAGAGTTCTAGGTTTGAACTCGAATGGATTTATAGTGTTGGAGATATTGGCAAAATATCGAAATATATGATTATACAGTGTATTACACTCGAACAACAAATTTGTCGACGGTTTATGATTTTTTACCTGAGGTACAACGAATTTCATGATGATAGAATTAGAAATGTTATATCTATGCTATGCTCATGTAATTTTTATAAGGGGAGAGCAATTTGTTTAAATGATATCGTATATTGTTGCAGGAGGTAACGTTGCACTGCGCCCTTAAGGTCTATTGTGCCCTCCCGTCAAAGCTGTCGACCGTCTACAGTTCGCCTTCCAGTTCCAGAGTTCTGATGAACTCCAGTATCTGGGATGGCTTCAAGGAGGCTACGTCTTTGCTTTGGCAGATTTTTTGCCCAAAGCATTCCTTCCGTTGGTTCGAAATGGCGAGGCATTCCGTTTTCAGGCGATCAGGAGTTTCATCCTCCTCCCAACTGAATCTGCACTCGTCAGTTTCTGCTAGCCCTAATCTCATCATATGCTCCCTAAGGGCGCAGTGCCCTGTGAGGAAACCAGTGAGGAGATGCAGAGTGTTCTTACTGAGGTCCAAATATTTCTTCGATCTGACAGTATCAAAGTTCCGCAGGAATTTCTTGGGGTGATACATTCCGGGGAGAAAACTCCAGAAAATATCTCTTTCAGTTTCTTCTTTCATCCGGAATTCACTTTTGTAGGACCTCACAGTAGGGTTCCGGGACAATAAAGGGGGTTTGTGTTCCTTTCTTGGCAAGTGTGTTGGCCTCCTCATTTCCTATGATTCCCGGGTGACCAGGAACCAAGACCAAGGAGACCCTGTTGTTCTTGCCTACTTCATTGAGTTTTCTTCGGCACACCCATATTAGCTTGGACTCGATAACATGCGAGCTCCGAGCTTTAATAGCAGCTTGACTGTCAGAGTGGATTGCTATATCACATATCTGATAGTTTACCTGGTAAGAGAGGACCAGGCTTTCTGGTTTTTAATACTCTCATTACCTGTTCCTTTACTAGATATTCTGGGAATGGCTGCATGGGCCATTTTCTCTATCATAATCTCAAGTGCCCTGGTAGGAGAGGCTCCCATAGCTCCAGTGATACATACACAGGCCAGCCTTTGTACTTTGTCGAGGGTTTTCCTCGTTCTATTCTGGCTTGCTTTTGAGTACCAGACTACTGCCTCAAACGTAATTATGGGTATCACAATCATGACGTACATCCATCGCAGTATCTTAGGGTTGCAGCCCCAAGTCTTACCGGCTAGATTCCTGCACGCCATTGAAGACTTTGTTGCTTTACTGGCAGTGATGTCACCATGCCTATTCCACAGAAGATTACTATCTAGAGGATATTTAACTTCAGACTTTCATTCTATAATATCTCCGTTCAAAAAGAGGGACCTCACAGTTGGAAGTTCCCTTCTCCGAGTAAACAGAATCACAATGGTCTTTTTCAGATTTATGCTGAGCACCACTGATAAGCACCACTGCTCAATAATTCTAAGATCCTCCTGTAGTAAGTTACACAAGGGGCTCTCGAATTCACCTCTGACCATTAGGACTATGTCATCGGCATAGCCTATACACCCGAAGCTGACCTCCGTTAGCCTGTGGAGGAGCTCGTCCACTATTAGGCTCCACAGAAGGGGAGACGTTACTTCCCCTTGAGGTGTTCCACGAGTGGCTTTGACAGAAGTGGTCTTATTGCCCACCTCTGCCTCGGCTATCCTCGTCGACAACAGCTCATACATTCATTTTATAATGGTTTTATTCACTCCTCGCCTTTCAAGTACACCTTTGACAGACACACGTGTTGTGTTGTCAAAGGCCCCAGATATATCCAAGAATGCACATACTGCGATTTCTTTATTGTCTAGATACAGAGCAGTCTCTGTAGATCGGCCCGACCTGTAAGCATGCTGACTTTTGTGAAGTAGAATGCTCTACAGATTCTCCGTTCTTATGTAGTTGTCCACATCGTTTTAAGTAGAAACGATGTCAGACAAATGGATCTGAAACATCGGGAATCAGTACCGTCCTTCTTCGCTATTTTTGGTATGAAGATCACTTTTGCCTTCTGCATTTACTAGGAACTTGACCCAAGGCTAAACTGCTTCTCATGATTCTCAGCAGATGGGGAAGAATATCTTCCATACCTTTCTGCAGGAGTGCATATCCCATCCACTCCTGTGAACATAATCTTAGCAATATCCCAATCCTCCTTGCGGGAGTTTTTGGTGTGATGTATTGTTGTTTCAGTGTTCGTAACAGGTTCACTACCTGGAAAGTGAAACTTGAGAAGAACGATCAATTTTTTCACAAAAGGCTTGAAAGTTTAAAAGATCTTAAATCAATATTTAATACCTATTGCGAGCCGAAACGGGTTAAATATGGTAGTTATAGACTTATTCTAATGAATTGCGACCGCTATATTTAGGTTTGATTGAAAGTTGAACGATATTTTTATCCAGATATAATATAGGGTACCTACCCAAGGTTCGAGTATTTTCTGAAATTGGAAATATTCTATCAGAATTCAGTACACGGGATGATAACTGATATGTTGAATTCCTAGAACAGTCCTATGTTCTAAGGATGAATTAAATAAATAATAACCTGCACTATTCCTAGAAGATTCACGATTTCAGTGATTTTATACAATTTTCTTGATATGTTTCTAATTATACAGCAGTTCACATATCGCTGAAATATTGGACCCTTCAAAACTTCATTTTACAGTCACGTTATAGGTTTAAACTCGATCGGTCTATTGTTAGAAGTACCTATATATTGGCTGAGGGGCCACTCTGGCTATAAATTTGAACAAGCATGCCAAATCTCCTCATCTGCTTTTCCAACTAGTTATACCCAAAGTGTGACTAGAAATAAATAAATATTTTGTTATAGATGGCTATTCCGCCAGTCAATAAAACATAATCAGAGGAAAGAAGACATTATGCTACAGGATGAATCCGATAGGAAATAATAAGCCTTTCAACTGAGAAAGATTTTGTCCTGATTGATGCTATCGTAATTTGATATTCATTATAGAAGAGTAAGAATCGAGTGATCTATCAAAACATCTAGGGAAGGAGGACAAGGAAACAAAACAGGCATTATGTTCAGATCAGCATTACTCACCTCTTGCATGATAAATGGTGAAACTATTGTTCACTAAAAGTTTCAAATAGATTTGATTTGATTTCATATACATAAAAATTATTTTCAGTTACCCTCCTTTAATAGATAAAATATAATTCAAGTTCGTAAAGATATTCGACATTTACAGGATTATTCTAAAGATGAGTTTTGTCTCATGAGAAAGTAGAAATCCTCGGAATATACTATTCCACAAAAAATGCATAAGTATACATTGATTCCCAGCAACTCCGCACCAGGAGGGACTTCTTTTTTGGCGCTCTTGTTCCTCGGAACAGAGTGCTTATCAATTGTCTAGGTCGAAATCGATTCTGTCCGGCCGTCCATTAACACGATAACGAAAGGAGTTAGAGGATTGAAATTTGCAGGGTAGATTTGGAGCGTAAATATCTCGGACGAGCTAGTTAACGGCGATAATCCACCAAGCGGTTTCGGAGCTATGGCCGTTTTTAATAAAAACATTTTTTATGAATATTTCCGAAACCGGTCACTCGATCTACCTGAAATTTAGCATCAAATTGTAGAATAATGATTTATACGCATGTGAAGTTTTGTATTGATCAGATTGCCGTTAAGTGTAAATTTTTTTTTTTTAATTTTTAAATATTGTTTCTACAATAACTCTTGAACAGAATGAGCTAGACAGTTGAAATTTTCAGAGTACATATGGGAGATAAATATCTCGGTTAAATTCGTTATTGGACAAAATAGGCCAGATGGTTTAGTTAGTGATTTGTTAATATACAAATTTCAAATTTAATTTTTTTTATGATGCAGTTTCACATAAAAATACACCGATATCATTTTCAACTCTAACAAGCTAATACTTTCGGAGATATGATTTTTCGAAATTTCAATAATGAAACCTACTTCTATGTTTTCACAGAATGCTATAATTATTCTATCTATGAATTATGATATATGATTTGTGTTCATACTGGTTCATGTCATCCTGTTCTATAAGAGAGAGTCAAAATCATTTCAGCTATTTTAATTCGATTTCATCCATGGTTTTCATGGTTCTCATTCTCAGATTGCTCATTTAATCTTGATAAATGAACTATTATTTGGAATGAATTTCCTTTATGATGCAGGACTATCATGAGTATACATTGATATCATTCCCAACTTGGAGAATACAATACTTTCGGAGATATGATGTGTCAAAGTTTGAACAAGAGCGCCAAAGCTCCTGTCCACAGGGCTTGAACCAATTTTTAAACAAAAATGTTGATTATCTCGGAAAATTCAATCTTTTTGTTGGAAACGCTCTAAGTGAACTCATTAAATGACAATTTAGATCAATGTGCAAAAATTAAGATCGTAAAACCATGGAAATTTTTTTTCCTATAACTTTTAAATATTGTATAATGTTGGCTGCATGGATATGTTTGTTACTAGAACATTTTGTTTGAACTGAATTTTTCGACAATTGTTTTCGCATTTTAACACAAATCTGTGACCATAGAAAAAAATTAACTGGCGTTGAAATTGTACGATGTACTCATGACAAAATTCTATTTCAATCCAAAATTTAGCTATGACTTGGAAATTTGCAGCATGATTTGCATTCTTAGGATTCTTGTAAGTGAAATTGAAATATTTCAATGGCCAAAATACGAATAGGAGCCTCTTTGCACTAGAATGAAACGACGAGTATTCCATTTGAAATCATATTCATGATGACACTAATGTTGTCTAGTCACCAATAAAAATTCCGTTGGGTGATTATTCAATGTTCGAATGAGTTATAAGCAAAACAAGAAGAAAAATATTGTTCATGGTTTTCCGACACGAATTTGCGCACATTGATCCAAATTTTAAATTGAAACAAGTTTACTAAGAGCATTCAGAAGCAAAAGCTCTAATTTTCTTAGATAATTGACATTTTTGTTCAAAAATTGGTTCAAGCCCTGTGGGCAGGCTTTGGCGCTCTTGGTCAAACTTTGACAAATTATATCTTCGAAAGTATTGGTAAGAGTTCGGAATTATAGCAATGGATATTTCTGATAGAACTACATAATAGCAGAAATTAAATTCAAACATCATAAAAGAATTTAAATTCAACAAGTATGGCAAAAATTATTAATCCAAAACCAATAGACTAATTCTACCCAACAGCGAACTCATCCTAGATATTCGTTCCTAATTCTATGATGAACGATATATTTTTTCCTCGAATCCACTCTGAAAATTATATTATATCAATTGAAACTTTAGCCAATATTTCAGTTTTGTTTTTACTGGAGATATTCTGAACTCAATAACTTACCATTACTATTCCCATCATCATATGGATTAACCATGGGCATTAAATATCAAAATTTGATGTCTCAGGAAAATAGGTTGACATGTATCAGCACAGATCATATTATAATAATCCATAGATAGAATAATTATCGCATTCGGTGAAAACAATGCAGAAGTACGAAACATTATTGAAATTTTGAAAAATCATATCTCCGAAAGTATTAGCTTGTTAGGGTTAAAAATGACATCAATGGATTCCTATGGTGAAACTGCATCTTGAGAAAACAATATTTTGAAATTTGTAATGTAAAGAAATTTTTTATTTTTGTTACTCTGAAACCATCAGACCGGTTGTGCCCAATAACGAACTTAGCCGAGATATTTATGTCCCAAATCTATCCTGAAATTTTCAACTGTCTAGCATTCCGTTCTAGAGTTATCATGTTAACGGCTCGACGGACGACCACGTATTCTTGATCAGTGAGTCGAACCAAATTGTTTAAGACCATTTTCAGCCAAAAATTCGAAAATTACAGACATTTGGGCAAATTGATAAGCACTCTGTTCCGAGGAACAAGAGCGCCAAAAAGGGCGATTTCTGCTCCTACCGGAATTCAGAGCTGGTCAGTTTCATATCAGTTTTGATGCACCAACTTTTTGTAAGAAACCAAATTCAGATACATCATTAGAAAAGAAAATTCTCTCTTGAAGCGGAGTTGTTGGAAAGCACTGTATAACACAGATAACATATCGATCGTCGAGAAATCACAGATAAAACTGATACTTTTGAGAGGTTGACTTACAATATAAATATTTACCATATGCCAGACATGAATATTATACACCCAAATACTCGCAAATATTGATTTACATGTGACCAAAGTAGATTTCGTAACGGTAGGTATTGTTATGGTTTCCTGTTTCTACCATTTATTCGATGAAATGAATCATTTGTACCTTTTTGGCGCTCTTGTTCCTCGGAATAGAGTGCTTATCAATTTGCCCAGATGTCTGTAATTTTCGAATTTTTGGCTGAAAATACTCTTAAACGATTTGGTTCGACTCACTGATCAAGAATACGCAGTCGAAATCGATTCTGGCCGGCAGTCCGGCCGGCCATTAACACGATAACTCTCGCTTATTGGGCAAAATCGGTCAGATGGTTTCGGTGTAACAAAAACAATTTTTTTTTATATGACAAATTTCAAAATGAGATGTAGTTTTACCATAGGAATCCATTGATGTCATTTTTAACTCTAACAAGCTAATACTTTCGGACAGTTAATTTTTCAAAATTTCAATAATAAATCGTTCTTCTGAGTTTTGACAGAATGCGACAATTATTCTATCTATGAATTATTATAATATGATCTGTCTTAATACATGTCAACTTCCTTTCCTGAGGCATGAAATGTCAAATTTTGATATTTAATGCCCATGGTTAATCCATGTGATGATGGGAATGGTAATAGTAAGTTAATAATATGAGTTCAGAATATCTCCAGTAAAAACAAAACTGAAATATTGGCTAAAGTTTCAATTGATACAATATAATTTTCAGAGTGGATTTGATGAAAAAATATATCGTTCATCATAGAATTGAGGAACGAATATCTCGAATCGATCGAATTGATGCTTGGTAATTAGTTGTAGAATATCGACATGAAGACGTCTGTAAAATTTTGTGAGGACCGTACATTAGAAAATTTTAAAAAAATTACGAAAACATATGATGTATCTCATGATTCCTTGAGAACAAGGAAATAGCGATATGCAGGTTTTACGGTAGATTGCGCATCTGAATGCGGCATTTAAGTTCGTTATTTACCATAAATGGACAAATGATTTTGGAGTTATGTCAATCTGAAATTTGATTATTATTTCCTCAATAACTCGAAAAATACAAAACCGATCCAATCGAAACATGGTTATTAGTTGTAGAATGCCAACGCGAAAATTCATGCAAAATTTCTTGAGGATCGTAACTAGAAAATTTTTAAAATATCAATGAAAAAAAATTTTTTCAAGCACTGACGTGAAGTCAGGAGCTTTTGCGCGTATGTTCTATTGTCCATTCTCCTGTATTGGACACTCTTGATCGAATTTACCATGGTAAATTATATTGTCCATTCTCCAGTATTGGACACTCCTAATTCGAATTTACCATTGTAAATTCTAATTAACAGTGTCCAATACGAGAGAATGGGCAAAATAATGTACTATGGTAAATTCGTTTAAGAGTGTCCAATACAGGAAAATTGACAATAGAGATTAGAACATACGCGCAAAAGCTCCTGACTTCATGTCACTGCTTGTTTAAAACTTAGGAATATAGATATAAAGTAGTGTAATAAAAATTCTTGACATATACAAAAACTTCGAATCCCTCAAAACTCAATATCGGTTAGCAGCAGAGACAAGAATACTCTCAATATTATTAAGAAGCATGATGATCGCTTGTCGCTTGGTGGGGATTTTCGCACGTCCCGAATAATTATTGTATTCTGTATCCTTAGGGAAGGAATAGGAAGCTCAGTTTATTGATACCAACAAAAATATATATTTCCATTAGATTATCTTTTGAAACTAGACTGATGTACCTATTATAGGATTAAATGTGCTTCATGCATCATTTCTTATTTCGATATTTCTAATCCTTAATCTCACAGGTTACTAATCTCCAGTTAAATTCAAAGAATTTTTTTCCGTTTTGATTGGATAAGCTTCGAAAGTTTATTGAACATATATAAGAGCATGATTTAAACATAGGAAACATCTTCTGAATTCCGTGTAAACTTTGAGCAAATATTATTTGATCTGAAGATCACAGAGAGACCGCCAACCGAGTTTCGGCCACTTAATTAACCACTTTGAACCCCCAAAATCTGGCATTGAAGCGTATTCGATCGTCTTTTCATGGTTGATATAATTACCCGTTCTAATACTAACCTAACTCGGATCAGTGGAAATGGAGATCTACAGGATGAGTTATACATTGATCTTAACCATAGATTCCTGTCATCAAATAAAACAATTTCTCATTTTTCCATATTCAGCTCAAGTAAAAAGTTACAAGCGGCCAAAGATTTCATAATGGGATACACTCCTGCACTCTGTTTTCATGTACATATAACCACTAAACGTTCCTTCATATCTGTTTGATAGAATATCCAAAAAGCTGTAATACATCATGCTTAGAATTCAATGGAACTGTTTCAGAATACTTATGTATTCACTCAGTTCCTATGATTTGGTTCTTAATACAGCATTTGCAATACAAATATCCTGCTATTTTTCACACAAAACAAATGCTTCCAATACCCATAATTGTGTCTGCTAGAAGATTCTAGACAATTTCATCATCGCCTATTCTGAAATTGAAAAAATCCTTAAATAACCTAATTCTCTTCAAATGAATAAATGAATACAATGATATCGTGTAGTATACTAATTAATTATTGAACTTTATGAGAATGAACGAACTCTTTCTATAGATAGCCGAAACGAACGTTGCTTGATGTAGTCCATTGAAGTAAACTCGAAAAATCAAATTGAATGTAATAAAATTATCTATAACTTTGACGATGAACAAGAAAAATACAGCAACGTGGCTTTTAGCTTGATTCGAGAATTCTGATGCCTGTTCTACCTCAGAGTTGATAACATTCAATGAAGAATAATTACAATTTCTAAATTTATTGAGTATTCTTGAAACCACTCGAGATGGACTTTATCTGCTTTCTTTATGCTAAAATCATTTAGTGTTAGCGTCTATAATTAGGGAACAAGTGGAAGTTAAAAAAAAATTGAAGAAGGATTACCTGGAGAATATACGTCATAGATATAAGAAACTTTACAACAAAATTCATTCCATTCGGAAAAAACATGTTAAAGCTAAAAAATAAAAACTGATTTTGTCCCAAAATTGCAACAGCCTGTATCTTTAGATCTGAGCTGAATTTGGAAAAATGTTCAATGAAGAAAGTATTTCAATCATTGTGAGGAATCTATAGCCAAATTTAATGTACAACTAACAAATTCACCCTGTATATACAAAAAAATAGAGCATTCAAAAGTTAAAAGAAGTTAAATAACACTTGATCTATGGTTTAAACGAACAACGGCTGTGGGTATAATATTTCCTGAGCTAATATTATTTATTTGGGCAAAGTCTTACGAAATTCGAATTTCTGTCAAGTTAATGAACTCGTGCGTTTAACAACCATTCATACATCAAACCAGAGCTTTACATTCAAATCGATTGTTTTCATATAACTTCCTGATTCAAACTCGGTTTGATATGTTTAGTTTGAATTATTAAGAGAACGACATATTGATTTATTTTGAGAGTTACCATGCTAACAAACTGACGAACATAATTAAATTCAAGGAATTCTCCATCATTTAGGAGTTGAAATATTAACCACCGAGTTTCGAAATTCTGTATCATCTATTGCATTACATTATGATGAGTCGTGGATCTCATATTTTGTTGTTTTGACAAATTGATATTGTGCATCAAAATGAAAAAGAAATCTCGCGTAAATGCACCAAAGTCTACGAATAGCAATAATAATGTATTACTTTGCGACACCATATTATGTAAATATAAAGAAATCAGCTTGGATGAAAGTTCAATTTTGTTCAACAATAATATAGCACACTTTTATTTTCGAGGCGAAAACTTCTATGTTGTCCTTCAATGAATTGTAATTATACGTTCTCCTACTCTTCTGTCATAAAAATCGGGTGTTATGTATTCGATGATCTCCTCATCATCATTATCAGAAAGTAGTATATCATTAACCTTCGTCTCAAAAACGCAACACAATCAACAAAAAATGGGTTCAAGCCCTGTGGACAGGAGCTTTCTGGCGCTCTAGTTCAAACAGACAAATTATATCTCCGAAAGTATTGGTTTCTCAGAGTTGGGAATTATATCAATGTATTCTTATGAAAGAACTGCATCATAAAGGAAATTAAATTCAAATAATAGTTTATTTATCAAGATTAAATGAGCAATCTGAGAATGAGAACTGCACCATGGAAGAAATCAAATTGAAATAGCTGAAATAAATTTGAGTCTTTCTTATAGAATAGGATGAAATATACGAGTATGAACACAGATCATATAATAAAGCTTAGATAGAATAATTATAGCATTCTGTGAAAACTAAGTACGTACGATTCATTATTGAAATTTAGAAAAATCATATCTCCGAAAGTATTAGCTTGTTGGAGTTGAAAATGATATCGATGGAATTTAATGGTTAAACTGCATCTTAAATAAAAATTCCTATGCACTCAGATCCGAGGAACTAGAGCGCCAAAACATGTAATTCCCTTTCCGTGATTTGAGCCCGCCTTCTCTCGTTCCGAAACCCGACGGGTCAGACCGACCGGCTATCGGGCTCCTCGAAAGATCTTATCGATCTCCGGTATTGGAATAAAACGTGGGTACTTACCTGGGATATATATTCTTAATTTTCACTTTTCGACATAAGATCGCCACATGGGGGTTTATTTGACTGTTTTTTACCCTTATATTCGCTTTTCGTCAACTTACAGGCCAGAAAACTGTCATGTCTCAGGAAAATAAGTTGACATTATGACAATTCATACATAGAATAATTATATACTTCTGTGAAAACGTACAAGTACGATTTATTATTGAAATTTTGGAAGATCATATCTCCGAAAGTGTTAGCTTGTTAAAGTTAAAAATGATATCATTGGATTCTTATGGTGAAACTGCTTATTGAAAAAACTTAATTTGGGATTTGTTAGGTAAAAAAAAAAAATTTTTACTGTTACTCCGAAACCATCTGTCCGATTTTGCCCAATAACGAACTTAGCCGAGATATTTATCTCCCAAACCTACTCTGAAAATTTCAACTCTCTAGCTCATTCCGTTCGAGAGTTATCGTGCCTAAGGCCTGCCGGCCGGACGGCCGGACCGGCAGGCCGGACATAATGAATTTCGACCACGGATTCTTGATCAGTGAGCCGAACCAAATCGTTTAAGACCATTTTCATCGAAAAATTCGAAAATTACAGACATTTGGGCAAATTGATAAGCACTCAGTTCCGAGGAACTAGAGCGCCAAAAACAATAAGTGATCACTGGCAATATTTATTATTCACCAGAAATTCAATACACACTAAAAATATTTATATTGGGAACATCAAGTTTGACGGAGTTTGCCGATTTAACCATGCCATTTAGCTTAACTCTAGGTTAAGCTAGAACTCTTGATGGGACAAGACAATTTATTATCAATTTAACCCTGTGGTAATATTTTACGCGGAGTTAATTAGGATGTCTGTATTTTTGGAATTTTTGGCTGACAATGGGTTCGACTTACTTATGAATAATCTGGGGTAAAATTGAATTATGTCCGTCCGTCCAGACGTAAGCACGATAACTCTCGAACGAAATGGGTTAGATAATTGAAATTTGGAGTATAGATTTGGAGCGTAAATATCTCGTTAATGAGCAAAATCCTCAGAGTGATTTCAGACTTATGACCATTTTGAACTGGTTAGTGAGATTCAAAATGTCAGGAGAATCGTATGACTGGTATGAATTCAAAAAATGTTCAACTATTTTGCGGAATATTTTGCTTGAAATTTCGGAACCACATATCGGATTGAGTCTTATTTTGGCATTTATGTGACCAACAATGACCTCTCAAAACATACAAAATTTCATGGATAACAGACACTTAGGAGCTTCAAAAAGCAAATCCCAATTTCAATTTACAAATCACAACATTCACGGGGAGACAGGGTTTTTTTGCTGATGTTTTTCCCTACGCTCTTGTATCATACGTCGAATTGTATGGTACCCCGTTACACTAACCTCTGCTAACACATCAAAAACTCTCAATCAAAAGAATATATATACCAGGTGTCCCTGTATATATGTTCCAATGGATTATCTCATGCATTTCAAAAGATACATTTTTGAAAATTTTATTATTTTCAATTCGTTCTAGGAACCAACTGAGAAACACAAAAATTTAAAGTCACTTTCGGTTTGACCGGAAGTGACTCTGACTTTTTTATCTCAAATAGCACCCTATATATTTTTGGCTATTTTTTTAATTCTACTCAAAATTACCTTCCTAACGATGTATCACATTTTACATTTGGTTTGAGGCAGAAAACGTCAATTGAAATTTCAAATTGAAAGAATTGCAGTAGGCCACGATATTTTGTGTAATCTTGATTTTGACTTATAATCCGGTTGTGCCGATCGATCTATCAAATGGACCGATAAGATGGCCTGCAAGATCTCCAAGTTTAACACCGCTAGAATTCTGCCTTTGGGTGTATTGGAAAGATCGTGTGTACCACACTCCTCCTATTGATTTGGAGATCTACAAAACAAAATAAGGAATGCATATAGAGCCCCTAATGCTGAGGTGTTGAGAATTGTTACTTCGCTTGAACTAGTCCACCGAGCTGAAAGATGCGTTGAATCAGATGGTCACATTTTGAACATATGCTTTAGTTAATTTTTTGCCCCCTTTTTTGTAATTTTTTGTTTCTTTTACTTTTCATTCTTTGTTTAACGTTCGGTAAAATACATAGTTGATTTAAACTTGTGAAGGTTTTTTTATTGATCTAGATTATTCAAGTCAAATGAAGTCAAAATCAAGATTACACAAAATTTTGTAGCCTACTGCAATTCTTTCAATTTGAAATGATAGGAATATCAATTGACGTTTTTTCCATCAAATATATTGTACAAAAAAAAATGTGATGCATCGCTGGAAAAGTAATTTTGAGTAGAATTGAAAAATTGGAAAAAATAGATAGGGTGCTATTTGAGATAAGAAATTCAGAGTCACTTCCGGTTAAACCGGAATTGACCTTACATTTTTGTTTTTCTCAGTTGAAAGTTTCTTCAACGAATTGAAAATCATAAAATTTTCAAATTTATATCTTTTGAAATGGCTGAGATAATCCATTGGATCATGTATACTGGGACACAATTAGCATAACAATTTTTTTTACATTACAAATTTCAAATTACTCTAACACACTCTAACAAACTGATACTTCCAGAGATATGATGTTTCAAAATTTTCATAATTAAACGTAATTTCATGTTTTTTTAAATTTTATTTCTTTCATGATGCAATTCTTTCATAAGAATCGATCGACGTCATTCCTAACCCTGAGAAACTAATACTTTCGGAGACATAATTTGTCAAAGTTTGAAAAAGAGCGCCAAACCTCCTGTCCACAGAGCTTTCCCACTTTTTTCCGCGTATGTTCTGGGGAACATCGCTTTATAACTTTGCCAAAATGTCTTTAATTTTTGAATTTTTTGACGAGAATAGTCTCAAACGACTAGGTTCAACTCACTGATAAAGATTTTGAGGTCAAATTTCATTCTGTCCGCCCGGCCGTCGTCACGATAACTTGAGAACGAAGAGAGATAGCGACTTAAAATTTCCAGGGTAGATGGCGCATCCAATACGACGGACAAGTTCGTTATTGGGCAGAATCGGCCCAACAGTTTCCGAGTAATAATTTTGTCATCAACCAATACAAATCCGATTGGATTGAAACTTGGTGGCTAGTTGTAGAATACAAATACGAAGACGTTTGTGAAATTTTGTGAGAATCGTGTTGCGTCTCGATAAGCCGAGAAAGGAAAGAGATAGCTACTTGCAATTTATAGGGTAGGTTGTGAATCTGAATGCGACATTTGTATTTATTAATAGGCATTATCGGCTAAACTATTTTGGAGTTTTACCCATCTGAAACATTTTCTTATTTCCTCAATAATTCGGAAAATACAAATCCGATCCAATTCAAACTTGATTGCTAGTTGTAAAATGCCGGCTCGAAAATTCTTGCAAAATTTCGCGAGAATCGTATCACTAGAAAATTATAGAAAAATAATTGAAAATCATTGAAAAAAAATCTATATATCAGAAACTATTCTTCCGAAATCACTGAAATTTTGCGAGAGCCTTCAAAACCTAACTCTTCAACCAAATTCCAAGTTTGAACATGATCGGATGTACAGTTTCGAAGATCCGAGCAGCCTTGGATAAGTTCAGTAGTTGGATGGGTGAACGTTGCCTCGATAACTTTCGAACGAAAAGAGGTAGGGAGTTGACATTTTCAGGATTGGTTGCGCATCCGAATGAGAGAGTTAAGTTCGTTGTTGGGCATAATCGGCCCTACGGTTTCGGAGTTATAACAATCGAATTGAAACTTAGTATCTAGTTGTAGAATATCGACTTAAGTCAGGAGCTTTTGCGCGTATACTCTATTGTCCATTCTCCAGTATTGGTCACTCTCAATAGAATTTACCATGGTGTATTCTATTGTCTGTTTTCCTGTATTGGACAACAGAACATACGCGCAAAAGATCCTGACTTCACGTCAGTGCTTGAACCAATTTTTGTTATATACATGGGTGACCAAAAGGAATGAAAAGTAAGCTCTTATTCAGAACACCCTGTGGAGTGAATCGACGCCAGACGAGAATGTTTACGATCATTTTGAGATGTTGCCGCATCTTTTCTGATAATATCCTCTTTTTGCGCGTATGTTCTGGTGAACATCGCGCATCATTTTTCCTAAATGTCTGTAATTTTCGAATTTTTTGCTGAAAATGGTCTCAAACGATTGGGTTCGACTCCTTGGTCAAGAATTCGAGGTCAAATTTGATTCTGTCCGGCCGGCCGGCCGGCCAGCCGTCCGTTGCTACGATAACTTGAGAACGCAAAGACAAAGTGACTTGAGATTTTCAGGGTAGATGGCACATCCCAATACGACGGACAAGTTCGTTAATGGGCATAATCGGCCTAATGGTTTCCGAGAAATAATTTTGTCTACAACCAATATTAATCTGATCGGATTGAAACTTGGTGGGTAGTTGTAGAATATAAACCTAAGGACGTTCGTGGAATTTTGCGAGAATCGTATTCTTAAAAAATTATTAAGAAATATTATTTACGTCACGATAACCTAAGAACGGGAAGAGATAGCAACTTAAAATTTTCAGATTAGATTGAGAATCTGAGTGCGCCATTTGAGTTCGTTTATAGGCATAATCGGCAAAACGGTTTCGGAGTAATACCCATCTGAAATTTGGTTGTTATTTACTCAATAACTCGAAAAATACAAAACCGATCCTATTCAAACATGGTTATTAGTTGTAGAACGGCAACGCAAAAATTCTTGTGAAATTTTTCGAGGATCGTATCACTAGAAAATTTTTAAAAAATCATAGAAAATTATTGAAAAATATCAGAAACTATTCATACGAACATCGCAGAAATTTTGCGAGAGGCTTCAGAACCTAACTCTACTACCAAGTTTTAAGTTTGAATATGATCAGATCTATATTGTTGGAGATCCGTGCAGCCTTGGGTGAGTTCAGTAGCTGGATGGGTGATCGTTGCCTCGAAAACTCTCGAACGAAAGGGTATAGGGATTTGCAATTTCCACCATAGATTGCACATATGAATGGGAGAGTTAAGTTCGCTGTTGGCCAAAATCGGCCCACCGATTTCGGAGTCATACCCATCTGGAATATTTTTTCGTCGATAACTCACAAAATATAGATTCGATCGAATTGAAGCTCGGTAAGTAGTTGTAGAATATCGACATGAAGACGTGTGTGAACTTTTGTGAGGACCGTACCAGTAGAAAATTTTTAAAAAATTACGAAAATATATTATGTATCTCATGATTCCTTGAGAATGGAAAGAAATAGCGACTTGCAGTTTTCAGGGTAGATTGCGCATCTGAATGCGACATTTAAGTTCGTTAACTAGCATAATCGGCCAAATGGTTTTGGAGTTATATCAATCTGAAATTTGGTTGTTATTTCATCAATAACTCAAAAAATACCAATTCAAATGTGGCTATTAGTTGTAGAATGCCAAGGCGAAAATTCTTGCAAAATACCGTGAGTATTGTAGTACTAGAAAATTTTTAAAAATCATTGGAAAAAAATTGTTTCGAGCACTGACGTGAAGTCAGAAGCTTCTGCTCTTATGTTCTCTTGTCCATGCTCCGGTATTGGACACTCTTAATCGAATTTGCCATTGTGAATTCTATTGAACAGACAATAGAATTCACCATGGTAAATTTGATTAAGAGTGTCCCATACAGCAGAATGGACAAGGGAACATACGCGCAAAAGTTTCTGACTTCATGTCAGTGCTTGAACCAATTTTTTTATTCATTGCGTTGTGAGATATTACTTTAAACAGTTTCAGTATTAATCGAAATTAACTTCAAGAGCTTTGGGATTCAAAACATTAATTTCTGGTTAATCAAGATTTAATCAAGTAGGAATAACAATACTTGACAGGTAATAACATTTTCTGTTCTGCTAAAAATCTAGTGTCCTCCGCGTTGACTTCGGTCAGCCGTCTTTCTATGCTCAGAATAACATTATCGATAATCAGTTGAGGAAGATCATCATCTAGATTAGGGCAGTCCTAAATTGGATTAAAGTCTGGAGAACATGATGGCCAATTCATTGCACTTATGTGAAAGTCAATCGGAAAGTCGACGCACCATCAATCACTACTAAATTTGTTCGTACTGAACCTCCACCAAAAGAGATAGTGAAAGTGAAGTTGACTTAATAGCTTTGTTCTCCTCTTCATAGTGTATCTCTTCCATCGAATAAATTAACGCAAAATCGGCCCTCATATATAAACAGTTAAAGGCTTTAATTTCTCTGAAAATTGAAATATCGCAGTGAGGAAAAAAATGTTCAAAAAAGATGAGGCAACACCTGAGTGTTCGTAAACATTCTCGTCTATAAGAAATTTACTCCCCAGGGTGTTCTGAATTCACACCCCCAGGGTGTTCTGAATTAAAGATTACATTTCGTTAATTTTGTTCACCCCTGCATATATCAAAAAGTGGGAAAGCACTGTAGACAGGAGCTATGGTGCCTTTGTTCAATCTTTGACAAATCATATCTCCGAAAGTGTTGGTTTCTCGGCGTTGGGAATGAAATCAATATGTTCTTATGATATAATAGAACTGCATCACAAACTGGGTTCTACAAAGCTGCGTATTAAGAGACATCCCCGTCTAGAACGTGCGAGTAGTAGTAGTAGTAGCTTCGTAGTTTGTACGCAGCTTTACTGATGCCACGAGACACTGACGTCTCCCGTTCTGCATTTATGGCGGGAATACACATGCCAGTAGCATGCATGCTTTCATGCTAGCTACTAGCATGTGCCAGCTACTAGCATGTGTATGCACTAACTAGCGTGCCTGTAATTCCATGTGAGTAGATCGCAGAACATTTGATTTTTCAGCGAGCCAGTAGCGGTAGGGGAGGAGGGGAGGTAGTGAAAGTGGCATATGTGAATTCGTGCGATAGCTACTGGCATGCGTATACCAGTAGCTGGGGGATTGTTGTAGTGGATGTACGTTTTTTAGTGTGTTCACTACGAGGTTCACAATGTCGCGATGGCAAGATGAGAAGACGATTCATTTCATTCAATTCTATAGAGAATATGAATGTCTTTGGAATTCAAAGAGTCCTCTTTATAAAAACAGAATAGTCCATAATAAAACCTGCACGAAAATCGAAGAAGAATTCAAGTTTCAAGATATCCACTAAAGACATTAAAAAAAGTTAAAAATCTCCGAAGTTGTTATCACCAAGAATTGCATAAGTTGCACAATTTAAGATGTATTACCTACGCACTTTTTCACATCAACTGGTATGTGAGCTGTGAACACTAGCTTGTGTAAACATGTGGAAAATCCTAGCATGCTTGGACGTAACTGGCATGCGAGCTCAACTAGCAAATGTATCCACAGTGTGCCAGTATCTAGCATGAGCCTATAACTAGCATGCGAACTGCTGCCCTGTTTTACTAGTATGTGTATTCCCTGCTTCAAGGAAATTCGTAGCGTGGTACTCAGTATTGTGCAAGCTAATATCGCGGCAATTTAGCACTCCCGTTATGCACTTATGGAAATTCGTACCGATGCTTGGAGTATTATGCAGGAGCTAGTAAATTATATCTCCGAAAGTATTAGCATGGTAGAGTTGGAAATTACATCAGTGAATTTTCGTGATAAAACAGCATCTTAAAAAAATATAAATTTAAAATTTGTGATGAAAAACATTTTTTTTTGCCGTTACTCCGAAACGATCAGGCAGATATTGCCCAATAACGAACTCAACTGAGGTATTTAACTCCCAATCCCACTCTGAAAATTTCAACTTTCTTGCTCATTCCGTTCGAGAGTTATCGGGCCTCCGGCCGGACAGGGTCGATTTCGACCAATGATTCTCGATCCGTGAGTCGAACCAAATCGTTTAAGACCGATTTCATCCAAAAATTCGAAAACTGCAGACATTTGCGCAAATTGATAAGCATTCTGGAACAAGAGCAAAATTGGCAAAAATCAGCCGAAGGGTTCAAGAGAAAATGAACTACAAACTTCGTGGAGACTTTCTCCGTTCCCCTAATTTTGTCGGTGTGTACATAAACCGGTTGGCCCACCACAGACGCGGAGCTCGTTTTGAGGGAGTAAATGAAGACATTTTGACAATTTTTTTTTGTAATGTGTGTAGGGTGTGGCTCCGTATGGCGCATTGCGTATTATCCTGGGCGTTTTCGCTCCCCAGTGGTCAACTGCATGAGACTCCAATCCGAGTACTTGCTAATTACCACATAGGGGAAAAGAATGTACGTAGAGATCTGTAGTTTTTGGGTAGCCACTAAAATGGAATGGCAAGGTCAAATCATGATGAGTTTCTTCGGATCACTTTATACCTTAGAACAGCGGTTCTCAAACTTTTACTCGTCACGCCCCCCTGTTGTATTTCGAAAAACTTTGCTCCGCTATCCGTAGACGTAGGAATTCAAATTACACTATTGACTATTTCTATAAGAAAATGCAGTTATGGCATAAAACACTCAAGTTTTGAAATGTTTCCAAAGTTGTGCGATCTTGTGCAAGAATCCCCATTTGAATATATTCACAAATCTGTGATGCTTCAAACTGTGGAAAACCATTTAGAAAACTTGGGTGACAATTTCAAACGAAACTTCTATGCAGAAAATGATATCAAGTTGTCAGGCTGGAACTGAGTTTTAAATCCATTTGAGAATAGACCTGTTGGAATATTACTACAAGAAGAAGAACAACTGATAGATGTTTCATCAAGTACCTTACAAAAGTCAAATTTTGTTAATAAATCTTTAACAAACTTCTGCACTGAGCTTCCGAACGACTTCCCCATTAGAAAAGTCAAAGCGCTTAGGATTCTCTTGCCCTTTCCAACATCTTATCTTTGTGAAATTATAATTTCTGCACTTGCTACCTTGAAATCCAAATACAGAAATAAACTCCAAGTAGAAAATGAACTCAGAGTAGCCATCTTTAATGTGTAACCAAATTTTGAAAAATTGTGCGCCTTGAAACAAGCTCATGTTAGCCATTAATTAGTCCTTAAAATCCATCTTTAGCATTTTATCTTTATCTTTTTATTTTCAATCTCTTGTGTGTCCCCCCAATTATCTAGATGCGCCCGCCTTAGGGGACGCGCCCCACAGTTTGAGAAACACAGCACCATTTACGAAAAAATGGTGAAAAATTGAAAATATGGATTTTTTTAAATAGCAGTTGATGAATAAACCAGTTACGCCATCGATACATACAGTATTTTTTCCAGCAGATATATTGGCTACCCCTATACCGAAAAAAAATTTAATTCTGTAATATACAAAGTGATCATAATTAATTTTCAAACATCAACTACAAATAATGCTCAAAAACTTTCTTACTTCAAATAACACACCCGGTATTTCTATATCTCGTTGATCGTAAACATTAATTTCGAAACTATCTTCATAAGGTTTTCCTACACCTAGACCTGATAGTGTCTCAATAATTTTCGACCATTATTTGTAGATGTTTGAAAATTAATTATGATCACTCTGTAGGTCGACTCGAAAAAATACTGTCTGTATTGCTGGCGTAACTGGTTTCTTCATTAATTGCTAAAAAACTCCTTATTTTAAATTTTTTGCCATTTTCTCGTAAATGGTGCATCTAAGGTATAAAGTGATCTGAAGAAACCCATCATAATTTGAGCTTGCCATTCAATTTTTAGGTTAAATACAGGGTGTTATAATTAAAAAAATTTAAGAGTGTCCAATACAGGAGAATAGACAAGAGAGCATACGCACAAAAGCTTGCGACTTCACGTCAGTACTTGAACCAATTTTATTTTCAATGATTTTTGAAAATTTTCTTGTGCTACAATCCTCACGAAATTGTGCAAAAATTTTTTCGTTGGCATTCTACAACTAATAGCCATATTTGAATTGGATCGGATTGGTATTTTTTGAGTAATTGAAGAAATAACAACCACATTTCAGATTGATATAACTCAAAAACTTGGCCAATTATGCTAGTTAACGAACTTAAATGTCGCATTCAGATGCGCAATCTACCCTGAACACTGCAAGTCGCTATTTCTTTCCGTTCTCAAGGAATCATGAGATACATAATATTTTTTCGTAACTTTTTGAAAATTTTCTAGTGCTACGGTCCTCACAACATTTTACACACGTCTTCATGTCGATATCCTACAACTAGTTACCAAGCTTCAAATCGATCGAGTCTATATTTCTTGAGTTATCGACAAATAATATTCCAGATGGGTATGACTCCGAAACCGTTGGGCCGATTATGGCCAACAGAGAACTTAACTCTCCCATTCATATGTGCAACCTATCCTTAAAATTGCAAGTCCCTATCACCTTTCGTTCGAGAGTTTTCGAGGCATTGATCACCCATCGAGCTACTGAACTCACACAAGGCTGCTCGGATATCCAACAATATAGATCCGATCATGTTCAAACTTGAAACTTGGTAGTAGAGTTAGGTTCTGAAGGAAATCTCGAGTTCAGCGATGTCGCACTAAAAGTTTCTGATATATAGATTTTTTTTCAATAATTTTCTATGATTTTTTAAAAATTTTCTAGTCATATGATCCTCACGATATTTCACAAGAATTTTCGCGTTGCCATTCTACAACTAATAACCATGTTTGAATTAGATCGGTTTTGTATTTTTCGAGTTATCGAGGAAATAATAACCAAATTTCAGATGGGTATAACTCCGAAACCGTTTTGCCGATTATGCCTATAAACAAACTCAAATGGCGCACTTAGATTCTCAACCAAACCCGAAAATTTCAAGTTGCTATCTCTTTCCGTTCTCAGGTTATCGTGACGTGAATAATATTTTTTAATAATATTTCAAACATTTTCTAGCGATACGATTCTCACAAAATTTCACAAACGTCCTTATATTATTATATATTCTACAACTACTCACCAAGTTTCAATTTGATCGGATTAGTATTGGTTCTAGACAAAATTATTACTCGGAAACAATTGGGCCGATTATGCCCATTAACGAACTCGTCTGTCGTATTGGGATGCGCCACCTACTCTGAAAATTTCAAGTTGCTATGTCTTTCCGTTCTCAAGTTATCGTGGCAACGGATGGCCGGCCGGCCGACCAGAATCAAATTTGACCTCGAATTCTTGATCAAGGAGTCGAACCCAATCGTTTGAGATTATTTTTGGCAAAAATATCGAAAATTACAGACATTTGTACAAATTGATAACACGATGTTCCCCAGAACATACGAGCAAAAATTGGTTGAAGCACTGACTTTTCCGGAGCTTTTGCTCGCATGTTCGATTGTCTATTCACTCCATCGAGCATAGTTTCTGAAATATAAAATTTTCCAATATAGTTGAAAAAAGTGAAAACTTAACCGACAAACTTACTGTTAATGATGTTTTATTCACATCTATTGGACACTATTATTAGAATTTACCATAGATATAGACAATTTTTTAAGCTTTTATAAGATATGAATACATTTCGTACCATTTTAATGACAGAGACTTCAGTAATGAGATAATCGTATGACAACAGAATTTTTAATCCTGACATAATATGTATTCTATCTGATTTTAAATTCTTTAAGTATATATTGGATATATTTTCGGTTAAATTTACTTGTCAAGTAATTTCAGGATACGATATTAACGAAACTAGGAAATTTTACAAGTAGTAACCGAGTTTTTATCTCGGTTTTTATTAGATCAGATTTGTATATTTTGAGTTATAGAAGCAATAACAACAAAAATTCAGATGTGTATAACTTCAAAATCATTTTTCCGAATATGCCCATTAAACGAACTCAAATGTCGCATTAGAGTGCGCAACCCATCCTAAAAATGTCGAGTCGCTATCGGTTTCCATTCTCAAGTTATCGTGAAATAAATAATATTGTTTCATAGTTTTTTTTTTAATTGTCTAGTGATACGATCCTCACGCAATTTCAAATACGTCGTTATGTCGATATTCCACAACTAGTAACCAAGTATTAATTCGGTCAGATTTGTATGTTTTCAGGTATCCAGAAAATAATATTCCAGATGGGTATAACTCCTAAACCGTTGGGTCGGTTATGCCCCAAAACGAACTTTAAAATCCCATTGTGATGGGCAATCTACCCTGAAAATTGTGAGTAGCTATATCTTTCATATCAAAATTTCAGCGATAGTGGACAGATACTTTCTGAGATACAGAATTTTATTCAATGATATTTGAAGTGAATCTTCTCATGCGACTTCCAACAAGGTTGCTTCAAATGTTTAACGCTACCATGGAGGGGGAATGAAAACACTGTTGCTTTAAACGTTCAACGCTCCTGGGGAGGGGAAATAGAAAGAGACAGCGCGAGAGCGAATGCGTGGCACTCGTAGTTTTCTACCCCTTCCTATTTTCATAACCAAAATACGTTGTTCTATTTTAATTTGTGATATTCACTATTTCATTTACTTGTTTTTTTTAGTTTGATTTGATACACATGTTATTATTATTATTATTATTATTATTATTATACTGATCCTCCTGGGTCTTCCACAAGGAGACCCCTCATAAGCTCTAAGAGCTTGCCCTGAGTTAGGAGAACCAGTTGTGTTCTGTGTAGGCTTTGTTACTGTGTCCTTACGCCACCTTAGGTACAGCACTGTTAATTTTTGACCCAACAGCGAATGGTGGCGATTACCGTGACTAGAAAATTTCTTTCCTAGCCTCGGAATTGAACTTGGGGCTTCCGCTCCCAAGTCAATTACTTGTAATTTAATTACTTGTAATTTAATAGAGTAGTATTTTTGAAGTGAAACTTCTAATGCGACTTCCAAAAAGGTTGCGTTAAACGTTTAACGCTACGGGTATGAAAGCACTGTTGCGTTAAACGTTCAACTCTCCTGCGGAGGGGGAATCGAAAGAGACAGAGCGAGAGTAAATTCGTGCCACTTTGAGTGAAACTTCTAATGCGACTTCCAACAAGGCTGTGTTAAACGTTTAACGCTACCATGGAGGGGGTATGAAAGCACTGTTGCGTTAAACGTTCAATTGAGGAGGAATCAAAAGAGACAGAACGAGAGTGAATGCGTGGCACTCCTTCATATTTTCATTTCCACATTACGTTGTTCTATTTTAATTTATAATATTCATTATTTCATCAACTTGTTTTTCCGTGAAACTTCTAATGCGACTTCCAACAAAATTGCTGTAAACGTTCAACGCTCCTGGGGTGGGGGAATAGGAAGAGACAGAGCGAGAGTGAATACGTGGCACTCGAACGCATGCGCGTAGTTTTATACCCCTTCCTATTTTCATTTCCACATTACGAAGTTTCACTTCTTTCGGGCGGAGGGACTTTTTTTTAAATTTTCTAGTGATACGGTCCTCACGAAATTCCGTAAAATTTTGCGCAATGGCATTCTACAACTAATTGTTTTAGGAGGAAATAAAACCTAAATTTCAGATAGGTATAACTCGAGACCTGTCTGGCCTATTATGCATATTAACGAACTCAAATGTAGCATTCGCATGCTCAACCTACCCTGAAAATTACCAGTCGCTATCTCTTTCCGTTCGTAAGTTATCGTGAGATGAATCCTATTCTTTAATAATTTTCTACTAATACTCGCAAATTGGCACATACGTCTTGGAGTGTGTATTCTACAACTACTCACCAAGTTTCAATTCGTTTGGATCTGTATTGGTGGCAAACAAAATTAATACACGTAAACCGTTGGGCCGATTATGCCCCTTAAGGAACTTGTCTGTCGTGCCACCTACACTGAAAATTTCAGGTCGCTATCACTTTTCGTTCTAAAGTTTTCGTGGCAACGGTCAGACAGAATCAAATTTGAACTCGAGTTCTTCATCACCCAATCGTTCGAGACAATTTTATGCCAAACATTAGAAAATTACAGACATTTGGGCAAAATGAAATATTTGACGTATTTTGATGTAGTGAAACAGATATTCTCAGATCAGAGATGCCGAAGTAGATTTTTTGGTTCTCTACTAATTGATTTGGAATCGATATCTTAACGCTATAGCGGCTCGAAATGCGTAAATTATGGTATTTTGGACGTATTATAATGAATTGCAAATATACTTTCCAGAATTCAGAATAGGGAATTTGATATCTGATTAGTTGAATTCTTAGAACAGTCCTATTTTCTAAGCTTGAATCGAATTCTAACCTAGACCATTCAAAGAAGATTTGATAATTTCATAGTATTTTCTTGATATATTTTGACTTACAACACGGTTCAGGTATCGCTGAAATTTTGCAAAAGCCTTTAAAGCCCTATTTTCAAGCCAAGTTCTAGACTTAAGCTAGTTGGGATCTATATTGTTGGAAATATTGTGAAAAGAGTATTTTTTTTTCCTAGAAGCTAAGCAACCCTTGGTGAGACTGATATCACGTTAGTGCTTTCTCGACTTTTCCACATTGTATCCTTGATCCAGACCTATCTTTAATGATAATAATAATTCATTCATTCAAACATACAGAAAGCGGGACGATAAAATCCAACTTGCAATCTTCAAATTTTTCAATTAATATTCGATCCAGTCATTATCTTTCATATCGGAATCTCCAGGTTTATAATCTTCAACTGAGGGGGATAATACGCGAATTCAAAGAAGACACCTTAGAACCCTCTCAGCATCCGAAGTACCTATTCATTTGTGTCAAAGCAATAGTGCGAACACTGACGCAGAGCAGAAATTCATCTCCATTGAAACCGGTTCAGCAAAGGATTAAATCTTACAAAAGGAAAGTCATCGAATCGGTTAAAGCTTCAACTCAGTTCGGCGACAATCTGCCTGGAGGAAAGCGCACAATTGACTCGAAGATCCCGCTGCACCTTGGAAAATCACTTCTTAATTGATTAGCCTCATTCGTAACCGACAAGTGTGTGAGCTGCATATGCGATTTTCCGTTAATTTATACCGGGTCATTCTTTTTTACCCTCACCCAGAATTATACGGAGAACTACACGAGATATTCTTATGGAACACTTTCAGTGTATCCAGGATGCCGAGAAAAGTGTTTTTGTCACCTTCGGATACACCAGTAGTAGCTTTCAACTTCGGTTTTTCAAATGCCATGCCCAATAAATTATCATATCCTTCAATTTCTCATCGAACTCTTTAAGATCATTAAGAATGTGCTTCTTATGATCACGTGATCCTCAATTTAATTTTATCAAAACGAATGTTACCGAATATTCTGATAATTTCATAGATTTGGCTTATCCTGAATTTATAAGATTATGTAGTAGGTATTATGCAAAGTTTAGCCCCCTTATTCCTTAGATACTGTATGTGTGGAACGTATACCTCCAGACTCCGCACAGAACATGGAATGCAGAGCATTTTAAAAATGATTCATTTTTGGCGCAACATGTCTTAAGAAAAAATCTTAAAAAGCACTAACGTGAAGTCAGGAGCTTTTGCGAGCATACTCCATCGTCTATTCACGCCTCATACAAACTCAATCGAACTGAAAGTCTGTACTCGATTGTAAAATGGTGATTTGAAGGTATTAATATTATAAAATAGATAATATTTATAATAATAATAAAATCTTCAAATCACTATTTTACAATCGAGTACCGAATTTCAGTTCGATTGAGTTTGTATGAGGCGTGAGTAAACCATTTTTTTTTATTTTTCAAAGCCTTCAGAGCCTAACTCTACTTACAAGTTCCAAGTTTGAAGACGATCGGATCCTTATTGTTGGAGATCCGAGCAGCCTTGTGTGAATTCAGTAGTTGGATAGGTGACCGTTGCGTCGATAACTCTCGAACGAAAGGAGATAGGAACTTGCAATTTTCAGGGTATTTTGCGCATCTGAATGGGAGAGATGAGTTCGATTTGGCCCTAATCAGCCCTACAGTCTCGGAGTTATATCCATCTGGAATATTATTTCCTCGGTAACTCAAAATATATAGACTTGATCGAATTGAAGCCTGCTAACTAGTTGTAGAATATCGGCATAAAGACGTGTGTAAAATTTTGTGAGGACCGTACTGCTAGAAAATTTCAAAAAAAAAGACGAAAAAAAAAATTGGTTCAAGTCAGGAGCTTTTGCGCGTATGTTCTATTGTCCATTCTCCTGTATTCAATACAGGAGAACGGACAATAGGATTCACCATGGTAAATTCGATTGAGAGTGTCCTTTAAAGGGGAATGGACAATGAAACATACGCGCAAAAGTTCCTGACTTCACGTCAGTGCTTGAACTAGTTTTTTTCCTCAGTATGAGTCTATGACTCCACAGACGAGATATTGGAGTTCGAGAAGTCTGGAGTGCAGTGACTGTACATTTGTGTACCTACTTATAAAATAGTCCATTCTGTGATTGGCGAATTCAGTTTTTCGATGATTTTTCAACAGAGGGTACAATGGTTGGAGTACCCTTAACATACTTGATGTTAATGTTATTCTCTCCAGCAGTTCTTCTGCGCCTGAGTTGATCCCTCAACAGGTTGAGGTCACAAAGTTGTTTGGGCGTTTTGTCGTCAGATATTGAAACTCTGCTGAAGGATGGGTTACTGAGTATCAGTTTCCAGTTCCGTAGGATTTTTGGCCGATTATAGGATTCAAGAAAGATCCTTTTATTGGTCTAGGTTTGGAGCCATTTGATTCGCCAAGACGGGTATAATACAATCGACACTTATTGGCCACTAGATTGACGAGATTAATGACTTCCTAGATCGCAGCATCGTCGCCCACTTACCCTTTTTCAGGTAAACCCCTAAGTAAAATATTGTGGGATCTCCGAAGCTGATCAAGTAACTCAGACTGATCGTCAATGCGACAGAAGTGTCTGTCTGATAATAGAAGAAACATTTTCTTTTAGATTCTAATGGATAGTTTCAGAAATATAAAATTTCTGATGCAAACCAAATTTTTATTTTTTTCTAGTGATACGATATTAAAGAAATTCCGCAAAAATTAGTGCATCAGCATTCTACAAGTAATTACCAAGTTTGATTACATCGGGTTTGTATATTTTGAGTTACTGAGGAAATTACAACAATATTTAAGATGGGTATATATTTGGAATTATTAAGATGATTATTGCCTTTACCGAAAGAAAAAGTCCACATCGGATTCACAACCTATCTTGAAAATTGAAAGTCGCTATCTCTTTCCGTGCAAAAGTTATCGTGGAAACGTCACCTATATAACTATTAAACTCACGCAATGCTGATATCCAACAATATAGAGCCGATCATATACAAATTTGGAAAATGGCTTAAAAGTTAGGTTTTGAAGGCTCTCTCAAAATTTCAGTGATATCGGATAGATAGTTTCTGAGATACAGAATTCTATTCAATGATTTCTCTTTGAATTTCTAGTAATACTATCCTCACAAAATTTAGCAAAAATTTGTGTTTTGGCATTCTATAACTAATGACCATGTTTGAATTGGGTCGGATCCAAATGTTTTGAGGAAATAACAATAAAATTTCAGATTGATATAACTCCAAAACCATTGAGACGATGCCTATTAACGAACATAAATATTGTATTCCGATGCGAAACCTATCCTAAAAGTTGCAAGTCGTTATCTTTTTCTGTTCGCAAGTTATCGTCTTAGCGGTCACCCATGCAAATACTGGATACAAGCCCATCGCTGCTCGGTTTCCAGTAGGTATTTCTTCAATAATTTTGGATAGCTTTATAGGTACTAAGTATCTCCCAAAATTTCAAGAATATCTTCAAGAAATTTCTTGATCAAATCAATATCATTATTTCTAATTTCAAGAGTAGAACAAATTACGTTAACTCTATCGTAAAGTGTTTTAAAAACACCTCTTTTCACACTAAGTTGAGGGTTCGAATAGAATTTTAAATATCTATTTATATGTGTCTCCTCCTGAAGACACTTGTTTCAAAATGGTTCGGATACTCAATTATGTAGAAAAGAAAACTGATTATTTTTGTCTATTTCCAAAATGAATTCTACTGTTGGTTCCTTTGATTTTATGAAATCAAAAAATATGCCTAACTTCTCTCTACCATGTTGCCAAATTACAAATATTTCGTCAACATATCGAAACCAAGCTACATTTATGTCGATTTCATTATCAGATTTCAAGACATGATTTAAAGTTTAAACCATGAAATTTGGCGAAATCTGGATCTGAACTGTGACATACGTCAAAAACATATCAGGAAAATTCTATGAAATCACTGAAATAGTGAATCTCCCAGGAATGGTGCAGGTTATTATTCAATTCAACCTGAGACATAGAACTGTTCTAAGAATTCAACTAATCACTAACAACTAATCATATTACATATAGTGAAATCCGAAAATAATCTTCCCAATTCATTAGATTATGTCCAATATACCCTATTTTACGTATATCGAGCCACTATTGCATTTATAAATTCATTTTAAATCAATTTCACAAATAAAAACCTCCATTCAATAGCGAACAAAAAAATGTACTTTGGATTTTTTGATCGGAAGATTTTTTGTTTCAATTTATCAACATACGTCCAATTTACCATATTTGATTATCTTTGACAAATGAATGATTTAAAATATCGATATAATTGCATCTAAATAACTGTTTCCTAACCTGCTCTGAAACTGATATTCGAGAATTTTCAAAATTTTTTTGCATCGTAAGAAGTAGTGATAATGAAGTTTGACGTGGGACGTTCGAGCAAATTGATAGGCAAGGTTCAGGGGAATAAGCGCGCCACAAACAGGGTTGTATCATTTTTCATAATTTTCGGAGCAGCCTATTGAGTCAAAAATAATTTCAGCTAATGCGTTGAGTAATTGAGAATGGACGACATAATTAACCATGGTAAATTCGATTAAGGGTGTCCAATACAGAAGAATGGACAATAGAACATACGCGCAAAAGCTTCTGACTTCACGTCAATGCTTGAACCAATTTTTTTTTTCGTGATTTTTTTTTAATTTTCTGGAGGCGCGGTTCCTAAAATTTTTTTTTTCGTCATTTTTTTCAAATTTTCTAGGAGTACGGTTCTTACAGAATTTTAAACACGTCTTTGTGTTGATTTTCTACTACTAGTTACCAAGCTTCAATTCAATCGAATATTTATTTTTTGAGTTATCAAGGAAACAATATTCCAGGTGAATATAACTCGGAAACCGTTAAACCGATTATGCCCAAAAACGAACTCAACTCTCCCTTTCGGATACGCAACCTACCCTGAAAATTGCAAGTCCCTATCTCCTTTGGTTCGAAAGTTATCGAGGCAACGGTCACCCATCTACTGAACTCACACAAGAATGCTCGAATCTCCAACAATATTCAACCGATCGTATTAAAACTTGGAACTTGGCAGTAGAGTTAGGTAATGAACGCTCTTGCAAAATTTCAACAATTTCAAACGTATAGTTACTGATATATAGAATTTTTTTTTTTGATTTTCAATGATTTATTAAAAATTTTCTACAGATGCTATCCTCACCAAATTTCGCAAACATTTTCGCGTTGGCATTCTACATCTAATAACCATGTTTGAATTCAATCGGTTCAGTATTTTTCGAGTAAATGAGGAACAAAAAACCACCAAATTTCAGAAAATTTCAGATGGCTATAACTCTGAAACCGTTTGGTCGATTATGCTCATAAACAAACTCAAATGTGGCATTCATATGCACAACATAACCTGAAATTTTCAAGCCGCTATCTCTTTCCGTTCTCAGGTTATCGTGACAAAAAAAAATATTTTTTAATAATTTTTTTAAAATTTTCTAGTCATATGATTCGCCCAAAATTTCACAAACGTGCTTAGGTTCATATTCTACAACTACTCACCAAGTTTCAATTCGATCGGATTTATATTGGTTGAAAACAAAATTATTACTCGGAAACCACTGGGCCGATTATGCCCATTAACGAACTTGTCCGTCGTATTGCGATGCACCACCCACCCTGAAAATTTCAAGTCGCTAGCTCTTTTCGTTCTCAAATTATCGTGGCAACGGCCGGCCGGACGGCTGGACGGACAGAATCAAATTTGACCTCGGATTCTTCATCGGGGAGTCAAACTTGATCGTTTGAGACCAATTTCGTCAAAAAATTCGAAAGTTACAGACATTTGGGCAAAACTATAACGCGATGTTCCCCAGAACATACGCGCAAAAACATAAAATGCACCCATATAAATTCAATACAGCATTTGAAGGAAACTGATTTCGTCAGGAGAACAGAATTTTGCGAAGCTATGATGATTCGATTTCAAGAGAATGAAAACTTTTTGGACTGTATAATTTGGACAGATGAATCTAAATTCACAAAGAATGGTTCTTTCAATAGGCATAACAGTCATTATTGGGACGAAGAGATTAACCACCACTTCAGACAATGGAACTTTCAAGAGACCTGGAGTTTCAATGTTTTTTGCGCCATCAAAAATAATGCAATTCTCGATGTTCACATTTATGATGGGACTTTAACTGGTAAGATAGAACACTACACATGTTTGCATTATTTAAAGAATGTTCTCCCTTAGGAGATAGATATTCTGACATATTGACTCAAATAATTGAGCCGCTAGTACAGAACCATAATGACTTATGGTATCAACAAGATGGCGCGCCTCCACACAATTCACTCAATGTGTCAAATATCCTCTACAGGCTATTTGAAGATCGATGGTTGGCGAACAATGGTCCACATCTTTGGCCACCACGTTCTCCCGATTTAACTCCTTTAGACTATTATGTTTGGGGTAGGATAAACAAGCACTGACGTGAAGTCAGAAGCTTTTGCGCGTATGTTCTATTGTCCATTCTTCTGTATTGGACACCCTTAATCGAATTTACCATGGTAAATTCAAATTAAGTGTAAGCTCTTGCTCTTCAGAAATTTCAAACGAATAGTTACTGATATATAGAATTTTTTTTTTCAATTTCCAATGATGTTTTAAACATTTTTCACAAATACTATCCTCACGAAATTTTGCGAGAATTTTCGCGTTGGCATTTTACAACTAATTACCATGTTCGAATTCTATCGGTTTAGTATTTTTCGAGTTAATGAGGAACAAAAAACAACCAAATTTCAGATAGCTATAACTCGAAAACCGTTTGGCCGATTATGCTCATAAACAATCTGAAATGTCGCGTTCTGGTGCACATCCTAACCTGAAAACTTCAAGCCACTATCTCTCTACGTTCTCAAGTTATCGTGACAACAAAAATATTTTTCAATAATTTTTTAAAAAATTTCTAGCCATACGATTCGCACAAAATCTCACAAGCGTGCTTAGGTTCATATTCTACAACTACTCGCCAAGTTTCAATTCGATCGGATTGATATTGGTTGAAAACAAAATTAATACTCGGAAACCACTGGACCGATTTTGCCCATTAACGAACTTGTCCGTCGTATTGGGATGCACCACCTACCCTGAAAATTTCAAGTCGCTAGCTCTTTTCGTTCTCAAGTTATCGTGGCAATGGCCGGACGACCGGCCGGACAGAATCAAATTTTACCTCGAATTCTTCATTGGGGAGTCGAACTAAATCGTTTGAGACCATTTTCATCAAAAAATTCGAAAGTTACAGACATTTGGGCAAAACTATAACGCGATGTTCCCCAGAACATACGCGCAAAAATTGAAATCCATAAAACATAAAGATTGTAAAACAAAATAAAACAAACAAAGGAAATAATTTCGAATAAAACTCTATTAACATATTCGATTATTTACTTCAAGAGAGATCAAGAATAACAATCATTTTGAAAATTCAATACTACATCAAGCAGCATGCAATACATTTTTTCGAGTTTGGACCACTGCTGCCCACATAATCATGGAGGATTCGTGAAACACTGCAGGGAGGATAAATACTTGTATATAGATTATTATTAAAATATGATAACTGACTTTCTCCGTTTCCTTATATACTACTTCTCGTTGTAAAATATACTTGGATTTTCCTCCGCAACACTAGGATACATCATTTTCAAAGTTATCAAGCCATTCTATTATAATATTAGTAAAATCTGTTCTTCAGAGGTATTCATTGTTAAGCATGCTAAGCAACAAGCATTTAAGAAACATATACCTGAAGTTCCACGGGAAAACAATATACATAATATATACCTACACACATGTTATATTGCATCACCTTCTACTCCTATATTTTAAAATATTCTGCAATTAGAAAAATTAAAATGTTTCGTTAAAAATGCCTATTATATAGGTACACGCTGGCATCCAAACACCCTGATGATGGATCGTAAGAGACCCATGATATCAGGAAAACAGAAAAGTGTTCAAAATTCACTGGTCTAAGCGTAATTCAACTGTTTTTGTTTGTGCAATAGTATTATGCAAATGTTATGTGTAAACAGGTAAAAGTGGCTAAGGGCCAAATCTGAATAATAGGGTAGGTGCAGAAGTCATTTGAAATGTAATTCATGCAGTTTTGCTTGCTAATGACATGTTTATGATTATACTAACCATTCTAGGTCTTCCCTAAGGAAATCCCACAGAAGCTTCAGGAGAGTCAGTTTTGTTCTGTGTATATTTTATTAATGTATCCTTACGACAGCTTAGGCAAGGCACTGGGTGGTTTTCACCTAAGTACATGATGAATAGAATACTTATCCCATAATATATATATAGCTTCGGCAAAATGACAAAACAGAATTAACTGTAAAATGTAAAATTTTGAGTTGGCTTTATTTTTTATAGTCATAGCCTACGCATAACAACCACTTCCTTAGTAGATTGCGGAACATATTTAAATGCACCTTGAATCGAGCATTTATGGTTTATTTCGTTCACTTCCTGATTTATCGTTCACTCTCGAATTTCAAAACGAGAATATCTTGAAACTTGTTTATTGCAGATACGTCCCTTTGTCATTTCAACGATATGAGAACCACCACCAATTTGTTTGAATAGAAACACTAGATTTTCTTCTTGGCTATTCCACTCTTGAACTTTAAAAATTTTAGTGTTCATGTCATCTTGGTTGCCTCTTTTCAATATTAAATTTTCTCATGAGATATACTTAATCTTCACAAATATTCAATCGACTAAGTTCCATATACATACCTTGTTTTTAAGAATTCTATCTGCAGTAACTCCAAGAGTAACTCATGCATTCTATTTGTCGAAAAGCATTACTTTTTTGCTCTACGTCAACTGGACCTTAATTCATTCCAACCTGAAAGGAAATATTAAGACTTGGATTTCTCTGAGTAAAGTAATTCATTCAATTCACTTCTATTACTTACTGCTGATTTTTAGCCAGAAATCCTGAAGGACATATACCAGATATCATCTTTCTGAACAACTTTTCCACAGTTCTCCATAATTTGGAATTTCTTTCACATACGTAAACAATATTTCTAGATTCCTCCAATCTTCAAATACAAGGTAATCTCGATTATTTTCAACGGAAGGAATACTCATTCGTACTTCGTGGATTGAGAATATTTTGTTTACGTTTTGTATTTGTGTTTTCATCAGATTCAGATTCGATGTTGAGGTTAAAACGGGGCGCATGCGTAGATCAGAATGTAGTTTGTAGTATATCCATTAATCATGAATCATTCTCAAAAATACCACACAAGAGAGTTACCGATCACTGCTAATATTTATTATTTACCAGAAATTCATCACAAATCGAAACTATTTAAATTAGAAATGTCAATTTCTACATGACTAACCCGGACTTAGCCATTTAACCCTGCTATTTTGCCGGGTTAAATTTTTATAGTTTTAACCCAGGGTTAGGCTCTAACTCTTGAAGGTGCAAGACCTATTATCAGTTTAACCCTAGGTTTAGAGTTAATCCGGATTTAATTAGATAACCCGCATTCGTGCAAGTGGGCCTTAGTGATAGAAAAATCTGGCCTAAAATTCCTCTCTACCCATCACAAGATTTAATATCCATAAATGAGCCTCTCACCTTACAAGATCAGAAGCCTTCAGCAAAATTTCAGCGATATCATATTAAAAATAATACATAACCTTTAAAAAGTCCCCTCTCGCAAATATACTCCTCTGAAGGCACATGGATCTCTTGAAGAAAAATCGCCTTCTCTATTTCTCAAAGATATTCACTCTTGCTCATAGAAATCCCTTCAATATTTAGTTGCCTCCTCCTAAGGAGGATCTCTTTCAAAACCAGGTCTGACCACTAATGTAGGGCTATCATCTCCCATAGATTTGTGATGAAATAACACGATTTTCCCATAATATACGAGCGAAAATATGTCATCATGACATTCATATTTTTATTTTTGAAGGTTCTCGCAAAAATACGACCATAGACTACATATTATCATACGACGATTCGCATCCGCTACCGCTGCCACTTGGCTACCACTACGCTACCGAACTCACAAAAGGCTGCCCGGTTCTCCAACAATATAGATCCGATCATGTTCAAACTTGGAATTCTGCAGTAGAGTTAGGTTCTGCAGGCTGTTCCAAAATTTAAGCCATGCCGGACGAATAGTTTATGATATATAGATTTGTTTTCAATAATTTTCAACTATTTTTTTTTTAATTTTCTAGTTATACCATCCTCACAAAATTCTGCAAGAATTTTCGCGTTGGCATTCTTCAACTAATAACAATGTTTGAATTCAATCGGTTTTGTATTCTTCGAGTTAATGAGGAACAAAAAACTACCAAATTTCAGAAAATTTCAGATGGCTATAACTCTAAAACCGTTTGGACGATTATGCTCATAAACAAACTCAAATGTCGCATTCAGGTGCACAATCTAACCTGAAATTTTCAAGCCGCTATCTCCTTCCGTTCTCAGGTTAACGCGACAACAAAAATATTTTTTAATAATTTTTTAATAATTTTCTAGCGATATGATTCTCACAAAATTTCACAAACGTGCTTAGGTCTATATTCTACAACTATTCACCAAGTTTAAATTCGATCGGATTTATTTTGGTTGAAAACAAAATTATTACTCGGAAACCATTGGGCCGATTATACCCATTAACGAACTTGTCCGTTGGATTGGGATGCGCCACCTACCCTGAAAATTTCAAGTCGCTAGCTCTTTCCGTTCTCAAGTTATCGTGGCAACGGCCGGACGGCCGTACGGCCGGACGGCACCACAGAATTAAATTTCACATTTGGGCAAAACTATAACGCGATGTTCCCCAGAACATACGCACAAAAATATTGTCTACTCAACTCCCCTGACTGATAAAGAGGACTGCATAGAACGAGTCAGAAATGCGTTCAGGTTTGTTTAGATTTTTAGATTCATAGTTTTGAAACTCAATTTGGTTTTTAAACACTTTTCTAGATCTCTTCCTCCCGATGAAATAAGAACAGCAACGCACGAAGCATTCCTGAGACGTATAAATAAACGTCTAGAAATTAACGGTCAAAACTTTGAGCATCTTCTCTAGTTATAACTGCGAGACTTTGCCATGGTTCTCCTAATAGTAACTTGAAGTCGGTTTCAAGAAGGGGTGAAAAATCTACAGCATGGTTCAAATAACAGTTCCTGAAAATTTCATCTTTTTGGCGTGAAGAGAAAAGAAATAGCTGAAAATTCAAGACCAAAAATGTTTTTTTTGAATAACTCAGAAAATATCCATTTTAGGGCAAGGTTGTGCATACACTCACATTATTTTTAACGTAGATTCAATATCTGCCATAAAAAAATGGGGTTCTAATTTGAAAAAATTGATTTTTCACAATTTTGTCATCCCTAACTTTGAAAGCGATTTTTTCACCTCCTGTATCATGAATCGCGATTTCGATTTCTAAAGTGGATACATCAATCTTACATCTTGAAAAATCCCAAAAATGAAAATTTTCCATCCAAAAACCTCGAAGTTATTCTGGTTTCAGCGGAGCTCTATTTTCGATTTTTTTTTCGAATTTTCCCGCTCAGAGAGAATTTTCCAACCAAAACTGAAAAATGTTACATCAAAATAACTTGAAATTTTCTAAGGAATCTATTTCTGCAATAAAAAAATGGTGTTCTAATTTGAAAAACGGAAGTTGACGTCATTTCCGGAAAAACCGGGGGTGCTCATGCCTTGAAAATATTTTAGATTTCATCAGCATCGTGAAATACTTATAAGTGCTGAATTTCATGAAAATACGTTCAGTAGTTTCCCGTATAAATATGGGTGAGGTTCCTCGTGAAAGACCCTGTATATATATTGTTGGAGATTCAAGCAGCCTTGTGTGAGTTCAGTAGATGGATGGGTGACCGTTTCCTCGATAACTTTGGAACTAAAGGATATAGGGCAATTTTCAGGGTATGTTGCGTATCCGAATGGAAGAGTTAAGTTCGGTTACAGGCGTAACCAACGGTTCCGGCGTAATACCCACCTGGAATATTATTTCCTCGATAACTCCGATCGAATTGAAGCTTGGTAACTAGTTGTAGAAAATCGATATAAAGACGTGTTTAAAATTTTGTAAGAACCGTAGGTACCCCTAAAAAATTTCAAAAAAATTACGAAAAAAAAAATTGGTTCAAGCAATAACGTGAAGTCAAGAAGCTTTTGCGCGTATGTTCTATTGTCCATTCTCCTGTATTGGACACTTTTAATTGAATCTACCAGGGTGAATTCTATTGTCCGTTCTGTCCACTACAGGAGAACCGACAATATAATTCACCATGGTAGATTCGATTAAGAGTATCCAATACAGGAGATTAGACAATAGAACATACGCGCAAAAGCTCCTGACTTCAAGTCAGTGTTTGAACCAATTTTTTTCAAGAGCTTGCGTGGTGGAGCATCATAGTGAAGTTCTTTTCGATGCTTCCTTTCTTAATCAATTCGTCACTAGGAAGATAGACTGATGAAATGTACCTGCTAAGAGAGGACCAGGCTCTCTGGTTTTCAATACTCTCATTAACTGGTCCTTTCCCAGATATTCTGAGAATGGCTTCATGGGCCATTCTGTCTATCACTAGATGAAGTGGTGTGAGATTTGTGATAATATCAAGTGCCCTGGTAGGACAGATTCCCATAGCTCCATGATACACACCAAGGCCAGCGTTTGTACTTTGTCGAGGGTTTTACTAGTGCTATTCTGTCTTATTTTTGTGTACCAGACTACTGCCCATACGTGAGTATGGGTCTCACAATCATGACGTACATCCATCGCAGTATATTAGGGTTTCAGCTCCAAGTCTTACCGTCTTGATTCCTGTACGCCACCAAAGGAATTCTCAAATTTCAGAAAATCTAGGTATATCAACAAAAAATAATTCTGAAGATTTTTGTTAGCGTCTGACGCAGGAGTCTGATTTAGACTCTGAAACGTTACGAAATAGTAGTTTTATCGTTGATGTTGTTTCGTTATAGTTTGTGAGTCAACATTATTCGATTAGTAGCTTCTGACAAATATCTTGTGTTCCATAAGCAGAAGCAATTCACAAAATAATAATTTTTTATTTAATAGATATTTTCCAGAATTTGTGAGAGAAGCCCTAGAAAAAAAATTGGTTCAAGCATTGACGTGAAGTCAGAAGCTTTTGCGCGTATGTTCTATTGTCCATTCTTCTGTATTGGACACCCTTAATCGAATTTACCATGGTAAATTATGTTGTCCATTCTCCTGTATTGGACACTCTTACTTCGAATTAAGTGTCCAATACAGGAGAATGGACGACATAATTAACCATGGTAAATTCGATTAAGGGTGTCCAATACAGAAGAATGGACAATAGAACATACGCGCAAAAGCTTCTGACTTCACGTCAATGCTTGAACCAATTTTTTTTTTCGTGATTTTTTTTTAATTTTCTGGAGGCGCGGTTCCTAAAATTTTTTTTTTCGTCATTTTTTTCAAATTTTCTAGGAGTACGGTTCTTACAGAATTTTAAACACGTCTTTGTGTTGATTTTCTACTACTAGTTACCAAGCTTCAATTCAATCGAATATTTATTTTTTGAGTTATCAAGGAAACAATATTCCAGGTGAATATAACTCGGAAACCGTTAAACCGATTATGCCCAAAAACGAACTCAACTCTCCCTTTCGGATACGCAACCTACCCTGAAAATTGCAAGTCCCTATCTCCTTTGGTTCGAAAGTTATCGAGGCAACGGTCACCCATCTACTGAACTCACACAAGAATGCTCGAATCTCCAACAATATTCAACCGATCGTATTAAAACTTGGAACTTGGCAGTAGAGTTAGGTAATGAACGCTCTTGCAAAATTTCAGCAATTTTAAACGTTTAGTTACTGATATATAGAATTTTTTTTTTTTATTTTCAATGATTTATTAAAAATTTTCTACAGATGCTATCCTCACCAAATTTCGCAAAAATTTTCGCGTTGGCATTCTACATCTAATAACCATGTTTGAATTCAATCAGTTCAGTATTTTTCGAGTAAATGAGGAACAAAAAACCACCAAATTTCAGAAAATTTCAGATGGCTATAACTCTGAAACCGTTTGGTCGATTATGCTCATAAACAAACTCAAATGTGGCATTCATATGCACAACATAACCTGAAATTTTCAAGCCGCTATCTCTTTCCGTTCTCAGGTTATCGTGACAACAAAAAATATTTTTTAATAATTTTTTTTAAATTTTCTAGCCATATGATTCGCCCAAAATTTCACAAACGTGCTTAGGTTCATATTCTACAACTACTCACCAAGTTTCAATTCGATCGGATTTATATTGGTTGAAAACAAAATTATTACTCGGAAACCACTGGGCCGATTATGCCCATTAACGAACTTGTCCGTCGTATTGCGATGCGCCACCCACCCTGAAAATTTCAAGTCGCTAGCTCTTTTCGTTCTCAAATTATCGTGGCAACGGACGGCCGGACGGCCGGAGGGCCGGCCGGACGGCCGGACGGACAGAATCAAATTTGACCTCGGATTCTTCATCGGGGAGTCAAACTTGATCGTTTGAGACCAATTTCGTCAAAAAATTCGAAAGTTACAGACATTTGGGCAAAACTATAACGCGATGTTCCCCAGAACATACGCGCAAAAAACCGTTTAATACCTTTATTGCTTTGCTAGCAGGGATTTCAAAATGACTATTCCACAGAAGTTCACTATCTAGTGTTACCCCTAGATATTTAACTTCAGACCTCCATTATGTAATATCTCCGTTCAAAAAGGGGGATCTCAAAGCTGGAAGTTTTATTCTCCGAGTAAACAGAATTGCTGTGGTCTTGTTCAGGTTTATGCTCAGCCCCACTGACAAGCTCCACTGCTCGTTAATATCCTCCTGTAGTCACAAAAGGTGCCCTGGAATTTACCTCTGACTATTAGGACTATGTCATCGGCATATAGTCTATACACCCGGAGTCGAGTTCCGTTAGCCTGTGGAGGAGCTCTTCCACTACTAGTACAGATTAATCTGTGCTATTAGGCTCCAAAGAAGGGGAGACGTTATTCCCCATTGAGGTGTTCCACGAGTGGTTTTGACAGAAGTGGTCTCATTACCAACCTGTGTCTTGGCTATCCTCGTCGACAACAGCCCATCCATCCATTTTATAATGATTTTATTGACATCTATAACAGACACATGTGTTGTGCTGTCAAAGGTCCTAGATATATCTAAGAATACACACATTGAGATTTATTTGTTGTCCAGAGTTCTCTGGATGAATTCAGTCAGCTGATACAGAGCAGTCTCTGTAGATCGGCCCGCCCTGTAAGCATGCTGACTTTTGTGAAATGGATTGTTGATTGAACTTTGATCCTTCTACCAGGCCTTATATTTTGTATTGCTGAACAAATTTCGTAAAAACCTTGTTCACTATCACTACCATTCATCATCGCGTTTAAGTTCTGTATGTTTTTAAACATATTTTTTTTTGTGTTCGTAGACATGATACATATATAAAGGATATTTCAGGTTAAGCTGTGTATCTGAATGCGACATTTGGGTTTGTTTATAGGCATAATTGGCGGAACGGTTTTGTAGTTATACCCATCTGAGATTTGGTTTTCATTTTCCCAATATCTCATAGAATACAAAACCGATCTAATTCAAACATGGTTGTTAGTTGTAGGATGCCAACGCGAAAATTCTTGCTGAATTTTGTGGGAATTGTATCAATAGAAATTTTTTAAGGAATCATAAAAAAAATCTCTATGACAGAAACTATTCCTCCGACATCGCTGAAATTTTGCGAGATCCTTCAGAAACTAACTCTACTTAGTCTAGTCAACAAGTGCTTTTTAGGTCAAAATTTTTGCGTATTCTCCGAGAAATATGATTGAGGTGTCATTCGATTCGGAATAGCATGCAGATAGTTTTTGAGAAAATGCTAAGGCCGGTCGCAAAAATTTCAATAGTTATAAACAATTAAGTGAAAAAAAAGGAGGTTTAGGTTTTCGCCAATATCTCAAAAACTATTTCAAATAATTCAAATTCGCAGATTCAAATTGAGGATTAAATTTCCTAAAAAAAGTTCTAACTTTCGGAACTGTAGGACCAATATTTATAATTTTCCTAGGTAGTTGAAAATTCGCCCGAAAACGGGTATTACGGCTTGCGCAAGCCTTGCCCCCTTCTTACCTTTGATGAATAAATATCATTTGAACTTATTAAATATGGAAATAAAAAATTGATAAAATTCAGCAGCCTGCAGGATAGATCAATGAACAATAATCCGTGGTCCAAAAATGTTTGTCGCCATTTTTGAATTAGTTATCCATTAGTTAATTAACTATTTTTTGTAGCCCGAACATTAACATTACAAGTACGCTAATTGTTAAACTATTGATCTGGATATTTTTTCTTTTCGTGCAGCTATTTTTCGAAGGTCTTAAAATAGATTTCTATTGAAAAATTTAAAAAAATTTTAATTTTCGTTTTGTTATGATCAATTCACTTAAGTGAAAAAATCGAAATCTCCAATTTATAATATCACTATTGATCCGATTTCTTATGATCAGAAACAACTCAAAAATTTTTAATAATTATTATCTCCTATTGTTCGAAAAATTGTTATAAACCAATTAGTTGTTGATGAGATAATTCAAAATTTTCTTGTGAAACATAATTGAGGCTTCATAATTTTTCAATTAAGTAAATAGTTGATAACAAAACGAAAATTAACAATTTTTCAAATTTTCCAACGTGAATCTATTCCAAGACCTTTGAAAAATAGCTCCACGAAAGGAAAAAATTCTCAGATTAATAGTTAACAATTATCGCACTTGCAATATTAATGTTCGTGCTAAAAAAAATTGTTAATTAACTAAATGGATAACTAATTGAAAAGTAGCTATACACATTTTTAGACCATGGATTACTGTTCATTGATTTATCCTCCAGATGCCTGAATTTTTTCAATTTTTTATTTTCATATTTAATGAGTTTAAATAATATTTATTCATAAAAGGTCCGAAGGGAGCGAGGCTTACGCAAGCCGGAGTACCCGTTTTTGGGAGTATTTTTAACCCTCTGGGAAAATTATAAATATTGGTCCTAGTTCCGGGAGTTGGGACTTTTTTAGGAAATGTCCTCCTCTTCTTGAATCTTTTTTTAAATTTGAATTATCTCAGATTGTTTTTGAGATATTGGCAAAAAACCATAGCCCCTTCATTTTTTTTCACTTAATTGTTTAACTATTGCAAGTTTTGCGAGCGGCCTTAGCATTTTCACAAGAACTATCCACATGCCATTCCAAATCGAATGACACCTCAATCATAATTTTCGGAGTATACGCAAAAAGTTTGACCTAAAAAGCACTTGTTTACTAGACTAACTGCCAAGTTCTAAGTTTGAACACGATCAGATCTATATTGTTGGAGATCCAAGCAGCCTTGTGTGAGTTCAGTAGCTGAATGGGTGACCATTGTCTCGATAACTTTCGAACGAAAATATATGGGAACTTGCAATTTTTAGGATAGGTTGCGCATCTGAATGGGAGGGTTAAGTTCGTTTTTCTGCATAATCGGTCCAACGGTTTCGGAGTTATACCCACCTGGAATAATATTTCCTCGATAACTCAAAAAATATAGACTAGATTGAACTGAAGCTTGGTAACTAGTTGTAGAATATCGACATAATGACGTGTGTCAAATTTTGTGGGAACCGTACTCATAGAAAATTTTAAAAAAATTACGAAAAAAAAATTGGTCCAAGCAATGACGTGAAGTAAGGAGCTTTTGCGCTCATGTTCTATTGTCCATTCTCCTCTATTGGACACTCTTAATCGAATTCTTATTGCAACATGTTTGGGGTTGATTCAAAATGGTTCACTGCATATATTGTCATCGGCAAAACAGAAATAGCTTCCAGTTTCACATAGCCATTCCAGGGCCTTACTGATTTTACTTTGTACCTACTCTGAATTTCAACTTTATCATCATTTCAACCATCCTTATGGTGGAATTCAATAACTGCATCATCCCTAATACTTGCTCAAATCTATTAAACAGGACATCCCAAACATTTTCACAATATCACCTATTTCGACAAATTCAATTTCTCGAACTACTGCACCCTGGTGAGTCACCTACCATCATTATGTAAAGTTTCCGTTCGGCATAACTGCAAAGTTCCAGCCAGTATGCTTATGTGCAGAAGAGCGACAACATTTAACGACTCGTGTTGAAATTTAAATTAACTTAGAGAACATGTCACATAGTTCCTGGACGTGAGGTGGTAGAGATGAACTTCAGAATAACGAAATAATCTTCATTCGAACCGAGCACTTGTCCCTTAACTTCGTCAAATTAAATTGGTTACTTCTTCTGGACTGGAACCGATATACTTTTCAAGGAAGATTAAGTGAGAGAACACAAGATCGTAATGTCTTTTGAATGATATGGTTTGAATATAATTGATAGTCGTGAATTATTACTCACAAAACATCTATACGTCTGGGAAGAATTAGTAAAAATTGTTCTGGAGCTTGGGAGAGTTTATCCCGTGGTATGCCACGTAGTTCTACGATTCGAGACTAGGTGATGCAAACAAGTGAAAGAACCAATTATATTAACAATAACATTAACGAAATTAAATCTTGAAAAATCATATCTCCGAAAATATTAGTTTGTTAGAGTTGAAAATGATATCAATGGATTTTTATGATGAAACTGCATCTTAACAAAAATTGAATTTGAAATTTGTAATGTAAAAAAAAATTTTTTCGAGATATTTTCACTAATCCAAGTGACCATCAACTTGAAACTATGACCCGCGTGTGGAATTCTTAAAAAAGAATATCATGGGTGTTTTATGTTCTATTGTCCATTCTCCTGTATTGGACACTCTCAATTCGAATTTACCATGGTGAATTCGAATTAAGTGTCCAATACAGGAGAATGGACAATAGAACATACGCGCAAAATCTCCTGACTTCACGTCAGTGTTTTAACCAATTTTTTTTTAATTTTCTTGTGATACGATACTAACAAAATTTCACTTACGTCCTTGTGTCGGTATTCTTAAACTAGTAACCAAGCTTCAATTCGATCGGATCTGTATTTTTTGAGTTATTAAGAAAACAATTTTCGAGATGGGTTTAACTACGGAACCGTTTGGCCGATTATGCTCAACAGCGAACCCAACTGTCACAGTCGGATGCGCAACCTACCCTTAAAATTGCAAGTCACTATCCCTCTCCGTTCGAAAATTATCGTGGTAAAGGTCACTGAACTCACCGAAAGCTGCTCGGATCTCCAACAAGATGCCGATTATCGCAACCATAGGATCTTTTCTAATTTTCTCTCCACAACTCTGACAACTGCAAAATCTAAGTTTCGACGCACACTGGCGAAAAAGTCTAACAGAAGGAAATTCTTCTACATTACGTCCACAATGAATACAAAGGTCAGTATCCCAACTGTTAGAGACACTGCTGGTAATACACTGCTCAACAATTGATAGGGATCACTTACGTTTTCTAAATTTATTTCTGAATTATTCGCTCCAAGATTATAAATTTAGTCAGATATCAGAGTATTTTCAGTTGATAATATGGTTCACTTGAGAAAAGAATGAAAAAATGGAAAGTTGGAGAGAAAAAAAGACTTTATTAGGAACACTCAAAATTCTGTGTTTGAATAACATAAAAATTTTATGATGACACCTTAAGAAGGCTGAAGTTTCGGTTAAGCTAGTACCTAGTTGGCCCCCCACGAGCTCGTCTCAAGCATTCTACCCTACGAGGCATACTTTCAATCAAACGATTTATAAAATTTTGGGGCAAATTCGTCCAAATATCCCGTAAAGCGTTAGAAAGGTCCTCCAGGTTATTGATCGGTTGTTCTAAGGTTGACAATTGTCTAGACATCTCAGACCAGACATGTTCGATGCAATTCATGTCTGGAGAGCGAGCTGGCCAGTCCATCTTATCAATAGCATGAGTTTCTAGCGATTCATTAACCAGACGACTACGGTGTGGACGGGCATTATCGTCAATTAAAATGAAATTCTCGCCCAAGGCAGCCGCAAACGGAACAATTATGGGTTCAATAATCATATCGTGATATCTCTGGCTGGTCATTGTGGTGTTCTGCAGAAAACCAACTCTGTGCGTTGGTTCAAACAAATGCCTCCCCATACACAAATAGAACCTCCGCCAAAAGCTGTTGTGGGTACCATAAACTGTTCTGCATACCTTCGACCTCTTTCCCTCCAAGCAAGAATACGTCCATCGGAGTTGACCAAACGAAATCTAGACTCATCCGTAAATAAACATCGGCTCCAATCTTCAACTGTCCAATTGCGGTGCTCCTCAGCCCATTGCCGTCGATGAACCCGGTGTTCCCTATTCAAACGGGGATGTTGTACCCTCCTACGTGCTCTCAAACCACGAACATGTAGTCGTCGTCTTACAGTCTGGTTCGAAATTAGAACTCCTGTTGCAACTCTCAGTGATCTATTGAGCCGCGACGCCGGGTAAGTGGGATTTCTCCTAGCATTGAGGACCAAAAGACGATCTTGGGCAGCTGTTGTACTGCGCTGCCGACCTCCCCCATGAACATAAGCTACTGAGTCGTTTTGGATGAACCTATTCCAAGCCCGACTCACGACACTTTGCGAAACATTCAACCGCCGGGACACTTCTCGCTGGGACAAACCTTCCTGTATCCACCGTATGATTTGGTCCAGTTGCACAGGAGCCAAACGTCTTCTCGGCATGACTGATAAGCTAATATTGTTCTCATTTCTTCAATTATTGTCACCTTATGTGTTTGAACGAGAGAAAAAAACAGATTTAATAACAAATACCACATTGCTTTTCACTCCACATGTAACAGCCTACAGATAATAATCGATTTTGTGAACAAGAGCCGATGAAGTGAGGAAAAATTTGATATAATCAACTCAAAACATCTTAATTTTTCCTTAGAGAACATATAATGTACAGATATTCACGAGATAACTTGAAAAAAATACAAATGAAGAGAAGTTCATAAGTGATCCCTAGCAATTGTTGATCAGTGTATATGCGGTAGTCCGCGGGAAACAGCCGATGTTTTATCAAGCACATTCGCTGAGGTTTACGTACCTGAACCTCCTGGAAATTTACCTATCATTGCATCTTCTCGTGAACATGACGAACTGGATGTTATAGTCCTTTCCAGGGAGTTGGAGCAGAGTATCTGGATGAGGTCAAAGTCAGCAGCTCCCCAGGGAGGGATGGATTCTCTCCACGGCTGCTACATCCGAAGCTCTAGCAACACCGCTGTATCTTATATTCCGAAGATCTCTTTCCAGCTCTACTCTTCCGAAAGATTGGTTAACAGCATCAGTTACACTGATTTATAAGAAAGGTGATTAGATATCCCCAAATAACTATAGATCAATCAGTGTTATTTCAGCTTTATCTAGGGTTTTGGAAAGGATTTTATGCGACCAGATTATTGAATTCTGCACAATACATACAATTATTCCCGAACAACAACTCTCACAAACCTCATCTGCTGTCTTGATGATTGGATGAGAGCATGGGATGCCAATCTGGCTGTGGATGTACTTATCTGGACTTTTCAAGAGCCTCTGACAGAGTGCCATATGGGCGTTTATTATGTGAACTCGAACACCAGGGAATTGGGGGTAGGGGATGTTTTTTCGTCTGGTGAGTGGAATTTCAAAAGCGGCATCCCCCAGGGTTTGGTTCTTGGGCCGATATTTTTTCTGTTGTACAGTTCGGATCTCCCTAGATGTTTTCAGTCCACATGTTCAATTTACGCTGATGACACGAAACTGTATAATTTTCCACTTCTCAATGCCTCAATTCTCCAAAAAGATTTGGACAAGCTAGCTGTTTGGTGTCATGATTGGTTACTTCCACTGAATCTTGAGAGGTGTCACATTTTGCATATAGGAAAAAATAATCCGCACGTTATCTTTTTTATAGGGATGTCATCGTATAACTCCAGTCAATGAGCAGTGCGATTTGGGTCTGACCATCTCCAGTGACTTAACGTGGACTGTTTATATTGCTTCTGTGACAGCCAAAGCCCTTCAACTGACATATTTGCTGCAGAAGACTTTTCGAGGCTCGGACAGGGTAGTTTGTAAGCTTCTATACCAGTCCTTCGTTCGTCCGGTCATGGAATACGCAGGATCAACATGGTGGACTGCTCTTGTAGCGGAGATTAATTCGCTGGAATCCATCCAAAGATGGAACACAAGAATCCCTTACGGAACCTCTCGACCTGAGTATGAGACCCGCCTCAAACTCGCAGAAATGATTTCGTTTTCTCATAGACGCGGCAGGGGTGATCTCATATTCACATACAAGCCCATGAAAGGAATTTTCGGACCACAGGTACAAGCTATATTTCAGAAGAATACCAACAATCTTCGTGGCTGCAAGCTTGCAAAAGAGAAGTTTATAACTACTCAAAGACAGCTATTTTTGAGCAACCGAGTATTTGATTTATGGAATGGGCTTCCGGCTTCGGTTGTGGACAGCGCATCGACAAATTCTTTCAAGAATAGCTCGGACAGTCTGAGTCGAATTCTACACCAGTTAAGCTGATTCGAAGGCATTCGATTTGATTTTTTTTTGCCGATTATTTAGAGTTTATATTGAGTTTTCAATGTTTTTAGTTTCTTTTCTATTTGATTTGTGAACTGATGAATAGTCTGTACATTGGTCCATTTTCGTAGTTCTTTTGGAGTTTATAGACATAAGCCTCTACTCTCATTTGTATTTTAAATACATAAATAATTAAATTAAAATAAATATAGATCCGTTCGTATTTAATTTTTTTAGTTTTAATGGCGCACCAACTCAAAATTGTGTGGAGAATCATGTGCAATAACAAATTAACTCGATTTGGCATTCCAGCCGCCAGAGCTCATTATTGCAAACCATTGCAACTCCCCGTCTCTTCTCACTGTTGCTATGAAGTCTATCACATTTCAGTTATCGTTAATCTGTCACCAGAACATTATTGTTTATCTGGTTCAAGACTATTCCAAGTCAAAGTTTCACCTCCAAAAAATGGAAGAGAAATGTTGCCAAGGCAATGAGAAATACAGAACAAATTTATGCATCATTCAAAACTATGAAAAATTCCGATGGTTCAAAGGACCAAACAAATCCCAAAGCCCATTGAAAAAATTGGTTCAAGCACTGACGTGAAGTCAGGAGCTTTTGCGCGTATGTTCTATCGTCCATTCTCCTGCACTCTTAATCGAATTTATCATGGTGAATTCTATTGTCCGTTCTCCTGTTTTGGACACACTCTTGATCGAAATTTACCATGTTAAATTCGATTAAGAGTGTCCAATACAGGATAATGGGCGATAGAATTCACCATTGTAAATTCGATTGAGAGTGTTCAATACAGGAGAATGGACAATAGAACATACGCGCCAAAGCTACTTACTTCACGTCAGTGATTGAACCAATTTATTTTCGTAATTTATTACAAATTTTCTGGGTGTACAATTCTCACGAAATTCTACACACGCCTTTATGTCGATATTCTACAACTAGTTACCAAGCTTCAATTCGATCGAGTCTATATTTTTTGAGTTATCGAGGAAATAATATTCCTGGTGGGTATAACTCCGTATCCGATGGACCGATTATGACCAAAAACAGACTTAACTGTCCAATTGGGCTATGAAACTTGTTGTGTTCGTCTTTCTCTAATTAGATTAGAAATAGATCAGATTAACTCAATCATAGATATCCTGTGACCCGCGTATGATGCTACCCAAGACGACAGACTGTCAATGTTGCTAATACACTACAAAACCTACCCTGAAAATCGATGACCACCAGGTTCATTAGCAATAATTCAATCTCCAATTTCAACAAACAAGCAACGAGCTTCTACAAGGTGATTATTCAGAACTTCAGATGATCGAAGAACGTTACAGGACCCTAATGTAGGGCTATCATCTTCCATAGATACATGCTTGACTATCTATTATGAATCGATCTGAAAATCAATATTATATTTTGATATGTCATCATGACATTCATGATTTTGAAAGTTCTCGCATAATTTCAGCGATGCGATGTCGGACTACTGCTCCCTGGTATATTATAAATTTGTTATCGATGATTTTTTTGAATTTTTTAGTGATACGATCTTCACGAAATTTTGTGAACATTTTTACGTCGGTATTCTAGAACTAATTACCATATTTGAATTGAATCGGCATCGTATTTTTTGGGTTATTGAAGAAATAATAACCAAATTTCAGATTGATATAACTCTAAAACCATTTGGACGATTATGCCAATTGATGAACTCAAATTTCGCATTCAGATACGCACTCTAACCTTAAAACTTGCAAGTCGCTATTTCTTTCCGTTCTCAAGGTATCGTGAGATACATAATATTTTTTCGTAATTTTTTTATAATTTGCTAGAGGTACAGTCCTCACAAAATTTTTCGCACGTCTTCATGTCGATATTCTACAAGTAGTTAGCAAGATTCAATACGATCGAGTCTATATTTTGTTGAGTTAGCGAAGAAATATATATAAAATAAGATGGGTATAATTTCAAAACCGTTGGGCCGATTATGGCCAACAGCGAACTTACTCCCCCATTCATATGCGCAACATACCCTAAAAATTTCAAGTCCCTATCTCCTTTCGTTGAAGAGTTATCAAGGCAACGGTCACCTATCCAGCTACTGAATTCACACAAGGCTGCTCGGATCTCCAATAATATATCTGTATGAATATTGGGAATAGGTGACAACAAAAATTCAGTATTATATTCTTTAATTTCAATCTACATCAATGCGACGTTTCGGCCATTTTCAAGCCTACAATAAATTTACAATATATCATTTTAAAATCAAATAGAACACTGAAACAAGGAAAACTACACAAACACAAATATTACTCACACGCAAAGGAGATAATTACAGAGTATACACGTTCGTCTTAAACAATTAAAATAAATGATCAAGCAATAATAACCATTTTTAAGGGTGATTCCCATTTCTTCAGCTTTCGACAAATCGAAAAACATCAACGAACTCAAAATACCCATGACTAATGTCAACAAACCTAAATGACAACAGACTTCCTCGTTTACCACCATCAGCAATTCTACCTATTGCATTCTTGGTTGTCTCCCTCCGGCCAGTATAGAATCCTGTATAACCTTTTAATATATTGAGCTAAGATTTAAACAATCAGTTATTCTATTCATTGACATTTTCTCTTTTTTTATCATAATTTTTTCAGCGAGTTCTCTTTTATTTTTGTTATTTTCTTTATAAATAATATTCGTTTTTTCAAAATCCATACAATGGCCACTTCTCAAAACATGATCTGCAAGAGCTGTACTTTCTACTAGTGCGAATTGTACTCTTGTGTACACTTATCCTGTTTTTCAATTTTTGTTCAGTTGTGCCTATATACACAAGGTCACAGTCTTTACATGGAACTCTGTATACTAAGTTCGAGTGGTCCCACTTTTCCGTTTTATCTTTCAATCTTGTGTAGATGGTGTTCAGTTTATTACTATTTTTGAATATTACTGTATATCTGTAGTTCTTAAACAGATATCTCAGTTTTCCGCTATTTCTTTTATATAAGGCAAGATAACTATTCTTTCTAAATCCATTTGTTTTTTGTTCTGTGTTATAGTGCAGAAATACTCGGTGTTTCACTATTTTGTTTATTGTGTTTACTGGGTAGCCATTTCCCAAAAGTACCTTCCTTACCAAACAAATCTTTCCTTCTCTATTATAAGCTGTTGTTAACTTTATTGCTCTATCACTCAAACCAATTGCAACTGTTTCTTTCTGTTTCTTGGGGTGGCAGGAGGAATAATGCAAATATCTTCGTGACCATATCTTCTTTTGATACCAACTTGTTGAGATTAATCCTTGTTTTCTTGTCAATAAAATATCCAAAAATGCAATGGAGCTAGTTTCTTCCTCTTCAATGGTAAACCTTATATTCTGATGGAAATCGTTGGAGATACTCAATATTCCTTTTTCTTCACCTCTTGTCACAGATAATGCTATGTCATCCATGTATCCATGTATGCTTGTAAAACTCCACATGTATTTTCAAAGTTTTCTTTATTTCACCTTCTATACAGGGTCTTTCACGAGGAACCTCACCCATATTTATACGGGAAACTACTGAACGTATTTTCATGAAATTCAGCACTTATAAGTATTTCACGATGCTGATGAGATCTAAAATATTTTCAAGGCATGAGCACCTCCGGTTTTTCCGGAAATAACGTCAACTTCCGTTTTTCAAATTAGAACACCATCTTTTTATTGCAGAAATAGATTCCTTAGAAAATTTCAAGTTATTTTGATGTAACATTTTTCAGTTTTGGTTGGAAAATTCTCTCTGAGCGGGAAAATTCGAAAAAAAAATCGAAAATAGAGCTCCGCTGAAACAAGAATAACTTCGAGGTTTTTGGATGGAAAATTTTCATTTTTGGGATTTTTCAAGATGTAAGATTGATGTATCCACTTTAAAAATCGAAATCGCGATTCATGATACAGGGGGTGAAAAAATCGCTTTCAAAGTTAGGGGTGACAAAATCGTGAAAAATCAATTTCTTCAAATTAGAACCCCATTTTTTTATGGCAGATATTGAATCTACGTTAAAAAATAATGTGAGTGTATGCATTACACCCTTGCCCTAAAATGGATATTTTCTGAGTTATTCACAAAAAACTGTTTTTCGTCAAAAAGATGAAATTTTCAGGAACTGTTATTTGAACCATGCTGTAGATTTTTCACCTCTTCTTGAAACCGACTTCAAGTTACTATTAGGAGAACCATGGCAAACTCTCGCAGTTATAACTAGAGAAGATGCTCGAAGTTTTGACCGTTAATTTCTAGACATTTATTTATACGTCAAGGGAATGCTTCGTGCGTTGCTCTTCTTATTTCATCGGGAGGAAGAGATCTGCAAAAGTGTTTAAAAACCAAATTGAGTTTCAAAACTATGAATCTAAAAATCTAAACAAACCTGAACGCATTTCTGACTCGTTCTATGCAGTCCTCTTTATCAGTCAGGGGAGTTGAGTAGACAATATTTTTTATCCTACCCCAAACATAATAGTCTAAAGGAGTTAAATCGGGAGAACGTGGTGGCCAAAGATGTGGACCATTTTTCGCCAACCATCGATCTTCAAATAGCCTGTAGAGGATATTTGACACATTGAGTGAATTGTGTGGAGGCGCGCCATCTTGTTGATACCATAAGTCATTATGGTTCTGTACTAGCGGCTCAATTATTTGAGTCAATATGTCAGAATATCTATCTCCTAAGGGAGAACATTCTGCAAACATGTGTAGTGTTCTATCTGACCAGTTAAAGTCCCATCATAAATGTGAACATCGAGAATTGCATTATTTTTGATGGCGCAAAAAACATTGAAACTCCAGGTCTCTTGAAAGTTCCATTGTCTGAAGTGGTGGTTGTTCTCTTCATCCCAATAATGACTGTTATGCCTATTGAAAGAACCATTCATTGTGAATTTAGATTCATCTGTCCAAATTATACAGTCCAAAAAGTTTTCATTCTCTTGAAATCGAATTATCATAGCTTCGCAAAACTCTGTTCTCCTGACGAAATCAGTTTCCTTCAAATGCTGTACCCTATTGAATTTATATGGGTGCATTTTATGTTTTTTTAATATTCTCCAAACACTCGATTGAGATAATCCCAGATCAATCTCGGCATCTTTGAGAGAATTTTGAGGATTCACACGAAAATATGCAAGAACTGTAATTTCGTTGTTCTCATCTTCTACTACACTTTTTTCTCTGTGTATAGTTTTCTTAACGAAAGATCCGACATTTCTCAAGTTTGTCATGGTTCTGTTAATGGTATCTCTCGTTGGTCTGGGTCGGTCAGGAAACCTCTCAATGAACAGTCGAATCGTTCTATCTACAACTTTATTACATTCTCCATGAAGTAGAATGAGATTTAAATAATCTTCATTGGTAAAATTAGGCATAGTGATCGATTTTATAACTTAATACGAATTATCACCAAATTAATAGTAAACACAAAATGCTACTGAATAAAGAGGAATTTGGCAGATATAATTAATGATATCTATCATTAAAAAAAAAGAATGTAAAACATGGTTAGTTTTTGCATATGGTTCATAAGGAATTATTTATTTATCACTGGAGAGAAAACCGATGGCCGATTAGTTGAAATAAAGAGGTTTCCGATACAAATTCGAATCAAAATTCGCCATCTATTTAGGAACAACCTGTAACTTTTTTCTCTTGCATATTGGGATAGTAAAATCTAAAACATGGTTTAAGTAACAGTTCCTGAAAATTTCATCTTTTTGGCGTGAAGGGAAAAGAAATAGCTGAAAATTCAAGACGAAAAACAGTTTTTTGTGAATAACTCAGAAAATATCCACTTTAGGGCAAGGGTGTGATGCATACACTCACATTATTTTTTAACGAAGATTCAAAAGCTGCCATAAAAAAATGGGGTTCCAATTTGAAAAAATTGATTTTTCACGATTTTGTCATCCCTAACTTTGAAAGCGATTTTTTCACCCCCTGTATCATGAATCGCGATTTCGATTTTTAATGTGGATACATCAATCTTACATCTTGAAAAATCCCAAAAATGATAATTTTCCATCCAAAAACCTCGAAGTTATTCTTGTTTCAGCGGAGCTCTATTTTCGATTTTTTTTTCGAATTTTCCCGCTCAGAGAGAATTTTCCAACCAAAACTGAAAAATGTTACATCAAAATTTTCTAAGGAATCTATTTCTGCAATGGAAAAATGGTGTTCTAATTTGAAAAACGGAAGTTGACGTCATTTCCGGAAAAACTGGAGGTGCTCATGCCTTGAAAATATTTTAGATTTCATCAGCATCGTGAAGTACTTATAAGTGCTGAATTTCATGGAAATACATTCAGTAGTTTCCCGTATAAATATGGGTGAGGTTCCTCGTGAAGACCCTGTATATTCCATTACCAGATTTGCTACCGATGGTGCCAATGGATTCCCCATAGCTATTCCTTCTTTTTGAGAATACCATTTTCCCTTATACGAGAAATAGGTAGGTATGTTCGAGACAGAATTTGACTCCTGTTAAAAATTCTGTTTTCCTATAGATGTTAAACTTTTTATGTCCTCCCATTTCTCTGTTACCATCTGTATTGCGAGGACAACAGGTATACCAGTATACAAAGATACCACATCCAGCGTTAACAATATGTGATCAGCAGGTATACAAATCTTTTTTATATACTCCACAAAATCCCAGGAGTCCCTCAGATAAAAATCAGTTTTCCCACTACTTTCTTGAGGATGTTATTAAGAAATGTTTTTTCTGGCTTATGTATCTTCAGTAGCCCATACATTTTGGGGCACATAGAGGTATACGTTATCAATTTATAGTAATCTATCGATGTGACCATCTTCCTGGATTTCCAGCATTTTAGTATCTTGTTGTTTATTTCTTGAAAGGACTTGTTTGGGTCTTTTTTTATTTCTTCATAAGTATTTCTGTCATCGATTAGATTTAACATATTTTCTTCATATTATTTCTTATATATTATAGCTGTAACATTTCCTTTGTCCAAATTTGTTACCATTATTTCTGGATGATCGGTTAAAAATTTCTTTCTTTTGTCTATTTTCTTTAGTAATGAATCTGAACACCTTGTTTGATAGTACTTGTTCTTAGTATTCTGTAAGATATTTGTGACAGCACCTCTAATTTCAATTTTGATTTGTATAGGTTCCTTCTCTATCCTGTCTTCTACATATGTTATCTCATCTATAATTGGTAGCATATCTTTTTGGTAATCTATGTTGAAGTTTTGGCCCAACTGACGCTTTAACATAGATCACCAAAAAGATAATTACCAATTATAGATGTGATAACAGAAGTAGAAGACAGGATAGAGTAGGAACCTATACAAATCAAAAATGAAATTAGATGTGCTGTCACAAATATCTTACAGAATACTAAGAACAAGTACTATCAAACAAGGTGTACAGATCCATTACTAAACAAAATAGGCAAAACAAAGAAATTTTTAACCGATCATTCAGAAATAATGGTAACAAATGTGGACAAAGGAAATGTTACAGCTATAATATATAAGAAATAATATGAAGAAAAAATGTTAAATCTAATCGATGACAGAAATACTTATGAAGAAATAAAAAATGACCCAACCAATTCCCTGCAAGAAAGAAACAACAAGATACTAAAAAGCTGGAAATCCAGGGAGATGGTCACATCGATAGATTACTATAAATTGATAACGTATACCTCTGTGTGTCCCAAAATGTATGGGCCATTTGAGAATATATTTACCAGAAAGACCATTGAGGCCTATAGTTTCAAGTATGACGTCCCCTTGTTACAAGATGGGAATATTTCTTAATAACATCCTCAAGAATGTAGTGGGAAAAACTGATTCGTATGTGAGGGACTCCTGGGATTTTGTGGAGTATATAAAGAAGATTTGTATTCCTGCTGATCACATTTTGTTATCGCTGGATGTGGTATCTTTGTATACTAGTATAATTGTTGTCCTCGCAATACAGGTGGTAACAGAGAAATGGGAGGACATAAATAGTTTTACATCTTTAGGACAAACATAATTTTTAACAGGAATCAAATTCTGTCTCGAACATAACTATTTTTCGTATAAGGGAAAATGAGAGGGAGAGTGTTTGTTTGTTTATTCATTTTATGTGCAGGATGGAGAATTTATTTATTGTTCCTTTGCCTTGAGTTGTATAGATTTATCTCAGCTCATTTGTACTTATAATAATAATAATAATAATATTCTCAAAAAGAAGGAATAACTATGGGGAATCCATTGGCACCATCGGTAGCAAATCTGGTAATGGAATATATAGAAGGTGAAATGAAGAAAACTTTAAAAGCACATGTGGTGTCTTACAAGCGATACATGGATGACATAGTATTACCTGTGGGAAGCGGTGAAGGAAAAGAAATTTCGAGTATCTGCAACTATTTCCATCAGAATATCAAGTTTACCATTGAAGAGGAAGAAAATAACTTCATTGCATTTATGGATATTTGATTGACAAGAAAACAAGGATTAATCTCATCAAGTTGGTCTCAAAAGAGGACAAGGTCACAAAGATATTTGCATTATTCATCCTACCACCCCAAGACACAGAAATAAACAGTAGCAATTGGTTTGAGTGATAGAGCAATAAAGTTAACAACAGCTAATAATAGAGAAGGAAATATTTGTTTGGTAAGGAAGGAACTTTTGGAGAATAGCTACCCATTAAACACGAACAAAATAGTGAAACACCGAGTATTTCTGTACTATAACACCGAACAAAAAACAAAAAAACAAATAGATTTAGAAAAAATAGTTGTATTGCCTTATATAAGAGAAACAAGGGAAAAACTGAGATATCTGTTTAAGAAATACGGATCCCGTATAACAATTCGTTAGAGGTAGAATATCTGAATGTCCGGTACGCTAACGAAAAATCGTTATCTGAACCAGCAACAACCCAAACAGCTCAGACTCCTTTCTGAAATATTGCAGGAATATGTTTCGGAAATATTTGTAATATTTCGGTTATATTGCGAAAGATCTATGAAATATTTTAGGAATATTGCAAAAACATTCGAATGTCCGCCCCATAACCTAACATAGCAATATTGCAGGAATATTTTTCGATATATTGCTGCAATATTGTAGAATTATTCTGCAATGTTTATGCAATTTTTTATTATATTGGAAAATATTTATGAAATATTTCAGGATTGTTGCAGAAATATTCAAATATATGCTCTTTATCCTAAAGTCACAATATTGCGGACATATTTTTTGAAATATTCCTGCAATATTGTAGAATTATTTTGGAATATTTAGATTTATTGCGAAATATATATGCAATATTTCAGGATTGTTGAAGAAATATTTCTGTTATTTCATGAGATGTGGTGTAGGTTCAACTCACATAAAAAAATAGTAAGCACAATTAATATCTTTATTCGCTCTCTACTGGACATTCAACATTTCTCTTTGGAAAATCTCCTCAAACTCACGACACATGACGTACGCACAAATCGAGCCTATAAATTCGCTGTGTGCAGCAATTTGACGCATTCTTTGATTCATTCCGAGATTCTTTGATTCTTTCCGATATTAATTACGATATAGTATTCTTTTATTCCGAGATTCTTTGATTCATTCCAATATTAATTCCGATATTAATTCATTCCGAGATTCAGATTCTGATTCATTCCGAAATAATTCTTTTCTTCTATTAATTCCGCTGCATTCCGAAATTCATTTCGATATTAATTCTGATTTTTTTAGTTTCGTAGTATTTAAGAGTTTCAAGAAGTATCTTTTTGGTTTATATTTTTCCGTAGAGACATTCTTTTTTATTTTCATTCATTTTGTGGGTAGTGTAGAGAAATAGGCTCAGTTACAGTTTTTTCAAGTGCTAATACCTGGTCAGTACGCTGTGGTGGGTTTGAGTATCCGTTTATTCGACAATCTGTGTTCCAATCTGAATTCACTCCGACTGAGAACAAAAGCCGATTCCGTATATTCGACCAACCATAAATCTATTTTCCCCTATTCGCCTGCAACCACTTTGTATGCTCTCATATCCCCGCTTTGATTTTCCTATTCGCACCGTCCGATTCTATTATTGAGTTCTATTCATTCTCTTGAATGAAATATCAGTAGATTCATCATTTGCTATTTCATTTCAAGTCATTTCTTACTGTCACCTATTAGTGAGTTGTATTCACATTTCTCAGGTACTGCTTTGTATATCATATTTCTGTACATTTGACCCTTACCGAAACTTTTCATTTACATTGATATACAGGGTGGACCTTATGTAGTTGTTAATTCTTGACACTATCTATTATTGAATTAAATTTACAGGAACTACTTTGTATGAGTATCATATTTTAGTACGGCAAACTCATACCGATACATTTCAGTCTCAATGATATCCAGGGAGGACCTTATTTAGCTGTTTATTCTTGACAGCATACATTCTTGATTTGCATTCACTGCTACTGCCTTGTATATCATATTTAGTAAAGTCAACTTATACCGAAACACTTCATTTACATTGATATACAGGGTGGTCCTTATTTACTGTTTATTCTTGACATTATATATTATTGAATTGCTTTCACCGATACTGCTTTGTATATCATATTTTAATACGGTCAACTCATACCAATACATTTCAGGCACATTGATATACAGGGTGTTCCTCATTTTACTGATTATTCTTGACATAATATATTATTGACTTGCATTCATCGATACCGCTTTGTATATCATATTTTAGCACTGTCACCTTATTTCAGCAAATTATGTAAACAATAGTTACAAATCACCACACTCACGGGGAGAAAGGGTTTTTTGCTGAGGTTTTTCCCTAAGCTCTTGTATCATACGTCGAATTGTATGGTACCCCGTTACACCAACCTCTGCTAACACATATACAGCTCTCAGTCAAAAGAATAAATAAATTCGTAGTGATATACAGGGTGGATATTATTTCCGTAGTCAGTCACACCGGTGTCCATTATTGAGTCACTTTCATAGGCACTGCTTTGTATATCATATTTTGATAATTTCGATACATTTCCGTCACATTGATATACAGGGTGGCCCCTACACTTCTGGCCAGGCATACTACAACCTACTGTTTAATTTCATTCTTGGACACTACTTTGTATATCACGTTATTTTACATTGCTTTTCATTCCGACTGATATACAGAGTGAACGTTCTACTTCTGGACACTGGTGACTCTGAATTTGTTTTCATCTGCTGATAGATTTTCACTGTTTTGATTTTCTCCTCATACCTCTCTACTCTGACACTGTATATAACTGTTTATTCTGATTTGGAAAACTGTATGTATATTGTAAATAAAGTTGTACATAAGCTGTTTGAGTTTTATTGATTATTATCGTGCAGTGTCAGAGTCTTTTCAGTGAAAGAAAGTGTATTATTTCATCGCTAACACCTTAGATCAAACCGAACTCTTCTCCAACTGTTTAATGGTTACCCAGGGAATAATATTTTTGTGATCGATTCTATCAAGGAGTTGCAACCTTGCAAAACCCATTGTAACTGGCGCCCGAGTAAGTTTTGGAAAGTAAGTTACACTGCTCCGGAGAAAAGGTCGACGACGTCACATAGATCCGATCGTGTTCAAACTTGGAACTTGTCAGTAGAGTTAGGTTCTTAAGGCTCTCGCAAAATTTTAGTGATATCAGACGAATAGTTTCTGATATAGAATATTTTTCAATTATTTTTTAAGAATTTTCTAGTGATATGATCCTCAGAAAATTTTGCAAGAATTTCCACACTGGCATTCTACAACTAATAACCATGTTTGAATTTGATTGGTTCTGCATTTTTCATTTTTCAAGTTATTGAGGAAATAACAACCAAATTTCAGATGGGTATTACTCCAAAACTGTTTGGGTCAATTATGCCTATGAAGAAACTCATATGTCGCATTCAGATACACAACCTAACCTGAAAAATTCAAGTCGATATCACTTTCCGTTCTCAGGGTATCGTGAAATAAATAATATTTTTTAATAATTTTTTTTTAATTTTCTGGAGATACGATACTCATAAAATCTCACAAACGTCCTTAGGTTTGTATTTACAACTACTCACCATGTTTTAATTTGATAGGATTTGTATTGGTCCAAAATAAAATTATCACTCGGAAACCGTTGGGCCGATTATGCCCATTAACGAACTTGTCCATTGTATTGGGACGTGCCTCCTATACTGAAAATTTCAAGTTGCCTTATCTTTCCGTTCTCAAGTTATCCTGGCAACGTATGGCCAGCCGGACGGACACAATCAAAGTTGACCTTCAATTCTTCATCAGAGAGTCGAACCCAAACATTTGAGACCATTTTTGGCAAAAAAATCGAAAGGTTCCCCGGAACATACGCGCAAAAGGACGTACAGGGCAGCTTTGTATTTTACTATTGGAAACTAACTATTTACTACTTTTACAGCTTTTAGAACCACCTTGGCACGTTTTACTGAACATTGGATTGTCTTCAATGCGATTTGTTGGGGGTCATCGTTATTTTCACGATTTGAAAAAAATCCACAGACGAGCAAGTGCCTCTCCTTCTCGCCACGCTCATTTTACAGCAGCAATATTGTAATATTTACGCATAAGACAGAGCTTCAGACAAATTTAACGAAACTTAACTGGATTTACGTTTACATGGATCTGCTTGTAGTTTCTTCCTGATTTCATCGTGGGCATGTTAGGCAGGCTTAAATACTACATTATTGAATGGGTCAATCATAATATTACAGTCATTATAATACTTTTCTTGCAAGAGTTTGCACGAAAAGTTATATATTGTCCTCACCGTTGCTTCTTTAAATTGAGTCCCGTCTTTCTTTCTAATGTTAACCGCCCAATCCTTAAGTAACAACGCCAATTCTTTTAAGCTCTATCGTGTTTTCACAGTGATTCATAATTGCACTGAATGCAATTATCACTAGTAAAATCACAAGTGATTGAATATTCGCGATAAGTATGCCGACTTATTTCTTAACGAAACTGAGTTGCTTGAAAATACTAACTTCTCTAAGCAACTCGGTTGAGTTAAGAAATAAAAGAAAGACTTATGAGATAAATTCAGTCACGAGTGGTATTTCATTAGACTATTTCACGAACAAAATGACTCATGTTGACGACTGTGATTTATATTTATCATTTGTCAAACAGTCCGTAGCCATGGTTTAGTCGTTGAAAAGTTGGGAGACCAATCATAATTCGAAGAGAGTTAATGTTTTCGCGATAATACGTGCTGTCTTTGGCCTGCGGTGGGTCAGATTTTGATATTAGTGAAATAGTCAGATTAATGTTTACATGATTGGTTAAATTGTCTCATCAGACAAAAAATGACAAAATTTTAATGGTTTTTAGAACTCTCAAAAAAATTTAATATTAATTAATAAGCTGACATGCAAGCAGGAACAACCAAAAATTTCTACTACTATAGAGGGTTGTTTGATGTTACAATCACACGAAGTCATTGAATACAAAATTTCCCAAACAATAACCACATCTGAAACACCTAAATTAAATCTTCGTTTTATTGGAAATATCGTTTTCCGCAGAAAACAACGGAGCAAAGGTGATCATTTTATTCCGCTTCAACGATTACTGTTGCCGAGAACGAAATTTCCGATGCGTCCTCGCCATTTCCCCGTTTTCCTTCGTAGGAAAGAGACAATGGTAAATGAGATTATTGATGAAGAACTTTACAAGTCCGCAACAGACCGTTTCTTTGTGTGTTGCGTTGTCATTTCTTTTCTATGTCTGATGATTCTGGTGTCCTAAGGCGAATCGTTCCATTGGATTTGTAGAAAGACGCTAGCACTCCATCTCCAATACATTGACTTTCTTTCTGACGATTGTTAGAGCCCAAATGATGAAATTAGATTGAAACAAATTATTGCTGTGGAGCCCCCTCAAGCTGATTAGATATTCTCGAAGAATTGGATTGGATATAAATAATTATATATTTTCAAATTATTCGTCCGATCAGTTACCCATAATAGTCATGATATTCTTTCTTCACAATTTTTAGTGTTTATGGAAGATACTCTGCTCAGAAGAAATGTTAAGGATATCCTTGAGGTGATGTTGATTATATTCGAGATAATTTATCCGATAAAAAAACTTGCTTTCTCTGATTTTCAAAATCAGCTTATTAAATCTTTCCTACTCCAGTTTAATGCATTCATTTATAAAAAATGGGTTCAAGCCCTGTGGACAGGAGCTATCGGGCGCATGTTCATTCTGGAACACAAATTTTCCATTACAATAATCTTCATCTAGCTTCTATTTAGTATCAATTCCTGTAGAATGTGATCATAATAATTGTTTTTCATTTTCCAACTGCCCGATCCCAACAATACTTAGATAATATTATATCCATAAATTAAGCATTTCATTATTGCATTTCTTGAAATAGGTACCTTTTCAAGTCGATCAACATCGTCCTTCTTTCGACGTCTAAACTATGACTTGATTCTTTATGTTTATGTCTTTGAATTTGTTTTCGGTGGAATTCAAAGAGTTCATAGAATAATCGATGAAAATACTGAGAGAGACCCAGGAAATTTGACACATTTTGTCTTATATCTCCAGAAATTGAAATCGTATAGAGCCAAAATTTTGCACAATGTTGCAAAATACTACAATTGACGTTAGTACAAGTTTTTGTTGCAATCTGATGAATATTTCACGAAAAAAAAATTTTTTTTTCGAAAAAATTAAAAGAAATATTTTTTTAAAAATTACCAACATTTTGATCATAACAGAATTTTGCCAAAAGTTGCGCGTTTATATCCTCGAACTGACTACCAAGTTTCGATTCAACATCTTCTTTAGTTCCTGAAATATCAGGGAAATAACCTCAAAATTTTAAATGTCTATAACTCCTAAACCGTCCGGCCGATTTTGCCCGTTAACGAACTTAACCGTCGCATTTTGATCAGAAACCTACCCTGAAAGTTTGAAGTCGATAGGACCTTCGGTGCTCCTGTTATCGTGCCTACGGCCGGAAGTACGGCCGGCCGGCCGGCCGGCCGGCCATACGGCACCCAAAAATCTGACACCGGATTCGTAATCAGGGAGTCCGAATTAGTCTATTAGCCAATTTTCAGCTCGAAATTCGAAAATTACAGACATTTGGACGAAATGATAGGACGATGTTCCCCTAGAACATACGCCCAAAAAAATCGTCATAGCGTGACTTCTTCAGGTAATTATTAAAAGAAATGTATATTCATACTTGAAATGTATTCCTAAAATATTGAATTCCATGTACTAACGGAGTAAGAGACATTTATTTGAGAGCTAGCTGACCTTGACAGACGTTGTCCTGCTGGAACTCTGCTATTAGCGAGTTCAGCAAACGGTTTTTCATTATTAAAATTTCATTAGGTATGAACTGAAACTCAGTATTATGATTATGCAACAGAAAAAAATTTAGGCACAAACGTATATAATCACATATTCGTATAACGGGTCCGAGGCCGCCAAACCAACACGGACAAGGAGATAGCATTAGGGGGGCACACTTCAGGCGTGTTCCACTAGGCGATCGCAACGTTCGTAGAGTCGTCTGCGCAGTTCTGAAGTCGTGCGCGTGATCGTTGTGAGACCTTAGTGGAACGCGCCCTTCGTGTTGTTAAACTGTCCTCCAGGGGGTCTATTCTCGACCATTCGCAATTTCAACGATCGGTCGCATATGCTATATATTGCTATAGAGATGCGCACGATCTCGAATTGCGAATGGTCGAGAATAGATCCCCTGGTCTTCTGATGGAAGTTACGGATGGTTTAAGCCATGGTTGAGTTTCCTTATTTTATAAATATTTTAGAGGCCATTTGAGAAGGAGCAATGAAATTTGACGGTTTGAGTAAGCAGCTCGAGTACTTTAAAACCCTGGTTAAATCAGTTTCTTTAACTCTCAGTAAAATAAATGGTAGCGGATGGGGCTACTTTTCAAAATAAATGATTTTTTTCCACGGTAACGTACTAATAATAAATTAGATTCGAAAACTGCGATCTTTTGCCTTTCATTTGGTGTACCGTGGACACTTGGGGCTCAAGCAGTCAAGCGGTTACAAATATGTTATCAAAGGAATGTCACGAACACACAACGTTTTCGATAACGAGGTAGAGCACTACATACAAATCAGTGTTTTACTGCTTCCCATTACCAAATAGAAATTGTTTATCTTACTAGTGTCGTTAGCGACCATAGTCTCCATATTTTCAAGATATTAAGAAGTAATCATGGTGTTCCAAAAAAGGCTAATCAGCTCACAACACCCAAATTCTCAATATGATACCCTGTATACTGTATACTTCGTAAATTTTAAATTTTTTCTAACATTTCGTTTGAGGATTGGATTATTAATAAAACGTATACATTCCGCAAATAAAAAATATTCTGTGTGCATGATATTTTTTTATTTTTACAAGCCATGAAAATGCGCCTATTTGACTATTACATAAATCAAAAACTCCTGCATAAATAAAAAAATTGCTCCTCAAAAACTTGCGTTAAAATTTGTCACAGAATTAAACAAGAGGTGTACCAGATGTAATTTTGACCTTTATCTCTCATAGGAAAATAAGATGACATGTAAGAACACAGATCATATAATAGTTCATAGATACAATAATTAAGTACAGTATTCTATGAAAATATAAGAAGTACAGAAGTACGAATCATTATTGAAATTTCAAAAATCATATCTCCGAAAGTAATAGCTTGTTAGAGTTGAAAATGATATCAATGGATTTTTATGGTGAAACTGCATCTTGAAGGGCATTAAATTTGAAATTTGTGTTGTACAGAAAAATTTGTTTTTTCGTTTCTCCGAAACCATCAGGTCAATTTTGCCCAGTAACGAACTCAACCGAGATAATTATCTCTCAAACCTGCTCTGAAAATTTGAACTGCCTAGCTCATTCTGTTCGAGAGTTATTGTAGAAAGGAAGTTTAAGAATTAAAAAAAAAAATTTTGATACGTTATTTCAACCCGGTCAAAACAAAACTTCGCATGCATATAGAAGTCATTATTCTACAATTTGATGCTAAATTTCAGATAGATCGATTGAAATATTCATAGAAAATGTTTTTACTAAAAAGGACCATAACTCCGAAACCGCTTGGTGATTTTGCCCGTTAACGAACTCGTCCGAGATATTTACACTACAAACCTACTCTGTAAATTTCAATCCTCTAAATCCTTTCGTTCGAGAGTTATCGTGCCTACGGACAGAATTGATTTAGACCTCGGATTCTTGATCGGTGAGTCGAACCAAATCGTTTAAGACCATTTTCAGCCAAAATTTCGAAAATTACTGACTTTTCGGCAAATTGATAAGCAAAATGACAAAGTATACAGGGTATCACATTGAAAATTTGGAAGTTGTGAGATGACTAGCCTTTTTCGGACACCCAGTAAACTTCATAATATCTAGAAAATATGGAGACTATGGTCTCTAACGACACCCGCAAGAGAAAGAAATTCAATATGATAATCGGAAGCAGGAAAACGCCGATCTGTATGTAGTGCTCTACACCGTTATCGAAAATGTTGAGCTCGTGACATGCTTTCGATAACGTATTTGTAACTGCTTGAGCCCCAAGTGTCCACGATACATCAAATGAAAGGTAAAAGATCGCATTTTTGGAATCTAATTTATTATTAGTGCGTTACCGAGGAAAAAATCATTTATTTTAAAAAGTACCCCCATCCCCTACCATTTATTTTAGTGGGAGTTAAAGAAACTGATTTAACCAGGGTTTTAAAGTACTCGAGGTGCTTACTCAAACTGTCAAATTTCTTTGCTCTATCTCAACTGGTCTCTAAAATATTTGCAAAATAAGGAAACTCACCCATGGATTAAACCATCCATAACTTCCATCAGAATACCCAGAGGATAGTTTTACAACGAGAAGCGTGACACCCTTATGGTACCCCATAACCTCCTTGTCCGTGTCGATGTGGAAGCCTCGGACACTGTATTCTTACCAAACAAAGTAAAGGTATTGATAATGAGAAATTTTCCATTTTCAACATAATTCTTAATGTTTCTGTTGTTTGTTTCCTAATTCTAGCCTATACGCACCAAATCTGAAAGTGAAAGTTACAGATTTCTTAATTTTTCGTTAGTTTGTGCACTAATTCTAGTCTGCATTCCAAGTTTTAGCTTTCTAGGACTCGTTAAGTAGGTATACTAGAGGTTTTTATGAGTCAGCCAATGACAAAATAAACGTATTTAAGGTATTAATAAAAGATAGAGTTTAAATATTAGATAATTGCAACATAGTGCGTTTCATTAGCCTACTAACTAAATCTTATTCTGAGAATTCGGTTGTTGAGAGTTTGAAAATACGTCGAAACTCTTCGAGAAACGGAAGGTTAGACCATACTCACTCTGGCTCGTCTTGGCAAATTCATTGATTTTGGGTGAATTCAATTTACTTCATCGACCGTCATTCATTGACACATCGATGGCAAAACATGCCATCTGCTCAATTATGCCTCTCCAGATTATTTGAAATAATTTACACAAGCCTTACTAAGTCCTATAATTGTAACTTTTTGTAAATTCTGTGTCTCAGAAACTATCCGTCCGATATCGCTGAAATTTTGTGAAAGCCTCCAATACCTAATTTCAACCAAGTTCCAGATTTTAACACGATCGGGTCTATATTAGTGGAAATATAAAATAAAATATTGGAAACTGTGCAGCGTTGAGCGAGCTCAGTATCTGGATGAGTAATCATTGCCACTTTAACTTTTGAATGGAATGAGATAGATACTTCCAGGGTTGGGTGCGCATCCGAGTGTGATAGTTGAGTTCGTTTAGGCATACTCGTCCAAACGGTTTTGAAGTTATACTCTGAAATTTCATTCAATAAGTCAAAAAATACAGCTCTGATCCAATTTAAACCGGATTATTGGTTGTAGAATGCCAATGAGGAAATTCTACCGAAATTTCATCAGGATCGTATATCTAGAAAGTTTTACTTGTCGACATCCGATCGACTTGAAACTTGGTAACTCATTGTAGAATGTCACACAAAGACTTTTGCAAAATTTCTTGCGGAAGTATAACTATAAAATTTCAGACAAATTATTAAAAAATATTTTATTATCCAGAAACTATGCGTCCGATATCGCTAATTTTGTGAGAGCCTCCAAATCCTGATTGTAGAGCCTAACTTTCGAAAGGAACGAAATAGCAACTGTAGCCGATTATGCCCAACAACGAACTTAACTCTCCCGTTCGGATACGCAACCACCACTGAAAATTGCAAGCCTCTATCTCTTTTCGTTTGAAAGTTTTCGAGGCAACGGTCACCCATCTATCTACTGAACTCACCTAAGGCTGATCGGATCTCCAACAATATAGATCCGATCGTGTTCAAACTAGGATCTTGTCTGTAGAGTTAGGTTCTGAAGGCTCTCAAAAAATCTCAGCGATGTCGGAGGAATAGTTTCTGATATGTGGAATTTTTTTCAGTGATTTTAAATGTTTTTTTTACATTTTCTAGTAATAAAATCCTTACGAAATATCGCAAGAATTTTCGCGTTGGCATTTTACAACGAATTACCATGTTTGAATTGGATTGGATTCGTATTTTTCGATTTATTGAGGAAATAACAATAAAATCGTTCGCCTATTAATGATCTCAAATGTCACATTCTGATGCGCAACCTACCCTAAGAATTGCAAATTGCTATCTCTTTCCGTTCTCAGGTTATCGTTGATATAAAGAATATTTTGAAATTTTTTTTTTAATTTTCTTGTGATGCTATTCTGACGAAATTTCAAAAACTTCTTTGTATCAGTATTCTATTCTGAATCGTCTAAGAACCGGTCATGGTCGATGCAACAGCATGCTTCTCAGGTGGAACTCAATTGAGAGCCCTAGTTGTGAATGCAGGGAATTTTAGGGCTATTCATAATGTTTCTGAATCTTTTTTAGAATGGGTATCGAGTTTCAAATCTATTTGATAAAATATAGAATATTCCATTTTTAATTTGTTCGTTTTCTCCTTTTGTCTTTTCCTTTTCCAGATTGAGTTTCGGGTACCTTGGATAAACTTCTCTGCTTGTTGAAGGAAGAAGTGATACCGATGAAGAAGATGCCATTGAATATTTAATATTTCAGCATATTTTGTTGACAATTTTCCTTTTTCATAAATCGCAACACTAATGGGAGATAGGTTTTTTTACTGAGGTTTTTCCCTAAGCTCTAGTATCATTATATCAAATTATATCCCAGACGGCACAAACATATTGCATGAATATGCCATGCATATCCCACCGGCATATTGGCATATGCCAGGGATATTCCATATCCTCCAAAGCATATAATAATAATAATAATAATTTATTTGCAGATATTATACAGGTATAGATCTACAAATAATAGTGATTCCCACAAAGGCTTAGCCTGTCCGTGGGGTGAACCACCGAAATTAAATTAAATTCCAACTTCTTAATCAAAACAAAATAATGAAATAATAAAGGCACCATATGCAATAAACAACAATCTTTGTTTTATTAAATATTTTTTTTTTTGGATATATGTATTTTTCCAACAAAGTTTTTTTTTTCAAGCTTTTTGGGAGGCCAAGTTCAAAACACGCCGACAAACACCATAAAATATATTCAATTAAATTTGAAAAGGCCAGATATCCCCAGCCTAGGTTGGTCCATCAGAAAGAGCTTCACTTTTCTCCTGAATACCGATAAAGAAAACGAATTCCTAATATCCAGCGGTATAAAATTATAAAGTCTACTCGCCAAAAACTCAAAAGCCCTCTGAGATACCGTTTTTGAGGCATATCTGGTTCGAAGTATCTCACCAGCCTTAGCTCGTGTACTGTGGTGATGACTGATGTAATGAAATTCTATTTTTTTGCAAAAAACACCAATTACCTATTTAAGGAAGTATAGTTGTTTCACAACAAAGATCTTTGATTCCTTGTACAATTCATCGGAGGGATATAGATTAGGTCTGCCCATTATAATTTTCAGAATCCTTTTCTGGATTATTTCTACCTTTTGTAAATAGCAATTAGCAGCTGCTCCCCAAGCCAGATTTCCATAAGTTAGCTTAGATTCTACAAGTACGCATATTCCATGGATATCCAAGGTCACCATGAATCATGTTCCATGAATATGCCATGCATATCCCAACGGCATATTGGCATATGCCAGGGATATTCCATATCCTCCAAGCATATGATACGCATATTCTATGGATATCCCGGGAATATGTTTTAATCTCCTAAAAGATATTCATGGCATATGCTAGGAATATATTTTTCTACTGTATAGCATATGCTTTTTGAATATTAATATCAAAAAAATTATACAGTGTGAGTCTTTGAGCCGTACATTAAATTTTACCATAAATTCCTCTCATCAAATTGAATACTTTTTTCATTCAACATCTTTTCCAAATTTGACTCAGGTAAAAATATACAGGCTGTTGAAATTTCAAAAAAAAATATCATTTTATATTGTAACTTTGACGTGTTTTTCTGGAAAATATGTATCATAGTTATAGGAAACTTCAACACCAACATTCGTTTAATTCAGAAAAAGAATGTCAAAGCTATACAAAATAGAAACTGATTTTTTTTCGAAATTTCAAGATCCTGTATCTTTTTACCTTAGCCGAATTGGGAAAAATGGTAAATGAAAAAAGTGTTTCATTTGATGATAAGAATCTATGGTTAACATTAATGTACAACAAGACTCACCCTGTACATATTTTTTTTCTACTTCCACTATATGGTCGAATGTAGGTTAGTTATTTTGAGAAATACAAAACTAAATCAGAAAATAGTTATTACAAAAAACAAAAATATTTTTTCACAGAAAATACAAAAAAAATATTATATATAAAATATGTATATATTGCGGTAAATCCGCAAATTTTTTAGTAGCTTAGATATTATTATTTTTTACGTTATGAATATTGGATATTATTGAAAAAAACCACGCCTATATCTTACAAACTAACAGAGACCGCAGATTTTTTTCACTGAAGATTTGCATTCTGGAGATGTCATTAAATACATTGAAGTAAATATATCTAATTAATATTAGATAAATTGAACAAATAATAAATTAAAACAACATCTTATTAATATTACTATGTATTTATAGCACGAATTCTTCCTCCGGGTGATTTTGTTTGTGTTCCTTATTCCTAAAACCATCAAATATAAGAAAAAACACTTCGTCATAGAATAATTTACTCACAGTTCCAGTTGCTTTTTAGTCAGGAAAATAGCAATCCTTTTTTCTACTTCCTTTTCAGTGCATTGCTTTGTAAGTGGGTTTTTCCCGCATACCACTGAAAAAAGTATTACATAATATATTATCTCGATGTCAATGATATTTCCTCTGCTAATTATGCATATTGATTCATTTGGTGAATAGAAATTGTATTTTGTAAAGTGAAGATGGTATTGTCATTCAGTTGAAAAAAACCCTATGGCAGAGTTGTTCTAAATACAGATTATGGAAATACCGAAACACAAATGATATATTCAAGAACAGTTGGACAACACAGGGAATATGTTTCTCAAATATGTCAAAAACCAATATAAAATTAGTAAAGAGAATAAAATTAGTAAAGAGAAAATGGAATTAACATAGACTACTGGATTATATTTTTACCTTTGATTAATGTAGCCATGTGAAGAACAGAAAACTTCTTGCCCTCCAACCCAGCTTAACTGCTTCAATATGACATCATCGACCAACTGAGGCATGCGTCTTCTGACAACATCTTTTGTGTCAGTGCCTCCAACATGGACAAGCTTAGTCAACTATGAATAAAATGATTCGTTTTCTATTTCTACTCTGGTATATTGATATCTACCATTGGTTTTGGAATATTGATATCTTGGGCAGTATTTTCACTCCTTGAATTCAGCATTGCCGTTATCAATTCCGTATTTTGCTCGACCCTTCCATTAAATTTATGTAGCATTCTTATAATTTCAGTAGAGTCTATAAAAAACAAAATAAGGTTCAAAGTCACAAATACATAAATATATAAGAGGTATACTAACCTTTACTGGATAAACATTTCAGTTTTGCTGCAGTAGAAGTTGAAGTTCTGGAGGTAGACGCATCCGAGTTGAGGTTTTGGATTATTGTATTGCTGTATCACTTCCTTTTCTAAATTCAAGTTTCTTTGCACCACTTCAAATGCTGCTTCAGACCGTGATGAGCAGGCTTGTTGTGACTGATTAGCTGGAAAAATTTCTAATGTTTCTATTTGATGATATAAAAGCAAATAAATATAAGTTTCATTAGAAATAGAGAATTAGAGATTTTATACCAGTGGGGAAACTCAATATATAGGTAAAGCCCACAATTTAATATCTTCCTGAAAACTCAGGTGGTTACTTTGGCTAGGTCCTGAGAGACAATTATTTCCAACTACATTACTAGGTAACTGAAGATCATGACTGAATCCAATTCTTCGGTTTTCTGGTAGAGTCAAGGCTGGAATAGTTTCAGTAGAACAACTATCTACAGTATCTTCAGTCCTCTGGTCATATTCTTGCGAATCATCAGTAATATTGTGCTCTTCGGTAAACAACAATGTTTGGCCGGACAATCTTTTCACTTTGCTCAAAAAAGATTTCTTCATTATGCAGCAAATAAAACACGGACGGCAAGTAAATAGGTACACTGCAAAACCCTTGATACCTTTTCACCTAGCCAAAGGTTGATTTATCAGGTAAATGGTATTCACCAAAAATTGAGTTATATGAATATAATACTCCTCTAAAAGCACTACTTACTTGTTAAATAACAACACAATTCCTTAATTTCACCAATTCACTGTTTGTCCATATCAAGTAAAGACCAGCCAACTACAAAACAGATTTCAAACTTGATATTAGATATTCTATTGTTTTGACAATGGAAACAAAGAAAAACGATTTATTTGTCAGATGATGACCACAGAACACCATACAGGATAAAGGTCTCAGTATAAAAATAATGAAAATATCGGTCGGTAGGTCGCGGCGATGGAACGACTACGCCCGACGGTCATCCTCGTCCATAGCTCACAAAACATCTGTCAGCGGATAAAATTTAAATTTTATCTTCGTTCTAGCTAGGATACCGGAGGTCCTGGGTTCGTATCCCGCTCAATAGTAGAGTTCAAACCGGGCTCTATCGTGTCACCCCGTGGGACCTTCATTGCTAAAATGTATAGACCACTGGGTATCATTCTCCATACCCTTACAATGTAAATTCAACTGGTCGTCAAAAAATCGTCGTGTGCAGGAAGGGGTGGGGGGAATTTTTCCAAAAATTGACAAAAATTTTTTTTCTGTTCATGGTCATCTATATACGGTGAACATCACTCACACAAACTTCTGTTGAAATATACGATTCAGAAATATTTTTTATTAATTGTCAAAAAAGTTGGATACAATGCTCTTAAATGGAATTCCTTAAGATATAAACGCTTGCCCTGAACACCCATATTAACTATTATGTTCCACTCGGTTTTACTCGAGATCTGTTAGGATTATCGAAAAAATGCTTTATATGAAAGGTCTGTCCCGAAAACCAACGATTCAGATGCTTCTTTCAAAATTACAATAGGTAGAACAGTTTCCTCACAAAATAAGAAATTGTGTTATTAACTCCCATTAACCGAAACCGAACCTGGAGACGCTAGTAAGGCGCAATTTGTAGCGTTAGTCCATGTTAGTGGCGACCTTATGGATTTGAGCTTTGATCTATGCACATAAGGTTCGTTATATCTATCCGACCAACTTTACAGTACTATTCCTGCGTGCCTTCAGAACGCATTTTGAAGATATTGTTTAAATTACTAATTTTTATATATATGAGAATTTTACATATAATTCATATATATTTGATTTAATTTTGTTAATTCGTTAATAAATATGCAAATATGCGAGATCAAACTTATATTCATTACTTCATAAATCAATTTTGTGACTTAATATTAACACATTTTTGAAATCATCGTTCATTCTCATTAGTAGTAACAAGATTTCCTGAATCCTAGACCAAAACCCTAGAAAAGAATTAAGAAGGTATATAGTTGGTATCTATGATATTTAGGGCCTAAAAATTTATTTCATGTCATGATTCATCTAATTCAACTATCACTATCACATGAAGAATCATCAAGGGAAGGAAGATTTGAAAAATTTGAAGTACTCGTATTTGCACATGTTTTTGGGCCATACATTTGCAGGAGCCAATAAACGGAATTTGTTTTCTTTTACAGGAACACATTGATCCTGTGCAATCTGAAATGATAATTTCCATTTCATAAAGAATATTTACGGATCTGATATTCGAAATAATATTTACCTTTCCTACAACTGCAGTTGCTAAGGATAGATGTTTCCTTAGGTAGGATTTGGCAGAAGTTTTCCATTTTCTACATACCACCCACTAAATATAGGATCCGGTAAAGATGGTCATGGTACATTACTATTGATCCAAATTTTTGTTTGGTAATGGACTCGAAGGCTGTGTTGTCACAAACTATCCAATGTTGGAGGTAATTTACTTATGGATCTTGAAGAAGCTATAATATTCCCCTGAGCCTGTTGATACATTTCACATTTTCGTTTGTCGTATACAGATGGATTTCAAATTCAACAATATCATTGAATACTTATTCTCTCAAATTCTCAAAATCTTGAAAGTTCACTCTGCAGTATCTGCTCAGAATCTTCATCAATTTTCATTATTTTTTTACCTTCTTCGACATTTTGACCGAATGAAGATGCAAAGATGAGCGTAATGTGACTAACTTCATACCCATAATGTTACTCAAGAACCATTCATCCATTCTATAGTACTATTTTCAGTTTATCCCACTGTTCCTCCTGCAGCTTTGGAATTTTTGTTGATATGCTCTAGCGCCTGATCTACAGAAAGTTGGTTAAAATTCCCAATCAAAGATTTAATGACAAAATTCCATTTTTTGAATTCATCATGTACTTCCGGTGCCATGTTTGAAAGTATTCAATGATATTGTTGAATTTGTGATCTGTCTGTATACGACAAACGAAAATGTGAAATGTATCAACAGGAGGGGAATATTATAGCTTCTTCAAGATCCATACGTAAATTACCTCCAACATTGGATAGTTTGAGACAACACAGCCTTCGAGTCCATTACCAAACAAAAATTTGGATCAATAGTAATGTACCATGACCATCTTTACCGGATCCTATATTTAGTGGGTGGTATGTAGAAAATGGAAAACTTCTGCCAAAATTAACGACGATGCCAATCCTACCTAAGGAAACATCTATCCTTAGCAACTGCAGTTGTAGGAAAGGTAAATATTATTTCGAAAATCAGATCCGTAAATATTCTTTATGAAATGGAAATTCTCATTTCAGATTGCACAGGATCAATGTGTTCCTGTACAAGAAAACAAATTCCGTGTATTGGCTCCTGCAAATGTATGGCCCAAAAAACATGTGCAAATACGAGTACTTCAAATTTTTCAAATCTTCGTTCCCTTGATGATTCTTCATGTGATAGTGATAGTTGAATTAGATGAATCATGACATGTAAGAAATTTTTAGGCCCTAAATATCATAGATACCAACTATATACCTTCTTAATTATTTTCTAGATTTTTGGTCTAGGATTCAGGAAATCTTGTTACTACTAATGAGAATGAACGATGATTTCAAAAATGTGTTAATATTACGTCACAAAATTGATTTATGAAGTAATGAATATAAGTTTGAACTCGCATATTTGCATATTTATTAACGAATTAACAAAATTAAATCAAATATATATGAATTATCTGTAAAATTCTCATATACATAAAAAATTAGGAATTTAAACAATATCTTCAAAATGATGATTCTTCATCTGATAGTGATAGTTGAATTAGATGAATCATGACATGTAAGAAATTTTTAGACCCTAAATATCATAGATACCAACTAAATACCTTCTTAATTCTTTTCCAGATTTTTGGTCTAGGATTCAGGAAATCTTGTTACTACTAATGAGAATGAACGATGATTTCAAAAATGTGGTAATATTACGTCACAAAATTGATTTATGAAGTAATAAATATAAGTTTGAACTCGCATATTTGCATATTTATTAACGAATTAACAAAATTAAATCAAATATATATGAATTATATGTAATAATTCTCATATATATAAAAAATTAGGAATTTAAACAATATCTTCAAAATGCGTTCTGAAGGCACGCAGGAATAGTACTGTAAAGTTGGTCGGATAGATATAACGAACCTTATGTGCATAGATCAAAACTCAAATCCATAAGGTCGCCACTAACATGGACTAACGCTACAAATTGCGCCTTACTAGCGTCTCCAGGTTCGGTTTCGGTTAATGGGAGTTAATAACACAATTTCTTATTTTGTGAGGAAACTATACTACCTATTGTAATTTTGAAAGAAGCATATGAATCTTTGGTTTTCGGAGCAGACCTTTCATATAAAGCATTTTTTCGATAATCCTAACAGATCTCGAGTAAAACCGAGTGGAACATAATAGTTAATATGGGTGTTCAGGGCAAGCGTTTATATCTTAAGGAATTCCATTTAAGAGCATTGTATCCGACTTTTTTGACAATTAATAAAAAATATTTCTGAATCGTATATTTCAACAGAAGTTTGTGTGAGTGATGTTCACCGTATATAGATGACCATGAACAGAAAAATTTTTTTTGTCAATTTTTGGAAAAATTCCCCCCACCCCTTCCTGCACACGACGATTTTTTGACGACCAGTTGAATTTACATTGTAAGGGTATGGAGAATGATACCCAGTGGTCTATACATTTTAGCAATGAAGGTCCCACGAAAATCTGTTTTAGAGCTCTTTTCATGCCTTGTGATCTCTACAATGTGAATGTACAAAAAAGATTTGAAAGAGTATTTTGAAATAAGGTAGATCTGTGTAGATATAGCCGCAGTTCCCTACAAATAGCGTATAAACATATAATTTAACCTATTTAAAGGCGCATTTTGTTGTTATACATTGTCATAATTAAAAGTCTAAAAAACGTTACTAAATGCTCCATTTTTGGCTGCGAAGCTTCAACTAAGAATTTTCCCAGCTGGTTTTCTAACGAAATGTTTCAAATTGATATAACAAAAATTATTACGTATCTATAGAGAAATGTGCAATGAAAATGCTTTTTGAATATTCATAGGATATTCGAATGCTCAAATTTCAGTTTGATATGCCGTTTGAATATGCCAGTCATATTCAAGGAGAATATCTGTGGAATATTCGTGGGAGTATATTCCAGGAATATGCCTTGTGGATATAAGATAATGGCATATTCATGGAATATTCCAGGGATATTGCAATATCTATTGGAAAATAGGATATTGTAGGCATATTCCAGGAATATTGGGTGCCGTCTGGGATGGTATCCCGTTGCACTAACCTCTGCTAACACTTCTTTCATACACATGCTTTATTGTTGGATAAAAAACAAATGTAATATATATATATATATATATATACGTTTTTTTTTTTTTTTTTTTTTTTTTTTTTTTTTTTTTTTTTAAATTTCACACGTAACGTGGTTGGTTGTAGCTCTTGTCGGGTGTGACCACCAAGACAAGTTCCAGTCCTTAGAATTGAAGTTCTTGCAGATGTTGGGTGGTTTTCTTGGGTACTATTCCATTCGCACTTATGATAAGTGGAATAATATCTACTTTCTTAAGCCGCCACATATCCCTCATCTGTCTAGACAGTGGTGTGTATTTATTTATTTTCTCACTATAGGTTTTCAAGATGTTGTTGTCCTGGGGTACTGCAAAGTCTATTAGTATCGCTGTCATCTGTTGTTTGTTCCATACCACCATGTCCGGCCTGTTATTTTCTATGCCAATGTCAGTTGTTATGGTGAAGTCCCAATATATCTTTGTGTTTTCATTTTCTAGGATGGTTGCAGGTGTATATAGGTGGTGAGGTGTGAATTGTTGGATCAGTTTCTCTCTTTGGCCCATGAGTTGATGCACGACCTTTCCCATATTGTCGTGCCGGGATAGATATTTAGTACCCACAATAGTCGAGCAACCAGATGCAAGATGTTGGATCGTTTCCTCAGCTCTATTGCACAAACGGCATTTCGTGTTTTCGATATGTCGCTTCGTAATATATTTTAAATAATTCCTTGTGGGAACTACCTGATCCTGTATCGCGAGTATTGTGCCTTCTGTTTGTGGGAACAGGTATCCCTGGATAAGGTAGGTATTGGAAGCGACTATATCTACTTCCTCGTGGTGTAGGTTGGAGTAGAATCTTCCATGCAATTCCTTCTCACGCCAGCGCTGTCTAAAACTATATATATATATATATATATATATATATATATATATATATATATATATATTAAAGAAAAAAGGATAATGCGGATGAGTATATTTATATAGAAAAGTATAACGGGTGATTCCGCAAAAGAAGCAGAGAAAATAATTCTGCTGGTACCTGCCGACACGTGTTTCTGCTAGTTGGCTTCTTCAGGACAGGGCAACCAAGAAACCAAAAAAAGGTGAAAAGATAACTGAAAACAGGTGGCACCACATCAGGAGCGAGCAACCAATTTGTGCCTTCAGCTCTAGGACCTCCAATTCGGAGGTAAACTATGGCATCGGCACGGAGGAAGCATAAGCTACCTGTGCGATGCGACCTCAACCCGAGGATATGTATTAAAGAAAAAAGGATAATGCGGATGAGTATATTTATATAGAAAAGTATAACGGGTGATTCCGCAAAAGAAGCAGAGAAAATAATTCTGCTGGTACCTGCCGACACGTGTTTCTGCTAGTTGGCTTCTTCAGGACAGGGCAACCAAGAAACCAAAAAAAGGTGAAAAGATAACTGAAAACAGGTGGCACCACATCAGGAGCGAGCAACCAATTTGTGCCTTCAGCTCTAGGACCTCCAATTCGGAGGTAAACTATGGCATCGGCACGGAGGAAGCATAAGCTACCTGTGCGATGCGACCTCAACCCGAGGATATGTATTAAAGAAAAAAGGATAATGCGGATGAGTATATTTATATAGAAAAGTATAACGGGTGATTCCGCAAAAGAAGCAGAGAAAATAATTCTGCTGGTACCTGCCGACACGTGTTTCTGCTAGTTGGCTTCTTCAGGACAGGGCAACCAAGAAACCAAAAAAAGGTGAAAAGATAACTGAAAACAGGTGGCACCACATCAGGAGCGAGCAACCAATTTGTGCCTTCAGCTCTAGGACCTCCAATTCGGAGGTAAACTATGGCATCGGCACGGAGGAAGCATAAGCTACCTGTGCGATGCGACCTCAACCCGAGGATATGTATTAAAGAAAAAAGGATAATGCGGATGAGTATATTTATATAGAAAAGTATAACGGGTGATTCCGCAAAAGAAGCAGAGAAAATAATTCTGCTGGTACCTGCCGACACGTGTTTCTGCTAGTTGGCTTCTTCAGGACAGGGCAACCAAGAAACCAAAAAAAGGTGAAAAGATAACTGAAAACAGGTGGCACCACATCAGGAGCGAGCAACCAATTTGTGCCTTCAGCTCTAGGACCTCCAATTCGGAGGTAAACTATGGCATCGGCACGGAGGAAGCATAAGCTACCTGTGCGATGCGACCTCAACCCGAGGATATGTATTAAAGAAAAAAGGATAATGCGGATGAGTATATTTATATAGAAAAGTATAACGGGTGATTCCGCAAAAGAAGCAGAGAAAATAATTCTGCTGGTACCTGCCGACACGTGTTTCTGCTAGTTGGCTTCTTCAGGACAGGGCAACCAAGAAACCAAAAAAAGGTGAAAAGATAACTGAAAACAGGTGGCACCACATCAGGAGCGAGCAACCAATTTGTGCCTTCAGCTCTAGGACCTCCAATTCGGAGGTAAACTATGGCATCGGCACGGAGGAAGCATAAGCTACCTGTGCGATGCGACCTCAACCCGAGGATATGTATTAAAGAAAAAAGGATAATGCGGATGAGTATATTTATATAGAAAAGTATAACGGGTGATTCCGCAAAAGAAGCAGAGAAAATAATTCTGCTGGTACCTGCCGACACGTGTTTCTGCTAGTTGGCTTCTTCAGGACAGGGCAACCAAGAAACCAAAAAAAGGTGAAAAGATAACTGAAAACAGGTGGCACCACATCAGGAGCGAGCAACCAATTTGTGCCTTCAGCTCTAGGACCTCCAATTCGGAGGTAAACTATGGCATCGGCACGGAGGAAGCATAAGCTACCTGTGCGATGCGACCTCAACCCGAGGATATGTATTAAAGAAAAAAGGATAATGCGGATGAGTATATTTATATAGAAAAGTATAACGGGTGATTCCGCAAAAGAAGCAGAGAAAATAATTCTGCTGGTACCTGCCGACACGTGTTTCTGCTAGTTGGCTTCTTCAGGACAGGGCAACCAAGAAACCAAAAAAAGGTGAAAAGATAACTGAAAACAGGTGGCACCACATCAGGAGCGAGCAACCAATTTGTGCCTTCAGCTCTAGGACCTCCAATTCGGAGGTAAACTATGGCATCGGCACGGAGGAAGCATAAGCTACCTGTGCGATGCGACCTCAACCCGAGGATATGTATTAAAGAAAAAAGGATAATGCGGATGAGTATATTTATATAGAAAAGTATAACGGGTGATTCCGCAAAAGAAGCAGAGAAAATAATTCTGCTGGTACCTGCCGACACGTGTTTCTGCTAGTTGGCTTCTTCAGGACAGGGCAACCAAGAAACCAAAAAAAGGTGAAAAGATAACTGAAAACAGGTGGCACCACATCAGGAGCGAGCAACCAATTTGTGCCTTCAGCTCTAGGACCTCCAATTCGGAGGTAAACTATGGCATCGGCACGGAGGAAGCATAAGCTACCTGTGCGATGCGACCTCAACCCGAGGATATGTATTAAAGAAAAAAGGATAATGCGGATGAGTATATTTATATAGAAAAGTATAACGGGTGATTCCGCAAAAGAAGCAGAGAAAATAATTCTGCTGGTACCTGCCGACACGTGTTTCTGCTAGTTGGCTTCTTCAGGACAGGGCAACCAAGAAACCAAAAAAAGGTGAAAAGATAACTGAAAACAGGTGGCACCACATCAGGAGCGAGCAACCAATTTGTGCCTTCAGCTCTAGGACCTCCAATTCGGAGGTAAACTATGGCATCGGCACGGAGGAAGCATAAGCTACCTGTGCGATGCGACCTCAACCCGAGGATATGTATTAAAGAAAAAAGGATAATGCGGATGAGTATATTTATATAGAAAAGTATAACGGGTGATTCCGCAAAAGAAGCAGAGAAAATAATTCTGCTGGTACCTGCCGACACGTGTTTCTGCTAGTTGGCTTCTTCAGGACAGGGCAACCAAGAAACCAAAAAAAGGTGAAAAGATAACTGAAAACAGGTGGCACCACATCAGGAGCGAGCAACCAATTTGTGCCTTCAGCTCTAGGACCTCCAATTCGGAGGTAAACTATGGCATCGGCACGGAGGAAGCATAAGCTACCTGTGCGATGCGACCTCAACCCGAGGATATGTATTAAAGAAAAAAGGATAATGCGGATGAGTATATTTATATAGAAAAGTATAACGGGTGATTCCGCAAAAGAAGCAGAGAAAATAATTCTGCTGGTACCTGCCGACACGTGTTTCTGCTAGTTGGCTTCTTCAGGACAGGGCAACCAAGAAACCAAAAAAAGGTGAAAAGATAACTGAAAACAGGTGGCACCACATCAGGAGCGAGCAACCAATTTGTGCCTTCAGCTCTCTAGCTTCTTTTGCGGAATCACCCGTTATACTTTTCTATATAAATATACTCATCCGCATTATCCTTTTTTCTTTAATACATATCCTCGGGTTGAGGTCGCATCGCACAGGTAGCTTATGCTTCCTCCGTGCCGATGCCATAGTTTACCTCCGAATTGGAGGTCCTAGAGCTGAAGGCACAAATTGGTTGCTCGCTCCTGATGTGGTGCCACCTGTTTTCAGTTATCTTTTCACCTTTTTTTGGTTTCTTGGTTGCCCTGTCCTGAAGAAGCCAACTAGCAGAAACACGTGTCGGCAGGTACCAGCAGAATTATTTTCTCTGCTTCTTTTGCGGAATCACCCGTTATACTTTTCTATATAAATATACTCATCCGCATTATCCTTTTTTCTTTAATACATATCCTCGGGTTGAGGTCGCATCGCACAGGTAGCTTATGCTTCCTCCGTGCCGATGCCATAGTTTACCTCCGAATTGGAGGTCCTAGAGCTGAAGGCACAAATTGGTTGCTCGCTCCTGATGTGGTGCCACCTGTTTTCAGTTATCTTTTCACCTTTTTTTGGTTTCTTGGTTGCCCTGTCCTGAAGAAGCCAACTAGCAGAAACACGTGTCGGCAGGTACCAGCAGAATTATTTTCTCTGCTTCTTTTGCGGAATCACCCGTTATACTTTTCTATATAAATATACTCATCCGCATTATCCTTTTTTCTTTAATACATATCCTCGGGTTGAGGTCGCATCGCACAGGTAGCTTATGCTTCCTCCGTGCCGATGCCATAGTTTACCTCCGAATTGGAGGTCCTAGAGCTGAAGGCACAAATTGGTTGCTCGCTCCTGATGTGGTGCCACCTGTTTTCAGTTATCTTTTCACCTTTTTTTGGTTTCTTGGTTGCCCTGTCCTGAAGAAGCCAACTAGCAGAAACACGTGTCGGCAGGTACCAGCAGAATTATTTTCTCTGCTTCTTTTGCGGAATCACCCGTTATACTTTTCTATATATATATATATATATATATATATATATATATATATATATATATATATATATATATATGTCAAGTGTATAGTTCCGATACTTTTTGCAAGGTGTATATTTCTCTGCATACATAGATCATATATTGAATATATAATCCGTTTCTTTTTGAATTTTCAATATAAATCTAGTGGTTTCTGTTTTAGATTATTATATATATATGGCATAGTTCCGAGACTTTTTTCAAAGAAATGATTGTAAATCTGATATTTTTCATAGTTTTTCCGCATACATTAGATCAATAGCACTCTAAGAAGTCATTGATGTCAAAAAATCTCTGAAAACCCCTAGATATTTTCGAAATCCTGCTCAATAAACGATTGAAGATTTTATATCTTTTGTCGGTTTTCTCGAACACAATAGATTCATACTAGGTATTCTAATGGTAGGTATCAAAAGATTACTGAAAACTTAGTGTATTCTGAATATAATTCAGTTCCATCTCAGATATCGATATATCCGCGAAATATATTTGAGCGTTTTCTCGCAGAAAATAGAATCATATTACTCCCACGAGTCATAGATGTCAAAAGATTTCTAAAAACTCATTTGATTCAGAATATAATCCATCAGTTTCATTTCAGATGTCGTCTTGTTCAGAGACTTTCATAGAAATACATAATTGAAGATTGTATATTATTATCGTCGGTTTCCTCGCACAAAATTGTTTCATATTATTCTGATGAGTTATTCTCAAATTATGTCAAAAGATGGAATACTTTATTATTCAGGAATAATTCATCAGTTTCATTTCAGATGCAATTAAATATATCGTCTAGAATCGGGAAAATCACCATATAAATAATCGAAGATTTTATATTTTTATCGACTTTCTCGCACACAATATATTCGCATCACTTTGACGTGTCTTATTATGTCAAGAGACTCACAAAACTTCATTATGATTATAATTAATCAGTATTATTCCAGAAATCGATTTATGCTCTAATTGCGGTACAATCTTCATAGAAATAATTGAAATTTTTATACTTTTGTCGATTTTATCGCATAGAGAATTTTCCTATTCCGTTGTCATAGTTACATTATATTCATATTACAACGACGAGCTGGATATGTCAAAATATTTCTACAAACTTATTACATCTTCAATATATAATTTTGGAGATTCATTTCAGATGTTACCATAATATTTAGTTCTGGGACATCACTAATGGAAATAATTGTTGATTTAATATTTTCGTCAGTGATTTCGCATAGCTACAATATATTCATATTACTCCTTCGAGTTGTATATGTCAAAATCTTCATGTCGAATACATATAATTCGGAAGATTCATTTAAGGTGTTACCATACTATCTAGTTTCTTTTTGAATTTTCAATATATGTCTAGTGGTTTCTGTTTAAGATATATATGGCATAGTTCCGAGACTTTTTTCACAGAAACGATTGGAAATTTGATATTTTTCATAGTTTTTTCCGCATACATTAGATCAATAGTACTCTAAGAAGTCATTGATGTCAAAAAATCTCTGAAAACCCCTAGATATTTTCGAAAGCCTGCTCAATAAACGATTGAAGATTTTATATCTTTTGTTGGTATTCTCGAACACAATAGATTCATACTAGGTACTCTAATGGTAGATATCAAAAGATTCCTGAAAACTTAGTGTATTCTGAATATAATTCAGTTCCATTTCAGATATCGATATATCCGCGAGATATATTTGAGCGTTTTCTCGCACAAAATAGAATCATATTACTCCCACGAGTCATAGATGTCAAAAGATTTCTAAAAACTCATTTGATTCAGAATATAATCCATCAGTTTCATTTCAGATGTCGTCTTGTTCAGAGACTTTCATAGAAATACATAATAGAAGATTGTATATTATTATCGTCGGTTTCCTAGCACAAAATTGATTCATATCATTCTGATGGGATATTCTCAAATTAATCCAAAAGATCCTCAACAACTAATAAACAACAGACAAAATATTACTCCGACATAAATGTCGAAAGATGGAATACTACATTATTCTGGAATAATTCATCGGTTTTATTTCAGATGCAGATAAATATATCGTCTAGAATCGGGAAAATCGCCATATAAATAATCGAAGATTTTATATTTTCATCGACTTTCTCGCACACAATAGATTCGCATCACTTCGACGTGTCTTATTATGTCAAGAGACTCACAAAACTTCCTTTCATTATGATCATAATTAATCAGTATTATTCCAGAAATCGATTTATGCTCAAATTGCGGTACAATCCTCATAGAAATAATTGAAATTTTTATAATTTTGTCGGTTATATCGCATATAGAATTTTCATATTCCGTCGTCATAGTTACATTATATTCATATTACAACGACGAGTTGGATATGTCAAAATATTGCTACAAACTTATTACATCTTCAATATATAACTTTGGAGATTCATTTCAGATGTTACCATAATATCTAGTTCTGGGACATCACTCATGGAAATAATTGTTGATTCAATATTTTCGTCAGTGATTTCGCATAGGTACAATATATTCATATTACGCCTTCGAGTTGGATATGTCAAAATATTCCTACAAACCTCTTTCATGTCAAATACATATAATTCGGAAGATTCATTTAAGGTGTTACCATAATATCTAGTTTCTTTTTGAATTTTCAATATATGTCTAGTGGTTTCTGTTCAAGATATATATGGCATAGTTCCGAGACTTTATTCACAGAAATGATTGGAAATTTGATATTTTTCATAGTTTTTCCACATACATTACATCAATAGCACTCTAAGAAGTCATTGATGTCAAAAAATCTCTGAAAACCCCTGGATATTATCGAACGTCTGCTCAATAAACGATTGAAACTTTTATATCTTTTGTTGGTTTTCTCGAACACAATAGATTCATAATAGGTACTCTAATGGTAGATATCAAAAGATTCCTGAAAACTTAGTGTATTCTGAATATAATTCAGTTCCATTTCAGAGATATCGATATATCCGCGAGATATATTTGAGCGTTTTCTCGCACAAAATAGAATCATATTACTCCCACGAGTCATAGATGTCAAAAGATTTCTAAAAACTCATTTGATTCAGAATATAATCCATCAGTTTCATTTAAGATGTCGTCTTGTTCAGAGACTTTCATAGAAATACATAATTGAAGATTGTATATTATTATCGTTGGATTCCTCGCACAAAATTGATTCATATTATTCCGGTAAGTTATTCTCAAATTATTTCAAAAGATCATCAAAAACTAATAAACAACAGAAAAAATTTTACTCCGACATAAATGTCGAAAGATGGAATACTACATTATTCTGCAATAATTCATCAGTTTTATTTCAGATGCAAATAAATATATCGTCTAGAATCGGGAAAATCACCATATAAATAATCGAAGATTTTATATTTTTATCGACTTTCTCGCACACAATAGATTCGTATCACTTCGACGTGTCTTATTATGTCAAGAGACTCACAAAACTTCCTTTCATATGATTATAATTAATCAGTATTATTCCAGAAATCGATTTTTGCTCAAATTGCGGTACAATCCTCATAGAAATAATTGAAGTTTTTATAATTTTGTCGGTTTTATCGCCTAGAGATTCATTTCAGATGTTACCATAAAATCTAGTTCTGGGACATTACTCATGGAAATAATTGTTGATTTAATATTTTCGTCAGTGATTTCGCATAGGTACAATAAATTCATATTACGCCTTCGAGTTGGATATGTCAAAATATTCCTACAAACTTATTTTATATCGAATACATATAATTCGGAAGATTACTTTAAGATGTTACCATAATATCTATTTCCGGGACATTGCTCATGGAAATAATTGTCGATTTAATATCTTCGCTAGTGATTTCGCATAGGTAAAATATATTCATTAAGCCTTCGAGCTGGATACGTCAAAATATTCCTACAAACTTATATTATATCGAATACATATAATTATATGTAAGTAATGTGTATGTAAGTAATCTTTCGAATGCGAAAGATTACTTTAATATGTTACCATGGAAATAATTGTTGATTTAATATTTTCCTCAGTTATTTCGCATAGGTACAATATATTCATAGGTATTGCTTCGTCGAGTTGGATATGTCAAACTATTCCTACAAACTTATTTTTTCGTGAGTACTTATAATTCGGAAGATTCATTTCAGATGTTGCCAGAACATCTAGTTCCGGGACATTACTCATGGAAATAATTGTTGATTTATCAATTTCAACCTAGATCACTCTCATCAAACGCTTTTTTCATTGAATACTTTTCCACCTTCGGCCCAGGTATCAGTTTTTATTTTGTATCTTACACGGTGTTTCCTAATGAATTGAATCTAGGTGTGAACTTTCCTATAACAATCACACATCCTCCAAATATAGTTTTTTCCTACTTCCTACAATGGTGTCCTAGTTATTGACTCACGGATTCATAAAACTAAATTAAATTGGTTCAAGCACTGACGTGAAGTCAGGAGCTTTTGCGCGTATGTTCTATTGTCCATTATCCTGTATTGGACACCCTTAATCGAATTTATCATAGTGAATTATGTTGTCCATTCTCCTGTATTGGACACTTAATTCGAATTCACCATAGTAAATTGGACTTACTGATATATAGATTTTTTTTTTAATTTTCAATGATTTCTTAAAAATTTTCTACATATACTATACTCACAAAATTTTGCAAGAATTTTCGCGTTGGCATTCTACAACTAACAACCATGTTTCAATTCAATCGGTTTAGTAACTCTAAAACCGTTTGGCCGATTATCCTTATAAACAAAGTCAAATGTCGTGTTCTGATGCATACCCTAACCTGGAAACTTCAAGCCGCTATGTCTTTCCGTTCTCAAGTTATCGTGACAAGAAAAATATTTTTTAATAATTTTTTAATAATTTTCTAGCCATACGATTCTCACAAAATTTCACAAACTACGCACCAAGTTTCAATTCGATCGGATTCATATTGGTTGAAGACAAAATTATTACTCGGAAACCATTGAGCCGATTATGCCCATTAACGAACTTGTCCGTCGTATTGGGATGCGCCACCTGCCGTGAAAATTTCAAGTCGCTAGCTCTTTCCGTTCTCAAGTTATCTTGGCAACGGCCGGATGGCCGGCTGGACGGACAGAATCAAATTTGACCTCGAATACTTCATCAGGGAGTCGAACCCAATCGTTTGAAACCATTTTCGGCGAAAAATTTGAAAATTACAGACATTTGGGGAAAATGATAACGCGATGTTCCCCAGAACGTACGCGCAAAAACTTGGTAATTACTCGTAGAATGCCGACGTGCTAATTTTTATGAAATTTAGTGATATCGTATCACAAAAAAAATATCTTTTTTTCAAAAATTTTATATTTCAGAGAGATAGACAATAGTACATGCGCGGAAAAGTTCCTGACTTCACGTCAGTGCTTTTTAAGAATTTTTCATCTATTGATTAGAGTTGAAATTTGGTGTTCAGAGAGATAATAATGACATAGAAGCGTGTGCAAAATTTCCTATGGATCAGTTTACTAGGGACGAAAAAATTTCAAATACAATTGTTGTTTTTCAAATTTGATATTTTGGTCATGGAAAGTGATTTTTAGAGAACGCAAAATTTCAATCTGAGGCAGTACAGAAAATTCGAATGAAAATTCTATATTATTTTCCTTTTATTCTTGAAAATACCTGACCCAGTTGAAACCTGGGTGTAAAATAATGACATTTATATGCATGCAAAATTTCATGAGTATAGTGAAATTAAGATGATCAGTCTGTTTTTGAGGGTTGGTCAACATTATATTCAGATCGGTCAAAGCAGATTGACTTCACTTCCACGCTTTTTGGGTATATAGGTTCCTGAAGTGACCCTGTTCTATAATTACGTACTTCTCTTAGCGAACTCTAGGAGGTCGCGGTAAGATGAAAGAGTTCGCGGTAAGATGAAGGAGCATAGGGGTTGATATCCAAATCGCAAATCCTAATAAATGACAAACGCTACCGTATCTCGTCATAAATATGTCCTAGACTTAATCGTTGGTTTCGCGCGGGAAAGAAAATTCAACATGTGGTAAGCAATTTTTTGTTATAACGTATATTTCCTTATGTACTTCGTATCTTCCACATAAGAAGTCCCGGAACTAGGCCTTATAAAATAGTACATATCTGAAAAGTATTAAACTTGTCCAAACACGTTCAATCCTTTTCGTTTATCAATGAAACGACCTGTAACCTGTAGAATAATTGAAATCATATAAGTGAATTTTATTAATATTTTCTAAAACAATATGTATAATCTTGTGAAACTGAAGTGAAGAATTGTATATAATATACAATTCTTCGTTTGATTTAGAATTATATGTTAAGTGTTCAGTTCCGGTACTTTATTTGTGATATAATGTAGTTTTCCGGTACTTTTGCTGAGTTCCGGCACTGAATAAAATCAGTTAAATAGACCGTTCATTTCATGATTCAAAGAATCATTATAAAATGGTTTCTTTCTGGGTTTTCACTCCCAAACTGTGAACAATATCTATTGAATAAAAATTTTGTTATTTTTTGAATTGCTCCTGCGTAAGAAACACAAGATATTTGTCAGAAACAATAAATCGATCAATGTCGGAGCCTAAATCAGACTACTTCGTCAAAATTATAAAATTTTCATTTAATAGATATTTTTCAGAGTTTGAGAGAGGAAACCTGGAAAGAAAGCATTCAATAATGAATAAACCTGCCACGGTATCCTTTAATGAATATTTAAATAATCAATATTTGAACCATGAAATAACCGGGTTCTGGTACTGAATAAAATTAGATGAAAAGGAACGTTCATTTCATGGTTCAAATAATTATTATTTGAATCATGAACGGACACGCAAAAGCTCCAGAGTTCACCTCATTGACTTTAAACTAATTTCAGCCAGTACCAGAACTCTACTGAAGTCCTGGTAAACGATATCAGGTACCAAAAAATTGGATCAAGCACTGACGTGAAGTCAGAAGCTTTTGCGCGTATGTTCTATTGTCCATTCTTCTGTATTGGACAACCTTAATCGAATTTACCATGGTAAATTATGTTGTCCATTCTCCGGTATTGGACACTCTTAATTCGAATTTACCATGGTAAATTCGAATTAAGTGTCCAATACGGGAGAATGGACAACATAATTTACCATGGTAAATTCGATTAAGGGTGTCCAATACAGAAGAATGGACAATAGAACATACGCGCAAAAGCTTCTGACTTCACGTCAGTGCTTGAACCAATTTTTTTTTCGTGATTTTTTTTGAAATTTTCTAGGGGTACGGTTATTAAAATTTTTTTATTCGTCTTTTTTTTCGAATTTTCTAGTGGTACGGTTCTTACAAAATTTTGAACATGTCTTTATGTTGATTTTCTACTACTAGTTACCAAGCTTCAATTCGATCGAATATTTATTTTTTCAGTTATCAAGAGAATAATATTCCAGGTGGGTATAACTCGGAAACCGTTAGACCGATTATGCCCAAAAGCAAACTCAACTCTCCCTTTCGGATACGCAACCTATCCTGAAAATTGCAAGTCCCTATCTCCTTTCGTTCGAAAGTTATCGAGGCAACGGTCACCCATCTACTGAATTCACACAAGAATGCTCCAATCTCCAACAATATCAAAACCGATCGTATTAAAACTTGAAATTTAGCGGTAGAGTTAGGTTATGAAGGCTCTTGCAAAATTTCATCAATTTTTAACGATTAGTTACTGATATATAGAATTTTTTTTTTTTATTTTCAATGATTTATTAAAAATTTTCTACAAATGCTGTCCTCACCAAATTTTGCAAGAATTTTCGCGTTGGCATTCTACAACTAACAACCATGTTTCAATTCAATCGGTTCACACAAGAATGCTCCAATCTCCAACAATATCAAAACCGATCGTATTAAAACTTGAAACTTGGCAGTAGAGTTAGGTTATGAAGGCACTTGCAAAATTTCAGCAATTTCAAACGAATAGTTACTGATTTATAGAATTTTTTTTTTATTTTCAATGATTTATTAAAAATTTTCTACGAATGCTGTCCTCGCCAAATTCTGCAAACATTTTCGCGTTGGCATTCTACAACTAATAACCATGTTTGAATTCAATCGGTTCAGTATTTTTCGAGTTAATGAGGAACAAAAACCACGAAATTTCAGAAAATTTCAGATGGCTATAACTCTGAAACCGTTTGGCCGATTATGCTCATAAACAAACTGAAATGTCGCGTTCTGGTGTTCATCCTAACCTGAAAATTTCAAGCCGCTATCTCATTCCGTTCTCAAGTTATCGTGACAACAAAAATATTTTTTAATAATTTTTTAAAAATTTTCTAACCATATGATTCGCACAAAATTTCACAAACGTGCTTAGGTTCATATTATACAACTACTCACCAAGTTTCAATTTGATCGGATTTATATTGGTTTAAAACAAAATTATTACTCGGAAACCGCTGGGCCGATTGTGCCCATTAACGAACTTGTCCGTCGTATTGGGATGCGCCACCTACCCTGAAAATTTCAAGTTGCTAGCTCTTTTCGTTCTCAAGTTATCGTGGCCGGACAGAATCAAATTTGACCTCGAATTCTTCATTGGGGAGTCGAACTTAATCGTTTGAGACCATTTTTTTCAAAAAATTCGAAAGTTACAGACATTTGGGCAAAACTATAACGCGATGTTCCCCAGAACATACGCGCAAAAAGTCCAGTAATTATATGCGCATGAGATAGATTGATAGTGATTCGTATAATTTATCTGAAATATTATTTGGAATGACTAGAAATTCACCCGAATGAATAGGCGCAAAATCTCCTGGGTATTTGCAACTAACATGTACCAGTACCGTATATCAACAAAAGTAAGGGTTATCTACATTAGGTCCAAAAAAAACGACTTAACAAATACATATATCACGTTTGTATCCATTCCGGTATTGCATTGAAAATGATCTGAACAATGAAATGAAAGGCTAGCAGAAGCATAGAGTTGAAACTTATAATAATTTTTGCGCGTATGTTCTGGGGAACATCGCGTTATAGTTTTGCCCAAATGTCTGTAACTTTCGAATTTTTTGAAAAAAATGGTCTCAAACGATTAAGTTCGACTCCCCAATGAAGAATTCGAGGCCAAATGTGTTTCTGTCCGTCCGGCCGTCCGGCCGGCCGTTGCCACGATAACTTGAGAACGAGAAGAGCTAGCGACTTGAAATTTTCAGGGTAGGTGGCGCATCCCAATACGATGGACAAGTTCGTTAATGGGCATAATCGGCCCAGTGGTTTCCGAGAAATAATTTTATTTTCAACCAATATAAATCCGATCGAATTGAAACTTGGTGGGTAGTTGTAGAATATGAACCTAAGCACGTTTGTGAAATTTTGCACGAATCGTATGGCTAAAAAATTATAAAAAAATTATTAAAAATATTTTTGTTGTCACGATAACTTGAGAACGGAATGAGAAAGCGGCTTGACATTATCAGGTCAGGATGTGCACCAGAACGCGACATTTCAGTTTGTTTATGAGCATAATCGGCAAAACGGTTTTAGAGTTATAGCCATCTGAAATTTTCTGAAATTTGGTGGTTTTTTGTTCCTCATTAACTCGAAAAATACTGAACCGATTGAATTCAAACATGGTTATTAGTTGTAGAATGCCAACGCGAAAATGTTTGCAGAATTTGGCGAGGACAGCATTCGTAGAAAATTTTTAATAAATCATTGAAAATAAAAAAAAAATTCTATAAATCAGTAACTATTCGTTTGAAATTGCTGAAATTTTGCAAGTGCCTTCATAACCTAACTCTACTGCCAAGTTTCAAGTTTTAATACGATCGGTTAAATATTGTTGGAGATTCGAGCATTCTTGTGCGAGTTCAGTAGATGGGTGACCGTTGCCTCGATAACTTTCGAACGAAAGGAGATAGGGACTTGCAATTTTCAGGGTAGATTGCGTATCCGAAAGGGAGAGTTGAGTTCGATTTTGGGCATAATCGGTCTAACGGTTTCCGAGTTATACCCACCTGGAATATTATTTCCTTGATAACTCGAAAAATAAATATTCGATCGAATTGAAGCTTGGTAACTAGTAGTAGAAAATCAACATAAAGACGTGTTTAAAATTTTGTAAGAACCGTACCCCTAGAAATTTTGAAAAAATGACGAAAAAAAAAATTTTAAGAACCGTACCCCAAGAAAAAAAAAAAATCACGAAAAAAAAAATTGGTTCAAGCACTGACGTGAAGCCAGAAGCTTTTGCGCGTATGTTCTATTTTCCATTCTTCTGTATTGGACACCCTTAATCGAATTTGCCATGGTAAATTATGCTGTCCGTTCTCCTGTATTGGACACTCTAAATTCGAATTTACCATGGTAAATTCGAATTAAGTGTCCAATACAGGAGAATGGACAACATAATTTACCATGGTAAATTCGATTAAGGTTGTCCAATACAGAAGAATGGAAAATAGAACATACGCGCAAAAGCTTCTGACTTCACGTCAGTGCTTGAACCAATTTTTTATTTAATCAAGTAAATACCAGTCGGAGCCCTGGAGGGAAGTTATGTTTCTCTTAAAATTCTCCATGTAATTGCCAAAATTCATCTCGATTAGATCTTTATTCACGGAAATATTGTATTCAGAACCTTACAACAAATATTCAAAAAGCCGGAAAATAATGCAGATATGTGATTTCGGAGGAAAATATCTACTCACGAAAAATAATATTCATTGTACTCTACTTCATATTGACATGAAATCTATTTGTTGAATGAACAATGTTGTATTATTATCTACCCAAATTATATGTAGATGCCCTATGTTTTTAGGTATACTGTATTCCTGTTTATATTGCTTGAATAATCATGATGGATTCTACTTCTTCATACAATAAACTTTCCTATGGCTATTAAAACTTCACATTGATGTAATTTCGAAAAGTCTGAATGAACATGCACTCTACTCCGGTCCTTTTCATCTGATTGTATTCAGTGTCGATACTCGGCAAATGTACCGGAAAACTACATTATGTCCCAAATAAAGGACCGGAACTAAACGCTTGACATATATTGATATGGTTTGAAATTATTATTTTGATATTCTGGAATATGATGTAAATTTTGTAGAGTATGTGTGTTATAGTGTTTTAGGATAATACTTAAATATATTTCTGCTATTATTTGAAATGTTGAAAATTTACTTGAATGAATAGGCGCAAAAACTCCTAGGTATTTGCAACTAACATGTACCAGTACCGTAGATCAACTAAAGTAAGGGTTATCGACATTAGGTCCAAAAAAACCGGCCTAACAAATACATATTTTACGTTTGAATCCATTCCGTTGTTGCATTGAAAATGATCTGAGCAATGAAATGAAAGGGTTAGAAAGTAAAATGTCTTCTCAAGAAAATGAATATTCATTATTGATATTCATATTTATATTGACAAGAAATCTATTCGTTCAATAAACAATGTTGGATTATTATCAACCCAAAATATATGTTTTTAGGTATATTGTATTCCTGTTTATACTGGTTGAATAATCATGATGGATTCTAATTCTTCCCGCACTAAACTTTCCTAAGGCGATTCAAACTTTACAGTGATGAAATTTCGAAAAGTCTGAATGAACGTGCACTTTACTTCAGTCCTTTTAATCTGAATTTATTCAGTACCGGAACTTGGCAAAAGTACCGGAAAACTACATCAGGTACCAAGTAAAGTACCGGAACCAAACGCTTGACATATTGATATGGTTTGAAATTATTATTTTTATATTCTGGAAAATGATGTAAATTTTGTAGAGTATGTGTGTTATAGAATTTTCGGAGATCCATGGAAACATATTGCTAGGTGGTTTGAAGATATATGAGTTTAGATAGAAGCGTCACTTTATTTGAGAAGAGTTTTTCTTTATATAATTCAAGGAAATAAATTTTCGATTTATGTTAAGAACTCCCAAATGAGTATTGAGTCTCAGTAATATAATAATTGAAATCATATAAGTAAGTTTTATTAATATATTTTTATAACAATATGTTTATTCTAGCGAAACACAAGTGACGAATTATAAATAATTTATAATTGAGGAGTAACCATTCAAAACGCATGTTCAATTTGGGCGAAATTGAGTTTGAAGCGGATTTAGAAATGATTTCTATTGCTCTATAGCTCTATGTTAACAAAATCTTCCAAATGGCATTATGTCCCTGTGTAATTCAAATCCAAAGTATGTGAGCCGCAACGCAATAAATTATGTACACGTTTGTATTAAAAAAAAAAAAAAATATAATCAAAAAAATGTTTTATCGATTTACTCATGTTAATTAGGTTACAGGCCAACACTTACTATGCAGACTGTTTTCTCTAAATGTATAAAAAATCGCAACAAACAGCATTATTTTCAATTTCAACCACATCAAGTAGCGAAAAACTACATTACGTCCCAAATGAAGTACCGGAACTAAACGCTTGACATTATATTGATATGGTTTGAAATTATCATTTTGATATACTGGAATATGATGTAAATTTGGTAGAGTGAGTGTGTTATATAATTTTAAATGATCCATGGAAACATTTGTAGGTAGTTTGAAAATATATTAATTCAGATAAAAGCGTCACTTTATTTGGGAAGAGTTTTTTTAAATATAATTCAGGGAAATAAGTGTTAGATTTGTATAAAAAACCTCCAAATGAGTATTGAGTCTCAGTTATATAATAATTGAAATCATTCAAGTAAATTTCATTATTATTTTCTATAACAATATGTATATCCTTGTGAAACTCAAGTGGAGAATTTTAAATAATTCACAATACTTCACCTGAGTTTCACTAGACTATACCATATACATATATGTCAAGGGTTTATATCCGGTACTTCATTTGAGGTTGTTTTGACGAGTTCCGGTACTGAATAAAATCAGTTGAAAAGGACCGTTCATTTCATGGTTCAGATAATTATTATTTGAATCGTGAAATAAACGGGCACGCAAAAACTCCAGAGTTCACCTCATTGACTTTAAACTAATTTCAGCCTGAACCAGAACTCGACTGAAGTCCTAGTAAACGATATCAGGTACCAAAAAAGTCCAGTAATTATATGCGCATGAGATAGATTAACAGTGGTGTGTATAATTGAATCGAAATATTATTTGAAATTTACCTGAATGAATAGGCGCAAAACCTCCTAGGTATTTGAAACTAACTTCTACCAGTACCGTAGATCAAGAAAAGTCAGGGTTATCGACATTAGATCCAAAAAAACCGGCTTGACAAATTCATATTTTTCGTTTGTATCCATTACGTTGTTGAATTGAAAATAATCTGAACAATGAAATGAAAGGGCTTGCAAAAGCTTAGTTCATTTCAGTGAATTTCAACAAATTTCGACCAGAACATGAAGTAGAACAGTAATTGTTGAATGGTTTTGAATAAAGGATTGAAACTTATGGTGATATATTGGAATCAAGAAGTTTTGTATTTAATCACATAAATACCGGTCGGAGCCCTGGGGGAAATGATGTTTATCTTAAAATTCTCCATTTAATTGTTCATCTCGATTAGATCTCTATTTACAGATTATCGTATTCACAACCATACAAATATATTCTAAACGTCGGAAAATAATGCGGATATGTGGAGGAATAAATGTCTACTCACGAAAATAAATATTCATTGTACCGTACTTTATATTGACAAGAAATCTATTTGTGGAATGAAAAATATTGGATTATAATCTACCCAAATTATATGCAGTTGCCAAGGATATCTATTCATATTTGATAATTAGCATGATACAGATATAACGTAGCATTTATCCAAAATACATTGAAATTTAGTACTGATATGGTGAGGTACCGGAAGCATGCAATTGACATAAATACGATATTTGTTCCGGTACTGTACCGGAACCCGACGAATAACATATATTTATTCCGGACCAGTACCGGAACTCGACAAAAGTTCCGGCAAAAGGCAATAGGGCTCAAAAAAAGTACCGGAACTATACGTTTGACATATATATATATATATATATATATATATATATATATATATATATATATATATATATATATATATATATATATATACATATATACATATATATATACATATACATATATACATATATATATATACATATACATATATATATATATATATATACATATATACATATATATATACATATACATATATATATACATATGCAGGGGGGCTTTGGCCTTCGGGGGGTGACGTCCCCGCATACCCGAGTTGCCCAGTGAAGAGGGTCAGCAGCCCCTTCACTGTGAAATAAATATTGCTTTCGATCGAATAGACGAGGCCTCGGAACCCTCCTCCGGTGTGGGGATTGCGCCTGGAGGCACCCTGACACAGTCCCTAGCAGAAGAAAGTGGAGCGAGTGGCACTTCTCTGCGAAATGGCACCACAAGGCCAAGCACCCAAATTAGGAACACCCTGGGAATCAGCTTGGGTCCAATGGCTGGTAGTTCTGCTGAACGCCTTCCAGTGGATCCCGCTCAAACCCACAGCAGGGTAAGGCAGCATTGGACCAGGGAGATGAACATTGGTCTCATCAATGCTTATTATCGAATAACAGAAGGAGAAACCAAGACCAAGAAGTATGCTGACCAACTAGCAAATCAATGGCTAAACATGTACCCTGACAAGAAGTTCACAGGAAAACACCTTATAGCGCAAATTAGGAACATAAAAACGAGGAAACTACTAGCTCCGGACGAACTGGAAGCACTAAAGGCAGATGCAATAAGGCGCTCTCCCACCGCAACTATTCAGAACATCAGAAGGAGTCTGCACAGAAGGGCCCCTTTAAGACCACAGGGGTTGAGATACAGCGAAAGCGAGGAGACCGGCATGGCGCAGGAGCCTGAGGAGCCAGATGATGCCACCAACGGGATACTGGTACTCTTCCAAGAGACAAAACTCAAGTGGGAGGGTACGGCGTGGGGGATTAGACCAAAAATCCTCAAACTGAAAAATAATCCTGAAACAAGAAGCATGATGCAGCTCATCGACGCCACCTTGAAGGAAGCAATCCAGGCGTCGACCAGCCTGGAGGAGCTCTGCCACGTGGTTTACAGTGCGGCTATCACAGCTAATATTATCCAGCAATCGACACCAAAAGTGAACAGACAAAGAAATCGCCAACCGATGAAACCTCCATGGGAGTACAGACTGGAGAGGAAGATTGAGGAAATGAGGAAAGAGATAGGAGTCCTCCACACTTACCTGAGTAACCCAACAACAAGTAAGAAGGTAGAAATAAAAGTGCTGGTGTACGCGAAAAAAGCAGGAGTGAAGAAGAATGATACTAGTTACCGTATGAACTTGAAAACTCACTCAGAAATGCTGAAACAAAAGATAGCCGCATTGGGCAATAGACTACGAAGGTATCACAAGAGAACCCTGAGATACCGTCAAAATAATCTCTTTACCAGCAACCAGCGAGAGTTTTACAGAGGTCTTGAAGAGAGAACAGCAGAGAAAGTGGCAAGTCCGAGCAGTGTTAAGATGACAGAGCACTGGTCCAAGGTGTGGTCGCAGAGCTCCAAACATAACGAGAATGCGTCGTGGATAAAGACGGAAGAAGAACTCCTAAAAGATCTGCAGGAGATGGAAGCAGTCCGCATCACGGAGGAGATAGTGAACGATTCGATCAAACGAACGAAAAACTGGACATCGCCCGGGATAGATGGAATCCACAATTTCTGGTGGAAGGCACTAAGATCAACCCATGCGGTTCTGTCGCGGCTCTTCCAGGAGGCACTGGAGAACCCTCATGTCGTTCCCGAATACTTCACTGAGGGTGTTACGTACATGATCCCAAAAAAAGGAGACCTTTCAAAGCCAGAAAACTACCGGCCCATAACATGCTTGCCATCAATCTATAAGATTTTAACCTCCACTATATCCCACCAAATAGAGAGTCACTTGAAAAAAAATAACATAATGGCTTGGGAACAGAATGGTTGTAAAAATAAAGGCAGAGGAAGTAAAGAACTACTGATAATTGACAATATAATCACCAACCAGGCAAAAAAACGAAAGAAGAACATATCGATGGCCTGGATCGATTATCAGAAAGCTTATGACTCGGTTCCTCATTCGTGGCTGCTACGAGTGCTGGAAATCTATAAGATCAACGGAAAGATCATAGACCTGCTCAGTTTCCTCATGTCCTCCTGGAGGACAACCATTACTGTTTCCGGAAAAACAGCACAAGGACACACTAGAGAAGTGAAAATCAGAAGAGGCATTTTCCAGGGGGACGGCTTCAGCCCGCGTTGGTTTTGCTTGGCCCTGAACATCCTTAGCAAGATCCTCAACAGATCTGCGTATGGCTATTCCATGACCGATACTATAAAACTAAGTCACCTATTCTACATGGATGATCTAAAACTGTATGCCAAAGGACGAAAACAGCTGGAAGGGGAACTGGAACTAGTGAGGAGGTTCAGCGAAGACATCGGAATGTCGTTCGGGCTGGAGAAATGTGCCGCGGTGGAGGTTAAGCGAGGAAAAATGGTGGAGGAGGGAAACATAGAGATGGCGGACGGTAGGGAGATAGCGGAGTTGGGGACAGAGGAGAGATACAAATATTTGGGTATTCAGCAGACGTATGAGATTAAACAAACGGAGAACAAAGAGGGAGTTAAAACTGAGCTGATGAGAAGAGTGAGAAAGATCCTGAAAACACAACTCTCAGCAAAAAATAAGATCGAGGCATTGAACATCTGGGCCATACCTTCCTTCACTTACTCGGCTGGTATACTTACCTGGTCAAAGACGGACTTGCAGCAGATAGATAGACGGATCCGGTCCACTCTCACTGAATATGGCATGCTGCACCCCAACTCTGCAATAGAGAGGCTATACTTACCACGTAGACGGGGAGGTCGGGGCTTGACTGGTATCGAGGAAGCGTGCCTGCAAGAGGAAACAAACATAAAGAACTACTTCATGAATAAGAACTTACCTGTACATCGCTGGATGGCGGCACAAGAACAGATCCTCACTATGTCTCGAGGAGATGGCACAGGGGAACCTGAAATGGAAAATTGGGCAACAAGGCTAGAACAAAGCTGGCAGGCAAAAGCCCTACATGGAAGGTTCTATACTAGCCTACACCAGCCCGAGGTCGACCTGGTGCATTCCAACATCTACCTCACGCAAGGATACCTTTATCCGCAAACGGAAGGAACACTGTTCGCTGTCCAGGATCAGGTGGTGCCGACCCGGACCTACAGTAAATATATCATGAAGAAAGCAGTCGAAGACACCAAATGTAGGTTATGCCACTCCGCGGAGGAGTCGGTGCAGCACCTTTCCTCGGCCTGTTCGGCGATAGCTGGCACGAAATACTTAACCCGTCATAATAACATGGGGAAGGTTGTGCACCAGCAGCTGTGTCTCCAATATCAATTACTACCGCATTTCACGCCATATCACCTGTACTCTCCACAAGCAGTCATGGAAAACGAAAGATATAAAATATACTGGGACCTCACGGTGATCACCGACATAGGCGTAGAACATAATAGACCGGATGTTGTGGTTTGGAGGAAAACAGATAACTTCGCGATAATACTAGACTTCGCAGTGCCTCTGGACTGTAATTTGAAGAGATCATATGGAGAAAAAATCAATAAATACGAGGCACTGGCCCGACAAATGAAGGATATGTGGAAGTTGGATAAGGTGGAGATAATGCCCTTAATTATAAGCACAAACGGCTTAGTGCACAAGAACACCATTAAACATCTAATGGAGCTGAACATACCTGATAGCGCAATCACATGGATGCAGAAGGCAGTACTCTTGGGAACTGTGAACATTATAAGACAGGTCTTATTCCCGCACTAACGTACACAGGAATACTTTTGGCGTTTGCGTCCGGGTATCTCCGTAGAAAACCACTCAACGTGTGAAATTAAAAAAAAAAAAAAAAAAAAAAAAAAAAAAAAAAATATATTTATCTAATAGACTTATCCAGTCCCGGTACACTCTGAAGGCTACCTGAGACCCATATGATCCAAAATGTTTTCAGGAGTATATAGACAAAAAACGGGTAGATTGAAAATATAACTCCTTAGGCATCTTGAGAGGGGAAGGAATTTTTTTCTGTCGAAAAAGTTATATATTCGTCAAACTTCTCGAATCCCGAATCATTCCGCCGACTTTCTGATCCCACATACACTCCGCAAGTATCTTCAGCCAACGTCTTCGAACCCAGCGCTGTTGCCAGCTCTTCGGGACTAATTGCGCCAATTTCGATATACGAAAGGGCGCGAAAACGAAGCTGCAATCGTTTACATTGTTTTAGTTGTGTTATGAAATGATTTTAATGTCTGCAAGAAGGAAGCTGAGGATGAAAAGTGCAACAGGTACGTAAATAAGAGCCATTAGGAGTTTTATAGGTACAGTATTTAATTTGATGTAAAATTACAATTTTTTCCAATTGAAAACATTTGGCTTAAGTTTTACAATATAATACCATATTGTTGACATAAATATATGTTTCCGGCTTATCCCATGTTCAAGACTGATCAATGTCAAGAATATAGTATCATATTGAGAAACTTAAGCCAAGTTTTTTCTTTACCTTAATAACTTGTCAAAATGTTTCACCAAGTGATTAGCGAGAATTCATTATCTACAATAATTTTTACTAACAAATATTTTTTTTCAGAATGTCAGAGCATATACAGGGTCTTCCTTAACGACATGCTAATATTTAAGGGGGCAATTCTTCAACTCATTTTAAGAAAAAACTATGAACGTATGTCCTAAAAGTCTTAACTTTTGAGATACAGGGTGATAAAATTGTGTGCTGCGATATGAAGTAATTTTAATTTAATTATTTTAATCAAGAACAGAGCATATGACAAGAAAACTTATTTTTTGGATTCTCATTCATTTTGGAACAAATCTGATCTCTCTATTTGCTTTCAGTCGATGCACAAATATTTCACACCGCCTCAGATTTTTGAGGAATTGATCCTGAAGTAGAACGATTTTTATTTTTTTTAGGTGGAAACCGTGTGTCGGTCAAAGAAAACCCATGGGATCAAATTTGCTCAAAAATGAATGAGGATCATAAAAGTAATTTTTATTTGAAAAGAAAGCAGTGGCGTAGTATTTTTTTCCAAAAATATTCAATGCAAAACTCGTATGGACGTCACTGGTAGAGAAAATGAAAATTTTTGTACATCACAAAATGCACCTTGATGCATAGAATACATGTACCAAATCTTATGAAGATGTCTGCAATATTATCTCAGTTATTATTTAAAAACTGATTTTTTTCCAACATTTCATCACCACGTATCTCAAAAGTTAAGACTTTCAGGACATACGTTCATGGGAAGTTTTTTCTAAAAATAAGTCAAAAAATACCACCTTAAATATTAGCATGTCTTTAAGGAATACCCTGTAACTGCGAAGGTACTATTGGTGCTTGATGAGGGGAAAGAGTCTTGCCCAGAATGAAGTTACGCAATATTAGTTAGAATTGGAACAAGTAGAAGAGAAGAAAAGAGGAAAGGAGTAAATTTGAAGTGACGAGAAAAGTATCAATATGGGAGACAAATGAGAGTAGATGCATTAAAAATTAAATGGATCCGAATGAATGCTACATATGAAGGCTCTACGAAACCGAAGAATATAAGGGACGATGAAAAAGATGATATGTCTTCAACAGAAAGTCTATTATTCCAGATTAATTTCTTTTGTTAACATTTTAGAAGCAATATTATTTTATCTAAAAAACGGCGTATGTTGATTGATTCTTTCAACGCTGAACAAGATTTGCCTTTTATTCAGTCAATATTATCTACCTATACATTTCTGTACACCGTTTGCGTAAAATAGTTGAATATTTCCCCAAATTTAGAGGTGGACTAAATGTTTTTTGGATTCTGAAAAATATCCATAAAATAAAAAATGTTTTTTTTTTAATTTACTTCGGCGTAAGAAAGACTAGATATTTGCCAGAAGCCATATATAGAACAATATTGCCTAATGAACAGTAGCATAACTAATAACATATGAAACAACTTTTCTGTAACGTTTCGGATACTAAAGCAGATTCCTTCATCAGACACCAAGCGAAGATCTTAAGAATTATACGTGATGACACTAATACTGAAATTTGTTAAGCCGACAGCCGATAGTCTTTGGAAAAATATTGTAACTCAGTTCCACTTTACACAGAAATTTCCAAGTTCGAATTCATTATTCAACCTACTCAACCAAATATGGTATATCAATAATAAAGTATCAACACCAAAAATTCGTTCTTCTGATGGCACATTTTGTCGAGATGATAAGGCTGCAGAAATTTTTGCCGACAATTTCTCGAATTCATATGTGGATGAGGATGATTCGTTTCCGGAGGTACGTGGAATACCAAGAGTGTCACAGCAAATTGCGGATATACATTTCGGCCAGGATGATGTGCTGAAGAAATTGGAGAGACTGAATGTTGGCAAATCACCTGGCCCTGATGAGTTGACAACGAGAGTATTGAAGAGCTGTTCTAGTTCGTTGGCCCTTCCTTTATCTATTTTGATACAACAGTCGTTCAACAGCGGTACATTACCTTGCGTCTGGAAAAGTGCAATTGTGACACCGCTGTACAAAAAAGGGGATAAATTCGATCCGAAGAATTTTCGCCCAATTAGTCTGACTTCTGTGGTCGTCAAAATTATGGAATCGATTTTGGTCGACAGGATACACCAGTTTGTTGGACCACTTGATATCTTACCACGTGAACAACATGGTTTTACCCCTAGGAGATCGGTTGTTACCAATTTGCTGTGCGCCCTGGATGACTGGACGAAGATGCTGGACCGTGGGAGATGTGTGGATGTACTTTACCTCGATTTCAGTAAGGCCTTCGATTGCGTTCCCACACAACGTCTTCTTAAAAAGCTCGAACACATCGGAGTGCGAGGAAAGTTGCTGGCGTGGATTAGGTCATTTTTGATTGGAAGGACATTCCAGGTTAGGGTTGGATCAGTTCTCAGTACTCCTAGAGCAGTGCGAAGTGGTGTACCTCAGGGATCAGTTTTTGGACCACTCCTGTTCATTTTGTATACATGTGACCTCAAACACCATATTGCTTCACCGTGTTCCTTCTATGCAGATGACACAAAAATTTATAATGATCCCTTATCTGAGTCGCATACTCTTCAGAACGATCTTGACAGTATTGTCCGATGGTCCAGGGAATGGTTGATTCCACTTAATGTCAGTAAATGTAAGGTCTTACACCTGGGAAAGAAGAACCCAAAGCATGAATACCGTTTGTCTGGTGAACGTCTGAATAACACCGAGAACCACCTCGATTTGGGAGTGACAGTGGACTCTGATCTTTCGTGGGCGTTGCACATTGACAAACAAGTCAAAAAGGCAAATTCCAGGTTGTTCTTGATCAACAAATGCTTCCAACATGCTGATCTTAAGACTGTGTGCAGTGTTTACAAAGGATTTATTAGACCCATTTTAGAGTTCGCCAACAGTGTGTGGTGTCCGTCACGCGTTCGGGACGTGAATTTACTCGAAAGGGTTCAACGTCGAGCTACCAGAATTCCATTCGGTCGCGTCCGTCCGTCATACGAGGATAGATTGGCAATGTTCAAGCTACCTACCCTTGAACAGAGAAGACGACGAGGGGACTTGATAACTGTGTATCATTCATTGTGTGAGCAGGATGGAGTGCTTGAACAATTGTTTCTGAGATCGACGGACTCTCGGCTTCGCGGTCATTCACAGAAGCTGAAACGTGAAAACTTCCAATCTGTTCAACGACAAAACTTTTTGACTAATCGAGCCTTTCATGATTGGAATTCATTACCACAGAGTATAGTGTCGGCCTGCAATGTGAACATTTTCAAGGCTAGATATGATTCATTTTTTGTGTAAACATTTTTTTACTGTTGTTTGTATAATTTTTTTGTTCTTTTCTTTTCGGAGGCTTAATAGGATTTCCTCAGCCTCTTATGTAATTAATAATAATAATAATAATAATTCATCTTGAGCAATTTGTAAAATTGTTTTCTTTGATCAACAAAATACAGAGCGGCTCCTTTAAGTTATCTTTTTATGTCATCAGACTCTGTAATTGCAATCGAATTACAAATATCTACATATGTTTCTAACGCAGAAGTAATTTCAAAATAATGTAATTTTTTATTTCATAGATATTTTCCAGAGTTTAAGAGAGAAAACCCAGAAAGGAACCATTCAGTGATGAATTCACCTCCCAAAGTATCCTTTAATTATTTCTTGAAATGATGGTATGGGCTTTTTGCAATCGTCCTTCTCTGAAATTACAGTCGCACTTGCATGTGCAGATGCAGAGAAAATGGAATAAAAATTACAAAATTCCTAAGAATTAAATTGACTTTAGAAAGTGATGGTTGCCAAAAAATTGAGAACAAATGTGGGCATGCTTTCGTCACAGAATGATTAAGTTTTCTTAGACTAAATAAGATGACACTACAGCGAGATATAATAAGCTTTGAAGAAGATTTTTTTCAAATTTGTCAAAAAATGATTCGGATCAAATCTTTTATTGAATTGATATTTAATTATAAATGTGGGACAGCTCTGTGGACATGGACTTTGGCGCTTTCGTCAAACTACTAGCGAGTTTTTATTCAAACTTTGACAAATCATATCTCCAAATATTCGATTGTCAGAGTTGGATATCAATGCATTCTTAAGATAGAACTGCACGATAAAAAAAATAGAAAAGCCCTGTGGGCAGGAGATATTGCGCACTTGTTCAAACTTTGACAAATCAATTCTCCGAAAGTGGGTATTGGTTTCTTAGAGCTGGGAATTATTTCAATGGATTCTTATGATACAACTGCATCATGAAAGAAATGAATTTCAAAAGTGTGCCATTTATTAAAAAAAGAGTGCCAAAAATTAGTCCGAAACCACGAACTTATCCGAGATGTTCATTCCTTAAATCCACTCTGAAAATTATATTATATCAATTGAAACCTGGCCAATAGTCCGGTTTTATTTTTACTGGAGATATTCTGAACCCAATTCGATTAACTTACCAAAGTATATATTTCCATCATCATATGGATTATCCACGGGCATTAAAATATCACTTAAAAAAATAATAACATATTATAACCCTGAGAATTCTACGATCGAGTAATTATAGCATTCTGTGAAAACATAGAAGTAAGATTTATTATTGAAATTTTGAAAAATCATATCTCCAAAAGTAGTTGTTAGAGTTTTAAATAATATCAGTGGATTATTATGAGAAAACTGCATATAAAAAAAAACAATTTTAAATTTGTGATATAAGAAAAATATTTTTATATTCACCTACTGTGAAGATTGGAACTATCTTGCTCATTCTGTTTGAGAGTTATCTTGTTAGCGGATGGCCGTACGGCGATTTTGATCACGGATTCTTGATCAGTGAGTCGAACCAAAACGTCTGAGACCATTTTCAGCCAATAATTCAATAATTCGAAAATTACAGACATTTGGGCGAATTGATAACAAAAGCGCCAAAAACATAGTATCACAGTGTCACTTCAGAAATTTCGAAGTTCTAACTATTTCTCCAACAAATTCAACTACCAAATATGGCCAATTCCAATTGTGTAATTTGGGAAATTTTTTTGTATGTTCAACAAAATACAAGTCGACTCCGTATGTTTCCTTTTCATGTGAGTGGTATTCCGTCATCAGAATCTTTGTTTAAGTCTAATCCATTATGTCGATCTCTATAGATTGTACATACATATTCTGCTATTTGTGTTGCTTTTGTTGTTCGGAACAAAGTGCTTATCAATTAGCCCAAATGTCGGTATTTTTCGAATTGGCAGAAAATGGTCTTACAATTTCATAGAATGCTCTAATTATGAGATGTGTCAAAAACATTTTGTATTTAATTATTTTATGATGCAGTCTTATCACAAGAATCCATTGATATCATTCCCAACTCTTACGATGGGTTGCACAAAGCTTTGACAGCTCTTAATTGCCAAATCAGGTAGACAGCCTTGCAGTCCTTGACCCTCTTATGGCAAAAGCATGAACATCACTGAACATCGCTTATGGTTTCCGCATCACAGAGGGTCAGAGTTCCTAAGGATTTCCCTAGATGCAGCTGATGAGATTTTCTTCCTACCTGTTCGCAACAACTGGGATTATGTTTCCTAGAACTCCTTCAGCTGTCATTCAGTGTGGCAATGTTATACTGACGATTGGTAATAGCCATGAAACTGGTTCGTATTTGCCCCTGTATGACGCTTTCCTCATTAGGAGAACACTGAGCGATGAGGGGACCAGCCCGTATCCACGAAATATTTGTTGATAGTTAAAATCAATGAATATTTCTCCGTGTGTCTTTCAGCTAATACTGTAATTTGCAGTGTAACAAATTTCAGAATAAGTGTCATAAAAAAATAATTGGTCAAGTTTTCGCTTTGTATCTGATGAAGGATTCCGATTTAGTCTCTGAAATATTACAGAATGGTTTCGTTACTGTTTATTATGTTAATTTTTTGCAAAATGATCCATGAAGAAATTATATTTGTCCTCAACACTCCTTCAGAATTATGATTGTGAATTCGAAATAAAGAGCTCCCATGACGACGATTCCATATACCAGGCTTGTATAAGCGTTCATGTGTGTGGTTTAGGTTTGTATATCAAAAGGAAGAAGTATCTGATTTTGAAGTTTTATTTGAACAATCCACAATTAACAATTCTCATGACGATGACTACCTATACCGGGCTCGTATAAGTTTTCGAATGTGTTAGTTTTGGGTTTGTATATCGAGAGGAGGAAATATAGTATTCTCAAACTCTCGCTCTACAGCGTTGCCGGATGTAAGGACTCAAGACGTTGATCAACTATACTAATTATATACAGCGAGCTAATGTGAGCAGAAGCGCCCTCGCACTGGCCAAACTCTGAAGCTTTTCTGTATATAATATGATGTATCACCGCTTTTTCAGACCCATCTGAAAATTTACCCCTGGCATCCCCTAACGTCCCTGAGTACAATTCTATAGGTAAACGTTACCAGACCCGACTCCGGGTCTGCGCTGTTGCCAGCGAACCCAGCGCTGTTGCCAGCTCTTCGGGACTAATTGCGCCAATTTCGATATACGAAAGGGCGCGAAAACGAAGCTGCAATCGTTTACATTGTTTTAGTTGTGTTATGAAATGATTTTAATGTCTGCAAGAAGGAAGCTGAGGATGAAAAGTGCAACAGGTACGTAAATAAGAGCCATTAGGAGTTTTATAGGTACAGTATTTAATTTGATGTAAAATTACAATTTTTTCCAATTGAAAACATTTGGCTTAAGTTTTACAATATAATACCATATTGTTGACATAAATATATGTTTCCGGCTTATCCCATGTTCAAGACTGATCAATGTCAAGAATATAGTATCATATTGAGAAACTTAAGCCAAGTTTTTTCTTTACCTTAATAACTTGTCAAAATGTTTCACCAAGTGATTAGCGAGAATTCATTATCTACAATAATTTTTACTAACAAATATTTTTTTTCAGAATGTCAGAGCATATACAGGGTCTTCCTTAACGACATGCTAATATTTAAGGGGGCAATTCTTCAACTCATTTTAAGAAAAAACTATGAACGTATGTCCTAAAAGTCTTAACTTTTGAGATACAGGGTGATAAAATTGTGTGCTGCGATATGAAGTAATTTTAATTTAATTATTTTAATCAAGAACAGAGCATATGACAAGAAAACTTATTTTTTGGATTCTCATTCATTTTGGAACAAATCTGATCTCTCTATTTGCTTTCAGTCGATGCACAAATATTTCACACCGCCTCAGATTTTTGAGGAATTGATCCTGAAGTAGAACGATTTTTATTTTTTTTAGGTGGAAACCGTGTGTCGGTCAAAGAAAACCCATGGGATCAAATTTGCTCAAAAATGAATGAGGATCATAAAAGTAATTTTTATTTGAAAAGAAAGCAGTGGCGTAGTATTTTTTTCCAAAAATATTCAATGCAAAACTCGTATGGACGTCACTGGTAGAGAAAATGAAAATTTTTGTACATCACAAAATGCACCTTGATGCATAGAATACATGTACCAAATCTTATGAAGATGTCTGCAATATTATCTCAGTTATTATTTAAAAACTGATTTTTTTCCAACATTTCATCACCACGTATCTCAAAAGTTAAGACTTTCAGGACATACGTTCATGGGAAGTTTTTTCTAAAAATAAGTCAAAAAATACCACCTTAAATATTAGCATGTCTTTAAGGAATACCCTGTAACTGCGAAGGTACTATTGGTGCTTGATGAGGGGAAAGAGTCTTGCCCAGAATGAAGTTACGCAATATTAGTTAGAATTGGAACAAGTAGAAGAGAAGAAAAGAGGAAAGGAGTAAATTTGAAGTGACGAGAAAAGTATCAATATGGGAGACAAATGAGAGTAGATGCATTAAAAATTAAATGGATCCGAATGAATGCTACATATGAAGGCTCTACGAAACCGAAGAATATAAGGGACGATGAAAAAGATGATATGTCTTCAACAGAAAGTCTATTATTCCAGATTAATTTCTTTTGTTAACATTTTAGAAGCAATATTATTTTATCTAAAAAACGGCGTATGTTGATTGATTCTTTCAACGCTGAACAAGATTTGCCTTTTATTCAGTCAATATTATCTACCTATACATTTCTGTACACCGTTTGCGTAAAATAGTTGAATATTTCCCCAAATTTAGAGGTGGACTAAATGTTTTTTGGATTCTGAAAAATATCCATAAAATAAAAAATGTTTTTTTTTTAATTTACTTCGGCGTAAGAAAGACTAGATATTTGCCAGAAGCCATATATAGAACAATATTGCCTAATGAACAGTAGCATAACTAATAACATATGAAACAACTTTTCTGTAACGTTTCGGATACTAAAGCAGATTCCTTCATCAGACACCAAGCGAAGATCTTAAGAATTATACGTGATGACACTAATACTGAAATTTGTTAAGCCGACAGCCGATAGTCTTTGGAAAAATATTGTAACTCAGTTCCACTTTACACAGAAATTTCCAAGTTCGAATTCATTATTCAACCTACTCAACCAAATATGGTATATCAATAATAAAGTATCAACACCAAAAATTCGTTCTTCTGATGGCACATTTTGTCGAGATGATAAGGCTGCAGAAATTTTTGCCGACAATTTCTCGAATTCATATGTGGATGAGGATGATTCGTTTCCGGAGGTACGTGGAATACCAAGAGTGTCACAGCAAATTGCGGATATACATTTCGGCCAGGATGATGTGCTGAAGAAATTGGAGAGACTGAATGTTGGCAAATCACCTGGCCCTGATGAGTTGACAACGAGAGTATTGAAGAGCTGTTCTAGTTCGTTGGCCCTTCCTTTATCTATTTTGATACAACAGTCGTTCAACAGCGGTACATTACCTTGCGTCTGGAAAAGTGCAATTGTGACACCGCTGTACAAAAAAGGGGATAAATTCGATCCGAAGAATTTTCGCCCAATTAGTCTGACTTCTGTGGTCGTCAAAATTATGGAATCGATTTTGGTCGACAGGATACACCAGTTTGTTGGACCACTTGATATCTTACCACGTGAACAACATGGTTTTACCCCTAGGAGATCGGTTGTTACCAATTTGCTGTGCGCCCTGGATGACTGGACGAAGATGCTGGACCGTGGGAGATGTGTGGATGTACTTTACCTCGATTTCAGTAAGGCCTTCGATTGCGTTCCCACACAACGTCTTCTTAAAAAGCTCGAACACATCGGAGTGCGAGGAAAGTTGCTGGCGTGGATTAGGTCATTTTTGATTGGAAGGACATTCCAGGTTAGGGTTGGATCAGTTCTCAGTACTCCTAGAGCAGTGCGAAGTGGTGTACCTCAGGGATCAGTTTTTGGACCACTCCTGTTCATTTTGTATACATGTGACCTCAAACACCATATTGCTTCACCGTGTTCCTTCTATGCAGATGACACAAAAATTTATAATGATCCCTTATCTGAGTCGCATACTCTTCAGAACGATCTTGACAGTATTGTCCGATGGTCCAGGGAATGGTTGATTCCACTTAATGTCAGTAAATGTAAGGTCTTACACCTGGGAAAGAAGAACCCAAAGCATGAATACCGTTTGTCTGGTGAACGTCTGAATAACACCGAGAACCACCTCGATTTGGGAGTGACAGTGGACTCTGATCTTTCGTGGGCGTTGCACATTGACAAACAAGTCAAAAAGGCAAATTCCAGGTTGTTCTTGATCAACAAATGCTTCCAACATGCTGATCTTAAGACTGTGTGCAGTGTTTACAAAGGATTTATTAGACCCATTTTAGAGTTCGCCAACAGTGTGTGGTGTCCGTCACGCGTTCGGGACGTGAATTTACTCGAAAGGGTTCAACGTCGAGCTACCAGAATTCCATTCGGTCGCGTCCGTCCGTCATACGAGGATAGATTGGCAATGTTCAAGCTACCTACCCTTGAACAGAGAAGACGACGAGGGGACTTGATAACTGTGTATCATTCATTGTGTGAGCAGGATGGAGTGCTTGAACAATTGTTTCTGAGATCGACGGACTCTCGGCTTCGCGGTCATTCACAGAAGCTGAAACGTGAAAACTTCCAATCTGTTCAACGACAAAACTTTTTGACTAATCGAGCCTTTCATGATTGGAATTCATTACCACAGAGTATAGTGTCGGCCTGCAATGTGAACATTTTCAAGGCTAGATATGATTCATTTTTTGTGTAAACATTTTTTTACTGTTGTTTGTATAATTTTTTTGTTCTTTTCTTTTCGGAGGCTTAATAGGATTTCCTCAGCCTCTTATGTAATTAATAATAATAATAATAATAATTCATCTTGAGCAATTTGTAAAATTGTTTTCTTTGATCAACAAAATACAGAGCGGCTCCTTTAAGTTATCTTTTTATGTCATCAGACTCTGTAATTGCAATCGAATTACAAATATCTACATATGTTTCTAACGCAGAAGTAATTTCAAAATAATGTAATTTTTTATTTCATAGATATTTTCCAGAGTTTAAGAGAGAAAACCCAGAAAGGAACCATTCAGTGATGAATTCACCTCCCAAAGTATCCTTTAATTATTTCTTGAAATGATGGTATGGGCTTTTTGCAATCGTCCTTCTCTGAAATTACAGTCGCACTTGCATGTGCAGATGCAGAGAAAATGGAATAAAAATTACAAAATTCCTAAGAATTAAATTGACTTTAGAAAGTGATGGTTGCCAAAAAATTGAGAACAAATGTGGGCATGCTTTCGTCACAGAATGATTAAGTTTTCTTAGACTAAATAAGATGACACTACAGCGAGATATAATAAGCTTTGAAGAAGATTTTTTTCAAATTTGTCAAAAAATGATTCGGATCAAATCTTTTATTGAATTGATATTTAATTATAAATGTGGGACAGCTCTGTGGACATGGACTTTGGCGCTTTCGTCAAACTACTAGCGAGTTTTTATTCAAACTTTGACAAATCATATCTCCAAATATTCGATTGTCAGAGTTGGATATCAATGCATTCTTAAGATAGAACTGCACGATAAAAAAAATAGAAAAGCCCTGTGGGCAGGAGATATTGCGCACTTGTTCAAACTTTGACAAATCAATTCTCCGAAAGTGGGTATTGGTTTCTTAGAGCTGGGAATTATTTCAATGGATTCTTATGATACAACTGCATCATGAAAGAAATGAATTTCAAAAGTGTGCCATTTATTAAAAAAAGAGTGCCAAAAATTAGTCCGAAACCACGAACTTATCCGAGATGTTCATTCCTTAAATCCACTCTGAAAATTATATTATATCAATTGAAACCTGGCCAATAGTCCGGTTTTATTTTTACTGGAGATATTCTGAACCCAATTCGATTAACTTACCAAAGTATATATTTCCATCATCATATGGATTATCCACGGGCATTAAAATATCACTTAAAAAAATAATAACATATTATAACCCTGAGAATTCTACGATCGAGTAATTATAGCATTCTGTGAAAACATAGAAGTAAGATTTATTATTGAAATTTTGAAAAATCATATCTCCAAAAGTAGTTGTTAGAGTTTTAAATAATATCAGTGGATTATTATGAGAAAACTGCATATAAAAAAAAACAATTTTAAATTTGTGATATAAGAAAAATATTTTTATATTCACCTACTGTGAAGATTGGAACTATCTTGCTCATTCTGTTTGAGAGTTATCTTGTTAGCGGATGGCCGTACGGCGATTTTGATCACGGATTCTTGATCAGTGAGTCGAACCAAAACGTCTGAGACCATTTTCAGCCAATAATTCAATAATTCGAAAATTACAGACATTTGGGCGAATTGATAACAAAAGCGCCAAAAACATAGTATCACAGTGTCACTTCAGAAATTTCGAAGTTCTAACTATTTCTCCAACAAATTCAACTACCAAATATGGCCAATTCCAATTGTGTAATTTGGGAAATTTTTTTGTATGTTCAACAAAATACAAGTCGACTCCGTATGTTTCCTTTTCATGTGAGTGGTATTCCGTCATCAGAATCTTTGTTTAAGTCTAATCCATTATGTCGATCTCTATAGATTGTACATACATATTCTGCTATTTGTGTTGCTTTTGTTGTTCGGAACAAAGTGCTTATCAATTAGCCCAAATGTCGGTATTTTTCGAATTGGCAGAAAATGGTCTTACAATTTCATAGAATGCTCTAATTATGAGATGTGTCAAAAACATTTTGTATTTAATTATTTTATGATGCAGTCTTATCACAAGAATCCATTGATATCATTCCCAACTCTTACGATGGGTTGCACAAAGCTTTGACAGCTCTTAATTGCCAAATCAGGTAGACAGCCTTGCAGTCCTTGACCCTCTTATGGCAAAAGCATGAACATCACTGAACATCGCTTATGGTTTCCGCATCACAGAGGGTCAGAGTTCCTAAGGATTTCCCTAGATGCAGCTGATGAGATTTTCTTCCTACCTGTTCGCAACAACTGGGATTATGTTTCCTAGAACTCCTTCAGCTGTCATTCAGTGTGGCAATGTTATACTGACGATTGGTAATAGCCATGAAACTGGTTCGTATTTGCCCCTGTATGACGCTTTCCTCATTAGGAGAACACTGAGCGATGAGGGGACCAGCCCGTATCCACGAAATATTTGTTGATAGTTAAAATCAATGAATATTTCTCCGTGTGTCTTTCAGCTAATACTGTAATTTGCAGTGTAACAAATTTCAGAATAAGTGTCATAAAAAAATAATTGGTCAAGTTTTCGCTTTGTATCTGATGAAGGATTCCGATTTAGTCTCTGAAATATTACAGAATGGTTTCGTTACTGTTTATTATGTTAATTTTTTGCAAAATGATCCATGAAGAAATTATATTTGTCCTCAACACTCCTTCAGAATTATGATTGTGAATTCGAAATAAAGAGCTCCCATGACGACGATTCCATATACCAGGCTTGTATAAGCGTTCATGTGTGTGGTTTAGGTTTGTATATCAAAAGGAAGAAGTATCTGATTTTGAAGTTTTATTTGAACAATCCACAATTAACAATTCTCATGACGATGACTACCTATACCGGGCTCGTATAAGTTTTCGAATGTGTTAGTTTTGGGTTTGTATATCGAGAGGAGGAAATATAGTATTCTCAAACTCTCGCTCTACAGCGTTGCCGGATGTAAGGACTCAAGACGTTGATCAACTATACTAATTATATACAGCGAGCTAATGTGAGCAGAAGCGCCCTCGCACTGGCCAAACTCTGAAGCTTTTCTGTATATAATATGATGTATCACCGCTTTTTCAGACCCATCTGAAAATTTACCCCTGGCATCCCCTAACGTCCCTGAGTACAATTCTATAGGTAAACGTTACCAGACCCGACTCCGGGTCTGCGCTGTTGCCAGCGAACCCAGCGCTGTTGCCAGCTCTTCGGGACTAATTGCGCCAATTTCGATATACGAAAGGGCGCGAAAACGAAGCTGCAATCGTTTACATTGTTTTAGTTGTGTTATGAAATGATTTTAATGTCTGCAAGAAGGAAGCTGAGGATGAAAAGTGCAACAGGTACGTAAATAAGAGCCATTAGGAGTTTTATAGGTACAGTATTTAATTTGATGTAAAATTACAATTTTTTCCAATTGAAAACATTTGGCTTAAGTTTTACAATATAATACCATATTGTTGACATAAATATATGTTTCCGGCTTATCCCATGTTCAAGACTGATCAATGTCAAGAATATAGTATCATATTGAGAAACTTAAGCCAAGTTTTTTCTTTACCTTAATAACTTGTCAAAATGTTTCACCAAGTGATTAGCGAGAATTCATTATCTACAATAATTTTTACTAACAAATATTTTTTTTCAGAATGTCAGAGCATATACAGGGTCTTCCTTAACGACATGCTAATATTTAAGGGGGCAATTCTTCAACTCATTTTAAGAAAAAACTATGAACGTATGTCCTAAAAGTCTTAACTTTTGAGATACAGGGTGATAAAATTGTGTGCTGCGATATGAAGTAATTTTAATTTAATTATTTTAATCAAGAACAGAGCATATGACAAGAAAACTTATTTTTTGGATTCTCATTCATTTTGGAACAAATCTGATCTCTCTATTTGCTTTCAGTCGATGCACAAATATTTCACACCGCCTCAGATTTTTGAGGAATTGATCCTGAAGTAGAACGATTTTTATTTTTTTTAGGTGGAAACCGTGTGTCGGTCAAAGAAAACCCATGGGATCAAATTTGCTCAAAAATGAATGAGGATCATAAAAGTAATTTTTATTTGAAAAGAAAGCAGTGGCGTAGTATTTTTTTCCAAAAATATTCAATGCAAAACTCGTATGGACGTCACTGGTAGAGAAAATGAAAATTTTTGTACATCACAAAATGCACCTTGATGCATAGAATACATGTACCAAATCTTATGAAGATGTCTGCAATATTATCTCAGTTATTATTTAAAAACTGATTTTTTTCCAACATTTCATCACCACGTATCTCAAAAGTTAAGACTTTCAGGACATACGTTCATGGGAAGTTTTTTCTAAAAATAAGTCAAAAAATACCACCTTAAATATTAGCATGTCTTTAAGGAATACCCTGTAACTGCGAAGGTACTATTGGTGCTTGATGAGGGGAAAGAGTCTTGCCCAGAATGAAGTTACGCAATATTAGTTAGAATTGGAACAAGTAGAAGAGAAGAAAAGAGGAAAGGAGTAAATTTGAAGTGACGAGAAAAGTATCAATATGGGAGACAAATGAGAGTAGATGCATTAAAAATTAAATGGATCCGAATGAATGCTACATATGAAGGCTCTACGAAACCGAAGAATATAAGGGACGATGAAAAAGATGATATGTCTTCAACAGAAAGTCTATTATTCCAGATTAATTTCTTTTGTTAACATTTTAGAAGCAATATTATTTTATCTAAAAAACGGCGTATGTTGATTGATTCTTTCAACGCTGAACAAGATTTGCCTTTTATTCAGTCAATATTATCTACCTATACATTTCTGTACACCGTTTGCGTAAAATAGTTGAATATTTCCCCAAATTTAGAGGTGGACTAAATGTTTTTTGGATTCTGAAAAATATCCATAAAATAAAAAATGTTTTTTTTTTAATTTACTTCGGCGTAAGAAAGACTAGATATTTGCCAGAAGCCATATATAGAACAATATTGCCTAATGAACAGTAGCATAACTAATAACATATGAAACAACTTTTCTGTAACGTTTCGGATACTAAAGCAGATTCCTTCATCAGACACCAAGCGAAGATCTTAAGAATTATACGTGATGACACTAATACTGAAATTTGTTAAGCCGACAGCCGATAGTCTTTGGAAAAATATTGTAACTCAGTTCCACTTTACACAGAAATTTCCAAGTTCGAATTCATTATTCAACCTACTCAACCAAATATGGTATATCAATAATAAAGTATCAACACCAAAAATTCGTTCTTCTGATGGCACATTTTGTCGAGATGATAAGGCTGCAGAAATTTTTGCCGACAATTTCTCGAATTCATATGTGGATGAGGATGATTCGTTTCCGGAGGTACGTGGAATACCAAGAGTGTCACAGCAAATTGCGGATATACATTTCGGCCAGGATGATGTGCTGAAGAAATTGGAGAGACTGAATGTTGGCAAATCACCTGGCCCTGATGAGTTGACAACGAGAGTATTGAAGAGCTGTTCTAGTTCGTTGGCCCTTCCTTTATCTATTTTGATACAACAGTCGTTCAACAGCGGTACATTACCTTGCGTCTGGAAAAGTGCAATTGTGACACCGCTGTACAAAAAAGGGGATAAATTCGATCCGAAGAATTTTCGCCCAATTAGTCTGACTTCTGTGGTCGTCAAAATTATGGAATCGATTTTGGTCGACAGGATACACCAGTTTGTTGGACCACTTGATATCTTACCACGTGAACAACATGGTTTTACCCCTAGGAGATCGGTTGTTACCAATTTGCTGTGCGCCCTGGATGACTGGACGAAGATGCTGGACCGTGGGAGATGTGTGGATGTACTTTACCTCGATTTCAGTAAGGCCTTCGATTGCGTTCCCACACAACGTCTTCTTAAAAAGCTCGAACACATCGGAGTGCGAGGAAAGTTGCTGGCGTGGATTAGGTCATTTTTGATTGGAAGGACATTCCAGGTTAGGGTTGGATCAGTTCTCAGTACTCCTAGAGCAGTGCGAAGTGGTGTACCTCAGGGATCAGTTTTTGGACCACTCCTGTTCATTTTGTATACATGTGACCTCAAACACCATATTGCTTCACCGTGTTCCTTCTATGCAGATGACACAAAAATTTATAATGATCCCTTATCTGAGTCGCATACTCTTCAGAACGATCTTGACAGTATTGTCCGATGGTCCAGGGAATGGTTGATTCCACTTAATGTCAGTAAATGTAAGGTCTTACACCTGGGAAAGAAGAACCCAAAGCATGAATACCGTTTGTCTGGTGAACGTCTGAATAACACCGAGAACCACCTCGATTTGGGAGTGACAGTGGACTCTGATCTTTCGTGGGCGTTGCACATTGACAAACAAGTCAAAAAGGCAAATTCCAGGTTGTTCTTGATCAACAAATGCTTCCAACATGCTGATCTTAAGACTGTGTGCAGTGTTTACAAAGGATTTATTAGACCCATTTTAGAGTTCGCCAACAGTGTGTGGTGTCCGTCACGCGTTCGGGACGTGAATTTACTCGAAAGGGTTCAACGTCGAGCTACCAGAATTCCATTCGGTCGCGTCCGTCCGTCATACGAGGATAGATTGGCAATGTTCAAGCTACCTACCCTTGAACAGAGAAGACGACGAGGGGACTTGATAACTGTGTATCATTCATTGTGTGAGCAGGATGGAGTGCTTGAACAATTGTTTCTGAGATCGACGGACTCTCGGCTTCGCGGTCATTCACAGAAGCTGAAACGTGAAAACTTCCAATCTGTTCAACGACAAAACTTTTTGACTAATCGAGCCTTTCATGATTGGAATTCATTACCACAGAGTATAGTGTCGGCCTGCAATGTGAACATTTTCAAGGCTAGATATGATTCATTTTTTGTGTAAACATTTTTTTACTGTTGTTTGTATAATTTTTTTGTTCTTTTCTTTTCGGAGGCTTAATAGGATTTCCTCAGCCTCTTATGTAATTAATAATAATAATAATAATAATTCATCTTGAGCAATTTGTAAAATTGTTTTCTTTGATCAACAAAATACAGAGCGGCTCCTTTAAGTTATCTTTTTATGTCATCAGACTCTGTAATTGCAATCGAATTACAAATATCTACATATGTTTCTAACGCAGAAGTAATTTCAAAATAATGTAATTTTTTATTTCATAGATATTTTCCAGAGTTTAAGAGAGAAAACCCAGAAAGGAACCATTCAGTGATGAATTCACCTCCCAAAGTATCCTTTAATTATTTCTTGAAATGATGGTATGGGCTTTTTGCAATCGTCCTTCTCTGAAATTACAGTCGCACTTGCATGTGCAGATGCAGAGAAAATGGAATAAAAATTACAAAATTCCTAAGAATTAAATTGACTTTAGAAAGTGATGGTTGCCAAAAAATTGAGAACAAATGTGGGCATGCTTTCGTCACAGAATGATTAAGTTTTCTTAGACTAAATAAGATGACACTACAGCGAGATATAATAAGCTTTGAAGAAGATTTTTTTCAAATTTGTCAAAAAATGATTCGGATCAAATCTTTTATTGAATTGATATTTAATTATAAATGTGGGACAGCTCTGTGGACATGGACTTTGGCGCTTTCGTCAAACTACTAGCGAGTTTTTATTCAAACTTTGACAAATCATATCTCCAAATATTCGATTGTCAGAGTTGGATATCAATGCATTCTTAAGATAGAACTGCACGATAAAAAAAATAGAAAAGCCCTGTGGGCAGGAGATATTGCGCACTTGTTCAAACTTTGACAAATCAATTCTCCGAAAGTGGGTATTGGTTTCTTAGAGCTGGGAATTATTTCAATGGATTCTTATGATACAACTGCATCATGAAAGAAATGAATTTCAAAAGTGTGCCATTTATTAAAAAAAGAGTGCCAAAAATTAGTCCGAAACCACGAACTTATCCGAGATGTTCATTCCTTAAATCCACTCTGAAAATTATATTATATCAATTGAAACCTGGCCAATAGTCCGGTTTTATTTTTACTGGAGATATTCTGAACCCAATTCGATTAACTTACCAAAGTATATATTTCCATCATCATATGGATTATCCACGGGCATTAAAATATCACTTAAAAAAATAATAACATATTATAACCCTGAGAATTCTACGATCGAGTAATTATAGCATTCTGTGAAAACATAGAAGTAAGATTTATTATTGAAATTTTGAAAAATCATATCTCCAAAAGTAGTTGTTAGAGTTTTAAATAATATCAGTGGATTATTATGAGAAAACTGCATATAAAAAAAAACAATTTTAAATTTGTGATATAAGAAAAATATTTTTATATTCACCTACTGTGAAGATTGGAACTATCTTGCTCATTCTGTTTGAGAGTTATCTTGTTAGCGGATGGCCGTACGGCGATTTTGATCACGGATTCTTGATCAGTGAGTCGAACCAAAACGTCTGAGACCATTTTCAGCCAATAATTCAATAATTCGAAAATTACAGACATTTGGGCGAATTGATAACAAAAGCGCCAAAAACATAGTATCACAGTGTCACTTCAGAAATTTCGAAGTTCTAACTATTTCTCCAACAAATTCAACTACCAAATATGGCCAATTCCAATTGTGTAATTTGGGAAATTTTTTTGTATGTTCAACAAAATACAAGTCGACTCCGTATGTTTCCTTTTCATGTGAGTGGTATTCCGTCATCAGAATCTTTGTTTAAGTCTAATCCATTATGTCGATCTCTATAGATTGTACATACATATTCTGCTATTTGTGTTGCTTTTGTTGTTCGGAACAAAGTGCTTATCAATTAGCCCAAATGTCGGTATTTTTCGAATTGGCAGAAAATGGTCTTACAATTTCATAGAATGCTCTAATTATGAGATGTGTCAAAAACATTTTGTATTTAATTATTTTATGATGCAGTCTTATCACAAGAATCCATTGATATCATTCCCAACTCTTACGATGGGTTGCACAAAGCTTTGACAGCTCTTAATTGCCAAATCAGGTAGACAGCCTTGCAGTCCTTGACCCTCTTATGGCAAAAGCATGAACATCACTGAACATCGCTTATGGTTTCCGCATCACAGAGGGTCAGAGTTCCTAAGGATTTCCCTAGATGCAGCTGATGAGATTTTCTTCCTACCTGTTCGCAACAACTGGGATTATGTTTCCTAGAACTCCTTCAGCTGTCATTCAGTGTGGCAATGTTATACTGACGATTGGTAATAGCCATGAAACTGGTTCGTATTTGCCCCTGTATGACGCTTTCCTCATTAGGAGAACACTGAGCGATGAGGGGACCAGCCCGTATCCACGAAATATTTGTTGATAGTTAAAATCAATGAATATTTCTCCGTGTGTCTTTCAGCTAATACTGTAATTTGCAGTGTAACAAATTTCAGAATAAGTGTCATAAAAAAATAATTGGTCAAGTTTTCGCTTTGTATCTGATGAAGGATTCCGATTTAGTCTCTGAAATATTACAGAATGGTTTCGTTACTGTTTATTATGTTAATTTTTTGCAAAATGATCCATGAAGAAATTATATTTGTCCTCAACACTCCTTCAGAATTATGATTGTGAATTCGAAATAAAGAGCTCCCATGACGACGATTCCATATACCAGGCTTGTATAAGCGTTCATGTGTGTGGTTTAGGTTTGTATATCAAAAGGAAGAAGTATCTGATTTTGAAGTTTTATTTGAACAATCCACAATTAACAATTCTCATGACGATGACTACCTATACCGGGCTCGTATAAGTTTTCGAATGTGTTAGTTTTGGGTTTGTATATCGAGAGGAGGAAATATAGTATTCTCAAACTCTCGCTCTACAGCGTTGCCGGATGTAAGGACTCAAGACGTTGATCAACTATACTAATTATATACAGCGAGCTAATGTGAGCAGAAGCGCCCTCGCACTGGCCAAACTCTGAAGCTTTTCTGTATATAATATGATGTATCACCGCTTTTTCAGACCCATCTGAAAATTTACCCCTGGCATCCCCTAACGTCCCTGAGTACAATTCTATAGGTAAACGTTACCAGACCCGGAGTCGGGTCTGAAAACGTCACTTTTGGACTGTATAATCGGTAAAGTATGTCGATTTGGGTCTGTATGTGCGGTCGAACAAATCTATATATATATATATATATATATATAAACACCTTAGTTTTATCGGGTATGTGGTCAATTTTCAAGTAAAACAGTCAAAATAAGTTTTGTGTTTACCTTTACTTCTCAATATTTCGTTGACAGTTGCCAACTTCCTCACGAGAAAAAAAAATATATATATACAGGGTGAGTCTTTGACAACTGCATTAATTTTAACCAAAGATTCCTCTCACCAAATGAAACACTTTTTTCATTTAACATTTTTCCAAATTCAGCTCAGGTAAAAAGATACAGGCTGTTGAAATTTTGAAAAAAAATCAGTTTTTTTTTTAATTTGTAGCTTTGACATCCTTTTTTCGAACAAAATGAATGTCGGCGTAAAGTTTCCTATAACTATGATACATATTTTCCAAATATTAGTTATTTTTTACTTCTACTGGTTTCTAGTTATGGACTCGTGGATTCATAAAACTAAACGAAATTAGCATAAAGAAAGCATATACAGTTTTTCTTGAATCATTTCAAGAATATTCCATCCTTTTAGAACATTATATTATTCTTCATCATTTCTCCTTAAACGCACCGTTTTCGAGATATTCTTCATTGAATGTTTTAAAATGGAAAACTCCAGAAATTTCACTAATTTTATGGATCCGTCCCTGAGCATTGGGATCCCAAATCAAGCTGTAAACCACGTTACCATGCTTTATTCTCGTCCGCCAACAATGTCATAGTTAATTTATATGCGGGATTGTATTAGCACATTGTGAAATCTTCAAAAACTTGTAACTTTTTACCTGAGCCGAATCTGGAAAAATAGTAAATGAAAAAAGTGTTTCATTTGATGAGAGGAATCTTTGGTTAAAATTAATGCAGTGGTCAAAGACTCACCCAGTATATATCAATACAACTGCCAAGTTTGAATTCCATCGGATAGGGGTTGATGACAAAATTATTACTCGGAAACCGTTGGGCCGTTTATGCCCATTAATGAACTTGTCCGCCATATTTGGTCCTACCTTGAAAATTTCAAGTCGCTATCTCTTTCCGTTCTCAAGTTATCGTGACAACGGCCGGCCGGCCCGCCGGACAGAATCAAATTTGACCTCAAATTTCTCATCAGTGAATCGAACCTAATCCATAGAAATCATTTTCGGCTAAAAATTACAGACATTTGGGCAAAATGATAGCACGCTGTTCCACAGAACATGCGCGCATAAAACCTCGCAAAAAACTAATCAACGAAGCAACTTTTGAATTGGTGAACAAATTTTGTCCTATCACCAGGTGACTCATTTATTTCGAGGCTTACTTTAATTTCTGAAATTAAATTGGTCGCATACAGAAACTTAGTCCAATGACTCGGAAACGAAGCCTCATCGTAGGGAATTTCGTGAATATCATATCCTGAAGTTACTTGAGGCCAGAGCTGAGCCAGAGCATTGTGCTTGTGAAAGTACTTGAAGACTTTTTGTGCCTTTAAGTGCTCTCGAACATATCCGAGGATTTCTAGCACTAAGCCTTTCCAAAATCTTGTCGTGACACGAATAGAAGCTGACGCGCTGTGGTCGGAGGTGTACCATGGTGATCAATTGAGGCATGGACGGAACTTGTAATTATCAGTTGTTGGTTATTGATTCATGTAATGGGAAGTGGATATGTGAATATTACCAACTTCTCATATTATTCAGTATCAAAGCACTGTTAGGTGAATCGTCTTTCAAGATTATTTAATTTTTTTCGAAAATTTTCAAGTCAACCCACAGCTTCATTCGATACATTCATATTTCAATTCAAATTTCATCTGATTTACAATGCTAAATTGCTTGAATACACAATAGATGTTATCCGATTTATGTAGAGTATATTTTCGACATTATGAAAACTGTTGATCAATTCGAATTAAATCATGTATAAATGGAACAAAGGGTACTGAATTCACGTCAGAGCTCTTTTTACTAGTGAGAGAAATATAACACTTTGCCTGAGTTTTATTATAATATATTATGTTGTTTTCATATATCGCTGGTCGTGAAAAAGACTATGATAACTCAGAAAATGTTATTTTTCAGGATAGCGGTTCGAAGTTTTGAGAATGTGTTAATTAATTAACCTTTAAAGTGGGTAGCTTTTTGCTATAAAATAACCAACAGGACATCATCAAACTATATGCTATGTTCACTTTACACTATGCCTTGGTAACCCCCTTTTTGCGCGTATGTCAGAGCCTTTGTATAGTGACAGTGAGAAGAGACGGGGAGTTGCAATAGTTTGCAATAATGCGTTCTGGCAGTTGGAATGCCCTTTTCCCGACCAGCGATATGTTTCGGGTATTTTCCCATTTTGAAATTGGGAAATATATTTTACATGTGCAGAAAAAACTTAGATGTTTATATAATTCATATTTGTATTCATTGTATCATCATTTCCTTAAATAATAAAGACTTTTTCAAAATGTGTGGCAATAGAACGAATTTGGAGTTCGTTAGTTTTAGAAATCCGTTTCACTGCACTCCATTTCTTATCCGTCAATGACGCATATGAGGAAAGCAATTTTGCGTGTTTATATGTTTCTCCAATTGAATACAATTCTATATAGCAATTCCGAGTAAATATCCTCATTTTCAACAGTTTTCAAAACGTGCTAAGTGCTCGAAAAATCGAATGAATTTTATAAAGTGCTTAGTGCTCGCGAGCCTTTTGTGAAAACCTGGTGCTTTGTGCTCGAGGATCGGGAGCACATAATACTAGGGATAAATTCCAAATCAGGAAAAACTGTCTGAGAATGGGAATGTCTCAAAATATGTAGTTGAAAGTACTGTGCGATATCGCTGTGCAATAGATCACCGGCCAAACTAAAAATTTCAGAATTAAATAAAGTAATGTCTTTTATTCAGTGGTTCATTTCATTTAATCTTTACACTATGTGTTCACACTGTTATTTATTTATATATTCTTCATATATTCGAACCTTTGTATATTATTTTATCTATATAACATGATCATGTATTAATACACTTTATGTCTAATTTACTATTTATACATTTTAACCTGTGAATAATAATTCATATATACACTTAACTTATTAACTATTCACTTTTTGTATTCACACTGCTCTTGAAACAAAACTTTCTATCTATTTATGTAAGACTCTATAGTGTTCACGTCCATGTTTCAACTGAACTAGTAAATTTTCACAGGGAGTTGGACAGAATAAAACAATAATAAATAATAAATTTTGTTTCAGCCTTGAAAAAGGAACGAATGGTTCCGAAACGTCGGCAAAATCATAATTGATTTGTTTTATTCTGTCCAACTCCCTGTGAAAATTTACTAGTCTATTTATGTAGTTGTGTTGTCTTCTGTTTTGTGACATAGTATACTTTCGGATGTGGTTCCGGAGCTATAGCCATCTGAAATTTAATTTACTAAATAAATATTGCTCTGATCGAATTAAAACTCATTGGTTGCTTGAAGAATTCTCACACAAAGACTATTGGGGAATTTCGTGAGGATCGTATGACTAGAAAATTAAAAAAAAATTAATGAAAAAAAAATCTCTGTTCACAATTTCGTAAGGAAAAAAATGCTTTGGTAATCAATAATAAATTCAAATGGCACAATTTTTGGCGCTCTTGTTCCTCGGAACAGAGTGCTTATCAATTTGCCCAAATGTCTGTAATTTTCGCATTTTTGGCTGAACATGGTATCAAACGATTTGGTACGACTCACTGATCAAGAATCCATGGTCGAAATCGATTCGGTCCGGCCAGCCGGCCGTCCGGCCGTCTGTTAACACGATAGCTCTCGAGCGAAAGGAGATGGAGAATTGAAATTTGCAGGGTAGGTTTGGAGCATAAATATCTCGGACGAGTTCATTAACGGGCGAAATCCATCGAGAGTTTTATGAGTTATGGCTGTTTTTACTATAAACGTTTCTTATGAATATTTCCGAAACCGATCACTCGATCTATCTGAAATTTAGCACCAAATTGAAGAATCATGACCTTTAGACGCATGTGAAGTTTTGTATTGATCGGGTTACCATAAAGTGTCAAAAAAAAATAGAAAATTTTAAAATGTTGTTTCTACAATAACTCTCGAACGGAATGAGCTAAGCAGTTGACATTTTCAGAGTAGGTTAAAGAGATAAATATCTCGGCTAAGCTCGCTTTAGGCCAAAATAGGCGAGATGGTTTTGGAGTAACGAAAAAACATTTTTTTTAACTCACAAATTCCAAAATGAATTTTTTTTCAAGATGCAGTTTCATGCTGAAAATCCATTGATATCATTTTCAACTCCAACAAGCTAATACTTTCGGAGATATGATTCTTCGAAATTTCAATAATGAATCGTACTTCTATGTATTCACAGAATGCTATAATTATTCTATCTATGATTTATTATATGATCTGTGTTCATACTCGTATATGTCATCCTGTTCTATAAGAGAGAGTCAAATTCATTTCAGGTATTTGAATTTGATTTCTTCCTTGGTGCAGTTCTCATTATCAGATTGCTCATTTAATCTTGATAAATAAACTATTATTTGAATTGAATTTCCCTTATGATGCAGTTCTATCATAGGAATACATTGATATAATTCTCAACTCTGAGAAAACAATACTTTCGGATATATAATTTGTCTGTTTGAACAAGAGCGCCTGAAAGCTCCTGTCCACAGGGCTTGAATCAATTTTTTTCCATGAAACAGAGCCATCTGAAAAAAAAAAATATCTTTTTTCATAAAAAAACAAAATAATCCTTATAATTCTCGGAATAATCGACAGATTATGAATCAGGTGGTAAGAAATAATTTTATTGTTTGAGATAGGACCGTATCCTTTGTTTTGATGATCAGGTGTTAAAAACATAATTGTGTATATGATTCACATTTTTACATTAAATTACACATATCGTGAAGAGGAGAAAAAGTGCTGTCGGAGACAATGTATTCAATTAGCAATATTTTTTTTTGAGATGACAAAAACGTTTCGGAAAAATAATTACTCGATTTTTTTAATAAATTAGTACGAACTACTGATCTTAACGCAGAGGACTATTTTTCATGGGAAGTTTAGTCTACCAGTTAACTATTTATACCAGTGGGAAATTAATTCATAGAATTGATGAAATACGGATGATGCTGATATTTGGAATAACCCTCAAATCTTAGGAAAAACAGTTTTAAATCTATCGAAGAAGAATGAAAAATGCATTGCCGCCGGTGGAGGTCATTTCAAGCATCATCTATGAAATTTCATTAGTAATTACTAGTGGCCAGCAGACCATATTTTGGAATTCAGATGGGCCAGTAGATGTACATTTTTCCAGTAGATCTACATTTTTACGTTAGATCTACATTTTTGCGGTACATCTAGATGTGTCCGGTAGTTCCAAATTTTTTCGGTAGATCTACATGTTGCCGGTAGATCTACATTTTTCCAGTAGAACTACATTTTTCCGGTAGATCTAAATTTTTATAGTAAGTAGATCGATTCAATCGGTAGATCAATAGAACTGGTAGTTCAACGCCATCTAACGGATCCTGTTGTGTGAAAGTCCTATCGAAATATGTCCAGGCGTTTTTGGGTTCCTATAAACCCAATATAGTGCCACCTACCGGATCGTATCGTGAACCTAAGGCTTCCCGAAACGCGATTACAAATTTTTATGAAGACCGGTATAAACATTTTCGAATTCCTGTGAACCGATCGTAGCGCCACCTACGAGGAATATATTGTGGATCTGAGACCCACTCAGACACAAAAAGAAACTTTAATCGAAATCGGTCCGGTCGTTCTTGAGCTTCTATAAACCGAATACAGCGCCATCTACCGGGTTCCTATTGTGACTCTGAGACTCACTCAAGTACGCACACATAGTTTCATCGAAATCAGTCGAGCCGTTTTTGAGTTACTATAAATCGATTGGGGCTCCCCCTACAGTATGCTATCGTTATTCAGAAACACGCCAAATCAAAATCACAAATTTTCATGAAAATCGGTCCAGCCATTTCTCAGTTCCTGTTGACCGTATATTGTGGACCTGAGACCTACACAGACACAAAAATTAATCCAAATCGGTTTAGCCGTTTTTGAGTTCCTATAAATCGATTGGGTGCCTCCTTCCTGATGCTATTTTGAACCAGAGATCCACCGGAACATCATCAAAATTGGTCCAGCTGTTTTTGCGTTCCTACAAATTGATTACAGCGCCACCTACTGCATCCTATCGTGAACCTCAGACCCACAAAATCGCATTCATAAAGTTTCAATAAAATCGGTCCGTCTGTTTTTGAGTTCTAATCTCGGTTCTAATAGACCGATTGTAGTGTCACCTACCGGATCGTATTTTGAACCTAAGGCCACTGAAACACTTCATCAAAATCGGTACCTATAGGTATTTCTGAATTCCTGTAAATCGATTGTAGCGCCACCTACCAGGTCCAATTGTGAATATTATGGTATTATGGTACATAAGTATATGAAAAATTTGAATTTACCATGGTAAATTCGTTCAAGAGTATCCAATACAGGAGAATGGACAATATAATTTACCATGGTAAGGGGGGCGAAGTTGATCACCTGCTCGTGGTGCCCCCTGCATAATCCAAACGATCAACAGGGCGGTTCAGAAGGACCAACCCCAGCATCCCCAGGTGGCGAATAGGGGAGGACCAATTGTGGAAGATCGTAAGGGACGCAATCTGGTCTACAGGGTGATAAGGGGGCTCGTACCGCTTAAAACAGGAATTGGCAGACCACCGAAAACCCTGTCCCGGACCAACTTCCCTGACCCAGCTGTCGTCTCGTGGCTAAGGGTTTCACACAGGTCAACGGCACCGACCACCGTATGACACGGTGATGGACATACCATGCCTCTGCATGAGGGTTCGTTACTCTCGGCCAGCATGCATTGGCGGGGGGCCTTGGCTTCACCGCCTAGGCCAAGAGGAGTAAACCTTATAAAAAATCCCCAACTCTCAGTGGAACAGCTTGCGCAGAAGAGTTGCTTCTTTTGAAGTGGCCCTTTGGGAAAGAAGAGGTCTGTTAGTAGGCGGACTCCGGACACTTGCCGACCTCCAGTTTTACCTGGGTACGGGAGCACTACCCAGGCACACTTGTAGTTCTTCCCATACTTGTGGGATCTATTTATGGACCTTAACAAACAAGCAAAAACACGAACCGACGAGGCAGTCGATCCCGAGCCTCCTTTAGAGGAACCGATGGAGGAGGATGAAGCTCCCCCTCTACCGGACCTACAGCCACTGATGACGGCCTCGGAGGTCAAGGGGCTCTCTGCGCTCTCAGACACCACCGAAGGTCAGTCAGTGACTGTTGTGGAGCCTAAAAACCCCGCAAAAGATTACCAGGCAGCATTAAAAAGCGCTTGAGACGTCTGCTGAAAACAGGGCTGGATTATAACACTGCCCAGGAAAAGGCACGAAACCCCGACCGACCCTTAGGGCCGATCGGAGAGGAACTAATCCTCCCCAGGGTCCCTCCGACAAGGGCAAACGTCTTCTGCCAGACGGCACCCCTGAGCAGAAGCCGAAAAGTGTACCCGGACGTAAAAGATTAATTTTTCTTATTTTATTTTCGCTTTCGGATTCTTTTAAGTGTCTCGAAGACAATAATCTTGCCAAATATTATCAAAATGGATTCAACAGTTTTGAAATCATAGGGGGTAAGAAAATTTTATGATTTTCAGGAATACCACGTATCCCAGAAACTAGGAGGCATAAAAGATGTTTGAGTGCCTATTTCAGATTCCTCATATGGTCCTCTATTACTCCCTGCCCGATGGATCATTGGCCAGAAATCACCCTGTAGGTATATTTTAGGAAATATTGGGAAAATAATTTCATTTCAAGCAGCCTTGGTCGAGTTCATTACATCAGTAACTGGATGGGTAAAAGCTCTGGCTATGAATTCGAACAAGCACGCAAGAACAGACTGACCTCTCGTCAGTGCTTCTACAATTTTCTTGTACGATCCTAAATATTCATTAATCGAGAAAAGAATAAACTAAAATTGCGATAATTCTCGAAATAATAATGATAATATTCCTTCTGCTTCGAAGTAATCAGTTTCTTCCATTTTTCGCGTGGGAATTTGCGAATTCGACACCAAATGTTCAACGTTATCAGGTTTATCCTCAATTACTTCATGGTTTGCTTCCCTGTATTTAGCGTTCAATTCGGCCATTATTCCGGGCGAATTTGACAAATTAATGTAAATTCTTAATTGAAATTTGGTGAATTAGTCCGCCTGAGATTAAAAAAGTTTTTCAGCTGGAGAAGGATTAGCTCCATTTCTTTCTGGTGAAATATTCATTCGTTTTGATTATTGGAACACTTGCGTTTTTCCAGGCAGAATGATCCGAGATATAACAATTCGATAAACTGCAATAACTTAAACCTGCGTACTATTATGGAATAATATAAGATAATTTCTAATGTCCTCACAATTAATTACTAATGAACTGTGTGCTCCGGCCTTGAAAAAATTTACTTTGGAAATTTAATTCAATTGAGATTATTTATGATTTAGGTAGGGTTCTAATTTGAATCATCTTTGAAATTATATCAAAATTAATTTGAAAATTTGAACAGAAAAATTAGAAAAAGGATAAAAAATTCAAATTTATAAAACTCTTTCCAACTCTACAATTCCTTTCCTTGTATTTAGCGTATTTAGCAAGCGAACAAATGAGATAATTTTCTGCGTATTTATATAATTCTCCGTGTAAGTTTCTCTAAAATTGAATGATTATCAGGAGCACATATGCGTACACTCGGGTGATTTTAGATGAACCTAACTCTCTTCTTGGCGCACTGTTCGACTGAATAGAATACCTTCGAATTCGTCGAAATGTCTGTAATCTTCGGAAATTTGGACGAGAATGGTCTAAAACAATTGTTTTCGACTCAATGAGGAAGAAAACGAGGTCAAAATTGATTATGTCCGGCCGTTAGTAAGATTACGCTCGAACGCTATGAGTTAGAGAGTTGAAATTTTCAATGTAAGTTTGCAGGCCAAATAAGCTGGCTAAGTTCGTTAATGGGCAAAATCTACGGAGTGGTTTCAGAGATATAGCCATCTGAAATTTCGTTTTCCCAATAAGACGAAAAATTCTGATCTGATCGAATTAAAGCGCGGTAGTAGGTTGAAACATGTCAACACGAATACTTATGCAAAATAATGTTAACATCGCATGACTGGAAAATAAAAAAAATATTTAAAAAATCAGACAGATATCGTTCATATTCTACGTGAGCCTTCAAAACCTTATTTTACAGTAAATTTCTAGATTTGAACTCGATCTTTAGCATTGTGACAATCTGTCATTTTAATCTGGGAATATCAAGACGAGTTAAATATGGTACAAATGGACAAATTTTAAATAATAGGGATTTAGTTTGGCTGTATTCCAGTAAAATTATTGAACCCAGAAATATGGCAGAACAAATCTGAGTTTGTTTTCAGGTTTTTCAGTTAATAGAAGGGATTATAAATATATTAACTTCTCAGCAACATCAATAAACCTACTTATCAAAGAAAATTAGTATAGTGACTTCATTATTACATAAATTGTGCTGGGCAGATAAAACCACTGCGACCAATCGGTCTACTGTGGCACACCTAGTCTATACTTCACCCACAAGCTCAAGTATCTTGATGAGGCATATGAGTCTGGTGGGTGAGAACTTGTTCAGTTCCCTTAGTGCAGCGCCAGCGTGGCAGTCACACATGATGTGTTCGATAGTCTCGTCGTCCTCCAGCCATAGTCTGCACTCGGAATCCTCAGTGAACCCCAGCGTATTGAGGTGTTTCCTGAGGCCACAGTGGCCCGTGTATACAGCTGTAAGGATTCTCAGATCTTCCCTAGAGAATTTGAGCCATTTTCTGGCTCTTTCAGCTGATGGTTCATATTCGTACATGTCATCCTGTTATATAAGAGAGATTCAAATGCATTTCAGCTATTTTAATTTGATTTCTTCCATGGTGTAGTTCTCATTCTCAGATTGCTCATTTAATCTTGATAAATAAACTATTATTTGAATTGAATTTCCTTTATTCTTAGTCCTTTCATAAGAATACAATGATATAATTCTCAACTCTGAGAAACCAATACTTTCGGAGATATAATTTGTCTGTTTGTTTATTGTCCGGGTTGCCGCAAAGTGTTTCTACAATAACTCTCGAACATAATGAGCTAGGTAGTTGAAATTTTCAGAGTAGGTTTGGGAGATAAATATCTCAGTTGAATTCGTTATTGGGCAGAATAGGCCAGATGCTTTCGGAGTAACGAAAAAAAAAAATTTATTTTCAACTTACAAATTTCAAATTCAATTTATTTCAAGATGCAATTTCACCATAAAATCCAATGATATCATTTTTTACTACTCGTACATGTCATCCTGTTCTATAAGAGAGAGTCAAATTCATTTGAGCAATTTCAATTTGAAATCTTCCATGGTGCATCTTGATAAATAAACTATTATTTGAATTGAATTTCCTTTATGATGCAGTTATATCATGAGAATACATTGACATAATTCCCAACTCTGAGAAAACAATACTTTCGGAGATATAATTTGTCTGTTTGAACAAGAGCGCCAAAAGGCTCCTCTCCACAGGGCTTGAAGCAACTTTTTAGGATGAAAGAATTGAGACCGTAAATTCTAGGTTTGTAAAACGAAATAAGCATGATCTGTCAACGGACTTCCACGAAAGGGTTCAAAATCTCCCGGAATCGGAGTCGTGGATACAGTTATGGTTAGGAAATATAACCATAACGACGTCAAATTAACGGAAATTTTTAGGCTCAAAATCTCTCTATTGAGTAAGGAATATATATTCTAATATATTCATATTTTTTTTGCGCGTATGTTATGGGAACATTGCGTTATCATTTTGCCCAAATGTCTGTGACTTTCGAATTTTTTGACGAAAATGGTCTCAATCGATTTGGTTCGACTCCCCAATGAAGAATTCGATGTCAAATTTGATTATGTCCGGCCGGCCGTCCGGCAGTCCGGCCGTCCGGCCGTTGCCACGATGACTTGAGAAGGGAAAGAGCTAGCGACTTGAAAGTTCAGGGTAGGTGGCGCATCCCAATACGACGGACAAGTTCGTTAATGGGCATAATCGGCCCAATGGTTTCCGAGTAATAATTTTGTTTTCAACCTATATAAATCCGATCGAATTGGAACTTGGTGAAAAGTTGTAGAATATAAACCCAAGGACGTGAAATTTTGTGAGAATCGTATCGCTAGAAAATTAAAAAAAATTTTTGTTCAAAAATATTTTTGTTGTCACGATAACCTGAGAACGGAAGTCTTCAGGTAAGGTTGTGCATCTGAATGTGACAGTTGAGTTTGTTCATAAGCATAATCGGCTAAACAGTTTTAGAGTTATAGAAATCAGAAATTTGGTTGATATTTGTTCCTCATTAACTCGAAAAATACAAATCTGATTGAATTAGAACTTGGTTATTAGTTGTAGAATACGCACGCAAAAATTCTTGCAAACTTCCGTGAGGATAGTATTTGTAGAAAATTTTTAAAAAATCATTGAAAATTGAAAAAAAAAATTCTATATATCAGTAACTATTCGTCTGAAATTGCTGCAATTTTGCAAGAGCCTTTAGAACCTAACTACAATGCCAAGTTTCAAGTTTTAACACGATCGGTTAAATATTGTGGGAGATTCGAGCAGCCTTGTGCAGTAGATGGGTGACCGTTGCCTGGATAACTTTCGAACGAAAGGAGATAGGGACTTGCAATTTTGAGGGTAGGTTGCGTATCTGAATGGGAGAGTTAAGTTTAAGTTTTTGGGCATAATCGGTCTAGCGGTTTCCGAGTTATACCCACTTGGAATATTATTCTCGATAACTCAAAAAATGAAGATTCGATCGAATTGAAGCTTGGTAACTAGTAGTAGAAAATCAACATAAAGACGTGTTTGAAATTTTCTAAGAACCGTACCCCTAGATTTAAAAAAAAATACGAAAAAAAAAATTGTAAGTCGTATGCAGTCATGGTCTATTTCATACAATTATTTGGTTTGAAAACTCCTTCATAACACAATTGGGCATTTATACATAGAGGGGAAAGAAGTGGGTATATTCTTGATTCTGAAGAAATGATATTGTGTCGATTCATTTAAAAAAAGAAATTTGACAATACCAAGTTGTTAGCAATCCTTTTTTTTAAGAATACTGAAAAAATACCTACTAAAAATAGAACACTTATGTCGTATTTAAGCGAGTAACCAAAACACAGTGGTTAAGACCAATCCCTTCCTATTATAAGGTTATGATTGAAAGGGATTAGTCTTAACCACTTTGTTTATGTTACTCCCTTGAATTCGACTATTATTATCTTTATTCATTCACAATTTTTATTATTTGGTTCGTCGCTGTCAGTTTAAAAAAAAAGTATATTTAAAAAATTCATTAGAGGGAAAATTTTTGCTTTGGAATTAATCTAGACAATCCCATTTCTTCAGTAACAAAAAAATATACCAGAATTTAGTGCTCCACCCGTGATTGCCCTCGGGATATTGCAGGTATGTCCACTGGTGTCTAAAACGTGTTTCGTCAAGATGTTCCCAGAACATAATCGGAAGGTGCTTATGAACTGCCAGGGAGATGCCCCCGGAATATTCCGTGAACATTCACGAATGTCCAATTTGCCCATAAGGGCTTTTCCGGGAAAATTCCCGGGATGTTGTGTGACATTCCCATCAACACATCGCTTACCGACTTATTTAATTGCCACGGTACTTACTCGCCCATATTTAAATTAGTTGCCCCTGTACATATGCTAGCGATCGCAATAATAAGATAAAATACGTGTAGGATCCGCAGGCGATAGTAAACAGATACTTATAGTTCACGTGGAAAACAAGTAAAATAATTTACCCAATTTTGGAAGTTCCAAATTGTTAAATTTCCTTTGAGGCTCCTAGGGGTCTCTGTTCAATGAAATGTTGCACGCTCCAAAATTAAGCTCACTCCGATGTTTGGTTTCAGAATTTCAAGCTGAATATTCCACAAGTAGTAACATTTTAATTTTTTCTGCCCCTTCAAGCAGTCTTCTCTTATTTTGCTATGTTTTAATTCCCTCATATCAGTATTTTTCGAGCAATTATGAGAACTAAAATTTTCAAATATTTAAAAAGTGTTTCCAGTTTGCAGTTATCCGATCAATACAAGACTTATGAAAGTCATGATTATACAATTTGATGCTAAATTTCAGATAGCTCTAATGATTAGTTTCGGAAATATTTTAAAAGAAAGCTTTGACTAGAAATGGCTATAACTTCGAAACGACTCGGTGGATTTCGCCCAGGTGATATATTCTCGCTCCAAACCTACCATGGAAATTTCAACTCTCTAACTGATTTCGTTCGAGAGTTATCGTACTGACAGACGGACGACCAGACAGACATAATTGAATTTGACCCCAGAGTAATCGTCAGTGAGTCGAATAAAAGTTTGAAACCATGCAGAGGTTGGTGTAACGGGGTACCATACAATTCGACGTACTTATCTATCCTTGTATATTATTAGATATTGAAAAAAATACCGAATTTTCATAAAATGTCAATTCATAGCTCCTAATGGCACAACCGTACGATTCAACTGATTTGTGTCATAGGAATAATTCTAGGAATAAATTATTGAAAATAAAACCACTGCTGTACATTAGGCCGCCACAAACACTGTTCATTTTCGAACCAAAGTGAATGTTTGTATTCTAAGTGACATTTTAGATAAGAGTGACATTCCAATATTTCGACACAATCGTTGTGCGATTGACTATTGCCCAAAGCCCAATCCTCCCATTTCTTGGTATCCTAAGCTGAACAATAATAAGTTGGGTTGTTTGTTTGAGCGTCTCGGAAAAAGGAAACTGATCATGAAGAAATAGCCAGGGATTAATGATTTTTGGCGCTCTAGTTCCTCGGAACAGAGTAATCATCAATTTGCCCAAATGTCTGTAATTTTCGAAATTTTGGCTGAAAATGGTCTCAAACGATTTGGTTCGACTCACTGATCAAGAATCCGAGGTCGAAATCAATTCTGTCCAGCAGGTCCAGCCGGCCGTAGGCACGATAACTCTCGAATGAAAGGAGTTAGAGGATTGAAATTTGTAAGGTGGATTTGGAGCGTAAATATCTCGGACAAATTCGTTAATGGGCAAAATCCATCAAGTGGTTTCGGATTTATGATCGATTTTAGTAAAAATATTTTTTATGAATATTTCCGAAACCGACCACTCGATCTATCTGAAATTTAGCATCAAATTGTAGAATCATGACCTTCATACGCATGTGAAGTTTCGTATTGACCAGGTTACCGCAAAATGTCAAAAAAAAATTTGAAAACTTAAAAAAAAAAATTCTACAATAACTCTCGAATGGAATGAGCTAGGCAGTTGAAATTTTCAGAGTAGGTTAAGGAGATGAATATCTCGGTTGAGTTCGTTATTGGGCAAAATAGGCCAGATGGTTTCGGAGTAACAAAAAACAAATTTTTCTTAAGTAACAATTTTCAAATTCAATTTTCTTTTAAGATGCAGTTTCACCATAAAACTCCATTGATATCATTTTTAACTCCAACAAGCTAATACTTTCGGAGATATGATTTTTCGAAATTTCAATAATGAATCGTACATCTATGATTTCACAGAATGCTATAATTATTCTATCTAAGCTTTATTATATGCTTTGTGTTCATACTCGTACATGTCAACCTGTTCTATAAGACAGAGTCAAATTAATTTCAGCTATTTTAATTTGATTTCTTCCATGGTGCAGTTCTCATTCTCAGATTGCTCAGTTAATCTTGATAATTAAACTATTATTTGAATTGAATTTCCTTTATGATGCAGTTCTATCATAAGACTACATTGATATTATTCTCAACTCTGAGAAACCAATACTTTCGGAGATATTATTTGTCTGTTTGAACTAGAGCGCCAGAAAGCTCCAGTCCACAGGGCTTGAACCAATTTTTAAACAAGGTTTTATATTACAACTTTCATGTGTTGGATTTGTAAAAACAACTAAGTTTGTAGGACAATGGTGCGAAATAGTAATGCCATTATTTACGAATTCATAGCTGGGTATTAATCATGTTTTATTACAGAGTAATTGTTAAATTATCGAGGAGGTGCACTCTTGAGTGAACCATAAGTATTTGTTGTAGGACAAATGTTGTTTCAAATCATTCATAAAATAATCTCAACATAAAAATATGGATCATGCGGAGTAATATCAATAAGTGGAAAAGTTTAACGGGTAATTCCGCAGAAGAAGCAGATTAAAAATAATTCTGCTGGTACCTGCCGACACGTGTTTCTGCTAGTTGGCTTCTTCAGGACAGGGCAACCAAGAAACCAAGAAAGATGGAAATAAAAGTGAAAATAGGTAACACCACACCAGGAGCGAGCAACCAATTGTGCCTTCAGCTCTAGGACTTCCATTTCGGAGGTAAACTATGGCATCGGCACGGAGGAAGCATAAGCTACCTGTGCGATGCGACCTCAACCCGAGGATATGAAACATAGAAATATGGATCATGCGGAGTAATATCAATAAGTGGAAAAGTTTAACGGGTAATTCCGCAAAAGAAGCAGATTAAAAATAATTCTGCTTGAGTTATTTTTCTGCAGAATTATTTTTAATCTGCTTATTTGGCGGAATTGCCCGTTAAACTTTTCCACTTATTGATATTACTCCGCATGATCCATATTTCTATGTTTCATATCCTCGGGTTGAGGTCGCATCGCACAGGTAGCTTATGCTTCCTCCGTGCCGATGCCATAGTTTACCTCCGAAATGGAGGTCCTAGAGCTGAAGGCACAATTGGTTGCTCGCTCCTGGTGTGGTGTCACCTATTTTCACTTTTATTTCCATCTTTCTTGGTTTCTTGGTTGCCCTGTCCTGAAGAAGCCAACTAGCAGAAACACGTGTCGGCAGGTACCAGCAGAATTATTTTTAATCTGCTTCTTTTGCGGAATTACCCGTTAAACCTTTCCACTTATAATCTCAACATTTCGTTAATCATAGAACTGGTATTAATAAAGTTTTCAGAATCACCAAATCAGGTGTTTTACACCTGCGCACTCTGTGAGCTACCTGTTCTGATAATTTTCGCGAAGGAAAATGTTGGTTAACAGAAGCCACTAATGGAAAATTACCGGAATATTAATTGTTTGTAAATAGAAAAGCCCACAGCTCCCGGACTTCTCCTAGTAACTCAGGGCACTTCAATAGCTATGATAACTCATTTTGATAGAAATTCCACCCCTTACTCATCAAATCTGAATCAAATATTTTGTTGATGAAGAAAAACACATTCCATCTCAGCGGAGATATGGAAATACCGTTTTACTGAGGTGTTCGAGAAATTTCATATTCAAACGTCCTGATTATTTCATCATTCGTATCAAAGCGAAGGATTCTCAGAATTTATCCTTAATATACATATTTAAGGAGATGAATGCCGAGTAACATCTACATAAGAAGGATTTTTCCTTTGAAGGAACTTCCATACCTTTTGCAAGCTTCGCAATTCGCTCGGCATCTTTCCTTTCGCTTCCGCAAATCCACGATTACTTTTCTCATCAGTGGTGGTTTTGAACGGCCAGCGGATTACGTTTTCTCCATTACAGAGAGCCGAGATTAGAATTATTGACCGAAACTAGACATGATTCCGATGAATCATTACATCTCTGAACCGAAATCAATTCGTAAGCTAAGAAATACTCCAACAGAAATACACTGCTCGACAATAAATTCCGAACAAGAATAATTTGAGTCATTTTGATATCAATATAACTTTTTGCGGGTATGTTCAGGGGGAACGGCGTGATATATTTTTGCGCAAACGCCTGCCAGCCGGCCGTTGCCACGATAACTTTAGAATGGAAAGAGATAGCAATTTGAAATTTTCAGGGTAGGTTGCGCATACAAATGTGACAGCCGGCCATGTTCGCTAATGAGCATAATCAGCCTAACGGTTTCCGTGTAAAAACTTTGTTTTCGAAGATCTATCGAATCGAAACTTGGTAAATAGTTGTAGAATGCCGACACAAATACTTTTGTGAATTTTGTGTGGATCGTATTGCTAGAAAATGAAACAAAACTATTAAACAATCGTGCCAAAATATTATGTACCTATCAAAAAAACTATTCTCTGACATTACTGAAATTATGCAACAGCCTTCAAATGGTGCTTCTAAAGCGAAGTTTCAAACTTGAACACGATCGGATTTATATTGTTAAAGAAATACTGCAAAGCAGGCAGCGTTGGGCGAGTTCACAATCTTGCAACGGACCTTTAGAACTTTCCTTATGGAAAATTTGTCTAACTCAGGGGAAGTCCCGAGGAAAAAAGGCGGAAAAGGAGGGGATTTTGAGGTTACGGGGAAAAGGGTATGGTTGAAATTGCCGCTTAAGATGAAGTAACGAATTTGGAAAAATTTCATATATATTTTAAAAAATTTCCAAAAGTGTCATATTTTTCCTAGGTGAATCGGAAATTTGTGAATTTTTTTTTTAATTGACGGGACGTTTCGAATACGATCACAGTACGCGACCAAAAGTTTGGAATAGAATAAAGTGAAAGCTGAAGAAGAAATTTTGATACCCATTACCATTTTCGAAGGATTTACGAAAGAAATTTTGTTCACGTGCGGACCCCGAATTGAGACAAAATCGATGGACGAAACATGGAGTGATTTATTCATACATTTATTAATTTAATGATTTATCTATTTACTCATTATCAACAGGTACCCCGACAGATAAATCCAATAACTGGGATCCACATAATTCACAAAATATACTTATATACACAGTGTGAAATCACTGGTTGTCGACAAAGGTAATATAAACACAATCAAATATTAGCCGAAAAATAAACAAATTGAATATTCCCTAAGTGCAATTACAATATAAGATATATGAAACCAAACTCTTTATAAAATATAAATAAATAACCAATAAAGAAAATATCCACTCCAAAATGTCAATTGAAAAACCACATCAATCTCAAAAATATTGTTAAATGGTTTATTTTTGGGTTTTTCACTGTACTCAAATCTATCTATAAAATTTAAAAAAATATTATTTTGTGATTTGCTCCTGCGTGAAAAACACAGATTTTTCAGAAGCAATCAATCGAACAATGTTTGCCTAACAAACAATAACGAAACAACATCAACGATAAATCAACTATATCGTAACGTTTCGGAATCTATATCAGACTCCTTCGTCAGACACTTAACGAAAATCTTCAGAATTATTTTTTAACGAAAATCTTCAGATTTTTTTTGTTGATTGCTATTCTGAAAGTTGAGAATCGTCACCCTGACAGTATTTGAAAATCATAGTAACATAGTTATACTTTGCATAGAAATTTCCAAGTTCCAACTCCTTTTTTAATAAATTCAGACAAATATGGTCAATACCTATTTAACAATTCGCATAATTGCGTTCTCTGTTCGACAACATACAAGCTGACTCCTTGAATTTCCTTTTAATGAAATCAGATTCTGTCATTAGAATCTTTGCATTACTCCAATCCATCATGTGATCTCCTTGGATTGTATATACATGTTCTGGTATTTTTGCGCGTTCTGGTATTTTTGTTCTGGGGAACATCGCGTTATAGTTTTGCCCAAATGTCTGTAACATTCGAATGTTTTGACGAAAATGGTCTCAAACGATTTAGTTCGACTCCGCAATGAAGAATTCGAAGTCAAATTTGATTCTGTCCGGCCGTCCGTCCGGCCGTTGCCACGATAACTTGAGAACGAAAAGAGCTAGTGACTTAAAATTTTCAGGGTGGGTGGCGCATCCCAATATGACGGACAAGTTCGTTAATGGGCATAATCGGCCAGTGGTTTCCGAGTAATGATTTTGTTTTCAACCAATATAAATCCGATCGAATTGAAACTTGGCGAGTAGTTGTAGAATATGAACCTAAGCACGTTCGTGAAATTTTGTGCGAATCGTATGGCTAAAAAATTTTAAAAAAATTATTAAAAAATATTTTTGTTGTCACGATAACTTGAGAACAAAAAGAGATAGCGATTCGAAGTTTTCAGGTTAGGATGTGCACCAGAACTCGACATTTCAGTTTGATTATGAGCATAATCGGCCAAACGGTTTCAGAGTTATAGCCATCTGAAATTTGGTTGTTTTTTGTTCCTCATTAACTCGAAAAATACTAAACCGATTGAATAAAAACATGGTAATTAGTTGTAGAATGCCAACACGAAAATTCTTGCAAAATTTCGTGAGGATAGTAATTGTAAAAAATTCAAAAAAAATCATTGAAAATTGAAAAAAAAAATCTATATATCAGTAACTATTCGTTTGAAATTGCTGAAATTTTGCATCAGCCTTCATAACCAAACTCTACTGCCAAGTTTCAAGTTTTAACACGATTGGTTGAATATTGTTGGAGATTCGAGCATTCTTGTGTGAGTTCAGTAGATGGGTGACCGTTGCCTCGATAACTTTCGAACGAAAGGAGATAGGGACTTGCAATTTTCAGGGTAGGTTGCGTATCCGAAAGGAAGTGTTGAGTTTGTTTTTGGGCATAATCGGTTGAATGGTTTCCGAGTTATACCCACCTGGATTATTATTTCCTCGATAACTCAAAAAATAAATATTCGATCGAATTGAAGCTTGGTAACTAGTAGTAGAAACTCATCATAAAGACGTGTTTAAAATTTTGTAATAACCGTACCCCTTGAAAATTTGAAAAAAATGAGGAAAAAAAAAATTTTAAGAACCGCACCCCTAGAAAATTTCAAAAAATCACGAAAAAAAAATTGGTTCAAGCACTGACGTGAAGTCAGGAGCTTTTGCGCGTATGTCCATTCTTCTGTATTGGACACCCTTAATCGAATATACCATGGTAAATTATGTTGTCCATTCTCCTGTATTGGACACTTAATTCGAATTTACCATGGTTAATTCGAATTAAGAGTGTCCAATACAGGAGAATGGACAATAGAACATACGCGCAAAAGCTTCTGACTTTACGTCAGTGCTTGAACGTCAGTTGTTCTTATGTTCCGACTTTCTTTCTTCTAGTGTTTCCAATGTTTCTCCTGTGTAAGATTTACCACAAATACAAGGAATATTATATACACAGTTTTTTTATTTTTGTTTTTCATTAATGGGTTTTGTCTCTGTTAATAAAGACCTAAGATCGCTTTGTGTTTTGAAGACGGTTCTTATATTGAACATAGAACCGATTCTTCTGATTTTTTCAGAAAGGCCACAAACATAAGGGATCACATTCAACAGATTGGGTTGCTGTTCTTCTTGGTTATTCTGCTGTACTTGATTATTTGATATTTTATCAGAAGCTCTTCTATATAATTCATGATATTATGTATTTATGAATTACCTCCGATAACCATTATCTTCGAGAAATTCTCTGATGTGATCAATTTAATTATTTCGAATTTCAAGAGTAGAACAAATTAGGTTAGCTCTATCGTAAAGTGTTTTCATAACATCTCTTTTCCCCCTGAGTTGATGCATACCTACACTATAAATTTAAATATCTATTTATATGTGTCTGCTTCCTGAACACACTCGTTTCAAAAGAGTTTCCAAAGTGAATTTTAATGTATGTTCCATTGAATTTATGAAATCGAAATAAAATTGCATAGCTCTTCTCTACCATGTTGCCAAATTACAAATATATCGCCACCAAGCTTTTGATTTCATTAAATATGTATTCACAAATTTTTCTTCGAAATTTTCCATGAATATATTACGATAGGTGATAAAGACGAATCCATTGCCATTCCAAAATTTTCTCGATAAAAATCATCTCTTAGTTGGAAATAGATAGTATTCAAATATACATCAAGCATTTCCATAATATCATTAGCCTTAAATTTTGAATATTTAATCACCGAGTCATCATTTTCTAATTCTGTTCAAACTATTTGAAGCGACTTATCGACAGGAATATTGGGAAACAAACCAACAACATCAAAACTTACTAGACTGTCATTTGGTTCAAATTTGAATTTTGTAGTTTTTCAAGAAAGTTTTTGCTGTTTTTCAAAAAACTTTCTTTCTTTCCTGTTAATGGGTTTGAAAATTGACGTAAATATTTCGCTAAATTTTGACATGAAGATCCAATAGAACTTACTATTGGTCTCAGTGGAATTAGTGGTTTGTGTATTTTTGGAAGACCATATAAAAGTGGTGGCTTACTGATGTAAGACGGTATGAACTCTTCTTATGTCTATACGTAAGGTTTTTTGAATGCTTTGATGAAATGTTTTTGACTTTTCATTCTGTTATAGAGGTAGGATCTTTATTGATTTTCGTATATTTGTTCTTATCATTAACAATTTCCAAAAGTATATTGCTCTGGGAACACAGAATGGAAAATCATAAAAATTAGTCACTATTTTGTACGGAAATATGCCGTCGAGCAGAACCCTTCTTTGCTCCAAACTTAGAATTTTGAACCCACGCAAACAACCCTCATATTCACGAAGTGGAAAGTGACATCGATAGTAATTCAAGTGCAGGACAAATTTTCTCTGTACCCTTTGAATTCTGTCCACGTATATGTGGAAGGGGACCAAACAGGTGTGAGGTATTCCAATTGACTCATAAGAAGCGTGTAGTAAAGCACCTTCAAAGAGATTACGTTTTTTACTCCTTTGTAACTCTCATTATGAAGCCGAGCATTTAAAAAGCTTTACATACGATTAAATCGACATAGTGTTGAAATGATAGCTTACAATCCAAGAATATACCGAGATCCCTCACTTTCTCTACGTTTGAAATCACAAGCCCGCTGACCAAATAGTTTGAAACTACAGCATATACATTTTTGTTGAAAATTATAAGTTGGCACTTAGAAACATTGAGTATGAGGTGTCTATCGGCACAAAACTTATCGAGACAATCTAAATCCTCCTGAAATTTCAGAGTATCTGCTGTTGAGCGAATGGACCTCAATTTTTAGGTCATCTGCATATAGTCGATTATTTGTAAACAGAAAATAATCGGTGATATCATTTCAATACATTGAAAACAAATTAGGACCAAGATGTGACCATTGGGGTACACCTGATGTTACCTCAATGATTTCTGAGGACCCCCCCCCCACTACCTCGCACTGCAAGCGATTCCTCAAATAGGAGTCAAGCCATCTCAATAAGCATCGTACAACACCAAAATCCGCTAAAACCTCTATAAAGATACAATAATGAACTTCATCGAAAGCTTTCGCTATATCGGTATAGACTGCATTGACCTGCAAAGCTTCATCAAAATTCTGAGCAATAAAATGTACATAAGTTTCTTGAAAAAGCCATGTCGATGCAAGTTTAATCTTGAACTGGACAGGTGAAAATGAATGTAATTATAGATTCGACAAAGAACAGAAACTGGTCTATAATTTTCAATATTATTTCTATAATTTTTTTGGGCCAGTTTTATGGATTAGTACTAGTTTGGCTAGTTTCCATATTTCGGGAAAAACTCCCAGTCTGAGGGACTTGGATTGCCAGTTGAGATTTTATGTCTCGGTTTTTTTCTTTCCACTGGGTTTTCTTCAGGGTAGTAAACCGGAATGAAGTGATGCTCTATGCTCATGCAGAGGGTAAGCTTTTCAATCACTGCGCTAAAGAATTGTACTCCCTTATCTGAGATGATCTTCCGAGGAGTGCCGTAATGGAGGCAAACTCATCTAATAAGATGGTGGCATATGTAACGTTCGTTTGTTTACCTTCGGCGGGCGATGAGGTTATCGTTCGTGTTGATATTGAATTTGAGGTTGGGTCTCAGTGGTACCAATCGACGCTAAATAATTATTTTATTTGAAGGGCCGAATGACTGTTGGCAATATTGTTGCATTATGACAGTCGGACATTTAGTGAGTGCGTCGGTCAGGTGAAGTCGTCCATTTTGTGAACAGTCAACGAAGATAGCATAGGTTAAAACGTATTTTCGGAACTCTAGTAGAATTATTGGAATCTTCTTAATTGGATATAGTTTCGAAAATCGGGTTAAGAGTGAGAGTTATATTGGTTTGATTGGGAAGGATAACAGATAACCATCACTTGTCTCGAAAGAGGATATAAAAGCCTTTTGCAGATCCGAGTTGAGCACGTGAACGATCTTGGCGGCTTGGTCAGGTATGTGTTGGATGTTTTATTCTCGTCATTTCTAGTGGAAACAATTCAGGTCGTAATTATATTTCTATATCCAGAACATCGCTGTGTGCCTGAAGAATTATTTGGTGGAGGCACGGCCAGATTTGGTATTCGAAGCAAACGTGTGCAAGACAACCCCGAACATCAGGGTATGTACGAATTCTATAACTATTGCATAACAACGAATAAATGTTTTGATTAATATTCTGATAACCGAAATTATTATGTGTTGGGAAAATTCATTTGTTTCTTATCCGAGAGAAGTCACTGATGGTTTCTTTTCTGTCATCAGGGTTTTTGTGGCAGCACGAGTTTTTGTGGCAGCCCGAATTTTTGTGCCAGCACGATTTTTTTTGTGTCAGGAAGAGAGGGATTTTTACGTCAAGAGGAATAGCACTGAGGCATTCGAGTATATACAAGGTGGTCCATAAGTAACGCTGTGAGACAGCCAACGCAGGGTTGCAGATCCCGAGTATATACAAGGTGGTCAGTAAGCAACGCTGTGGGACATTAAATTGAGGGGTTGCAGACTACGAGCACAGAGTGGAAGAGGACAGTATTGCGAGACCATCAACGCAGTACTACGTTCAGGAATAAGGATAATCAGCACGCAAGTTATATGAAACATATCTCGAAACATATCTTATACCTGCTATATATATACATAACGTGAACTTATTATCATCAATTATATAAATTATTATTGTTGTTGTAAAGCGGAAATTGGGGAAAGATTTGTGGTAGTCATATATGATCATAGATATGAAACGTGGATGCGCCTGAGCTCAAGCGACGCGTATTTGAATCAAATAATAATATTATCTACGTACAATTTCCGCCACCCTTATTCAGGGTTTCACAGTAGTTTTACTTTATTGAAGCTAAAGACCTGGGTTGTAAGCTACTGGAATAAATTGTTTGTTTTTAGCGTGCATATTCTTTTGGTGAATTTAGGAATTATTACATTACGCTGGGGTATCTGGGAGACTTAAATTTACCTGGCGCCCATTTACTAGGTTCCCTTTTTAGAAACCCACTCCCATCTCCACTGGAGCTAGACCGCGGATCCCCGAGTTCTAGTAGCTCCGATCTTAACCACTGCGACTTGGGAACAGTCGCAAGTCGTTATAAATTGGCGCCCAACGTGATTTTTGAATTTGAGTAGCTGTATTAGACAAATTTACACCAAAGTTGATGTAAATAGTGGTATTCTGGATATTTTTTTTGGGACTTGCTGTATCGTGCTTCACATTGTGCAAAATTGACGTAATTTTTTATATAGGTTTGGTTGTATCGAATAATTGTGCAGGTTAATTGAAAGGTGGTTATTTGATTCGCAAAATGGGAGAATTTAAATTGATTGTCAATAGGTTGGATAAAAATCAGTTGATATATGAATTGGTTATTCGGGGTATGTCAGCTGGTACAGTTGAGCATATGCGCAGTAACTTGGCTTTGTTAATTAAGCAGGAGAAGAAGAAAGTTAGTTTCATATACCCAGAGCATCCTTTTTCATTTCAGGATGATAAAGTTGCAATTTCCAACCTGTTAGAACGCTTAGTGAACGAATTTGAAACCTTAGATTTAAATTCACCAAATATAGCGAATAAATTCACCACTGATTTAGTGCATTTAATAGGTAGGATAGATAGAAGTGTCCCTGTTAAGGAGGATGAAGTTAGTTGTAAGAATGAATTCTGCAAGAAAGCAGACAATTTAAAGACAGCTTGTACAACTAAATTTTTGAAACTTAAAACATCAGCACCCGATGCATTATATGATAGTGATGGTAATGCGAAAAATGATGATAGTGACGAGTCTGACAGAGATATACATTTTTCTCCCTTCATGCGACATTCGTCTCCTCCAAGGGGAAATTCTACGATTATTACATCGGTAATGAAGTCAATTCCAGTCGAAAAATGGAATTTAAAGTTTTCAGGCGATAAAAAGAGTCTATCAGTAAGCGCATTTTTAGAGAGGGTTGAAGAATTGAGGTTAGCCCGAGGTATTTCAAAATCGCAATTACTTGGTAGTGGAATAGATCTTTTCACGGGGGTAGCATTGCATTGGTTCAGGGAAGTTAGGAAATCTACGGCTACATGGGATGATCTGATTACTAAGTTAAGAGAAGATTGGCAACCATCAGATTATGATGATAAATTATGGGATGAAATCAAAAATAGAAAACAAGGTCCTAATGAGGATATTATAAGTTTTATGTCAATAATGTCATCTATGTTTGATCGGTTGTCTCATACTGTAAAAGAAAAAGACAAATTAAAAATCGTTAGGAAAAATTTGCATCCTTATTATTTAGATCGGGTCAACCTAAGTAAAATCAATACATGGTCTGAATTAAAATCAGCTTGTCGGCAGATTGAAGATCAGAAGCGGTTGGTAGAGTCATATTCAGTACCTTCTAGAAAGGGTTGTTTAGAACCAGATTTAGCCTATATCGATACATTGCCTTCCACGTCCACCAACAATGGCACCGACCCTATCGTACGGACAGAGCCAACCACATATGGTGGATTCGCAAACATAAAATGTTATAACTGTGGCATGGCAGGCCATAAAATTAGGGGTTGTCTCAAGCCGAGAATTTTAAAATGTTACCGTTGTTCAAGGGAAGGGTTCACTACTAAAACTTGCCCATATTGTAATTCTGGTCGTGGACGCAATCCTTCGGGAAACGGGGGGAGTCGTCACTGACCTGTCGCAACAGTGACGATGTTTTTGGCGACAAATATTCTTCATGTAACACCGTTGATATCTATAAAGGGGAAAATACTCAACCGTCATTCATACCAGTATTGAGTTATTTAGCAAGCCAGGCGGAAGGGGATAATAGACCCCATCTTAAGGTGGAAATTTTGGGAAAATGTTTCTTGGGTTTACTGGACTCTGGTTCTTGCAGATCAATAATGGGAAAACCGGGATGGAATATTATTAAGAATATGGGAATATCTATCCGAACCTCTAATACCAAGTTCTGTAGAGTGGCGAATGGAAATCTATGTACCGTCCTGGGAAGTTGTGACCTACCGATAAAGTTTAAGAATAAAGTGGTACTCGTAGAAATGTTAATAATACCAGAACTCCCACAGACTTTGATTTTGGGTTGGGATTACTGGAATTTGATAGGGCTGATTCCGTCGTTTAATGAGTGGCAATTCTGTAAGAATGATATGGACGTTAATTGTGTGGATGTAGTACAAGGTGAGGAAATTTTGGATCAAAAACAGAGAGAAATCCTAGAATCGATAGTTGAGGAAAATTTTAGGTCTATGGGGGAAGGATTAGGATGTTATCAGTTCGGTTGTGTGGATATTAAGATCGATCCGGATTGTGAACCGATAAAGCAGCGGTACTATAGGGTATCTCCGGTAATGCAACAACATATAGACCGGGAATTGGAAGAAATGTTGAAATTGGGAGTAGTTGAAAAGTCGGAAAGTCCATGGGCATCACCGATTGTATTGGTCAGGAAAAAGGCGGGATACAGGTTTTGCGTTGATTTCAGGAAAGTAAATTCTGTGACGAGGAAGGATAGTTACCCTCTCCCGATGGTATCCGATACATTAGATAAATTAAGAAATGCGAAATATTGTTCGACAATAGATATCAAGAGCGCATATTGGCAGGTACCCCTTTCAGAGTCATCGAAACAATACACCGCCTTCACTGTCCCAAATCGTGGTTTGTTCCAGTTTACTAGACTGCCATTCGGGTTAGTGACGAGTGGGTCAAAATTCCAACGCATCATGGATGGAGTGATCGGAGCTGATCTTGAACCTTACGTATTCGTATACTTAGACGATATAGTGATCATTTCAGAAACTTTCCAACATCACTTGGAAATATTAGGGGAAATATTTCGTCGTGTTAGGAAAGCAGGGTTCACTTTAAGTAGGGAGAAATGCGAATTTTGCAAGCCACAACTTAAATATCTGGGGTATGTGATTGATAGGTACGGATTACATGTAGACCCCGAAAAAATTAATGCTATGCTTTCATTACCAACACCTACCAACGTCAGAGAAATTCGCAGAGTCGTGGGTACTCTATCTTGGTATAGACGTTTTGTCCCAAATTTTAGTGACCTTATTTCACCTCTCACCTTTTTGCTCCAGAAGAATGTAAAGTTTAAATGGAATACCGAATGCGAGGAGGCCTTTCGGAAAATAAAGCAGTGTTTGGTTTCTGCTCCGGTGTTGGGTTGTCCGAATTACGAGCAACCGTTCCAAATTCAAACTGACGCTTCCGGCTTTGGAATAGCCGCGGTATTATCACAACCTCAACCCGATGGGGGAGAAAAGGTTATAGCATATATGAGTAAGTCTTTAACGAAACCCGAACGAAACTACTCGACTACGGAAAGGGAATGCTTGGCAGTAGTATGGGCAATCGAAAAGCTTAGGCCATATATTGAGGGTATCCCATTCACGGTAATTACGGATCATCATTCGTTAATGTGGATTCAGAATCTAAAGGATCCTGCGGGTAGATTGGCGAGATGGAGCGTTAAACTCCAACAATATGATTTTAAGATTGTGCATAGAAAGGGAAAGGAACATGTTGTACCGGATATGTTATCTAGAGCCGTTCCTATGATAGATACGATACAGGTGGATAATGAAATCGAGGTAACTGATAGGTGGTATAAAGAAATGTTCAGTAAAGTTTCAAATAAACCTGCGAAATATCCCCAGTGGAGGATTTCAGTGGATGGTGGGACTTTGTTTAAATACGTAAAGCACGATTATTCGGATTTAGCTTCGGGATCTGACGAATGGAAAATAGTATTACCCAAATCGGAACGTAGAAGGGTGATTTCTAGTTCTCATGACCCACCATTAGCTGGTCACCCCGGTGTATACAAGACGTATTATCGTGTTCGGGAGAAGTATTACTGGCCTAAAATGAAACAGGACATCGCTAAGTATGTGAGGAAATGCGCTATATGTGGTGCTCATAAAGTTCCAAACCAGACACCGGCTGATAAAATGGCATCTCACCCTAAACCGAACTTACCATGGGAAATGATTTCTATAGATCTTATGGGACCATATCCTAGGTCGAAGAATGGCTTCACGTTTATATTAGTGATCACCGATTATTTGACTAAATTCCCAATAATTGTTCCGTTGAGAAAGGCGACGGCCGTGAATGTAATTAAGGTTTTGGAGAATTCAGTTTTCCTAATGTTTGGGGTTCCGAGAATAATTATAGCCGAAAATGGCGTACAATTTTCGGGAAATAAATTCAGACAGTTTCTTGAGGAATATAGGGTTAAGAAAAAATTCTGTGCCCTTTATCATCCCAGGTCTAACCCAACCGAACGTATGAATCGTTGCTTGAAAACTATGATTAGAATGTATGTGTCGGACAATCATAAGGATTGGGATAAACATCTATCCGAAATTTCTTGTGCAATACGAACCGCGAAACATGAAACGATGAAGGTAACCCCATTTTTCGCTAATTTCGGGAGATCTTTCAAAGGTTCTGGAGAGGATTATGACCATGATTTAAGAGATAGCTCGGAACCTATAGATTTCAAAACTCGAAATATTGCCTTTCAACGAGTTTGGGATGATATCAAGAAAAGGTTAGAAAAGGCCAACAATAAGGCGGTTCATGACTATAATTTAAGGCGTCGGTATGTGGAATTTCTACCGAATGAATTAGTATGGCGTAAAAACTTTGTATTGTCGGATGCCTCGAAAAATCTGGTGGGGAAACTTACTCCTCGTTATATAGGGCCATTTAGGGTTAATCGTAGAATCTCGCCTTGGATGTACGAACTTAAAGATGACAAAGATAATATGAGGGGAGTATGGCATATCAAAGATCTGAAGGCCTATGAATTGCCGGAAGGATAAATAGGATATGTTTATTTTGAAGTAGGAAATTTTTGGAGAATGATTGGCATTTAGTGAATCGGATATATTTGTGAATCGGGTGATTATTTTTGATTGGTTGCTAGTTTTGTTTTTGTTTTTGATGGCCGATTGATCGCGAGTGAAAGAGCGAGCGCTTGGGGGCTACCTTGACTATTTTGTGGGCGGTCGTCTGCGTGATCCCGAGTGAGTTTTCAGGCTGGGATCGACTTTAATTTTTTTTTATATTCAAAATTTCTTAGTGTTGAGCAGACGAGGTGGGAGCTGAACATCTAGCCCCACGCACTGTTCAACTGGTAAGCGACCATTTTCTTACCATTTTCTGGCCTTAAATTATATTTTTTTTTGTGTGGCCGGTCCCATGTTGATTTCTACATTCGCGGATCATTGCTGGCGGTCATCCCTGAATAGGTTTTGGGGTGGTACCGGGTTGCTTGCGTGTGGGCGAATGAAGGCTATAGGCTATGGTTGATGGAGGCTGAAACCCGAAACTCACCACCTATAGACCTGATGCACATCCGGGTTAGCACAGGCGTCCTGGACTATACCGGGAGCTAGGGGGGTCTGACTTGGCTGTCTTCGATGACAGGGATGCGACGGTACGGCACTCGTTCTTTGGGGGAACCACTTGCCAGGCTTGGGATGGTGACCGGCTAACCTTGCCGCTCGTGTGGGGGGTTCCTGCTCGTCTGTGGTGACCTCGTCGTATCTTGCCTTGTCTGGGCAGCTTCTGGCTGTGGTGTGGCTCAGGGCCGGCGAGTCCCTCCACAAGGGTTAGGCCCTTGGGACCGGATGTTGCCAGTCGTGGGGCTAACTGGTGAGAGTCGATGAATGAAAGGAATGAGTGTTGATGTGTATGATGGAGTATGAACTGAAATTGTAATGGCTGGAATTGGAATGGAAGAGGTGTAGTTTTTTTTTATGGTTGCTCTTGGTACCTGTCCACGCTCGATGACCCGAACTCTTTGGTTTTCTTTTTTTGCTAAGTATTTTAAATCCATAAGTAAAATTTACTAGGTAAATTTTTTTAGGCAAGGGGGGATTTTGTAACGTTCGTTTGTTTACCTTCGGCGGGCGATGAGGTTATCGTTCGTGTTGATATTGAATTTGAGGTTGGGTCTCAGTGGTACCAATCGACGCTAAATAATTATTTTATTTGAAGGGCCGAATGACTGTTGGCAATATTGTTGCATTATGACAGTCGGACATTTAGTGAGTGCGTCGGTCAGGTGAAGTCGTCCATTTTGTGAACAGTCAACGAAGATAGCATAGGTTAAAACGTATTTTCGGAACTCTAGTAGAATTATTGGAATCTTCTTAATTGGATATAGTTTCGAAAATCGGGTTAAGAGTGAGAGTTATATTGGTTTGATTGGGAAGGATAACAGATAACCATCACTTGTCTCGAAAGAGGATATAAAAGCCTTTTGCAGATCCGAGTTGAGCACGTGAACGATCTTGGCGGCTTGGTCAGGTATGTGTTGGATGTTTTATTCTCGTCATTTCTAGTGGAAACAATTCAGGTCGTAATTATATTTCTATATCCAGAACATCGCTGTGTGCCTGAAGAATTATTTGGTGGAGGCACGGCCAGATTTGGTATTCGAAGCAAACGTGTGCAAGACAACCCCGAACATCAGGGTATGTACGAATTCTATAACTATTGCATAACAACGAATAAATGTTCTGATTAATATTCTGATAACCGAAATTATTATGTGTTGGGAAAATTCATTTGTTTCTTATACGAGAGAAGTCACTGATGGTTTCTTTTCTGTCATCAGGGTTTTTGTGGCAGCACGAGTTTTTGTGGCAGCCCGAATTTTTGTGCCAGCACGATTTTTTTTGTGTCAGGAAGAGAGGGATTTTTACGTCAAGAGGAATAGCACTGAGGCATTCGAGTATATACAAGGTGGTCCATAAGTAACGCTGTGAGACAGCCAACGCAGGGTTGCAGATCCCGAGTATATACAAGGTGGTCAGTAAGCAACGCTGTGGGACATTAAATTGAGGGGTTGCAGACTACGAGCATAGAGTGGAAGAGGACAGTATTGCGAGACCATCAACGCAGTACTACGTTCAGGAATAAGGATAATCAGCACGCAAGTTATATGAAACATATCTCGAAACATATCTTATACCTGCTATATATATACATAACGTGAACTTATTATCATCAATTATATAAATTATTATTGTTGTTGTAAAGCGGAAATTGGGGAAAGATTTGTGGTAGTCATATATGATCATAGATATGAAACGTGGATGCGCCTGAGCTCAAGCGACGCGTATTTGAATCAAATAATAATATTATCTACGTACAATTTCCGCCACCCTTATTCAGGGTTTCACAGTAGTTTTACTTTATTGAAGCTAAAGACCTGGGTTGTAAGCTACTGGAATAAATTGTTTGTTTTTAGCGTGCATATTCTTTTGGTGAATTTAGGAATTATTACATTACGCTGGGGTATCTGGGAGACTTAAATTTACCTGGCGCCCATTTACTAGGTTCCCTTTTTAGAAACCCACTCCCATCTCCACTGGAGCTAGACCGCGGATCCCCGAGTTCTAGTAGCTCCGATCTTAACCACTGCGACTTGGAAACAGTCGCAAGTCGTTATACATATCAGGCTGCTGATGCCGTCTTCAGTGGAAATAGTTCCAACCAGTTCGTTGCTATATCTTCTTTTACCAGTATCCAACAATATCCCTCCTCGGTTTCGGGTAATGGTCCTATGAGATCCATTGCGATAACCTCGAATCTTTGTTTTGTTGCTGGGGCGAGGACTAGACCGGCTGGTTTGGTATTTGCAGCCTTATATTTTTGGCATAGTGAACATTTTTGCACATACTCTCGAGTGTGTTTTCCCATGTTTGGCCATTAGTTACGAAAGATCCTTTGTAAGGATCTCTATGCCCCATTGGTCGCAGCTTCGTCATTATTTTTCCTTGAGGATATCTTCCCGTAATATTGCAGGAATCACTAGTTGCGCTTCATCTTTATCTCTATTTTGTGGATAGTGGTACAATATTCCTTGGAAGGTTACATAACATCGTTGCGTCCTTTTGTGGGCTTCTTCTGGGATGTTACCTTCTAGTGTTTCCATGATTGGTATCAATTCAGGATCTGGTTGTTGTTGTTGTCTGGTGATCTAGCTACGGATTGTGGTAAGTCTATGTGTATAGCCGCATAATGGTGCACTTCTAGTTCGTCTACAGGTATATTTTATTTTGAGTTCACTGTGGACTTACTATGAACACTATAAAAATGACGAAAAAATATAGAATGGTAAGAGATAGCGATTTGGAATTTTCAGGGTAGGTTGCACATCGGAATGCGGAATTTAAATTCGTTAATCGGCATAATCGGCCACATAGTTCTGGAATTATACTCATCTGAAATTTTGTTGTTGTTTTTCCTCTATAACACAAAATATACAAATGTGATCCAATTAAAACTCGGTGATTACTGGTAGAAGTTTTTTCGGACTTTCGTGAATATCATATCCTGGAGGTACTTGAGGCGTACGTTTTTTCATATTTCAATTCCAATAAAATACATATTTCAGAATTAAAAACTCTGTGATCATAGATGATTCTCCCGTTACCGAAGTCTGTCATTGAAATGATACGAGATGTATTAATATATTTTAAAAGCTGAGAAAACGCTATATATTTATGATGAATTCGATTAATAGTGTCCAATAGAGGTGAGTTGACTATAGAATATGCTCGCCAAAGCTCCTGCCTTCACGTAAGTGCTTGAACCAATTTTCTAATTGTTATTCCATTTTGGTTAACTTTTTATATAAATGTAGACCTATGTCTTAGGAAATTACACTTGATTTTACTTTTCCAACCCTGTGGAAAGATTCAGGGGCTAAATTCATCTTTTTGCACGTATGTTCTGGGGAACATCGCGTTATCATTTTGTCCGAATGTCTGTGATTTTCGAAACTTTTGCAGAAACTGGTCTCAAACGATTAGGTTCAACTCACTGATGAAGAATTCGAGGGCAAATTTGATACTGTCCGGCCGTTGACACGATAACTTGTGAACGGAAAAAGATAGCGACATAAAATTTTCGGGGTAGGTGGCGCATCCAAATACGACCAACAACATCGTTAATGGGCATAATCGGCCCAACTGTTTCCGAATAATAATTTTGTCATCGACCAATACAGATCCGATCGAATTGAAGCTTGGTAGATAGTTGTAGAATACTAATACATATAGACGTTTGTGAAATATTGTGAGAATCGTGTCTTTTTTTTAAATATATTGTTTATGTTACGATTACCTGAGAAAGAATAGAGATAGACACTTTAAATTTTTAGGGTATGTTGTGCATCTGAATGCTAAATTGAGTTTGTTAATAGACATAACCAGCCGAAAGGTTTTGGTGTTATACCCATCTGAAATTTGGTTGTTATTTCCTCAATAACTCGAAAAATATTAATCCGATCCAATTTAAACACGCCAATTAGTTGTAGAATGACAGCGCGAAAATGCTTGCAAAATGTCTTCAAGATCATATCACTAGAAAATTAAAAAAAAAAAATTGGTTCAAGCACTGACGTGAAGTCAGAAGCTTTTGCGCGTATGTTCTATTGTCCATACTTCTGTATTGGACACCCTTAATCGAATTTACCATGGTAAATTATGTTGTCCATTCTCCTGTATTGGACACTCTCAATTCGAATTTACCATGGTAAATTCGAATTAAGTGTCCAATACAGGAGAATGGACAACATAATTTACCATAGTAAATTCGATTAAGGGTGTCCAATACAGAAGTATGGACAATAGAACATACGCGCAAAATCTTCTGACTTCACGTCAGTGCTTGAACCAATTTTTTTTTTCGTGATTTTTTAAAAATTTTCTAGGGGTACGGTTCTTGAAATTTTTTTTTTCGTCATTTTTTTCAAATTTTCTAGGGGTACGATTCTTATATAATTTTAAACACGTCTTTATGTTGATTTTCTACTACTAGTTACCAAGCACCAATTCGATCGAATATTTATTTTTTGAGTTATCAAGGAAATAATATTCCAGGTGGGTATAACTCGGAAACCGTTAGACCGATTATGCCCAAAAACAAACTCAACACTCTCTTTCGGATACGCAACCTACCCTGAAAATTGCAAGTCCCTATCTCCTTTCGTTCGAAAGTTATCGAGGCAACGGTCACCCATCTACTGAACTCGCACAAGAATGCTCGAATCTTCAACAATATTTAACCGATCGTATTAAAACTTGAAACTTGGCAGTAGAGTTAGATTATGAAGGCTCTTGCAAAATTTCAGCAATTTCAAACGAATAGTTACTGATATATAGAATTTTTTTTTTATTTTCAATGATTTATTAAAAATTTTCTACAAATGCTATCCTCACCAAATTTTGCGAACATTTTCGCGTTGGCATTCTACAACTAATAACCATGTTTGAATTCAATCGGTTCAGTATTTTTCGAGTTAATGAGGAACAAAAAACCACCAAATTTCAGAACATTTCAGATGGCTATAACTCTAAAATTGTTTGGCCGATTATGCTCATAAACAAACTGAAATGTCACGTTCTGGTGCACATCCTAACCTGAAAATTTCAAGCCGCTATCTCATTCCGTTCTCAAGTTATCGTGACAACAAAAATATTTTTTAATAATTTTTTTAAAATTTTCTAGCCATACGATTCGCACAAAATTCCACAAACGTGCTTAGGATCATATTCTACAACTACCCACCAAGTTTCAATTCGATCGGATCTATATTGGTTGAAAACAAAATTATTACTCGAAACCACTGGGCCGATTATGCCCATTTACGAACTTGTCCGTCGTATTGAGATGCGCCACCTACCCTGAAAATTTCAAGTCGCTAGCTCTTCTCGTTCTCAAGTTATCGTGGCAACGGCCGGACGGCCGGACGGCCGGACGGACAGAATCAAATTTGACCTCGAATTCTTCATTGGGGAGTCGAACTTAATCGTTTGAGACCATTTTCGTCAAAAAATTCGAAAGTTACAGACATTTGGGCAAAACTATAACGCGATGTTCCCCAGAACATACGCGCAAAAAATCATTGAAAAAAGTTCTACATATATCAGAAACTATTCGTCCGACATCGCCAAAATTTTGCGATAGCCTTCAAAACCTAACTCTTCTTCTAAGTTTTCAAGTTTCCAAGTTTAAACATGATTGCATCTATATTTTTGGAGATCCGAGCAGCCTAGGATGAGTTCAGTAGCTGGATGAGTGACTGTTGCCTCAGTAACTTTCGAACTGAAAGAGATAGGGACTTGAAATTTTCAGGGCAGGTTGCGCATCCGGATGGGAGAGTTAAGTTCGTTTTTGGGCATAATCGGTTTAACGGTTTCCATGTTATACCCACCTGGAATATTATTTCCTCGATTACTCAAAAAATAAAGATTCGATCGAATTGAAGCTTGATAACTATACGTATCGGCCAAACGATTTCAGAGTTATTTCCATTTGGAATATTATTTTCTCGATAACTCAAAAAAGACAGTCCCGATCAAATTGAAACTTGGTATCTACTTGTAGAATATCGGTATAAAGACGTCTCCGAAATTTTGTGAGGACCGTGTACCTACCAGCAGAAAATTCCAAAAAAATTACGAAAAAATATTATTTGTCTCAGGATAACTGGAGAACGGAAAGGGAAAACGATTTTTCAAGGTAGGTTGCGCATCCGAATTCGAAATTGAAGTTGGTTAATTGGCGTAATCGGCCAAATGCTATTGGAGTTATATTCATCTAAAATTATGTTGTTATTTACTCTATGACTCAAAATATACAAATCTGATCCAATTAATACTCGGTGATTACTTGTATGCCCACCCACTAATTTTCGCGGAATTTACTGAATATCATATCCTGGGGTTACTTGAGGCGTAAGTTTTCCGTATTTCAAATCCAATAGAATACATGAATCGGAATTAAAAATTCTCCGATCATAGATGATTCACTCGTTACTGAATTATGTCATCAAAAAAATGGTATTAAATGTATTCATATATGTATTATAAAATTTGATAACATTTGATTAAAAGTATCCAATACAGTTGAGTAGACAATATAACATGCGCGCAAAAGCTCCTGGCTTCAGGTCAGTGCTTGAACAAATTTTTATTTATGTTTCGTTTTCAAGTGCGATTTTAATACAACAAAATGTACTTTGGTTCATGTCAATAACTTCTGTTTAAGAGACTAAACAAAATGCTTCATGAAAATGTTCCAGTTTTTCCGCGCATGTTCTAGGGAACGGCGTAAAATCATTTTGCGCAAAATCGGTCATATGGTTTCGGAGTAACAAAAAAACTTCTTGTTTTACATTACTAATTTCAAAATAATTTTTCTCAAGATGCAGTTTCACCATAGGAATCCATTGATGTCATTTTTAACTCTAACAAGCTAATACTTTTGGAGATATGATTTTTCAAAATTTCAATAATATATCGTACTTCTATGTTTTCAAAGAATGCGATAAATTTTCTATCTATGAATTATTATAATATGATCTGTATTGATACATGTCAACTCATTTTCCTGGGACATTATATGTTAAATTTTAATATTTAATGCCCTGGGTTAATCCATTATGATGATGAGAATGGTAATGGTAAGTTAATAATATTGAGTTCAAAATATCTCCAGTAAAAACAAAACTGAAATATTGGCTGAAGTTTCAATTGATATAATATAACTTTCAAAGTGGATTTGAGGATATATCGTCCATCATAGAATGGAGGAACGAATATCTCGGATGAGTTCGTTGGTGGGTAGAATTGGTCTATCAATAATTAATTGGATTAATGGATTAATAATTTTGGGCACTCTTGTTGAATTTAAATTCGTTCATGATGTTTGAAATTAATTTCTGCTATTATGAAGTTCTATCATAAGAATCCATTGATATATAATCCATGGGGGATTTGGTTGAGGTGTCGGGATTGAGCGATGGATCGTCACCTCTGACCGCATTGACGAAGGAAATAAAGGCATTGCGGGGGTCGGTGAATTTTTGTTCGGACATGGTCACCGATTTTGATAACAAGCTGAAAAAATTTGGCGAAATTGTGGCTAAGGTTGCAAAGCTTGAGGCCGAGAATGTCACTTTGAAGGGGGAGGTTGCAGCTCTATGTTCCAGGATCGAGAATATGGAGCAGTTTGCTAGGGCTAATAATGTGGAAGTACAGAATGTTCCTGAGAGACAAGGCGAGAATCTGCTGGATATTGTGTCCAAATTTGGGGCCTTCGTTGGAGTGCGAGTTGAACCATCGGCTCTGGACTATATTACCAGAGTTCCTACCTCCGTAACTGATAAACCCAAAAACATCGTGGTTAGATTTATGTCGAAAACCAGCAGAAATAATTTCCTGGCGGCATACAAGGCGAAAAGATTGGCAAGTAAGGAGACCAAGCCTGGTTTGAGCGTCGATGGGATATCGCCGCGATTATTCGTGGGTGAACATCTTACATTGGGGAGGAAGTTACTCTATAAGGAAGTCCGTATTCGTGCCAAGGAGAAGCAATATAAATTTGTGTGGGTTCAGAATTCTAATATTCTGGTTCGTAAAAACGAAACGTCCAGAATGATACATATAGGCTGCCAGGAAGACTTAAAGAAGCTGTAATTCCCTGCTTTAGTGCAGCTGCTTTTCTTATGTTGGTTTTTGTCCCCTACTATGGCACTTTCAATTTATTATCAGAACGTCCGAGGTCTTCGGACTAAATTACAAGATTTCAAGACAAGTGTCGCGGCTTCTAACTACGATGTGATCTTCATTACGGAGTCCTGGTTGAGTGAATGTGTTTTGGATTCTGAATTGGTGGACACTAGTATGTATGAGGTTTATCGTCGTGATAGATCATCGGCTGATGGCTCAGGCAGGAGAGGTGGAGGTGTATTTATTGCGGCAAGAAGTGATCTCAATCCGGCTCTGCTTCGTGATTTCCAAAGTAACGCTGAAGATGTGTGGATTCAGGTTGAAACAAACAAATATAAAATTTTCATGTGTTGTGTTTATATTCCACCAGGTGAAGTAGATGCTATGAGATCATTTTCCAATAACTTATCTAATAATTTAAAATTAAAATTGGAGAAACATATTGTACTCATGGTCGGTGATTTTAACTGTCCCAGCATATGTTGGTCTTGGGATGACTCGCGATCATTTTTATATCCTTATAATGTTGAAACACGTTTTGTTGATTTAATCGATTCTTTTTCATTCTCTGAACTTCTGCAATTTAATTGTGTTCGTAATCGTAATGATAGAACACTTGATTTGGTTTTGTCGAGCTGTCGAAAGATAAATAACATGAGTCACTGTAATGACCCTCTTGTCTTCGAGGACATGCATCATCCGGCACTGGAGTTTCTGTTCGGCGTGGAACGTTCAAAGTATTTGGGTATTATTAAACATGGTTATTATGATTTCAGGAGAACCCCATACGGTGTTTTCAATGAAACGTTCGGTAGTATTCCGTGGATATCTCTATTGGAAGACAATAATGTCAATAATGATTTGAATGTTTTCTATAGGGTACTGAATGAGGTTGTCGATCAGTGTGTTCCTTTCAAGGTGAAAAATAAGAATTTCCCCAACTATTTCTCGAAAGCCACGATTCAACTCATTAAACGAAAGAATAAGTATCATTCTAAATGGAAAAACTACGGGAATCTGGGAGACTTCTTTCAATTTAAAAGATTACGTTCTGAGTCCAAACAGCGCATAAAGGCTGATTATTATCGGTATTCTATCACAATACAGGATGAATTAAGAACAAACCCGAAGAAATTTTTCAGTTTTTGTCAACCAAAAATAATAATCGGGAGCTTCCGAGTAGGATGTTCCTTGACGACGTTGGTGCCGATACGGGTGAGGGTATCAGTGAGCTTTTCGCCCACTACTTTCAGAGTGTTTACACTGAAAAACGGAATTCTCTACGTGACGAGAGTGAGTCCAGTGAAAGCAACCAATACCTTTTGAATTTTATTCAGTTTACTGAACAAGAAGTCGAATTTGCTCTCCAGAATCTCAAAATTGATAAGGGTCCTGGACCTGATGGCATTCCCCCGTTCTTTGTTAGAGAGTGCTCTGAATCTTTGCATATCCCGCTTACTATGATATACAATAGATCACTTGCAACTGGTGTCTTTCCAACATATTGGAAATTAGCCTGTATAATTCCCATACACAAAGGTGGTGACAGACAGTCAATTCGTAACTACAGACCAATAAGTAAACTTTGTGTCTTCGAAAAGATCTTTGAATCCTTAGTTTATCCCCACCTTTTTCACTTGGTGAAGACCCAGATTATTCCCGAACAGTGTGGGTTTTTTAAGGGGAGATCGGTTGAGACTAATCTTTTGAGTTTTGTTGAGTATCTAGCCAACAGGTTGGATGAGCGGGGGCAGGTTGATGCTGTGTATACTGATTTCAGCAAGGCTTTTGACAGGGTTGACATTTCCGGTCTTCTGTCTGAGCTTGTTGCGGTCGGTGTTCACGGTGTCTTGCTGAAATGGTTCAATTCATATTTGGAGAGTAGAAGTCAGTTTGTTGCAGTTCATGGTTACCACTCTGATTGCTTTAATGCCACATCCGGGGTACCTCAAGGGTCTCATTTAGGCCCATTGCTTTTTTTAGTCTTCATCAATAAAATTAGGAAATGTTTCACTAAATGTAAAATTCTGCTATTTGCAGATGATTTGAAAATATTCAGCGTGGTCCGCACCGTTCAAGATTGTCTCGATATGCAGAGAGAACTAACTCATTTCTGTGAATACTGCAGAAATAAGGGCTTAAGTCTTAATATTCCTAAATGCTCAGTAGTGTCATTCACGAGAAGTAGGCATCCTATTCTTTTCGATTATTCAGTTGATAACACAATTCTCTCTAGAACTGACGAAGTCCGAGACTTGGGAATAATTCTTGATTCGAAACTTTCATTCCATCGGCATTTTGAGTCGGTGGTCAACAACAGCAATAAAATGCTAGGGTACATCACTAGACAATGCAGACACTTCATAAATAAAGACGCATTATTGGCGGTATATTACGCTTACGTATTCAGCAAATTAAATTTCGCAACTTGTGTTTGGAGTCCCCATTATGGTGTCCACATTTTAAGACTCGAAAATGTTCAGAAGAAATTCCTGAGATTTATGGGCTTCAAGTTCGGTCTCATGACTCAAAGAGGTAGTCCAGATAACTATTATATTAGGCAGAAGCATTTCAACGTGGTGAGTTTGGAATATAGGAGGACTATTAACGACGTATTGATGCTACACAAGCTTTTAAATGGCTCGTTGGATTCGGGATTTCTTCTTGAGGGTGTTATTTCTTATACCCCGAGCATATCACTGAGGAAACATGACATCTTTTACCTCCCTAGGAGAAATACTGTTGCTGCTCAAAACTCCCCTCTATATCGTATGCTGAGGGAAACTTCCATGCTTGGGGAGATATGTGACGTATTTTTCGACAGTTCGAGAACAGTTAAGCGAAGAATGTTGAGTAAATATTTTGGGGAGCTATAACTTTAACTATAACATTAACTTTTTTTCTGGGTTTTTTCTCGACAGCTCCTTTTTTTGCGGCTTTATCATTTCCAAAACATATATATTCTTAAAAAAAAAAAAAAAAAAAAATTCATTTTTGTCTTTATTCATTGCCTTAAGATGATTGTAATCATTTTTCACTTCTCATGATTGTATTTCATTATTTTCATTAATCATTTTTCGAAATTGTGCACTTTTCTATTATAAGTATATTGTGAATACTATTTTGGGTGTGAAAACCACCTGTGTGTATTCCTTTGTCAATAAATAAATAAATAAATAAATAAATAAATAATTCCCAACTTTCACCAATACTTTCGAAGATATGATGTGTGAAAGTTTGAACAAAAGCGCCTAAGCTCCTGTTCATAGGGCTTGAACCAATTTTTGTTTTTCGTTTTTTTGGCACGCATGTTCTGGGAAACAGCGTCTTATCATTTGGCACATTCGAAAATGGTCTCAAACGATTAGGCTTGATACTGATGAAGAATTCGAGGTCAAATTTGATTCTCTCGAGCCGGCCCTTGCCCCGATAACATGAGAACGGAAAGAGATAGTGACTTGAAATGTTCAGGGTAGGTGGCGCGTACAAATACCACGGAAAAGTTCGTTAATGGGTAAATGGCATAATGGGACAACGGTTTCAGAGTAGGTACTAATTTTCTCTTCAAGCAATACCTACAGATCCGATCGAATAGAAACTTGGTACTTAGTTGTAAAATAAGACATATGAGGAATCTGGTGCGGATCGTATCACTAGAAAATAGAAAAAAATGGGTTCAAGCCTTGTGGACAGGAGCTTTCTGGCGCTCTAGTTCAAATAGACAAATTATATATCCGAAAGTATTGGTTTCTCAGAGTTGGGAATTATATCAATGTATTCTTATGATAGAACTGCATCATAAAGGAAATTCAATTCAAATAATAGTTTATTTATCAAGATTAAATGAGCAATCTGAGAATGAGAACTGCACCATGGAAGAAATCGAATTAAATCTGGTCAATTTTGCCCAATAACGAACTCAACCGAGATATTCATCTCCCCAACCTACTCTGAAAATTTCATCTACCTAGCTCATCCCGTTCGAGAGTTATAGTAAAAAAACTTTTTTTAAATTTTGAAATTTTTTTTGACACTTTTGCTTTTTGCTGTAATCTGGTCAATACAAAACTTCACATGCGTATAAAGGTCATGATTCTACAATTTGATGCTAAATTTCAGATAGATCGAGTGATCGGTTTCGGAAATATTCATAAAAAATATTTTTACTAAAATCGGCCATAACTCCGAACCCGCTTGATGGATTTCTCCCATTAACGAGTTCGTCCAAGATATTTACGCTCCAAACCCACCTTGCAAATTTCAATCCGCTAACTCCTTTCGTTCGAGAGTTATCGTGCCTACGGCCGGCCGTACAGTATCGATGTCGACCTCGGATTCTTGATCAGTGAGTCGAACCAAATCGTTTAAGACCATTTTCATCAAAAATTCGAAAATTACAGACATTTGGGCAAATTGATAAGCACTCAGTTTCAAGGAACTAGAGCGCCAACAAGTTTCGTATGACAATTGCCCAAAACAGGTTTAAAGTACCTACAAATAGTAGATTATTCATAAAACATGTATCAAAGAAGAGTAATAATGAAAAATTACCTTGTAATCGATCAAAAATTTCCTGATCTACGTTCAACAAATTTTCTCCTCTCTCGAACTGCAGAATTATGCTTTCAATATTTACATTCTATTTGCATTCTATGTCTATGGATTGAAAGCAGTCTCACTACTCTCAGATCTCTTACTTCATGTTCCGTTCCGAAATGTAAGACTTTTCTGAGAAAAACTAATTTCGGAGCAAACAACTGAGATTTTTCTCACTTCGCTCACATTTCGGAATACACTTTATTCTCATAATTCTTCGATTGATTAGATAATGTCACGTCTCAGGATAATAAGTTGACATTATGACAATTCATACATAGATTAATTATATCACTCTGTGAAATAGGATTTATCATTGAAATTTTGAAAAATCATATCTCCGAAAGTATTAACTTGTTAGAGTTAAAAATGATATCATTTGATTCTTATGGTAAAACTACTTAATGAAAAAAATTTAATTTGGAATTTGTTCTGTAAAAAAAAAATTTTTTTTGTTACTCCGAAACCATCTGTCCGATTTTGCCCAGTAACGAACTTAGCCGAGATATTTATCTCCCAAACATACTCTGAAAATTTTAACTGTCTAGCTCATTCCATTCGAGAGTTATCGTGCCTACGGCCGGCCGGATTGAATGAATTTCGACCACGGATTCTTGCTCAGTGAGTCGAACCAAATCGTTTAAGACCATTTTCATCGAAATATTCGAAAATTACAGACATTTGGGCGAATTGATAAGCACTCAGTTCCGAGGAACTAGAGCGCCACCTCACGATAAATTGAAAACTGAAAGAGATAGCGACTTACAATTTTTAGGGTAGACTGCGCATCCTAATGAGACATTTAAGTTCGTTCAGAGGCTTAATTGGCCATACGGATTTTGAGTTATACTTATCTGAAATTTCCTTTCTTCTGAATCTCCTGAATAACTCAAGAAATGCGAATCCGATCCAATTCAAGCATGGTAATTAGTTGTGGAATGCCGATCTTAGTCGATTCTCTCATTACTGCAGTATGTCATTAGAATGGTACGAAGTGTATTCACATCTTAAAGAAATAAAAACTGAGAAAACGGTCTATATCGATGGTAAATTCGATTGAGAGTGTCCAATAGAGGTGGATAGACAATAGAACATGCGCGCAAAAACTACTGACTTCACGTCAGAGCTTGATCAAATTTTGTTCAATATTTCTATCCTGCCACTATTCCACTTCGGAAAAAATGAAACGTAACAATGTCTTTTGACGCCTTAATATTGCATCTATATACATACAACAATACACATTCGATTTCATTATCCTTGGCATATAAATATTTACCTTATCAATACACGCGTGTATCGCAAAACACATCATAACTCAAAAAAGTAAGTACTTAACATTGAAAAGTCCTTTACAATCTTTATAACCCAGGACTACTCCGAAATAAACTACAGGTAAAACTGGAAAAATAACGAAATCCTAAGACACCGTAAATTACAAGCAATTTCCGAACAAAACGAATAATTTATCCTACTTTGCTCTATTAGCATTCCTGACAACAGTGAGCCAGAATCGCCAATAAAAGCAAACCATTCCATACATTCTACCAGTTCCGGTATTACTTATAAATAAACTTTTAGACAAATTGGAATCCCTAGATATCTCTTACGCTCACACTCACAGATAAAAACTACTTATCACTAATGATCAACTGGATGCCCACCTATGCCCACTCATTGCACTTGTATGTAACTGAATATTATTATTGTCAAGTTTATTCTAATCAGTTTTCAATGTCCGAAGTGTTTTATTTTCTTCCATAATTATTACCTCTACAATTCGTTCTCTATAAAACTTATCAAGCGGCATCAATGAGGAATAAATCTCATTTCACGATCCATGAAGTTCTCATATTCCCGAGAGAAAAGATTTGATGAATCTGGAGAAATTCTTCCAGTTCAAAGAGTTTATTATTCCGGGATCGAAAAAAATGATATCGCTTATATTTTTACCCAATCCTCCCGCAGATTTCTCCTCGTCGTGTTCACGGATTGTATGTTTGAATACAGAAGTAGAAATTTATGTGTATTCTGTGTACTTAAGGGCTTCTGGGTAAATCTTGAAAATAGAGTAGCGCCTTATATAAGTTTGTCAGCCCGTTTTATATTTGAACACTATAGGGTTTCGTCCCGAAGGTCTCTAGATGTGCGTGTATTCCCAAGGTGCTGCAAAATGTGCTCTCCGTATACCGGAAATTGATACAAGAAAAATAACTCGAGTTTTCCATGAAACCGTGATTACTATTTTCGAATATCACCAGAAAAATATTTGTGGGAAACGGAGGAAAATTCTTGAGACCGCTTGATGTGAGTATGATATTATCACAACGAATTATACAAGAGTTTTTAATATTAATTTGATAAATTCTTAAGTTCAAATACAAATAACAAATTCGGACAAAAATGAGCAGATACTAAGAAGTTTAGCGAGGTTCAGACAGGTTATGTATTTTCGGATGAATTATCAAAGGTTTCATAAAGTGGAAGTTAATGCAAATGAACTCATCATATTCCAAAGTCGAATTAGTTACACCATTTCTAAGGCAAGAACGGCTGAACCAATGTTTATGATCTTCTATATGTTCGATTTGTCTCCACCCCGAATAATTATTAAAAAATATAAAGAAGCATTGAAGTGAAGTCAGTACTCTTTGGTGCGCGTGATAACGTCGGCTAATTTGAATTGAATGATTAGTGTTTGACTTTCAGCGGATAGAGTGAGCCGAAAATCTATCCAGAGGGTAGTGGACACCATTTACTGTCGGGTCAAAAGTTAACAGTGCTGTGTCTAAGCTGGCGTAAGGGTAGAGAACAAAGTTGACAAAGAACACAACTGAGTTTCCTCAGTCGCACAAGCTCCTAGGATCTTCTCTGGAATCTCCTTGAGAAAGACTTAGGAGGGTCAGTATAATCACAATTATGTCTATATCACGCGCTTCAAGGCAGATTGACCCAACGTCAATGTTTTTGAGCCTTATCCTCTCATAGTGAAGACAATCTGCTATTGCACGTATGCTATAGACATTATTATGATTATACTGACCCTCCTAAGTCTTTCCTAAGGAGATCCCTCAGGAGCTCCTAGGAGCTTGTGCGACTAAGGGTAGTCAGTTGTGTTCTTTGTCAACTTTGTTAGTCTATCCTTACACTAGCTTAGACACACAGAGTACTGTTAATTTTTGACCTGACGGTGAATGGAAACCGCTACACTCTGGATTGACTTCCGGCTCGCTCTATCTACTGAGCTTGAAACACTCATCATTCAATTCAAATTGGCCAACGTGAACAAGCGTGACTTCACGTCAGTGCTTTTTTATATATTTTCAAGTATCGTTGGGGAATCTGGCTATCAATTCAATCTGGCTATTAGTTACACCGTAGGTTGAAATAAAAAACAAGCACTGACGTGAAGTCAGGAGCTTTTGGGCGTATGTTCTATTGTCCATTTTCTTGTATTGGACACTCTTAATCGAATTTACCATGGTGAATTCTATCAAGAGTTTCCAATACAGAAGAACGGACAATAGTTTACAACATGGTGAATTTGAATAAGAGTGTCCAATACAGGAGAATGGACAATGAAACATACGACCAAAAGCACCTGACATTACGTCAGTGCTTGATCCAATTTTTTTTCGTGTTTTTTAAAACATTTTTCAGGGGTACGATTCTCACAAAATTTTACACACGTCTTTATGTTAATATTCTTCAACTAGTTACCAAGCTTCAATTCGTTCGAATCTATTTTTTTTTGAGTTATCGAGGAAATAATAGTCCAGTTGGGTATGATTCCGAAACCGTTGGATCGATTTTGCTCAAAAACGAACTCAACCCTGCTATTCGGATGCGCAACCTACACTGAAAATTGCAAGTCCCTATCTCCTTCCGTTTGAAAGTTATAGAGGCAATGGTCACCCATCCAGCTACTGAACTCACACATGGTTGCTTAGATCTCCAACAATATAGATCCGATCATATTCAAACTTGGAGCTTTTCTGTATAGTTAGGTTTTGAAGGCTCTTGCAAAATTTCAAGTCACTATCTCGTTCCATTCTTAGGTTATCGTGACATAAAAAATATTTATTGATACTTTTTTAGATTTTTTTGTGATACGATTGTCACAAAATTTCACGAACGTGCTAAGGTTTATATTCTACAACTATTCACCAAGTTTCAATTGGATCAGATCTGTATTAGTTGAAAGAAAAATTATTCGGAAACGATTGGGCCTATTATGCCCATTAATGAACTTGTCCGTCAATGGTGATGTGCCACCTACCCTGGATCTTTCAAGTCGCTAACCCTTTCCGTTCTCAAAATATCATGGCAACGGTCAGCCGGACAGGATCAAATTTGACGTGGATTTCACATCAGAGAGTCGAACCCATTCGTTAGAGACCATTTGATTCTCTCGAGCCGGCCCTTGCCCCGATAACATGAGAACGGAAAGAGATAGTGACTTGAAATGTTCAGGGTAGGTGGCGCGTACAAATACCACGGAAAAGTTCGTTAATGGGTAAATGGCATAATGGGACAACGGTTTCAGAGTAGGTACTAATTTTCTCTTCAAGCAATACCTACAGATCCGATCGAATAGAAACTTGGTACTTAGTTGTAAAATAAGACATGTGAGGAATCTGGTGCGGATCGTATCACTAGAAAATAGAAAAAAATGGGTTCAAGCCTTGTGGACAGGAGCTTTCTGGCGCTCTAGTTCAAATAGACAAATTATATATCCGAAAGTATTGGTTTCTCAGAGTTGGGAATTATATCAATGTATTCTTATGATAGAACTGCATCATAAAGGAAATTCAATTCAAATAATAGTTTATTTATCAAGATTAAATGAGCAATCTGAGAATGAGAACTGCACCATGGAAGAAATCGAATTAAATCTGGTCAATTTTGCCCAATAACGAACTCAACCAAGATATTCATCTCCCCAACCTACTCTGAAAATTTCATCTACCTAGCTCATTCCGTTCGAGAGTTATTGTAAAAAAACTTTTTTTAAATTTTGAAATTTTTTTTGACACTTTTGCTTTTTGCGGTAATCTGGTCAATACAAAACTTCACATGCGTATAAAGGTCATGATTCTACAATTTGATGCTAAATTTCAGATAGATCGAGTGATCGGTTTCGGAAATATTCATAAAAAATATTTTTACTAAAATCGGCCATAACTCCGAACCCGCTTGATTTATCGAGGAAATAATATTCCAGTTGGGTATGATTCCGAAACCGTTGGATCGATTTTGCTCAAAAACGAACTCAACCCTGCTATTCGGATGCGCAACCTACACTGAAAATTGCAAGTCCCTATCTCCTTCCGTTTGAAAGTTATAGAGGCAATGGTCACCCATCCAGCTACTGAACTCACACATGGTTGCTTAGATCTCCAACAATATAGATCCGATCATATTCAAACTTGGAGCTTTTCTGTATAGTTAGGTTTTGAAGGCTCTTGCAAAATTTCAAGTCACTATCTCGTTCCATTCTTAGGTTATCGTGACATAAAAAATATTTATTGATACTTTTTTAGATTTTTTTGTGATACGATTGTCACAAAATTTCACGAACGTGCTAAGGTTTATATTCTACAACTATTCACCAAGTTTCAATTGGATCAGATCTGTATTAGTTGAAAGAAAAATTATTCGGAAACGATTGGGCCTATAATGCCCATTAATGAACTTGTCCGTCAATGGTGATGTGCCACCTACCCTGGATCTTTCAAGTCGCTAACCCTTTCCGTTCTCAAAATATCATGGCAACGGTCAGCCGGACAGGATCAAATTTGACGTGGATTTCACATCAGAGAGTCGAACCCATTCGTTAGAGACCATTTTCTGCGAAAATATCGAAAATTACAAACATCTGGGCAACACTATAACACGATCTTCTCCAGAAAAAAACCCGCAAAAAGGAAAACACAAGAAAAGAAAAACGAACAAATTAAAAAATACATGTCCTTTCAAAAGTCTCGCCTCACAAAAACGAAAAACGAAAATATCGTAGCTCATGAGGCCAGGAGGATCTCTTTCAAAACCAGGTCTGGCCAATCCAAACGATGATCGTATATTGTATATTGTTGTAGGGGATAACGTTGCACTGCTACCTTATGGTCTATTGTGCCCCCCCTTCAGAGCTGTCGATGTCATTACCATCTACAGCTCACCTTCCAGTTCCAGAGCTCTGATGAACTCAAGTATCTGGGATGGCTTCAAGGAGGCTAGGTCCTCGCTCCTGCAGATTTCTTGCCCAAAGCATTTCTTGCGTTGGTTTGAGATGGCGAGGCAATCCGTTATTAGGTGATGAGGAGTTACATCCTCCTCCCAACAGGATCTGCACTCGTCAGTATCTGCTAGCCCTAATCTCATCATATGCTTCCTGAGGCCGCAGTGCCCTGCGAGGAAGCCAGTGAGGAGGTGGAGCTTGTCCTTGCTGAGGTCCAAGTATTTCTTGGATCTGACAGTATCAAAGTTCTGGAGGAATTTCTTGGAGTGATGCATTCCGGAGAGAGATCTCCAGAAAGTATATCTCTCAGTTTCTTCTTTCGTCCAGAATTCACTTTTGTAGGTGTGTCTACCAACCCCACAATAAGGTTCCGGGCCAATTAAGGGGGTTTGTGCTCCTTTCTTGGCAAGTGTGTTGGCCTCCTCATTTCCTATGGTTCCCGCGTGACCAGGAATCCAGACCAAGGGGACCCTGTTGTTCTTGGCTACTTCATTGAGATCTCTTCAGCACTTCCATATTAGCTTGGATTCAATAACATGGAAGCTCAGAGCTTTAATAGTAGCTTGACTGTCAGAGTGGATTGCTATATCACAACTCTGCTAGTTTCTTTCTAGGTTCAATTCCACGCATCTTTCTATTGCAAGTAAGTACTTCTGCCTGAAAGATGCTCGGATAAGAGCCTAGCGATAGTGAGCATTTGGTACCTGGCCCATATACTCCAGCGCCAGGTCCTGTAGTGGTTTTTGAACCATCTGTGTACCATTTAATGGCATTTCTTTTAAGAAATTGGTTGGTGGATTCCCTGTCCTAGTCTTTTTTCATACCAAGCATCGTAGTAAAGTTCTTTTCGATGCTTACTTTCTTGATCATTTCGTCACTAGGAAGATTGGCTGATGAAATTTACTTGGTAAGAGAGGACCAGGCTTTCTGGTTTTTAATACTCTCATTACCTGATCCTTTCCTAGATATTCTGAGAATGGCTTCATGGGCCATTTTCTCTATCACTAGATGAAGTAGTGTGAGATTTGTTATAATCTCAAGTGCCCTAGTAGGACAGGTTCCCATAGCTCCAGTGATACACACACAGTCCAGCCTTAGATTTTGTCGAAGGTTTTCCTCGTACAGTTCTGGCTTGTTTTTGAGTACCAAACTACTGACCCATGAGTAATTATGGGTCTCACAATCATGACGTACATCCATCGCAGTATCTTAGGGTTGCAGCCCCAAGTCTTACCAGCTAGATTCCTGCACGCCACCAAAGCCTTCGTTGCTTTACTGGCAGTGATGTTGACATGTCGATTCCACAGAAGTTTATTATCTAGTGTTACCCCCAGATTTTTAACTTCAGACTTCTATTCTATAATATATCCGTTCAAAAAGAGGGACCTCACAGCTGGAAGTTTCCTTCTCCGAGTAAACAGAATTACTGTGGTCTTCTTCGGATGTATGCTGAGCCCAACTGACAAGCACCACTGCTCGATAACTCTAAGGCCCTCCTGTAGCAAAAACGATGATTATTCTGAACTTCAGATGTTCGAAGACGTTACGCAATAACGCGATGTTCCCCAGTTCACAAGCGCAAAAATCGGACCGAAAATTTTTGTTATAATTCAATATGTCATCATGCCATTCATGGTTTTGAAGGTTCTCGCAAAATTTCAACTATTTATAAATTTTTTCAAAATGATTTTTTCAAATTTTCTAAGAATACTCCACGACACTCTGTTAAAAATTTTGCGTCGCCATTCTAGAACTAATTACCATGTTTGATTTAATCGGCATCGTATTTTTTGGGTTATTGAAGGAGTAATAACCAAATTTCAGATTTATATAACTCCAAAACCTTTTGGCCGATTATGATAATTAACGAACTTAATGTCGCATTCAGATGCGCAATCTACCGTGAAAACATGCAAGTCGCTATTTTTATCAGTTCTCAAGGTATCATGAGATACATAATATTTTTTCATAATTTTTTTAAAATTTTCAAATGGTACGGTCCCTGGGTTTGTTACTCTCTTGAAACAAGTGTGCCATTTGAAACAAGAACTGCATTTATTAATTAGACTGAATTGTGTCTTTCTTAATGGCAAAACGACATTTTTCACTCTGATGTAAATAATATAGATTTCGGAGTTTGAAATAAAAACTTCGATATTCTGAGTACTGCCCTGAAAATAATCAAGCTACATCAGTCGTTTTGAAGTTATATATATCGAAAATTCGAGCCAACATTGATGAATCATCCTGTATCTCTAAATATAACCTCCATTTACTACTAGGCTATTGCCAACCACTGATGTAGAACCCTGTATAGGTACCTACCTTAATTTTTGTGAAATGTGTATTTAACGAACAAATGATAATGAGTGATGAACGGACTAGTGCTTTACCTTGAAGCAATAATCCCTTTTTACTTATTAATGATAATATTCATAAGTATTCATCTTCAAATATTACAAAAAATGTTATATTTGGGTGAAACCTACGTGGTGAATGTTTTATGAACTGAAAACGGTGGAATCATCATAATTTTTTTTATCACACGTTTAATAAAGTGCGAAGCTGTGGAATTAGAGAACGAAAGTGAAAAGAAGTTTTCTGGTTTATATGTTCCAATTACAGAGTAGAAGATTACTCCACCAACTGGCCTGGGGAGTAGGTATAATGAAGGGAAGGGACTCATTTTCTACCCATTCTCAGGTAGAATATCACGAAAGCTGTCTTGTGGAAACTCCTTTCCAGAATATCATCAAGACATGAAAATGGTCCATGCTTCGAGGCCTTACCGGGAACAATCGGATGAATATTAATTGACATTCACCAGGTCCAATTAAAGCTCCTTTACCGGTCCATTTCCATAGGAAAACCATTACTTCTTATTGGCATCTGGCCGAATTAGGCTGACGGAAAAGACAGACACTTCTGGACGCAATTTCCTCCAGGAGAAAGGCCAGGAATTTAAATTAAACTTGAAATTATTAGTCTGCGGTGTGACGTTTTTGCGGTGTATGATAATTCCTGATTGCATCGCATAAAGAATTGTTCATTTTAATTAAAAACTTTTTTGTCCACTCGTTTTAATTCATTTCCTGACAGTTAATGACCAAACTTCAAAAATTTATTCCAGGGTGAGTAGGAAGCTCGAAACATTCTAGCAATTTTAATGTACAATATATCTTCGCGATCTCATAACGAGAATAATAGAGAAGTATATAAGAAGAAAGTTACAAAAATAATTCATTTTATTTTGACCCATTCCGTCAGGAAAGACATCTCTCTCTTCTTTCGTATACAGGATGTTTTTTACAAACAGAGGTAGTACTTCAAAATATACTATTTCACTGGCGTTGTCTATGTACAAGCTAATTTAAGACAAGTTAGCAAAATCTTTTTTTCTAGTATTGCCCTAGTATAGGTACCTACTTAGATATTATGTAGTCGAAATTTTCTACAATCCAAATAGATGTTGTGAACACTATTATTAAGAAAGAGTCCACGATTGTTATTGTTTTGGGGTTGATTCAGGATACAAAAACAATATTCTTAATAAAGTCTATAATGATTGGTCTCTCTGATAGATCTATAGGTGGAATACTTCAATTCTTGTTGATATCATTTAGAATTCGTTTGTTGTTGGCTATTTGTAAAACATATTCGGAATCTTTCCGTCAAGGTCCCCTTCTGATATTCCTTCAAACGTTCCAAATAGTCCACAAAAACAATTTCTCAAAGAAGGCAAAAAAAGATTGACAAACGAGGAAGAAGTTCGGAAGATTCGCTGCACAAAAGAAGTGGCCTCGCCTGACGGAGCACACGTGTCACACTGGTCGAGCTCTGAGCAGAACTTGAAGTTGAAAAAAATTAATTGCCCCAATTAATCAGAGAACTATTGATCGCTGGATGTCGTGAAGTTTTCAGCCTGGCCGTTACAATATTAACGAATAATTATTTCAACTTGAGTACATTGACAGGTTCTTCAAATAATGTATACCTCTTTAATTCTTCAGACTGAATATATACATTTTATGTGTTTTTCTGCAGTTGTTTAGGGGAAAAGATCAGGACGGCGTATAATGGACAGACACATTTAGTTATTAGATAATTGAAATTTACGAACTTCACATCGTCAGTTATGAAAATTTCAAAAGATTTTCTTCGTTTGACCACCATGGTCAATCATTTGGAAATAGAGTTAACAGTGGAATAAAATAAGTGGGATTCATATCTCCGAAAGTATTGGTTTCTCAGAATAGGGATTGATATCAATGGATTCTTATGAAGGAACAGCATCATAAAAAATTAAATTCAAAACGAATGTCTATGACTCACCTCATATGTTGGATTCACATACATCAGCAAATTATAATTGGAGCATTCTATGAAATCACGATTAATTATTGAAATATCCGAAAGTATTAGTTTGTTAGTGTTGAGAATGATATCAATGGATTTTTATGATGAAACTGCATCTTAAAAAATATTGTATTTGAAATTCGTAATGTGAAACAAAATTAGAGAGTTATCATGTTAACGTCCGGCCGGACGGCCGGACATAATTGATTTTGACCACGGAAATTACAGACATTTGGGCAAATTGATAAGCACTCTGTTCAGAGGAACAAGAGCGTCAGAAATAAATAGCGTATATCTCACCACGTTGTGAGAGCCCCATTGTTGAAAACTGTTGAAATGACAAGTACGTCTAATCGCGATAACCAGTAGAAACTGATGCTTACATGTACGAAAGAAAGGTTTCTGGTTTTATTCTATTTTCCGGTCCGGTAGTGTGCAATTATGATAATCTGGTCCATTTAACTGACAACTGTATTGTTTAAAATGATAGTACCAAAGATGAATCATTTCATTGAGCATTCCTCACCTCTCGTAGTTTCCAAGTGCGGGTGGGAGGATCAGTGACTAGTGGTGTCCCCCAAAGTTCGTGACTTGGTCTAGTTTATAAAGCATTTGTGGAGTCAGTTATAGCATATGGTGTGGTGTGGTGTGGGGTGGTCTATATAACAACAGATTGTACCCTACACATTTGCATTTTGATGAAAATATTGTTAACCTCAGATCAATGTATATTTTCACGTTATGCTCATACATATACACTAGAAAGGATTAAAAAAAAATTACCAATCAGTACAAATAAATTGAATCTCAGATTTATAAATTATTTTGGTCCCAGACTATACAATCTACTACCGATAGAAGTGAGGAATTGCACCAGGATTAAAAGTTTCAAAATGGCCGTTAAAAAAGTAATCTTTGAAAATGTTCAACAATTAAAAAAGATTGTTCGTGTGATGTTGTCTATAGTGACCTGTTGTATTTTGCGGGTGGATTCAGGAATTGAGTTGTCTGAACTGTCGTTTTTGGCGCTCTAGTTCCTCGGAACTGAGTGCTTATCAATTTGCCCAAATGTCTGTAATTTTCGAATATTTCGATGAAAATGGTCTTAAACGATTTGGTTCGACTCACTGATCAAGAATCTGTGGTCGAAATTCATTCTGTCCGGCCGGCCGGTCCGGCCGGCCGGCCGTAAGCACGATAACGCTCGAACGGAATGAGCTAGAGAGTTGAAATTTTCAGAGTAGGTTTGGGGGATGAATATCTCGGCTAAGTTCGTTACTGGGTGAAATCGGACAGAAGGTTTCGGAGTAATAAAAAAAAAATTTTTTTTTTACAAAACAAATTCAAAATTAATTTTTTTTTAATAAGCAGTTTTATCATAAGAATCCATTCATATCATTTTTCACTCTAACAAGCTAATACTTTCGGAGATATGATTTTTCAAAATTTCAATAATAAATCGTATTTCAACGTTGTCACAGAATAATATTATTCTATGTATGAATATGAATTGTCATAACACAGATTACCAGATAGTGCAATCGACAGTTGGCGGGAAGCACGTAGGTTTGACCTTCAGATTTACTACCCATGAAGACGTAGTAAAATGACAGAGAGAAATGAACTACGTTCTCGCTCTTTAAACAAATTCTAACCTCAACTTCACAAATCACTAATAATCATATTCCTTTTATTTCTTGCACATACGCCACAAACTGTATCTTAAACGGCTTCATTACACTTTATAAAATTCATTAAATTAATCCCACTTGAGTTACAAATTTTCGTACATAAGCTGAGTATTTTAGCTAACCTTTCCGTTTGTTGTTATAAATTTATGAATGAACGTCGTTCTGCCTCTACCATAGTTGCGATTGGCCGAGAGGTCACGTGATCATATATCTGCGATTTTATTGGCACCCCCAAATAGTTAGGAGCTAGGAACTATTTGGGGGTGCCGAGAATTCCATGGTCAACATTACGCGTCAGCAGAGTTCATTCATAAATACTGGGAGTGGCGTAGCTGGTTAATCTGTGGTCATAATGTCAAATGATGTTCCTGAGACTAATCAATCGAAGAATTGTGAGCGAAGTGAGAAAAATCTCAGATATGATTTTTCAAAATTTCAATAATAAATCGTATTTCAACGTTGTCACAGAATGATATTATTCTATGTATGAATATGAATTGTCATAATGTCAAATGATGTTCCTGAGACTAATCAATCGAAGAATTGTGAGCGAAGTGAGTTAAATCTCAGTTGTTTGCTCCGATATTAGTTTTTCTCAGAAAATTCTTACATTTCGGAACTGAACATGCAGTAAGAGATCTGAGAGTAGTGAGACTGCTTTTCATCCATAGACATAGATATAACTCTCGAACGGAATGAGGTAGGTAGTTGAAATTTTCAGAGTAGTTTAGGGAGATGAATATCTCGGTTAAGTTCGTTATTGGGCAAAATTGGCCAGATTTAATTTGATTTCTTCCATGGTGCTTTTCTCATTCTCATGATTGCTCATTTAATCTTGATAAATAAACTATTATTTGAATTGAATTTCCTTTAGGATGCAGTTCTATTATATGAATACATTGATATAATTCCCAACTCTGAGAAACCAATACTTTCGGAGATATAATTTGTCTGTTTGAACTAGAGCGCCAGAAAGCTCCTGTCCACAGGGCTTGAACCCATTTTTATTTTATGATTTGTGAATGTATGCAATTAAGAAAAATTCAAAAATAAACAAAAATGAAGTACAGCAGATTCAGGTGTTACACATCTAGGTGCTCAAAATGAGCTCATTAGGTTAGTAAGTATGCAAGATTGGATTGTTAGTTGTGTTTTGTTTTGTTAATGAAATTTTCTTGAATAAAGATTTATTTGCTTATTTTGTTTTTATAATTCATTATTTCCGATTTTTTCCCATTCTCTTCCTTTCGGGACTGTGGTGCAGCAATCCTGCGAAAACATTTCGATTTCTTTGTCGGTCACATATCATGCTTCAGTGGTCCTAGAAAATAAACATTTCAAGTATCAGAATAGCACTTATCGTATATAAATCCAATTGCTAAGCAGTTTTGTTTCAATGAATTGGATACAATATCTCGAAGATATGCAAAAAGTTTATTTAGGATTTATGGACTCAAAAATTTTAAAAATAAAAATAATTCATCAAAATCATGAATCAATATGTTGGTTTAAGCAAACATAGCAAACCGTCCGTAACCGGACGAAGCATGCTCCGTCGAGTGTAATGATGAAAATCCTGGACTGACTATGCGTCGTCCAGTTCCGGACGGTTCAGGCTGAAACAAATCTAATATATGAATTTTAAGAATATTATATTAATGTTGTAGCAATCCACATCAATGGTCGTATGGGAAACATTAATCATGCCACTTAATTAAAGTTCAAATATTGGTTAGATAATAAATCAATACGCCGTTCAAAAATTCCACTTACTAGAACTTGGCCAAACTGTTTTTTTCTTGATATACGCTGATGATTTGGGGCCACATCACATATATTTCCTAAAAAATATTAATTATGAAACAAATTATAATATTAAATAATATCATTAATTCAATGCAATATAACAAGTCAATTAGACAAAGACTTCAAATCAAAAGAATCGATTCATTGGAATATTAATAAATAGAGGTATTAGCTAACCGGTAGAACACTGAATTACTGAAATATCACTCGGAATAAAAAAAAAACAGGCAAAATAAATGTTAGTTAATTAGGCAGTATGAATCTATACCTCTCATATTCATGGACTACTGTGTGTGTACTGTCTGTCTGTGAAAGTACAACTGTCAATATATAGAAAATATTGATTTGCTACTATGACATTAGTAAATTGATTTTTGCGTGCAGGTTCTATGGAATGGCGTGAAATTCTTTCGCCTAAACGACGTCTGGCCGGCAGTTGCGACGATAACTTTTGAACGGAAAGATATTGTTATTTTCAGGTCAGGTTGCGTATCCAAATGCTACGGAAAAATTCGTTAATGGGCATAATTGGCTAAAAGGTATCCGAGAACAAATTTTGTATTCAAACGATACACAAGCGACCGCATTGAAACAAAATCATGTTGAAAGATCGATCCGCTCAATAAACTATATGTGGGGTTTTCCATTTCATAACGTTTGTATTCAAAATCGACATAAGATTTAGGAAGCATTTCTAACAAACTGAAAACTCGACATCTGTCTGTTCGGATTAGAATAGACGAGGTTCAAATTGATAGGCAAAATATGCCGATACACACCGTTTTCAAATGGGAAACATGGCAAAAAATTGATATGAGGTATAAAAACTATCGAATCAAAATATGTAACATGACGATATTTTCCTGAAATCATAATGCTGAATAATTGAATATAAGGTAAGTAATAAAATTCGTTCATATTCACCTTTAACCGTAAATCTGTACACACCGATTATAGTTCAGACGTTTGATCGTCGGGCTCCTAAGCTGAGGTTAATTGCATCCATTCCCCCAAAATTGATCTATTTTGATATAATAACTTTGATAAAGGTATGTCTACTAAATTTAGGCCGATGGATATATAACCGTTACCACGGTAACTTGCTGGATGGGTGGCCGATTTGCAATTTTGAGGTTGGTTTGTGCATCCGAATGGGACAGTTGAGTTCACTAATGGGCATAATCGGCCAAGCGATCTTACATTTTGTTGATTTTCCTAAATAATTCAAAACATACAAATCTGATCCAATCAATACTCTGTAATTACTTATACACTGCTGAGGCACTAATTTTTGCGGAATTCCGTGAATATCGTATCACAAAAAAATAAAATAAAATGTTTTTCTTCAATAATGTTATATATTTCAGAATATATCCCTCAGAATCCGCTCAAATTCCGTACATACCTACTGACTTTCAGCTCGATCAACTTTGTATGAGGGGTTAATAGACAATGAATCACGCGTCTGGTGGAAATTATGACCCACGGAAAGTGTCTGGCCAGGATGAATATTGATATCTCACAATATTTTGTGAAATATTATTATTATTTGCAATTTAAGAGTTGAGCATAGAACTCAGAGCAACATTAAATATTACAAGGTTGAAAGTAATGAATGCACAATGGGATGAAATGAAAAGAAAAAAAAAATATTATGAGAAAATCTGCTGGAGAACGACAGCCAAAAATAGATTTCAAAAAGTACCACTAGCGTTCCTCTTTGGGAAACACTGAGTGATGAGGTGACCTAGCCCGGCTCACGGGGAATGGTTGATGGTTAAAATCAATGAATATTTGACCGTGTATTTTTTAGTTATTAGCAATTGGCTATAGTTCACCTCATTCTATGTTCACTGGTTTGTGGTGTATCTAACTAGTGGCCAGCAGTCCATATTTTCGGATTCGATGAGCCAGTAGATGAATTTATCGGGTAGATACATTGAATCGGTAGATATTTGAATCGGTAGATTAATTGAACTGGTAGATGAGTCGAGACTGTATATATATGATTAACCGTTAATGGACATATACGGTATGTCGTCATGGTAAACGGAATCAAATGCATACATTCGAAAATAATCAGTGATATGTCTGTGATGGCGTAAGGTCCCTATTCAAATACATTTATTCACAGTTAGACCGAAAATAATCCATGGTGAGTCTGTGATTGCGCAAGGTCCCTATTCAAATCCGTACTTCCACAGTTGACTCGAAAATGATCAATGCTTTTTCAGTGGTTGCGTAAGGTCCCTAATCAAATACGTACATTCACAGTTGGATCGAAGATAATCGTAGCTGTACCTGTGGTTGCGTAAGGTTCCTATTCAAATACATGATGAGAATCTATCCAAGGGACCTATTTAGGTAATATCTGCTTTGTTTGTAGCATGATTTAGAATTGACATTATAAGAAAAACACCCTGTATGAAGATTCCTGACAAAAATAGTCGGACAATTTGCTATATGATGATATTTTGCTGAAATAAGAAAATTATGAGAATCTATCAAAAGTATTTAGGTAATGCTTTGTTTGTGGCGTTGTAAGGACGCCAATCAGTTCAATCTTACAGTTATCCATGAGATTAAAAAACACCCTGTATAGGAATGGTTTATTGTCGACGATTTATATCTCGAAAGTATATTTTTTAACACAAATGAATCAAATTGTATTATTATGGCGTGAAAAACAGCAAGTTGCAATTGTAATTTTTTTAGTGTATCAATGTAATAGGCTGAAAAATTGAATCAGTAGATCAATTGAACCGTTAGATCAATTGAATCGGTATATCAGATGAACCGTTACTTGAAAGGAATCGATAATATGTCTACATGGTACACGAAATCAAATGCATACATCCAGTTTAGGCAGTTGTGGCATAGGAACCCATTCAAATGCATACGTTTATTTTTGGATCGAAAATAATCAGTGCTATGTCTATACTTACGTGAGGTCCCTATTCAAATATGTACCTACATTTACATTTGGGTCAAAAATAAACAGTACAGTGAACGCGGTGCCGTAGGTTCATATTCAAAAACATACATTCACAAGTAATCAATTGGATTAGAAATGAACAATGCTGCGTCTGTGGTTGCCTAAGGCTCAAAATTCACAGGTGCATCAAAAATACAATGCTGTGAACTCGTTGGTATAAGATCCCATCGAATACGTACATTCACTGTTGCGTCAAAAAAATATTTAGGTAACGCCGAGGGTAACGCTTTGTTCAGGCGGCGCATGGACCCAAATCACTTCAATCGTTCAATTTTGCCATTAGATAAAGAAAACCTTGTATAGCTATCATAGGTATTCCGATAGTAATTTCTATAACACAAATCAGTAAAATAAAAAAAAAGTGTCGAGTCGTTCTTGAGTTATCAGTCGATCCATTTCTAAGTTCCTATAGATGGATTGTGGCAGACATATCGGGGCACATTGTGAACCTGAGGCCTACTCAGACGCAGTTTCATCGAAATCGGTCCAGTCGTTCTTGAGCTCCCATAAACCCAATATAGCGCCACCTACCGGGTCCAATTGAGAATGTGAACCACTTTGGGATCCGCTGAAATACAAATACACAAAGTTTCATCAGAATCGGTCAAGCCGTCTCGTAGTTGACATTTTCAAGCACCCTATACCTCTGGAGGCGCATGGAACTCTTGAAGAAGAATCACCTTCGCTATTTTTCAAAGATATTCACTCTTGTTCATAGAAATCCCTTCAATGTTTAGTTGCCTCAGCTGAGGAGGATCTCCTTCAAAACCAGGTTTGACCGCTACAGGACACTTATGTAGGGCTATCATCTCCCATAGATTTGTGATAAAAAATCACCCCGAAAATGGATGATATATTTTAATATGTCATCATGACATTCATGGTTTTGAAGGTTCTCGGAAAATTTCACGATTCCCATCCAGCTACCAAACTCACAAAAGGCTGCTCAGATCTCCAAAAATATGGATCCGATCGTTTTCAAACTTGGAACTTTGCTGTAGAGTTAGGTTCTGAAGGCTTATCAAAATTTCAGCGATGCCAGACGAATAGTTTCTGATATATAGAACTATTTTCAATGATTTTTTTGGAGTTTTCTAGTGATACCATCCTCACGAAATTTCGCAAGAATTTTCGCGTTGGCATTTCACAACTAATAACCATGTTTGAAATATATAGGTATCGGTTTTTTATTTTTTGAGTGATTGAGGAAATAACAACCAAATATCAGATGGGTATAATTCCAAAACCGTGTGGCCGATTATACCTATAGACAAATTCAAATGTCGCATTCAGATGCACAACCTAACCTGAAAATTTCAAGCCGCTATCTCCTCCCGTTCTTAGGTTATCGTGTCATAAACAATATTTTTTAATAATTTTTTTAAAATTTTCTAGTGACACGATTCTCACAAAATTTCACAAACGTGAATAGGTTTATATTCTACAACTATTAACCAAGTTTCAATTCGATCGGATTTATATTGGGTGAAAACAAAATCATTACTCTGAAACTATTGGGCCGATTATGCCCATTAACGAACTTGTCCGTCGTATTGTGATGCGCCACCTACCCTGAAAATTGCAAGTCGCTAGCTCTTTCCGTTCTCAAGTTATCGCGGCAACGGCCAGACGGACAGAATCTAATTTGACCTCGAATTCTTGATCAGGGAGTCGAACCCAATCGTTCGAGATCATTTTCAGCGAAAAATTCGAAAATTACAGACATTAGGGCAAAATGATAACGCGATGTTCCCCAGAACATAAGCGCAAAAAGGGGAAAAAAGTGTGCAAAAGCATCAAAACTTGTTTCCGAAATTCAAGATGATCTATTTCTATTGTTAAAAGAAAATAGCAAACTACGTAATAATACCGGGTGGTCCACCACACACGCGGAGCTCGTTTTGAGCGAGTAAATGAAGATATTTTGAGAATATTTTTATGTGATGTATGTAGCGTGTTCAAAAGCACAATTTAAAATTATTTTCAAATATACAGGCTGTTCGAAAACAAAGGTATAGACCAAAGTTATTTATTTTTAAATGTAACACCCTGTATTTGAACAAAAAAATGGTATGGCCAGCTCAAATTATGATGAGTTTCTTCAGATTACTTTATACCTCAGAAGCAACATTTACGAGAAAATGGCGGAAATATGGACTGTTTTTAAATAGCAATTAATGAAGAAACCAGTTACGTCTGCAATATAGACAGTAATTTTTCGAGTAGACATTTTGGCTCTGGAATATACAGAGTGATCATAATTCATTTTCAAACTTCAACTACAAATAATGGTCGAAAATTGCTGAGAAACTATCAGGTTTGGGTGTGGGAAAACTTTATGAAGATAGCATCGAAAATCATTTTTACGTTCAACGAGATATAGAAAAACCGGGTGTGCCATTTGAAATAAGAAAGTTTTTGACCATTATTTGAAGTTGATGTTTGAAAATCACTTATGATCCCTCTGTATATTCCAGAGGTAATTTTATTTTTTCTTTATAGGAGTAGGCAATATGTATACTCGAAAAAATACTTTCCGTATCACTGACGTAACCAGTTTCTTCATGGATTGCTGTTTAAAAAAACTCCATATTTTCAATTTTTCGACATTTTCTCGTATATGGTGCTTCTAAGGTATAAAGTGATCTGAAGAAACTCAACATAATTTGAGCTTGCCATTCCATATTTGAGGTCAAATATAGGGTGTTTCATTCAAAAAAATTAAACTTTGACTTATATGTTTGTTTTAAAACACCCTGTATATAAGAAAATAAGTTTAAATGGTGCTTTTGAACACCCTACACACATCACTAAAACATATTCTCAAAATATCTCCATTTACTCCCTTAAAACGAGCTCCGGGAAACGGCTCAAATTGGTACCAGATGGTGTGTTTTATGACATACTCCAGTCCCACATTGGGACAACTCAAAAGAAAATAAATAATTTATGTATTCAAATATTACTAATGCAATATAATGAAAAATATTATTTTTTGCCGGCTACACTCATTGTGCCGAAAACTTTTGAATATTGATTTTACGGCAACAGAATGTGTACACTGGTACACGTTGTTGTTCCATGTTATCCCGTCCCTATTATCTGCCTGCTTTGAATTTATCCGGTGAAGCGGTAAAATTCCTTCGCATTTTATGACAATTCTTCCGGAAATATTTCTCCAATGAAATTTTTCAACTGCTTCGAAGTTTTTTTCAACTCCTTCGAAATATTTCCAACTGTGTTGAAAATTTGCCAACTCCTTCGAAATTTTTCCCAACTGTGTTGAAAATTTGCCAACTCCTTCGAAATGTTTCCAACTGTTATGGAAATTTGCTAATTTCATTCAACATTGGGGGGGATCATCCCCCCCCCCCCCAACCCCCTTATGCCCGTGCCTGGTCCCACCAAGTATATATTTAGCGAGAACTCAAAACCTGTTATTATTTCTTATATTTCCAATGATTAATTATACGCCAGAAATATTGCCACTCTATTCCTCTTGACGAAATAATCCACATCTGGCTGAACTTCAATATTCCCCCAATTGAAATAATATTTGAGTTGATTCCAAGAAAGCAAGCAACAGACGTTACCAAATCTCGAAGAAATACTGAAACAATAAGATGAAGAAATATTCCGCAGGAATATTCAGTGGAATTCGGAATCATGAGGAAAGAGACTCTTGCAGACTGGGTTTTGGGGTATGCTAATGCCGTTAAGGTGAAGAAGCTCGGTTGGAGATAATGGAGTCCATAATCCTAGCCCTCGTTGGGCTAGAATAAACAGCTCAACATTTACATTTGGCATATTGCTTTAGCACCTTTCTTGTTCTGTTGTTGCGCATAGTGACATAGTTTGTTGGGGAGCTTTTGCTCATGGATATCCCGATAATCTCAGCCAAATAGGACGAATAGGGAATATGAAATTAATTTTCTGGAGGCTAATAAGTGCTTACAAATTATTCGCGAATAATTTAAATGAGTTTATTTCACAATATCAAATTTAATCTGAACTATTACGGAGCAAACATGACAGTTTCTACGGATTTAGTGTGCAGATGAGCAAAGCTAAGGTAGAGTATTTTGATACGAACTGAAAGAATAAAAATGGGTTCAAGCCCTGTGGACAGGAGCTTTCGGGCGATCTAGTTCAAACAGACAAATTATATCTCCGAAAGTATTGGTTTCTCAGAGTTGAGAATTATATCAATGTATTCTTATGATAGAACTGCATCATAAAGGAAATTCAATTAAAATAATAATTTATTTATCAAGATTAAATGAGCAATCTGAGAATGAGAACTGCACCATGGAAGAAACCAAATTAAAATAGCTGAAATGAATTTGACTCTCTCTTATAGAACAGGATGAAATGTACGAGTATGAACACATATCATATAATAAAGCTTAGATAGAATAATTATAGCATTCTGTGAAAACATAGAAGTACGATTCATTATTGAAATTTAGAACTTCATCTTAGCAGAAATTGAATTCAAACATCATAGAAGAATTTAAATTCAACAAGAGTGCCAAAAATTATCAATCCAAAACCAATAGACGAATTCTACCCAACAACGAACTCATCCGAGATATTCATTCCTGAATTCTATGATGAACGATAATATATATCTTTCCTCAAATCTACTCCAATACACCAATATTCCAGTTTTGTTTTTAGTGGAGATATTCTGAACTCAATATTATTAACTTACCATTACCATTCCCATCATCATATGGATTGACCATCGGCATGAAAATATCAACCAACAAAAAGTATGATATTATATTATAATTCTCATATTGTTACCATTACTGGAATGAATGACAATGAGACAACGTCAAAGTTGACATTATAACAATTCATAGAATAGCCACAGAATAATTAATATATAATTTATAAATATATAAATATATATATATATATATATATATATATAAATATATAATTATATAAATAATTCTATCATTGAAATTTTGAAAAATCATATCTCCGAAAGTATTAGTTTGTTAGAGTTAAAAATGATATGAATGGATTCTTATGGTAAAACTGCTTATTGAAAAAAATTTAATTTGGAATTTGTTTTGTAAAAAAAAAATTTTTTTTTGTTACTCCGAAACCATCTGTCCGATTTTGCCCAATAACGAACTTAGCCGAGATATTTATCACCCAAACCTACTCTGAAAATTTCAACTGTCTAGCTCATTCCGTTCGAGAGTTATCGTGCTTACGGCTGGACCGGCCGGACAGAATGAATTTCGACCACGGATTCTTGATCAGTGAGTCGAACCAAATCGTTTAAGACCATTTTCATCGAAAAATTCCAAAATTACAGACATTTGGGCAAATTGATAAGCACTCAGTTCCGAGGAACTAGAGCGCCAAAAATAGGTTCAAGCCCTGTGGACAGGAGCTTTGGCGCTCTTATTCAAACTTTGACACATCATATCTCCGAAAGTATTGGTTTCTCAGAGTTATGAATGATATCAATGAATTCTTATGATAGAATTGTATTATGAAGGCAATTTAATTCAGATAATAGTTTATGTATCAAGATTAAATGAGCAATCTGAGAATGAGAACTGAACCATGGAAAAAATTAAAACAGCTGAAATTTATTTGACTCTCACTTATAGAACAGGATGACATGTACGAGTATGAACACAGATCATATAATAATTCATAGATAGAGTAATTATAGCATTCTGTGAAAACATAGAAGTACGATTCATTATTGAAATTTCGAAAAATCATATCTCCGAAAGTTTCAGCTTGTTAGAGTTGCAAATGATATTTTCTACTTTGATCGAAGATGCTTAACGATCTGAGATGCCAATTATACAAAAATATTTTAAGGAGTTTATTTTTTTCTACTTGGATCGAAGATGCTTAACGATTTGTGATGCCATTTTACAGAGTTTTTTCTAAGCAGTTTATTCTTTTCTACTTGGATCGAAGATTCTTAACGATCTGTGAACGAATTGGTTATTTCCACTTAACCATGAAAAATTTATTAGTATGTCTCAAAATGTCCTGATATTTTACTTAACATGTGAAGATTGTCAGATTTTTCCGCAATGTCCGTAAATACTTAAATACTCAAAATGTCCGACCTTGGGGGAAAGTTTCGGACATTTTTCCAGGATATTTGTCCTTTACTTAAAAACTCGAGTATTTCACATCACTGTTCTACTATTTGATGCTAAATTTCAGATAGATCAAGTGATTGGTTTCAGAAATATGTTTTTAACTAAAACACCCATAACTCCGAAACCGCTTCGTAGATTTAGCCCGTTAACGAACAGGTCCGAGATATTTACGTTCCAAACCTACCCTGCAGATTTCAATCCTCTAAATCCTTTCGTTCGAGAGTTATTGTGTTAACGGAGGGCCGGCTGGACAGAATCAAGTTCGGCCTCGGATTCTTGATCAGTCAGTCGAACCAAATCGTTTGAGACCATTTTCAGCCAAAAATTCGAAAAGTATAGATATTTGGGCCAATTGATAAGCACTCTGTTCGGAGGAAGAAGAGCGCCAAATAGCGATTTGAGCTTCGGGCACCTTTCTTTCCAATATAGTGAGAGGAGTGACAATTATGCGGAAATTCGAAGAATCGTTCAGTTTCTTCGAAACTACATGAAACTGCTGGAAATATAAAATCGTTGCAAATTTGAATGTAATGATACTGAATTCTTGATGAAACGACGAAAAAATTGGAAAAAAATAAAACCACGATTTTCTAGGATTCGAATGATTTATTGGGCGATAACGTAAGAACGAGTTTTAACTGAAAATTTGAATCTAAACGACAGCATGTATTATGTTTATTCCGAGAGATTATTCTCGTTCATTGTTTCTGCACACATGTTCCGGGAACAGCGTGCTATCATTTTGCCCTAATATATTTAATTGTCAAATGTTTACCGAAAATGGTCTCAAACGATTAGATTCGACTCACTGGTGAAGAACTCGGGGTCAGAAACGATAATGTCACGCCGTCCATTGCTACGATAACTTCGAGCGTAAAAATATAGCGATGAAATTTCCAGGGTAGTGCACATCCAAATGCATCGGTTAAGTTCGTCAATGGCCATAATAGGCCGAACAGTTTTGGGGTTGAAATTTTGTTTTCGTGTTAACTCGAATAATACAAATCCAATCGAATTGAAACTATAGTGGCGCACGAAGATTTATGCAAAATTTCGTAAGTATCATATCACTAGAAAATCAAAAAATAGTTATTTTTGTATCTAGTGCGCGAAATGCTACTTTGGTGATCGAGAACTGATTTTTTTTAACGAGGCGCAGCCGAGTTAAAAAAAATAGTCGAGATCACCAAAGTATTTCGCGCATGAGATGCAAACAAAATTTTTTCTACAAACTTCAAAAATATTGTTCTAAAATAAGTAACATGCTTAGCTTAATATGAAAAATAGTATGGAACTGGCTTAAACTGTTTTTCCAAATCAAGTAATTACTGTAACTATGGAAATAAAATGGCATTTGTTGACCATTATTTCAAAGTGACAGTTCTTGATAATTATTTTGGAGTGACTTTTTAATCGCGTCAATTTCGTGCGTGATATTTATAACTGTGAAATAATGGAAATTTCGAGTGACGATGATGTAAGCAGTACCTCACCTAACTCGGCAGATGCGGCCAATTCTGTAATTTTAAATCTTTCACCGGAGAAATCGAGGAACATAAAGGTTAAAATATAAAAATTCCATATAGTTTACATGCAGTGTGCGAAGTAGGTATTTCGCGCACTACTTCGCGCACGGTGTCATGGTAACGAAGGAAAATGAAAAAAAGGGTCACTTCGCATATTGTTGTCAATGCGCGAACCTTGTCATTTTTTGACGTTTGTAGAAAATAGATATTTTAAATTATTCTGTATCTCAGAAACTATCACTCCGATATCGCTGTCCTATCCTGCGATAGGCTTCAAAACCAAGTTTCAAATTTGAACACGACTGATAACTTTCGAACGAAGACAGATAACGACTTGCAGTTTTCGGGTTAGGTTGCCCATCCGATTGCGAAAGTTTATTTCGATAACAGGCATTAACAGCCAGACCGTTTTGAAGTTACACCCACCTGAAAATTAGTTGTTATTTTTTCAATAACTCAAGAATCATAACTCCGATCCAATTTAAAATTGTTTATTACTCGTTGAATGCCAACAGTTCATGAGGATCGTATCACCGGAAAAAGTTTATATTTCAGAAACTGTCCGTCTGAATTCTTTGAAATTCCGCACATCCTTCGAGCCGCCATTTTACAATCAAGTACCGAATTTAATTTCCATCGACTTTGTAAACAATAGACAATGGAACATGCGTGCAAAATCTCCTGATGACACCCTCGTAGGTCTTCCCCAAAGGGACCCCTCAGAAGCTCCTAGGGGTTTTTTGTTTTCTGTGTAGGCTATGTTACTGTCTGTCACCAGCTTAGAAACAGCACTGTTAATATTAGACCAAACAACGAATGGTGTCCGCTACCGTGTGACTAGATCTCAGGTTCGTTATATCCACTGAGCTTAGAGCACTCATCATTCAATTCAAATTGGTGAACGTGAACAAGCGCGCCAACGAGTACTGATTTAACGGCAGTGCTTTTTGATATGTTTTCTAGTTTTTCTGACAATTCTTGTCATCACATCAGTCTGGTCTACGCCTATTAGTTCCACGACAGGTCAAAATAAAAAAAATTGGTTCAAGCACTGACGTAAAGTCAGAAGCTTTTGCGCGTATGTTCTATTGTCCATTCTTCTGTATTGGACACCCTTAATCGAATTTACCATGGTAAATTATGTTGTCCATTCTCCTGTATTGGACACTCTTAATTCGAATTTACCATGGTAAATTCGAATTAAGTGGCCAATACAAGAGTATACGGATACGCAACCTACCCTGAAAATTGCAAGTCCCTATCTCCTTTCGTTCGAAAGTTATCGAGGCAACGGTCACCCATCTACTGAACTCACACAAGAATGCTCGAATCTCCAACAATATTTAACCGATCGTATTAAAACTTGAAAGTTGGCAGTAGAGTTAGGTTGTGAACGCTCTTGCAAAATTTCAGCAATTTCAAACGAATAGTTACTGATATATTGAATTTTTTTTTTTATTTTCAATGATTTCTTAAAAATTTTCTGCAAATGCTAACCTCACCAAATTTTGCAAACATTTTTGCGTTGGCATTCTACAACTAATAACCATGTTTGAATTCAATCGGTTTAGTATTTTTCGAGTTAATGAGGAACAAAAAACCACCAAATTTCAGAAAATTTCAGATGGCTATAACTCTAAAACCGTTTGGCCGATTATGCTCATAAACAAACTGAAATGTCGCGTTCTGGTGCACATCCTAACCTGGAAGTTTCAAGCCGCTATCTCATTCCGTTCTCAAGTTATCGTGACAACAAAAATATTTTTTAATAATTTTTTTTAAATTTTCTAGCCATACGATTCGCACAAAATTTCACAAACGTGCTAAGGTTCATATTCTACAACTACCCACCAAGTTTCAATTCGATCGGATTTATATTGGTTGAAAACAAAATTATTACTCGGAAACCACTGGGCCGATTATGCTCATTAACGAACTTGTCCGTCGTATTGGGATGCGCCACCTATTCTGATAATTTCAAGTCGCTAGCTCTTTTCGTTCTCAAGTTATCGTGGCAACGGCCGGACTGCCGGACGGACAGAATCAAATTTGACCTCGAATTCTTCATTGGGGAGTCGAACTTAATCGTTTGAGACCATTTACGTCAAAAAATTCGAAAGTTACAGACATTTGGGCAAAACTATAACGCGATGTTCCCCAGAACATACGCGCAAAAAACGATTGTGGTCAGGGGACCCCCGTTTGAAACGAAATTGATACATCTATTCTCCGAATTTTATGAGGATCAAATCACTAGAAAATAATATTTTCCACAAAAAAGAATCAAAACTGGTAGGTATACTTATTTCAGGAACTATATGTCAGATTTCAATGAAATTCTGCACAAACCTTCAAGCCGCATTTTATTCTTCCAATATTTCCAAAAATACCGATCGTAGCACCCGTTTGAAAAAGTCGGCGTGAAGTTTCATGTAGTATTTTGTATTGCTGTGGGAGGCGTTAATAGACGAAAGAAAATGCGCGCAAAAGGTCTTTTACTTTAATATCTTCAACAAGAACAGTTCTTAGATATATGAATGTTTCTTAGAAAATATGAACCTGATCAATTTGATCAAAGACAACAAAGATCGCAAAAGGGTACAGCATTCACGTCAAGGCTTTTGTATAGGTAATATTTCTATGAAGAACAGGTAATGCGGTAACGGTTAATGAGGAAGATTATCCTCATTATTAATACAAAACTAGTCCAGCCTCTATTGGGATAGAACACTTTTGAGACCATGTGATTTCCACGGGATGATGCCACATGCTATACCGCATATGATACATTAATGGTCTTGTACGACATTATCCTGGTTTGGTAACCAGAATTATCTGCCAAGCTCCTGCGAATATTGAGTTTCGGATTTTGGCTTTGTGGTTATCTGAAGCCTCAAGTAAATTTTAACACGCATATGCAACATTATTGCAGATTTTACCAAAATAGTATGCATGTGCTAGGGAGACGAGATGTGTTGTACCCTACTTAATTCCAAAATATACGTGGCGTTAAAAAACAACTGCGACAGATTACAGGAGGAAATTCCGCGGCCAAAAATAAAGTCGGTTTGTTATATACAACTTTTTTGAATTCATAACCATAGCTGAGTTATAACCCTTGAAAGGATGAAATTCAGTTTTCAATTTTTATTCAACAAACCAAAATACTCAGAGGCATAGATTTCAGAATGTTGTAATATACCATACATGGTACAATGTGGTATTACAACTTCAAAATTTATATGTCTGAGTATTTTGGTTCGGTAGATCAAGATTCAAAACTGAAAAATCAATTGATCATTTCAAGGGTTATAACTCAGCTAGGGGTATAAATTCGAAATAGTTTTATATAACGAACTAGTTCTATTTTTGGCCATGGAACCTGAAATCTTTCGCAGTTGTTTTTTGACTGTAGATTCTATCCATCAGAACTCAATAAATATTTCAATACTTAGCTATAGGAAACCGTGTCTCATTGCACCTTGAAATATATTACAATCTAATTGAAGCACCCATTATATACTTGGAATAGACATAACTTCTTCTACTGAATGTAGCTCAAAATCCACATGACCTTATACTGAACTTATCACTCAGGACGCATTCCAATTTACTGTAAATCCGGGGAGATATTTCGAATAACCTCTGTTCATTAATAGCTTATACCAAATATTGAACTCACTGCATTTCACCTTTCCCGATATCCCCTGCGGAAATTCTTCCATAAAAGTTCCAAAATCAAACAGAACATGAAAACTTCGAGATGTATTCACGTTCAACAAAAAGCAACCAAGTTCTGTTCCTGGAACGAAATTGTTTCAAGTTATTAAACTATGAAATAAACACAACTTTGTACTCTATTTACATAACTTCGTTTGGATGATGCGAACTTCGAACATCATTGAATTTACCTCCTTCTCTATCAATATCGAAAATTCAATTTTAGTTGGAAAAAAGTTTGTGAAGGGAATTGACTTCGGTTTCTGCTCTGAGTTGGGGTCGGTGATGCATTTTCATATTTCACAATTTTCGGTTTCAACTGATCGCTTAGAATATTTAAATGAATAAAATAACTCAAATTGCATTTACTGAAACAATTCTTGAAATACGCAATTGAATTATTGCACAGTTGTAAGATAGTTCGAAGTCCCGGTGTGATTGCTTTTGCGCGATAGTCGCAAGCATGTCTTGTCAGATTATCCAACAAAAAATTGGTTCAAGCCCTGTGGGCAGGAGTTTTGGCGCTCTAGTTCAAACTTTGACAATTCATCTCCAAAATTATTGGTTTCTCAGAGTTGGGAATGATATCAATGGATTGGTATAATAGAACTGATCCATAAAACAAACTAATTTAAAATTAAATTACGAACTTATACGAGATATTCATTCCTCAAATATACTCTGCAAATTATATTATATCAATTGAAGCTTAGCCAATATTCCCGTTTTGTTTCCACTGAAGATAATCGGAACTTACCAAATTATATATTTCCATCATCATATGGATTATCCAAGGGCATATAGGGTAGGGGTAATTATAATATCCTAGAGTTGGTAATTTTGCAGTCAATCATAATTTGTTTGTTGTATTATTCAGAGATACATTTGACAAGTCTGGAATAGGAATATGAGATTACATGCATGAACAGTGAACACAGACAGATAGTCTGTGAAAACATAGAATTACGATGTATTATTGAAAGTTTGAAAAATCACATATCCGAAAGTATTAGCTTCTCAGAGTTGAGAATGACATAAATGGAAACGAACCAAACGTTTAAGACCATTTTCATCTAAAAATTCCAAAATTACAGACATTTGGGCAAATTGATAAGCACTCTGTTCCGAGGAATAAGAGCGCCAAAAAGTTTTTCCGCTTATATTCATTTGTCTATTCACATCTACAAAGTAGATATAGCTGAAATTCGGTCATCGATTGTAAAATGGTGGCTCGAGGGTATGTGCGGAATTTCAGCAAATTCTAACGGATTGTTACTGAAGCATGAAATTTTTGCAGAAAAAAAAAATTAAATTATATTTTATAGTTGTAGATTTCTACGATATATAAGATATTTATCAAAAATGAATGAGTCCGTAATTCTATAAGTAATCACCAAGTTTTAATTGGATCGGATTTGTATATTTTGAGTTATTGAGGAAATTACAACAAAATTTCAGATGAATAAAACTTCGTAATCGTTTGGACGATTATTTCCTTACAAAAATGAAGTGTCACATACGGATGCGCCACCTACACTGAAAATTGCGAGTCGCTGTCACTTTCGGTTCGAAAGTTATCGTTGCAACGGCCACCCAACCTGTTACAGAACTCACACAAGGCTGCTCGGATTCCAATATGTTTTCATTACCTCCAACAATATAGATCCCATCGTCTTCAAATTTGGATGTTTGCTGTAAAAGTAGGTGTTGAATGTTCTTGCAAAATTTCATCGATATCGGATGGATAATTTTTTGTTGATATGATCCACACGAAATTTTGCAAAACTTTGCGCGTCAAAATTCTTCAAGCAATAACCATGTTTTAAATAAAGGACATGTATTTTTTGAGTTATTGAGGAAATAACAAACATTTTCCAATGGGAGTAAATCTAACAACACCTTTGGCCGATACATGGTCGTATTCACAAAACATTCAATCTCCGTTAAGTCCTTAGTGCTCGGATCCCAGTATTTTTTCAATAACTCCTACAACAACTATCGAAAAATGTCAGCAATATCAGTTGGATGTAGTTTCTGAGATACACAATATTTTTTAATTATTTTTTCTGTAATTTTCCAGTGATACAATCCTCACTAAAGTCTTTTTGGCGGCATTCTACAGCTAGTTACCAAGTATCAATTCGATAGGAACTGTATTATTTGATAAACATTTTCTATCGCGAAAGCGTGCCACCGATTATGTTCGTTAACAAACTGAACCATCGAGTTCAGATGTGCAACCTACCCTAAAAATATCGAGTCACTATCTCCTTACGTTGAAAATTGATCATGGCAACGGTTGGCTAGACTGCCGGACAGAATCGAATTTGACATCGAATTCTTCATCAATGAATTGAACCATAGATTAATTACCGAGTTTTAATTGTATCGGATTAGTATATTTTGAGTTATTGAGGACGAAAGATCGACATTTCAGATGGAAATAACTCAGAAATCGATTGGCTGATTATGGCCATTAACGAACTTCACAGTCTCATTTGGATGTCCAACCTACCCCGAAAATTGCAAGTCGCTATCTCTTTCCGTTATCGTGGCAACGGTCACCCATCCATTCATTGAACTAACCCAATGCTGCTGGGCTTCCAATATTTCTTCAATATCTCCAATAATACGAATTCGATCGTGTTGAAAATTTGGAACTTGGCTGTAGAATAAGGTTTTGACTCGCAAAACTTCAGAGATAACTGCTGGATATTTTCTGAGATACATGGGTAATATTTTTCAATAATTTTTTTTTATATTTTCTAGTGATACGAAAAATTTCGCTAAATGTCTTTATCAACATTTTTTCAACTAGTTACAAGTTTCAATTCGATCGAATCTGTATTGTTTGAAAACAAAGTTTCAAGTCCGAAACCGTATAGTGGATTATGACCATTAACGAACTTAACGGTCGCAGTCGGATGAGCAACCTACCCTGAGAATTTCAAGTCGCTATCTCTTTCCCTTCGAATGTTTTCATGGCAAAGGCTGGCTGGACGAATCGAATGTGACCCCGAATTCTTCATCAAATAGGACAAACCTAATCATTTGAGAACATTTTCTGTAATAAATTCCAAATATTCCAAATTTGGTCAAAATGATAACACGCTCCCTATGTTCCCTAGAACATGTGCGCAAAAAACAGCAATAAGTAGATCGCATACATTTTTCTAATGCATCAATCGTAGTATCCTAAAATACAAGTAACATGTGAAGCGCCCTGGCTGGACATAAATGATTTATCGGATCAATACACGCTACGCCTACTATGGTATTTTCAACGCCACCAGTCAAAATCCAGCGCCTGCACCACTACCTTAATTTCCGAAAAAATTATTATAATGCCACCTGCTCATTGTGGGTGCGCTAAAATCTAGTGCTAGGTACTTTATTGGAATTTTCCAATTGTCATCGAAATGTAGAGGAAAAAATATATTTCACTCAATTATTATCTTACCCCTATTAACATCTCATTATTCTAACTAATCGGTTTACGACCCATATTTGAGTGTAGTATTTGATAGCATGCTGCTAGCATGCGGAGAAGATGGAAACATCGTCTCCGAAACATACGTTACACGAGTAAATTAATAGCGGACAAGAGTATAGTAACTAGTGGAGTGAACCAATCTGTAATATTGTTTCCTCAATAACTCAAAAATCCATATCCGATAGAATTGAAACTTGGTAATTAGTAGTAGAATACTGACCCCCAAATATTTTCAGAATTTCGTGACGATCGTATAACCAAAGAAGCACTGAGTTGAAGTCAGGAGCTTTCGCGCGTATGTTCTATTGTCCATTCTCCTGTATTGGACACTCTTAATCGAATTTACCATGGTGAATTCTATTGTCGATTAAGAGTGTCCAATACAGAAAAATAGAGAATAGATTTCACCATGGTAAATTCGATTAAGAGTGTCCAATACAGGAGAATGGACAATAGAACATACGCGCAAAGGCTCCTGACTTCACGTCAGTGCTTGAACCAATTTTTTTTTTCGTGAAGTCAGGATAGAATGCAATGATGAAAAAATTAACACATTATTGTCTACCTTCAATTTTTCTATGGGAGAAGAATACATAAATATTCTAGACATATATTACTGGAATTAATGTTATATTTAAATAATCAACGTAAAGACAATTATAAGTTTAGTTACTAACATATTGAATGAAATTCAATTGAATTCCAGTAATATTCAATTATTTATTACCGATAAATGCCCATTGATAGATCTATAGGTGTTGAGGTGACACATAAAGACATATTCCCATTAGTGATAGAAAAACTGGCCTAAAATGCCTCTCTATCCACCACGAGATTTATTATCGGCAAATGAGCCTCTCACCTCACAAGATCAGAAAGTGTGGTTAATTTAAAGTTAAGGTTTGAAGCCTTCAGCATAATTTCAGCGATATCATATTAAAAATAATACATAACCTTTCAAAAGTCCCCTCTCACAAATATACTCCTCTGCAGGCGCATGGATCTGTTGAAGAAGAATCGCCTTCTCTATTTTTCAAAGATAATCACTCTTGTTCATAGAAATCCCTTCAATATTTAGTTGCTTCCTCCTAAGTAGGATCTTTTTCATAACCAGGCCTGACCGCTACAGGATCCTAATGTAGGGCTATCTTCTCTCATAGATTTGTGCTGAAAAAATATGTCATCATGACATTCATGGTTTTGAAGGTTCTCGCAAAAATACAACGATTCCCACCCAGCTACCGAACTCAAAGAAGGCTGCTCGGTTCTCCAACAATATGGATCCGATCTCCGATCGTTTTCAAACTTGGAACTTTGCAGTAGAGTTAGGTTTGAAGGCTCTTGCAAAATTTCAGCGATGCCGGACGAATAGTTTATGATATATATAATTTTTTCAATTATTTTCAATGATTTATTTGAAACTTTCTAGTTATACCATCCTCACGAAATCTCGCTAGAATTTTCGCGATGGCATTCTACAACTAATAAACATGTTTGAATTATATCGGTTTCGTATTCTTCGAGTTATTGAGGAAATAACAACCAAATTTCAGATGGGTATAACTCCAAAACCGTTTGGCCGATTATACCTATACACAAATTCAAATGTCGCATTCAGATGCACAATCTAACCTCAAATTCAAGCCACTATCTCTTTCCGTTCTCAGGTTATCGTGTCCAAAATAATATTTTTTAATAATTTTAGTGATATGATTCTCACAAAATTTAACAAACGTGCTTAGGTTTACATGCTACAACTATTCACCAAGTTTCAATTCTATCGGATTCACATTGGTTGAAAACAAAATTATTACTCGGAAACCATTGAGCCGATTATGCCCATTAACAAACTTCAGTCGTATTGGGATGCGCCACCTACCCTGAAAATTTCAAGTCGCTAGCTTTTTCCGTTATCAAGCTGTCGTATCAACGGCCGGACGGACAGAATCAAATTCGACCTCGAATTTTTCATCAGGGAGTCGAACGTTTGAGACCATTTTCGGCGAAAAATTCGAAAATTACAGACATTTATGCAAAATGATAACGCGATGATCCCTGGAACATACGCGCAAGAAAAAGGTTTTCTTAAGAATTTTATATTTCAGAGAATATCTGTCAGGTTTCGTTGATGTTCAGCACTAACCTTCCAGCTGTTATTTTATAATCGAGTTCCTAGTTTGAACACGATCGGCTTTATATTGTTGAAGATCCGAGCAGCCTTGGGTGAGTTCAATAGCTGGATGGGTTACCGTTGTCACGATAATATAGCGACCGATTGCCAAACGGATTCGGAGTTATATCAATCTTAATTTTTTTTGTTATTTCCGCAATAGCTCAAACTATAGAAATCCGATAAATGAAAACTTGATAATTACTTGTTGAATGCCGACGCGCTAATTTCCGTGAATATCGTATTTTTTTTCAGAAACTATTCGTCTGAATCTGATGATATTCCAAACATTCCTTCGAGCCACCATCATACAATCGAGTACCGAATTTCCGTCTCCAAAATGACTATTTTTGAAATGACTCAAGGGAAGTGCATCTGCTTTCTTTATGACAATTTCATTCAGTTTTATGAATCCGCGAGCCAATATCCAGGAAACCAGTGGAAAAAGGAAAAACATACTTTTACCTGTGCCGAATTTGGAGGAATGGTGAATAAAATATCAAAATGCACTGACGTGAGGTCAGTACTCTTTGGCGCGCGTGTTCACGTTGGCTAATTTGAATTGAATTATGAGTGTTTCAAGCTCAGTGGATAGAACGAGCCGGAGATCTACCCAGAGGGTAGTGGACAACATGCACTGTCGGGTCATAAATTAAGAGTGCTTTGACTAAGCTGGCATAAGGATAGAGTAACAAAGTTTACAAAAAACACAACTGTCTTTCTTTAGTCGCAGAAGCTCCTAGGAGCTTCTGAGGTATCTCCTTCGAAAAGACTTGGGAGGGTCAGTATAGTCATAATAATGTTTACAGCATGCGCGCCAAAGCAGATTGACCCCACGTTAATGCTATTTTAGCATTTTTCTTTCATTATGAACTCAATCTGCAATTGGCGCGCGTGCTATGAACATGATTATGACTATACTGACCCTCCCAAGTCTTCCCCAAGGAGATTATGACCCGACAGTGAATGTTCCCCACTACCCTCTGGGTAGATCTCCGGCTCGTTCTATCCCATGAGCTGGAAACACTCATAATTCAATTCAAATTAGCCAACGTGAACACGTGCGCCAAAGAGTACTGACGTTTCGTCAGTGCTTTTTTTATATTTCTTCGAGTCCCTTTAACAAATCTGGCTATCGTTACAGTCTGGCTATTCGTTTTACCGTAGATCGAAATAGTAAAAATGTGGTTATGGGACCCCTGTTGGGAACGCAATTACTTAAGCTTATTCTCCCAAACCAAACGTATTTAATATAGATCTGACACCTGACACAAAACTCTGATTCTTCAACATCAGTGGTTCAGGAGAGATCTCAGTCTGGCTATTAGTTTTATCGTAGGGGCCCCCGTTGGGAGCGCAATTGCTCACACCTATTCTACAAATCTACCAATTCTATTTGACCTGAACGTGATTTAATATAGATCTTCTAAATATAGTTATTTATAAATTGGCCCAGGGCTAGGATACAGATAATTCAACTTGGAAATACCACTCCAAACATAACCCATACAACACAAAAACCGTCACTTCTCCTCTGCGCATGCGCAATCCACTCGCAGCTGAAAGTACTCTCAAAATTGCACACCTCACAAAAAACTCCGATTCTCCAACACTAGTGGTTCAGGAGATATCGCATCTTGAATCCATGCATGCGCAGACCCGCACCAGGGGATTCTATGGAGGAATAGCATCCTCCACTCCAAAACCGTAATCCTCTCAGAAGAAAACTCGAGCAGTTAAATTATTTTTCGTCTGCGAATAACAAAAAATTCCCAAAAGAGGCAGTTGCACCCCCAGTCGTTCACCGTTCAGGCAAGTTGATATTTTAATCAGTTGCCCCAGCTCCTAGTGGTCTGTTATCAGTAAAATTTTGCACACCCCAAGAGGTCATCATTGGTCACGGAAGTGCCAAAATTGAACTCACACCGATATTTGGTTTCGGAATTTCAAGCAAAATACTCCACAAATAGTTATTACATTTTTTAAAATTTTTCTACTCATGCCATCCCCACGAAATTTGGCAAAAGTATTTTCGTCGGTACTTTGCATCTAACTACCGAGCTTCAATTCAATACGATAATTATTTTTCGAGTTAAAGTGAAAACAAAATTTCAAATTCAAATATTTGAATTTTTTTTTCTAGTTTATAGCTATCCGATCAATACAAAACTTCCCAGGCATATAAATATCATGATTCTACAGTTTGATGCTAAATTTCAGATAGATCGAGTAATGGGTTTCGGATGTATTCTCGAAAATCGTTTTAACTAGATATGGCCATAACTCCGAAACGGCTGGGTGGATTTTGCCCCTAACAAACTTGTCCGAGATGCTAAGTGTCTGACGGAGGAGTCTGATATAGAGTCCGAAACGTTACGATACTATTTTCTAATCGTTGATGTTGTTTCGTTATTGTCTGTTAGGCAACATTGTTCGACTGATTGCTTCTGACAAATCTGTGTTTTTTACGCAGAAGCCAATCACAAAATAATAATTTTTTTAAACAAAATTTCAGCGGATTCTGACAAATAGTTTCTGAATTATAAAATCATTGAAAATTTTTTTATTTATTTTTTTTTTCTTATGATACCTACAATAATCTAGTTTCACGATATTTCGCGAAAATTTGCGTACGGGCGTTATACAGGTATTTACCAAGTTTCAATTTGATCGGATTTTGAGTTAACGGGGGTTAAGGGCAAATAATATGAAAATTGCATGTCACCATCTCTTTCCATTCGAAAGTTATCGTGGCAACGGTCACCGATCCAGCTACTGAGCTCACTCAAGTCTGCTCGGATCGCCAACAATATAGATCCGATCGTGTTAAAATTTGGAACTTGGTAACTGTAGAGCTAGCTTTTGAAGGCTCTCGCAAAATTTCATCAATTCCGATATTGGACGGATAGTTTTTGATACTGATAATTTTTTTTTAATTATATTTTCGAAATTTTTAAGTGATATGACCCTAACGAAATTTTGCAGGAATTTGTGGGTCAGCAACTAATTACTATGCTTGAATTGGATCTGAGTTATTGAGAAAATAACAACAACATGTCTGATGGGTATAAATACAAAAGCGTTTGGCCGATTAAGCCTAGTAACGAACATAAATGTCGCATTCGGATGCGCAATCTACCCTGAAAATTGCAAGTCGCTATCTATCAACGTTCTCAAGTTATCGTGAGATACTTTATATTTTTAATAATATTTTTCTAATGATACGATCCTCACGAAATTTCACATACGTCTTTGTGTGGGTGTTCCATGACTAGTTACCAAGTTTCAATTTGATCGGATCTGTATTGTTTCAAAAATCAAATTTGCACCCGAATTCGGAGTCGGACCTAATCGTTTGAGACCCTTTTCGGCAAACAATTCGAAAATTACAGACATTTGGGGAAAATCATAGCACGCTGTTCCAAGAATATGCGCGCAGAAAGCTAATCGTTGAGTTTTCGGATAACCTGTTCTATTGTTGTCCTTTAGAAATATGCTACATTTCAGCGGATTCTGGCGATAAGTTTCAGAAATATAGAAGTTTTCTTTTATTTTTCTTTATTTTTGGTGATATAATGCTCATTCTACAAACCTTGAAGTCAATATAAACGTCGATCGGATCCTCAGTTTAGGAAATATTGAGAAAATAATTTGTTGTTTTTGGCACTGTATGTTTTTGAGGACCATTGGCAAACAGAACAGCCGTTTACAGGTCTTAAACATACCCTCAACATTTTAAGTCTACGATGGAAATCCTCCGACAAATAATATCCTCCGCAGGAGCACAGTCCTAAATGATAAGCTGAAATATCCTGCAGTAGTCAGGATTCAACGCAGTTTACTTATGAACCTCTAATTGTCAAAAAACTCACGTGAAGAGTTATCACCAAAGTTTCTCAAGATCCGTTTTCTAGCGAATGAGAATTCCAGGAACTGAAATCAACTATTTATTATCACAGACCTCGTACTTCGACTCGATATTATCTTCCATTAGCTGATATGCGAGAAAATTTTGGAAAAATGAAATCTGACTCTTGCAACGCCTGGACAATGAAAGAACAAAAAATGTCACAACCTAACTATAAATGACCAAGATGGGAGAATCGAGCAGGGTAAAATGATATAAACAATAGGTACCTTTCTCCGTTTTGAGTATTCGGTACTTCGCCACAAGATGCCGCCAGAACTATCGCAGGATCCTACATTTATTTATTTATCGTATGACTGTACATGCTATAAACACATAAAAGTGTATAAAAATAGGTTTCGCTGGCAGATCTTGAGTCTTGATCCAAGATTACTTGTCGATAGGTCCTGAGCAGGCCCAATTCGGTTCAGTGTCGCGCCAGGAATCATGTACTTTAGTCGGGAGTTCAAAAGATTGTCCGGCTGCCAAATTTTTTAGCTCTTTAGCGTTATCCAGGGTGCACCAACGAGTAGAAGAATCGTATACAAAACCAAAAACGTAACAGAAAATTCTTTCGAAAGTTGTCGTGGTACAAATGTACCAACGTCATGAAGACCCGGTTTTGACATTGAATCTTTAATGAAATAGTTTTTTCTAACAATATATATATAATAAAAATGAACCTCGTATAATGCTAGAACGAAATATATTCCAATTCTTCTTGCTGTCATTTTTCGAACTTCCGACTCATTAAAATTCGAATTTGAAATCAAATTATTTCAGTCGATTTCATCCAAACCGCAGCAGACTTTATATTTCGTGGATTGGAGACAGGAGCATTAAAAATGATATTGTTGGTATAAGAGATAAATCTGTCTCTTGACTCCGGAGGCTTTAATCGCAAATTCGTTTCTATTGAATATTGTGCTGATCGAATTCGACTTCTCGTCGAAACCAAGACGGGCTCGCTAACTACTTGCCTAAGGGGTCCAATGAAATTGAATTCCTTATATATATAGCTTCCACCATTCCTGACAGTCGCTTCCTATGCTTCACCTATATTTAATTCCAGAAATTTTAGCTCGGGGACATTCTCTGTTGGTTTTTCCTCTTATTTAACCGATATAGGTTTTGTTGCTGAATCCTTTCCGATGGTTCAGCTTTCACTTCAGGGCGAAGAAACTAGTCACTAACAAACTATTTAGGATTATTATTGTCTTAGAATTAAATACCGGCATTAAGTATTTCTAAACACCGCTAACAGAAACAATCACAAACAACAAAATTATGAAATGAAGATTTTGATATATCTAAGATTGTTGGTCGACATAGGGATTGGAATTTAATTTTGAAATATCAGTACTTGTGATGTGCTCAGATGTCTCTATTTTTTTATTTTTTGGCCGAAAATGGTATCAAGCGATTGGGTTCGACTCACTGATGGGTAATCCATGGTCATGATAACACTCGAACGAAATGAGATGAGTTAACATTTGCGGGGTAGGTTTGGAGCATACATATCTCGGCTTAGTTCCTTAAAAGTCGAAATCCGCAGAGTGCTTCCGGAGATATGGCCATTTTGAGCCTAAGATTTCTTGTGCATATTTCCAAATATATTATTTCAATTTCACCTTTAGGTGTATGCGAAGTTTTGTTTTGATTGGATGAATATGTACAAAGAAAAAAATCAAAAGATTGAAAATGCTGTTTTCCCAATATTTCGAAATATACTGATCTGTTGAACTGAAACTTGGTAGTTAGTTTATAAAATACCGACGCAAAGACTAACGCAGAATTTCTAGAGAATCGCATGTCTTGAAAAAGTTCAGAAATTATTCATCCATTTTGCGGAATATTTTGCCCCACATATTGGATTGAGTCATAATTATGGCATTTAGGTGACCAATAATGACCTCTTGAAGTGCAAAAAATTTCATGAAAACAGATCCTTGCGAGCTTCAAAAAACAAATCCGAATATCAAATTCGAAAAATCTACTTGCGAAATTAAGGACAAGAAATTATAATCGCACATAAGCGCAAGCATATGTTAAGAGACGCTGGAGCTGTATAACCGTAATTTTGTGTGAGGTGTGAGGTGTGTGATTTTGAGAGTACTTTCAGCTACGAGTGGAGCATGCGCAGAAGAGAAGTAGCTGCATTTAGGTTGTATGGGATAGATTGGTAGTGGTTTACTTCTAGCGGTCATGAGTCTGGTGTTGAGCCGAGACGTTCGTACCGAGATCCTAGAGCCACTAGGACTTCACACGAGACGAGAGTAGGTGAGAGTATAAAAAATCTCGTCTCGCTCTCGCCAATTCCCGAAAAATTAAGTCTCGTTTAAGTCTCGTTCTCGTCTCGTTATCAGTTGTCTCGTCTCGTCTCGCTCAATTCTCAATAACGATCATAAATATTATAATATATAAACGAAATGGTATACAATAGTGAATAATTTTGTAGAGCTTTATTTATTACGCTCTTATACAAAAATATTTGTAACTGTACATATTATTTTCAATTTCAACTTTTAAATTACTCGATGACCAAGAATTCAAACATAATCACACTTGCATCACATAATTTTCCAATGATGTACATGTTTTGGCCATGATCATACCTGCTGTAGAAAATAATCTTTCAACAGGTACGGAAGTAGCCATTAATAAATCATCGGCCATCTTGGAAAGTATAGAAAGAACTTTTTCATCACTCTCCAACTGTGTAAAATATTTTGATTCCTATTTGCTTTTTCTAACAGCAAATATTCTTCAAACTCAGCTTTCCAATATTTCGAATGTTTTGTTGATGTTTTAAATAGGCTATCAATGTCGATACATTTTTTAATAGAATTGAACAATTTGGTATAGTTTTCAAAGAATACCTTCCCAGTGGGTAGATCATTGAGGTGTTCTTGGTGTATTCCTAATAACACTTTTCGAAACATTGAATAGCTTCATTTCTTTACCAGTTTTATTATACGTAGTTCCACAGATGTTCTTCAATAATTGTTCACATATTCACTACAAGGAGCACAACAGAATAAATTTCTCCAGATGTTCAGATAGAGACGAAGTTTTCAAAGCATTGGGATTTAGGGGCAATAAAAGTTGTCTATTAAGTATTGAATTCATAATGGCATCCGTTTTTATGGTTGTGAATTCTATTTTTTCTTGAGAAATAATTTCAATTATCGCAAGGTCATAACAAATTAATAATCTTCTAAAAAATCGTGTATTTCTAGAACGATCGATGCATAATATTGACAAAATAAATTGGTAATTATAGTGAAAACTCTTCATATTCAATTGTTTTCTGTGGGTGTTGAAAAAAGTTGGGTCGTATATGAAACTTCATACAAAAAATTTAACGAGACCAAAAAGGAGAGTCTCGTGTTGCGCTGTATGTGGTCTCGGTATCGCCTATAATATTTTTGAAAACGTCTCGTCTCGTCTCGTCTCGCTTTCACGAGACGAGACAAGAAAAATCTCTCTCTCGCGTGAAGCCCTAAGAGCCCGGTTGGAATTCACACTGACCCGTTCTGTCATATTCAAATCTGCATATAAGCAGACCTTTTTTGTTTTTTTTTAATGCTTGTGGCTTTTTCTTGATGCAAATCCATATTAACTCAATGAAAAATTATATACGATTTACACTTATTTATTCAATATTGTGACGCGTTTCGTCGACACAGCGACTTCATCAGACTACATCATACTAAATTCTTAACAAGTTATTATCTCCCTATACCTAGATGAACCATGTCATGTCATCTAGGTATAGGGAGATAATAACTTGTTAAGAATTTAGTATGATGTAGTCTTATGAAGTCGCTGTGTCGACGAAACGCGTCACAATATTGAATAAATAAGTGTAAATCGTATATAATTTTTCATTGAGTTATAAGCAGACCTTTTATTCGTGTTTTTGGTTGCAGGCAGTATTATTATAGAGAGCACTATCAGTGGCGATTGAACAGCGCTTGAACATATAATAACTGGCTTGTTATGGTGTTTTTTGTGCTAGGATGAAAGTAAATTCCGTGCTGTGGTGATAGGAGTCTGGTACTGAGCCAACATATCAGTCTTTTGTGCCCTCTCTATTTTGGGATGAATTTTTAAATAACTATATTTGAAAGATCCATATTAAATTAAATTCGGATGTGGAGAATATTCGTAATCGACTCTGACCCCCCGCCCAATCTCAATCTTTTATGTCTTATTTCGACTACTAGTAGCCGTAGAGATTGTTGTAAGGAACAAAATTGTCAAAATAACTTGAAAAATTACAAGAAAGTATAGTCAGTACTCTTTTGAGCTTCTTGATTATTGTTTCAAGCTCAGTGGATAAAACGAAGCGTTCATCTAGTCAGACGGTAGTGGCCACCACTCACTGTTAGGTCAAAAAATAATCGTGATGTGCTCTATAACGCGAAGATTATGATTATACGGACCTACTAGGTCTTCTCCTAAGAGATCCCTCAGAAGCTCCTAGGAGTTTGTGCGTGTTAGGAGAGTCAGTTGTATTCTCTGTAGGCTTTGTTACTGTTTTCAGCTAGCGTAGGCACAACACTATTAATATTTGTTCAGTGAATGGTGGCTACTAACGTCTGAACAGACCTACGGCTCACTCTATCTACTGAGCTTAAGGCACTCATCGTTCAAATAAAATTGGTCAACTTGAACAAGCCAAAAAGTACAGACATCATGTCAATGCTATTTGCACTGTGGAACAGCGTGCTATCATTTTGCCCAAATGTCCCTACTACCCAAATGTTTTGCCGAAAATGTTCTCAAACGGTTAGGTTCGACTCACTGATGAAGAATCACATGTCAAATTTGTTTCTGTCAGGCCGGCGGTTGCCACGATGACTTTCAGAGGGAAAGATATGGTGATTTGAAGTTTTCAGGGTTGGTGGCGCCACCAGATGTGACGGACAAGTTCGTTAATGGGCATAATATTTTGTTTTCAACCAATACAGATCTGTTAGAAATGAAACTTGGTAACTGCTTGTAGACCAGCATTAAAAAATATGTGGAATTCTGTGAAAATATTATTACTAAAAAATTTTAAAAAAATATTATTTAATTCACGATAACTTGAGAACTGAAAAAGATAGCGACATGCAAATTTTAAAGTAGGTTGCGCATCCAAATGTGACATTTGAGTTCATTAATAGGTATAATCTGCCAAGCGGTTTTGGAGTTATACCTATCCGAAATGTTGTTTCCTCAATAACTGAAGAAATTTCCTCAATAACTCAAGAAATACAGAACCGATCCCATACAAACTTGCTAGTTTTCGTGAGGATCGTACGACTAGAATTTTTTTTCAAATCATTGAAATTGAGGAACTATTCTTACGACGATGCTAAAATTTCAAAACCAAACTCTACAGCTAAGTTACAAAATTGAACACGATCGGATCTCTATTGTTGGAGATCTGAGCAGCCTTGGGTGAGTTCAGTAGTTGGATGGGTGATCTTTGCCACGATAACTCTGAAATGGAAAGAGATAACGACATCAATTTTTAGGGTAGGCAGTAACACTCATTTCATTGATTATGTGGAGTAGTCTAGGTCACCGCATTCATAAATCTATCCAAGCAGCGTATGCTCATTTCATTCGAGCTTCTCGACCGGAGTTCGAACAAATCACGTTTTTATTGTTATGTCAATTGTTTTTATCCGAATTTTCCTTCTGGAATATCGACGGTGACACATGCAGAGAAATTATTGTTAAGTATTCATTATTCTGGTAGCAAGCAGAATAGAATGAGTTGGCTATATCGCTGTAAGATTTCCTTCGGCATTTAAAACTCTCTCCATACATGAAGGAATTTATTAAAGACTAGCTGGCCCGCCTAACTTAAAAAAAAGGCTCGGTATGAATGAAGTTTTATTATTATTTTCGATTAATTGCACATGATGTTGCTTATTTATAAAATATAGTTTTCCGGAAATACTATTTATAAGGTTTCAATTTTATATTGACAGACACACGCAGTTGTGATACATAATTGATCTTAATCAATTTACAGCTTTCTGATTAACTATATTTTTTTTTTGTTTTGTGGTGCGTGAATAAACAAAAATGATGGTTTTCCAACGCGCGAACACGCGACGTAAAATTGTCCATCCGCCATGCCCACACATCAAAGGAAAACCAAAATTGTTACATAATGAAAATCCATCTAAGGTACTTACCTATTTAGTTAATGCTTTGTTTGTGGTACAAATTACTTCAATCGCGTACAATTGTGCCGTGATATAAAGAACACCCTGTATAGTAATAGTTTATTGCGCGCGTGTTCTTTTCAATGATGTATGCCTCAAAAGTATATTTTTTAACACAATTGAATGAAATTGTACGATTGGCGTGGAAAACAGCAAGTTGAAATTGACGTTAAAAGAAAAACATCCTACCGGAAAATTTCAGACAAATACATTATGAGAATCCATCCAAGGTACCTTCTTAGTTAATGCTTTGTTTGTGGCAAAGATCACTTCAATCGCGTACAATTGTGCAGTAATATAAAGAACAGCTTGTATAGTAATGGTTTATTTTCAATGATGTATGCCTCGAAAGTATATTTTTTAACACAATTGAAAGAAATTGTACGATTGGCGTGAAAAACAGCGAGTTGCAATTGACGTTAAAAGAAAAACACCCTGTGTGAAAATTTCGGACAAATACATTATGATAATCCATCCAAGGTACCTATTCAGTTAATTCTTTGCTTATGGCACAAATCACTTCAATCGCGTACAATTGTGCTGTGATATAAAAAACACCCTGTATAGTAATGGTTTATTTTCAATGATGTGTGCCTCGAAAGTATAATTTTGAACACAATTGAATGAAATTGTACGGTTGGCGTGAAAAACAGCAAGTTGCAATTGACGTTAAATGAAAAACACCCGGTATAAAAATTTCGGACAACTAGAACGTTAAAAGAAAAACACCCTCTAGGAAAATTTCAGACAAATACATTATGAGAATCCATCCAAGGTACATATTTAGTTGATGCTTTGTTTGTGGCACAAATCACTTTAATCGCGTACAAATGTGCAGTGATATAAAAAACACCCAGTATAGTAATGGTTTATTTTCAATGATGTATGCCTCGAAAGTATATTTTTTAACACAATTGAAAGAAATTGTACGATTGGCGTGAAAAACAGCAAGTTGCAATTGACGTTAAAAGAAAAACACCCTATGTGAACATTTCGGATAAATACATTATGAGAATCCATCCAAGGTACCTATTTAGTTGATGCTTTGTTTATGGCACAAATCACTTCAATCGCGTATAAGTGTGCCGTGATATAAAAAACACCCTGTATAGTAATGGTTTCTTTTCAATGATGTATGCCTCAAACGTATAAATTTTAACATAATTGAATGAAATTGTACGATTGGCACGAAAAACAGCTAGTTGCAATTGACGTTAAAAGAAAAACACCCTGTATAAAAATTTCGGACGAATTAGACGTTAAAAGAAAAACACCCTGTAAGAAAATTTCAGACAAATACATTATGAGAATCCATCCAACGTAGCTATTTAGTTAATGCTTTGTTTGTGGCACGAATCACTTCAATCGCGTACAATTGTGCCATGAGACAAAGAACACTCTCTAAATTGTACGAAAATGGCGTGAAAAAGAGCAAGTTGCAATTGAAGTCAAATGAAAAACACCCTATAGACCTTTTTAAATGTATTCACCTTTTAAACCTTCCCTGGACTTCCGCGAATAATTCAAGAGCAAAATTAGCCAAATCGGTCCAGCCGTTCTCGAGTTTTAGTGAGACTAACGAACAGCAATTAATTTTTTCGCGAATGTTCTGGGGAACATCGCGTTATCATTTTGCCCAAATGTCTGTAACTTTCGAATTTTTTGACCAAAATGGTCTCGAACGATTTAGTTTGACTCCCCAATGAAGAATTCGAGGTCTAATTTAATTCTGTCCGGCCGGCCGTCCGGCCGTTGCCACGATAACTTGAGAACGGAAAGAGTACTGACCTCATGCCAGTGCTTTTTTATATTTTATTCACAATTCCTCTAAATGTGGCACAGGTAAAATTATGTTTTTCCTTTTTCCACTGGTTTCCTGGATATTGACTCGCGGATTCATAAAACTGAATGAAATTGTCATAAAGAAAGCAGATGCACTTCCCTTGAGTCATTTCAAAAATAGTCATTTTCGAAACTGAAATTCGGTACTCGATTGTATGATGGTGGCTCGAAGGAATGTGTGGAATATCATCAGATTCAGACGAATAGTTTCTGAAAAAAAATTAGATATTCACGGAAATTAGCCCATCGGCATCCCACAAGCAATTATCAAGTTTTCATTTATCGGATTTCTATAGTTTGAGCTATTGCGGAAATAATAAAAAAAAATAAGATTGATATAACTCCGTATCCGTTTGGCAATCAGTCGCTATATTATCGTGACAACGGTCACCCATCCAGCTATTGAACTCACCTAAGGCTGCTCGGATCTTCAACAATATACAGCCGATCGTGTTCAAACTAGGAACTCGATTATAAAATAACAGCTGGAAGGTTAGTGCTGAACATCAACGAAACCTGACAGATATTTTCTGAAATATAAAATTCTTGAGAAAACCATTTTTTTTGCGCGTATGTTCTGGGGATCATCGCGTTATCATTTTGCCCAAATGTCTGTAATTTTCGAATTTTTCGCTGAAATTGGTCTCGAACGTTCGACTCCCTGATGAAGAATTCGAGGTCAAATTTGATTCTGTCCGTCCGGCCGTTGATACGATAGCTTGAGAACGGAAAGAGCTAGCTACTTGAAATTTTCAGGGTAGGTAGCGCATCCCAATACGACGGACAAGTTCGTTAATGGGCATAATCGGCTCAATGGTTTCCGAGTAATAATTTTGTTTTCAACCAATATAACTCCAATCGAATTCAAACTTGGTGAGTAGTTGTAGAATATGAACCTAAGCACGTTTGTGAAATTTTGTGCAAATCGTTTGGCTAGAAAATCATTAAAAAATTATTAAAAAATATTTTTGTTGTCACGATAACTTGAGAACGGCAAGAGATAGCGACTTGAAGTTTTCAGGTTAGGATGTGCATCAGAACGCGACATTTCAGTTTGTCTATAAGCATAATCGGCCAAACGGTTTTAGAGTTAAAGCCATCTGAAATTTTGTTGTTTTTTTCCCCTTATTAACTCGAAAAATACTGAACCAATTCAATTGAAACATTGTTATTAGTTGTAGAATGCCAATGCGAAAATTCTTGCAATAAATCGTGAGGATACTATCTGTAGAAAATTTTTAAGAAATCATTGAAAATTAGAAAAAAAAATTTATATATCAGTAACTATTCGTCTGAAATTGCTGAAATTTTGCAAGATTCTTTAGAACCCAACTCTAATGCCAAATTTTTAGTTTTAAAACGATCGGTTAAAAATATTGTTGGAGATTCGACCAGCCTTGTGTGAGTTCAGTAGATGGGTGACCGTGGCCTCGATAACTTTCGAACAAAAGGAGATAGGGACTTGCAATTTTCAGTGTAGGTTGCGTATCCGAATGGGCGAGTTAAGTTCGTTTTTGGGCATAATCGGTTTAACGGTTTCCAAGTTATGCCCACCTGGAATATTATTTCCTCGATAACTCAAAAAATATAGATTCTATCGAATTAAAGCTTGATAACTATAGGTAGAAAATCAAAATAAAGACGTGTTTAAAATTTTTAAGAACCGCACCCCTAGAAAATTTGAAAAAAATGACGAAAAAAAAACATTGTAAGAACCGTACCCCTAGAAAATTTCAAAAAAATTACGAAAAAAAAATTAGGTCAAGCACTGACGTTAAATCAGGAGCTTTTGCGCGTATGTTCTTTGGTCCATTCTCCTGTATTGGACACCCTTAATCGAATTTACCATGGTAAATACATACACATACTGAAAACCTCTTTGAACTAACTATTTTTCAAAAAATAACATTTTTTTCTTGAAAATTTCTGCACGCCTGTAAAAAAGATACAAAGACCTTGCCAAAAAAGTACTACATGACCCACTTTCCCTATTAAAAAAAAATTATAGGGTTGATGGGGATGGCACAGGGTGCAACAAAAATCCTTCAAAAATGCATAAAAATTTGGTAAAAGTGATACAAAAATTTAACTGTTTCAGGATTTTGTTGCCAAATATTTTTCTTCCATAAATTTGACGCGCACTCTTTATTCGAATTTACCATGGGAAATTCGAATTAAGTGTCCAATACAGAAGAAAGGACAACATAATTTACCATGGTAAATTCGATTAAAGGGTGTCCAATACAGGAGAATGGACAATAGAACATACGCGCAAAAGCTCCTGACTTCACGTCAGTGCTTGTTATATACAGTGCGCGTCAAAATTATGGAACAAATTCATTTTCTCAGAAGAAAAATATTTGGCAACAAAATCCTGAAACAGTTAAATTTTTGTATCACTTTTACCAAATTCTTATGCATTTTTGAAGGATTTTTGTTGCACCCTGTGCCATCCCCATCAACCCTCTAATTTTTTTTTGAATAGGGAAAGTGGGTCATGTGGTACTTTTTTGGCAAGGTCTTTGTATCTTCTTTACGGGCGTGTAGAAATTTTCAAGAAAAAAATGTTATTTTTTGAAAAATAGTTAGGTTAGGTTAGGTTAGGTTAGGTTAGGTTAGAAGTTAGGTTAGGTTCTCAGAAGAAAAATATTTGGCAACAAAATCCTGAAACAGTTAAATTTTTGTATCACTTTTACCAAATTCTTATGCATTTTTGAAGGATTTTTGTTGCACCCTGTGCCATCCCCATCAACCCTCTAAGTTTTTTTTGAATAGGGAAAGTGGGTCATGTGGTACTTTTTTGGCAAGGTCTTTCTATCTTCTTTACGGGCGTGTAGAAATTTTCAAGAAAAAAATGTTATTTTTTGAAAAATAGTTAGTTCTAAGAGGTTTTCAGTAGGTGCCCTCAAATTCAATAAATTATTCCGTGCTCACGAGGGTAACCCCACCTAGAGTGAGCTAGCTGGTCACATTTTTTTTCGCCTAGTCAAATTGAAACATTCAAATATCTTCATCATCGTCATATTCTCATTATTGTAGTTATTCATTTTTTTTTTCACGTAACAAGGCTGGGATAGTTATATTCGTGGTTCGGCATAATGGACCCAACGGTTTCGGAGCTATACCCATCTGAATTATTATTTTCCCGATAACTCAAAAAATACAAATCCGATCGAGTGGAAACTTGGTAACCAGTTGTATGACACCAACAAGTATGTGAAATTTTGTGAGAATCGTATCACTAGGAAATCATAAGAAATTGGTTCAAGCACTGACGTGAAGTCAGAAGCTTTTGCGCGTATGTTTTATTGTCCATTCTCCTGTATTGGACACTCTTAATCGAATTTACCATGGTAAATTCATTTGTTGAGTGCTTCAACCAATTTTTTATTTTCGTAATTTTTTTAAAATTCTCTAGGGATACGGCACACACGGGATGGCACACACGTCTTTATGTGGATATTCTATAACTAGTTACCAAGCTTCGATTTGATCGAGTCTATATTTCTTGAGTTATCAAGGAAATAATATTCCAGGTGGGTATAACCCTGAAACCGTTGGACTGATTATGCCCAAAATCGAAATTAACCCGCCTTCTCGGTAGCGCAACCTACCCTGAAAATACAAGTCCCCCATCGCCTTTCGTTCAAAATTTATAGAGGCAACGGTCACCCATCCAGCTACTGAACCCACACTAGGCGGCTCGGATCTCCAACAATATAGATCCGATCGTGTTCAAACTTGAAACTTGGCAGGAGAGTTGAGGTATGAAGGCTCTCGCATAATTTCAGCGATATAGGAAGAATTCTGATATATACATTTTTTTTCAATGATTTATTAAAAGTGTTCGAGTGATACGCTCCTCACAAAATTTCCTAAGAATTTTCGCGTTGACAATCTCAACTAATGACAATGTTTGAATTGGATCGTATTTTTAGAGTTATTGAGGAAATAACAATCCATGTTCAGATAGATATAACTCCAAAACCGTCTGGCCGATTATACCTATGATTAAATTCAAATGTTGGATTCGGCTGCGCAATCTAGCCTGAAAATTGCAAATCGCTATCTCTTTCTGTTCGGAAGTTATCGTGAGATACATAATATGTTTGAGTATTTTTTTAAAATATACTACTTCCACAATCCTTACAAAATTTCACACACGCCTTTATGTCGATATTTTACTACTTAATACCAGGTTTCAATTCGATCGGGTCTGTATTTTTTGAGTTATTGAGAAAATAAAATTCCTGATGGTTATAACTCCGAAACCGTTGGACCGATTTTTCCCATCAACAAACTTACTCTCCCATTCGTATGCGAAACCAAGCCTGAATATTTCAACTTCCTACCTCTTTTCATTCGAAAGTTATCGTGACACAGTCACACATCCAGCTTCTGCACTTATCCAAGGCTGCTCGGATCTCCAAAACTATACATCCGGTCGTGTTCAAACTTGGAATTTGGCCGTAGAACTAGGTTTGGAAGGCTTTCGCTAAATTTCAATGATGTCGGGCAAATAGTTTCTGATATATAGAATGATTTTTAATTATTTTTTTAAAATTTTCTAGTGATAGAATTCGTGCGAAATTTTGCAAGAATTTTCCAGCCGGCATTTTACAACTAGTAACCAAGTTTAAATTGCATCGGTTCTGCATTTTTCGAGTTATTGAGGAAATAAAAAGCAATTTTGAGATGGGTATAACTCCAAAACCTTATAGCGGATTATGCCAATTAACCAACAAAAATGTCGCATTCAGATGGGTAACCTACCCTTGAAATTGCAAGTCGCTATCTCCGTTCTCATCAGGTTATCGTGACGTAACAATATTTTTTAATAATTTTTCTCACATTTTCTAGCGACACGATTCTCACAAAATTTCACAAATGTCTTCGTATTTGTATTGTAACAACTTGTACCAAATTTCAATTCGATCGGATCTGTATTTTTTATGACAAAATTACTACTCGGAAACTGTTGGGCCGATTATGCCTTGTGGTATTGAGACGCGCCACCTACCCTGAAAATTTCAAGTCGCTATCTCTTTCCGTTCTCAACTTATGGTGAAAACAACCCAACGGCTGGTCGCACAGGATGAAATTTAACCTCGAATTCTTCATCAGCAAGTTGAACCTAGTCGTTTGAGACCATTCTTGAAAAAAAAAACTGAAATAATACAGACATTTGGGCAGAATGATAACGCGATGTTCCCCAGAACATAAGCGCAAAAATATTTTATGTATCTCACGATGACTAGATAACAGAAATACCGCCGAATTCACAAAGCATTCAATCTCCGTTAAGTACTAACCAAGGTCCTCAGTTAAGGATAAATAAGAATCCCAACGTGAGTTAACGTGAAAATTAATGTGAAACCCGCCTGTTTCACCACCGTTAAATACTTTAACTGAAGTTGAGATTCATATTTATCCTTAACTGAAGACCTCAGCTAGGACTTAACGGAGATTGAATGCTTTGTGAATACGGCGGACAGACTTGCAATTTTCAGGGTTGGTTACGCATCGGAATGCGACATTTATATTAGTTCTAGGTACAATCGGCCAAACGGTTTTGAAGTTATACCCATCTGAAATTTGGATGATATTTCCTCAATGTCTCGGAAAATACATAACCGATCTAAATCAAACATGCATGGTTATTAGTCGTAGAATGCCAACGCCAAAATAACTGCAGAATTTCGTAAGGATCGTCTAAATGAGAAATTTTTGAAAAGTCATTGAAAAGCCTTGAAAAAAATTCTATATATCAGAAACTATTCGTCCGACATCGCTGAAATTTTGCAATAGCGATCAGATCTATATTGTCGGAGATCCGAGCAGCCTTGTGAGTTCAGTAGCTGGATGGGTGACCTTTGCCTCGATAACCTTCGAACCAAAGGAGATAGGGACTTGCAATTTTTAGGGTAAGTTGCGCAACCGAATGGGAGAGTTAAGTTCGTTATTGGGCATAATCGGCCCAATGAATTCGGAGTTAAGCCACCTGGAATATTATTTCCTCGATAACTCAAAAAATATAGACTCGATCAAATTGAAACGAAAATTGTTTGAAGCTTGGTAACTAGTTGGAGAATATCGACATTAAGACGTGTGTAACTCATTTGGACCTTCAAAAGTACAACCAATAATGTATGCAGATGATACCAACGCGTCCGAATGACCGTTGCCTCCAGACACCGTTTAGTTGCAGCCTGTAGGCTCTCAGCTTCGCTTTGGCCCTCACCAGAAGGTGAAGGGGAGAGAGTCCTACAAGAACCTCCATGGCTGCAGTTGGAGTTCTCTTTAATGCTCCAGTAACACAAAGCAAGGTCAGTCTCTGAACTTTCTCCAGCTCTTTGACGACCCTGCCCTGTGTTTTTCCAATTGCTCTGCTTCTCATCATTTGGGTTTTCTTTCCCTTAGCAACTTTTTCTGAGAGTTGTGCATTCCAGGTTAGCTTGGTATCAAGCATAACGCGTAACTCATCAGCTAGGTTTAGTTGCACAATCATAAGTTTGTGGGCCTTAATTCCCACCAAATTCCTTTTGAGTGTGAACGGTATAATAACTGTTTCTGAGGGGTTAACACTGAGATTGACCCTCTCCCACTAGCTTTCTACCACTTTCATAGCCATAGAGTTAACTCCGAGACTACCCTTGGAATCTTTCCCCGGATTAATATGCAGATGACATCTGTATAACTCCGGGTGTAGAATCCGCTGTTATTTGGTTCCATCAATAGCCTGTGCATCACAAGGTTCCATAGCAGTGGAAAGATTACTACTCCCTGAGCCATGCTCCTAATCGCAAAAACTCTTAATGTTTCCTCTCACAATTACGCCTGTGCCTGTCGGCAGTGTGCAGTGTGTGCAATGTGAAGCTGATTCACTTGCAACAAGTGCCACTTCCTTGTGCTCAATCGTCTCCTCTAACCTAGACACCATTATAGTGTAAGGCCGAGTCACACGATCTACCCACACGGTAAGCATGTTGCTTGTAGTGCAGTGGCCTCTCTTTCAGAAAGGTTTGCCGCACATATATCCCCATCAACTTTTCCAGTGCCTTTAAAGTTAAGGACGAGGTGGTATTGGGTCTATACGCCTTCGAGTCTAAAGGATTTTTCGCTGGTTCCGGTATGAAGACCACTCTGGCCAGTTTCCAGTCCTGCCCTGATGCAGTAGGTAATACAGGAAAATTACCGTCTGGTCCAGGTGATTTATACGGTAAGACTAACGTAATGGCCCATTTCACCCTACCCTACGACTGGTTCTCGTTAGATTGTATGGAATTCTTGAAGAATATCTCTGCATCTTCTATCTTCTCTAATGTTAATACTATTCTGCCGTTCATAACTTCTAGAAGTTTTGAGGCTATGAGTCATGAATTGGTTAATATCACCAACACTGAGGAATGGGGATGGAATCTATTAGGAAATCTGCTCCTGTATCTTATAGCTGCTTCGGCAGAGCTGCCGTTCGCAAACCTATAGGAGAAATGGCATTTTGATCGTAGAAATACGAAAAAGAAAATAATACAATATGCAATATTGAGAAGAATACTAACAATGGTGCAGCTGTACCATAAGAATCCATTGATATCATTCCCAACTCTGAGAAACCAATACTTTCGGAGATATAATTTGTCAAAGATTGAATAATTACTCGCTAGTAGTTTGAAAAGAGCGCCAAAGCCCCTGCCACATCGCGTTATCATTTTGCCCAAATGATTGTAATTTTCGTATTTTTTGCCGAAAATGGTCTCAATCGATTGGCTTCGTCTCCCCGATGAAGAATTCGAGGTCAAATTTGATTCTGTCCGGTGGGCCGTCCGTTGCCACGTCAACTTGAGAACGGAAAGAGGTAGCGACTTGAAATTTTCAGGGTAGGTGGCGTGCCCCTATACAATGGAGAAATTCGTTATTGGGCATAATCGGCCATATGGTTTTCGAGTAATAATATTATTTTCAACCAACACAAATCCCATCGAATTGACACTTGGTGATCAGTTATAGACTACAAACTTGAAGACGTTTTTGAAAATTTGTGAGAAAAATATCAGTAGAAAATTTGAAAAAAATATTATTTATGTCACGATAACCTGAGAATGGAAAGAGACAGCGACTTGCAATTTTTAGGGTAGGTTGTGCATCTCAATATGAGAATTGAGATTGTTAATAGCCAAATGGTTTTGGAGTTATAGCCATCTGAAATTTGGTTGTGATAACCTCAATATCTCGAAAGATACGAAACCGATCCGATCCAAGTATGGTTACTAGTTGTAAAATGCAAACGCAAATATTCTCGCAAAATTTCGTGAGGATCGTATGATTAGAAAATAAAAGAAATCATGGAAAGGAATTCTATATAGCAGAATCTTTTCGTCAGACATTGCTGAAATTTTGCGAGGGCCTCTAGACCGTAGTTCTAAGTTTGAACACGATCGGATCAATATTGTTGCAGAGATATGGTCTTGCAATTTTCAGGGTTGGTTGTGCATCTGAGTGGGAGAGTTCTACCCATCTGGAATATTATTTTCTCGATAACTCAAAATTTATAGATCAAAATGAAGTTTGGTAACAAGTTGAAGAATATCGACGTAAAGACATGTGTTTTGTGAGGACCGTGCCACTAGAAAATTTTAAAAAAATTAAGGAAAATTATTATTTATCACCCGATAACTTGAGAACGGAAAGAAACTTGCAATTTTCAGGGTAGGTTGCTCATCCGAATGCGACATTTGAGTTCGTTAATTGGCTAAATAAGCCAAATTGTTTCAGAGTTATACTCATCTGAATATTTGTTGTTATTAAAACTATAACTCAAAATATACAAATCTGATCTTATTAAATCTCGGTGATTACTTGTAGGATGCCGACTCACTAACTTTAGCAGAATTTCGTGAATTATGATTCCCGGATTTACTTGAGGAGTAAGTTTTTTCGTATTTCAATTCCAATAGAATACATATCTCAGAGCTAAACATTGTTTGATAATAGACGAGTCTCTATAGAAGAACCGTAAAACGGAGCTACATGAAAATACAGGGGCTAGTTGAAAATGATTGCAACTGATTGAATTAGCAGGTGCTGCTACTTAACTGTATACTAAGGAAACATAATTCAAAGTTAACCAGTTAGAGTAGATCAATAAGCGTTATAAACTCGATGTTTGGTTGTTTCTGGTAAATAGTTTAGAGCGGGGAATTCCACAAAGAGTAAAGTAAAAAACGATGATATTTTATACTTCTCTGTACAAGGGTAAAATAGGGGTAATTTAATACAACTCAGCGAGGAATATAGTATATCTTACATAATATAGAGAAATTAATAGATTATGCCCATTGAACACTGGACATTGTACTGCATTGTCAATTTCTGATGAAAAATCCATTGTAAAAGCTATATGTATATAGCTTCAGAGTAGGGGTTTCTTTTTGAACCTATAATGACATAAAAGAGGTACTTAGTTCAGAAATTTTTTTATAGATTCTTAATAGGACAGCAAGTGAAATCATTTCTGGATAACAGACCTGGTGAAGGTTTGGATGGAGCACTTTTTGAATCGCGATAAAAACGAATTGGTGAAAAGAATATCACAGTTAATAAAACTGATTCTGGCAAAGATTTATCATACAACTATAAATATTTATTTTGAAAATCTTTTGTCAAGAGCTCAAGAATGTCTGTCCAGAAACGATGATTGTCAATTTTAATGAAACAAATATTAAAAAAAACTATATTACATCTATTTATTTTCATTTTGCCCTTATACCAGGTCTACAAGTAAACAAAAGCATATTTTCAGAGCATTTTCAAGTAACCCCATAATGGGGCTACTTGAAAATCAGCACTTTATATATTTTTTCTAGAAGTGGTGGTAGCTAGAATTTTTGTATTACTGTGAAAGCTTCTTTTAACACGACATTTACCCAGAGTAATTTTTATATTAGAAAAATCTTCATAATTTGAAGGTGACAGTATGAAGTTTCAGAAAAGTTTTATTAAGTAGCCCCGTTTTACTGTGAGTCATTAAAATAAGATGTATTTCTGTATTATAAAAGCTTAGAAAACGGCATATATCAATGCTAGAGTAGTAGAGTGTCCAATAGAGGTGAATAGATAATAGAACATTCGCGCAAAAGCTCCTGACTTCACATTAGTGCTTGGTTGCGAGTACGGAAATAACACAGAATGCAAAAAAAGAATTTTTTCAAGCCCCGTGGACAGGAGCTTTCTGGCGCTCTAGTTCAAACAGAAAAATTATATCTCCGAAAGAATTGGTTTCTCAGAGTTGAGAATTATATCAATGTATTATTATGATAGCACTGCATCATAAAGGAAATTCAATTCTAATAATAGGTTATTTATCAAGATTAAATGAGCAATCTGAGAATGAGAACTGCACCATGGAAGAAATCAAATTAAAATAGCTGAAATGAATCTGACTCTCTCTTATAGAACAGGATGACATGTACGAGTATGAACACAGAGCATATAATAAAGCTTAGATAGAATAATTATAGCATTCTGTGAAAACATAGAAGTACGATGCATTATTGAAATTTCGAAAAATCATATCTCCGAAAGTATTAGCTTGTTGGAGTTAAAAATTATATCAATAGATTTTTATGGTGAAACTGCATCTTAAATAGAAATTGAATTTGAAATTTGTTCCTCAAAAAAAATTTTTTTTTATTTACTCCGAAACCATCTGGCCTATTTTGCGCAATAACGAATTTAACCAGATATTCATCTCCCTAACCTACTCTGAAAATTTCAACTGCCTAGCTCATTCCTTTCGAGAGTTATTGTAGAAAAACTTTTTTTAAATTTTCAAATTTTTTTTTATACACTTTGAGGTAACCTGGTCAATACATAACTTCACATGCGTATAAAGGTCATGATTCTACAATTTCATTTGAGACCATTTTCAGCCAAAAATTCGAAAATTTCAGACATTTGGGCAAATTGATAAGCACTTTGTTCCGAGGAACTAGAGCGCCAAAAAAGTTTCGTATGACAATTGCCTAAAACAGGTTTGAAGTACCTACAAATAGTAGATATTCCATAAAACATGTATGAAAGAAAAGAAGTAATAATGAAAAATTACCTTGTAATCGATCAAAAATGTTCACCAAATTTTCTGCTCTCTCGAACTACAGAATTATGCTTTCAATATTAACGTAATATTTTCAAACATTTTTGGGTGAGTTCCCCGTTTCATCGCCAAAATACGAGTATTTCAACACCAACATAATATTTTTGAAGTTATAATATTCCCTTCCGTCAGTCCCGTCATAAGTGAGAGAACTGAGCATGATGAAAAGCAGTTTCACTTCTCTCAGATCTCCTACGTTCATGTTCCGTTCCGAAATGTAAGACTTTTCTGAGAATAACTAATTTCGGAACAAACAACTGAGATTTTACTCACTTCGCTCACATTTCGGAATACACTTCATTCTCATAATTCTTTGATTGCAGAAAGGAATAAGACAATGTCATGTCTCAGGAAAATAAGTTGACATTATGACAGTTCATACATAGAATAATTATATCATTCTGTGGAAACGTAGAAATACGATTCATTATTGAAATTTTGAAAAATCATATCTCCGAAGGTATTAGCTTTTTAGAGTTAAAAATGGTATCATTGGATTCTTATGGTAAAAATGCTTATTGAAAAAAATTTAATTTGGAATTTGTTATGTAAAAAAAAATTTTTTTTTACTCCGAAACCATCTTTCTGATTCTGCCCAATAACGAACTTAGCTGAGATATTTATCTTCCAAACCTTATCTGAAAATTTCAACTGTCTAGCTCATTACGTTCGAGAGTTATCGTGCCTACGGCCGGCCGGCCGGACAGAATGAATTTCGATCACGGATTCTTGATCAGTTAGACGAACCAAATCGTTTAAGACCATCTTCATCGAAAAATTCGAAAATTACAGACATTTGGGCAAATTGATAAGCACTCAGTTCCGAGGTACTAGAGCGCCAATTAAAGAATCGAAAATGTAATCACACAATAGAAAATGACCAAAAGGAGAATTACCTTGAAAATATTATCACCATTTAGATTCTGACAACTATGTCCCCATGAGCATCATTCTCTGTGAAAGGGACAATTTCGAGTAATTCAGGCGAACTGTTTTGAGGAAATGCAGAAAATCTGTACCTGACATTCATGACGGAGGATAAAATGGTCCAATAAGCATACCACAGACGAGACTAATCGAAAACATTCAAGGAGGATCCCTGCTGAAAGTTTGTTCTTCTTACAGCGTATGAATTTCGGTCGACCGAACAAGGATCTTATGAAAATTATTCACTCCATTTCTGGTGAATGTAGCTTCATCGCTGAATAAAAAAATGTGGGAAAGCCCTGTGGACAGGAGCTTTGGCGCTCTTGTTCCAACTTTGACAATTCATCTCCGAAATTATCGGTTTCTCAGAGTTGGGAATGATATCAATGGATTCTTATAATGGAACTGAAATTAAAACTAAATAACAAACTTATCCGAGTGATTCATTCCTCAAATCTCCTCTCAAAATTATATTACATCAACTGAAACTTAGCCAATATTCCGGTTTTGTTTTCACTGAAGATATTCTGAATATATTTTCATCATCATATGGATTATCCAAGGGCAAAAAGGGTAGGGGTAATTATAATATGCTATAATTGTTCATTTTGCATTCAATCATACTTCGTTAGAATAGAAATCAATATATTTGACATATATAACATATAACATATATAACACAGACAGATAGAATTCACATTCTGTGATAACATAGAAGTACGATGTATTTTTGAAATTTTGAAAAAGCATATCTCCGAAAGTATTAGCTTGCTAGAGTTGAAAATAATATAAATGGATTCTTATCTTGAAAAAAATTGCATTTGAAATTTGTAATGTAAAAAAAATTGTTTATTCGTTACTCCGAATCAATCAGGCTAATTTTTCCCAATAAAGAACTCAGCCGAGATATTTATCTCCCAAACCTACTCTGAAAATTTCAACTGTCTAGCTCATTCTGTTCGAGAGTTATCGTGTTAATGGACTGATGGCCGGACGGACGGCCGGACAGAATCGATTTCGACCACGGATTATTGATCAGTGAGTCGAACCGAATCGTTTGAGACCATTTTCAGCCGAATATTACAGACATTTGGCAAACTGATAAGCACTCTGTTACCAGTAACAAGAGCGCCAAAAAATATGTTTCTTTAACGAAAGATGCCAACGTAGTTAAATAAAAAATATATTAATATCGGATTTGTCTATACTGTCCATTGCCCAAACAAAAATATAATTCAAGTCATCATTTTTGTGCGTATGTTCCGGGCAACATCGCGGTATCATTTTGCCCAAATATCTGTAGTTTCAGATTTTTTAACTGAAAATGATCTCAAACAAGTGCGTTCGACTCCCTGATGAAGAATTAGAGGTCAAACTTGATGTCCGTCCGGCCATCCGTTACCACGATAACTTTGAGAACGGAAAGAGATAGCGACTTGAAATTTACACGGTAGGTGGCTTGTCCAAATGCAACGGACAAGTTCGTTAATGAGCATAATTGTTTTCAACCAATACAAATCCGATCGAATTGAAACTTGGTGAGTAGTTGTAGAATACAAACCTTAAGACGTTTGTGAAATTTTACGAGAATCATATCACTAAAAAATTCTTAAAAAAATTATTTAAAAAAATTCGTTGTTGGGCATAACCGGCCGAACGGTTTCGGAGTTATTTTCAAGATTACTCAAAAAATACACACCCAATCGAATTGAAGCTTGGTAACTAGTTGTAGAATATCAACATAAAGGTGTGTGTGAAATTTAGTGAGGACCGTACCACTAGAAAATTTAGGAGGAATTTCAAAAAATTATCATATACCTCACGATAAGTTGAGCACGGAATGATAGCGACATGCAATTTTCAGGGTGGGTTGCGCATCCAAATGCGCCATTTAATTTCGTTAGTTGTCACAATCTTACTAATATATCTGGAGTTATACTCATCTGAACTTTTGTTTTTATTTCTTCCATAACTCAAAATATACAAATCTGATCCAATTAAAACTCGGTGATTACTTGTAGAATGCCGACCCACTAATTTTCGCGGAATTTTGTGAATATCGTATCCTGGAGTTACCTAAAGCGTAAGTTCATTCATATTTCATTTCCAATAGAATACATATGTCAGAATTAAAAATTCAGTGATTATAGAAGATTCTCTACTGAAGTCTGTCATTAAAATGGTATTAAATGTATTCATATATTATTTATAAAAGCTTAGAAAACGATATAAATCGATGCTGAATTCATATAGTAGAGTGCATGTCCAATAGAGGTGAGTAGACAATGAAACATGCACGGAAAAGCTCCTGACTTCACGTCAGTGCTTAAACCAATTTTTTTGGAATAAAATTAATATGTCGTTGATCAATGTTAAACTACGATCAGGATTACTTCTATACCTTCCTTTATACTCAAAGAATTCAAAAGTAATCCCACCAATCATGTTCCTGGCATAATGCTAAAACGATAGAAAAAAAAATTGGTTCAAGCACTGACGTGAGGTCCGAAGCTTTTGCGCGTATGCTCTATTGTCCATTCTTCTGTATTGGACACCCTTAATCGAATTTACCATGGTAAATTATGTTGTCCATTCTCCTGTATTGGACACTTGATTCGAATTTACCATGGTAAATTCGAAATAAGAGTGAAAATTATTTTGAAATTTGTAAGTTAAGAAAAAGAATATTTTTTTCGTTACTCCGAAAACGTCTCGCCTATTTTGTCCAATAGCGAACGGAACTGAGATATTTATCTCCCTCACCTACTCTGAAAACTTCAACTACCTAGCTCATTCCGTTCGAGAGTTATTGTCGAAATAAAATTCAAAAATTTTCAATTTTTTTTTACACTTTATGGTAAACCGATCAATACAAAACTCCACATGCGTCTAAAAGTCATGATTCTACAATTTGATGCTGAATTTCAGAGAGATGAAAAAAACTGAATTTGTACCCTTACAAAATAACGATGGTAAAGCAACTCCTACCAATAGATGTTCCACGTAGCATAGAGTACTGCTATTGGTTTCTGAATACTCTTAACTTCTATATTCTAGTTTGAGTTCACTGTGAACTTATCAACACTACAAAAGTAACTACACTCTCGTCCACTACAGTTTTTGTCGTTTGACATTTGTTTCTGAGATAAAGTTTGCATCTCCAAAGACGAAGCTATGCTATGCTATCAATTTATACACTCAAGTATGGACTGACATTGTACCTGTAGTCATAAACTGATTTGTAGGAATAATCAGTTTTTAATAAAGATTGTAAGAATCTTAACATTGACAGATTATTGGACTTAAGCTTTTTAGTGATGAGGCTTGGTTTCACTTGTTGGTTTATGTGAACGTTCAAAACTATAGAATTTCGACATCTCAGAATTCTCACAGTTTTATTGAGACTCCATTACATTCGCAAAAGTTGGTGTATGGTTAGCAGTTTCTCGCAGTAGAATATGTGGCCCAGTTTTCTTTCATAATACCATCATTAATGGTGAAAGGTATATAAAATAATAATGCTGGAGCCATCCATAGACCTATTAGATGACACGGAGAAATGCAGTTGGGATATTTTGGACAAGATGGGGCAACTGCCCACACTACTTCTGCAAATCTAGGCTATCTGCTGGATTCGAGTACAGTAGTTAGTACTAGGGGGATACTGGACCACCATGTGACCATAACCCCACTTATTTGGTTTCGCGCTCAGAATGATGATTGTCGCCATGACAGGTGAGACTCTCACAGTGCCATCTAGACTTGGGGGGGCGGAATGCGGGAGATATGCAGTTGGGATATTTTGGACAACTGCCCACACTAAATCTGCAAATCTAAGCTATCTGCAGGTGTTCTATGACAAACATATAATAAGTCGAGGACACCAGCTTTCCTTTCCACCACGCTCTCTAGACATGATTCTGCTGGACTTTAGCATTTTTGCATATCTGAAAGATGAGGTTTTCAAATGACAATACGACAATAGGAGGACCTCCAAACATCAATAACAATGCGCTTGCCGAATATTGGCCCAAAAATGTAAAAAAATATATTTGACAACAAACGAAAAAGAATTCATGAATGCCTTGAGAATAATGGAGCACATTTTGAATATTTGATGTGAACTGATTGTTAGAATTCTCACGAATGACCAAACTACCAAAGTTATATTACTGTTATTCAATGTATTCTGTCCTTTTGTATGGATTAATTACCTGCCTTCGGACAATGAAATTCAGTATGCATTTAGTTATCTGCACTTACTTCTCAAAAATTCCAAATAGGATTTTGAAAATTCTTCCATTCAAACTGAAGGTACCATCAGATTATTCATATCTGTTCCATATCTAATATGATATCTCTCGAGAAAGAGAATAGAATACCTGCAACTGAACAATTCATCCTCGATTTCATCAGCCTGATATTTTCTGAAGGAAAACCCCATAAAACGGAGTAAAATTCCAGTATCATTTTTTATTCATCATTATTTCAATTAAATTACCCTACTCTGGTCATCAAAAGGTCTATTATAAAACCCAATGGAGTTTATTATTATGTTATGTACCCCAAATCCAAAAATTCGTTGAAAATTTCACTTTCTATGAACCTAATGCGAACTATATCAACAATTAAGTCAAATTATTTTGTAACGTGCATTCAAAAAAATTCGTGGTCAAGTAGGCTATGGAATTTTATAACTTGCAATGTCTGAACAACGTTCAGACGCAGAATACTGACGTTCAAAATTCCATAGCCTACTTGACCACGAATTTTGTTGAACGCACGTTATAATAAATATTTTTGGTCCATACTGGGACGGGAGGAAACGTAATCTTCCAGTGACAATCATTTTTGGACTCATCATTCTAAACAAAGGAGAAAGTGAGGTTATGCGTATATTATGAATTCCACAGAATTGAGGCGAAAATTCATGGGACGATGCTGTCGTTAAAAATTTCCATTCCTATCCTTTTCATGGAACGTTGAATTCGGATGACAGCTTTTAAACTGATTTAAAAACATAACCTAATTGATTGTTAATATTACAACTAAATATAAACAAAATGAGTGATTATAATCATTATTTAATTTGTGATATAGAAATTGTTAGGTATTTTAAATATTATCAGCAGTACATGCAAAGTTCTAGAGTTATCTCTAATAATTATATAAATGCATTTATTCACAAAAGGGAAACAATCTCAGCAGCTTCAGTTATGATTCCTAACAAAAAAAGTAAATATAATAAGAAAAAATTTTGCGGGTTGCGTGTTGATAATATACTTGCGGGCATAAATTATAGATCGGATTCAATTACTTGAAAAGAACCTATGCATGCTTTTCAAATTCTACTTTTTGCGCGTATGTTTTGTTACATCCCTGTATATCAAATGTTCATTTATCGAGTCTCCCCGATGGAATCGGCACATATGCAAACATGTTGACCGCGCCGATACACATGCGTTTGATATCATTTTTAGTAATTTCATTCTTAACGCTGGCTTCGCTGAAAGAAATACGTATATAACTTCAGATCCAGAAATATTTAATTTGGAGGTCGATTTTATCGGATACTGGACGAAGTTAAATTTGATTCCTGAGAGGAAGTCATATCGCAATTTTGCGGAGAGAGATACGTATATTTATTAGAATATCGTTATTCATTGCCAGGTAAGATATTTGTCACATTTTTCAAGCGATGTGTGTTGGCGATGTCAAACTTGCTTATTTTGAATTTCTTCATTGCCAGAATCTAGAAGGGTTGTTCCACGGTGATCGAGGAAAATATTGATTACTCCCAAGGAAATTTTCCTGAAGGAAGAAATAATTGGCTACCACCTGTTCCAGTTTTTATCGCCCATCCACGCCATTTTTGCTTTTGACAACTGTCATATTTTGAAGTCCCGAAGAACCTTTACTTATAGGAATTATTATGAAATTGCCGATAGATCTTGATTGTGAAATAATATAGGTGAGAATAAATTGTGGAAATATCAATTTGTTCATTTTCTTGGGGAAATCAGTTGATGTAAAAAAAGATATTCAGACTCGAGCCCATTTTGTAATATGAGAACGTAACAGTTTAGGGGACACATCGCATTATCATTTTGCTGAGCTGAGGCGAGCGGGACGTATAATATGAATCGGACTTAAGAGTGTCCAATAGAGACGAATTGACAGTAGAATATGCGCGCAAAAGCTCCTGATATCACGTCAGTGCTTGAACCAATTTTAATTTTTGCGGCTGTCAGAGGTATGTTATTATACAGGGTGAGTCTTTGACCACTGCATTAATATTAACCAAAGATTCCTCCCATCAAATGAAACACTTTTTTCATTTACCATTTCTCCAGATTCGGCTCAGGTGAAAAGTTACAAGCGTTTAAAGATTTCACAATGTGCTAATACACTCCCGCATAGAAATTATCTATGAAATTGTTGGCAGACGAGAATAAGGCATGGTAACGTGGTTTACAGCTTGATTCGGGATTCCAACGCTCAGGGACGGATCCATAAAAGTAGTTAAATTTCTGGATTTTTCCATTTTAAAACATTCAATGAAGAATATCTCGAAAACGGTGCGTTTAAGGAGAAATGATGAAGAATAATATAATGTTCTAAAACGATGGAAAATTCTTGAAATGACTCATAAAAAACTTTATATGCTTTCTTTATGCTCATATCGTTTAGTTTTATGAATCCACGAGTCCATAACTAGAAAACCAGTAGAAGTAGAAAATAACTAATAATTGGAAAATATGTATCATAGTTATAGGAAACTTTACGCCAACATTCATTTTATTCGAAAAAAGGATATCAAACCATAAAATAAAAACTGATTTTTTTTCAAAATTTCAACAGCCTGTATCTTTTTACCTGAGCTGAATTTGGAAAAATGTTAAATGAAAAAAGTGCTTCATTTGATGAGAGGAATCTTTGGTTAAAATTAATGCAGTGGTCAAAGACTCACCCTGTATATGGTCAAAGGAAAGCTAGATAAATCCAGCATTACAACGACGTCGTTAAAATGACTAAACGAACGACGAGAACTGGTCGTTGCGATTTAATCATCTCATGTATTTGCTCCTTTAGGGTATATTGTGTGATGAATTCTGTAGGTGGAATTGCAGATTTGTTCAACATGCCTATGAGGCGGCAAAATGAGAGAATTTCAGAATCAACTACGATGTTACAATCATTTATAAAGACCCTGTATAACCCGTTGTGGAAAAGTGAGGTGAAGCTTTACGATAATTAATTTTGAATATTATATCCAGCCGAATTTCAAGAATTCTCACCAAAGACACGAACATGTTAACATGTAGATTAAAATTTTGGAATAAATTCCAGTTCAAAAACAATTGGACAATATGGAATTTTAATAGGTGAAATCTACCATTGTTTCCAACAGAAAACAAACAACACCTATACTAGAACATATTTCCATGTCTACTGAAATTTTAAATTTTCATTTGAGTTCGAACATTCCGAAAACCATTTTAAATTCTCCTCGATTATATTAGATTATGAGGCGGGATCGTGTGGCTAATATGCCGCCTCTCAGAACTGGGACTATTATATTGTTTTGTTTTATTCCCCGACCCAGTTAATCCCTAGAAAAATGTAGTCCATGGCTTCTGCAAACCTGCCAACATCCCTCTGAGCCTTGGCCATCACTTTGTGATCACAAAGAACTGACTCGCCCAACTGCTCTCCTGAAAATTGGTTCAAGCCCTGTGGACAGGAGCTTTTTGGAGCTCTTGTTCAAACAGACAAATTATATCTCCGAAAGTATTGGTTTCTCAGAGTTAGGAATTCTATCAATGGGTTCTTATGATAGAACTTCATCATGAAAGAAATTAAATTGAAAAAGGGTCGTTTAAAAAAAAATATCAAAAATTTTCATTTAAACAAGAGCGCAAAAGGAACAATCTACAATGCTTCAAAAACTGTCATAACATCTATTTATCAAGATTAAATGAGCAATCTGCAATGATTCCTCGTGGAATTGGTTGTTGCAACTTACAGTCAGTGCATAGTTTTCACAACTCGAAATACCTAAGAAAAGTATCTTCGAAATGTCTAGAGCAAGGCTGGAGACAATCATAGCAGATTGTCCATTTATTCCTGATATTTGAGTAGGTAGAGGCTTATGAACAAATTATATTAATAGTTCAAAATATACTAACTAACGACATTATGAAAATACTGTGTATAAGAACATGTCTTACTACTTAAGGAAGTAAAATGTAATATTAACCTTAGTGGTGAACGAACAGTAATTTGTTTTGATGATTCCATTATGTTCTTCTTTCCTATTGCCTTCATAAACTACTTCATTGAAATGATCCAATTCTAAATCTTCTCAAACATCATCCCGAATTCATACGTAAATTATACAATATACAACTAGTCAATATTATTTTTGGTTTCGAAACAGTCTTGTATATATTGACTCATTCAAGAATCAGAAACCTGTTTTCTAACTACGAATGACATTTATGAACAGTGAACACAGACAGTGAATACATAGAACTACGATGTATTATTGAAATTTTGAAAAATCATGTCTCCGAAAGTATTAGCTTGTTACAGTTGAAAATGATACCACTGGATGCTTATGATAAAAGTGCATCTTAAAAAAAAAACAAATTCAAAAGCTGTAAAAACCAAATTTTTTTTTCGTTACTCCGAAACCATCTGGCCGATTTCGCGCAATAACGAACTTAACCGAGATATTTATACCTAGAACCTACTCTGAAAATTTCAATTGTCTAGCAGGTTCCGATCGAGAGTTATCGTGTTAACGTCCGGATGGTCGGATGGCCGGACAGAATCGATTTCGACCATGGATTCTTGATCAGTGGGTCAAACCAAATCGTTTGAGAACATTTTCAGCCAAAAATTCCAAAATAACAGACATTTGGGCCAATTGATAAGCACTCTGTTCCGAGGAACAAGAGCATCAAAAAACAGAGTGGAATACATTCTCTGGATACTGTTTATTATAAAATCCATTTCCCAGTACACCATGAGAATAATGTATGAAACTAGTGGGGAATCCACTAGATGTGAATAAATGTGAAGAGATTATTAGGGACGATATTTCAGTATATTTCATGAAACTATTTCCAGTTCGTTGAAAGATTATATAGATCTAAAGATTGCTCAACAATTGAAAAATCTGAGAGAAAAATCTTTAGGGTCCTTCATAAAACTTCTGCACTCGAAGAAAGTATATTTTTCGGACTATCGACCTCACAATTACCTCGATATATGATGAAATTGGAGGAATCTGTTCGCAACAATTATCATTTACAACACACTTCAACGTACACGTCCTTCGCACCTAATTGATCCCACTTCTCCTATCAAATAATGGACAGCGTCCTCTCAAATTGACACTAATTGCAAGGAATCTTATAGTTCTCCATCCAGAAAGGAGTCGTAAAGCCCTTATAGCGTGTGAACGAGGGAACAGTTAGAATCGACAGTTGAAGTGGAAATCCCTGTCAGCTCCCTAATAGTTTCTATACTTTTACGTCTATTCTCGTGTCGTCGCGTTTCCAACATATGATTAATAGCTTACATTTTCTCCCTGAATATTTTCCCCAACCTTCACTGAAAGGTGGATATTGTATGAATATATCACCGTAAATTACATTTCCTCGGTACAAAAAGCGACCACCATACTTATGTGTGTTTGGCTTTTCGAAGGGTAAACCATAATAATAAAAAAAATTTCAATACATTTTCCAGAAAAAAACAGTTCATTATTTGAAGTTCACAGTCAGCGACAAGAATATATAATAATGGATTTATTTCCTTCCCTTTTGGGAATAGCGAAAACTGGTGTTCAAGGTCAAATTGATTTATTTTTAAAGAGACATTTTCAGTAATTCTTATTGTTCTATCATTTCCCGTTAGCAAGACGACATCGATATTATTGTTTTATTGCAAGCTGCTATTTTTTATCGTGGATAAATATTAAAATTCAGAATTTAGTAATGCACATGTAACTCCACTTAGCAATAATTCTAGTGATATTCATTTTTCAAATTTGAAAAACATCACCAAATAAACACATTTTCATTGAAAAATTGGTTCAAGTCCGTGGACAGGAGCTTTGGCGCTCTTGTTCAAACTTTGACAAATCATATCTCTGAAAGTATTGGTTTCTCGCAGTTGGGTTTGATATCCATAGAACTTCATCATAAAGGAAATTAAATTCAAATAATAGTTTATTTATCAAGATCAAATGAGCAATCTTCAATGCTTTAATGTTTCAAATATTATAATTTGAAAAAAATTAACAATCTGCGGTACTTCAATGCTTTAATGCTTCAAGAATTGTCATTAAAAAAAAACAACAGTCCCAAAAATTAGTAATCCGAAACCACCAGACCGTTTTTACCCAATAACGAACTTATCCTTATTCCTTAAATTTACTCTGAAAATTATATTATATCAATTGAAAGTAAGTCAATATTCCAGTTCTATTTTTACAGGAGATATTCTGAACCCAATTTTATTAACTATATATTTTCATCATCATATGGATTATCTAAGAGCTATCCATGATAGCTGAGATTGTATGATGGTTCATTTTGTATTCAACCATTCTTCGTTTTCTAGAACAGGAGGTATTTTATATCAAGAATTTTGAATAGAACTAGAAATGAATATGACATAATACTCAGTTTGAAATCTCTTATCTGTAGACAGAGTCAATACCTGCTATTTCTCTATGAGATGACAATCACAGAACAGTAATATATGACAATGACGACACATAGAATATATCTTACCTAGGGTATATTCTGTGTGATATGTATGAACACGGATAAAATTCTTATTTACGATGACAGCATTCTTTGAAATCACAGAATTACGATTTAAGGTTGAAATTTTTAAGATTCATATCTCCGAGAGTATAAGCTTGTTAGAGTTGAAAATGATTCCAATGGATTCTTATGATGAAATTAAATCTTAAAAAAAACTTGAAATTTGTAATGAAAAAAAATATTTTTTTTTCGTTTTTTTGCCTAATAATGAGCTTAGCCGAGATATTTATCTCCTTAACTTACCCTGAAAATTTCAACTGTCTAGCTCATTCCGTTCGTGAGTTATCGTGGTTACGGCCTGCCGTACAGAATCTATTTTGACCAAGGATTCTTGAAGAGTGAGTCGAACCAAATCGTTTAAGACCATTTTCAGCCAAAAATTCGAAAATTACAGTCATTTGGGCAAATTGATAAGCACTCCGTTCCGAGGAATAAGAGCACCAAAAACGATGCTAGAAGGTAATATAACTTAGAAAATTATCAAAGTAGTTGTATAATTAATGGCGATACACTTCATGACGACATGACATAACGTCAATAAAGCTTGAAACTTGGAACAAACTTTTGGAGTGTTTCAGGCTGTACTGCTCTTATTTAGTCCCGAATACTGTGTTTCAACTCCTCGATATTGTTTAGCTGAATGACGTAACCTTTGCTCTTGATATAATTCCATAGGAAAAGGTCTAACAGGGTCACATCTATAGACCGAGCAGGCCATTCCTCGCCGACCGATCCACCGGAATACTTCGTTCAGGGGTGGAGCGGAAAAAGAACTGCCCACGCTGGAATCAGATCATCCCGTGATAAATCCAAATATTTTGGACCTGTTAATTACACAGGCCATCAAAATGAAAAAAAAAATTTGGTGCCAGAAATCTAACATCTGATTTTAGATAGAATAGAATAGAATAGAATAGAAATGAGTTTATTCAACTACTACATTGTTTAAACTCTAGAAAAAACTGTGAGTTATTTATAATAACTGTTTACAGTTGTTTAAAATAAATTTCACTCTAACTACAACAAATTTATCAAACACTAAAATAAAAATCCTGTTCTGTCCAAGCTTCCTTCCCTCGTCACTCTGTTGTATATATTTTGTCTTCATCGGGCTCACAGTCACGTTCGAGAATATCTGTCACAATCGGGTTAGTTTCATTCTTCCTACTTCACATTTTTTTTTTTTTTATTATTATCGTTATTCTTTATGTTGAGTTGATTATTTTATGCACCATAGATCTATCTTCTGAAGTCAACCAGTTCTTTATTTCCCTCTTGAATTTCTTTATGTTCCTTAGTTCTCTTATTTCGGTGGGCACTTTTGGGTACAATCTCGAAGCTAGATATGTGCAGCTTCTCTGTCCTATTCTTTTTTCTGCCCTCTGTCTTTTATAGTTGATGTTCCTTTTTCTGGTCTGGTAATTGTGTTCTTTGATGTCTAATTGTATCTTCTTCTGTTTGATATTTATTATAATTTTATTGGCATAGATTTGCCTTATATCCAATGCTTTTGATATTTCGTATATCTGTCTACTAGGAAATGTAAACTTCTTTCCATACATAATTTTTAAAATATATTTTTGCAAGACATCTAGGCTTTTTTTATGACAATCCAAGACACATCCCCATCCTATGATTCCATATGAGAGTTGTGATTGTACTAGTGCGTCATAAAGTATTTGGAGATGTCTTGTGGATTGGATATCTTTTCGTATTGATCTAAATCTGTATGCAATGCCTCTTAGCTTTCTTGTCAAATAATGCATATGTTGATCCCACTTCAAATGTTGGTCTATATAAACACCAAGATATTTCGTTGCATTTGTATTCACTATTCCCAACCTATCATCGACTCGAAGGGTGCCCAAATTTGGAAGTCCAATTTTATTAGATGAAAAGGTTAGATATTGGGTTTTCTGTTGATTCAAGGTGAGCTTACTTTGTTCGAACCATTTCTTTAGCATCCTCAAATCTTTTGTTGCTTTCTGTTTCAGATTTTCCCAAGATCTATCTTCGTACATTACTATCATATCGTCGGCAAAACTTATAATTTTTCCAGCAGATTTTTGTTGAAATATATCATTTAAATAAATCAGGAAAAAGAGAGGTCCGAGTACTGTTCCTTGTGGAACCCCATATTTAGGTATCTTTGTTCTACTAAAATTTCCGTTTATTTTTGTAATCTGTTTTCTGCCTGAAAGAAAACTGCGAAATAAGGTGTTTATTTTTCCTCTGAAGCCATGATTTGATAGTTTTTCTAATAATTTTTGGTGGTCAACAGTATCGAAAGCCTTTGCCAGATCTATCACAACAGCTAGATTTGGAGTATTTTTATCTATGTTTTCATATATTTTTTCAGTCACTAATTTTATAGCATCTTCTGTTGAAATGCCCTGGCGGAACCCAAATTGACTGTTGGAAAGTATATTGTACTTATTCATAAAAGCAACCATTCGTACTTTAAATAACTTTTCAAATATTTTAGCTACATTGGATATAAGAGGAACCGGTCTGTAGTTGTCAACTTGTGTTTTATCTCCGCCTTTGTGTAATGGTTTTATTATCCCTATTTTCAAAATGTCCGGAAAACACGCTTTTTCAAAACAATTGTTAACCAAATAGGTGATAGGTTCTGCTATCTCATGTTTCACTTGTTTCAACACTTCCGAGCGAATTCCATCATGTCCAGTAGATTTTCTGGATTTGAGGCTACTTATAACTTTTTCTATTTCTTCTGAATCTGTGGGAAATAAAAACAAGCCCTGTGGACAGGAGCTTTTGGGCGCATGTTCATCTTCCTTGTGGCCCGTACTGACCAGTAAAGAAAAAAAAACAGTATCATGTTGAATACCTTAATATTATTCTGGAACACAAATTTTCCATTACAATAATCTTCATCTAGCTTCTATTTAGTATCAATTCCTGTAGAACGTGATCATAATAAGTGTTTTCCATATAATAAAATGTGTTTGAACTTGGTATGTAGGAAATCTGACATCAATTATTGGAATTAATTGATTTGACAAACAGCCGTCAAATGAGGTAAATAGATTTTTGTGACGATTTTCTGTGACCATAGAACGTCAAAACACGCTGGAATGTGAATTTTAAGCAATATCTTCTGGAATTGAGATCGTATCGAACTGAAATTTTGCACACTCGTGTAGAATGCTTGATTTAACGTCGGTACAAATTTTTTTATTAAAAAATTTTCCAACTGCCCGATCCCAACAATACTTAGATAATATTATATCCATAAATTAAGCATTTCATTATTGCATTTCTTGAAATAGGTACCTTTTCAAGTCGATCAACATCGTCCTTCTTTCGACGTCTAAACTATGACTTGATTCTTTATGTTTATGTCTTTGAATTTGTTTTCGGTGGAATTCAAAGAGTTCATAGAATAATCGATGAAAATACTGAGAGAGACCCAGGAAATTTGACACATTTTGTCTTATATCTCCAGAAATTGAAATCGTATAGAGCCAAAATTTTGCACAATGTTGCAAAATACTACAATTGACGTTAGTACAAGTTTTTGTTGCAATCTGATAAATAGTTCACGAAAAAAAAATTTTTTTTTCGAAAAAATTAAAAGAAATTTTTTTTTAAAAATTACCAACATTTCGATCATAACAGAATTTTGCCAAAAGTTGCGCGTTTATATCCTCGAACTGACTACCAAGTTTCGATTCAACATCTTCTTTAGTTCCTGAAATATCAGGGAAATAACCTCAAAATTTTAAATGTCTATAACTCCTAAACCGTCCGGCCGATTTTGCCCGTTAACGAACTTAACCGTCGCATTTTGATCAGAAACCTACCCTGAAAGTTTGAAGTCGATAGGACCTTCGGTGCTCCTGTTATCGTGCCTACGGCCGGCCGGACGGCACCCTAAAATCTGACACCGGATTCGTGATCAGGGAGTCCGAATTAGTCTATTAGCCAATTTTCAGCTCGAAATTCGAAAATTACAGACATTTGGACGAAATGATAGGACGATGTTCCCCTAGAACATGCGCCCAAAAAAGACTCTTGTAAATGAATTTTTTCTTCTTTGAATTCTGCTGGTTCCGTTATTTCGTTGGCGTATCTCTCTCCAATACCGCTAAAATAGTCATTAAATATATCGCTTATTTCTTGTTCATCTTGAACTACCCTATTTTCTTCTGTCCTTATGTATGTAATTTGTGTTTCATTCTGGTTTCATTCTGGTTATCCTCGATACATTTCTCGAAGTATTCTTGCTTAGCTCTCAATATTGTTTTACGTAATTGTTTTTTCATTTCCAAATATTTTATTTTAAGTTCTTCATTATCAGGATTTTTTTTGAGTTTGGCATACATATTTTGTTTTTCATTTATTGTTTTTAATATTTTCGGCGTAATCCATTCTTTTTTAATCCTCTCTTTGTTTTTTATCCGAATTGTAGTCTTATTCATCTCTATTAAGTTTTTCAATATATTCAAGAAGTATTCAGTTCCATCATTGACGTCCTCAGTTTCATATAAATGCTGCCAATCTTCCCGACTTAGTGCATTCTTCAATTTAAGGTAATTTGTGTATTTTTTTTCTTTCTTTAATATAATATTTTTCCTTTTTATTTTCAGATCTATACTCAACAATATTGGATAATGATCCGTTATCAAATTATGAAGAACCATACTCTTTATGTCCGATTCTCCCCGTTGAATTCCCTTCACGAAAAAATGATCAAGACACGATTTACTTTCAGGTCGTGTATATTTATTTATATATGATGTTTTTAATGATTCCAAAAATGCCACCAGATTTTTTCTATCAGCTCTAATTTTTGAGATACACGTTACAGGTTAGATGATATATTTTTTTCTGATAAAGGACAACAAATAAAGAGATAAATATGTACTTAATCGTCAAAATAGAAATTTCCCAGAATCTAATTAGCCAAATGGATACCTGGAATTGTCCCTGACCCAATGTTCCTATACTCGGAACTACTCAATACAATGCTCTTAATCACTTTTATACCTGTAATTGCCTATGACCCGATCCTTCTATACCTGCTTGGCTGTACTTGATTTAGTATATCACTGAGTTTTCCCAAGTAAAGTTGTGCTATCATTTTGTGTAAATTTTGGTCGTTTTGTAGTATCAAGACACTAAACTGAAACAATGGCATCCACAAGCAGACGTACCTGTGTAAATCATCCCGATGTTTTTTGTTATGTGTGTGGTGAATACACTTTGAAAGAGAGCAGAAAAACGATTTCTGACTTTGTGAAAAGAGCTTATCTTGCCTATTTTGGCGTTCATTTAGGAGATCAAGATAAATCTTGGGCCCCACATTTCATATTTAAAACATGTGTTGAACATTTGCGACAGTGGACAACTGGAAAGAGGAAGTGCCTAAAGTTTGGTGTACCAATGGTTTGGAGAGAACCGCGGAACCATCATGACGACTGCTATTTTTGTCTCGTTAATATTAAAGGCCTAAATAGAAACAATAGACACAAATGGACATATCCTGATCTAGATTCTGCAAGAAGGCCTGTAGTGCATTCGGAGGAAATACCCGTTCCATCATTCAGCAGTCTTCCCGAACTGACAGAAGATGATACAGAAACATCAACGTCTGACGAAGTTAAAAGAATTCAGTCAGAAAACGACAGCGATTTTGAAGCAGATTTAGCAACTCCGCAGTGTTTCAATCAAGAAGAACTAAACGATCTTATAAGAGACCTGAATCTCCCAAAGGAATCCGCTGAATTACTTGCATCCAGATTAAAAGAAAAAAATCTACTTTGTCGAGGTACTAATATTACAGTTTATCGTAAAAGAGATAAGGATATGCTGCCTTTTTTCACTCAGGAAAATGACTTGGTATTCTGTAACAATATAAAAGGGCTCTTAGAAAAAATGGGTTTGCCTGAATACACTCCAGATGATTGGCGCCTTTTTATTGACAGTTCAAAACGTAGTTTAAAATGTGTTCTTTTACATAACGGTAACAAATATGGCTCAATTCCTATTGGTCATTCTACTACCATGAAGGAAGAATATGAAACAATAGCATTAGTTTTGAGAAATATTAAATACGAAGAACATCAGTGGTCAATTTGTGTTGATTTAAAAATGATTAACTTCCTACTTGGACAGCAGAGTGGTTATACAAAATATCCTTGTTTTTTGTGCCTTTGGGACAGCAGAGCAAAAAATGAGCACTGGGTTAACAAAAATTGGCCTTCAAGAGATGTCATGATTCAAGGAATACAAAACGTGATCAACGAACCTTTGGTTTCAGGAGAAAAAATCTTACTTCCGCCCTTGCATATCAAGCTAGGCCTAATGAAGCAATTTGTGAAGGCCTTAAATCGAGATGGAAATTGTTTTGGGTATTTGTCACGTAAATTTCCTGGCATTAGCACGGAAAAACTAAAAGCTGGTATATTTGATGGTCCTCAAATAAGGCAACTTGTTAAAGATCCACAATTCACCACATCAATGAACGAGACTGAATCTAACGCTTGGAGTTCATTTGTTCAAGTAGTACAAAATTTTCTTGGCAATCATAAAGCAGAGAATTACGTAGAATTAGTGGAAACTATGCTTTCAAATTTTAATATTCTCGGCTGTAACATGAGTATAAAAGTTCACTACCTCCACAGCCACCTAGATCGTTTTCCAGAAAACTTAGGTGATTGTAGTGAAGAACAGGGGGAAAGATTCCACCAGGATATTAAAACTATGGAAGATCGGTATCAAGGATGATGGGATAGCCACATGATGGCGGACTACTGCTGGAGCCTTCAGCGAGACTGCCCTAGTGAACTCCATTCTAGAAAATCGTATAAAAGAAAATATTTATGTGATTAGTGACTTATGTAATTATGTAAATTAAGTTTTTGCAATAAATACTTAAATCCATGTGTCTTTGTTTTTTTTAACTGTCAATAGTAATATTATATATTATAACAGTTATAACGTAAATTATTTTATATACACAATTTTGAAAAAAATCTCAAAAACTAGATCTGATTGACAAAATCTGAGAACTTTTTTACATTCTGCATCCAAAAATTACTCAGGAACAGTTAAAAAATCGCAGGCACCAAAATGTGTGTTGGCCTGTGTTATCCTTCAATAAAGACAGGAGGCTATATAACCCTGTTCCTAACAGTTCCAGCCCATACATTCACTATTTCAGGAAATTGTGTATGTGTCTCTATCTTCTAGTTTGGATTGTGATCAGACGAATAGCGACAGTTTTGTAGACCATTTAATTAAAATGTTGCATCGTCACTAAATAAAATTCTACCTGGAAACTCTTCAACGACTTGCAAGGGTCCATCATTTGTTCGCAAAACTGAGTTCTGTGGTCATAATCTTCTCCATTTAGTTTGTGCACTAAATGTACTTGAATGGGTGCCATTTATGGTAAAATCTTCTCCATTCAGTTCGTGCTTCAAGATTAATTTAGTAATCTTGAATGGGTGCCATTTATGGCATTTTAATTCTCACAAAACCTATTTTTTTGATATATTGTTATTTGCCGCTATAGTTCTCGAAGAGAAATGAGGATTTTCCTCCAACTTTAATAAAATGTTGAATTCTACCTCCTCTGAAATTACCGGTCGACCACTTTTTGGAACATCCTTCACTTATCCAAACTCCTCATACTTCCGGATTATTTTACTAAAGGCACCCTGTGTAACAGGTTCAGCATTATGATATTTTTCATTTAAATAATACTTCTTGATGGTTACGTGTTCTATCTCTACAACCCCTAATAATCAGAATATCTATTATATTAAAACTTATTGTTAATTCTGAATTAACAAATTAATCCAAATTCTAGGCAAATAGGCTCACTGAGACAAATGTTAGGGTTAATAATATAATAGATTATTCTTTATTTGGACGAATTTTATCTGTCACAAATAAATTTTAATAATTATTCAAATATATTATTAATAATTAGAAAAATTGGTTCAAGCACTGACGTGAAGTCAGGAGCTTTTGCGCGTATATTCTATTGTCCATTCTCCTGTATTGGACAGTCTTGATCGAATTTATCATGGTGAATTATGTTATCCTTTCTCCTGTATTGGACACTCATAATCGAATTTACCATGGTAAATTCGATTAAGATTGTCCAATACCGGAGAATGGACAATAGACAATACGCGCAAAAACACCTGACTTCACGTCGGTGCTTCAATAAATTTTTTTTTCGTAGTTTTTTAAAAATTTTCTAGGGTTACGATTCTCACAAAATTTGACACACGCCTTTATATCGATATTCTACAACCAGCTACCAAGCTTCAATTTGATCGATACTATATTTTTTGAGTTATCGAGGAAATAATATTCCAGGTGGGTATAACTCCGAAACCGATTGACCAATTATGCCCTAAAAAGAAATCAACTCTCCAATTGTGATGTGCAAAATACCCTGAAAATTGCAAGTTCCTATCTCCTTTCGTTCCAAAGTTATCAAGGCAACGGTCACCCAGCCAGCTACTGAACTAACACAAGGCTGCTCAGATCTCCAACAATATAGATCCGATCATGTTTAAACTTGAAATTTGGCAATATAGTTAGGTTTTGAAGGCTTTTGCAGAATTTCAGCGATGTCGGATGAACAGTTTTTGATACATATAATTTTTTTCAATGATTTTTTAGAAATTTTCTATTTATACGATCCACACGAAATTCCGCATGAGTTTTTAGCTTGGCATTCTACAATTGATAACCATGTTTGAATTGGATCAGTTTTGCATTTTTCGAGTTATTGAGGACATAACAACCAAATTTGAAATGAGTATAACTCCAAAACCGTTCGACCGATTATGCTTATAAACAAACTCTGATATTCCATTCAGAAGAAAAACATTACTCGAAAACTTCAAGTCGCTATGTCTTTCCGTTCTCAGGTTATCGTGACATGAATAATATTTTTTAATGATTTTTTTTTAATTTTCTAGTGATATGATTCTCACAAAATTTAAAAAACCTTCCTTAGTTTTGCATTCTACAACTCCTCACTAAGTTTCAATTCGATCAGATTTGTATTGGTTGAAAACAAAATTATTATTCGGAAACCGTTAGGCCGATTATGCCCATTAACGAACTTGTCCGTCGTATTGGGATACGCCATCTACCCTGATAATTTCAAGTCTCTGTCTCTTTTCGTTCTCAAGTTATAGTGGCAACGGACGGTCGGACATAATGAAACTGACCTCGAATTCTTCATCAAGGAGTCGAACCCTATCGTTTGAGACCATTTTCGGCAAATAAAATCGAAAATTACAGACATTTGGGCAAAATGATAACGCGATGTTCCCCAGAATATACGCGCAAGAACATGATATTAAACTTATGTCCCAGAAATGTTTCATTTTTGGCGCTCTAGTTCCTCGGAACTGAGTGCTTATCAATTTGCCCAAATGTCTATAATTTTCGAATTTTTCGATGAAAATGGTCTTAAACGATTTGGTTCGACTCACTGATGAAGAAGCCATGGTGGAAATTCATTCTGTCCGGCCGTCCGGCCGGCCGGTCCGGCCGTAGGCACGATAACTCTCGAACGGAATGAGCTAGAGAGTTGAAATTTTCAGAGTAGGTTTGGGGGATAAATATCTCGGCTAAGTTCGTTACTGGGCAAAATCGGACAGAAGGTTTCGGAGTAATAAAAAAAAAATTTTTTTTCACATAAACAAATTCCAAATTAAATAATTTTTAATAAGCAGTTTTATCATAAGAATCCATTCATATCATTTTTAACTCTAACAAGCTAATACTTTCGGAGATATGATTTTTCAAAATTTCAATGTAAATCGTATTTCACAGATTGATATAATTATTCCTTGTATGAATTTTCATAATGTCAACTTGACAGAAGGGAAAATTGTAACTTCAAAAATATTGGGGTTGAAATACTCGTGAAGTTTGTATCGACCAGATTACCGCAAAGTGTAAAAAAAAAAAATTGAAAATTTAAAATATGTTTTTCCACAATAACTCTCGAACGGAATGAGCTAGATAGTTGAAATTTTCAGAGTAGGTTAGAGAGATGAATATCTCGGTTAAGTTCGTTATTGGGCAAAATTGGCCAGATTTAATTCGATTTCTTCCATGGTGCAGTTCTCATTCTCATGATTGCTCATTTAATCTTGATAAATAAACTGTTATTTGAATTGAATTTCCTTCATGATGCAGCTCTATCATATGTATACATTGATATAATTCCCAACTCAGAGAAACCAATACTTTCGGAGATATAATTTGTCTGTTTGAACTAGAGCGCCAGAAAGCTCCTGTCCACAGGGCTTGAACCCATTTTTTTGTGTAATATTTATGATTCATCAAAAAAGGTTATTACCAGGGAATAAATGTATAACATGTCACGTTCGAAAATATTATCAACTGTAAAAAAATAGAGAATAAGGTTAATGTAGCTAATTGCAAAAAAACAAAAGACACACGGTGAAAAATATTCGTGGATTTTAACCAACGGGATGTATGTTGGTTAAAAATCACGAATATTATTCACCGTGTGTCTCTCGTAACCCGAGCTAGCCACGATGAGGTGGATATCCCGTATTACGAGGGAATATTTGTTGATGGTTAAACTTTATTAATATTCCACCGTTTATCTCCAAGTTATTAGCAATTAACTATAGTCTCCTCATTCTATGTTCACTGGTTTGTGGTCCTCTCTAACCACACTAAGCTGATTGTTTTTATGTCGCAATATGGTCATATGACCATGACTACCTATATAGGTAGTATGCATTGCAGTACCGGACTCTCTTGCGACAAAAGAATGAACGCCACTAAACATCGCTCAAGGTCTCCAAAGCACATAGGGTTGGAGTTCGTGAGGATCTTCATAGCTGGCGCTGCTAAGATTTTATTTCCAGTAGTTCGCCATAATAGGATGAGGTATAATTCATTTCCACTAAACAAACCTTAATTGCAGTAAAAACTTCTCATATTTCTGTCAAACATATATTTATTGAATTTTGGTTGAAAGAATATTTAAATATGTAATTTATCTGGATTATAATCAAATGAGTGTTTAATTACAATCGCGATCTTTGTTTTGAAGCGTTAGTATTAACGTGTAACATGTAATTGGTCTGTATTCTTGTCATGATGGTGCATTGATGTGCGTAACTGCTTACCTGATATAGGTGAGAGAACAGAATGGTCGAATTCCAGAAATTTTAGTTTATAAATAGTTTGAGCCATATAAAAAGTACATTCGAAGGTCAGGCTTAATTTTTTTATAACATTTTTAATTTAGATTGGCTCACTTACTGTCACTGATTATCAAAATGTTTTTTTCAATGATACTACATGATAGAAATACTACGTAAATTTATTTCTTCGGCAACCGTCCGGGATGTACCCACTTCCCTGACGCTTTTGCTTTGAGAAAGTAGCATTTTCCGGTCTAGTTCAGGATCTACGTACGTCCCGGGATAGGACAGGAAGAATCACGTAGTTGTTGTTAGATAATTCACTTACAAACAAAATTAGAATTGCCAAGACCATTCAAAAATCATCAGAAGAAAACAATCAATGTGAAACGGAAACTTTGGCTTCTTGTTCTGGCTTTAACGAAAGGAATTTAAATATACGAAGCATTTCAAACAAATTGAATCCCTTCAATATCAGCAATTGCTCAAATTTTAATATAAATAAGAATTATAATGTTTCTGTTAATATGTAGTATTGTCTGTTCTGTTCTGTTTAAAATGTATAATAAATAAATAAATAATTGGTTCAAGCACTGACGTGAAGTCAGAAGCTTTTGCGCGTATGTTCTATTGTCCATTCTTCTGTATTGGACACCCTTAATCGAATTTACCATGGTAAATTCTGTTGTCCATTCTCCTGTATTGGACACTTAATTCGAATTTACCATAGTAAATTCGAATTGAGAGTGTCCAATATAGGAGAATGGACAACATAATTTAGAATTTTGTCTATTCGTACAAAAAAAAAACCTATTTTCCGGACTCGTTACGTAAATTACTATTCTTCTCCAAAATATGATATTGTTTTCAAGAAAAAAAAATTGTTAATGAAAAATTTTTTATAATTTCTATTTGCTAGATTTTTCTATCAAATCCACTTATGAATGTAAATTTTTCTTTCTCGTAATTCCTGTAATTGTGGGTGGTGAAATTTCTTATTGAATATTCATATCACAAAAAAACAGTTCGCTATTAAAGTGCTAATATTTTTTCATGTTGCCATTCTGAAAACCAGAATCCATATACGATATTTCTGTTGGAAATGCAGGTTGAATGTAAACATTTTTTAGGAAAACAGTTTCTTTATTTGAATTCTATAACCTACTCATAAGGAAACTTGGAAAATTTATGAAATTTAAATGTATATTTCTTATTATTTGGGTAAAGGTAGGCATTCCGGAAACTATCTTCACAATACTTCGAACTGGCTCCAGTATGAAATTAGGTATATACCATCGAGATTTTGACTGAATTATGCGCTGATAGAGATCAAGAAAGAAGAGCATATAGAAAACTACCACACAATACCATAATATGAGAATTGCTTCAAAATATCAATTTTAGAAAATTGTTCTTTTTGCAATATAAGTAGATCTCAATTTCCGTTCAATTAATCATATTTATTGGAAAAATATATGTTTCTCGAAAAAACATTAATTTACTATACCTACATAACTCGCTATGTAATTAAAATATACAAATTTTGATAATGAATTTTTCTATTCGAATAAAATATTAATTTCTGAATATATTTCTGTTTATTATAGTAATATTTATTATTATTATAAATTCATACATAGAATAATTATATCATTCTGTGAAAACGTAAAAATACGATTTACTATGGAAATTTTGAAAAATCATATCTCCGAAAGTATGAGCTTGTTAGAGTTAAAAATGATATCATTGGATTTTTATGGTAAAACTGCTTACTGAAAAAAATTCAATTTGGAATTTGTTCTGTAAAAAAAAATGTTTTTTGTTACTCCGAAACCATTTGTCCGATTTTGCCCAATAACAAACTCAGCCGAGATATTTATCTCCCAAACCTACTCTGAAAATTTCAACTATCTACCTCATTCCGTTCGAGAGTTATCGTGCCAACGGCCGGCCGGATCGGCCGGACGGCCGGACCGGCACAGAATGAATTTCGACCATGGATTCTTGATCAGTGAGTCGAACCAAATCGTTTAAGACCATTTTCATCGAAAAATTCGAAAATTGCAGACATTTGGGCAAATTGATAAGCACTCAGTTCCGAGGAACTAGAGCGCCAAAAATAAGTCATAATTAGTACGAGGAAAACCCTGTACAAAATACAAAGGCTTGCCTGTGTGTGTTACAAGAGCTATGGGAAGCTGTACTACCAGGGCACTTATCACAAATCTCACACCCCTCAACCTTGTAGTAGACAACATCACCCATGAAGCCATTCTCACAATATCTAGGAAAGGAACAGGTAATGAGATATTATAAATACAGTGAAACCTCTACTTACAAATAACATTTTTGGCGCTCTAGTTCCTCGGAACTGAGTGCTTATCAATTTGCCCAAATGTCTGTAATTTTCGAATTTTACGATGAAAATGGTCTTAAACGATTTGGTTCGACTCACTGATCAAGAATCAGTGGTCGAAATTCATTCTGTCCGGCCGTCCGGCCGGCCGGCCGTAGGCACGATAACCCTCGAACGGAATGAGCTAGAGAGTTGAAATTTCCAGAGTAGGTTTGGGAGATAAATATCTCGGCTAAGTTCGTTATTGGGCAAAATCGGACAGATTATTATTATTATTTATTATTATTATTATTATTATTATTATTTAATTTCAATAAGAGTTAAGGATATCCTATAAACTCAACAAATATAAATTAATAATGTTCACATGTTGAATAGAAAATTAAAGCAGAACTTGTATTCATTTATACGAGAGAAAAAAAAAAAAGAAAGTTCGAAACAAACTATAACCGAGCACTCACACTGGTCTTCCATCTGTCAAATCTGTTCTTAAAATCGTTCACTGAGACTGCCTCAACAACATCACTCGGTAAACGATTCCACCGCTCGAAAACTCTGTTCGGAAGAAAATTCTGGCGCTGTGAAGTTTTGAAATTTTCCTTGCGGAGCTTGTAGTAATGACCTCTCAAGTTACTTTGATTTCTCTCGAACATATTACACATATTTTCTCCAAAGTGACCTCGTATAGAACGGTATGTAACAATCAGATCATGATTTTTTTTACGAGGCAAATTCCAAATAAAATTTTTTTCAATAAGCTGTTTTACCATAAGAATCCAATGATATCATATTTAACTCTAACAAGCTAATACTTTCGGAGATATGATTTTTCAAAATTTCAATAATAAATCGTATTTCAACGTTGTCACACAATGATATTATTCTATGTATGAATTGTCATAATATCAAATTGTTTTCCTGAGACATGACATTATCTAATCATCAATCGAAGAATTGTGAGCAAAGTGAAAAAAATCTCAGTTGTTTGCTCCGAAATTAGGTTTTCTCAGAAAATTCTTACATTTCGGAACGGAACATGAAGTAAGAGATCTGAGAGTAGTGAGACTGCTTTTCATCCATAGACATAGATATAACTCTCGAACGGAATGAGGTAGGTAGTTGAAATTTTCAGAGTAGTTTAGGGAGATGAATATCTCGGTTAAGTTCGTTATTGGGCAAAATTGGCATGATTTAATTTTATTTCTTCCATGGTGCAGTTCTCATTCTCATGATTGCTCATTGAATCTTGATAAATAAACTATTATTTGAATTGAATTTCTTTTATGATGCAGTTCTATCATATGAATGCATTGATATAATTCCCAACTCTGAGAAACCAATACTTTCGGAGATATAATTTGTCTGTTTGAACTAGAGCACCAGAAAGCTCCTGTCCACAGGGCTTCAACCCATTTTTTGTCAGCCACTTGAAAAAATGATATGTACAGGGTGATTCACTTATCTTGGTCACCCCAATTTTCTCCGAAACGACCGAATATATTTCAATTCTGTAAACGCCGTTTTGTACAAGTCAATGTAGACTTGGGATGCGTGTAGAAGTCGGCGTGAAAAATAATGATAGCTGGCGACGCGGCACCGCAAATTTTTTTTTTCCAGGAACATACCTTTTTGTTATGCCATTCGAAAGATTATCCATTTCTAAATTTTAATTCTGAATACCAGGAACCAGGAACATCGCGATATCATTTTGCCCAAATGTCTGTAATTTTCGAATTTTTTGCCGAAAATGGCAAATTTCACAAACGTCCTTAGGATTTTATTCTACAACTAATCACCAAGTATAAATTCGATCGGATTTGTATTGGTAGAAAACAAAATTATTACTCGGAAACTATTGGGCCGATTATGCCCATTAACGAACTTTTCCGTCGTATTGAGATGTGCCACCTACCCTGAAAATTTCAGCTAGCTCTTTCCGTTCTCAAGTTATCGTGGCAACGGCCAGCTGGTCGGACAGAATCAAATTTGAACTCGAATTCTTCATCGGGGAGTCGAACCCAATCGTTTGAAACCATTTACGGCAAAAAAAAATCGAAAGTTACAGACATTTGGGCAAAATGATAACGCGATGTTCCCCAGAACATACGCGCAAAAATGGAATAGAATTAACATATAACACCCTGTAGATCACTCACGGTTTAAAATGGGAAAAAAACGGTTTTTGGAAATGAAATTTAGAATTGAATCATCTCTCGAATGGCATGATAAAAAAGGGATGTCCCTGGTTAAAAAAAAATTGACGGCGCTGCGACGCCAGCCATCTTTATTTTTTACGCCGAGTTCTACACTAATCTCGAGTTAACGATGACTTGTACAAAACGGTGTTTACAGAATTAAAATATATTCGGCCGTTTCCAAGAAAATTGGGGTTACCAAGATAAGTGAATCACCCTGTACATTATAGTACATCGGTTGGAGTTATCCTCCTTGTTTTACACATGATATAATATGTAACATACGACTGAAGGATCGTTAACATAAGTTATATAGGAAATACAAGCGTGATTATGATTACCTTCAATTTAAAACTCTACGTGTTAAAATTAAAAGAGATATAGGTAGTTCTTATTCAACGTATATGCAGTGCATAGAGGCTAGAATTCGTGAAGACCCAAATAGCTGCTGGGCTTATGTGCAAACGAAAAAGTCCGGGTATCATGTCATACCAGAATATTGAGCTGAATGATTCACAGAGTACTCATTAAAGGATACTGTGGGAAGTAGAGAGAGAGAGAGAAATCAAATTTATTGATTATGAATCAAATGGCTATCAACCTGAGTCTTCCAGCCGGTTACATGGATTTCTATTTCACAAAAATTTATTTCATTTTAAAAGATGTTATTCTAAGCATATCAAATATTCAAATACTGGTAGTGCTGGTAATTTCGCCTTCATTTCTCCATGGTAGTGGTGTATAAGTGAATACACAATTCTTCTGTTGTTCTGGTTTGAGATGAATTTTTTGCCCAGTTTATTCATTCTCTCCAATATCGGTTCTATATCCGTAGTGTGATGTAAAAGTTGATTAGAATGGTTGTGCAATGGATTGTAGGGATTTCTTAGTGTAGTTATTTTTCTTAAGCAAGTACGTTCTGCTACTTCAATGATTCTTAGCGTTGGTTTTGCGGTGTTTATGAATGTTGTAAATCCATAGTCTAATAAGGGCCTGCATATCGTCTTATATATTGTGCTTGCTGTCTTGTAGCTGATTCCTAGGTTTTTATAGGTGAGAGATCTGAAGTGTCCAGCTCTAGCAATGGCTGCTTTCTTTTGTGTTTTTATGTGTGCTTTGGAGTTAAGTTTGTTATCTATTTGTATGCCCAGGTACCTACACATACTTGTAGGTGTGACTATGTTAATTCCAAGTTTTATATTTTCGGAGTTTGCCTTGATTTTATGATTGAATATTATTAATTTTGATTTGATGATTGTTTGGATTGGGCTGGATTCTCCAACGTCCCATCCATGCTACGGTGACGTCTGTAAGTTCTTGTAATTTTTACAGACATTTGTTTGTTGTAGTATCTTGAGTAATTAAAGTTGTGTCGTCAGCAAATTGCAGTATATATGCCTGTTTGTTCTGTGGAGTCTATTTTTCAATAATTTTTTTTTTTAATTTTCTAGTTATATGATTCAATATTTCATAAGTGTCCTCAGTTATGCATTCTAAAACTACTCACCAATTTTCAATTCGATCGGACTTGTATTGGTTGAAAACAAAATTATTTCTCGGAAACCGTTAGGCCGATTATGCCCATTAACGAACCTGTCCGTCGTATTGAGATGCGCCACCGACCCTGAAAATTTCAAGTCTCTATCTCTTTCCGTTCTAAAGTTATCGTGGAACGGAGTGCCAGCCGGACAGAATGAAATTCGACCTCGAATTCTTGATCAGGGAGTCGAACCCAATCGTTTGCGAACTTTTTTGGCGAAAAATTCGAAAATTACAGACATTTGGGCAAAATCATAGCGCGATGTTCCCCAGAACAAACGCGCAAAAACGTTTGAAATCAACTCTTCATATTGGAATCTGAATTGGATAAGAATAGTATTGTAAGTACCAAACTACGGAAACTATATAAGTATCTTTTTCTGAAAAACAAAATTCATTCATCCCTTATTTGATTGATTAAATTCAGTCTTTGAAATTTAACAAACCCTTTATGAGGGTTGTTCCGCCCTGATATTGTGGTTGTAATATTCGATTCAACTCGATCCAGGGATCACGCTCCATATTCGATTTCTCAGAATGAATAATACATTTCAGAATATCTCAATCTAATCTTGGAAATGTAACAATCAATGTACTATGCCGGTATTGTTCCACAATCTCATCTCGATTAATGCGAAATTTATTGTCGGTCTATACATTAAACGCATTAATATTGTAGTTCAATCAACTGCCAGAGCGGAGTTGCCATGATATAAATATTCACATAGGGAAACGGATGGACAACATCTTGAATAATGAGTTTGCTGGATTTGATTAGATCTGAACCCCATGGATATTGAGGCAGAACTCCGGATGTACTCACGATGTTCTCACAAAATTTTACACAAGTCTTTATGTCGATATTCTACATCTAGTTATCAAGCTTCAATTCGATTGAATCTGTATTCTTTGAGATATCGAGGTAATCAAATTGCAGGTGGGTATAACTCCGAAACCATTGGACCGATTATGCTCAAAAACGAACTTAACCCTCCCATTCAGATGCGCAACCTACCCTGAAAATTGAAAGTCCCTATTTCCTTTCGTTCGTAAGTTATCGAGGCAACGGTCACCCATGCAGCTACTGGAGGCTGCTTGGATCTTCAACAAATTAGATCCGATCGTTTTCAAACTGGGAACTTGGCAGTAGAGTTAGGTTCTGAAGGCTGTCGTAAATTTTCAGCGATGCCGGATGAATAGTTTCTGATATACCGAATTCTTTTCAATGATTTTTGAAAATTTCCTAGTGATACGCTCCGCACTAAGTTTCACAGGGACTTTCGGAGATATTTATGATTTTTCGAAATTTCAAAATTTAATCGTAACTCTTTGATTTCACAGAATGCTGTATCGAAAATTAACGTCCATATCTATAAATGTCATCTGTATTCGATTATTAGATTAGATCGTCTCAGTGCGCTCAGCCAATCTTAATTTTTCGCGAATTTATTGAAGTAGAATACACACATTTTGAGTGAATAATTCAAAACTCGAGAGTCACTCATCACAGGTGACCTGACACACCTAAAAACGAAGTATTTACCTGAAAAACACACCGTTTGTGCTCATTCCCTATACGTCCTATACGTATCCGTATCAAGCACGGGAGCAAAAACTTATCAATTGTATTGATTGCTGAATAAATCTGTTTTGTCTGGATCTCACTTAAGCGTTCCACACACTAGAATGGCGGAAACTGGAATCACTTTGCGAGATTTGCATCATGAGATTATGAGAAATATAGAGGAATTGAAGCTTATTATACAGGCAAGTGAGGCAAATATAATACTGGAGGTTGAAACTCTGAGAAGAAAGGTATCTATACTGGAGCAAGAGAATGCAGAACTTAAGAGGACCGTACAGGAATTACAGGTGGATGTTAGAAAGAATAACTTCGTGATACATGGTTCGAGTCTGTCTGAATACGATAATATAACTGTCAATTCCGTATCAGATGAGATTAACAGGATTTTACAGCTGGATTTAGTTGAATCTGATTTCAGTGACGTATACCGACTAGGAAAGTCCAAAAGTTGCCCTATTAAAGTCGAACTAAGATCTTATCAGACAAAGATAAAAATATTCAAAAATCTTCGAAACCTGAAAGGGACAAAAATATATTTCACGCACGATCTAACAAAAAAGCAGCGTGAAGATCACAATCAACTTCGACAACATCTCGCAGATCTCAAAAAACAGAGTGTAAAGAACTGTCGTATCAGGGGCAACAGAATATACATAGAAAATACTCCCTACAGTTTAGACGAACTTGAGAATTTCCAAGAGCAACCGCCAAAGCTCCCGAATAGTGCTCCATCAACTCCCAATATCAAGGGGGATCAGAAACGTACAACATCAGCAAAACATCACGTCAGTCAAAACAGACAACAACGACCAACGAGGCAAATTATTGTTGATGTCGAGGAGCAGATACCAGGGAAGACATCGAAGACTACTGTGGATAGGAGCCGGACAAACCAGACCACAACTGTTATCCGTGAGGCTTTTTCCGGAGCAACGAGGCTGAATGCAGCAAATGAAGAGTGAGAACGCGATCGAATAAGTAGATTATATTCCATTAAGTATATTCTTTTCACTATTGTTTGCATTTTATATTAAGTTATTTTGTGGTATATATCGATTTTTTTTGTTGTGTTCTGATTAAAATTTGTCATGGATCCAGGCATACGAGATATCAATTTTACACCATTTAATACGATGGAATTCAGGGGAGTTGATGCTTATAGCAACTCTTTTAGATCGGGGGATGGGTGCCTTAGGATGCTCCATCAAAACATTAGAAGTGTATCTAGAAATTTGGATGAGTTCAGGATACTTCTCAGTAGAATTAAAGAGCTTCCTGAGTTTATAGTCTTATCTGAGACTTTCAGGTTATCTGATGATGCTTCTTACCTGTTGGAGGGATATAATATGGTATATAGTGGGGGTGCAATCAATAAGAACGACGGTGTAATGATTTATGTGGGAAAGAAATTCAATTTTCAAGCGGGCACAACGTTTATTGCACAGGTGAAAGTATTAGAAATTACCATCCCACTCCCGCAGAATAAGAGATTTCTTATTACTGGGGCCTACAGGCCTCCGTCTAGCAGTGCATACGATTTTGTCTAGTCGCTCGAAGAATATCTGAAAACGAGAGGAAAATTAGGACTTACCTGTCACGTAATAGTAGGAGATATGAATATCAATATTTTAAATGAATCTGATGAATTGGCGTCCACATATATGAACATTATGAGTGAATATAATTATGTATCTGTGATAAATAAAGCAACCCGAGAAAAATCTTGCTTGGACCACATATTCTTGAGGAGTGAGGTAAATAATTATGAAAATCTTGTAGCTGCCTCAACAATTGAAACGTGGATAACAGACCACCGCGCTACAACCATCAGTTTTCCAGTTGCAGGGAAGGGGCCACAGGTCAATTATTGGAGATCGTAGATTACCCAGGACTTAGAGCGGAACTGACAGACTTTGACTGGGGTTCTGTCTACTCTCGGAAAGATACTCAACTGAGGTCAACCTGCTTCTTGAAAACGGTGGACCGACTGATAGAACAGAACACCAAGACGTTGAGGATCAAATGAAGCGATGTTCGGAGAAGGGAATGGATAACTGCTGGTATCGTTAAGTCCGTCAACACTAAAAATGAGTTGCATAAAAAATATATGAAAGAGCCTGATAAGTACAGAGAAAAGTTTGCACAATACAGGAATAAACTAAATCGTATTGTAAAAACAGCTAAATGTAACTTCTTTAGGCCAAAAATTTGTGAAAATGAGAACAACACAAGGAATTTATGGAAAACAAACAACAATTTATACAGAGCTGAAGAACGAGGTACCATAAAAAGTGTTCGAGACCAGAATGGCTCTGTTGTGGAGAATGCAAGGGAAATGGCAAACGTTCTCAATCGGCACTACATAGACGTAGGTAAAGAGCTGGTTCGATACCAAACAAACAAAAGAGAGCGGAGCATTCATTCTTCCTGAACCCAACAACACCAGAGGAAATAAAACTGATCATTGACGGCATGAAGGAAAACAAATCCCCGGGATACGATAATATCTCAAACGAGGTCTTGAAAAATATCAAGGATGAAATTGCTGTGCCGCTGAGTGAGGTAATGGATGATATCATTCAGTCCGGAGTTTGTCCAGGGGAGTTCAAGATATCTGTCGTCATTCCGCTGTACAAGAATAAAGGACCTGTGGATTTACCAAGTAGCTATAGACCTATATCGCTTATTACCTCATTCACGAAAGTGTTTGAGAAGATTGTTGAGAGAATATTAAGAGACTACTTGGACAAACATAAGATAATATCTGATAAGCAGTTTCGGTTCCGGAGGGGAAGATCCACCTCTGATGCAGTATCCCGCCTTTGCGATGCAGTTTACAGGGCTTTGGACTCGAACGAGGTTGCCCTGTGCGTGTTTCTGGACCTCTCAAAGGCGTTTGATACCGTGAACCACGACCTTCTGCTGGATGTTTTGGAAAACGCGGGTGTTCGTGGTGTCCCACTCGAACTTTTCAATAGTTACTTGAGGGACAGGACTCAGATGGTGAGGATTGGGGATACACTTAGCGACCCTTTAAATATTCAGTGTGGTGTGCCACAGGGCACGGTTCTGGGTCTAATCTTATTCACGCTGTACATCAATGATATATTGAATATCGGCACTGAAGGTGATATTATCGGCTTCGCCGATGATACAGCTGTTCTTTATAAGGACTTATCCTGGGAGAAATTGAAGTACAAAGCATAGAACGACTTAGAACACATTTTTAACGCCTTCAATCATAAATATCTCACAGTCAACCTTGATAAAACTAAATACTAACCATTTTCAATTTACAAAAACAACCTACCTCATTTTGATAAACTAGAGATCAGAAGTCCACACGAGAACGTCCAACTTGCTCCGGTAACCTTCATAAAATATTTGGGAGTTCACATCGATTGTTCTTTGCGTTGGCACATTCATGTTGGCAATGTAGTTGCTACTCTGAGGCGCTTCTTATATAGGTTTCACTTTAGAAACAAAACACTTGAAAGTGTTGTACCACGCTTTGGTGGAGTCCCGTCTTCGGTACTGTGTTCTGGCCTGGGGTGGTTTATACGATGTACATCTGAAAAAGTTGCAGGTAGTTCAAAATTCGTTCCTTAGAATGATTTTACACAGAGAAAGACTTTATCCCACGGACCAACTATATCGGGAGACAGGTTTCCTGGATGTGAGGAAGATATATGTCCACACCCTGCTCATGTATGTTTATAAGAACAAAGATAGCCTTACTTACCTGGAGCACGGCTCTACCACTAGAGGAAGAACAGGATAAAAGGTTTCGTCATATAGGGCATATAAGACCATTGGACAGCGTACGTACTCGTATCTTGTTCCACACGTCCTCAGTTCCCTACCCTCAGATCTGAGGGGTAGGTTGCGTTCACCGAGTTCCTTCAGCATGTTCAGTAGGGCCATAAAAAGTTATCAGAGAATGATTGACAGAACTGAAATAGCCGATATTGTAAATGGTACCAGATAGATTTGAATGGATGCTGTATTGGTTTTTCATAGACGTAGCATTTTATTGTAGTTGTGTTGATTTTGTGTGGCTGGAGTGATGCCCCGCACAACCTTTGGTTTTGGTTTTGATAACTTTGTTTATTCTAATTATTCTTATTATTGATTTCATATTGCGTTATCTTGTATTTCTTTCTTGAATAAACATTATTATTATTATTATTATTATTCATACATTTCATCATTGTCATCTCATCTACAGATAAGGCGGGTAACAAGTACGTATTCCCGTTAATGTTAATGGAATTAATTGATGGTTAAATCAACGAGCGCTTTAAATCTCCTGATATCAGTAGTATAATTAATTATTTTCTCAGAACAGATGTGATTTATTTTCTTTCAATACCAATCGAGTTTTTAAATTATTTATCGGAGAGAACGGGAATAAAAACAAAATTCGCAACGGAAAAATCGGTGGAGTTTTATTGCTGGACCATTTTCACAAACATAAATTGACAAAAAATTATACAGGTTGTTTCATTGTTAAATGAAAATACGTTAACCAGAGGTAGATCTACTCTAGACGACTTCCTAAAGACCTACATATTATTATCTATCATATATTATTTATCTATTCGCTAATATTTTCAATCGCTTATAGCACCCAGTAGAATCGGTTGATATTTTGAATGTAATATACACTTCCATGGGTCAAAAGATTAATCTTCAAAGTGATTAAAAAATCCAGGCCCGTATTACAAAAAATTAGAACTTTTTGCGAGCTGAGATTCAACACCCTGTATGAAGAAATATTGGAATTTGATTAAAATATTCGGAAAAAGCAGAAAACTTTCGATGGGGATCAGTAGATTTAAGTGTCCCCCCCGACAATTGACTACTCGAAATTTTGGTCGAATGATTTAATTCGATAGTGAAATTCTCAAGAATGTCGTACATTAACATTGAATTCGAAAAATTGTCGGTTGCATAGATCGAAACTTTGTATTTTTAACAAATTATTTCTAGCATTGCTCAAAAAATATGGATTCTGAAAAATTTATTCAGAATGAACATGTAATACAGTTGAAATAAATCATGAAAGTTGCTCAAAAGTGCCACCGTTTTGCTCGATGCACATTCTTGCCCTTTTCAGATTATGTATTAGTGCCTTTTTTATCACTTCTAGATCATTACGGATCTTATTGTAGGCAACTTCAATACGTTGCAAGAGAATATTATCCTCACTTCTAATCACAGACGTAAAGACTAAAGATTTCAAATGAAATTGACAAACGAAATAATCAACAGTACTGAAATCTGCTGATGTTGAGATCCACCTCTGCATATCCACATATTTGTAAAATGCTCATCCAAGAAGTTCCTGACTGAAACTCTGAAATGAGTTGGAGCCTCGTCATGCTTGAAATACATTCCAGCAATGTTCGTACCATCGAGTTGTCAAAATTTACGTCATTGATATTGTTGTTGCCTACTTTAATGAACACTAGTGTGATACAAATTAATATGCTGGTATGCTGTTCATGTATTCTTTCTGTGACAATCAGTAATATTTACGAGAGATGAAGTCTTTAATTTGAGGAATTCGCATGGATGGGCTGAATGAAATCCACATGCAGTATTGTTTACTCATTTGTTTACCTATTTATTTTTCCACTTTTGATCATTTTGGGAAAAAAAATTCAAAATCTATATTTTTCTGAAAAATGATTTATAAGGAAATCGATAACGGAAAATTTTCAAGCAATGGAAGAAACGATTTCTTGAATTAGATGCTAATGTACAACATTTTTGAGAATTAAGTGGAATTTCACTACGGAATTAAATTTTTCGAAAGGAATTTTAATGAGTCAAATATCGTGCGAAAGACTGAGATCAACTGATTACCATCGAAAATTTTCTGCTTTTTCCGAAAATTCTAATGAAATTCCAATATTCCTTCATTCAGGGTAGGGTGTTGAATCTCAGCTTGCCAAAAGTTCGACGTTCTTCTAATACGTACCTGGATTTTTTAAACAGTTTAAAAAGTTATCGTTCGACTCATGGAAGCGCATTTTTCGTTCCAAATATTGACTGATTCTACTGGGCGGTTCAAAAGTTATAAGCAATTGAACATATTGGCAAATACATAAATCACCCTATATATCTCAGCTATATGAAGCTGATTAGACCTATCATATATAGGTTTTTTTGGACTCGTCTAGAGTAGCTCTACCTCTACCTCTACTTGTATATTTATGTTTTCACAAATTTCTGATTCAGTTCCGCTATCTTCATATAAGATTTTTTCGTTACCGAACGACCTTCGCATTCATTTCTGTCGATGCTGAGTAACAGATAAACAATAAGGAAGGAAACATTTAGTGAATCTGTGAATCAGTTTTTCTGCTACAATTCTCTCTTAACGATAATATTGATAATTTTTTTTTCTATTCAGTTAAGTGCTGCATTGTGGACGATTCAGCTTTTCAGCTTCCAATGAAAGAATCGCAATAACCTGATTTTTCTATCTCTATAAATTAGTAAATATCAATGCCAATTTAGAATAATATGTTTCTTCCCTCTTGCTATGATTCTTTTATACGCTTTTACTGATTCCTAATATTTGATATCCTAAACATTGTTCATTAGGAAATGAAAATTACCTTATTGCTGAAACTTTAAAAGAGTAATAGTGGCTCAGGGTCTCTCTTGGTTGGAGTATATCCGAAAATCAGTCAGCCACAGTATTTTGTGTGGACTATTTTTTTCAATTTTCTATCGCCCGAAATTTTTCATTATTTATTGAACACATTATTTATCACCTTGAGGCGAATTTGTTGGCAATGCAGGATTCTGGGTATGGATGGACAAGCAGCTATGCATTCTTTATTGAGGGAATTGCATCACCTCAGTTGGAGTTCGATTACAGTGAACTCTGAGCACGGTCTGCTACTGGACGATCTAATAATTCAATGATAGGCTGAGCTCTGGAGATGGGGCATAATCCAGTGGTTGTAATTAACACTGCGGTGCATATACCGAAGGCGATGATTATGTTGGATATTCATTCGAGAGATCATCGTTTACATAACCACGAGAGTGATTGCTTCCAGATCTGATATGCCGAAGAAACCGCAAATGCTCGTTTATTTAGTTGAATCTAGCTAACTGTTATGATTAGTTTGAAACAGATATTGTTGCTGTTGAAACTAATTTCAGATGATGAATTATTAAAGTATAGGTATCAATAGATTATTCATTTTCATCCTAATACAGTGCTCAACCATTGGAGTAAATTATTCTTACTCTCATCGAATTCAAAACTGTCTTTAAAACAGATTATTGAAAAAGCCCTGTGGCAGGAGCTTTGGTGCTCTTGTTCAAACTTCGATAAATCAGATCTCCGAAAGTATTGGTTTCTCAGAGTTGGGAGTGATGTCAATGGATTCTTAGGAAAGAACTGCATAAGTAATCATTAAAGGATACTGTGGGAGGTATACTCATTATTCAACGGTTTTTTTCTGGGTTTTCTCTCCCAAACTCTGAAAAATATCTATAAAATAAATATTAATTATTTTGTGATTTGCTTCTGCGTAAGAAACACAGGATATTTGTCAGAAGCAATCAATTGAACAATCTTGCCTAACAAACAACAACGAAACAACATCAACGAAGAAACAACTATAGCGTAACGTTTCGGAGTCTATATCAGACCCTTTCTTCAGGCGCTCAACGAAAATCGAGAGAATTATTTTGTTGATAGTTATTTGGTGAAAATCAAGAATTGTACATTGACATAAAATATAATAAATTGAACAAGAATCCATCGATATTATTCCCAACTCAGAGAAACCAATACTTTTGGAGTTATGATTTGTCAAAGTTTGAACAAGAGCGCCAAAGCACCTGTCCACAGGGCTTTCCCACTTTTACAATTTGGCTGCTGCGCGTCAATTGGATCAATGGGTCTGTGACACATCTCATGTTGGATTTACATACATCAGGAAATTATAATTAGAGTAGGTATTCTATGAAAACATATAGAATTGGGAATAATTATTGAAAGTTTGAAAAGTCATATCTCTAGAAGTATTATTTTGTTGGACTTGAGAATAATATCAACGGATTCTTATGATGAAAGTGCATCTTAAAAAAATTTAAAACTTGTAATGTAAAAAAAATTTTTTTTCTTACTCCGAAATCACCTGGCCAATTTTGCCCAATATCGAACTTAACCGAGATATTTATCTCCCAAACCTACCTTCTAGCTCATTCCTTTCAAGAGTTATCGTGTTAACGGCTGGACGGAGAGCCGGACAGAATCGATTTTGACCATGGATTTTCGATCAGTAAGTCGAACCCAATCGTTTAAGGCCATTTTCAGCCAAAAATTCGAAAATTACAGAAATTTGGGCAAATTGATAAGCACTTTTTTCCGAGGAACAAAAGCACAAAAAAGTGGGAAAGCCCTGTGGACAGGAGGTTTGTTGCTCTGTCCAAATTTATAGCCAAAGCTGTCACCCATCCAGAGCTCAACTAAAGCTGCTCTGCTCCAGAATAAAATATAAATTCTTCCCATTATTTCTAGTAATATACATCCGATCGAGTCTAAATAAAGAACATCAAAAAGCCGAAATATTAGTTATATCAGTGTTGGTAGGCGTAATCGGCCAATACTCATCTGAAATTTGGTTTTTATTTCCTCAATAACTCGAACAATTCAAAAACCGATCCGATTCAAACATGGTTATTGGTAGTAGAATGCCAACGCGAAAATTCTTGCGAAATTTTGGGAGGATCGTATCACTAGAAAATTTTTCAAAAATCATTAAAAATTTTTTATATATCCGAAACTATTCGCCCGACATCGCTGGTTCTTCCTTCAGAACCTAACTATAATGCCAAGTTTGAACACGATCAGATCTATATTGTTGGAGATCCGAGTAGTCTTGTTCGAGTTCAGTAGCTGGATGGGTGACCATTGCCTCGATAACTTTCGAACGAAAGGAGATAAGGAGATAGGGACCTGCAATTTTCAGGATAGTTTGCGCATCCGAATGGAAGAGTTAAGTTCGTTTTTGAGCATAATCGGTCCAATACCCACCGGTAATATTATTTCCTCGATAACTCAAAAAATGAAGGACCGAGATACTAGAAAATTTGAAAAAAATGACAAAAAAAATTGGGTCCAGCACTGACGTGAAGTCAGGAGGTTTTGCTTGTTCTATTGTCGAATTTACCATGAAAAATTCGATTAAGAGAATGTACAATAGAACATACGCGCAAAAGCTTCTGACTTCTCTTTAGTGCTTGCACCAACTTTTATCTTTAATATCGATTCTTTCTGCAAATTAAATAGGTACTCATTATTTTGAAACTGCAATCATTTATGAATAAAACAAGTCATCTTCAATAAAAACGTATTTTTGAAACTTCGAATGATAATTACTATTAAAACCCATATTGTAGTCATCGCTTGAACAGTTTGTATTGATCCTACCCAAAACATGCCTGTTTATATGTTACTTAAGTAAAGCAAGATTTCTATTGAACTCAATGCCATAATTCTTACCCTCAGACGGAGCTTACATCGTCAATCTGGTATCAGTTTCGCATCGCATCAATCGTGGGTTTGATAAGATGGTCGGAAAACCTATGGATTGATGGAATATTAATGCATATAAATGTGCTTCGTCAGACCATCAATCCGCATCAGTCTCATAGTGATCAAGATTACGGACTGAACTGATGCGAGATTGACCATGTAACCTCCGTCTAAGATGGAGGTACATGTAAAATGGTACTCAATAGTATATAGATGTTTGCTGGATCAAAATAGGTAATAATGACAATCTGAGATTTCTGATCCTCTGGCAAAGCACTTCCCTTGTTATATCGACACCTATGTATATAGCATCAAGATACGAAGTCGCATAAGGGTAAGACTTACCAAGTTTATGTCTAGAATATACAGTCCATTATTTACAAGAGTTATTTTTGTCATCCACAAGTGTTTGCGCTCGTACGTCACAGTTCACGCCAGAAATAGTATATTCTAAAACAAGATGCAGAATCGGCTGCTATTCAAACACGAATGCGAAATTCGAAAACGAGCGAGTTTTCGAAGGCTGATGAGTGTTGGAATTGCCTTCTGCGACGAGTATTAGACGATATTTTCTCTATTTCAGACAAGTTTTGTGAGATACTGTTGAAATTTAATAAAGAATTGGGATTATACATCCTAGTGACTTTTGTATTGTATCTTGGCAGTTGGTGTAACTGTTACGAAAGTTGACAGATTACGGAATTTGAAGTTGAATCGTAGGTAGGGCATGGAGATCAGATTTAAAACAGTTTCCTAATAGCATGAATGATTCAAAATTAGCAAGAAGGAAATCTCTAGTACCTTCCTTATTATTTTAATGAAGATAAAACTTTTCCTCTCAACAATCATTTTGCTATAAACAGATTATATTATATATATTGACAATTGACGTGTGTTGAAATTTGATAGGATCGAATGTCAGTGCTGACTACCACAAAACGAAAAATATAACTGAAAACAATGCGGGAATGAGTTCATTCCAGCACTGTTTTTAGTGCTGGATGGACTCATTACGATACTGAAATAGAGAAATACATTTAACAACCAGGGTTGCATTCGACTATTAACTACACAGAGTAGAGTAAGGCTTGATGAATATACGCTGGAATTGACATCTCTTCATGTATTATTCGAACAGTTCCGTTTTCCATTTGGAGTTCGAGTGACAGAAGGTGCCAATATCGGAATAGGTTATGTTGGTATTAAGGAATATCCTATTGTTGATGTGAAACTTCTAATGCGAATTCCAACAAGGTTGCATTAAACATTTAACGCTACTATGGAGGGGGTATGGAAGCACTGTTGCGTTAAACGTTCAACGCTCCTGAGGAGGCGGAATAGAAAGAGACAGAGTGAGAGTGATTACCTGGCACTGGAACGCATGTGCGTAGTTTTCAACCCTTTTTATTTTGAAGTGAAACTTCTAATGCGACTTCCAACAAGGTTGCGTTAATGTTTAACGCTACCATGGAGTAGGTATGAATGCACTGTTTCGTTAAACGTTCAATGCTCCTGGGGAGGGGGAATAGAAAGAGACAGAGTGAGAGTAGATGCGTGGCATTCAAACGCATGCACGTAGTTTTCTACCCCTTCCTATTTTCATTTCCACATTACGAAGTTTTTGAAGTGAAACTTCTGTTGTGACTTCCAACAAGGTTTCGTTAAACGTTGAATGCTACCATGGAGGGGGTTATGGAAGCACTGTTGCGTTAAACGTTCATCGCTCGTGGGATGGGGCAATAGAAAGAGACATAGCGAAAGTGAATGCGTGGCACTCAACGCAGGTGCGTAGTTTTCTATCCCTTCCTATTTTCATTTCCACATTACGTTGTTCTATTTTGATTTATAAAATTCACTAGCTGGCCCGTCGAACTTCGTACCGCCTAACTTAATAAAAAAAATGCTCGGTATGAATGAAGTTTTATTATTATTTTCGATTAATGGCACATGATGTTGCTTATTTGCAAAACAGAGTTTTCCTGAAAGACTGGCTATTTATGAGGTTTCAATTTGATATTGACAGACACACACAGTTATGATACAGTCTCTTAATCAATTTAAAGCTTTCTATTAAACTATATTTTTTGTTTTGTTTTGTGGTGCGTAAATAAACAAAGATGATGGTTTTCCGACGCGCGAACACGCGACGTACAATAGTCCATGCACCATGTCCACACATCAAAGGAAAACCAAAATTGTTATATTATGAAAATCCATCCAAGGTACCTACTTTAGTTAATGCTTTGTTTGAGGCAAAAATCAGTTCAATTGTGTACAATTGTGCCGTGATATAAATATCAGCCTGTATGGTAATGATCTATTTTCAATTATGTATGCCTCGAAAGTATATTTTTTAACCAATTGAATGAAATTGTACGATTGGCGTGAAAAACAGCAAGTTGCAATTTACGTTAAAAGAAAAACACCCGGTATGAACATTTCGGACAACTACATAATGAGAATACATTCGAGGTACCTATTTAGTCAATGCTTTGTTTGTGGCACAAATAAATTCAATCGCGAACAATTGTGCAGTGATATAAAGAACACCCTGTATAATAATGGTTTATTTTCAATGATGTATGCCTCGAAAGTATATTTTTCAACACAACTGAATGAAATTATACTATTGGCGTGAAAAAGAGCATGTTGCAATTGACGTTGAAAGAAAAACACCCTGTATGAAAATTTCGTACAGATACATCATGAGAATCCATTCAAGGTTCCTATTTAGATAATGCTTTGTTCGTAGCACACATCACTTCAATCGCGTACTATTGTGCCGTGATATAAAAAACACCCTGTATAGTAATAGTTAATTTTCAATGATGTATACCTCGAAAGTATATTATATCTTAACACAATTGAATGAAATTGTACGATTGGCACGAAGAACAGCAAGTTGCAATTGAAGTTAAAAGAAAAACACCTTGTATGAAAATTTTGGAGAAATAAGACGTTAAACGAAAAACACCCTGTAGGAAAATTTCAGCCAAATACATTATGAGAATCCATCCAAGGTACCTATTTAGTTAATGCTTTGTTTATGGCACAAATCAATTAATCGCGTACAATTGTGCCGTGAGAAAAAGAACACTCTGTATAGTAATGGTTCATTTCCAATGATGTATGCCTCGAAAGTATATTTTTTAACACAATTGAGTGAAATTGTACAACTATACCTTTTAAACCTTCCCTGGACTTCCACCAAGACCAAGACCAAAATTAGACAAATCGGTCCAGCCGTTCTCGAGTTTTAGCGTGACTAACGAACAGAAATTCAGTGTTATATATAAATAGATTATTTCATTTGTTGAGGTGAAACTTCTAATGCGAGTCCCAACAAGGTTGCGTTAAACGTTTAACGCTACCATGGAGAGGGTATGGAAGCACTGTTACGTTAAAGATTCAATGCTCCTGGGGGGGGATAGAAAGATACAGAGGGAGAGTGAATGCGTGGCACTCGAACGCATGCGCGTAGTTTTCTACGCCTTCCTATTTCGAGGTGAAACTTCTAATACGACTCCCAACAAGTTTGCGTTAAACGTTTAATGCTACCGTGGTTGAGTATGAATGCACTGTTGCGTTAAACGATCAACGCTTCTGGGGAGGGGAATAGAAAGGGAGAGAGCGAGAGTGAATGAGTGGCACTCGAACGCATGCGCGTAGTTTTCTACCCCTTCCTATTTTCATTTCCACACTAAGAAAATTCACTTCTTCCGGGCGGAGGGACTCCATGCACAATTTTATATTATTGTTTTCTTCACATATATGCATTTCTAATAATACATATTATTGTGGTCAGTATGAAAACTATTAAACTACCTCAATTTGAGATATTGTAGAACATAAAATATACACTTCATAAAACAATGAGACAAAGAGGAGATGAGAGATTTCCCGTCCCATGGGCCATGAGTTACGTCAATTTTCAGGTGAGTAAACTAAACCCAGCTACCACAATATTTCAGTATTCGAACGAAATTTAGTAAATATTACTCTACAGAGTTAATATTCAAACGCAACTCAGATCCAACTAAGTTGGCCCAATCAAGAATCACACCATATCGTTATGCCAAGTAACAACAACATGAAATATAGAGACGATGGCAGATTTTCATTTAAGAGGGAGGGTATCTTGACTCTGCTAGGCCTTTTTGTGTTGATAACACTTATTAAGAGAAAATCCATGTTTTTTATTTATGAAGCGCTCGTTAGAATAAAATTTTAAATGATGAGTAAACAAACTAGCATCGAATTTACATTCGTAAATTCGATTGAGAGTATCCAATACAGGAGAACAGGCAATATAATTCACCATGGTAAAGTCGATTAAGAGTGTCCAATGCAGGAGAATGGACAATAGGACATACGCGCAAAAGCTTCTGACTTCACGTCAGTGCTTGAACCATTTTTTTTCGTGAAGTCAGAAGCTTTTGCGCGTACGTTCTATTGTACATTCTCCTGTCTTGGACACTCTTAATCGAATTTACCATGGTGAATTCTATTGTCTGTTCTCCTGTATTGGACACTCTCAATCGAATGTACCAATGTAAATTCGATTAAGATTGTTGAATATAGAAGAACAGACAACTGAATTCAATTCGATTAAGAGTTTCCAATACAGGAGAATGGACAATAGAACATACGCACAAAAGCTTCTGACTTCACGTTAGTGCTTGAACCAATTTTTTTTCAATAATTTATTTTTAATTTTCTAGTGATACGATTCTCACAAAAGTTCACAAACGTCCATATGTTTGTATTCTACAACTAATCACCATGAATCAATTCGATCGGATTTTAATTGGTAGAAAGGAAAATTATTACTCGGGAACCATTGGGCCGATTATGCCCATTAACGAACTTATCCGTCGTATTGAGATGCGTCACCTACCCTGAAAATTTCAAGTCGCTATCCCTTTCCGTATTCAAAATATCGTGGCAACGGTCGGCCGGACAGAATCAAATTTGACCTCGAATTCTTCATCATGGGGTCGAACCCAATCGTTAGAGGTCATTTTCTGCGAAAAATTCGAAAATAACAGACATATGATATGATGTAATATGATCCTCACGAAATTTCGCAAGAATTTTCGCGTTTGCAACAACTAATAACCATGTTTGAATTATATCGGTGTTGTATTTTCGAGTTATTGAGGAAATAACAAAATTTCAGATGGGTACAACTCTAAAACCGTTTGGCCGATTACACCTATAGACAAACTCAAATGTCGAATTCAGATGCACAACCTATCCTGAAAATTTGAAGCCGCTATCTCTTCCGGAATGTGCAACTAAAAGCAGATGTGCAAGTAGGCAATAGCGGTTAATAATAGGTCAGAACATACTTAACGGTTGCAGTTGAATGATGAAGTAGTGTTGGTGGAGGGTCCATGTATCCGAAACCCTCCTGCACTCCTGGTCCGAAATGAAGTACACAAAATGATCCAAATTGTATTTGGGACCTACACCTGCTTCTAAACTGCTTGAGGCTTCTAAGGTAATCACTTAAGTCGGTCTCAAACACCACAAGACGAGCGACCCAATAGTGTAGTAGTTGAAATCAGAAGTATAAGTTATACGCCCAGAGGATACTCTACCGTTAATTGTGCGTCCAAGCAACCGAGTCAAGTAATCTCCAGCCAGCTCGCCTTAATTTAATAGGTTGAAGAGAACCCAGAACTACACTTCAATCTGTCGCAAACACCAGAAGACAGGTGAGCCAATAGTGTAGTGGTTGAAAACAGAAGTACAAGTTGTACGCACAGCAGATATCTACTGTCCCTACGGTTAAATTTAAAATAGTTCGAAAACTGAAAATAAGCTCTGACCGGAAATACAGGGAAGTTCAAGGACCCCTCTACTCTCCAGGTTTCTATCCACTTCGCTCACTGACGCTTCCTTATACAAGTTTTAGTAAACGGAATAAAATAAACTAAAAAAATAACGGAAACTAAAACGACAACTCGAAAATTCTGCGGATGAAAATAAGATCGAGCAAGTTCTCGTGAAATTTGGTACTAGAATTTATTTCGCTGCATTAATATCGGAGAAAACTAGTGTTGAACCCATGAAAACTATATGGATAATGAAGAATTAGCCGCAGACAGTGAACTCGAAGATCACCTAGCTCACATGTTCGAAATTTAGGGAAATCTTAAGTCGAAGAGGACTGATGCAGCCTTTTGATTGGTCAATCACCTGTTTCGAGTATTCTAGAATCTTTTAGAAAAATCTGGGACACAAATCGCCGAAAATCACGCCACCATTTCCTGTATTATTCGAATATCGGGAAAAATGTCAACATGTGAAAAAAACTTCGGACTAGAGATAACGGCCGACTGTGGTCAGCGTATATCGAGTTCTCTTCACATAGAATGGAATTGAACATGATTTTGAATAATTCTACATTCCTAATATAATTATTTCAGTGCGTGGAAAATGAATAACTGGAATTCTCAGAAACGAAAATCGCCTCGAATGATTTCTACTATTTTGACTTATAGTTATTCCGCTGTACCTACGGAAAATGAATAATTCAAATTCTCTGGGAAATTAGGGTAACGAAAAATCGCTTCGTTACAATGTCGATAAATTGAAGAACAGAGTGATTGAAGGTAACCTACCTGATCGAATTCAAATTGTTTCACGCAATTTCTCAGACTGGTTTTCCGAGATATTAATTTCATTTCAAAATTCGTATCTCAATTCAAGTGGATAACCGGAACTATTATACCAGAATATCTACTGTAGTATCACTGTATACCATGGGGTATCTCACACGAAATGCGAACCCATTCTATTTCACTAGATGGAGAGTAACGTGAAACCTTTCATGAAAGACCGTTAAAGAATGCTGGGGTGTTCCGATATTTAATTTATTGAATTTCAGCAGAAAATTGGATTTTCGGGGCTACCTATTCTGCACCGATGAATACGAAGGTGACTGGACGTGACTCTATTTCAATATATATTAGCTCTTGCATGTTTCCTTCTGCGCTTCCAGTTCTATTCTTATGGGATGTATCTCTTCAATTTTTTTTATGAAAGAAATGAAAGTTCAATTAGCTTCTATAGCATAATCAAATCAGTTCTGCCTCAAGAATGGAGTGAAATATCTATGGAAACTTTTAATAAATTTTCTCGGAAATTTTTTGAGATGTTCCCGCATTGGCATTCTTGGAGATCCACCAGAGTTTATCCCTTAGTGGGTTGTACGTTTGTCTGCCATGTCCTATAATACAGGGTTTTTCATAGTTGGATGCTGATCATTAAGGTTATGAATCCTTGGGCAATTTTAAGATGAAAAGTTCATATCAACATATGTCCTAAAGCTCTTAACTTTTCAGCTACAGGGTGTCAAAATTTGAAGAAAAAAATTGTGTTTTTAGAAACTAAGTGACGTTCTCGCTATTTTTTTTTAAATAAGGCACATGTGCTCTAAGCATGCACAGCCATTTCTTGATGCAGAAAGTTTTTTAATTTTTAAACCAGTGGCGTCCGTACGGGATATGGAATAGATATTTTTAGAAAAATATATGGTAAGCTAATGCTTTTTCTTATAAAAACTATTTTTTAAATCACCATTTATTTTGGGGCAAATTTGATTCCCTTACATTTTTTCCCTCGACGCGCATTTCTCGCAAAGAAAATAAAAACATGCAAGGTCAAATTATCTTAGATCTTGTTAGGTCCGGAGATCTAGGTGGCCTCAATTGTGTGTCTCCGCAACCAATCGAGCGATTCTGGAAACTGAAAATAGCAGGTGCACCATCGTGCATAAGCCACATACGATGTCGGGTTAAAATGGGGAAATCGTCTAGCAAATATGGGAAATTCTGTTCAAGAAACTGGCGAAAAGTATATCCATCCAATCTGCCTGGTGGAAAATAAGGCCCGATTAAATAATGTCCAATAATTCCAGCTCATATATTTTCTGAAAATTGTTCTTGGTTGCAGGATTCCGTAATGCCATCCGGGTTTTCTTCAGCTCAGAAATGATTGTTGTGAATATTTCCCTCATACATAGAACTTCTCATGACAAGAACATACCGTTGCCATGACAACACATACAATACAAAACAGTAAACTTCAAAGTGTTAAAAATTTTGCATTTCGGTGAATGTTCAATACAGATGATAGAGAAAAATATAATTAAAAATGAGCCAAAAAATACCAAATGTATCAAACAGAATATATGGCAACAGTTCATGGATTTTTTGTGAGGCCAAAGTATATATTCTGGTCAAAGAGACGTCTATAGGTGTCCTGGGGAAAATATTAACTGGCTGGGCATTCAATACTTGCAAGCAGAATGGTGAGGAATATAAGGACTTTACAGTGAAGACAATCTGGAATGTCACTGCAAAATTAGTGATGAAAGAATATTACATTCGTGATATATTCCAATAAATTACACTCGTGCATAAAAATGAACTGATAATTTTACATTCAAGCGTGCTATCTTATAATAATTCGGAAATTTGCAGTTTATCGCCCCCTCACCGATTTCCAAAATATTCCGTATATAGAATCTAAATGACGTTGATATACCACAGTTTCAATTTTAGCACTGGCAAATGAGTTTTTTTCGAGAAAATTCAAAATGAAAGTTCCACGCAAATTATCATTTAAAGCATATCGTACCCTAATGCGAACCTGATATCACAAGCCGATTGAAACCGGAGATTCTGACTTAATGAACTTCACGTACGTAAACGCCTAAGCGACAAACTGCGCAGTTGCCATGTCATAAAAAGTCTGAAACTTTCGGATTGAGAGTGTCCAATACAGGAGAATGGATAATAGAACATACCTGCAAAAGCTCATGACTTCACGCCAGTGCTTGAGATAATTGCTTAATATTCTGGTGAAACAATCCTCACAAAATTACTCAATCGTCTTCATATCATTTGCGCACTAGATTGGCGCATGGCAAATATGCAAACATCCCTATATCGAAGTTTGCAATGGTGCTAGATCATCTGTAAATTCAGCAAAGAACCATGAAATCAATATTTTAGATCCCAACAATTTGCAACGATGCAAGTCGTTTTCCTGGTTTCATCCCCTCTGTGAAATTTACCATGTTGTTTATGTTCAGAGAGATATTAAGTTTTAAAATTTTTATTAAATTGAAAGTCGCGTTTTCATATAAATATATGTCAAAAACGTTTAGTATTCAATGTTCTTGCCATTGTCATTATTTCCTTAACGACAAAGTTCCTGGACTACTTTTCTGAAATCATAACTGCATATTATATAGCAATAATTATTATGCATAAACATGATATGAATTTTTTGTTTGTGAAAACCGAGCGTCGGTCGAAAAGAAGTCAAGAAATCACATTTGACTTAAAATGAATGATGATTTAAAGAATTTATTTTATTTCAAGCAAAAACAATGGTGTACAATATTTTTTTCGAAAAATATCTATTCCATATCCCGTACGGACGCCACTGGTTAGAATATTAAAAAATATTTCTCTCGAGCTTCTACATCAAGGAATGGCTGTGGATGCTTAGAGCACGTGTGCCGAATTTAAAAGAAATATCTAGACTGTTACCAAAGTATTAATAAAAATTGGTTCAAGCACTGACGTGAAGTCAGAAGCTTTTGCGCGTATGTTCTATTGTCCATTCTCCTGTATTGGACACCCTTAATCGAATTTACCATGGTAAATTATGTTGTCCATTCTCCTGTATTGGACACTCTTAATTCGAATTTACCATGGTCAATTCACGTCAGTGCTTGAAACAATTTTTTTTCGTGATTTTTTTGAAATTTTCTAGGGGTACGGTTCTTAAAATTTTTTTTTTCGTCAATTTTTTCAAATTTTCTAGGAAATAATATTCCAGGTGGGTATAACTCGGAAACCGTTAGTCCGATTATGACCAAAAACGAACTCAACTCTCTCATTCGGCTACGCAACCTACCCTGAAAATTGCAAGTCCCTGTCTCCTTTCTTTCGGAAGTTATCGAGGCAACGGTCACCCATCTACTGAGCTCACACAAGGCTGCTCGAATCTCCAACAATATTTAACCGATCGTGTTAAAACTTGAAACTTGGTAGTAGAGTTAGGTTATAAAGGCTCTTGCAAAATTTCAGCAATTTCAAACGAATAGTTACTGATATATAGAATTTTTTTTTCAATTTTGAATGATTTTTTAAAAATTTTCTACAGATACTATCCTCACGAAATTTTGCGAGTATTTTTGCGTTGGCATTCTTAAACTAACAACCATGTTTAAATTCAATCGGTTTAGTATTTTTCGAGTTAATGAGGAACAAAAAACAACCAAATTTCAGATGGCTCTAAACTCTAAAACCGTTTGGCCTATTATACCCATAAACAATCTGAAATGTTGCGTTCTGATGCACATCCTAACCTGAAAACTTCAATCTGCTATCTCTTACCGTTCTCAAGTTATCGTGACAACAAAAATATTTTTTAATCATTTTTTAATAATTTTCTAGCCATACGATTCGCAGAAAATTTCACAAACATGGTGAGGTTCATATTCTACAACTACTCACCAAGTTTCAATTCGATCGAATTCATATTGGTTGAAAACAAAATTATTACTCGGAAACCACTGGGCCGATTATGCCCATTAACGAACTTTTCCGTCGTATTGAGATGGGCCACCTACCCTGAAAATTTCAAGTCGCTAGCTCTTTTCGTTCTCAAGTTATCGTGGCAACGGCCGGACGGCCCGACGGCCTGACGGCCGGACGGCTGGCCGGACAGAATCAAATTTGACCTCGAATTCTTCATTGGTGAGTCGAACTAAACCGTTTGAGACCATTTCCGTCAAAATTCGAAAGTTACAGACATTTGGGCAAAATGATAACGCGATGTTCCCCAGAACATATGCGCAAAAATCGATTTTTTTTCTTCAAAATTTAACACCCTGTAGCTCAATAGTCATGAGGTTTAGGACGTATATTGATATGAGCTCTTCATCTTAAAATCACCCAAGGATTTACACCCTTAAGGATCAGCATCCAATTATGAAACACCCTGTATAGAACCATATAGGCTGAAATAAATATCGTAAGAACTTGAAATATTGTACAATCCGTTGATCGTGCTGCATTCTGGGGTTTCATTACAATTTTTTTTAAAGAGCACAGACCTGAAGTCAGGAGCTTTTTCCTGCATGTTCTATTCTCTATTCACGCCTCATACTAAGTCGATCGAGCTGATATTCTGTATTCTATTGTAAAATGTAGGCTCGAAGGCATGTGCAGAAAGAACGATTTCTGAAATATAAAATTCAGCATTCTACAAGTAATTACCAAGTTCTAATGGCATCAGATTTGTATATTTTGAGTTATAGAGGAAATAAAACAAAATTTCAGATGAGTTATTGCGGAAATGAAAACAAATTTCAAGATGGGTACAACTGCGAAACCGATATGCACAATAACGGTCTCATTTGAATGCACAACCTACCCTGAAAATTGCAAATCACTATATCTTTTCGTTCAAAAGTTATCGTGGCAACAGTCATTAATCCAGATACCTATCTCAATCAAGGCTGTTCAAATCTCCAACAACCTAGATCCGATTGTGTTCGAATTTGAAACTTGGTTGTAAAGATAGATTTTGTAGGCTCTCGCAAAAGTTCAGCTATATCATTCCGATAGTTTATGAGATTCAGATTGTTTTCAATGATTTTCTCAATATTTCCTAGTCTCACGGTCCTCACCAAATTTCGCAAAAAAAAACCCATTGGCATTCTACAACTAATATGTATGTTTGAATTGGATGGGTTATGTAGTTTTTTTGAGTTACGGAGCACATAACCACAACATTTCAGATGGGTATAACTCCAAAACCATTTGTTCGATTATACCTAGTAATGAACTTGTATGTCGCATTTGGATGCGCAACCTACCCTGAAAATTGCAAGTCGCTTTCTATTTCCGTTCTGAAGTAATCGTGAGATACATAATATTTTTCTATATTTTTTATAGGACGTTGTAGATATATGATCCTCAGGAAATTCCACACGTGTCTTTGTGTCGGTACTCTACAACTAGTAACCAAGTTTCAATTCGATCGGATCTGTATTGTTTAAAATCAAAATTAGTAGGTCTTCGGAAACCGTTATGCCATTATCCTGAAAATGTTAAATCGCTATGTCTTTCCGATCAAATGTTATCGAGGCAACGGCTGACCGGCCGGCCGGAAAGAATCAAATTTAGCCTCGAGTTTTTCATCCACGAGTGGAACCTAATAGTTTGAGACCATTTCCGGCAACAAAATTTACATACATTTGGGCAAAATCATAGCACGCTGTTCCCCAGATCCTATATAAGCGCAAAAATTATCAAATCCTCTCGTTCATAAAATCATCAATATATTCCACTGATTTATTTATATATAACATAATGTAATTTATTGTTCACATAATACACGATTGGAATTTATGGATTTCACGAATGGGGTTAGATGAAGAAAACAAAATGATACATTGAAAAATTGTTTAAAATTCTCATTCGGACACGAACACACCTGACCTCCAACTATATAGATTTTCAATCCAGTTCTGTGGAACTGTCGAGGTACCGTCGTTTATTGATTTTTGATATTTTCATCCTATACGCGAGATATGTAGTTTTCAGAATATCCATACTTTCTGTGGTGAAACGATCATAATTTCGGATATGTTTTTGTGTGCATGTCCAGGGTACAGCATCTTATCATTTGGCCAAAATATCTGAATTTTTTTGCCAAAATGGTCTCAAACGTTTGGGTTCGACTCTCTGATGAAGAATTCCAGTGTTCAAATTAGATTGTGTCCGGCCGGCCGAAGGAAAACTTTCAAGCAAAAAGAGATAGCGACTTTAGCAATTTTCAAGGTAGATTGTGCACCTGAATGCGACGGTTGAGTACGGTGAACATAATCGATCAAACGGTTTCGGATACTGAAATATATTTTCTTCCATAACTCGAATTGAAACTTGGTAATTAGTTGTTGAACACCAATGCGCAAATTTCTGCAAAATTTCTCTACAAAAATTTTATATTTCAAAAACTTTGTGTCAGATTTCCCTGAAATTCCGCACAAACCTTCACGCCACAAGTTTACAATCGAGTAGCGGATTTGAGCTGGATCGGCTCCGTAGTTGAGCAATTACAGTGAAAATACAATTCTATACAAGTAAACCATCTGGAATATTATTTTCTCGATAACTCAAATAATACAAACCCGAGCGAATTGAAACTTGGTATCTAGTTGTAAAATATTGACATGAGGACGTATGCGGAATTTTGTGAGGATTGTACCACTAGTATATTTTAAAAAAATTACGAAAACATATTATCTAACTCTCGATAACCTGAGAACGGAAAGGAATAGCGATTTGCAATTTTCAGAGTAAGTTGCGCAGCCAGATGCATCATTTGAATTTTTTTATAGGCATAATCGACCAAACATCTTTGGAGTTGACCTATCTGAAATTTGGTTGGTATTTCCTAAATTACTCGAAAATACAAAGCCGATCCTATTAAAACATTGTTATTGGTTGTTGAATGGAAACACGAAAATGATTGTGAAATTTCGTGAGGATCGTATCGCTAGAATATTTTTTCAAAATCATTGAAAAAAATTCTAAATATCAGAAACTATTCCTCCGACATCGCTGAAATTTAGCGAGAGCCTTCAGAACCTAACTCTACTGCGAAGTTTCAAGTTTGAACACGATCGGATCTATATTGTTGGAGATTGGAGCAGCCTTGTGTGAGTTCAGTAGCTGGATGGGTGACCATTGCCTCGATAACTTTCAGACGAAAGGAGATAGAGACTCACAATTTTCAGGGGAATGGGGGGTCAAGTTCAGGGCTTCACACGAGACGAGAGTAGGCAAGAGCATAAAAAATCTCGTCTCGTTCTCGCCAATTCCCAAAATAATAAGTCTCGTTCTCGTCTCGTTATCAGTTATCTCATCTCGTCTCGCTTAATTGTGAAGAACGATAATAAATATTATAATATGCATATAAACCAAATGGTATATAATAATGATTAATTTTGTAATTCTATATTTATTTTTCTCTTAGGCAAAAATATTCGTACATGAGCATATTATTTTTAATTTTAAACACTGCTAATTTCATCTTTTAAATTACTCGATGTCCAAGAATTCAAACATTATCTCGCTTGCATCACATCATCTTTCAATAATGTACGTGTTTTTGCCATAATCATACCTGCTGTAGAAAATAATATTTCAAGAGGTACGGATGTAGACATTAATATTTCACCGGCCATTTTGGAAAGTGTAGGAAGAACTTCTTCATCACTTTCCACCACTGTAAAATATTTTGATTCATATTTGCTCTTTCTAATAGCAACAATTTTCCAAACTCAACTTTCCAATATTTCGAACGTTTTGTTGATGTTAAAGAGGCTATCGATGTTGGTTAATGGAATTGGACATTTGGTATAGTTTTCGAAGAATACCTTCCCAGTGGATAGATCATTGAGGGTGTTCAAGGTGTATTCCTCATGCCACTTTTCGAAACATTGAATAGCTTCATTTCTTTACTCGTTTTATTATATGCACTTCCACAGATGTAAACAATAATTGTTCACATCTTCACTACGGTATTTGAATGGAGTTTATCTTCAGTTTATCTACTGAATTCTAATGAATTGAATAAACAGAAGATAAACCACATGTTATGTTCCTCAGAAAGCGGCCCTACAAGAACCCCAAGAAAAAACAGTAAATTTCTCCAGATGTTCAAATAGAGACGGAATTTTGAAAGCATTGGGATTTAGGGGCAATAAAAATTGTCCGTTAAGGATTGAATTCTTAATCGCATCAAATTTTATGGTTGTGAATTCTATTTTGTGTTGAAAAATAATATCAATTATCGCATGTTCATAACAAATACAATAATTAAAAATCTTTTGAAAAATCGTGTATTTCTAGAACGATTGATTTATAATATAGACAAAATATATCGGTAATCATATTGGAAATTCTTCATATTCAATTGTTTTCTGTGGGTGTTGCAAAAGGTCGAGTCGTGTATGTGAAAAGTTAACTGTATGTATTTGTAGTAAATAAGACGATCTCTTCCAGGAAATTTTGAGCCAAAGGAACCCTTTAAAAAATGAACGCGTTTATAACTGAGTAGTTTATAGATATATATACTCAACCAAGAGTAAAAAATCAATCTTTAAAAAAATACATTCAAACCTAAAATATGAAAATCTGCAAGGATAATTATTTATGATACGGGATACGTTACTATAAGAACAGACATATTTCACAGATAGTCACAAGAGTTGATATTTCGTAAAATATATTGTTCTCTATGTAGACCTTTCAAATTTTTAGAATGAAACGTTCATAAAAAAATTTAACGAGACTCTCGTGTTGGTCTCGTCTCGTCTCGGTTTGCTTTTCCGAGACGAGAACGAGACATGGAGTCATGAGCTTTTGCGCGTATGTTCTGTTGTCCATTCTCCTATATTGGACAATCTTAAACAAATTTACCATGATGAATTATATTGTCTGACATACAATAGTTTATTATTGTTTAAAAATTATTTATTAATGTATAAAAATTTCACAATGTGCAAATAGGTACACAGGTAAAAAGTGTTTTACCTGTTGAAAACAGAAAATCGTACTACAATATTTATTGTATAATTATCGAAAAGCTTTATCATCTGATGTTTGAAATTGAATGAAATTGTTCGAGAGAACTTTTTCACTTAAGTGTTATGATATGGAGAGATAGGATGATGCATGATGGATACTGAAACACTGAAATTCAACTTGAGATTCATTCAGTATTCACTATACTATAAGATTATACGCAATTTCATCATCGTCTATTCTGACAAAATTCCTCAAATATTCTAATTCTCATCATATAAATCAATAAAATGATGTCCTATGATATGTGACCACGTTAATTATATGTACTATATGAGTCTATGGCCGCACTGTATGGATAGCGTCCAGTCAAATATATATATATATATATATATAGAAATATAATAACAACTTGAAAACACTTTTTTAAAAAATATGGAGAACTATTGAAAGCAGTTTATTCTAATGAAAAAATACAACGATCTAATCGATACGATGGTTATCTACAGACTTGCCTTATCCTACGAGGTATCCACCTTACGTGAACTACTATGCTGAATAAGCATTCTGGCGGTCAACGCTACCGCTCGCAACTATGCAATATTGCAATATGTTTCCTTTGAGGAATGTACGGGATCAGCTTACATATTACCTCCCCCTTTTAAAGAACTGAGTTCAATCTCAATGGTTGAACTCTGTTTTTCAATCAGTTTTGAAAATTTAATTATGAATACCTTATATAATATAATGAAAATTCCAATTAAACAGATTATTAGGAAAATGAAATAATAAAGAGAGGAAATATAATTAGAGTGTAAATTCCACTTAAACAAGTTGGATTCTGCAAAATATGATACATTCAAAGGTTCTATGATTAAATCCTGAATATGTGAGAAATTCATATTATTCAATTGAAATTGATGGTACACATGATTAGTTGTTGATGGATGAAATGTCTTGTGACCATTGGATATGTGACATTTACTCTCTACTAAAAGAATTTTTCTTGGTTCATGTTCATATGATAGATGTCCTGAACAATTTTCTTTCAACAAATCATTAAATACAGATAGATAATTTCCATCAGGTAATAATATCAAGTCGTTCACTTCCTGAGCACTTTGTCTGGAACAGTTTTCTCTTTTTTCTTTCACAAACTCACTATAACATAAGGGTGGTTTCACTAGTTTATTCTGCGGGCACAACATCCATTCTTCTACATGTTGACAATCTTCATATAGGGACCACTTGATTTCTTCTTGTTGGATCAATAGATACTTCGGTTGATCTATAGGGTAGGTATTAAGGAAGGGAATAAATTTAAGTTCATAGGTTTCGAAAGGAATGGGATTTACCAAAGGTACTCTAATCACAAATAATATTTGTTCGTTTTGAATTTTAACTGATGTGTAACATACTGAGTAGAAATCTTTCAAGTATATCAAATGCCTAAGTAAATCATTATTTTGGACATAGTTTCTGAAATAATTTAAAGGTAATATTGATTCATGCAACAAATGTAGTCTAGCAAAACTAACGGCTGTATTGATTTCTGCGAATATCCTAGATATTTTAATTTGTTCGAATTGTAAAAGAATAATTTTGTCTAGAATCTGTTGAAGTTTCATGAACTTATTCATTTGTTGTACCATGATATTCGTTTGATTTTGGAATCTATTGGATATAGAATTAATTACACTTATAACTTGATTTTGACTTGTTTCTATGGTACCTACATTGTTTTGTAATTTTTGAAAATACCCTTGATATAAAGATTCATCCTAAAACAAATGATGTTTATTTTTTTCGTTGCTTGATTCTATTTTTATGATAGATATGGCCTTTATCAGGCTCTTTTATCCGAATATTATCCAAAATTTTTATTTTTGATTCTTTAAATCGAGGTTTCAATTTTGCATCTGCTGGTAATTTTAAATACGTTTTTCTATTTTCGTCAAGAACAACATTTTCTGTTTGGTGCTGATTATCCTTCTGCCTTCTGATTTCGTTTTTCTTATTGTTATTCGTTAGAACTTCAGAAATGTTTTTTAAATTTTGATTATATTGTTCAATATAGTTTGATACTTTCTCGTTTTCAGTATTCTCAACAGGGAGACTATAATTCAAATCCGATTCATTACTCTGTAAAATCTTGGTGACTTGGTTTTTCATATTTTCATCTAAGTGATCTAAATCTACTGATAATTTCTCTCGAGGTTTTACTCGTTGTAAATGGAGTTCATGGGAAACGATTCCATTAGTCAGTATTTTATTTTTAAGGTCTAAATTGAGTTGCAAATCTTTCATCAAATTATATCCTATAACTCCGTCATATTGGGGATGAAATTTATAAACTACGAATGGGTACGTTGTGTCACAACCAAACATATCAAGAGGAAATAGAAGTTTATTTTTACAGAAGTCTTTTCCTGTAGCTGTTGTGAAATTCGTCATTTCTTCATAGATTGAGTTAGGAAAATAATTATACGCAATCATTGGATCAATAATAGAAATGGAGCTACCTGAATCTACTAACAATTTACAAGGGGGGTTTTCTAACCTTATATATGGGAGACTAGCGATTCTTTCATGGTTGAAATAATTTAGGTCATGTGTGACTGGTAGGTAGGCAATTTCTTGAAAATTTTGATCTACATTATATGATTGAGCTTGTTCCGAATTTTGATAATCCGTATCGTGGTTTTGATCGACATCTACGTCATATTGTTCGTATTCAAATGATTCATTTTGTTGTTCCGTGTTATACAATTCTTCTGAAATGAAATTTGGTGGTGCATTGGGCCTAAAATGATTTTCTCTAGGTTGATAATTCGGTTTTTTCTGTCTTATGCTTGTTGACTCATTTGGTCGTTTAGTTGGCAAAATTCTTGTTCTTACGGACATTGGTTCCGGTCTGTTATTCGGTCTATAATTGGGATTAGGTTTGAATACATCGGGTGGTTTGCCAAACACTTGATCATTCGTGAAAAATTTTGGTTGGGTTATATCTCTACGTGATTGCATTTGTAAGGGTTGACTTGGAAAGTTACTATACCCTTCGTTATTTGTGAAAAATTTTGATTGAGCTAAATTTCGATTGGGTTGCATTGAAAAATTTCTATTTTGATTATAATTTGTTTGTTGAAGTATATTATGATTTGGGAAATTAATTCTTTCATTCTTCATTGGAGGACTATGTGAAAATGACTTAAAATTTGGAATGAAATTTAACTGTTGTCGCTTAATTTCTCGATTCTCCAACATTTTGCAGGTATCATCGAAATTCTTAACATTACTATCTAAAAGATTCCTGACATTTTCATCTACGTTGTTGTAAATAACTCTGTGTCCAATTTTTTCCGATATATTTCTATAAATTACGAGTTCATTCATATTAAAGCCTTGCATTTGTAATTGGTAGTCAAATTGTAATTTCGTATGTTTAATTCTTTCAAGGAAATCTAAAAGGGATTCTTTATGTGTTCTGCGCAAATTTTGATATTGATCTTGCAATACATCAAAATTGATTCTAAATCCAAATTTATTGATTAATGCTTGTTTCAATTCTATCCAGGAGTTTGGAATAGGTCCTGAATTTATAATTATTCGAGCTTCATCAATGATTCTAGATTTTATCATGGCAAAACAATATTGAGTTATTCTAGAGTTTCCTGTTGAACCAAACTTTTCTATATAATTTTCTATCTCTACAATAAATGATTGTAATTCGTGAGAATTTCCACTAAATATTGGTAAGAGATCTCCGAATAATTTTAAATCATTAATATCAGCGTTAGCGTGACTAACTGTTGGTTGAGTCATTTTTAAATTCTTAAATTGCTCTAATAAATTCTCAATTTTGGAATATGAGATATACTCAGTTTGTTTCTCACAAAATAATAAAAAAAATTAATCTAATATTCCTTTGGTCTAGGGAATGGGAAAACTAGGAAGTCATAGATCAACTTACTTTCAGTTCTTCCAATCCTCGCTGATAGGCGCTACTCGATCAGTCTAAGGGTGTCTTCGAATGTTGAAAAGTTCGCAAGCAGGTCCAGTGGCGTAGTTACGCCACCACGGGCCTGTGTTCAAGATATTTTCCGGGCCCCTACCCTCATTAGCAGCGCTGCCAGCTGGTTACATAATTTGAAAAATAAGATAAGGACAAAATAAAAAACCTCATTTTCTTTGTCACTTATATTACAATATTGACAATACAAACTCCTTACCACTAAACCTACCTATACTTAGCTATAAGCAAAAGGAAAACAAGAAACAAGATAATATTAAAACCAAATTCGCAAATAAATATACCATTAATATAATATTGGCAAATGGAATAGGAAACACGAAAATTAAACAAAGCAGAGTGCAATTAAAACTTTTTTTTGCGGGCTTTTGAATTTGCAAAATTTGTCACAATATTAGCAATATCTAGTGTTCGGGCAACCTCATTTTCAATAGATATGATTGACAAAGCAGATAACCTTTGTTGGCCCATGGTGCTTCTCAAATAATTTTTTATTATTTTCAATTTTGAAAAAGATCTTTCAGAGGTGGCAACTGAAACAGGTATTGTTAGAAATATGTTGCATGCTGTTAAAATTTCAGTAAAACTGCAACAAGAAGAGAAGCTTTGGACCAAAATAAATTCATACAATTCCAGAATTGAATCAACTTCAATCAATTTATCCCGAAAACAATTTCTGAAAGAAATTAATTGCGATGAAATAGTATCTGAAATATCATCTGGATAGTTAAGGTACAGGACCTGGCCCATTTCAAATAATTCCTTGTCAGATACAGATGGATTACGTAAAGTATCTGGGCATATTACACGGAAATTTGAATAGATGTTGTTAAGTGAAGAACTTCTGTTTTTTATCTGACAAATAATTATATCTATTGTTCTATAAAATACGTTAATTTTAAACCAATCTTGATTTGTTTGAATTTGTAAATGATTATTTGTTTCGTCGAAGAACATTTTTGGACGAGAAATTCTCTTTTTTTTTAATTCAGTAGTAGTACCCCACTCCTTCGCTAAATCAATAGCTTCAGTTATTATCAAATTAAAATTATCACGCATTTGTTTCATATTTTCATATAAAGCATGAAATAATTTGGATGCTTGCTCAATATTTTGCTCCTTATGTTGCAAGAGTTTAGACACAGTGTCCACTTTTTTTAAAATATTTGTTTCAATAATGATTAATACTATCGTTTCAAATTTCTCTAAATTATTCTTTAAAGACCTCGCTTCGGAGATTTCATTTGTATTTACAGAAGATAATATTATTTTTGAGAGAGCTTTCAATACATTTACATATCTAAAACGAATTGCTTCTAAAGCGTTTGTTGCTTCATTAAAATTATTCGGTTCTGATGGATTCTCACAAATATTAGCTTCAGATTCTACCATTTCGCTATCTGGTTTACTAGAGAAATCTAATGGAAGCTTAGTAATTTCAACTAAAAGTAAAACAAGACGTAAGATTGTGTGAAGGTATAAACTTTCTGTGTTGACTTACTCTGATTAGTGTTACTTGTACTACTATTTCCAGGAACCGCCGAATCAACCAAAGTACTCTGCATTACATTGAAAAAAGATGTTATTTTTGGAAGCTTCCGCTTTTTTTCCTCCGACTGTTCCAGCTCCTTACGCTTTTGAGCACCGGATTTATGTTTATATGAATTCATTCTACAAGAGAAGATCATGAATGTTTCTCAGTTTGGTTTTGGTACATGATTATAATGAATAAATATGAATACGCACTTAATAGTAAAGTTTAAAAAACGTTCTTAAAACAAAGAATAAATGCGGGTCATCCCTTGGAGACTGTCGATAGAAGTGAAAAGGAAGTATAACTTGTGAATTGCTATTAGACTCTCATTCTCGAATTATTTTTGGTTTATGAAGTATAAGTGGCCAATTCAAACTTCAAACCTTTATTACAAACCGAAAATTTGAAAATAATAATCTGATAACTCAACGATACAAACAATTCACAATTTACTTAGTTTTCAATTCAATCAGAAGTCCCCAAAAACTGCCCCGCATTTTTTCATATTAAGAGAGACACCTAACGAAAAAATCAGCTACTTGATTAATTATTAATTATAGAACTCACCTTCAATAACAGTTTAAAGTCCCCAAATTCAGAATCACTAAAAAAGAGTCAAGAATATTGAAAACTTTCACCCTGAACACACTCACCACTTGGTTTCAAATCAGAATAATTATTTCCCTAGAATGGGAATAGAAATGAAATGATTTCGCAATTTCGCATTTTCCCCCTTCTCTACAAAAAAATTCTTTATTGAAGAAAGCAATTTAAGAATCCTACATCAAAGAAGCTGCCCCAATAAAGCAATCATCGGGTGACGTTAATGTAATGTTAGAGAGATAGAGAGAATGCCACACGTGTTCCTACGATTTGTCGGCAAAATTGTCGGGCATAGCAATTTTCACACCAGAAGAATATAATATAAATAAGTTATTATTGGTTCAACGGATTTATTTTTGTGCGTAAAATTTCACTATCAAACATATTTCTGATATGAATTGATAATTTTAACTAGAGTTTCGGAGATAAGTTGGTTTTAGTACAAAATGAAGGATTTATTCTGCAAAAAAAAGTAGTCGTACCAATCCCGGGCCCCTACGGGGCCCGGGCCCGTGTTCTTCGAACACGCCGAACACCGGTCACTACGCCCCTGAGCAGGTCGGAGAGGGTTCACATTTCTGTTCGTCAGGGATTCAGCCTTTCTTCTTGATCTCTTGCTCACTCGTGGGTTGGTTATAGGTTCTTGATCAGTTTCACCGGTATGGGATTGACGTCACAATTTTTTCACAACTTTTTTCTGGATACTGTTCTAAGAAATGATTTTCACGTATTTTTTTCTCAAAAAAAAAACTAACAGCATCCCATCCTCGTCGCCAGAAATATAATAACAACTTGAAAACACTTTTTTAAAAAATATGGAGAACTATTGAAAGCAGTTTATTCTAATGAAAAAATACAACGATCTAATCGATACGATGGTTATCTACAGACTTGCCTTATCCTACGAGGTATCCACCTTACGTGAACTACTATGCTGAATAAGCATTCTGGCGGTCAACGCTACCGCTCGCAACTATGCAATATTGCAATATGTTTCCTTTGAGGAATGTACGGGATCAGCTTACATATTAATATATATTATATAGGCGGTGGGTTTCACGAAGATACGTTCAGTCCACAATCAACCAATTCCTCTGTCAACTTTAAAATAGGCCGATTTACGAAATTCGGGTTTCTCAAAGCTTTTCGATGGTATCAAAACCCAAGGGTCTTAAATAAGAAATCCTGGATCAAAACTGTCAAAGGAAAACAATCTTATATTATTGTATTTACTCTAATTTAACCGAGGCAGGCACATAAATGTAATAATTATAGGTAATATTCTATTTCTATGTCGAAGCATCCGCTTATTTATGTTCAGTTCAGTAGTTCGTTAAAAGAGTTGCTGCTAAATTGAAATTATGAGAAATTTCTCGTCAACAATGGTTGGGATGTCGCACAGTAAGACTTGGTGGAATGATTCTTATAATTGATATTTCAGTATAAAGTGTTGAATTTATTTATCGGTAGATGAGAAGCTTGAATGATGTATCACATATGAAACTATGTTCCATACTTTAGAGAAAGCTTTAGAATGATTATGCAGAATAAAAGCAACATTCAAATGAATGTATTGATGATTTGTATACCAGATAATCTGAAAGTTGTATTCATTATTAGAGGTAAATAGAGAAATATTCATAGATTATTACAGATCATGGAAAGCCTATTCATCTATTTCCCAATAGGTAAATGACATGGAGTTCAAGTTGTTTAAACTCCAGGGAAATTTACACAAATCACAAACAAGGTGAAATTTGAAAATAATAATTTATCAAGAAATTAAAATTTGATTATGAGATGAGTTTCAGTTATACCATATTGAATTATCCTGTTTTAAGATGATGATAATGATATAACCAATTTGGAAACAAGCGAGAGTAATTTCTTTTTATGAAACTCCCACATGCTATATTTCCGAAGCATTTTCGAGAAATAGTTTATATTGCAAAGAAATCCTACTGAAGAAATACCCTGTGTGTTTGAAATGTATGACCTAAATACCATTTACTGAATTCAATATTAAAAAGTTTCTTTCTGGGTTTTCTCTCCCATACTACTGAAAAATATCTATAGAATAAAAATGACTTATTTTGTGAGTTGCTTCTGCGTAAGAAACACAAGATATTTGTCAGAAGCAATCAATCGAACAATGTTGCCTAACAAACAAAAACGAAACATCATCAACGAAGAAACAACTATATCGTAACGTTTCGGAGTCTATATCAGACCCGAGATCAGACCCCTTCGTCAGACACTTAACGAAAATCTTCAGAATTATTTTGTTGAATTATCTTGTGTTTCTTACGCAGAAGCAAATCACAAAATAAATAATTTTTATTTTATAGATATTTTTCAGAGTTTGGGAGAGAATACCCAGTAAGAAACCTTTTAATAATGAGTATACCTCCCACAGTATCCTTTAATGATTACTGAATTCAAACGTGAAATTTTGTTGGGATGAAGTGATGCGTTTAATGAGATGATATTATCAACGAACAAGTGAGAAAGCTTTTGGATAGTCACCCATTCAGGTACTGAACTCGCTCAAGTGTAGCTCCAGAAAAAAAAAATAATTTTCCTAACTTTCCAAGAATATAAATCCGAATCTAAAAACAAACGTTTTCATTTTGACCGAGAATGATCTCAAACGATTCGTTTCGACCCAAATACATATATTCACTGTTGATTAAAAAATAAACAGTGCTGTGTCTGTGGTGGCGTAAGGACCCATTCTTATTAACACATTTACTGTCATTAAAGGAGGTCATTAAAGGATACTTCGGGAGTTACATTCATTATTGGATGGTTCCTTTTTGGGCTTTCTCTTCCAAACTCTGGAACATATATATAAAAAAATTAATATTTTGTGAATTGCTTCTGAGTTAGCAACACAAAATATTTGTCAGAAGCAATGTATCGCGCACAACTATTTCGTGACGTTTCGGAGACTCCTTCGTCAGACACCTAACGAAAGTCTTCAGAAATATTTTTTGTTGATAGCTATTCTGAAATTTGATAATTGTCACCATTTTCGGGGTTGTTATATCCCTCAGCACGAGGTGCTTTCTTTAGACGTCATCCCCCTGTTTACTATTATTTCTTTGAAGGTAACCACAGATACCATCGATGAAAATTGTCTGTACTTGTCTGTAATTGTAGAGTTATCCTAGAGAAATATTCATACACTTGATAGTGTCTGGTTTTGAGTCCAACTAGCCAACTATTTTTTGTTCAAAGGATCCCATTATAAACAAGGAAAACCCTCAGCAATAAACCCTGTCTCCATATGAGTGTTGTGTGTATTGAATTTGTTTACGAAATTACTGAAATTCAAAATATTGAGAGGCATTTCTTTCTTGTACACCAAAAAACAGAGAGGTTTCTCCGAAGTAGCCGAAATTCACGAAAAATGGGAAGACAAGAAGAGAAAAATGAACAAATTAAAAATAATACATCACCTTTCAAAAGTCCCCTCTCACAAAATACACCTCTCATAGATCTCTTGAAGAAAAATCATGAAATCACTGCTAATTTTCAAACTTGTTCACTTTCAGTAATCCCATCAATATTTGAATTAAAATTGGTTCAAGCACTGACGTGAAGTCAGAAGCATTTGCGCGTATGTTCTCTTGTCCATTCTCCTTTATTGGACACTCTTCATCGAAATTGCCATGGTGAATTCTATTGTCTGTACTTCTGTATTAGACACTCCAAATTTACCATGTTAAATTTGATTAAGAGTGTCCAATACAGGAGAACAGACAATAGAATTCACCATGGTAAATTCGATTAAGAGTGTCCAATAAAGGAGAATGGACAAAAGAACATACGCGCAAAAGCTTCTGACTTCACGTCAGTGCTTGAACCAATTTTAATTCAAATATTGATGGGATTTCTGAGAGTGAACAAGGTTGAAAATTAGCAGAGATTTCATGATTTTTCATCAAGAGATCTATGAGATTTGTATTTTGTGAGAGGGGGCTTTTGAAAGGTGATGTATTATTTTTAATTTGATCATTTTTCTCTTCTTGTCTTCCCATTTTTCAAGTGAATTTTGGGTACTTGGGAGAAACCTCTCTGTTTTTTGGTGTACAAGAAAGAAATGCCTATCAATATTGGAGTATTGGACACTCTTAATCGAATTTACCATGCTGAATTTTATTTTCTGTTCTCCTGAAAATTGCAAGTCCCTATCTCCTTTCGTTAGAGAGTTGTCGAGGCAACAATATAGATCCGATCATGTTTAAACTTGGAACTTGGAAGTAGAGTTAGGTTCTGAAGGCTCTCGCAAAATTTCAGCGATATCGAACGAATAGTTTCTGATATATGGAATTTTTATCAATAATTTTCTATGATTTTTTAAAAATTTTCTAGTTATACGATCCTCACAAATTTTTGCAGGAATTTTCGCGTTGCCATTCTACAACTAATAACCATGTTTGAATTGGTTCGGTTTTGTATTTTTCGAGTTATTGAGGAAATAACAACCAAATTTCATATGGGTATAACTCCAAAACCGTTCCGCCGATTATGTATATGAACGAACTCAAATGGCGCATTAAGTTGCTATCTCTTTCCATTCTTAGGTTATCACGACGTAAATAATACTTTTTAATAATTTTTTGAAAATTTTCTACTTCACAAAATTTAACAAACATTCTTAGGTTTATATTCTACAACTACTCACCAAATTTCAATTCGATCGGATTAGTATTGGTTGTAGACAAAATTATTACTCGGAAATAGTTGGGCCGATTATACCCATTAACGAACTTGTCTATTGGGATGCGCCACCTACCCTGAATATTTCAAGTCACTATCTCTTTCCGTTCTCAAGTTATCGTGGCAACGGCCGGCCGGACAGAATCAAATTTGACCTCGAATTCTTGATCAGGAAGTCGAACTCAATCGTTTGAGACCATTTTCGGCGAAAACTTCGAAAATTACAGACATTTGCGCAAAATAATAACGCGATGTTCCCCAGAACATAGGCACAAAAAATTTAAAAATGTCAGTACTCTATAAAGTTTGAAAATCAAACCTTGGTACATCAATACCGAACTGTGAGAATCAATCGATCCCGATTGGTCCAAAATACATTGATGAAATAGTTCGACGCTCGGCACTCTTCCTTCAAATCCCACTAGAAACAACCTAAGCGATCTAGATTCATGACAACGTAACAGCTCTTTTAATATTTTTGACCTAAGTCTTAATGCTCGTGTTCAGCTATTTCCCTTGATAATCCCATTGTTATGCAACTATCAAATAATGAAAACATCAAAGACCTATTTACTTGATTATAAAAACAATAAATTCAGTTATAATTTTCACTTAACAAAATTTATATAATGCAAATTGCAATAAACACCTCGGGAATTGGCTCTTATCTAATTAAGATGACGAATTCAGATAAATATCATTGGGGAACGAAGGAAATTTTCCTTTATCTTGAGTTTCCTCCACCTGTGTTTTAAAATAAAGGGTGTTCTAGTTGAGCGCATTTTAGCTTCCCTTCTGCAATTACATCGCTTGAATAATTCGCAAATTAGATCAAATAACTTTACGGGAACGCCTTTGGGTAATGTACCGAAACATTTGTATAAGAGATTCGTCAAAGATTATAGACTCGCTTGCCGATATTGTGTCGGCTTCTTGTTTGCACTCCTACCCGTGGAAGACAAAACGGAGCAAGCAGCTTTCTGATTTTAACGGAGCATGAATATTGTTCTGTTCACTAGTTTATATACGAGAGTGTTATTCTGATATTATAGGTTGAGTAAATTTCCTTGATTCTATTATTATCATTGTAGTTAGTGAAGAGAGTTCAAACAATGTTTTTAAACACTGCGGGGCTCTTGAGAAAATCATAAGAATATTTTTGCGAGCATGTTCTGGGGAAAAGCGTGCTGTTATTTTGCCCAAATGTCTGTAATGTTCGAATTATTTGCTGAAGATGGTCTCAAACATTTAGGTTCGACTGATGACGAATTCGAGGTTATATTTGATTAAGTCCGGCCGGCCGTTGCCTCGATAACTTGAGAACGGAAATAGCTAGTGACTTGAAATTTACTGGGTTGGTGACGTGTCCAAATATGACTGACAAGTTCATTAATGGGAATAATGCGACCAACGGTTTCTGAGTACAAATTTTGTTTTCAACTAATAAAGATCCACTAAAATTTAAACTTGGTTACTAGTTGTAGAATACTGAGTAAAATACCGACATGAAGAAGTATGTACAGTTTTGTGAGGATCGTATCATAAGAAAATTAAAAAAAGAATATTAGAAAATAGTATTTATTTCACGATAACAATAGAACGGGCCAAGATAGTGCATTGAAGTTTTTAGGGTAGGATGCACACTTACGCATCCACATGAAATATTTGAGTTTGTTAATAGGCGAAATCGGTCAACCGGTTTTAGAGTTATACTTATCTGAAATTTTGTTATTTCCTCAATAACTCAAAGAATACTAATCTTATACAATTCAAACATGGCAACTAGTTGGTGCCAACGTGCAAAAAATTTAAATGTCACAAGGATCGTACCACTAGAAAATTAAAAAAAAGTATGGTGAAATCATCAAAAAAAAGTCTATATCTCAAAAAATATCCGTCCGAAATCGCTTAAATTTTGCGAGAGTCTTCAAAACCAAATTCTACAGCCAAATTCTAAGTTTTAAAACGTTGGTTGTCATATTGTTGAAGATATGAGCAGCCTTGGGTGAGTTCAGTAGCTGGATGGGTGACAGTTGGCACGATAACTTTCGGAAGGAAACAGATAGCGACTTGCAATTTTCAGGGTAGGTTGCTCCGAATGGGAAATTTAAATATGTTGTTGGGCATAATCGGCCAACGGTTTTGGAGTTATACCCATCTGGAAAATTATATTCTCGATACCTCGAAAAATACTAATCTGATAGAATTGCAACTTGGTAAATAGTTGTGGAATATAGCCACAAAGACGTTGGCGAAATTTTGTGAGGATCGTGTCACTAAAAAAATTTTAAATTATTTTAGGCATCTCATGATAACTTGACAACGGAAAGAGATAGCGAGTTGCAATTTCCGGGGTAAATTGCCCATCCAAATGCGACATTTGAGTTCATCAATGGCCAAAATAGGGTTTGGTTTCGGAGTTATACACATCTTAAATTTCGTTGTTATTTCGTCTATAACTCAAAATATACAAATCCGATCCAATTACTCAGTAGTTACTTGAAGAATGCTGAAGCGCTAATTTCCGGTAAATTTCGTGAATATCGAATTCGATAACTCTCGAACGAAAGGAGTTAGAGGATTGAAATTTGCGAGTGTGTTTGGAGCGTAAATATCTCGGACAAGTTCGTTAAAGGGCAAAATCCATCGAGCGGTTTCGGAGTTATGGCCGATTTTATTAAAAACATTTTATATCAATATTTCCGAAATCGATCCCTCGATCTATCTGAAATGTAGCATCATATTGTAGAATCATGACCTTTATACGGACGTGAAGTTTTGTATTGACCAGGTTACCGCAAAGTGTCAAAAAAAAATATGAAAATTAAAAAAAAAAAATTTTCTACAATAACTCTCGAACGGAATGAGCTAGGCAGTTGATATTTTCAGAGTGGGTTAGGGAGATGAATATCTCGGTTCGTTATTGGGCAAAATCAGACAGATGGCATCAACAGGAATACAGCACAATGAGAGCATACAGTACCAAGTGAAAGTGCTGAAAGTAATGAAAATTGGGCTCCCTTTTGCTATAAACTTATATACTTACTATTAACGCCACGAAGAAATCAGTACTTAAGTTTCGATCGGTGAAAGACCTTGCTCTTAGTTCGGAAACTCAAACCCGAATACCAGACTTAGTAACTCACCTCGTGCTAGCACGATATGGACATTCACCTCAATCAAATTATTCGAGGATGCCTTAGACGCAACACTGCTTCTAGTTTAATCCCTGAAATGCCAGGGCTCGGTCGCTGAAACACTAGGGTCTGAAGAGGTAGTTTGTTGGAGTTGCGTCCTACAACGCTCACAAATATATCAAACCAAAACAAAATACCGGGTAATTCAATAAAATAATAAGCAAGCGGGTAGTCCAAGAGTTGTTACCTTTGTTCACAGCTCGGCAATCAAACTCGAATACCAGACCGAGCAACCCACTTCGTGCTAGCACGATATGGTAATTCACCTCAATATAATTATTCGAGGAAAGCTCAGACGTAACACCACTTATAGTTCAACCCCTAAAATGCCAGGGGTCGGTCGCTGAAACACTAGGCTCCGAACAGGAAGTTTGCCGGGGTTACGTCCTACAATACTCACAAAGATATCAAATCCAAATAAAATACCGGACAACTCAATAAAATTATAAACTAGCGGGGTATCGGAGGGTTGTTACCCATGTTCACAGCTCGGCAATCAAACTCGAATACCAAACCGAGTAACCCACCTCGTACTAGCACGATATGGTCATTGACCTCAATCTAATTATTCGAGCATACCTCAGACGCAACACCACTTCAAGTTCAACCCCTAAAATGCCAAGGCTCGGTCGGTTGAAACACTAGGGTCTGAACAGGAAGTTTGTCGGAGTTACGTCCTACAATGCTCACAAAGATAGCACATCAAAATAAAATGCCGGACAATTCAATAATATAATAAACTAGTGGGGTTTCAGAGGGTTGCTACCATCGTTCACAGCTTGGCAATCAAACTCGATTACCAGAACGAATAACCCCCCTCGTGCTAGCACGATATGGACATTCACCTCAATCTAATTATTTGAGGATACCTCAGACGCAACACCACTTCTAGTTCAAACCCTAAAATGCCAGGGCTCGGTCGCTGAAACACTAGGGTCTGAACAGGAAGTTTGCCAGAGTTACGTCCTGCAATGCTCACGAAGATGGCAAATCAAAATAATATATCGGACAATTCAATAAAATCATAAACTAGCGGGGTGTCAGAGGGATGTTATCCTTGTTCACAGGTCGGCAATAAAACTCGAATACCAGACCGAGTAAATCATAAACTAGCGGGGTGTCAGAGGGATGTTATCCTTGTTCACAGGTCGGCAATAAAACTCAAATACCAGCCCGAGTAACCCATCTCGTGCTAGCACGATATGGACATTCACCTCAATCTAATTATTCGAGGATACCTCAGAGGCAACACCACTTCTAGTTCAACCCCTAAAATGCCAGGGCTCGGTCGCTGAAACATCAGGGTTTGAACAGGAAGTTTACCGGAGTTACGTCCTACAATGTTCGCAAAGATAACAATCAAATCAAAATAGAATACCGGACAATTCAATAAAATAATAAACTAGCGGGATGTCAAAGGGTGGTTACCCTTGTTCACAGCTCGGGAATCAAACTCGAATACCAGACCGAGTAACCCACCTCAGGCTAGCACGATATGGACATCCACCTTAATCTGATTATTCAAGGATGCCTCAGACTCAACACCACTTCTAGTTCAACCCCCAAAATGCCAGGGCTTGGTCGCTGAAACACCAGGGTTTGAACAGGAAGTTTACCGGAGTCAAGATAACGATCCAATTGAAATAAAATACCAGACGCTTCAATAAAATAATAAAGATTGACGGCAAGCCAAAGGACTCACGGAATGCTTACCCAAATCAGAACTCACTTTCACACACAAATTACGGTTAAAGTTGAATTGCGTGATGATTGAAATTCTTCTTGATTAGTTTTGTTTCTCGATTCGTTCACTGGGTCATCCATTTTATTTTTATGGAAGTAAGTACCAATGAATGAACCTCTTTGTTCTTAAAAATCATAAGTAAGTACATAAAGTAGTCGAAGTAAACTGTTATACAATTTCATTAAGGATATTCTAACCTAGGTGTTTTTTCTAGATTTACTGTTCGCTCAATATAGTAACAGAAAAATATTCAGCATGGTCTGTTCATACTCTTTTAATTGCAGAGGAGGGTATAACAGTACAAATATGGAATATCTGATTGATCAACAGCATTGCTCGTTCCTAAAATTGGACCTAGGGTAAAATTTATGCAGAAAGTGAAGGATTATTTTGGGAAAGATCAAAATACGACTCAAAAATATATCATTGTATAAGATAAGCAAATATATATCTTCGCTTTATAATAATAGTTTTGTTTGTAGATTTGAGGAGGAGCAGTCATCATTAAAAAGTACTAATTTTATTGCCCCCATCTGCAACTGTTTTAGGAGTTTCAACATTTTCAGTTTCAACTCCATCGGTTTCATATAATAATAATAGACTAACATTCCTGAGAGAAGTAGGTATTTTTCCCTCTGGAGGAAAATCAGATGAACTTACAGTTGAGGTACAAGAAGGCAAGTATTATAGAAAGAAATCCGTTGTACTTCAATCAATAGTCTATATTTTATTTTAGATCGTTTTCCTAATGAAGTCATGAACACACAATGGTATTATCATAACAGACAGCCAGGAGGTTTATAAACATTGGGATGCATTATTTTCTTCTCAACGTCAAAAGTTATTGAAGGAAGGAGAGGATTTGTGTGCATTGTCCAAGGAATATCTTGTACTGAGGGATCCTTTGTGTTAGTCCTTGGTCCTTGGTAAGTTCATCACGTATAAGTCATGTAGAAGACATGGGGTGTCCCATTTAATATGAGTTTTGGATCTGATTCGTTCGTAGAACGTCCGAAAAATTTCATAACTCTCGACTTGGTGGAAGAAATTTGAAGACCGTGATCGTTTGTCCAGTTGCATAGTTGATTTATATTGTTCTGTATAATTTTAGAGGTTGTTGATGAATTTTTACCATGACAGTATATCATTAAGTCGTCTGCGTATAAAGCACATTTCACAGGTAACTGTATTCCAGTCAAAATATCATTAACTGCAAGGATAAATAAGGTGGGACTAAGGACTGAACCTTGTGGAACTCCATTGTCTTGTACAAATAGAAGTGCCATTTTTCCATTAACTTTGACCTTGAATGTTAGTGAGAAAGTTTTCCATGAAATGGTACATGCTTCCATTTATGCCGATGCTTTTTAATGCGTTCATTATGGAGGATTTGCGTAAAGTGTCGAAGGCTCGATCGATATCAAACAAGGCAACAACAACTTCTTGATGTTTGGAAAATGCGTTAGAAATATAATTTTGCAGTGTGATGAGGTTATCTAGCGTATTACGGTTTGGTCTGAAGCCAGATTGATTTTTAATTATAATATTCTAAGTACCAGAGCAGTCGCTTATTAATCATTTTCTCCATTAATTTGCAAGTGCAGTATGTTAAAGATAAAGGTCTGTAGGAATTCGGATCGGTTTCTTGAATGGCAGAATGATGGATTGTTGTCATAACTTGGAGAAATCTTGTGTCCTACAAATTTCATTGTATAATTTCAGGAGGGCTGTTAATGTTAAGTCGGTGAGGTTTTTCATAAAGATGAATGGAATATCATCAGGTCCTGCAGCTGTATTTTTACACAATGAAAGGGCAGATTTAAACTTGATATTTATTATGTGTTTGATTGTTTCGGTCTTTAATTGACGAAAATTCATTATGAACGATTAAAGTAAACACTTTATTTCCGCTTAAATTTGTTTATTTTTACTACAATTGTTTCGTCAATTACATTTCGACTTCTTCAGGTGAGTATGGTAACTAACTAATTCTACAACATCGTTTTCCTTAAATACAAAATATACATGAAAAAGGTTCGTGAGATTTGGAGCATTTTTGTGGGAATTCCAGATTTTTATTGAAAAAGGCTGAGTAAGAGAGATCGGTTCAGGTCTGTTTGGTCATTTAGCAAAATGTGCTTTTTATTGTGCCTATTTATTTTAAGGGCTTCTAGGAGGTTCAATTCATTGGATTTCTTCCCGGAAGAAGAAGCTATCCTATTTACATGTTTCCAGGCTCAGCCCAACTACCACGGCGAATGAGCTGCAGGGTTTCTTTGGTCAATTTATATCAGACTTTTCGTGTGAGAAGTTAGTCTCTAAGAAGCCAGAAATCTACTCGTCGTTCAAAATAACTTTACCTGCAGCATCATTGGATGAAGCAATGAATCCAGCATTTTGGCCTGAAGTTGTTGCAGTGAACAAATTTTTTATGAGACGTCGACAGTCAAAGGACCAAGCATGAAAGTGCTGGATGATATCCAAACAGCGGGATTCTCGAACAAAGAACATGAAATCTCATCTAGTATTAGGAAAAGTGGCGTACAAGTTGATGTTAATCGTGGGGTCAATGGTGAGAGGACAAATTTTGATCTTTTACTTTCTAATATTCAAGGTCTAAATCAGTATAAGATTGACAAAATTATATCGGATTATTGTGAGTAAAATTTATATGCATTACGGAGACATGGTCATTATATGATCATGTAACTAATTATAGTTTTCCTGATTATCAATTAGTAAGTTTTTATGGTAGAATCAATTACCAGCGAGGTGGTGTTGCGGTTTGGGCAAAGTCTAGTCTGAGGATTGAGTGTCTTATGTTGAATAGATATTGTATTGACAAGGATATAGAGATATGTGGTTTAACGTGGAATAGTAATTCATATAAAAATATTCTCCTGGTCTGTTACCGGTCACCTAGTGGTAATTTTGATTCCTTTTACCAGAATATCAGTTTGGTTCTCGAAAAGCTGTTTCAGCCTAGTATTATCATTTTTCTGGCTGGTGATTTTAACATCCATTCTATGACTGTAAACGAGGTACGTTGTTTTACTGGTCTATTGGAATCATTTGGATTATTTCCAAAGAATTCTGCTCCAACTCGGGTAACTGCCACATGTGCCAGTATTTTGGATCAGGTTTACTCAAACTTTGATGAATGTGAGGGTGTTGTTGACATAAATACTGAATCAGATCATCACACGTTTCTCCTGAGGCTGAATCTGATGTTTCCGATGACTATTGGTGACTGTGTGGATGTTAGGGATATAGGTGAGGGTAACATTGCTGTCTTAATATCACATTTATCTAAAGAAACCTGGAGGGACGTTTATGAAGCCTCCGACACGGATACTAAATTTAAGATATTTCATGATATTCTGATTTTCTACCTCAACATAAGTTGTCCTATAAAATCAAGAAAAATAACAAAAAACAGCAAAGGTTGGGTAAGTAATGAATTAAAAAAATCATCTAATGATCTAAAGGATTTGTTTAGTTTGAAGAGTAAATATCCTCAGCTTGAAGCAGCGTATCAGAAGGCAAAGGCGTCACATAAAAAGCTAGTTGAAAGTACAAAAAGTGATTATTATTATGGTAGAATAAATAGTTCCTCCAATAGGAGCAAAGCCGTTTGGAGTGTTATAAATTAACTAAGGGGGAGGCAGAATATCCGAAAAGCTATCACCTTAAATTTTGAAAACATAACGATAAATGATCCACTATCGATTGCTAATAAATTTAATGAATTCTTCATAAATGCCCCTAGTGAAGCAATTAATTCAATATCGAGACCACACTATACATTAAAGTACCCTTCAAATAATTTCATTCCAGACAGCATGTTCCTTTCATATGTCTCAGGAGAAGATGTTCTTGAAATAATCAAGTATAAAATTAAAAATAAATCCTCATGTGGTTCTGATAAAATATCTGGCATTCTCATTAAAAAAATTGCAAATTTTATAGTGGAACCGCTTTCTCATTCAATTAATACTTCGTTCCAAGAGGAAGTTTTCCCTCGAGAATTGAAGGTTTCAATTGTCTCTCCCATTTTGAAAAAGGGAATGTCAGGAGAATATTAATGTGAAATATAAAATATCGTTCTCTGCGATTATCATGTATAAGGTGATCAAAATGTGGACATGTGTATGCTGAATAAAGCCAGTATATGATTGATAGTCTTTCAATAAACATCACATGGCGCTGCGAACGAAACACGTCGATAAATAATTTATAATTAATAAGTGATTTAGTTAGTTCAGAATTTGGGATAAAATGTCCGAACTAAAGTGGATTTCACCGTTAGATATAACAGGTGGAAATTTAGCGGAAAAATGGAGATTTTGGATACAGAAGTTCAAGAATTATCTAAAAGCTAACGAAATTGATAAAAAAGGCGAAGATGTGCAATGTGCTCAGTTTCTTCAGTTCATCGGTGACGACTGTATTCATATCTACAATACATTCAAATTCGAAAACGATGAACAAAATAAGATCCAACCATTGATACGCGAGTTTGATAAGTTTTTTCAACCTCAAACGAATTTAATATTTGAAAGACATAAGTTTTTCACCAGGAAACAGTTGGAAGGGGAAAGTTTGCAACAGTTCATAACAGATTTGAAAAATAAATCGAAAAATTGTGCCTTTGGAGATTTGGAACAATCATTGATTTGTAGTGTGCTTATTATGGGACTTTCAAGTGATCAACTGAGAGAAAGATTATTGGAAGATAGCAGATTGACTTTAAAAAGGGCAGAAAGTGTATGCTTAGCTGTCCAAGAGTCTAAGAAGCAAGGTCAAGAAATGACTAGTGAAGTGCACGAGTTACATGCCGTGCGAGCTAAACAAAATCTACAGGGTGTTCGTTCACAAGGACATACACAACGTAATTCAGATCGTGCGGTTTGGCATCAACCCAGTACCAGTTCAGGTTATACAGGACGTTCAGTATCACAAAATCAAAGGAAAATGAGAAGTTTTGATTCTAATTCTACCAGTTTTTCCTCATGTGCAACAAATAGGCAATGTTATAAGTGCGGAACTAAACATGCAGCGAGAAAGTGTCCTGCATTTGGTAAGCAATGTAATTTATGTGGTTCTTTCAATCACTTCCAAAAGATGTGTCGAAATAGGGGTATACATTCTTTGAATCTGGAAAATGAAGTCCAGTATGAATCCGAAAATCAAGACTCTGTTTTTATTGGAATGATTAATGATTCCTGCTCAAACAAATATCAGAAACAAGAATGGCACATCGAAATGTTTGTCAATAAAGTAAAAATAATTAATTTCAAATTGGATACTGGAGCCATGACTAATGTAATAAATTTGAAGACTTTGCGAAGCTTGAATGTTGAAGACAAGAATATTTCTAAATCAAATGTTGTGCTCACAAATTATTCGAATGACATTATTCCTGTTATTGGAGAATGTATTTTGCTTTGTAGTTACAAAAATATTTCTCATTGGTTAAATTTTATTGTAGTAGATATTGATTCTCCCCCTTTGCTGGGATTATACAGTTGTGTTGAATTGAATATTATAAGAAAAGTTGGTTCTGTTGATTGCGCTAATGATGCATTAAATCGGTACCACGATGTATTTGATGGAATAGGTTGTCTAAGAGATAATTTTCATATTAATTTAAAACCGGATTGTGTTCCAAAGATATTTTCCGCTCGGAAAATACCATTTCCCCTAATACCTAAGTTCGAAAAATGCCTACAGGAGATGAAGGCTCAGGGAATCATCTGTGAGGTCGACTATCCCACTGATTGGGTGAATCCGATTGTATTAGTTGCTAAAAAGGATGGTTCTTTGAGAATTTGTCTTGACCCTGTTGAGCTCAATAAAAATATCTGCAGAGAACATTTTCCGTTACCAACTTTCGAAGAAATAAGTGTTAATTTAAAAAATGCGAAATATTTCAGTGTTCTTGATGCCTTGTCAGGATTTTGGCAGGTACCTCTTGATAAGGAGAGTTCTGATTTATGTACATTCGCGACACCTTTCGGCAGATATCGTTTTTTGAGATTGCCTTTTGGAATAAAGTGTGCACCGGAAGTTTTCCATAAGAAATTTAAAGAAATATTTAATATACCTGGTGTAGAAATATATATCGATGACATTCTGATCTGGGGTGATACAAAAGAAGAACATGATCATCGACTAGAAAAAGTGTTGAAAATTGCGCAGGAAAATAATGTGAGATTCAATAAAAATAAATGCAAATTTGGTCGTAATGAAATAATTTATATGGGGCATAAAATTTCCCACGGTTGTTATAGGCCAGATGATTCTAAAATTAAAGCCATTACCGATCTGCCCATACCGTCAAGTAAAAGTGATTTACAAAGATTTTTAGGCATGGTGACCTATGTTGGCAAATTCATTGATCACTTATCTAGTATCACTGCTCCTTTAAGACAATTGCTCAAAAAAGATGTTGCCTGGTCGTGGGATTCAAGTCACGATAATGCATTCAGATTGTTAAAAGACAAATTAATCACTCATCCAATTCTGCAATATTACGACTCAGGAAAACCTATAACTGTTTCAGCTGATTCATCTAAGGATGGAGTTGGTGCGGTTTTAATGCAAAATGGTTTGCCATGCATGTATGCCTCCAAATCTTTAACTGCTGCGCAGAAAAATTACGCTCAGGTTGAGAAAGAGCTCTATGCCTTATTATTCGCTTGTGAGCGATTTCATCAGTACATTTTTGGCAAAAAAATAACAATGGAAACTGACCACAAAGCCCTGGTTCACATTTTTAACAAGCCATTGTATACTTGCCCTCCTCGCCTTCAGCGAATGTTTATTAGACTGTTGAGGTATGACATTGAGCTTGTTTATAAGCCTGGTAAAGATCTTTTTATTGCAGATACTTTGTCGCGAGCATATATAAGAGACGAATCTAAATCTGAAATTGATGAGGAGATAGATGATCAAATATGTTTATTGCGCATGAATTTGAATGCTACAGATAAAAAAATTTCGGAAATTAGTGATCTCACATCAAATGATATAGAGTTACAAATAATTATGAATTATATCAGAGATGGGTGGCCTAAAACATTAAAACAAACTAATTCTCTTGTAGCTAGCTACTATAAATACAAAGATGAGATATCTGAGGCCAATGGGCTTTTATATAAGGGTCATAAACTCATAGTACCAATTAAAATGAGAAAAGAAATTTTAGATAAAGTTCATTACAGCCATATGGGAATTGCAAAATGCAAAAATAGAGCAAGGGAATGTTTTTTCTGGCCAAACATGTCGGTAGATATAAATAATTTGATTTCCAGTTGCATTACCTGTAAAATTTTTCAGAAGAATAAAATCAAAAAATCAATGATGAGTCATGAAGTGCCAAAACGTCCATGGGAAAAAGTTGCATGCGATTTGTTCGTTTTTAACAATGAAAATTTTTTGTTGGTTGTTGATTACTTTTCCAAATACATTGAGATGGCCAAATTAATTGACTCAACCTCGTCCAAAGAAGTTGTTACTCATTTGAAGTCCATATTCGCCAGACACGGAATTCCCCAAAAAGTAATTAGCGATGGTGGTCCACAGTTTTCAAGTTTATATTTCAAACACTTTGCAGAATCGTGGCAATTTACTCATATCACATCAAGTCCTTATTACCCACAATCAAACGGTTTAGTTGAACGACATATAGCTACTTTAAAGAATATATTGCGAAAGACCAAGTATGAAAATAAGGATTTGTACTTGGCATTACTAACCTATAGAAATACACCGATTGATGTTAATTTAAAATCTCCAGCGGAAATCTTGATGTCAAGGAAGCTAAGAGATGTTTTGCCCATTGAAAACACTTTATTGAGGCCAAAATACAATGATTACTCTAAAATTAGACGCAATTTGAAGGTAAGGCAAGATCAACAGAGCCAATTTTACAATCGAAAATCTCGAGATACTGATCATGTTTTCAGAAATAATGAAACAGTGTTGTTAAAGAAAAGACTAAATGATAAAAAATGGGAGAAGGGTATAGTTTGCTCTAAATCAAGAATTAGACCCCGGTCTTATAATGTAAAAATTGAAAATGGGAATATATTGTGTAGAAATGATCATTTCATTGGTAGATATCCCACTGTGCCCGACTGTGATAATGCATGTGGGGAACTCACTGAATCTGACGAAAGTTCAATCACTGATTCCCAACTGAACAAAACTGAGAAACCTGATGAAGATGTCATTTATGTTCCTACCACTACTAGAACTGGGAGAGAAGTCAAAATTCCCCAGAGATTGCATTATGACAGTTGGAATTAAAATTATTTAAGGTTAATAAGATTCGATGTGCTTCTTTGAACTACCGGAATATGTTTTATTTTGTTTTTTGATTCAAATATCTTCAGGAATAATCTTTTATGTAGGAATTCATATTTAGTAAGGGGGATGTCAGGAGAATATTAATGTGAAATATAAAATATCGTTCTCTGCGATTATCATGTATAAGGTGATCAAAATGTGGACATGTGTATGCTGAATAAAGCCAGTATATGATTGATAGTCTTTCAATAAACATCACAGGGAACTGCTGAATCGATGTCGAATTACCGGCCAATCTCGGTGTCACCAGTTTTGTCAAAAATATTTGAGTATGCCATGTTGAAGCAGATGTTAAAGTTTTTGGATATTCATGAGGTAATTACTGATCGTCAACATGGTTTTCGGCCAACATTTTCTACTTCAACAGCCTTGGAATCTTTCTACAATGAGGTTCTGAATTTGGTCAACCAGGGCGTGTATCCGATTGGGATTTTTTGTGATCTCAGTCGTGCTTTTGACTGTGTTCGGCATGGTATCTTGAAAGACAAGCTTTATAGATATGGTATGAGGGGAAAAGCGTACGAATGGTTATCTCGGTACCTGGATGACAGGTTACAGTCCGTAAAGGTTGTTGATCGGGGAAGAACATATATGTCTGATGTTATGGTAAATGCACAGGGGGCTCCACAGGGGTCCATACTTGGACCACTGTTGTTTATCTTGTATATAAACGAGCTGCCTTCTGTTATACCAGAGTCATTCAACACTTTTTATGCAGATGATTCAACTTTTCTTTTTGGCGATAAAGACCCAAACTTTTTGGAGGTCAAAATTGTGAATGCTCTAATGAAGTTTTCTGCTTGGTCTTGTGATCATTCCTTATTCTTCGATAAAAGTAAAACAAATTTCATATCGTTTTGTCCTCGGCAGAAGGCCCTCTCCTATGACGTTGATACGGTGGTTAAGGACCCAAACATAGTAAGAACAGAAAATGTAAAGTTCCTGGGAGTATTCTTTGATTCAGACTTGTCCTTTAAAACTCACTGTTCGAGTCTATCAAAGATGTTGAATTCTAAGTGTTTTCAGATAAGAAATTTGAAGAAAACACTTACTGTAAGTCACATTCGTTTACTTTATTTCAGTGAAATACAGTCTAGGATTAATTATGGAATTTCTATTTGGGGAAGTTCTCCTCATACTAGAGATGTTTTCTTGTCGCAGAAGAGAATTTTAAGATGTATTTCAAGCATCTCGTATTTAGACTCCTGTCGGCCTGTTTTTGTCGGCTTGAGAATTTTGACCATCTATGGCCTTTATATATTAGATTTGATCACGTCAGTTCATAGAAATAAAGGCTGTTATTTGCGGAATAGTGACATTCATCCTCATGACACGAGATACAAATCAGATTTCTTTATACCTTACCAGCGTATAGAGTTATGTAAGAAATCACCTGCTGTAATGGGAATTAAACTCTATAATTGTCTTCCTCAATCATTTAAAGATATTTCCCTGTTGCATAAATTCAAGAAGAAAACTAGAGACTATATTATTGACATGTGTCCGTATTCTGTTGAGGAATATTTCGAAAATGCACGATGAATTGTGTCCAGACTGCAACATATACTTTCTATGTACTTTTTATACTTTTTATATACTTTTATTGGATTTTAATTTTTGACATGCTTGTAATTTTTTTGGTGTATTGTGAACTTCTGTATATTTAAGATTATGTAAGGCATTATTTATGATTAGGTACTTTTTTGTAGTATTTTAGGGAAAATATTCTTCTAGTTTTAGCTAGACCCTTCAATTTTAATTTGTTTGTATTTGACTTGTCTCCTTTCATTACTTGATATTATGAGATCAATAAAGTTCTATTCTATTCTATTCTATTCATGAACCACAGTCCAACATATAAACTCCTGATCTCTTGTTTTTATTGATTGGCCTATGGTATTTACAGTTCTAAAGGCAATGTTGTGACGACCTTTTCTGGGGCTGGATATAACCTGCTTTCTTACAACTTGCTCGGGCGCCAGTTGCAATAGGTTTTGCAAGGTTGTAACTCCTTGATGGTCTCAATCACTGATAATAATAATGCCTGGGTAACTTTTCTACAGTTGGAGAAGAGTTCGGTTTAATCTAGGCTGTAAGCGATTAAAAAAAATGTGTCTCTTTCAGAGGACAGACTCTGACACTGCACGAGTATATCAAGCAAACTCACCCTGTCTATATACAACTCCATTTACAATATTTACACAGTTAATCAAAGTCAAAATCAAGAGTCAACAGTGCCAGAGCAGCAGTAGGAATGAGGAAAAATTCATGTACAGGAATTTCAATAAGTCAATCAAAGCTATAAGTGAAATGTGCAAGCTAAAGCAGGTGTGTAAATGGGTCAATAGCGGTCAATAATTGATAGGTCAATAGCAGTTAATGAAAGGTTGAGAGCATACCAAGCGGATACAATAGAATGATGAAGTAAAATTGTTGGAGGGTCTGTGTATGTGGAACCCACGTGTGCTCCTGGTCAGAAATATGGTATCAAAAGAGCCAAGGCTGTATTCGGACCTTTCACCTGGATAACTCTAAAATCCTAAAGACTCCCGAGTTAATCACGGAGACGTTATGCCGGTCGGACCCAACCCTCTACTCACCAGAGTGACCAACACTTCACGCGGAATTTAAATTCTCGGCACACGGAATGAAACCAACTCTAATAATCTTCGAAAATTAATGTAAAATAAAGCTGTTAATTCAAATAAGTATGTGGTGTACGCTCGGAAAACACTGGTAGTTTCTGAGGCGATCTCAAATATAGAAAAATTCGCTACTAACGCAGAACCTATGCTGAAAGTAAGAAAACTAAAGGGAGAATTATTAATGTTATTGCGGTCAGCGGATTTATAGACTCGGGGATGCTACATGTCACACGTCAGAATTTTCGGGAAATCTTAGGTCGAAGGGGGGTCATGTGGCCCTCTGATTGGTCAATTACCATTTGCAGTTTTCTAGTAACTTCTAGAACAACCCAGGACCTACACCGATGAAAAGCACGTTACCCTTTTTTATCTTATTCTTATTAACTCCGAAAAAACATGTAAACATGTGCAAAAAGTTGAGGTAAGAGGCGACGGCGATCAGCGTATGTGTTTTTCTACATAGGATGAAGTTTTAAATGAATCCGAATAATTCGATGTATAATGATTTCATGGAAAATGAACAATTCAATTTTTAGTAAATTTACTGCAACGAAGAATTACATCGTGATTCTGATAGAACTGAATTTGTATAATGTGACCCATAATTATTCCGCGGAAAGAAAGATTGATAATTTAGATTTGGCAGAATTATAGTAACGAAAAAATCACTTCGTTACAATGTTAACATCGTAATTTTTCTTTATTTTTTTTTATATTTAAAGAAAAATTAGGATGTTAACATTGCCTTCAGAACTATAAATTATATAGGCCAATCAATAAAAACAAATAAAGAATTCGTCAATAAAAACAAGAGATCAGGAGTTTATAGGTTGGACTGTGGTTCATGCCCATTGCCCATATGTACATATACATTGGAAAAACAGGCAGAGCTTTCGAAAATAGAATCAAAGAACACCAGAATTCATTTGTCTAGAACAATCAGAATTGTACCTATGCCAACCATCTATTGGAAACAGTACATGTTTTCGACCATAATTTCGAAGTTCTCCATACCGAGAAGAAATCCATTAAATTGAACCTCCTCTTAAAGCCCTTGAAATAAATAGGCACAATAAAAAACACATTTTGCTAAATGACCAAACAGACCTGAACCGATCTCCCTTACTCAGCCTTTTTCAATAAAAATCTGGAATTCCCACAAAAATGGTCCAAATCTCACGAACCTTTTTCATGTATATTTTGTATTTAAGTAAAACGATTTTGTAGAATTAGTTAGCTACCATACTCACCTGAAGAAGTCGAAATGTAATTGACGAAACAATTGTAGTGAAAATTAACAAATTTAAGCGTAAATGAAATGTATACTTTAATCGTTGATATTTAATAGATTAATATTGACTGCCCAAGATGACCATGCAGTGGGTGCCGCCAAACCGTAGGAAGCGAGGAAGACCTAAGAAATCATGGAAGGAGGGGATAACTAAGGCTATGAGTGGAAGAGATTTGAGAGAAGGCCAATGGAATGATAGGAACGAGGTGGAGGTTGGGCATCGGACAACGTCGCCGGACGTTTTAAAACGAATCATATATATATATATATATATTATTGTTTTTTTATCGATTGAACATTATTTCTGTATCTATGGCAATTTGTTCTAATTTTTTTCTATTTACTAGGCTGCTTAAATTATATTTGAAACCTTCATTCAACAATTCTATTTCTTCACTTGAAAATTTCGTATTTGATAAATTTATGAATCGGTCAAAAAACTGTGTATATAATATTCCTTGTATTTGTGGTAAATCATACACAGGAGAAACATACAGACCACCAGAAGTAAGAAAGTCAGAGCATAAGAATAACTTGAGAAATAGAGACAAAGAAATCAAAAATAGCAGAACATGTATGTACAATCCTAGGAGATCACATGATGGATTGGAGTAATACAAAGATTCTAATGACAGAACCTGATTATATTAAAAGGAAAATTAAGGAGTCAACTTGTATTTTATTGAACAGACAATGCAATTTTGCAAATTGCTCAATTGGTCTTGACCAAATTTGGCTGAATTTATTGAAAAAGGAGTTGGAGCTTGAAAATTTCTATGCAAAGTAACACTATGTTAGCTATGATTTTCAAATACTGTCAATGTAACAATTCTTGAATTTCACAATAACTATCAACAAAATAATTCTAAAGATTTTCCTTGCGTCTGACGAAGGAGTCTGATATAGACTCCGAAACGTTACGATATAGTTGTTTCTTCCTTGATGTTGTTTCGTTGTTGTTTGTTAGGCAACATTGTTCAATTGATTGATTCTGACAAATATCTAGTGTTTCTTACGCAGAAGCAAATCACTAAATAATTAATTTTTATTTTATAGAAATTTTTCAGAGTTTGGGAGAGAAAATCCACAAAGAAACCTTTTAATAATGAGAATACCTCCCACAGTATCCTTTAATGATTACCTACTCAAAAAATGTATGTTTCATAATTTTGGTCTGAGATTGTAATCTTCCGCGTTTACAAAATTACAAAATTTCCCATGAATCTTACTCCTAACTTTTAACCTAATTTCGTGGTCCAAAATATCAAATTCTACCGAATGGAGTCTATGTGCAAGTTCGGAATGAATGACCTGAATGTATAAATTAGCTTAATTTACCAAAGAAAAATAAACCGGAAATTAACCACCCTTAGCCCAAAATTATGAAACATAAATTTTTTGAACGATTCATAAATTTATCAAATGCGAAATTTTCAAGTGTAGAAATAGAATTGTTGAATAATGTTTTCAAATGTAATTTAATCACCCCAGTATATAGAAAAAATTGCTATAGATACAGAAATAAAACTCAATCGACAAAAAACCAATAATCAATCTATTTAATATCAAGCGGCACATTTTATTAAAAAACAGGAACTCTCCAAAACTGGTAACCCAGAGTTGAGAATCGTGAAAACACTGAAATCGAAAAACGCCGTGGATAATATTGTCTTCACAAAAGCCGATAAAGGAAATAATGTAATCGCAATAAACAAAGAAGATTACATTAACCATTAACAAAGCAGAAATTTCATTGCAACCCAAAATTATAAAATACTTAATAAGGATTCGACTACAAAATTTCAAAAGAATTATAGAACAATTTGAAAGATGTACATTATTTAATAGAAGAAAATTCAAAATCTAAACTAATTCTGAGTAATCCGCAAGTTCTGCAATTGTACTCGTTTATCAAACTCCATAAACCGGATAGAAATATTAGACCAGTAGTTTCGTACATTTCAGCACCAACAACCAACAACTTCGAGTTTTCTAATAATCCTGATTACAAATTATTGTAACTTCGTACCAACTTTTTCGATCAAGAGCTCGCTTGATCTAGTAGAAAAAATTAACAATCTTTTCCTACCGGTCAATGCAAAATTAATGTCTTTCGATATTGTTAACAGTTTTCCTAGCATTCCACCTCAGGATACAGTGAAAATAGTTAGGGATTTATTAGATAAAAACAAAGTCAACATAGTGATTCAATCGGAAATACTCCAGCTTTTAGAAACGTGTGTGAATCAAAATTACTTTAGTTTCCACGATAAGATTTATACTGGCGATGATGGACTTATCAGGGCAATCCGGTCAGCCCCCTTTTGGCAGAAATTTTTATGGACAACCTAGAAGCCATCGCTTAAACACATCCTATTTTTTCCAAATTCGTGTATTGAGTTAGATACGTAGATGATGTGCTCGCGTGATTTAACGGAACAGACGAGCAACTGAAAATATTTGTAGATTTTATCAATAACTTTCATCCGAATGTCAAATTCACAATAGAAATGGAGTAATTGATTTTTTGGATTTAACAATAACGCATTTCTAAATATGTTACACCGGCTAATTGATATACCTTTATCCGAAGAAAATGATTGTACAGAATTAGAAATTATCGAACAAATAGCGGCGAACAATGGATATAACACAGAGTTAATCAGAAAAATGTTGACGAAAGAACAATTTAGAAAATCAATTAGTTTTGTATTTCCAGAAATTAAGGATAAAAATAAAATATCCAATAGCTCAACATATTTTGGTACACCGAATCAACAACTTAAAAGGTTTCTTCAAAACCAACAGGTGAATATCTCATTCTGGACAAATAATAACCTCGCAAAGCTCATAAAGAACAATAAATCAAAAAGGAATAAAGAAGATAAATCAGGTGCTTATCAATTAAATTGCGGAAGTTGTGACAAATCATATATAGGAAAAACGGGTAGACATTTCAGCATAAGAATAAAGGAACATCATGACAGCTACAAAAACAACAAAATTAATTCAAATTATTCGAATAATTTATTAGCAGGACATAAGTTTATCCCGGATTTCAAAATTCTACACAATTTGAATAAACGTGCGCAACTCAATTACTGGGAAATGGTGGAAATAAATAGAGAAAAACATAGAGGTAATTTAGTTGATGAAAAATTAGATCTAATTTATTCACCGTTACTCAATCTATTCAAATAGAGGATCAGTTTATAACAGCGTTAGGAATGAATTATTGTAAATGTGTACAAAGAACATCAGTGTAATATTATATAATTAGTTTTGAATAAGTCTATCATGTCATTTGTTTTAAATAAGTCTCTCATGTAATAAGTTTTAAATAAGATTCTATGTCCATGTCATCTAGGTATAGGGAGATCATTATTTCTTAAGAATTTAGTATGATGTAGTCTGATGAAGTCGCTGGGTCGACGAAACGGGTCACAATATTGAATAAATGAGGGTAAATCGTCTATAATTTTTCATTACGGAAACCATTGGGTCGATTATGCCCATTGATGAATTTATCCGTCATATTGCGGCGCGCCACCTACCCTGAAAATTTCAAGTCGCTATCTCTTTCCTTTCTCAGGTTATCGAAGCATCGGAGGGTCGGCCGGCCGGACAGAATAAAATTTGACCTCATATTCTTCATCAGGGAGTCGAAACCAATCGTTTGAGGCCATTTTCTGGAAAAGAAAAATTTAGAATATAACAAAAGTTTTGTATAACGCGATGTTTCCCAGAACATGCGCGCAAAAGGAATTTTTCAATATTTACGGACCCTTCGTCATTTGAGCAATCGAATAAATAGCTGATATTCATATGTCTCATCAAGAAAAACAACAGAAGTTTGTCTAGTATTCTGGAATGAAGTTGTAACGATATAGTGGACTCTAAGCAATTTCACCTGAATGGAAATTCCAAATCTTTATTCGTCCCTTTGCGGTATATATCACCCAGAACAGTTGTTTTCGGTGAAAAACGAATAAAACTCCTAGGACTCAATAAATCAAGTGTAAAGCCATCGGAAGTCACCTACGACTCCGCCATTTACAAAGAAAATAAAACTCGGGAAACGAATGTGTCTAAGAGTAAATATGAAAAACTGGTGACCCCATTCGATTCTCGTATTTCCATGTGAAGTAGGAGGTTAGTTACCCATAAAATGCATACAGCGATTTCAAACGTTCAATAAATTCAACTCAAGATTAAATCTTTCTGTACCGTGACTCTATTTGCCACAAATCATAGAAAAAATATAACCTGGCTTACTGGTAACGGTAAAATCGATACCAAATGAATATGATAATCAAGAAGTTGATTCCTATTTGATAAAGGATTCATTTCAGGAAATCAAATGGATAAAAATATCTTATACGTAAAATTGATCTGTTTGAGAACTTGGGGATTGGTGAATTTCAAAGACGAGAAAAATATTGAATGTACAGGGTGATTCTTCAATGTCGTACACTGATTTCAAACATAGATTCTACTCATCAAATGAAACGCTTTTTGGCGCGCTGTTCAGGTGAACAGAGCGCCTATCAATTCTTCCAAATGTCTGTAAAATTTTCGACTCTTTGGTCGAGAATAGTCTCAAACGATTAGTTTCCTCCCACTGATGAAGAATCCGAGTTCAAACTTGATTCTGTCGGGCCGTCAGCAAGATTAAGCTCAAACGCAATTTGTGAGAGAGTTGAAGCTTTCAGAGAAGGTTCAAATACGCCGGCTCATTTCGTTAATGGTCAAAATCCTTTACCATCTGAAATTTTATTTTCCAAATAACTCGAAAAATACTGATCTGACCGAATTCAATCTCGGTAGTTAGTTGAACAATACCAACACGAAGACATAAGGAAATTTCTTGAGGATCGTATGACTAAAAAGTTCTGAGAAAATTATTATAAAAAATGCTTTATATCAAAAATTATCCATCAGATATCACTGAAGTTCTGCAAGAGACTTTAAATCTAATTCAAACAGTATAGTTCTAGAAGAGGAATAACAGTCTTAGAACTTAGAAGTTTTATTGGAACCTTAATTCAATTTTCCGGGTGACATGTTTCGGTAGTTCTACTATTCTGCCATTCTCAAACAAAGAATCTGAAAAAACTCTAATTGAAAAATCTCGCAGACAACTAAGTTCAATTAAAAGCTGAGACATTCTAAGAACTGAAGGAATGAAAAATATCTTAAACAGTTGTGAGGTTATGTGAAAATGTACAAATAAACAATAAACAAACCAACTTATAATTGAATTTTAAACTTACAATTGCCGGTTCCTTATTCATATAATAAATAAAAATCATTAAGTCATTAAGGTAAAAGATTGAGAGGTCAATAGTTAAAACTGCAAACAACGGAACAAACTACATATTAAAAACATTCTCCGGATGATCGAGATCGGAAAACCATCATTAATCAGGAGTGACAACTGAAACACAAACAACTAAATACACATGAACTACTCCAAATCATGTTCTTCTTTCCCTTGTGGAGTAATAGGCCGAAATGCCAAATTTGAAAATCTTTTTCTAGTGGGTGCCAATAATTTGTAGGTGTCATTTATATTGTTCGTCAACATAGCATTCAGAGTTTTGAGCCCACTGTCACTCATGTGTTTGAATATTTAGACCTCTTCCAAGATTTCTTGTTTGAACCCAAAATCACAATGATGGATCAATCTTGTATTGGTGTCAATATCAAATTTGTGATCTTCTTCTCTGAGGTGGCAACGAAAAATAGATTTGTTTTTATCGGGGTTTCTGACGCTCGCTAGGTGTTCTTTGTTCCATGTTCTAATGGACCTTCCACTTCTACCCACATACACAACATTGCAGTCCTGTTCACCGCATTATAAATCTGTAAATTCCTGGTTTGTCAAGACTATCGATAGGACTTTTGTTTTTGACGAGGGACCTCTGTAGTGTATTCTGTGATACGAATGCTATTTTTGGCGCTCTAGTTCCTCGGAACTGAGTGCTTATCAATTTGCCCAAATGTCTGTAATTTTCGAATTTTTCGATGAAAATGGTCTTAAACGATTTGGTTCGACTCACTGATCAAGAATCCGTGGTCGAAATTTATTCTGTCTGGCCAGTCCGGCTGGCCGTAGGCACGATAACTCTCGAACGGAATCAGCTAGACAGTTGAAATTTTCAGAGTAGGTTTGAGAGATAAACATCTCGGCTAAGTTCGTTATTGGGCAAAATCGGACTGATGGTTTCGGAGTAACAAAAAAAAAATATTTTTACAAAACAGATGTGATGCCAGAACTTTCAACCTACTCTACCGATACTATGTGCGTCCAATCATAGAATATGCTGGCCCTGCATGGTGGCCTTCCTTCCAGACTGACGGGAACCGATTGGAGCTGCTCCAGAGATGGGTTACCAGACTCCCCTATGGTCCGGTGCGACCGTCTTATGATGAGAGACTAAGAATATTCAACTTGCCAACGTTTGAGGATAGGAGATTGCGAGGAGATCTGATATTCACTTTTAGAGCCATTCATGGACATTTTGGGGAGCACGTGAGGGGTCTGTTCACGCTGAATCGGAACCACCTTCGTGGCCACTCGTTCAAGCTCAGTAGGGAGACTTTTCGAACATCCCAACGACAGCGGTTTTTACCCAATAGAGTGTTTCATCATTGGAATCGTTTGCCTGATAACATAGTCGACGCTACTAGTACCAACGCCTTCAAGAATGCCTATGATCGACTATAATTATGTTTTATTTCATTTTGCTTGTTTATCCTGTGGATGTAGTTATTTATCATTTATTCACTTCAATCAACTTTTTTCTTCATATAAATTGAGTATACAGGGTGTTCCTAAATTGAACGTACAAACGAAAAGGAGAGATTCCTTAAGTGAGTTTAAGAAAAAAAAGTCCCATAAACATGGGGTCGCAAACGTTTCGTTTTCGAGATACAGAGTGTTGAAGTTTGAATTTTTTTCAAGTTTTTTTCTCATAGTATCTACACTTCACAAGATATTCAACTGAAATTTGGCATAGATAATTACATTTGAGAGTTCTCACCACGTGACATGGCAATTTCGATAGAAGATCTACAGGGTGATATTTTTTCTGGAACACTGCCACCTGTTCTTCTGCATAACTTTTTTTTGGTGAGCAACTGTTAATTTGAAAAAATGTAAAAAGAAGCTTTGTTCTTATACTAAACTTTTCGGTCTCTTGTAGTTTTGTCGTATCTACCAACGATTTCGAGAAAAAAAATTTTGAACGATTCTCTCGAAATCCTCGTGAAAATCCAAATTATGATGGGAAGGCCACTTTGTAAGCTGTGGTGAATGAATTCAGTGTCAGTTTTTATGGAAATTTTCCTGATCTGTAGCGATGATTCATAAAGATTCGATAAACTCGTATAATCAACACCAAAAATGTATTACAACAAGAAACGTAAAACTGAAAAAAAAAATCATAACAAGAAAACTAAGTAACCGCAAAGGACTGAACTACAGCAAATGTTGAAAATGTCCTCCCCCAACTCCTATACAAGCTTCTGTTCTTCGTCTCATAGACGATCGAACTCTTTCAAACACTCCCGGAGTATTCCTAACTGTATCAAATGCGCCTATTATACGATTTATCAGTTCTTCTACGGTGTTCACGGGTGTCGAGTATACTAGAGATTTCAGGTGGCCCCATAAAAAGAATTCTAAACTATTTAAGTCTGGGGATCTGGCGGGCCATGACTGAGGACCCCCCCGTCCAATCCACCTGTTTTCATAATTTTCGTCCAAATAATCCCTTGCCAAAACTGAAAAATGAGCAGGAGCACCGTCATGCATGAACCACATTTCTCGTCGTAGCAAATGAGGTATATCTTCCAATAACAAGGGCAAATCGTTTTCTAAAAAATGTCTGTATGATTGACCTGTTAGTCGACCTGGCAAGAAGAAAGGACCAATCAAATCATCACCAATATTACCACCCCACACATTTAGTGAAAATTGCTCTTGAAAATGGGTTTCTACATATCCATGCGGATTCTCCTCAGCCCATACGTGTTCATTATGAAAATTGATAATTGAAGTCCTTGAGAAGCAGGCTTCATGAGTGAATAGAATTTGGCAATCAAAATAAGGATTCATCAATAGTCTACTGAGGTACCACTGACAAAAACTAACCCGGATGAAAATCTCGAGGCAGAAGAGCTTGCACCCTCTGAATGTGATAAGGATATAGCAGAGAATCCCGCAAGATCCGCCAAACAACTTGATGACTTGCATTCAAAAGTACACTAATTTTTCTTGTACTGGTTCTTGGATGTTGTTCTATTTCGTTCACAACTGCCTCTGCGTGGTCTCCCAGCATTAATTCTTTTCGTGGAAAAAGATCCAGCTTCTGAAATACGCCTATGAATATCAGAGAACATTCGATGATATCACTCTATTGGGATAGCGTTCCATGTAAATACGCCTAGCTTCTCTTGCATTTCGATTTGCAAGACCATACATGAAATGCATATCAGTCATTTCGGAATTCGTGAAATTCGGCATGTTTTGATATTGAAAGGTGTAGAGGTTCTAATTTCTGATCAAATATTGTTGTGACAGTCATAAAAATCGTAATGAAAATAGTAGTCTAACTTCATTCAAAAAAATAAATAGCCACAAATGCAACCACCTTCACTTTTTAAAAATGGGTTCAAGCCCTGTGGACAGGAGCTTTCTGGCGCTCTAGTTCAAACAGACAAATTATATCTCCAAAAGTATTGGTTTCTCAGAGTTGGGAATTATATCAATGTATTCATATGATAGAACTGCATCCTAAAGGAAATTCAATTCAAATAATAGTTTATTTATCAAGATTAAATGAGCAATCATGAGAATGAGAACTGCACCATGGAAGAAATCAAATTAAATCTGGCCAATTTTGCCCAATAACGAACTTAACCGAGATATTCATCTCCCTAAACTACTCTGAAAATTTCAACTACCTTCCTCATTCCGTTCGAGAGTTATATCTATGTCTATGGATGAAAAGCTGTCTCACTACTCTCAGATCTCTTACTTCATGTTCAGTTCCGAAATGTAAGAATTTTCTGAGAAAAACTAATTTCGGAGCAAACAACTGAGATTTTTCTCACTTCGCTCACAATTCTTCGATTAATTAGATAATGTCTCAGGAACATCATTTGACATCATGACAATTCATAGAATAATATCATTCTGTGACAACGTTGAAATACGATTTATTATTGAAATTTTGAAAAATCATATCTCCGAAAGTATCAGCTTGTTAGAGTTGAAAATGATATGAATGGATTTTTATGATAAAATTTCTCATTAAAAAAAATTTAATTTGGAATTTGTTTTGTAAAAAAAAAATTTTTTTTTTGTTACTCCGAAACCATCTGTCCGATTTTGCCCAATAACGAACTTAGCCGAGATATTTAACCCCCAAACCTACTCTGAAAATTTCAACTCTCTAGCTCATTCCGTTCGAGAGTTATCGTGCCTACGGCCGGCCGGACAGAATGAATTTCGACCACGGATTCTTGATCAGTGAGTCGAACCAAATCGTTTAAGACCACTTTCATCGAAAAATTCGAAAATTACAGACATTTGGGCAAATTGATAAGCACTCAGTTCCGAGGAACTAGAGCGCCAAAAACAAACGTTCAATAATTTGATGTGTCAAAACTGGCACTGAATTCATTCACCACAGATTACAAACTGGCCTTCCTATCAGTTACGAGAATTTCGAGAGAATCGTTCAAAATTTTTTTTCTCGAAATCGTTGGTAGATACGACAAAACTACAAGAGACCGAAAAGTTTAGTATAAGAACAAAGCTTCTTTTTACATTTTTTCAAATTAACAGTTGCTCACCATAAAAAAGTTCTGTCGAAGAACAGGTGGCAGTGTTCCAGAAAAAATATCACCCTGTAGATCTTCTATCGAAATTGCCATGTCACGTGGTGAGAACTCTCAAATGTAATATCTATGCCAAATTTCAGTTGAATATCTTGTGAAGTGTAGATACTATGAGAAAAAAACTTGAAAAAAATTCAAACTTCAACACTCTGTATCTCGAAAACGAAACGTTTGCGACCCCATGTTTATGGGACTTTTTTTTCTTAAACTCACTTAAGGAATCTCCCCTTTTCGTTTGTACGTTCAATTTAGGAACACCCTGTATATAGGTTCATTCCTCTACTCTTATTGTATTAATAATAATAATAATAATAATAATAATAAATTCCAAATTAAATTTTTCTCAATAAGCAGTTTTTCCATAAGAATCCAATGATATTATTTTTAACTCTAACAAGCTAATACTTTCGGAGATATGATTTTTCAAAATTTCAATAATAAATCGTATTTCTACGTTGTCATAGAATGATATAATTATTCTATTTATGAATTGTCATAATGTCAACTTATTTTCCTGAGACATGACATTATCTAATCAATCGAAGAATTGTGAGCGAAGTGAGAAAAATCTCAGTTGTTTTATCCGAAATTAGTTTTTCTCAGAAAAGTCTTACATTTCGGAACGAAACATGAAGTAAGAGATCTGAGAGTAGTGATACTGCTTTTCATCCATAGACATAAAATGCTCAGTTCTCTCAATTTATGACGGGACTGACGGAAGGGAATATTATAACTTCAAAAATATTGGCGTTGAAATACTCGTATTTTAGCGATGCAACGGGGACCTCACCCAAAAATGTTTGAAAATATTACGTAAATATTGAAAGCATAATTATCTAGTTCGAGAGAGGAGGAAATTTGGTGAACGTAGATCAGGAAATTTTTGATCGATTACAAGGTAATTTTTCATTATTACTTCTCTTCTTTCATACATGTTTTATGGAATATCTACTATTTGTAGGTAGCGCCAGAAAGCTTCTGTCCACAGGGCTTGAAATGGGTTCAAGCCCTGTGGACAGGAGCTTTCTGGCGCTCTAGTTCAAACAGACAAATTATATCTCCGAAAGTATTGGTTTCTCTGAGTTGGGAATTATATCAATGTATACATATGATAGAGCTGCATCATAAAGGAAATTCAATTCAAATAATAGTTTATTTATCAAGATTAAATGAGCAATCATGAGAATGAGAACTGCACCATGGAAGAAATCGAATTAAATCTGGCCAATTTTGCCCAATAACGAACTTAACCGAGATATTCATCTCCCTAACCTACTCTGAAAATTTCAACCACCCAGCTCATTCCGTTCGAGAGTTATTGTGGAAAAACATATTTTAAATTTTCAAAATTTTTTTTTTAAATACGAAAGAATCATTGTCAGTTTCAGAGGAGTATAGAAAAAAATTCTACAAATGCATTTATATCGATATATAACACCATTCGTTGGTCATAGAAAAACAATATGGTATATTGACGTATTTTGTTGAATTGAAACATAGATTTTCAGATTAGAGATCCTGAAGTAAATATGTTTGTTCTCTATTGAATGGAGGTTACATTTGTAAAATTGATTTGATATCGATATATAAACGCAATACTAGCTTGAAATGCGAAGCTTGGCACGTATTCTTATGAATTTAACTCCAATGGATCTATATTATAGAAGACAATAGGTATGAAGAGAAAAATCATATAAATTGAAATTGGAAATTCGAAAACGAGGTATCAAATGTCAATAATTGAATTCGTTCATTCACCGTTAATCCGTATAGACCCAGTATAGTGTTGGTTGAAACGTCGGGCTCATAGAAGTCATAGACAAGGTACCGGGATCGGGTCCTGGTGCCGAAATGGCTCTTTTCGTTTTCTTTTTCATTTTTAATGAAATAATATCTTCGAGAAAACGGTTATCAAACGAACTAAGGTTGATTTCTCCATAAAATTACATGAGACATGAGTATTTTCTTATATTATCAGAATTAAAATTACTGCTATATACAGCATGTTACAACAGCTTCTCATGGCACAACTGTACGATTGGACTGATTCTTTTAATAATAATTATTTTCGGAATACACTATTGAGAATAAACCACTGATGTACAGGAAATTTATTATCTCATGGAACAATTGTATGATTGATGTTCGTGTCAACACAAAAATGCACGGTGCATTTTCGACACAACATATATGTATGTGTTCCACTGGCTCCTTACGCCACCATAGACACAGCATTGATTATTTTCGACCCAACACGGAAAGTATGTTCGGACACTTGCCGACCTCCAGTTTGAGAAATGGGTTACCTGGGTATAGGAGCACTGCTCAAGCCTACGTTTAGTTCTTTCCATGCTTATGTTATCACTATATGAATCAAGAGCCTCTCTTACAGGAACATAAGGAGGTTGGTGAAACTGCTCCTTCTCTAAACCAACAGCTATTGATGACTATCTCAGAGAAGAAGGAGCTCTCTCAGTTTCCGGACCTCTCCGAGGGTGAGTCAATGACTGTGGCGGAGCCTAAAAAACTGGGCAAAAGGATAGCAAGCAGCGCCTGAAACGTCTGCTGGACTCAAGGCTAGAATATAAGGCCACCTTGGAAAAGGCACAAAAGCCCGACCGACCCACAGGATCGATCGGAGTGGAAAAGATTCCTCTAGCAGGTTCCTCTGAAAAGGTCAAACGACTTATGTCAGAATGCAACAGCCAATTGAGACATTTGAATCTTTTTATAGGCACAATCGGAAAAACGGTTTTGGAGTTATACCTATCTGAAAATTTGTTTTTATTTTCTAAATAACTCTAAAAATACAAAACTGATCCAATTCAAATATGGTCTTTAGTTGTAGAATGCCAACGCAAAAATGCTTGCGAAATTTTGTGAGGATCGTATTACTAGCAAATTTAATAAGAAATAATTGAAAATCATTGAAACAAATTCTATATATCAGAAAATATTCCTCCGACTGTTATTCCTCATCTAGATTTTCACTTCAAGCATGGGTTTTCACGAAATCACTTTAGTTCTAGATTTAAACTCGAATGGATCTATACAGGGTCTTTCACGAGGAACCTCACCCATATTTATACGGGAAACTACTGAACGTATTTTCATGAAATTCAGCACTTATAAGTACTTCACGATGCTGATGAAATCTAAAATATTTTCATGGCATGAGCACCTCCGGTTTTTCCGGAAATGACGTCAACTTCCGTTTTTCAAATTAGAACACCATTTTTTCATTGCAGAAATAGATTCCTTAGAAAATTTCAAGTTATTTTGATGTAACATTTTTCAGTTTTGGTTGGAAAATTCTCTCTGAGCGGGAAAATTCGAAAAAAAAATCGAAAATAGAGCTCCGCTGAAACAAGAATAACTTCGAGGTTTTTGGATGGAAAATTTTCATTTTTGGGATTTTTCAAGATGTAAGATTGATGTATCCACTTTGAAAATCGAAATCGCGATTCATGATACAGGGGGTGAAAAAATCGCTTTTAAAGTTAGGGATGACAAAATCGTGAAAAATCAATTTTTTCAAATTAGAACCCCATTTTTTTATGGCAGATATTGAATCGACGTTGAAAAATAATGTGAGTGTATGCATCACACCCTTGCCCTAAAGTGGATATTTTCTGAGTTATTCACAAAAAACTGTTTTTCGTCTTGAATTTTCAGCTATTTCTTTTCCCTTCACGCCAAAAAGATGATATTTTCAGGAACTGTTACTCAAACCATGTTTTAGATTTTAACACCCTATCATGCAAGAGAAAAAAGTTACAGGTTGTTCCTAAATAGATAGCGAATTTTGATTCGAATTTGTATCGGAAACCTCTTTATTTCAACTAATCGGCCATCGGTTTTCTCTCCAGTGATAAATAAATAATTCCTTATGAACCATATGCAAAAACCATGTTTTACATTCTTTTTTTTTAATGATAGATATCATTAATTACATCTGCCAAATTCCTCTTTATTCAGTAGCATTTTGTGTTTACTATTAATTTGGTGATTAATTCGTATTAAGTTATAAAATCGATCACTATGCCTAATTTTACCAATGAAGATTATTTAAATCTCATTCTACTTCATGGAGAATGTAATAAAGTTGTAGATAGAACGATTCGACTGTTCATTGAGAGGTTTCCTGACCGACCCAGACCAACGAGAGATACCATTAACAGAACCATGACAAACTTGAGAAATGTCGGATCCTTCGTTAAGAAAACTATACCCAGAGAAAAATTGGTTGAAGCACTGACGTGAAGTCAGAAGCTTTTGCGCGTATGTTCTATTGTCCATTCTTCTGTATTGGACACCCTTAATCGAATTTACCATGGTCAATTATGTTGTCCATTCTCCTGTATTGGACACTCTTAATTCGAATTTACCATGGTAAATTCGAATTAAGTGTCCAATACAGGAGAATTTACCATGGTAAATTCGAATTAAGTGTCCAATACAGGAGAATGGACAACATAATTTACCATGGTAAATTCGATTAAGGGTGTCCAATACAGAAGAATGGACAATAGAACATACGCGCAAAAGCTTCTGACTTCACGTCAGTGCTTGAACCAAGTTTTTTTTTCGTGATTTTTTTAAAATTTTCTAGGGATACGGTTCTTAAAAAATTTTTTTCGTCATTTTTTTCAAATTTTCCAGGGGTACGGTTCTTACAAAATTTTAAACACGTCTTTATGTTGATTTTCTACTACTAGTTACCAAGCTTCAATTCGATCGAATATTCATTTTTTGAGTTATCAAGGAAATAATATTACAGGTGGGTATAACTCGGAAACCGTTAGACCGATTATGCCCAAAAACGAACTCAACTCTCCCTTTTGGATACGCAACCTACCCTGAAAATTGCAAGTCCCTATCTCCTTTCGTTCGAAAGTTATCGAGGCAACGGTCACCCATCTACTGAACTCACACAAGAATGCTCGAATCTTCAACAATATTTAACCGATCGTATTAAAACTTGAAAGTTGGCAGAAGAGTCAGGTTATGAAGGCTCTAGCAAAATTTCAGCAATTTCAAACGAATAGTTACTGATATATAGAATTTTTTTTTTTTATTTTCAAAGATTTATTAAAAATTTTCTACAAATGCTATCCTCACCAAATTTCGCAAACATTTTTGCGTTGGCATTCTACAACTAATAACCATGTTTGAATTCAATCGGTTCAGTATTTTTCGAGTTAATGAGGAACAAAAAACCACCAAATTTCAGAAAATTTCAGATGGCTATAACTCTAAAACCGTTCGGCCGATTATGCTCATAAACAAACTGAAATGTCGCGTTCTGGTGCACATCCTAACCTGAAAATTTCAAGCCGCTATCTCATTCCGTTCTCAAGTTATCGTGACAACAAAAATATTTTTTAATAATTTTTTTAAAATTTTCTAGCCATACGATTCGCACAAAATTTCACAAACGTGCTTAGGTTCATATTCTACAACCACCCACCAAGTTTCAGTTCGATCCGATTCATATTGGTTGAAAACAAAATTATTACTCGGAAACCACTGGGCCGATTATGCCCATTAACGAACTTGTCCGTCGTATTGGGATGCGCCACCTACCCTGAAAATTTCAAGTTGCTAGCTCTTTTCGTTCTCAAGTTATCGTGGCAACGGCCGGACGGCCGGACGGCCGGACGGCCGGCCGGACAGAATCAAATTTGACCTCGAATTCTTCATTGGGGAGTCGAACTTAATCGTTTGAGACCATTTTTTCCAAAAAATTCGAAAGTTACAGACATTTGGGCAAAACTATAACGCGATGTTCCCCAGAACATACGCGCAAAAAGTGTAGTAGAAAATGAGAACAACGAAATTACAGTTCTTGCATATTTTCGTGTGAATCCTCAAAATTCTCTCAAAGATGCCGAGATTGATCTGGGATTATCTCAATCGAGTGTTTGGAGAATATTAAAAAAACATAAAATGCACCCATATAAATTCAATAGGGTACAGCATTTGAAGCAAACTGATTTCGTCAGGAGAACAGAGTTTTGCGAAGCTATGATGATTCGATTTCAAGAGAATGAAAACTTTTTGGACTGTATAATTTGGACAGATGAATAAATTCACAAAGAATGGTTCTTTCAATAGGCATAACAGTCATTATTGGGATGAAGATAACAACCACCACTTCAGACAATGGAACTTTCAAGAGACCTGGAGTTTCAATGTTTTTTGCATTATTTAAAGAATGTTCTCCCTTAGGAGATAGATATTCTGACATATTGACTCAAATAATTGAGCCGCTAGTACAGAACCATAATGACTTATGGTATCAACAAGATGGCGCGCCTCCACACAATTCACTCAATGTGTCAAATATCCTCTACAGGCTATTTTTTTGAGTTATCGAGGAAATAATAATCCATGTGCGTGTAACTCCGAAACCGTTAGACTGATTATGCTCAAAAACGAACTTAGCCCTCCCATTCGGATGCGCAACCTACCCTGAAAATTGCAATTCCCTATCTCCTTTAGTTCGAAAGTTATCGAGGTAACGCTTACCCATCCAGCTACTGAACTCACACAAGGCTGCTCGGATCTCCAAAAATATGGATTCAATCGTTTTCAAACTTGGAACTTTGTAGTAGAGTTAGGTTCCGAAGGCTTTCTCAATTTCAGTGATGTAGGACGAATAGTTTCTGAGATATAGATTTCTTTTCAATGAATTTTTGAAAATTTTTTTGTGATATGATCCTCACGGAATTTTGTAAGAATTTTTTCGTTGGCATTCTACAACTACTTACCAACGTTTGAATTGGACCTGTTTCGAATTTTTCGAGATGTTGAGGAAATAACAACCAAATTTCATATGGGTATAACTCCAAAACCGTTTGGCCGATTATTCCTATAAATAAACTCAAATGTCACATTCAGATGCACAACCAAACCTGAACATTCAAAGTCACTATCTCTTTCCGTTCTTAGGTTATCATGACATGAATAATATTATTTAATAATTATTTTATTTAAAATTTTCTAGCGATACGAATCTCATAAAATGTCACAAACGTCCTGAGGTTTGTATCCTACAACTACTCGTTAAGTTTCAGTTCGATCAGATTAGTAATGGTTGAAAACAAAATCATTACTCGGAAACCTTTAGGCCTATTCTGCCCATTAACGCACTTGTCTGTCGTATTGGGATAGGCCACCTACCCTGAAAATTTCAAGTTGCTATCTCTTTCCGTTATCAATTTATCGTGGCAACGGCCAGCCGGACAGAATCGAATTTGACCCTAGTACTTCATCAGTGAGTTTAACCTAGTCATTTGGGACCATTCTCGGCAAAAAGATAGAAAATTACACACATTTGGGAAAATCATAACGCAATGTTCCCCAGAACATACGCACAAAAATAGTTAATTAGTACATTATTATTGGTTTGTATGGGAAACACGTATAAGGTTAACAGCCAATTTTGAGCGCCCCAAATTCATATGTGCCGAAAGGTCCCTGCATAGTTTAATACAGCCTTGGACCGCCATATAAAATTGACATGACCACAGAGTCATAGTCTTGAATTTTATGATGACATTTCTAATTCAATCAATGCAAACTACAACTTGACCAGTACACCTTAATCATTATAATATTTCTATATTTTGCTCATATCACCAACAATATATATCTGATCGAGATTAAATCTGGAACTTGGCTATAAAATAATAATAATTATAGGTTTTGAAGACTATCGATAAATTTCAATGATATCTGACGGATAGTTTCTGAGATACAGAATATTTTAAAATATTTGCTGCTCATACGAGTCACACGGAATTTTGCATAAGTGTTTGTGTCGGAACTTTTCAACAAATTTCCAAGCTTTAATTCCGTCATATCAGTATTTTTTCGAGTAACATGGAAAACAAAGTTTCGTATGGGTATAACAATGAAACCACTAGGCGGATTTTGCCCAAACATACCCTGCAAATTCAACTCTCTAACTCAATGCATTCGAGAATAATCGTGCTACTGGTCAGATGGCCGGACAGAATTAAGTTTGACCTAGGATTCTTCATGAGTGAGTCGAATCTAATCACTTGAGACCATTCTCGACCAAAAATTCGAAAATTACGTACTTTTGGGTAAATTGATAGGCACTCTGTTCAGGTGAACAAGCCCACCAAAGGTGAGTAAAAAAATCAGGATAGAGTGCAGCGTTTTCAATTTTCACAGGATATATTTATAGGAAATAAAATTGTTACAGAACATTTAAAACTCGGATATATGACGGTTGCTTACGGCGCAGAAATGCAATTTAATCAGAATTTCAGGATTCCCTGGAAAAACGTGACCTCTGTGATTCAGTAGTTCGCCAGAGAAATTGTTTCATTATTCCATATGGTTTCACTGGAAACTACCACGGTTTCATGTGATTCGTTTCAGATGAAAATATCATTTTCAGTGGCAACAAACAAAGCCAGCATTGTATACTTTGAACGCAAATTTATCAATGCTTGAATCTAGCGAAGAATGGGTTGACGACCATTCGGAAATTGAATTCCTGGGAATTCACCCAAATTTCTGAGAATTCCCTACATGTTGTACTGCATTTCTTGTGGAATCCTAATGATCCTTTCTTATTTATTAAAGAAGGTGATATTTGGATGAGTTCTATCTCCCATTTATATGAAACTTATACAGGGTCTTTATAAATAAATTTAACATGGTAGTTGCTTCTGAAACACTCTCATTTAGCCGCTTTATATGCATGCTGAACACATTTGCAATTCCCGCCACAGAAGTCATCACTGAATATACCCTAATACTGTGGAATTCATAATATACGCATAACCTCACTTTCTCCTTTGTTTACAATGATGAGTTCCAAATGATTGTCACTAGTCACTGGCAGATAACGTTTCCTCCCGTACCAGTTTTGTACAGTATAGTTCGCATTAAGTAGAATTTGGAAAAAAATTAATTTTTGGACTTATGTTTTTATTACAAGTAATTTTATGTATATAGCATAATTACTGAGCCTAACTGCTATGGGTTTTATAACAGAACTTGTGATTACCGGAGTAATTTAATTTCATTGAAAGAATGAAAAATGATACTGGAATTTTACTCCGTTTTCCTTATATATTTTCTGAAAGAAAACTCCCCACTCCCGCACTTTTTAAGGTTTTAGTATTTCTCGGAAAAGCCTCGGATTTTGAACAACTCAAGGGGATTATGTGAGGGGATACCATCCTCCACCTCCAATCTAATTTTTAATTTTTTTATTTTTTTTTTGAGTTCATAGGCATCCAAAAATACGGAACTCAGCAAACATAATATGAAGGTCATGATTCTTCAGTTTGATGTTGAATATCTCAATTAGTGACTTCAAGAAAATGTCGCGTTCATTCTTATGCTGGGGCCTAGCGCTATTTTGCGAATATACGCGTTTTCGCGACAAGTGTGGCCGGGTACTTCGTCGAATCTGGCGATGACGAATATATTCCGCCGGACTGTTGGTAGACTGGCACGCATCAAAGGGTTTTTTATGATACAATATTCGCCTTAGAGTTCAGTTCAGTAGCGCTCCAGATTTTGAGTGCAAGTTACATTTTGGAGGGAACTGACGGCTTGTAGTAGATAATTATTCAACGACATATAAAAAACGCCACTGCTTCCTCCATTTCAATTCCCAAGAATGATCGTCACGTCACGTTGACTGCAGATGTAGATAAAAACATCTCGATACAGCCATACAAATTTTCGCCCGCTAGTATAGCCCCAGCATTATGGAGGCAGCATCATGGGATAAACATAATTGAATGTATTATTATTGATACGGGAAAATAATCTCATCAAGTTCCAGCTGAACACTTGGTGAGTGAAACTTCCATTTAGAAATATCTAAAAACAAATAAGGCCAATTTATTAACTCTGTCATTCCGTGCAGTTCAGTTCCGCGCAGTTGAGTTCCGCGCAGTTGAGTTCAACATGGAGCAACGTATTCAAACGGAATCATTTTCGGCGCTCTTGTTCCCCGGAACAGAGTGCTTATCAATTTGCCCAAATGTCTGTAATTTTCGAATTTTTGGCTGAAAATGGTCCCAAACGATTTGGTTCGACTCACTGATCAAGAATCCGTGGTTGAAATCGTTTCTGTCCGGCCGGCCGGTCGGTCGTCCGTTAACACGATAACTCTCGAACTGAAGGAGATAGAGGATTGAAATTTGCGGGGTAGGTTTGGAGCGTCAATATCTCGGACGAGTTCGTTAACGGGCAAAATTCAGCAGGCGGTTTCGGAGTTATGGCCATTTTTAGTAAAAACATTTTTAATGAATATTTCCGAAACCAATCACTCGATCTATCTGAAATTTAGCAACAAATTGTAGAATGATGACCGTTATATGCATGCGAAGTTTTGTATTGATCGGATTGCCGTAAAGTATAAAGGAATTTTTTTTTTAATTTTCAGATTTTATTTCTACAATGACTCTCGAACAGAATGAGCTAGGCAGTTGAAATTTTCAGAGTAGGCTTGGAAGATAGATATCTCAGTTATGTTCGTTATTGGGCAGAATAGGCCACATGGTTTCGGAGTAACGATAAAAAAAATCAACTCACAAATTTCAATTTCTTTTTAAGATGCAGTTTTGCCATAGAAATCCATTCATATAATTTTCAACTCCAACAAACTAATACTTTCGGAGATATGATTTTTCGAAATTTCAATAATGTATTTCTATGTTTTCACAGAATGCTATTATTATTCCATGTATGAATTATTATATGATCTGTGTTCATACTCGTACATGTCATCCTGTTCTATAAGAGAGAGTCAAATTCATTTCAGCTATTTCAATTTGATTTCTTCCATGGTGCAGTTCTCATTCTCAGATTGCTCATTTAATCTTGATCAATAAACTATTATTTGAATTAAATTTCCTTTATGATGCAGTTCTATCATAAGAATACATTGATATCATTCCAACTCTGAGAAATCTATACTTTCGGATATATGATGTGTCAAAGTTTGAAGAAGAGCGCCAAAGCTCCTGTCCACAGGGCTTGAACCAATTTTTTTTTTTAATTTTGTCGTGCTGTTGGTCGCCGTTGCACGTTGTCGGCTGCGGATCAAAACATGCCCATGTTCTGGCTGGTTTTCCTGTCACGCTGACGGTCGGCGCTGATAGGTTAATATGTATGTAGCTATAGGTAGCGTTTTCGAGTCACGCAGCACTGACGGCCGTCAGCGCTGAGCTATATTCGCGCACGTACGCGCCGGCGCGTCGGCGCCGCTGACTAGCTGGCGCCGACAAGCCTCCACATTCAGTGAGCCAGAGACAATAGCATCCTTCTATTTCTCTATGTGATCAGCGCAATACTAAAACGATCCGAGCGGACCGATCAGCGCTGACCGTCAGCGCCGACCGTCAGCGCCGACCGTCAGCGTGACAGGAAAACCAGCCTATATGTTCGTCGTTCAGTTACGTTCGCTGTTAGATTTGGCCGATCATTGGATTTTCTCTCGTGAGAATGTGTTGTGTATGACAAGAATCAGCTGATCGTGATCTGTGTTTAAATTTGGAATCAGTTTTTATAATCCACATACCTGCTTGTGATTAAGGTTTTTCCCATTCTGTATGTATCGTTAACTAACATTAATTTGAAATAAACGAGAGTGGTGACTTTAGAGAGGTTTATCTAGATGATGAGGATACTACCCTCCCCATTGAAATCACCCAGAATTATACCTTTTTATTAAGTCTTTACCACTATGTGTGCGAACATTTTGAACATTGCGATGGTCTAGTGGATTGCGCTCGATGTGCCCTCTTAGATGAGGCCAGTTTTTCCCAAATGGCACAGTGAATAAACAAAATTGTAGGTACAGGGCACCAGAGAAACCTCACTGAGTGATGGAAGGATGGGCGAACTCAATAACCACAAACATTGAACGTGTGGATACGAGAATTCGATAATAGAATCGTGGGATAATTTTTTCTTGACGGTCTATTCGATTGTGAAAAAAATTGGTTCAATTCAGGAGCTTTTGCGTGCATGTTCTATTGTCCATTCAACTCTATTGGAATGGTCAATCGAATTAACCTTCGATAGAGACCGTTTCCTTAGCATTTATAAAATATGGATACTTTTCGTACCATTTTGAGGACTTGATTGATGAAAAAATAGTCTATACGATCAAATATTTTTTAGTTTGGACTTAAAACTATTCCATCGGAATTAAGTATAATTCATCAAATATCTTATAATTTACAAAAAAATACTACATATATCATCTTGCCGTATTTATACAACTGAGGCTCGCTTCACATCAACACGACACGGTTTTATGTACGTCAACGACACAAACGCACAAGCTTTCCCAGAGGCTCGCTTCACATATACATGACAGTCGTGTAAACGACACCGGCATCCGATTCTTGGCTGAAGGCTTGAATGATAGCTTTCACAGCTATCCGGCACGAGTCGTGGTCATGTGAACGAGACACGGCTGCCGTGCACGACCCGAGGGCTCCCCGAGTTGTGAACGGCAGTCGTCAGTCGTGCAGTTCGGTGACCATGTCTGAGAACAACTGAAGTCCAACGATGCCAGACCTCCATCGTGTAATTGGGAAAGCTCGAGCGTTTGTGTCGTTGTAAGTATTAGATTTGAATTTCTTTTAAAACATCGGAACTCGGCCAAGTCTGCTCGTGTCTCCAACAATAGAAATCCGATCATGTTCAAACTTGCAAATTGGTTATAGAGTTAGGTTTTGATGGTTCTCGCAAAATTTTAGCGATGTTGGTATGAACTTTCTAGTAATACGATCATCACGAAATTTTGCAAAATCTTTTTCGTTGGCACTTTTCAACTAATTATCATGTTTGAATGGAATCAGCACCGAATTTTTTGAGTTATTCAGGAAATAACAATCAAATTTCAGATTTATATAACTTCTTTCGAAAGTTATCTTGACAACGGTCACCTATTCAGCTACTGAAGTGTTCATGTTCAAATTTGGAACTTGGCTGTAAAGATATGTTTTGAAGCTTCCGCAAAATCTCTGAAATGAAGAATTTTTTTCAAAGATTTTCAATGATTTTTTTTAATTTTGCAGATATACGATTCTCACGAAATTTCGTGAGAATTTGTGAATCCGCATTCTACAACTACTCACCATGTTTGATTTGAGTCGGTTTCATTTTTCTTGAGTTATAGATGAAATAATACCAAAATTTCAGAGAGGTACATCTCCAGAACTATTTGGCTGATAATGCCTACCAACAAACACAAATATTGCATTCGGATGCTCAACCTACCCTGAATATTGCAAGTCGCTATTTTTCCGTTTTCAAATTATCGTGAGATGAATAATACTTTTTAATATATTTTTTTTTAATTTCCTCGTGATACGATTCTCACAAAATACACACATGCGTCTTTAAGTCTCTATTCTACAACAAGTCACCAAGTTTCAATTCCAATCTGTATTATTTGAAAACAAAATTATTATTCTGAAACCGATGGACCGATCGTGCCCATCAAAGAACTTGTCCGTCGAATTGGGATACGCCACCTACCCTGAAAATTTCAAGTCTTTTTCCGTTCTCAAGTTATGGTTCTAACGGCCAGACGGCCGGCCGGACAGAATCAAATTTGACCTCAAATTATTCATCAGGATGTCGAACCCAATCGTTTCAGACCAGTTTCGGCCAAAAATTCGAAAATTACAGACAGTTGAACTAAATGATATGCCGATGTTCCCCGGAACATGCGCCCAAAAGATATTTGCAGTTACACACTACAAAATGAAAGAATTCCAGCAATGGTAGTGAAGTTTCCAAATCATCAAAATCCTCAATTACCGGACCATGCGTTATAGTTCCCAAAAGATGGGGCGCCACCAAGCACGAGATGTACGTGACTGCTTGATACTATTTCTTTCAGTAGGTAGATAATATTATAATGTTTATTCAGAATAAATATTATGAATTACAGAGGTATTTATTTCAAAGAAATATTCACCTGTGCGTAATATTAAATGAGGATTTTTCTACTAACAAATATGTGAATATAGTACATGAACTTTTTGCAGAAAACATGATTTATTTTTTTCAAGAATTAATAATATCTTGTTCGATTCTCCAATTTTGGGTCACGTCTTTCCTAGGGTCCAATCAGGTCTGTCTGTGTTCACTGTTCATAAATGTCAACTTTTCTAGCTATTAGAAATTGTCAATTCGTAGGTTGATAATACTTTCTCATGGAAAATAAGTATCCGATTCTTGAATTTGTGAATATATACCAGACTGTTTTGAAACCGAAAATAATATTGACTGATTACGTAGTTAATAATTTATGTATAAATATTGGGGATGATGTTTCAGAAGATTTAGAATTGGATCATTTAAATGACAGGAAAGAAGAACATAATGGAATCATCAAAAGAAATTACTGTTCTTTGACCACTGAGGTTAATATTACCTTTTATTTCCTTAAGTAGTGAGACATGTTCCTATATACAGTTTTTTAATAATGTTGCTAGCAAAAAAATACTGAAATATGGATCTACATTTGTGTATCAAACATTTTTTCTTGAGTTAAGGTTCATAATGCAGAAAAGAATATGTTAGTGGTATGAACTATTAAATTTTAAATTATGAAATGAAAACAGGATAGTACTTTATTACTATATTTTGAACTATTGAGTTCATTTGTTCGTAATGCACTACCTACTCAAATATCAGGAAGAAATGGACAATCTGCTATGATTGGCTCCAGCCTTGCTCTAGACATTTCGATGATACTTTTCTTAGGTATTTCGAGTTGTGAAAACTATGCACCGAGTGTAAGTTGCAACAACCCATTCCACGAGGTTGAATCATCACAGATTACTCTTTTAATCTTGATAAATACATTTAATGACAATTTTTGAAGCATTGTATATTGCTCTTTTTTTTTAAAGATAGTTTTTGAAGCATTTTTTTTAAACGCCACTTTTTTTAAATTCAATTTCTTTCATGATGCAGTTCTATCTTATGAATCCATTGATATAATTCCCAACTCTGAGAAACCAATACTTTCGGAGATATAATTTGTCTTTTTGAACAAGAGCGACAAAAAGCTCCTGTCCACAGGGCTTGAACCAATTTTTTTCAAAACATTTTAGAATATTTTAGATATATTGGACATTAATGAGATAGGCCTATAATTACTCATTTCAGTTTTGTCCCCGCATTTGTGGGTTGGTTTCATTAAGTAGACTTTTAAAATATTCGGCAAAGTGCCTTTCTGAAAGCATTGATTTATAATAAAACTCAAAGGTTTTGAGATTTCTATTTTTATTTGTTGTAATGTTTCCGCTTGCAGACCATAAATTCCGGGTGACTTTCGTATTTTGAGTTTCTCTATAATATTCTGAATTTCTTGTGGGTCTGTCGGGGTAAGAAAAAAGTTGTGTTTTGTGAAATATCAATCTCTGTGTAATTTTCAATATCTGGTATATTGTCTGCATATTGTTCACCTTAAAAGCTATAGTACTGATTGCTGATTGAATGCCTCGGCCATTAAAATTTGGTTCTCAATAGGGGCGTGTTTCGTTTGTCGTGCGATTGGCTCAGTGGTAGAGTAATTGACTTGGGAGCGGAAGCCCCAAGTTCAATTCCGAGGCTAGGAAAGAAATTTTCTAGTCACGGTAATCGCCACCATTCGCTGTTGGGTCAAAAATTAACAGTGCTGTGCCTAAGGTGGCGTAAGGACACAGTAACAAAGCCTACACAGAACACAACTGGTTCTCCTAACTCAGGGCAAGCTCTTAGAGCTTATGAGGGGTCTCCTTGTGGAAGACCCAGGAGGATCAGTATAATAATAGTAATAATAATAATAATATGATTAATTTTTGTTTCAAGTCCAGTGTCATTACATACAGTTTTGATATAATCCCAAACAGCCTTCGTTTCGGAATGATTTCTTGTTATTAATTTTTCCAAATTTTGTTTTTTTTTGCATCTTCGGTAAGTTTGTGTATTTGATTTATCAGTGCAGAATATTGTAAATGGTGATAAGCAGATAGATCACCTGATTAAACACCGATGGACTTTTTTGCGCGTATTTTCTGGGGAACATCGCGTTATCATTTGCCCAAATGTCTGTAATTTTCAAATTTCTTGCCGAGAATGGTCTGAAACGACTAGGTTCAACTCACTGATTAAGAATTTGAGGTCAAATTCGATCCAGTCAGGACAGCCATTGCCACGATAACTTGAGAACGGAAAGCGATCAGGGTAGGTGGCGCATCTCAATACGACGGTCGAGTTCGATAATGGGTATAATCGGCTAACGGCTTCCGAGTAATAATTTTGTTTTCAACCATTACTAATCTGATCGAATTGAAACTTGGTAAGTAGTTGTAAAATACAAACCTAAGGACGTTTGTGGAATTTTGTGAGGTTCGTATCGCTAGAAAATTTTGAAGAAATCATTGAAAAATATTATTTATGTCATGATAACCTGAGAACGGAAAGAGATAGTGACTTCGAATTTTAAGTTCGGTTGGGCATCTGAATGTGACATTTGAGTTCGTTTTTAGGAGTAATCGGCTAAACGGTCTTAGAGTTATACCCATCTGAAATTTGGTTGTTATTTCCTCAATAACTCAAAAAATTCGTAACCGACCCAATTCAAACTTAGTTATTAGTTGTAGAATGCCAAGGCGAAAATTCTTTCAAAATTTCGTAAGGATCGAATCACTAGAAATTCATCATTGAATCAAGGTCTATATCTCAGAAATTATTCGTCCAGCATCACTGAAATTTTGCGAGAGCCTTCAGAACCTAACTCTTCTACAGAGATCCGAGCAGCCTTGTGTGAGTTCAGTAGCTGGAAGGGTGACATTTGCCTCGATAACTTTCGAAAGAAAGGAGATAGGGACTTGCAATTTTCAGGGTAGGTTGCGCATCCGAATGGGAGGGCTAAGTTCGTTTTTGAGCATAATCGGTCTAACGGTTTCGAAGTAATACACACCTGGAATATTATTTCCTATATAACTCAAGAAATAGACTCGATCGAATTGAGGCTTGGTATATATAGTTGCAGAATATGGACATGAAGACGTGTGTAAAATTTTGTGAGAACCATGACATTTTTCACAATTTTCAAAAAATCACGAAAAAATATTTGTTCAAGCAATGACGTGAAGTCAGGAGCTTTTGCGCGTATGTTCTATTGTCCATTCTCCTGTATTTTATACTCTTAATCGCGTCATTTGGCACCCATTTTGAATTGTATAGGATATGTAGTTTTTGGGATATTGAGAAAATTTAAAATGGGTATAACTCCAAAACCGTTAGGCCGATTATATCTATTAACGAACATAACTGACGTATTCGGAAGACCAATGTACCCTGGAAAGTCGCTATATCATTCCGTTCGGAAGTCATCGTGGTAACGATTACCCATTTAGAAACTGAACTCACCAAACGCTGCTCGATTTCCAATATTTTTCAACATCTCAATCAATATAGATCTGATCGTGTTCAGATTTGTAACTTGGCTGTAAAATTAGGTTTTGAAGGCTATCTTGATATCGGACGGATAGTTTCTGAGATTGTTTGGTGATGTTCTAGAAATTTTGGAGTGATACGATCCTCACGAAATTTGGCGGAAGTATTTGTATCGGTAGTTTAAAACAAAACAAAATTCCAAATCCGAAACCGTTAGGCCGATGAGCTCATAATTCATCCGTCGTATTCGGATACATGTCACTATCTATTTCTGTTCGAAAATTATTGTTGCAACGAACGGATGGCCGGCCGGATATAATCGTTATGCATCTCGAATTCTTCATAATTGAGTCTAACCTATAATAGTTACAGATCATTTTCGCTCATAAGCTCGAAAATTACAGAGATTTGGGCAAAATGATATCACGCTCTTCGATAAAAATGTGCCCAAAAATGAAGCTGATGACAAAACTTCAACAATGATAACTTAATGAATAGGATGAATAGGTAATATTCGTAGGTATCCCAAAATCTGCGCATCGTAAAATGAATGTTGACGAGCTCTAAGCCTTCATTCTTGTGTGGTTCAATAACTCGTTTTTCCGAACCATATACGCTAATTGGTGCCCCAAACACTATCAATAATTTTCTTCCGCTCAATATATCAGTATATCCTACAATGTCAAATTTATTTTGATTTGCTGAATGAATTTTGAAGAGGGAAGAACTATTGGGAAATTCTAATTATGTGGCTTACACTGTAGAAAATATTTTCCAAACGTACGTATGATGAAAAGAGATCTGAAGGCCCTATAAATAAAGTATCACTTGACATATGTTTGTATTTAAGAAAAATATCCAGGAAATCACACCAATATCGATGACGTAATCACTGACCTAATAACTAAATCTATCAGATGCTGGCTAATTAAAAATTGAAATTGACGTGTTTCAGAATTTTTCACGAAATTTAATGGATTTAAAAAGATAAATATCTTCAAACCTTCACGTGTTCATTTTAATATTTCATGATGACATTAAATTATAGCGTAAATTGTCCGGCTCATTTTTTCCATCTCTTATAAAATACAAAGTAAATAATGTATCTATGGGAGATGATAGCCCTACATTAGGTTCCTGTAGCGGTCTTCGAACATCTGAAGTTCTGAATAATCATCGCTTGGATTGGCCAGACCTGGTTTTGGAAGAGACCCTCCTGGCCTTACGAGCAACATTTTCCTTTCTCAATTCAAATATTGAAGGGATTTCTGAGAACAATAGTGAAAATCTTTGAAACCTAGCGGAACGAGTAGCAGAAGCGATTCTTCTTCAAGACATGCCATGCGGCTACAGAGAAGAATATTTGTTAGAGTGGACTTTTGAAAGTTTATGTATTATTTTTAATTTTTTGTTTTTCTCCTCTTGTCTTTTCGTTTTTCAGGTTGAGTTCGGGTACCTTGGAGAAGCCTCTCCGTTTTTGGCGCTCTTGTTCCTCGGAACAGAGTGCTTATCAATTTGCCCAAATGTCTGTAATTTTCGAATTTATCGATGAAAATGGTCTTAAGCGATTTGGTTCGACTCACTGATCAAGAATCCGGGGTCGGAATTGATTCTTTCCGGCCGTCCGTCCGGCCGTTAACACGATAACTATCGAACGGAATGAGTTAGTCAGTTGAAATTTTCAGAGTAGTTTTGAGAGATAAATACCTCGGCTAAGTTCGTTATTGGGCAAAATCGGACATATGGTTTCGGAGTTAAAAAAAAAATTTTACATAACAACTTTCAAATTAAATTTTTTTCAATATGCAGTTTCACCATAAGAATCCATTGATATCATTTTTAACTCTAACAAGCCAATACCCTCGGAGATGTGATTTTTCAAAATTTCAATAATAAATCGTATTTCTATGTTTTCACAGAATGATATAATTATTCTATCTATGAATTGTTATAATATGATCTGTGTTAATACTTGTCAACTTATTTTCCTGATACATGACATTGTCTAATTCAATTCAGCAAACGTGTAGAATTATGAGAATTATAATATGATATCATACTTTTTGTTGGTTAATATTTTCATGCCGATGGTTAATCCATATTTCAATATTTTCACAGAATGATATAATCATTCTATCTATGAATTGATATAATATGATCTGTGTTGATACATGTCAACTTATTTTACTGAGACATGACATTGTCTAATTCATAATTATAATATGATATCATACTTTTTGTTGGTTGATATTTTCATGCCGATGGTTAATCCATATGATGATGGGAATGGTAATGGTAAGTTAATAATATTGAGTTCAGAATATCTCAAGTGAAAACAAAACTGGAATTATGGTGCATTGGAGTTTTGGAGTGGATTTGAGGAAAGAATATATATTATCGTTCATCATAGAATTGAGGAATGAATATCTCGGATGAGTTCGTTGTTGGGTAGAATTCGTCTATTGGTTTTGGATTCATGATTTTTGGCAGTGTTGATGAATTTAAATTCTTCTATGATGTTTGAATTTAATTTCTGCTAAGATGATGTTCTTTCATAAGAATCCATTGATATAATTCCCAACTCCTACCAATACCTTCGAAGATATGATTTGTCAAAGTTTGAACAAGAGCGCCAAAGCTCCTGTCCACAGGGCTTGAACCAATTTTTTTATGAAGGAATCCGAATTGAATAAGGCCTATCAACATCATTGAATTTCAGCAAATTTTGAGAACAATAATTACAAATCACAACACTCACGGGGAGAAAGGTATTTTGCTGAGGTTTTTACCTAAGCACGTATATCATACCTTGAACTGTATGGTACCTCGTTACACCAACCTCAGCTAACACAGCTAAAGCTCTCAATCAAAAGAATACCAAATCGAACCGTCCTACTATTAATAAATATATATACTAGTGGAATGAGTACATTGTATCAGATTTTGATCATTCTTACCCCTAATTACACTCAACTCAAATACAACTGTGCTTTCAACATTGCCTACACAACAATTTTCCCTCTCTACGTTTCTACCCCTCGTATTATTACAGGAAATCTAACATAAATAAGAGTACATCATAAATAAAGTCATTCAATGTCATCAGATTCCAACAAACTATTCGTGCATGGATCATTAGCTTGCGGAAACGGATATTTGAACGCGCTGGGGTAGCGGAATATTAGATTTAATAGAAGCAAGAAATCGATAGAGCCACTGGATCTCAGAAAATCCTCTGAAGAAGCGTGGGAAAAAAACTTTCTCGATGTTTTCAGCGTATCAGTTTGGAAATAAGGACAGGAAAGATATATCGGTAACGTCACTTTTTCATGCAAATCTATAGATTTTTAATACAGTTCAGTGAATGTGTCGAAGATACGTACTCTATTGATACTTTTCAGTGACCGTCGCGGAATATGACATTCCCGTCGCATCAGGATAGGTAGCCTGGACGGTGGAGTCCGCGTTATTTTTGCAATACCTTTATACAGTGTGGAAATGCCAAATGGAATAAATTCATCATCTTGGTTCTTGTAGGTATTTATGGAAAATCCGAAAAATGTGAACACTTCCTTCATCCCCCTTCGAAAGACTGGTACAACCCCAAATTTGTCAAATATGAAGTATAGGCTTGCGGTATATCGTTTGAAAAGTCGCATCATTTCTATTCAGAAATATCACTTTCATGTTTATTGCAGATATCGAATTAAAAAATGTATTCAAGCTCTATGGACAGGAGCTTTAGCACTCTTGTTCAAACTTTTACAAATAATATCTTGAAAAGTATTGGTAAGAGTTTGGAATTATATCAATGGATTCTTATAAGAACTTCATAATAGCAAACATCATAGAGGAATTCAAATTCAACAAGAGTGCCAAAAATTATTAATCCAAAACCAATAGACCAATTCTACCCAATAACGAACTCATCCGAGATATTCGTTCCTCAATTCTATGATGAACCATATATTTTTTCCTCAAATCCAATCTTAAAAAAATATTATATCAATTGAAACTTCAGCCAATATTTCAGTTTTGTTTTTACTAGAGATATTCTGAACTCAATATTATTAACTTACCATTACCATTCCCATCATCAGATGGATTAACCATGGGCATTAAATATTAAAATTTGACATATCATGTCTCAGGATAATAAGTTGACATATATCAACACAGATCATATTATAATAATTCATAAATAGAATAATTATCGCATTCTGTGAAAACACAGAAGTACGATTTATTATTGAAATTTTGAAAAATCGTACTGCTCAGAAGTATTAGCTAGTTAGGGTTGAAAATTACATCAATGGATTCATATGGTGAAAGTGCATCTTGAAATAAATTTGTTGGAAGTTTGTCATGTAAAAAAAATTTTTCTTTGTTACTCCGAAACCGTCTGACCGATTTTGCCCAATAACGAACATAGCCGAGATATTTATCTCCCAAACCTATTCTGAAAATTTCAACTGTCTAGCTCAGTCCGTTCGAGAGTTATCGTGTTAATGGCCGGCAGAATCGATTTCGACCACGTATTCTTGATCAGTGAGTCGAAACAAATCGTTTAAGACCATTTTCAGCCAAAATTCGAAAATTACAGACATTTGGGCAAATTGATAAGCACTCTGTTCCGAGGGACAAGAGCGCCAAAAATATGTGAAATCAAGTGAAATTAGGTACAATATCAAAAACTAAAATGTAATGCAAAAATTAGCAAAAAAATTATGAATGATAATGAAGTAGATGTTCACCGCGAACGCCTTGGTAGCATCCTAACCGCAAATACAAATTTCTACCAATTAACATTATTCAACATCTGGGGAGTGATCGACCTAATCGCTATCTTTTAGGTTATTCAAATCAAGGGGTTTGGTTTTGAACACAATGCTGTTTACAAATTCACATAAGAAGAAATCTGATGGATTCAGGTTAGGGGATCGTGCTGGCCATTCGATCATTCCTCGCCTTCCTATCCACCGATGTGGAAATATTGCATCTAGGTAATCCCGGGCCTATGATATGAATTCGAACATTTTCTTCCCAAACATTAACCTTTTGAGGGAATTGCGTGTGTTCTTCTCTCATCCAGTGAGGCTCTTCCGTGGACAAGTAGTGGCAATTTTGACGATCGCCATGGCCGTTGAGAGAAAAAGTACACTCATCAGAAAACAAATTGAATAATATTGTTATCCAACATGTCCATAATTTCTTTATAAAAATAAGTTTTCCTATCTCAATCGTCTTTCTGGGTAGGCAATATGTTTATCGATGTTTATCGATGTATGGCTGACATTGAATGTTGTAGAGGCATCTCTACTCGTTTTATATGGATTTCCTTCAAACTCAAGTATCACATCTCATTTCACATCCTCACACAGTGTATTAGCAGCTGCTTTTTTTATGTGCCTTACATGCTCAATTTCTATTGTCCATTCTCCTGTATTGGACACTCTTAATCGAATTTACCATGGTAAATTCGGAGTGTCCAATACAGGTGAACAGACAATTGAATTATCCTGTATTGGACACTCTTAATCGAATTTACCATGGTAAATTCGGAGTGTCCAATACAGGAGAACAGACAATAGAATTCACCATGATAATTCTATTAAGAGTGTCCAATACAGGAGAATGCACAATAGAACATACGCGCAAAAGCTTCTGAATTCACGTCAGTGAATTTTTGAATACGTGATTGTGTGCATTTCCGCCAATGAAACCATTATTCAAAATTGAAGTTAATGAAATTCAAACACGAATTATACAATTTATAAACTAAAACTTATCAGCACAAAACAATTTGCGAAAGCGTTCTAAAGAAACGAATGCGTTCTAAAGAAACATTGCCACAGACTGTTTTAAACAAGTTTTACGTAGTTTTCATGGTACCATGTGAAAAACACAATGCTATGGTTTTTTGCGCGTATGTTCTGGGGAACATCGCGTTATAGTTTTGCCCAAATGTCTGTAACTTTCGAATTTTTTGACGTAAATGGTCTCAAACGATTAAGTTCGACTCCCCAATGAAGAATTCGACGTCAAATTTGATTCTGTCCGTCCGGCCGTCCGGCCGTCCGGCCGTTGCCACGATAACTTGAGAACGAAAAGAGCTAGCGACTTGAAATTTTCAGGGTAGGTTGCGCATCCTAATACGACGGACAAGTTCGTTAACGGGCATAATCGGCCCAGTGGTTTCTGAGTAATAATTTTGTTTTCAACCAATTTAAATCCGATCGAATTGAAACTCGGTGAGTAGTTGTAGAATATGAACATAAGCACGTTTGTGAAATTTTGTGCGAATCGTATGGCTAGAAAATTTTAAAAAAATTATTAAAAGATATTTTTGTTGTCACGATAACTTGAGAAAGGAATGAGATAGCGGCTTGAAGTTTTCAGGTTAGGTTGTGCACCAGAACGCGACATTTCAGTTTGTTTATGAGCATAATCGGCCAAACGGTTAGAGAGTTATAGCCATCTGAAATTTGGGGGATTTTTGTTCCTCATTTACTCGAAAAATACTGAAGCGATTGAATTCAAACATGGTCATTAGTTGTAGAATGCCAACGCAAAAATGTTTGCAAAATTTGGTGAGGATAGCATTTGTAGAAAATTTTTAATTAATTATTGAAAATAAAAAAAAAAATTCTATATATCAGTAACTATCCGTTTGAAATTGCTGAAATTTTGCAAGAGCCTTCATAACCTAACTCTACTGCCAAGTTTCAAGTTTCAATACGATCGGTTAAATATTGTTGGAGATTCGAGCATTCTTGTGTGAGTTCAGTAGATGAGTGGCCGTTGCCTCGATAACTTTCGAACGAAAGGAGATAGGGACTTGCAATTTTCAGGGTAGGTTGCGTATCCGAAAAGGAGAGTTGAGTTAGTTTTTGGGCATAATCGGTCTAACGGTTTCCGAGTTATACCCACATGGAATATTATTTCCTTAATAACTCAAAAAATAAATATTCGATCGAATTGTTGCTTGGTAACTAGTAGTAGAAAATCAACATAAAGACGTGTTTAAAATTTTGTAAGAACCGTAACCCTAGAAAATTTGAAAAAATGACGAAAAAAAAATTTTAAGAACCGTACCACTAGGAAATTTTAAAAAAATCATGAAAAAAAAAATTGGTTCAAGCACTGACGTGAAGTCAGAAGCTTTTGCGCGTATGTTCTATTGTCCATTCTTCTGGATTGGGCACCCTTAATCGAATTTACCATGGTAAATTCGAATTGAGAGTGTCCAATACAGGAGAATGGACAACATAATTTACCATGGTAAATTCGATTAAGGGTGCCCAATCCAGAAGAATGGACAATAGAACATACGCGCAAAAGCTTCTGACTTCACGTCAGTACTTGAACCAATTTTTTCATTTTCTTTCTAGGAAATCGTAAAGGCAAATAAGTTAATTATTATTGTGATACGATTTGGGAATATTCGGGGGAATATTATAATGAATTCCGGTAATCCAATCAGTTATTTTTTTTTTCTATTATGAATTTTGAAATGAACATGAAAGTTATAACATTTCTCAATAGAGAATGAGGCGACCTTTCAACCGATGTATCACAAGCCCATACTTGCTTTTTAAAACATTAGGTGTTGTACCTGTCTTTCGAAGGGGGTTGCAGAAAGGTTTCGCTTTTTTACGAAGAAGAATGACAATTTAAATCTTGAACTCAACGTGTTTGGGAAGTTTATATAGATATGAATAGTAATTAAGATAATGAATTCAATGCCTCCACTTTTTCCACACTCTATAATAAGCGATTTTACTGTACTATCTCAAAAGCGGGAGTAAAGTGAGTCTTTTACCCCCTAGGGTGTAAAAAAGTAGCCAACTTAAGTCGTGAATATTTTATGATATTTATTTGATATAATAGTTATTTACGATACGAGTTGGATACAGATATCATTAAAGCACGAATGTCAAAATTGAACAACGAGGCCGTAGGCCGAGTTGTTTAATTTAACATGAGTGCTTTAATGATATAGTATCCTACGAGTTACGTACAAAATTTTATCTACAACTGCTTGTTTTCATCCTTTCGAGAAATATTCTGAAATGATCAATTAATTCGTACTCTCAATTAAATATTCAACATGAAGCCATAGATAAAACGTTCAGTTTGTCTATGCATGGAGCAAGTCGCGTTGTGCGTTGCTATGGCTACACACATGTAACAATAACAACAGATATAAATGCCGCTTCTTCAAATTTTCATTTTATCTGAATTATATATTAAGTTTCAAAATGAGTTCAAGTGATGAACTTCCTTCTGATATAGAAAACGAAGCGCATAATGTCATAACGGATCTGGTGCCACCTACATCAAAAAAGAAATATGAAGATGCATTTGATCGATAGGAAAAATGGTGTAGTGAGAAGAATGTCAAACATATAACAAGCGAAAAGGTTTTGTTGGTTTATTTCAAGGAAATAAACAAACACAAAAGCCCACATCACTTTGGTGTTATTATTCAATGTTGAGGAGTACAAGCCTAGAAAATTTATCAAGGAGGAAATAGCAAGATTTTTATTGGAGGCTCCTGACGAGAGATTTCTATGCATGAAGGTAACTTATCGACATTCTTCCGAGAAAAGAATTATGATGCAATAATTATTTCAGGTCATTTTGATTATTGGTCTGGCAGGGGCGTGTCGGCGGGCCGAAATCACAAACTTACTTGTAGAAAATGTAAAAGACGAAGGATCATGTTTTCATATCATCATCCCAACTTGCAAGACAAAGACGAGAAGAGAGTTTTTTGTAACGTCAGGGAACAATGAAGGGTTGCATCACGTGGAAACTATCCGAAAATATATCAAATTGAGACCAGAAAATGGCGATCATGAACGATTTTTCATTTTTTATAAAGCAGGAAAATGCACGAAGCAGCCCGTTGGTGTGAATACCATAGGTAGTGTTCCAAGCCTAATCGCACAATTTCTGCAATTGCCTAATTCAAAGGAATATACTGGGCATTGCTTTCGGAGGTCTTCAAGTTCTCTCTTGGCTGATACAGGAGCTGATCTTTTAACAGTGAAACGACACGGTGGATGGAAATCAAATACTGTCGCTGAAAGGTATATTGAAACTTCTGAAGCAAACAAAAAACGTACCGCAACGGCAATTCTAGGTCTTAACAAGAAAGTCTTTCTCGAACCAAAGAATATTGCCTCTACTTCTAAGGACATAAGTCCAGCGACGTGCACAGATGATGTTTATACTCAAAATTTTTCTAGTGGAGTGTTAGGCCAGTCATCGTTCCCTATTTCGATTTCAACTTGCAAAGATTTTGTTATTAATGTGTATAATAATAATGATAATAAATAATTCCAATAATCGTAACCTGGATAATTTTCGTTTTGCAATTCTGATATACTTTGATAGGATTGTTATTTCTGTGGTTCTCATTACAGTACAAGAGTTGTAATGAATTCATTACAGCACTAGTGTGTTAATGAAGAATGTTATGACATTTTTATGAGTGTCAAATCACAGTTATTATCTGACAGTTGTAGATAAATATTTTTATTAATATTGGAACCACTACTGATAGTGAACAAAACTGTTAATGAATTAATTTCATTATTTGGTATACTTATATCTGCTTTACGTCGCTTGCATTTGGCGGTTTCTTCTCCTGTTCCGGAACTTTTCATGCAAGAATATTCTCAGTAATCATTTTCTATCGAGTCAACGGATTTTGAATATCGCCCTCTGGAACAATACTGGAATTCCGACCCCCATTACGTTTTATAACGCTAAGATCAACACATGAGAGGTGTCACCTGTATCAGCTAGCAAAGATGTGTATTAGGGCTGAGAGCAGTGGCCATGTAGAAAGATGAATCAGGTAATTTGAGATATTCAGCTAATTGCTTAGGTAATTCTCCAGGATGGTTTGTACTCACTGGCTACTTAGAACATTTGATATTGTTATTTCAATAACATTTGCAACATTTTACAACTCATCGCGATAATTAGAGAAATGAGAAAATCTATTCAAGACCTCTACTTCTCTTTGAACAGGATCTTAATTATCCTAAATTTAGTCGAAAAATATGGTTTTTAACGCCCATAAAAAATACATCAATATCATCACTTAGCTGGAATGTAAACGGTGCTTCTGACGAAATCAACTAACTTGAAATTCTAACGGACGATATAAAAATTGAAATAATGTCCATACAAGAGTCATCAACACACCGAAAACAACTCAAAGTGGGTTCATTATTTACTATCGGAGCCATCTAAAATGATCTGAGATAACGACAAATACGACTAACTCAGGATCACGGGCAATTTTTCCTAATGACGTTACAACGTTAACTTCTATTACGGCCACCAAACCCCCATAGACACAGACGATGAGCTTAGGAAAAAAGGCCATTATAGGAGATTTTAATTTCAAATATACTTCCTCAGACACTAACGGTAACAAACTCCAAACGTACTTGGACAAAACAAACTTTATTCTAAATTTCCCTAGAAATCTATGTACAGGGTTATTCACTACAACCCCCTTATCATCGTTATTATTGCCTACAGGAAAAAAATTTAAAGGTCAAAGTTGTGTGCCTATGGCTAAATTTTGATAAAATGCTATCAAAAATACAGAGGCGTGCATATTTCGGGGGATACAATTCTTTTAATATTTTTTTCTAATGATACACCCTTTATATTATTACATTTTCGGAATGGTCTTTTTTTTCTGATTTCAAAAATATACCATATATTACCCCTATCTTATACCGTTTTCGAGTTATTAGACGTCGATTAAGATGAAACTATAATTTTTTATGGTAATGTTCATGCACGCGACTTAAGGACTTAATAGTGATTTAAGAAAGTCATAAGTTGGCCAACTTTCAATTCTTCTTGCGAATCAGTTTCTGCGCATGTTCATTAGACATCCTAACAAAAATGGGGCAACTCCTCATAATGACCTACCCGTTCAAGAACATTTGAATAATGTATTCCCAATATGGATAGGAAATAATGGAAACATTAAATGGCCACCTAATAGATCCGACTTAATCCCTATGGATTCATTTTTCTGGGGATTTCTAAAAAACATTGTTAATAACAATATTCAATTAATTAAAAACACGATTCGACTTGAAATAATGAATCTGAATGTCAATAATGAAGCAATTTCCGATGCACTTATAAATATAAGAAGACGTTATAAATTTGCATTGACAATAATGGTGGGCATATTGAACATCTTTTATGACTTATCATGTGATTTAAAAATCCTAAATAAATTTTTTGTTTTCTATCTTTTTCTTCCTCACCTCTGATAACTCAAAAACGTTATAAGATAGGGGTAACATATGGTATATTTTTGACATCAGGAAAAAAAGACCATTCCAAAAATTCAATACAGGGTGTCCCATTTGAAAACAATTTTGAAAAAATTGTATCCCCTGAAATCTGTACGCCTCAGTATTTTTGATAGCATTTTATCAAAATTTAGTCATAAGCTCACAACTTTTACATTCAACTTTTTTTCTTTCGGCAATAATAACGATGATAAGGGGTGGGTAATTTATAGTGATAAACTCTGTACATGGAAGTACAGCTTCAACACTGGTGGACTTCATGATATCCAAAAACCTGAACATATCGAAACCTATCACAATAGGTCTCTTGCATGTAACACAAAATACCATATGTTTATGTTTTTCTGAATCTACTTCAATACCAGATCATCATGTACCTATGCCCATATCCACTTTCATAATTTATAAAATTGGAATATTTCGGTATTGACAATCGGCAAATCAAGAAGCAAATTCAAATGAGGTGAAACGCTTCTGAATCGTTGCAATGACGGCTGACATAATCAAAATTTACCATCTGCACACGAGAAGAAAATGAGAGTAGATATGACGGGTTACGTCACGGACAGGCACCAAGTTTCGATCGTTTGGACAGGCATTATGTACAACCAAATTTGAATGATCGTTTTCTCTTTGAAAATTGAAATTTTTGACGGCAGTTCAACTATTCCAATAATAAAAATAATTCATGCAAGAGGCCTTTTAAGGCGCTTCCCAGCGCCTAAGTGGAAGGAATTTAAGAAACTAATGGAGCAAAACTTGAATATAGACAGAAATTTAAATACATCAGATGACGATGACAAATGTACACACAACTTCAAGAAATTAATAAAACAAAAACTGTTTAGTACAACTACAAAATCTACACAATCCATCAACGGAGTGGATATTCCTCCAAACATACTGGAACTTATAAAAATGAAAATCGAATTCCGGAAGCGACTACAACGGAACTACAACATAGAACTCTACCAACAATACATAGAATCGATCAATCTAGTCAGAAGTGCAATAAAATCTTTCTTCGAAAACGAGGACAAGGCTCAATATCTAGCTGACACATACAAAACTCAAACCATGACATGTCTGACAACGAGACTTAAACAATAGTTGAAAGAGCTATACAAACTCTAAAAACAGAAATCTATGAAATACCTCCCAACTACCTCACAACTGCTGGGGATATTAAACAGATCTCTCAAAAATAAGAACGACCCAGGAATAGATAAAATCAGTAACCGCACCCTATAATCACTCCCACGAAAAGCTATTGTCCAACTCACATTCATCTTCAACCGTCGTCTCAAATTAACTTACTTTCCAACTGCTTGGAAAAATGCTATCGTCTTATCCTTTCCAAAGCCCAAGAAAGATCATAAATATTCCACAAATTACCGCCCCATCAGCCTTCTACCGACAATGTCAAAGCTACTCGAAAAAACAATCTCAGCCAAAATCAAAGATCACGAAAGCATTCACAATGAAACCATTTATGAACAATTCGGATTCAGATCGTCGCATAATAAAACCCTCAAACTGGCCACTATTACAGACCCAATCAACAAAAATTTCAATTTCTGAAGGACCACAGCAATGCTCAAGTTAGATACTGAGAAAGCCTTTGACATTGTGTGGCATGAGGGCCTCATTTTCAAGCTCCTGCATGCCAACTTCCAGTAAACATTATCAAAATCATTCAATCCTACATCACGGGTCGAACATTCTAAATGAAAAATCCCTATCTAACAAATCCTGGGGGATTTGTTAGTTAGACCGGATTGCCGCAAGGGGGCCTTTTTTTCCCCAACTCTCTTCAACTATTACATAAACGGCATTCCAAAATCAGACAGAACAAAACTGAAAGCATTCGCTAACGACACCGCGGTAATAGCATAATCTCTCCATCCAAATCAGGTAGACAAATACATACAAGAGCACATCAAGAAACTTGAAACCTACTACGACAAATGGAAAATCAAAATTAACGCTAGTAAAGCTACACTGGTATATTTTACACACGTCATGACAAAACAAAAATCGACACAAAACGCAACGTTCAATCATCAGACCATAAAACAGCACAACGAAGTCGAATATCTGCGCATAACCCTCGATAAAAGACTAAACTACAACTGACACATCGACGATTTATCGGGAAAGGCGTACATAATCCTACGAAACATTTTTCCTATACTGAAAAAGTATAGAAATTGAGTAATCATTAAAGGATACTGTGGGAGGTATACTCATTATTGAAAGGTTTTTTTTTCTGGGTTTTCTCTCCCAAACTCTGAAAAATATTGATATAGTTGTTTCTTCGTTGATGTTGTTTCGTTGTTGTTTGTTAGGCAACATTGTTCAATTGATTGCTTCTGACAAATATCTTGTGTTTCTTACGCAGAGCAAATCACAAAATAATTAATTTTTATTATATAGATATTTTTCAGAGTTTTTGAGAGAAAACCCAGAAAAAAACCTGTCAATATAGAAATTAAGTCAAAAACTGAAACTCAGAATCTACAAACAAGGAATCAAACCAGTATTTGTATATGCAAACACTATATGGACCAACACGTCAAATACAAACTTAAAAAAATATATAAAAAAAGGGGGAAAGCCATGTGGACAGGAGCTTTGGCGCGCTGTCTAAATATATAGGCAGAGCTGGCACCCATCCAGGTACTGAACTCGATCTAAGTTGCTTAGGTCCAGGAAAGAAATTATATTTAGAAGAATTTAAATCCGAGAGTGAAAACAAACGTCCAAAAAAAACTGGTACACTTTTTGGCCGAGAATAGTATCAATCGATTAGTTTCAACTCACACATATACCTACAAACATTCACTATTGGTTCGTAAATGAATAGAGCTGTGATCGTGGTGGCCTATGGTCTCTATTGAAATAAATTAACTGTTGGGTCGAAAACAAATAGTGCTTCGTAGCTTTGTTTGTGGTGGCGTAAGGTTATGCCATGATTCACTATGAGTTGATAATTCACAAAAAATAGTCTGTATAGCAGTAATTTTCACATCTACTATACGAAAATACTCACGTTTCACGTAATTTTGTGAAAATAAATAATCTTGACTAGAAGTGGTACTGTCTTATCGGCTTTGGCACAGTCAATATTGACGTTGACGTAAAGACCGAAATATTACTACATAGGAGTATTCATTATTTCAAAGTAAAATGAGAGCCTTATAATAATAATAATAATACATTTATTCTCACCAGGTCTACACCCAATTATAGAGAAAAATTAACAAGTGAAAAAAACTCAAAATAATCATATGCACAATAGACTCTTATACCTACTAGCATTGAAGGAAACCACAAATAATAAATCGAAATAACAAATGGAATAATTATACAATTTAGTTGAAAGCAGTAAATTAAAAAAGAAGAAAAACAGCACACCAGCCTCTACCAAATCCCAAGTGTGCAAAGAAAAGACAAAAACAAAAAAAAATGTATACCCCAGCGTATTGTTCTAAATGGCACATCAAAATCACTGAAAGCTCATCAAAGTATATATCACATCGACCAAAATACCTGTTATGTAAGCTATACGCTACACATGAAGTTAATAGGAGAGCGTGACATAATATTCAACCTGCTATAATCAACATAAAAGTTGTTATTCCGTCTCAGATCAGGCTTTGGTATATGAATATTCCTTGCTCAAGAAAAATGGACAGTCAATTCTATTGTGCACCACCTTATAAAGAAACGTTAAGGCGAAACACTCATATCTTAATTTAAACACCTCAATTGTAATGCTATTGGTGAGAACTGAGTGGTCGAAGCCTCTCAAAGGGTACTGCCCATAGCATCTGAAGTAGATATATTTCAGACATTTTCTTTGAACAGCTTCCAAGGTGACAACAGAATTATTGTACAGAGGACACCGGATTACAGAGGCATATTCCAACCTACTACGAATAAAGAAAAAATATAGCGTTTTCAACGTACCAGGGTTTACGAAGTTGATCCAGTTTAACTCAAAATAACCCAGCATTCTAGAGGCAGAAGTAGTGACCTGACTTATTTGCTCTGCAAAGGACAACTTAAAGTAAACATTATTTACTTCAAGAAAGATCAAGAATAACATTGATTTTCAATATTCAATACTACATCAAGCAACATGCAATACATCAAATTTGGACCACACTGCCCCAACATAATCATGGAGGATTCGTGTTACACTACAGAAAGGATAAATACTCATATATAGATTATAATTAAAATATGATTACTAACTTTCTCCATTCCCTTATATCCTACTTCTCGTTGGAAACTATACTCGGATTTTCCTCCACAACACTAGGTATATCATCATTCTCAAAGTTAGCGATGAATTATCAAGCCATTCTATTATAATATTAGTAAAATCCTTCAGACGTATTAATTGTTAAGCATACTAAGCACCAAGCATTTAAGAAACATACAATTGCTATCCCACAGTTCCCATAATTTGAAATTTCTTTCACGTAAACAATATTTCTAGATTCCTTCAAACTCTTCAGATACAAGGTAGTGGCGATTATTTTCAACGGAACGTATTCAACTTTTCGGTATTCGAGCACAATTAAGTAAATAATTCTCTATGGAGTTTATATTCGAACGCAACCAAGTTGGCCCAATCAAAAATCATACCATGTCGTTGTGCCAAGTAACAACCACATGAAATATAGAAAAGATTGCAGATTTTCATTTAAGAGGGAGGGTATCTTGACTCTGCTAGGTCTCTTCGTTGGGTGCTTGAAAATCTTTAGACGAGAAATGTTGAGTCGTGACACGAAAGTGATAAACATTTTCTCTAAGTCACTATACTAATTTTCCTTGATTAGTAAGTGTATTTGTTACTGCTGAAAAGAAAATATAATATAATCCCCTTTTATTAACTGGAAAACCTGATCACAACTTACTTTTTGGCGCTCTAGTTCCTTGGAACAGAGTGCTTATCAATTTGCCCAAATGTCTGTAATTTTCGAATTTTTGGCTGAAAATGGTCTCATACGATTTGGTTCGACTCACTGATCAAGAATCCGAGATCGAAATCGATTGTGTCCGGCCGTAGGCACGATAACTCTCGAACGAAAGGAGTTAGAGGATTGAAATTTGCAAGGTGGGTTTGGAGCATAAATATCTCGGAAGAGTTTGTTAAAGGGCGAAATCCATCAAGCGGTTTCGGATTTATGGCCGATTTTAGCAAAAATATTTTTTATGAATATTTCCGAAACCGATCACTCGATCTATCTGAAATTTAGCATCAAATTGTAGAATCATGACCTTTTTACGCATTTGAAGTTTTGTATCGACCAGGTTACCGCAAAGTGTCAACGTGTCAAAAAAAAAATTGAAATTTAAAAAAAAAATTTCTACAATAAGTCTCGAACGGAATGAGCTAGGCAGTTGAAATTTTCAGAGTTGGTTAGGAAGATGAATATCTCGGTTAAGTCCGTTATTGGGCAAAATAGGGCAGATGGTTTCGGAGTAACAAAAAGAAAAATTTTTCTTTAAGTAACAAATTTCGAATTCAATTTTTATTCAAGATGCAGTTTCACCATGAAAATCCATTGATATCATTTTCAACTCCAACAAGCTAATACTTTCGGAGATATGATTTTTCGGAATTTCAATAATGAATCGTACTTCTATGTTTTCACAGAATGCTATAATTATTCTATCTAAGCTTTATTATATGATCTGTGTTCATACTCGTGCATGTCATCCTGTCAAGAGAGAGAGAATCAAATTATTTTCAGCTGTTTTGATTTGATTTCTTCCATGGTGCCGTTCTCATTCTCAGATTGCTCATTTAATCTTGATAAATAAACTATTATTTTAATTGAATTTCCTTTATGATGCATTTCTATCATAAGAATACATTGATATAATTCCCAACTCTGAGAAACCAATACTTCCGGAGATATAATTTGTCTGTTTGTTCTTTCATATTTCTGGGTTAAACTATTTTTCTGGAATACAGTCAAATCTATTCTTTAAAATATGTCCATTTGTAACATATTCAACTGATCAGAATGAAAATAGATCTTTTCACTTCTCACGTTAATTTGACAGATATTCGGACACAATGACACATGTCATATGTTTAAGTAAAGATCATAGAGTAACATGAAATTCATGAAAATACGATCTATGGAGTGCACAAAATATAATGTGAAATAATTTATAGTCAAGTCAAAAATCAAAAAAACTGTTGAGAATTTGTTAGATTGAATGTAAAAACAGTGGACCAGTTGACTCCAATCTTTGGAATATTTTGAAATTTCGGCAATATCTTTACCACTATAGATCCGATCGAGCTCAAATCTAGAACTTTACTGTATAATACGGTTTTGATGGCTCTCGTAGAATTTAAACGATATCTGATGGATAGTTTCTGAGAAACAAATTTTTTTTTAAATATATATTTTTTTTAATCTTGCAGACATGCAATCCAGACAAAATTTTGCATAAGTCTTCGTTTTGGTTATTTTTCAACTAATGACCGTGCTTTTATTCGATCAGATTAGTATTTTTTGAGTTATTGGGAAAATAAAATTTCCAATGATTATAATTCTGAAACCACTCGATGGATTTTGCTCATTAACGAACTTAGCCGGCGCATTCGGACTACAAAGCTACCTGAAAATTTCAACTCTCTATCTCATTGCGTTCGAGCGTAATCGTGCTGACGGTCAGCCGGACATTTGGACGAATTGATAGGCACTCTGTTCATACAACAGCGCACCAAAAGGCAATGACGTGAATTCAGTACTTTTTGGCGTGCGTGTTCACGTTGGCTAATTTTAATTGAATGATGAATACTTTAAGCTCAGTGGATAGAGTGAGCTGGAGATCTACTCAGCGGGTAGTGGATACCATCAAAAATTAACAGTGCTATATCTAACCTGGCATAAGGATAGAGTCACAAAGTTGAAAAAGAACACAACTAACTCTCCTTAGTCGCACAAGCTCCTAGGAGCTTCTGAGGGATCTCCTTGGGGAAGACTTCCCAACTAACAACTTTATATTTTATAATAGTTGTGGAAACGTTTTCAACCAAAATCTTATAAAACATTCTTAGTCGCTGAATTGTTTTCAATACGTTTATACAACAGATATAAACCCAGAATTGGCACATTTTATAAAATAATTTTGTCATTCGAAACATTTCATAAAGCTCTTCATAAACATTACAAAACTATTTCATAAACATTCTGGCGCCATCTAAAAAGCTGTTTTGTAATAGCTTTATAAGGTTTTTCATATGAGCGTTCTGAAATAAAAATGTTACATAGAATTATATCTATAAAATTAATTGATTTTAAGTTGGCAAATGACAATCCTGAATTATAACAACATAGCGAAAATATAGATGTCATGTGTCATTATGGTTTACAGGAAGCCATTTTATTTATATATACTTCTACTCTTACAGACACATGTTTGGATACACACAACGAAATTCTCAATGCAAATGAAATTTCTTCGTGAAATGTAGCACTAAAATGACATATTTTAAACGCGCCCCCTTGTTTCGAATGTTTCACACAAAAAAATGGAACAAAACAAAAATGTGGCTTGTCAGTCTAATGATCCTTTGTACTAAAATGTATTCCAATTTGTTCTACAGATTATTTTTGAGTCATTTCATGCTCTGAATGGTTGAAATATCTACACATTGGCGATTTTTAGTGTGTTTAAAACACTTCGCACTCTGAGTCATCACAAATGCCGCCATGTTTAATGGCGTTCTCTTATAAAATAATTTTGCATCAGTTTCAAGCATTTCGTTGTAATTTAGCTACTTAACAACTACTATAAAACATGTTATTATGTTCTACCGCGTGAAAGTCAACATAACCTGCAAAATCAGTGAAACAGTTAACGTTTTCCTGTAGAATATCTGATAAATACATATTTTTGAAAGGATATTCAATAGGCGAAATGACAGTTAATCTGATGAAGGTAGGTATCTTATTAATAAGTCGATATCTTGAACACAAACATGATTGTGGTGATAATTTTGCACCTACAGAAAATTGTCTTCAGCAGTAGCATAATGCTTCCTGAACCTCATGCATAGGTAAGAAATTTGTGCTTTTAGCTAGAAAACTAATATGCATTTGCTTCATAGTAATCATAACTTTTTTAGAAACGTTCAAGATTAGGGTTGCCAACCGTCCTTTATTTCAAAGGACAGTCCTTTATTTTGAAAATATGTCTTTTGTCCTTTTGAAAGGTGTGAAAGGATGGCAAATGTCGTTTGAAATCATTGGAAGATATGAATAAAAACAATATTGTAATAACCCCAAAAAAACTTTCAGTGTGGGAACAGAATGATCAGCTGCTTTTGGATGATATTGTCATGGAAATTGAATACCATAAAATAGTTATGAAGTGGTTACCGAAACGACAATTCACTTCTGGAAGCAAAATTGTAACTAAAAGCACTTCTATATAACTGTTTCATGAGGTTATACAGAACATCTTTGAAATGGTTTTTTAATATATTTGAAATAAAATTATAAATATCCCCAGAATTAATAAAGAAACCATTGAAAAGCAATTCAGTTTTATAAGCAGAATTGTTGTATAAGTTAGTTATAAACCTCTTAACAAATGGTTAAGTAACAGTTTTATAACATATTTCATAATTCTGCTGTATAGACGTTTTCACGATAAATTTATGAAGTATTTCGATTATCCACAACAGAATGATGTTTATGTAGCTTTAATAAAATGAATTGATATTTTGGAAACACCAATATGATACTTATGAAATATATTAGTCGCGAATCATTGGAGTTATAAGACAACTTTGCTGGTTGGGTTGGAAGGATCAGTATAATCAGAATTATGTTTATAGCATGCGCTCCAAAGCAGATTGACCCCCTGTCAATGCTCTCTTAACCTTTTTCTTTCACTGTCAAGTCAATCTGCATTTGGCGTGCGGGCTATACACATGAATATGATTATACTGATCCTCCCAAGTCTTTCCCTAGGAGATCCCTCAGAAGCTCCTAGGAGCTTGCGTGACTAAGGGGAATCAGTTGTGTTCTTTTTAAACTTTGGTACTCTATCCTTATGTCAGCTTAGATATAGCACTGTTAGTTTTTGACACGACAGTGAATGGTGTCCACTACCCTCTGAGTAGATCTGCAGCTCGCTCTATCCACTGAGCCTTAAGTATTCATCATTCAATTAAAATTAGCCAACGTGAACACGCGCGCCAAATAGTACTGACTTCACGTCAGTGCTTTTTTATATTTCTTCAAGTTACCTTAACAAATCTGGCTATCAATACGGTTTGGCTCTCAGCTTTACCGTAGATCGAAATAAAAAAAAATGTGGTTATGGGGCTCCCGTTAGGAACACAATTGCCTATTCTTTAAATCCGAACGTAATTTAATATAGGTCTACCAAATATAGTTATTTATAAATTGGCCCCAGAGCTATGAAACAGACAATTCAACAACGCTGTTTCCTCGAAACTGACTTGTCCGTGCACAGAATTGCCATCAAATTTCTCTTGAAACCTTACAATAACGGCTCAGCACCAAATCCATCACCGCTAGACGCAAACCACTCCCAACATGAGCCATACAATCCAAACGTCTCCTCTACGCATGCGCAATCTACTCGGGGCTTAATAGTATATTCTAAAACAAGTTGCAGTATGGGCATCTATTAAAACACGAATGCGAAATTCGAAAACTAGCGACCAAGGAGCGAGTTTTCGAACGCATGAGTGTTGGAATTGCCTTCTGCAACAAATTTTAATGAAAAATTCAGATTATACATCCTAGTGACTTTTGTATTGTATCTTGGAAGTTGGTGCGGCTATTACAGAAGGTGACAGATTACGGAATTTGAATTTGAAACGTACGTAGGGCATGGAGATCAAATTTGAAACAGTTTCCTAATAGCATGAATGATTCAAAATTAACAAGAAGGAAATCTCTAGTACCATATTTTATAATGAAACTGAAGCTATTCCTCAACAATTATTTCACTATATCCAGATTATATTGTCAATTGACGTGTGTTGAAATTTGATAGGATCGAATGTCAGTGCTGACTACCGCAAAACGAAAAATATAACTAGAAACAATGCGGGAATGAGTTCATTCCAGCACTGTTTTCAGTGCTGGAATGGACTCATTACGATACTGAAATAGAGAATAGTACATTCTAAAACAAGATGCAGAATGGGCTCCTATTAAAACACGAATGCGAAATTCGAAAACGAGCGACGAAGGAGCGAGTTTTCGAACGCATGAGTGTTGGAATTGCCTTCTGCAACGAGTGTTAGACGATATTTTCTCTATTTCAGGCAAATTTTGAAAAATACTGTTGAAATTTAATGAAAAATTCGGATTATACATCTAGTGACTTTTGTATTGTATCTTGGTAGTTGGTGTGACTGTTGCGAAAGTTGACAGATTACAGAATTTTAATTTGAAACGTACGTAGGGCATGGAGATCAGATTTAAAACAGTTTCCTAATAGCATGAATGATTCAAAAGTAGCAAGAAGGAAATCTCTACTACCATATTTTTTGGAAAATAAAGCTTTTTCTCAACAATTATTTCACTATATCCAGATTATATTGTATTGTCATATGACGTGTGTTAGAATTTGATAGGATCGAATGTCAGTGCTGACTAACATAAAACGAAAAATATAACTAGAAACAATGCGGGAATGAGTTCATTCTAGCACTGTTTTCAGTGCTGGAATGAACTCATTACGATACTGAAATAGAAAGTAAATTCTGATTCTTCAACACCTTTGGTTCAGGAGATATCACTGCTGCAATCCAAGCATGTGCAGACACTTGCGAGGGGATTCTATGGAGTAATAGCATCCATCAGCACCTCAAACCCCAATCCTCGCAGATGAAAACTCCGGCAGGTAAATCACTTCTTGTCTACTCATACTTGAAACGAAAAATCTCCGAAATAGCAATTTTCTAGTAATACGATCCTTAGAAAATTTCACAAACTTCATTGCGTCAGTAAACTACAACTACTTACCAAGTTTCAATTCGAACTCTCCATATTTTTGAGTTATATAGAAAAATAATATTCCAGATGGGTATATCCTCGGGTATAACTCTGAAACCGTTTAGCTGATTATACCCACCAATGAAAATAACTGTCCCATTCGGATGCGCCACGTACCCTGAAAATTATGCCTTTTTTTTCATTCAAAAGTTATCTAGGCAATGGTCACTCTTACAGCTACTGAACTCACACAAGGCTGCTCGGATCTCCAACAATATTGATCCGATTGTGTTTAAATTTGGAACTTGACTGTAAAGTTATATATTGAAGTTTTTCGCAAAATTTCAGCGATATCAGACAGACGGTTCCTGAGATATAGAATTGTTGTCAAAGATTTTCAATGATTTTTTTTACAATTTTCTAGTGATACGATGCTCACGGAATTCTGTAAGAATTTGCGCGTCGGCATTCTACAACTAATCACCATGTTTGAATCAAATTGGTAATATATTTAAAATTTTCAGAAAGGTAAAACTCCCGAACTGCCTATTCACAAACTGCAAGTTGCTATCTCTTTCCGTTCTCAAGTTATTGTCAGATGAATAATATTTTTGGCGCTCTAGTTCCTCGGAACTGAGTGCTTATCAAATTATTATTATTATTATTATTATTATTATACTGATCCTCCTGGGTCTTCCACAAGGAGACCCCTCATAAGCTCTAAGAGCTTGCCCTGAGTTAGGAGAACCAGTTGTGTTCTGTGTAGGCTTTGTTACTGTGTCCTTACGCCACCTTAGGCACAAATTAATTTGCCCAAATGTCTGTATTTTTCGAATTTTTCGATGAAAATGGTCTTAAACGATTTGGTTCGACTCACTGATCAAGAATCCGTGGTCGAAATTCATTCTGTCCGGCCGGTCCGGCCTGCCGTAGGCACGATAACTCTCGAACGGAATGAGCTAGACAGTTCAAATTTTCAGAGTAGGTTTGGGAGATAAATATCTCGGCTGAGTTCGTTATTGGTCAAAATCGAACAGATGGTTTCGGAGTAACAAAAAAAAATTTTGTTTTACAAAACAAATTCCTAATTAATTTTTTTTCAATAAGCAGTTTTATCATAAGAATCCAATGATATCATTTTTAACTCCAACAAGCAAATACTTTCGGAGATATGATTTTTCAAAATTTCAATAATAAATCGTATTTTATGTCGAAAAGTGAAAATTAAGAATATATAACCCAGGTAAGTACCGACGTTTTCTTCTAATACCGGAGATCGACAAGATCGTACGAGGAGCCCGATAGCCGGTTGGTCTAGGTCTAGGCCGTCGGGTTCTCGGTTTCGGAACGAGAGAAGGCGGGCTCAAATCCCTGAAAGGGAATTACACTTTTTGGCGCTCTAGTTCCTCGGAACTGAGTACTTATCAATTTGCCCAAATGTCTGTAATTTTTATTTAAGATGCAGTTTCACCATTAAAATCCATCGATATCATTTTCAACTCCAACAAGCTAATACTTTCGGGGATATGATTTTTCTAAATTTCAGTAATAAATCGTACGTACTTCTATGTTTTCACAGAATGCTATAATTATTCTATCTAAGCTTTATTATATGATCTGTGTTCATACTCGTACATTTCATCCTGTTCTATAAGAAAGAGTCAAATTCATTTCAGCTATTTTAATTTGATTTCTTTCATGGTGCAGTTCTCATTCTCAGATTGCTCTTTTAATCTTGATAAATAAACTATTATTTGAATTTAATTTCCTTTATGATGCAGTTCTTTCATAAGAATACATTGATATAATTCCCAACTCTGAGAAACCAATACTTTCGGAGATATAATTTGTCTGTTTGAACTAGAGGGCCAGAAAGCTCCTGTTCACAGGGCTTGAACCCATTTATTTTTTTATTTTCTAGTGCTATGATTCTCATAAAGTTGCACATACGTCTGTATTCTACAACTACTCCTCAAGATTCAATTCGATCGGATATGTATTAATTGAAATCAAAATTATTACTCGAAAACCGTTGGGCCGATTATACCCATTAACGAACTTGTCCGTCGTATTGAGACGCGCCTCCTACCCTAAAAAATTCAAGTTGCTATCTTTTTCAGTTCTCAAGTTACCGTGGCAACGGTTGGACGGCTTGCCGGACAGAATCAAATTTGACATCGAATTCTTCATCAGTGAGTTGAACATAGTCGTTTGAGACCATTTTCGGCAAAAAATTCCTAAATTACAAACATTTGGGCATAATGATAACGTGATACTTCCCAGATTTATGCGGAAACATATGTTTTTTCTTTTTGGCGCTCTTGTTCCTCGGAACAGAGTGCTTAGCAATTTGCCCAAATGTCTGTAACTTTCGATTTTCTGGCTGAAAATGGTCTTTAACGATTTGGTTCGACTCACCGACCAATTCTGTCCGGCCGGCCGTAGGCACAATAACTCTCGAATGAAAGGAGTCAGAGGATTGAAATTTGCAGGGATAGGTTGGGAGCGTAAATATCTCGGACAATTTCGTTAACGAGCGAAATCCACCAAGCGGTCTCGGAGTTATAGCCGTTTTTAGTAAACATATTTTTTATGAATATTTCCGATACGGATCACTCGATCTATCTGAAATTTAGCATCAAATTGTAGAATAATGACCTTTATATGCATTTTTTTTTATTTTGATATTTTGTTTCTACAATTACTCTTGAACAGAGGGAGCTAGGCAGTTGAAATTTTCAGAGTATATTTGGGAGATACATATCTTGGTTGAGTTCATCATGAGGCAGAATCGGCCTGATAGTTTCGGAGTAACGAAAAAAAAAATAATTTTTTTCAAATTACAATTTATTTTTTTTAAGATGAAGTTTCACCATAAAAATCCGTTGATAAATTTTCAACTCTAACAAGCTAATACTTTCGGAGATATGATTTCTCGAAATTTCAACAATGAATCATACTTCTATGTTTTCACAGAATGCTGTACTTAATTATTCTATCTATGAATTATTACATGATCTGTGTTCTTGCATATCATCTTATTTTCCTATGTAATATAAATGTTTCATTTTTTTCTGGTTCGATATTCTTGACATAAAATACACCTCCTGTTCTAGGAAACAAATTATGATTGAATGGAAAATGACCAATGAAATAACCTCAGCTATCGTAGAATTATGAGGATCATAGGATATTATATTTTGTAGGTGATAATATAATGCCCGTGGATATTTCATATAATGATGGAAATATATTCTTTGGTGAGATAGCTAATCAAATTGGGTTCAGAATATCTTAAGTAAAAACAAAACTTGCCTAAGTTTTAATTGACATAATATAATATTCAGAATAGATTTGAGGAATGAATATCTCGGATAAGTTCATTATTCTGTAGAATCGGTCTGTTTGAATTCAATTTCTTCCATGATGCAGTTCAATCATAAGAATCCATTTAAATAATTCCCAGAGACCAATAATTTCGGAGATATGATTAGTTAAAGTTTGAACAAGAGTGCCAAAGCTCCTGTCCACAGGGCATGAACCAATTTTATTTTGATCTCTTGAGAAAGATCTATTTCGGTCAAAACGTGATGAGAATTTGATTGAAATAGAAAATTTACTATTGCTTTTGTAGTAATACCATCCTGACTAAAATTCAATTCAACAAGATCACTATGTTTTTAGTTATTGAGGAAACCTTATATTACAGTAAAGTGGACCAGTTTATTTTAGACGCTTGTTTTTACAGTCATATTTATATTAATAATAATAGTGTCGGTATAAGCAAACCAGAACAAAAATACACTCGGGGCGAAGTCTAGCGTCAGCTACTCCACTCAACCCCTGACAAATTAAAACAAGAAAATAACGAAAAATATATGAAAAAGAGAAAATATCAACACAAATAAACAAGATTAATGAAATACAGTGAACTGAACTGCATATATGTACCAAAAAATAAATAAAAAATTTCAAATCCAAAACTACGAATTCTTGAAAATATTATTATTAGGCGAGTTCAGTACATGATGGGTGACCACTCTGGCTCTAAATTTGAACAAGCTCGCCAAAACTCCTAGCCAATGATATAAATTCCACCATGCTGGATTATAGTATTCTTTCTGACATTATCTTTTGATTTATTTTAATCATACGGATAGAATATATTCAGCATTCATTCCTTATCTCTAGCATCGTGGTTCAATATATCCCTTGTTAGAATAGTCACCAATTGGTGAAAACTGAATTGATATTATTGGTCACCTGATAATTTGAAATCGTTAATTTATTTTCATTACAATTTAAAGATCTTTTGTTTATTGAATCAATCTTCATGTACCGCAGTTATTATCGCCTCCATACGATACAACATATTTTACAATAATATTGAGCGTGTATGGGTCGCTTTAGACTATAGAATCCTATCTTCCCTAATCAAAAGTCACAACAATGAAGATTGACGGGCTCTTTCCGATATGAAACTCAGATAGAGATACCTGTATTCAAGTGTCTAGTTTCTACTTCGATTTCTTGTCGATAGTTGAAAATAGTGTGGTCTAGAAATCTCATAAACAGTTATTGTGTGGAAATATTCGCCAAAGATTGGCGGTAAATTTCTTTTGAAGTATGATTGTTGGTTATTAAAATGTTTCGTCAATTGATTTATGTAATTATTTCAGATTGATATTTGTTGGTATTGTTTGCAAGCAATATTTATAAGAAAATCATAAAGAGTATTGGATGTTTGATTATTTCGATTACGTACTATTTTTTCTTCATGTGCCTGTTTTTTTTTGTGTTTGATAAATTCACTGGAGCTTTAACTGAACCATATCTAGTAATTTTTGGCTTGAAGTCAAATTAAACATTTCGACGTTTTGAACTGGGCCTGTTCTCTACCTTACCTGGAAGGATCCTGAGCTATCATTCGGAAGAAAGAGTATCTTAGTTTTTCACTAGACGAATTCCCCAACGAAGATTGATTATCTGAGCTAAGTGTTTTTCTTTTCAATAAAAGAAATTTATTTCACTAAACCTTAAAAACCAGCTTTATTAGTTTTTATCCTATATCCCAGGAAGCGTAATTGTATCGTTGACTTCCTAGCTAGTCGGGCAAACATTTTGAAAAGTGAAACATTATTCATTGCTTTTTCAACCAGTTTCTTTCTTGTTCTTCAATTTATCGCGTTAAACATGGATGAACAGAATTGAAGTATACCATAATTTCTGTCTAAATACAGATATTGGGACTAAATGATAGCGCCTAAAGACGAGTGCGCAATATGTAGCTGTATTTGCTATATATTCTTCGGTTATCGTCCATTCTGTAGTTAAATGAAATAAAATATTGGGAGTTTTGGACTGATTTATTTATTGTTCTTAAAACAACGCCGACGTTTCGGAACGGATTGTTCCTTTTTCAAGGCTAAAATTATAAATTATACACATTAAAATTACAAAGATGACATCAAAAAGTTAAATTACATACCTAGTTCCTAAACAATATCGTCAATTTATTTTGAAAGTTTAACAATTATCAAAGAAATCTGTTTTGTTTATTTACGATGCAAATATGTGACATGGAATTACGGCGACTGACAATCACGTCGCCATCATCTGTTGTCTGAACTGGCTCGAACTGACATGGACGCTTCTGTATTGCAATTAACCAGTATTTTTGAAAAAACCCCGGGAACAACTCATAAAACAACGGAAACGATACAAACGTATATATAGGGAGTCAGTATAATGTAGAACGAAATAGATCTGGGACCATGGTAATTATTGTCTTCTCCTCTCAAAGTATTTCCTTTTACTGATCAACCGTTAATCAAGTTGTTGTAAATGATACTGAGGTGCTGTACGTCCTCTCGGTGGTTGACTGTGTTATTTTGTTTAATTTGTATCATTTTGCTTATGTTTCTTCTATACCCGTATTGTTCTCTATCCAAAATCCTCGCAATTTCAAAATCAAACTTATGGCCTGTGGTCATTTGATGTAGTGTTAGGGCTGTCTTATTGTAGTCAGCTATATTTTCACAGTCTTTCTTGTGTTGTTTTATTCTTTCATTCAGATACTGTTTTGTTCGGCCTATATAGCATTTGTTACAGCCTTGACATGGTATTTTATAAATTAGTTCCGATTCGATGTAAGGTGTTCTCTCCTTGAGTTTGGTGAAAAATTGTTTGGTGGTAACTAAGTTATAGTAGGCACATCTGCACTTCAAACTACTGAACAATCTGTCCACGCGGTGGGAAAGGCTGAGTAGGTATGGAAATTTGAAATACGAGGTAGTATCATTGGGGGTGTTGTTTTAAGAACAATAAATAAATCAGTCCAAAACTCCCAATATTTTATTTCATATATTTGCTATATTTTCTTGTCACACCCATTGGAATCGCTCCACTCGACTGTTAGAATTTTTTCGAACTGTATTCATTTCCAATGAATATTCCAAAATTATTTCCCCTTGAATTATTTCCATTTCAGTGTGAAATCTTTCTTATGACATCGCAAAATATTTGCGAAAACTGATTATTTGAGGATTGAGCAGTTGAACTTCATCCTACCCTATACAAGAAGATTGTCCCGAGAACCTGGAAGATCAAGTGGCGTCAACACGAACCGAATTTAGCGAGTTTCCTTATCTACCATCCAAAGTTCAAGTTCGATTTCGTATAGCGTCAACTTCGAAGAGCGGTTAGGGAGTATTCATCACAGGCCAGCGGAAGGGGTGGATAAAACCTACCCCGGTGAACACGGAATCTTTCAGAGAATTCATCATGCTAGAATGCAGGAGCTTAGATCCTCCAAGCCAGCGCACATTCAATATTAAATCAAAACGGCATCCTGGCTGACGTCGCCGATTGAAATTCGTCAGACAAAAGGCAAATGTTACGCGATTTTGACCAATAAGAGAGTGGGTCTATCGGCAGAATGCTCTGTTGCAGCTATTATCGAAATACGATGAGATGCACAAAGTAGGCGTAAATCCTATTTTAGATCACAAATAAAATTCATGAGGTCACTGGTAGATTTACAGCCGGCGCATTTATAAATTATAGGTACTTAGTGCTTTATCGCTTTACATTCCATTCCATGAATGAAATATACACAAACCCGTGTCCAACAAAGTACCTAGGGGATTATACAGGGTGAGGCTGTATAAAACCGTCAGATTTTAGGTGAAGGTAGTACTTGGTCTGGCACTTTCGAAACTATATATGATTTATTGCAGCGAACTGTGGCTATACAGGCTGATTTTCGTCAAAAGCAGTGAAGGATTCGATTTCAATGAAATTATCAACGCTGCAAGATATCCGTAAGAGGATTCGTAATTTTTAATAGTCGTTTCTGAATCCTGGGTCTTATTTGTAAGAATCTCATATTTTGTGCAATTGTTGACATAACATCCTCTATATAGCATTTTAAAAACTTTGACATCTGTCTCAAAATCTGCTTCACCAAGGCGTTAATTTTGTGCATTAAAATATTTTGGCATACTTCCGGATTTTTCAGAAAAAAAATTGGTAAATAAGATGCTATTCTAGATTTTAAAAACTTTGACATCTGTCTCAAAATCTGCTTCACAAAGACGTTAATTTTGTGCATTAAAATATTTTGGCATACTTCCGGATTTTTCAGAAAAATAATTGGAAAATAAGATGCTATTCTAGATTTACTACAAATCAGTTAAAATATTCCCAAAATGATACATTGAATTTAGTTGAGTGTATTAGATCTGATTTGATCTCTGATTCATGGAAAAAATTCATATGTTAAATATCCATATTAAAATGCAGGGCTGTATTTACAATATTCTCAAAATAGATAACTCTACTGGATAAAAGAGCAATTGCATTTTATTCAAAAAATAATGTAGTACTTCTTTCAAATATACTTTATTTGAACAAACTCCTTACTACTAAATAAAAATTGGTTCACTGGAAGCACTGAGGTAAAGTCAGGATCTTTTGCGCGTATGTTCTATTGTCCATTCTCCTATATTGGAATGTAAATTCGATTAAGTGTGTCCAATATAGGAGAACGGACCATAGAATTCACCATGGTAAATTCGATTAAGAGTGTCCAATACAGGAGAATGGACTATAGAACATACGCGCAAAAGCTCCTATAACGACATACGACTGTTCGCAGTAGTTAAATTCGGAGCTACTAGAACTCAGGGATCCGCGGTCTAGCTCCAGTGGAGATGGGAGTGGATTCCTAAAAAGGGAACCTAGTAAATGGGCGCCAGGTAAATTTAAGTCTCCCAGATACCCCTGCGTAATGTAATAATTCCTAAATTCACCAAAAGAATATGCACGCTAAAAACAAACAATTTATTCCAGTAGCTTACAACCCAGGTCTTTAGCTTCAATAAAGTAAAACTACCGTGAAACCCTGAATAAGGGTGGCGGAAATTGTACGTAGATAATATTATTATTTGACTCAAATACGCGTCGCTTGAGCTCAGGCGCATCCACGTTTCATATCTATGATCATATATGACTACCACAAATCTTTCCCCAATTTCCGCTTTACAACAACAATAATAATTTATATAATTGATGATAATAAGTTCACGTTATGTATATATATAGCAGGTATAAGATATGTTTTGAGATATGTTTCATATAACTTGCGTGCTGATTATCCTTATTCCTGAACGTAGTACTGCGTTGATGGTCTCGCAATACTGTCCTCTTCCTCTCTGTGCTCGTAGTCTGCAACCCCTCAATTTAATGTCCCCAATCACAGCGCTACTTATGGACCACCTTGTATATACTCGAATGCCTCAGTGCTACTCCTCTTGACGTAAAAATCCCTCTCTTCCTGACACAAAAAAAAAATCGTGCTGGCACAAAAATTCGGGCTGCCACAAAAACTCGTGCTGCCACAAAAATCCGTGCTGCCATAAAAACTCCTGATGTTACAAAAACCCTGATGACAGAAAAGAAATCATCAGTGACTTCTCTCGGATAAGAAACAAATGAATTTTCGCAATACATAATAATTTCAGCTATCATAATATTAATCAGATCAATTATTCGTTGTTATGCAACAGTTATAGAATTCGTACATACCCTGATGTTCGGGGTTGTCCTGCACACGTTTGCTTCGAAACCAAATCTGGCCGTGCCTCCACCAAATAATTCTTCAGGCACACAGCGATGTTCTGGATATAGAAATATAATTACGACCTGAATTGATTCCACTATAAATGACGAGAATAGAACATCTAACACATACCTGTCAAAGTCGCCAAGATCGTTCACGTGTTCAACTCTTAGATTTGCAGAAAGGTCGTTATATCCTCTTTCGAGACGAGTGCAAGTTACCTGTTATCTTCCCAAATCAAACCAATGTAACGCTCACTCCTAATTCGATTTTCGAAACTATATCCAATTAAGAAGAAATCACCAATTCTTACGAAGTTCCGAAAATACGCCTAACCTACTGCTCCTCCTTTGAGTGTTCACCAAAATGGACGACCTCATGTCCCTGACTGGCGCAGACCCTCACAAATTTCAGACTGTCACAATTCAACAATATTGCCAACTTATTCGGTTCTTCGAATACACTAATTATTATTCAGCGTCGATTGGTACCACTGAGATCCAACCTCAAATTCGATGTCAACAAACACGACATAAATGACACTCGCCAACCAAACGTAAACAAACCCTGCCTGAGTTAAAAATAAAACGTTACAAAATCCCCCCTCACTTGAAAAAATTTACCTAGTAAATTTTACTTAGGGATTAAAATACATAGGATCAAAAAAATAAATTGACCAGACTACTCATAAATGAAGGTGGACAGGTGTCGAAATGTTTCCACCAATCGGAGCCCACTACAATCAAGTATCCCTGAAGGAGGAAGCAATCCACTCATACCCAATCATTCCTACGTCCTCAATCACAACAAGCATATCCTTCTCATCCAATCATTAACCAGAATCATACCTCATCCAATGCCCTATCATACATCACAGTCGTCCAGGAAATTCTCTTCTACCCTCATTACTCCATCACTCCAGCAATTACCCTCAATCTTCATGCATTCTCCGACCATGTACTTCATATGTCCACTGCGAAATTCTATTGACAATTCTACTTGGTCCCATATAAACAAGGGTAAGTTCTCCAACATGGCACATAATTCCACACAATTCACACAATAATAATAAAACCGTTGAGCACGAGACAACTACTACAATTCACAGTCCTGCTCAAATAAATTTCCAAACTCGACTTTGACCGACCATCGCTAGAGATAAAAAAATTGTATAAAAATAATTTTCAATAAATTAGGACGAGACAAGACAGATACAGGTAAAGAAGCAAAATGACTAGAAATATTAAAGCACAATAACGCATGTCCCCTAAAAAAAATTGGGTCAAATATAAAGAAAAATACTATATATACAACTGAATCAGACCTACGTTACATCGGGTCGGGCCCCACGTTATCTGGCTCCACGTTGGATATGGCCCCACGTTGCATCAGCGTAATATAATAATTCCTAAATTCACCAAAAGAATATGCACGCTAAAAACAAACAATTTATTCCAGTAGCTTACAACCCAGGTCTTTAGCTTCAATAAAGTAAAACTACCGTGAAACCCTGAATAAGGGTGGCGGAAATTGTACGTAGATAATATTATTATTTGACTCAAATACGCGTCGCTTGAGCTCAGGCGCATCCACGTTTCATATCTATGATCATATATGACTACCACAAATCTTTCCCCAATTTCCGCTTTACAACAACAATAATAATTTATATAATTGATGATAATAAGTTCACGTTATGTATATATATAGCAGGTATAAGATATGTTTTGAGATATGTTTCATATAACTTGCGTGCTGATTATCCTTATTCCTGAACGTAGTACTGCGTTGATGGTCTCGCAATACTGTCCTCTTCCTCTCTGTGCTCGTAGTCTGCAACCCCTCAATTTAATGTCCCCAATCACAGCGCTACTTATGGACCACCTTGTATATACTCGAATGCCTCAGTGCTACTCCTCTTGACGTAAAAATCCCTCTCTTCCTGACACAAAAAAAAATCGTGCTGGCACAAAAATTCGGGCTGCCACAAAAACTCGTGCTGCCACAAAAATCCGTGCTGCCATAAAAACTCCTGATGTTACAAAAACCCTGATGACAGAAAAGAAATCATCAGTGACTTCTCTCGGATAAGAAACAAATGAATTTTCGCAATACATAATAATTTCGGCTATCATAATATTAATCAGATCAATTATTCGTTGTTATGCAACAGTTATAGAATTCGTACATACCCTGATGTTCGGGGTTGTCCTGCACACGTTTGCTTCGAAACCAAATCTGGCCGTGCCTCCACCAAATAATTCTTCAGGCACACAGCGATGTTCTGGATATAGAAATATAATTACGACCTGAATTGATTCCACTATAAATGACGAGAATAGAACATCTAACACATACCTGTCAAAGTCGCCAAGATCGTTCACGTGTTCAACTCTTAGATTTGCAGAAAGGTCGTTATATCCTCTTTCGAGACGAGTGCAAGTTACCTGTTATCTTCCCAAATCAAACCAATGTAACGCTCACTCCTAATTCGATTTTCGAAACTATATCCAATTAAGAAGAAATCACCAATTCTTACGAAGTTCCGAAAATACGCCTAACCTACTGCTCCTCCTTTGAGTGTTCACCAAAATGGACGACCTCATGTCCCTGACTGGCGCAGACCCTCACAAATTTCAGACTGTCACAATTCAACAATATTGCCAACTTATTCGGTTCTTCGAATACACCAATTATTATTCAGCGTCGATTGGTACCACTGAGATCCAACCTCAAATTCGATGTCAACAAACACGACATAAATGACACTCGCCAACCAAACGTAAACAAACCCTGCCTGAGTTAAAAATAAAACGTTACACTCCTGACTTCAAGTCAGTGCTTGAACCAATTTTTCTTTTCGCAATTTTTTTAAAATTTTCTGGGGGTTTAGGTCCCACAAAATTTTACACACGTCGAGTGTATATTTTTTGAGTTATCAAGGAAACAATATGCCAAGCTAGGGGCAAACCACCTTGTAATTATGGTGTATCAGTTGGAGGAATTCCATGGAAATCCATTGGAATTCCGTGGAATTCCGTGAAAATCTATGGAAGTTCCGTGAAATTCTGTGGAATTCTGTGGAATTCCGAGTGAAATTCCGTGGAATTCCATGGAATTCCTTAACTCGATTTTTGGTCCTACTTATACGAGCGATGTCTGTATTTTTGGTATTTTGACCAGGAATGGCCTCAATCGAAGGGTTTGCCAGGGATTTTGACACTGATGCAAATTCAGTGCTCAATTTCATTGCTGTCCGTCGGGCACACGGTCCTTATGCACGATAACGAAGGAAATGGCATAGAGAGTTGAAATTTGCTGGGTAGATTTGGAATTTGAATGCAGCAGTTCAGTTCCTTAATAGGCAAAATTCACCAAATGGTGTCGGAGCTATAGCGGTTTGAAGTTTTATTCTCCCAATAATTCGAAAAATACTGATCAGGTCGAAATGAAACTCGGTAGTAAGTTGGAAAATTTTGACACGAAGACTTATACGGAAAATTATTGATAAAATATCTGGACCTCAGTCACTTTCCTGAGATATCCCTGAAATCTCATTCTAGAGCTAAGTTCCATGTATGAACTTTATCAGATCTATATTGCTAGAAATATTGAGAAAATAATATTCATTTTCCTGGAAGCCACGCAGATGGGTAACCACTCTAGTTATGAATGTGAAAGCGTGTCCAAGTAGACGGACCTCACGTCAGTGCAGATTTATTCTCTAGAAGCATGAATGAGGTCAGGAGCATTTGCGCGTATGCTCTATTGTCTACTCACGTCTCATACACCCGAGCTTACACTCTCATGTAATAGACAATAGAACATACGCGCGAAAGCTGCTGACTTCACCTCAATGCTCTTTCTTTTTTTCTTATTGTCCTATGTAGTAGGCAAAAAATCCTCACCAAACTTCCCACATATTTTTAGGCTGGTTTTCCTGTCACGCTGACGGTCGGCGCTGATGGGTCAATATGTATGTAGCTATAGGTAGCGTTTTCGAGTCACGCAGTGCTGACGGCCATCAGCGCTGAGCTATATACGCGCACGTACGCGCCGGCGGCGCTGACTAGCTGGCGCCGACAAGCCTCCACATTCAGTGAGCCAGAGACAATAGCATCCTTCTATTTCTCAATGTGATCAGCGTGATGCTAATAGGATCCGAGCTGACCGATCAGCGCTGACCGTCAGCGCCGACCGTCAGCGTGACAGGAAAACCAGCCTTAGGCTATTCTTCAGATAGCTATCTAATTTCAATTCGAATGGATCTGTATTGTTCGAGTCATTGGGAAAACAAAATTTAAGATGTGATTTTTTTGAATAATTTTTGAAAAATTTGGCATTCTACAATTTCCTACCAAGTTTGAATTTGATCGGATTCGGTCTTTTTGAGTTATTGAGGAAATAGCAAAATAAATTCATACGGGCATATCTCCGAAACCGCCGAGCCGATTATGCCTTTTAACGAAATCAACTGTCATAATCCGATGCGGAACCAACCCTGAAAATCGCAAGTCGCTATTTCTTTCCGTTCGGAAGTTATTGTGGTAACGATCACCCATCCAGATGCTGAACGTGCCCTACGCCGGCATTTCAATATTTCCAACAATGTAGAGCCGATCGTGTTGAAACTTGGCTTTAGAATAAGGTTCTGAATGCTCTCGGAAAATTTCAGCGATATTGGACGACTAGTTTCCGAGATACAGGCTGTTTATTATATTTTTTCATTTTCCAGTTATTAGATTGCAACCAAATTTCGCATGAGTCTTCGTCTCGGCATTCTACAACTGGTTTCAATTCGATTGGACCTGAATTTTGGAGTTATTGGAATAACAAAATTTCAGATTGCTATAACACCGAAACCGTACCGCCGATTATACCCGTTAAGGAACTTGTCTGTCGTATTCGGATTTGCAACCTACCCTGAAAATGTAATGTCGCTACCTCCTTCCGTTCAGATTCTTCATCGGATTCAGTCGTTTGAGACCATTTTCGGCAAAAATTACAGACACTTGCGCGAAATGATTACGCGATGTTTCCCAGAACATACGCGCAAAAAATAATAAGAATTTAATTTATTATTGGTGTGTTAGAAACTGTACTCCAACTGATGTGAAGTTCTTCTAATTAATGAAATACGGATAAAACATGCTTCATTTATTCAATGCAGTTTTTTTGCCATCAATCTAGCGTCTGCATCCTATGTGGAAAACGAAGTGTGTCATAAAATCAACTTTTCAAATCCGTCTTCGCGAGGAAAACCTAACAGGAGAGAAATAATGTTGGTTAAGGAATATATGGAAATTGTTGATGCTGCCTCGATATCAAGCATAGCATCAACATTATTGTTTCAAATATTTTCTACAAATACTATCCTCACGAAATTTTGCAAGAATTTTCGCGTTGGGACTCTACAACTAACAGCCATGTTTGAATTAAATTGGTTTTGTATTTTTCGAGTTAATGAGGAAAACAAAACAACCACATATCAGATGGCTATAACTTTAAAACCGTTTGGCCAATTATGCTCAACTCAAATGCCGCATTCAGATGCACAACCTAACCTGAAAACTTCAAGCCGCTATATCTTACCGTTCTCAGGTTATCGTCATCAAAAATATGTTTTGATAATTCTTTAATAATTTTCTACCGAAAAAATTCTCACAAAATCTCCCAAACGTGCTTATGTTTATATTCTACAACTATTCACCAAGTTTCATTTCGATTGGATTTATATTGGTTGAGAACAAAATTATTACTCGGAAACCATTGGGCTGATTATGCCCATTAACGAACTCGTCCGTCGTATTGGGATGCGCCACCTAGCCTGAAAATTTCAAGTCGCTAGCTCTTTCCGTTCTTAAGTTATCGTGGCAAAGGACGGCCGGCCGGACAGAATCAAATTTGAACTCGAATTATTTATTGGGGAGTCGAACCAAATCGTTTGAGTTACAGACATTTGGGCAAAATGATAACGCGATGTTCCCCAGAACATACGCGCAAAAATTAACCGGCATAGTGAATTTCGACTTTTTCGCCATAGATCCTGTCAAAATAGCTAATACACATGTCTAGTAGAGAAGTTAATCGAAATAGATGAACTACTCAAATGACTAGGAATTCCGTGGGATTCCATGGAATTCCGTGGAATTACTTGGAATTCCTTGGAAGTATTTGGAATTATTTCAAAAGGTGGAATTATGGTGTACACATTCTTGTGGGTAGTTTTCCCTTCGATTCCAGGTGGGTATAACTCCGAAACCGATGGAGCGATTATGCCCTAAAACGAATTTAACTCTCCCATTGGGATGTGCAACCTACCCTGAAAATTGCAAGTTTCTATCTCCTTTCGGGCAAAAGTTATCGAGGCAACGGTCACCCATCCAGCTACTGAACTAACACAAGGTCGCTCGGATCTCCAAGAATATAGATCCGATCGTGTTCAAACTTGGGACTTGGCAATATAGTTTGGTTTTAAAGGTTCTTGCAAAATTTCACCGATGTCGGACGAATAGTTTCTGATATATAGAATTTTTTTCATTGATTTTCAATGACTATTAAAAAAATTTCTAATGATACGATACGAATGAATTCGATCGATTATTTATTTTTCGGGTTATTGAGGGAATAGGAACCAAATTTTAGATGAATATAACTCCAAAACCGACAATCTGAGCGAGACTTTTATCAATTTCATGTCCATACTAGATCTAAAACAATTCAATAACGTTGAAAACTCAAACGGATGGATCTGGTGTTGACCAATAATTCTGACGACTTTGAGGTTCTTGTTGGCCCCTCACCTTCTCCATTTGTAACCGAGGATAAGCACCACAGGGCTGTTGAAGTCGGTGTATCTTTATCTCTCCAAAAAATGTTGTACAACAATTCATATATGAAATACTTATTCAATCAGGGAGATTATGTACAGATTAGTAAGTATCTCAGTGAAGCTTCGTGGAGTGAACTTCTCCAACACGAGGATATTGATGTTTCTGTTGATAGTTTCTACGCTGTACTGCAGAGAGCTATTGTTATGTTTGTTCCGAAGAGAGAGGTCGATAAGAAGAGTCACCCCATTTGGTTCTCTAGAAAAACATTAAGTCTAAAAAAGGATAAGCTTAGATATCACAGTAAATGGAGAATTTATAAAAACCAGGGCGACTACATGCATTTCTCACACCTTCGAAAGTCACTCAAAAAGTCTATAAAAGATGATTACAAAAAATACATTGAAAAAACTGAAACTTGTTTGAAATCGAATAGTAAAGCCTTCTGGTCCTTTCTCTCGGGAAAAAAACAATGCAGGTCAATACCACTGCAAATGACATCTGAAAACACAACCTTCAGAGGCGTAATAATAATCGTATTTATACGTTTTCACAGAATGATATAATTATTCTATGTATGAATTGTCATAATGTCAACTTATTTTCCTGAGACATGACATTATCTAATCAATCGAAGAATTATGAGAATAAAGTGTATTCCGAAATGTGAGCGAAGTGAGAAAAATCTCAGTTCTTTGCTCCGAAATTAGTATTTCTCAGAAAAGTCTTACATTTCGGAACGGAACATGAAGTAAGAGATCTGAGAGTAGTGAGACTGCTTTTCATCCATAGACATAGAATGCTCAGTTCTCTCAATTTATGACGGGACTGACGGAAGGGAATATTATAACCTCAAAAATATTGGGGTTGAAATACTCGTATTTTAGCGATGCAACGGGGACCTCACCCAAAAATGTATGAAAATATTACGTAAATATTGACAGCATAATTCTGTAGTTCGAGAGAGGAGAAAATTTGGTGAACGTAGATCAGGAGATTTTTGATCGATTACAAGGTAATTTTTCATTATTACTTCTCTTCTTTCATACATGTTTTATGGAATATCTACTATTTCTAGGTACTTTAAACCTGCATTGGGCAATTGTCATACGAAACTTGTTATTTTGGCGCTCTAGTTCCTCGGAACAGAGTGCTTATCAATTTGCCCAAATGTCTGTAATTTTGGAATTTTTGGCTGTAAATGGTCTCAAACGATTTGGTTCTACTCACTGATCAAGAATCCGAGGTCGAAATCGATTCTGTCCGGCCGGCCGGCCGTAGGCACGATAACTCTCGAACGAAAAGAGTTAGCGGACTCAAATTTGCAAAGCGGGTTTGGAGCTTAAATATCCCGTACGAGTTCGTTAATGGGTGCAATCCATCCAGCGGTTTCAGAGTTATGGGCGATTTTAGTAAAAATATTTTTGATGAATATTTCCGAAACCCATCACTCGAACTATCTGAAATTTAGCATAGAATTGTAGAATCATGACCTTTATACGCATGTGAAGTTTTGTATTGACCAGATTACCGCAGTGTCAAAAAAAAATTTTGAAAATTCAAAAAAAAGTTTTTCTACATTAACTCTCGAACGGAATGAGCTAGGTAGTTGAAATTTTCAAAGTATGTTAGGGAGATGAATATCTCGGTTAAGTTTCAGAGTTATGGGCGATTTTAGTAAAAATATTTTTGATGAATATTTCCGAAACCCATCACTCGAACTATCTGAAATTTAGCATAGAATTGTAGAATCATGATCTTTATTCGCATGTGAAGTTTTGTATTGACCAGATTACCGCAGTGTCAAAAAAAAATTTTGAAAATTCAAAAAAAAGTTTTTCTACATTAACTCTCGAACGGAATGAGCTAGGTAGTTGAAATTTTCAAAGTATGTTAGGGAGATGAATATCTCGGTTAAGTTCGTTATTGGGCAAAATTGGCCAGATTTAATTTTATTTCTTCCATGGTGCAGTTCTCATTCTCAGATTGCTCATTTAATCTTGATAAATAAACTATTATTTGAATTGAATTTCCTTTATGATGCAGTTCTATCATATGAATACATTGATATAATTCCCAATTCTGAGAATGCAATACATTCGGAGAAATAAATTGTCTGTTTGAACCATATATATCCCTTGCCTATGGCTTGAACTAGAGCGCCAAAAAGCTCCTGTCCACATGGCTTGAACCCATTTTTGCGTGTATGTTCTGGGGAACATCGCGTTATTATTTTGCCCAAATGTGAAATTTAATTCTGTGGTGCCGTCCGGCCGTTGCCACGATAACTTGAGAACGGAAAGAGCTAGCAACTTGAAATTTTCAGGGTAGGTGGCGCATCCCAATACAACGGACAAGTTCGTTAATGAGTATAATCGGCCCAATGGTTCTCGAGTAATAATTTTGTTTTCAACCAAAACAAATCCGATCGAATTTAATCTTGGTGAATAGTTGTAGAATATAAACCTAAGCACGTTTGTGTAATTTTGTGAGAATCGTGTCACTAGAAAATATCAAAAAAATTATTAAAAAATATTATTTATGACACGATAACATGAGAACGGAAGGAGATAGCGGCTTGAAATTTTCAGGTTAGGTTGTGCATCTGAATGCGACATTTGAATTTGACTATAGGTATAATCGGCCTAACGGTTTTGGAATTATACCTATCTGAAAATTGGTTGTTATTTCCTCAATAACTCGAAAAATGCGAAACCGATATAATTGAAACATAGTTGTTATTAGTTGTAGAATGCCAACGCGAAAATTCTTGTGGAATTTCGTGAGGATGGTATAACTAGAAAATTCCAAAAAAATTATTGACAATAATTGAAAAAAATTCTAATTTTCTTAAACTATTCGTCCGGCATGGCTGTAATTTTGGAATAGCCTTCAAAACCTAACTCTACTGGAGAGTTCCAAGTTTGAACACGATCGGATCCATATTGTTGGAGAACCGAGCAGCCTTTTGTGAGTTCGGTAGCGGGATGCGAATCGTCGTATTATGTTGTCTATGGCCGTATTTTTGCGAGAACCTTCAAAAACATGAATTTCATGATGACATATTTTTGCGCGTATGTTCTTGGGAACATCTTGTTATTTCATCACAAATCTATGGGAGATGATAGCCCAGCATTAGCGGTCAGACCAGGTTCTGAAAGAGATCCTCCTTAGGAGGAGGCAAATAAATACTGAAGGGATTTCTATGAACAAGAGTGAATATCTTTGAGAAATAGAGAAGGCGATTCTTCTTCAAGAGATCCTTCATGAAATGTGCCTTCAGAGGAGTATATTTGTGAGAGGGGACTTTTGAAACGTTATGTATTATTTTTGATATGATATCGTTGAAATTTTGCTGAAGTCTTCAAAACTTAACTTTAAATTAACCGCACTTTCTGATCTTGTAAGGTGAGAGGTTCATTTGTGGATATTAAATCTTGTGATGGGTAGAGATGAATCTTAGGCCAGTTTTTCTATCACTAAAAAGAATATATCTTTATGTTTCACCTCATCACCTTTAGATCTATCAATGGGCATTTATTGGTTAAGAATAAGTAATTGAATATTACTGGAATTCAATTGAATTTCATTCATTATGTCAGTAACTCAACTTATCATTTCCTTTACTTTGATTATTTAAATATGACATTTATTCCAGTAATATTTCTCAAGAATATTTATGTATTTTTCTCCTAAAGATGAATTGAAGGTAGACAATAATGTGTTAATTTTTTCATCATTGCTTTCTATCCTGACTTCACGAAAGTCCAATCACTGACGTGAAGTCAGGAGCTTTTGCGCGTATGTTCTATTGTTCATTCTCCTGTATTGGACACTTTTAATCAAATGTACCATTGTGAATTCTATTGTCTATTCTCCTGTATTGGACAGCCTTAATCGAATTTACCATGGCAAATTCGATTAAGAGTGTCCAATACAGGAGAACAGACAATAGAATTCACCATGATAAATTCGATTAAGAGTGTTCAATACAGAAGAATGGGCAATTGAACATACGCGCAAAAGCTCCTGACTTTACGAAAGAAATTTGGTTCAAGCACCGACGTGAAGTCAGTAGCTTTTGCGCGTATGTTCTATTGTCCATTCTCCTGTATTGAACACTCTTAATCGAATTTACCATGGTGAATTCTATTGTCTGTTCTCCTGTATTCGACACTCTTAATCGAATTTACCATGGTGAATTCGATTAAGGGTGTCCAATACAGGAGAATAGACAATAGAATTCACCATGGTAAATTCGATTAAAAGTGTCCAATACAGGAAAATGGACAATGGAACATACGCACAAAAGCTCCTGACTTCACGTCAGTGCTTGAACCAATTTTATATTAATTATCATTCAAAGTTTCGAAAGAAGACAAATATGTTTTTAATGGAGATGACATGTTTTATTAATAACTGAATGCAGTCTCAAACATTAAGTACCTATTTAATTTGAAGTAACAATTGATATTAAAGATAAAAATGCTCCTCAATATTTAATATTCCAGCTTATCTTACAGCCAAGATTTGAAGTTGATCAGAGCTATATTACTGGAAATGAAGGGAAGGAATTTTATTTTTCTGGAGCTAAGCAGATTTAGGCGAGTTGATTACCTGGATAGGTGACCGCTCTATCTATAAATTTGAAGAGCGCTCCAAAGCTCCTCTTCGCATAGCTTCCTCACTTGTTCATTCGTACGATCTTTATGGAATCCCGGTGTTTTTAAACTGACTACCGAGCATATAAATTCGATAAAATAAGCCACGGCTTATAATGATCAGGGTCCACTTTAGATCGAAAATGAGATGATGGTGCCATCTGGTAGCTTATTATGAAAAGAATCGATGCAGGGATGGTAACAACAAAGAATGGTCATAGTTCCGAAGAAAATAATGAGAAAAGATATGTGGTGTTGCGTAAAAACGATCAAGGTCCGCTCGCGCACGTGCAAAAACGATCAGAGGTCTTAAATCACATGTCCTCATATTCGCCCTCGAAGTCACCCGTCGCTGATGGAATTCGTTCATTGCTGTTAGTTCTTTGTTGCATTCTGTGAGGTTAATATCAGAGATATTTCTAGTTTTAATTCTCGATGTCCAGTGAACTAAGTGATACAGATAGTGAACAGAAAACTCAGTTCAATGGTAGTGTTAAAAAAAACAAAAAGACGGGCAAAATGACTGATGTAATGAAATCACTTCGTGGTCATTCCTATATGGAGTGTGACATTGACATGAGTCTAGTAAATTCCAAATCGTATACAGAAACACCAGACGACTGGGGGGATGTCCTAAGAAACAGTAGGATCAAGCCACCGCCCTTCAAAGTAATAAACTGCGGCAGAGAAATTGAATTTCAAACTTGGACTTTCTCGCCCAGTCATACACACTGAAATACCCTGTGCCAACAAGACCAATAAGAATTGTACTTCATAAGTCCAATTACTTCGGGAGTTACTACAGTTCTGAGGTGTTATCCGACTTAAAACAGCAAAAGAAACGAAAGCCAGAATTAACTACTACCCCTCTACAGGGTTGAACATAGTTGAAAAATGCCATGAGAAAGAGCAACATTTTTTTTTTTTTGAGTTTTAGGTTATGTATTGGCACTTGGCTAAGAGCTGAAAAAGGGAACAACAATGCATACTTACAGATTTTATCGTGGTCTTATAGTCAGAATCATGAAATGTTTGGAATGAATAATACACCCTTTACACCATCAATTGAGGGAAAACGACCAAAAAGAATTTGCAACAAATTGAAGTTTAAAACCAGCATGTCATGCATGAATTACGTTCTAATAAAGATATATACACATATATAGACATTCATCAATTTGGATCTACAGATGACAGATATGACATTGACGTTCGAGTTGAAGAAAAAAAAATTATTCAAGTTTTGTCTATTTCTTTAATTTTGGTTATTAAATAATAATAATCTGTGTTCAACTCATCAATGTCTGTTCTTTTATTAATGGATTTTTCATCTTGTTTAATGGAAATCATTTCATGTAGTAGGCGCTTCTTCAAAATTTTCCGATGTCCCAGTATTTCTATTGCGTCGATATTAAAATCAAAGAAATGGAGTGTATTAAATACATGTTCTGCTAAAGCCGTGTTATTTTCCTTTTTCTTTTTTAGAGGATTGAGTACTGTTGAATCCTGATTAGTTTACCAGGATGTTATGGATTCGAAGGATTATATGTTGAGTCCTGATGCTTTTATCAGGATATAATTAATTTTCGAAGGACCAGAATTATACACCCTGATTGTTTTATCAGGGGGATGCTTGAGGGGGTATACTTAACTTTAAGCACCCAGTAGTAATCTCATTGATTACTGCGTAAGTTGTTACTTGTAATAAAGTACCAATAACGAGGATAGGAAGTGGTGAAATATTCTAACGCACTTTTAATAAACAATTAACTGTATTTTGTTGTTACCGTTACTTCGATAACAAGCACGAATTATTGTACAATGCAATATTGATACAATTGAAGTCTTACTTCTATATGAAAATTTATAGCAAGGAAGAAATGACTACTAAGTTGCCAACGAAGACAAGACAATGTTATTGTTTCGCGACAAAGCATGAATAGCAATGAAATTGAACAGTGCAATTGTATATAAAAGCCCAGATAGAAGGAAATATAGGAGGTTCCTTCATCTGGGTAAAAAAGGGGAAATATTAACAATTATTGGGGGTTTCGATCTTAAAACCGCCCCAAATATGCTACAACAATACTCTCATTTGTCGTTTACGAAAAAGTAGTAGAAATGCATACAAAATGCACCAATCAGTGAACTTCTAGCGTGTTCAATCTTAGGAATTCGAAATTCCCCCACTATCGGGGCCAAAATTCCCTCGTATTCTGGATATGATCTATCAGCGAAAGCTGACAAATGACTTTCGCAGACTAGGTATCATCGAATAGTCTAGACAAAACGGCAATGTGTTAGTTGTTGTATGCATTTTAGCACTATTTCACACGAAATAGGCCATAAATCTCTACAAGGGTTGAAGCCTTACAAGATATTTCACTTGCAGTTATCTTTTCGTAGTAAATATTAACTTCAATGGTGAGCCACCCAGGGTAATCTAAAGCAGTGAACCTAAAACAATTTAAGTTTTGCTAGCGAGCTGCTTTGTTTAGAAATTTGAATCTGCGTATCCCAACATGTGAAGTCAGGGACGCAACAAGTACATTGAGGGCATTTCGCTTATGTTCGGAGATTCTGTCTTTGAGATATCAACCTGTTTGTCCTATATAAGTAGACCGACATTCCCTGCAACTGATTTTGTATATTACTTCACTCAATAATTCCTTTGGGGTTTTATTCTTGATTTTTGTGAATAACTTACTAATGGTGTTGTTAGATTTGAATGTTAGATTTATATTTCTTTTAATTTGTTCAGACAAACCTTCCACATAGGTTATTGTGTGAAATTTTTTGCGCTCATCGATATTAACGTCTCTGTTACTTTGAACCTGTCGACTTTCCTCTTCAATAACTTTCTTTATCATTTTTGCCGGGTAATCATTTATCTGCGAAATTGAACTGATCCTACTAAGATTTTTTTGGTGAAATTCAGGAGAAGATAGTTTCTGAGCTCTATTTTTCAAATTGTTGATTATATTAATTTTTTGGGACATGTGCTTAGAATAAAAATTCTGAATTCTCCCTGAGAAAGTTGGTTTTTGATACCAATCATATTTTATTTCATTTTTCTGTCTTATTAGTAGAACGTCTAGGAAAGGTAGTGTGTTATTTTGAGACTCAAGTTCAATTGTAAATTTTAACCGTGGATGCACGTTGTTGAACACATTAATGATTTCTTCTACTTTGTCAGCTGGTATAGAGGAGCAAATATCATCAACATATCGTTTGAAAAATGAAACACTGAAAGAAAGTTTATCTAGAGCAGCCTTCTGAATATAAGACATTACAATGTCGGCTACTACCGGAGCAAGACAGTTACCCATGCCCAGTCCGAAAATTTGCCTATAATATTTGTTATCGAAAATGAAGAAGCTGTTTTCAACACAGAAATTAAATAGTTGCGGAAATTCTTGAAATGTTAGAGTTGTATGAGGCTCGATTCTACTCCACTTTTCTTCAATTAATGTTACAGCGAGATCAATTGGTATATTAGTGTAAAGTGATGTTACATCTAGAGACACAGGAACATAGTTGTCTGGAAGGGTTATATTTTTTACAAAATCTATAAATTCAAAAGAGTTCTTCACGTATTTTTCATCTACGATTTTATTGAAAATTTGGTTTCTAGGCTGAAACCGCTGCTCCTTCAATCTAGAATATTTTCAGCACCGAGGTGTTGCCGTAATTGATTGATTCACTTATTTTATTGTGAAAAATATAATTTCAGTTAAACATTCATTACTTCGGTACTTAGAATTCTAGAGGGCTTAAGTTTTGGGTATGAATTACCAATATCCCGTGTATCATTTACCTTCAATGAAATTCGTACATACAGGGTTGTTCAAAATCCGCAGCTTTTCTGAGAAATACTAAAACTATAACGAAAATTTGTTGATGCCCTGGATTTTCGATTTAACAGATACCGTCATGGCTTTTAATATGAGAGTAATGTGAGATTTTATAAGTTAGAGTATTTGAGTTTGAGAAGTGAGTATTTCGATATTTGTTTCTCCTACAAATTACTTAACGGCATAATAGATTCTTCTGCATGTAGGAGTTTGATGAATTTAAATTGTTCACCTCATATAGTAAGAAATCGTACATTATTGGTTGTTGAGAGAAGTCATACAATTCATGTGTTGAATTCGCCTATCCACATATGTTTTCATAGGCTCAATCTGATTAGCGCAGTTGGAAATAACTTGGATATTTCATGTTTAATATGTGCTACTATTTTATAGGTCAGTTTTAACTGTCTGTTGAGTAAGCCCTTGTATTTAAAAATAAAATTAAAATAAAGTGCGTTTTTCCAAATGGAATGACCTGTATAATATCATAAAGATGTATTGAAAGAGGCCTGACCAGAACATTCTGCATGATATTGCTATAATTTGATCACATTGACCGTGGAGAATAAATAATTTCATCAAAACTTCATTGGTATAATTATTACCTTCCATTTGAATGATTTTTCAATAAAATCTCTGTTAATAATCACAATACTTTACAATCAATGACAATTGTAAAATGATCATAATTCACATGTTCTATGACATTTCATGGATAGCTAATACAAAATGTAGCCCAATATTCCCATTGGCCGGAAAACTTGCAATTGATTTGAAAACTTTACAATTTAGCTTCTAGAATAATATTCTATTGATATAGCATATTATGCTATATCATTCGAAAAAAATTCTCCTTCAATACATCTTATGATATACACTTCATTCCAGTAGAAACAAAGCACTTTTTATCGTTTAAGTATGTCTCGGAAAAACCTCGGAATTGGAACAACACTGTATGATTAAGGACGTATATCATTATAGTGAAATCATACACGGGTTATTGTTGATTCCCTAAATTTCAGCTATCTAGAATTCCAAGTCACGAAGTAATGAATGTTGAATTGAAGTTATGTTTTGCACACAAAAGGAAGTTAATCAATTAATTCCTCGAAAACCGCTAGAGATAAAGATGATGGAATTGATGCTGAATTAATCAGGGGGCTACAGCAGATCGAAAAAAGTAATGATTTATAGGGTGTTCCATTTGAAATATCAAAATCGTTAGTATTTTTTGGCACAAGCGGCAACACCGCAGCGCTCAAAAGATACTATATCGATGGAGCAGTGATTCCTAGCCAAGGAATCAAATTTTCAATCAAATCGAGCGTGGCTCACCCTGTAAAATATCTTTCGATATCATATTATTATTCAAAAGTCTTGATTACCTTCATCATGTAAGGCTCATATAATGAGGCGAATTGTATCTAATTCCCAATAACTAAAAATTACACACGGTGATATATTCATTGATTTTAACCATCAACAAATATTCCCCGTGAACTGGGCTAGGTCACCTCATCACTCAGTGTTCCCCCAAAGAGGAATGCGTCATTCAAGGGCCGATATGAACCGGTATGATGGTCATTACCAATCATCAGCGTAACTTAGCCACACTGAATGACAACCCGAAGTAGTTCTAGGAAACTTAATTCCATTCGTTGCGAACTGGTAGGGAGGAAATCCCACCAGTGGCAGCTATGGAAATCCTTACAAACTCCGACCCTGTGCGATGAAGAAACCTTGAGCGATGTTCGTTTGGCATAAGAGAGTCAGGGACTGCAAGGCCGTCTACCTATACAGGGTGTTCCATAAAGACATGCTAATATTTAAGGGGGTTTAGCTTTCACCAATTTGAAGAAAAAACGTCATATGAACGAATGTCCTAAAAGTATCAATTTTTGAGATACAGATACAATTTTGGTACTGCGATATGAACCAATTTTTATTTAATTATTTCAATCAAGAACAGAGCATCTGACAAGAAAGCATATTTTTCGGATTCTCATTCATTTTAGAAAAAATCTGAACCCTTGATTTACTTTCAGTCGATGCTCAAACATTTCCACACCGCATCAGAAGGCGGACAAAGAAAAATAATGACATCAAGTTTGCTCAAAATGAATTGGGATCTCAAAAGTAATTTTTATTTCAAAAGAAAGCAGTGGCGTAGTATTTTTTTCTCCGAAAATTTTCAATGCATAACCTTTATGGACGCCACTGGTAGAAAAAATATAAATTTATGTAAATCACAAAATGCACCTTGATGCCATAGGAGACAAAAGACTTTCAGGACATACGTTCATAGGAAGTTTTTTTCTTAAAATAAGTCAAAAAATCACTCCCTTAAATATCAGCATGTCTTTAAGGAACAGCCTGTATAGACCATTACGAACTGAAAACGCCCAGTTTAGTGAACATATAATGAGGTGAACTGTAGTCAATTGCCATTAATGGGCAATATTTGTTGATGTTTAAAATCAATGAATATTTCACCGTGTGTATTTTTTACGTATGGCTCATCTAAATTGAGCCTTCATCAAAACATTCTCATGTATACAGAATTTTTTTCAGTCACCCAATACAACCTTTTAATGTCTCAGCAATTGGGTATGATGACTATTCACTTCAAAATATATTTAATTTGATATTTTTCAGAACTAGGTATATTGATGAAATATCAAAAATGATCCATTACATTGATATACTAGATATTTTGAATAAACAAATGTTTCAATTTTCAATAGCCTACCACAATCTAGTTGCCATTGTTGTCGAATAAAAATATCCTTGAAACAAATAATATTGTTAGTTTTCATAACATATAATTTCATTCCTTCTCAATATATATCGTTGAATTGTATAATGAATATAACAATAATAATAATTGCCTTTATTTCAAAAAGATTCAGCATACATGCATTTGAAAAACAATCCAGATGGTGGGGGATGGATATAATTGTTAATGAATAGAGTTATAACTTAATGTTTCAAATGTTAAAACAGTTTATAAAATATATAAAACAGATTATAATTAATCAACAAGTCCGAGCGATCTCTCATGTTGATATATTAACAACGGTATCAGCGTTCTTCCAGTGTTATTAATATTATAATTAATACCTATCTTGATACTAGAAATCTGCTCCTGATCCCGTCAGAATGAATAATTGTTAAAAAAACTATATTCACATAAAACTGAAGGATTTTCGAAATGAAAATAGTATAACATGAAAATATTTCTGGATACTCATTCAGAATTCACACAAAATACTAAATTTCACCAAACGGCCCCACATGTCGATAAATAGTAGTATAATATCCTTGTATTTTACAGTATTTGGACCGAAATTCTGCCGAAGATACGTCAAAGAGTGTCCACACCATGTATTCTATGCATCTATATCTTATTCGATCATTTGAGGTCCTTTTCGGCCAAAAATTCCAAAGACATTTGGCATAACGGCCGAGGAATAAGCGAGACAAAAAAATATTCAATCATCTGTCGTACCAATGACATTTCGAATTCTTCTCTTCTGATTCGTCGCACCCAGGGTTAAACACAAGATTCATAGATCTTATTGATTAAAGTTATTTTATCAAAATTCGAATTGATTGATCGTAGAAGATTGGCACTCTATACTTTGAAAAATCTCCTAACATTTCGGCAATTCCGGTTGGGAAATCAGCGTATTGAACAGGAAAATACTAGTGAAATCTTTGATGAATTATGACGGAACTGAAAAACGAACAACACTTCAAGTTTCTCAGATATTTCCATATATCATTCCTCTCCATTATCTATATTTCGAATTCTCTATTTAGGTGCGCTCTGTAGCTGGCTTAAAAAACAGTGCTGTCGTCCCTTTCCGACTGGATATAAATCCTTTACGCTTTTTCGTCAACTCCGAATGTAATTCCGAATAAAATATTTCAATTTTTAAAAAAATGGGAAAGTATGACTGACGAGGTCCGTCTGCCTTGAAAGGCTTATTCAAATTCATAGCCAGAACGGTCATCTATATTTATAAAAGAAAGTCGTGTTAGTTACTTCACTTATAACTCAAGAACGGCTATACCGATTTGGCTCAAAATTGGTGGGGAGGTAGCTTAGAACCAGGAGACGGACATAGGATACTTTTTTGTGTTATACAGGGTGTTTTTCTTTTTACGTCAATTAAAACTTGCTGTTTTTTCCTGCCATAATCGTACAATTTTAGTCATGTGTGTTTAAAAATAAACTTTCGAGGCATACACCATTGAAAATAAAGCATTACTATACAGGGTGTCCTTTTTCTCATGGCACAATTGTACGTGATTGAAGTGATTTGTGTCACAAACAAAGCATTAACTAAATAGGTACCTTGGATGGATTCTCATAATGTATTCGTCCGAAATCTCCATACAGAGTGTTTTTCTTTTAACGTCAATTACAACTTGCTGTTTTCCGTGCCACAATCGTACAATTTCATTCATTTTTGTAAAAAAATAAACTTTAGAGGGATACATCATTGAAAATAAATCATTACTGTACAGGGTGTTTTTTTTCTAATTGCACAATTGTACGCGATTGAAGTGATTTGTACCACAAACAAAACATTAACTTAATAGGTACCTCAGATAGATTCTCATAATGTATTTGAATACATATTCGGCCTCTAAGGCGGAACATAGTTCGCTGGGTCAGCTAGTATAATGATAAATAGATGTATGAATTCATTATTTGACTGATTCAATTTTTGTCAACCAAAATACAGACGTTTTGGTATAGATTTCGAAATTTGACGGAAATATCAACAGAAGTTTACACATTATCATATAATGATATCCTCTCCACATGCACCTGTCGAAAGCTAAGAAATCCATCGATGAAATTTGATCAATTAATAAAATGCGATAAAAATAATAATTTTCGTGATGTTACGAGCGTCTGCTATATAGAAATGAGGTCAATCACAAATTTTCCATCGGCAAATATGAAAAAGATATAAGAAAAATGGTTCAAGCGCCAAAGTGAAGTTAGGAGCTTAGGATTGTCCGTTCACCTCCATTCGACAATCTTCATATAATTCACCATCGATATAGACCGTTTTCTCAGCTTTTATAAGATATGAATACATTGCGTACGTTTTAAAGACTCAAGTAAAGAGAAAATCGTCTAAAATTAAATAATTTTTAATTCTGAAATATGTATTCTACCGGAATTAAAATTCATTAAATATCTAATAACATAGGAAAAAAATCCCGGATGAATCCTCTTGCCGTATATATTCAACTGAGTAGCAGATTTGAAGTCCTTTTAAAATATCGGAACTCACACAAGTCTGAGCGGATCTTCAACAATAGATATCCGATCTTATTCAAACTTGCAATTTGGTTGTAGAGTATGGTTTTGAAGGTTCTCGCAAAGGTTCAGCATTGTCGGACGAATACTTTCTGATAAATAGAATTTCTTTAAATGATTTTTTTTAAATTTTCTAGTACCTAATACGATCCTCACGAAATTTCGTAAGAATTTGCGCGTTGGCATTCTACAACTAGATATCATGTTTGAATTTGATTGGTTTCATAGTTTTTTTAGTTAAGGAGAAAATAAAAACAAAATTTCAGAAAGGTATAACGCCAGAACTGTTTGGCCGATTGTGCCTATTAACGAACTCGTATGTTGCATTCCGATGCTCAACCTGCCCTGATAATTAAAATGCGCTATCTCTTTCCTTACTCAAGTTATCGTGAGATGAATACTATTTTTTTATTTATATTTTTTTTTTAATTCCTAGAGATACGATTCTGACAAAATTGCACATACTTATCTACGTCTATATTCTACAACTACTCTCCAAATTTCAATTCGATCGGATCTGTATTGGTCGAAAACAAAATGCAGAAACCGTTGTGTCCATTAACGAAATTGTCCGTCGTATTGGGAAGCCTGAACATTTCAAGTAGCTATCTATTTCCGTTCTCAAGTTATCGTGGCAATGGCCGGAGACATCAAATTTGACCTCAAATTCTTCATTAAGAAGTCGAACCCCATCGTTTGAGAACATTTTTGGCAAAAAAATTCTAAAATTACGGACATTTGGGCAAAATAATGTTCCACAGAATATACGCACAAAAAGCTACTTCCTACCAAACCATAAGGACAAGGAACGCATTCAAGAATGAGGGGATCAGGCCGAATAATTATCGTAACTCCTAAATAGTTTTCGCCTATAATTCCTGAAAAATAACTCCAGTGACAGTAGTCAGATATTCGTGATTGGTTGAAATAATCGAAATTCTTCACAACCTTTTGTTAGGTGGTTTCGAAATATAAACGTATCGAAACGGCGAACACCACATAGTTTATCGAGAAGACGATCTTTCCACCCCAAGATAGCCCTTTACCACTACACTGGAGTTTCTGGCCTTTAACGTCTACGTTTGGACCTAGGTTTCTTGCCTGCTTCGGACCTTTGACCATTGAAAAATTTTCTATCCCAAATCCTCTGAAAACAATGAGATGGAGATTTCGTGATGGGCATAAGAAGATTACGACCAAGAAGTTTCCGCCACGTGCCGTGAAAAGCTTCAAAGCGGCCCATAGAATTTAATAGATGTTATTGGGAAATCCGAACTACAGATGGCTATAACACCGAAACCACTCAGCGGATTTTGCTTATTAATTAACCGGCACATTTGGACTACCGTGCATAATTGTCCATTCATTTCGTTTTAGAGTTACCGTGCTTGCGGATGGATGGCCAGTCGGATAGAATTGAGGTTGACATCGGATTCTTCGTCAGTGAGTCGAAACTAAACATTTGAGGCCATACTTATGTGCAGTTTTGGGAGATAAATATCTCGGTTGAGTTCGTTATTGGGCAAAATTGGCCTGATGGTTTCGGGGTAACAAAAAAAAAAACTAAACATTTGAGGCCATAATTATGGGCAGGTTTGGGAGATAAATATCTCGGTTTCGGAGTAATTCTTCTTCAAGAGATCCATGCGACTACAGGAGGAGAAGATTAGTTTAGTTAGTTGTTGGGCATAATCGGCCCAACAGTTTCGGAGTTATATCAGGATAGGAGATAGGGACTTGCAATTTTCAGGGTAGGTTGCGCATCAAAATGTGAAAGATAAGTTCATTTTTGGGCATAATCGGTCCGATGGCTTCGGAGTTATACCCACCAGGAATATTATTTCCTCGATAACTCAAAAAATATTGACTTGATCGAATTGAGTCTTGGTAATATTATGTATCTCAGAATACCTTGAAAACGCAAAGAGATAGAGTCTTGCAATTTTCAGGGTACGTTGCGCATCCAAATGCGACATTTTAAGTTCATTAAATGGCATAATCGACCTAACTTTATTGGAGTTATACTCATCTGACATTTCCTCTATAACTCTAAATGTACAAATCTGATTCAATTAAAACTCTGTGATTACTTGTAGAATGACGACCCACTTATTTTTGCGGAATTTCGTGAATGATATATCCTGGAGTTACTTGAGGCGTATATTGTAGGTATATTATTGTAGGGGGTAACGTTGCACTGCGACCTTAAGGTTTATTGTGGCCCCCCTTCAGAGCTGTTGGTGTCATAACCATCTACAGCTCGCCTTCCAGTATCTGGGATGGCTTCAAGGAGGCTTAGTCTTCGCTCCTGCAGATTTCTTGCCCAAAGCCTTCCTTGCGTTGGTTTGAGATGGCGAGGCATTCCGTTGTCAGGTAATCAGGAGTTTCATTCTCCCCCCAACAGAATCTGCACTCGTCAGTTTATGCTAGCCCTAATCTCATCATATGCTTCCTGAGGCCGCAGTGCCCTGTGCGGAAGCCAGTCAGGAGGTGCAGTTTGTTCTTACTGAGGTCCAAGTAATTCTTGGTTCTGACAGTATCAATGTTCCGGAGGAATTTCTTGGTGTGATGCTTTCCGGGGAGAGATCTCCAGAAAGTACATTTCTCAGTTTCTTCTTTCACCCCACATTAAGGTTCCAGGCCAATAAAGGGGGTGTGTGCTCCTTTCTTGGCAAGTGTGTTACCCTCCTCATTTCCTATGATTCTCGCGTGACAAGGAACCCAGACCAATGGGACCCTGTTGTTCTTGCCTACTTCATTGAGTACTTGAGGCGTAAAATTTTTCGTATTTCAATTCCAATAGAATTAAAAATTCTGTAATCATAGACGTCGCTAAAATCTGTCATTAAAATGGTATGAAATGTATTCATATATTATAAAAGCTGAGAAAACGGTATATTTCGATTCTAAATTCGTAGTAGAGTGTTCAATAGAGGTGAGTAGATATTAGAAAATGCGCGCAAAAGCTGCTGACTTCACGTCAGTGCACGAACCAATTTTCTTTTAATTGCTAGAACACAAGTAGATATGAAATCTACATTTCTGATATTTTGGTGATGAATACTCAAATAATAGACCTTTCAAAATATGCAACTATTGTATGTATACAAAACATACATCTGATCACAATAAAAAAATTAGTTCAAGCACAATTTACCATGTTGAACTCTATTGTCTGTTCTCCAATACAGGAGAACAGAAAATAGAATTCACCATGGTAAATTCGATCAAGTGTCCCATACAGGAGAATGGACAATAGAACATACGCGCAAAAGCTTATGTCACATTCAGATGCAATACCTTACCTTAAAATCTTAAATCGCTATCTGTTTCCGTTCTCAGGTTATCGTTGACATTTTATCAGATAAGTAATGATTAAAAACATAATAATTACTCGGAAACCGTTGAGCCGATTATGCCCATTAACGACATTGTCCGTCGTATTGGGACCCGCCACCTACCCTGAAAATTTCAAGTCGCTTTCTCTTTCCGTTCTCAAGTTATCGTGGCAACGGCCAGCTGGCGGGACAGAATCAAATTCGACATCGAATTCTTCATCAGTGAGTTGAACATAGTCGTTTGAGACCATTCTCGGCAAAATATTAGAAAATCACAGACATTTGGGCAAAATGATAACGCGATGATTCCCAGAACATACGCGCAAAAATAGATTTCAAAAAAATTGTCAGGTTCCTACTCGACGTACCTACTCGGTTGAAGAAAGATGGCTTGAACTTTCATGCATTATTTCGTGAAGGTAAGGCGGCAATAGACAAAAGAACATGCTCGCAAAATCTCTCGACCAAATTTTTATTCGGAAAGATATCGAAAATATCCTTGATTTTCACCGAATCGTTTATTTACTCAACCAATTTGATGATATCAGGTGGATATTTTCGAAGAAACGCGTTATAGAATTACACCTCAAAACACATTCTTCAGTTCTCGCCTCCAGCCAGAATCCAATTAATGTTGTGGTCTCGCCGCGGGCGACTAAAACCAACTAAGACGGTCATTTTAACAGTTCAGGCTAAAGTGATTATTATTAGCTAGATCAGTACAAATTGTGGGGTTGAAACACTCCGGAAAGCTGCGTCCTCATAATCCTGGACAAATTGTATCTGATATTCAATATAATCGGCTTAGAAGCCCATAGCACTGACGATGCGGCCGGCTAGAGCGTCCTTAGGTTATTTAGTAACGCCCTGCATTGCTGCTTTCAATGAAGGTAAGCTATAAATAAAACATGGAATTTGGCAATTCCTCTCTCCACGAAGAAGATTTGAAAGATAACTCAGCTGGCTTCGCCCGAATTCAGCGTATTTTCTCTAGGGATGATTCAGAGAAGAATTTGTTTCAATTCGTGAAAAGCAATGAATGCAAATTTCATGCATCAGATGTGGAACCTCAAATTCGGCTTGGGGTGTACTCGGTATGTCTGCATGAACTTGCGCATACATTCTTTGATTTAATACTTCCAATTGAACGGGATCTAGCTAGGTTCTACAAATTTCGTCAACGGATCAACAAATCGAATCTACATATTATTGATTATAAAATTCGATTCGAAATCAATCCAATGATTTGATTGTCCTAATGATCAATGGGGGTTCCGTTTGGGAGTATTGGGACATGCTTGATATAATTCATATTGAAAGACATCATTCATATAGTACAGATAATTTAGAACAAATATAAATAGTTGGTTCAAGAACTGACGTGATGTCAGGAACTTTTGTGCGCATGTTCTATTGTTTACTCATCTCTATTGGAAAAACTACTACGAAGTTAGCATTGATATACACCTTTTTCTCATCTTTTATAATATATGAATACATTTCATATTATCTCAATGACATACATCAGTATAACGAGGGAATAGTCTATGATCACATATGTATTTTTTTGCAGTAACGCTGCTGACATCTTTCCCAAGGAAGGCCATTGGTTACAGCGAAGTATCGTTAGGTAGAGGATCTATCAATCAGCTTTGACCAATATCGTGGTAGTACAGCCATAGCTCATTGTCTGTGGGGTGAAGAAGGTACTAAGAGTTGACCGGTAGAATCGCGGATAAGATCGATTGTGGGCAGCCGAGTTCGAGGGACGTTAGAGTTGTTAAGGAAGTTGATTCCTGCTTAGACGGAAAAACTGATATGAGGTTCGAGTGTTGTAAAAGACTTTTAGACGTATCGAGACTATTGGAAATCCCAGTAATCGACGGTATTTGATGTGACGGCGAAGTTAAAGTCGGGAAGTTGTGCAAATAAACCTGTTCATATTAGCATACAGTGTTCTATTTGTTCCAAAGTAAAAAATCCTACATTTGAGGGCTCAATCCGTGATGAATTTGTGGACTTTGGATCTGAATACAATTATATTTCGACGAAAAGTTTTTTTGGAGACCACACGAGAAGAAGTCGAGCTGCAGATCCATTGACTATTGAGTAGTGAACAGTGTTGTGAAATAAGGGCAATTAGTGAATCGTGAAGTGTTGTAAAAATGATTAATAGGAGATACGGAGGTAGGATTGATCCTTCTTGACTATTTACTTCCGATTTACTGAAATTGATTGTAGCCTTATGTGAATTTTGATGACATTGAAGTTTTTTTGCGGGTATGTTCTGGGGAACATCGCGTTATCATTTTGCCCAAATGTCTGTTACTTTCGAATTTTTTTATGAAAATGGTCTCAAACGATTTAGTTCGACTCACCAATGAAGAATTTGAGGTCAAATTTGATTCTGTCCGGCTGGCCGTCCGGCCGTTGCCACGATAACTTGAGAACGGAAAGAGCTAGTGACTTGAAATTTTCAGGGTAGGTGGCGCATCCCAATACGAGGTACAAGTTCGTTAATGGGCATAATCGGCACCATGGTTTCCGAGTAATAATTTTGTTTTCAACCAATATAAATCCGATCGAATTGAAACTTGGTGAGTAGTTGTAGAATATGAACCTAAGCACGTTTGTGAAATTTTGTGCGAATCGTATGGCTAGAAAATTATTAGAAAATATTTTTGCTGTCACGATAACTTGAGAACGGAAAGAGATAGCGGCTTGAAGTTTTCAAGTTAGGATGTGCATCAGAACGCGACATTTCAGTTTGTTTATGAGCATAATCGGCCAAACGGTTTCAGAGTTATAGCCATCTGAAATTTGGTTGTTTTTTTTCCTCATTAACTCGAAAACTACTCAACCGATTGAATTGGAACATGGTCATTAGTTGTAGAATGCCAACGCCAAAATTCTTGCAAAATTTCGTGAGGATAGTATTTGTAGAAAATTCTTAAGAATTCATTGAAAATTTAAAAAAAAATCTATATATCAGTAACTATTCGTCTGAAATTGCTGTAATTTTGCAAGAGCCTTTAGAACCCAACTATACTGCCAAGTTTTAAGTGTTAACACGATCGGTTAAATATTGTTGGAGATTCGAGCAGCCTTGTTTGAGTTCAGTAGATGGGTGACCGTTGCCTCGATAACTTTCGAACAAAAGGAGATAGGGACTTGCAATTGTCAGGGTAGTTATTACGTATCCGAATGGGAGAGTTGAGTTTGTTTTGGGCATAATCGGTTTAACGGTTTCCGAGTTATACCCACCTGGAATATTATTTCCTCGATAACTCAAAAAATGAAGATTTGATCGAATTGAAGCTTGGTAAATATTAGTAGAAAATCATCATAAAGACGTGTTTAAATTTTTTCAAGAACCGTACCCCTAGAAAATTTCAAAAAAACTAGGAACAAAAAATTGGTTCAAGCACTGACGTCAAGTCAGGAGCTTTTGCGCGTATGTTCTATTGTCCATTCTTCTGTATTGGACACCCTTAATTCGAATTTACCATGGTAAATTCCAATTAAGTGTCCAATACAGAAGAATGGAACATAATTTACCATGGTAAATTCGATTAAGGGTGTCCAATACAGGAGAATGAACAATAGAACATACGCGCAAAAGCTCCTGACTTCACCTCTGTGCTTGAAACAATTTTTTTTATTTAGTTCTTTTTAAATTCTGATTCATTTTTTGACGTGAATATTTTGGAAGATGGAATATCTGATTTGACTTCTATTTTGATGAAGACGAGTTTTGTAATTGTAATTTCGAATTTGATTCGAAGAAAAGTGGATAGTATCAAGACGCATAGAGGATTAAATTCAAATTCGTAATTTCATTTCGATTTGTTGACGTGAATATTCTGGAATATAGAGTATCAGATTCAATTCTATTTTGATAGAGACGCGAATTTTTGTAATTATAATTTCGAATTTGATTCGTTGAATACTAGATTATATTAAGACGTATAGAATATGAAATGTAAATTCGTTATTTGATTTTTAATTGGATGATTGTATTTAATATTGATCAATCTTAGATTTATATTTGTGATTGTTTTTAATCAATTTGAAATTCAGCTTAGATGTGCAGTTAATATTATGATTGAATCTAGACATTTTGGGTTAAGATTATTTTTGAGAAGAATTTTGTGTGTACCGATTTTTAATATTTCTGTGAGTGGTGACTGAGTCGCCTGAACGGTATTTCAATAAATGATTTCTTTCGCGAAACTCAGCAGCATAATGGCATTCGGAGACATCGTTAAGGTACAGGAAAACCTCACCAATGCAAAAATACCCGCAGTACGACCCCAAACATTACATTACCCATGATTTGGTGAGGAAGGAGATCCTTATAAAAGACGTCGTGCTTTGAGAAAATTTTCGGGCTTTTTCGTGAGAAAAGAGCTCGGCGGAACAGAAGAGCAAGATTGCGAATATGGTTGAAAAGCTGTCGATGGCAGATTTAATCGCGATCTATGAAGTTCTAGATTTGGAATACAGTGGAAGTGAAGACAAGATTTCAGAGAGAATATGCGATTTTTTCTTGAAACCAGAGTCGAGACTGAATGAAAATTTCGATGAAGAAGATTCAGATGAAGAAAGCGATAACGTAGGTTCGAGAAAATCTTTAGGATCTTTAGGGGTACGAGAAAGTGAATCGAAGCACTTTTTCGCTTACTTTGAGGGACAATGAAGATTCCATAAGATGGTTCACTGAAAGTGATGACTATCCGGTTAGTAGATGTTTGGAAATTTTATAGGAAATTGCCGCTATTACGGGATGGTCCGACTTGGAGAAACTCCTTTTCACGAAGAGATCGGTGTCAGGATTGGCAAAGTTTTTTGTGCAATCACTCTCAGGTATTGAGACGCGCAATTCTTTGAAGAAGATACTGATGGATGAATTTGAGGTAAGTGTAAGTACGGCTCCAATTCATTAGCTCCTCATGAGCAGGAGAAAGAAATTCCATGATATAGTACTGGAATACATTCTCACCATGAGAGAGAGGTTGGCAGCAGAGCGAAGATCGAGGATGAGGCCATTATCCAATATATCGTTGATGGTATTTTGGATATAATCGACTCAATCAAATTCTATGCACTTTTTGATAAATGTGACATTAGCATCATCAGAGAGGATGTTTAAAACACCTACCTGAGTAGATACCCTTTATCCAAGGACACTATAATTATCAGGGGCTTAGGACGTATGGAGTGAAAACTATAGGATAACTTCAGGTGGATGTGAAAATACATGGACAACAGTATAATCTACAATTTCCTGTTGTAGATAGAGTGGCTTCCAGGTTCCGAGCTATTTTAGGAAGGTACTTTTTGAAACACGCTTCGGTGAAAATTGGAGATTAAACAATTGATGTGATACCGAAGAAAAAGCACGACGAATTAGCTGATGAATATCACAGTAGACGATAAGAGGAAAATGGTCAAAGTGGACCATATTTCGGACGCCAGATTCCGAACGGAAGTTGTATTCAACATTAAGAGACAACGGAAGATGAAAGAGGCCGGGATCAAGACGAAAATAATTTTGGAGAATGATGATCCCGTCGGTAAGCAAAGATCGCAGAGACTTAAGGAGTTAAAAGTGAATAATGCAGTCAATATTCCCAAGCGTAAAGAGGTTTTGGTGGAGAGAGGGAAAAAGAGGAGAAAAGCTAAACAGCGGTTAATAGAAAATCGAGTGAAAAATGAAGGCAGGTACAATCTGAGAATAGAGAAACCGAGTCGATATGAGGAGGGCGATTTGGTGGCGATCAAACGAACTCAGTTCGGCCCTGGTTTGAGGGGCGATAGGAAGTTTTTGGGGCCTTTATGAGGTTAACAAGGTGGAAGAAAAGGGACTGTACGACGTCGTCAAGGTAGGTTGTAATGGTGGACCATGGAGAACATCCGCTGCCACCGAAAGCATGGGGTTTTGGATGGAAATCGATAGTGATTCCGAATTCGAGGTGAATTCTTAGTCAGGAGGGCCGAGTTGTAGGAATTATAATATTTTCACCCTTCTAAATAGTAGACTTAAGATTAGTTTTACTGGTGCAGATGAAGTTAAACGGCGTTCCAAAAGATATTTTAGACGCATTTTCGAATTATATCCCTTACAAATCCCCATGATATTGAATATTGACTCTAGAGGCACCTCGATTTCAATTAAGCTATCTGGGTCTCCGAGTACCTCGAGTAGACAATGATAAAATCCTACATACAAATATGGTCTACTAGCAGCCCGATACGTGCTTCGCTACGTTTAAAGTGAAATAATGAACAAAATTTAATTGGAACATCGAACTCATTTACTCAAACAAAAAAATATTTTATTAATTGCTAGCTATTTTACAACTTAATCCAAAATATTTGGATGAAAAATATTTTTGATCTTCCATTTTGACCAAGAATAAACAAATGGCTGGTGGTTTTTCATTTTCGACCGTTAATTTCCTGCTTAATGTTTGAATATTTCGAGCAATTTCAATGCAAAAATCCGTCCGATCGAACGGTTATTCATAATAGATTTCGTTACTTACCGAAAAGATCCAAATCCCAAGATACATTTACTGGAGTAACGCTCCTTTAAGTTTTTTATTCGGTAAAAATGAAAACATTTCAGAGAAAGATATTTCGGATGCTAAGAGATTCGACCTTGCCGCCCTGCGAGGCTCGGGAGCTATAAATTCCCAATCCACGCCTCAGTTCACTCGGCCACGTTGCCTACGTGAATCAACTCCGATTATTTACCAAATAAAGATCTTTAGTACTTGGATGATTTTCGTCTTTTCATTTTCAGAATATCGTCAATCCTGTCGATCGATCGAAATCGATTACTCGTTCATATTTCTCGCAGTTTTTGCACGCGTGTTCCGCAAGGAACAGCGTGCTATCATTTCGTCACAATGTCTGTATTTTTCGAATTTTTTTTCGAAAATGGTCTCAAACGATTGGGTTCGACTCCTTGATGAAGAATTCGAGGTCAAATTCAATTCTGTCCTTCCGGTCCGGCCGGCCGGCCGGTCCGGCCGGCCGTTAGCACGTTAAATCTCGAATGGAACGACTTAGAGCGTTGAAATTTGCAGGGTAGTTTTGTAGCGTAAATATCTCGGACAAGTTCGTTAAAGGGCGAAATCCACCGAGCGGTTTCGGAGTTCAGGCCGTTTTTTGTAAAAACGTTTTTAATGAATATTTCCGGAACCGATCACTCGATCTTTCTGAAATTTGGCATCAAATTGTAGAATCATGACCTTTATATGCCTGCAAAGTTTTGTTATGACCGGACGGCCCTAAAGTGGCAAAAAAAAATTCGAAAATTTTAAAATTTTGTTTTCACGATAACTCGAAAATACTGATCTGATTGAATTGAAACTCAGTAGTTAGATGCAAAAGACCAATGCAAACAATTTGCAAAATTTGGTGAAGATCACGTGACATGAAAAAAATCAAAAAATTACTACTATTTTGCGGAATACTTTGCTTAAAATGCCGAAGCCTATTTTTTTGAGGCATGCTCAGATGAGAGTTCATTTAACTGCTGTAGTTTTCGTCAGAGAGGATTGGGGTTTTGGGGTGGCGGATGCTATTCCTCCATAGAATCCAGATCCCTGATGAGGGTCTGCGCATGCGTAGATCAAACATGTGATATCTCCCGAACCACTAGTGTTGGAGAATCAGAGTTTTTTGTAAGGTGTGTTATTTTGAGAGAACTTTTAGCCGCGAGTAGATTGCGCAGAAGAGAAGTGACTGTTTTTAATTGGATGGGTTATGTTGGGAGTGCTGAGTCGATATTGTGAGGTTTTAAAAGAATATTCATAGCAATTCAGTTCAAGGCCAGTCAGTTTGGGGGATGTAGCGTTGTTTCCGAGTTAAAGTGTTCGTACAGTGGCCCTGGGGCTAATTTTGAAATTGATGTTACCCCTTACAGGCATTTTTCGTTATGCGCATGAGCAGACCATCAGTGATTTAACTGGTGGTGTTTTCGTCAGAGAGGATTGGGGTTTTGGGGTGGCGGATGCTATTCCTCCATAGAATCCCCTATTGAGGGTCTGCGCATGCGTGGATTAAAGATGTGATATCTCCTGAACCACTAGTGTTGGAGAATCGGAGTTTTTTGTAAGGTGTGTGATTTAGCCGAAAGATTGAGCATGCGCAGAAGAGAAGTGACTGTTTTTGGGTTGTATGGGTTATTTTGGGAGTTCTGAGCCGATATTGTGAGGTTTCAAAAGAATATTCATGGCAATTCAGTGCAAGGACAAGTCAGTTTGGGGGATGTAGCGTTGTTTCCGAGTTAAAGTGTCCGTACCGTGGCCCTGGGGCTAATTTCGAAATTGATGTTACCCCTTACGGGCATTTTTCGTTATGTGCATGAGCAGACCATCAGTGATTCAACTGCTGGTGCTTTCGTCAGAGAGGATTGGGATTTTGGGGTGGCGGATGATATTCCTCTATAGAATCCCCTGGCGAGGTTCTGCGCATGCGTGGATTCAAGAAGCGATATCTCCTGAACCACTAGTGTTGGAGAATTGGAGTTTTTTGTGAGGTGTGTATTTTTGGAGGACTTGCCTCCACGAGTATATTGCGCATGCGAAGACGAGAAGTGAATGATTTTGGGTTGTTTGGGTTATGTTGGGAGTAATGAGCCGATATTGTGAGGTTTTAAAAGAATATTCATGTCAATTCAGTGCACGGACACAAGTCAGTTTGGGAGAAATAGCATTGTTTCTGAGTTGAAATGTCTGTATGGTAGCCCTGAGGCAAATTTATAAATAACTATATTTGGTAGATCTATATTAAAATACGTTCGGATTTGGAGAAGAGGCAATTAAGTTCCTAACGGAGGTCCCACAACCGCAATTCTTTTTGATCTACGGTAAAGCTAATAGCCAAACTGTATTGATAGCTATATTTGTTAAAGGAACTTAAAAAAAAGCACTGACGTGAAGTCAGTACTCTTTGGCGCGCGTGTTCACGATGGCTAATTTGAATTGAATGATGAGTACTTCAAGCTCAGTGAATGGTGTCCACTATCCTTTGGGTAGATCTTCGGCTCGCTCTATCCACTGAGCTTGAAGTACTCATCATTCAATTCAAATTAGCCACCGTGAACACGCGCACCAAAGAGTACTGACTTCACGTCAGTGCTTTTTTTTCTAGATGATTCCAAGATTTTCGAGTAACTCCGTTCGGAATTCAAATTCAATTTGACATTTCTCGTCTCTCTTTCAGACCAAAAACGTCGACCTTGAAGGACCCGCTTTAAAATTCGCCACAGAAATACATGAAACGTCAGAATTTTGTCGATTTTCGCGAAAAGTCACATTGTCCTATCGTTCTTCCGGGAAAACAAAAGAGAGGACCGAAAAAATGGCTCGGGTACGGTCTAATTTCAAATCTCGTTCGCGTTCCCGCAAATACCGTTGTTCCGAACGCCACCGTTTCTCCGAATTCCTTGCCACAATTTTACTCCTTTTGTCAAAATCGGCGTTTTTTTGCCTTTCCGCGATTTTTTTTAAATACACCCCCATCTTTTCACTCTGAAAACGCTAAACCCTACGAAACATCCGTATTTTTTCTAGATGAACCCCTTCGAAATTTCCCCCAAACCCCTCTCCTCACATCCAAAAAAACATCACGTTTATAGTAACATTTTCAAACAGTTTCCTTTGATAAATGAAGAACAGCTTGACCGATTTTGTGCTTCACATAAACCATCTAATAAATAGTCCGAACAAAGCCGCCTAAACATTTGGTTTGGATAGGTGAGCACGAGGGTGAGCCCGTTCTTGAGTTATTAAAATACAACGAAAAGTGGCATTGATTTTTATATATATTCATATGAAAAACCAAGACAATAAAGTTCAATCTATATTATGTCTATATTATGTACCTAATCCAGCAAGAATCCATTACTCATCCTCAATGTTGGTGAGTAGATTCATCATTTCATCACATATTTATTTTGTAGACTCAAGAATAGTCTTTGAAATTGTAAAAGTCAGTCAGATTTATAACTTTCACATTTGAGAATGAGCTATTATCTCATCTTATATTTTTGGATTTTTCTTCACAGATAACTCCACTTTGAAGTGTAAAATATCGGTGGATATATATCTAATAATATAAGTATGTCCTGTATCTGAATATGTGAATATTATTTTCTTTGCCAAAATTTTTGATGCATTAATGATGCGCATTAACAATAAAACAGAGTCCAATTATTATTTTGCGATCAACAATTCTCGCTTTCTCGTAAGTACTCGTACTTATGTTCTCTAGTTTTTTGCGGCCATATATCGCTCCATGCCATAAATAGCAATGGGCTTGTTTATGTTTTTATTTTTTCGAGAACTTAATGGAACGAAAGACTGATTGACCACTATAACTCTCATACAAAATACCACTTCTTTGAATATTTCCGTTCGCAGTATTGTTATTATTTAATATTATTTATTATTATTACAATGAATAGAGTTGAAGCAAAGCTTATAAACTCAAAGAAAAGGATAATGCTAAAATATACAAAACAATGAAGCAAACCACTAGAAATAAATCACTGAGTCGCCTTATCGAAATTGTTCTTGAAGCCATTAACTGTATCAGCAGTCACTATAGCTGAGGAGAGTCCATTCCACTGGTCGAATATCCTGTTGCAGATAAAGTTTTGCCGCTCCTTGGTCCGGAACTTTTCCTTGGACACCTCAAGGGTGTGGCCTCGCAGGTGATTTTGGTTTAACGGAATCAAGCCACTCAGATCTACCCCGAAGATATCATGCAGTGCTCTGTATGTGACTATTAGGTCACCTCTTTCACGCCGGCTTTCGAAAGTGGGCAACTCGAATATGCTTAACCGGGTTTCGTAATCTGATCGAAGATAACCGTACGGTATTCTGGTGCACATACGTTGAACGGATTCAAGTGCCTTTAGTTCGCTCTCAAGACCAGGCCACCATTATTGCCACCACACAGTTACTTTCTTCAAATCTACCGAAAAAAATTCTCTTTTATTTATACCACCATGATGCTTGATAGTAATAATTCGAGATGCCACTAATAGTGATTTTGCTGAATACTGAATATTCGGCCACGCTCTCGGTTGAAGCGCCAATTATTCGGAAAAAGATGGTTGCACTCCACGTGTGAAAGGTTATGACTTGTCTCTTGCGTTGCTTGCGGAGTCGACGGAGCAGGTTTATTTGTTTCATTCTCCGTTTTTTTTATTTATTGAAACAAGTAGCCGAATACACTGAATACTGAGGACTAGCCGAATTTTCCGACATCTATAATAATAATAATAATTCTCTATCTTTTCGGTAAGTCTCTTTAGCTAGATAATGTTTGTTCCGGTGATACAAAATACGAATACAACACGAGAAGGCATATTATTGGCTATTCAGCTTCCTCTGCACCAACGAGTGTGCCCAAGAAGCAGCTCACTCACATGCATGTGTCAAGACTTAGCCCAAATACATCCATAGAGGATCTTAAGAAATTTTTCAACAACATTATTCCAAATCTCAGCTGCGAAAAATTGAAATCTAAACAACCTGAAACTTATTCATCGTTCAAGATATCATTCTCATCAGATTTTCAGGCCCAAGTTATGGACCCATCGTTTTGACCAGAGGGAATTATACAATCAACAAGTTTTAGACAGCAATGGATATCATGGAAGTACCAATTCCAGAAATAAGTTGAGATTAGTGCAGTTAAACATTTCGACAAATCTGAGAATATCAACAGGAAAGTGTGGAGGATAGCCAATGGAGAACTAGTCCGTACGAACAGAAAGGATCACTATATAACTCTTGTTCTATTACTGGTCCAGAATTGGTGGTTGCAACGTTTGGCAGGTATTTCAGTGAAATCAGTGAACAGTCACTGAGGAATCACTATGGTCACTGTATCTTAAGAGTAAGCACTACTCAGAGGTTGCTAGACCACAATTAGTTTTGAATCTTTAATTCTTTAAAGATTCAAAACTAATTCTCTAGCACGAACAGATTAAGTGTACCTATCATTCCAATTTAAAGTATTTTGATGCAATGACGTTCCTTGTGGATCAACAAACACAATTCAATTAATATCATTGAAGATTACTATGTCACACTAAATCACGGATAAATTACTCGGGCAGATGCATCTCCGCTCGAAGCTGGTTCCTAACTGAATAATATTGAAGCAATATTATTTACCCGTGCGAGAGCTACCGCTTTTCGCCAAATATTGAATAAATAATATCGCTTCAATAAAATTGACCTTGTAAGATGAACTTTACGGAAGGACACAGTTTGACCATGGATTCTTCATCAATGAGTCGTTCACGTTTTGAGAAAATTTTAGGCCGAAAATCAAAAATTGGTTCAAGCACTGACGTGAAGTCAGGGGCTTTTGTGCGTTTGTTCTATTGTCCATTCTCCTGTATTGGACACTCTTAATAGAATTTACCATGGTGAATTGAACACTCTCAATCGAATATGTACCATGATGAATTCCATTGTTTCTTCACCTGTATTGGACACTCTTAATCGAACTTACCATGGTGAATTCGATTAAGAGTGTGCGATACAGGAGAATAGACAATAGAATTCACCATGGTAAATTCGATTAAGAGTGTCCAATACAGGAGAATGGACAATAGAACATACGCGCAAAAGCTCCTGACTTCACGTCAGTGCTTGAACCATTTTTTTTTCGTGAAGTCAGGATAAAAAGCAATTATGAAAAAATGAACTCATTGTCTACCTTCAATTCTTCTTTGGGAGAAGGATACATAATTATTCTAGAAAAATATTACTGGAATTAATGTCATATTTAAATAATAAAAGTAAAGATAATTGTAAGTTTAGTTACTAACATATTGAATGAAATTCAATTGAATTCCAGTAATATTCAATTACTTATTCTCAACCAATAAATGCCCATTGATGTTGATTGTTGAGGTGAAACATAAATATATATTCTCATTAGTGAAAAACTGGCCTAAAATTCCTCTCTACCCATCACGAGATTTAATATCGATAAATGAGCCTCTCACCTCACCAGATCAGAAAGTGTGGTTAATTTAAAGTTAAGTTTTGAAGCCTTCAGCAAAATTTCAGCGATATCATATTAAAATTAATACATAACCTTTCAAAAGTCCCCTCTCACAAATATACTCCTCTGCAGGCTTATGGATCTCTTGAAGAAGAATCGCCTTCTCTATTTTTCAAAGATATTCACTCTTATTCATAGAAATCCCTTCAATATTTAGTTGCCTCCTCCTAAGGAAGATCTCTTTCAAAACCAGGTCTGGCCGCTACAGGACCCTACTGTAGGGATATCATCTCCCACAGATTTGTGATGAAATGACACCATTTTCCCAAGAACATATGCGCAAAAATATGAAATTCATGGTTTTGAAGGTTTTCGCAAAAATACAACGATTCGCATCCCGCTACCGAACTCACAAAAGGCTGCTCGGTTCTGCAACAATATGGATACGATCGTGTTCAAACTTGGAACTCTGCTGTAGAGTTAGGTTCTGAAGTCTCTTTCAAAATTTCAGCCATGCCGTACGAATAGATTATGATGTATTGATTTAATTTCAATTATTTCCAATAATTTTTTCGGAATTTTCTAGTTATACCATCCTCACGAAATCCTCAAGAATTTTCGCGTTGGCATTCTACAACTAATAGCCATGTTTGAATTATATCGTATTCGTATTTTTCGAGTTATTGAGGATATAACAACCAAATTTCAGATGGGTATAACTCCAAAACCGTTTGGCCTAGTATACCTATAGACAAATTCAAATGTCACATTCAGATGCACAACCTAACCTGAAAATTTCAAGTCGCTATCTCCTTCCGTTCTCAGGTTATCGTGTCATAAATAATATTTTTTAATGATTTTTTTTAAATTTTTTAGTTATACGATTCTCACAAAATTTCACATACTTGCTTAGGTTTATATTCTACAACTATTCACCAAGTTTCAATTCGATCGCATCGATATTGGTTGAAAACAAAATTATTACTCGGAAATCATTGGGCCGATTATGCCCAATAACGAACTTGTCCGTCGTATTGCGATGCGCCACCTACCCTATTAATTTCAAGTTGCTAGCTCTTTCCGTTCTCAAGTTATCGTGGCAACGGCCGTACGGCCGGCCGGCGCTACAGAATTAAATTTCACATTTGGACAAAATGATAACGCGATGTTCCCAAGAACATACGCGCAAAAAAATACAGACATTTGGGCAGTCTGTTTAGGGAAACAAGCGCACCAAAAAGCAGTCTCATATATACCCATGAGAAAGGCCCAGAATATCACTTTGGTGTTAAGATTTTGTGTCTTCCATCAATAATAGGCTTGAATCATCATTACTTTGTAGACAGTACATACTGATTGCATAGTCAATAGGATTATCTCCACATGTTTATGTTTTACGTTGCAAGAGGGACGCATCGAGGGGCGCTCGTATGAGGAATATTGAATTTTATTGCCATCTATTCGTCTCTTCTACTACTCCGCTAGCGCACTTATATGTTTCTTCGATTGGAAATAATAGTATGCCGAAGAGATATCGTCCATCATTACCCGATGAAATCCCCAGACTTCCCCTAAGGACTTCCTATAAAATCGGCGTATGAAAGGAATTATCCGTAGAGATTTCATAAAGCGGCTGGATCCTAAAGTCTTTATGATCAGACAAAGTGGCATGTACTCTTCCGAGAGGGGAAAAACTATTGTATTCGGCTTCTTTTATCAGCCTGCGACCGTAATATGTTCTGTATTCGCGACAAGTGAGCTTTTCAAGAAGACACGGAGGCTTTGAGTCATTGCTCCTTGCATCAAAAGGATGTCACTTTTTCCTCTGTTCCTACTCGGTGAAAATTGAATCGGCGATGTGAAGACACATCGGAGGATAGATTCGTTGATTTGAGAAAAATTACTTCATTAATGGTTGCGTGATGTCCTGACAGGATATTAAAACGTTGGCATAAAATTGGTTCAAGCACTGACGCGAAGTCAGGAGCTTTTGCTCGCAAATTCCATTGTCCATTCACCTCTACTGGTCAAACTTAATCGAATTTACCATCGATATAGACCTTTTTCTCAGCTTTCATAAGATATGAATACATTTGATACCATTTTAATTACTTGAGTAATGAAAAAATCGTCTTGGATCACACAATTTTAAATTTTGATATATGTATTCTATCAGAATTGAAATTCGTTAAATATCTAATAATATGTTATTTCATCGAGGGCCGACAACTTACCACTGTGTCAAAACATCGTGATCTTGGAGTTACAATCAACTCTAGGTTAGACTGGTCAGACCACATAGCCACTATTTTGAATAAAGCTCGACAGATATGCTCTATACTATTGAAAGGTTTTTTTCTGGGTTTTCTCTCCCAAACTCTGAAAAATATCTATAAAATAAAAATTAATTATTTTGTGATTTGCTTCTGCGTAAGAAACACAGGATATTTGTCAGAAGCAATCAATTGAACAATGTTGCCTAACAAACAACAACGAAACAACATCAACGAAGAAACAACTATATCGTAACGTTTCGGAGTCTATATCAGACTCCTTCGTCAGACGCTCAATGCAAATCGAATTATTTTGTTGATAGTTATTTTGTGAAATTCAAGAATTGTCACATTGACAGTATTTAAAAATCATAGCTAACATAGTTTTACTTCGCATAGAAATTTCCAAGTTCCAACTCCTTTCTCAATAAATTTAGCCAAATATGGTCCATACCAATTGAGCAATTTGCAAAATTGCATTCTCTGTTCAATAAAATAGTTGTTTCTTCGTTGATGTTGTTTCGTTGTTGTTTGTTAGGCAACATTGTTCAATTGATTGCTTCTGAAAAATCTCCTGTGTTTCTTACGCAGAAGCAAATCACAAAATAATTTATTTTTATTTTATAGATATATTTCAGAGTTTGGGAGAGAAAACCCAGAAAAAATCCTTTCAATAATCAGTATACCTCCCACAGTATCCTTCAATGATTACTTATGCTCTATACTGTATAGAAAATTCAAGGGATGTGACGTTAATACCTGTAAGCAGCTGTACCTGTCCTATGTGAGACCAATTTCGGAGCACGCTGCAAAAAAATGGATCTTCACAGACATTTCTGCAAAATGCTGTTCCCCAGAGCATGCGTTCAAAAAACTGATAATAGTAATTTCTGCTACGGAAATCGATCGCGGTACCTTCAGCTTATGAGACCGACAAAATAACCTATGCCCTACAATCGATGTTTGTAGAGTTTCTGGTGAAATTTAACGAATTTTATTACTTTTCAGCTTTTCAAACGCCCTATATCTTGAATGCGAATGCTGTTACGAAATGTTTGTACCAGGCAAACTTGTTTTCTGGTGTTCTACCTCTCCTAGTAACTGTATATTGTGCAATTAGTTTATTATGAATGTCTTTATTCACGAGGGTTCAGTTTACGAGACACAGGTGAGTTTCGTAAATCCAAATCATTCGAAACCAATGCACCCCGACATGATATTTCGCATAACCTTAATTTTATATGGACTGTTACCATGGAGATACTACACTACAAAATGAATTTTGATTGGTAATGGCAATTATACTTGAGGAAACACACGTATAATGGACACATCATACAGCATTCGTGCACAATAGTATGTGAGTATTTGTCACGAGGGTAAATAACCGAAAATAACCGGAGCAGAGTTTCGTAAATCAACCGAGTGAATAATGACAGTCAAAAGAAGCGAATTGAATACTACATTTTATCCAAGACGATTAATTACATATTTCCTAAATAATCCCAAATTATCGTTGTAATCCAATACACCCCGACATTACATTCCACATAGATATGATTTCATATGTCAATCAGTATTATTTCATGTTTCAGCTTATTGCGAGTTTGTTCTGGGCAATATCGCGTTATCATTTTACTCAAATGTCTGTAATTTTCGAATTGTTTGTCCAAGATGGTCTCAAACGATTGGGTTCGACTCCCTGATGAAGAATTCGAGGTCAAATTTGATTCTGTCCGGCCGGCCGTTGCCACGATTACTGTAGAACGGAAAGAGATAACGACTTGAAATTTTCAGGGTAGCTGGCGATCCAAATACGTCCGACGAGTTTGTTAATGGGCATAATCGGCCCTACGATTTCCGAGTAATAATTTTGTTTTCAACCAATACAAATCCCATCGAATTGAAACTTGGTTAGTAGTTGTTGAATATAAACCTAAAAAATATTATTTATGTCACAATAACCTGAAAACGGAAAGAGATAGCGCTTTTAAATTTTCAGGTTAGGTTGTGCATCTGAATGTGACAGTTTGTTTATAGGAATAATCGGCCAAATGGTTTTGGAGTTATACTGTTAGCAATGAAGTTCAGTTCGTTCAATATTAGAGCAATGGACTATATTTCTAGTTTAATTATATTTCTGAATTAGAAGGAAAGCGAGTTGATATTCTTCACAATCTTTGTTCTGTCCGCAGACATACATACAACTGTTCCTATATTATATTCGCAATATGTCTCCACATATGGACAGGTTGCTTCGAATAATAAAATGCACTGAAATAAATGATATGATTTGTTTAACCAGAGCAGCGGCGGGTTTACATTGTTAATAACTCATTTTTAATCCTAAACATATACCAATCTGAAGTTTGGTTGTTATTTTATCGATAACTCGAAAAATACAAAACCGATCCAATTCAAACATGGTTGTTAGTTGTAGAATTCCAACGCAAAATTTCGTGATCATATCACTAGATGTTTTAAGAAATCATTGAAAAAAATATATCTGAAAGTCAGACATTGCTGAAATTTTGCGAGAGCCTTCAGAACTGTACTACCAAGTTCCAACTTTGAACATGATCGGATCTATATTGTTGGAGATCCGAGCTGTGTGTGAGTTCAGTAGCTGCATGGGTGATCGTTGCCTCAATAAATTATGAACGAAAGGAGATAGGGACTTGCAATATTCAGGGTTAGGTTGCACATCCTAAAGGGAGGGTTAATGTAAAGTATAACAATAAGAAAACTATATTTTGGTTCGATGACAAACGATTCTATGACATCAACTCATATAGTCGACTACAACAACAGAGTCACCCATTACTTAAAATAAAGTCTACCGCTTACTTATTTCCCAATACGTGTTTTATTACAAGAACCTTAATTATCTCAACATTACATGGTGTCAGAAGTTGGTTTTTGAGAAAGGAAAAAGTGAGAAAGTTGTAAAATGGCTACAAACGACGCAGTATCTGGAATAAAGCCACCAGCTAACCTACAAATTGACTCGGACAAATCAACGTGCTGGAAGAAATGGATCCAACAGTTTGAATGGTATGCAACTGCTATTCAACTAGACAAAAAACCAGCTATAGTTCAAGCAGCAATATTCATGGCTGTGATAGGCCCAGATGCGATCGAAATCTACAACAGTTTCAACCTCAGCGATGCAGAAAAAAATAACCTACAAACTATCAAAGATAGGTTCAAAGATTATTTTTCGCCAAGAACAAACATATCTTTCGAAAGATACATTTTCTTCAAAATTGAACAAACTGATGACGAACAATTCAACGAGTTTTTGACAAGAATCAAAACCCAAGCAAGCAAATGCGAATTCGACAATTTGCTGGACGAAATGCTGAAAGATAAAATAGTGTTTGGAATCAGATCTCATCAAATAAGAGAGAAATTGTTGACTGAAGACAGACTAGACTTGACCAAAGCGATATCTATCTGTAAAACAAGTGAACAAGCTACAAAGCAACTTGAAGAGTTTGAAGGTAAAAGTAGAACAGATAAAATACTTGCAGTGAAAAATACAAAACACAGGAACGAGCAGAGCCAAAACTTTTACTGTTCAAGATGTGGTACAAATCACAAACGTAGAGAATGCCCAGCTTTCAACAAACCGTGTACAAAGTGCAATAAAAAAGGACATTTTGCTAAAATGTGCAGAACCAATAAGAAAAACTATACTAAACAGAAAAATAGAGTGAATACACTAGAAGAAAGCTCAGATTCTGAAGATGAAGTATATATATCGGTTATAAATGCTGGACAAAAGAAAAACTGGACTGAAACAATACAAGTAGGTAAAGTAAAGTTCACAGTCAAACTAGACACTGGAGCAGAATGCAATGTATTACCTAGGCACTTGCTAGACAAAACAAAGGCAAATCTGAAAGCAAGTCGAACAAGGAATTTAATAAGTTACACAGAAGATAAAATGGCTGTTCTAGGAGAAGCAGAACTACCATGTCAACTCAAAAATGAGAAAGTAAACCTAGTATTCAAAATAGTTGAAGAAAATGTTACTCCTATCTTAGGACTTGAGACCTGCGAAAAATTAGGACTTATCGCAAGAGTCAAGGCTGTGAAAGAAAATTATGGTGGAGACATATTTGATGGATTAGGCTGTTACAAGGACTATGAGTACGATATTGATCTGATCGATAACCCAAAACTGGAGATCAAACCATCAAGAAAAGTTCCACATGCTATAAGAGATGAGGTAAAGCAAGAACTTGACAGAATGGTGAAGTTAGACGTAATAAAACCCGAAACAGAGCCTACTCCTGCTGTCAGTCCTATGGTAATCGTCAGACAAAAAGGTAAGATAAGAATTTGTATAGACCCATCAGATGTGAACAAAAACATTCTGAGACGACATTTTCCACTTACCACCATAGAAGAGATCTCAGCTGATATTAAACACTCTAAATTCTTTGCATTGTTGGATTGCACAAAAGGATTTTGGCAAATTAAACTTTCAGAAAGAACTCAAAAAATATTAACATTTGCTACCCCATGGGGAAGATATTCGTTCAAAAGACTTCCTTTTGGAGTATCTTCAGCACCAGAAATATTCCAAGAGATTTTAACAAACCTACTTGGGAAGTTTAGGAAAGTAAAGGTATCAATAGATGACATTTTCATACATGCAGAGACTTTAGAGGAACTCCGCAAAACTGTTCGTGAAGTAATCGAATTACTCGACAAATCAGGCTTCAAACTTAATAAAGATAAGTGTATTCTAGAAGCCAAAAGAATAAAATTCCTAGGGCACATTGTTTCAGCTAACGGATTGGAAGCAGATCCTGACAAAGTAGAGGCAATACAAGCAATAAAAACGCCAACAAATAAGACAGAGCTACAGAGACTTCTAGGGATGATCACTTACCTAAATAAATTCATCCCAAACATGTCAGAACTAACCAATCCACTAAGAGAACTATTGCACAAAAATACAAGCTTCACATGGGAAAGTCATCACGAGGAAGCTGTTAATAAAATAAAACACACACTCCAGAGTCCACAAGTACTGAGACTGTACGATGTAAATAAACCAGTAACACTATCCGTAGATGCAAGTTCAAAAAACTTGGGAGCAGCACTTCTTCAAGAAGGGCAACCAGTAGCCTATGGAGCAAGAGCATTAACCAAATCTGAACAGAACTATCCGCAGATAGAAAAGGAAGCACTTGCCATACTGTTTGGATGTAAGAAGTTTCACGAATATGTGTATGGCAAAGAATTGACAGTGGAATCAGACCACAAACCTCTCGAAACTATCTTCAAGAAAAACATACAATCTGCCCCAGCGAGACTGCAACGTATAATGTTCAATCTTACACCATACTCACCAAAGGTTTCATTTAAAAAAGGTACAGAAATACCCTTAGCAGACTTTATCAGTCGAGATTGTGATGCAACTAACCTTAAATACGAGCAAGAAGAAAACTTAAAAGTTGCAGTTATCCTACCTATGTCATTAGACGCCAGACAAGAATTAATCAATGCTACAAAGGAAGATCCACATCTACAGTTACTTCATAGGACAATAATGCATGGATTTCCAGAAAACATAAATAAACTGCCTAAGGAGATACAACATTATTTTAACTTCAAAGAAGAGCTCAGCTACTTGGAAGGGATTATATTCAAAGCTGATAAAATCGTAGTGCCAAAATCACAGGTTCCTAAAATGCTGAAGATTATTCATCAAGGACATCTTGGGATACAAAGCTGCCTAAAAAGAGCCAGACAGTTCCTTTACTGGAAGGGTCAGTACGATGATATCCTTAAACTAGTCAAAGGGTGCTCTGTCTGCGAACAAACTCAACGCAGCAATATAAAAGATAAAGTCCTTATCAACAAAATCCCTACACTCCCATGGCAAATAGTTGCTTCAGATTTATTCGAATTAAAAGGGAAACCTACCTAGTAATCTGTGACAGTTACTCTGGATATTTAGATTTTCAACAACTGAAAGGTCAGTCATCATATGAAGTAATCGAACAACTCAAAAAATGGTTTGCAGTACATGGAGTACCAGAAGAGTTTCGGACTGACAATGGAACACAATATATGACGAGAGAATTCAAGATCTTTCAAAAAGAGTGGCTATTTAACCATGTCACATCAATTCCACATCACCACCAAGGAAATGGACTTGCCGAAAAAGCAGTTCAAACAGCCAAAAACATTATAATAAAATGCAACATGGACAAATCAGATGTTCAACTAGCTTTGTTAAATTGGAGAAATACACCAAGAAATGAGGAACTAGGTTCACCCAATCAACGACTTTTCAGCAGAACGACCAGATCTTTTATACCTACAAGTGACAAACATTTAACACCGAAAGTAATGCAAGGAGTTTCAGCTGAACTTCTAAGATTGAGGGAGAAACAAGTGATGTACAGCAACAAACACTCTAGAAGACCAGTGGATTTTAACACCAATGACAAAGTAAGGCATAAAGTAGACCATCGACATTGGGAAGGAGCAAGGGTAATCGAAAAGCCTGAAGGTCTACCAAGATCTGTAATCATTCAAACAGATCGGGGTCAAATCTTCCGAAGAAACTGCAGTCATCTGCATAAGACCCAAGCAGATATAGGCTGCAAAAGAGAAGTAGTGCCTGAGACTAAATTTGTAGATGAATCGGCAGAACGAGTTCAACCATCAGTTGTTCCAAAGACGGTTACAGTTCAAACATCAGAACACAGTTCTAACAATGTTGAGAAGCCAGTCCAAGACCAACCTTTAACACGAATCTCAAGATTTGGCAGAACCATAAAGCCAGTGGAAAAGCTAAATCTTTAAGTTTGTTTGTAATCTGTTATGCTATGTTTAAGTTGAATATTTCATTTATTTACTGAAAAAGGGAGATGTAAAGTATAACAATAAGAAAACTATATTTTGGTTCGATGACAAACGATTCTATGACATCAACTCATATAGTCGACTACAACAACAGAGTCGCCCATTACTTAAAATAAAGTCTACCGCTTACTTATTTCCCAATACGTGTTTTATTACAAGAACCTTAATTATCTCAACATTACAGTTAAGTTAAAGTTCGAGTCCCTGATGAAGAATTTGAGGTCAAATTTGATTCTGTCCGGCCAGACATGCCACGATAATTGGAGATCGGAAAGCGACATGAAATTTTCAGGGTAGGTGGCGATCCAAATACCACGGACGGGTTCGTTAATGGGCATAATAGGCCCAATGGTTTCTGCGTAATAATTTTGTTTTCAACCAATACAAATCCCATTGAACTGAAACTTGGAGAGTAGTTGTAGAATATAAACCTAAGAACTTTAGGGAAATTTTGTGAGAATCGTATCATTAGAAAATTTAAAAAAATATATTAAATACTATTATTTATGTCACAAAAACCTGAGAAGGGGAAGACATAGCGCTTTGAAATTTTCAGGTTAGGTTGTGCTTCTGAATACGACAGTTTGTTTACAGGAATAATCGGTCAACCGGTTTTGAAGTTATACCAATCTGAAAGTTGGTTATTATTTGCTCAATAACTCGAAAAATAAAGAATCGACCCAATTAAAATGTGGTTTTTATTTGTAGGATGCCAACGCGAAAATTCTTTCGAAATTTCGCGGGGATCGAATCACTAGAAAAGTCTCAAAAAATCAGTGAAAAAAATATATCAGAGACTATTCACCCAACAAATTTTGCGAGAGCTTTCAGCACCTAACTCTACTACCAAGTTCCAAGTTTGAACACGATCGGATCTATATTGTTGGAGATCCGAGGAGCCTTGTGTGAGTTCAGTAATAGGATGGATGCCCGTTGCCTCGATAACTTTTTAACGAAAGGAGATAGGGACTTGCAATTTTCAGTATAGGTTGCGCATCCGAATGGGAGGTATAAGGTAGTTTTTGAGCATAATCAGTCCAACCGTTTCGGAGTTATACCCACGTAGAATTTTAATTCCTCGATAAGACAAAAAATATAGACCCGATCGAATTGAAGTTTGGTAACAAGTTGTAGAATATCGACATAAAGACGTGTGTGAAATTTTGTGAGAACCAAACCCCTAGAAAATTGAAAAAAAATTGGTTCAAGCATTGACGTGATGTCGGAGCTTTTTCGCGCATGCTCTATTGTCCATTCTCGATTAAGAGTGTCCGATATAGGAGAATGGACAATAGAACATGTTGTAAACAGTTTCAATGTTTTCACGACACTCGCGGGGAGATAGGTTTTTTGCTGAGCTCTTGTTTGTATCATACGTCGAATTATATGGTAGGTATACCGTTACATCAACATCTGCTACTTTTTGGCGCTCTAGTTCCTCGGAACTGAGTGCTTATCAATTTGCCCAAATGTCTGTAATTTTCGAATATTTCGATGAAAATGGTCTTAAACGATTTGGTTCGACTCACTAATCAAGAATCCGTGGTCGAAATTCATTCTGTCCGGCCGTCCGGTCCGTCCGGCCGGCCGAAGGGACGATAACTTTCGAACGGAATAAGCTAGAGAGTTGAAATTTTCAGAGTAGGTTTGGGGGATAAATATCTCGGATAAGTTCGTTATTGGGTAAAATCGGACAGACGGTTTTGGAATAACAAAAAAAAATAATTTTTTTTTACAGAACAAATTCCAAATTAAATTTTTTTTAATAAGAAGTTTTATCATAAGAATCCATTCATATAGTTTTTAACTCTAACAAGCTAATACTTTCGGAGATATGATTTTTCAAAATTTCAATGTAAATCGTATTTCACAGATTGATATAATTATTCTATGTATGAATTGTCATAATGTCAACTTGACAGAAGGGAATATTGTAACTTCAAAAATATTGGGGTTGAAATACTCGTATTTTAGCGATGCAACAGGGACCTCACCCGAAAATGTTTGAAAATATTACGTAAATATTGAAAGCATAATTCTGTAGTTCGAGAGAGGAGAAAATTTGGTGAACGTAGATCACGAAGTTTTTGATCGATTACAAGGTAATTTTTTTATTATTACTTATCTTCTTTCATACATGTTTTATGGAATACCTACTATTTGTAGGTACTTCAAACCTGTTTTGGGCAATTGTCATACGAAACTTGTTTTTTTGGCGCTCTAGTTCCTCGGAATAGAGTGCTTATCAATTTGCCCAAGTGTCTGTAATTTTGGAATTTTTGGCTGAAAATGGTCTCAAACGATTTGGTTCGACTCACTGATCAAGAATCCGAGTGCGAAATCGATTCTGTCCGGCCGGCCGACCGGCCGTAGGCACGATAACTCTCGAACGAAAGTAGTTAGCGGATTGAAAATTGCAAGGTGGTTTTGGAGCGTAAATATCTCGGACAAGTTCGTTAATGGGCGAAATCCATCAAGGGGTTTCGGAGTTATGGCCGATTTTAGTAAAAATATTTTTTATGAATATTTCCGAAACCGATCACTCGATCTATCTGAAATTTAGCATCAAATTGTAGAATTATGACCTTTATACGCATGTGAAGTTTAATATTGACCAGATTACCGCAAAGTATCAAAAAAAAATTTGAAAATGTGGTGCAGTTCTCATTCTCATGATTGTTCATTTAATCTTGATAAATAAACTATTATTTGAATTGAATTTCCTTTATGATGCAGTTCTATCATATGAATACATTGATATAATTCCCAACTCTGAGAAACCAATACTTTCGGAGATATTTATATAATTTGTCTGTTTGAACTAGAGCGCCAGAAAGCTCCTGTCCTGATTTACATTAGTTAGATATGAATGCCATTATACTTCAGTAAACACGAACGTTCAGTTAGCGACAAAAGTATGGAATAATGGATTTATTTTCTACCCTTTCATTAATAGCGAAAAACTGTTTGACAATTAATTTATTTTTTAAAGAATATTTTCCCTAATACTTATTGCAATACTGTTTCCCGTTAACAAGCAGTGACGTCATCAGTATTTATTTTAAATTACAAGCCCCTATTTTTTGCTTGCTATGGATATATAATAAAATTCTTAATTCAGTACTTCATATGTAACGCCTTTTGGGTCCATAATTCTGAAGATATTCATTTGTAAAATTGAAAATCATGTGAAAATTTTGATAGGAATTCTTCACCAGGTAAACACATTTTATTGCAGAAACGTCGCTTGAAGATGTCATAACTCACAAAAATTATCAAAGTAAGGGTTCAAATTGATGGCCATTCACTTCTTGAAAGAACGCCAATAGAGCTCAAAATTCGGAGGAAACACTTTGCAGAGCTTCAGGCTGTATTGCTCTTATTTCGGCCCGAATTATCTGTTTCAACTCCTCGGTGTTGTATGGCCGATTCAGGAAAGCTTTGCTCTCGATATAATCCCATAAATAATCCCCAAAAAGTCTAACGGAGTTAGATCTGGAGACTAAGCCAGCCATTCAATATAACCTCGCCGACATTTCACCTGTTTGGGAACACTTCGATCGGGTAATGACGTATATCTTGAAAATAATGTGGTGGAGCTATATCCTGTTTAAACCCTATAGTTCAATTTGGGAGATCTGGATCTGCATCCTTTGTGAAAAGAACCGCCAAAGCCGGAATCAGATAATTCCTCAATAACTCCAAATATGTTTGATCTGTTAACGCTCCTTCAATAAAAACAGGCCCCTTAACCCTGCTCCAGCCCATATATTCACTTTTTCAGGAAATTGTGTATGCGCCTCCATAAACCAGTAATCAATTTAGATAAAATGTTGCTAGAGGTTACTAAATAAAATTTGAACCGGAAACCCCTCATCGGCATTGCAAAGGTCCATCATTGGTTGGCGAAACTGAGTTCTGCGGTCATCTCCATAAATTATTAATCTTGAATGGGTGCCATTTATGTATACAGTCCTTAAGTTGTACATTAATTTTAATCATCAATTGATCAGATGTTCTATACAGTAGGTGAATATCAAAATTAACAAACTGATTCGAATCAAATTCAGATAAGGCTATCATTTCCAAAGATTTGCAATATTCGCTAGAAGAACACACAATATCCAGAAGGTCTAAAATATTTATTGAAAGTTTCAGTATTAATACTAGTAACGTTTTTGGCGCTCTTGTTCCCCGGAACAGAGTGCTTATCAATTTGCCCAAATGTTTGTAATTAGGAATTTTTGGCTGAAACTGGTCTTACACGATTTGGTTCGACTCACTGATCAAGAATCCGTGGTCGGAATCGATTGTGTCCAGCCGGCCGTTAACACGATAACTCTCGAACGGAATGAGCTAGACAGTTGAAGTTTTCAGAGTAGGTTTGAGGGATAAATATCTCGGTCAAGTTCGTTATTGGACAAAATCGGTCTGATAGTTTCGGAGTAACGACAAAAAATTTTTTTTTACAATACAACTTTTGAATTCATATTTTTTAAGATGCACTTTCATCATAAGAATCCATTGTTATCATTTTCAACTCTAACAAGCTTTTACTTTCGGAGCTATGATGTTTCAAAGTTAAATAATACATCGTAAGTTCACAGAATGTGAACACAGAATCTGTCTGTGTGACTATTCATAAATGTCATCTTTTCTAGCTATTAAAGATTGTCAATTCGCATATTTTCTCTTGGAAAATCAAGTATTCGATTCTTGAATTTGTGAATATATACAAGACTGTTTTGATGTAGTTTATGGAGGTAATAGGAAAGGAAAACATAATGAATCATCAAAAGAAATTATGGTTCGTTGACCACTGAGGTTAATATTACCCTTTACTTCCTCAAGTAGTGGTAGTGAGACATGATCCTATATACAGTATTTTCATAATGTTGCTAGCAGAAAAATACTGGAATATGGATCTACATTTGTGTATCAATCATATTTTCTTGAGTTAAGGTTTATAATACAGAAAAGATTGTGTTAGTGGTATGAACTATTACATTTGAAATTATGAAAAGTGGATAGTATTTTATTAATATATTTTGAACTATTAAAATAATTTGTTCGTAATCCACTACCTACTCAAATATCAGGAATAAATGGACAATCTGCTATGATTGTGTCCAGTCTTGCTCTAGACATTTCGATGATAATTTCCTTAGGTATTTCGAGTTGTGACAACTATGTACCGAGTGTGAGTTGCAACCACTCATTCCACGAGGTTGAATCATTGCAGATTGCTCCTTTAATCTTGACAATTTTCAAAGCATTGAAGCATTGTAGATTGATTGCACTTTTTTTAAAAGATAATTATTGAAGCATTTTTCTTCAACGACACTTTTTTAAAAATTTTATTTCTTTCATGATGTAGTTCTATCATAGGAATTTTTGATATAATTTCCAACTCTGAGAAACCAATACTTTCGGAGATACAATTTGTCTGTTTGATCAAGAGCGCTAAAAAGCTCCTGTCCACAGGGCTTGAACCAATTTTTTTTTAAAGATAATTTTTGAAGCATTCTTTATTAAATGACACTTTGTTTAAATTTAATTTCTTTCACGATGCAGTTCTATCATAGGAATCCATTATTATAATTCCCAACTCTGAGAAACCAATACATTCGGAGATTCAATTTGTCTGTTTGAACAAGAGCGCCGAAATGCTCCTGTCCACAGGGCTCGAACCAATTTTTGTAATAAAAAATTGTTTATTTGATACCCCCTTAATTCAAAATCTTCACATGTTTTTCAATTTAAAAAAAATAATTTCTCGAAAATTATTGAACCAAATGGCGTTATTATAATATGTGCATTATCAAAAAAAAATATTAAAAAAAAATTATGACGTGACTGCTTGGTAACGGGAAAGAGTAGAAAATGAGAACTATGGGACAACGTTCCTTGAAAAATGAATTAATTTGACTGTGTGACATTTTTCGTAATCCCTGAAAAGGGAGAATATAAATCCATTATTCCATACTTTTGACGTTCCCTGTAAATGTGCATAAATAATAGTCGTGGATAAAAAATATTTTATATTCCGTTTCTGGTGATACGATTCTCAAGGACCTTGGATTCGTTAATCTTCAGATGAACACCAAAGTTTAACGAGGTTGGATTTATAATTTTCCTCCGAAATCCGTAATCTCATTTTATCTCAAACATACCCTTACCATTATTGTGTTCATTGACTGAAGCACGAACCTAAAGATTTAAATTTGACCCCGAATTATTCACCAGTGAGTAAAATAGAATCGTTCAAGACCATTGTAGGCTTGAAATACAAAATTGAAATTGACATTTGGGCAAAATGATAGCCCTAGCTATCAGCTATATCCTAGCGCGGAAATACGTCAATGATAATAATTCACTCGACGGAATTATGGTTTTTGCTGTATTCGATTTAATATTTGATCACAAAAAAGTAATTGGCCTTTACAGTGTTGTCTGAAAGGAGTGGAGTAATCACATTCTGCAGGTAGCTGCTACTCGTTGAACAAATCGTATTAATTGAAAGCCAACACTGAACAATTACACATTCACACAATAATTTAAATCATTGTTTTCAATTAATTAATCGAGTGTCCTTCGTACGAGGCCATGGGGATTCAGATTTGAATGGATTCAGATGAATTGCTGTAGAATGCCTTTTAAATACTGTAGAGCGGTGTGACTTTGCACTACTTTTCATAGATTTCTTGTTGTTACTTTTTTATTTTTACGTAAAATGAGTCCTTTGTAAACTATGTATAATTTCAACATTTTAGCTATCTACTGCTGTTTTTGGAAATACAAGAAAAGGTGCGCAACATTTTTATATAACCGGGCTGAGTGTTTCAGCCAAGATTGTTCTCAGGAGCTGGTCAAGAACTTCCTCACTATTCGTGCAGTGCCCAGTATAACCTCTTTCTGGGCTTGGCTAATCAGGTAAGTATCGAGTTGCAGCCTCCTCGTATTTTCCATCAAGTGGGCCTCCACCAAGCAGTTCACCGATATTATGAGTGGCAGTATAGACGTTTTCTTGAGGCCATATATCTCTTTGATCTCGAACGCGAGATCATGGTACTTGGTAACCTTCTCTGTATAAGCCTTGGTGATATTGTCGTCAGCGGGACTGTTACGTCGATTATCTGAACCGTCTTCTCTGTTTTATTGAACAGCACTATGTCCGGCCGATTGTGCACTACAGCCCTATCTGTGACCATGGTCGTGTCCCAGTATAGTCTGTAGTTGTCATTTTCCAGCACACCACGTGGTACGTAAGTATACAAATTGCCTTTACTTTTCAGAAGACCTGTTTTCGTCGCGAGTTCTCTATGGTATACCTTGGCCATGGCGTTATGGCGTTCCATATAATCTTTAGGAGCCAGTATAGGGCATGAGGACGTGATGTGCTGTATTGTCTCCAGGCCCTTGGAGCACCTTCTACACAGGTCAGAGGGTATGTTGTGGCCAGTTATTCTATTTATGTAGGCTCGGGTTGGTACTACCTGGTCCTGGATGGCTACAATCCTACCCTCGGTCTCAGGGAAAAGATACCCTGCTCTCAGGGAAGTTAATGATTCAGTTCTTATTATGCTTTCAGATTTTAAATTTCCAGGGTACCTGCCGTGAAGGGCTTTGCTGTGCCACTCCTCCAATAGCTGTTCTAAAATCTAAAATAGTCTCTCATCTGTAATACTATTTTGTTATGAGTTATTAAGATGTTTTGGAGTCCTCTGCCGCCTTGGTGTCTGCTTATATACAGTCTATTCACTGAGGAATGGGGATGATGGATTCCATACCTAGTGAGGAGTTTTCTGGTTTGAATGTCCATTGCTTGCAGTTCTGCAGCTGTCCAGCGTACTACTCCGAACGTGTAAGTAATACAGGGTAAGGCCCATATATTAATAGCTGTGAAAAGTGCCTTCGAATTCAATTTAGCTTTCAGGAGACTCCTTAGCCTGGTGAAGTACTTAGACTTGAAATCATCTTTCACTTCAGGTGCTTTGATGTCAAGGGCCTGCTGTATACCGAGGTACTTGTATGTCTCTTGTGGCCTCAGACATGAAATTCTGGACTCGTCCCACAGTTTGATCTCCTGGCCTTCGGCGATTCTACCCCTCTTCACATTCAGGACCGCGCACTTGTCAAGACCCATCTCCATACCGATCATCTGGCTGAAGGAGGATACTATTTCCAGTAATCTCCTCATCTGTTCTTCACTGGCTGCAAACAGTTTAAGATCGTCCATGCATAGTTGGTGGTTAATTTTTACGTTTCTGGTCTTGTTGATGATATATCCGTATTTGCTCTTATTGAGGAGACCGCTTAGGAGATTCAAAGCCAGGCAAAACCAGAGCGGACTCAGAGTGTCTCCCTGAAAAATTCCGCATTTGATGGCCACCTCCTCAGACGCGCTGGTTCCATCTCCGCCTTCGATCAACAACGTTGTACGCCAGGTGCTCATGAGGTGTTCCAGCAAGTTGACTATCTTATTTGATACCCCGTACACCCTCAATACCTTCAGCAGCCAGGAGTGCGGCACTGAATCAAACGCCTTTTTATAATCGACCCAGGCTATAGATATATTTCGAAGTTTACCCCTCGCCTGCCCGGTGATGATTTGGTCGATTATAAGGAGTTCCTTGCAGCCTTTCGCGTCCCTACAACAGCCATTCTGTTCGCGTGCTAAGATGTGCTCCTTCCTCACGTGCTGGTGCTGGTGCTGGTGCCAGTTAGTAGTTTATATATGGTGGGCAAGCATGTTATTGGCCTAAAATTTTTTGGTTCTGACGTTGTGTTCCCCTTCGGTAGCATTATAGTGGTACCTAACGTGAAGAAATCTGGAATAACTGCTGGGTTGGCTAATGCCCTTTGGAAAAGATTCGCAAGTACTTGATGGGTGCTCGGGAAATGCTTCCACCAATAATTCTGGATCTTGTCCGGTCCCGGTGCTGACCAGTTGCTTGTTTTTTTATGCACTTGTTCAATATCCAGTGTGGTTATATTAACCTCCTGCATGTTGTATTTGGAGCTCTCAGCTTCCGCCTCCCTGATCCAACACGCCCCATTGTCATGTTGCTTGTTCTTACCCCATATTGCCTGCCAATAGTTGTACATGTCCTCTGTTTTGGGGGGTGCATTATTACCTGTGTTGTTGTTTTCCAGATTTCTGAAGATATGCTTCTGATTTTTATAGTACAACTCAGTGTTGCCAGATTCTTTTTATCAAATTTCTTCAATTTATCCTCAGAAATTCTTCATATTTCTGCAATGGTCACTGCCACTGTATGGCACTCCGGTCAGTACAAAACTTTGCATGTATATGAAGGTCATGATTCAACAATTTGATGCTAAATTTCTGATATTTCGAGTGATTGGTTCTGGAAATATTCATAAAAAATGTTTTTTACTAGTGCACTTACTGGTGGATTTAGCCCGTTAAAGAACTCGTCCGAGATATTTACGCTCCAAACCGACCCCAAAAATTTCAATCCTCTAACTCCTTTCGTCAAACGGAGAGAACTTTATTTGACCTCGGATTATTCATCAGGGCGTCGAACTCAATCGTTTGAAAACATTTTCGGCCAAAATTCGAAAAATACAGACATTGTGGCAAAATGATAGCACGCTGTTCCTTGCGGAACACGAGCGCAAAAAATCAACCTTAATTCGTTCGATAATCGTGTCCTTGGAGTTATTATTTCAATAGATGTGAAAATAGCCTTTACCGGATCTGGTACTGTCTTTTCGTCTGGCTATGAGACAGTTTGTGTAAAAATCTTAGACACTCGTGGATATATTAAAAACATCTATAGTAGTACGAGAGCTAGCAACGTTGGGAAAACAAGAATTTCAGGTTGGCCAGTTTTTAGAAATGCTATTCCTCTCACTCTCCCGGACGTTATACGGGCAATCTGGCTGGCGGTAGTGCTTGCGTTCATCAGTGCGCAGCGTACCTGTACTGGTAAAATATAGATTTTTCAAAGCATTTCAGGAAGGTTTTTAGTTTTTTAATTGTTTTGACACATGAATATATTATTGCCAGATATTTTCATTGTTGTTTTAACTGTGCCAGACGCCAATTTTGAAATAAAAAAAAAATTTTTTTCAAACTATTTTAGTACGGCTGAAATTTTTATATGATGTTATTTAAGTTTCTACAGACCCAAAATTAAATTGCCAGACAATAATTCAATTGTTAAACCTTTAGCCAGACCGATCTAAAAGTGAAAAGTGATGTGGTATCATTTTGCTTGGTCTAGAAATAGTTGTAAAATAAATTTGAAAGAAAGGATAGAAAACCGTTGAATTAAGTAGTGAATTAATACGATATCCAAATAATAATTTATTGTAATACAAAATTAAACTAATTATCAATCCATAGTATTAAAATGACAAAAGTTCGGATGGTTAACTGAGGCATCTTGGTAATCATCTTCTTCATCACTGCTGATATTTGCATTGTCATCATCGTCTTTTGAAGTATAATCATTTTGTAATATGGAATTATCTGTAATCGAATGAAAAATTTAATGTATAATCTTTCGGCAAAGAAATTTATTAGTGTTTTATTCATAATTTTTACCTTCAATAATAATATCGGCAACTAATGATGGTAATTGCTCTCCAATGAACCAGACAAAATCATATTTATTGTCTTTTAGTGTCCAGCCGGAAACTTGAGGTGACAGAGATGTTGGGTGTTTTAAATGAGCACTTCTCCAAAACTTTGTAACGTAACGAACTCGCAGTAAATGTTGATAGAGTTCAGCTTTGCATGGTGGTAAGCTTGATGGGTCAACATTACGGAATTTTTTCTCAAAGTTATCGTCTGATTTTTTAGACTGATAAGTGTTTGAAAACAGCTGGAAACGAACTTCATTGACGTTCCAAGAATCACGGGCTCCGTAGATATGGCAGATTAATTTTTCCAAGACCTCAAATGCCTTATCCAGCAATTCTTCATCATCTGTTATAATATCTTGACAGGCTGACTGATACTGAACTGATTTCTCTAACAGTTTGAACGGTCGAAGTTTACCTTTCCGGAAAAAAGCTGGTGTGTAGTCGCATCCAGTGAGTGCGTGAAAGCACGGTAGAGCCTTCGATAAAGAATTCCCTAGGATTTTGTATACTTGATTGACGCTTATAAATCGCACATTATTTCCCACACCTAGATTTATCCAGAGTATTAGTGATGCATTCAAATGATCCATGTTACCAAGAAGTATTACTAAAATGTCTGTGTCTGAGCAGCGTATCACAACTTCGGCATCGACATTTATTTGGCAAATGTGATATATTATTCGAGAATCGGCTTATTCATGTTCTTCACAAGATAACGAATCTTCAACAGTTTTAACAACTTTATTACTTTCAACTCGGTACGAGTAGCACTTGTTGAAGTTCAGATAAATAATTTTATTACCAATGAAGGGAGCCATTTCATCACCAGCCCAATAGTCAATGAAGAAATTAACAAGGGCTTCTTTGAAATATATATTTTTGAGTTCACCTACAAAATTATGTGGACGAATTTGATTGGGTCCGATTGTAACCTGACTCATTGATTCATCCCGACGTGAACGCTCAAAATCTTTGATTGATGGTGTGAAATATTGATCGAAGATAATATCGACACGATTGGATTTAAATCGTAGTATCATACTCAGAAATTTTTTAGATATACCATTGAAGGTTGCAGGTAGTTCTTTCATTAGGTATAACATAAAAAAACCATCTAAAATAGCAATATTGAAGGACAAAGGTGGCTTATCAACGTTATCACCGACTTTCTTCTCAATCAATTTCACTAATTGAGATTTATCCGTTTTACAGATACTGCCATCTGCGTGGCACATTGATGTTGGCACTGGTGTAAGTGGAAATGTCAAGACTTTTTCAATATCAACCTTATGAGTTAAGGATATTCCCAACATTCACCCAAACAAATTCCTTTGCATTCTCAGCTCGACAATTTTATTTCCGAAGGTTAATTTCTTTTTTTTTTGGAGCCTCAGCGAAGTTGAGTATTTGATTTTTTTTATTGGTTTGTCAAATCTACTTCCATCTATAGCACATTCAGTAATGAATTGCTTCCTTAAATCATCACCATTTTTTTCGATGTTCAGTAGGAACTCAGTTATATGTTCAGAGACCAGCTTTCCAGTAGCTACATTGTAAAGAGTTTCTTTGTTTAGATCTGGATCAAACGGATTACAGTTTTTTTCAAAAATATCGATAAAATTGGCAAGTTGTTTTTCAAAAATTGCAATGCGATTACTTTGTAAGTCTGCGGTTACGTCTTGCAAGTATCTTAATCCACAAACATCTAGAACATGGGAGATCAAAGCAGCTCTAATACTGTGGCTTTTTGTCCAGCGTTGACGCGCCGCTATCGAATTTGTGAAATGTGCAATACCGCTGAGACGTTTAGCTGCATCAGCATTTATAGTCTGTTCCAGTGTAAGATCTATTGGTATTCTCGAAAAAGGTTTATCAGTTCTTTTTATTCCAAAACATCCAGATTTGAAGTCCTCTTCAAGCCCTGGATGTGTTTTATCAACATTCTTCAAATTGTCATAATATTTAACACACCATCGAGCGTAGTTAGGCTGATTAACAATAAAAAATAAATTTGTGATTTTTGGAATTACATGTTTGAACATTTCAAAATCACCCATGCGTATGCTCCTGGATAAAATGATGTAATACTGAACTAGTTGGACGTAGGTCATGTAGAACTGAGCAGTTTTACCATGATCTCCTTGTCTTGATCATCTACGAATTTTTGATATGAAGAGAGCAGTCGGGACAGTACCTGATTTGGTAAGAATTCAGCAATCGTAGTGAATGGGAAACCTCAAGATTTTGATATTGTAACAGATTATCAAAGATTTGGTCTTTTATAAAATCGTATTCGACTTGTTTTCTTTTCAAGTATTGATCAAAGTGTAATATTTGAACACCTACAGCCATCAACGGATGCAGACGTTTACAACGATTAAAATGTTTGCCTTCAATGATTCCGTTCACCTAGCCTGATGCTATAATCTTACTTTCAACCATCATATGTGATAATCCACACTCATTGATGAATTCTCCAATTGCTTTAAAAAATGCCATCATTAAATGAAATGAGCCCAGATGTATAAAGAGATTATCAAATCAAATTGTGGGGTTTCTGTAGCCTGAATTTTGAGAGCTATTTTAGCGATGGCCAAATCATATGTTACTTGGACGTATTGCTGGTCACATTCCACACCAACTTTTTGTGCCTGTGTCATTGTTAATTTCACTACTGATGTCTCTGTTGGCGACAAATTGATTGGAGTAAGGTAGGATACTTTTTGATTCGAAGTATTATCTTTTATAATTCGACAATTAAATCCTGTCCACATTGGAGTGTTTGGCACATGGAAAAAGATTGAAGCCATATGTAATAAATCAATAGCTTGTACTAAAGACAAAGTGTTCGGAATAGATTGCTCTATGTTCTCAACAGGTGTTAATCGTTCTAACATTTGCAATCGGGCAGAAATCGGAACAAGTTCAGGAACAATAGCTTCAAAGGTTCGTCTTCTTTTTGGTGGTGGTGGTAACATGTCGGACTGATCACTTCTGGAATCGAGATTACCTTCATTAGGATCATCATTATCAATGTTTTGATATATTATTCCTACGGTGTCATGCAAAGTTTCTTTTCCATTTAGAGTATCAACGTATCTATCAAAGTTATCGAAAGCTACACCTGTACATAACGATGGTTTTCGAATAATGTCAGGGGGAGTTATTTCAGAGCGATTAACAGATGAGTAAGTTGCTTCAGTTTCCAGCTCCTCCAGTGTTGTATAGTTGCAGCAATGTCCGAGACGATTTAGAATGTTAATAATTTTTCTACTACTTGTGAGACTTTTAAGAGCCATACCAAGAGTTATGTGTTTTGAAGGTTTAATAGTACCATTTGTCACACAAAAAATAGTATCTGATGCCATTGAGTTGCTTAATCGATTACAGTTTTCACCATTTCTACGACGAATATCTTTGCCTCCAATTAATGTTCTAAAAAATCGATCTAAGTTTTCAGGTATCGTACATTCACCATTGATTAAATCAGTGGGTTTGATTTTTGAAGGTAATGATAATTTATCCATTTTTAAAATGGTTCTACGCAGGACTAATGCAGCTTTATCAAGAAGCTCATTTTCCTCGAGCCTAGTGAAATCATTATCTTCTAATAAACTACTATATTTCTGCATGATAACTTTCATTTTATTTTTCAAAATAATTTTGATCGTATTTTGAAATTTTTTGGATAATTTCTCTTCCAGATAATGATTCGTCATTAAATTTACATCTGACTGAGACTGAAGCATTAATTCACTAGGTATTGTATGTGTCACAAACAGAAGATAACGGCAAACAATTTTTTTTTTCTATAACAACTTCCTCTATTAATAAAACAGTTTGATTGAAAATGTACTGGTGGATACTTCGATTATCATGCCAGGAATTCTGTGGATTATCAGCAATAACTTTATTATAATCATTAAAATATCCCAATTCACAAGAATGATGATAAAAAATCATTTCTCTATTTGACTGTAAATTTTCTATTTCTTCTAGCAAGCCTCGATTACTTAATTTTGTCATCCAGTCAGCTATTTTTTTATAAATGTTTGCATCATTTGAGGAGTGTAAGGTTTGTTGTTTACCTTTTGATTGCTTGCGATCTTTTCCACAAAAAAAACAAACCCGTTTCACATTTGAATTAGTTTATATATTTTCCACACTTTCAGGCTCAATAATTGCATTAGAAGTGTCAATTTGTTGAGCATTAACTTCTGTATGTAAATGTGGAGTCGAATTTTCTGTCACAGTTTCGCTAAAATCTACCGCAGTATTCGATGTTGGTGCTGAACTAGATGTGCTGGGAAGATCTACTGTTGACGAGAAATGAATTTCAGATAAATTGCGGTATTTTGTCATTAAAGCAGTAAATCTGCTGTAACAATCTCTATGATATCCATCAGTGTCGTTAACTTGCTCTGGTAACTGTACACTATCATATTTTAGTTTAAAATTTACACGTATTCGTAAAACTTCTTGACACTTATTTAATTTATCCTCGATAAAAGGTAATATTTTATCATTTTTACCTTTACAAAAGACACATTTTAATTTATCACTCGCCATTATAACACAATTTTGTTGAGAACTTTCAAAATAGCATCAACGAATACAACAATATGACCAGTAGTGCGCCAAGGCATTTTTTATTTATACCAAAATGACAGATGAAAATTTATGCTTTTCCATAGAATTGTATAGCAGCAATGAAAATAAAGTGTTCTGTGCTCTGTGATCGTGATCTATGACATAAAATTTAACCGTGGCCTCGTTCAAATTGATTACGTTTTGCAAAACCAAGTGAAGACAAAATGTGTCCATGTGGTGTGCATTTACGAAATAATATAGGATTGTATAGCAATTCGTACAATTGTATAGCCAGGAGCAGCCCATAATATGACTAAACTGACGCTATATTTACTACAAACAGCTGTTATCGTCTATCTGTGATTGTCTGAACTCTACCAAGATGCCCATCACTTTTCACTTTTAGATCGGTCTGGCTGAAGGTTAACAATTGAATTATTGTCTGGCAATTTAATTTTGGGTCTGTAGAAACTCAAATAACATCATATAAAAATTTCAGCCGTACTAAACTAGTTTGAAAAAATTTTTTTTTTATTTCAAAATTGGCGTCTGGCACAGTTAAAACAACAATAAAAATATCTGGCAATAATATATTCATGTGTCAAAACATTCAATAAAAACAATTAAAAAACTAAAAACCTTCCTAAAATGCTTTGAAAAATCGATATTTTACCAGTACAGGTACGCTGCGCACTGATGAACGCAAGCACTACTGCCAGCCAGATTGCCCGTATAACGTCCGGGAGAGTGAGGGGAATAGCATATCTAAAAACTGGCCTACCTGAAATTCTCTCTCGAAAACGTTGCTAGCTCTTAGACTATAGAGGGTTCCACGAAACTTCGATTAGCTTCATTGTGGATTTAGTTCGGTGGTTGCATCAAAACTGAACTGGAAATATACATATAATCACACTGATCTGACAACGAAGTGCTGTCAATGCTTTGTGAAACCCACTGCTAGACTCTGTGGTTTGCCCAAGGTCAATCAGGCCTATTCACTATCTATGTACATTTATCAATGTTGACTTGAAGTCGAGTTGATTTACCTCATTTTCATATCAACATTGACTTGATTTCATATTCACTAACTCATGTTGAAATCACAGTCAGCAACAAGTCAACATTGACAAGAAAAATCAATATATAAATCTGACAACAGCGTAGTAGTTCTTAAGTTTCATAATATTCTATGTTTTATCAGTTGTACTCTTTGGTTTTACTGTGTATTCTAACCTATAGTTTTCGAATTATTCAAATAATCTGAAGTTTTTAGAGGCGGGAGAAAGTACGGAAGGAACACTATTTTGACAAACGTTTAATTTAATATAAATATAGTACAGTTTGTACAAATAAGTACTAGTTGATTAATAATATCAATTGGTAAATGGCCCCAACAGGAAAAAACCCAGTACTCAACAACTAAGGGCCCTCATCGCTTTTATTGAGAGCAATGAGGTGCTTAGATATGGAAAAGGTGAGCCTAGTGTGAAATAAGAAGCCTGGAGTAATTTAGCCAAAACACTTCTTTGGAAATGCAAAAAGAATTGTTTAAGTGGCCATCAGAAAATGTGAGAGTTTATATGCAGAGCTCTTCTTCCGAAATAATAGTATGTAAGATTACAACATGCATTTCATTTTATGAATATATCATCAATTAAATATTGAACTTACTTTTGTAATTCTTCTCTTATAAGATGAAAAAATATTAAATAATCCATATATATATATAGTAACAACACTAATTACCACTGTATTTATTTTGGTTCAAGTCAACAATTTTTTCTTGGCTAGTGCTTCGAAGGACTTGCCTGGAGTCAATTGACATTTGTCAATATATCTCTACAAATCAACTAAAATTATGGTAAGTGAATACCAAAACTATCTACATGTTGATATTTGTAGATTCTTGACTTAGTCTTGACTTGAAGTCAACAATTGATATGATTTCAACTGATACAGAATAGGAAAAGTTGACTTTTGGTTGATTCATATGAAATTTGACAATCTTATGTCAAATAATCAACGCTGACTTCGAAGTCAACCTTTAGCGAATAGGTCTGAATAAGTCAGATGTTCGACTCTGACCAATCGTCAATACGATCAAGTTGGCTTCCATGGACTATAATGCGTCTTCTGTACCAAAGTCGAAGGAGTTTGCATAAAAAGTCAGCGGGGTTGTTCTAACACCTGAGCACGAGATGGTTTCTTCAGAAGTATTTGTACAGATATTCCTACAGAAATATTCATACAGTTAATAGAGTTTATTTTTGAGTCCAACCAGCCTACCATATTTTGTTCAGAGAATCCCATTATAAACAAAGTTTTGGGTGACCGATGAACTGTAGTTTGAGTCCTGTCCTAGCGAATGCCGTTATGACATGCATAATATTGTATATACTTCACCTCCATTATTCTACTGACAGCATTTTATATACCTATATGTAGATGACAGTCATGATTTTAACAGCTGACAGGGTGGACACTGACAATTTTCAACAATTTCGATGAACGAATTCAGTTCATTGTGGGAAAAGAAACAGATCAGACTAGTTTAGAAAACCATAAAGTTCCAGGGGGTACCTCAATTGTGATTCATACCAGCACATACCACTCGAAACAAATGTCAGTCTGGGCAGGAAGAGACGATTTATGTACATTGTATACTCACAGTCCTAAAAGTAGGCCAGCAGTAGGCTCTTCAAGCTTTCATTGATGATGGTTATAAAAGAGTCTGTCTTGGGATATTACTTTATGGTACTGACACACGAGACCACAGCCATGTGGAGGGAGACGTAGCAGACGTGGTGAGCACTTGAAAGTTTGGATCCTTCCCATTTATAAACGGACATTCGATAAGGGTCACAAAACCCATAAGAGGATCATAAGACATATACATTTGAAGGGTATAATCAGTAATCCTCACGTTTCACGTTATTTTCTAAGAAAAAATCAACCTAAATTTGTTTGATAACTGTTTTCTCAGAGTTATTGTTTCAATAGAAATCAAAATAACCGTAATCGGGCTAAAGGCCAGACATAATCAATTTTAACCTAGGATTATTCATCAGTGAGTCAAAGCTAATCGTTTGAAATCATGCTCGGCCAAAAATTCGAAAATAACAGACATTTGGACGAATATAAAAAATATTAATCAATGATCAAATACTTATGCAAGTAATAATGATTACAGTTAGCAGTTCCGGATGTTCCAAGAATGATTTATGTGAACTTTCAAGTATTGACATATCATATCCATATCACGTCGTCTTCTGCTAGTTGATACGTTTTGTTGGATATCCACTGCGCTAAAATATGTTGTTCCACAGTCTCCGCCATAAAAAAATACAAGGAATAATTTGCTTTGCTGAATTTCAATGCTCTATCTCTAATGAAATTTTTCTAAATTTCATGTCGATGTTTTCGGCAGACTCACAAGAGAGTATTAAATTATTATTATTAGTAATTAAATGGACAAGAAGGATAATTTGCTTATATATATACGTATAAGTAATTTAGGATGATTCCCCTCTTGAACCATATTCTAATCTGGAATAAGCCGCAACCTGTCTCATCACATAAAATATAATTAATACAAAAACGTCCAACACGGTTCCCTCTTCCCATTAATTCCAGTAATTATAATGTCAATTTATTTTGCTGTTTCATGAGAAAATGAATTGTGTGATATATTTCGATGCTCTTTCTTCAATGCATATGCTGTGGTTTATTATACCGTAAGCGTCAAAGGTAGGGAATAATGGATATATTTTCTCCCCTTTCAGGAATATCGAAAATGGTTCGATAGGTCAAACTTATTTTTTTTTACGGAACATTTTCGCGCAATTATTATTTTTTTACGATTTCCCGTTACTAACCTGTGACGTCATTGATATTTTTTTTAATTTGCAAGCCCCTATTTATTTTCTTGATATAGACAGATCATAAAATTCTGAAATCAGTAATGTTCATGTAACGCCAATTTTGGGTCAATAATCCTCAAGATGTAAATTCTTTAAATTTGGAAAATTTTTGAGTCTTCATCGAATAAATATTTTTTTTTACAAAAACGAAACAAGCATTGATACTGAAACTTGCATACAGTGAATATGGCAAATCGTTGGAATTGGTAGTCGTATATGAATTTAATTCGAATTAGTTTTTCAATTTTTCTTCACCTACTGTCAAAAAATATACTTGAAATGGTTCGGCGATTAACGGCATCAGACAGATTAGAAATTCCGGTTACTACGGATTGTGAAGATTGAAAACGTACTCATCAAGAAGTATGTGATTATTTCATTGAAAAATATCCTTATGTTGAACCAGATACTCAGGGTGCTCTTAGTAAAATATTCAAAAAGTAGGAGCAGTTCGGATACGTGGAGGATCATCCAAAAGGTAATCGACCACTAATTCCAGAGGAGGTAGAATTAAACATTTTATTAGAGTTGCAGGAAAATCCTCATGTGTCTTCGAGAACTATAGCCGCAAATAACAATATATCGCAAAAATCAGTGTTCAGAAAATTAAAATGGCACCCATTGAAGAATAATTTATTGCACAAACTGAATGGAGATGAAATTGACTGCAAAACTTAATTTTGCGAACAAATCGTTAACATTTGCAATGCTGATGACGGGTTTCCCCCTCGAATATTATTTAGTGACGAAGCAATATTTTATTTGAATGGGACTATCAACAGACAAAACTTAAATATTGGTCAGATCACAATCTAAACTGGATGGTGGAGGCACATACACAATTTCCTGAAAAAGTGAATGCATGAGCTGGAACTGTTAGGAACAGGGTTACAGGGCTTGTCTTTATTGAAGGTCCAAAATATTTGGATTTATTACGGGTTGACCTGATTAAGGCGTTGGTGATTATTTTTTCAAATGATACAGATCTAGATCTCTAAAATGAAACGCTATAGTTTCAACAGGATGAAACTCCACCCCATTATGTTCAAGATGTACGTGTCATATATGTTCGAAACAAATCATTTATACTCACTATTCCAACTGCTCTCAAGTCGCGATTACACGAGACCAGACGCAAGTCCAGCTAACTGGCTCCAGCGAACTGGTGCCAGCAACTGGCTTTGTGTAAATACCACTGACCTCCAGTGACATAACAGTCCAGTGGAAAAACCGTGAAAAACGTTTCTCTAGTCGACTGTCTTCATGGTTAGATTTCAGGCAAGCCCAGTTCCGCCAGTCAGCTGGACTGCGCACTGACCTCGTGTAATCGCGCCTTAAGTGCAAAAACGTCTTTCATTTAGACCACCTGAACTTATTGCCTAAGGAATTAAACTTGCTCAATGTCAATTGGATGTTCAGTTATTATTTAAGGAAGGAAATATGATCTCTTCGTAGTAAGACCACTTCCTCATCTCAACCAACGTCGTCGCCTTCCTTGAACGACAATCAATTCACTTTACTCATGGCAAAACAGTGAGATTTCTGTGGATATTCTTGACATCAATGCCACCCAACTGACCCTACAATACGATCTGACTGAGTCATAGTGACACACTAACTAACAATTCCCATTCCATTAGTCACCTCGTGCACTTCCAAAATTGATCTCTTGACTGGAAGTCATAACCCACTCAAGGTTGTTGTTGATTTTACTAGGCAAAAAATGAAACTTTTAAGCCAACTGCCCCAAATGCTCCAGCCCTTTATCCATCAGAACGGCTTGACAGCCTACGGAGGTCCCACGATGTTTTAATTTGCAGGTTAACTGAGAAGAACCATGCTGGGTATCTGCCTTCCGCTTCTAGGATCCTTGAGTGTGTTACTCCTGAGGCTACCAAGCAGCAGAACTGGGACGCAAGATCTGGTTCCTTTGGCAACCGTCCAAGAATCTTAAAAGTTTCATTTTCTATTCCAATGATTGTTGCCAGAGTCCTTCAAAACAGGAATGTGATCAGGGTGCCAGATTGAAGGGGCGTTAGCATTTCGGATGATAAGACCCCCCTTCAAATAAGAGAGCTCAGCAATTTACGTGAAGGACTTAAGCGCAAAATGAACGCCGGTGAATTTGACATCGATATTTTATATTTGGCCGATATCCTAACTATAACTGAACTGCCTTTTTCCAAAGGATCAAAGAACTGATTTGTACTTGCAAGTTGCCCATTGTCTACACCAACACTCAGTATTAGCCATCCAAGTATCTTGAACTTATCACATGTGTGAGGGTCCACTATCCCACCTTAATACTGGTTGCTGAGTCTTGGCTGCATCCTGGTGTTCCGGACGCTCACAGACATGACAGCATAACTACCATAGACCATGGGGGTGTTTGTATTCATGTAGCCACTGTTCTAGAAAACAATGCATGACTGAATGCAAAATAACCAATGAAACAACCTCAGCTGTCGTAGAATGATGAGGATGTTATGATATTATACTTTAAAGGTGAGATATATTGCCCGTAGATAATCTATATAATCATGAAAAAATATACTTTGGAAAGTTAATCAAATTGGGTTCAGAATATCTTAAGTAAAAACAAAACTGGAATATTGGCAAAGTTTCAATTGATATAATATAATTTTCAGAGTTGATTTGAGGAATGAATATCTCGGATAAGTTCGTTACCGGGTAGAATCGGTCTGGTGGTTTCGAAGTAATAATTTTTGGCACTCTTGTTTTTTTTAAGTGACACTTTTTTTTCGCGCATGTTCTGGGGAACATCGCGCAATCATTTTGCCCAAATGTATGAAATTTTCGTATATTTTGCCGAAAATGGTCTCAAACGATTGGGTTTGACTCCCTGATGAAGAATTCAGGGACGAATTTGATTCTGTCTGGCTAGCCAGCGGGCCAACCGTTGCCACGATAATTGAGAACGAAATTTTCAGGGTGGGAGGTGGTTTAGCGACTTGCAATTTTTAGGTTAGGCTGCGAATCTGAATACGATATTTGATTTTGTAAATAGGCAAAATCAGCCAAACAGTTTTGGAGTTATACACAATTCAAACATGGTTATTGGTTGTAAAATTCCGACGAAAATAATTCCGCTAAATTTCGTGACGATCGTATAACTAGAAAATTTTGTGAGAGCCTTCAAAACCTATCTTTACTGCGAAGTTCCAAGTTTGAACATGATCGGATCTATATCGTTGGAGATCCAGGCAGCCTTGTGTGAGTTCAGTAGCTGTATGGGTGACCATTGCATCGTAAACTTTCGAATGGAAAGAGATAGGAACAATTTTCAGGGGAGGTTGCGCAACCGAATCGGAGAGTTAAGTCGTTTTTGGGCATAATCGGCCCTAACGGTTTCGGAGTTATACCCATCTGGAATATTTATTACTCAATAACTAAAGTTCAAACACTGACGTGAAGACAGGAGCTTTTGTGTGCATGTTATATTGCCCATTCTCAATCAGACCCCTAGATTTCAAGATACGACTTTCTTATGATTGCCATATCAATTTTTTTCCTTTTAAAAATGAATAGTTGTATTTGTATTCAACATTAGACTCAGTGAGTTCAAATTGGAATCGGTAATGGGATTTTTGACGACATTCTAGAAATTTTTTTCAGTTATACTCAGAAGGCCATGAATAGTACGTTCAAACTGGTGTACTTATTTTACATTATTTTTTATGAATGAACAGAAATACAAAACCTCTCGCAATGATTCAAATAGGCAGTGGCTACCGTCGTATCTAGGATATCCTTCTCATCCACAGCGACGAGACAGGACAGCCCAGATTTCGATATGGGCAAGCTGCTGTTCTCTCTCGTTTGATTTGACCTTGGTGGCGGTGGCATATAATATATAATAATAAACTTTATTTAGCTGAATCAGCTGTTACAAACAAATAAATGCATAATACATTTTTTTTTAAACAAAAAAGATACAAGTGTCAACCTGAAAATACACTCTTCTCAATCTTGACTTAAATTGCCCAATAGTACGAGTTTTTATATTTTCTGGCAAGCTGTTATATCTCCTTAACCCTTCTATGAATAAGGTTTTCTCCAGTGTTGAGGATCTTATATCATCCTTCGCTCTCAAATCATAAGTCATACTCAGAGATCTTTTATTCAAATATTTTTTAAAATATGATGGGGCGTTACCATTTATGATCTTAAAAATTAATAGCAAATTCGCCTCCTGTATGAGCCGGGATACATTTGAAAATTTTAAAGACTTCAGCATTGTATTAATCGGGGTATATCTGTTTTCTCGTAATATTATACGCATTGCCTTATTCTGAAGGACCTGCAATCTTTGAACATTTCTACAGGAACAAGGCATCAAAAGAGACACACAATACACGAAGTGGGGATATATGATAGTATTGTACACCAGCCTTCTGCACCAAAACGACAGATTCCTACTAAATCGAGCAAAATACCTAACTTTCTTACCTATTTTTCTACATAGAAAATCAACATGTTTGTGAAACCCCAGCTGAGGATCCACTAAAACGCCCAAATATTTAATTCCATCCACATAACCAATAATTGTAGTATTATCAATCTCAACCACCCAGTCACCCTGTCTGGAATTCGAATAATTTTTTTTACTACCTAGTATCACACATTTAGTCTTTTGCTCGTTTAGCTTCAATTTTTACTCCATCAACCATTCATTTAAGATGTCTAATTCGTCATTCATAGTATCTACCAAAGCTGAATAATTTTTACATAATACAGATATCAATGTGTCATCTGCGAAAAACTTGACGTAAGAATGCCGCAAGTAACAATGCAAATCATTGATGTATAAAATAAACAGTAACGGTCCCAGGACACTACCCTGCGGAACTCCATAAAGCGTGTTAAGCTCCTTGATTTTGGTCTTCTGATGCCGATCGGTCAAGTAATATTTTATCCAATTAAGGATATTCCCCTTTATCCCATATTTTTCGCATTTTATAAATAATTTGTTCCTATCAATAGTTTCAAACGCCCGTTTGAGGTCAATAAATACACTACTTACAATGTTCCCCAAGTCAATCTCTCTTCTCCAATTGTTACAAACTGGCAGGCCATTTCACAGGAATGGTGCCTTCTAAAACCAGACTGATTGATGAACAGTAAATTATTTTCTTCGAGATATCCACTCAGTTGTTCATGAACTATGATTTCAATTATCTTTTCAACAATTGGGAGAAGGTTAATTGGTCTTAAGTCCTCTGCTTTTCTGGGATTGCTAATTTTTGGAACTAGAACGATTGTGCTACACTTTAATTCACTTGGCATAACACTATTTTGCAAATATGTATTAATGAGATTCAACAAATGATATCCAACAACAAAAAACAAATCTTTTAGTAATTTTACACTCAATACGTTATCTCCTCTAGCTTTACCTTTCAGATTGAATATTATTTCGCGTAGGAAACCGTTTCGAACGAATTAATTTCAACTTTATTGGTCTGTATGGGAATTTCCGTAAACTTTGTAGGCTATTGACCATATCATTTATACTTCTCAGATAAAACGCATTTAAATATTCACTAAAAGAAACATTTCTGCTAGGCATCTCAATCGTATCATAATCTGTATCTACAATTTTTTTATTAACAAGTTGTTTGAATGTACGCCACATTTTTCAACTATCTTTATAACATTCATCAATAGATCGCTCATAATATTTTCTTTCGTTTTTGGCGCTCTAGTTCCTTGGAACTGAGTGCTTATCAATTTGCCCAAATGTCTGTAATTTTTGAATTTTTGGCTGAAAATGATCTCAAACGATTTCGTTCGACTCACTGATCAATAATCCGAGGTCGGAATCGATTCTGTCCGGCCGGCCGGCCAGCTGTAGGCACGATAACTCTCGAACGAAAGGAGTAAGAGGATTGAAATTTGCAAGGTGGGTTTGGAGCGTGAATATCACGGAAGAATTCGTTAATGGGGAAATCCATCAAGCGGTTTCGGAGATATGGCCGATTTTAGTAAAAATATTTTTTATGTAGGATTTCCGAAACCGATCACTCGATATATCTGAAATTTAGCGTCAAATTGTAGAATCATGACCTTTATACGCATGTGAAGTTTTTTATTGACCAGTTCAACGCAAAGTGTAAAAAAAATTTTTGAAAATTTTCAAACATTTTTCCTACAATGACTCTCGAACGGAATGAGCTAGGCAGTTGAAATTTTCAGAGTAGGTTAGGGAGATTAATATCTCGGTTGAGTTTGTTATTGGGCAGAATAGGCCAGATGGTTTCGGAGTAACGAAAAAAAAAATTTTTTAAGTAACAAATTTCGAATTAAATTTTTTTTAAGATGCACTTTTACCATAAAAATCCATTGACATAATTTTTAACTCCAACAAGCGGATACTTTCGGAGATATGATTTTTCGAAATTTCAATAATGAATCGTACTTCTATGTTTTCACAGAATGCTATAATTATTCTATTTAAGTTTTATTATATGCTCTGTGTTCATACTCGTACATGTCATCCTGTTCTATGAGAGAGAGTCAAATTCATTTCAGCTATTTTGATTTGATTTCTTCCATAGTGCAGTTCTCATTCTCAGATTGCTCATTTAATCTTGATAAATAAACTATTATTTGAATTGAATTTCTTTTATGATGCAGTTCTATCATGTGAATATATTGATATAATTCTCAAATCTGAGAAACCACTACTTTCGGAGATATAATTTGTCTGTTTGAACTAGAGCGCCTGTCCACAGGGCTTGAACCAATTTTCCTTATTAAACTGACAACTTTATTACGTTTATTCTTGAATCTTTCAAAATCTATAGCATCATCGGTAAACCGAAAAGTTTTATACAAGAGATCCCTTTCTCTCCGCATTTGTCTGACCTCTTCATCAATCCAGAATAGACCTAACATATATTTACGTTCCTGCAGTGGCGCAACAGAATCCAGAGTCGACTCGATATTATCGATGAAATTTGAAAATAAGACATTAGCATCAACAGAGTTGTAATCTCAATATTTACCAATTAAGTTTGCCTCAATATCTTCTACTCTAATCGACGTATAATTTCTAGTATACGCTTTTTGGACATAATTTTCCACTGCAAATTTATACGCCAATGATGTCATGGTCAGTAAACTTTGGAAAATCCCAATCTTTGCTTATTTCTTTCATTTATTATTATCAAATCTAACAGTGATTTGGAAGTAGGAGTTATTTATGTTGGTTTATTTACTAATTGTTTAAAGCCAGCTGACTCAACAATTTTCATGAACTTAAGTGCAGTATGACTGGGATCCAAGAGATCAGAATTAAAGTCCCCCAAAATAACAGTATCACCAGAAGTTATTATGTCCATGACTATCATAATTTATGACTACGACGCCTGGCTAAGAAACGACGTTCTGAAAATGGGAACTATGACGTCCTTGCACCGCAGAATCAGTCAAACCACTTTCTTCACCAGCTTGGTTTGTTCGTCTATTTATAGGTTGTGCTTGGGACCCTCCCAACAACCCCGCTGGCTTTAGGCGGTCCTGTGGCAGCTTGAAAGCAAAGTTTACACAGACTCATCCGACTACCATCCATGTGTACTCCTTGCAGAGGCATGACTTAACAGGACGACACGTAGGGAGTGTTGTCAGCAAACCATTATGCTACATTGGCGGATTATTACCACCATGATGTACTCCTCGTTATGGTTGTATTTGCCTCCACCGCACATACCGAAGTCACCGTACCATCGACAAGCTCAGTACATGAACTAGACTAAACATCAGGCCACAACCAATCAAACCAAGCAGATGAGCAAAGCAAGACAAGCATTACCAAGCAGGTCCCAACCCACACCTCGCATTGCAATGCACCCTTGTGATTCATTATTTCCATGTTATTTCCCTATGACTTTTATGAATCTTGCGAATTATGGGTCGGACGAGTATGTGTCTTACATGGTCTTATGGTATGTTGAAGAATGTGTTCGTTACTGACGGATACCCCAAAATAATTGTATATTATGGTCCAATAGCGTTCGGGATATTCAGTGTTGAAGAAAAACCTCCTGATGCTGAATATTTTCTCATACACTTCGTGGATCCATAGAAATTCTTCTGGAAAATAGTGTTTGTATCTTTAATTGACATGAGCTCACGGTCAGTATTAGATCTGCACGATTCCAAATATTTAAATATGAATTGAGAAACCACTACGCATCTGTCGCACCTAATTTGAGATTAAGAGTAAACTCTTTGTTATTTGAGTAGTATAACATTACCCATAGCCATAGAACATTACCCATAGATATGAAGAAATTTTCAATATCTTAAAAACACCCCTGAAATAACTTCACTTTTGAAACGAATAATTCATTTTCTTCTGAAAATATGTTTCCTAGGAGTATATTCAACTAGATACTATATATTTAATTTACAAAAGTTTGCTTTAAAATATATCAAAGTAATACCTGATTTATTTTCCTAGAAATCTGTGAATCTTAATTGATTTTAGAGTGCTTATTCTTCCCTGACAATTCGATGGTGAAATTGTATTATAATATAAAATGTTGTTGAAGATGTTGTTGGAATATAAGTTACTACGACCTCATAATTATTACTTAGGTTGTAAACCATTCCCGAAATCAGAATGAGATCATTTTATTGTAATCTTGGGATGAGATTTTTACGGTGTATATGAATAGTTATGATGAAATTTAGGAAGTGATTCCTTGTCAAAAAATAGGATGGGCCTTTGATATAAACTTTTTTTTTTGAGCCCTTCCCCTGCTTAGTAACAGCCCCCTAAATATGGTGCCCGAAAAGCAGTTTTTAATTCCTTTCTTCAAAACCGAAGAGAATAAAATTAAGCAGACAAAACATTTTTTGGTGGTGTTACTCTATGATTGCAATGGGTAGAAAAAGCCACCCCTAAACCTTGTTTCGCAAGAAACTTTTTTCCATATACATATTTCACAATAAAGAAATCAGTTTTGCACAGCTTGTTCCATTCTAAACAAATAAAATCTCATGATATTTCTTGCTAAAGTTCACGGGTTCTGAGAATAAAATAATTTATCAACAGATAATACGCCTGAGTCGTAGGGGCTGGAATTATTTTCGACCTTAAATTTACCCATTAAGCAGATGACAAGTTGAGATTTTTATCGAGAACCGGTACAAATATCAAATAAATATAAGAAAACAAACAATTTTAAACTTTTCACAATTAAAATATTATATTAAATAGATAGAAGTTACACGCTGAATGGCCAAATGCAATACATCACAAATAATATTTCATTCTTGCTATTTGTGATCATATTGAATGCCCCAAAAAGTAATCATGCAAGCCAGACCTGAGGTCCACTTTGTCCTATCCATCGATTTGGATATGTATGATTTAAATGCTGACGTGCTCTATGCGCGGGGCATCATGCATAAACGACATTGTCCTTCGGACACGCAAAAGACTGATTTGAAGAATAACAGGAAGTTCTTCTTGTAGAAATGTATGTAGATGTATTTAAATTTAATCTAGGTGGTAGAAATTTTGGACCAATTAACTGGTCCCCAACATATCCAAGCCAGACATTCAGAGAAATTTGTTCTTGGTGGTGAGCTACAGTGATAGCGTGAGGGTTCTCTTAGGCCCATATGTGGTTATGATGAAAATTAGTTATTGGATCTCTAGAAAAATTTGCCTTCTCTGTGAATAGGACCTTTTTCAAAAATTGAGGATATGGTTTAATTATTATTATAATTTTTTTTTCCCCTAAGAGGGTCCGCTTCTATCAGGAGTGTGAGACAGTTGTTGCACATCTCTCGCACGTTCCATGGATTAGTTCTTCATCATATTTCTGGTCTCAATCTTCGTTATAATACAGGCAGTTACTCATGTTGCTCGAGTATCCACTTGAAGTTTTCCCTCTGTCCAGCCTTATTCCTTTTGCCGGGTTCGACAACGGGTTGCTCTTGCGAGCACTGAGTCCCTATGCGACCGAAAAATTGTTCTCTATCCTCCTCGATGTCCTCGTCGGAAGCTGTAATTTGTTGTATGACAGGTGCCCGCCTCTTCGGCATTCTGCCGTTGGTGGTCCGCATGCTGTCACGTGCAGCACCAACCCCAGACGTGCCCTGATGAATCTCAGGCAGCAGCTGTTCTCTAAGGCTTCGTAGATTTTGATGCATCCTCAATTTAGAGTGACTAGGGCTAGTCACGCCTGTATGCTACTAAGTAGTGCCCCCTTGCGGGTTTGCATTTTATACCTACTGCCAGGTTTAGCTAGGGTACCTTGGATTTGATAAGCCCGTACTCTGGGACATAACCCAAAGCCCCTGAGGGCTACTATTATTATTTGTTGTTGAAGAGAAGAGTTAAATCCTATAAACTCATAAGTTAACAAAAACAAAAAAAGAAATATTCTACATGTAAGGTAAAGAAAAAATATGTCCAGGATATTGAGAGCTACGTACAAGCACTATAAATACACTCCATAAAGCACCCTCGTGGAGTTTCCATCTATCGTGACTGTTCTTAAATTTATTCACACTGCTGGACTCAACAACAGATCTTTGCAAACCGTTCCACCAATCGAATATTCTATTGGACAGAAAATATTGTTGTGTACTGGTCCTAAATTGCTCCACGGCAAGCTTGTGTTCATGTCCCCAGTGGTTATTCCTGTTGAACTCAAAATTTATTATTTTTGGCTCGATAAGAAACTATTAGATGCCCCCTAGTAAGGCGATTATCGAATGATGTTAAACCAAAAATATGTAGCCTGATATTGTGGTCGGGTTGACCATCTCTGGACCTACTCCAGCAAATTTCAATCTCTTTGTAGGGCTACCCACTAGGTAGGTCAAGCATATTCCAAAATTGGTCTCACATAGCTCTCGTATAGCAATCTCACTGTTTGAATGCTGAAGTTACAGAAATACTTTTGAATCATGTAAGTGATTTTCTTGGCTCTAGCACAGAGAGATGAGATATGCTCAGACCACTCCAGGTTAGAAGTGACAGTCAATCCTAAGTCCCTCTGCACCTCAATGACGTTAAGGGGGCTGCCAGCGAGTGAGTACGGTGTACGTGGATTCTTCTTGCCCATTGTATAAAACAGAACACTTTTCCGTGAAGAGCGGCAACAACCAGTCCTCCGTCCACTGGGTGATAGGATCAAGATCAAGCTACAGCTGATTAATGTTCAATGATGGGACTCCGTATATTTTAGTATCATCAGCCTGCAGCAGGCACCTGGAACCAATGAGATGAAAAAGAACTGGCACAAGCACTGATTCCTGTGGCAACCCACTCAGAGCTCATCCCTCCACGGACGGAAAAACTCCACCAACCCTCACCCTGAAAGTTCTCAGACTCAGAAAAGATAATATCCACAACAATACCTAGAACGCCGCGTATTCCAAGGTGTTCCACTTTTATGAGCAAACCTTTGTGAGCACACACAAATAAAAGTTTATAAGAAAGATCCAACCAATTTTTAGACACTATTCATATACACCCTGTATTATTCGTTTGTTCATGTCTCCACGGCGAATACCTAGATTTAGAAGTATGTTGACATCATTCTTGTAACCATTATTCAATATTATGAAATAGAAATCGTTTACTACGTGATTAGATCAATATCTCAAAAGGCTAATTAGGCGTAATAGGAATTTGAGGCATATCTAAATAGACGCGTTTTAGTGGATCCACACATCGGTGCTGTTCTCGTTACTAGAAATCCATTTCCATGTCATACCTTCACTGGTATGAATAATGTAATCATAACAAGAAAGTATTTAAAAACTTCACCGCCATAAAAATATCACAAAACCTCGAAATATTCCTTAGATGAGATGAGGATACTTCCAAAATGGCGAAAATGTCCGCGGTCTAAAGCTCCATAGGATAAAAGCGAAAATTCAAGTACACCTCATTATTTTCTGTCGGGCATCGAAAAAATTATTGTGTGCTTTTATTAAGACTTGAATGAGGATATAGGGAACATTTGCATTTTTATGTGAGTTGTTGTTTTTCACGATCATAACTACATCGTTATATGGAAGGAATATAGATTCGAACTTTTTTATTGCGTCCTGTTTTCAGGAGCCGTTTTCGAGAGGGGGAGTGTCTGAACAATTTTGCATTATTCGCGAAGAGCATATATGGGAGAAGAAAATTATAGGTGTAACCAAGAGAATAAAAATGTCGAATTCCGAAAATGTCCACTGATTCCATGAACGGGATTTATGCTGAGTAAAGAGTGGTGGAAATTCTAAACGCACAGATACGGCTTATGGAACTTGAGCGAACTGCTTTATTGAAGAAAAAAATTGGTTCAAGCCTTGTGGACAGGAGCTTTTTGGCGCTTTTGTTCAAACAGACAAATTATATCTCCGAAAGTATTGGTTTCTCAGAGTTGGGAATTATATCAATGGAATCCTATGATATATATATATATATATATCATCGCATCGCACAGGTAGCTTATGTTTCCTTCGTGCCGATGCCATAGTTTACCTCCGAATTGGAGGTCCTAGAGCTGAAGGCACAAATTGGTTGCTCGCTCCTGATGTGATGCCACCTGTTTTCAGTTATCTTTTCACCTTTTTTTTTGGTTTCTTGGTTGTCCTGTCCTGAAGAAGCCAACTAGCAGAAACACGTGTCGGCAGGTACCAGCAGAATTATTTTCTCTGTTTCTTTTGCGGAATCACCCGTTATTCTTTTCCATTTAAATATACTTATCCGCATTATCCTATTTTCTTTAATATATATATATATATATAGGGGTTTGTTTTTTAAGGGAAATTAGACAGATAAGACGGAAAAGAAAAAATGGGTTCAAGCCCTGTGGACAGGAGCTTTGGCGCGCTGTCCAAATTTATACCCAGAGCTGTCACCCATCCAGATACCGAACTCGCCTAAAGCTGATTAGCTCCAGAAAAAATGCAGAATACTTTGTTTGAGAATTTAACAAAATGAGAAAGTGATAGTATTTCTCATGAGAAAGACTTTTTTGCATAGCTAACTATTTTCCACTCATTGTTTGTAAATTGCGAGACTGGTTCCAGAATCAATATGTTCATTGTTTGATACTTGGTGATTAATATTTAAAGACATATACTTAATTTATGTTTATTAAATGTCTCTGTCATTCTTACATACCGTAATAATCTGATACAACAATGCTATGCGATATAGGTACAATAGGTATATGTCCATTGAGGTTAGACCATAGAATTATTATTATATTATTATATTGAACACCTTCCCCTCAAAGGTTTGAACCCCCAGGAGTTTTAAAATTGTTCCACAACGGATTATATTGCTGTTTTATTTCTAGTCATTATCTCGGGTTCACTTAGAACATTACTAAAATTTGTCTTGTTCGAACTATTTCTACTCTTGTTTTCCTTACAATCATTTGGTGATAATTGGTTTGGGTCTAATTCAGTTTCTAATGTATATTCATTACTACGGGGTCTGGTATATGACAATTTTATCTGTTGAGTATTACGTCATAATAATTGACCATTTACTTGCTTTTTCACCCGATAAGAACTAGGTTCTTTTGCCTTTCCCAAGACAATAACCTTTTCCCAGAGTGTATCACTTGATGTTTTTATTACAACTTGATCCTCTTTCTTAAACTAAATATTTGTTTGAATTTGAGGTTGTAGCTTATTATTGGTGAAAATCTCCGAGGTGTATACTTTGTAAGATTTGTACTGGTGATTCTACTAATCAGAGCCGTGTTATTGTAATTCATTACAAGGTCTCTAAAATCTAAATTTCCCTCAATAAGTCCTGGGATTGTGATAAACCATAAGGTAATACCAAATATCTATAAATACCAAATGGTGTCACACAGAAGAATTTGTAAGATGACCTGTGTAACTTCAAATCCTTAGATGAGTTAGATTTACGAACTAAAATCTGTGTTTATATTTCATTATATTTTCCTCTAGGAATTATGCTAATGTTCACACCTGTATCTAATTCAACATTGAAATTATTACGTTCATCATTGAATAAGTTCATCCCATGCTTTCCTACGCCTAATAATATATATAATAATATCTGGTTCATCAGAACTACCTCCATCTTTCTCGAAATTCTTAACATTTTCAACATTACAAGATATAGTAAAATGATTTAACATACCGCACTTCCTACACTTTTTACGAAGTGCGGGCCATTCACGTGCACCATGTGTCGACTGAGATCACCTTCATTTGAATTTTCCTTCTTCTGACCTTCTTGTCTACACTTGAAATTTTTCGTTTGTTTATTATACTTCCCTGCAGCTTTAATGTCCTCAATTCGCTCTGGAACTGCAAGTTCCGTTGCTTGCTCTGCTCGCTGGTTCTGCAAAATTCAATTGCTTTCTCCACTGTCAATTTTGGAACTCTCAGTAATGCCTCTCTGGTTACAGGATGATCTTATTCTAACTATTTTGTCTTTCAGTGCTTTATCTTCTGCAGTTTGATTTGAGTCAGTTTCATTATAATTACATGTTCGTACTAGATACTTGCATTCAGTAAGGAAATGTTCACATTGTTCATTTTCTTTTTGCACCTTTTTCAAGTAAATATACCTTTCAAAGCACTCATTAACTCTTGGGTCTTGGGTTGACATATTTCTCAATAGTATATTCATCTTTGTTCAGTTCTATCTCTGGGATCACGAATGTGGACATAATTCTTGCAGCTTCTGTACCAATAATGTTTCTGAGTATGGACAACTTTATTGGATCCTGAACTTCATGCTGTTCGATCGCTATTAAATAATAATCTATGAAGTGTGAAGGATGTTTTCAAAATTTTCCATTCCGTGGCAGCATATTGTCCCTATAAATCGAAATCTGGGGGTCGGCCCCGTGTATCCAGCCATGTTAGGTTATATAGGAATATTTGAATCTTGAAATCGATATTTATTTCATACCAAGTTATGTTATATTTCATAATCTACAAAAAATCTACAAAACTGATTTGTTTATCATGGCACATGTCAGACATGATGACATTAACTTGAACATATAGAATATAGACATACGATCACAGAACAGTAATAATAAAGATCTATGCAAACACGTTATGATTACATCCTTCTATAGCTTGTATCCTTTTTTTGAAGTTTGTCAAAAATCAAACAAACTGTTGATTATTTGTTTGGTCGAATATAAAAACAGTGGACCAATACACTGAGATCGTAGGAATATTTTGATATTTCCGTGATATCTTCACCAATATAGATCCGATCGAATTCAAATTCAGAACTTTAATGAGAAATAAGGTTTCGAAGGCTCTCGCAGAATTTCAACGATATCTGACTGATAGTTCCTGAGATCCAGAATTTTTTTTAATATTTTTTTTTTAATTTTCCAGTAGCGTGATCCTCACATAATTTTGCGTATGTTTTAGTGTCAGTATTTTTCACCTAACTGCCGCATTTCAATTCGATCAGATCTGTATTCTTCGAGTAATTGGCAAAACAAAATTTCAGATGGCTATAACTCTGAAACCACACGGTGAATGTTACTCATTAACGAACTTAGCCTGCGCATTTGAACTCCAAACCTACTCTGAAAATTTCAACTCTCTAGCTTATTGCGTTCGAGCGTAATCGTGCTTACGGCAGAACGGATGCCTTTTTTCGCATTTGACATTTGGGCAAATTGATAAGCATTCTGTTCACAGAACAGCGCGCCAAAAACTAAATCTCTTTTTTTGTCATTTACCAAGCTTTCGAATAGTATTTCTATTCTTTTTCAGGGTTTTTCTAAAATGGAAACCACAAACAATCAATACATATACAAGTTAACATTTTACATTACGCTATTCTATTTCCTTAAAACTACTTACACAAAAGTGAGATCTTTTCTTTACTTCATTAAAATTCATAAAACCTTTCAACAATTTTCAATTTCTATCAGTTGTTAATCTTAAAACGTCAAATTATTAATCGTCACATCCTATAACCTCAATTCACAACAAATTGTCAGTCTTGTCATCGTGTTCTTCTTCCCCTTTTCTTCTTCTTCCTCGTCTTTACTTCATCTTAGCCATCCACTGGTCCCATGTTTACCTCTCTTTGTTTTCTCCACTGTTCTGAGATTAAATATGTATAAATGTTGCTTAATGAACTTGTGTCAGTTTTTTTATTCATGGGATCTTGTTCATTGTTTATATGGTACATTTCCAAGAACAGCCTTTTGTTGTAGTTTTTTTCCGACTTTAGTATTTTTGCCTCTTCGAATCTAATTTGGTGGTCTTCTTCTGAGCTGTGCTTCGCTAATGCACATCTTTCCGGGTGTTTCCTTACATCACTTTTATGTCCTAGGATTCTGTTCTTTAATAACTGTGATGTTTGCCCGATATATTTTTTGTCACATTGTCCACATGGTATTTTATAGACAACATTTGATCTTTCTTCATTCTTCTTTTTGTCCTTAGTTTTTGAGAACAGTTTTCCAACCTGATGTACATATTTTTTAGTAATTTTTATGTTTTCATTTCTGAACATTTCACCGAACAAACCGTGGAAGGCTCTGTATGCCGTAATCAGATCCCCCCGCAAACGGCGAGCCTCGAATGACGTGAGGTGCATCACGGACAGTCTTTCCTCGTAGGGAGGTCTCTCAAAGCCGCACGCCATCCTAGTAGGCCCCCGCTGGACCGATTCAAGTAAACGGGCCTCTCGGCGCAGAACAGGTGCCCACACAGGACCAGCATATTCGAGGATTGGTGGAATAAAAGTAGTATATAAGATTCTGCAGGTCTGAGGGTCACATCGTCCAAAACTCTTCCGGATCATGTAAAGCATTCGTTTGGCTTTGTTGGTAATAGCCACAATATGCTCTGACCAAGACAGGTCCTCAGTGATAACTACTCCAATATCATGGTGGGAGGAGACAGATTCGATGACATGATTGGATAAATGGTATATTTGTCGTGGGTTATCTTTACCCATGTGAAGAACTCTACACTTTTCTGTATTGAGCGGAATCATCCACGTGTTGGACCACCTTGTTATTGCGTCGAGATCATCCTGTAATACGTGCGACTGAGTGAAGGGATTTCCGTAGATGTTGGCATCGTCGGCAAACAACGCGCAAGCTGATTTTACTTCGGAAGGAAGATCTGATGTGAACAATAAGAAGAGGAGCGGGCCTAGAACGGAACCCTGCGGGACGCCACTCACCACCCTCCTTGCAGAAGACAATGAGTTACCAACGCGGACCCGAAATGTTCTATCGGAAAGAAAAGCCTCGATCCATCGGAGCAAATCACCACGAATTCCATTCCAAGGCTCTCGAGTTTGAAGAGAAGACGTCAGTGGAGCACACGGTCAAAGGCCTTGGAGAAGTCAAGATAAAGAACATCCACCGGGAGACGAGCATCGAGCATCCTGCTCCAATCGCTGGTACACGACAGCATGTTGGTGATCACGGAACGGCCCGGCAGAAACCCATGCTGACTATCTGGTATAATTCCATCGGACAGGGAAAATTCAAGAATCTTTTCGTGGATAATTTTCTCACAGATTTTTGATATTATCGGGACTAGGCTTATTAACCTGTAGTTGTTTGGGTCGAGCTTGTCACCTTTTTTGAAGATCGGAGTAACCAGAGCCTCCCGCCAGCTCTTCGGCAGGTTTGCGCAGTTTGCGTAGCAAACGATCTCGTGAAAATCATCGATAGGGGGGGAGACAGTGGTTCAGCACAGTTTTTGAGAAGATAGGCAGAAATTCCATCGGAACCAGGGGCGCTAGAAACTTTCAATGGAAGAAGATACCTCTGCACTGTTTCCGGAGGAAACTTCACAAAATCCAAACAGCCAGGTTGGCCGGAAAAACTCACTCCAGGCAAAGCATCGGGTTCAGTGACGAAGTTGGCAGCGAAGGACCCAATGTTTCGGCCGCCTCAGTCGCGTCTTCACTGGGACATCCCCGTAGGTAATTAATTAGCGGTTACCTTTGTAATGAGATTAGATCTGACATACTTGAAGAATTTTTTACGATCCTTTGACGACGCAAGATTAGACTCCAACTTAGATTTGGCCTTTTTCATCCCGTTTCTCATGCAGCCGGAATAACTCCGGTGTGCCGCGTAGTCAGCGGTCGTCCTGCTTCGCAGATAACGCTGCCCTAGTGATTTCTTCCTCAGCGCCATCCGTAAGATGCCCCCGTCGATCCACGGCTTGGATGGAATAGAAGTCGAGGAATGGAAAGTGATGCAGATCTCGCACTCGTGTGAAAGCCTGTTAACGAATGTAGACCACATAGATTCGATGTCCGTGTTTGGACGGAACAAAGACCGCCAATTTATGTCAGCCAAGTTGGCACCTAGTTGCTCATAATTCAATTCAAATTCAATTCAATTCAAATTTTATTCATCCATATAGGAGAACAAAAGCTTCCATAGTTTATTTCTATAAATTAGTTTAAGCCAGAGAACTGCAAAAATTATATTGAAATCACCGACAATAAAAAGATTTTCTTTTGTGGTAGATAGACTTCCTAGGAGGCTGCACAACTGAAGGTCTCCAGGGCTTGGTCGAGGCCAGTAAATACAGACGATAGTTAAAATTTCGTTTTTGTGGTAGGATATATTCAGAAATAGGTTATCTATACCTGGCAAACGAACTGAAGAATAATTGATGTTGAAGTCGCGAACAACACTGGCGAGCACGTAGGCACACACACCGCCGAACCCAACGGTTGTCTCACCATCACTCCTGAATAAGGAATAACTCCGGATTGATACAACACTGTCCGGGATATCCGGGTGGAGCCACGATTCAGTGACCAGCAGGAAAGTTGGCTTAAAGTTTGCTGCGTATAAAGAAACCTCGAGTAATTTTGAATGCAGAGATTGAACGTTGGAATATGCCATGTTCCAATCTACCTGTTTAGCATTTAGTTATTTGTGTGGCCTTTTTTAAGTACGACTATTCTGGGAGTGCCGCTGACATATTTGATGTCGATACCCTCCTCACCGGCACGCCTCCTTGAATTCAACTCTCGTCTCTTAATGGGTCTAGGTCTAGAAGGACCTTTTCTTCCCACTCGGACGCTATTAATCTTGGACAAATTTGCACCGGTCTCAACAGAATCCAACAACCCAGCCACAATAACATCATCCTCGGCTTCGGAACCCTCGGGAGCACCTCTAATATTGCATATTGTATATATATTGTGAGATCGTCGTACACGGTCAAGTACTTCGTCATGATCAAGAGAAACACGAGATGAATGGTTGGCGGAATCGACATTGGTGTTGGTGTTGATTTCATTTATTTTGGTCTCAAGTGAACCTATGCTCTCCTTAAACTCTGATTGATCAAGAATGATGGATTTGAGATTGGTAAGGCAAGAATGAATATCAGATTCATGCTTCGATATAATAGATTCGTGACGACTGATGGCGGCTGAATGCTCGTCGACAGCAGATGTGTGTTTCTCAAGGATAGACTGACATTGGGATATTTCCTCCTGAAGGGTACGCTGGGGGGACTTTATCACTGAGATGTCGTCGGAAATTGACTTAATTTGCTCATTATCATCTGGAATTGGTTGGATTTAAACGATGATGTGGAGCAAGAACCACTCCAATTATCCCCAGATGCGGGAGTTGAAGACCCGCTACGCAAAACCCGCCTATCCTTCAGGCGGTGATCGCATAACCAGCCATCATGATAAGCATGGGATTCAGACGACGAGAGCCCCAGACAGTCGGTGTGAAAACATTCCGCGCATGAGGTGCACCTCAGGAACCTATGCGACGCAGGGCCCACTTTGCTGCACAACCTACAAGTTGGCATACTCCAATTTATTCACTCCCCCGAAGAACGAATACAAGGATAAGGGAAAGGAAATAGCAATTCACGCCCTCTATTGGGCCAATAATAGAGACCCAGAACAGAAGGATGGCCACGGACAGGTGAGGTAATACACAAGGAAAGGAAAATTCAACTGGAACAGGAGTAGTTTACAAGATGTTTGAGGCGCAAAGTATTTATCCAGCTGGCAAGCGTACCCCTCCGCTAGCGAGGAGTTACTGGTCTCTGGCCTCTGGCTCGGAAGTCGGAACGGAACCAGTGAAGCGCGCTAAGCGGTTCAACTTCACCTCACGGCGCCGCCGCGTCGTTAGCAGGTGGGGAAAACGAGTCTATCGTGTTGGCCGGCAAACTAAAGGACGGCGGTGGTACATAATCGCTCGAGAAAAAAAAAACAACAATGAAAACTCCAAAAAACAAACCAGCAACGGGCAAAAATAACAACGATACTAAACGGACAGCTTATCCTACCTAGAGAAAAGCCTCCAAATAATTGATCACAAGGTAATAGCACAACAAAATCAACTTTTAACTTTGGATGAGAGAAACACGTCAAGACACTGTGACACACAAGATGCTATATTATTGAAAAAAATTCTATATATCAGAAACTATTCGTCTGAGATCGCTGAAATTTTGCGAGAGCCTTAAGCTGGCCGTCCACTAGGTCGGAAACGCGGCGTGGCGCGGCGCGGCGCGGCGCGGGGCGGAAATATATATCTCCGTCCACTGTGGGGCGGTCGGTCAGGTCGGAAACATTTTCAGGACAGTTCTCACTTGGCAGTCGATATATGCGTATCACATGAGGTATGTCTTCTGACGACGAGGACTTGTTCGTGTTTGCTGCTGCATGGGAAGCTGAAGAAGAGGAAGCAGTGAGGAGAAAGAGGAAAAGGATATGGGTTCATGAAATTAATACAAAAAGAAAGGAGCTTGGAGAATTTCATCATCTATTTGATGATCTCCTGAGGGACGAAAATAAATTCTTCAGGTACTTCAGGATGTCGCCAGAAATGTTCTTCAAATTGCTGCAACTTTTGAGGCCAGAGATTGAAAGGCAAAATACTCAATTTCGGGAAGCCATTTCTCCTGAAGAAAGACTGGCGACGTGCCAGGTACCGTAGATATCATATTTCACTAAAATATTGTTTTTACGCGTATGTTCTGGGGAACGTCGCGTTATCATTTTGCCCAAATGTCTGTAACTTTAGAATTTTTTTGCAGAAAATGGACTCAAACGATTAGGTTCGCCTGCCTGATGAAGAATCTGGGGTCAAATTTGATTCTGTCCGCTGGCCGGCCACCGTTGCCACGATAACTTGAGAACGGAACGAAATATCGAATTGAAATATTTTGGGTAGCTGGCGCGTCCCAATGCGACGGACAAGTTCATTAATGGGCATAATCGGCCTAATGGTTTCCGAGTACTCATTTTTTATCAACCGTTACCAATCGGATCGAATTGAAACTTGGTGAGTGGTTGTAGAAAGTAAACATGGACACTAATGTGCAATTTTGTAAGGTTCGTATCATTAGAAAATTCTTAAAAAAATATTATTCATCTCACGTTAACTTGAGAACAGAAAAAGATAGCGGCTTGAAATTTTCAGGATATGATGAACATATATGCAAAATTATTATCTATATCACAATAACTTGAGAATAGAAAGAGATAGGGAATTGAAATTTTTAGGGAAGGTTTCGCACCGAATGTGACATTTGAGTTATAGGCATAATCAGACAAACGGTTTTGGAGTTACGCTAATTTGAAAATCAAGACTGTACAATAAACGTCCTATAGAACATGCGTGTAAAAGCTCCTGACTTCACGTCAGTGCTTTATTTTAATATTTGGTTTTCTCAATTCGCTAAAATTCAAGGTACGTTGAGTGGGTGCATTTCATTATATTGTATGTATCCACAGATTCTGACAATATAATACATAGTTGAAATATTATGAAAAAAAAGTGTAAAAATTAAATCATATAATCTATAAAAAATACAACATTTGTAACGACGGACTCACAGAAATCGAAACGAAAGTGACCGAGTCGTGCCGAGGTCGGAATATTTCCTCTCCGCCCTCCGTCCATTGGGTCGGCGACGCGGAATTCATGAAACCGCGCCGCGCTCAAGAAGTTTGGATAGATCCCGAGCGCGGAGATTTTTCGACTTCTCCGCGCCGCGCCGCGCTACCGACCTAGTGGACGGAGCTTAGTGTATTTTGGTTCAAAGTTCTAGCACACATTTACGCCCCGCGCCGCGCCGCGTTTCCGACCTAGTGGACGGCCAGCTTTAAGAAGCTAACTCTTCTACCAAGTTCCAAGTTTGAACATCATCGGTTCTATATTGTGGAAGATCCAAGCAGCCTTGTGAGTTCAGTAGCTGGATGGGTGATCATTGCCTCGACAACTCTCGAACGAAAGGAGAGAGGGACTTGCAATTTTCAGAATAGGCTGCACATCTGAATGGGAGAGTTAAGTTCGCTGTTGGCCATCATCGGCCCAATGGTTTCGGAGTTATACCCATCTGAAATATTATTTTCTCGATAACTCAAAAAATATAAATTCGATCGAATTGAAGCTTGGTAACTAGTTGTAGAATATCGAATGAAGACATGTGTGAAATTTTGTGGGGACCGTACCACTAGAACATTTTTAAAAAATTACGAAAAAATATTATGACTCTCATGATTCCTTGAGAACGGAAAGAAATAGCGACTTGCATTTTTCAGGGTACATTGCGCATCTGAATACGACATTTATATTCGTTAACCAGCATAATCGGCCAAATGGTTTTCGAGTTATATCAATCTGAAATTTGATTGTTATTTCCTCAATAACTCAAAAAATACAAATCCGATCCAATTCAAATATGTTTATTAGTTGTAGGATGCCAACGTGAAAATTCTTGCAATATTCGATCGTGGGGCTCGTAGAAATAAAAATTTTTTAAAATATCATTGGAAAAAAAATTGGTTCAAGCACTGACGGGAAGTCAAAAGCTTTTGCGCGTATGTTCTCTTGTCCATTCTCCTTTATTGGACACTCTTAATCGAATTTACCATGGTGAATTCTATTGTCCGTTCTCCTGTATTGGACAATCCGAATTTACCATCGTAAATTCGATTAAGAGTGTCCAATATAGGAGAACAGACAATATAATTCACCATGGAAAATTCGATTAAGAGTGTCCAATACACGAGAATGGACAATAAACATACGCGCAAAAGCTCCTGACTTCACGATAAAAATTGGTTCAAGCACCGACGTGTAGTCAGGAGCTTTTGCGCGTATGTTCTATCACAGATTACCAGATAGTGCATTCGACATTTGGCGGGAAGCACAAAGGTTTGACCTTCAGATTTACTACCGATGAAGACGTAGTAAAATGACAGAGAGAAATGAACTGCGTTCTCGCTCTTTGAAATTCAAATCCAACTTTAACCTCAACTACACCAACTGTCAAATAATAAAATTTAATTTATTTCTAGCATTCTAGCACGTACAAACTCAGATATTGTTGGCGAAAGTTTATTTTAGTACTTTAATTTTTGCATGAAGCATTGTACGAATAAGGGAGATCGACAACTTTGCACAAAGTCCTCCGTTAAAAATTGGGTTAGTGGTCGTTATCTTGGGAGTTCTTCCAAGAGTATTAGATTTTTCAGGTTTCCAAAACCAGATAATTTAGAACGAATACTCCAGTAGAAATTAGCTACAGTGATGAAGCAATAATGAGGAAAGATTCGGTGCTGTTGTATTTAAATGACAGAATTTGTAGTATCCACTTTGTGTAGTAACACAAACCGCTAAGGATGTGTCCCAACAAACAACAAGAAAAATTAAGCTAGGTAACTTGGTGAAGGAAATTTCGTAAACAGTATCTCCTAGATTTTTAATTTTCAGTCCTGTGAATGAAGAATTGAATCTTGCAAAATTAATGCTGGAATACTCTTTCGGAGGATTGCACATATGCATTATGGATGATTATGTCTATCTACCAAACAATTTGGGAAATATAGTCAAGATATACGAGATAAACAAATGAATGAATGCAACATGCCCTTTCATTATATTATTCTGGACAAAAAGTCAATGGAAACATGATTACAACATATCATTTCCCTTCAGTGACAACTCTAAGAAGAAATGACGGATAACATTTAAAGAAAAGACTGGTTTGAATGATCGTTTTCTGGAGTCTCAACTAGAGATTGCAAGGAAAAAACAACGTTGATAGCATATGTGTTCTTTCAATGGATGAAGTATTGCTTGAAGCTAATTTGTACCATTATCTGAAAAATTATAAAATAGTAGGATTACATATTATTGGCCAGTATCTGAAACCATTATTTATTGTTGCACAGGATTTTTTTTAAGTAATTTTATTTCAGGCTTAGGAAAAAAATTAATTAGTGCTAATGGCTGGAGAAATACATGATAACTGGAAGCGGCCACTTTTTTAATACAGTTTGTAGTGCGACAAATCTGAGTAAATTATTTTTGATAATATCGGCAAAATGGAGGAGATAGGACTCAATGTATGACCCTGGTATCGTGGTATCTGATATATGGATTCTAATTTTGTTTTGTTTTCGTAACAATATTTTGTTCCTCTTTAAATTTTATTTCTGATTCATAGTTCTTGAGGATTGAAAATAGAAGTAGAATATTTCAAGGATATAATTTGTTTATTGAACAAAGAAACGTTTACAGTACAATCATGGATTCAGAGGAAATTTGATATTTTGGTCACAGATAAATGAAATCAGAACTGTTATCTGGTTACAATATACCATTTATTATTATGTAAAGGACATTTTAATTTAGAATACATAAGATGATGTACATTTGCAAATAAAACAAGACCAAATAGTCTGTTTTAATTTAATATTCTACAAAAGTAGTTGCGAGTGAATACATGATTTCTTTGCGAAGAAAGAACTGTTCAAAACATTTAATTTGACTAATATAGAAAGATTTTTTTAATAGATGATTTACATCTTAATATCAAGTAAAGAACCACACTTCCAGGTTAAACGTAATAAATAATTATTCACTTATTTGACTCGACTTGAACGAACAGCACACAAGAAAAACAAAAAAAAATTCCAATAGAAATATGTATTGAAAGATCATGAATAATTTGTAGCTTCCACTCTCCATCCCTTGAATAGGACTATTTCATTAATTATGACAAATATATCACACTTTCACGATCGCTAAGTATCAGAAGTGCAGGAAAAAATTCCTTTGACACACTAGTTTTCGAGCTCGACTGCATCTTGAACCTCTTCATTACACTTTATAAAATTGATTAAATTAATCCCATTTGAGTTACAAATTTTCGAACATAAGCTGAGTATTTTAGCTAACCTTTACGTTTGTTGTGATAAATTTATGAATGAACGTCATTCTGCCTCTACCATAGTTGCGATTGGCCGAGAGGTCACGTGATCCTATATCTGCAAATTTATTGGCACCCCCAAATAGTTAGGAGCTAGGAACTATTTGGGGGTGCTGAGAATTCCATGGTCAACATTACGCGTCAGCTGAGTTCATTCATAAATACTGGCGCATCTGGTTAATCTGTGGTTCTATTGTCCATTCTCCTGTATTGGACGCTCTTAATAGAATTCACCATTGTGCTAACACTTTTTTCATACACATGCTTTATTGTTAGATAAAAAACAAATTGTAATGCTCAAGTTCATAAGAATATATATATATATATATATATATATATATATATATATATATATATATATATATATATATATATATATATATACCATGGTGAATTATATTGTCTGTTCTCCTATATTGGACACTCTTAATCGACTTTACGATGGTAAATTCGGAGTGTCCAATACAGGAGAACAGACAATAGAATTCACCATGGTAAATTCGATTAAGAGTGTCCAATAAAGGAGAATGGACAAGAGAACATACGCGAAAAAGCTTCTGACTTCACGTCAGTGCTTGAACCAATTTTTTATTTAAGATCTTGTATAATCTGTGAGCACCCTTTTTAGCATATATAAGACCTTTCAGATGTGGTGAGAACCATTTTGAAAATTTATATATCTTTGATATTCTTTTTGGTACATACCTACAGATCTATAGCTGAATTCACGATGCAATAAAAATTCATAACCGAATCCTCAACGTTTTCATCAACGATAACTTGTTTCCACGATATCCGGGCTAAGTACTCTGACAATTTTTCATAATAAGCATTTTTAAAATCGAGAAATGTATATGCTTGTTCATTCAGTTTCAAATGTTCGTTATCTATTTTAAAACGCAGTGCCAGATGATACTCGTCACATTGAAGTAATGTGTCGGATGCAGAAGATATTTTTATGTTTTCGAAAGAAGAAAATATTAAATCTAATTACACACCGTTTGTATTCAGATTAATATTTAATTGCAATATTAATCCAATAGTTTCCCCACAGCATGTCAGTTCAGCGTCAGGGTAACAATCAGATAAATTTTCTAAATCTTCGTAATATTTTTCGTAACAAGAAATCTGCTTTTTGATGGAAAGTACACACTTGATAAAACTATATGTTTTGAATTAATTTGAACCAGTATAAACAAAGCTTCCATATCAATATGTGACATCAACAACAGTCTGTAAGAAATTGTATTCTTAACAGCTATCAATACACCAGTACCCATTGTTTTTGAACTAGTCAAGGCTAGATACGTTGTTCATACCTAATTCTGAATTATTGATATCTGACGAAAGCCAAGTTTCGGTGAAACACAATATATCACAGTTAGAAATGATTATTGATGGAGAAATATTCACTAATCTAGTACGTAAACGTCTGACAATTTGATAATAGCAATATACAGGGTGTCCAGGGAATAATTGTACATACTCTTACCAGATATAGAGTTGGACTAGCTGATTACTGATTGACTATAAAAAATTTATTTCTGGATTTCCCTAGAAAGCTACAGGGTGATTTTCCAACTTCATGGAAATACTTAGACCGTCATAAAATCTAAACTTATTGACGGATATTATTGAAACTTTGGAGGTTATTGGCACATGCTAAGGTCAAGTCAGAAAGATATCAATTATTCCATTATTCCAGGGCCGGACTAATTAATCTTCATTTAAAGTGTTCAGGGTAAAAAAAACACTTTGTATTTCGAATTACAAATAATTGATTCGCTTTTCAGAAAGAAGCTAAATTATGCTTCAATTTGTGGTATTACTTAAAGTTGTCACATTAACAATTATTTTGTTATGAATTTTTGAATTTGGATAAAGTTCGAAAAATTTTTCACCATGAAGAGAACTGAAAATCTCATGTTTGAATATAAAATGCACAAGTATTAGTAGAAAATCCGTAAAAAATAGTAGATATTTTCAAAAAAGTTCAGAGCTTTAATAAGGACATTCTATAACGAAACAATAACAAATGAAAGAAACTAAAATACCTACAGTAAAGAGTACCTAATAAAAATGAAAATAGGAACGAATGAATTGCTGAGTCAACGTTATTTCAGAAGTGGTTCGAAATGAAAACCATTAGCTTGTATACATTTCTCTTGCCGAATGTTAAAATTGGATACAGCCTTGCGAATCATATCGCCATTATTTCTTAAAATATCGCAACAGTTGATAATTCTGTTCATCAGCTGTTCTCTTGACTGGATTTCTTCAGAATATAGCATATCCTTCAATTTTCCCATAAAAAATAATCTAGCGGGTTGAAATCTGGGGATCGAGGAGGCCATGGAATAGGTCTTCCTCGACCTATCCACCTATTTGTATAGGTATTGTCGAGGTAACTTCTCACTTCCATGCCAAAATGAGGTCCAGCTCCATCATGCTGGAAATAAATTCCCCTAATACTTAATCCTTGTAGCATGCCGGGTAAAATATTTTGTAAGAAATCTAGATAAATCGCACTTGTAAGGCGACCAGCACACTAAACATTTACTGAAAATGTTTGTTGTGAATTTCTCAGTCTTATAATGTGTGGATTATTTTCGGCCCAAATGTGCGAGTTATGAATATTGAACACACCATATCTGGTGAATTGAGCCTCATCACTGTATATTGTTCTATACAAAGTGACTTTGTGACTTGCTATGCAATGTGCAAAATTCAGTCTTAAGACATTATCGCCAGGTTGCAATCGTTGTACCTGCAGTATGTGGTACTGGTACATACGGCCACTCAGAGTACTTCATAATATTTAATATTGAATAAGTAAACTTTAAAGAAACAGACTAACAAGTTGAAAAATCACTACTCATACTCGTCGATTTAGTAATTCAGTTAGAGATTTTTACATTGGAAGAAGTGTCACTATGGTCTATATCTTTGTTGTCGAACACCCGGTATACATACGAATAATTTTGAAATATGCTTATGTATACCCTATACAATTCACCAATTTTTTTTTTTTCGAAATATACCTTCATTCACTCCATCGCAATGAGATCCGCGTCTGGGGTGGCCACCCAGTATATCAACAAATTATTATAGTCTTCCTCAACTTCGGAGATTTTTTTAAGAGATTTTGTTATTTATTTTCAACCTCCATAAGATGACTAAGTCCTGTTCAGGTAAATAAATTCAAATTTTTGAACTTTATCCAAATTCAAAAATTCATAAAAAAATAAATGTTGATGTGACAACTTCAATAGATATCACAAATTGAAGCATAATTTAGCTTCTTTCTAAAAAGCAAATCAATTATTTGTAATTCGAAATACAAAGTGTTTTTTTTACCCTGAACAATTTGAATGAAGATTAATTAGTCCGGCCCTGGAATAATGAAATAATTTACATCTTTCTGAGTCGACCTTAGCATGTACCAATAACCTCCCAAGATTCAATAATATCTGTCAATAAGTTTAGCTTTTATGATGGTCTAAGTATTTCCATGAAGTTGGAAAATCACCCTGTAGCTTTCTAGGGAAATCCAGAAATAAATTTTAAATATTGTCAATCAGTAATCAGCTAGTCCAACTCTATATCTGGTAAAAGTATGTACAGTTATTTCCCGGACACCCTGTATATTATTTGTCTGACTCAGTCTAGTTCTGGCTTCTAAAAGGCAATTATTTACCTCCCAATTTGTACTGGAACACTTATTATTAGAATTTACACAAATTTTAACACTGTTTGAATGTGCACTGTTGAAGGGTCTGAAATGGTCTTATCAATATACCTTCAGGCCTGGGCTCATCGGGATTCAGCAATATTCCTTATGTACCAATATTTGCGCAACATTTTATCCTGAAGCGTTATCGACAGAAAATTGGACGATTCCACAGCAAATGACATTTGTTGCTTTTTGAAAAAGTTGAGAGCTTCTCACACTCCGGTTTCCTCATATTTTCTGAAAGGATCCCAAAACATTTCTCGTTTGAAAATTTCATTATCGACAGAGAATATTCGCTAAATTTTAATGCTCACATGAAAGCTCTACACGCAAAATCATTCAGCCGTTCAATCGAGGCACATCAGATGAACCCCTCACAACTTTAATTGTATTTTCGTCTTATAAAGGAACATCGGGTCGAAACTTTCATTTGAAATTTCCTTTGTAATCGAGGTTTACAAGCTATTGAAAATTAAGCAGTCGCCCTGTTTGATAAAGAGCGATATCGTAAAGTTCAATCAATTTTGGCTTGCACAACGATATGTTCGACAGATTGATTCATTCAGAAAATAGCTCATTATGCGAGTGATCTACTGCATAGGAATACTTGCCTGAGGAATTTAAATTGTGCTCATCATGGAAGAATTAATACAAAATAACCCATCTTGGGATTCAGAGAATTAAGAAAATTCTAGAAAAGCGCTGACGTGAATTCAGGAGCATTTACGCGCATGTTCTATTGTATATTCGCGCATCAAGCTCGTAAAACTGAATGAACCATGAAGCCGTCGTTTCAACATTAACAGGTGAAAAATTGCAATGGTCATAAACTGAATTCAAATTTTAAAATGAATAAAATAGGGCACTTAATCAGCGTAGATTCGAACCCGAAACTCCTGAGCAGCAGAAGAGCACGCAAGCACCTCGGCCGTCGAAATTTCCTTACAATTCTGAGATTTTCATGATTTGAAATTTCAGAAGACGAAGCTACTAGTTAGATATATTATTTTCATAATAATTTCTAAAACGCAGATCCGATCTAGCTGAAATTCGGTACTCGATTGTAAAATAGCTGCTTGATGGTATGTGCAGCATTTTAGCAGAATCTGACAAACAGTTTCTGAAATACACCATATACCAATACATTGACTGGCATGAACTGATGAAAGATAAGGATGTAGACTCATACGCAGAATTATTTATTGACGTAATAAATCATTAAACACAAAAACATACCACAAAAATTAAGTTGAGCCATAGGAAATCAGGGAAAAGCGACTGGACCACGCAAGGATTAATTAAAGCAATAAACAAAACACACAACTTATACAAGGAAATGATGAAGTATCCATTTAATGTTGAATTGAAAGAACAATACAAAAGATATAGAAATATTTTGCAGAACTTAATCAGGAAAGCTAAAAGGGATAACATGAACACCTTTGTGACGAAATATAATACAGCTACAAAATCACTCTGGTCTTGCGTGGATAAACTTTGCGGCAGATCCAAACCTGAAACAAAGATAAAATCTGTCATTAACAATGAAGGACAAGAAGTTACAAACATGGAACAAATCGTAGAGGAGTTTGGAAAACATTACAATGAAGTAGGTAAAAAGCTAGCAGATAATATACCACATAATATACCACATAATCTGGAGACAAAAGATGGTGAATATTTCTGTAATGGAACATTTTTTCTATTTCCAACATGTAAAAATGAGGTGAAAGAAACGATACAAAAACTTAAGAACGGAGGATCTCCGGGCGACGATGGAATTAGACCCGAACTGCTGAAGAACATCCAAGAAGTAATAGTTGAACCCCTTGTGTTGATGACGAATATGTATTTTAAATCTGCGAGGTTTCCCAGAATATTCAAAGTGGGTATGATCAGACCGATTTACAAATCAGGAGAGAAGAACAAGATGGAAAATTATAGACCGATATGCCTTATATCTAATAAAAATAAAATATATATATAGATATATATATATAGAATTGCTAGAATTTTCAAAAGAGAAGAAGCAAACATTGAAGTATCATTTAAGTCATCAAACACCCTCCAACAGCAATTGGTACAAAACAAAGATAAGATTCATCCACTAAACAAATCTGGGGTGTATAAATTGACATGCGGAGAAACAAACTGCAATACAATCTACATTGGAAGGAGTGGAAGAAGTATAAATACCAGAACTAATGAACATCTTGCAAGTTATAAAAATAACTCGAATAATAAATCCATTTTCGGAGTACACCTAAGAGAAAGTGAACATCAATTCAACAAAAACGAAAATGTGGAATTACTTCACCAATGCAATTTTGGAAAAAGACTGGAAATTCTCGAGGAACTGGAAATTTATAAATATATTAACTTGGAAGGATACGATACTCTCAATGCGAAAATGACAAATCATTTCCAAGATACCTTTAAATTGGTTAATAAACACCATGAGAGACCAACAAATGAACACTAAGGATGAAAATAGTTCACAAACTTGAATTAATTACCTTTTTAGAAACATCATCTTGAACCCTTGTTCCTCTCCCTATGTATCAATAAACAAGTTAATACGGTTTAAATATATGTGAAAACTCTTGCACCTTGATCAACCACATGAACGTATCATATATTTATGCCATTGAATCGTAAGAAGAAGATCATTTTGTTCTTTGCTGCCATAGCCGCTTTTCTTTTCCAGCTTAACCTCCGAATCTGTCAAATCGATATGTACGGACATGAGACATGTAACGGTCGACCAGGAACTTTAATTTTAGATCTTTTACGTTCCTTTGTGTTAAGTATGTGTTTTATATAATCTATTTGGTTCGGACTTCGACGATATCTGTTGATACAAGCTCATATTTTATCATGGGACATTATTTTATTGTAAGTTATCTACATAACCTTTCATTTGAAAGAACCTATGTTATGCTCTGTATACATAATTCTACAACAACATTAAATTTGAATTGAAAAAAAAATTTTTTTAAAAAGCAAATACCAACTAATTAGCTTTCAGGCAACTTACTCAGTTTTATACTAATCTCCTTTTTATTTTTATTTTATATTTATAGTATGGTCTGAAGATGGCATGTGCCGAAACATGTTACCTACCTATAAAATAAATTTTTGAGTCCCAATTTCATAGTGATTAGTAGACCTACAACCCTTCTCCTTATATCTTATGTTGCTAAAATCTTAGAAAAATTATTGAAGGTCCGAATTGTGAAATTCCTTGAGAAAAACAAAATTTTATCCGAACACCAGTACGGATTCAGAGAAGGCAAATCAACCGAGGATGCGATTAGAAGACTGATAGGAAGGATATACAGTTGGCTTGATGGAAGGAAAGCAGGTCTGTGTGTCTTTATAGACCTGGAGAAGGCATTCGACACTGTTTCACACAAAAAACTATTAGAAAAACTCTACCGAAACGGCTTCCGTGGTAAGGGATACGAATTAATGAAGAATTATTTAACAGATAGAGTCCAATTTGTGAAAATAAATAGTTTTTATTGCAAAAGGAGGAACATCGAGTGTGGAATACCACAAGGAACAGTTTTGGGACCGATCTTGTTCTTAATTTATATGAATGGTTTGTTACTGATGGAAAAGAAAGGTGAGGTCGTAAGTTTTGCAGATGACACTGTCATACTATATGAGGAAAATTCTTGGCAAGAATTGAAATCGGAAACTGAAATAGACCTTCTCAAAATAAAGCAGTGGTTTGAGATAAAGAAGCTAACAATTAACGTAAAAAAAACTAAGTAATTACCATTTACTTCCTATGAGTCAGGTCTTCCGCGCTTGGGTCCTCTGATGGTCAACACCTGCACAGCAATACCCGAAGCTGAGTCCATGAAGTATCTCGGCATTACAATCGATCGAAATCTGAAATGGAATGCACAAATAGATAGTTTGGTTGGAAAGTTAAGATATTTATTGTCAAAGTTTAGATATCTCAAAAAGTACCTGGAAATTGATAAGCTAATGCAGATATATAATGCTCTATGCCAATCGCTGATAAAATATGGAATAATAGCCTGGGGTGGAGCATACGAATGCCACATCAAAAGAGTGGAAGTGATTCAGAAATGGCTGCTCCGTGCTATCTACGGCAAGCCTCGTTTGTTTCCCTCGGACGAATTATACTTTATATCACGGATAATGAATCCTCATCAGTTGTTTGTGTTCCAGATGTTAACGAACACCTGCTTTGGAAAAATAAAACTCTCAGTCAGACAAACAGATTGCAGATATGAAACTAGAAACAGTTCGAGTTATTGAGGAAACCAGATTTCAAAAGTTTTTAAATTTTTTTTGTCACTTTATCCCCATCCTGTCAGTACATAACTTTGCAGGCATATAAAGGTCATGATTCTACAATTTGATGCCAAAGTTCAGAAAGATCGAGTGATCGGTTCCGGAAATATCCATAAAAAAACGTTTTTACCAAAAACGGCCTTAACTACGAAACCGCTCGGTGGATTTCGCCCGTTAACGCACTTGTTCGAGATATTTACGCTACAAAACTACCCTGCAAATTTCAACGCTCTAAGTCGTTCCGTTCGAGAGATATCGTGCTAACGGCTGGCCGGACCGGGGGGACAGAATTGAATTTGACCTCAAATTCTTCATCAAGGAGTCGAACCCAATCGTTTGAGACCATTATCGAAAAAAAATTCGAAAGATACAGACATTGTGACGCAATGATAGCACGCCGTTCCTTGCGGAACACGCGCGCAAAACCAGATTATCTGAAAAAATTGAACAAAAAGATTCCCTCCACTCAAACACCATCTGTCATAATTGTGACTCACTGACTCAACCACCACAGGAGGCAACGCGTTCCACACTCCGAATATCCGATTAGATAAAAAGTGCTGCCTTTGCACTGTCTTGAAATTCTCCTTGCGGAGTTCAAAAACATGGCCTCGCAAACGACGGTCTGAATTCAACGTGAACAGGTCACACAGGCTAACTCCAAAAAGACCATTGATAGCCCGATAAGGCCTGATAATATGACAGTTAATAGGCATAATCATCTCAACAGTTTTGGAATTATACCCATCTTAAATTTTGTTGTTATTTCCTCAATAACTCTGGATATACAGCTCCGATCCAATTTGTTCCTGGTAATTATTTGTAGTATGCTGACGCACTAATGTTTGGGGAATTTCGTAAGCATTATATCACATACAAAAAATAGAAATGTTTCATAAAAAATTTCATATTTCAAAAACTTTTCGTCGGATTCCGCCCCCCAAGCAACACAGATCCGATCGAATTGAAATTCAGTAATCGGTTGAATAAAGATGGCTTGAAGGTTCGTGCAGTATTTCGTGAGGTTGTGTGAGGCTTAAATAGACACAAGAACATGCGAGCAAAAGCTCCTGACTTCACATCAGTGCTTTTTTAAATTTTCCATCCTGAGATAATCACTGAAATTTTCTTCCAGAATATATGACTCTTGAGACTGAAAATTAGAAACTGGATTTCAAAGGATCCCAAACGTGTGTGTGTGTGTGTGGATTTCAATAGAATTCAGAATGTGTATTTATATGGTACTGCATATTCTAATATATTTTCTCTATTTCAGTATCGTAATGAGTCCATTCCAGCACTGAAAACAGTACTGGAATGAACTCATTCCCGCATTGTTTCTAGTTATATTTTTCGTTTTGTGGTAGTCAGCACTGACATTCGATCCTATCAAATTTCAACACACTTCAATTATCAATATAATATAATCTGGATGTAGTGAAATAATTGTTGAGAGGAAAAGTTTTATTTTCATTAAAAAATAAGGTACTTACTAGATATTACCTTCTTGCTAATTTTGAATCATTCCTGTTATTAGGAAACTGTTTTAAATCTGATCTCCATGCCCTACGTACGATTCAAATTCCGTAATCTGTCAACTTTCGTAACAGTCACACCAACTGCCAAGATATACAATACAAAAGTCACTAGGATGTATAATCCGAATTTTTCATTAAATGTCAACAATATTTTACAAAACTTGCCTGAAATAGAGAAAATATCGTCTAATACTCGTTGCAGAAGGCAATTCCAACACTCATGCGTTCGAAAACTCGCTCCTTCGTCGCTCGTTTTCGAATTTCGCATTCGTATTTTAATAGGAGCCCATTCTGCAGCTTGTTTTAGAATATACTGTTATAGCATAGTTCTACTATAAGCTATTGTTGTTCTGTAAGCAGCTTATCGCATAATTGAAATGACTCTTGAAACATAAATCGATATCATTAGAAACAAGAGTAATTGGTACAGAATATTATCTTCAGCCAATTACTGAGAAAGGCAATAAATGATCCATCAACATATTAATAAAGCTAGGGTAGGTAGTTACTGGATTCTTTGAAATTGCCCGTTCTCCATTCCCTCACCCATTCGTTCATTAGGATACCCCAATCCTGATGAGATTCTCTTGCTCAGTAGCACTTCAATAATCTCGCGGTTTCATTTTTCTTCATCTGGTGGCTGGATTCGAGTTCCGTAATTGGGAAACTTATTCATCATTTTCTCATCGCGGCTTTTGGCCTCTGACGCTTCGACGAGAAAGCCAATTCGAATTTATCGTTTTATGTGTTGATATGTTGTCACATAAAAATTCATGGGTGACCCTGCTGTGGATGTTATTGCCCCTATTGGGCTATAAAACAATTATATTTTTATTACCTAATGTTCTTGAAAGAGGGTAACAATGTAGTTCGAATATTCGGTAGTTGAGACCTATTATTGAAGTAGTTTCACGATTTCTGTCAAGCCGATATGGAAATTTACACCGCGTTAGACGATAAATTTTCGGGTGTAATAAATAGTTGACACAGGTCAACAAAATTTTAAAAAGCACTGACGTGGAGTCGCTCACATGTTCCATAGCGTCATACAAAGTTGATCGAGCTGAAATTCGGTACTTGATATTAGGATGGCGGCTCGAAGGTATGTACAGAACAGCCGATTCTGACGCACAGTTTATGAAATATAAAATAAAAATAAAATACATATTATTACCAGGTTTTAGCTAGAAAGAAGTTTTATTTCATTAGTTATTGAGGAAATAACAACCAAATTTCAGATGTGTATAACTCCGAAACTGTTTGACCGATTGACATAATCGGCACTAACGAACAACAGTCTCTTTCGATGCACAACCTACCCTGTAAATTTCAAGTCACCATTTCGAAAGTTATGGTGGCAACGGTAACCCATCAATAAGTTACTGAACTCACCTAAGGCGGCTCGGCTTCCAATAAGTTTTCAATATCTCCAACGATATAAATCCGATCGTGATGGATGTATTACGGGTAAAGTTAGATTGACGAGTAAACCTTGGTTTACCCGGATAAACTGCGTAATACCTAGCAAACGTGGGTAAATAATCATTAAAGGATACTGTGGCAGGTATACTCATTATTAAACGGTTTCTTTCTGGGTTTGCTCTCCCAAACTCTGAAAAATATCTATAAAATAAAAAATTAATTATTTTGTGATTTGCTTCTGCGACAAAATAATTTTGAAGATTTTCGTTAAGTGTCTGACGAAGGAGTCTGATATAGACCGAAACGTTACGATATAGTTGATATGTTGTTTCGTTGTTGTTTGTTAGGCAACATTGTTCGATTGATTGCTTTTGACAAATATCTTGTGTTTCTTACGCAGAAGCAAATCACAAAATAATTAATTTTTATTTTATAGATATTTTTCAGGGGAGATAAAATCCAGAAAGAAACCTTGTAATAAACGTGGGTAAAGTTCGAAATATAACTTAAGTTGGACATGTTTCGCACTTTACCCGGGTACACCACGTTTCACCCATTTTCACTTGGTTAACAAATAGAATAATGTCACAATTGTTTGGAAAGATTATTTCATTCAAAACTTATTTTACGAATAAAAAATTAGTTCAAGCCCTGTGGACAAGAGCTTTGGCGCTCTTGTTCAAACTTTGACAAATCATATCTGTGAAATTATTGGTCTCTCGGGATGATTTAAATAGTCCAGTAACATTGTCTTCTGAATAGGTAAGTACCTTGCATCAAAACCGGTAGTTATAATTCTTCACTGACTTGTTTATGATGCTGGCCTCGAGAACCAAACGCAACCATTTAAACTACCAGAAAACCGTGAAATTTTCGACTTCACTTTTTGGTGATTTTAACCTCGAAAGACTAGTTTTTGGTAACATTTTAGAAGTACGTTTTTGCAGACTACTTTTTCTACAATAACCAGAGACCAGAACTGTCTCAGTAGACCTAATAGTTCACGAGAAAAAGCATTTTAGGTTGGGCGAATTTTTCGAATTCGTCAATTTTATTTTTCTCAGTTAATTTTGACCCTGCATTTTCGTCCATGAAAGATGTGGCCTTCTTTCATGCGAAGTGTGCAAAGTTAAATCTGCAAGATGTTTATTGAAAACACTTGTTTAATAATATATTATTTTACCAGGGATGAATATTTCACCGTCCGGAACATTTACCAATTATGGTCGGGTATCTGGTCAGATATGATGATTGAGCATGTGCTCATGAAATCGATGGAAAACTTAGTAGGTCTCACCCGACGACGTGGAATAACTTACAGTAAACTGCCTTCATGTATGGTTTATCTACACAATAACTGCAATGAAGTGTAAACATACATCGACTTCACTACAGCATCCACTGACCAACATGCTGACATACGACCATCTCGTGCCTCCAGAGATCAACCAGATACTGAAGAATTGTGTAGGTGGTTTTCATAGCACCAACCGTTCCTCACCAAAGATTTCATTATGTGCCTCCATTATGTGCCTCAGCAGTGGATAGGTTAGAGATGATTCGATGACAACAGCAGTTGGACAGAACTTGCAGGAAGTAAATTTCAAACGTAAAGACTGTGTGGTGTCCCTTTCCTTAGCTCTGTGATCTATTTCTGTTGGCAATAAATAAGTAACTCTTAATCATCTAACACTGTTTCACCGGTTGCGTATCCTAAAATAGTCAGATGAAGATTTGCAAGAGTTCTGCATAGACGAGCGGTCACCAATTCCAATGTCACTATTTACTGAGGGTTTGAGAAAAGGCAGGAAATCCAATGGCTTTTCAGCATTCCGAGCAATATACTTCGATAAGAAGTGAGGATCACTGAAATTTGTGTTGATGGATGGGAGTCACCTACTACAAAATTGAGGGGCCTCGAAGCTCATCATTGGGTATGTTAGCGAACAGATACACTGCTCACTATAGTTCAAACGTGGCAGTAGTATTTGATGGTTATTACACAGATGCTGCACAGAATAGCACAAACAAATTTGAATGTCTTTGAAGAGCCAAGTCTCACTCATCGCCAGAAATAATCTTTAATGATAGACCCATGGCACAGGTTTCTCAAGAGAAGTTATTGTCGAATGACAGAAACAAAATTCGTTTCATCAACCTGCTGACAACTAAAGCGGGAAATCACAACATTCAAGTTCTCCTGGCAGAGAAAGATACTGATAGACTCATCATCACTACAGCTAACACTGTTGCCTCTACGTATGATATGGTTGAAGGCTGCAGCTAAAACCAGTTGTATGAGAGATTATAAACGAGTCAAATTTTTCACGGTTTTTTCGAATTTGACAAGGTTGTTTTAAACTTGAGGAGTAACATTTTTTTCAAACCGATAATTTGGGAATTTCTGCAGAAATTTTTGCGAATGATTTTTCAGATTGATATTCAATCTATTCACAGATCAGTTGGAAGGCAGTTGTTTCGTCAGGACTAACAGGTATGTTATTTTATCCACCAAATCTAGAATCAAAGTGGCATCAAAATACAGGATATTTCATTGCTAGAGGTAAATATTATAACTGTGGATAGCGGGGATTCTAAGTATCCCATAGTTGATGGGTAGCTGGCTCTTCATTCTAGTGATAATTTATGTTTTAGGTTGAAGAACGCTTTGTCGATGGCCGTTGGCTATTGAGGCAATAAAGGTCAGTTAATATTATATTACTACTATTAGATGTTTCATATATTTTGCTCATTTATTCATAACCTTATATCTTCCAAATCAACCAGTAAAATGTATTTGTAAAACAAAAAATGATCGTAAAACAGATTTTGAGCTATTCATATGAAAGGAATTATCATCTGTGCAAGAATAAAAAAAAAATATGCGCTTTAAATTTTTGGTGCTCTTGTTCCTCCAAACAGAGTGCTTATCAATTTGGCAAATGGCTGTAATTTTCGAATTTCTGGCTGAGAATGGTCTTAAACAATTTGGTTTGACTCACTGATCAAAAATACGTGGTCGAAATCGATTCTGTCCGGCCGTACGGCCAGCCGTTAACACGATAACTCTCGAATGGAAGGAACTGGACAGTTCAAATTTTCAGAGTAGGTTTGGGAGATGGATATCTCCGCTGAGTTCATTATTGGGCAAAATCAGTCAAATGGTTTCCGCAGTGAAAAAAAAATTTACATTACAAATTTCAAAATTTGAATTTTTTTCAAGATGCAATTTCACCATTAGAATCCATTGATATGGCCGGCCGTAGGCACGATTACTCTCGAACGGAATGAGCTAGACAGTTGAAATTTTCAGAGTAGGTTTGCGAGATAAATATCTCGGCTAAGTTTGTTATTGGGCGAAATCGGACAGATGGTTTCGGAGTAACAAAAAAAAAATTTTTTTTTACATAACAAATTCCAAATTAAATTTTTTTCAATATGCAGTTTTACCATAAGAATCCAATGATATAATTTTTAACTCTAACAAGCTAATACTTTCAGAGATATGATTTTTCAAAATTTCATAATAAATCGTATTTCTGTTTTTCACAGAATGATATAATTATTCTGTGGTTATTCTATGAATTGTTATCATAGACAAGGGACATATATTTTTATAATGTCAACTTATTTTCCTGAGACATGACGTTGTCTAATTCATTCATTATGCATTCCAGCAATCGTAGAAATATGAGAATTATTATATAATATCATACTTTTTGTTAGTTGATATTTTCATGCCGATGGTCAATCCATAATATGATGATGAGCATGGTAATGGTAAGTTAATAATATTGAGTTCAGTATATCTTCACTTAAAACAAAACTGGATTATTGGTATATTGGAGTGGATTTGAGGAAAGATATATATTATCGTTCATCATAGAATTGAGGAATGAATATCTGGGATGAGTTCGTTGTTGGGTAGAATTCGTCTATTGGTTTTGGATTCAAAATATTTGGCACTCTTGTTGAATTTAAATTCTTCTATGATGTTTGAATTCAATTTCTACTAAGTGTTCTTTCATAAGAATCCATAATTCCCAACTCTGAGAAACCAATACTGTCGGAGATACAATTTGTCTGTTTTTAACTCCAACAAGCTTATACTTTCGGAGATATGATTTTTCGAAATTTCAATAATGAATCGTACTTCCTTGTTTTCACAGAAAGCTAAAATTATTCTATCTAAGCTTTATTATATGCTCTGTGTTCATACTCGTACATGTCATCCTGTTCTTTAAGAGAGAATCAGATTCATTTCAGCTATTTAAATTTGATTTCTTCCATGTTGCAGTTCTCATTCTCAGATTGCTCATTCTATCTTGATAAATAAACTATTATTTGAATTGAATTTCCTTTATGATGCAGTTCTATCATAAGAATACATTGATGTAATTCTCAACGCTGAGAAACCAATACTTTCGGAGATATAATTTGTCTGTTTGCACTAGAGCGCCAGAAAGCTCCTGTCGGCAAGGCTTGAAGCAATTTTTATATACACATCTGCACACCCCTTTGCAGAGGTGGGAACGTGAAAGTTACAGATCCCTTAATATTTATGTTATTTGCATGCTAATTATAGACTGCATTCCAAATTCCAGCTTTCTAGGAGTTTTGGAAGTAACCTAGAAGTTTTTATGATCAAATTTTAATAAAAGCTGAAAAATAATAATAAAATAATAATAAAAGCAAGACGAATAAATTAGAATTAGTATTTCATGACTCTACTAACTACATCCTATCCTGAGAATTTCGGCTCTCTAGAGTTAACCTACTGCAGAATATAATAAAAGGGAAAGTAATGGGTAAAAGAGGACCTGGAAGAAAAAGAATCTCATGGTTACAAACCTGAGAACCTGGTCCCGGAAAAGCTCAGCAGAACTTTTTCGTGCTGCTACCAACAATGTCATGATAGTCATGATTGGCTTTTCTTGGCTTGGGCACTATACCGTGCCCCAGATATGATTAATCTGAAAAAGCTATTGTATAAATGGAACAATGTATATATTATTGTTATAAATTTGAATAATATAGTAAAAGCATAATTCATCAAAATGGATGTCCATGCAGTAAAGACCCATTTCATTGAAACAATGTATCACTGCACATTCGTTACACTTTTATATTACGAAAACACTCTTGAATATTTAGTCGAGCTGAGCGCAACATTTCCGCACTTTGGCAACCACTGTTCTGAGGGTTAGGATAACTGAATTCGAAGCTGAAATGAATTCATATATCAAATTCTAGATGGAATGAATGGATGGAAATATATATTAAATATATGTATATATATGGTAAGGCGGCACAAAGTCGGATTAGGTAAGGATGAAAAAGGATAGGCATGAGAGAACCAACATGTTAGGAGGTATTGAATATTCAATCTATCCCCCTAATTGAATTAACGCGACTTCGAATTGATACCGCTAAGTCATCCAATATTCATGACATATTTTAATTGGCCGCAGTGTACAACTGATGGTGGTTTCAAAATCCTCCGGATTTCCCATCATAGCACATATTTGGAAAACTCCTTTCCATTCCCACGGGGATGCATTGTTTTGATTGATGGATGATGGATCGGAGATTTTTTTTATGTCTTTTGTCAATGACATCTTTAGAATTGTGATTAAACATATTGACAATATTATTTTATGACGAAGCATTAATTTTTCCCACATATCATATAAAATCAGTTTATGGTTCTGGTTATGGAGGGAGGTCAGTGGTTGTGGTAGATATTGAGGTTCATACTTACGTTAATTGATCTCCCGAATACAACTCTCTCCCGAACTCTGAAAAATATTATTTTCTGAATTGCTTCTGCATTAGAAATACTATATATTTGTCAGAAGCAATCTATCCAACAATGTTGCCTAACAAACAGTAACGAAACTTCATCAACGATAACGTTTGTTAGGCAACATTGTTCGATAGATTGCCTCTGACAAATATTTCGTATTGCTAATGCAGAAGTGATTCACAAAAAAAAATTATTTTATAGATATTTTTCAGAGTTTGGGAGAGAAAACCCAGAAGGGAACAATTTAATAATGAATATACCACCCAAAATATCCTTTAAGGAGTATCTAATATTTTGTATTGTTGAGTTGCTTCCAAGGTCCAACCCTTTTGACGAGGGAAAATAATCTGGTTGGTGCGAATTTGTCCAGTTCCCTCAGTCTGAGTTTGTGGACTCATAGTTCCTGAAATCGTCAGTCACATGGTGTGCTTAATAGACTCCTTATCCTCCAGGCGTAGTCTCAACCCATAGCCCTAAACCAACCACAACTTACTCCGGTTTTTTCTGAAGCCACAGTGACCCATGTACACAGGTGCTAAAACTCTCAGGTCTAACCTGGAGAATTTGAGCCATCATCTAGCTCTTTCGGCTGACGGGCAAATAATTTTTAAGCGAGCATATCTGAGATCAGATATGCTATTCCAGAGTTCCTGGACCTTTTGGTCCAATCATCCGTTGTTCACCCAACCTGCTGCCTTAAGAGAGATTCCACAGGCGCGTTCAGGTCCAATGAGGCCCGTGGAAGCGCCTTGCGCAGCCAGTAAGTCCGCCACCTCATTATCTTCGATGCCTAAGGGATCCGGAACCCATATGAGCTGTAGTCTACAGCGCTCTCCCTTTTCTGCAAATAGACCGACAGTCCTGCACTGTTGGCCTCCAATTCGGTCCGCAGAGATCCGGGCTCGAATCCGATCGTATCGGGCTTATTGCGAACCATATGCAGAAATCTGTATCTTGGCATCCGGGCTACGCTCCTGATCACTAGGTGAAGAGGAGCGAGGTCTAGTAGGCGTTCCATATCCGTGGGAGTGGAGCCGTTCAAGATCAGGGTGGTCAGATTTGGTCATAATTTACAAGCAGTGGACGCTCACAGAGGATTGAGGTGGAAATATTATTTAAATCAATTTATTCACATATACTCAATTTTTATGCAAAACGAGAGGCATGAGCATACAATACAAATTCAAATGGAGAAGAGGTAATCACCAAAAAATACAAAGTTTACAGTGATGCATGGAAAGCAATGAACCATTATTAAAATATGGGGAGGCTGATTCCAGCAGAAAAACAAGAGGCCCACAATCATGATCTAATTGGAGAGTGAATAGCGTGAGAGTACTTAAGAAAAGAAAATTTTAAATATGTATGTATGAAGAGCAGACTAGTGCGGTGCACCAACAACTAGCTTTCAGGAAACGGAAAATGAGAGTTGCACTTGATACCAAATTGACGATCTAATTACTGAAATGCAATGACATACTGAAGCGTGGATCTGAGTGCACGTCGCCAGTCTTAAACAGGTGTGTTCAATTGATAAGAGATGAAAATGAATTGGAACGTTAACATCAATTTTCAGGATTACACTCCAGCGAAATTAAATAAATCAGCATGGAGGAAAATTGACGCAATTATCAAACGATAACTCAAATCAAATTAAAGGTAATAAGATGGTGTAATATGTGAGAAAATTTAAAATGGCGAAGCTCCAGTGCAAACGGAAGTGAAAACGAACTGGTTAGAATTCATTATAAAAAACCTATGACAAGAGCAGTCTTTGTGATATTTCATACAGAACAAACTATAGACTTCTATATCTAGATAATAGATCATAAATAGAGTCAATCAATTTTAAAGCTGATAGAGATGAAACGTTATAGCAGAAATTATACACGGGTAGAAATATATGGAGAACATCAAATAATTCCATCACAATACAGAAAATCATGTTGTGAGCACAAAATCTAATTGAGATAATTCATCAAGGAAATAATCGAGTTAATGTTGACACATTGTGTGAATGAGAGAAGGACCGATTTTCAGCCATCGGCATCTAATTCGGAACACGTGTATAACTGAATTAAAATTCACGTATTGCGAATTTTGAGAGCATTTGAATTAATATCGGGAGCTGTAAATTACCTGTATGTTTTCAGGGCACCGATTGCACTAACTTAACGAAATTTATGAGATGAACTGATGTGCAGTGGAGAAAATCAAGCTAAAAATATCTAAACGTTAGATACAAATCAATAAGCTTATTGAGAATCTGAATCACAAATGAGTTTTGTAGTTGTTCATACAAAGATTCACCGGAAATTTGATGCGCACAGAATTGTTTACTTGCTGAAGGACAGTGTTGAAATTGGAGGATTCTCAATCTTGAAAAAAAGGAGAAGGTTCCAGTCAACAGGAAGCATGCAGATCTCTGCATTTCCACAAGCTTAAGTTGAGACTGCATTTTTAAAGTGCAATCCCACCTTGCTATACTACCATGAATGATTTGTTGTCTCAGCACCATCACGTAAAGTCAGTGGAGCTGTTTCCACTTGTGAATCGCCCATTCTAGGTGCGAATTCATATTCAGCTTTCTATCTACCTTTACACCTAGATATCTACCCTCATCCGCAAAAGGGATGTGAACTCCATTCATAGTGAGGGAATCCACGTTAAGCTTCCTGCTCCCCCTCACACGACCCTTGTGTTGGTGTTAGAGCCTCAGAGAGGCTCTTGACCAGGATTGGCTATGGACGACCATGACTATATCGTCAGCATATGCTTTAACCTGAATATTCATCGTAGTTTTTTGGCCAGTAGATTGTCCACCAGTAGAGACTATAGCAGATGGGAAAGTTCTCCTTCCTGAGGACAGCCCCACCTGGCCACGGATCTCACTACATCGCAACGTAGGGATGTGGATTTGAGGCTGTTATTCAACATGGATCTTGTCGATTCCACAATGAAGTCTGGTACTCCCCTGGCCGGAGCCGCTCCACAGATCGAGTTCATGAGGGCTGCATTAAAAGCGCCCTCCCCGCAGAACCTCCTCCAGGAATAAATATTTATGCTTATTTCTTTGTTGTAGTTTGTTAGAATATTTCTATAAGTATTCCAGTCACCAGGTTCATTAGCTCAGTTGAATATTCTCCAAACTTCTTTTTTTCGTTTTTAGAGGGCCGTGTTGCACCAAGAGGTTTTCCTGTTATTGGGATTCCTCCTTAGTGGGCACTTTTCATCATACGACAAGTTAATAGTGAAGACTGGGTCTTCAGCTAGTCTTTCGACATCCTCTCGTTAGAAATAGAAGAAATATACCCCAAATGGGCACGCAAGGAGTGTTTGAAACTCCCCAGTCAGTGCTTCTAGGCTTTCTATATTCCACCATCATTCCTTGACCAGACTCAATTGAGAATTGAATATGAATTTGGTCAGAGCTTGAGAATCCACGAGAAACCCTCCAATCCGTGACCTTGTTTCCCAGACAGTTAGAACAGAACGTAATGTCCAGTAACTCTGATCGAATTTTAGCCACAAAAGTCGGTTCATCTCCTTTGTTTATCACTAGGGGAGACTCTACCATGAGAAAGTCTAGTAAACGTTCCCCATTCTAGTTGTGCTGCCTTAGAATCACATGCCACTAGGAGGTGGAAGTTTTTCCTCTTGCAGTGGTGTGACAGCTTACTGATCACTACAGGTGGGGATTCAATCGATTCCTCTTGGAAGTAGGCTGATCAGACCAATATATAGAGTCTGTCACAGCACACAGGAACGTTCACAAGGACGAATATCACGTCCTTTGGATAAATTTGGTTCAGATTGTCAATCTTATTCTTGATGAAATTACACGCTCTGGATCTGCCTCCAGGGTAGTTAGAAAATGTTAAATTTTCTGTCAGGTTCCCAAGGCCACAATTTGTACCTGACAGCCATGGCTCCTGTATAAAGGCTATTTACAGTTCTTCAGTTAGGATACACTTCCCAAAGAGGTATGAACCTATCTTGGCTCGTAGAATATTTCCTTGAATACACTTCACGCCTGAGTGCATCATTTTCACGTCTTTTTGGAAGGGTGAGCCTTTTTCCCTCCACAGGCTGGATGGTTTCCAGTGTGTATGTAACTGAACTAACCATCGCTAAGAGTTTGATTTAATGTTACTTCCATGATGAATCTTTCACGAAAGGCATGAAATATATGTGTATTTTGTTGGCCTCTATTGAATGCATCTTGATTCCTGACAAACAGCCATGTACGAAGTTATTGGCTTAGCCAAGAAATTAGATTGAACAGGGTGACCGAGACAAAGTGTTACGGTTTCAAAAAGTTACAATTTTTATAATTCTCTATTAAATTTATCGAACCAAACCATAAATCATTCACAAATATATTCTCCTCTGCTTTGGTTATCATTTGGCCTAGATAAAAACTTTAAGACGGTCAGTGGAACTATTACACGTTGCAGTAAAGTGACTTTGAGGCATTTTGGTCCATTCCAGGCGTAGTGTTCACGTTAATTAACCCAGCACCTTGGTTTTTATTAGCACCGACTTCATCTTCAAGATACCCTAGATCGAGGAACTAGTTTGGGTACGTATTAACGCCACCGCAGCCAAAATTTAACGATAGTTTTATAGTTATAAAGTACACACTGCACACAATCGGAATATTTGGTGGCAAAATATAAAATAAAACACCTTATCTAACATTGAAACACTTCAGGTTAGTAAGTAACCATTAGAGGATACTGTGGGAGGTATATTCATTATTAAATGGTTGAAACAACTATTTCGTAACGTTTCAGAGTCTGCTTCAGACTCCTTCGTCAGAGATTAAACGAACATTTACAGAATTATTTTTTGTTGATATTTAAACATTGAATTGAATTTGTTCGAATTGGATGCTCACCTTTTCAGATATTAATTTTTATATGAAATATCAAAACAATAAAATATATGATCTGCATCACTCGTTGAAAAATTTTTCAAATTTTCTTCTTCTAACCTTATAGTATATTGAAAAAAATAATTCCGAAGATTTTGTTGAGTGTCTGACGAAGGAGTCTGATATAGACTCCAAAAAGTTACGAAATATGTGGTCGTTTCATCGTTGATGTTTTCGCTATTGTTTGTTAGGCAACATTATTCGATTGATTGCTTCTGACAAATATCTTGTGTTTCTTGGGCAGACGCAATTCACAAAATGATAAATTCTTCATCTCGTAGATATTTTGCTGAGTTTGGGAGAGAAAACCCAGAAAGAAACCATTTAACCCTTAACTACTAACCTTCTAAATATGTAACATCGTCACAACCTATACGCCTCACAGACGGCTATATAAAAATAGACATAATATTATTAATCCATAGTTTGTACTTTGTGAACTGTTCATCTCTTTATCTGCTCCCTTTAATATTCCAGAGGTGAAAAATATGCTCAGAAATGTAATAAAAGTTCAATATTCAGTGAAAGTCACAATTTTCCAAAGGAGTTCCAAATATTCAGCATTTTACCATCGATCTTTTAAACAACTGAAATTTAATTGAAATACTCAAAAAATATGAGAAATTTTTAATACTCTTGATACAATAAGAGTTGAACTGAAATGTAGTCAAAAGAAGTGGTCAAAAACAAGTATTTCGAAAAAACTGACAATGCCTGTATATCACGAACTTGATACACAATCCGGAATAGTATATTCTAAAACAAGTTGCAGAATGGGCTCCTATTCAAACACGAATGCGTAATTCGAAAACTCTCTGCTTCGTCGCTAGTTTGGAGTGTTGGAATTGCCTTCTACACAGCACTGTTTCAAGTGCTGTACTGAACTCATTACGATAGTGAAATAGAGAAACATTTTTTCGCACAGTCTAGGCAAATAGGATTATGGCATTCATAACAAACATATGCAGTTCTTCTTTAGGTACTTCCGATAAGAACAAAGAGAAATTTTTTTTCCAATGTGTCCATCCTAGTTTCAGGTATATTCTCAGTTTTTTTTGCGACTATCCCTACTTTTTGGCGCTCTAGTTCCTCGGAACTGAGTGCTTATCAATTTGCCCAAATGTCTGTAATTTTCGAATTTGGTTCGATTCACTGATCAAGAATCCGTGGTCGAAATTCATTCTGTCTGGCCGTCCGGCCGGTCCGGCCGGCCGGCCAGCCGTAGGCACGATAACTCTCGAACGGAATGAGCTAGACAGTTGAAATTTTCAGAGTAGGTTTGGGAGATAAATATCTCGGCTAAGTTCGTTATTGGGCAAAATCGGACAGATGGTTTCGGAGTAACAAAAAAAAAATTTTTTTTACAAGGCAAATTCCAAATTAATTTATTTTTTTTCAATAAGCTGTTTTACCATAAGAATCCAATGATATCATTTTTAACTCTAACAAGCTCATACTTTCGGAGATATGATTTTTCAAAATTTCAATAATAAATCGTATTTCAACGTTGTACAGAATGATATTATTCTATGTATGCATTGTCATAATGGCAAATGATGTTCCTGAGACATGACATTATCTAATCAATCGAAGAATTGTGAGTGAAGTGAGATATATCTCAGTTGTTTGCTCCGAAATTAGGTTTTCTCAGAAAATTCCTACATTTCGGAACGGAACATGAAGTAAGAGATCTGAGAGTAGTGAGACTGCTTTTCATCCATAGACATAGATATAACTCTCGAACGGAATGAGGTAGGTAGTTGAAATTTTCAGAGTAGTTTAGGGAGATGAATATCTCGGTTAAGTTCGTTATTGGGCAAAATTGGCCAGATTTATTTTGATTTCTTCCATGGTGCAGTTCTCATTCTCATGATTGCTCATTTAATCTTGATAAATAAACTATTATTTAAATTGAATTTCTTTTATGATGCAGTTCCATCATATGAATACATTGATATAATGCCCAGCTCTGAGAAACCAATACTTTCGGAGATATAATTTGTCTGTTTGAACTAGAGTGCCAGAAAGCTCCTGTCCACAGGGCTTGAACCCATTTTATTATAACGTTAACGCTAACTATACGTCTACGACACGGCAATCGATATTCCACTAGAGATATCTCGGAAACTAGACGATGCAAGACAATCAAAGTTAGGGTACTAAGTGAGTGTGGTACTATGATAAATTACATATAAGGGCAATGGCAGAAGTTTAAAGGGAGGGGTCATCTGACGAATAGGATGAGGTCGTGCCGTCTCTGCCATATGATTAGTGGTTAAGGCTTAATTAGTACAGGTTAGGTTGGCTTAGGTTAAGTGTCCTTAGTCCATAGTCCATGTACTGGGCCTGTTCTAGGTCGTAGTGGCCTTAATACTTAAGTACCCTGGTTTGCATCCGGAGAATGCAGAAGCCGAGATGGCACGTGGAATGTTATTTTTAGAAATTCTTGGATAACGTCCGCTGGAATGTCTAATGTTTTCCGTCGAAATATTTGCCTGGCCATCGCTTCATCATCCATTTCTAGATATTTCCTTGCTATAGTCGTTATCACCATCGGTGGCTCTACCTTTTTGGTCCATTCGAAGATGTAAAAGATTTGTATCTGGGTAACTGTTTCCATACTGCTCAATAACCAATGATGATCCTTTGAAATGAGCCCAATTCGGCAACACACTACTTTCGTGCTAGCGAATTAACTTTTTGGCTCTATCGATCCTTACTTTTTTTGTGCATTGGTTAAAACGTGCGCTTTTGGATTTTCAAAAACTTCAGCCCAAGGTGATTTCTTGGAATATGTCAGATCCGTTCTTGCGATATGTCCCTCTCACGAGTCTTCTTTCTGTCACTGCTACGTGGATTTCGATCATTTCTCGCCTCCACCTTCCGAATCATTTTCGGCGATGTTGCAGTGCTTTTCGGACCTCCATGTCGTAGTCCAATGCTGCCAGTATCGTTATAAAGATATAGGGTTCAATTAAGAGGAATTTCATTCACTTGGAGATGTTCGAACTAACGAAAAATCTTTGACTGTGATTTTGTGTCAAAATGAAAACCACCGCACTTTTACGTTTGAATTCCGGCGTCCAAACCTTGTTTCCTTAGAAATATGAATGAAAATGGTTTTTATGCAAATAGTAGAAAAAACTGGCTTTGGTAATAATTTGAGGACACTGTAATTGTTGGTGTGATTGCTGCATCGGTGTGAAGTGGGTAGCACTTCGTCTCAGTGAAACGGTATATACAAATTCCCGGAATACACATACAGTGAGCATCAAAGGTTTGGATTAATAGATTTATTTTCTCACCTTTCAGTAATAAGAATATGTAAATTGGTTCAAGCATCTACGTGGAGTCAGCGCATTTTCTATTGTCCATTTTTCTGTATTGGACACTCTTGATCAAATTTAATATGGTAAATTCTATTAAGAGTGTCCAATACTGGAGAATGGAAAATAGAACATGCGAGCAAAAGCTTCGGATACGTCAGTGCTCGAACCAATTTTTCTTTTCTTAATTTTTTTAAAATTTTCTAGTGGTACGGTCCTCACAAAATTTTACACAAGTCTTTATGTCGATATTCTACAACTAATTAACAAGCTCCAATTCGATAAAGTCTATATTTTTTGAGTTATTGAGGGAATATAATATTCCAGATGGGTATACCCATATAACTCCGACACCGTTGGGTCGATTATGCCTACAAACGTACTTAACTCACACATTTAGATGCGCAACCTACCCTGAATATCGCAATTCCTTATCTCTTTTCTTTCCAAAGTTATCGAGGCAACGGTCACCCATCCAGCTACTGAACTCACATAAGGCTGCTCAGATCTCCAAAAATATAGATCCGATCGTGTTCACACTTCAAACTTGGCGCTAGAGTTAGGTTTTCAAGATTCTCGCAAAATTTCAGCAATGTTGGACGATTACTTTCTGATGTATAGAATTTCTTTCAATGATAATCAATGATTATTTTAAAATTTATTAGCGATACGATCCTCACGAAATTTTGAACGAATTTCCGCGTCGGCATTTTTCAACGGATAACTTAGCTTGAATTGCGTCGGTTTCGTATTTTTCGAGTTTTTCAGGAAATAACAACCAAATTTCAGATGGGTTCAACTCCAAAATCGTTAGGCCGATTATGCCCATTAACATGCTTTACTGACTCATTCACATGCCCAACCTACCCTAAAAATTGCAAATCACTATTTTTTTCCGTTCTCAGGTTATCGTAACAAAAATAATATTTTTTTTCAAATTTTTGGAAATATTTTCGCAAACATCCTTGAATTTGTATTCTACAACTGATCACCAAGTTTAAATTCGATCGGATTTTTATTGAATGAAAACAAAATTATTACTGCGTAACCACTGGGCCAATTTTGCCCATTAACGAATGTATTGGGATGCACCACCTACCCTGAAAATTTCAAGTCGCTATCTCTTTCTGTTCTCAAGTTATCGTGGCAACGGCTAGCCGGCTGGACAGAATCAAATTTGACCTCAAATTCGAATCCAATCGTTTGAACCTATTTTCGGCAAAAACTTCGAAAATAACAGACATTAGGGTAAAATTATAACGCGATGTTCCCCATAGCGTACGCGCAAAATTACTACTGGACCTATGGTAAGGTAAAATTCTAATTCGACTAGACCATAGCTCAATATTTAAAATAAATATTCTTCCAATTCGAAAAATTATTTATCGCCTCGCTTCGCTACCATATAAACAATTCAATAAATACCATAATACCAGATAATACAGTCAATGAAAATAATTATTTCTGGTACGGCTGATCATGGAGATGGTGGAAATATGAGTTTTGACGTTCGGGCAATCAGTAGGGTGGAATTATTATCGATCGATTGAACCTTTGATGCAGTGATCTTTCGATTCAGTGAACTTTCAATGTAATGACTCTTCGATCGAGTAAGGCCTACTCATGATTTTTGCCAAAGGAGTACTTATATATGTGTCTGCTATCGCTTGGTGGCCAATTAGCAAATGTGTAGTTTGAACCATGAATTCTGAATGGATCTAACCCAATAAACAATTCAGTATTTGCTATTGCATTCTTATTACAACATCCTTCAATACAAAGAGTATTTAGAAGCCGCAGAAATAGACGAGACACGAGATAGAGAATAAATTGGTCATTCACCAATTCAAAATAATCAGAAGCAACTCATCACATATGGTTATAAGTAATCATTGAAGGATACTGTGGGAGGTTTATTCATCATTAAATGGTTTCTTTCTGGGTTTTCTCTCCCAAACTCTGAAAAATATCTATAAATATGAAAAATTAATTATTTTGTGATTTGCTTCGGCGTAAGAAACACAAGATATTTGTCAGAAGCAATCAATCGAACAATGTTGCCTAACAAATAACAACGACAAATAACAACATCAACGAAGGAACAACTTCATCGTAACGTTTCGGAGTCTATATCAGACTCCTTCGTCAGACGCTTAACGAAAATCTCTGGAATTATTTTGTTGATAGTTATTCTGAAATTCGAGTCACATTGATTGCTTCTGACAAATATCTTATGTTTCTTATGCAGAAGCAATTAACAAAATAATTAATTTCTCATTTTTATAGATATTTTTCCGAGTTTGGGAGAGAAAACCCAGAAACAAACCAATTACATACGGTTATACTTGAAACATACAAAAAATTGCCAGCCGTGGAACGATGATATTAGCGACAAGACATCCTGAGTAATGAAGCCCATGACAACTAGCCGTGAAATCACTTTATAAATTCCCGTTAAGCGCGATCGCATGCTCGAAGTTCTAGAGATTGCACTGGGGAGACTGTTCGATAGGTAGAATACGAAGAATCGAGTACCAAGTTCATCATCATCAAAAATGAGTCAGGGCAAATTGTAGAATGATAACCCCTTCTCAAAAACACAACGGCATCCATCATGGAACAGCCATAAGCTTTTTGTTCCCAATTCATTAACAACGGGTCGTTGTGAAAAGGAGATGACCTATTACAGTATTGGCATGCCTTACAAAGGACAATATAATTATTATCTTAACAAGTACGCAAAGTGTCTAATCGCGAATTTAGGGAGACGACGACTTGAATCGGTGTTCAGATAAAATTTTTCGTGGGGAGAAGCCACGAATATTTTCCCACGAGCTCCATATCAGATAGATAAATTAAATAGCTTCAAGTCCTGTGGACAGGAGCTTTGGCGCTCTTATTCAAACTTTGACAAATCATGTCTCCGAAGTATTGAAATCATTGGATTCTTATGATAGAACTGCATCATAAAGAAAATTCAATTCAAATAAAAGTTTATTTGTCAAGATTAAATGAGCAATCTTCATGATTCAATACTTCAAAAATTATCACTTAAAATAATAAGGAAAGTATCATCGAAATGTCTAGAGCAAGGCTGCAGAGAATCATAGCAGATTGTCCATTTATATTTGATTCTGAAATTATTATCTTTTCATAATTTAATAACACATTCTTTATGTATTATGAACCTTAACTCAAGAAGAAATACTTGATACACAAATATAGATCCATATTGCAGCATTTTTTTGCTAGCAACATTATGAAAATACTGTATATAGGAACATGTCTCACTACTTAAGGAAGTAAAAGGTAATATTTACCTCAGTAGTCAACGAACAGTAATATGTTATGATTTTGCTTTATGTTCTTCTTTCCTATTACCTTCATCAACTACATCATTAAAATGATCCAATTATAAATCTTCTGAAACATCATCCCGAATTTATACATAAATTATTCGATATGCAACCAGTCAATATAATTTTCCGTTTCAAAACAGTCTTGTATATATTCACAAATTCAAAAATTGGATAATTGTTTCCCAGCAGAAAATATTTTCAAACTACGAATTTATATGTCTCTAATAGCTAGATGACATTTACGTACACTGAACACAGACAGTTAGAATTCGCATTCTGTGAATACATAGAACTACGATGTTTTATTGAAATGTTGAAAAGTCATATCTCCGAAAGTATAAGCTTGTTGGAGTTGAAGATGATATCAATGGATTCTCATGATGAAACTGCATCTTAAAAAAAATTCTATTGAAAAGTTGTAATATGACAAATTTTTTTCGCTACTCCGAAACCAATATGCCGGCTTCGTCCAATAACGAACTTAACCGAGACAATTATGTCCCACTTCTACTCTGAAAATTTCAATTGCCTAGCTCATTCCGTTCGAGAGTTATTGTGTCAACGGCCGGACAGAATTGATTTTGACATTGGATTATTGATCACTGAGTCAAACCAAATCGTTTAAGATCATTTTCAGCCAAAAATTCGAAATTAAAGAATTGAACACAAATTTGTATTTCGTGTAAGATTTTTTTATTTAAAAATTCGAAATTTACAGACATTTGGGCAAATTGATATGCATTCTGTTCCGAGGAACAAGAGCGCCAAAAATTGGAGAAGCACAGACAGAGGTGAATTCAAATATCAAGATGAAATAATTTCCAAAATACAAATCAATTACAGCTGAAATCCGCTAATATATTGTAAAGTGGCTGCTTGACGGTTTGTGTGGAATTTCAGCGAAAAAATTGGTTCAAGCACTGTCGTGAAGTCAGGAGCTTTTGCGTGTATGATCTATTGTCTATTCACCTCTATTGGACACTCTTAATCGAATTCACTATCGAAATAGGCCGTCTTCTCAGCTTTTAAAAGATATGAATACATTTCGTTACTTTTGATGATGGACTTGAGTAATGAGAGAATCACAGAATTTTTCATTCTGACATATGTATTGTACCGGGATTCAAATTCTTTAATTACCCGGGGACTTACGACAAAACTGAAAACTCAAGTAATTTCAGTATACGATATTCATGTAATTGCCCAGTTTTAATTAGATCGTATTTGTATATTTTGAGTTATAGACAAAATAACAACCAAAATTATGATGTGTTCAACTTAAAATTTTTCTATAATTTTTTGAAATTTTCTAGTGATAAGATCCTTGCAACCTTTCAAATACGTTTTTGTGTTGGTATTCCAAAACTAATTACCAAGTTTGAATCTGACCGGATTTGTTGTTTTTTGAGGTATTGTGAAAATAATATTCCAGGTATAGGTATAACTCCGGAACAGATGAGCAGTGAACCCTGAAAATTGCAAGTCGCTATCCCTTTCCGGTCGAAAGTTATCGTAGCAACGGTCACCCATCCAGATAAGTTCAAACTTGGAATTAAAAGTTAGGTAAGTTAGGCTTTGAAGGCTATCGCAAAATTTCAGCCATATCGGACACACAGTTTCTGAGACAGATAATTTTATTCAATTATTTTTAATCATTTCTTTAAAATTGTCCAGTGATACCATCCTCACGATATCTCTCAATAATTTGCGCCTTGACAATCTACAACTAACTACCATTTTGGAATTGGTGCGGATAAGAACTTTTTTAGATATTGAGGAAATAATAACTAAATATCAGATAGGTATAACTAGAATCTCATCCCGTTCTCAAGTTATCGTGAGATAAATGATATTTCTTAATAATATCTTTCAAATTTCTACGAGAGACGATTTAGTGATCAGCTGGTATGCACGTAATTATAATAATATCATACATTAACTGCTTCCTATCTTCCAGAATTGGCTCCTGCTAATTATGGCTTAAATTTCAGCCATTTTTGGATTTTAGCCATTCAGTCATGTCCTTTTCCCTACTACTCAAATCCTTCCTATATCTATGAACCACAAGTTCAAGAAAATTCACAGCATTAATCAGAAAAATAGTCGAACGACATAGGACATGAAAATTGAGACCTCATTGAATATCGGAACATGTTTCACACATATTGGCCAAACATAAAGAGCTTCAGGTTATATATTAGGTTATATATTAGGTCTGCATGAGAGCTCACTGAAGTGAACTTTGAAATAATAAAACGAGTCTCTGTGAAATGTTCCATTTTGAAGGGTTTATTTCTCATCAAAAACCGTTGAAAATAAAATAATTATATAATCAACAAGTTTATTAATGACAGCTGTCGAGATATTTTAACACGCTCCCTCCACTCACGCATGAATATTTTGTGACCATTAATCGCTAGATTGATAAACGAGTTGATTACCAGATTTTTCCGTTGTTGTTATTATGAATTGAGAATAAATACTCGATTAAAATCATTATTTATCTTGCATAATAGATACATTTATCATAATATAAATTTCTAAATTCATTTTGATATATTTGTTTTTATGCCCCCGATAGAACAATTAGAGAAACTCTAATATTATACATGTGGCACTCTGAATAGTTCATATTGATATCATTATCTACGATTTATGTTCGGTTGCCCATGACAATCATACATTAAAAAATTGGTTCAAGCACTGACGTGAAGTCAGAAGACTTTGCGCGTATGTTCTATTGTCCATTCTTCCTTATTGGACACCCTTAATCGAATTTACCATGGTAATTTATGTTGTCCATTCTCCTGTATTGGACACTTAATTCGAATTTACCATGGTAAATTCGAATTAAGAGTGTCCAATACACTCTTAATTCGAATTTACCATGGTAAATTCGAATTAAGTGTCCAATACATGAGAATGGACAACATAAATTACCATGGTAAATTCGATTAAGGGTGTCCAATAAGGAAGAATGGACAATAGAACATACGCGCAAAGTCTTCTGACTTCACGTCAGTGCTTGAACCAATCTTTTTTTTCGTGATTTTTTTGAAATTTTCTAGGGGTGCAGTTCTTAAAAATTTTTTTTTCGTCATTTTTTTCAAATTTTCTAGGGGTACGGTTCTCACAAAATTTTAAACACCTCTTTATGATGATTTTCTACTACTAGTTACCAAGCTTCAATTCGATCGAATATTCATTTTTTGAGTTATCAAGGAAATAATATTGCAGGTGGGTATAACTCGGAAACCGTTTGACCGATTATGCCCAAAAACGAATCCAACTCTCCCTTTCGGATACGCAACCCACCCTGGAAATCGCAAGTCCTCATCTCCTTTCGTTCGAAAGTTATCGAGGTAACGATCACCCATCTACTGAATTCGCACAAGAATGCTCGAATCTCCAACAATATTCAACCGATCGTGTTTAATCTTGAAACTTGGCAGTAGAGTTAGGTTATGAAGTATCTTGCAAAATTTCAGCAATTTCAAACGAATAGTTACTGATATATAGAATTTTTTTTTCAATTTTCCATGATTTTTTTAAAATTTTTTACAGATGCTATCCTCAGGAAATTTTGCAAGAATTTTCGCGTTGGTATTCTACAACTAATTACCATGTTTGAATTCAATCGGTTCAGTATTTTCCGAGTTAATGAGGAACAAAAAACAACAAAATTTCAGATGGCTATAACTCTAAAACCGTTTGGCCGATTATGCTCATAAACGAACTGAAACGTCGCGTTCTGGTGCACATCCTAACCTGAATACTTCAAGCCGCTTTCTCTTTCCGTTCTCAAGTTATCGTGACAACAAAAATATTTTTTAATTATTTTTTTTAAATTTTCTAGCCATATGATTCGCACAAAATTTCACAAACGTCTTAAGTTCATATTCTACAACTACTCACCAAGTTTCAATTCGATCGGATTTATATTGGTTGAAAACAAAATCATTACTCGGAAACCACTGGGCCGATTATGCCCATTAACAAACTTGTCCGTCGTATTGGGATGCGCCACCCACCCTGAAAATTTCAAGTCGCTAGCTTTTTTTGTTCTCAAGTTATCGTGGCAACGGCCGGACGGACATAATCAAATATGACCTCGAATTCTTCATTGAGGAGTCGAACTAAATCGTTTGAGACCATTTTCGTCAAAAAATTCGAAAGTTACAGACATTTGGGCAAAACTATAACGCGATGTTCCCCAGAACATACGCGCAAAAAGGAGAAATCATACATTAAAATGGGTCATTATTGATCAATTTCGTGTACGTTAAACTCAGCTTTTATTTAGAAGTCGAGGGAAAAGTTTTATTAATTCCTACTAAAAATCTGCGAGAAAGAACAATGTGGTCTGCGAAACATAAACATAGATATGAATGATAATCATGCCGTGAAAGTCGGTGAGTGGATTGTTGCCTAAACAATATTTTGAAAACGGATGAACATAACTGGTGATATCTGTGTACGAACTCAAGAACAGAAAGCTGACCACTATTCCACAGCACTCCATAATTCCATTAATCTCAATGTGATATAATGTAGAATTATTCTTGAGGCGGTGTTTTTATGCACAATTCAGAAACCCAGCGTGGAATATGATGAATCCGGTTGGTTGGGATTCAAACATATTTCCTATGTATGAATATTCCAAGGATAGGTATCTATATCCTGATATTATCCCAAATGCTATTTTGAATTTACCTATTCAGAAATAATTCCACACTTTTCATTTTATGGAGACTTCGAGACTCGTCAGACAAGAAAGTAAGATTGACTTTTTGGTGCTCTTGTTCCTTGGAACAGAGTGCTTATCATTTTGACCAAATGTCTGTAATTATCGAATTTTTGGATGAAAATGTTCTTAAAGAATTTGGTTCGACTCACTAATCAAGAATCCCTGGTCAAAATCGATTCTGTACGGCCAGTCCGGCCGTAGACACAATAACTCTCGAACGGAATAAGCTAGACAGTTAAAATGTTCAGAGTAGGTTTGGGAGATAAATATCTCTGTTAAGTTCATTATTGGGCAAAATCGGCTATATGGATTCGGAGTAACGAAAACAATTTTTTTTTATATTATATCCCTGGAATTCAATTTTTTCAAGATGCAGATTCGTCATATGATTCCATAGATATTATCTTCAACACTTACAAATCAATACTTTCGAAGATATTTTTTCAATTTTCAATTTTATATCGTAACTATATATATATATATAATATAAAAATGAATCGCAAAATGTGTTGGTAAGCGCATAACTCAACAGTGCCTGGACCAATTTTGCTAATTCTTTTTTTTTAATGTTCGTTGAAGTCCAAGGATGGTTTTTACGGGGAGAAAATTTCGAATAATTGCCGGGAAAAGCCTAACAACAGCCCTTTTTTTCCCATACAAACGTTTTCTAACTAAAATGTAGAGTCAATTTGAACTTTATGGCTATTCAATAAAGTTGACGTTGAGGTTGGAGTTGTAGTTGGATTGGAGTTGGAGGTGGAGATGGAGGTGGAGGTGGAGTTGGAGTTTGAGTTGGCGTTGAATTTGGCGTTAGGATTGGAGTTGGCGTTGTAGTTGGGGTAAGAGTTGGTGTTGGAGTTTGCGTTGGGGTTGGAGTTGAAGTTGAAGTTGGAGAAGGCATTATGGTTGGCGTTGGTTATGGAGTTGGCGTTGTAGTTGGAGTTGTAGTTGGATTGGAGTTGGAGGTGGAGATGGAGGTGGAGGTGGAGGTGGAAATGGAGTTGGAGTTTGAGTTGGCGTTGAAGTTGGCGTTGTGGTTGGCGTTAGGATTGGAGTTGGCGTTGTAGTTGGGGTAAGAGTTGGTGTTGGAGTTGGCGTTAGGGTTGGAGTTGAAGTTGAAGTTGGAGTAGGCATTGTGGTTGGCGTTGGTTATGGAGTTTGCGTTGTAGTTGGAGTTGTAGTTGGATTGGAGTTGGAGGTGGAGATGGAGGTGGAAATAGATGGAGGTGGAAATGGAGATGGAGGTGGAAATGGAGATGGAGGTGGAAATGGAGATGGAGGTGGAAATGGAGATGGAGGTGGAAATGGAGTTGGAGTTTGAGTTGGCGTTGGCGTTGGGGTTGGAGTTGAAGTTGAAGTTGGAGTAGGCATTGTGGTTGGCGTTGGTTATGGAGTTGGCGTTGTAGTTGGAGTTGTAGTTGGATTGGAGTTGGAGGTGGAGATGAAGGTGAAAATGGAGATGGAGGTGGAAATAGAGTTGGAGTTTGAGTAGGCGTTGAAGTTCGCTTGAAGGTTGGCGTTAGGATTGGAGTTGGCGTTGTAGTGGGGGTTAGAGTTGGTGTTGGAGTTGGCATTGGAGTTACCGTTGGGGTTGGAGTTGGCGATGGGGTTGGAGTTGAAGTTGGAGTAGGCATTGTGGTTGGCGTTGGTTATGGAGTTGGCGTTGTATTTGGAGTTGTAGTTGGATTGGAGTTGGAGGTGGAGATGTAGGTGGAAATGGAGTTGGAGTTTGAGTTGGCGTTGAAGTTGGCGTTGGGGTTGGCGTTAGGATTGGAGTTGGCGTTGTAGTAGGGGTTAGAGTTGGTGTTGGAGTTGGCATTGGAGTTAGCGTTGGGGTTGGAGTTGGCGTTAGCGTTGGGTAGGCGTTGAAGTTGAAGTTGGAGTAGGCATTGTGGTTGGCGTTGGTTATGGAGTTGGCGTTGTAGTTGGAGTTGTAGTTGGATTGGAGTTGGAGGTGGAGATGTAGGTGGAAATGGAGTTGGAGTTTGAGTTGGCGTTGAAGTTGGCGTTGGGGTTGGCGTTAGGATTGGAGTTGGCGTTGTAGTAGGGGTTAGAGTTGGTGTTGGAGTTGGCATTCGAGTTAGCGTTGGGGTTGGAGTTGGCGTTAGCATTGGGTAGGCGTTGAGGAGGCAGTACGAAGTCTGCCAGGTCAGCTAGTATATATAATAATATTCTTTTGCACTTTAAGCATTACAATATGTTTTTTATCTAACAATAAAGCATGGGTATGAAAAAAGTGTTAGAATGCTGTATCGAAAATTAACGTCCGTATCTATGAATGTCATTTGTGTTCATACATTTAATCATTGTCATCTCATCTACAGATAAGAGCTATTAGTGTTCTGTGGATGAAAGACATGTCAACCGAAGTATGATTGCATGCAGAATGACCAACGGAATAACCTCAGATATCGTAGATAGCTCTTGTATATTCCATATGATGATGATAATCCATATGATGATGGAAATATAAACTTTGGTAAGTTGAACAAATTGGGTTCGGAATATCCAGTAGAAACAAAATATAGAAACAGAATATTGGCCAAGTTTCAATTGATATAATATAATTTTCTTAGTAGATTTGTGTAATGAATATCTCGGATAAGTTTGTTATTGGGTATAATTGTTAGTTTTGGATTAATAATAATTTTTGGCACTCTTGTTGAATTTAAATTCTTTCATGATCTTTGAATTCAATTTATTTTATGATGAAGTTCTATCTATAGTTTTCTCGAGATATGAGATACCTACTGCATCGTTTGTTCTTGGATATACTTGTTCTCAATATCCTCCTGTTGAAGTATTCCACCTTCACAGTGAGGTAGCGATAACATTCGTATGGTACTCGACAGAGACATCTACAGATGAAAATTATAATGTTATATTAGTTTCACTTGATAACTGAATATTGTGACCAGTTTCGTCAACAGAGCGACTCCTTCAGACTACATAATACTCTATTCTTAACAATATAATTAATATCCTTACACATTATAATCCAGGAGATAGAGTTTTTCTGTTGATCATTTCTTCTTCTTACGAACTATCTAAAACTAGTTGAACAAACTAGTTGAACAAACTGACACTACTAGTACTTCTGATGTCTTGTCTCTTGATGAACTTATCTGGGGCTGGGTGTAACCTGCTTCCCTACAACTTGCTTGGGCGCCAGTTACAATAGGTTTTGCAAGGTTGCAACCCCTTGATGGACTCGATCACTGATAATAATAATACCTGGGTAACTTTTGCGCAGTGGGAGAAGAGTTCGGTATAATGTTAGCTGTAAGCGATCAATGCGGATGTGTCTCTTTCAGAGGACAGATTCTGACTCTGCAAGAGTATATCAATAAAACTCACCCTGCCTATATACAATTTTATTACAATATTCACACAGTTCAATAAGTCAGAATCGACAGTAATACACAGTGTCAGAGCAGCAGTAGGTATAAGGGATAATTCAAAGTCAAGTAAGCTCGAGTCGACTACTGAAAGCTCGCCTTAACTCAATAGGTTGGAAAGCACCCTGGCGTATATTTGAATCGCTCTTAAACATCACAAGACGAGCGACCCATTAGTTAAGTGACTTAACTCAGAAATACAAGTGTACGCTTGGTGGATATTATGCGGTTAATTGTGCGTCCAAGCAACCGAGTGAAGCAACCCCCAGTCGACGACTGGAAGCTCGCCTTAACTTACCTTAGTACGCTGAAGGACGCTCAGACGTACACTGGAATCTGCCTCAAACACCACAAGACGAACGACCCATTAGCGTATTGGTTGAAATAAGAAGTTCAGCGGACGGTCAGACTCAACCCTCTACTCACCAGAGTTCTTAACTACAGTTTATTTTTTGTCGCCAGTACACGGAGTAAAACCAAACTAAAAATTGGCTCAAGCGATGACGTGAAGTCAGGAGCTTTGGTGCGCATTTTCCAATGTCGGTTGATCGAGCATCGTTTCTGATATAAAAAAAATCCAAGATAGCTGAAAAAATGGAAATTTAACCTTAAACCGACAAAATTACTGTTTAAACTGTTTTTCTCACCTCTATGTGACATTGAATATATCATGTTAATTATCGAGTTTTAATTGGATGGGATTTGTATATTTTGAGTTATGGCAATGTCGGATTCCGATGCGCAACATACCTTGAAAATTGCATTTCGCTATCTCTTTCCGTTCGAAAGTTATCACGGCAACAGTCACCCATATAGCTACTAAACTCACCCAAGGCTGCTCTTATCTCCAACAATATGAATCCGATCGTTGTCAAACACTTGGAACTTGGGGGTAAATTAAATTTAAAGGCAATCACAGAATTTCAGTGATTTAGGTGGAATACTTTCTGAGATATATATGTACTGTTTTTCGCCGATTTTCGTATTTTTTTTTCTGGTAATGCTATCCTCCAAATTTCTCTATAATTTACGCGTCGGCATTCTACAACTAATCATCATGTTTGAATCAATAAGATTAGTATTTGTTTGAGCTATTGACGAAATAAAAAAAAATCAGAAATGTCTAACTCCTAAACCGTTTGGCCTGTTAACAAACTCAAATGTCACATTCGGATGCGCAACCTACCCTAAAAATCGCATATCCTTCTCACATTATCGTGAGCTGAATAATAGTTCACGGTGGTGAAACAGGCCTGTTTCACCATTCCTATGATTCGATCTGCAGAAGTATGCTGCACACCAATAACCAAGTGGAGCAGCGTAGGAAATACCATCCTCACTGCACCAGTGTTCGACGACACACACTACATCTTGTTCCTCTTCGGTCAGGAGAACTTCGAGACCGTTGATTTTATTAGTTAAACATTGGGCATTCAGTTGTAAAATCTTGAAGCAAGGTTACTTTCACTAATCACAATTGTCAATTGGGGTTTTGTGGTCCCATGCGACTGAAAAAATTCTCACACACGCCTTATTTGGCCAGTTATCGGCTTCTAGGGCTTTCTCTTTCTCTTTTAGTGCTCTCTTTCTCTTTTAGTGCTTTCGCGCTTGAAGTGTCTCGCATCTTGACAAATTCTCTTGTCTGTAAGGAGGTTGTCCTTGCACCCCTGTACTCTTTTCCTCGCTGCTCTTTGTTCGTGGATTTGATTCCACACAGATCCAATTGACCCCAAAATCCAGTTGAAGAACACTTGTGAGAATTTTATACAGTGTGTTGAGACAAGTGATTTGGCGGTAGTTGTTTGGCTGTCCTAGATCACCTGATTTCGGTATCAGCACAGTTCACCCTCTACCAACCACAAAGGAATTGGTTCACGGTGTATTACTATCTCTACTATATCTCTCCTATATCTCTACTATATCTCTACTATATCTCTACTATATCTCTACTATATCTCTACTATATCTAGCTAGGTGATGGTGAGCTGGCAAGTTCTTCCACCAGTAGTTCTGAACGCCATCCAGCCCAGGTGCTTTGAAATCCCGCTTGTTCTTCAAGGCATTTCTCATATCTCCGGTTGTTATTTCACTCAGCTGTTCAGTCTGTTACAGATTTTGGTCGCATATCGTCTGGAATCTGTGAAGTGCTGGAGTATCCCTGTTTTCCGCTGGTCTATCGTACAAATTTTTCCACAAATGTTCGACTTCTTCCGGTGATGGTGACTGTTTTGCCTCTACTTGTTTGAATCGAAATAACTTCGAAGGTTCTGTGGTGAAGATGTTGTTATCTTCTTTCCACTTTTGCCACTTGATCAGCTTCTTCCTTGCCGCCGCGAGTGATCTTATCTCATCGAGAGCTTCCAGCTTCAGTAGGTTGATGGTGAGCAAACTCATCGTAAGATGCAATGCACGCAGTTCACCCATCATGACCTCTATTTTCCTGCTCGACTTCAGTTGTCCTTTCATAACATCTATGATACATTGGTCCCGAGATGCTTGCTGCCTCATGGTTCTTAACTTTTTGTCCAGATTATTCGATCTTGGTTCATGTTTGTCCTCCTTTGTTGTTGTTCTTACTGGTGGGCACAGAAATGAAGTAGCAGCTCTCACTGACATCTTCTAGCGAACAGTCCTTCTTCAGGCGATCATCGATTATAATATTCATCACGACTAGGTCTTCTTCCGGTAGTCTCGATTTCTGCCTTGTGGTCTTTATGTTAGGATTCCTTACTGCAGCATCTATTCACGAATAGCTCTGCAACATCTCCCACCTCTTCCGTTCTTTGGAGTGAGGCGGCTCTCGCCTGCTCCATGTCCGGTGCTGTGACTTCATCATATCGCAATCCAGGCAGTGGAGGTTAAATACTTGCGGCATCACTCACTTGCCTCTCATCCTGTTCTTCTCTCCTTTGATTCGTCAAGTTTTGCTGTAGGTTTAGAGCGTCTCTCACCTGCTCTTCAGCCCGTTATTCTTTCCCCTCGGACACTTGAAATTGCTGTAAGATTCCTCTCTTCTTGAAAGGGTAACCTGGTCTCGTAGGTTTTGCTACGTCATGAAGTTGGGATCTGGTAAATTCTACCCATATATCACCTTCTTTCTGGTCTTGATCTTCAGTATAATACAGACAGTTGCTCATGTTGCTCGGGTGTCCACTGGTGGCATCCCCTATGTGCAGCCTTGTTCCTGTTGCCGGGTCTGACTACTGGTTGCTCTTGCGAGCACCGAGTCCCTATGCGACAGACAACTTGAAATCTATCCTCCTCGATGTCCTGAGGTCCTGAGGTCATGATTCTACAATCTGATGCTGAATTTCAGATAGATCGAGTGATCGGCTTCGGAAGTATTCATAAAAAATGATTTTACTAAAATTGGCCATAACTCCGAAACTGCTTGATGGATTTCGCCCATTAACGAACTCGTCCGAGATATTTACGCTCCAAATTCACCTTGCAAATTTCAATCCTGTAACTCGTTCGAGAGTTATCGTGCCTATAGCCGGCTGGCCGGACCGGCCAGACAGAATCGATTTCGACCTCGGATTCTTAATCAGTGAGTCGAACCAAATCGTTTGAGACCATTTTCAGCCAAAAATTCGGAAATTACAGACATTTGGGCAAATTGATAAGCACTCAGTTCTGGTAAACTAGAGCGCCAAAAATTAATCTCTATATCCTTTGGTCACGCCATCACGCGTGAACGGCTGGATCGATTTGGCTGAAAATTGGTGGGGAGGTAGCTAAGAACCATGAGACAGACATAGGATATTTTTTTGTCCGAGATTAAGAAATAAAATTTCGGGGCATACATCATTGAAAATAAACCATTACTATACAGGGTGTTCTACATATCACTGCACAATTGTACGCGATTGAAGTGATTTGTGCCACAAACAAAGCATTAACTAAATAGGTACCTTGGATGGATTCTCATAATGTATTTGTCCGAAATTTTTATACGGGGTGTTTTTCTTTTAACGTCAATTGCAACTTGCTGTATTTCACGCCAATCATACAATTTCATTCAATTGAGTTAAAAAATATACTTTCGAGGCATACATCAGTGAAAATAAACTATTACTATACAGGGTGTTATTTTTCTCGCGGCACATTTGTACGCGATTGGAGTGGTTTGTGCCACAAACAACGCATTAACTAAATAGGCACCTTGGATGGATTCCGAGATGGATTCTCATAATGTATTTGTCCAAAATTGTCATACAGGGTGTTTTTCTTTTAACGTCAATTTCAACTAGCTGTTTTTCACGCCAATCGTACAATTCATTCAATTGTGTTAAAAATTATACTTTCGAGGCATAAATCATTGAAAATAAACCATTACTATACAGGGTTTTCTTTATATCACAGCACAGCTATACACAATTGAAATGATTTGTGCCACAAACAAAGCATTAACTAATTGGGTACCTTGGATGGATTCTCATAATGTAGAAATTTTATTTTTCTTTGATGTATGGACATGGCGCATGGACAATTATACGTCGCGTGTTCACGCCTCGGAAACCGTCATCTTCATTTATTTACGCACCACAAAACAAAAAAAAATATATTTTATCAGAAAGCTTTAAATTGATTAAGATACTGCATCATTACTGTGTGTGACTGTCAAAAACAAATTGAACTAGCCAGTATTTCAGGAAAACTCTGTTTTGTAAGTAAGCAACATAATGTGCAATTAATCGAAAATAATAATAAATCTTCATTAATACCGAGCATTTTTTTTATTAACTTAGACGGTGTTAAGTTTGCCGGGCCAGCTAGTAGTTCAATAAATCTTGAACTTATCGGTAGAAGTACATCGAATTTTGCATTTTTGTCTCCTTGAAATTTTCCTCAAATTGAGAAAACAAATAATTGTTTAAAAATTTTTTACAGCCCATAGGTCAAAAATCACAGGAATTGTTGATTCCATCGCTAGTGAATTGCGATTAATCTATTATCTGTGATCATCTGAAAAAAGCTAATCAAACAATCAAATTTGACATAAAATCAGCCCCATTTGGTGATTTGTTCTGTTAAGGAATTTAGAATGCCTTTTCAATATTCTCGAGAAGAATATAGGTACGGATATGATTCTGATGAATGGTTTTTTTGAGTGCCATTCCAGGAATTCAGTAAGAGAATACTCACGAAAATACCCTTACCGCAGAATTCACCATCATACGCGTTTCACAATAATCTATAGACTGCTTCGTGAGAAAGGAAATCTTGAGAAGAAAGTTGATCGTACACCTCTAGACAAAGTGCAAATGAAGAGAATACAATCCTAGAACTAGCTACAGAAAATTCATCTTCCACTACGCACAGAATAAACAAGCAGATGAGAGTCCCTGAAATCAGAGTACCTACATAAAACAATAAAAAAATTGGTTCAAGCACTGACGTGTTGTCAGGAGCTTTTGCGCGTATGTTCTATTGTCCATACTCCTGTAATGAACACTCTTCTTAATCGAATTTACCATGATGAATTCTATTGTCTATTCTCCTGTATTGGACACTCTTCTCAATCGAATTCACCATGATGATTTTTATTGTCTATTCTCCTGTATTGGAGACTCTTCTTAATCGAATTTACCAAGATGAACTCTATTGTCCATTCTGGACAATAGCATCCTATGTTTTAAAATATTCTGCAATTAGAAAAATTAAAATGTTTCGTTAAAAATGCCTATTATATAGGTACACGCTGGCATCCAAACACCCTGATGATGGATCGTAAGAGACCCATGATATCAGGAAAACAGAAAAGTGTTCAAAATTCACTGGTCTAAGCGTAATTCAACTGTTTTTTTTTGTGCAATAGTATTATGCAAATGTTATGTGTAAACAGGTAAAAGTGGCTAAGGGCCAAATCTGAATAATAAGGTAGGTGCAGAAGTCATTTGAAATGTAATTCATGCAGTTTTGCTTGCTAATGACATGTTTATGATTATACTAACCATTCTAGGTCTTCCCTAAGGAAATCCCACAGAAGCTCCTAGGAGAGTCAGTTTTGTTCTGTATATATTTTATTAATGTATCCTTACGACAGCTTAGGCAAGTCACTGGGTGGTTTTCACCTAAGTACATGATGAATAGAATACTTATCCCATAATATATATAGCTTCGGCAAAATGACAAAACAGAATTAAGTGTAAAATGTAAAATTTTGAGTTGGCTTTATTTTTTATAGTCATAGCCTACTCATAACAACCACTTCCTTAGTAGATTGCGGAACATATTTAAATGCACCTTGAATCGAGCATTTACGGTTTATTTCGTTCACTCTCTGATTTATCGTTCACTCTCGAATTTCAAAACGAGAATATCTTGAAACTTGCTTATTGCAGATACGTCCCTTTGTCATTTCAACGATATGAGAACCACCACCAATTTGTTTGAATAGAAACACTAGATTTTCTTCTTGGCTATTCCACTCTTGAACTTTAAAAATTTTAGTGTTCATGTCATCTTGGTTGCCTCTTATCAATATTAAATTTTCTCATGAGATATACTTAATCTTCACAAATATTCAATCGACTAAGTTCCATATACCTTGTTTTTAAAAATTCTATCTGCAGTAACTCCAAGAGTAACTCATGCATTCTATTTGTCGAAAAGCATTACTTTTTTGCTCTACGTCAACTGGACCTTAATTCATTCCAACCTGAAAGGAAATATTAAGACTTGGATTTCTCTGAGTAAAGTAATTCATTCAATTCACTTCTATTACTTACTGCTGATTTTTAGCCAGAAATCCTGAAGGACATATACCAGATATCTTCTTTCTGAACAACTTTACCACAGTTCTCCATAATTTGGAATTTCTTTCACATACGTAAACAATATATCTAGATTCCTCCAATCTTCAAATACAAGGTAATCTCGATTATTTTCAACGGAAGGAATACTCGTTCGTACTTCGTGGATTGAGAATATATTGTTTACGTTTTGTATTTGTGTTTTGATCAGATCACAGAACACAAATAATAGATTCAGATTCGATGTTGAGGAGTTGAGGTTAAAACGGGGCGCATGCGTAGATCAGAATGTAGTTTGTAGTATATCCATTAATCATGAATCATTCTCAAAAATACCACACAAGCAAGTTACCGATCACTGCTAATATTTATTAATTACCAGAAATTCATCACAAATCGAAACTATTTAAATTAGAAATGTCAATTTTTACATGACTAACCCGGACTTAGCCATTTAACCCTGCTATTTTGCCGGGTTAAGTTTTTATAATTTTAACCCAGGGTTAGGCTCTAACTCTTGAAGGTGCAAGACCTATTATCAATTTAACCCTAGGTTTAGAGTTAATCCGGATTTAATTAGATAACCCGCATTCGTGCAAGTGGGCCTTAGTGGCCTACATGGCCCAAAATTCCTCTCTACCCATCACAAGATTTAATATCCACAAATGAGCCTCTCACCTTACAAGATCAGAAGCCTTCAGCAAAATTTCAGCGATATCATATTAAAAATAATACATAACCTTTCAAAAGTCCCCTCTCGCATATATACTCCTCTGAAGGCACATGGATCTCTTGAAGAAGAATCGCCTTCTCTATTTCTCAAAGATATTCACTCTTGTTTATAGAAATCCCTTCAATACTTAGTTGCCTCCTCCTAAGGAGGATCTCTTTCAAAACCAGGTCTGACCACTAATGAAGGGCTATCATCTCCCATAGATTTGTGATGAAATAAGACGATTTTCCCATAATATACGAGCGAAAATATGTCATCATGACATTCATATTTTTATTTTATTTTTGAAGGATCTCACAAAAATACGACCATAGACTACATATTATCATACGACGATTTCCATCCGCTACACTTGGCTACCACTACGCTACCGAACTCACAAAAGGCTGCCCGGTTCTCCAACAATATAGATCCGATCATGTTCAAACTTGGAATTCTGCAGTAGAGTTAGGTTCTGAAGGCTGTTCCAAAATTTCAGCCATGCCGGACGAATAGTTTATGATATATAGATTTGTTTTCAATAATTTTCAACTATTTTTCTTTAAATTTTCTAGTTATACCATCCTCACGAAATTCTGCAAGAATTTTCGCGTTGGCATTCTTCAACTAATAACAATGTTTGAATTCAATCGGTTTTGTATTCTTCGAGTTAATGAGGAACAAAAAACTACCAAATTTCAGAAAATTTCAGATGGCTATAACTCTAAAACCGTTTGGACGATTATGCTCATAAACAAACTCAAATGTCGCATTCAGGTGCACAACCTAACCTGAAATTTTCAAGCCGCTATCTCCTTCCGTTCTCAGGTTATCGTGACAACAAAAATATTTTTTTATAATTTTTTAATAATTTTCTAGCGATACGATTCTCACAAAATTTCACAAACGTGCTTAGGTCTATATTCTACATCTATTCATCAAGTTTAAATTCGATCGGATTCATTTTGGTTGAAAACAAAATTATTACTCGAAAACCATTGGGCCGATTATACCCATTAACGAACTTGTCCGTCGTATTGGGATGCGCCACCTACCCTGAAAATTTCAAGTCGCTAGCTCTTTCCGTTCTCAAGTTATCGTGGCAACGGCCGGACGGCCGTACGGCACCACAGAATTAAATTTCACATTTGGGCAAAACTATAACGCGATGTTCCCCAGAACATACGCGCAAAAAGCCAGAATGCATTCCTGTCATCAACAAATTGTGCAAAAAGTAGAAGAAGGTGATGAAATTCCAAGGCTTATTTTTGCTCAATGGACCATAGGCCATAGAAGAATGATTTCTCGGATTTTGTTCGCCGATGAATCGCAATTCACTAGGGATGGAATTAACAACTCCCGTAATTTTCACGTATGGGCTCAGAATAATCCAAGATCAATAATTCAAAAAAATTTCCAAGTTAGGTTCTCTATGAATGTTTGGTACGTTATCTACAACAATCGTTTGATTGGGCCTCATATTTTGGAAAATAGTTTGACAGGAGAAATTTATAAGAATTTTCTGAAACAAACTTTGCCTGGTTTGTTAGAAAACATTTCAATGGAAACATTGTGGTTGCACCATAATGGAGCTCCTGCACACTATCCAAGAAAAGTGCGCGAATATTTGACTAAGACTTTTGAAAACAGATGGATTGGCAGAGGTGGACATGTGGCTTGGCCTCCTTGATCCCCTGATCTGACACAGTTGGATTATTTTTGGCGCTCTAGTTCCTCGGAACTGAGTGCTTATCAATTTACCCAAATGTCTGTAATTTTCGAATTTTTCGATGAAAATGGTCTTGATCAAGAATCCGTGGTCGAAATTCATTCTGTCCGGCCGGTCCGGTTGGCCGGCCGGCCGTAGGCACGATAACTCTCGAACGGAATGAGCTAGACAGTTGAAATTTTCAGAGTAGGTTTGGGAGATATATATCTCGGCTGAGTTCGTTATTGGGCAAAATCGGACAGATGGTTTCGGAGTAACAAAAAAAAGATTTTTTTTTACAAAACATTTTCCAAATTAAATTTTTGTCAATAAGCAGTTTCACCATAAGTATACAATGACATCATTTTTAACTCTAACAAGCTAATACCTTCGGAGATATGATTTTTCAAAATTTCAATTATAAATCGTATTTCAACGTTGTCACAGAATGATATAATTATTCTATGTATGAATTGTCATAATGTCAACTTATTTTCCTGAGACATGACATTATCTAATCAATCGAAGAATTGTGAGCGAAGTGAGAAAAATCTCAGTTGTTTGCTCCGAAATTAGTTTTTCTCAGAAAAGTCTCACATTTCGGAACGGAACATGAAGTAAGAGATCTGAGAGTAGTGAGACTGCTTTTCATCCATAGACATAGATATAACTCTCGAACGGAATGAGCTAGGTAGTTGAAATTTTCAGAGTAGGTTAGGGAGATGAATATCTCAACCACAATGCATGTAAGAGGTATTTTTCTTCTTGTATTATTATTCAAAATTAGAAATACAACCCAAATACGCACAGGAAATCAAAAACCGAACAATATATCTTTATAACTATGGTCATATATCTTACAAGTAAACAATACAATCCACCGTATTCACAAAGCATTGTTAAGTGTTTGAATCTCCGTTAAGTCCTAACTGAGGTCCTCAGTTAAGGATAAATTTTAATCGCAACCTCAGTTAACGTATATAACGGTGGTGAAACTGTCCTGTTTTACCACCTTTATTATTCCTTATTATCCCCAATTTATCCTTAACTGAGGATCTCAGTTAGGACTTAACGGAGATTGAATGTTTTGTGAATACGGCGGAATGTGTGCCAACAGCCGCCATATTGCTTTATATTTGTCAGGTCGTTGGATTCCCTAATAGTAGATGGAGGTTAGAGCAGTTAAAGGTTATGGAGTTTCGTATCATAGTAATAGACTTCGTCTACACGAGTGAATGAATTTCTTTATTAAAATATTTTAAATTAATTCTATTAGATGTCAAAGATTATTCAAATTAGAACCCTTCCAAATTATAAAGAGTCTGAATCAATTTCGAAATTTGAAATTAATATAAATTAAATTCAGTCAAATCCGGAACATTCGGTGAAAAAATGCAAATATCAACACATAACACTACCTAGTATTCCTATTTAGAGATCTGTAACAACTACTCGTACTACTCCACTCGTAGACATATTGAGTGGATGGTATATTTCTGTAGAATTTGCGAATTTCCAGCATACTTAAAATTTGAATTGTGAAATGTTCAGATTCAGCCAAAGGATTTCCGCGAATATTCCCAAGATATATTTTTCAATATATCACACTATATTTTGTGCAATGATAAAACTTGTGCAACCCAAACGTTGCAATATTATTGCACATTAATTTAGTTCTCGAATTATACTTAACCGACTTCATGTGGAATAATAAGAAGATAGCAAGCTTTCTGGTCATAGCATTCCTTTTAGCTTCAACAGAGTAGGGTTGGTAGGATACTAAATATAATCCTATCAATACTAGGGCAGTCAAATAGAGACTAAGGAAATATTTCCAATTCCCCCACGAAATTTATTCCACCATTGTCTGAAAAATATCGGCGGAAGGTCTAACGATGAGCAAACGTGGAATGTGATTTATTGTGAGATGTTCCCAAATGAAAATCCACATATTTCTGTGAATGAATGTGTGCGAAAAATTTCGGAATGCGAGGTTCAATATCTGGACTAAGGACTGAATGATGTCCCGTCGGGAATCGATGATGAGTAAATACCAGAGCAGAGCAGGTATTCGATAGAAAACGGATGGAGGTCCTCCCATCTCCTTCCAATTATCGGAGGGGGTGAGACAAGGCGGATTTTCAAGGATTTCTGTGGATGGAATCGAGCCGCTTCATTACCGGAGATCGGTTACTTCATACCAGTGAAATGCGGAATTATTTCCGATGGATCGTGGTTAAATCCACTCGATTAAAACTTATATTTCAACAGACTCAAGCGACTGCTTCTTGCGTATAGGAGAGAAGTATCCAATATATTCTGAAAATATACACAGGGTGATCCCTGGCCAATGACTTATCGGGCAGGTGATAATATAGGACCATATGAGGAGTTACAAATGGACACTCAAACATCCCTTATGCCTACTAGTTTCTGAGATACAGGGTATATTCAGAAAATCATATAATTTTCAGAATCTTCAATTGATTTTGATAATATTGCAAGATTATTGTCTTTGAGACGGTTAAAAGACTCAGACATTGAAAATGAAAAATTTATTCAAGCCCTGTGGACAGGAGCTTTGGCGCTCTTGTTCAAACTTTAACAAATCATATCTCCGAAGTCATTGGTCTCTGGGAATGATATAAATGGATTCTTACGATAGAACTGCATGATGAAAGAAATTAAATTCAAACAGACCGATTCTTCCCAATAACGAACTTATCCGAGATATTCATTCCTCAAATCTACTCTAAAAATTATATTACATCAATTAAAACTTAGACAATATTGCAGTTTTGTTTTTACTGGAGATATTCTGAACACAATTTTATTATGTATCTTACCAAATAATATATTTCCATCATCATAGGGATTATCCACGGGCATTATATTATCATCTTAGAAGTATAATATCATTTCATCCTCATAATTCTACGATAGTTGAGGTTATTTCATTGGTCATTTTGCATTCAATCATACTTTGTTCTGTAGAAGAGGAGGTGAATTTCATACACCTCCTTCGAACCAGAAATAATTTGATATTTATCTCTCATAGGGAAATAAGATGACATGTAAGAACACATATCATAAAATAATTCAAAGATAGAATAATTAAGTAGGTACAGCCTACAGCATTATGTGAAAACATAGAAGTACGATTCATTATTGAAATTTCAAAACATCATATGTCCGAAAGTATTAGCTTGTTATAGTTGAAAATGGATTTTTATGGTGAAACAACATCTTAACAGAAATTGGATTTGAAATTTGTAATGTAACAAAAAATCTGTTTTTTCGTTACTCCGAAACCATCATTCCATCATTCATTTTGCCCAATAAAGAATTTCTTTGAGATATTTATCTCACAAACCTACTCTGAAAATTTCAACTGCATAGCTAATTCTGTTCGAGAGTTATTGTAGAAACAAAATTTAAAAATTTTTAAAGATTTTTTTTTACACTTCACCGCAACAAAATTTTGCATGCATATGAAGGTCATTTTCCTACAATTTGTTGCTATATTTCAGACAGATCGAGTAATCTGTTTCGGAAAAATATTCATGAAATTGTTTTCACTAAAAACGGCCATAACTCCGAAACCACTTAGTGGATTTCGCCCGTTAACAAACTCTTCTGAGATATTTACGCTCCAAACCTACCCTGCAAATTTAAATCCTCTAACTCCTTCCATTCGAGAGTTATCGTGTTAACGGCGGGACGGACAGAAACGAAGTGTCCGTACCGTGGCCCTGGGGCTAATTTTGAAATTGATGTTACCTGAGGGGTTTTCACTGCGGAATTTTAGTGTACAAAATTGTGGAATTGTTGGTGAATTGAACGGAATTACATGGAATTGCATGGAATTATATGGAATTGAACGGCATTATATAGGAATTTAGTAGAATTTAATGGAATTGAACGGCATTATACAGGAATTGAATGGCATTGTATAGAAATTGAATGGAATTGAACATGCGCAAAGGACTGCTTTTTCGGGATGTTCTAGGAATCATTTTGCCTAAACGTCTATTGATTTCGAATTTTTTGCCGAAAATGTTCTCAAACGATAAGGTTCGTCTCACTGTTCAAGAATTCGAGGTCAAAATCTATTATGTCCTGCCGACCGTTGCCACAACAACTTTGGAACTAGAAGAGATAGCGATTTTCAGGGTAGGCTGCGCATCTGAATGCGACAGCCAAGTTTGCTAATGTACATAATCGGCCAAACGGTTTCAGCGTTATATCCATCTGGATTATTGACTCCTGAATAACTCAAAAAAAATACAGATCTTATCGAATTGAATCCTGTCACAAGAAAAAAATCTCTTCAAAAATTTTATATTTCAGAAGACGCTATTTTCAGATTCCGCTGAAACTGTGCACAAACCTTCAAGCCACCATTTTATGATAGAGTACCGGATTTCAGATCAATCGGCTCTGAAGTTTAGCAATTATTGTGACAATTAAATTCTGAACTTCGATTTCAAATAATGTAAATCTCAGCTTACCTTAAAGGAAAGGACAGCCGCGCGGTTCCCATTTTCTTCTAGACTACTGGCGCGCGGAGATCTGGGTTCGTATCTCCGCTGAGTAAGTTTACTATTATATTTATACGAGAATTTATATTAATATTCGAATTCTGTTGAAGTCCAAACTATTTTTCTATATGTTAACGCTAAAAGACAGATTGACAAAATTTCCTTAAAACACAGAAGCCATTGTAAAAAAGCTTTGATTTGATTGGTTCATTCGATTCCTCATTTTGCTTTAGATTATCTGTATAAACCAATCGTTTTAGCCCTTGATGCTTATTTTATTTCAATTCGTTTCTTACTTTATTTTATTGGCTGTATAAACCCACGACCATGGCCATGAGAGCCCATGACCATCAGATTTGTGTATTCACACAAAGTACAGCAGGTGATCTCATTTCGCTAATACGAACCTTGCGTTGAAATATCGGTAGGAGATAACTCCTAGTGGATATATAAGAAATTTTAGCTAATATACTACCTAGAAAATAGCCTGACTTGTTCATAATTTTTAGGGAATCTCTTTCTCCGTAGACACTGCATGGTGGTAACCTCCCGCTACCAGACACTTTCAAAGTTAAATAATCACTTCTGCGCGCATGAGGAACATGTGTGCATTTTGCCAAAATGTTTTTAATTCTTTTTTTGTCGAAAATGGTCTGAAACGAATACTTTCGACTGATTGATGAAGATAGTAACTACTTCTTCTTAAACTTCGATTCACGTAAATCTCAGAATTGTAACAACACTTCGATTGTCGAGGAGGATAGTATTTTATTAATATATTTTCAACTATTAAAATAATTTGTTCGTAATCCACTACCTACTCACATATCAGGAATAAATGGACAATCTGCTATGATTGTCTCCAGCCTTGCTCTAGACATTTCGATGATACTTTCCTTAGGTATTTCGAGTTGTGAAAACTACGCACCGAGTGTAAGTTGCAACAACCCATTCCACGAGGTTGAATCATTGTAGATTGCTCATTTAATCTTGATAGATAAATTTAATGACAATTTTTGAAGCATTAAGGCAGCGAAGCATTGTAGATTGCTCTTTTTTCATAAGATAAATTTTGAACCCTTTTCTGGAAACGACACTTTTTTAAATTTAATTTCTTTCATGATGCATTTCTATCATAGGAATCCATTGATATAATTCCCAACTCCCAATTTTGAAGCTTTTTTTTTAAACTACACTTTTTTTAAATTCAATTTCTTTCATGATGCATTTCTATCATAGGAATCCATTAATATAATTCCCAACTCTGGGAAACCAATACTTTCGGATATATAATTTGTCTGTTTGAACAAGAGCGCCAAAAAGCTCCTGTCCACAGAGCTTGAACCAATTTTTTAATTCTACCTTGAAAATTTTTTCGCCTGTTCGAATCAGAAGTAAATTATTTCGAAATAATGCTTTGAAAGAACAATAGAATGATATATATTCGTTAGTTCCGTGTCATTTCTAGTTGAAATTTCTTGCGAAATTTTATTCTAAATTTTCGGATTTATCCATCAGTTCGCCCCCTGAACGATTAATTCATTTAGAACCTTGTTGGTGGTGTAATGAATGACCGACAAATTCTTTTACTGGGAGTCCCATCACTTTGTTTAATGAAATCGAACTCTGGTGAAACGATTTCGACGAAATTCTATGTTAAATTGGTTATGAATAAATTAACACGCTGGTGGTTTTCCATAGTAAAATATAACATGTAAATTGCAGTCGTCAACACGTTATCTGCTACAAAACAAATAATACACACAGTTTCAGTTATTCAGATTTTCGTTAGTCGAATTAATCATTCAATGGAATTATTTACTTTGTTTAAACTTTCCACCTCCATGACATCCAATTCATTAGGTAATCTACTGTACCATGAATTATTTCATAGAGAACTCCGCTGAAAATCCCATTTCCATGGAAATTTATGACCGACTATAAAAAGTTACCGGAGGCTTCAGTTTTCCTGGTATATGAAATTTTCATTCGAACTAACTATTTGACAGAGAACCAGGATATTGATCAAAATTTCAACGTTATATCGCAACGTTATATCACAATGAAATGCATCATCCCCTTTGAATTCATTCCCCATAGTTGTAATGAAAAATTAAAATTGTCGTGAAACTATGCTGTAAATAACTTGACATGAAATGGAAAATTCCAGTGAAAGATCAGTTCATTTTTCTGTTGCGTGTGAAAATACTGTACAATTTTAGAGAAATGGACCGAACATGAAGGCAACTATTTTTGAAATACATATGTTTATAAAACTACCCTCTGATATCACTTTTTGGGGCTCTTGTTCTTCGGGACAGAGTGATCATTAATTTTACCAAATATCTGTAATTTTCTAATATTTGGCTGAAAATGGTCTCAAACGTTTTGGTTCAACTCACTGATCCAGAATTCGTGGTCAAAATCGATTCTGTCCGGCCTTCCGTTAATACGATAAATCTCGAATGGAAGGTTTGGGAGATAAATCTCTTGATTGAGTTAGTCTGAATGTTTCGGAGTAAAAAAAAATATTTTTCACATTTCAAATTACAAATAAAATTTTTTTAAGATGCAGTTTGATCATAAGAATGCACTGATGTCAATCTAAACTCGGACAAACTATTACTTTCGGAGATATGATTTTTCGAAATTTCAACCAACATCTGAGGTAAGTTATAGACATACTTTTTTAATTCAATTTTTTGAGATGCAGTTCTTTCATAAGAAACCATTGATATCATTCCCAACTCTGAGAAACCAATAGATACCTACTTTTGGAGATATGGTTTGTGAAAGTTTGAATAATTATTTAAAAAAATTGGTTCAAGCCCTGTGGACAGTAGCTTCCTGGCGCTCTTATTCAAACAGACAATCTCCGTAAGTATTGGTTTCTCAGAGTTGGGAATTATATCGATGAATTATAATGTAAGAACTTCATCTTAGCAGAAATTGAATTAAAAAATCATAGATTAATTTAAATTCAACAAGAGTGCCAAAAATTATCAATCCAAAACCAATAGACAAATTCTACCCAACAACGAACTCATCCGAGATATTCATTCCTCAATTCTATGATGAACGATAATACAGGGTGTCCCATAAATAGAGTATCATGGGAATGTCAGTGACAGAGGGGGTTATTACAAATACGGAACAATCAATTTTATTTTCCTAGATCCAACGGTTTCAGAGATATGATTTTTTCGAAATTTCAAACAATTTTCGTTACTTTCCATGGAATATTAATAATTTTTAGGAAATGTTTATATTTTTTGGTGTTTTTTTGGCTAGAATGTTTAAGAGAACATTCGTCATTATAATCACAAAGTTATTTATGTGATATAAATGGTGGCTCAAAATTTACAAACATAAACTTGTCCATGTTTGAAATAGCAAAACTTGACAAGTGATTTTTTGAATCATACTGCTGTAAAAAAATTCTGAGGAACCCTTAGGGGAATCATTTAAAAACATCTACGATTCATACAGATTCTAAAAACGTAAAATTCGTCAACATTCATTCTGTTAGTATTCGAAGAATACCTGGTTTATTGAAATAACTCCTGATTCAAAGATTGAAAGAGACGTTCACCATAAATTTTTTGCTATATTTTCGGATATATGGACTTCTTGTTGTTTTCTTTTTATCATTTCACATTGTTGGTCATCCATTGGTTTCTAGTTGTAAACGTGTTTTCAACTGTAATTTCATTTTTCAACCTAAGCCTGAATTGGTGCTTGTGTCTATGATTTAAATATTTTTCAACTACTTCTATCGCAAAATGACCTACACTCCTCGAGAATATGCAGAAGTGCATTACATTCACGGGCTATGTGACGGAAATGCTCGAGAATCCGCACATATTGAGGGAAAGCCGATTCCAACATCAATTTGGGGTGAATATGTGGGCTGGAATCCTAGATGGCAAAATGATCGGTCCATATGAGCTGCCATCAAGACTTGATGGAGCTCGTTACTTACATTTTTTTAGGGACGAACTTGAGAACTTACCACTTGAATTACCACAAAATGTACGTGAAAGGATGTGGCTACAGCACGACGGCGCTCAAGCTCTCTTTTCACAACAGGATACCCAATTTTTTAATACAACTTACCCGGATCGATGGATAGGGCGTAGTGGTACAATTGCATGGCCACCACGTTCACCGGATCTCAATCCATTGGATTATTTTCTTTGGGGATATTTCAAGGAGGCGGTCTATGAAACCATCAGTGATAATGAAGAACGATTGAGACAAACATTACGAAGCGTTTCTGAAGTGATAAGGAATAATGGAAGAGCCTTTCGAAATTTAAAGAGGAATTTTTTGAGAAAATGTAGGTTATGCATAAGAGCAAGGGGACAGCATTTTGAGCATTTACTCTAATGAAAAAACTTAATAAAAGAGGTATGATAATTATTACTACATTTGTTATTATTGATTTTTCTTCTTCCAATTAATAAATTTCAATTCGATCAAATTGTTGCTTCAGAAAAGAATAAGAAAAATAAACGTCATTTACCCCACAGCAACTTGACCGACGTATTATTGTTCCAAACCTATCCTAAAAAGGTGAAGTCAAGTCTTTTCCTCTGCATGTCATTGTGTTCGTTTCCGGTTGGTCAGAATTTGTTGGGCACACAAATTGTTCATCAATGACTCTAACCCAGTCCTTAGGGACCGTTTTCGGTTTAAAATTCGAATATAACAATGCCTTGGGAAAAATAATAAGCGATTGTTTCAATAGTTAGTATTGCTGTGAATGTAGAGGTATTACAATAAATAGGGTATTTTTTGAACTTTTACCCAATTAATGCTGACGAATTTTTCGTTTCTAGAATCTGTGTGAATCGCAGATATTTTTAGATTAATGTTCCACAAGGTTTTCTCAGACCTTTTTTGCACCAGTATTGATTCAAATATCACTTGCCATATTTTGTTATTTCAAAGATGGGCCAGTTTATGTCTTTAAATTTTGGACCGCCATTTATATCCCATAAATAACATTGGGATTATAAGTACTAATGGTCGCTTAAAAATCCTAGCCAGAAAAATAGCAAAAAAAAAATGATAACATCTCATAAAAATGATTGATTTTCTGTCTCAAAAATTAACAGTGCTGTATCTAAGCTATCATCAGGTTAGAGCAACAAAGTTGGAAAAGAACACAACTGTCTCTCCTTAGTCGCACAAGCTCCTAGAATATTTGGGAGGGTTATTATAATACTATAATCATGTTTATAGCACTGGCGCCAAATGCAGATTGACTTAACAATGAAAGAAAAAGTGTAAAAAAGCATTGACGTGGGGTCAATCTGCTTTGGCGCGCGTGCTATAAACATGATTAGGATTATACTGACCCTCCCAAATCTTCTAGGAGCTGGTGCGACTAAGGAGAGTCAGTTGCGTTCTTTTCCAACTTTGTTACTCTATCCTGATGGCAGCTTAGATACAGTACTGTTAATTTTTGAACCGGCAGTGAATGGTGTCCACTATCCTTTGGGTAGATCTTTGGCTCGCTCTATCCACTGAGCTTGAAGTACTCATCATTCAATCCAAATTAGCCACCGTGAACACGCGCGCCAAAGATTACTGACTTCACGGCAGTGCTTTTTTATGAATATTTCCGAAACCGATTACTCGATCTATCTGAAATTTAGCATCAAATTATAGAATCATGACCTTTATATGGATGAGAAGTTTAGTATTGAACAGAGGGCCCTAATGTGACAAAAAAAATTATAAACATTTTAAAATTTTGTTTCCACCATAACTCGAAAAATACGTATCTGATTGAATTGAAACTCAGTAGTAAGATGCAAAACACTTTTGCGAAATTTCGTGAGGATCACATGACATGAAAAAATTAAAAAAATTACTAATATTTTGCGGAATATTTTGCTTCTAATTCCGAAACTTTTTTCTTCATGCTGCCCTTCCTATTATTTTTCGTTATGCGCATGAGCAGATGAGAAGTGATTTAACCGCTGGAGTTTTCGTCTGAGAGGATTGGGCTTTTGGGGTGGAGGATGCTATTCCTCCATAGAATCCCCTGGAGAGGGTCTGCACATGCGTGGATTCAAGATACAATATCTCCTGAACTACTAGTGTTGGAAAATCGAATTTCTTTATGAGGTGTGTGATTTTGAGAGGACTTTCAGCCGCGAATAGATTGCTTATGCGTAGAGTAGAAGTTACTGTTTTTGGGTTGTATGTGTTATGTTGGGAGTGGTTTAGGACTATCGGTCATGGGTCTGATGCTGAGCCGGTATTGTGATATTTCAAAAGAATATTCATAGCAATTCTGTGCACGGACAAGTCAGTTTGGGGGAAGTAGCGTTGTCTCCGGAGTGTCCGTATTGCCGCTCTGGGGCTCATTTTGAAATTCATGTTACCCTTACGGACATATACGTTATGCGCATGAGCTAACGAGAAGGGATTCAACTGCTGGAGTTTTTGTCTGAGAGAATTGGGGTTTGGAAGTGCAGGATACTATTCCTCCATAGAATCAACTAGGGAGATTCCGCGCATGCGTGGATTCAATCAGCGAAATCTCCTGAACCAATGGTGTTGAAGAATCATAGTTTTGTGGGAGGTGTGTGTCCTTTCAGCCACGAGTCTATTTCGCATGCGCAGAGGAGTTGTATGGCTTACGTTGGGAGTGGTTTGCGTCTAGCGGTCATGTGTTTGGTGCCGAGCCGATATTGTGAAGTTTTAAGAGGAATTTTATGGCAATTCTGTGCACCCACAAGTCAGTTTCGAGGAAATAGCGAGTTGTCTGTATGGTGCCCCTGGGGCCAATTTATAAATAACTATATTTGGAATATCTATATTGAATTACGTTGGGATTTGGAGAATATGCGTAAGCAATTGCGTTCCCATAGGGGATCCCACAACCGCATTTTTTCTTTATTTCGATCTAAGTTAAAACTAATAGCCAGACTGTATAGATACCCAGATTAGTTATACGATATTGATATAATATAAAAAGCAGTGATGTGAAGTCAGTACTCTTTGGCGCACTTGTTCACGTAGGCCAATTTGAATTGAATGATGAGGGTGTCAAGCTCAACGTATAGAACGAGTCGGAGATCTACTCAGAGGGACGTGGACACCATTCACTGTCGGGTTATAAATCAACGGTGCCATGTCTGAGTTCGCATAAGGATAGTGTAACAAAGTTGACAAAGAATACAACAGACTCTCCTTAGTTACACGAGCTCCTAGGAGCTTCTGAGGAATCTCCATGGTGAAGACTTGGGAGGGTCAGTATAATCATAATCATTTATTTATTCATTCATTTATTTAAAATACAAATAAGAGTAGAGGCTTATGCCTATAAACTCCAAAAGAACTACGAAAAATGGACCAATGTACAGACTATTCATCAGTTCACAAATCATATAGAAAAGAAAAAAAACACTAACTCAATATAAACTCTAAATAGTCAGCAAAAAAAAATCAAATCGAATGCCTTCGAATCAGCTCAACTGGTGTTGAATACGACTGTCCAAGCTATTTTTGAACGAATTTGTCGATGCGCTGTCCACAACCGAAGCCGGAAGTCCATTCCATAAATCAAACACTCGGTTGCACAAAAATAGCTGTCTTTGAGTAGTTATAAACTTCTCCTTTGACAGCTTGCAGCCATGACCCCGAAGATTTTTGGTATTCTTCTGAAATATAGCTTGTACCTGTGATCCAAAAATTCCCTTCATGGACTTTTATGTGAATATGAGATCACCCCTGTCGCGTCTATGAGAAAACGAAATCATATCTGCGAGTTTGAGGTGGGTCTCATAATCAGGTCGAGAGGATCCGTAAGGGATTCTTGTGTTCCATCTTTGGATGGATTCCAGCGAATTAATCTCCGCTACAAGAGCAGTCCACCATGCTGATCCTGCGTATTCCATGACCGGACGAACGAAGGACTCGTATAGAAGCTTACAAACCACCCTGTCCGAGCCTCGGAAAGTCTTCTGCAGCAAATATTTCAGTTGGCAGGCTTTCGCTGTCACAGAAGCAATATGAACAGTCCACGTTAGGTCACTAGAGATGGTCAGACCCAAATCACGTTGTTCATTGACTGGAGTTAAACGATGACCCCCTATAAAATAGGTAACGTGCGGATTATTTTTTCCTAAATGCAGAATGTGACACTTCTCAAGATTCAGTGGCAGCAACCAGTCATGACACCAAACAGCTAGCTTGTCCAAATCTTCTTGTAGAATTGAGGCATTGAGAAGTGGAAAATTATACAGTTTCGTGTCATCAGCGTAAATTGAACATGTGGACTTAAAACATCTAGGGAGATCCGAACTGTACCACATAAAAAGTATCGGCCCAAGAACCGAACCCTGAGGGACGTCGCTTTTGACATTACACTAACCAACGAAAAAACATCCCCAACCCTCACTTTGTAAGATCTACCTGATAGAAACGCACTGATCTAGCTGAGAAGGCCACCTCTAATTCCCTGGTGTTCGAGTTTATATAAAAGGCGCCCATGCGGCACTCTGTCAAAGGCTCTTGAAAAGTCCAGATAAACTACATCCACAGCCAGATTGGCATCCCATACCCTCGTCCAATCATCAGGACGGCAGATGAGGTTTGTGAGAGTAGAACGATGAGGGAGAAAACCATGTTGTTGTTCGGGAATAATTTTAAGTATTGTGCAGAATTCTATAATCTGGTCGCATACAATCTTTTCCAAAACCCTAGATAAAGCTGAAATAACACTGATTGGTCTATAGTTATTTGGGGATAACTTATCACCTTTCTTATAAATCGGTGTACCTGATGTTTATAGCACGCACGCTAATTGCAGATTGACATCACAATGAAAAAGCAAAGGCTAAAAGAGCATTGTCATGGGCTCAATCAGCTTTGGCGTGCATGATATAAACATGATTATGATTATTATACTGACCCTCCCAAGTCTTCCCCATGGAGATCCCTCAGAAGCTCCAAGGAGCTCATGTAACTCAGGAGAGTCAGTAGTATTCTTTGTCAACTTTGTTACTCTATCCTTATGCTAGCTTAGACGCAGCATTGTTCTCTTATGACCCGACAGTGAATGGTGTCCACTACCCTCTGGGTAGATAGATCTCCAACTCGTTCTATCCGCTGAGCTTGAAACCCTCATAATTCAATTCAAATTAGCCAACTTTAACAAGTGCGCTAAAGAGTACTGACTACACGTCAGTGATTTTTTATATTTTTATTATTGCGTCGAGATATTTAGTTAATATTGAAAAATGGCAGATACTGTTTTTAATAAATTAACAAGTTCTGAAAATCGGCAGAACGCTTGCTGATAAATGTTGCATATTAAGTTAATCACCTGATACCTGATGAAGTCATATTCTGATGAAACAATTGTCGTGAAATTAAATGAAAATTGGCGGGAATATGTTGCCAAATATAACTCCCGTACAACTGATGCACAGGCAGCGGGAATATCTGTTTCGCTATAAAGTGAGATGTAATAAATTGAATTACGGGACGTCACATAATTTTCTGTAACAGCATGAAACATATTTCACAGCCGTCTGCGTCCTTACGGTGAGCGCCGGCCCCAGAATGTATCGGACAGGATCTCTTCTAATTTGACCAATTTTGCAAAACCGCTGACTCCGACAAGAACGGATGACTTATATTGAAAAAAGAGAACATGTGGGATGAGTGCATGAGCTGGCGTTTTTCGTTCAACCGAGTGGATCTCGGGAATCGCAGAAAGTGTCCGAAAATAAGTGAACATTTCAGTTATTGGGGAACAACTGGGAGATACTACTCGATAGTTCATATTCGAATGTTGCAGTATTCTCCTCCTGCTTCACAATGTCGAAGAGATTTCACTACATACAACCACTTTCTATTGGTATTCAAAAGACGTTTGGATTCTAGGTGGCTATTGATATTTATTCACTCACCTCAGGACACATTAAAAAATTTCAGGAATTAATAAGATATACCGTAGCCGGGGGTTACTTTGAACACAAGGGGTTACTTTGAACAGATACGTTGTAAAATCAAAAATCCTCATAGCGGGCTTAGTTCACAAGCTAGCGACCTCTAGTTGGTACTCAACATTCAATGATTACATGTAGACGGCGCTACGATCGCGAAACGTTGTCAGGTTGGCTAACCTGAGCCGCTGCGCGCCTTTTTATCGGAATTGTGAAATCAGCTGTTCTGAGAACAATCCTCAAACCTCCTCTGCCGCAGTGATCCTGTTGTGAAGTACCGTTTTAGGTAAGTTATATATTTCTTATCAATCTATTGGCAACATTTTCTATTTTGTTTCATATCTCTACCTCATTTCGTTGATTTTATATGGCTAATCGAGTAAAAAACAGGAACTTTGAGGGGTTACTTTGAACATCGCGCTTCGTCTACTTTTTGTTCATCAGGGGCAAGCCAACAAGCCGCGAACTTATATTCGCAAGTTGGGAGCTCGGATGTACAGAAATTATTCAACAGAAATCCTTGCCAAGGCAGTAGAAAAGTGTTTAGCTGGAAAATCAACTATCGGGGCTGCTTCTACTGAGTAGTTTTTTTTCTGTTTACGTAGGTACCTACTAGAGCACAGTCAAATCCATTGTTGTTCCTAATTACGAATATTTTCTTGTTTTAGATTGAACCTTCCCTCTGGAACGATTTGCATGTACAAGAAGGCGGCGAAGGCAAATGCAGCAGCTGCTTACCTCTCAATTGTAGCGAAATCGCCAGGACGTCCAACCGTATTTTCAGCTGAAGAGGAAAAACTTCTGTGCGCGCACATAGTGGCAGTTGGTATCTACCGCTTCCCATGCTCCTTGAGAGATGTAAATATTTTCAATAAAGTTATAATTTTTGTGTTTATTTGTGCATTCTTGAGTAAACTCAGCGAAAAAAAATTAATTTACAATCTTAGGAGCATTGCGATGAAAAAATAAACATTGCCAGGAGTTCACGAGCTAAACCGTGAAGGAAAACCTTATTATCAGGCGACATTATTCTTTTAAAAACTCATACTTGCATATTCAAGGGATTTTTATGAACAGGGCGCCCAAAACTGGCGTTTTCTATGGTAGACGCTCTCTTGTTCAAAGTAGCCCCTTCTTAAGGGGTTATTTCTGAACATATAAACATATGCCCCCACCAACTTCTATTGAAGATAATGGAGTCGTACAAACGGGAAATTGAAGCTGAGATAATAAGCCATCGATTGGTTGAAAACATTTTCAAATATCTGCAGAAATGTTTGCGCTGCAATGGAATTAATGCAAAACTTGTTCAAAGTAACCCCCGGCTACGTAATCAAAGATTACACAGGGTAATTCATTTTTCCAATTTATCATATCGTATAGAATAAACCAACCTATACATTTTTGTATTATTTGCGTGTTATGTTTCTTGTTCGAAATGGTACCAACTAACATAAACAAAGAAAAATCTTATTCCAGGTTCAGCCTTAAACAAATTAATAAGTATTTTTCGAGTCAAAACAATACCCAGTATATCAACATTATGTTATATTATTAAATTTTTGGCGCTCTTGTTCCTCGGAACAATGTGCCCAAATGTCTGTAATTTTCGAATTTTTGGCTGAAAATGGTCTTAAACGATTTGGTTCGACTAACTGATCAAGAATACGTGGTCGACATCGATTCTGTCTGGCCGGCAGGCCGTTAACACGATAACTCTCGAACGGAATGAGCTAGACAGTTGAAATTTTCAGAATAGGTTTGGGAGATAAATATCTCGGCTAAGTTCGTTATTGGGTAAAATCGGTCAGATGGTTTTGGAGTAACATTACAAATTTCTAAATAGGTTTTTCTCAAGATGCATTTTCACCATAGGAATCCATTGATGTCATTTTTAACTCTAACAAGTTAATACTTTCGGAGATATTTTGTTTCAAAATTTCAATAATAAATCGTACTTCTGTGTTTTCACGGAATGCGATAATTATTCTATCTATGAATTATTATAATATGATCGGTGTTGATACATGTCAACTCATTTTCTTGAGACATGATATGTCAAATTTTGATATTTAATGCTCATGGTAAATCCATATGATGATAGGAATGGTAATGGTAAGTTAATGATATTGAGTTCAGAATATCTCCAGTAAAAACAAAACAGAAATATTGGCAAAAGTTTCAATTGATATGATATAATTTTCAGAGTGGATTTGAGGAAAAAATATATCGTTCATCATAGAATTGAGGAACGAATATCTCGGATGAGCTCGTTGTTGGGCAGAATTGGTCTATAGGTTTTGGACTGATAATTTTTGGCACTCTTGTTGAATTCAAATTCTTTTATGATGTTTGAATTTAATTTCTGCTATTATGATGTTCTATCATAAGAATCCATTGATATGATTCCCAAGTCTTACCAATACTTTCGAAGATATGAATTGTCAAAGTTTGAACAAGAGCGCCAAAGCTCCTGTCCACAGGGCTTGAACCAATTTTATTTACAAATTTGGAAATGGCAGAAAAAATAAGTGAGACTAAATATGTTTGGTGTTTCTGCGTACAACTTATTTACTAATTAACTCGAGTCAAATCTTGATGTTTAGATAACTAAGTGTTAGATAACTAAATTTAAAAAAAATGAATGTTCCTTTCCAAATAGTACTTTTCCAGCTTTCATTCATAAAATCATCATCTTTTTCGTAGTTTCCTGATTTCTGGATCCCAAACTTATTGCAAAACGAGAGGACATGTCCGTATTTGGGACAAATTATTATTACCTATGACCACCTTTCAAACACCACGTAGGGGTAAAAGAATTATCAATTAACATTTTTTCTAGAAGATTCAAGAAACGATCGCAAAAAAAAATGTGGAAAAGCTTTGTGAACAGGGACTTCCGTGATTGATGTCGGACTGAACTGATGCCAGATTGACCGTGTAACCTCCGTATATGAAATAATAAAATTAAGATTAATTATTTAAATTCAGAAAAATCATTTCTCCGAAAGTATTAGTTTGTTTGAGTTCAGAATGATATCAATGGATTATTATGATGAAACTACATCTTAAAAAAAATGGATTTGCAATTTGTAATGTAAAAATTTTTCTTATCTTTTTACTCTGAAACCGCCTGGCCAATTTTACCCAATAACGAACTTAAGCGAGATATTTCTCTCCCAAACCTAATCTGAAAATTTCAACTTTCTAGCTCATTCCGTTTTAGAGTTAACGGCTGGATTTTGATCACGGACTCGTAATCAGTGATTCGAACCAAAACGTTTGGGGCCATTTTCAGCCAAAAATTCGAAAATTACAGACATTTTGGCATAATGATAAGCACTCTGTTTCGAGGAACGAGGGTTCCAAAAATAATTAGATGCGGATAAAGAAAAAAATCTTCACCAAATAGTTCTTTTCCAGCTTCAATTCATAATATCATCAACTATTTCATAGTTTCCTAATTTCTGGATCTCAACCTTATTGAAAAACGAGAGGACATGTCCATATTTGGGACAAATTATTATTATCCATGCCTTAGCTGGCTGTCCACTAGGTCGGAAACGCGGCGTGGCGCGTTAAAGCGCGGAAATGTAGATCTCCGTCCACTGTGGGGCGGTCGGCACAAAGTTTAGGAAGGGAAGGACAGTTCTCGGTTGCAGACGATATATGCGTATCGTCACCTGGGTTATCTCTTCTGACGACGAGGAATTCTTGCTGTATTGGAAGCTGAAGAAGAAATTTTTCGATCTCTCCACGCCGCGCCGTGCTACCGCAACACATTTCCGCGCCGAGCCATGTTTCCGAACTAGTGGACGGCCAGCTTTACTTTCTAACACCGTGTAAGTGGAAAAGTATTATTAATCAACATTTGCTTTTGCGCCAAAAGAGTCGAGAACTGATAACGCTCTAATTAAAAAAAAGAAATTGAGGCAGACAAAGAAAATAACAAAGAATTACCAAATGGTACATTTCCATCATTACTTCATAAAATCATCATATTAATATTCTCAGCAGAAAGAAAGAACGGTGTTGTCATAACTCTAATCTGAATTTCTTTCGTTCAATGGCCTCTAACATAATAGCAGAATTAACTTGTATTCTTTGATTTAGTTATTGCTAAACTATTCCAAAAGACTATTAATTCGTGATCTTATATACAAAAAAATGGGTTCAAGCCCTGTGGACAGGAGCTTTCTGGCACTCTTGTTCAAACAGACAAATTATATCTCCGAAAGTATTGGTTTCTCAGAGTTGGGAATTATATCAATGTATTCTTATGATAGAACTGCATCATAAAGGGAATTCAATTCAAATAATAGTTCATTTATCAAGATTATATGAGCAATCTAAGAATGAGAACTGCACTATGGAAGAAATCAAATTAAAATAGCTGAAATAAATTTGACTCTCTCTTATAGAACAGGATGACATGTACGAGTATGAACACAGATCATATAATAAAGCTTAGATAGAATAATTATAGCATTCTGTGAAAACATAGAAGTACGATTCATTATTTGAATTTAAAAAAATCATATCTCCGAATGTATTAGCTTGTTGGAGTTGAAAATGATATCGATGGATTTTGAAGGTGAAACTGCATCTTAAATAAAAATTGAATTTGAAATTTGTTGCTTAACAAAAAATTTTTTTTTCCCTACTCCGAAACCATCTGACCTTTCCAGCCCAATAACGAACTTAACCGAGATATTCATCTCCCTAACCTACTCTGAAAATTTTAACTGCCTAGCTCATTCCGTTCGAGAGTTATTGTAGAAACAAATTTTAAAAATTTTGAATTTTTTTTTGACACTTTGCAGTAATCTGGTCAATACAAAACTTCACATGCTTATATGAAGGTCATGATTCTGCAATTTGATGCTAGAATTCAGATAGATCGAGTGATTGGTTTCGGAAATATTCATTAAAAATGTGTTTTACTAAAATCGGCTATAACTCCGAAACCGCTCGATGGATTTCGCCCATTAACGAACTTGTCCGAGATATTTATGCTCCAAACCCACCTTGCAAATTTCAATCCTCTTACTCCTTTCGTTCGAGAGTTATCGTGCCTACGGCCGGCCGGCCGGCCGGACAGAATCGATTTCGACCTCGGATTCTTGATCAGTGGGTCGAACCAAATCGCTTGAGACCATTTTCAGGCAAAAATTCGAAAATTACAGACATTTGGGCAAATTGATAAGCTCTCAGTTCCGAGGAACTAGAGCGCCAATAAGTGATTTTATATAAAATAAGTGATTTTATTTATAATAAGTGATTTTATTAAAATATTTATTGTAAATAAGTGAAAGGGTTTTTGTGTGTATTATTAAGTCTTTAGAGAAACCTACCATCTGCACAGTTTGGCAACAAGGAAAAATAGCAACACCTTGAATGTACCAGTATACGTTACAGTCGACCAGCTAGAAGTTTCAGAATCTACGTTTCAATGTAAATAAACGTATCGCTACTATAAGGATTGGATCTATGTTGTTCCATGTCTCCCTATTATGTGCCACACTTGAACACCGTTTTCCTGCCACTTCCCTAATGTCGTCCAACCAACGTTTTTGTAGACGTCCTACACTTATTTTTTTTTGTCTAGGCCTCCACACTGTTATTTTATATGCCCACCTGCCCTTATCAAGCCTAGCCACATGCCCAGCCCATTGCCATTTTATCTTAGCCACTTCTTGAATTACTTTATCGCACAGTGAGACTCCTAGCATGCATCTTTCCATAGCTATTTGTGTTGTTAAGCGTTTATTTACGGATGCTCTTGTTAGACTGGTTGTTTATAGTCCATATGTTTGTACAGGTACTATACAGGTAATGTATACCTATCACCTAAGACTGATAGAGATCGAATTGTTTTTTAAAATGTGTTCCAGTTTATCGAAAGAAATATATGCTAGTCGTACACGCCTTGTCATTTCTGCATGTTGGTTTTCTTTTCCTAGTTTAATATTATGGCAGTATTGGGAACACTGAAAAATAGCAACACCTTGAATGTACCAGTATACGTTACAGTCGACCAGCTCGAAGTTTCAGAATCTACGTTCCAATGTAAATAAACGTATCGCTTCTATAAGGATTGGATCTTTGTTGTTTGAACACAAATTTTTTTGATGATATTTTTAAATTTTTCTAGAAATACGATCCTCCTGAAATTTTTCGCTGGCATGCTACAACTAATTGCCATATTTGTATTGGATCAGATTCGTATTTTTAGAGCTATTGAGGAAATAATAATAAAATTACAGATGGATATTACTCCAAAACCGTTCGGCGGATTATGCATAATAACGAACTCCGTTGTAATCGAATGCACAACATACTTTTCATGAATCTATTTTTGATAATGAACGGAAGCATACTTTTTAGGAGGGAAAGCTAAAATAAATGAAATGATACATCTCTCGTGAGGAGTGTGGAATTTAATAAAATTTCCAACGAAACAAATATATACAATTTTCCACAGTGGAAGCTCTGAAACAGAATTCCTATCCATTGAAATGCCAACAATATGAGACCAAGAAACGTATGAACGATATGTCAAATATATTTCTAGGTCTCAGATATACTAACTGATGAAGTGTGGGATGGAAGATCAAAGTTATATTCCAGTTCCTTTGAGGATCTGGAGCGTTATCTGATGCTCCCTACCTCGAGTTTATAGAGGTTGTCGGGAGGATTAATTGCCCAGGGGTGTTTTTTCAATCGGTAAAATATATCGGTTGATTAATGCACCGAAAATATTCCTTGACGTCGTTGAAAGGCGGGATAATTTGCAGCATTCTTCCAGACCAGCCGTAACTAAAAATTCTCAACAGAACTTGACTGATGAGTACTTGAATATAATAGAATAACTAGTTTGAGTTGTAGTAGATGATCTCTGTAGATCGAAAAGAAATTACATTCCATAGAACAATCTCCAAGTTTTGATATGTTTTGCAGTGTGGGGCACCACATAGTTCTCCCAAGGGCAAATGATTGACGATTTCTTTATTATTTGGCATAATTTATTCGTATATGTGTGTTGTGTCGGGCGGACAAATCCGTTCCGCCACTGTGACCAGTTGGTATATTGTGGCACACCTGAAACTATACATCAACGACAAGCTGGGGTCTTTTGAGAAGGGAGTTACCTCAGTCTTAGTTTGTGAACTCATAGCGCCTCAAATCTGATCATGTCCCCAGCGGGGTAGTCACACATGATGTGCTCGATACACTCCATCCTCCAGGTATAGTCTGCTAACATAGTCCTCAAACAACCCCAACTCACTGGTGGTATAATGCATTAGGCATCAACTGAATTCAAATTTGAAAATAAATAAAATAGTGAACTCACTGCATCACCATAGAGGTGTTGTTACGATTCTCACATTTACATTATTTTAAATTTCAGAAGAGGTAGATACCATTTCGAAATATCATTTTCAAAATTATTTTTGCAGGCAGGGATGATCATTTTGCCCGGAATTCTGTATTTTTGGAACATTTTGCCGAAAAGCCGAAAATGCTCTCTAACGGATGAATAATCCGGGGTCAAATTCAATTATGTCCGTCCGGCCGGCCGTCAGCTCGATAACTCTCGAACGGAATGACTTGGAGGGTTGCAATTTTCAGAGTAGTTTTGGAGCGTTAATATCTCGGTTGAGTTCGTTAATGGGTGAAACCCAGCAAGCTGTCTCGGAGTTAAGGCCAATCTTAGTTAAAACATTTTTCAAAAATATTTCGGAATCCGATCACTCAATCTATCTGAAATTTAGGATCAAATTATAGAACCATGACCTTTATTTACGTGCGATGTATTGATCAGATATCTAAAAACATGCAAGAAAATTTCTAAAATTATAAATTTTGTTTCCACAAAAACTCGAAAGATGCTAAACAACTGATCTGATTGAATTGAAACTGAACAGTTAGACGCAAAAGACCGGAGCAAACACTTTCGATAGTATCACGATCGTTGTTTTCTCCCGTGACTGATGATGAGCAGGATCTTTTTGCGCGCTTGCTCCGCAAAGAACAGCCTGCTATTATTTTACCCGTAAGCACGATGATTCTCGAAAGGATTGAGTTAGAGAATTGAAGTTTCAGTGTAGTTTTGGAGCGTAAATATCTCAGTCAAGTTCGTTAATGGGCGAAATCTACCAAAAAGCTTTGGAGTTATGGCGATTTTTATTTAAAAAAAAATATGATTATTTCAGCAAACTGATCACTTGATCTATCCAAAATTCAGTATAATATTGAACCATGACCTTTATATGCATTTGAAGTTTTGTATAAATCGGAGGGCTATTAACTGGAAATTTGAAATTTCAAAAATATTGAAATTTTGTTTTCGCAATAACTCAAGTAATACTGACCTGATTGAATTGAAGCTCGGTAGATGATAGATGCAAAAAACCGACGCAAAATTTTGTGAAAAAACCATAACTAGAAACAATTAAAAAATGTTCAACTATTTCAGTAATATTTTGCTCGAAATTCCGAAACCAAACATCGTATTAAGTTTGATATTGGCATTTTGATGACCAATAATGACCTCTTGGGATGTCCAAAATTACAATGAGAATAGATCACTAAGAGCCCCGAAAAAAAAATTTATAATTCAGAACAAACAGGGAAAATTATTTCAGTTGTTTTCCTACATGGAAAATCACATCTGGCATACATTTGACTTCGGTTCCTAACCGTGTTTTATCTCTTTATTGCGATCACTAGCAAATGTACGAGTGTAACAAATTTAAACATGGACGTGTATATACGATGGTGATAATGAATAAATGGATGAACGATTTGTGGAATTTTAAATTATTTTTCAAAATTTGTCTGAAAGTTGAGAGACCAGGGGTAAACTGGACGACCATGTGACCACTTCATGTCAATTGTCTGAGTGTGCATGCCAGGATATAGAGTAGTGTCCGAGGGTGAAGTGTCCGTAACGATCTCCCTGGGTCAATTTTGAAATTCATGTTACCCCTTTCAGGCTTTTTTCGTTATGAGCATGAGCAGACGAGAAGTGAATTGCTGGAGTCTTCGTTGGAGGGGATTGAGGTTTTGAGGTGCAGGAAGCTATTCCTCCATAGAATCTCCTTGGGAGTATCCGTGCATGCGTGAATTGAAGCTACGATTTCTCCTGAACCAATGATGTTGAAGAATCCGAGTTTTGTGTGAGGCGTGTGATTTTGAGGGGACTCTCAGCCACAAGTAGTGGTCTTGAAATTGATGCTGAGCCGATACCACAGATGAAATGTCTGTATCGTGGCCCAGGAGCCAATTTATAAATAACTATATTTGGAAGATCTATATCAAATTACATTCGGATTTGAAGAATCTCTCCTCCCTCTCTCTTTCAACCCGCATTCATCCTCTCCTGGACATAGGTATCTCCCGTCCTCTTCCATGTCTCCCTATTATGTGCCGCACTTAACCACCGTTTTCCTGCCACTTCCCTAATGTCGTCCAACGTTTTTGTGGACGTCCTACACTTATTTTTGTTTGTCTAGGCCTCCACACTGTTATTTTGTATGCATGCCCACTTGTCCTTATCAAGCCTAGCCACATTCCCAGCTCATTGCCATTTTTTCTTAGCCACTTCTTGAATTCCTTTATCGCACAGTGAGACTCCTAGCATGCATCTTTCCATAGCTATTTGTGTTGCTAAGAGTTTATTCACGAATGCTCTTGTTAGACTGGTTTTTTATAGTCCATATGTTTGTACAGGTAATATACAGGTAATGTATACCTTTCACCTAAGACTGATAGAGATCGAATTGTTTTTTAAAATGTGTTCCAGTTAACCGAAAGAAATATATGCTAGTCGTACACGCCTTGTCATTTCTGCATGTTGCTTTTCTTTTCCTAGTTTAATATTATGGCCTAAGTGTACATATTCGGATACACATTGGATTCCATCATTCCTTATATATATATATATATATATATATATATATATATATATATATATATATATATAATGAGTATAATCACAGTCCTTGTTATCAATCAATATATTAATATCAGGGATATTGGGCTGTAGGTGGAGTATTAAAATTTACTCTTTTTTGCTCGTCAAGCTTTCGACTGATTTCCAGTCTTCCTCAGGACTTCTAAAATGGAACATATATTCATCATACTGTTTACAACATAGAATTTTACAAAAACTTACACAATCTGAGTATAATCTAGGGTCAAATAATAATTCAAATTTAAATATCAAGTTATCCACATGTATAATACGCATTACATTATTCATGACGTCAAAATATTTTAGGCTATGATATAATTCATTCACTGTCACTCTTCTTCTTACTTCTGTCTTCAACTGGATTCGTCATTCATCTGGAGGTCCCGGGTAATGTAGTTCTTTCTGCTTCCATAAATCGGTCATCAAATAGGTGTATATACTACTAATTTTATTCGTGTCTGTCTTCTTGTTAATGGGTTTTTCTTGTTTATTAATGTGATACATTTCCAAAAAAAGCCGTTTTTGATAATTGTCTGATCTTGTCAACACTTTCACTTGTTCATAATCTATCCTATGGTCATTGTCTGCACTGTGTTTGGCTAATGCACATCTTTCTGGATATTTCTTAGTATCACTTTTGTGTCCAGCTATGCGTCTTCTTAATGTTTGTGAAGTTTGCCCCACATACTTTTTATCACATCCACCACATGGTATCTGATATACTATATTCGACTGGTCCAGTTTTTCTGTCTTGTCCTTTAGACTTGTAAAAAGTTTTGACACTGTATGGGTATATTTTCTGGTTATTTTAACTCTATCATATTTAAATTGATTCAGGAGTTTGTCTGTCAAATTTTCGATGTTGGATATTGAGCAGTATGGTTTCATTTCATTTGTATTTTGTGCTGTGTTTGTTGGCGGCCCTGTATCCACTATCCTGGGTTGCACCGGTGTAGAGTAAAGTATCTTGTTTGTAAGTCTTTTCGGGTATCCATTCTCTTCCATAATTACTGCCAAGTGTTCTATGTTCTTTCTGATGTATGGTTGGTTGCATAATCTGTATATTCTATCTTTCATCTGTCTTAAGGTATTTACTTTTATCGACATCTTATGATCTGAGTTATAATTTATTGTTCTTTCAGATGAAGTAGGTTTCTTGTACATATCAATTTCTGCCTTTTGGTTTTCTCCTCTTATCACCTTCATGTCAAGGAAAGGTATCCATTTTTCATCTGTCTCGGTTTCTATAGTGAATTTCAGCCGTTGGTCTGCTGTTCCATCATTAAATGTCCCAAGCAATTCCTCAATTTTCCCCTCGTCTGTTGAGAGTATTATGTCATCCACAAATTTCTTTACAAAGTGTGGTCTGTGATGTAATCTTGGTAACGTAATGTCCAACATATAGTCCATTGTGTATTGTGCTAGTATGGGACTTAAGGTCGATCCCATCGCGCAACCTATTTTTTGTTTATAGTAGTTTCCTTTGTAGGTGCATGTGTTGTTGTCTATAACAAATTTCACTATTTCTATGAATTTTTCTTTTTTCATGTTTTTCACGAACCCCCAATCATTGTTATTATTTCCCCTTTTTTACCCAGATGGAGCGAGCAACCAATTGTGCCTTCAAGTCTAGGACCTCCATTTCGGAGGTAAACTATGGCATCGGCACGGAGGAAGCATAAGCTACCTGTGCGATGCGACCTCAACCCGAGGATATGAAACATAGAAATATGGATGATGCGGAGTAATATATATACGAGTATTTACGTCTTTTCGGGGAAGAATCACGTTTTTAAAAACAAAAATGGTTTATTTGAAAATACTCGATACACTGAGCTTGACAATGTTGATCTAATTCTCAATATAATTCTCTATGCAATTCTCCTCGAGAAAATCTAATAGGGTTCTATTTATAAGATTATCTTATCTAAGGAATGTGCGATGCAGGTCCACGCGCTAGGATGCAAAATGCTAAATAAGCAATATCTAACAAAGTAATATGAATACAGTATGGACCTTTGAAAATAAACCTATCTATTAAATATGGAATTGGAATCATGTAATTCCTCCTCGGCTAAATTAAAGGTATCACCTTTAAGAGGTGTGGCTTTATTAAAAATATTATTTCTTAAATATCTGAAAATGAAATAAATGCTTATTATGAAAATAATTAATACTAATAAAATTAACAATGTGAATTTCGAAGGTTGGTAATTCCATTCTTCTAACTCTTCTAATTCTATGTTGGGGATTTTCATTTCTTCTTTCTTGAATTCTTCATTTGACAGGTTCTTGGAGGGTAACATCATTTTTGGTAGAATGATGTATTTTTCTTCGTCTATGGAAGTAGTGGGAGTAATTTCTTTCTGTAAGTTGCTTATGGTACATTTTGTTCTTAGAATTGCCATGGAAGGGATGAAGTAGTATTTGGTTTGCTGGGGACATTTTTCTTGGATTTTCTTGTTTCCAATTGACAATACATTTCCGTCTTCCAATAATTTTAGATCAGGAGAAATGATTGTTCTCTTTCTGGGGCAGTCTTCGGTGTGGTTTTTCAAGATATTCTGCATACATATCGGGGATTCTATAAGGGAGTCTTGATCACATAGATAGTCATCTTCTATCGGATGGCACTGTTTTGTTGACCATTTCAATATTTCCTTTTGTGAGAGCAAATAGGAGTTGGTATAAGGAAGGGAAAGATTTTGTTGAGTTAAGTAGTGAAACTTGTATAAATCATAATTTTCTTTATATACCAATGGTATTGAAATTAGGAACAATAAAACTTTGTTCTTGAAAATAACTTTCGTGTGACATAATTGATAGTAATCTTTCAAATGATGAACAGGTATTATATTAACATTTTCTATTAATTTTGAGAACTTCGAGAAGGGTAAGATAGATTCATGTAATAGATGTAATCTTGCAAAGCTTACAGCTGTTTGGATTTCATCTAAAATATTTTTAATATCCTTGAGTTCAAATGTCAAGAGATGCATTTGTTGTACTTCCTGTAAAGCTGGTACAATTTGGAATAACTTGAGGTTTTCAGACATATCCTGAAATTTTCTGATGTATTTATCTTTAAGATCATTTACAACTGTAGCAATTTGTTTCTGATTCCTTATCAGTATTTTCTCATTTTTCTCTATACTATTGAAATAATTTTTGAATAATTCTTCATCGTCAGAATCTAAAGTTCCAAATAAAATCTTTGAGATCTTTCCTCCTAAGTTAATTAATCCTCTTTTAATTCTAATGTTTTCATTCAACAGCTCTTCTAGCGTATTGACGTTTATTTCGTTCGAGTATTGTAAATATCTATGATTTGCTGTTTGTGCGAATCCTAATTTCGAGAGTTTAAGGTTATCTATTTCATAATAAATATTTCACGTCCTTCAATTTGTAATTGTTGATGTGGGATAATGGGTATAGGGCGTAAACACTCCCTTATATGATCTTTCTGTTTTCTTGCATAATGTACTTTCACCCTTAACGTCTACATTTGTCTATAGTGTAAAAAACTCATACAGCTTTGTAGATTTTATTAGAACAGTAACATTGCCGGATGGCTATATTTTGGTTTCACTGGATGTGGTGTCGTTGTTCACCAACATTCCTAAATTATTGACATTAGACATGATTAGTAAAAATTGGACATTTATATCATCGTATACACAGTTATCAAGGGGCATGTTGCTGAAGATAGTTAGTTTTATGTTTGACAATAGTTATTTCGCATTTGATGGTAAGTTTTTTAGTCAACTTGATGGAACAGCAATGGGAAACCCAGCATCTCCTGTAATCGCCAATTTTGTAATGAATGAAGTAATTGAGAAATGTCTTGAGAAGTTATCATTTGATGTACCTTTTCTTAAAATCTATGTTGAGGATGTTGTTTTGGCGGTCCCAGATTCTAAAATAGATGAACTGTTAAATGTATTCAATTCGTTTCATAATAGAATACAGTTCACTGTTGAAAGGGAAATAGATGGAAAAATTCCATTTCTGGATATTATGATACATCGGTGTGATGATGGTAGACTTTTGACCAGCTGGTACAGGAAATCTTTTAGTTCTGGAAGATTGCTTAATTATTATTCCAATCATGATTTCAAGCAAAAGATAGCCGTAATAAAAGGACTGATTCACAGAGTCAAAAATTTGAGCAGTCCAGAGTTTGAAAAAGAAAATATAAATTTAATGATTAAAGTATTCAGGCTTAATAACTACCCTATAAATTTGGTTAAGAGGATAATTGCACAGACTAAGTATGAAACTTCAAGATTGCCTGTGCTAGATAACGTAGAGAGCAGGGATATGGTTAAGTATTGTAGGTTTCCATTTATACCATCATTATCGCATAAACTGAATTCCATATTCAAAAATTATAATTTGCCTATTAAATTGGCGTTCTATAATACAAAAAAGGTAAACTCTTTGTTCTCTCGTCTAAAAGATGAAGTGCCAATTGTGCAGCGTTCTGAATTGATCTACCAGATACCTTGTAGTGATTGTAATAAATGCTATGTTGGACAGACGAAGCAGTATCTCCATAGTAGAGTTAGACAACATCGATATGATTGTCAGACTAAGAATTATAATAACAGGGAAAAAACCGCACTTTCTAAACATCATTTTAATGACCTCCATTCATTTAATTTTCAGAATGTAAAAATCTTAGATTATGAAAGTGTTTATTTTAAAAGGTGCATAAGCGAAATGATTTATATTAATTTGAATGACACGGTAAATGACAGGACTGATACCCAAAACTTGAGCTCCGTATATTCGAATATTTTAAATTTGTATCGAAGAAATCGCAATCAGCTGGCGGACGGAATAACCTGAACATCTGTGTTTACGTAGATCTGTTGTAAAACTTTGTTCATTGTCATGATTGGAGTATATGAAATATTGTGTTTGTGGTGGGACTTATTTATTCTGCTGTGATGTCGATTTTAATTTGTTTTTATTGTAAATATTTGACATTAATTTTATCTATACATGGTTTGTTCTATTGTTTGTTTTTTACATCTTAGCCTGCAACAGTTAATTAGTGGTAAGGCTCCATTCGATAATTTCATTTCATATCTTGTAATTTTCAATTTGGTTCTTTTAGCTGTGAAGAAGTCTGAATATATGGACGAAACGTCGCGTAATTAAAAAGTTGTTTTTAACTGGCTGTCCTATACCCATTATCCCACATCAACAGTTATCTATTTCCTTCTGATATTTGAAAATTAATCCCTCAATTTTATTAAGGTCTATATGATAGATGAGTTGTAGGTTTTTGTTTGTTACGTAGGCTTTTCCTAATAGAATGGGTAGAATACTATTTTCTATTGGTACGATCACCAAAGGGGTTGCCAAAGCGATTATTTTCAGTAATATCGCAAGAGTGATATGAAGATCCATCATCGAGTCTGAAACAAAATTTATACTAGTGTTTCCTTTGCTTTAAAATTTTCTTATGATAAACATGTTTGTTTTTAGTATCTTCAATACGATTTTCATCAATTTCACGGGCATCTATTTTCTTATAAACTGGGTCTAATTTGCGTGTTATTGGTTTTTTAATATAAGTAGGATTTTTATTTAAGGGATGATTTTCTTCTGCTGATCTCTTTTCATTAGTTTTTCTTAAATGTTCAATATTCTTCTGCTTATTTTTCTCTAATTGTTTTGAAATGTCATTAAGATTCTCGACGTAATTTTCAACATAATTCTGAATTTGTTCATTATGTGTCCGCTCAATAGGTAGTGAATAATTTAAGTCTGCTTTGATTATTTGCATAGGTGTCATCTCTAAACTTGAGTGATTAGAATTATTATAGCTAAGCAATGCTTGAGAAAGTCTATTTTGAAAAGTATTTTTATTTCCGATCGTTCTTAATTGTTCTATCAACGTAGAATGAAACCGTTCTACTATAGCGTTAGAATTTGGGTTATAATTGGTTATGTAATGAATTTCTATTTTATGAATTTTGGAAAAATCCTGTACATCACTATTTTTGAATTCTAGTCCATTATCGCATGTTATCTTATTGGGGGTACCAAAATGGCTAAAATACATTAATAATTTATCTACTATTTCCGTGCCTGTCTTTTGTGACAGCGGGTAACATTGTCCAAATCTGGAGAATGAGTCTACAATGCTTAGACAATATGTTTGATTAAATCTTATAGTATCACAATAAATGTGTGTGAAAGGATTTGATCCTATTGGGTTTGGTTTAAATTTTAATTGGATTGGGGTTCTTTCGTACTTACTTTTCTGACATATTTCGCAAGAATTTATAAAATTTTGAACATCTTTGTTCATGTTCGGCCAATAATATTTGCGCTTTAAACTAGTTAAATTTTCTTGATATCCACGATGAATAGTTTTGGTTTCGTGATATTGTTGAATTCTTAGAAGTTGTTCTTCTTTATCTTCGACATCCTCTAGATATATTTTAGAGATTTTCAAATTGAATGAATTATAATCGAATTTATTCTGTAAAGTTTGTATAAGAGGTTTTTCTAACTCGGGGGATGCGAAATATATGGTATATGATTTTTTAGGTTGGACATATTCTTTGATAAATTTAAATAGATCATTTTCTATCGAATTTATAGAAACTCGCAATCTCATTTTGTCTCCAAATAATTTTGTTTTTGTGACATGGTAACTTGAGAATTTTCTCATTATTATTTGTAAAGGTGATGAATTTGAACTTCTTTCTGTATAAGGAATTTCGAAAATTGGATTTTCAACGTTACTATGAATTGTGGCATCACTGTGAATAATTACATTTCCTGTTTTCAATTTACTTGAATTCGAATTATCTAGGACAGGTATTTCATCACTTGTATTGCCTAAAAGATCATCTAATTCTTCATCGGTTAATTGATTTTTCATTGCAGGTAGTCTATCATTTGTGTGACCTAATAAATTTAGACATTCGTCTAATTCTTCATCAGTTACTTGATTTGCCATTGAAATAAGATCTTCTTCTATTCCATTAATATCGATTAAATTTTTATTAATAGTAGTTACATTGGAAGTATGTATAGCAAAGCTATGTATTTGTCATCATTATATTCGCATAATTTTCTAAGGTTTAAGAGTGCTTTGAAAACTTTTTCATATTCAGGTTTATCAGAGTAAAGATTCTTAGTAATTAAGTAATAAATATTACGATTCCCGTTTCGGATCGATGCAATCTCACCTATTGATTTATTTTGAAGTTTAAGTTCGTTTACTTTACCAAACTTCTGTTTGAAATCCAGGGCAATACCTTGGTTCATATAAAAATCATTTGATACGCAGTGTGCTAGAGCATAGTTTTTAGGGCTTTCAAATAGATTACCTTCTTTTTCTATTACATTCGGTGCATCAATAATATTCTTGGATTCATAAAGTTTTAAGAAATTTTGATATGTTAGTTCATCAGTTGAATCCAAAATAATTCGACTTAGGGCGTCTGCATTATTTGTTGAGCCTTTCTTATATTTTATCTCGTAATCGAATTCTTCAAGTTTTATTCTCCATCGCATGAGACGTGAATTTGGTTCCTTAAGGGAAAATAGCCAGGTTAAAGGTTTATGATCGGTGTAAATCGTGAATTTTCTTCCATATAGATAAGATCTAAAATGTTTACACGACCATACAATAGCAAGTAGTTCTTTTTCTATGGTACTATATCTAGATTCTGCTAAATTTAATGTTTTACTTGTGAAAGAAATCGGTAGATCATTTGGTGGATCACCCTGTGATAATACGGAACCTATCGCGAATCCTGATGCGTCCGTAGTTAAAATAAAAGGTTTATTGAAATCTGGGTATCTTAATACTGGGTGGTTTAATAAATTTCTCTTACATATTTCAAATGCTTCAATATAATTCGGGTCATCAATATTAATTTTCGCATTTTTTTTCAGGCATACAGTTAGAGGTTTAGAAATTTTCGCAAAATTTGGTATAAATTTTCGGTAATATCCGACTAATCCGAGAAATGATTTTATCTCTTTTTGAGTTTTTGGGATAGGAAATTTAATTACTGCTTTTAATTTATTTGGATTTGGTTTAATTCCTTCGGGTGTGATAATATGTCCTAAGAATTCAATTTCAGTCTTGAAAAAGTGACATTTATCTAGTTGAATTTTTAATTTTTCCTCTTTCAGAACTTCGAGAATATTATGAATATCGGCCAAATGTTGTTCAACAGTGTCCGAAAATATAATAATATCGTCCATGTAAATATAACAATTTTTTCCGATAAATCTTTCTAAGACAGTGTTCATTAATCTTTGAAAAGTTGCCGGGGCGTTTTTAAGTCCAAATGGCATTCTCAGAAACTCATTATGACCATTTTCAACAGTAAAAGCCGTTTTTTCAATGGATTCCTCATCTAACTCAATCTGGTGAAATCCGGAGGCTAAATCTAGCGTTGTAAAGTATTTTTTATTACCAAGTTTATCTAATATACTTTCAATTTGGGGAAGTGGATATTTATCCTCAATTGTTTTATCATTCAATTTTCTGTAATCTATCGCGATACGCCATTTCTTTTTTTCAGATAAGTCTTGTTTTTTAGGCACAATAACTACTGGAAAGGACCATGGTGATATACTAGGTCTAATAATTTTCTTGTCTAACATGTCTCGAATTTGAGTCTGAACTTCTTCTCTATGAACTTCTGGATATCTATAAATTTTACCATGAACGGGATTTTCATCGCTCGTTCTTATCCTATGTTTTATCCTATTCGTAAAATTAAGTGGTTGACCTGGTAACTGAAGAGCATCTACGTTTGTTTCGAATATTTTCTTCAATTGACTACTAATTTTTGGTTCTAAATGAGTAAGGTCTACTGGAATATTCGTAGGTTTTTGACATACTTGTTGATATTCAAAAGGAATTTCACAAAAGTCATTAGTTAATTTTTGATTTTTGAAATCTAGGTTAAGTTCATATTTATTTAAGAAATCTGCACCAATTAATCCATCATAATTCTTATGAAATTTATACAATACAAAAGGATGACAATCATTCATCTGAAATTCTGAAAATAATAGTACTAACACTTTTTCATTAGAAGTTTCTTGCTTCATGCAAGCAGTTAAGGTAGTTTTTTCATTAAAAATATTCTGGTGGAAATTATTATAAGCAAATTTTGGATCCATAAGACAAACGGAACATCCACTATCAATTAGCAGTTTGCATTTTGGATTTTCAAATTCAATATACGGTAATTGATTTGTATGATCTAACGAATGATTTAAGTCAATGAATCGTTTAGGGCTAGTTTTTGAAAATTTTCTTTTAAATGTAAATCACGCTCGTTTTCAGGAACTGATTTATGATTAAATCTGGGGTCTTGTGAAGTTGACTGAATATGGGTTAATTCTTCAAATGTAAAGTTGGGACTTTGTTCACTACTGAAGTATTTCTTATTAGGATTTGTTTGATATTGGGTAGAATAATTTTGTCTTTTCTGAGGGTAATTTCTTGTTTGAATTGACATTTTTTCTGGTGGAGTTTGGATTCTCCTATTTGGATCGGGCTTAAATACATTAACATTCTGTTCTCTTGACGTACTAGGTCCAAATACTTGACGGTTCGTCGGGTAATAGGTATTTACTGCGCGTTGTTGAAACTGAATTGGTTGAGAGGGAAATCTCTGTTGAAAACTTTGATTAAAAGGATTTTCTCTATAATTCCTTTGATAATTTTGATATCGATTATTCGTAGGAAAATTTCTATTGTTATTATAAGAAGAATTTCTATAAACATTTTGAGGAACATTTCTTTGGTTATTTTGATTAAAATTTCTTTGATTATTTTGGGGGATATTTCTCTGAGGTTCACTTTGACGTCTATTCATTTGAGTTTTGTAATGTGAAAATGGCTGTTGATAATAATAATAATCATAATTCATAATATGTCGACCTCTAAGGGCTGTTCGTAATTCTGCGTTAATATTATACAAGAGAACGCGGGTTGCTACTCGTGAAGCTATATTTTTCTCTTGTTCTTTTTCTAATACTGGTAATTCTGATAATTCAATCTGAGAATCCTATTTGTTTTTCAATTCAACGATCTTTTCCAAAAATTCTAAATCATCTTCGTGTCTAAGTCTTTGGGCGTTTTGCAGATCCCAAAATAGAACTGACAGACTAATTTTTTCTTCAAATCTTAATTTCAAAAATATTTTTAAATCATTCCAAGTTTGAGTAATTCTTTCATTGCTACTTACTACTTCGCTCGCTGTTCCAGTTAGTTTACTTTTTATGATATCAATAATTACTTCATTTAACAGTACTTCAGTTGTTTTGAATTTAGTATAAAATTTCTCGCAATGATTAATAAAGCGTGCAAGGTTTGCTTGGTTACCATCAAAAGGTAGAATTGGTTTTGCAAATAAATCTATTAGTTTGATTTTATCAAAAAGATTACTTTCTTGAGTCATCTTGGAAATATTATGTTCGAGTTATACAATTATTTAATTCGCGTTAATCGGTTTTTTTTTTTTAATAAGAAACCTAGGAAAAACTATCGCAATCGGTTTTTTGATAAGAAACCTAGAAAAAACTATGGTAATCGGTTTTTTAATAAGAAACCTAGAAAAAACTATGACACAAGTTTTACGCACAAAACTGTGGGGAAAAAGATTGACTAACTTTGACCAGGTTAGGAAAACTGGGGAAAACAGTAAAGGAATTGCTCAATGCTCACCAAGTTGTTTTATTGAAGTCGTTGAAGGGCGCTACTCAATCAATCGGACTCTGGATTCTTCTCCAAATTCGTTGTTGTTGTTGTTGAAACTGCTAGCCTCTGGAAGATTCTCCGTGGATGAATTTTAGGGGTTGATTCGTCGCACTTTTCTTCGCACACTGAGACTGGCACAATATTATTTGAGATACAGTTCGTACTCGGTTTTCCTTTTGGAATTTACGTCGCACTTATTCTGAGTTCTCGGGTTCTTTTGTTATTCAAAGAATTAAAATTCACGTGTTTTTTTTTCTTTAAAATCACTTATAACATCACGTCCTCGTCGCCATTTACGTCTTTTCGGGGAAGAATCACGTTTTTAAAAACAAAAATGGTTTATTTGAAAATACTCGATATACTGAGCTTGACAATGTTGATCTAATTCTCAATATAATTCTCTATGCAATTCTCCTCGAGAAAATCTAATAGGGTTCTATTTATAAGATTATCTTATCTAAGGAATGTGCGATGCAGGTCCACGCGCTAGGATGCAAAATGCTAAATAAGCAATATCTAACAAAGTAATATGAATACAGTATGGACCTTTGAAAATAAACCTATCTATTAAATATGGAATTGGAATCATGTAATTATATATATGGAGAGATTTAACGGGTAATTCCGCAAAAGGAGCAGATTCAAAATAATTCTGCTGGTACCTGCCGACACGTGTTTCTGCTAGTTGGCTTCTTCAGGACAGGGCAACCAAGAAACCAAGGAAAAGATGGAAATCAAAGTGAAAATAGGTGACACCACACCAGGAGCGAGCAACCCATTGTGCCTTCAGCTCTAGGACCTCCATTTCGGAGGTAAACTATGGCATCGGCACGGAGGAAGCATAAGCTACCTGTGCAGGTACCAGCAGAATTATTTTGAATCTGCTCCTTTTGCGGAATTACCCGTTAAATCTCTCCATATATATATATATATATATATATATATATATATGGATTCGTAGTTCGTTCTCACCTCCGTTAAGTTCATGAGGCGACCTGACCTCCGGGTGAAGGGGATGTCCTATCGAAATAATTCTTGTTTATAGATAAAGAGGGGAAGATACAGAATTAGGATTCCTAAAGAGGGGAAATGATCTTCTCCAAAAAAATTTTCCTTATACGAACCAGACGTTGTCTCCTCCGCATATATTTTGTATTGGTAGTACGCTATTACCTCCTTCAAGGTTGTCAGATCTTCGGAGGCCACAACGAACGATGGTTTGATATTATCTTATATATGGAATGCAGCTGTTACTCCTCCGTTTGATTTATGAGCAGTTAATATCATGAAATGGATGAGTTATAAACATACCCTGGGAATTCCACACGCTTCAAATTTAGCAGGCAAGAATTAATGTTTCATGATCTAGCTAGGAATAAATGAACATCGATTCGTAAACTGAAAATCTATCATTATAAACTGCAAATCATAGCATTGGATTCAATGCAATTAGTATTGACAAGTTTTATGGCATTCTTGAGTATTTGATTCCGAAAAAAAAAATTTCGTTAAAATTTATAATATTTTGTTCACGAAGTTTGTAACGTTGTTGTTGTTAACAAATGTTAACTATCAATAGGTGAATTCAAAAGATTCATAGGCTTTACAGTAGCTCATATTTTCGTATCCCATTATGTAGTTACTGATTGAGAGAAATGCGTTCTTGGAATTGAATGAGTACTCTGAACGGAAAATGTTGGCATTATTTTTCTTCACAACACTAAAATGATTGAACGAAAGTTAATGATTCTACTTTTATTTAATTTCCATTTAAAAAATAGACCTAATTGCTCATCTTTACGTGAAGATCTATCTTGGAACTATTCTTGTCATTTTCCTGGAGTATAAATATCTGAAGTTAGCTGTACTGCATCTAGTATACTTATAACTTTGCAAATATCTCATTCCGCTATCTTCATATCATCGATTCTCTATAAAGAATGAGTAAAATTGAATTACGAAATTCTTTAGGAATTGTAAGATAAAAAATGTCAAAAAAAGTTATTGGGAAATCAAACTACTCAGATTTTATCACATGAAAACGTCGAAAAAGTCTGTCCTAATTTCTTTGATAGTTTTCCTGAAATTTTTCAGACAACTACTTTCAAGTACCAATACGCCGTGACTGACTAATAAATAATTCCATAAGAGGATAATAATTCATTCAAAAATTGGTTCAAGCACTGACGTGAAGGCAGGAGCTGTTGTAGGTATGTTCTATTGTCCATTCTCCTGTATTGGACACTCTTAATCAAACATACGCGCAAAAGCTCCTGACTTTCGCAAGTTTTTTAAAATTTTCTAGGGGTACGGATCTCCCGAAATTTCACACACGTCTTAATGTCGATATTCTATAACTAGTTAATAAGCTTCATTTCTATTATGCCCAATAACGAACATAACTCTCATATTTGGATGTGCAACCTGCCCTGCAAATTGCAGGTCCCTATCTCCTTTCTCTCGAAAGTTATCGAGGCAACATTCACCCGTCCAGCTACTGAACCCATACAAGGCTGCATGGATATCCAACAATATAGATCCAATCGTGTTCAAACTTGCAACTTTGCAGTAGAATTCGGTTTTGAAGGATCTCGCGAAATTTCAGCGATGTCGGATGAACAGTATCTGATATATAGAATTTTTTTCAATTACTTTTTAAAAAATTTCTATGCATAGGATCCTCACGAAATTTTGGAAAAGTTCTTGTGTTGGCATTCTATCGGTTCTGTAGTTTTTTAGTTATTGAGCAAATTTCGACCAAATTTCAGTAGCGTATAGCTCCAAAACCGTTTGGCCGATTATGCCTAAGAACAAACTCAAATTTCGCATTCAGATGCACAACCTAGCCTATCTCTTTTCGTTCTCAGGTCATAGTGACATAAATAATATTTTTTTTTATAATTTTTCGGTTATATGATTCTCACAAAATTTCACAAGCAACCTTGGATGTGTATTCTACAACTACTCATCAAGTTTCAATTCGATTGGATTTGTATTAGTTGAAAACAAAATTATTACTCGGAAAACATTCGTCCGATTATGCCCATTAACGAACCTGTCCGTCGTATTGGGATGCGCCACCTACCCTGAAAATTTCATGTAGTTATCGTGGCAACGGACGGCCGGCAGGACATAATTAAATTTGACCTCGAATTCTTCATCAGGTAGTCGAACCCAATCGTTTGAGACCATTTTCGGCAAAAAATACAGACATTTGGGCAAAATGATAACGAGATGTTCCCCAGAACATACGCGCCAAAAAAATAACTGGTCTCATTGAGAGAGGAATAATTGAAAAAGCTCTAACGTGCGGTCAGTCTACTTTGGCGCAAATTTATAGCTATAGTGGTCACCCATTCAGGTACTGAACTCCCGACTTAGCTTCCAGCAAACAAAATTTTTCCCAATATTTTGAACAATATAGATTTGATCTATAGAGAGTTTAAATCTGGAATCTGGAATACATTTCCATCTTCGATACTTCATATGGGGAAGTAATAGGGTGTTTGGGTTATAGGTCAATGAATATCGAATCTCGTATCAGATGTAACGGATCAACTATAATTTGAAAGATATGTGCACATTACGTAAGCGCCAAATTACCCTTAAGCGGCCCATACGCTCAATATTATTGTGCAATGTGAATTGCACAATATATTGACAGTGGCTCTTAGACAGTCAATATTATTGTACAATATGTTGGTTGGTGCGATATTGATGGTTGTGCAATATATTGCGCTATTGCGCAACCTCTCAATACCGCCCAAACACGATCAATTTATATTGCACAAATCAAAATATTGTACAATAATATTGAGCGCGTATTACATTGAGTTGAAACTGTCTCATGGCGGGATCTCATTCGATAATGGGGCTTTGTCTTAAAAGATGATCGTCATTTCTGAATCAAGTGCTTAACACACGGATATTGTTATACAAATCAAAAATGTCTGTATGCACGTCTATCAGAGTATCAGAATAGGTATTCCTACACGAATCATAGTCATTATTTTTGGCGCTCTTGTTCCTCGGAACAGTGGGCTTATCAATTTGCCTAAATGTCTATAATTTTCGATTTTTCGACTCACAATGGTCCTAAACATTTTAGTTCGACTCACTGAACAAGAATCCGTGGTCAAAATCGATTCTGTAACCACGATAACTCTCGAACGGAAGAAGCTAAGCAGTTGAAATTTTCAAAAAGGTTTGGGAGATAATTATCTCGGTTAAGTTCGTTATTCAGCAAAATCGGCCTGTTTCGGAGTAACGAATAAAAATTTCTTTACATTACAAATTTCAAATTCAATTTTTTTGAGTGTCATCATAACAATCCATTGATATCATTCTCAACCCTTAAAAACTGATACCTTCGGAGAATGATTTTTAAAATTTTCAATAATTATTCTTGATTCTATGATTTCATAGAATACTCTAATTATAATTTTTCTCATGTATGTAAATCCAACATGATCTGAGTCATAGACCTACATTTTGAATTTAATTACGAAAATTCTTGAAAATTGACGTACAGTGACCAAATTGGAAAAAGGTTACAGCACGTGGTGTTCCGAAGCGGTCACCCATCCAAGTACTAACCACACCCGACGCTGCTTGCCTTCAGTATTCGGACGGTATCTAACATATTCATGGTGGGTTTGACGAAGCTTCGATTAGCTTAATTGTGGATTAAATTCGGTGGTTGCATCAAAAATATATGGAATCACACTGATTTGGCAATTAAGAGCTGTAAACATGATTTCTTCCTCTAACTCTGCAATTATAATTATGATGCAGTTCTATCATAAGAATCCATTGATATTATTCCCAAGTTTGAGAAACCAATACTTTCGGAGATATGATTTGTCAAAGTTTGAACAAGAGCGCCCAAGCTCCTGTCCAGAGGGCTTTCCCACATGTTCTGGAGAACATCGCGTTATCATTTTGGCCAAATGTCTGTATTTATTATTTATTTATTATTTATCGTATGGCTGCACATGATATAAACACATAAAAGTGTATAAAAATATGTTTCGCTGGCAGATCTTGAGTCTTGATCCAAGATTTCTTGTCGATAGGTCCCGAGATGGCCCGATTGGGTTCAGTGTCGCGCCAGGCATCATGTACTCTAGCCGGGAGATCAAAAGATTGTCCGGCTGCCAAATTTGATTGTTAGCACTTTAGCGTTACCCAGGGTGCACCAACGAGGCTGAAAATGGTCTTAAAAGATTTGGTTCGACTCACCGATCAAGAATCCGTGGTTGAAATCGATTTTGTCCGGCCGGCTGTCCTTTAATATGATAACTCTCGAACTGAAGAAGCTAGAGGATTAAAATTTGCAGGGTAGGTTTGGAGCGTAAATATAACGGGTGAAATCAACCAAGCGGTTTCGGAGTAATGGCCGTTTTTAGTAAAACATTTTTTAATAATATTACCGAAGTTGATCACTCGATCTGTCTGAAATTTTGCACCAAATTGTAGAATGATGACCGTTATGTGCCTGCGAAGTTTTTTATTGATCGGGTTGCCGTAAAGTGTCAAAATAAAATTTGAAATTTTTAAATTTTATTTCTACAATAACTCTCGTACAGAATCAGCTAGGCAGTTGAAATTTTTAGAGTAGGTGTGGGAGATAAATATCTCGGTTGAGTTCGTTATTCGACAAAATCAGCCTGATGGTTTCAGAGTACCTAACGAAAACAAATATTTTTTTTTATATTACAAATTTCAAATTGATTCTTTTCAAGATGCAGTTTCACCATGAAAATACCTTAATATCATTTTCAACTCAACAAGCTAATACTCTCGGAGATACGATTATTCGAAATTTCAATAATGAATCGTACTACGTTTTCACAGAATGATGTACTAAATTATTCTATCTATGAACTATTATATGATCTGTATTCTTACATGTCATCTTATTTTCGTATGAGAGATAAATGTCAAAATTATTTCTGGTTCGTTATTCTTGATATAATCTACACCTCCTGTTCTAGAAAACGAAGTATCATTGAATGCAAAATGACCAATGAAATAACCTTAGCTATCGTAGAATTATGAGGATGATATGATATTATACTTTAAAGGTGATAATATAATGCCCGTGGATAATCCATATGATGATGGAAATATATTCTTTGGTAAGATACATAATCAAATTGGGTTCAGAATATCTCCAGTAAAAACAAATCTGCAATATTGTCTAATAATTGATATAATATAATTTTCAGAGTAGATTTGAGGAATGAATATATCGGATAAGTTCATTATTGGGGAGAATCAGTCTGTTTGAATTTAATTTCTTTCATGATGCAGTTCAACGAAAGAATCCATTCATATCATTCCCAGAGACCAATAATTTCAGAAATATGATTTGTCAAAATTTGAACAAGAGCGCCAAAGCTCCTGTCCACTGGGCTTGAACCAATTTTTCATTTTTGGCGCTCATTTTCCTCGGAACTGAGTGCTTATCAATTTGCCCAAATGTCTGTGATTTTCGAATATTTCGATGAAAATGGTCTTAAACGATTTGGTTCGACTTACTGATCAAGAATCCGTGGTCGAAATTCATTCTGTCCGGCCGTCCGGCCGGCCGGTCCGGCCGTAGGCACGATAACTCTCGAACGGAATGAGCCAGAGAGTTGAAATTTTCAGAGTGGGTTTGGGGGATAAATATCTCGGCTAAGTTCGTTATTGGGCAAAATCGGACAAATGGTTTCGGAGTAACAAAAAAAATTTTTTTTTTACAAAACTAATTCCAAATTATTTTTTTTTTAATAAGCAGTTTTATCATAAGAATCCATTCATATCATTTTTAACTCTAACAAGCTAATACTTTCGGAGATATGATTTTTCAAAATTTCAATGTAAATCGTATTTCTACGTTTTCACAGAATGATAGAATTATTATGTGGGTATTCTATGAATTGTTATAATGTCAACTTATTCTCTTGAGACATAACGTTGTTTCATTCGAGCAATCGTATAAATATGAGATTGATAATATAATATCATACTTTTTGTTGGTTGATATTTTCATGCCGATGGTCAATCCATATGATGATGGGATTGGTAATGGTAAGTTAATAATATTGAGTTCAGAATATCTCCACTAAAAACAAAACTGGAATATTGTAGATTTGAGGAAAGATATATATTATCGTTCATCATATAATTGAGGAATGAATATCTCGGATGAGTTCGTTGTTGGGTAGAATTCGTCTATTGGTTTTGGATTGATCATTTTTGGCACTCTTGTTGAATTTAAATTCTTCTATGATGTTTGAATTCAATTTCTGCTAAGATGAAGTTCTAAATTGCAATAATGAATCGTACTTCTATGTTTTCACTGAATGCTAAAATTATTCTATCTAAACTTTATTATATGATCTGTGTACATGTACATTCCATCCTGTTTTATATGAGAGAGTCAAATTCATTTCAGCTATTATAATTTGGTTTCTTCCATGGTGCAGTTCTCATTCTCAGATTGCTCATTTAATCTAGATAAATGAACTATTATTTGAATTGAATTTCCTTTATGATGCAGTAAATTTTGTGAGCAATAGTTACAAATCACCACACTCACGGGGAGAAAGGGTTTTTTGCTGAGGTTTTTCCCTAAGCTCTTGTATCATACGTCGAATTTTATGGTACCCCGTTGCACCAACCTCTGCTAACACATATACTCTCAGTCAAAAGAATATATATATCATAAGAATAAATTGATATAATTCTCAACTCTGAGAAACCAATACTTTCGGAGATATAATTTGTCTGTTTGAACTAGAGCGCCAGAAAACTCCTGTCCACAGGGCTTGAACCCATTTTTTTTAATATCTCCGATACTACGCACTAGATCTATCTGATTAGTCTGACTATTCTAAATTTCATATTTTTGTTGGGGAATAAATACAAATATACGAATAGTCGAAATTTTTGCCTGACACTAAATTCCGATCCTAGTATATACGGGACCGATCGAAAAAGCGTAACTACAGAAACGATTCAAAAAGGGGATGAATGGTGTGTGGAATTGTATTTCAATGAAAAATTGTAAAATCTTACTTTGGGAGTTCTGCATATGAACAGGATGGTTTTGATGAAACTTAACATTTCCGTCGTTTCTTACACGGACTGAAAAGTGTAAGAATGGTGGATAATGAATAAGTGGATGAGCGATGTGAGGAATTTTAAATTTTGTTTCAAAATTTGACTGAATGTGGAGCGGTAAGGGAGGGACTGGAGAGCATTATTACTTCCTCATGTCAATTATGTGTGTGCAAGCCTGTTTCGAGAAAATAGCGTAGTTTCTGAGATGAAGTGTTCATAACGTGGTCCTTGGGCTAATTTTGAATTTTACGCTGCCCCTTTTGGATATTTTTCGATCTGCGCATGAATAGATGAGAAGTGAGAAAACTACTGGAGTCTTCTTCTGGGAGGAGTGGTATTTTGAGGTGCAGGATTATATTCCTCTATAGAATCCCCTCGAGAGGTCCGCACATTCGTGGATTAAAGTTGCAATATCTCCTGGACTTTCTGTGCTGGAGAATTCGAGTTTTGTGTGAAGTGTGATTTTGTAAAGGCAGTAACGAATAGACTCCTTATGCGCAAAGGACAATTTACTGTTTTTCGGTTGTACAAGTTATATTGGTAGTGCTCTACATCTAGCGGTCATGGGTCCGGTGCTGAACCAATATTCTGAGTTTTTGAGGGGAAAGGTTATTATGTACACGCGCGTGCACGTCAGTTTCAGAGAAATAGCGTTCTTGCCGATTTGCAGTGCCCCTTGGGCCAGTTTTGGAATTCGTGGTGCCCCTTTCGGTCAATCTTCGTTCTGTGCATGAGCAAGCAGTTTGTTCGCGGTTATGCGGGCCGGCAGCATGAAAGTGAGCACTTTCAGTGACAAGTAAACTGCGCATGCGCATTAGTGTGCTGGCTATTTTTTTTATTGCTTGTGCTAGGATGGAAGTGAATTCCGTGGATAGGTCATGGGGGTCTGATACTGAGTAAACATATGAGTCTTTTGTGTCCTATTTTTCATGGCGAATTCATAAATAACATTATTTGAATGATCTTTATGAAATTTTATTCGGATTTGTAGAATGGGCGTAAGCAACTTCGTTTTAACTAGGGTCCCCTGACCGTAAACCTTCCTCTTGTGCGTGTGTTCCGCAAGGAACAGCGTGCTATCATTTTTTCCACAATGCCTGTATTTTCGGATTTTTTTTGGAAATTGGTCTCAAACCATTGAGTTCGACCCACTGATGAATAATCCGGGGTCAGATTCAGTTCTGTCCGTCCGTCCTTAGTCACACAAGCTCCTAGGAGCTTGTCCTCCCAATTCGCGCGTGCCCCTCCCAATTCTTACCCAAGGAGATCCCTCAGAAGCTCCTAGGAGCATGTGTGACTAAGGAGAGTCAGTTGCTCTATCCTTATGCCAATGGTCCCAAACCATTGAGTTCGACTCACTGAGCTTATACGAGATAGGATAATCAGTCGTGTTGTGTGCTGGTTTTGTTACTGTATCCTCACGCCAGCTTAGGCACAGCACTCTCCATATTTGACCAGACAGTGATTGGAGACCATTAACGTTTGACTAGATCTCCTGTTCACTCTATCCACTGAGCGAGCAATCATCAGACTTTTTGGTTTATGGACTTTGGCCTACCAAGCCAATATCTTTTCTGGAAAAATCGGAGAAGTAAATTTATTCGACATTCATTTGTTTTTCATTCGAAAAGCATTGATGAATATTTTCGAATAATTCCGGAAGAATTTCGGAGAAAAATTTTTCTTTAGGCTTGAATGTTCAACTTTTGCATTCATCATTATATTCAAGTGAATAGACCTTTCATGAAGTCTGGGTATAGTCTGGCTGCTTACTTTCCTGAGTACGTCTGAAGAATTGCGGTGTCGTGTTTGATTCCCTTTTTGGCGCGCTTCTTTTCCTGGCTCTGTCTATCATTTTGATCAAAATACAGTCTTTAACGTTTAGTTCCGACTGCCTTATGAAAAATCTGAGGTCGAACTTAATTCTGTCCAATTATCCCGGATGAGCGAAATCCGTTAGATAGTTTCAGAGGTTAGACCTATCTGAATTTTGTTTTTCCAAACACTCAAAAACTACTGATCTGATTGAATTGAAACACGGTAGTTTGCCGAAAAATACAAAACAAATATGTTGCATGCAAAATTTCGTAAGCATTCAGAAACTTATTTTACAGCCAAATTTCAAATTTAAACTCGATCGGATTTATATTGGTGGAAATATTGGAAAAATTATGTTCTTTCCTGGAAGCCCAGCATCCTCAGATTATTTCAGTTCCTGGGTGGCTTTAAATTCGATCAAGTTCACTGAAGTATATTGACTTCACGTCCATGATTTTCCAGGTATTTCATGTTCCATATATTATTTACTTAACAGAACGAACAATTTCATCCGAATGATTTTCATTTTTATAGACCAAGAAGGTATATTAGAGCGTTTAAATTTTAGTCATATCTAATGCAAACCAACCGAGAAATAAGTCTGTATTGAAATGTATGTGTGTTCTCCAAGAGAGCGAATTGAAGAAATCATTTTTCTTGTGGTCTTTCCTCTTTACTTGATTGTGCTATATATGAAAAAATTTAAAAAAAACAATGACGTAAGGTAGGTGTGCTTTTGCGCGGTTGTTCATGTTGACAAATCAGAATTGAATGATGTCATAAACAAGCACGCTAAAGAAGACTGGCCTCACATAAGGGCTTTCTAATATTTCTTTTCTTTATGCTAACGAAATATTTCATGCGTCTATTCAAATCACAACTGGGTTTCAATTCGATCCGATCAGTATAATTTGAATTATTAGAAGAACAAATTTCGGATGGCTATATTTCCGAAACTATTCAAAGAATTTTACCAACTAAGGATACTAACCGAGATATTTATGCCCCAATCCTACTCAGCAAAATGAACCCTCTAACTCATTTCGATCGAGAGTGATCGTGTTTTATTTGACCGTGGATATTTTATTAATCATTCTGATTATTCCAAGGAACAAGCGGGCCAACAAATCAAAATCTGCTCACCTCATTGGGCATGTAACAAGCACTTAGCAGAATATACCCAGTTGAATGCTAGAGCTATAAACTCTCGTCCATCACTCACGATTCACGAAGTGATTATTTTTAATAGCTTTTTGCGCGTATGTTCTGGGGAACATCGCGTTATCATTTTGCTCAAATGTCTGTCACTTTCGAATTTTTTTACGAAAATGGTCTCAAACGATTTGGTTTGACTCCCCAATGAAGAATTCGAGGTCAAATTTGATTCTGTCCGGCCGGCAGTCCGGCCGTTGCCACGAACCTTGAGAACGGAAAGAGCTAGCGACTTGAAATGTTCAGGGTAGGTGGCGCATCTCAATACGACGGACAAGTTCGTTAATGGGCATAATCGGCCCAATGGTTTCCGAGTAAAAAATTTGTTTTCAGCCAATATAGATCCGATCGAATTGAAACTTGCTGAGTAGTTGTAGATTATAAACCTAAGCACGGTTGTGGAATTTTGTGAGAATCGTATCGCTAGAAAATTATTAAAAAATACTTCTGTTGTCACGATAACCTGAGAACGGAAAGAGATTGTGGCTTGAAGATTTCAGGTTGGGTTGTTCATCTGAATGCGACATTTGAGTTTCTTTATGAGCATAATCGGCCAAACGGTTTTACAGTTATAGCCTTCTGAAATTTGGTTGTTTTTTGTTCCTCATTAACTCGAAAAATAAAGAACCGATTGAATTCAAACATGGTTATTGATTGTAGAATGCCAACGCAAAAATTCTTGCAAAATTTCGTGAGGATAGTATTTGTGGAAAATTTTTAAAAAATCATTGAAAATTGAAAAAAAAATTCTATATATCAGTAACTATTCATCTGAAATTGCTGAAATTTTGCAAGAGCCTTTAGAAACTAACTTTACTGCAAAGTTTCAAGTTTTAACACGATCGGTTAAATATGGTTGGAGATTCGAGCAGCCTTGTGTGAGTTCAGTAGATGGGTGACCGTTGCCTCGATAACTTTCGAACGAAAGGAGATAGGGACTTGCAATTTTCAGGGTGGGTTGCGCATCCGAATGGGAGAGTTGAGTTCGTTTTTGGGCATAATCGGTCTAACGGTTTCCGAGTTATACCCACCTGGAATATTATTTCCTTGATAACTCAAAAAATAAATATTCGATCGAATTTAAGAAGTAGTAGAAAATCAACAGAAACACGTGTTTAAAATTTTGTAAGAATCGTAACCCTAGAAAATTTGAAAAAAATGACGAAAAAATTTTCTGTATTGGACACCCTTAATCTAATTTACCATGATTAATTATGTTGTCCATTCTCCTGTATTGGACACTTAATTCGAATTTACCATGGTAAATTTGAATTAAGAGTGTCCAATACAGGAGAATGGATAACATAATTTACCATGGTAAATTCGATTAAGGGTGTCCAATACAGAAGAATGGACAATAGAACATACGCGCAAAAGCTTCTGACTTCTCGTCAGTGCTTGAACCATTTATTTTTCATTAATAATCTTTTGGTGGATCTTTACTACTAACTACTGAGTTTCATTTTGATCACAAAAGTAAGTTTCTAGTTATTATGATAACAAAACTTTCTAGTTCTTGTTCTCTCTCCCTAGTTCCCGATATATACAAAACTACATATTCAGGTCGTAAATCTACAAACTGGTGCTCAGTTTCAGTTGGATCGAATGATTCGGAAAAAATATAAAAAAGCATTGGTGTGAAGTCAGTACTCTACGACACTTACTCACGTTGACTAATTTTAATTTAATGATGCGTGCTTCTAGCCCAGTTAGTAGAGAGTTTGATTCGGAACTAGGGAATCCAATCCCGCAATTGCTGGATCCCGTAAATGCGGGATCCCGCTGAAATTCTGCGGGATCAACATTGCGGGATATTCCGTGCGGGATTTGCGGGACTTAATATTGAAATTCCGTATTCGACAATGAAAGCGCAAACGTCCTACTTAGAAAAAGAAAAAGTACTTTTTCGTCCGCTGTGGTCACTATGAATACGGCATGATACGATTCAATACAAACACAAGTGCCTGTCAGAATAACTGTAATTCACTGTGGTCACTATGAATATGGCATGATACTGTTCAATACAAACATAAGTGTATATGAGAATAACTGTCATTTGCTATTGTAAAATTATTTAAGGGGTCCAAAATTCATAAAAGTATGTAAGGTCGACGAAAAAATGAAGTATGCACCTTGGCGAAAAACTGTCTATTGCCTCGCCTGCTTGCTATCCTCGGCTTCTCCTCAGAGAAAGCTCGACAGTAATAGACAGTTGTTGGTCATTGGTACATAAAAAACCTCATATGCTACTACTAAAGTATGTTTTCAATTGCATAAGACCTTTTTGCGCGTATGCTCTGGGGAACATCGCGTTATCATTTTGCCCAAATGTCTGTAATTTTTTGCCGATAATGGTCTCAAACGATTGGGTTCCCAATGAGACGGACAAGTTCGTTGATGGTTATAATGGGCCCAATGGTTTCCGATCGAATTGAAACTTGCTGAGTTGTTGTAGAATATAAACCTAAGCACGGTTGTGGAATTTTGTGAGAATCGTATCGCTAGAAAATTATTAAAAAATACTTCTGTTGTCACGATAACCTGAGAACGGAAAGAGATTGTGGCTTGAAGATTTCAGGTTGGGTTGTTCATCTGAATGCGACATTTGAGTTTCTTTATGAGCATAATCGGACAAACGGTTTTACAGTTATAGCCTTCTGAAATTTGGTTGTTTTTTGTTCCTCATTAACTTGAAAAATAAAGAACCGATTCAATTCAAACATGGTTATTGATTGTAGAATGCAAACGCGAAAATTCTTGCAAAATTTCGTGAGGATAGTATTTGTGGAAAATTTTTAAAAAATCATTGAAAATTGAAAAAAAATCTATATATCAGTAACTATTCATCTGAAATTGCTGAAATTTTGCAACAGCCTTGAGAAACTAACTTTACTGCAAAGTTTCAAGTTTTAACACGATCGGTTAAATATGGTTGGAGATTCGAGCAGCCTTGTGTGAGTTCAGTAGATGGGTGACCGTTGCCTCGATAACTTTCGAACGAAAGGAGATAGGGACTTGCAATTTTCAGGGTGGGTTGCGCATCCGAATGGGAGAGTTGAGTTTGTTTTTGGGCATAATCGGTCTAACGGTTTCCGAGTTATACCCACCTGGAATATTATTTCCTTGATAACTCAAAAAAAAAATATTCGATCGAATTTAAGCTTCGTAACTAGTAGTAGAAAATCAACAGAAACACGTGTTTAAAATTTTGTAAGAATCGTAACCCTAGAAAATTTGAAAAAAATGACGATAAAATTTTCTGTATTGGACACCCTTAATCGAATTTACCATGATTAATTATGTTGTCCATTCTCCTGTATTGGACACTTAATTCGAATTTACCATGGTAAATTCGAATTAAGAGTGTCCAATACAGGAGAATGGATAACATAATTTACCATGGTAAATTCGATTAAGGGTGTCCAATACAGAAGAATGGACACTAGAACATACGCGCAAAAGCTTCAGACTTCTCGTCAGTGCTTGAACCAATTTATGTTTTATTAATAATCTTTTGGTGGATCTTTACTACTAACTACTGAGTTTCATTTTGATCACAAAAGTAAGTTTCTAGTTATTATGATAACAAAACTTTCTAGTTATTGTTCTCTCTCCCTAGTTCCCGATATATACAAAACTACATATTCAGGTCGTAATTCTACAAACTGGTGCTCAGTTTCAGTTGGATCGAATGATTCGGAAAAAATATAAAAAAGCATTGGTGTGAAGTCAGTACTCTACGGCACTTACTCACGTCGACTAATTTTAATTTAATGATGCGTGCTTCTAGCTCAGTTAGTAGAGAGTTTGACTCGGAACTAGGGAATCCAATCCCGCAATTACTGGATCCCGTAAATGCGGGATCCCGCTGAAATTCTGCGGGATCAACATTGCGGGATATTCCGTGCGGGATTTGCGGGACTTAATATTAAAATTCCGTATTCGACAATGAAAGCGCAAACGTCCTACTTAGAAAAAGAAAAAGTACTTTTTCGTCCGCTGTTGTCACTATAATACGGCATGATACGATTCAATACAAACACAAGTGCCTGTCAGAATAACTGTAATTCACTGTGGTCACTATGAATATGGCATGATACTGTTCAATACAAACATAAGTCTATATGAGAATAACTGTCATTTGCTATTGTAAAATTATTTAAGGGGTCCAAAATTCATAAAAGTATGTAAGGTCGACGAAAAAATGAAGTATGCACCTTGGCGAAAAACTGTCTATTGCCTCGCCTGCTTGCTATCCTCGGCTTCTCCTCAGAGAAAGCTCGACAGTAATAGACAGTTGTTGGTCATTGGTACATAAAAAACCTCATATGCTACTACTAAAGTATGTTTTCAATTGCATAAGACCTTTTTGCGCGTATGCTCTGGGGAACATCGCGTTATCATTTTGCCCAAATGTCTGTAATTTTTTGCCGATAATGGTCTCAAACGATTGGGTTCCCAATGAGACGGACAAGTTCGTTAATGGTTATAATGGGCCCAATGGTTTCCGAGTAATAATTTTGTTTTCATCCAATACAAATCCGATCGAATTGAAACTTGGTGAATAGTTGTAGAATATAAACCTAAGCACGTTTGTTAAATTTCGTGAGAATCGTATTACTAGAAAATTTAAAACGAATTATTAAGAAGTATTTTTTATGTCACGATAAACTGAGAATTGAAAGAGATCGGCCAAATGGTTTTGGAGTTATACTCATCTGAAATGGGTTGTTATTTCCTCAATAACTCGAAAAATACAAAACCGATTAAATTCAAACATGGTAATTTGTTGTACAATGGCAACGCAAAATTCTTGCAAAATTTCATGAGGATCGTATCACTAGAAAATTCTTAAAAAATCATTGAAAACTATTGAAAACAATTCTTTATATCAGTCACTATTCGTTCGACATCGCTGGATCCTTCAGAACCAAACTCTAATGCCAAGTTCCAAGTTTGAACACGATCGGATCTATATTGTTGGAGATTCGAGCAGCTTTGTGTGAGTTCAGTAGATGGATGGGTGACCGTTGCCTCGATAACTTTCGAAGGAAAGGACATAGAGACCTGCAATTTTCAGGGTATATTGCGTATCTGAATGGGAGAGTTGAGTTCGTTTACGGGCATAATCGGTCCAACTGTTTATTATTTCCTCGATAACTAAAAAAATATAGACTCGTTCGAATTGAAGCTTGGTAGCTAGTTGTAGAATACCTGTATTATTCAGCTATTATACAATAATACAGGAGAATGGACAATAGAACATACTTGCAAAAGCTCCTGACACATTAGTGCTTGAACCAATATTTATTAGCATGTTTAATAGTTTGAGTACAAAGATTACATATATTGTTAACAATCCCGCATTTTTGCGGATCCGCGGGATTGATAACTTTCATCCCGCGCGTTTGCGGGATTGAGATTTTGGTGCCGGATTGGATTCCCTACTCGGAACCACAGGTCCCGGGTTCAATCACTTGGCTCGCGCAACTGATTCTCTTAATTCGAAGAACGCCCTAGCAACTTCTGAGGGAAGACCAACCTGTCACAGTGAAATGCTATAATCATAATCATGTCACTATCAAGCGTGTCAAAGCAGACTGACCTAACTTTATAACCTTTTCCATAGTGAAGTCAATCTGTTTTGGCGTGCTTGTTAATGAAATGATTATGATTATATTATTTTAGTTATCATCAGTTGTATTCTATGCAGGCTTTGCTTTTCTTTTTTTACGCCACCTAAGGAGCAACACTGTTGATTCTTTAACCAAGAGTGAATGGTAGCCACTACCGTATGTCACTCCTAGCCACGGGATTGAACTTGGCACCTCCAGTTGCGAGACAAAAGCTCTATTCATTGAGCTGGCACTCAATTCAAATTTGTCAAAGTGAACAAGCGTGCCGGGGAGTACTAATTTCTCGTCAGTGTTTTATTATATTTATTCTGAATAACTACACAGTCTCAATTTGATCAGATCTGTATTTTTCAAGTTGGGAAAGCGATAATTCAAATGGCTATAACTCCGAAACCGCTAGCCTGATTTTGCTAATGAGTGAAACTGGCCAGGATATTTACGGCCCAAACCTACCCAGCAAACTTCAATTCTCTAACTCATTTCGTTTGAGAGTTATCTTACTTACGGAAGGCTTGAAAGGATTGGGTTAATTTTCTCTTCATCAATATACATTCATTTAACTAACTTATTGTATTGATAACAACTATTAGAATTATCATGCAAAATATTAAACCTGATTCATCTCTAGATTATGAACAAAACAATAAAATCTCATTTCCTAGCATCAATTGATATCATGGTTGGCATAAAAATATCCAACGGATAAACACATACGATGAGAAAAAGAATCTTTCAATTCGATGAAGAAGTCAATGTTATTGTTTCTGAATAGTTCTCCCTCGTAACCTACGAAAGAATGCCATAAAAAGTTGCTTTGAGAATGCCACCTGGGAGCATATGGTTCGAGAGCGCGTGAAAACCAACGTTGCCATTTCTGGAGGCCACTACGCTGGGCGCGTATCCTGGAGTATTTCCTTCGTATACTGCTCGGCACACTAGCGCCCGTGATATACTCTCGAACTAAAAGATTGTACTGTATAGAAATGGGGTGCGTAGTGACCTCAAATCGATTTTTTGATATGTTGATCCCTGAAGTCTCCTGAGTCCAACAAGCTAAGCAACAAGTCAAAACGTTGTCACCTCCGATTTCGGAGGTGACTACGTTATATATGAAGTGACAACGCAAAAGGAGTTTCTATTTTGGAGGTGAGAATGACACTTTATAACTATATATATATATATATATATCAATATATTAATATCAGGGATATTGGGCTGTAGGTGGAGTATTAAAATTTACTCTTTTTTGCTCGTCAAGCTTTCGACTGATTTCCAGTCTTCCTCAGGACTTCTAAAATGGAACATATATTCATCATACTGTTTACAACATAGAATTTTACAAAAACTTACACAATCTGAGTATAATCTAGGGTCAAATAATAATTCAAATTTAAATATCAAGTTATCCACATGTATAATACGCATTACATTATTCATTACGTCAAAATATTTTAGGCTATGATATAATTCATTCACTGTCACTCTTCTTCTTACTTCTGTCTTCAACTGGATTCGTCATTCATCTGGAGGTCCCGGGTAATGTAGTTCTTTCTGCTTCCATAAATCGGTCATCAAATAGGTGTATATACTACTAATTTTATTCGTGTCTGTCTTCTTGTTAATGGGTTTTTCTTGTTTATTAATGTGATACATTTCCAAAAAAAGCCGTTTTTGATAATTGTCTGATCTTGTCAACACTTTCACTTGTTCATAATCTATCCTATGGTCATTGTCTGCACTGTGTTTGGCTAATGCACATCTTTCTGGATATTTCTTAGTATCACTTTTGTGTCCAGCTATGCGTCTTCTTAATGTTTGTGAAGTTTGCCCCACATACTTTTTATAGCATCCACCACATGGTATCTGATATACTATATTTGACTGGTCCAGTTTTTCTGTCTTGTCCTTTAGACTTGTAAAAAGTTTTGTATCTTGTTTGTAAGTCTTTTCGGGTATCCATTCTCTTCCATAATTACTGCCAAGTGTTCTATGTTCTTTCTGATGTATGGTTGGTTGCATAATCTGTATATTCTATCTTTCATCTGTCTTAAGGTATTTACTTTTATCGAAATCTTATGATCTGAGTTATAATTTATTGTTCTTTCAGATGAAGTAGGTTTCTTGTACATATCAATTTCTACCTTTTGGTTTTCTCCTCTTATCACCTTCATGTCCAGGAAAGGAATCCATTTTTCATCTGTCTCGGTTTCTATAGTGAATTTCAGCCGTTGGTCCATCATTAAATGTCCCAAGCAATTCCTCAATTTTCCCCTCGTCTGTTGAGAGTATTATGTCATCCACAAATTTCTTTACAAAGTGTGGTCTGTGATGTAATCTTGGTAACGTAATGTCCAACATATAGTCCATTGTGTATTGTGCTAGTATGGGACTTAAGGTCGATCCCATCGCGCAACCTATTTTTTGTTTATAGTAGTTTCCTTTGTAGGTGCATGTGTTGTTGTCTATAACAAATTTCACTATTTCTATGAATTTTTCTTTTTTCATGTTGTTTATGTGCGGTTTTATTCTTTCCCAATTATAATCCAGGGCTTTTGTAATCAGTTGTATTGTCATATTCCCAAACAAATTCTCTACATCCAAAGACAGCAATACTTCCCCTTCAGGTAATGTGAGCTGTCTTAATTGTTCCGAACATTGAAATGAATCCACTATATAATATGCATTGTCTTTATTGTATGCTCGAGTCAGAAGTTGCGCCAAATATGTTGCTATATTCTTTGTTGGAGACTTTATTCCAGATATTATGGGCCTAAGTGGGTTGTCGGCTTTATGGATCTTTGGGTTTCCATAAATTTTAGGAATATTGGCATTATACATTTTATAACCTTTCACTTCCACTTCACTCAGTAAGCCTATTTTCCCTATTTCGTCAAAGTATCTGTTGGCCTGGGTTTGTATTTTCTGAGTAGGATCACTTCTCATTTGTACAAAATTTTCTCTATCCTCCAATATTTGTAGCATCTTCTCTTCATACTCCGTCCTATTCATAACCACAGTGACTCCTCCTTTATCACTTTGGGTTATAATTATTTCTGGATTTTCATTTATAAATTTCCTTGTGTCGTTGAATATCTTTGTCAAAGGAAACTGTGTATCTCTAAATCTGTGTACATAGTTGGTAATAACGCTTGTAGATTTTGCTCTCTCTATGTCTTGTTCCCTCTGTTACATATTAGAAACTATGTATTCCACATCAGCCAGCAATTCTTCCATACTTATGTCTCTTGGTGATTGTTTTAAAGCAAATTTTGGACCCATCGCTAATAGTTGTTGGCTGTTTTCTGGTATTACTACATTAGTCAGATTCTTTATCCATTTTTTCTGTGTTAACATCTTCCTATTCTGGTTGTTCTCCAATACTTTTATCTTGTTAATATTGGTGTCTTTTACTCTATGAAATGTGAAGAATATTCTTACTCGAATGCAAGAGAAAAAACCTCAAACCGAACCACATTGCGCACAATATGAAGAATATTATTAACCTGTTAGAAGGCAACAACGGAAGGCTAGCTAATAAAGTTAAACATCTGAATGATAATTATGCTAACAAGATTCTGAGTCTGGAGATAAAGCAGACGAATAGGACGGTCGCCAATACCGAAAAAACTATGGGGAAGTTAATGAAGATGCTGCGGGAGGTCATACCTGAAGAAACAATTAGAGAATTCTTGAGAAGACAGAAGACTGTATATAATGCCACATTTCATAGAGTAAAAGACACCAATATTAACAAGATAAAAGTATTGGAGAACAACCAGAATAGGAAGATGTTAACACAGAAAAAATGGATAAAGAATCTGACTAATGTAGTAATACCAGAAAACAGACAACAACTATTAGCGATGGGTCCAAAATTTGCTTTAAAACAATCACCAAGAGACATAAGTATGGAAGAATTGCTGGCTGATGTGGAATACATAGTTTCTAATATGGAACAGAGGGAACAAGACATAGAGAGAGCAAAATCGACAAGCGTTATTACCAACTATGTACACAGATTTAGAGATACACAGTTTCCTTTGACAAAGATATTCAACGACACAAGGAAATTTATAAATGAAAATCCAGAAATAATTATAACCCAAAGTGATAAAGGAGGAGTCACTGTGGTTATGAATAGGACGGAGTATGAAGAGAAGATGCTACAAATATTGGAGGATAGAGAAAATTTTGTACAAATGAGAAGTGATCCTACTCAGAAAATACAAACCCAGGCCAACAGATACTTTGACGAAATAGGGAAAATAGGCTTACTGAGTGAAGTGGAAGTGAAAGGTTATAAAATGTATAATGCCAACATTCCTAAAATTTATGGAAACCCAAAGATCCATAAAGCCGACAACCCACTTAGGCCCATAATATCTGGAATAAAGTCTCCAACAAAGAATATAGCAACATATTTGGCGCAACTTCTGACTCGAGCATACAATAAAGACAATGCATATTATATAGTGGATTCATTTCAATGTTCGGAACAATTAAGACAGCTCACATTACCTGAAGGGGAAGTATTGCTGTCTTTGGATGTAGAGAATTTGTTTGGGAATATGACAATACAACTGATTACAAAAGCCCTGGATTATAATTGGGAAAGAATAAAACCGCACATAAACAACATGAAAAAAGAAAAATTCATAGAAATAGTGAAATTTGTTATAGACAACAACACATGCACCTACAAAGGAAACTACTATAAACAAAAAATAGGTTGCGCGATGGGATCGACCTTAAGTCCCATACTAGCACAATACACAATGGACTATATGTTGGACATTACGTTACCAAGATTACATCACAGACCACACTTTGTAAAGAAATTTGTGGATGACATAATACTCTCAACAGACGAGGGGAAAATTGAGGAATTGCTTGGGACATTTAATGATGGAACAGCAGACCAACGGCTGAAATTCACTATAGAAACCGAGACAGATGAAAAATGGATTCCTTTCCTGGACATGAAGGTGATAAGAGGAGAAAACCAAAAGGTAGAAATTGATATGTACAAGAAACCTACTTCATCTGAAAGAACAATAAATTATAACTCAGATCATAAGATGTCGATAAAAGTAAATACCTTAAGACAGATGAAAGATAGAATATACAGATTATGCAACCAACCATACATCAGAAAGAACATAGAACACTTGGCAGTAATTATGGAAGAGAATGGATACCCGAAAAGACTTACAAACAAGATACTTTACTCTACACCGGTGCAACCCAGGATAGTGGATACAGAGCCGCCAACAAACACAGCACAAAATACAAAAGAAATGAAACCATACTGCTCGATATCCAACATCGAAAATTTGACAGACAAACTCCTGAATCAATTTAAATATGATAGAGTTAAAATAACCAGAAAATATACCCATACAGTGTCAAAACTTTTTACAAGTCTAAAGGACAAGACAGAAAAACTGGACCAGTCGAATATAGTATATCAGATACCATGTGGTGGATGCGATAAAAAGTATGTGGGGCAAACTTCACAAACATTAAGAAGACGCATAGCTGGACACAAAAGTGATACTAAGAAATATCCAGAAAGATGTGCATTAGCCAAACACAGTGCAGACAATGACCATAGGATAGATTATGAACAAGTGAAAGTGTTGACAAGATCAGACAATTATCAAAAACGGCTTTTTTTTGGAAATGTATCACATTAATAAACAAGAAAAACCCATTAACAAGAAGACAGACACGAATAAAATTAGTAGTATATACACCTATTTGATGACCGATTTATGGAAGCAGAAAGAACTACATTACCCGGGACCTCCAGATGAATGACGAATCCAGTTGAAGACAGAAGTAAGAAGAAGAGTGACAGTGAATGAATTATATCATAGCCTAAAATATTTTGACGTAATGAATAATGTAATGCGTATTATACATGTGGATAACTTGATATTTAAATTTGAATTATTATTTGACCCTAGATTATACTCAGATTGTGTAAGTTTTTGTAAAATTCTATGTTGTAAACAGTATGATGAATATATGTTCCATTTTAGAAGTCCTGAGGAAGACTGGAAATCAGTCGAAAGCTTGACGAGCAAAAAAGAGTAAATTTTAATACTCCACCTACAGCCCAATATCCCTGATATTAATATATTGATATATATATATATATATATATATATATCAATATCAGTATTCTAAGGGTTTTGTGGATAAATTATTAAAGGGCCAAAATTCGTAAGACTCTTTTTATTCTTCAGTCAACGTTTCGATCCTATTTTTGGACCTTCTTCAGGACTCTGTAATCTTCGATATAATTAAAAACATTACATATAAATTTAGACAAAAACTCACCGAATAACTGAGGTTTCTTCATAAGTACAGTGTCATCAAGTGAGTAACAATTACAATCCAGTAAACGATTCATAGGCAAGAACTACATTAAGAAATATCTTCACCAAAAATATCCTCCTCATGTTTCAATGAAAAAACTTGCAACGATAAGTAAAGAACTCTTGAGGTTAGGTCACAGAATATGAAGTCAAACAATCGACATCGTACCACGCAGAAAACAACTATGACACACTATAATATTTTTGGTTAGACCACAGATCCATTAAAGGACCGACACACAAAAAAAAACTCTTTCTTTTTCTTTCCCTTATTGATCTTACACACATCAACCTATACTAGTCACAACAAACAACTATTTCATTGTACAACATTTAAAAGTGTACTATTTGAATTATCTGATTTATCATACGAAATGAGATAGGAATATATATTGCTTATGTTCTCAACATCTTTCTTCGAGTTCATTACATCTTTGGTTCTTTTTATATGGTACATTTCTAAAAAGGCTCTTTTATGTGAGTTCTGTTCTAGTTCTAAAATACCTGCTGATTCGTAGTCCATGACATGAAAAGTCTGTCTACAATGCTCTGCCAGAGCACATTTCTTATTGGGGTTTTTTATATCACTTTTATGTTGTGATATTCTTTTTTTCAATTGTTGTGATGTCTGCCCCACATAATGTTTGTTACAGGACGAACAAGGGATTTTATATACCACCCCACTCATCTTCATGTAATCTATGGCATCTTTCACCTTCGAGAATAACTTCTTTATATTAAACTGATTCCTTACTGCAATCCTTACTTCTGTACCCTTCAACAAATTTATTAATTTTTGTGTAATGCCCTGAACTGACGGTAAGGACGTATACATGATATGTTCACGTGAAATAGGAATACCTTCATCCGGCCTATTTCTTTCTATCGACCTATCTGAACTACTTGTATTATAAATCAATCCATTTATTAGAGGTTTTGGGTAACTATTCTTCAGCATTAATTCATGTAGGATTTTCAGATTTTTTACTAGAAAAGTAGGATGAGAGATCCTTTTTATTCTTTCCTTCATGCAAAAGTAATTTATATAACGTCCTGAGCTTATATTTTTCCGATACCAGTCTACTTTAAGTTTGTTTTCTCTTGTTCTCACAACTCTTGTATCTAAAAATGGAATAGAATTATTTGTCTCCTCTTCAATTGTAAACTTCAAATGTTCGTTGTAGTTATTGAATTTATCTAATATAAACTGAATTTTGTCTTGCGGTATTGTGCAAAAAATATCATCTACATATTTTTTAATAATGTGAACATCAAAAGGAATTTCACTCAAAATCCTATCTAGTGCAAGGTCCATAACCATTTTAGCCACTATAGGAATGAAGGATGAACCCATGGGAGAACCAAATATTTGACTGTATATTTTGTTGTCAAAAATAAAATAATTCGAATTGAATAGAAATCTAATTATAGTGATGAACTCTACCTTCGGAATTTCAGTGTGGGGAGTTATCTCCTCCCATTTTTGTTCTATTGCTTCTATTGCTAATTCAACGGAAATATTACTAAACAGTGAAACGACGTCTAAACTAATCAGTACATAGTGCTCAGGTAATTCCATATCATTGATCAAATTCGCGAACTCAAAACTGTCCTTCACAAAATATCTGTCATTTTCTCTGTCCACTAATCTAGTCAGAATTGAGGTAACAAACCCAGACAATCCAGAGGTGGGTGTATTTACACTAGATACTATAGGTCGTAATGCCAGGTCAGGTTTGTGGATCTTAGGTAATCCATAAAAACGAGCAGGTACACTATTATATGAATACAATCTTTTACCTTGTTCAGGGGTTATATATTTTTGGTTAACTAGTGTCGGTCCTTTAATGGATCTGTGGTCTAACCAAAAATATTATAGTGTGTCATAGTTGTTTTCTGCGTGGTACGATGTCGATTGTTTGACTTCATATTCTGTGACCTAACCTCAAGAGTTCTTTACTTATCGTTGCAAGTTTTTTCATTGAAACATGAGGAGGATATTTTTGGTGAAGATATTTCTTAATGTAGTTCTTGCCTATGAATCGTTTACTGGATTGTAATTGTTACTCACTTGATGACACTGTACTTATGAAGAAACCTCAGTTATTCGGTGAGTTTTTGTCTAAATTTATATGTAATGTTTTTAATTATATCGAAGATTACAGAGTCCTGAAGAAGGTCCAAAAATAGGATCGAAACGTTGACTGAAGAATAAAAAGAGTCTTACGAATTTTGGCCCTTTAATAATTTATCCACAAAACCCTTAGAATACTGATATTGATACCACCAGTGGAGTTATTGTTTACCTGTATATATATATATATATATATATATATATATATATATATATGGAGAGATTTAACGGGTAATTCCGCAAAAGGAGCAGATTCAAAATAATTCTGCTGGTACCTGCACAGGTAGCTTATGCTTCCTCCGTGCCGATGCCATAGTTTACCTCCGAAATGGAGGTCCTAGAGCTGAAGGCACAATTGGTTGCTCGCTCCTGGTGTGGTGTCACCTATTTTCACTTTGATTTCCATCTTTTCCTTGGTTTCTTGGTTGCCCTGTCCTGAAGAAGCCAACTAGCAGAAACACGTGTCGGCAGGTACCAGCAGAATTATTTTGAATCTGCTCCTTTTGCGGAATTACCCGTTAAATCTCTCCATATATATATATTACTCCGCATGATCCATATTTCTATGTTTCATATCCTCGGGTTGAGGTCGCATCGCACAGGTAGCTTATGCTTCCTCCGTGCCGATGCCATAGTTTACCTCCGAAATGGAGGTCCTAGACCTGAAGGCACAATTGGTTGCTCGCTCCATCTGGGTAAAAAAGGGGAAATAATAACAATGATTGGGGGTTCGATCTTAAAACCGCCCCAGATATGTTACAACAATACTCTCATTTGTCGATTGCGAAAAAGTAGTAGGAATGCATACTGAATGCACAAATTAGTGAACTTAGAGCGTGTTTAATCTCAGAAATTCAAAATCTCGAAGTTCTCCCCCCATTTGGACTAATTTTCACTAGTTGTCTGGATATAATCTATCCGCGAAAGCTGATAAATGACTTTCACAGACTTCGACTGGTCTAGACAAAAAGACTAACAGCTCTGGCAATATGTTAGTTGTTGTATGCATTTTATCAATATTTCACAGCAAATAGGTCATAAATACTTCTACAAGGGTTGAAGTATTACAAGATACTTTCCACGAAAAGATAATTACAAGTCAAATATCTTGTAATACTTCAACCCTTGTAGAAATATTCATGACCTATTTCCTGTGAAATATTGATATAATGCATACAACAACTAACGCAATGTCAGAGCTGTTAGTCTTTTTGTCTAGACTAGTCGAAGTCTGTGAAAGTCATTTATCAGCTTTCGCTGATAGATTATATCCAGACAACTAGTGAAAATTAGTCCAAATGGGGGGAGAACTTCGAGATTTTGAATTTCTTAGATTGAACACGCTAGAAGTTCACTAATTTGTGCATTTAGTATGCATTCCTACTACTTTTTTGCAATCGACAAATGAGAGTATTGTTGTAACATATCTGGGGTGGTTTTAAGATCGAACCCCCAATCATTGTTAATATTTCCCCTTTTTTACCCAGATGGAGGAACCTCCTATATTTCCTTCTATCTGGGCTTTTATATACAATTACACTGTTCAATTTCATTACTATTCTTGATCTGTCGTGAAACAATAACATTGCCTTGTCTTCGTTAGCAACTTAGTAGTCACTTCTTCCCTTTTCATATAGAAGGAAGATTTTAAATTGTATCAATATTGTATTGTACAATAATTCGTGCTTGTTATCGAAGTAACGGTAACAACAAAATACAGTTAATTGTGTATTCAAAGTGCGTTCGAATATTTGACCACTTCCTATCCTCGTTATTGTTATTTTATTACAAGTAACAACTTAAGCAGTAATCAACGAGATTACTACTGGGTGCTTAAAGTTAAGTATACCCCCTTACTCGTCACCCTGATAAAACAATCAGGGTGTATAATTCTGGTAATTCGAAATACATTATATCCTGATAAAGGCATCAGGACTCACCATATGATCCTTCGAATCATAACTTCCTGATAAACTAATCAGGATTCAACATGAATCAGTGTTCTGTGAATATAACCTTCAATGTTTTCAATGCTATCTCCTTGTAATTAATTGAGGTCCCTTATAAATGCATTCTTGAATCTTGATTTATTTTAGAGATTCAAATCCCCAATGTATTTTATCTTGATATTTTGGAAGGATAATTTTCCAAGTTCAACTGCAGTAGACTGATGAAACAAACATAAATATGAGTTTGTTACCCAAAAACCATTTGAAGGAATTGGAAAAATCATTATTTAAAATAGGAAGAACAAAAATTGGATACATTTTTTTTAATGCAGGATGAAGAACCTCGACATAAAAATCATGTGCATCTCAATTTATCTTAGAAGTTAGGTTCCTTATCCAAAGCCATTAGAGAATCAATCAAGTTGTAGCAGCCCATAAGAAACTCACTTTTCATTTAATGAATCCATATTGGTTATCGACTTATGTCATCAATATAATATTAATAAATATAATGTAATTATTATTACTTCGTCAGTATAAATTACTGAGAGGTGGGTTGAATAATGAAGCAGTATTTTGGAAGAAGAGTTACTTTATCAGTGTTTAAGCAGACTTATTATTTCTGTCTTAATTCAACTTTGAAAGTAATAGCATTGTGAAAGAGTAAAATCTTTAAAAAATGATAATAGTTCAAGTGTTTATTTTTCCACAAAAAAAAATCAGAACCAAAATTTTACTACGTACATTTATTTTACGAAAGTTGTGAGTTTTATGGATTTCGATTGGAACTAGGAACAGAGAAGATTATTTGTTATTTTCCTATGAATTTTCGTTTTAGTATTATAATTTATATTGAAAATCTTAATCATTCAAAATTATATTTCAAACTTTGATTTGCTTAGCTCGTAGAACTCATGAAGGAAAGAACTAATCAAAAAAAACCTTCAGTGAACTGCTCTCTCAAATTAACAATAACTTGAATATACATTTGCAAGTTACTTCAAGAAGGAATATAAATCAACTTATTTACATAACAACAAAGTATTCATACAAATTGAAAAGTTCAGTCATCACAGGAAAGACAGGAAAAACTTGAAACTATACAAATAAGTCCTCTCTTTAGGGGGGGGTTCACGGAAACACCTTTCACATCACAAGATGTGTTGTTTATTCAGAGTCAACAACCATAACTGTTATTATGTCCTCATCTGAGCTAACTCTACGAGGTCGTCATCAGAATCAACAGGACTTTTATTAATGATGAAAGGCGGTATGTCAGCCATATCATGATGTCCCATATATTCAGTTCAATCATCTCCTATTTCATTTTCTATGTGTTGTATGTAAGCTTTCCATCTATCAGCTGTACATTCATGCAGTGGTTCCTTCCAAAGACGTTTCACTCGATCTCCTAACATTCCCTGAATCCTTCGATTGTAATACATTTTACAGAAAGCCCAAGCCAATTCAATAGGGTTGTACTGACCACTGTATGGTGGCAATCTAAGGACTTCATGTCCAGCATTCTGTAAAACTTCATCAATGCGGTACTTCTTGAAATTCGGATTGTGAGAAAATGATTATATAATACTCATAAGTTTAGTTTTAGTGAAGCTTTCTTCTAATGAAATGTTCTGTTCCTCTAACCATTGTTGAATTACCTGTTTACGAGAAGCAGTTGTTGGTAATTTATCCACTTTTATGGAATGATATGGTGCATTATCCATGATAACCCTTGAATCACCCTTGAAGATATTTGGCACACCTTCTGGATTACTTTCAAGTGTCCACTGACGAATTTGACTGCCATTTTCAAATATCCATGTTTCATCAAGATAAATGTATATTTGTACACTTCTCTATAAGGGTACGGACTGTATTTATGTAGATGGTCGATATCGTGTTGCATCCGTCTCTAAGTCTCGCCTGTTCCACGGGATGATAGAAATCCAATCTCGATATTAAACAATTTGTTATGATTTTTGTAAATAGCTTATATGAATGTGATAGAAGGGATGTACGTCTATAATCTTCGAAATTTGTCTTGTCGCCTTTCTTGGCAAGGAGTATGACCTCAGAGTTACACCACTCAACTGGAACGACATGGAGACATTTAATTAGTAGTATTATTATTGCTTCCCTTACTGTTTCTCCCCTCAGTTTTAACATTTATGTACTTTCCTGGTCTTCTCCTGGCCATCTGTTGTTCTTCATCTATTCCAATGTATTTTTTTTTAGTAAAAAATTTAATGCTTAAGGCTTTTACTTGATGCAAATCCATATTAACTCAATGAACAATTATATAGGATTTACACTAATTTATTCAATGTTGTGACACGTTTCGTCGACACAATATTGAATAAATTATTGTAAATCGTTTATTATTTTTCATTCCAATGTAGTATATACTTCAGCCTCTGTGATTTCTAGGGATCATCAGATCCGACATTTATGATGTTTATCTTTTCCAGTGAAATTGTTCACGTTGACTAATTTGAATTGAATGATGAGTGTTTCAAGCTCAGTGGATAGAGCGAGCCAGAGATCTTCTCCGAGGGTAGAAGATAACATTCCCTGTCGGGTCAAAAATTAACAGTGCTTTGTCTAAGCTGACATAAAGATAGAGTTACAAAGTTGACAAAAAACACAACCGACTCTCCTTAGTCACACAAGCTCCTATAAGCTTCTGAGGTATCTCATTGTTAAAATACAGTACTGATAAAGGTGAAATCCAGTATTCCATTGTAAAATGGCGGCTCAAAGGTTTGTGCAAAATTTCAGCAGTATATCTGACGGATAGTTTCTGCACTATAAGATTTTTGAACAAAAATATTATTTTTCGGCAACCGTCCGGGAAGTGCCCACTTCCCGGACGCTTTTTCTTTGAGAAAGAAGCATTTCCCGGCCTAGTCCGGGAAGTACGTACTTCCCGGACTAGGCCGGAAGAATCACGTCGTTTTGGTCATTGTAAATACATTAAGAAAATCTTGGTAAGTATATTTTTTATAAATGAAGTTACCATGGCACTGAGAAAACGGTTGACAGTTCATATAAAATTAGTTAACATGTTATATTTTCTGTTCTGTTTAATTTGAATAAGAATCAAAATATATAAAAAAGAAATGTGTCGTCTCATTGATTTGTTATACTACACGGTTGCCGAAAAAATATTGTACGAAACACGCCCGAAAAAGGTTTTTTTGGACTCATAGACTTCTAGGACTCGCTTACGCTCGTCATAGAATTTTGTCTATTCGTCCAAAAAAACCCTATTTTCCGGACTTGTTACGTAAATTACTATTTTTCTACTGCGAAATTTCACGTTCCTAGAACATGTGCGCAATAAGACAGCTTAAAGTTTCATGCATTGTGAGGCGTGAATATACATAAGAACATGCGTTTAAATCGCCTGACTTTTCAAGAATTCTTCTTATTTGATTTTTGAATTCTGCGTACTGGAAAATGTCAGTGGTATTACGAACCTTTTTTCGTTGGATGATTTCCAAATTTCATAATTTGAGAAATAATAATCCAAAACTACCAGATATTTCGTCCACATGAAACACATTGGCAACGAATTATAATTTTTGAATTATTACTTTATTATACGCATGTTCAAGGATAATCGGGGGGATTTCATAGATTCGACATTTATTACCCTGAATACCTGATATATTTCTCATTTTTCCTTTTCGCATGATTGTTGGAAAGGGGCTGAATTAATTATATTTATGGAGCGGTTCACATTTTTCGTGGGAATGATTTATTTATTGATTCGTATCTGCATGAACTCCTTATGGAAATAAGCACACATTGGTTGTTGTATGGTTATGGTTTAGAAATAGTCCGTTTCATTTGAGTTGGACCCATTCGAACAACGTTCCATTTCTCATTTGGGTATGTTGAGTAGGATATTATACACCTACACCGGCTTTCTGTACATTCCATGAATCTCCAGACCAATATAATTCACGATCACAACAATTCAATATAACTTGAAATACATGTTATTATGTTATTTGATTGATCATTGAATAACTTTCATAGATTTTGGCTGTAGTTTGAGCCTTCTTCTTGATACTAAATACAAGCATGAAATTTATCTCTACTATTCAAAAGTTGAGGCAATAATTATAGTGAGTGAGTTCATGAAATTATCTTTCTCTGATCATCATATTTTTTAAGAATATAGACACTTAGGGCAAAAATATCTGTGTGCGGAATATCCGCGGATACTAACTATTAGTTTCTGAAATATAATTGTTTTTAATAAAACATACGATATATCACGAAAATTAGCATGTCGGCATTCTACAACTAACTACCAAGTTTTGATTGGATCAGATTTATATTCATGGGATAACTCACAAACCGACAGGTAGATCAACGAACTCAACTGCTTTATTTGGATGCGCAACCTACCCTAAAAATTGCAAGTTGCTATTTTTTTTTGATCGAGAGTTATCGTGACAACGATCACCCATCCAGCAACTGAACATTCCAACAATATAGATTCGATCGTGTTCAAATTCAAAACTCGCCTGTGAGATTAGGTTTTGAAGGCTCTCGCAAAATTTCACCTATATCGGAGCAATAGTTTCTGAGATTTTTTAACATAATTTTTTATGAATTTTCAAGTGATCGAATCCTTACAAAATTTCGAAAAAATGTAAGTGTTGGCATTCTACAACAAATTACCATATCTGAATTGGATACGATTCGTATTTTCTGAGTTATTTAGGAAATCACAACAAAATTTCAGATGGGTATAACTGCAACACCGTTAGCCGTTCATGCCTATTAGTGAACTCAAATGTCGCATAAAAATGCGCAATCTACCCTGAAAATCGCAAGTTGCGATCTCTTTCCATTTTTGTCGTGAGATACATAATATTTTTTGATCATTTTTTAAAATGTCATTCATCCTCTTTGTGTTTGTATTCTACAACTAGTTACCAAGTTTCAATTCGATTGGATCCGCACTTTTTGAAAACAAAATTCGTACTTGGAAACCGTTAGGCCGATTATGCCCATTAACGATCTCAACCGTCGCATTCGGATGCGCAACCTATCCTGAAACTTTCAAGTCGTCATCTCTTTCCGTTTGAAAATTATTGTAACCTCGGCCTTGAATTCTTCATCAGTAAGTCGAACCATCATATGCATAGATCGACCGAAGTCAAATTCAATACGTCAGTAATAACATTGGTTCAATATCTTCTCTGGGTATTGGATAGGTACCTTATATTACAGCCAAGTTCTCGACTTAAACTTCATCGAATAATATGTAACATGATGATATTTTTCTGAAATTAGAAATTTGAATACAAGGTATCAAAGGTCAGTTATTACTTTCGTTCAAGTTCCGAATTTCAGCATAATTCTTTACGGGCCGAACAGCTTAGAGGTAGATCTTCCTTCTTCTTAGCACGTAGGTACCGTATCCAATATCATGTAATATGATTTTGATTCACATATATTATTTTGAATAACTCCATTTTGAATCAAGCATGAAATGCGAATAGCTTAAACTACTGCTCTTTCTTCTATACGTAATTTTTGGAGCTCTTGTTCCTCGGAACAGAGTGCTTATCAGTTTGGCCAAATGTCTGTAATTTTCGAATTTTTTGGTCTTAAACGATTTGGTTCGACTCACTGATCAAGAATCCACGGTCAAAATCAATTATGTCCGGCTGATCTGGCCAGCCGTAAACACGATAACTTTTGAACGGAATGAGCTAGACAGTTGAAGTTTTCAGAGTAGGTTTGGGACCTAAATACCTTGGTTAAGCTCGTTATTGGGCAAAGTCGTCCAGATGGTTTCGGAGTAAAAAAAAAAATTCGGAGATATGAATTTTCAAAATTCCAATAATACATCGTCCTATTTTTTCACAGAATGCGAATTCTATCTGTCTGTGTTCTATCGGTGTTCACTGTTCATACATGTAATCTTATCTACCTATAACAGACATGTGAAATGTATTTCTGTTCTAACAAACAATGTATGATTGAATTCAAAATGACCAATTATAGGGTATTATAATTAACCCTACCCTATATGCCCTTGGATAATCCATATGATGATGGAATTTGGGTTCGGAATATCTTCAGTGAAAACAGAAATGGATTTTTGTCTAAGTTTCAATTGATATAATATCATTTCAACAGTAGATTTCAGGAATGAATATCTGGGAGAAGTTCGTTATTTAATTCTAATTTAGTTTATTTTATGATACAGTTTCTATTATAAGAATCCATTGATATTATTCCCAACTCTGAGAAACCAATAATTTCGGAGATGAATTCTCAAAGTTTGAACAAGAGCGCCAAAGCTCCTGTCCACAGGACTTTCCCACATTTTTTTGTTATTCGAATTTGTTTCAACTATAAATGCCTCTTCTTCATCACTTTCAGCAAATTTATTTTCGTCTTTTTTCTCTTCCAATTTTCTTCTGAATGCAACTTATCCTTCTTCACTACTTTCAGAACATTCAGTTTTACTATAATGAAAATCAGAAAAAAATCATTAATTCTCTGAAATATTGTGTGTTTCACTCAAGTGAAACTATTATCGATAGCGTTAGATAGAGACTATATATTGAGTATGACCAACTCAAGAATTAGGTAAAGTCATTGATTCTGGGAAGGACCATTTTATAATAATCCATAAAATAATTGCAGGCGCAGTGCAACAGCCGGTTCGTTAACAGTCCATCAAGCAGATTAATGAAATGTATAATAATTTTGGCAGATTAGGATTGCTAATGATATAACGAAGAAAATGAACTTCATGACACGATCAGGAGAAAAGAACGAAACGTAGATTCCAAACGGATAGATCACTCTTTTCTAGAACACTTTCCTAGTAATACTTTAAAATTTTAAAGTATTTACAAGATATTATTTATGACGCAAATAAATACATTATTTATTGAAACCAGAATTTCCGATTAACGTCTGACTTAGGTAAGTCAATCAGGAATCTGGAGCAATTGAGAACAAATAAGAATACTGAGGAATTATGTATAATAAGAAGCATCCTAAATACTCAATTTAAAAAAATTATGCTGAAATATTAAAATATAATCATTGGAATGTGATTAAAGCTGAATATTATAAGAGAGGTTCAGCAAACCGAAGATGAGAAAATTAGACTTATTATTTTGATTGATTTTCACATTCGTGGAATATCAATGTGAACTCGTCAACAATTTAAATTCTAAATTTTCATTTTTCTACGTAAAAATAGGAACACTATTTCAACCCCCTTCGAAAAAAGTAGGTACAACCCCCAATTTTTTAAATAGGTAGTATGGACTTGTCATACATCGTTTGACAGGTTTCGTCATTCTCTATTCAGAAATGTTATCACTTTCAAGTTTACTGCGAGAATCAAATAAAAAATGGGTTCAAGTCCTGTGGACAGGAGCTTTTGGGCGCATGTTCCTTGTGGCCCGTACTGACCAGTAAAGAAAAAAAGCAGTATCATGTTGAATACCTTAATATTATTCTGGAACACAAATTTTCCATTACAATAATCTTCATCTAGCTTCTATTTAGTATCAATTCCTGTAGAACGTGATCATAATAAGTGTTTTCCATATAATAAAATGTGTTTGAACTTGGTATGTAGGAAATCTGACATCAATCATTGGAATTAATTGATTTGACAAACAGCCGTCAAATGAGGTAAATAGATTTTTGTGACGATTTTCTGTGACCATAAAAAAAATTAAGCATTTCATTATTGCATTTCTTGAAATAGGTACCTTTTCAAGTCGATCAACATCGTCCTTCTTTCGACGTCTAAACTATGACTTGATTCTTTATGTTTATGTCTTTGAATTTGTTTTCGGTGGAATTCAAAGAGTTCATAGAATAATCGATGAAAATACTGAGAGAGACCCAGGAAATTTGACACATTTTGTCTTATATCTCCAGAAATTGAAATCGTATAGAGCCAAAATTTTGCACAATGTTGCAAAATACTACAATTGACGTTAGTACAAGTTTTTGTTGCAATCTGATGAATAGTTCACGAAAAAAAAATTTTTTTTTCGAAAAAATTAAAAGAAATATTTTTTTAAAAATTACCAACATTTTGATCATAACAGAATTTTGCCAAAAGTTGCGCGTTTATATCCTCGAACTGACTACCAAGTTTCGATTCAACATCTTCTTTAGTTCCTGAAATATCAGGGAAATAACCTCAAAATTTTAAATGTCTATAACTCCTAAACCGTCCGGCCGATTTTGCCCGTTAACGAACTTAACCGTCGTATTTTGATCAGAAACCTACCCTGAAAGTTTGAAGTCGATAGGACCTTCGGTGCTCCTGTTATCGTGCCTACGGCCGGCCGGCCGGCCGGCCATACGGCACCCAAAAATCTGACACCGGATTCGTAATCAGGGAGTCCGAATTAGTCTATTAGCCAATTTTCAGCTCGAAATTCGAAAATTACAGACATTTGGACGAAATGATAGGACGATGTTCCCCTAGAACATACGCCCAAAAAAGGATAAAATCACGTGACTACTGAAATTCATCATAGTAATCTCTCGAATATTCCCAAATCTTATTACAATAATACTAAACTTATTGGCATTCAAGACTCGCTTCAAGATGTGATGTCAATCACTCCTGAGATGTTGAATAATGTTGGAAGAAATTTTTATTTGAGGTTGGGACGTTTCGATGGCGTTCGCGATGAACAATTTGAACATCTGCTCCATAAACATTCATAATTTTTTGCTACATTTTAGTTTTTCCTAGTGTACCAAATTTCGCTAATCACGTGATTATATATTTTTTTGTACCTGTCTTTCGAAGGGAGTTGAAGGTACGGTGCAGATGTTCACGAATAATAATGACAATTTAAAATGAATATTTGACGTGTTCCAGGATTTTCCATAGATATGTACAGTAACCAAGAATATTAATTTGATTCTGGCGCGCCACACCACATTGGTATATTTTCGCCTTGAGAATATTAAAACCGATTTCCACCGAGAGACTTCTACCCCTTCGGCATAGCTATGTATGTGAAGCTGGCACTCCCAAATGTGAATTTTTGGTTCAAAATTTCAGGATCGTTTGTCCATCGTAGGTCCACGTTTGTCCATCATTTCGTTTTATTTGTCCAGGCTCCGTTCAAAAGATACAAGGTATTACATATATTTCGAGCGTTGTCTCAGCAGCACCCCCAAATTCGAATTTTGAGTTCAAAATTTCAGGATCGTTTGTCCGTCGTAGGTCCACGTTTGTCCGCCTTTTTTTTTCATTTGTCCAGGCTCCGTTCAAGAGATATCTATATATATGTTCCGTGCATTTACTGAGCGGGACCCAAAGATCGCTGAAAAATGTACGAAGTGTATGGAATTGTTTGTCTATCGTTTGTCCACGTTTTTCCACCTTTTGTTTTCATTATTCGACCCACAGAAACTCAGAAATCGAACAACGAAAATTTTGGATTTGGATTTGGCACCCCAAATTTGAATTTTGAGTTCAAAATTTCAGGATCGTTTGTCCACCTTTTTTTTTTTTCATTTGTCCAGGCTACGTTTAAGAGATAGGATATCTCTATATATTCCGTGCATTTACTGAGCGGAACTCAAAGATCGTTGAAAAATTAATTATATGGAACCGTTTGTCCATCGTAGGTCTAAGCTTGTTCACCTTTTTTTTTTCATTAGTCCACCCACAGAAACTGAAAAATATAATATCGAAGTTCGTGGAAAGCGGTCACCCCCAAGTTGATATTTTGGGTTCATAATTTCAGGATAGTTTGTCCATCGTAGGTCCAATTTTGTCCACGTTTGTCCACCTTTTTTTTATCTGTCCACCCCCAGAAACCGAAAAATAAAACATTGAAATTTTTGGAAAGTGTGAAGCTGGCACCCCCAAATTCGAATTTAGTGTTCCATATGTCAGGATTGTTTGTCCACCTTTTTTTTTTTCATTTGGCCACCCTCAGAGACTGAAAAATCGAACATTGAAGCTTGTTTTTCAGAACAAGGAACACCTTCACCATTTGAATATTGGCCTGGGTTAGTGGGAAACAATTTTTTGAGCCAGTCTGTTAGATTGTGAAAAAGAAAAACTCAATAAGAGGCAGTCTTCGCGGCAGTAGGAAAAATTGTTTTCGGCTTTTCATGAAGATCAAACGACTCTGAAATTTTGAACTCAAAATTCTCATCAGGGGGTGCCAACTTTCCGAAAATATCAATGTTTAATTATCGGTTTCTATGGGTGGACAACTGAAAAAAAAAGTGGACCAACGTGGAGCTACAATGGACAAACGATCCTGAAATTTTATACTCAATATTCGAATTTGGAGGTGCCAGCTCCTCACTTTGCAGAAATTTTAATGTTTTATTTTTCGGTTTCTGGGGATGGACAAATGAAAAAAAGGGGTGGACAAACGTGGACCTACGATGGACAAACGATCTTGAAATTTTGAACCAGAAATTCGAATTTGGGGATACCAGCTTCACACTTTCCAAAAATTTCAGTGTCCGATTTCTGAGTTTCTGCGGGTGGACTAATGAAAAAAAAGTCGGACAAACGTGAACAAAGGATGGAAAAACGATTCCATACACTTCAAACATTTTTCAGCGATCTTTGGGTCCCGCTCTGTAAATGCACGGAACATATATAGATACTCCTATCTCTTAAACGGAGCCTGGACAAATAAAAAATAAGGTGTACAAACGTAGACCTACGATGGACAAACGGTCCTTAAATTTTGAACTCAAAATTCGACTGTGGTTGGACAAATGAAAAAAAAGGTGGACAACCGTGGACCTACGATGGACAAACGGCTCTGCAATTTTGACCTCAAAATTCGAATTTGGGGGTGCTGCTGAGACAACGCTCGAAATATACGTAATACCTGTATATATTTTGAACGGAGCCTGGACAAATAAAACGAAAGGGTGGACAAACGTGGACCTACGATGGAAGTTATCGCAGAAGTTAATCTTCTACGGATGTATGAATATGAGGGAATTTGCCTGAGGAACTTACTTGATAAGTAATATCGACCGAAAAGGAAGGTTTTCCAGAAATAATTCTCCGAACAGGGCATTGTCATCCACTTCTCTCTGGTAACGGATATCAGCTCATCGTGTTCATATGAATCCATTCATTCATAAACTCATGAAACTTTTCAGCACTTCCCTTTTCGTCGGAAATGGAGATGCGATTTCATAATCCCAGAACGTCAGTACGACAGCGTGACAACTTTTCGTACAAGCATTATTAAAAAAAACTCATATTCGAACTTCGTATGAGACGAACTAAGTGGAAAACTGTCCAACTCGAGGGGAAGTGACTATGTTTGAGTTCGTGGCAAACAGAGAGAGATGATAGAAAAATGTGAAGAAATTGTTTGGGATTTATTCACAAAAGTTGGACTGAAACCCGTCTCACTGTCTTTTGGTGATGCGTTATGAGCTGGGTGAAAAATCGACATTTTCCCTTTATGAAATTTCCATGATGAAATTTTCACACATTATGCTATAAACTATGTAAACAATTATTTGATATTATGAAATTCATCAAAAATAACGGGTTGGACACGATCGTCGGTATCGCCTTTTGTGGAGAAGAGGACGTACGATTTTATTGAAAATTTGGTTTTTGGGTAAAAACAACTGCTCTATTGATGTAATATATTAGGTGCGTTGAATTGTTCCCCCTATTATCAAAAAGTACTAACCACTTCGATATTTCAAACAAAACACCCCGTATATATTTTTTTCGATTCGACGTAGCCACTCGATTATTTCTGTATCAATTTCTTATTAGCTTCTCATCTCTACCGGTTTTCGAGTAATTAATTGAACTACATTCTTTACCTTGTTCCGGAAAATGGCAAAACAAAATAGAAACATCGCATGCACCAACTTAGAGACATCTTAATGCTAAATAGGAAGAATCATTCATAGAATAAAACAGATCATGGAAATCCAATTAATCTGTAACCCAAAAATTAAGTTACCTGTAATTCAACTTTGTTTGAATTAGCAAAATTCACAATTAAGCTGAAATTTTAAACTAAAAATTCATCATGGAATTAAAATTTGATTATAAGATAATGTTCAGTTAATATTAACTTTCCCCATTTTAAGATGATAGAATTTGAGAATTGCGTGGTCGCGCAAGTTCCATTGTCAATTCACGTCTCATATACGATCGAGCTGATATTCTGTTATCGATTGTAAAATGATAGCTCGAAGTTATGTTGCGGAATTTCAGCTGATTCTGACGCATATTTTGAGAAATATAAGTATATATAAAAAATTGGTTCAAGCACTGACGTGAAGTCAGAAGCTTTTGCGCGTATGTTCTATTGTCCATTCATCTGTATTGGACACCCTTAATCGAATTTACCATGGTAAATTATGTTGTCCATTCTCTTGTATTGGCCACTAAAAACGAATTTACCATGGTAAATTTGAATTAAGTGGCCAATACAAGAGAATGGACAACATAATTTACCATGGTAAATTCGATTAAGGGTGTCCAATACAGAAGAATGGACAATAGAACATACGCGCAAAAGCTTCTGACTTCACGTCAGTGCTTGAACCAATTTTTTTTTTCGTGATTTTTTTTTAATTTTCTAGAGGGTACGGTTCTTAAAATTTTTTTTTTCGTAATTTTTTTCAAATTTTCTTGGGGTACGGTTCTTACAAAATTTTAAACACGTCTTTATGTTGATTTTCTACTACTAGTTACCAAGCACCAATGCGATCGAATATTTATTTTTTGAGTTATTAAGGAAATCATATTCCAGTTGGGTATAACTCGGAAACCGTTAGACCGATTATGCCCAAAAACGAACTCAACTCTCCCTTTCGGATACGCAACCTACCCTGAAAATTGCAAGTCCCTATCTCCTTTCGTTCGAAAGTTATCGAGGCAACGGTCACCCATCTACTGAACTCACACAAGAATGCTCGAATCTCCAACAATATTTAACCGATCGTATTAAAACTTGAAAGTTGGCAGTAGAGTTAGGTTATGAAGGCTCTTGCAAAATTTCAGCAATTTCAAACGAATAGTTACTGATATATAGAATTTTGTTTTTTTATTTTCAATGATTTATTAGAAATTTTCTGCAAATGCTATCCTCACCAAATTTTGCAAACATTTTTGCGTTGGCATTCTACAAGTAATAACCATGTTTGAATTCAATCGGTTCAGTATTTTTTGAGTTAACGAGGAACAAAAAACCACCAAATTTCAGAAAATTTCAGATGGCTATAACTCTAAAACCGTTTGGCCGATTATGATAGTAAACAAACTGAAATGTCGCGTTCTGGTGCAAATCCAAACCTGAAAATTTCAAGCCGCTATCTCATTCCGTTCTCAAGTTATCGTGACAACAAAAATATTTTTTAATAATTTTTTTAAAATTTTCTAGCCATACGATTCGCACAAAATTTCACTAACGTGCTAAGGTTCATATTCTACAACTACCCACCAAGTTTCAATTCGATCGGATTCATAGTGGTTGAAAACAAAATTATTACTCGGAAACCGCTGGGCCGATTATGCCCATTAACGAACTTGTCCGTTGTATTGGGATGCGCCACCTACCCTGAAAATTTCAAGTCGCTAGCTCTTTTCGTTCTCAAGTTATCGTGGCAACGTCCGGACGGCCGGACGGCCGGCCGGACAGAATCAAATTTGACCTCGAATTCTTCATTGGGGAGTCGAACTTAATCGTTTGAGACCATTTTTTTCAAAAAATTCGAAAGTTACAGACATTTGGGCAAAACTATAACGCGATGTTCCCCAGAACATACGCGCAAAAATATAAGTATAACATTTTTTAAGAAAAAAGAATGTTTCACGCACTGACATGCACGAGTATGAACGCAGAGCATATACTAAAGCTTAGATATAATAATTATAGCATTCTGTGAAAACATAGAAGTACGATTTATTATTGAAATTTCGAAAAATCATATATCCGAAAGTATTGAGTTGTTGTAGTTAAAAATGACATCAATGGATTTTAATGGTGAAACTGCATCTTGTATGAAAATTGAATTTGAAATTTGTTACTTAAAAAAATTTTTTATTTCGTTACTCCGAAACCATCTGGCCTATTTTACCCAATAAAAAACTTAACCGAGATATTCATCTCCCTAACCTACTCTGAAAATTTCAACTGCCTAGCTCATTCCGTTCGAGAGTTATTGTACAATTTTTTTTTTTTAATTTCCATTATTTTTTTTTTACACTTTTCGGTAACCTGGTCAATACAAAACTTCACCTGCGCATAAAGGTCATGATTCTACATCGAGTGATCGGTTTTGGAAATATTCATAAAAAAGGTTTTTACTAAAATCGGCCATAACTCCGAAACCACTAGATGGATTTTGCCCATTAATGAACTTGTGCGAGACATTTACGCTCCAAACCCACCTTGCAAATTTCAATCCTCTAACTCCTTTCGTTCGAGAGTTATCGAGCCTACGGCCGGCCGGACAGAATTGATTTCGACCTCGGATTCTTGATCAGTGAGTCGAACCAAATCGTTTGAGACTATTTTCAGCCAAAAATTCGAAAATTACAGACATTTGGGCAAATTGGTAAGCACTCTGTTCCGAGGAACTAGAGTGCCAAAAGGTATGAAAGCCCTGTCGACAAGAGTTTTGGTGCTCTTGTTCAAACTTTGACGAATCATATCTCCGAAAGTATTGGTCTCTGGGAATTATATAAATGAATTCTTACGATAGAACTGATTCTCCCCAATAACGAAATCATCCGAGATATTCATTTCTTGAATCTACTCTGAATATTATATTACATATATGAATTAAAACTTAATAATGATGAAAAATGTCGATACCGTTGTTAATAAATCATCAACAAGTCCAGAGCGTTCCTGCCAATAGGGTCCTTCATAATGGCTTCGTATAATTAATATACTTATGCATATATTTCACAAGTGAAATAGACTCCAGGGGGTTCATTGATTTGCCGAGAAAGCAAGAGCAGAGGCGTTTCTGGGTTCTTGGCCTTCATCAGTACTCTGTAGCTTCTCAACAAATTCAACTAAACTGACCCGGGTTAAGCCTGTCAGAGCCGGCTTGGTCGATCATACCTAATCGCCCACGCCACCTATGAGACAAAACACGGAAATCAGCCTTTCCCCACCAGTGAATATTTGAAGCGTGAAATCATATGCCACCATTCGCCCGATATTTAATCGAGAAACTTCCCAATGGCCATGAACGCTGTTTAGCGTTTTCAAAAATAATAATGAAAAATGGCGATACCGTTGTTAATAAATCAACAAGTCCAGAGCGTTCTTGCCAATAGGGTCCTTCATAATGGCTTCGTATAATTAATATACTTATGCATATATTTCACAAGTCAAATAGACCCCAGGGGGTTCATTGATTTGCCGAGAAAGCAAGAGCAGACGCGTTTCTGGCTTCTTGGCCTTCATCAGTACTCTGTAGCTTCTCAACAAGGTCAACTAAACTGACCCGGGTAAAGCCTCTCAGAGCTGGCTTGGTCGATCAATGAACCCCCTGGGGTCTATTTGACTTGTCAAATATATGCATAAGTATATTAATTATACGATTATTTTTGTAAACGCTAAACAGCGTTCATGGTCATTGGGAAGATACTGTGTCTGAGCTCTGCGGGACTCGTTTCTCGACCAAATATCGAGCAAATGGTGGCATATGATTTTACGCTTCAAATATTCACTTGTGGGGAAAGGCTGATTTCCGTGTTTTGTCTCATAGGTGGCGTGGGTGATTAGGTATGATCGACCAAGCCGGCTCTGAGAGGCTTAACCCGGGTCAGTTTAGTTGAATTTGTTGAGAAGCTACAGAGTACTAATGAAGGCCAAGAAGCCAGAAACGCGTCTGCTCTTGCTTTCTCGGCAAATCAATGAACCCCCTGGGGTCTATTTGACTTGTGAAATATATGCATAAGTATATTAATTATACGAAGCCATTATGAAGGACCCTATTGGCAGGAACACTCTGGACTTGTTGATTAATTAAAACTTAGCCAATATTGCAGTTTTGTTTTTACTGGAGATATTCTGAACCCAATTTGATTATGTAATTTACCAAAGTATATATTTCCATCACCATATGGATTATCCACGGGCATTATATTATACCCTTAAAAGTATAATATCATCCTCATAATTCTACGATAGCTGAAGTTATTTCATTGGCCATTTTGCATTCAATAATACCTTGTTTTCTAGGAGAGGGGTATTTTGCATCAAGAATAACGAACCAGAAATGATTTTGGCATATCTCTCATAGGAGAATAAGAGAACATGTAAGAACACAGATCATATAATAATTCATAGATAGAAGAATTAAGTACAGCTATGTGGAAACATAGAAGTACGATTCGTTATCGAAATTTTGAAAAATCATATCTCCTAAAGTATTTGCTTGTTGCAGTTGGAAATGATAACAATGGATTCTTATGATTAAATTGCAAAAATTAATTTGAAATTAGTATCTAATGTAAAAATTTTTTTTTTCATTACTCCGAAACCATTTGGCCGATGTTGCCCAGTAACGAAATTAACCGAGATATTTCTGTCCTTAACCTACTCTGAAAATTATAACTATCTAGCTCATTCCGTTCGAGAGTTATCGTGTTAACGCTGGGCCGGCCGGACGGAATCGATTTGGACCACGGATTCTTGATCAGTGAGTCGAACCATATCGTTGAATACCATTTTCATCCAAAAATTCGTGAATTATAGACATTTAGCGAATTGATAAGCACTCTGTTCCGAAGAACAAGAGAGTCAAAAATGGTTGATACCGTTGACAATTTAGCAAGTCCATATCGTTCAGCCAATAGGGTCTCAAATTGGGTTCGTATAATTAATATACTTATGCACAAATTTCACAAATCAAATTCACCCTCGGGGATTTCATTCATTTGTCTGGAAGTAAGAACAGACGCGTTTCTGACTTCCCGGCATTCAGCAGTACTCTGTAGCTCTCAGCAATCTCAACTAAACTGAGCCGTGTTAAGCATCCCATAACCGCCTTCGTGGGGAAAGGTGAAGTTCCTTGTTTTGTCTCATAGGGGGGTGAGCATTTATATACAGGATGGGTCCTTAAGTAGTAAATAAATTTTAACCATAGATTTTTATCATCAAATGAAACACTCTTTTCTTCGCCATTTTTCCAAATTCGGCTCAGGTAAAAAGATACAGGCTGTTGAAATTTAACAAAACAGTTCTTAATTTGTAGCTTTGACGTCCTTCTTCCGAATAAAATGAGTGTTGATGTGAAGTTTCCTATATGTATGGTACATATTTTCGAAATATATGTTTCTTCCTACTTCTACTGCATTTCTACTGATTTTATTGAACAGAAAATGCAATTTTTCAAATAGCTCATTGACCATATTTGGCTGAATTTATTGAAAAAGGAGGTGGAACTTGGAAATTTCTATACAAAGTAAAACTATGTTAGCTATGATTTTCAAATACTGTCAATGTGACAATATCAGAAAAACAATCAACAAAATAGTTCTGAAGATTTTTTCGTTAAGCGTCTGAAGAAGGAGTCTGATATAGACTCCGAAACGTTACGATATAGTTGTTTCTTCGTTTATGTTGTTTCGTTGTTATTTGTTAGGCAACATTGTTCAATTGATTGCTCCTGACAAATATCTTGTGTTTGTTACGCAGAAGCAAATGACAAAATACTTAATTTTTTATTTTATAGATATTTTTCAGAGTTTGGGAGAGAAAACCCAGAAAGAAACCATTCAATGATGAATATACCCCCCACAGTATCCTTTAATGATTACTTAAAGACTCGTGAATTCATAAAACGAAATTAGCACAAAGAAAGCAGATAAAGTTTTTTGATTCATTTCGAAAATATTAAATCGTTTTAGAACATTAAATTATTCTTCATGATCTCTTCTTGAACTCACCGTTATCGAGATATTCATAATTGAATGGTATGAAATGGGAAACTCCTGAAATTTCACTACATACTTACTATAGCTCCTGAGCTTTGGAATCATGCATCAAGCTGTAAATCATGTTACCGTGCCTTTTGCTTGTCCACCATTAATTTCATAAATAATTTATATGCAGTATTGTATTAGTACACTGTTAGATATTTAAATTTTAACTATTTACCTGAGCCAGAATTGAAAAAATGGTGAAAGAAAAAAGTGTTTCATTTGATGAGTGGAATCTATGGTTAATATTAATGTGAAACTATAAGACTGTAAATATCCGCTCAGGCCAGCTAGGCGAGGCTCAACATGGCTCAGTCCAGTTGAATATGATGAGAGCTACAAAGCACTGGTGAAGGCCAAGAAGCCAGAAACGCGTCTGTTACTTCTTGACAACACGCAGAGAAAAAGACGGTAATTGTTACTATTATCGCGATGGAATCAACCGAACATAATGGTGCGTATAGCGCCAGACATTTTTCTTGATTAATTCTACTATGATGTAGTGACGATTTTATTAAAAACGTGAAAAGTACTCCAAACCCAACCAAAAGATGGATAGTGTCGTTAGTAATAGTAGCGTTATACATTTAATACAGTGAAATCATATAACAATTGATGGTACAATTTACCACGAATCGTGGCACTTTCATAATCGTAGCAGAGTATAACCACGATATAATTGATGGTGAAATTTACCACGACGAATTTACCACGACGATAGTGAAATTTAACACAAGCAGATTCACCACGAGACTTGGGGTATTTTTGAACATTGCAAATCGTGCCATTGAATTTACTGGAATGGTCATTTTCACTTATCGAAAGTTCAAATGGACTATTCATTTTGATTGTTTTTTTTTTCAATTAAATCGGTCTAAATATGTAGTCATTGAGTGGTTTCTTTCTGGGTTTTCTCTCCCAAACTCTGAAAAATGTCTATAAAATAAAAAATTAATTTATAGATATTTTTCGGAGTTTGGGAGAGAAAACCCAGAAAGTAACCATTCAATGGTGAATATAACTCCCACAGTATCCTTTAATGATTACCTAAATATACAGTTTCGATTCTTGAAATGAAAAACAATGCTGCATTATACATCACCATGTATTACAAAAATATATTGAACTAATGTCAGGTACACTCTCTTAAATATACTATAAAGAACAAATATAACTACACTCTCATAAAACAAATTGGTAAATGTTCCACATTCCTTATCTCATCAATCAGTCAATGGTAGTGATGGTAACTTTTGATTTCATTATATGATCATAAGGAGTCGAACGATACTGGGTCTGGTATTGTTGTTATCTTCAGAGACTATGGAGATAAATCCACTTGTTTTATTCTTTTACGCAATGAGTATGACGGAAAGGTGGACATCAAACAGAGTTTGCCCTGTTATTATTTTTCATCAACGTATCCAAAATGCTGTTTCTCTTCAAGGGTCGATTCAGGAAAAGGTTATCTGCTTCGTCAAGATAGATTTTTCAGAATTCATTTTCGATCTGAAAAGGAAAATTGTATTCACTACACATGATGTTTTGGCATAATATAAATGATTTTTTGAATCAGAATAATGGAAAGTGTCATTCGATAACGAATTTTAAAGTAGATTTTCATAGGACCGATTGTGTCAGTTTTCCATTATGTGACAACATAATCGTCCATACAAACTTCACAGAATATATCCACAGTACACATTGCAATCGAAAAAATCAATATAAAGGTTAATTTTTGCTAACTGATGATTGATATTGGCTCTCGATATTAAGTATTATGTAAAAAATTCCAATATAACAACATGAACACCTAATATCAAATATTTTTGGTTTGAAAAATATGTAATAATTGTTACCGTTTATAAAATTTCTGCATTCTCGTATTCGAATAGTGTTGTATAAACTCATCAAATTCCAACCCAGTATATTTTTGAAGGGAATAAATGAGTCATTTACTTCTAGTATACTGCTTCCTAAGTAATCAAGTAACTCAAATCTTGCTTGATAGGTTTGCTCCCATTTTTTGAAACCATTGTCCATGGCTCAAAGGTATCATTTAGCCATTGAACATCGTCCAGTATTTCTTCTGGTATCATTTTCCTTGGAAAAAAAATATGGTTAATATTGATATGGGTATAAGAAGTGGTAGTTATAGATCATTTTACCTTGGGAAATCTTCTGCCACTTCTGGATCGAACCAAGTATGATAAATTTCCTCCTTTGATTGCAATAGTTATCGTATAATATTCCTTTGCAAGAAATTCTTCGTCTGACCACAATCTTGGATGGAATATAGTAGATTGCTCTTTTTTTGACTTGGAGCACACTCTATTATTTTGTCCACCATGTCCTCAAAAATGTCTCTGGTGAAACTGAAATGAATTTATAGATTCAGTAATTTACTCAGTGTAGCTTAGGTACAAGCCACCAACTTTTCGTTCACATCTGCCCCATTCAATAAGACAATGTGAAGACAACCGAATATCGCTCTACTGTACGGGGCTCCCAAGAACCGGGGTTATATGTATCTATCCCGTCGTGGTAATTTTGACCAACCTCCGCTCGGTGTATCTATAAACCAGCCATTGATGCAGCATGCAGTGAATTTTAAATATTATAACAACTTTTTTTGTCGGTATAAAAATGCAAAAATGAGATGTATAGATAATATTCCTCTACTTACCGTGGAAATGCTGATCAAATGTGACAATCCGTACAGTTCAAAAGTTTCCTCCAACTTATTGTCGTATGCTTTAATCGTCCGAACTCATGCAATTTTCACTTCATTTAGGACGGAGGTTGAAATGAATACTGACTGACACTAAATCTTTAAATAGTTTTTCGGTCCTAGCTTGGGTAGGGGGTGAACATACAGGGTACTATGGCAGGGATGGCGACACAGGAACATGTTCATTATTTATTTTCAATTTTTATACCCTTCCTATGGGTGAAAAATTAGGGTACATGTAGAAAATAATAAGTGTTTGTCAAAATAAATCGTTTCTGGTGTTTAACCTCAAACAAGAAAGTTGTATTAATGGTCCAGACATTCTGAACACTTTTCCATAATGCAACATATTTTGGCGTTTTGGTTTCAATATATTTTTGAATAACTCCTGATGGAGAGTAAGGTGTTCTCGACAAGTTCATCGATTAATAAATGATATTCACCCTGAAGAAACCTGGAAGTGATCAAATCAATTATCCTTGATGATATAATGTAAACCTCCAATGAATAAACCTAAATATTAACAAAATATTTTCATTTCGGTGGCAGACATGAGAATTTTGAACTCTTTAAAATCATCTGTCTTTAGTTTTAGTGGTCTATTCTTATTATCAATGCATTCAAAGTCGAAAATTTTAAGTCTGTGGTTAATAATTTTCAGTTCAATCACATTGTCAGTCTAAATCATATCGTTCAAAATAGGAACAAATCAAAAATGCATATTATGAGTAAGGTGATATATTTTCAAAGTATGCCAAACATACTCTTCTTTTATATCCGTTTGGGACTTATCGTTCTTCTTCAGATCTATTTCATAATTTACTTTTTTCTGTATGTGTCCTCACTTACACTACATCTAGACATATTAGAATTTTTGGGGCTTTTCATGATCTACTATTGTAGATTCTGAAATGAATGCCTCAAGTCCTTAAAAATGCTTGTACTCCTATTATTCTCAAGAATTACTTGATACGCTTCGAATCCATCGGAAGAAAATGAATCCTCACGGCTTTTATTTTAATTAATTCTTATTCACAGCATATTCATCGTGTTCATGCGACCATCCATTATAATATATTTTTACCAAAGTAGCATTATAAGTAATATCTGTTCAGAAAATAGTAAAACAATTGAATCTTAAAATATACAAAGAATGAGAAGACAAATTTGTTCAATGTTAGATTCATTAGAATTGACCAATATTTAGTGGCGTTCATCACTCGATATAGTAATACATTTGCATAACTCATAACCAAAATAAGATTAGTACCACATACGGACAATTTGGGTTACAATTACCATTCAGTGTGGTGAATATATGTTGATATTCCGTTAATACGTTTTCGGTACAAAGAACTAAAAACGAATGGTTGGAACCTCTTTGCGTCGTGGTAAATTATACCATGAAAACATTTCTTATTGAGGGCCGGTTTCTGAAACATTTGGCTGTAGTTTATATTCAGTTTATCTTCCGAATTCTATTGAATTGGGCAGATAAACGGAAGATAAACCACATGTTGTACTCCTCAGAAACCGGCCCTGAATCGTTTTAACATAGTGAATATGAATAAGGTTGAGATACTTTGTGCCGATTCTGGAGGTTGATTTAATCGCTATTTGGATATTTTGTACCACGAATTAAAAACTACAACAAATGGTTGATTTGTCCAACTCTATTTCTTTGCGTGAAATCAATGAAATCCCCTGGTGTTAATTGGATTTGTGAAATCTATGCATATGAATATTAATTATTCGAAACCATTTCGAGGCAGAACGCGCTGGACTTCTTGACCTTTTAATAACGGTTTCTGCCATTTTTGGTGCTCTTGTTCATCGAAACAGAGTGCTTATAAATTTGCCCGAATGTCTGTAATTTTCGCATTTTTGGCAGAAAATGGTCTCAAACGTTTTGGTCCGACTAACTGAAACCGTGGTCAATATCGATTCTGCCGGTCGTCCGGTCGTAACCACGTTAACTCTCAGACGGAATGAGCTAGACAGTTGAAATTTTCAGTGCCGGTTCGGAACATAAATATCCTGGTTAGGTTCGTTATTGGGTGGTTTCGGAGTAGGGGAAAAAAAAATTTTAAACATAACAAATTTCAAATTCAATTTTTTTTAAGATGCAATTTAATCATAATAATCCATTGATATCATTCTCAACTCAGCGCAAACTAAAAATTTCGGACATATGACTTTTCGAAATTTCAATAATTATTCCTAATTCTATGACTTCATAGAATACTCTAATTATAATTTGCTGATATCATCCATCCAAGTACTAACTGCGCTGGTCACAGCTTGGCTTCAGTGTTCGGACGGTATCTAGCATATTCAGTGTGGTATGGCTGCAAACAATATTTCTTCCTCTAACTCTGTAATTATGTTTATGATGCAGTTATATCATAATAATCCATTGATATAAAAAAACATGTATCTATGGGAGATGATAGTCCTACATAAGGGCCCTGTAGCGGTCTTCGAACATGAAGTTCTGAATAATCATCACTTGGACTGGTCAGACCTGGTTTTTAAAGAGACCATCCTGGCCTAACGAGCAACATTTTCTTTTTTGAATTCAAATATTGATGGGATTTCTGAGAACAAGAAGGAATATATTCTATATATAACTAGCGCAGACGATTATTCTCCAAGAGATCCGTGTGCCTACAGAGAAGTATATTTGTGAGAGGAGACTTTTGAAAAGTTATGTATTATTTATAATTTGTTCGTTCTTCTCCTCTTGTCTTTTCATTTTTCAGAAGTTTTGGCTACCTTGGAGAAACCTCCCCGTTTTTTGACGAAGGAATCCATATTGGAGAAATAAATGACTATCAATATTGTTAAATGTCAGCAAATTTTGTAACAATTACTTTTGGCGATATTATTTTTCCATGTTTGAACAAGAGCGCCAAAGTTCCTGTCCACAGGGCATTACTACATTTCAATATTATTTTGAAAACGCTAATTAGCGCCATAGGAAGATACTGTCTGCACTTGGTGGGAGTCGTTTCTTGATTGATATCATGCGAATGGGGGCGTATGTTTTCACGCTTAAAATGTTCACTGGTGGGGAAAGGCGGAGTCCTTTGTTTTGTCTCATAGGTGGCGTGAGCATATATTATATCCACTGAAGCCGGCTATAGGAGGCTTAACACAGCTCAGTTTAGTTCAATTTGTCAATTTGTGGAGGGCTACAGAGCGCTGATGAAGGCCAAGAAGCCAGTAACGCGCCTGTTCTTGCTTCTCAATAAATCAATTAATTCCCCTGGGGTTAATTTGATTTGTGAAATTTAGGCATAAGTATATCAACTATACCAACCCATTTCAATATCCTCTCGGCAGAACTATCTGAACTTGTTGATTCGATGCTATATTGTTATACATATTGTATATTGTGTAAAATAATACAAGATATTGTCAGATAAGTGGACTCTATTGCTGTTAATCAATCACAACAAAATTGATTCAAGCACTGACATGAAGTCAGAAGCTTTTGCACTCTATTGTCTACTCTCGTCTATTGGACACTCTACTTCGAATTTAGCATCGATATATACCATTTTTTCAGCTTTTATAGTATATTTATTCCTTTTATACCATTTTAATGACATACTTCTACGATCACAGTATTTTTAATTAATACGAAAAAACTTATGCCTCAAGTAACTCCAGGATACGATATTCGCGAAATTCCGCGAAAATTAGTGGGTTGGCATTCTACAAGTAATCGAAGAGTTTAAATTGGATCAGATTTGTATATTTCGACTTATAGAGAAAATAACAAAACATTTCAGATTAGTATAACTCCAAGAGAGTTTGGCTGATTATGCCCATTAACGAACTTAAATGTCGCATTCAGATGCGCTACCTAACCTGAAATTCTCTGTCTCTTTCCGTTCTGAAGATATCGTGAGATACATAATATTTTAATTTCTTTTTATTGGTACGGTCTTCAACTCGATATTTTACAACTAGTTAAGCTTCAATTGGATCGAGTCTATATATTTGAGTTATCGAGGAAGTAATATTTTAGATAGCTATAACTCCGAAACTGTTGCGCCTAACAACGAACTTAATTATCAGATTCCGATGCACAACCAAAACCAACCCTGAAAATTGCAAGTTTCTATCTCCTTCCGTTTGAAAGTTATCGAGGCAACGGCTGATCATAATCAAACTTGGAACTTGGCAGAAGCCAAGTTCAATTACAATTATCAAAAAATCAAGACACCAAGACAGTGGATTGCGACACATTAAAATCATTTCAATGCGTATTATTGTATATGAACATGGATGATAATTTGCAATTTGGTTGTGTAAAACTTTTTCTTTTTACCTGGAAGCCAAGCGGCCCTGGCAAAATTCAGTACTTGGTGACCGTTTCCACTATGAACCAAGCGCGATTAAGCAAACTGACAGAATCTCACTGCTTTCCCACCTTTTACGCATGCAAACTTGCTCTACCCAATTTTTGTGCGCGTGTTCTTGGGAACATCGCGTATCATTTTGCCCAAATGTCTGTTATATTTGAATTTTTTCGAGAATGGTCGTCCCAAATAATTAGGTTTGACTCCCCGATGAAGAAATCCATGTCAAATTTGATTCTCTCCGGCCGGCCGGTTTTCAACAAATACAGATCCAATCGAATTGAAACTTGGTGAGTAGTTGTAGAATACAGACTTAAATACCCTTGTGAAATTTTGTTGGAATCGCAACACTCGAAAATTTAAAAAAGATATTATTAGTGTAGGTTGAGCATCCGAATGCAACATCTGATTTCGTTAATAGGCACAATCGGCCAAAGAGTTCTGGAGTTATACCTATCTCAAATTTAGTTTTTATTTCCTCCTTAACTCAAAAGATATGAAATCAATCCAATGCAAACATGATAATTAGTGGTAAAATGACGACACACAAATTATTAAGGAACTTCCTCAGGATCGTATCACTAGAAAATTTAAAAAAAAACCATTGGAAATCTTCGAATTAAAATTTTATATCTCAGAAGGCATCAAAACCTAATCATTTTAAAGCAAAGTTCCAAATTTGAACACGATCGGATCTATATTATTGGAGATCTAAGCAGCATTGAGTGACTTCAGTAGCTGGATGGGTAACCGTTGCCACGAGAACTTTCGAACGTAAAATGATTACGAGTTGCAATAATCAGGGTAGGTTGCGCATCCGAATGAGACAGTTATGTTCATTGTTGGGTATAATGCGCCAAACGGTTTCAGAGTTATACCCATTCGGTATATTGTTTTCTCGATAACTCAAAACATGTAGATCCGATCGAGTTGAAATTTGGAAAGATTGAAGAATATCGTTTCAAAGAAGATTGTTAAATTTTGTGAAGATCGTACCACTAAGAAATTTCTAAAAAATTCTTAAAAAATATTATTTACCTCACAATTGCTCAAGAACGGAAATACATAGCGACTTGCAATTTTCTGGATAGGTGGGCATCCTAATGCGACACTTGAGGTTAAAAGTTATAATTGGACGGTATGCTGCAAAAATGGTGTAGACCTCAGTTTGTATTTCCTGAGTTACTGCAATGATCAAGAATGGTTTAAGTCTCATCAACATCATAATAAATGACGTTACAATACAAGATGTGGCTTGACAAATTTTAGCTTATTGCCGTTTTGCACTTGATATATTATGTATCTTGATGGAAAACTTAAAAAACATGTATACTATGGGTTACACTATTGTTGCAGAACACCGTCCAATTGACCTCACGGTTTTGGAGTTATATCAATCTGAAATTTGGTTATTATTTCCTCAATAACTCAAAAAATACGATGCGGATTGGCATCGCAAACATTTTTGTGAAATTTCGTGAAGATCTATAACTAGAAAATTAAAAAAAAATCATTGAAAAAAATCTATACACAGAAAGTAGTCGTCCGACTTCATTGAAATTTTACGAGAGCCTTCAAAACCTATCTCCAGATCTCTATTGTTGGACATCCGAGCAGACTTGGATGAGTTCCGATATTTTAAAAGGTAGGTATATAAATATAATACTCAGTTGAATAAATACGGCAAGAGTTTTTACGCAGTATGTTTCCTTCGTATATAATTAGATATCTAATGAATTTAAATTCCGATAGAATACATTAAAAATTCTATGATCTTAGACGATTCTCTCATTACTCAAATCTTTAAAATGGTACGAGATATATTCATATCCTATGAAATCTGAGAAAACAGTCCATTTCCATGGTAAATTCGTTTAAGTGTGTCCAATAGAGGTGAATGGACGATAGAACCTCCGCACAAAAGATTCTGACTTCACGTCAGATTATAACCAATTGTTTTTTCAAATGCATATTTTAACGCAGATCATTGGAAGTTAATGACACAATATTCTTCCAAGGTTTTAATGTAATAGAAAAGTGTACCTTGGTTGAAGTTGGCACCGCGCCTTCTGAATGATTCGTTCTATCGGATAGATCTTTCCGTGAAGTTTTATTATCTATTTCAAAAAGATATAATTGTGATCATTAGTGTAAATAATAGGGTTTCGAATCGCGTTTGTCATCACTTTGAGGGTCGATATCGTCTGTGACGTCCCCCTTTGTGGAAACTTCAACATCTTATACAAACATTATCATTCCGGCGTTCCATACCCAATGAACCGGCACCATATTAGGCTCCTTCTCATTCAAATCTTTCGTATGGAATTAATCCGACACCCGTCGCAACTCGTAAAGAATGCCGTTTTATACAGGGGAGGATCCCATACTGGATATTATTAGCAGTCGGAAGTCTCTGATTGAAAAGCTATGGTGCTCCGAGTCGGATCGGAATTGCCGGAAGTCGATGAGTAAGAGCACAGAATATTCGCGGGAATGGTAATTTCGGCCCTTCAGAATATCTGCGGAATAATGAGAGTATTTTTATGATTCACGATGTTGTCAAAGGAGTTCGTGGAAATATATCAATTTCGTCTTCGGCGACACTTTGTTATTGAGTTATGGATGATAGAGAGTACCTGAAATCGTTCAAAGTACCTACTGGCGATAAGTACTTTCGGCATGTTTTTACTAGAGGGTGGAAATATGCGAGGTGGTTTTCTGTATGGCCCCTAGGCGTGGAGTGATTTAGATTTATATTTAATCAAATTTCGGAATATAAGCATCAGCACATTACAAAGTTGAACCAAATTGATAAATTTTACGACCCATCAAATGTTTGAATAGGAAGTCAAATACTAGAGGAAAAGGTGGTAATGTGGCCCCCACTATATTTTTGAGGCTTTATTTAACAAAAATATAGGACTCTTAAACTGGAAAGGTAAATTGTATGGATGCATATTCATATGTGAGAACATATCTTACTATGGAATAAATAAAACTCGCATAGGATAAACAAAAATTGAATTTATTCTTAGGTAATCAAATACGACACCTTGAGATCAAGCGATCGTTATGTGGCCACCTGGGGGATATATTGCGCGTATGTTCTGGGGAACATCGCGTTATCATTTTGCCCAAATGTCTGTAACTTTCAAATTTTTTGACGAAAATGGTCTGAAACGATTAAGTTCGACTCCCCAATGAAGAATTCGAGGTCAAATTTGATTCTGTCCGGCCGGCCGTCCGTCCGGCCGTTGCCACGATAATTTGAGAACGAAAAGAGCTAGCAACTTGAAATTTTCAGGGTGGGTGGCGAATCCCAATATGACGGACATGTTCGTTAATGGGCATAATCGGCCCAGTGGTTTCCGAGTAATAATTTTGTTTTCAACCAATATAAATCCGATCGAATTGAAACTTGGTGAGTAGTTGTAGCATATGAACCTTAGCACGTTCGTGAAATTTTGTCTGAATCGTATGGCTAGAACATTTTAAAAAAGTTATTAAAAAATATTTTTGTTGTCACGATAACTTGAGAACGGAGAGAGATAGCAGGGCTTCAAGTTTTCAGGTAAGGATGAGCACCAGAACGCGACATTTCAGTTCATTCATGAGCATAATTTTCTGAAATTTGGTGGTTTTTTGTTCCTCATTAACTCGGAAAATACTGAACCGATTTGATTCAAACATGGTAATTAGTTGTATAATACCAACGCGAAAATGTTCGCAAAATTTGGTGAGGATAGCGTTCGTAGAAAATTTTTAATAAATCAATGAAAAAATAAAAAAAGTTCTATATATCAGTAACTATTCGTTTGCAATTGCTGAAATTTTGCAAGAGCCTTCATAACCTAACTCTACTGCCAAGTTTCAAGTTTTAATACGATCGGTTAAATATTGTTGGAGATTCGAGCATTCTTGTGTGAGTTCAGTAGATGGGTTACCGTTGCCTCGATAACTTTCGAACGAAAGGAGATAGGGACTTGCAAATTTCAGGGTAGGTTGCGTATCCGAAAGGGAGAGTTGAGTTCGTTTTTGGGCAAAATCGGTCTAACGGTTTCCGAGTTATATCTACCCACCTGGAATATTATTTCCTTGATAACTCAAAAAATAAATATTCGATCGAATTGGTGCTTGGTAACTAGTAGTAGAAAATCAACATAAAGACGTGTTTAAAATTTTGTAAGAACCGTACCCCTAGAAAATTTGAAAAAAATGACGAAAAAAAAAATTTAAGAACCGTACCCCTAGAAAATTTTAAAAAAATAACGAAAAAGAAATTGGTTCAAGCACTGACGTGAAGTCAGAAGCTTTTGCGCGTATGTTCTATTGTCCAATAGAACATACGCTAAAAGCTTCTGACTTCACGTCAGTGCTTGAACCAATTTTTTTACATAAATTATCTATCAGATTTTACAATCGACTACCATATTTCAGCTCAATCGGATTTGTATTTTAGCGATTATCATGAAAATAAAATTTCGACTTGGTATCTATTTCTCTGAAATATTGTTTCATCGATAACTCAGAAAATACATATCCGATCAAATTGAATCTTGGTAATTAATCGTAGAAGGACTACCCACAAATTCTTCCAAAGGTTCGTGAGACGTCTGGAAAGTTGGCCCCCTCCCTATGCATTCCCAATCCTCAAAATATTTATAAGGTATTTTAGTGATCCATAATGATAACGATCGGTTAACTTCCTTTCATAAGTTAGGAATTTTGTTTTTTTTTGTTATTATTATTTTTCCTTGTTGGTGATTTTCCATATCATTCAATTGAAGGAAGAAATTTCTCTGTTTATTGTCTGGGGATAATCTGGTTGTGAATATTTGAGTGAGAATGGCATTTAAGGCCTATTTTTTATTATGGATAATTCCGATGCAATGATTTTTCTGGCGGACTGCAGCGAGTAACCAATTTCTCATAAAAGTTCATTTTCTCCGTGACCATGACAACTACGCGAGCATGCGAATGGAAAATATAGAAAATTGATCAAGCAAGCAATATATGTTCTAAAGTTCCTTATTGAATCCATCAGTATATTAGTTACAAAATGAATATTCATGATGTCAATCGTCCACAAGATTGCATGATATGCAGGGTTATTCAACCAAATGGAATATATATATATTGGATATATATCCAAATTTCAAAATTCCATTTTGTTGAATAACCCTGCATATCATGCAATCTTGTGGACGATTGACATATTGAATATTCATTTTGTAACTAATATACTGAAGGATTCAATAAGGAAATTTCCACTGGGAGTAATTATTCAAGGTATTTCAGCTTATAAAGCATAGAATACAATGTTCGTTAAGATAAATGAATAACGATAAAGTTCGTTTTGGTCTTAAACGATTGCATCAAACTCACCGAAAAAAAAAATTGTTGGTCATATCAAGTGTATTGCGGTTAGATGCATTCGTAAGTAATAACAAACAGGCTTCATATTGGAAGGGCAGGTTTTCAACACTGTGGAAAGGTCCAGCTCATTAATATGCATAATTTGCTTATTGGTTCATGGAATATATCCATTTATAGTTTTTACTCTTAAGATCTCGTATAATTAATTATAAAATCACTAAGGTGTGTCAGGAGCTTTACGTTCATTATACGAGTAATAGATATATAGTCCGTTTAAGATATATTGACATCGAAGTAGGCCTTGAACGTGCAGTCGGTGCTTTATTACTGGTGACAAAAAGTTTCTGTTCTTTAACCAGAGAAATTAATTATTAATATAACCTTGAATGTTTTCAATGCTATCTCCTTGTAATTAATTGAAGGCCTTTATAAATATATTCTTGGATCTTTGATTTGAATTCATTTTGGAAATTCAAATCCCCAATGAATTTTATCCTGAGATTTTATGGAAGGATAATTTTCCAAGTTCAACTGCAGTAGATGAAACAAACATAAATATGAGGTTGATACCCAGAAACCATTTGAAGGAATTGGAAAATCATTATTTATAATAGAAAAGAACAAAAATTGGATAGTTTTTTTTAATGTAGGATGAAGAACCTTTTGACATAATAATCATGTGCTTCTCAATATATCTTAGAACTTAGGTTCCTTATCCAAAGCCGGAGAATCAATCAAGTTGTAGAAGGCCATAAGAAACTCACTTTTTATTTATTGAAAATAAATTTTATTATTACTATATTGGTTATTGAATAATTTCTTCAATATATTGTTAATGAATATAATGTTATTATTAATACTTCCTATAAATTACTGAGAGGTGGATGAGTAATGAAACATTATTTTGGAAGAAGAGTTAATTTATCAGTGTTTAAGCAGACTTATTATTTCTGTCTTAATCTAACTTTGAAAGTAATAGCATTGTGAAAGATGATAATCTATATACAATGATAATAGTTCAAGTGTTTATATTTCCACAAAAGAAAATCATAACCAAAATTTCACTATGTAAATTTTTTTACGTAAGCTGTGAGTTTTATGGATTTCAATTGCAACTAGGAATATAAAAGATTATTCGTTATTTTCCTATGAATTGATGTTTTAGTATTATAATTTATATTGAAAAATATAAAAATAAAAATTCTATTTCAAAGTTTGATTTGCTTACCTCGTGGAACTCTTGAAGGAATGAACTAATCAAAGAAAACCTTCAGTGAAGTGCTCTCTCAAATCTACAAGAACTTGAATATACATTTGCGAGTCACTATAAGAAGGAATATAAATCAACTTATTTACATAACAGAGTATTCATAAACATTGAAAAGTTCAGTCGTAAGAGGAAAGACAGGGAAAAATTGAAACTTTACAAATGAGTCCTATCTGTAGGGGGGGGGGGGACACCTGTCACATCACAAGATGTGTTGATTATTCAGAGTCAACAACCATAACTGTTTTATCTCCTCATCTGAGCTGAACTCTTCGAGGTCGTCATCAGAATCATCAGGACTTGTATTAATGATGAAAGGCGGTTGTCAGCCATATCATGATGTCCCATATATTTAGTCCAATCATATCCTATTTCTTTTTCTATGTGTTCAATGTAAGCTTTCCATCTATCAACTGTACACTCATGCAGTGCTTCCTTCCAAAGACGTTTCACACGCTCTCGATCCCCTAACATTCCCTGAATCCTTCGATTGTAATACATTTTACAGTAAGCCCAAGCCAACTCAATAGGGTTGTACTGACAATTATTGTATGGTGGCAATCTAAGGATTTCATGTCCACCATTCTGTAAAACTTCATCAACGCGGTACTTCTTGAAATTCGGATTGTCAGAAAATGGTTTTATAATACTCAGAAGTTTCGTTTTAGTGAAGCTTTCTTCAAATGGAATGTTATGTTCCTCTTACCATTGTTGAATTACCTCTTTACGAGAAGCAGTTGTTGGTAATTTATCCACTTTTATGGAATGATATGGTGCATTCTCCATGATAATGACACACTTTCTATCAATCAGTTCCAGTGAAGGTATTAATTTATCATTAAGCCCATTTCTGAAATATTTCACCATTCATAGTTTTATGGTAATATTTATCATTGATACCACTATCAAGAATCACATCACATCCAGGTAAAAAGCCATCAATTTTTCCTGCATTTAAAATAGTGTATCTTCTGCCTTCACCCTTGAAGATATTTGGCACACCTTTTAGATCACTTCCAAGCATCCACTGACGAATTTGGCTGCCATTTTCAAATATCCATGTAACATCAAGATAAATTAATTTTACATTTTGTTTCGAGTTCTCTTGGTATTTCCCACAAAATCGTATTCTGTCTATTATATTTTTCTGTTTATCAATCAGAATTTTTCTTCGATCAACTTTCTTGAATTCGTAACCAACTTTCTTTATTATATTATATAATGATGACTTCGATTGCTCAATATCCAGGTACTGTTTGGCTAATTCAAAAATAGCATCCAAACTGATGTACCCGTTGCATTTGATTTCACTGAAAATGATATCATATAATGTCTCTTCAAATGTATAGTCGTATATCACAGGAGTTCTTCCACAACTGCTGCCAGGTTTTAATGATATGCCTTCTTCTTTTTCCTAAGAATTCTTCGAACAGTACTTGAGGAAATCTGAAATATTATGGCCAATGTAATAATCGGAATACACTTTTAGTGGTAGAATAACAGTTTACCTGGAACACTAGAGCAACGCGGTTGATGCTGGTGGTAATATCTGCAGAGTCCCTGAAGAATTCACAGTAACATCTATATACTGCTTCGCGTTCCCTTTTTGTTAGGCGAGAGGTATCGTAATCAATTCCAGACATTTTTAATAGCACAAGGATGCGGAAATACTGAAACTCGGTACGATTAATTATAATTATTAACACACATGTAAAAACTATCCCAAATGATTCTATTTTCGTTATATCCAGATTATCAAGAAATAATGAAATAAATAATAAATGGCCGTTCATCAGCTCCTGGTAGTTTTCAATGCGAACAACCTAAATTATGTGACTTGAAATATAACTAGATCGGTCCTTGCCAACTGAATTTCGATTTTCCATAGGCACCCTTGATGTCAATATATCTTAAACGTACTATACCGCCGTATTCTCAAAGCATTCAATCTCCGTTAAGTCCTAACTGAGGTCCTCAGTTAAGGATAAATAAGAATCGCAACCTCAGTTAACGTATGTAACGGTGGTGAAACAGGCCTGGTTCACGCTAATTTTCAAGCTAAGTGAGGTTGCGATTCTTATTTATCCTTAACTGAGGACCTCAGTTCCCAGATAGCACACAATATCCTATGGATATCCGTTTCAAGTCCATTTCAGGTCGGGATATCTTCGAACATAGAATGGATATCCATAAGATATCCATCAGCAGATATTGAATGGATATTCAACACTAAATATCCTATGGATGTCCATAGAATATCCATTGGAGACAGTAAATGGATATCCTTTTCTCACAATGACGGATCTCCTATGGACGTCCATAAGATAATTGGTTGTCAGTTGTCAATGTTGTCATTGTCAATTTAACCGTTAACGGTAGATCCATAGGAGATCTCTCAAATAAGGTTGAAAATCAATACAAAATGAACAATGTGCCCAATAGATAATTCAGTAGTTGAAATTACCATTGATTTTTTACGTTCCTGTTGTGGATTCGGAAATCGGAATCAAATATAATATATTATATCATTATTGGGTTATGTTCGACATGAAACATTCAACGTACGCCGCGCCGTACGCCTCCGATATTCGGCAATCGGCGCTATTCATTGTTTTTCTTGGGTACGTACTGAAAAGTTGAGGTAAATTTCATAAATAGCAACTTTTTGAAGCTTGCTATTATATTTGTTTATTTCAGATTATGGTTCTGTGGAAAATACTCACTGATGTTTTGGAGGAAATGAAAGAAATTAATATGAGGCCTGTCTCAAATAAGGATATGGTCGGAAACTGCAACGCATGACAGGACGGCCTACTGCATCGGTGAAGCTCAATCGAAGATTCAGACTACACAGATGGAGGATGTTACTATAACTGCGGGCGATATAGCGGGAGTTCTCAAGGGATGTAACAATTGGGCAACACCGGGAGCAGACAGAATCCATAATTACTGGTGTAAATATTTTACTAGCGTGCACGAAAAACTGGCACAGCTCTTTCAGATGGAACTGTCTGACTCTACCACCATACTCGAATACTTCACCTTTGGTATCACACACCTTATCCCGAAAGAAGGTGATAGTAAGGACCCCAAGAACTACCGCCCGTCGATCTGCAAAGTTCTAACCGCTGTGCTAACCAGGTACATAACCGAACACTTGGGGCGAAACAACCTGATGGCCCATGAGCAAAACGGATGCCGCATAAGAACTAAAGGGTGCAAAGAACTGTTGGTGGTCAATACCCCAATACTTCACCTTGGGTATCACACACCTTATCCCGAAAGAAGGTGATAGTAAGGACCCCAAGAACTACCGCCCGTCGATCTGCAAAGTTCTAACCGCTGTGCTAACCAGGTACATAACCGAACACTTGGGGCGAAACAACCTGATGGCCCATGAGCAAAACGGATGCCGCATAAGAACTAAAGGGTGCAAAGAACTGTTGGTGGTCAATACCCCAATACTTCACCTTGGGTATCACACACCTTATCCCGAAAGAAGGTGATAGTAAGGACCCCAAGAACTACCGCCCTATCACATGCCTCTCGTCGATCTGCAAAGTTCTGACCGCTGTGCTAACCAGGTACATAACCGAACACTTGGGGCGAAACAACCTGATGGCCCATGAGCAAAATGGATGCCGCATAAGAACTAAAGGGTGCAAAGAACTGTTAGTGGTCGATTATGTTCTGACCAAGCAGGCCCGAAAAAAGCTCAGAAATATCTCTGTTGCTTGGGTCGATTATCAGAAGGCCTTCGACTCAGTTCCCCACTCTTGGTTAATGTCGGTAATGAGAATGCACGGAACTGTGATCGGGTGGTCGATTTCCTGGAGCATCTAATGAAAAGCTGGAGAACTACTCTTCTGCTGCGGTGGAGCACTGGTGTGGAAAACTGCCGACAAATTAATATCCGTCGGGGTATATTTCAGGGTGATACACTGAGCCTCATCTGGCTTTGCATGGCTCTCAACCCCCTCAGTATGCTTTTGAGCAATACTGGATATGGTTACGTCATCAACAAACAGATAGACATAAGAATTACTCACCATTATACATGGATGACCTAAAATTATACGCTTCCAGCTACGATCAACTTAAGCGGCAACTAGAAATAGTCTCGGCTTTCAGCGACTCAATCGGTATGCGAATGGGAATGGACAAATGTGCGGTGCTCAATGTGAAACGTGGAAAAGTACAGAACACGGGAGAGGACACAACCCTCATGAACACAATCACCATACCCACATTGAGTCCGAATGAATCCTACAAATATCTAGGAATAAAACAAGCGCTCAACATCAAAACATCTGAGATGGAACTACTGTTTAAGGAAAAACTATACGCTAGAGTGAGGTCACTCCTGAAGTCGAAACTGAACTCGGGACCCTTTTTACTGCGATTAACATCTGGATCATTCCTAGCATAGCTTACTCATTTGGCATCCTGACATGGTCAGTTACCGAGCTCCGTTGAATCGACAGAGCTATAAGAGGTATGCTCACTAGATTTGGGATGCATCACCCTCACTCGTCGACTGTCCGACTCTATCTCCCACGAAAACATGGGGGCAGGGGCTTGCTAAGTCTGGAAATCGTACATGGGGAAAACATAACAGCCCTTAGGAACTACTTCCTGAGGAAGAACTCACCTTTTTTCCTGGCGATTCGCGAGGCTGACCAGAACCTCTCAGCGCTGAGGCTATCTGAACCTGGCTACCTGGTGCCCATCCGCTCGTTGAATGAATTAGCGGATGAGTGGAGGGCGAAGGCCCTGCACGGCAGATATCCTGGATACCTGGAGGAGAGAGAGGTTAATAAACAGGAATATCTTACTCACCTGCGAGCTGGGTACCTGTTTCCTGAAACAGAGGGACGTCTTGTTGCGATACAGGATCAGGTTATTCCAACAAGAGCTTACCTGAAGCATATAGCAAAGCAGGATATTCCAACACACCGATGCAGACTATGCTCCCAGGCACCCGAATCAATTCAGCATATTACATCTTCGTGCTCGATTCTGGCCCCTAGGGATTATCTGGATAGACACAACGCGGTGGCAAAAATATATCACCAACAAATGGCCCTGAGATATAGCCTGCTCTCTGATGAGGTCCAACAGCATCTGTATGAGCCAAAATCACTTCTACAGAACCAGAAATATAAGATGTACTGGGATGTCACGCTTATCACGGACCGAGGGGCTGCGCATAATAGACCAGATATTGCGCTGTTCGATCTGGAACAAAAGAGCTGACAAGCGGATGACAACCTACAAAAAGCTTACACGGAGAAGATTACGAAGTATACACACCTGGCTTTCCAATTGCGAGATATGCATAAGCTGAAATCGATAAGCATATTACCGTTGATTATATCCGTCAATATATATATATATATATACCTCGCTTCCCAATATTGAAATCTGAATAGGTACGAGCAATATAATCGAATGCTGTTTCCTTAGGTGAAGTATTTCAATTATATTTAACAATAAAGAAATATATTATTGTGTAATAACCCTTACAATGATATCGATTAACTAACATTATATAACAAAAAATTAATTTCTATGAATGACAAAGTGGAATGGTGCAAATAAGAAGGTGGAGAGTACGGACAAGGAATCATGCAAATGTGGCAAAGATTTCCTGCCACTCAAATAACATATTCGCAACATTTAATTAAAAAATATTCAATGAATTTAAATGTAAGTGGTCTCAGATAGCGGAAAAATAGCAATATACTCCATAATTAATCACGAGCTTCCTAACAAAACGCTGCAAATTTTTGAATATGTACTTAGATAAATATTAAGGTAAATGTCCCAATTATCGACAACCTCCGTTTATTTTTCATAAAACAAGACGAAGGTAATTTTCTTACAAATTTTAATTCAACAATTATCTAGTTTATAGTTTCTTGAATGAATTTGTTCACACCATGTATTTCTCTTAAGCATCCTCAGCGAAAAATCAGCTGTTAATTGGCCGAATGTCGGTCTTCATCGAGTGAGCAATGTTTTCCTTGCTATTCACTCTTGCACACTCTTCATTTATGTCTCCCCAGATTCAACGAATGCAGGTGAAATTTAATTTTTTTTTGAAGAATAATTAACTTGAGACGATTAACTGTATTCAGTTCTATTAAAAAAAAATTAATGTGTATCATATTTTATGAGAAATTTGTGTGTCGATAAATGGTACTTCTGAAACATATTGTGTCCCAGATATCGACATCTATGTCGATATTTGAGTCGCTGAGGATGATTTTTGATTAACTTTCAGAAACGTTAACTCCATTTTCCTGGATACGATTGTTTCGTTATCCTACCCAAAAGATCCACAATTTTCAGTGTACCAATTATCGACACACTGTTTTCCATCGAATTACATGATAAAAGTACAACAAATTTTGATGTCGATACTACGTTCAACACTATGTCGATAAAAGGTGCAATATTCTGTCGACGGCTGAGAATCATACCATAAGTAAGTTTAATCAATTATATCGAGAACTCATTAAACTATTTTTGTTATCTTTTGATAATCAGCTCATAGAATATTCAAAATTGCTCTCAGTACTGATCGACATTCGATTGTGGTCCATTTATATGATTTAATCATCCATTTTTTCATGGCTGTCGATCATACGCACATTTATGTGGGGATAATTGGTCATATTTAGTTTCCAGTTATCTCATGATTACAAATGTCTAGAAGACTGCAATGCACACATGAAAAATACTGTGTCCCGTCGGAAGCAACTTCTGACGCAAATCATAATTTTGAATCGAGTAGAATAGAAATCGCTAACTTTTCCCTGAATTCGTCTCTCTTGGATGTAAGGGAAGAGAATTTGGGTGTAGATTTACTACTGGATTGTTATGACCGTGATTACTCCGACACTGATATAAATGTTTGTGGGCTACATCAAGATATGAATGGTAAGAATGGGGGGATTACAGATTATCTTTTTGAAGCCCAAGTTCTTGGTGAAGCAAGCATACAAAATGCAAAAAATAGTGAATCAAATGAGAGAGCCCTTGAAAATGACACAAAAGAAAATTGAGTTAGGACAGAGGAGAAACACGTAGAATTACCGAGCCTAAAAAGTTGAATGAACGTGGCTTATAGGAAGTATCTGAAGTGAAAACGTTCATTTCTAAGGATTAACCAAAGATCATCAAATATTTTTCATACTAAGCAGAGAATTTATATAAATCATGTTTTTTTAATTTTTGTGAACATTCTTAAACTGTTATTTTCACTAAATATATCAATATTTCTTTAAATACAAACATATTATTGATGCCAAAATCTGGATTTCCCAAAGTGTCGATATTTGGTGCACATGTATGTCGATGATTGGTAATTCATATTTTTCCGGTGTCGATAATGGGTACATCTGCTTTGAGACACCATTCATTTTTTTTTATAATATTTTCCCCTTTCAATATGTTCGTTTTTTGTACTTTCATCAAAATAGGGGGTTCAGAGAAGTAGAAGCAGAATATTTCATTCATATAAAATTATTCCTTGAAGTCGAAATGTATTAGACACTTTGAGGAACACGCTATTGTGTCGATAATTGGGACATTTACCTCATCAGTTTAGATCAAAAGTGGCAGAAAAACATCCCTGCGAAGAGGGAGTTAAATTAGCTACGTAATTTGACACAATCATTTTTATACACAAGAATTGAAAGAATATTTGTTATAATTCAACTTACTGTCCTTTGGCCGTTGACAATCAATTTATTTAAATGAAACACATATTAATAATTAATTTGAATACTCAAACTAGTCGGCCAGTACATACGTGTCTTCTGTTCCGCCACACGCCGCAAGAGAATAGACTCGCCCATTGGACTTTCTTACATAAGCTTCAGTGACATGATCTGTAACTACCTATTAGTACCATGCACAGATGACCTACAAAAAAGTTATAGAGGATGAACCTAGGTTCATACGAAATAATAATAAGACTAGCTTCACACTTGAAAAACTGAAACTAAACATAACATCAATAAAATATCAATTCAAAGGATGTTATTGGGAATACTGTAAACTGTAATCCGGTAGAAGATTTGCATCTCAATACAGAACTTGTGTCTCTCTATGCACTCGGATGAAAATTTTAACCAGCAAAGTACGAACAGGTGAATTCCATTAAGGTTACCAAAAATAAAACTTCATTGTCCTATTCGATCAGGAGTGCTCTACTTCTACTGCACACTCAGCTCATTGATTCTTCGGAAATCCACAACTACTTTGCTTTGAATGAGAATAGCTTGTCCAGGCTTGGCGAAAGATATCTCATTCACTTAAACCGATACAGTTCGACTGGTTTTCTCCAATTCAACCCTGAGAATATCTCACACAACTGTTCATTTTCATGAAGGTGAGAACTCGACGTGGTAAAAATTGGAAACGTCTAGTTTAAATGGAATCGATACGGAAATTGAGATGAGCTGGGCAGACGGGGCTAGAAAATTACCAGGAGTGCTGATGTTACTCGAGGTGGTTTATGCCAATACTATTCTGGGAATGTTACAATCTTGAAATGGAATATGACACGATATTCATGATTCTCCTATAGGAAATTATGTTGACCGCATCTCCCAATACGGACGTAGAGATTTTATGATCAAATTAAACACAAAATTGAATAGGGTATTCTTTCTAAGGGTGTTCTCTTTCAAACTCTGAAAAATATCTATAAAATAAAAAAAATATTATTTTGTAATTTGATTCTGCGTAAAAAGCACAGATTTGTCAGAGGCAATCAATCAAACAATGTTGCCTAACAAACAAGAACGAAATAACATCAACGGTCAAACAATTATATCGTAACGTTTCGGAGTCTATATCAGACTCCTTCGTCAGGCACTTAACGAAGATCTACAGAATTATTTTTTGTTGATTGCTATTCTGAAATTCGAGAATTGTCACCTTGACAGTATTTGAAAATCATGGTAACATACTTTTACTTTCCATAGGAATTTCCAAGTTCCAACTCCTATTTTTATAAATTCAGCCAAATATGGTCAATACCAATTGAGCAATGTGCAAAATTAGATCCTCTGTTCAACAAAATACAACTTGACCCCTTAAGTTTCCTTTCAACGTAATCAGATTCTGTCATCAGAATCTTTGTATTACTCCAATACATCATGTGATTTCCTTGGATTGTACATACACGTTCTGCTATTTTTGATTTCTGTACGACTCAATTTCTCAAGTTGATCTCAAGTTCCGAATTTCTTGCTTCTAGTAGTCTTAATGTTTTTATCCTGTGTACGATTTACCACAAATACAAGAAATATTAAAACAAAAATCAAAAAATTGGTTCAAGCACTGACGTGAAGTCAGTAGCTTTTGCGCGTATGTTCTTTTGCTTCTGACTTCACGTCAGTGCTTGAACCAATTTGTTATTTCGTGATTATTTTAAAATTTTCTAGGGGTACGGTTCTTAAAATTTCTTTTTTCGTAATTTTTTTCAAATTTTCCAGGGGTACGGTTCTTACAAAATTCTAAACACGTCTTTATGTTGATTTTCTACTACTAGTTACCAAGCTTCAATTCGATCGAATATTTATTTTTTGAGTTATCAAGCAAATAATATTCCAGGTGGGTATAACTCGGAAACCGTTAGACCGATTATGCCCAAAAACGAACTAAACTCTCCCTTTCGGATACGCAACCTACCCTGAAATTTGCAAGTCCCTATCTCCTTTCGTTCGAAAGTTATCGAGGCAACGGTCACCCATCTACTGAACTCACACAAGAATGCTCGAATCTTCAATAATATTTAACTGATCGTATTAAAACTTGAAACTTGGCAGTAGAGTTAGGTTATCAAGGCTCTTGCAAAATTTCAGGAATTTCAAACGAATAGTTACTGATATATAGAGTTTTTATTTTTTATTTTCAATGATTTATTAAAAATTTTCTACAATTACTTCCTCACCAAATTTTGCGAATATTTTTGCGTTGGCATTCTACAACTAATAACCATGTTTGAATTCAATCGGTTCAGTATTTTTCGAGTTAATGAGGAACAAAAAACCACCAAATTTCAGAAAATTTCAGATGGCTATAACTCTAAAACCGTTTGGCCGATTATGCTCATAAGCAAACTGAAATGTCGCGTTCTGGTGCACATCCTTACCTGAGAACTTCAAGCCGCTATCTCTTTCCGTTCTCGAGTTATCGTGACAACAAAAATATTTTTTAATAATTTGTTTTGAATTTTCTAGCCATACGATTCGCACATAATTTCACAAACGTGCTTAGGTTCATATTCTACAACCACTCACCAAGATTCAGTTCGATCCGATTTATAATGGTTGAAAACAAAATTATTACTCGGAAACCACTGGGCCGATTATGCCCATTAACGAACTTGTCCGTCGTATCGGGATGCGCCACCTACCCTGAAAATTTCAAGTCGCTAGCTCTTTTCGTTCTCAAGTTATCGTGGCAACGGCCGGCCGGACGGCCGGACGGACAGAATCAAATTTGACCTCGAATTCTTCATTGGGGAGTCGAACTTAATCGTTTGAGACCATTTTCGTCAAAAAATTCGAAAGTTACAGACATTGGGGCAAAACTATAACGCGATGTTCCCCAGAACATACGCGCAAAAAGTGTTTATATAATATTGTATTTGTGGTAAATCGTACAGTAGTATAGTACAGTAGCAGAAGTAAGGAAGTCGGAACATAAGAACAGCTTGATAAATAGACAAATCAAAAATAGCAGAACATGTATCTCCAATCCAAGGAGATCACATGATGGATTGGAGTAATACAAAGCTTCTGATGACATAATCTGATTACGATAAAAGGAAACTTAAGGAGTCAACTTGTATTTTGTTGAACAGAGAATCCAATTTTGCAAATTGCTCAAAACTCCTGAAATATATGGAATGCAGGTGTTTACTCATGCGTTCTTCGCGTAGCGTCCTCAGTTTTGTCTGGTTTGTCTCCTCCAAAGCTCTCTGACCAGCCCTTATTAGGAAAGCGTAGAATGGGGTCGTGTGGCTTCTTCTTCTTCTACCGCGGTGCCGTCCCAGGCTGAACTGAGGCCTTCAGGCCCATTGTTCTCCCGCTTGCCAAACTCGTGAGACTCAGTCCAAAAAGCACGCTGACCGGAATGCTGCGAGCTTAAAAGGTCGTGTGGCTTAGTCCAGACCTTCAGAACTGTGACTGATACGATCTGTTGTTCTATTAAACTACTTATTCAATACTAAGGACATGGTTAATGGTTTTAACATAAGTCAAGGTCAAGACATACATTGGAGCATTGGCTATCACGTCGTGATGATATAGAACTGGCTCACCCATAAGTACAATTCTTAAGCTGGTCAGCTCTGGGCATTTGCAAACTCGTAGTTTCCGATCAACAGAGCCTGCATTTTTGGTCTGCTGACTGTCCATGCGGTAAAAGTGGTACTAACAGTGTCCTGTCAGCAGTCCCTCCGTGACTCAAATCTCATGGCTTCTGCAGGAGCATTCTAAATGGTGAGAAATCCATGAATTTTTTGCCCGTGCAAGTTCTGGAATATTGCTCCAATGAACTTCTGTTATTTAGCTCCCATTGTTGAACCATTGCATTTTAGTGATCTTTTCCATGTCCACAAAATGATTATGGCCAGCTTCTCATTTTCTTCAATACCACAGTGACGCATAGAAGAGTCACCTTATTGCCTTTAGCCAGTTGATTTATGGTACTCCAGCATTCCCAGGACAGTAAAAAACACTGGATGGGTGATTTCAGGCCTCTCAGTGTGGCTAGCTGTGTTATACCTAATATAGATATGCGCCCTCTGTAGGATCCTTTTCAGTCACTCCTGAGCACAAATGTATATAGCAAGTGTAAGATAGTAGGCTCATATCCCAGGGGTACAGATATCCTCAGTTTCGGCCCATATACCCCAATACCTGCACCCTTACCTGATTTTTATCAATATAATTCCAAATGGATGACTTTTTGTGCAATCGATTAACGAGATCCAGCGCACTCAGATGGTTTCGTATGACCGGTGCATAGGGTTTTTTCAAATCGAATATAATTGAAACTTCATCTGAGGACTTTGCCAATAGGAATGGGCCCAGTTCTTCCACTAACCTCATATGTCCTATCCAGTTACCAGGTAGGGGTTTCCCACTAAAAGAAATTCCCATATAGCAGGCTACATTTCCTTACATGCAAGTGCAAGGGGGGCAGATTAAGTAGGACCTCAAGAGTTGCTGTGGCAATAGTATAGCTAGCTCAGGTAGCTCACAGACAAGCTGTTGCAGTTCCTGCAACTGACTGCGTGTAGTGACCTCATCACTTTCTTTTTGCAGGCCCACGTTGCCGCTGTGGCATTGGAAATAATTCTGGTCCTGTGTTTCCTCCAGATCAGTTTACTATCTAGTATTAGTATCAGTTCTAGATATTTGGACTTACTGGAGAAGTTCAGGGTCTGACCATGTAGTACCTACTTGAGCTCCAAGATTAAGATTAGTCCTTATAGTGGAGGGAAACAAGGTGGTCCTAGAGGGATTGACGTCAAACCTTCTTCTTATATTTGATTTGAGTTAAAGGATTGACTCATTTTATAAGAAAATGCAGTTATGGCATAACAAACTCTATGAAAACAGTTTTGAAATGTTTCCAACGTTGTGTAATCTTGTGCAAGATTCCCCATTGAAAGATAATCCAGAATATGTGATGCTTCAAACTGAACGAGTTAGAAAACTTGGTTGAGAATTTCAAACGATACTTCTTCGCGGAAAATTATATCAAGTTGTCAGACTGGAGCAGGGTTTTAAATCCATTTGAGAAAAGACCTGTTGGACTAACACTACAAGAAGAAGAACAACTGATGTTCCATCGAGTACCTTACAAAAGTCAAACTTTGTTAGTAAATCTTCAGCAAACTTCTGGACTCAGCTTCCGAACGCCTGCTCTGGTATAAAAGCCAAAGCGCTTGGAATTCCCTTGTGTTTTCCAACATCTTACCCTTTGTGTAATTGGATTTTCTGCACTGGCTACCGTGAAATCCAAATACATAAAAAAACTTCAAGTAGAAAATGAACTCAGTGTGGCCATCTCTAACATATGGAACCAAATTTAGAGAAATTGAGCGCCTCAAAACAAGCTCATGTTATCCATTAGCTAGTGCTTAAAATTTTTCTTTGTCAATGGTAAAGAAAATATCGACGAATATTTTTTTAAATCTATCTTTAGCATTTTATCTTTATCTTTTTATTTTCAATCTCTTGTGCGCCCTCAATCCTGTAAATGCGTCCCACAGTTTGTGGGACGCTTCACTAAGCAGTGCTGGTGACAGAGATACAAGGTGACTACAGTCTACATCTACAGCTAGCATTCGGCTACTCAGTATGCCTTTAGGCTTGCTTCTAAGAGTTAACACGATTTCATCAGCATATGCTTGGGCATTGAAACTGCCCATAGAATGTCATTGCTTACTGAGATATCGATGGTTGAAGAGAAGAAGATCATTTTCCATAAACGGTACGATAGCTCAGCAAAAAGTACTAATATCAAAATATATACCCAAATCCATTGTATAAATTTGAAGAACGTTACTCTGAGATGAAAATCGGTAGATTTTTCATAAATGAATCAAATTAATAACAAATAAATCGTTTACTTAGATAGATTCAGTCATTGAGTTACTTATATAGTTTACAGAAAAACTATATTTTCTGTTACGATGAGGATGTTTTATAGGGAAAGCAGGGGCGGAACAGAGTATTCTATTAGAACGAGTGAACGAAAAAAATCTGCCGTTTTTTTTTAGTCCACGAATGATTATAAATAAAAGCAAATTAAAGTTAAATAAATAAGCCATACTATGCGTACAATAAAGGATTAGCTATAAAAAAATATCCAAGGTTGATGGACTAAAAGAAAAAAACTGCAAATTTTTTCCGTTCTTCCGTTCCAACAGAATACTCTATTCCACCCCTGCCTTCTCCATACAACTTGCCCATCGTAACAGAAAATATGGTTTTTCTGCAAACTATATAAGTACCTCAATGACGGAGTCTATCTAAGAATACGATTTATTTGTTGCTATTAATTTGATTTATTTACCAAAAATCTGCAGATTTTCATCTAAGAGTAATGTTCTTCAAATTTATGAAATCGAGTTGGGTACATATTTGGTATGATTATACTAAAACTCCTAGGTATTCAGAGTTAGGAGCTTGTGCAAGTTCGGAGAATCAGTTGTGTTCTGAGTAGGCGTCGTTGGTTTGTCCTTACATTTCCAGAATATGCACATTTGAAATTTTGGTTTACCGATATAACAACGGATCTCTGATATTCACAAATTTCAAAAGTGTGCGGTATTACAAATCAGTGAAATCTATTGATCATGAATGAACTAACACGCTAAAGATCCTCACGTCACGTGAGTGCTTTCAGAATGTATTAATTTATTGAAATTTCATCGCATGGGAAGGATCAATTGTGATATTTTCTATTTACAGGCATAAAATTCGATATAATGAATTTATTCAATGAATTTGTACAGAAATAGAGGAAAATACTGACCAGTAAAGAAAAAAAGCAGTATCATGTTGAATACCTTAATATTATTCTGGAACACAAATTTTCCATTACAATAATCTTCATCTAGCTTCTATTTAGTATCAATTCCTGTAGAACGTGATCATAATAAGTGTTTTCCATATAATAAAATGTGTTTGAACTTGGTATGTAGGAAATCTGACATCAATTATTGGAATTAATTGATTTGAGAAACAGCCGTCAAATGAGGTAAATAGATTTTTGTGACGATTTTCTGTGACCATAGAACGTCAAAACACGCTGGAATGTGAATTTTAAGCAATATCTTCTGGAATTGAGATCGTATCGAACTGAAATTTTGCACACTCGTGTAGAATGCTTGATTTAACGTCGGTACAAATTTTGTTATTAAAAAATTTTCCAACTGCCCGATCCCAACAATACTTAGATAATATTATATCCATAAATTAAGCATTTCATTATTGCATTTCTTGAAATAGGTACCTTTTCAAGTCGATCAACATCGTCCTTCTTTCGACGTCTAAACTATGACTTGATTCTTTATGTTTATGTCTTTGAATTTGTTTTCGGTGGAATTCAAAGAGTTCATAGAATAATCGATGAAAATACTGAGAGAGACCCAGGAAATTTGACACATTTTGTCTTATATCTCCAGAAATTGAAATCGTATAGAGCCAAAATTTTGCACAATTTTGCAAAATACTACAATTGACGTTAGTACAAGTTTTTGTTGCAATCTGATGAATAGTTCACGAAAAAAAAATTTTTTTTTCGAAAAAATTAAAAGAAATATTTTTTTAAAAATTACCAACATTTCGATCATAACAGAATTTTGCCAAAAGTTGCGCGTTTATATCCTCGAACTGAATACCAAGTTTCGATTCAACATCTTCTTTAGTTCCTGAAATATCAGGGAAATAACCTCAAAATTTGAAATGTCTATAACTTCTAAACCGTCCGGCCGATTTTGCCCGTTAACGAACTTGACCGTCGCATTTTGATCAGAAACCTACCCTGAAAGTTTGAAGTCGATAGGACCTTCGGTGCTCCTGTTATCGTGCCTACGGCCGGAAGGCCGGCCGGCCGGCCGGTCAGCCGGCACCCTAATATCTGACACCGGATTCGTGATCAGGGAGTCCGAATTAGTCTATTAGCCAATTTTCAGCTCGAAATTCGAAAATTACAGACATTTGGACGAAATGATAGGACGATATGTTCCCCTAGAACATGCGCCCAAAAGGTAGGTTACTTAAACCTCCGCTGAAGTGGAGAGGTTTTCCAGCATCTGGAACGTATGTTATCAGATTGGAGGTAGGTAATCGAAGCAGCAAAACAGGGATCCCGAAAAGGGGAAATAACCATTCAAACCAGACATCAATTTCAATAAAAATGTCTCCTTGCTAAGTCCTGTAATAGCAAAGATCTTCCTAACGCTTTGAGCCGCATGATTTTTTACTTCCATTTTCGCCGATTTGGGGGAAAACTAGAATACTTGTGAACACTGTATAACATCACTTCTGTAAATTTCCACTGCATGTTATTTCCTCCCCTTTTGATGAGAAGTTCGAAATGGAAAGTCTTTGCTTTCGGATGTTGTGTTCATACTCCCTAGAATATGATTACTCGAATATGAAAATATAATGTATATATGATATCTATTTGGAGTTTCTCGAACATCAACACAAAGATAATTTCGAGATTAAGCTGTCAAGTTCACTATTCGTATTCCGTAGGTAATATCACATTTCTAGATTTCGTTTCATTCAAGAATCATAACCTTTCTTAAATTTAATCGATTGAAGGCCTATTCATTCAATTATCAGAAATCATTCTCGAAAGTAAGTTTGACAGCTGATATCGATGTCAAATATCCTAACATTATCTATTGATCAAGCGATTCACGCAATAATATTCAATTTATGTAGGTATGTTTAAATATCTATTCGAACTTCGGCCAGGCTACGTCCGGACAGGCAGGTGCCTTGCTTAGCGCCAACAGCCTAGGCCTAGAGGCTTGCATTCTGGCCATGATACTAAAACCTGTTATAGTATCATGCATTCTGGCTACTTGCTAGGATACACGGTGGCCGCACTGGAGGTGGAATGCGTGGTGGATCCGATCATGTTCAAATTTGAAACTTGGTAGTAGAGTTAGGTTCTGAAGGCTCTCGTAAAATTTCAGCGATATCGGACGAATAGTTTCTAATATATAGAATTTTTTTCAATCTATGATTTTCTAAAAATTTTCTAGTTTTACGATCCTCTCAAAATTCTGCAAGAAATTTCGCGTTGCCATTCTACAACTAATGACCATGTTTGAATCGGTTCGGTTTTGTATTATTCGAGTTATTGAGGAAATAACAACGATATTTCAAATGGGTATAACTCCAAAACCCTTTTGCCGATTATGCCTATAAACGAACTCAAATGGCGCATTAACATTCCCAACCTTACCTGAAAATTTCAAGTCGCTATCTCTTTCCATTCTTAGGTTATCATGACGTAAATAATATTTTTAATAGTTTTTTTTTTATTTTCTAGCTATACGATGTTCACAAAATTTCACAAACGTTCTTAGGTTTATAGTCTACAAACACTCAACAAGTTTCAATTGGATCGAATTAGTATTGGTTGTAGTCAAGATTATTACTCGGAAACCGTGGGGCCGGTTATGCCCATTAACGAACTTCTCCGTCCTATTGGGATGCGCCACCTACCCTGAAAATTTCATGTCGCTATCTATTTCCGTTCTCAAGTTATCGTGGCAACGGCTGGCCGGACAGAATCAAATTTGACTTCAAATTATTGATCAAGAAGTGGAACTCAATCGTTTGAGACCATTTTCGACGAAAAATTCGAAAATTACGGACATTTGGGCAAAATGATATTGTGATGATCCACAGAACATACGCTCAAAAAACTGTATCTCAGAAACTATCCATCTGATATCGACGAAATTTTGCGAGACCTTTCGAACCCAAGTGTCAAATTTGCACCCCATTGGACCAATATTGTTGGAGATCCGGGCAGCCTTGGGTGAGTTCAAAAGCTGGATGGGTGACCGTTGCCATACTAACTTCCGAACGGGAAGAGATAGCAGAGACTTGCAATTTCGAAGGTATGTTGGGCATCCGAATAGGACAGTTGAGTTAGTTAATGGTCGTAATCGTCCAAACGGTTTCGGAGTTATACCCATGCATCCTAAATTTTGTTGTTATTTCCTCAGTTACTCAACACATACAATTGCGATACAAATAAAACCTGGTAGTTACTCGTTAAATGCTAATACACTAATTTTTGCGAAATTTCGTGAATACAGCTAGAAGCTAGAAAAAAAAATGTTTAAAATTGTTTCTTCAAAGGTTTTATATTTCAGAAACTATCCGTTAAAATCCGCTCGAATTCGGCATATACCTTTGAGCCACCATTTTACAATTGGTTACTGAATTTCGCCTCGATCGACTTGGTATGAGGCCTGAATAGACATTGGAACATGTGCAAAAAAGCTCCTGATTTCACTTCATCAGTGCTTTTTAAGAATGATGTTTTTTGCTAGTAATTTGGCTAGGATATTTTGGGAAGGTTATTATTAAATGGTTCCTTATGGGTTTTCTCTCCCAAAATATCTATAACATAAAAAATGTTTTATTTTGTGAATTGATTCTGCGGTAGAAACAATAGGTATGTATCCGAAGCAATGTATAGAACAATTTTGCCTAACAAACAATATCGAAATAACATCAACGATAAAACAAATATGACGTAACGTTTCGGAAACCTTCGTCAGACATCTAGCGAAAATCTTCAGAATTATGTTTCGTGGATAGCTATTCTGGAATTCGAAAATTGTCTCACTGACCAAGGAGTCTGATATAGTCTCTGAAAGGTTACAAAATAAGTTGTTTTATAGTTGATGTTTATTCGTTATTGCATTATTCTACAAATTGATTCTGACAAATATCTTGTGTTTCTAACGCAGAAGCCATTCACAAAATAAAATATTTTTTATGTTATAGATATTTTAGGGAGTTTGGGAGAGAAAACCCAGAAAGGAACCATTTGATAATGACAACATTAAGTTCGGTTAATCGAGTTTCACATTGTCACACCTCTATTTATTTCAGTTTCTTGATATAGCGCAAACCGCATTTCAAATATCCATAAGTTTCAGTAGTGTACCCTGCCACGAATCAGTGAAATATTTTACAACGAGTAACTACACTCTTGTTAAATACAAATTTTTTCATCTGGCATATAGGTATGATTCGTTTACGATATTTGCAGGTTCTGAGATGAAACTTTATTAAAGCTGGCTAACTGTTAATCTAGTAAAATAAAAGTTGACATCAATAGGCCAGTCGTCCAGTGGAAGCGGAAAACTACGTCGTGCTGCAAAATCAAATTATTCCAAACCGATACCGGTTAGTTTTCCTACATTGACATACCAGTGCCAGATTTGGATGCCTTTGATTTCACAATACATGGCAGCTATCTGCTCTCTATGGACGATTGGCCTCAGTCAAAAATGGATTAGTGAAAATATTTAGTTGCTATGGGTACATATAGTTACCATTTATATATCCCTTCTTTTGTTAATTTCGTTGTCTTCTAGGGTACCCAGGTAACGTTTATTGGAACAGTCCAAAGGAAGTTGCGGAAACTGAGTGGCCAGTTGTGAAAACAGGATTTGTAACAGCAGATTTATTGATGTTGATATTGCGAATGTGTCCTATATATGCTCCTACCCCTTGTGAAAATATTACTGGTGGTCCTCATTTCTTCCAATCTGAACATTGAATTTAGTGAATACCCGTGAATTTAAGGAGTATTGTTTGAAAACAATTGATAGAGGATGGACAAAATTGGTGAATTCTAATGAAATACTAAGAAACTTTTTTATTATCGGCTGAAAATATATTTTGTAACCATCTCATGATAGGTGGATATCGGTTCAAGCACTCACCTGAAGTCTTTTGCGTGCATGCTCTATTATCTACTAACATCTATTGGACACATTTAATCGAATTTAGCTTTGATATATACCGCTTTCTCAGCTTTTATAATATTGGAATACATTTCATACCATTTTAATGACAGACCTCAGCAACTAGAGAATTCACGAAATTCCGCGAAAATTTGTGGGTCGGCATTCCACAAGTAATCACCGAGTTTCAATTGGATCAGATTTGTACATTTTCATTTATAGAGGAAATAACAACACAATTTCAGATGAGTAGGTATAACTCCAAATCCATTTGACCGATTTTGCCAATCAACCTACTCAAACTCATTCAGATGCGCAACCTAACCTGGAAATTGCAAGTCGCTATCTCATTTCGTTTTCTAGTTGTCGTGAGATACATAATCTTTTTTCGTATTTTTTTTTAAATTTTCTAGGGGTACGGTCCTCACAAGATTCCACACACGTATTTATGCCAATATTCTACAAACAGTAACCAAGCCAACAATTCGATCGTGTCTGTATATTTTGAGTTGTCGGGAAAATGATATTCCAGATGGGAAACCGTCGGACAGATTATGTTCAACAACCACCTTAACTCTCCCATTCGGATGCGCAACCACCCATCCAGCTACGGAATTCACACAAGGCTGCTCTGATCTCCAACAATATATAGATACGATCGTGTTCAAACTCGAAAATTTTCGGTTGAAATAGGTTTTGAAGACTCGCGCAAAATTTCAGGGATGTCGCACATATATTTTCTAATATGTAGTATATATTTTTTCAATAATTTTTTTAAAATTATCTAGTGATACGGTCCTCATGAAATTTTGCAAGAATTTTCGTGTAGGCATTCTGAAACTTATAATCATGTTTCAATAAGATCGGATTCGTATATTTCGAGTTATCGAGGAAATAACAACCAAATTCAAGATATGTATAACTCCACAGCTTTTTGGCCGATTATGCCTATTAACAAACCCTAAAAATTGCATGATGCTATCTATTTCTGTTCTCAGGTTATCGTGACATAAATATTATTTTTTAACACATAGGGGTATTTTGGATACCCCCATGACACGAGGAATCTAATTTTTTTTTAAACGTCAATCTCCTGGCCACCCTGTATAGTAATATGGATCATGCGGAGTAATATGTAAAAGTGGAAAGGTTTAACAGGTAATTACGGAAAAGGTGCAGATTAAAAATAATATATAATATATAGTAATTCTCATATTTATGACGACGATTTGGTTCTGAGTAGAATCGTTTGAGGATGCTTTTTGCGCGCGTGTTCCGCAAGGAACAGCGTGCTATCATTTCGTCACAATGTCTGTATTTTTCGAATTTTTTTTCGAAAATGGTCTCAAACGATTGGGTTCGACTCCCTGATGAAGAATTCGAGGTCAAATTCAATTCTGTCCGTCCGGCCGGCCGGTCCGGCCGTTAGCACGATAACTCTCGAACGGAACGACTTAGAGCGTTGAAATTTGCAGGGTAGTTTCGAAGCGTAAATATCTCGGACAAGTTCGTTAACAAGCGAAATCGACCAAGCGGTTTCGGAGTTAAGGCCGTTTTTAATAAAAACGTTTTTTATGAATATTTCCGGAACCGATCACTCGATCTTTTTGAAATTTGACATCAGATTGTAGAATCATGACCTCTATATGCCTGCGAAGTTTTGTGTTGAACAGACGGCCCTAAAGTGGCAAAAAAAAAATTTGAAAATTTGAAAATTTTGTTTTCACGATAACTCGCAAAATACTGATCTGATTAAATTGAAACTCAGTAGTTAGATGCAAAAGACCAAAGCAAACACTTTTGCAAAATTTCGTGAAGATCACGTGACATGAAAAAAATAAAAAAATTACTACTATTTTGCGGAATACTTTGCTTTTAATGCCGAAACATATGTTTTTGAGGTTCATGCTGCCCTTTCCGGGCATTTTCCGTATTGCGCATGCGCAGATGAGAAGTCCTTTAACTGCTGTAGTTTTCGTCAGAGAGGATTGGGGTTTTGGGGTGGCGGATGCTATTCCTCCATAGAATACAGATCCCTGATGAGGGTCTGCGCATGCGTAGATTAAAGATGCGATATCTTCCGAACCACTAGTGTTGGAGAATCGGAGTTTTTTGTAAGGTGTGTTATTTTGAGAGGACTTTTAGCCGCGAGTAGATTGCGCATGCGCAGAAGAGAAGTGACTGTTTTTGGGTTGGATGGGTTATGTTGGGAGGGCTGAGTCGATATTATGAGGTTTTAAAAGAATATTCATAGCAATTCAGTGCAAGGACAAGTCAGTTTGGGGGATGTAGCGTTGTTTCCGAGTTAAAGTGTCCGTACCGTGGCCCTGGGGCTAATTTTGAAATTGATGTTACCGCTTACAGGCATTTTTCGTTATGCGCATGAGCAGATCATCAGTGATTTAACTGGTGGTGTTTTCGTCTGAGAGGATTAGGGTTTTGAGGTGGCGGATGCTATTCCTCCATAGAATCCCCTGTTGAGGGTCTGCGCATGCGTGGATTAAAGATGTGATATCTCCTGAACCACTAGTGTTGGAGAATCGGAGTTTTTGTAAGGTGTGTTATTTTGAGAGGACTTTTAGCCGCGAGTAGATTGCGCATGCGCAGAAGAGAAGTGACTGTTTTTCGGTTGGATGGGTTATGTTGGGAGTGCTGAGTCGATATTATGAGGTTTTAAAAGAATATTCATAGCAATTCAGTGCAAGGACAAGTCAGTTTGGGGGATGTAGCGTTGTTTCCGAGTTAAAGTGTCCGAACCGTGGCCCTGGGGCTAATTTTGAAATTGATGTTACCCCTTACAGGCATTTTTCGTTATGCGCATGAGCAGACCATCAGTAATTTAACTGGTGGTGTTTTCGTCAAAAAGGATTAGGGTTTTGGGGTGGCGGATGCTATTCCTCTATAGAATCCCCTGTTGAGGGTCTGCGCATGCGTGGATTAAAGATGTGATATCTCCTGAACCACTAGTGTTGGAGAATCGGAGTTTTTTGTAAGGTGTGTTATTTTGAGAGGACTTTTAGCCGCGAGTAGATTGCGCATGCGCAGAAGAGAAGTGACTGTTTTTGGGTTGGATGGGTTATGTTGGGAGTGCTGAGACGATATTATGAGGTTTTAAAAGAATATTCATAGCAATTCAGTGCAAGGACAAGTCAGTTTGGGGGCTGTAGCGTTGTTTCAGAGTTAAAGTGTCCGTACCGTGGCCCTGGGGCTACTTTCGAAATGGATGTAACCATGAGCAGACCATCAGTGATTTAACTGGTGGTGCTTTCGTCAGAGAGGATTGGGGTTTTGGGGTGGCGGATGCTTTTCCGCTATAGAATCCCCTGGTGAGGGTCTGCGCATGCGTGGATTCAAGAAGCGATATCTCCTGAACCACTAGTGTTGGAGAGTCGGAGTTTTTTGTGAGGTGTGTAATTTTGGGAGGACTTGCAGCCACGAGTATGCTGCGCTCGCGCAGACGTGAAGTGAATGGTTTTGGGTTGTTTGGGTTATGTTGGGAGTAATGAGCCGATATTGTGAGGTTTTAAAAGAATATTCATGTCAATTCAGTGCACGGACACAAGTCAGTTTGGGGGAAATAGCGTTGTTTCCGATTTGAAATGTCTGTATGGTGGCCCTGAGGCGAATTTATAAATAACTATATTCGGTAGATCTATATTAAAATGCGTTCGGATTTGGAGAAGATGCAATTTCGTCCCTAACGGAGGACCCACAACCGAATTTTTTTCTGATCTACGGTAAAACTAACAGCCAAACTGTATTGATAGCTATATTTGTTAAAGGAACTTGAAAAAAAAAAAAAAAGCACTGACGTGAAGTCAGTACTCTTTGGCGCGCGTGTTCACGGTGAACACAAGTGACTCTCCTTAGTCGCACAAGCTCCTAGAAAATTTGGGAGGGTCAGTATAATCCTAATCATGTTTATAGCACGCGCGCAAAAGCAGATTGACTTAACAATGAAAGAAAAAGTGTAAAAAGTCAATCTGCTTTGGCGCGCGTGCTATAAACATGATTAGGATTATACTGACCCTCCCAAATCTTCTAGGAGCTTGTGCGACTAAGGAGAGTCACTTGTGTTCACCGTGAACACGCGCGCCAAAGAGTACTGACTTCACGTCAGTGCTTTTTTTTTTTTTTTAATATCCGTGATGTGCGAATTAAGCTTATCTTCACGACCTATAGGAAAGAAGATATAATTATGAATGTGACATTCACCGAAAATAAATCTATTTTGCAATATGAAGGTCAAGAACACTGTGAGAATATTTCAATTATGTCTGATATAGAATATTAGAGTCTTTCCGATCTCTTTTCCCTGGCTCATTTTCTCTGTGCTGTGCATAAGGTGGCGTAAGGACACAGGTACAAAGACAGAAAACAACTTGTTCTCCTAAATCGCACAAGCATTCAGCATTTCATGAGGAGTCTCCCCAGAGAAACTAGGAGCTTCAGTATAATCATTTCGATATATTATATATATCGTATATATTGTATTTTGAAATATTTTGAAAATATTTTTTATTGCATCAGTTTCCTTATTTCCTTCCTTGATGATAATATGACACTGACTAACATGCAGATGAGGAAAACGGAAGGGAGAGAGGGAACTAATTGCTTACATTTATATACATATAGTGCCTTCAAAAGACAGAAAGCCTAGCATTCCGCTGATGGCAATTCAATATTTATTTTTATTTTTTTATCCTCTTGAACGGAAAAACCTTTTACACGATGCCCTTGAGAGAGCCCGCTCTCTCAGGAGTGCGAGACTCTAGTTGTTGTTGGGTTACTCACTAGAAAACCTCTAGCATATGCCTTGGATTAGTTCTTCGTCCTGTCCTTACAACGTTCCTTAACAAAAGAGATGAGCTGCAAGTGGCCTTCACAGTTAATTGGACCTGATGACTGGAAGTGATCAGAGTAGAACTGCTCACTGGAATCAGAAAGCAGTGTGTGCCAAAACCTCGGCCAGGAATTTACAGGCCAGAATAATCTTCAATTCTGTCACGTAGTTCACTCTCATTCCGCCTAGGCATCCTATGATTAGTACGACCATCCTAACTTCATGCCTTGGATACAGAATCCCCAGTTCGAATATTAAATCCTTTTATTTTTCCCACTTCTGTTCTAGATTCTGTTCTTCATTCATCACCACATTATTTTCGGCGGGAGGGAAAATTCGACAACAAATAATTCCTTGAGCTCTTTGTCATGCAGGACTATATCTGGCTTTATGGCGTGGATCTACCGAGTTGTTGGAATAGCACAGTAACATTAGATACGAGCTCTGTCATTTTCAACAATTGCTTCAATCTCTAGAGGTAAATATGGCAGCACTGGTTCGTTCTCTATTCCATAAACCACCCTCAGATGGAAGTAGAGAATTCGGAGTGCCGCATTGTGTCTTTCCACATATCCTCATGGAGCATTGACTCTACAAGAAGACAAGATGCACATAACAATTTTCTGCTGACTGTAGCATGCTCTGCAAGTCACACTATCATTATTTTTCCTTTTTATACCATCTGGTATTTATTGTCCCATCTTGTCAGGCCATAATAAATCCCTATGTTTCTGACTTAAGCCCAGCTGACTTCAAAAAGGCGATCTTCGAGTAGTGTCCTCAGTTGTGCCTATCTTATATCACTGCCAACTCTTCTTTGGTCTGTTGGCGTGATATGTGTTCCTGTTAGCTCATGATCGATGGATATGCTAGTTATACTGAGCTTCTCCAAAGCTCTCTGACCAGCCCTAAATAGGAAAGCTGGATGAGCCACCTTTTTCAGAAGCATGTCTTAGCTTCTCAATATCCTTATTGCCATTTCCAATGTTTGCTGATGGTGTTGGTTTTCCAAAATTTGCAAACCCCTGCCTTCCTGCGTTCGTGTGAGGTATACTCTCTGTATCGAGCAGTTGGGATGCAGGCTACGGTTCATGTTTATCACTATACATTAGGATGGATTTTGAGCATCTCTAGCATCTGGAACATCAAGCTGTGCGTCGATGTGTCAAATGCTTTCGCGTAATCCAACCATGATCTATATAGGTCGCACTTGTAGTGTCTTGCATCTTGACAAATACTCTTGTCTTCAAAAAGGTTGTTCTTGCACCCCTGTACTCCTTTCCTTGATCCTCTTTGTTCGTAGTTTTGATTCCACACTAGTCCGATGAACTCCTGAATCAGAAGAACACTTGTGAGAATTTTATAAAGTGTTTTGAGACACGTGATAGGGCAGTAGCTGTTTGGCAGTCCTAGACCACCTGCTTTCGGTATCAGTACAGTTCTGCCCTTTACCAACCATGAACGAATAGGCTCACGTTGAATTATAATCCCACTGAGTAATATGTGAAGTGCTGGAGTATCCCTGGTCTCCGCTGGTCACTCGTACAAATTTTTTCAGAAATGTTCGACTACTTCCGGTGATCGTGGGTGTTTTGCCTCTACTTGTTTGGGTCGACATAACTTTGAAGAATTTGCGGTTAAGGTATTGCTATCTTCTATCCACTTTTACCTCTTAATCAGCTTCTTTCTTGCTGCAAATGATCTTATCTTATCAACAGCTTTCCTATTGAGTAGGTTGATAGTGGGCAAACTCGTCGTATGATGCAACGCACGCAGCTCACCCATCATGACCTGTACTTTCTTGCTCGGCTTCAGTTGTCCTTTCATAACATCTATATGCAAGCATCTTAGTATCAATGTAGTTACTAAGGTGCTTGCTGCCTCATGGTTCTCGTCATCTTGTCCAGCTTAATGATTTATGTTTGTCCTCCTTTGTTGTTGTTCTTTCTGGTGGACATAGAAGTGGAGTAGCAGCTCTCACGGCAACCACGATATTTTCTTGCGAACAGTCCGCGTTTAGGTGATAGTCGATTATATTAGTCATCACGGCTAGGTCTTCATCCGGTAGTCTCGATTTCTGCGTTGTGGTCTTCATGTTGAGATTCCTTACAGCAGCCTCAAATGCTCCCCTTCTATTGACCACTAGCTCTAGAAAATCTTTTACCTATTCCGCAATTCACCCGTTGCAGTATAAAGCAATTTCGGCTCGGAGTGGGGCAGCTCTCACCTCCATGGTGAATTAGAATTAAGAGTGTCCAATACAAGATAATGGACAATATAATTTATCATGGTAAATTCGATTAATAGTATCCAATACAGGAGAATCGACAATAGCACATACGCGCAAAAGCTCCTGACTTTTTGATTTTTTGAAAATTTTCTTGGGGTACAGTTCTCACAAAATTTTACACACGCCCTTATGTTGATATTCTACAACTAGTTTACCAAGCTTCAATTGGATCGAGCCTGTGTTTTTTGAGTTATCGAGGAAATAATATTCCAGGTGGGTATAACTCCGAAACCGATGGACCGATTATGCCCAAAAACGAACATGACTCTCCCATTGGCATTTGCAACCTACCCTTAAAATTGCAAGTCCTTATCTCCTTTCATAAAAGTTATTGAGGCAACGATCACCCATCCAGCTACTGAACTCACACAAGGCTGCTCAGATCCCCAACTAACAATACAGATGCGATCGTGTACGAACTTGGAATATGGTAGTAGAGTTAGGTTTTGAAGGCTCTCGCAAAATTTTAGCGATGTCGGACGAATAGTTTCAGATATATAGAATTTTTTTCAATGATTTTTTAAAAAATTTCGAGTTAAACGATTCTCACGGAATTTTCGTGTTGGCCTTCTACGACTAATAACCATGTTAGAATTGGATCGGTTATTAATTTTTCGAGTTATTGAGGAAATAAGAACCAAATTTCAGATGGGTATAACCCCAAAATCGTTTTACCGATTATGCCTATAAAAACACTCATATGTCCCATTCAGATGCAAAAACTCACTCGAAAATTTCAATATGCTATCTATTTCCGTTCTCAGATTATCGTGACATAAATAATATTCTTCGATAATTCTTTAAAATTTTCTAGCGATACGATTCTCACGAACGTTTTTAGTTTAGCATTCTACAACTACCCACCAAGTTTCAATTCGATCGGACTTGTATTGGTTGAAAACAAAATTATTACTCGGAAACCATTGGGCCGATTATGCCCAATTAACGAACTTGCCCGTCGTATTGGGATACGCCACCTATCCTGAAAATTTCAAGTCGCTATCTCTTTCCGTTCTCAAGTTATCGTGGCAATGGACAGCCGGCCAGGCGGCCGGACAGACAGACAATCGTTTGAGACCTTTTTCGGCCAAAAATTAGAAAATTATAGACATTTGGGCAAAATGATAACGCGATGTTCTCCAGAACATACGCGCAAAATGAAAATCTGCGTATTCCTCGTTACGAAACCCTCTTTTTGGGATGAAAAACACACTGATAATAAGCATAACAATCACGAAATAACTCTGTCATTTATTCACTAATTAATTCGACAGATGGGTTCATAATTGCCATTGCTGAATTATTTCACCGACTAGTAGTTCTTTGCTTGAGTTGGTCGCAACTCGCAACCAATATTGAATCTGAAAGGTGCCAGTCGCAAGTTATCTCAACCAGTTTCTCGAATCACTCTTTAGTGAGAGCAACGTTTAATATCGTGAGTTCATGTTCTGAATCAAAAGTAACGTTTTCTTGTCGACCTCTAGATCAAATAAAACTAACTAGCTTTGTAAATGACCTTCTTGGATTACAGTGGCATAAAATTTACGAAACAGAGAATGTTGATGAGAAAATAGCTTTACTAACCAAAAATATGATTCAGATAATGGATGCGCATGCACCTACGAAGACTTACGTTCATTCAAATAAGAAACGGAGCTCTCCTTGGATTACTGACAATATTAAGTATTTACAGAAATTGCGGGATAATGCTCTTCGTAAATGTAAATCTAAGGACTCGCCGGAGAAATGGGAATATTATAAGCAACTTCGAAACTATACTAACACAGCAATAAAATCAGAAAAGAAAGCTTATTTGAGGAGCAAACTCGGCACTTGTTCTATCAAGGAAAAATGGAATGAGCTAAAAAAGTTAAATTTGTCGAAACTGAAAATAACTACATTACCTACAAGTATAGCCAATGCTGATGAGATCAATAAATTCTTTACAAGTTCCTCCGAATCTCAGGTTCGTCCTAACGATGATACAATTGATTTTTACCAGAATACCACTCATAAGACCTTCGATGAACCCTTTAAATTTTCCGTGGTTACTGATGAAGTCGTGTCTAATATCATTCTCAATATAAAATCGAGTGCAACTGGATCTGACGGTCTGAATATAAAAATCATTCAACTTTTCTGTCCTTTCGTGATACCTTTTGTAACGCATATAGTGAATGAGTGTATTCAGACATCATATTTTCCGAAATCTTGGAAATATGCTCACGTTATTCCTCTCCCTAAAATTAGCCATCCTACTGAGTTGAGTCATTTGAGGTCCATAAGTATCCTGCCTACTCTGTCAAAAGTGCTAGAAAAAATAATGGACGTACAGATAAGGAAACACTTGTCTGATAACAATTTATTCCCACCAAAGCAGTCTGGATTTCGTCAGGGCTATAGTTGTACATCGGCTCTTTCAGACATTGTTGACGACCTGTTAAGGGCACAAGATCGGAGTGAATTAGCTGTGTTGATTTTATTAGATTATACTAAAGCCTTTGATATGATCAATCACGAAATTCTTGTAGCTATTTCTCATTTTGTGGGTTTTGGGTTGAGTGCATCGGCATTTCTGAAGTCCTATCTCGCTGATAGGTTTCAGCAGGTTCGGTTGGATGGGGAAGTCTCATCGCAGACGAGAATACTTTCTGGTGTTCCTCAGGGGAGTATCCTGGGACCACTTCTCTATATAGTGTATACTATTAGATTTCGGGATTCACTCAGATTTTGTGACAGCCACTTTTACGCTGATGATACACAGATATACTGTTCTTTCAGGTACGAAGAATTAACACAGACGATCGATCTAATTAATAATGATTTGCTCCAAATTTTTGCAACTTCCCGCGACCACCTTCTGAAAATAAACCCTGGTAAATCCAAAGCCTGTTATTCTGCGAAGATTCACTGCGTCGGACTTGTTTGGATTCAATTATTCTGACAAAAGGTGAAGATATTATACCTTTAGTGGATAATGGCAAAAGCCTCGGATTGACTGTAGATAACAAGTTGAGGTTCAAGAATCATACAACATAAAAGATACAATTAGCAAACTCGGCCATAAAACTAATCTATGCACAAAGGCACTATCTAGATATTAAGACAAAAAACTTTTATGTGATTCCCTTGTACTGTCTCATTTCGATCACTGTGATAGTGTCTACGGTCCATGTTTGGACAGTATCGATAAAAGGCGTATACAGAAGGTACAGAATTCTTGCCTGCGTATGATTTTCGGCATCAGAAGGGGTCAGAGAGTGTCTCACAAGCTTAAGGACTGTAACTGGCTCAACATGTACAATCGAAGACAATTACATATGGCATGTTTCTTCTTTAAAATTATTAAATTCAAGTCCCCAGCTTACTTACATGATAGGCTAAGGTACCGAACAGATGTACATAATCTAAATATCCGCCGTAAGGTATTACTTACCATCCCATCTCACAAAAAAGAAGTCTACAAGAGATCTTTCTCTTATAATATCGCGGTTGTTATGAATGATGTGTTGAGGCTGAGATTTTTTGATGTAAGCGTTAGTCCGAGTGCGTTCAAGAGAATATTTAAAAGACATATGTTTGAAACTCAAAATTGATGAATATACAATCTAGAAATATCCTTTCCATCCCTCCCCCCACCCCCCCTTTTTTTTTCTCATTCTTTTTGTTTTTGATCTCTATTTACTTAAACCACAAATGCTTCGCTAGATCGCTCAACTTCCTCTAGTAAATTATGGCATTGGTGGTAGAGCAGACCCTTGGCCAGTCCTCGGTGTCTGAACCAAATGCCAATTGTTCATCAGTGATTTTTGTTAAAAGTTTTGTTTTGTACACGAACATTTTTGATGAATAATAAACTGATTTATTATTATTATTATTATTATTTGACATTTCAAGCCCCCTACTTATTTAGTTTCAAGTGTTCCAACATGCCTGTAATGATATGCGGAATCATTTTTGGCGCTCTAGTTCCTCGGAACTGAGTGCTTATCAATTTGCCCAAATGTCTGTAATTTTCGAATTTTTCGATGAAAATGGTCTTAAACGATTTGGTTCGACTCACTGATCAAGAATCCGTGGTCGAAATTCATTCTGCCCGGCCATCCGGCCGGTCCGGCCGGCTGGCCGTAGGCACGATAACTCTCGAACAGAATCAGCTAGACAGATGAAAATTTCAGAGTAGGTTTGGGAGATGAATATCTCAGCTAAGTTCGTTATTGGGCAAAATCAGACAGATGGTTTCGGAGCAACAAAAAAAATATTTTTTTTACAAAGCAAATTCCAAATTGAATGTTTTCCAATAAGCAGTTTTACCATAAGAATCCGATGATATAATTTTTAACTCTAACAAGCTAATACATTCGGAGATATGATTTTTCAAAATTTCAATAATAAATCGTATTTCAACGTTGTCACAGAATGATATAATTATTCTATGTATGAATTGTCATAATGTCAACTTATTTTCCTGAGACATGACATTATCTAATCAATCGAAGAATTGTGAGCGAAGTGAGAAAAATCTCAGTTGTTTGCTCCGAAATTAGTTTTTCTCAGAAAAGTCTTACATTTAGGAACAGAACATTAAGTAAGAGATCTGAGAGTAGTGAGACTGCTTTTCATCCATAGACATAGATATAACTCTCGAACGTAGTACTCTCGAGTAGGTTAGGGAGATGAATATCTCGGTTAAGTTCGTTATTGGGCAAAATTGGCCAGATTTAATTTGACATCTTCCATGGTGCAGTTCTCCTTCTCATGATTGCTCAATTAATCTTGATAAATGAAATATTATTTGAATTGAATTTCCTTTATGATGCAGTTCTATCATATGAATACATTGATATAATTCCCAACTCTGAGAAACCAATACTTTCGGAGATATAATTTGTCTGTTTGAACTAGAGCGCCAGAAAGCTCTTGTCCACAGGGCTTGAATCCATTTTTCAATGTAAACATTTTTTGTTACTTATTTGATTTTCTCCTTACTCAAGGAAAGTACTTAGTTGAGAAAAAATGAAAGAGACCTTTCCTGTCACAAATTGAATGGAGAATTCAAAACCGTATACTCTTGAAAAGACGTGGCGTAACAATGTTTTCCTCTCAAGTACTAGTACGGACGCAACCGGTAGGTAAAAAAAAAGTTTTCATCTCAAAATTTGCTACCACACTGGAAATCCCAGCCGTTTAGCAAAAATTAATAAATTTAACGCCCTTTAATTTGTAAACGAAGCATTCCTGAGTATAGTTAATTCAGCAAATTCCTATTATTTTTTTATTCTCTATCGTCTCCTGGATTTTCAACCTTTCCAACTAGACTATCCTGTATAGCCAAATGTTCTGACCATCCTATTTCTAACTTGCTTGTCGGACAATAGTAAAAGAAATAGAGATACATACTACGGCAAGTAGGTATAGGCCAACTCTTCACATTCCTAGGAAATTGGAATTTATCTCATTTTATAAGAACAATTAGGACCAAGCATGCTACCCTTTATAACATGCGACAAGCTTATTGGAAACCGGCAGAGGTAAGATTATTTAAGTATCCTTATCTAGCAGTGATACTTGATTTTTTGAAAATAATATAATATCAGTAGGTAATCGATTATTTACTGTCATCCCCCTCAACCTCTGATGAAACACGATATTTCAAAATATCTCATATCACCTCTGCATACATATGCAAATTTCTGTTTCCGTTTCCTGGCTGCAATATATATCTAATGGGTGCTTAACCCCACCCGTTAGTGGTTGAAATGGAATTAAAATATGTCAGTAAATCAACCTATAATTTGAGATCGAAATATAATTCAAATATGTCAATAAATCACTCTCTTCGTCCCAATGCATATATCCAAAGGGCCTTACCCCTTTGGAGATGTCCCAACATCTCAGGGCGAGGACTGAAAACTTAACATTTGGATTGGTTACATATCTACAATACTTTTTACATAGATTCATTCAAGCTGGGATTGCTGCTGCAGTGTATTTAATCGAATCTTTCTGGTTATTCGAATGTTTTCGAGTATCATATACATATCATATTTTGAATATATGTATTTGAAGAATTCAAAAAGTAAAAAAAAAAAAAAGCACTGACGTGAAGTCAGTACTCTTTGGCGCGCGTGTTCACGGTGGCTAATTTGAATTGAATGATTCAAAAATTAACAGTGGTGTATCTAAGCTGCCATCAGGATAGAGTAACAAAGTTGGAAAAGAACACAAGTGACTCTCCTTAGTCGCACAAGCTCCTAGAAGATTTGGGAGGGTCAGTATAATCCTAATCATGTTTATAGCACGCGCGCCAAAGCAGATTGACTTTTTACACTTTTTCTTTCATTGTTAAGTCAATCTGCTTTTGCGCGCGTGCTATAAACATGATTAGGATTATACTGACCCTCCCAAATCTTCTAGGAGCTTGTGCGACTAAGGAGAGTCACTTGTGTTCTTTTCCAACTTTGTTACTCTATCCTGATGGCAACTTAGATACACCACTGTTAATTTTTGAATCATTCAATTCAAATTAGCCACCGTGAACACGCGCGCCAAAGAGTACTGACTTCACGTCAGTGCTTTTTTTTTTTTTTTTTTTCAAGTTCCTTTAACAAATATAGCTCTCAATACAGTTTGGCTGTTAGTTTTACCGTAGATCAGAAAAAAATTCGGTTGTGGGTCTTCCGTTAGGGACGAAATTGCATCTTCTCCAAATCCGAACGCATTTTAATATAGATCTACCGAATATAGTTATTTATAAATTCGCCTCAGGGCCACCATACAGACCATTCAAATCGGAAACAACGCTATTTCCCCCAAACTGACTTGTGTCCGTGCACTGAATTGACATGAATATTCTTTTAAAACCTCACAATATCGGCTCATTACTCCCAACATAACCCAAACAACCCAAAACCATTCACTTCTCGTCTGCGCAAGCGCAGTATACTCGTGGCTGCAAGTCCTCCCAAAATTACACACCTCACAAAAAACTCCGATTCTCCAACACTAGTGGTTCAGGAGATATCTTATCTTGAATCCACGCATGCGCAGACCCTCACCAGGGGATTCTATAGCGGAAAAGCACCCGCCACCTCAAAACCCCAATCCTCTCTGACGAAAGCACCACCAGTTAAATCACTGATGGTCTGCTCATGCGCATAACGAAAAATGCCCGTAAGGGGTTACATCCATTTCGAAATTAGCCCCAGGGCCACGGTACGGACACTTTAACTCTGAAACAACGCTACAGCCCCCAAACTGACTTGTCCTTGCACTGAATTGCTATGAAAATTCTTTTAAAACCTCATAATATCGTCTCAGCACTCCCAACATAACCCATCCAACCCAAAAACAGTCACTTCTCTTCTGCGCAAGCGCAATCTACTCGCGGCTAAAAGTCCTCTCAAAATAACACACCTTACAAAAAACTCCGATTCTCCAACACTAGTGGTTCAGGAGATATCACATCTTTAATCCACGCATGCACAGACCCTCAACGAGGGATTCTATAGAGGAATTGCATCCGCCACCCCAAAACCCTAATCCTCTCTGATGAAAACACCACCAGTTAAATCACTGATGGTCTGCTCATGCGCATAACGAAAAATGCCTGTAAGGGGTAACGTCAATTTCAAAATTAGCCCCAGGGCCACGGTACGGACACTTTAACTCGGAAACAACGCTACATCCCCCAAACTGACTTGTCCTTGCACTGAATTGCTATGAATATTCTTTTAAAACCTCATATTATCGACTCAGCACTCCCAACATAACCCATCCAACCCAAAAACAGTCACTTCTCTTCTGCGCATGCGCAATCTACTCGCGGATAAAAGTCCTCTCAAAATAACACACCTTACAAAAAACTCCGATTCTCCAACACTAGTGGTTCAGGAGATCACATCTTTAATCCACGCATGCGCAGACCCTCAACAGGGGATTCTATGGAGGAATAGCATCCGCCACCCTAAAACCCTAATCCTCTCAGACGAAAACACCACCAGTTAAATCACTGATGATCTGCTCATGCGCATAACGAAAAATGCCTGTAAGCGGTAACATCAATTTCAAAATTAGCCCCAGGGCCACGGTACGGACACTTTAACTCGGAAACAACGCTACATCCCCCAAACTGACTTGTCCTTGCACTGAATTGCTATGAATTTTCTTTTAAAACCTCATAATATCGACTCAGCCCTCCCAACATAATCCATTCAACCCAAAAACAGTCACTTCTCTTCTGCGCATGCGCAATCTACTCGCGGCTAAAAGTCCTCTCAAAATAACACACCTTACAAAATACTCCGATTCTCCAACACTAGTGGTTCAGGAGATATCACATCTTTAATCCACGCATGCGCAGACCCTCAACGAGGGATTCTATAGAGGAATAGCATCCGCCACCCCAAAACCCTGTTCCTCTCTGATGAAAACACCACCAGTTAAATCACTGATGGTCTGCTCATGCGCATAACGAAAAATGCCTGTAAGGGGTAACATCAATTTCAAAATTAGCCCCAGGGCCACGGTACGGACACTTTAACTCGGAAACAACGCTACATCCCCCAAACTGACTTGTCCTTGCACTGAATTGCTATGAATATTCTTTCAAAACCTCATAATATCGACTCAGCACTCCCAACATAACCCATCCAACCCAATAATAGTCACTTCTCTTCTGCGCATGCGCAATCTACTGGCGGCTAAAAGTCCTCTCAAAATAACACAACTTACAAAAAACTCCGATTCTCCAACACTAGTGGTTCGGAAGATATCGCATCTTTAATCTACGCATGCGCAGACCCTCATCAGGGATCTGAATTCTATGGAGGAATAGCATCCGCCACCCCAAAACCCCAATCCTCTCTGACGAAAACTACAGCAGTTAAAGGACTTCTCATCTGCGCATGCGCATTACGGAAAATGCCCGGAAAGGGCAGCATGAACCTCAAAAACATATGTTTCGGCATTAAAAGCAAAGTATTCCGCAAAATAGTAGTAATTTTTTTATTTTTTTCATGTCACGTGATCTTCACGAAATTTTGCAAAAGTGTTTGCTTTGGTCTTTTGCATCTAACTACTGAGTTTCAATTTAATCAGATCAGTATCAAATGTCAAAGATGGTCGTTACGTGTAGCAAGTGCTCTAAGACAATTAGTCGTTACGACGACTCAATTTCATGCTCTAATGATAGTTCACACCTATTTCATATTCAATGTGTAAATCTAACCGTTCAGACTCTCGAAACATTGAGAAAGTCTGGAAATTTCAGAACCTGGTTGTGCGATGCCTGTTCTTCAGTAGACATAACCTCAAAAAAGGATCATCTTAAGGATGATGCACCGGAAACTGTACAATTTTCCACTCAAAAACCTTTTGAAAACATCGAAAATATAATTTCTGACACAAGTCACTATTTCTACCCGTGTTCGATGCTCTAAAACTGGAAATCAAAAACCTTCGAGAAGAAGTCTCTTTTCTAAGAACCGAAAATATGAAAATTCTTGAGCATATTGACTCTCAAAAAGTTGGAAAGGATCCTAAGGTCAAGAAATCTGCTGAAGTTGTTAAACCAAACAGCAATCCGAAAGAGAAAAATCGAAAAAATAATACCAACACACCAACTGTCAACAAGGTGATAACATCTCCACCTAGAGAAACAACAGTGTTGAGTATCAACACCACTCCCTACCAGAGCCAGAACGAAGTACATGTTACAAAAGAGGATGATTTCATTCCCGTTAAAAACAAAAGAAATAAACGAGTAAACAAAGGCATCATTGGAAGTGGTAAAGCTGAGGTGATGTCCATTAAAGGTGCCGCTAAGTACGGATATTTGCACGTCTGTAAGCTCGATCCTTCATTAAAGCCCGATCTGTTAGTCGAACATCTCAACACTAATGGATTCGCTGGAGTAATATGTGAAAAGTTAGAATCAAAAAGACCCAAAGAATATTCATCCTTCAAAATAACAGTACCTGCTCAAGATTTTGAAGCTCTAAAAAATCCAGACTTATGGCCAACAGGTAGTAGAATTAACCATTTTTTATTCCGCCTCAACAAAATGAAAACACCGATGATAGATGCATAATTGTACATCAAAATCTTCAATCAATAAGAAATTGTATACTTAGGTTAAATCAATTTGTAAACAATCACAAAGCATGCTTCGTAGCCGTCACTGAACACTGGCAAGATATCACAGAACTCGATACACTTGTCATTAGTGGTTTTAAGTTAGGTTCTAAATATTGTAGACCTGGTGGCTATGGTGGATGCGCAATTTATTGTAGGAATGATATATTTTGTATAGAGCGTCCTGAACTAGTCAATTTGAGTATTCCACATGTCATTGAATGTTCTGCTATAGAAGTACGCATAAACACCGGCAGGTATATTATTATGTCAATTTATCGACCCGACACATATCCCAGATGTGATATCAATTTATTCTTTGAAAATATTCAATTGATTCTTCAAAAACTAACAGCCGATAATTTTGAATTCATAATTGCTGGGGACTTTAATATAAATTTACTTGCTAGTGATTCTGATAAACAGAAATTTATTTCAATATTGGAAGGATTTGATGCTAAACTAACAATTCACGAACCAACTCGGGTCACACATAATTCTTCGACATGTATCGATAACTTTATAACAAACTTGAATGAGTATGACACCGCCGTTATTCCGTCTCACTTGTCCGATCACACCGCTCAACTTTTTTCTTTTCCATTTAGTAAAACACCTAAGATAATAACGCATCAAATTCGCCTTATAAATGATTCAACTATGGATAGTTTTTTGGAAAAGCTATCTGCCGTTAATTGGAATGACCTTTCAATCTACCAAAACACAGTAGATGTCGATTCTATGTGGGACATATTTTTCAACAAATATAAGTCCATATTTGACATATCATTTCCTCTTATTACGGTCAAAGACAGGTCTTCCCAGAGAAAATATGTGGACACATCTCCGGAAATAACGAATTTAAAAAATCAGTTAGACTACCTGTACATCATCTCTCGTTATCGCCCGGAATATCTTGATCTTTACCGTCGCACGAAAAATTCTTACGATGAAAGTCTCAACAAAAATAGGAAAAGGTTCATAAGCGACCATATCGAGAAGTCTAAAAATAAGTCCAAAGCTGTCTGGAATATGATCTATCAAATCACTGGCCGGAAAAATAAGAGTAAAAAAAGTGAGTTAAGATCCAATGAACCCCAGAAACTTGCTGATGCTTTCAATAAGCATTTCACGAGCGTTTCATCAACATTGATATCTCCGTCCTCAAATTGTGCCCAATCGTTCTCGGAAACTGATTCTATTCCTCAGAATATAAGGTCGTTTTTCCTTTTCGAAATCACAGCGGATGAAGTTGTCAGAACTGTGAGGGGGATGGCAAATAAAAGTTCATTTGGGTTTGACGGGATACCAATGACTGTTATCAAAAAGTCTATCTCTATAATAGCGCTACCAGTAGCTCACATAATGTATACGGTTTTCAGAGAAGGTATTTTTCCGAAATCTCTGAAGGTAGCTATCGTGAAACCATTTTTCAAAAAGGGAAATCCAAACGATCCTGGAAATTATCGCCCGATAAGCTTACTGACATCCTTTTCTAAATTGTTTGAAAAAGTTTTGGTAAATAGACTTTTAAGCTTCTTTCGAAAATCTGGAGTGTTTTCAAGATGTCAACATGGATTTATGAAGAAAAAGAGCACCGATACAGCGATTTTTACGCTGGTTCGGTCAATTCTTGGGGCCTTGGAGGGCGGTAAGGTACCAATGGGGCTGTTTGTCGACTTTTCCAAGGCTTTCGACTGCGTGGTCCATGAAAAATTACTATATAAATTGTCGCTTTACGGAATTCGTGATAGACAGCTGAATCTTATGAGGAGCTATTTACAGGGCCGAATTCAGAGGGTTCATCTTGATGTTGATGGTGTGCTGTACTCTTCATCTGATGAAGTACTGGGTGTCGGTGTACCCCAAGGAGGTATAGCTGGACCATTACTATTTCTGCTGTACGTGAATGACTTGCCAGACAGTATCTTGACTGATTTCACCACAAACGTAGATAATGCTCAATTTGCTGAGGATTTCCATACAGAAGAGGACGATCATGAAGTCGTTATGTATGCGGACGATACCAACATACTGGTGGCAACACCTGATGTTTCCAAAAGTGTGAAATCCACGCGAAGAGGTTTTTTTTCTGTCGCCAGCTGGTGTCAACAGAACCAACTCGCCCTCAACGTGAATAAAACCGAGTGTATGATCTTTTGCACCTCGCACAACAAAACATCAAAACCAAAGTCAATAGATCTTTTGGGGCAGACTAAACAACTTTCTGTTTCTACAAGTTTCTTGGGCATTACTCTTGACCACCATTTGAGTTGGTGTGAACATATAGGTTCACTTCAGAGTAGATTGAACTCTGTTCTTTATACTCTTCGAATCCTTGTGCGTCAGGCTGACCTCGACTTGCTCAGAACGGTATATTTTTCTAACTTCCAAACTTTAATGGCTTATGGAATTATTGCGTGGGGAAACAGCTCCGATATCTCCAAGATATTCGTGATCCAAAAGAGAGCCTTGAGAACCATTCTTCGTTTACCAACTAGAGAATCTTGCCGTGGATATTTCAGAAGGGAAAGAATTCTAACACTAATCGGCCTATACATATTCAGATGTATTGTTTTCTTGCGAAAGAACGAGTATTATTTTGAAGAACATTTGAATCTGAACAAGACCAGACGTATACAATCATTTCATTTCCCGAAGTATTCTCTAACACTTACTCAGAAAAACGTTGAATATATGTGCCTCAAGTTGTTCAATAAGGTTCCTAAAAATTTCCAAGTTTTAACAGACATCAAAAAATTGAAGAAAGCCCTTCTCAATCTATTAATAGATTTAGAGCCGTACTCTATAGATGAATATTTAAACTCTTAAAATGAATATTTGCAATTGTGTATGTAGATTCTGATTTTTCCATTTTTGCTGTGTTGTTTCTAGATTTTTCGATGACGTATTTTATTTTCTGAATGTAGTTCCGATTATAAAATAAACGATATTATTATTATTATTATTATTATTTTTCGAGTTATCGTGAAAACAAAATTTTCAAATTTTCAAAAATTTTTTTTGCCACTTTAGGGCCGTCTGTTCAACACAAAACTTCGCAGGCATTTAAAGGTCATGATTCTACAATCTGATGCCAAATTTCAAAAAGATCGAGTGATCGGTTCCGGAAATATTCATAAAAAACGTTTTTATTAAAAACGGCCTTAACTCCGAAACCGCTCGGTCGATTTAGCCCGTTAACGAACTTGTCCGAGATATTTACGCTACGAAACTACCCTGCAAATTTCAACGCTCTAAGTCGTTCCGTTCGAGAGTTATCGTGCTAACGGCCGGACCGGCCGGACCGGCCGGCCGGACGGACAGAATTGAATTTGACCTCGAATTCTTCATCAGGGAGTCGAACCCAATCGTTTGAGACCATTTTCGAAAAAAAATTCGAAAAATACAGACATTGTGACGAAATGATAGCACGCTGTTCCTTGCGGAACACGCGCGCAAAAACAACTTGCCTTGAGTTTCACAGTTATAAAAAAATGATTTTGACAATAGATGTATCGGATTTTATCCTATTTTCAAAATTGCGTGAATACAAACCATTTTTTCTCGAAATTGGGCAAAAAAAATATTTTAACAAATTACCTTCTAGTTTTGAAAATTCTTAACTTTGAAATAAAACAACAACTGGGACATTGTATGATAATATATGAAACTATTACATATTTCACTGAAACACAAATTTAGCCACAGGTTATAACAATTGAAGATTAGGTAGGTAGAAGAACAGTAAAAATTGGGCAGGCCAAATTTACTTTTAACAACTAAGAATCAACTAGAATGGCATCTATACTCACTCCTCTCGTCTGTATATAAATTAAAAATTGGCAAGAATGGGATAAAACTGCGATTGTGACGATTAGGTTCATTAATGGGCAAAATGCGATAACTCAAAATATAAATATCCTTTAGAATTGAAACAAGAAAATTACGATGAGTAAGTTTTTGCGGAATGTCGTGAGGAACTTATATTGAATAATTTTATATAGGGTGATGAAACCGTCCAAACTTATGGGGTTATAGGGACTGCCAATATGAATGCAGAATGCCATATACAAATTTTGCAGAGTGATTTGTGAATTGAGACAAAAAATTCAATCCGCTATATTAAGTACAGGGATTAGCCATTTTGGTAAAATTTGGTACATGACTTAAACTAAAAGGCGTTAACAAGTAGTCCTTTGAACAAAACCAATATCAGCAACGGAATACTTTTTTTTCATATTAAGTTCTGGTAAGAATATCACCCTGTATAATAATTATCAAAGGTCTAAGCTAAGATTCGAAATTTACGGAAAAAATCCCACATGAAATCGTTAAAAAAGTTTCTGGCACAATTTCAGTTATTCCGTCATAAATTATTATTTTCAATTTTTTCACTCAAGAAATTCATTGACAGATAAAGCATCATCCAAAATGGGTAAATATAATAAATATTTTCGAAACCAAGATATAAATATTGTTATTCTCTTTAATCAATCCTTGGTAAGATTTTATAAAATACTTTCATAACTCAAAAAATCTGAAGAAGCAGCAATGTTTGTCTAAATACAGTAGGCTTTTCTCAAATCCCGAATTCCATTATGAAAAACTATTGCTTAGCTAGCTGTCATTAGCGTTTGTTTTGTGAGTATTCATTCATTATTTTTTATTTTTAAGTTGAAACTATATTGTTATATTGGACACCGCGTAATTGGCGAACGGTTAAATGGTGATGTACACCTTCATTGCTTTACTGGATCTATTGCAAGGTCTAAACAGCCGTGGTATGTGGTTTCAGCATGATGGTGTCGGATCCCACTTTTCAATTCCAGTTAGAAACAATCTTAATGCCACCTACCCCATCAGATGGATTTATGGGTTAATTCAAATTCAGAAAGTATAACGAAGGAATTTGAAATAGTAAACATTTATTAGAGAAAACTAATGCTGCATGTAATTGTGCTAAAAATAACCCTCAAATAATTCTGAAGTCAGTGAAACATCTTGAGGCACCATCTCAAAAATATGTTGATGCTGACAGGCTTCAATTAAAAAATTTATTGTAATATTGGTAAAAGCATTTTAAGAATCCTTTTTGGCGCTCTTGTGCCTCGGAACAGAGTGCTTATCAATTTGCCCAAATGTCTGTAATTTTCGAATTTTTGGCTGAAAATGGTATCAAACGATTTGGTTCGACTCACTGATCAAGAATCCGTGGTCAAAATCGATTCTGTCCGGCCGTCCGTTAACACGATAACTCTCAAACGAAAGGAGTTAGAGGATTGACATTTGCATGGTATGTTTGGTGCGTAAATATCTCGGACGAGTTCGTTAACGGCCGAAATCCATAAAGCGGTATCGGAGTTTTTAATAAAAACGTTTTTTATGAATATTTCCGAAACCGATCACTCGATCTATCTGAAATTTAGCATCAAATTGTAGAATCATGACCTTTAGACGCATGAGAAGTTTTGTATTGATCAGGTTACCGTAAAATGTCAAAAAACAATTTGAAAATTTTTTATTTTCTTTATACAATAACTCTAGAACGAAATGAGCTAGGGAGTTGAAATTTTCAGAGTATGTTAGGGGGATAAATATCTCAGTTAGGTTCGCTATTGGCCAAAATAGGCGAGATGGTTTCGGAGTAACGAAAAAACATGTTTTTTCAACTTACAAATTTCAAAATAATTTATTTTTGAGATACGGTTTCACCCTAAAAAATCATTGATATCATTTTCAACTCCAACAAGCTAATACTTTCGGAGATATGATTTTTCGAAATTTCAATAATGAATAGTACCTACTTCTATGTTTTCACAGAATGCTATAATTATTCTATCTATGATTTATTATATGATCTGTGTTCATACTCGTATATGTCATCCTGTTCATTAAGAGAGAGTCAAATTAATTTAAGGTATTTTAATTTGATTTCTTCCATGGTGCAGTTCTCATTCTCAGATTGCTCATTTAATCTTGATAAATAAAACTTTATTTGATTTGATTTCCTTTATGATGCAGTTCTATCATAAGAATACATTAATATAATTCTCAACTCAGAGAAATCAATACTATCGGAGATATAATTTGTCTGTTTGAACAAGAGCTCCTGTCCACAGGGCTTGAGCCAATTTTTGTTATGTTTATTACAAAAAATTATTAGGCACTGTATTGTATTTTCATATTTTAAAATGCATCAGTAAACAAATATAATTTATTAAAATTTCACTCCATTCCATTTTTAACAAGTTCCCATACGATCAGATAGTTGATAATTCTTGTACTAGGTCAGTTATTCCTTTCAAGCACGTGAACGAGGCTCATTCCGGTTCTGATACGAATTTATTCTTCAGTTTTATTGGGTTATTATGACAGTATTTTGTCAAATTCTACAACGAACCAATTAAAGAGAATAACAATATGTATGTCTTGGTGCCGCAAATATTTATTATATTAACCCATTTTTGATGATACTTTAACCGACAATTAATATCTTGAGTGAAGAATTAAATATAATGATTTATTACGGAATAGCTGAAATGGTGCCAGCATATTCTTGCGCGTATGTTCTGGGAAACATCGCGATATCATTTTGCCAAAATGTTTGTAATTTTCGAATTCTTTGCCGAAAATGTTCTCTCACTGATGAAGAATTCGAGGTCAAATTTGATTATGTCCGGCCGGCCGCTGCCACGATATCTTGAGAATGGAAATAGACAGTGACTTAAAATGTTCACGGTAGGTGGTGAATCCCAATACGACGAACAAGTACGTTAATGAGCATAATCGGCTCAACGGTTATCGAGTAATAATTTTGTTTTTAACCAATACAAATCCGATCGAATTGAAACTTGGTGAGTAGTTGAAGAATACAAACCTAAGGACGCTTGTGAAATTTTGGGAGAATCGTATACCTAACTAGAAAATTTAAAAAAAAATACTCAAAAATATTATTTATGTCGAGATAACCTGACAACGGAAAGAGATAGCGGCTTGTAATTTCCAGATAAGGTTGTGCATCTCATTGCGATATTTCAGTTTGTTTATAGTCATAATCGACCAAACGGTTTTGGAGTTATACCTTTTGAGGTTTGATTGTTATTTCCCCAATAACCCGAAAAATACAAAACCGATCCAATTCAAACATGGTTATCAGTTGTAAAATGCCAACGCAAAAATTCTTGCCAAATTTCTTGAGGATCACATCACTAGGAAATTTTAAAAAAATCATTGAAAAAAATTTTATATAGGTATCAGAAACTATTTGTCCCGACATCGCTGAAATTTTTGCGAGAGCCCTCAGAACGTAACTGTACTGCCAAGTTTCAAGTTCGAACCCTATCGGATCTATATTGTTGGAGACCCGTGGAGCCTTGTGTGAGTTCAGGAGCTGTATGGGTGACTGTTGCCTCGATAAATTTTGAACGAAAGGAAATAGGGACTTGTAATTTTCAGGGTAGGTTGCGAATCCGAATGGGAGAGTTCAGTTTTTGGGCATAATCGGTCCAACGGTTTCGGACTTATACCCACCTAGAATATTATTTCCTCGATAACTCAACAAATATAGACTCGATCGAATTGAAACTTGGAAACTAGTAGTAGAATATCCACATAAAGACGTGTGTGAAATTTTGTGAGAACCGTACCCCTTGAAATTTTTTTGAAAATTACGAAAAATAAAAATTGGTTCAAGCTCTGACGTGAAGTCATGAGCTTTTGCATGCATGTTCTATTGTCCATTCTCCTGTATTGGACAATAGAACCTGCTCGCAAAAGCTCCTGGCACGTCAGTGCTTCAGCCAATTTTTAACATGTTCCTGTGGACTTTCTCCGTAGATTTCGAAACTGAGCTCACACTTTTGATAATTGTTATACAGTGTGTGAGTTATTCTTGCAAGAACTTAACATAGAAGAAAACAAGTCTATCGGTCCTGATATTGGCGTCATTTAAAGGGCTACTTGTTGAGGCCTATTAGTAGAATTCATGTACCAAATTTACACCAAATTGTCTAATTCCTGTATTTAATCTGGCGGATTGAATGTTTTGTCTCCAGTCTCAAATCACTCTGTATGCAATCATATTGGCAGTCATCAAATATCTTGCCTGAACGCTTTATCTACTACCTACCGGAATTTCTAAGCAGAATTTAATACAATGCTGATAAAAATAGCTTCATGAATCTGAATTGAATCAGAGCTGAAATGATTTGGAGGTGGTATGTCAATCACAACATGGTCCTATGAATTTCATTACCAAAAATAAATACACCCATCAATCAGAAGGATATAAATCCCCTAAAAATACCTCCCCGCAGAACTAATATAATTGTATCCTTTTAATCCGATTGGCAGGATCAATTTGAATAAGAAAGAGCGGTGAAGAGAGACGCATCAGATTCAGAATATCGCCCTGCCGAATTTGAATAGATCCTTCGGGTCCTTTCTGGCTGGTTTGTTGGTCGAGATAAGGAAGCATACCGCGCTTGCGCATGAACTGTCGCGTGTGAAGTAACCGTGCGTCCGTAGTTCTTCCGCGTTCTCGGTAGGAAGTAGGCGCTGGATAAGGCCCTTGTTTCGAAAGCGCGCTTCCGGTCCCGTGATATAGTCGAAAATTGCGCGCGTATTCGAAGTTTTTATGACATAATTATCAGTTTCCATGCATACTTTGTTCGCTGGGATATAAAGGATTACTTCATTAGATTCTATAAGTAAGTTGAGGAGATAGATGAAAGTTTATCCATATGCAACAGAAATATTATGTCAGCAGAAAATTCGCGACTCAATTACATATATTATTTTTGTGGAAATCAAGGAGTAGAAAAAACGGAATATTCAGTTTGTCCGGAGGTTAAACCGACAAAATTATGGGGTTAAAGGGACTGCCAAGTTAATTGCAAAATGCCATATTCAAAAGTCCAAAACCGCCTTGTTACTATCATACAGGGAGATCTGTGAATTGAGACAAAAAATGCAATACGCTATATTAGAGATCAACGGATTTGGTTTGAATTTGGTATCTAAATGAATTCAACTAAAAGGCCTTAACAGGTATTCCTTTGAAGGAAACTAGTATCAGGACCGGAATATTATTTCTCTTCCAGGTTGAGTTGTTAAAAGAATAACTCACCCTGTGTCATAACTATCAAAAATCGGAGCTCACAAATAATAAATATATATAATAATATATATGTATTAATTATATTAAATATTTTTGATGGAATCCGATAATTAGTTTTTTGAGTGAAAAGAATAATTTATTACGAAATAACAGAGATGGTGCCAGATACTTTTTCATCAATTTCCTGCAGGAATTTTTCCTTAGATTTCGAATCTGGCCTCAGATTTTGGATTTTTATAATATCTCCCCTGTAGGGTGAGATACGAGGTGAGATATTGTTACAAGAACAAAACATGAAAGAAAAATAATATTTCGGTCCTGGTATTGGTTTCTTTCAATGGGCTACTTGTTAAGGTCTCTTAGCTTAATTCATATACCATATTTAAACCAAATCGGGGCAACTCCCTGTATTCAATATGGCGTATTGAATTTTTTGTGTGAATAAGTAAATTACTCTGTATGTCAGTAAGAAAGCGGTTTTGGACATTTGGATATGGCATTTTGCAATCATATTGGCAGTCTCTATAACCCCGTTTATAAGTTTTGTCGGTTTCATATCTACACACCTTATATTCAATCAATTCACATTTCTTGTAGATCAATTCGACCAGACAGATTTAAGTTTTTATGTGGAATCTTGAATTCTTGAAAGAAATATCTAAGGATGATATTTTCAGAACTTAATCATAGCAATTCAAAAGTGCTGGTTCTACCGGAGGTACGAATGACACTGTTGCTTGTAAGCCTTTCGAAAACACCTACCGGTTAGTATTTTTCCTGTCGATATGAAGTATTAAATTAAAATCAAAATCCTCCAGCAACTTCAAACAACAAGTGCTGATTGACAATCGAATTTCTTTGTGAGCCTCAGAAGCACCCGGTGAAATTATTCTAGGGGGTTGGGCAAGACCGAAATAGAGATATAAACATATGAAGGTTCATTCAAATTATGGGCCTATCAGACACATCTCTCGTCACATAAGAAAAAATGGTATTTTGAAATTTGGCAGACGACCGACGTCCGATATGCGCTAGACTCATTTTAGGTCTTTACCCTATGTACCTGGATTTAATTTTGTAATTTTAAATTGAACTACCCAATTTTTCTCTGACATCAGATTGCGTGCTTTATTTGCTACACTCCCGTCAACGTCATGTTTACGTAATTACCATGTTTACGGAGAGATAACTTTAATGGAAACTAGACCATATCATCGAAATTATCCGTTATAAAGTAATAAGCGAAATATCCGACAATAACGCAAGAATTGATCGTTGTACCTACTGCATGGTTACTGAGTGATGAGGATCATATAGAATTCTCACAATACATTTGTAACGTTGGAATATATTGAACTGATATATGTTGATATACCTATCTATTTTCAAATAGCGCGCCCATATGTATTTTCTTCAAACAAATCCATGGAAAATATTTATTTTAAACCAACAAATAATGTAAACACATACCTACTCGTTTGAATAGCAAAAAGGATCAAAGTCAATTTGGCATGTAAAAATTGGGAACACTATTAAAATCATGGTAAGAAACAAACGATATTTACCTTAGTTCCAGCGGCAACTTAGCCCCATAACTAACTAAGAACGCTAATAAACCGAAATTATGTTGTATGTGTTTAATAATGCTATGATTTCTTGAAAACGGTTGATGACAGCCTCTGTTATATTACTTGAATCTCGCAGGAAATTATTCATATCATCTTAAAACGAGAGAAGTTAATATTAACTATAAGCTTTATCATATATTCAAATTTTAATTTCTTGATGAATTTTAAGTTTCAAATTCCAATTTTATGCATTGTGCATATTCGCTTGCAATTCAAACAAATTGAACTCCGGGTTATCGTTTGGAAAATAATAAGATGAATAATATTTTGATGATCTGTATTATTTTATGAATTTTTCTCGTTATTTGCTACCGAGTACACCAATAGTGAACAAAACTTCGAAATTATCTGTTATCCATATCATCAATCCATTTCTTTCTATACTGATTCGATCTCGGATTTGATACTGCACAAACATTCTGAGGATTTCACTCATATATGGAACATAATTTCATCTTATAACACATAATTCAATTGATAAAATTAAAGACTTGGGAGTAATATTCGATAACAAACTATTATTTGATTTGAAAATATAGTTCGCGATTCCAACCGAATGCTGGGCTTTATTGTACGTCAAAGCAAACCTTTTCAGAATAATAGAACATTTATGACATTGTTCTACTCCCTTGTACTCAGTAGACTGAATTTTGCTTCCACTATCTGGAACCCACAGTCGAGCCCACAGTATAGTGTTTATGTGGATAAGCTGGAAAGGGTGCAGAATAAATTTCTTCGATTCTTGGCATACAAGAATAATATTACAATAAAAGATCATGATTATTCGTTTATAAGAGCTGATCTTGGAATCATGGCACTTTCAGATCACCGCAGGATGACCGACATCTTGTTTTTGTATAAAATACTCAATAATTAATTTATCTTTGCCTCGTGTTCTTGTGGATATTTCTTTTCGGGTGCCAGATGGAAGGTTCAGGAATAATCTGCTGTCTATACACCGTTGAAAAGAAAAAATAGGGTGAAAAACTCCCCACTACATAGAATATTGGATACTTATCTGCGTCACTGTACGGACATAGATCTGTTCAGCACGAGTCTCATGTCCCCGAAGAGGGATTTCCTCGGATGAAGAATTGATTGTGCCAGGTGTTAGTTTGAATTTAGTTATATTTGAATTTTTATTCTGTTTTAATTCAAATTTGATTTCCAATTGTGAAAGGAATATTTTTTGGAGGTTTAATAATTGTTTCCAATTAATAGGAAAAGAAACAAATAATAATAGAAATCTTCTTTTTTTTCTTTCAATTTTATGGTTCTTGAAATTTTGTGTTATTTGAAATTTCTGATGCTTTCTCTGTAGCCTTTTGTGGTTATATAGGGTATGGAATGCACGATATATTTGTAGTGTTCATTTAAGCGGATGCTGTGTTTGGGCATAGCCGGTTTGTATCCCTGTTATAATGTTCAACAATAATATCTCACGTCACTTCTATTTATTTTATTCCAACTATTTGAATAATAAGTTTGTAATATGTGTGGGATAAGGTCTCTAACACACCTTAGTGTGGAAGCTAATGCTTAAAAGAACTTGTTATCCGTAAGTAAAATTTATTCTACATATTCACTCTATTCATCAAACGGTTAAATTTAACACATACTTCATAGTGAAATATGAATTATGAATATCATTCCACCAATTGAATCGCACTGTAAGGTATAATGACAAAATTATTGTTGACGAGTAATCTTTTACAATGCTGAATTATTATTTCAGCAGAATGTGAATGTGCATAATTTGAGTATCGATGACCAATACCTTTACTGTGTCTGTGTCATAGATTAGCGTCATTTTCCCAAGTTTTTCGTACAAAGGATCTGTCGATGAAGATTTCATTATTTTGTTCTCTATTATTGTCTAAGGCTCGGTCTAAGGTGTGATTGTGATTTCTTCGACTACACTCATAATTCCATGGATTACGTCTGGCAACGTTGATCTCATCGATACTACATATCGATGGAGTTCGACCATATGACTAAATTTTGGGGTTACAATGATATCATCGCATTCCTTCAGATTTGGTCAGTATGCAATACATGATGTTACATTGAGATTTATCTGTGTTCAACAGATAAAGACTAAAGAAAGTGCAGGAGTATATCGACACATCCTGAAATCATAATTTCTTGTTACTTTTTACCTGTGCGGAATGTGAATAAATGGTAGATGAAAAAAGTTGATGTAGGGAATCTATGGTTACATTTAATGTACAACTTAAAGACTCGCCCTGTGTATCTAAGAATCATTTTACTTGATTGTTTGAAATATGCACCCACCATTTCTTTCCTGGTTCTTTATTTCTGGCGCTCTTGTTCCTAGGAACAGAGTGCTTGTCAATTTGCCCAAATGTCTGTAATTTTTGAATTTTTGGCTGAAAATGTTCTTAAACGATTTGGATCGACTCACTGATCAAGAATAAATGGTCGAAATCGATTCTGCCCGGCCATTCGGCTGGCCGTTAACACGATAACTCTCGAACGGAATGAGCTAGATAGTTGAAATTTTCAGAATATGTTTGGGAGATAAATATCTCAGCTAAGTTCGTTATTGGGCAAAATCGGTCTGATGGTTTCGGAGTACCAAAAAAACATTTCTTTTTAAATTACACATTTCAAAATAACTTTTTCTCAAGATGCAGTTTCACCATAGGAATCCATTGATGTAATTTTTAACTCTAACAAGCTAATACTTTCGGAGATATTATTTTTCAAAATTTCAATAATAAATTGTATACTTCCGTGTTTTCACAGAATGCGATAATTATTCTATCTATGAATTATTATAAAATGATCTGTGTTGATACATGTCAACTTATTTTCCTGAGACATGATATGTCAAATTTCGATATTTAATGGCCATGGTTAATCCATATGATGAATGGTAATGGTGTAGTTTAATAATATTGAGTTCAGAATATGTCCAGTAAAAACAAAACTGAATTATTGACTAAAGTTTCAATTGATATAATATAATTTTCAGAGTGCATTTGAGGAAAAAATAAAACGTTAATCATAGAATTGAGGAACGAATATCTCGAATGAGTGCGTTGCAGGGTAGAATTGGTCTATTGGTTTTGGATTAATAATTTTTGGCACTCTTGTTGAATTTAAATTCTTTTATGATGGTTGAATTCAATTTCTGCTATTATGAAGTTCCATCATAAAAATCCATTGATATAATTCCCAACTCTTACGAATACTTTCGAAGATATGATTTGTCAAAGTTTAACAAGGGCGCCAAAGCTCCTGTCCACAGGTTTTGAACCCATTTTTATTTTCCATTTGAATAATATGGAATTTTCTTTGAGCTTACATATTCGTAATTGCCAATGTTTGAATTTAATTTCTGCTATTATGAAGTTCCATCATAAAAATCCATTGATATAATTCTCAACTCTTACCAATACTTTCGAAGATATAATTTGTCAAAGTTTGAACAAGAGCGTCAAAGTTCTTGAACACAGGGTTTAAACCAATTTTTATTTTCCATTTGAATAATATTAAATTTTCTTCGAGCTTACACATTAGTAATTGGTTTTGAAATCCAGGAGGGGTGGGGGGCAGCAGCCCTCCCCTGCTTTCCTTGTAGAGATCTATGGTGCTTGTTTTCTAGAAACACATTAAAAAATATACCGGCTTTTCTATGCTGCAACATTCACATTCAACATATGAAATTTGTTATTAATATTCTGGTATACTTTTAGCCGTACCTTAGTGGTAGAGTGTTTGACTTAGGTACCGGACGAGGTGCCGGAGGACCCAAGTTCAATCCCGTGGCTAGGAAAGAAATTTTCTTCTCACGGTAATCGTCACCACTCACTGTTGGGTCAAAGATTCACAGTGCTGTGCCTAAGGTGGCGTGAGGGCATCTTTGCTATTTGAATTTCAGTCTGTCGAATTTTACTCCCGCTCAGGAGCGAGAGCCGAGCGGCTCCCCTTGTGGAAGCGGCCTTATATTCCCATGTCATCCGAGGGCGATAGAATCTGTAATTCAGACTTTTGATGAAATTTTTTTGGACCTTTTCGACTCTGTCAATATATTTATGATAGAATGGTGACCATAATATAGGAGTAGCTCCTCACAAGCATGAAGTACTGAGTTCTGAGGATTGTGGCATTAGTGAAGTCCCTTGTGGTGCGTAAAATAAACTCTAGGATTATGAAGCTCTTCGCCACAACATTCTCTATGTGTAAGTCAAAGGACAATTTGGAATCGAGAGGTATTCCCAGATCTCTAACCTGGTCCACACCCTGCAACATGGATCCTCCGAGCGACAGAGGAAAACTGAATATGTTCACGTTTCTTGTGAAAGTTATATGAACACACTCATCTAGGTTCAGTACGAAATATCTTTCTGCGCAGAATTTATAGAAATGGGAGTGTATAAGTAGGAAAACAGTGGAATGAGGGAAAAATTAATATATGGAGTATATGCATCATAGCCTATATACAGGAGTGGATGTTGAAAGGCTGATAAAGAAGAAGAAGAGATGTATCATAGCTATAGAAAACTTCACATCAACTCTCATTCTATTCGGGAAAAGCATGTCAAAGATACAAAATGAAAACTCATTTTTGCGCGTATGTTCTGGGGAACATCGCGTTATAGTTTTGCCCAAATGTGAAATTTATTTCTGTGGTGCCGTCCGGCCGTACGGCCGTCCGGCCGTAGCCACGATAACTTGAGAACGGAAAGAGCTAGCGACTTGAAATTTTCAGAGTAGGTGGCGCATCCCAATACGACGGACAAGTTCGTTAATGGGTATAATCGGCCCAATGGTTTCCGAGTAATAAATTTGTTTTCGACCAAAATAAATCCGATCGAATTTAAACTTGGTGAATAGTTGTAGAATATAGACCTGAGCACGTTTGTGAAATTTTGTGAGAATCGTATCGCTAGAAAAATATTAAAAAATTATTAAAAAATACTTTTGTTGTCACGATAAACTGAGAATGGATAGAGATAGCGGCTTGAAAATTTCAGGTTAGGTTGTGCACCTGAATGTGACATTTGAGTTTGTTTATGAGCATAATCGTCCAAACGGTTTTAGAGTTATAGCCATGTGAAATTTTCTGAAATTTGGTTGTTTTTTCTTCCTCATTAACTCGAAGAATACAAAACCGATTGAATTCAAACATGGTTATTAGTTGTAGAATGCTAACGCGAAAATTCTTGCAGAATTTCGTGAGGATGGTATAACTAGAAAATTAAAAAAAAATAATTAAAAATTATTGAAAAAAAAATCTATATATCATAAACTATTCGTCCGGAATGGCTGAAATTTTGGAAGAGCCTTCAGAACCTAACTCTACTGCAGAATTCCAAGTTTGAACACGATCGGATCTATATTGTTGGAGAACCGCGCAGCCTTTTGTGAGTTCGGTAGCGAAGTGGTAGCGCCGGTAGCGGATGCGAATCGTCGTATGATATGTTGTCTATGGTCGTATTTTTGCGAGAACCTTCAAAAATAAAAATATGAATGTCATGATGACATATCTTTTACGCGTATGTTATGGGAAAATCGTGTTATTTCATCACAAATCTATGGGAGATGATAGCCCTACATTAGTGGTCAGACCTGGTTTTGAAAGAGATCCTCCTTAGGAGGAGGTAACTAAATATTGAAGGGATTTCTATGAACAAGAGTGAATATCTTTGAGAAATAGAGACGATGATTCTTCTTCAAGAGATCTATGTGCCTTCAGAGGAGTATATTTGTGAGAGGGGACTTTTGAAAGGTTATGTATTATTTTTAATATGATATCGCTGAAATTTTGTTGAAGGCTTCTGATCTTGTAAGGTGAGAGGCTCATTTGTGGATATTAAACCTCGTGATGGGTAGAGAGGAATTTTAGGCCAGTTTTTCTATCACTAATGAGAATATATCTTTATGTTTCACCTCATCACCTTTAGATCTATCAATGGACATTTATTGGTTAAGAATAAGTACTTGAATATTACTTTGAATTGAATTTCATTCAATATGTTAGTAACTAAACTTATAATTTTCTTTACTTTGATTATTTAAATATCACATTTATTCCAGTAATATTTTTCAAGAATAATTATGCATTCTTCTCCTAAAGAAGAATTGAAGGTAGACAATAATGTGTTAATTTTTTCATCATTGCTTTCTATCCTGACTTCATGAAAAAAAAATTGGTTCAAGCACTGACGTGAAGTCAGGAGCTTTTGCGCGTATGTTCTATTGTCCATTCTCCTGTATTGGACACTCTTACTCGAATTCACCATGGTAAATTCGATTAAGAGTGTTCACTACAGGAGAATGGACAATTGAACATACGCGCGAAAGCTCCTGACTTCACGTCAATGCTCGAACCAATTTTTTTTCTAAATTTCCTGTCTGTATGTATCTTTTTACCTGAGCCAAATTTGGAAAAATGGAAAATGGAAGAAATGTGTCATTTGATGATAAGAATCTGTGGTTGAAGTTAATGTACAACTCAAAGACTCATCCTGTATAGACACGAATATCGTGGATCAGTATACCGGGAGATTAATATAACATGGAATTTTGCTCGAAAACTGCGCATCGCAAAGAAAAAATTGTACATACAAAAGTTTGATATCTTTAATGCATTCCCTATTTTTTTGGCCAAAATCAAATTCTATGTCAAAAAATACGTAACATATTATGTTCGTAAAATGTTTGTTTCTGCGCGATAGGTGGCGCAGTACGCGCAACATAGGGATAAAGAAGAGCATCGGAAAAAGACATCAAACACATATGTATTTAACAATTCTCAACAGGTTGCCGGTTAATTATTGCTTACTTTGCCTGGTGTTTTTTTCTGCGTTTCCTCTTGTTCCTACGTTGCACGTAGCAATCGCAAATAATTTTGCAATAAAGAATAGGTGGGGGTTGCCAACTAAGATTTCAAAGTAAATCCAGCTCTCCCTCCTACGTGTAGAGGGGTGGGCGGAATTCAGTAATGCTGGGTGCGCCCATATATCAAACTTTTGTCACTAGAATATTATCTCTGCGATGCGTAGTTTTTGAGTATCAAAATTCCCGACTGAATGAATCACACGGCATAATGAAACAGGCACAGTGGGAATGCAAACTCGTATGCAAATGAAATCTAAATATATAAAATTCAATGCCACTTTTCGTTGTAATTTTATAACTCAAATACGAGCTCACCTATCCAAACCAAATTCTTAGGCTTTGTTCGGACTATTTAGTAGATGGCTTATGTGAAGTTTGCACAAAATCGGTCGAGCGGTTCTTCATTAATCAAAGGAAACTTTTTGAAAATGTTACAATAAACGTGATGTTTTTCTGGATGTTAGGAGGGGGGTTTGGGGGAAATTTCGAAGGGTTTTATCGAGGAAAAATACGGAAGTTTCGTAGAGTTTCGTTTTCGTAGTGAGAAAAAGGAGGTGTGTTTAAAAAAAAAATCGTGAAATGGCGAAAAAACGCCGATTTTGGCAAAAGGAGCAAAATTGTGGAAAGGAATTCGGAGGAATGGTGGCGTTCGGACCGACGGTATTTGCGGGAAAGCGAAGACGGCATTCGAAATTAGTCCGTAACGGAGCCCTTTGTTGATCCTCTCTTTCGTTTTCCTGGAAGAAAGATAGGAAAATGTGACTTTTCGCGAAAATCGACAAAATTCTGACGGTTTCACGTATTTCTGTGGCGAATTTTAACGCTGCTCCTTCATGGTTGTTGTTTGCGGTCTGAACGAGCGACGAGAAATATCAAATCGAATTTGAATTTCGAACGGAATTACTCAAGAATATTGGAATCGTCTAGAAAAACTGCGAGAAATATGAACGAGATTGACGATATTCTGAAAATCGAAAGACGGAAATCATCCGAGTACTAAAAATCTTTATTCGCTACATAATCGGAGTTGAATCACGAAGGCAACGTGGCCGAGTGAGCTGAGGCGTTGGATTGGAAATTTATAACTCCCAAGCCTTCTGAGCCACGCAGGGCGGCGGGATCGAATCTCGGAGCATCCGAAATATCTTTCTCTTAATTTATTTTTCATTTTCACCCAATGAAAAACTTAATGGAGCGTTACTCCAATAATCGTATCTTGGGATTAGGATCTTTTCGTTTAGTTACGAAATCTATAATGAATCTCCGTTCGATCGGACGGATTTTTGCATCAAAATTACTCAAAATATTCAGAAAAATACATATAAAAAAATAATAAAGTGATAAAAAATATAAAAAAATAAGCAGAAGCGGATTCAGTTTCAAAATAGCTAGCAATTAATGAAACATTTTTTTGTTTGAATAAATGAATTTGATGTTCCAATAAATTTTTTTTATTATTTCACTTCATACGTAGCGAAGCAAGTACCGGGTCGCTAGTAGGAAATAATATGCGATCATCACGGATAACTCTCCCCTATTAAAAATATCCACTGATTTTCCATAGAAAAGATAGAGTTATCATACTGAGGTTTCAGGTAGATGAATTCATTAATGTATGCCCCGGGCAGGAATCATTTAATATCTTGAATATTTATTACGGCTCATACTATTATATCCGCATTAATGAATTCACCAGTTTCGGCCATATGTTTAATCCAGGTTCAATGTAAAGAAGATCTAAACTACACAGGAATATGTAGGTATATGGATGAGGATTATTTCCATAACAAAACCAAAAAGGTTATGTAAATGTAAGAATATCAAAAATTGGTTCAGGCACTGACGTGAGGTCAGTAGTTGTTGCGCGTATGTTCTATTATCCATTCTCCTTTATTGAACTTTTCTTTTTCGTAATTTTTTTGAATTTTTCTAGAGGTACATACGGTTCTTACAAAATTTTAATTTAATTTTAATTGGACTTGGCAGAAGAGTTAGGTTCTGAAGGTTCTCGCAGAATTTCAGCGATGTCGGACGAATAGTTACTGATATATAGAATCGTCCTTTCCTTTCTCGGGTTATCGTGACATACGAAATAGTTTTTAATAATTTTTTTTAATTTTATAGAGATAAGATTCTCACGAAATTTACCAGATGTGCTTAGGTTTATATTCTACAACTATTCACCTAGTTTTAATTCGATTGGATTTGTATTAGTGGAAAACAAAATTATTACTCGGAAACCATTGGTTATACCCATTAACGAACTTATCCGTCGTATTGGGATGCGCCGCCTACCCTGTAAATTTCAAGTGGATAGCTCTTTCCTATCTGAAGTGATCGTGTCAGACGGACCGACGGCCGGCCGGGCAGAATCTAATTTGTCCTCGAATTCTTCATCGCGGAGTCGAACCCAATCGTAGAGACCATTTTCGGCAAAAAAATTCGAAAATTACAGACATTTGGGCAAAATGATAGCGCGATGTTCCCCAGAACATACGCGCAAAAATTATATAGAATTCCTGATTTCTAGGGAAGTCCACATGTAAAATTATTAAACTTTTTCAAAATACTGACACTGGCAATGTGGAAAAGAAAATGAAAGAGAACTTCTCGTATGTCTCTAAAATAAGCTTTGAATTTTATTCATTTCATTTAGAAACTTTTGCGCGCATGTTCTTGGGAACAGCGTGTTATCATTTTGCCCAAATGTCTGTAATGTTCGAATTTTTACCGCAAATGTTCCAAAACGAGTAGGTCCGACACACTGATGAAGAGTTGGAGGTCAAAATCGACTCTGTCCGGCCAGCTGTTGCCACGATAACCTTATAACGGAGGTAGCGAATGGGCATAATCAGTCAAACGGTTTCCCACTACTCTTTTTGTTTTCAAACAATACGTATCCGATCAAATTCAATCTTGGTAAATAATCATAAAATACCGATACAAAGACGTATGTGAAATATCGTGAAGAATGTATTACTAGAAAAAAAATACTAAACCATATTCTGTATCTCACTATAACTTGAGAACGGAAACAGATAACGACCTAGAATGCCGGAGCGCAAATTTTTTGTTAAATTTTGTGAGGAACATATCACTAGAAAATTTACAAAATTCATTAACAATAATTCTTTATCTCAGAAACTATCCTTCCAATATGGCTAATCGGAACCCTTCAAAACCTAACTTTACGGCCAATAAGGTTCAAATTTGAAAACGATCGGATCTATATTGTTGGAGATCCGAGCAGCCTTTGGTCAGTTCAGTAGCTGGATGGGTGACCTTGCCAGGATAACTTTCGAACGGAAAGAGATAGCGACTTTCAATTTTGAAGGTAGGTGGCGCATCCAAATGGGACAGTTATGTTTGTTGTTGAGCATATTCGGCAAAACGGTTTCGGAGTTATACCCATCTCAAATATTGTTGTTATTTCCTCAATAACGCAAAATATACAAATCTGATCCAATTAAATCTTGGTAATTTCTAGTGGAAAGTGGACTCGCTCATTTTCGGGAAATGTCTTGAAAATCATATCACTAGAAAAAAATTGGTTCAAGCACTGACGTGAAGTCAGGAGCTTTTGCGCGTATGTTCAATTGTCCATTCTCCTGTATTGAACACTCTTAATCGAATTTACCATGGTGAATTCGATTAAGAGTGTCCAATACAGGAGAATGGACAAAAGAACATACGCGCAAAAGCTCCTGACTTCACGTCAGTGCTTGAACCATTTTTTTTTTCGTGAAGTCAGGATAGAAAGCAATGATGAAAAAATTAACACATTATTGTCTACCTTCAATTCTTCTTTAGGAGAAGAATACATAATTATTCTTGAAAAATATTACTGGAATAAATGTGATATTTAAATAATCAAAGTAAAGAAAATTATAAGTTTAGTTACTAACATATTGAATGAAATTCAATTCAAAGTATAAATGTCCATTGATAGATCTAAAGGTGATGAGGTGAAACATAAAGATATACTCTCATTAGTGATAGAAAAACTGGCCTAAAATTCCTCTCTACCCATCACGAGATTTAATATCCACAAATGAACCTCTCACCTTACAAGATCAGAAGCCTTCAACAAAATTTCAGCGATATCATATTAAAAATAATACATAACCTTTCAAAAGTCCCCTCTCACAAATATACTCCTCTGAAGGCACATGGATCTCTTGAAGAAGAATCATCGTCTCTATTTCTCAAAGATATTCACTCTTGTTCATAGAAATCCCTTCAATATTTAGTTGCCTCCTCCTAAGGAGGATCTCTTTCAAAACCAGGTCTGATCAATAATGTAGGGCTATCATCTCCCATAGATTTGTGATGAAATAACAGGATTTTCCCATAACATACGCGTAAAAGATATGTCATCATGACATTCATATTTTTATTTTTGAAGGTTCTCGCAAAAATACGGCCATAGACAACATATCATACGACGATTCGCATCCGCTACCGGCGCTACCGCTTCGCTACCGAACTCACAAAAGGCTTCGCGGTACTCCAACAATATATATCCGATCGTGTTCAAACTTGGAATTCTGCAGTAGAGTTAGGTTCTGAAGGCTCTTCCAGAATTTCAGCCATGCCGGACGAATAGTTTATGATATATAGATTTTTTTTCAATAATTTTTAATTATTTTTTTTTAATTTTCTAGTTATACCATCCTCACGGAATTCTGCAAGAATTTTTGCGTTGGCATTCTACAACTAATAACCATGTTTGAATTCAATCGGATTTGTATTCTTCGAGTTAATGAGGAAGAAAAAACAACCAAATTTCAGAAAATTTCACATGGCTATAACTCTAAAACCGTTCGGACGATTATGCTCATAAACAAACTCAAATGTTACATTCAGGTGCACAACCTAACCTGAAAATTTCAAGCCGCTATCTCTTTCCATTCTCAGGTTATCGTGACAACAAAAGTATTTTTTAATAATTTTTCAATAATTTTCTAGCGATACGATTCTCACAAAATTTCACAAACGTGCTCAGGTCTATATTCTACAACTATTCAACAAGTTTAAATTCGATCGGATTTATTTTGGTCGAAAACAAAATTATTTCTCGGAAACCATTGGGCCGATTATACCCATTAACGAACTTGTCCGTCGTATTGGGATGCGCCACCTACCCTGAAAATTACAAGTCGCTAGCTCTTTCCGTTCTCAAGTTATCGTGGCAACGGCCGGACGGCCGTACGGCCGGACGGCACCACAGAATTAAATTTCACATTTGGGCAAAACTATAACGCGATGTTCTCCAGAACATACGCGCAAAAAAACTATGCATTGACTGATATTCAAAACCTTTAGGGTACTTTCCGAAGTTAGAAAGCCTATGTTTGTCACATACCAGAAATAATCCACAAACAACAGAAAAATTAGGAAATGTAAACTTTAATCCTCCAACCCTCATAACGGGGGGTGCAAGTCTGAATATTGAACCATTAAAAACAGGGTAGTTTATGAAGTCCTTGAACGCTTAAATTTAGATTTCAGACTAGAAATAGCAAACATACAATAGAAAAATTAATATATCTGTTACTTTCACTCCCCAACCACCTTAAAGGGTGATGCATGTCTGTGTAGAGAGAGAAAGAAATCAACTTTATTGATCTTGCAATCAATTGGCTATCGACCGCAGTCTTCCAGCCATGTCTGTGTATTATACCTACTAATTAAACGCAGAAATCTAAAATTATTTAGATGGACGAGAACTAGCGAACAAAACTAAACTAGGGTACCTACTTCTCGAAGTCCTAGAACATTGAGATTTGGTATGTAGACTAGGATAAGCATGCAAACAACAAAATAATTGAGAAAAGTGCAACTTTTAACCTCCAACCCCCGGAAATTTTTGTGGATTTCTGAAATTTCAGCTAATAAAATGGGTTCAAGCCCTGTGGACAGGAGCTTTCTGGCGCTCTAGTTCAAACAAATTATATCTCCAAAAGTATTGGGTTCTCAGAGTTGAGAATTATATCAATGTATTCTAATGATAGAACTGCATCATAAAGGAAATTCAATTCAAATAATAGTTTATTTATCAAGATTAAATGAGCAATCTGAGCATGAGAACTGCACCATGGAAGAAACCAAATTAAAATAGCTGAAATGAATTTGACTCTCTCTTATAGAACAGGATGAAATGTACGAGTATGAACACATATCATATAAGAATGCTTAGATAGAATATTTATAGCATTCTGTGAAAACATAGAAGTACGATTCATTATTGAAATTTAGAACTTCATCTTAGCAGAAATTGAATTCAAACATCATAGAAGAATTTAAATTCAACAAGAGTGCCAAAAATTATCAATCCAAAACCAATAGACGAATTCTACCCAACAACGAACTCATCCGAGATATTCATTCCTCAATTCTATGATGAACGATAATACATATCTTTCCTGAAATCTACTCCAATAGTCCAATACACCAATATTCCAGTTTTGTTTTTAGTGGAGATATTCTGAACTCAATATTATTAACTTACCATTACCATTCCCATCATCATATGGATTGACCATCGGCATGAAAATATCAACCAACAAAAAGTATGATATTATATTTGAATTCTCATATTTATAGGATTGCTGGAATGAATGACAATGAGACAACGTCATGTCTCACGAAAATAATTTGACATTATAACAATTCATAGAATACCCACAGAATAATTATTCTATCATTGTGTGAAAACGTAGAAATACGATTTACATTGAAATTTTGAAAAATCATATCTCCGAAAGTATTAGCTTGTTAGAGTTAAAAATAATATGAATGGCTTCTTATGGTAAAACTGCTTATTGAAAAAATTCAATTTGGAATTTGTTTTGTAAAAAAAAAATTTTTTTTTTGTTACTCCGAAACCATCTGTCCGATTTTGCCCAATAACGAACTTAGCCGAGATATTTATCCCCCAAACCTACTCTGAAAATTTCAACTGTCTAGCTCATTCCATTCGAGAGTTATCGTGCCTACGGCCGGCCGGACCGGCCGCGGGCCGGCCGGACAGAAAAAATTTCGACCACGGATTCTTGATCAGTGAGTCGAACCAAATCGTTTAAGACCATTTTCATCGAAAATTCGAAAATTACAGACATTTGGGCAAATTGATAAGCACTCAGTTCCGAGGAACTAGAGCGCCAAAAATATATACTAGAAATCCGGAATTTCGTATGCAGACTAGAATATATGAAAAGTTTTCTTTCTGGGTTTTCTCTCCGAAACACTGAAGAATATCTATAAAATAAAAATGAATTATTTTGTGATTTGCTTCTGCGTCGAGTTCTGCGTAAGAAACCTTTTAATAATGAGTATACCTCCCACAGTATCCTTTAATGATTTCTTAGAATATATGAACACACAACAAAAACATTTCGACATCTTTTCACCCTCCGACCACCATAAAGGGGGTGCGGAGCTGCCTATAAAAAAATTTGTTCAAGCCCTGTGGACAGGAGCTTTTTGGCGCTCTTGTTCAAACATACAAATTATATCTCCGGAAGTATTGGTTTCTCACAGTTGGGAATCATATCAATGGATTCCTATGATGGAAATGCACCATGAAAGAAATTAAATTTAAAAGAAGTTGCGTTTAAATAAAATGCTTAAAAAATTATCTTATATAAAACTAGAACAAGAGTTGTACCAGAAATAATTTCGACATTTATCTCTCATAGGAAAATAAGTTGACATGTAAGAACACAGATCAAATAATAATTCATAGATACAATAATTAAGTACAGCATTCTATGAAAACAGAAGAAGTACAAAAGTACGATTAATTATTGAAATTTCAAAAAATCATATCTCCGAAAGTACCTATTAGCTTGTTAGCGTTGAAAATTCTATCAATGGATTTTTATGGTGAAACTGCATCTTAAAAGGATTTAAATTTGAAGTTTGTGTTGTAAAAAAAAATAGTTTTTTCGTTTCTCCGAAACCATCAGGCCAATTTTGCCCAGTATCGAACTCAACCGAGATAATTATCTGTCGAACCTTCTCTGAAAATTTCAACTGCCTAGCTCATTCTCTGTTAGAGAGTTATTGTGGAAACGAAATTCAAAAATTTTTTAATTTTTTTTTGATACCTTATTGCAACCTGGTCAAAATAAAACTTCGCATTCATATAGAAATCATTATTCTACAATTTGATGCTAAATTTCAGAAAGATTGAGTGATCGGTTTTGGAAATATTCATAAAAAATATTTTCACTAAAAAGTGCCATAACTCCAAAACCGGTTGGTGGATTTTGTCTGTTAACGAACTCATCCGAGATATTTACGCTACAAACCTACTCTGCAAATTTCAATCCTCTAACTCCTTTCGTTCGAGAGTTATCGTGCCTACGGCCGGCCGGACTGGCCGGACAGAATTGATTTTGACCACGGATTCTTGATCGGTGAGTCGAACCAAATCGTTTAAGACCATTTTCAGCCAAAAGTTCGAAAATTTCAGACATTTGGGCAAATTGATAAGCACTCTGTTCCGAGGAACAAGAGCGCCAAAAACTAGGTTGCTTCTCGAAATCCTAGAAAGCTGAGATTTTGTATGTAGGCTAGGACAAGCTTTCAAACAACATCAAAATTGGGAAATCTGTAAATTTTATCAAAAGATTTTTTGGAAGGTGCGTTCATCATTTTACTGCTTTTAGTGGGTTTTGTATTTTCTCCAAAATTGTGAAACTAAATATGGACGAATTGAACTAAATCAGACTCCTTCATCAGAATAATTTTTATTTTTCAGAATTTGGGAAGAAACCTTTGAATGATCTCTTAACACGTATTATAAGTGAAATGGGATTTGTTTGTTTTGGTAACGCTAAACAGAGTAATTATGCAGAGTGATATTATAATTCCATCTTATACCATTCAGTGAAGTGTATTCCATTATATACTCAATTGAAATCTGGAAGTTTAATTTTCAAAATTCATAATTATAATGGTGCCCAAAAATTGTAGAAATTAGGAGTTGAAGAATGAAGATAATTCAAATCATTCGATGAAAGAGTAAAAAACTTTAGTTTGAAATCCATCGCGATTTTATCTTGCAATTATTCAAATAACTCTTTTTTGCGTAATCTCGGATTGCTGATTACTGGAGATATCAATATATTCTTTCGTTTTTATAGAAATCTCCGGAGGATTGAGTTATAAATACGAATTTCCATATTGACTGTAGTGATACTTTCGAACAAGATATGATTTCATTCTGCGAAATCAACAAAATTTTCTTTTATTTCGCGAACCACTTTCATCTTCTGTGGGTCCTTTCTGGAAAAAATCTTCACTATCGTTTCTTAGATAAAAGGACGATGAACGCTTCCAGGGTTCTGGTTCTGAAATTGAAATGAGTGTAAAAAACATTTTGACCTTTTTGGGCGCATGTTCTAGGAGAACATCGTCCTATCATTTCGTCCAAATGTCTGTAATTTTCGAATTTCGAGCTGAAAATTGGCTAATAGACTAATTCGGACTCCCTGATCACGAATCCGGTGTCAGATCTGAGGGTGCCGTCCGGCCGGCCGGCCGGCCGGCCGGCAGGCCGGCCGGTTTCCCGGCCGTAAGCACGATAACAGGAGCACCGAAGGTCCTATCGACTTCAAACTTTCAGGGTAGGTTTCTGATCAAAATGCGACGGTTAAGTTCGTTAACGGGCAAAATCAGCCGTATGGTTTAGGAGTTATAGACATTTAAAATTTTGAGGTTATTTCCCTGATATTTCAGGAACTAAAGAAGATGTTGAATCGAAACTTGGTAGTCAGTTTGAGGATATAAACGCGCAACTTTTGGCAAAATTCTGTTATGATCGAAATGTTGGTAATTTTTAAAAAAATATTTCTTTTAATTTTTTCGAAAAAAAAATTTTTTTCGTGAACTATTCATCAGATTGCAACAAAAACTTGTACTAACGTCAATTGTAGTATTTTGCAACATTGTGCAAAATTTTGGCTCTATACGATTTCAATTTCTGGAGATATAAGACAAAATGTGTCAAATTTCCTGGGTCTCTCTCAGTATTTTCATCGATTATTATATAATAATCAATAATATTAAGGTATTCAACATGATACTGCTTTTTTTCTTTACTGGTTAGTACGGGCCACAAGGAAGATGAACATGCGCCCAAAAGCTCCTGTCCACAGGGCTTGAACCAATTTTTTTTGAAACGGTTGGAATTTAAGTTTTGAAATTCTAAAACAGATCTCTTCCAAATATTTTAATCCTTATGAAATTCCCAAGTAATGGTTTTCAGAAATTGTTGAGATATCATTTGAGTTCAATTCGTACAAAAATATCTAGTTTCATCATCAAATATATATAGATATTACGTAGGTAGATATTATACATGATAGTAGCTGTATCAAAAAATCATGATATCTCTTACGGGATGAGATATGTAACTGAATTCTAGTTTCGGTTCAATCCAGAGGAGTGGAAAATCAGAAACCAGAAATTAACAATTGACCTTAGAATGATAATAATATATGGGTATTATTTAATCTTCATCAATTAGAGACTTGTGAGGAAATATTTGAACTGTATATTTTCAGAACCATTTGAATAATGCGTGAATTAAATCGTTTTATTTTCCAATCATTATCTCTCAATTCAGGTTAATATGACAATAAATTTATTTTACGGCGTACATGCAAATATTTCCTAAATAAAATGGAAACGAACAACTGCAGCGAGGTGTATGTATTCAATATATACGCACAACAAACAGTATTTCTTTTTGATGATTTTATACCTATCAAATGAATTATGCAAACTCCCGTATAGTATTGTTGATCTGCAGGGAAATGAAACACATACCGATTGAGCATAATAAAAATTCTTAAAAAGCACTGCCGTGAAGTCAGGAGCTTTTACACGCATGCCCTATAGTCTTCCCACGCCTCAAACACGCTCACGAAATACTGAATGAACTTGAGTATAAATAAAGGAACCGTTAACACGTGAAGAAATGCATTGAGCATGAACTGAATTCAAATTAGAAATGGAATAATTTCAAAAATGAGAATCCGATTGAGCTAAAATCCGGTAATGTATCGCAAAATTGCAACTCGAAAGTTTGTGCGAAATTTCAGCGGAATCTACCTGATAGTTCCTGAAATATAAAATTTTTGAAGAATAAATTTGAATTTTTTTTTAAATTTTTGTATCAATATTGTCTTCACAAAACTTCTGCACAAATTGGCGGGTCGGCGTTATACAACCAATTCTCAAGTTTCAGTCCGATCCAATATGTTTTTTCGAGTTATTAAGGAAAAAGCAACAAAAATACAGACGGGTAAAGGTCTGAAACCGTTTGGTCGATTATGCGAATTAACGATCTCAACAGTCACATTTGGAGGTGCAGCCTACCCTGAAATTTGCAGTCGCTATGTCTTTCCGTTACTCCAATTCTTCGTTAGTGAGTTCAACCTAATATGTTGAGACCATTTTCGGCAAACAAATTCGAGAATTACAGACATTTCGGTGAAATAGCTAAATGGCGAATGCGCAGGTAACTTTTTTAGATGGAGACTGTTTAGTTTCTATCTCTCAACAAGTGTATATTGAATAACTTTACGAGAGCAATTCCAAATATGCAAAATTTATTCTTTACAATTCGAAACAAAGCGATTTTCTCTTACTTAGTGTCTTGATGTCTTAATTATTTTAAGATTTTCACCATCAGTTTATTTCCTATATTCTCGCGAACTACTGACCGTGCAACAAACTGGTAATCTTTTTTTGGTTGAACAAGATTTGAGTTTCATATAACTAAACAGGGTGAAAAGTTCTCGAAATATAATTTTCAATCTAGTATGAGCCGATCCGGCATTATTCAAAAATTCAGGAAAGGTTTAAATATTTTTTTTAATGAACGATTTTAAAGGTGCATCTAGGATTTTGTGTTTGCATCTGCGTTAGAAACACAAGAATATTTGTCAGAAGCAATCAATCGAACAATGTTGCCTAATAAACAACAACGAAATGACATCAACGAAGAAACAACTATATTGTAACGTTTCGGAGTCTATATCAGACTCCTTCGTCAGACACTTAACGAAAGAAACCTTTTAATAATGAGGTACCTCCCACATTATCCTTTAATGACTACATTTCCGTAAATCATAAAAATTGACCTAGCCGTTCTTGAGTTATAAACGGTGTAATAGATTTTGCTTTATATACAGGATTAGTCGTAAAGTTGTAAATTAATTTTAAACATAGATTACTCTCATCAAATGAAACAAATTTTCTTATTTATCATTTTCTCAAATTCGGCGCAGGTAAAAAGTTATAAGCGTTTAAAGATTTTACAATGTGCTAATTAACACTCCTGCTAGTAAATTATCTACGAAAATAATGGTGGACGAGAAAAAGGTACGGCAACGTGGTTTACTGTTTCATGCAGGATCCCAACGCTCAGCGGCGGATCCATAAAAGTAGTTAAATTTCTGGAGTTTCCCATTTCATAACATGAAGAATATCTTGAAAACGGTGCGTTTAAGGAGAAATAATGAAGAATAATTATTGAATATTGGTTTGTTTCATCGGGTGTTTAGGCCGTCGTTGGGCTAAGCAGCTCGACGTTTCGCCGCTCCGAGTGTCCGGCATCTTCAGGAGATTCAAGACATCTCCAGAAGATAGGCAGTACATAATAATTTCCTGAGATGCAGATATGAAATTACAAGGATCCTACTTTAGAACGGATTTTCCAAAATGTCTGGTTCAGCAGCATTCGAGGTGCACGATTCTAGGACCCTGTATACTTAGACGCGTCAGGAAATTGTGAATACAAATAAAGCTTCAGTAGGTCAAGATCCCCAAAAACAACAGGTATCAATCTTCCTGTTTCACATTAAGAGAAATGAAGGATTTTGTTGAATCGATTCATTAGTTCCTATGAATTTTATTTACTTTGAATATTATCAGGGCAACAGATAGATATGCATTTTTTGAAAGATTCGCCGAATTGGATTGAAAAGTTATATAAGAGCTGTGCAAGTGCCCTTTTCAGGTGCAGTAGATTTGCTTATTTATTCGAAAGCATATTGTTATGAATGCCTCTCTGAATATGCCCACCCGTTCTCTTTATGATGAATCCCTCATAACTTTAGATTTCAGCAGTGTTAGGAAGTACAAATCAATTAATCTTTCAAGGTGTTTTTGAGCTCCTTTCTCCACACCAGTGCTATATAATGTTAATTCTTTATTCCGGATAGATAACTGGCACTTCGATGTAACGTTTATGTATATCTATACTCAAGTATCGACTGAGAGGATCCCACCCTACGGTAATTGAAAACTTAAGGAATAAACTCTCTCATTGACAAATTCCTTATTCTTAGAAACTAACTAATATTATTATTTTCAATTGAAATTCGTTCCGAGAAATATAAAATGGTTTCTGCATTTCCAAACTTTCATTCAGTGGCTATTCAAGCACAACTACCGGAAAAACTGTTTTCCTCTCAAAGTTATATTCATTAACTTACGAGCGCCTCTAATGAAAAAAATTTCACAGAGAGTTTTCTTACTTCATCATATCTTTTCAGGTTGATTCCGAAGTTTCCTGGAGGATCGGTGTGTAATGAGAAATCGAGTTTGAACTTTAAAGTGTCCTGCCCCAAGGAGAAATGTACTGAACTTGGTGAAACTAATTATAAACAAAAAAAAAGGCTGGGTGGTAGTGTGTTTTCATTTTGTGTTTTATGAGTGGAGCAACTTTGGACTAGGACGAGCCTTCTGACTGAGGACTATTGCTTGTGTCGGCAATCTCTGCCCTACCGTCGAAGGATATGTGGTACTCCGTAATCTTTGCCTTCCTGGCACTTCTTTTACAAGGTGAGTTTTACTTTTCATTGATAAAATACTTATACTTATACTTATACTTATACTTATACTTAAACTTTCAATGAAATATTTCGAATCTCTCAGTTGAACATTGTAAGTGTCCCTGAAAATTTTGTGGAATTTTCAATCAACATGAAAGTGAGAAGTGATCAATGAGTATTTTAATATCTGCTGAATAATCACTTATATATAACTTTCTTATATTTGGGATTTATCTCGAGAAAATCTTAACATTTCTTTGAATGCTTCAGTAGTCGTTATGTCATTACCATTCACTTTCATCATAAACGTTTAGCCTGAGAAAATAAAATTAACCCATATTTCCTTTCAATCTGACAAATTAATTCGAAAATTATGAGAGGCGGCTATGGATTAGGAGCATAATATCTGTATGAATGCCAGCTAACATTTATTTCATGAAATATTACACAATAAAAATGATTATCATGATATTTCTTTTCCATTCAAACATATTTCAATATTATCTCATTTCTATATTATTCAATGATGATTTCGCTCTTCAGTAACAAATGCATCCACTTATCGCAATTGTTCGGTAATAAATCAAACCATAGTGAGAATATTCAGCAATAGGAAAATGATCGCTTCTGAGCCTTCTGCCAAAAGGGTACCGAAATAAGTTCGCATAATTTTTAAATTTATGCACTTACTTCACAAATCTAATTAACATTCCGAAGAATTCACTGATTAGCCGAAAACAAGTACAGATGAGTTTCAGACTTCTTGTTGAATTCAACTATACTGAGCCATCATAAGCTCACCATAGCCGGCGTAAGAGTATACAGTGTGTGGATACATTAAGGAACAAAATTCATAACCTCGTTATTGCATATTTTCAAGCAAACGCTGGGAAAGGTCAATTTTAGATTTTAATTAACCACCTTATGGCATAACAATTTTACATATGACGTCACTCAGTAAAAATTAATGTTGTCATCAGTCAAAGAGGTTAATTAAGAACTAAAATTGCCGAGTCCGAGGGCTTTGCTAAAAAAATTCAATAAGGCAGTTATGAATTTTGTTCCTTACTTCATCCACTCACTTAATATATTAAACGCTCACGACACCTACGGGACCCAACAAGTATTGGCAAAACGCTCAGAACATGTTGATTGATTAACAACGGTATATGTCATTTTTGGCAATCTTTGTCCTCGGAACAGAGTGCTTATCAATTCGTCTTTAATTTTCGAATTTTTGGATGAAAATCGTATTTAATTATATGGTTCGAGTCACTGATTGGGAAGCCGTGGTCAATATTGATGTCCGTCTGGTCCAGCCCTTAGCACGATAACTCTTGAACGTACTGAGCTCGGCAGTTAAAATTTTCAGGGTAGGTTTGGGAGATAAATATCTCCGTTTAATTCGTTATTGGGCAAATTCGGGTTTCAGAGTAACGTAAAAAAATTTTGATTACATAATAAATTTCGAAATAATTTTTTTATGATGCAGTTTCATCGTGAGAATCCATTGATATCATTTCAAACTCTAGCAAGCTAATAATTTTAGATATATGATTTTGAAAAATTTCAGTATTAAATCGTAATTCTATGATTTAACAGAATGCTGTAGGTAATCGAAAATGAAATGTATTGGTATATATGAATTTCATGATCTGTTTTCATACATGTCATCTTGAAGAGTAAATATTTCTAGTTATTCTAGAAAACAAATTATGATTGAATGCAAAATACCCAATGAAATAACCTCCGCTATTGTAGAATTCTGAGAATTATAGGATAGTATAATTTTTGGGTGATAATATAGTGCCGGTAAATTATCCATATGATGATGGAAATCTATAATTTAGTAAGGTAATTAAATTGGAATCTGAATATCTCCACTAAATCAAAATGGAACTTTGTATTTTGTATTCAATTAATATGAGTTAATTTTCAGAGTAGATTTGAAGAATGAATATCTGAGAAACCAATGTCTTCAGAGATACGATTTGCCAAAGTTTGAACAAGAGCGCCAAAGCCTCTGTCCACAGGACTTTCCCAATTTTTTCAATATAGATAGCTCCTTACCATATACTTAGTTTGTATGGTTTCACAAAGTATCATCAATAGTACTGGGTTTCCCACTATAATTGGACCCCCCCCTTTAACTTTGTTACGAATGGAGATACAATAAAATGTTCTGTACAAAAGTTGTACGAATTCAACTGAATTATTTCAGGAAGTTTTCACGAATTGAAATATATATAGGCTGCACAAGATATTGAGTGCGACTTCTTTTTTTAAATGAAACACTCTATATATTTTTTTTATAGTTGGATAGCTCTTTCTCTCCTGATTTCGAATATATATGCATGTGTTGGTTTATCTCTTTTATTTTGTGAACTGCAGAGTCTTAAATTCTGGGAACCACCGTGCAAACTCATTTTTTCCGGGTTTCCTCGAAAACCATTGTCGTTAGCCTGCGCGGCTCTTTGTAGAAATTTTAGAAACTTGGATTGAATACATTTACATTTCGGAACGAAATTTATTTCTTGAAGGTTTTGAAAAGCATCCTCAGTGTGCAAAGAAATAGTGTCCTCCGTATATATCTTATATTTCAATTGGTGCTAGACTTGATTTGGGCCCCATGTGACAATCATGCCACAAACTATATCTTCCCATTCAAGCCTCAAAACCTACCAAAGAAATTCCTTTGAAAGTCATCGTGTTCACAAAAGTGGGATCGGACAGAAACAAATGTCATGATGAATTCTTCATCAGTTAACCTAATATATTCATTTTGAACCATTACATTTACAGTAATAAGCAAGTTTTAATGAGAGCTGATTTATACATTTTGAGTTATTGAGGAAATAATAACAAGATTGGTATAACTCCGAAACCGTTTAGCCGATTATGCCAAGTTACGAACATAGATGTCGCATTTGGATCGTAACTTAGCCTGAAAAATGGCAGTCGCAATATTTTTCCATTCTCAAATTATCGTGAAATACATAATATTCTTTAATATTTTTTTTCGAATTTTCTAGTGATACAATCCTCATAAAATTTTACATACGTCTTTGCGTCGGTATTTTAGTTTTCAAGTTTCAATTCGATTGGATCTGTATTGTTTGAAAACAAAATTAGTACTCGGAAACCGTTTGGACTTATTATGCCCATTAACGCATTTATCAGCCGCATTCGGGTTCGCCATCCAGCCTGCAAATTTCAAGTCGCTATCTCTTTGCGTTCAAAAGTTATCGTGGTAACAGTCAGGCAGATTCCAATTTGTCCACAAAATTTTCATGAGGGAGTCGAACCTAATCGTTTGAGATCATTTTCGAATTCGAAAATTACAGACATTTGGGCAATATTACAGCACGCTGTTTCCCAGAACATGCTCACAAAAATGGAAATCCTACAACCGAGAATTTACTTCCCCTTACATTCAATTACTACGAATATTTCAGATGATAACTTGAGAGAGCTGAATAAAGGAAGGGCTGAATTACGATTTGACAAGTTGAATGTATTACGTTGGTCTTGCCTGCATAATCTATGCACGATCCGTCTGAACCTGACAAATTGGGGTGAGGTGAGGTGATTTGCTAGTGGAAATGTCACTAATGATAGTTGGTTACATGGACAGGAAATCACGAAGCACATTATATTATATAGACCGTCTTGAAGATAAGCGATATGTCCAATGTTTGAGAGTCCACTTGATTTATGCGTTTCAAAAGAATTTCGTCGTTGTTATATTATTGAAAAATGGCTGAGACCGTTTGATAAATCAACAAGTTCAGATCGTTCTGCCAATAGGGTCTGCGAAATAGGTTCCTATAATCTGAATGCTTATGTATAGAGTTCACAAATCAAACTAACAGCCAGAGAATTTCTGAACTGAATCGTTTCTTGGCCGTCATCAGTGTTCTATAGCTCTCGACAAATTCAACCATACTGAGCATTCCCATGACATAAGAAAATATAGATAAACGCTCACGCCACCTATCAGAAAAAACAAGGAACTACGACTTACCCCACCCCCATTAAATTTAAACCGGAACATACTCCCCCATTCAAACCATATTAATCGGGAAAGAATCCAAAGGAGCTCAGACAGTATCCTTTGAAGTTACAATTTATTAAGAATAGATATACAGTGTTGTTTCTATTATTAATTGTCAATAGCCTCGATATCTAAAACAAATATATCTCAAAACCTCTTCTGTAGAAAGAGAGGCTAACTTGATGGACAACTTCAACGTGTATGCACTTAACTGAGTATCAGATCAGAGTATTTCCATATCATTTGATGTTTGCGGAAACAGCCTGAATAGATAAGACAATTTTCGTAACACAAACTTTTCGTACATGCAAAGCCGTGAAGTGAAACGTTGTCACGACAAAACTTGTTGAACTTCACCCAGAATGCAATAATGAGAAAACGTGTCGCGGAAGTTGACCTCAATTCAGTTTCAAAATTATAATATAATAATCTGGATAGATATTGGACTAAAATGGAAATACCATATCAAATTGAGTGGGAAACACTATTGGTGAGCGTAGGTTCCATACAACTTTGGCTGTGTACGTCTGGGTCTATTTGAAACAAATATAGTACAGTTAGTAGTTGCTGTTGTTTTCTAACAAAAAAGTGGAAAAGCCCTGTGGACGGGAGCTTTGGCACTCTCTTTCCAACTTTGACAAATAAAATCTCCGAAAGTATCTATTGGCTTCCCAAAGTTGGGAAATATATCAATGGAATCGAATGATATATGTATATATATAATTGATTCTCCGGGTAATTCGGGTGTTTTTCAGAGTTCAAACAAAGGTCCTCAGTTCAGTGTACCATTTATTAAATTGTTGAGCTTTTGCAGAATATCACCTGCATCTTCAGAACATCTACAAAATACAAAAGTCACTAACATTCAAACATGGCCGCAAACGACACAACAGAAAAAATGACTTTATTATCCAAATTACGAAGCTACACATTACAAATCCAAAACTAAAACAACCATCTGCACCTACTTAAATACAGATTGATTGGTTGATCTTTCACTGATCAGCCAACACAAGAAAACAAAATTACAAATATTTTTCTACATATACTCACATCAATGTTGGTTCGTAAAAAAAAAAAGTTGTAAAAAAAGGGTCAAATAACAGTTTCCCACGGAATTTTCTCGTCGATGTTCAATTGTCTCAAGACTGGTATCTTCCCAAGAGAAATATCTATACGTCTATATTTCCTGCAATTCTTCACGATTTTATCTGGATTATTCTGTACTGCTAAGTAAATGTCGGCAATCTTGTATTATAATTCTCTGGCAACGACACGACCTACCAGTCCTAGCGGAAGTGATAATTAGAACTTTCTTTGACAGTTTGACAAATCATATAGGTTATGCTGCACCTCTGTGCTCCATTCAACGAGATCACAGAACGACGACATTTCCCCCGTCAGTCCCGGCAGATCGTGCCAAAGTCACAGAAATGGCCTCATGAATTCGAGCAAGGTGACCTGCTCCCAACCAACATAATGCAATCAAATATGAAAAATCCCATTCCTTCGACTTCACTACTAAGTTTCCGTTACTTCCATATTATTGAAAAAAGCAAGAGTATTGATGTCATGATCAGTCTGACCTCCTGTTGACCGTCGTAGAACATTGTGAAATTCTTATCATCTCCAATATGAGTCTTGATCTCTATCTATCACACTTGTCTAATATCGCTACGTTCTCCACGTTCCAGTCCAACTCGTGGCCTGTATCCATCACATGGTGGGAGAGAGCATATCTTGGCTTCCTCAACTTGTAGTCACTTCTATGAGATGTTAGACGTCCTTTTAGATTTCTCGCTGTCTGTCCTATGTAGCACATATTGCAATCTTTGCAATCAACCTTATACACCACTCCTGTAGTTGTTGTTTTGTTTAGGAATTTTGTCCTTCAACCTCCAGAACGTGGAGAACGTAGCGATATTAGACTAGTGTGATAGAGAGAGATCAAGACTCATATTGGAGATGATAAGAATTTCACAATGTTCTACGACGGTCAACAGGAGGTCAGACATCAACCACTTAAGTAACATCTATTCATACCTCATCAAAACTGATCATGACATCAATACTCTTGCTTTTTTCAATAATATGGAAGTAACGGAAACTTAGTAGTGAAGTCGAAGGAATGGGATTTTTCATATTTGATTGCATTATGTTGGTTGAGAGCAGGTCACCTTGCTCGAATTCATGAGGCCATTTCTGTGACTTTGGCACGATCGGCCGGGACTGACGGGGGAAATTTCGTCGTTCTGTGATCTCGTTGAATGGAGCACAGAGGTGCAGCATAACCTATATGATTTGTCAAACTGTCAAAGAAAGTTCTAATTATCACTTCCGCTAGGATTGGTAGGTCGTGTCGTTGCCAGAGAATTCTAATACAAGATTGCCGACATTTACTTACCAGTACAGAATAATCCAGATAAAATCGTGAAGAATTGCAGGAAATATAGACGTACAGATATTTCTCTTGGGAAGATTCCAGTCTTGAGACAATTGAACATCGACGAGAAAATTCGGTGGGAAACTGTTATTTGACCCTTTTTTTTACAACTTTCTTTTTGACAAACCAACATTGATGTGAGTATATGTAGAAAAATATTTGTAATTTTGCTTTCTTGTATTGGCTGATCAGTGAAAGATCAATCAATGAATCTGCATTTAAGTAGGTGCAGATGGTTGATTTAGTTTTGGATTTGTAATGTGTAGCTTCATAATTTGGATAATAAAGACATTTCTTCTGTTGTGTCGTTTGCGGCCATGTTTGAATGTTAGTGACTTTTGTATTTTGTAGATGTTCTGATGATGCAGGTGATATTCTGCGAAAGCTCAACAATTTAATAAATGGTACACTGAACTGAGGACCTTTGTCTGAACTCTGAAAAACAGCCCAATTACCTGGAGAATCAATTATCAACTGATCAGAGATGACTTCCACTCAACTTTGTATATATATACATATATGTATTATTTTGAACTTGAACATTACAATTGGTTTTTTATCTAACAATAAAGCATGTGTATGGAAAAAGTGTTAGCAGGGGTTAGTGTAACGGGATACCATATAATTTGATATATGATACTAGAGCTTAGGGAAAAAACCTCCGCAAAAAAACCCTATCTCCCCGTTGGTGTTGTGATTTATGAAAATTGATTTTGTTAACAAAATATGCTGAAATATTAAATATTGAAGGGCATCGATTTCTTTATTATCGCTTCTTCCTTCAACAAGCAGATAAGTTTCTCCAAGGTCCCCGAAACCCAATCTGGGAAAGGAAAAGACAGAGGGAGAAACGAACAAATTAAAAAGAGAATATTCTATATTTTATTAAATAGATTTGAAACTCGCAACCCATTCTAAAAAAGATTCAGAAACATTATGAATAGCCCTGAAAACATATTTGAATCTATATATGCGACAATTATTAACTAAATGATCTATGGTTTCCTCTGTTTCCCCGCATTCACAACTAGGGCTCTTAACTGAGTTCCACCTGAAAAGCATGCTGTTGCAACGACCATGACCGGTTCCAAGACGATTCAGAATAGACCATATTCTCCTTGGAAGATCAAACCCCCGAACTCTATTTGAAGGATCAGAAATTAAATCTTTGTTGAATAAATTGCAAGAAATCCATTCAGACCGCCAAACTTCCTTGTCACTTTTATTCGAATTAAGAAAACAGTTGGACCATAAAGGGTTTCGTGACTTCAATCTGGGAATCTTATTGTCTGGAATGTAGGAGATAATCGGAAATGAATTCGGAAAAGAATGAAATTTATTCCAAGAATTTGAAACAGCAGTCTGCCTGCGAATGTGGGACGGGACAATGTTTGAAAGAACTGGCAACCAATGAATAGATGTAGATCTAATAGTTCCATTGATGATTCGCATAGATGAATTTAGCTGTGCATCAATTTTTTGAGTATGAGCACTATTAAACCAGACGGGGCAACAATATTCAGCGGCAGAAAAAACCAAAGCTAAGGCTGCCGTTCGAAGAGTAGCTGCATCAGCACCCCATGGAGTACCATCTAATTTCTGCAGAATATTATGTCTCGTTTCCAACTTCAGACGCAAGTCATCCAAATGAGCTTTGAAATTCAAAGATGAATCTAGTTTCACTCCTAGATATTTAGGATAACAATTATGTCTCAAGAAAGAATCACCGAAAGTTACACTCAATGTTCTATATTTTTGGTGATTGTTCAAATGGAAGCAAGAAGCCTCAGTTTTATTCGGATTCAGACACAAACGCCACTGAAGTAGGTACTCTTTCAGAATATCTAAACCTGCAGATAGATTATTTTCTATACTTTGGAAAACAGAATGACGAAATGAAAGGGCAATGTCATCAGCGTATATGAATTTCTCAGGGGAAGTGGCAGGAATATCACACAGATATAAATTGAAAAGGAGAAGTGTTAAAACTGAACCTTGTGGGAGACCATTATACAAATTCTTGAATTGACTACTATTCTTATCAATAAAAACACGAAACCTTCTATCCGTCAGCATATTTTCGAGTAAACGAACCATTCTGCCACACTTTAAATGATTATAAAGTTTAAAAATCAAACCATCTTTCCATACCGTGTCATATGCTGCCGACAAATCCACAAATGCTGTTCCTGTTTTCATTTTACTATTGAAACCTATTTCGATATAAGTAGTTAGACTAAGAACCTGATCACAACAATTTCTATTTTTCCTGAAGCCCCCCTGGCAATTCTGTAGAACGTCTTCTACAGACGATTCAATCCTAAAATGAATAAATCTTTCTAAAGTTTTAAAAGGAACAATCAACAGACTAATGGGTCGATAACTGCTAGGATCAGAAGAATCCTTTCCACGTTTTAAAATTCCTATGACTTTCGCTTTGCGGAATTCTTTTGGAATATTTCCACTATTCAGAATATTATTATAGAATGATAATAACCAGGACAGGGCTCTTTTGCACAAGTGTTTTATGAATTCAGGATAAATTCCGTCAAATCCTGCTGCTTTTCGGGATTGAGTACATTTAAGTGCTGCTTTTAATTCATCCAAGTTGAATATATTCGAGATACTGCCTACAGATGAAGATGATGTCCTAAATTTGTGCAAATTAAACTTCATATTCTCGATTTTTGATTTTGAAATTTCAACCGAATTGGAAACATCAGCTAGTCGTCGAGCAATCAATTCAGGATCAATTTTGGAAGATGACCATGTTAGAGGAGTAGCTTCCCCTAATTTTCTCAAAACATCCCATGTACTCCTAATCGAATGTGTGAAATTCATATCGGAAACTACACTATTCCATTGTTCCCTACGACTTGCATAACAGATCCGATCAAATTGAAACTAGGTTATTAGTTGTAAAATGTCAACGCGCAAATTATTGTGAAATTTCGGAAAGATCGTATGAGTACAAAACGAATATTTTGTTCAAAAATTTCATATTTCATCATTTATGTGTCAGATGTCGCTGATATTCTGTACCAACGTTCTAGCCGAAATTTTACAATAGAGTATCCGAGAGAGTATGGGATTTCAGCTCGATCAGCTTTGTATTTTAGCATTTATTGTGAAAATAAAATTTCGAACTTCTTCTGGAATTTGAAACCATGTATATCTCAGAATTGTAAAAGCACCTCAGTAGCAGACATTTTAGCTTGCTCACCGGTCACTTAGGTGATCCGGGTTCGAATCTCCACTGCGTAAGTTCACTATTTTATTTATTCTAAAATTTGAATTCATTTGATGGCCCATGAATTTTTTCACGTGTTAATGCTAAAGAGACGGCTTGGAGATTCAGGCAGTATTTCGTGAGGGTGTGAGAGGCGTGGATATAATATAGTATATGCGCGCAAAAGCTCTCGCCTTCATATCAGAGCAAATACGACATCCGATTCAACCTACAGCTACATCCACAAAAACAAACCGCAAGTCACATAACATAAGTGACGCCATCAGTTAACTATGCTCTCTTTGCAGCTGACACATGTCGCTAGTGCAAATTATGAACAAAGAGTGTAAAATTCCCTTTAATTACAGCCACGCCGATGAAGTAATAGAACAATTGAATCTTCGTTAAAAAGTATAATTTTCCGGAGTTGTCTGATTGCTGGTAAGTACGTAATTACCCCTTGTTTTTCAAGCTAATGGACTCCCTGTTCAGAGCCCATTATTTGCTCTATTAGAGCCGGAAGTATTTATTCTACAAGTCGGAAAAGTATCGGCGAGAAAAACTTCTTGAAGCCCGCCTCGGACAGCACTTATTAGAAGTGGGTCAGATAGAAGTTCGGAAAAATAAGTTTCCTTCCTCCTTGGGAGCTCAGATATCGAGTTCATTATAAAAGTCAAGAAGTATTGGGTTATTTTGTTCCTGTGTCAACTTTCCTGGTTTTCATCATTGGTAAGAATCTGTCCCGTGGAGTTGTTCATTCGGGATGAAGTCGAAAGAGAAATTGGGCGAGTTAGAAAAGTGTCTCATATTTCCAATCAATTCGCAGTGGATAAAGTTCGTCGGAGTTATAGAGAAATTGGGAAATAGCGGATAAAAGTTTTCGAAAGTCGAGACATAGGTAACGACCACTTGTAATGAGGGGTAATTCGTATCTACGTATATCTTCAAAATTAATGTCCAAAGTTAAAGTTGTTCCTTATCTGCACACTCAATCAAAACATTGATGAACGAAATATCCAACAATTACTATAAATTTGATCGATAGTCAATATTAATATTTCTCTTTCAATGTCGTCATGCTTATGCTCTCAATGGGTCCGCAGAAGGTGAAATCAGAGAATCTATCAACTTCCATGAAATATCGCTTTAAGTTAAACCGATGTTAAGATGGCAGCAATTAGTTTCCGAGTCAGCAGCCGTTTTACCAGCGGCGTCGCTGGAAATACGTTATATCGTGACTTCCGTTTGAAACAAATTAGCAACTCGAAATTTGTAGATTCTTTCTACATTCATTTTAATGGCATCTTGACTTCTAGCTGTTTTAAACTATGAGGGGTAAAACAACTCCCTGATTGGCGAAATCTTATATGGGGCTTAAAAATCTTTTAGGAAGATGTCTCTGTGTATGAATCTAGAAGAATGTTGTGTATGATCCGATGAAACAATTCCTCTCAACCTGACTGACTTTGTGAGGAGCCAAGGGGTTACAATGAAGGACACCGCTCGAATAATGATACTTAAATCCATCAAAGGGGGTGGAAATGAACAATGTTCATTCGGGGTCGGTATACAGAGTGGGCCACGGTCGATGGAACCCTGGACGTTTACGGATAACGGGGCATACAATTTTATTGAAAATTTGGTTCCTTGGCTTGGAACCACTGCTCCATCGATCTGGAATATTTTCAGCGCTGCGCTGTTGCCGCTATATATCAAAACGTACTAACAATTTTGATATTTCTATTGGCACACCCTGTATATTATTGCTTCTATCGATTCGTAGTAGCATCCTTAATATTTCTGTGTCAACTTCATCGTCCCTATCTCTAGCGGTCTGCGTGTAATTAATTGATTTTCTTTCTTTATTGTGCTAATAGCTTCAATTCAACACTCATTACTTCGTTACTTGGAATCCTAGAAAACCGTAATTTCGTGTATGGATTTCCAACATCCCGTGCATCATTTACATATAATAACATAAATCACTAATCATACAACGTTGTTCAAAATCCGATGCTTTTCCGAGACATACTTAAACGATAAGAAGAGCGTTTTTTCAAATGAAATGACCTGTGTATCATAAGTTTCCAACGATATAGCATGTTCCTGCACCTAGATTGTATTGTTTTCGAATTGAAAGCAAGTTTTCATGCTAATGAGAATATTGAGCCACATTTTGTATTAGCTATGCATGAAATGTAATAGAACATATTAATTATGATAATTTAACAAATGGCATTGTTTGTAAAGTATTGTTGAATTTATTAACGGAGATTTCATTGAAAACTCATTCAAATGGAAGGCAATGACAAACAAATGAAGTTTTGATGAAATTGTTTATTCTTCTCAGTTAATGCGATCAAATTGCAGAAAGATCATGCAGAATGTTCTGGTTAGGCCTCTTTCAATACATCTTTATGATATACAGGGCATTTCATTTGAAAAAACGCACTTTTTATAATTTTAGTATTTCTCGGAAAACCCTTATGATAAGAGACGTATTTCATTATACGTAAATGATGCACGGGATATTGGTAATCCCTACCTATATTTTCAGCTCTCTTAGATTTCAAGTACCGGAGTAATGTATGTTTGATTGAAACTATATTTTACACAAAAAAAAAGAAGTAAATCAATCAATTACTCGAAAACTACAAGAGATAGAGATGAGGAAGTTGATACAGAAATATTCAGGAAGCTACAGCGCATCGAAAAAAGCAATAATATACAGGGTATTACGATAGAAATATCACAATTGTTAGTACTTTTAGATATAAGCGGCAACAGCGCAGCGCTGAAAATATTCTAGATCGATGGAGCAGTGGTTCCTAGCCAAGGAACCAAATTTTCAATAAAAGCGTACGTCCCGTTCTCCGTAAAAGTCCTGGTTACCATCGACCGTGGTCTACCCTGTATATAATGACCCCTAATGAGCGTTGTTCATAGTTTTACCAAATTAATAACTTTCTCGTTCGTCCAATGACTGAAGCCGCGTGAAGCCAGAGGTTGGCACGTCCCCACTATCCGTTCTCATTGGCTTCCTTTAAAGGAGACCGGCACATGCGCGATTTTAATTGGCACACGACAGGTTGATTGCCACGTGCCAACGGTCGCGTCTAATCGAATCCGCTTTGCCAACTTATTTTTGTCTTGTCCTGTGGTTTTTGTTCCGTTCCATAAAGCTTTGCTTTCATTTCCATCTTTAACTCTATTCTCTCTTCGAATTTTTAGGTTATTTTGTCGGACTGATATACATTTTATTTATTTGTTTATCGATTTATACAAGTGCATTAGAAATTCATAGGTTGTTGCGTATCTATCTGCTCATTATTTTGCTTTCTTCACGTTTTGTGAATATTTTAATAAGCATTTTCGTCATCAGACTTGGATCTGTGTAATATCATTATTGTATATTATTGTGTTATTGTATATTATTATACTAATCCTCCTAGGTCATCCACAAGGAGACCCCTCATAAGCTCTCGAAGAGCTTGAGCGAGTAAGGAGAACCAGTTGTCTTCTGTGTAGGCTTTGTTACTGTGTCCTTACGCCACCTTAGGCACAGCACTGTTAATTTTTGACCCAACAGCGAATGGGGGCAATTACCGTGACTAGAAAATTTCTTTCCTAGCCTCGGAATTGAACTTGGGGCTTCCGCTCCCAAGTTAATTACTCTCCCACTGAGCCAACCGCACTATCGTATATTATTGTATATTATTATACTGACTCTCCTGGGTCTTCCACAAGGAGACCCCCATAAGCTCTAAGAGCTTGAGCGAGTAAGGAGAACCAGTTGTGTTCTGTGTAGGCTTTGTTGCTGTGTCCTTACGCCACCTTAGACACAGCATTGTTAATTTTTGACCCAACAGCGAATGGTGGCGATTACCGTGACTAGAAAATTTCTTTCCTAGCCTCGAAATTGAACTTGGGGCTTCCGCTCCCAAGTCAATTACTCTACCACTGAGCCAACCGCACTACTAAATTAGCCATGGATATTATCTTCAGCAAAGGTTCTACTCGTTTCCTAAACCAAAATGTGACCGATACAGTTTCAGCTCTCTGGCCGAAGTATCATACACTCAATGTATTTTTGCATTCATCGCTTGTTAAATCCTTCCGAAGAAGAGTTGTATTAATTAATATTATGTTCTTTCAAGATCTCTGAGGTGACAAGAAACAGAATAAATAATTATATATTTTCATCCGAAAAATATCACTGGATAGTTTTTGACAGATTCAATCTACAAAATTGAATTGATAAGCATTTTTGCGCGTATGTTCTGGGGAACATCGCGTTATCACTTTGCCAAATGTCTGTAATTTTTGAAGTCGCATCTGAATGCGACATTTAAGTTCGTTAATTAGCATAATCGGCCAAATGGTTTTGGAGTGATATCAAGCTGAAATTTGGTTATTATTTCTTCAATAACCCAAAAGATACGATGCCTATTCAATTCAAACATGGTAATTAGTTCTAGAATGCTGACGCAAAAATTTTTGCAAAATTTCGTAAAGATCCTATTACTAGAAAATAAAAAAAAATTATTGAAAAACAGTTTATAATATATCAGGAAGCAGTTGTCCGACATCGCTGGAATTTTGCGAGAACCTTCAAAACTATGAATGTCATGATGACATATTAAATTAAAACATAAATTTTCGAGCCGAACACAATAGAATCAATCTATAGGAGATGATATATTAGGGTCCTGTAGCGGTCTTCGAACATCTGCAGTTCTGAATAATCTTCATTTGGATTGGCCAGACCTGGGTTTGAAAGAGATCATCCTGGCCTTATCAGCTACGATATTTTCCTTTTCGAAATCAAATATTGAAGGGGTTTCTGAGAACAAGAGTGAATATATTTGAAAACCATCGGAGGCGATTCTTCTTCAAGAGATCCATGCGGGCTATGTACATAGGAGTATATTTGTGAGAGGGGACTTTTGAAAGGTTATGTATTATTTTAAGTTTGTTCGTTTTTCTCATCTTGTCTGTTCATTTTTGTGCGTATGCTCGAATTGAAGTTTGGTAACTAGTTGTAGAATATCGACATAAAGACGTGTGTAAAATTTTGTGAAAACCGTACCCCTAGAACATTAAAAAAAAATCGAAGAAAAATTGGTTCAAGCACTGACGTGTAGTCAGGAGCTTTTGCACGTATGTTCTATTGTATATTCTCCTGTATTGGACACTCTTAATCGAATTTACCGTGGCAAATTCGATTATGACGAAAAAAGTTCATTTATTATTATTATAAGCCCATTTGATGTTTTGTTGTTTTGATTAGAAGGATACCTGATACATATATAGATATCAAAAAGTGCTACGAATCAGTGAATTCCCCATGCCAGTGCTTTTTGGCGCTCTTGTTCCTCGGAACAAAGTGCTTATCAATTCGTCCAAATGTCCGTAATTTTCGAGTTATTCGCTGAAAATGGTCTTAAACGTTTTGATTTGACTCACTGATGAAGAATCCGTGGTAAAAATTTATTCTGTTCGGCCGTCCGTCCATTAACACGATAACTCTCAAACGGAACGAGCTAGACTGAAATTTTCAGAGTAGGTGTGGGAAATAAATATCTCGGTGAAATTCGTTATTGGGCCATATGGTTTCGGAGTAACGAAACAAATTTTTGTCAACTAAAAATTTCAAATTCTATTTTTTTAAAATGCAGTTTCAGCATAAGAATCCATTTATATCATTCTCAACTCTTACAAACTACTACTTCCGTAGATATGATTTTTCAACATTTCAATAAAGAATCGTAATTTTATGATTTTATAGAATGCTGTAGTTATATCAATTTCTAGTTCAGTTCGCGAATTAGTTTTCTTTATCTGACAATAAAGCATTTGCATGAAAAAAGTGTTAGCACATACATCATGCCGTTTGTATACGATTTTGTCATTATTTGCGCAGTAATAGAATTGGAATTCATTTTAAACTCATTTTAAGATGAGCTGATACATTATTGAGATTTTTTATGTTGTCATTTTGTGGTGTCATTTACCTCATCAGGACAGCTAAACCAAGACGGCAAATGTTCATTTCCTCATAAAGCTCTGCATCTCTTTTATGACATCAGTAAAGTAGAACGACCGCATCCAAGTCATTTTCTGGAAACGTATTAACGGTGTGGCTTATTGGCTTTACCTAAATGATCATAAATATGATGTCATTCCCCCTTATTTTCGACAAAGTTACTTTTAGTGGTCTTTTGTTCTTAATGAAGAGATATTCCTCGGTTTCAGGTTGTTGTCAAGCACTCGTTCGATGTTTGATTGTGGCTTAGTTCTTTTTTGGTACCTCCTCATTAATGCTCTAGGATCATTCTTGGCTCAGCTCGTTAGAGTGTCTTCTCACTGATATTATGCCCTTCCTCTTTTATAGCTTGAATGGTGATGAATAAATTGTATTTCTATTTGACAGTAGGTTGCTAGTAGGAGCTAAGCGTTTAGCTTTGAATCCTCGACATTATTTTATAATTATGGGAACATGCAAGGTAAGTGCCTTCATTAAAGCCAAGTTTCGATCTATATAAAAACAAGTTATAAGAGCACTGCCGTCTGGTCAGGACCTTTAGCGCGCCGAGTTCCCCTGAATTTTTTAACCGTACACTGAAATTCATGGTTATAAGTGAAGCGTTTTATTGACAAACAAAATTTTAAATTGGCACTCTTCGATAAACATTTAAACCTGAAACATAGAATAAGGTGACTGTGGCTAATTGTTAATAACTAAAAGACACACGGTGAAATATTCGTCGACTTTTGCATCAACAAATATACTGAAAAGAAAATCTTACGAGCGTCACCTAGGAAGATCCTCGCAAACTCCAACCCTCTGTGATGCGGAAATCTTGAGCGATGTTCTGTGACGTTCATTCTTTTGTCGCAAAGGGAAGTTAGGGACTGCAGACTACCAGTGAACATAAAATAAGATGACTGTAGCTAATAGCTAACAACTAAATAACACGCTGAATTATTCGTCGATTTTAACCATCAACAAATATTTCTTCTTGATCCGGCTAGCCAATTCATCGCTCAATATTCCCGCAAAGAGTGTAAGTGTCATTCACGGCAGACACGTAGGTACTAGTTTCATGATTGTTGTAAAGCATCAGCGTAACTTATCCACGGAATGACGAACGAAGGAGCTCCAGGAAATTTAAACCCTATATTTTGGCGAAATACTGGATTTTTTTTTACCAGTACCACCTAGGAAGATCTTTAGGAACTGCGGAAACCTCAAGCTATGTTCATGACGTTAATTTTTTTTTTCTCTAGAGGCACTGCAGTGCAGATTACCTATATGACCCCATTGCGACAGGAAACGCTCCAGAGAACATAAACTAAGTTACGCTGATGTTTGGTAATAACCATGAAACCAGTACGTACCTGAATGATACTTTGCTCTTTAGGGGAACACACGAGTAAATATTTGTTGATGGTTAGAATCGACGTGACGTGTGTCTTTTAGTTATACCTGAAAATCAATAGATTTTTGATACATTTTGCATTTCAATACATACAATTTCTAGCAGAAAACTCTGATTTTTCGAATTCCTGCAAATATGTCAATTACTTACATTGATTCTTTCCTAAAAAAGGGATATCTTTTTGCGCGATATGTTATGGGGAACCGCATGCCATAATTCTGTCCAAATCTCCGTAAGTTTTGATTTTTTTGGCAAAATGGTCTCAAACGATTCAGTTTGATACCGTCGCCTCACTGATGAGATTTCAATACCAAATTTAATTCTGTCCGGCCGTTGCCACGATGATTCGCGATTGGAAAGAAATAACGACTTGAAATTTTCAGGGTAGGTGATGGCGCATCCGAATGCGACGGACAACTTCGTTAATGAGGATAATCGTCCGAACGGTTGCCGAGTATTAAGTTTGTTACTCTATTTCAGTATCGTGATGAGTCCATTCCAGCACTTAAACAGTGCTGGAATGAACTCATTCCAGCATTGTTTCTAGTTATATTTTTCGTTTTGTGGTAGTCAGCACTGACATTTGATCCTATCAAATTTCAACACACGTCAATTATCAATATAATATAATCTGGATATAGTGAAATAATTGTCGAAGGAAAAGATTTATTTTGATTGAAAAATAAGGTACTAGAGATTTCCTTCACGCTAATTTTGAATAATTCATGCTATAGGAAACTGTTTTGTATCTGATCTCCATGCCCTACGTATGATTCAAATTCAAATTCCGTAATCTGTTAACTTTGGTAACAGTCACACCAACTGCCAAGATACAATACAAAAGTCACTAGGATGTATAATCCGGATTTTTCATTAAATTTCGACAGTATTTCACAAAACTTGCCTGAAATAGAGCAAATGTCGTCTAATACACGTTGCAGAAGGTAATTCCAACACTCATTCGTTCGAAAACTCGCTCCTTCGTCGGTCGTTTTCGAATTTCGCATTCGTGTTTGAATAGGAGCCCATTCTGCAACTTGTATTAGAATATACTATTTCAAAAAATACATCAGATCCGATCGAATTGAAACTTGGTGACTAGTTTTCTCGATAACTCAAAAAATGCGAATCAACTTCAAACATGGTAATTAGTTGTAGAATGCTGACGGCAAATTTTTTGCGGAATTTCGTGAAGATCGTATCTCTAAATAAATTGTAAAAAATCATTGAAAAAATATGTATCTGTCCGATATTGCTGAAATGCAAGACCATTCAAAACCTAACTATACAGCTAAGTCCCAAATTTGACATCGATGGGACTTATATTGTTGGAGATCCGAGCAATCTTGTGTGATTTCATTAGCTGGATGGGTGACCATTGTCACGATATCTTTCGAACCACAAAAGATAGCGACTTGCAATATGTAGGGTAGGTTGCGCATCCTAATAGGACGGTTAAGTTTGTTGTTGGGCATAATTGGCCAAACGGTTTCGGAGTTATACACAAACTCAAAATATGCAAATGAGATCCAATTACAAGTTGGTAATTACTTGTAGAATGTCGACGCGTTAACTTTAGCGAAATATCGTATCACTAGAAAAAAAAATTATATTTCAGAAACATTTCGTCAGAATCTACCGAAATTCCAGGCATTTACGAACATGATCGGCCAGTTTGAGCTCAACATAAAATATATGACCCATATAATTGTTTGGATATAATGTTAGTATTGAAATGTCCGTTTCTTAGGTCTGTAGGTACTTATGTATTCGAAGGATAACTCGGTAGGAAATCATAAATAGATAAATAAATTCTGAACCAGAGCATTTCACTTCGGAGACTAGAAATAAATAATCACCCTGAGCATGACAACAATAAATTTCAGTGAAGAATGTGTGCGAGTCTTCTTATTCCAAGATGGAATTTTTCGACAATCTCCTCCATCTAATATTCGGACAAGGAGTTTCGTGAAGGATCCTTAACTTATAATTTCATCACCTTATCTGTTATTTTTGAATTATATCAGGATGAGTATGAAAAGAACTTTTGCTTTTGCAGGATATTTCCACTATACACGGATATTTCCACGATATGAAAAATATGATTCTTGAGGAACAAAATTCCGTGGTAGATATATGTTTATGATTTTGATGTTCTTATTTCAAAGGGTAATGGAACACACAAAGATATGTTGGAAACTTCCTCAAAATAAATTAAAGGCTCTCATTTTCGATATAAAGGGTCATTGTAGGATTTTGGCCAAAATTATTTTTTGCGATATTACGTAACGATTCAACCCATTTTGAGAAAATTTGGTATGCGTGTAGTAGGCAGATTGCGTTAATTCTTTGCCACAACCACTTCAAAACACGCAGGTCCGTGATTGCTATTTGCATTTCACTTTGTTAAACAACACCCTGTACATTCTGTCTGAAAGCCTATATATAGATCTTCAAAATTCAATTAATTTTTCGGCACTACTTACTACAGTCAAATATTATTCTTCATTCTAATATTAAAAAGTGACCAAACGTAAATTCATTTTCTTAATTGATAGATTCAATTTATATTTTTTTAACGATGAAGCGAACAATAATACAAATTTGAACCATTTTAAAAATTGTGCAAAATGACCATCATCGATACATTTTCGGGCATCTTTTTGAATATGTCTTGCCGACTTTCCGATAATTTCTGGATTATTTATTAATTTATGGATTAATTCTTGCAAGAAATTGAACACTGTACACGAACTGTACACGAATTCTATCAATTTTCACCACAAAAAGTAATCAAGGGAAATGAGGTCCGGTGATCGTGATGGTCAATGACCTAACTAGAATTACTCGTCCAATCCACTTGTTTGGATAGTCATTTCAATTCAGAAGAAACATTAGTGAATTATACAATCATGTTTAGATTAATATAAGGTATAAAACTTGTTTTGGTTAAAAAAAAAATACTGCGTGGGGGCTTACCGAGTTTGATTTCGATAGGATCTGTATTTTGTTGAGAAAATAATAACCTAACCTAAAAATTTCAAGTCGCTATCTCTCACAAAATTTCAGGAATGTCGGAGAAATGGTTACTGATGTATAGAAGTTTTTTTTATTATTTTCAATGATTTCTTTAAAATTTTGTAGAGCCATAATCCTCACAAAATTTGGCAAAAAATTGCGCGTCGGCATTCTAAAACTACCTACCATGTTCAAAATAGATCGGTTTCATATTTTTCAGTTATTTAGGAAATAATCACAAAATTTCAGATAGGTATAACTCCAAAACCGTTTGATCGATTACGCCTATTAATAAACCTAAATGTCGCATTTGAATCCGAAAGCTACCCTGAAAATTGCAAATTGCTGTCTCTTTCCGTTCTCAAGTTATCGTGAGACAAATAATATTTCATAATAATTTTTTTCAATTTCCTAGTGCTACGATTCTCACCAAATTTCACATACGTCGGTATTTTACAACTACTTACCAAGTTTTAATTTGATCAGATCTGTATTGGTATGAAAACAAAATTTGTACTCGGAAACCGTTGGGCCGATTATTGCCATTAACGAACACCTACGCTGAAAACTTCAAGTGGCTATCCCTTTCCGTTCTCAAGTTACTATTTTATTTGTTTTAAAATTTGAATTCAGTTGATGCCCATTGGATTTTTTCACGTACTAATGCTATACACCGGCATTCTACAACTAATTACCAAGTTTCAATTCCAGCAGATATGATTTTTTTAAGTTATCGAGGAAACAATATCTCGAATGGATATATCTCTGAAACCGTTTGGCCGGACGAACTTAAGCGTCGCATTCGGATGCGCTACCTTCCCTGAGAATTTCAAGTCGCTATCTCTTAACTTTCGCAAGTTATCGTGGTAAGGGCCGGACAGAATCAAATTTGGCCTCGAAATCTTCATCAGTGAGTCGAACCTAATCGTTTTAGACATTTTCGGCAAAAATTCAGACATTTTGATAATATGATAGCATCGCTGGCCCCCAGAACATGCGTGCAAAAATCGTATATAATCTTTCATTTGCGTTAATATGAATTTGCACCAAGTAAAAGCCACAAGCATTCAATTCTGGAAGAAGAATACATGAATATCAGAATAGTTACATAAAGGGTGTCTCAGCAAGAACTTGAATTTCGAATTGCGCGTCATTTTTGACTGTCAATTGTTGGGTTAGCCATACTTGTTGTTTGTTTAAGTAAAAAATAGACATTTACGAATATGGTGCGTTATAGCTTGGAAGAACGTTTCTTAATAGTGAAAACCCATTATAAACTGTCATCGTTACCGGGCCATGTTGACAGACTTTTGTTGGCAAGAATTCAATGGAATGGATAAATGATATGCAGTGTCAACAAGATGGCGCTACCTGTCACACCGCAAGGGAAGCAATGGCTTTGTTACAAACCAAGTTTTCAGGATGAGTAATTTCTCGTTTCGGAGACCAAAACTGTCCGCCAAGGAGTTGTTATTTAACTTGTTTCGACTATTTTCTCTGGGGTTTTTTGAAAAGTAAGGTCTATGCGAACCATCCTGAGACAACTGAGGAAGTCAAAGAAGAAATTTCACGTCAAATTCGTCCAATTCAGCAGCCCTTACTGCAAAATGTACTGCAAAATTTCATCAAAAGAGTGCATACCTGCCAACAGAGCAACGGTGGCCATTTAACCAATATTTTGTTTCATGTCTGAATTTCATCACTACCTCCATACATATGTAGAAAAAAAAATGTTAATAAAATATTAAATAAATATGTAGTATATATTTTTCAATTTTTAAAATTCAAGTTCTTGCTGAGACACCCTTTATATAATACTAACCATTTAAAAAAATCTGTACATAAATCAATAAAATTATTTATATCGAGAATTGGAGTTCCACTTTTACACCCTCGGAAAACTTCCAAATCAATAAATACAATTCCGCGAAAATTATTTTAAATGAACAAAAAGATGTTGATCAATCATCCTGACCGAACATCTTCAAGTATGTAATTCTCAGCATGTCTTGTTTTTTGCTAACCCTACTTTTAACACCTTGAACGAATGGTCCTCATATTGTATCAGTTCAAATGTAGAACTAGAAGAAGGTGGGATGTTCCGAAATAATTTTCGTTCTTGAATAAATAAGTCGAGAGAATTTAAAGTCTGAAACATTACTCCTGTTTTATTCTTCTTGAGCGAAAATATCCTTATCACAACACAGCTGATGAATATTAGTTTCAATACTTTGTTTAAACTTCCGAATTGATGAACGATTAATTATTAGAAAGTTGGTTCAAGCCCTGTGGACAGGAGCTTTCTGGCGATCTTGTTCAAACAGACAAATTATATCTCTGAAAGTATTGGTTTCTCAGAGTTGAGAATTATATAAATGTATTCTTATGATAGAACTGCATCATAAAGGAAATTCAATTCAAATAATAGTTTATTTATCAAGATTAAATGTGCAATCTGAGAATGAGAACTGCACCATGGAAGAAATCAAATTAAAATACCTGAAATGAATTTGACTCTCTCTTATAGAACAGGATGACATAGACGAGTATGAACACAGATCATATAATAAATCATACATAGAATAATGGATAATGGATATCAATGGATTTTTAGGGTGAAACTGCATCTAAAATAAAAATATTTAGAAATTTCTCAGTTAAAAAAAAAATTTTTTTCGGTACTCCGAAACCATCTCGCTCATTTTGGCCAATAGCGAACTTAACCGAGATATTCATCTCCCTAACCTACTCTGAAAATTTCAACTGCATAGCTCATTCCGTTCGAGAGTTATTGTCGAAAGAAAATTTAAAATTTTTCTAAATTTTTTTTTGACACTTTACGGTAACCCGATCAATACAAAACTTCACATGCGTCTAAAGGTCATGATTCTACAATCTGTTGCTGAATTTCAGATAGATTGAGTGATCGGTTTCGGAAATATTCATAAAAAACATTTTTAGTAAAAACGGCCATAACTCCGAAACCGCTTGATGGATTTCGCCCGTTAACGAACTTGTCCGAGATATTTACGCTCCAAACCTACCCTGCAAATTTCAATCTTCTAACACCTTTCGTTCGAGAGTTATCGTGTTAACGGAGGGACGGCCTGACAGAATCGATTTCGACCACGGATTCTTGATGAGTCATCAGTAATCAGTGAGTCGAACCAAATCGTTTGATACCATATTCAGCCAAAAATTCGAAAATTACAGACATTTGGGCAAATTGATAAGCACTCTGTTCCGAGGAACAAGAGCGCTAAAAATAGAGTATGAATGAATTCATTTTCTAATATCCGTTCGAATGATTACAAGAAATATACATCAAAATTGTCGCAGTATTGAATCACTGTTTAGACAAATTCTCAGAATTCACTTAATTTTTTACATCTGGAATGAAGCGTCTCTTCGGACGTACGGCTGAACATTTTTCATTCCATGAAAAATAATAGATCTTATCTTTTTATTCAACATACAATACATCACCCAACTCCTGGCTCTAATTAAAATAAATGCCCTTCCGAAAGTATCCGTTTCGTAGGTCCTATTTCCAGATGGATTATCCCTGTTCTTTTTGACGTGATCATAATTCAACACCAAATGGGTCCGAAGATAGCGTTCTGGCACTTTACAAGTGTAATTGTATTTCACTTCGAATACCCTGAAGGGCATTCGCTTCCACTATGTCTTTTTTTCCTTCTCTCCATTAATTGTTTTGTGGTAATTTTAGTGTACAACCATCTGCGCTATTTCCTTTCCTTATTGTGTGAATATGGAGTACTGGAACAATGAATGCAATGCTTTCCTACAATTTAAAATTCATCAGCGTTGTATTCTCGAAACAAGCATCACATCGTGTTTTTCTGCCATTTGGGCGGGCTTGTGCCCTTGAACAGAGTCAATGTCAACATGTTGTTATTGGGCCAATGTAGAAAAACTATATTGGGCCAATACATAGAAACTATATTGGGCCGATATTGATATCCAATATTGGTACTTCATTGTAAAATGTCAACATGTTGTTATTGGCCCAATGTAGAGAAACTATATTGTGCCGATATTGACGATCAATATTGGTGCTTCATTGTAAAATGTCAACATGTTGTTATTGGCCCAATGTAGAGAAACTATATTGGGCAAATATATAGAAACTATATTGTGCTAATATTGATATCATTGGTACTTCATTGTAAAATGTCAACATGTTGTTATTGGGCCAATGTAGAAAAACTATATTGGGCCGATATTGATATCCAATATTGGTACTTCATTGTAAAATGTCAACATGTTGTTATTGACCCAATATAGAGAAACTATATTGGGCCGATATTGACAATCAATATTGGTGCTTCATTGTAAAATGTCAACATGTTGTTATTGGGACAATGTAGAAAAACTGTATTGGGCCAATACATAGAAACTATATTGGGCCGATATTGATATCCAATATTGGTACTTCATTGTAAAATGTCAACATGTTGTTATTGGCCCAATGTATGGAAACTATATTGGGCCGATATTTATAATCAGTATTGGTGCTTCATTGTAAAATGTCAACATGTTGTTATTGGCCCAATGTTGAGAAACTATATTGGGCCGATATTGATAATCAATATTGGTACGTCATTGTAAAATGTCAACATGTTGTTATTGGCCCAATGTAGAGAAACTATATTGGGTCAATATTGGTGCTTCATTGTAAAATGTCAACATGTTGTTATTGGCCCAATGTAGAGAAACTATATTGGGCCGATATAGAAAATCAATATTGGTGCTTCATTGTAAAATGTCAACATGTTGTTATTGGGCCAATGTAGAAAAACTATATTGGGCCAATACATAGAAACTATATTGGGCCGATATTGATATTCAAAATTGGCGTTTCATTGTAAAATGTCAACATGTTGTTATTGGCCCAATGTAGAGAAACTATATTGCGCCGATATTGATAAACAATATTGGCTCTTCATTGTAACATGTCAACATGTTGTTATTGGCCCAATGTAGAGAAACTATATTAGGCCGATATTGATAAACAATATTGGCGCTTCATTGTAAAATGTCAACATGTTGTTTATTGGCCCAATGTAGAGAAACTATATCTGGCCAATATATAGAAACTATATTGTGCTAATATTGATATCCAATATTGGTACTTCATTGTAAAATGTCAACATGTTGTGATTGGCCCAATGTAGAGAAACTATATTGGGCCGATATTGATATTCAATATTGGCGATTCATTGTAAAATGTCAACATGTTGTTATTGGCCCAATGTAGAGAAACTATATTGGGCCGATATTGATAAACAATATTGGCGCTTCATTGTAAAATGTCAACATGTTGTTATTGGCCCAATGTAGAGAAACTATATTGGGCCAATATATAGAAACTATATTGGGCTAATATTGATATCCAATATTGGTACTTCATTGTAAAATGTCAACATGTTGTGATTGGCCCAATGTAGAGAAACTATATTGGGCCGATATTGATATTCAATATTGGCGATTCATTGTAAAATGTCAACATTTTGTTACTGGCCCAATGTAGAGAAACTATGTTGGGCCAATATTGATATCCAATATTGGTGCTTCATTGTAAAATGTCAACATGTTGTTATTGGCCCAATGTAGAGAAACTATATCGGGCCGATATTGATAATCAATATTGGCGCTTCATTATAAAATGTCACATGTTGTTATTGGCCCAATGTAGATAAACTATATTGGAACAATATATAGAAACTATAGTGGGCCAGTATTGATATCCAATATTGGTGGTTCATTGTAAAATGTCAACATGTTATTGTCCCAATGTAAACTATATTGGGCCGATATAGATAACCAATATTGGCGCTTCATTGTAAAATGTCAACATGTTTTTATTGCCCCAATGTAGAAAAACTATATTGGGCCAATATTTATATCCAATATTGGTACTTCATTGAATCTTGTCAACACTTTGTTATTGGCCCAATGTAGAGAATTTATATTGGGCCAATACATAGAAACTATATTGGGTTAATATTGATAACCAATATTGGGCCAATAACAAAATGTTGACATTATAGAATAAAGCACCAATATTGGAAATGAATATCAACCCAATATCGTTATTATATATTGGCCCAGTATAGTTTTTCTACATTGGACCAATAGCAAAATGTTAACATCTTACAATGAAGCGCCAATATAGGTTATCAATATCGGCCTAATATAGTTTCTATATATTGGCAAAATATAGTTTCTATGTATTCGCCCAATATAGTATCTACATATTAGCCCAATATCAGAATGTTGACATTTTGCAATACAAGATATTAATATCGGCTCAATATAGTTCATACATATTCGCCAAATATAATTTCCATATAATAGCCCAGTATAATTTCTATATACTGGCCCAATAATAAAAGGTTGAACACTCACACATTATTTGAAGAGATGTGTTTCTCTCGTATAAACTATACTCACTGCAATTATTCCAGTGGAGATATCGACATAGTGATTGAACAATTAAGAAGAAGTATCCAAAAAACATATACATTTCATTCGGCCATACATTTATTTTACAAAATATTTCTTTTATTCGTTTTTGATTTCCTCGACTGGTACCTACAAAGTAGATTATGTTAGAGTAAGGAAAGAAAAGCAAAAGAAGCAATAAACTTACTTGGTCTACATTAGCCTCCCACCATCCCTATCTCCAGCAGTCGCTAAGGGAAATCCAATAATTTGCATTATTTCAAGGTCGGTTGTGTCATGAATATTCCTTCTCACAGATTCTATAATCGAGATGTGAATTATCTTTATGAGCTAATAATATTAGAATTAGTATTTCAGCATAATGTTGTAATTTTCACTCATTACAAAATATACTGTATCAATTCACATTGGACAATGTAGGTACATCACAATCCAAAAGTTTAGTAGGTATACCTACACCTTTTTTTTGATGAACCTATACCTATTATCGAAATATTTGTAATTAATCCACACTTCAGTAGAAATATAGGCAAAATGTATAATTTCAAATAATGGTCTCAATACAATAATTAATAAGCCTTCCAAAACTTCACTTACTCGAACTTGCCAAAGTTGGTTTATTCTCCGATCTTTTGTTTCCTATCTGGCCATTCCACGGAGATTTAATTCCTAATAATATAAGCTGTTAGACATTTTTTTTTCTTGAAACGCTTATGATTAGGGCTAGATCACATACATTTTCTGAAAAAAAGTGGACATGAAACAAATTATGATATTAAATAACATCATCAATGATTAAATTCAAGGCAAATATACAAAGAGTTTGAATTATAGGAAAATATATGCATTGAAAAAGTAATAAATAAAGGAATGAACTAACCTGCAGTGTAACGAATCACTGAACAAATATCCTCTGAAACACTTCGACCGGACGCCACGAATGAAATGACTAAAACTAAAACCGCCAGAATCTCGCCTCTGCTCTGGGCTCTGGGCTCTGGGGCACATTCTCTTTCCTTTTTCTACAGTTATGCTTTAAAAATCGATAAAAACTATTCAAAATGGATATATTCCTTCAACCCTCTGTAGAAGAGCAACAATACAACAGATGTTTTCTAAGATACTCGCTGGTTTTATTGCAAACACATCCGTTTGAAGCAATTTGAATCCTACCAGTGAACCAGTCTCACTATATTTCCGAGGATGTAAATAAACAGGCCGAAGTGGCTGAACTGAAAATTAAACTCTTTTGATTTTTAGAATATACGTTTCAATTTAACATTGATAGAATGAAAACGAAATAATACTATTATTATATGCAATATTATTAAATTTAAAAAATCTCTTTATAATCTATTTTTGGAGATTACAGTTCGCCCAGTTATCATCATAACAAGCAAATCAAATTCATTAAATGATTTAGAATGTACTTCGTAGTTTCGAACTGTCAAAGCAAAACAAATTATACTTGACCTGAGATGTGACTTATTTTTATTGCGTTTTTTTGTTGATTAGCATTTTAAGCACTCACTCACTGAAATCTATTTCTTCATCGGAGTGGAATTCTGATTAATTTGGACCATGTCACGGTAGATGAAAATAAAAAATTGGTTCAAGCCCTGAGGACCGGAGCTTTCTGGCGCTCTTGTTCAAAAAGACAAATTATATCTCCGAAAGTATTGCTTTCTCAGAGTTGGGAATGATATCAATGGATTCTTATGATATAAATGCATCATAAAGGAATTTCAATTCAAATAATAGTTTATTTATCAAAATTAAATGAGCAATCTGAGAATGAGAACTGCACCATGGAAGAAATCAAATTAAAATAGCTGAAATTGACACTCTCTTATAGAACAGGATGACATGTACGAGTATGAACATAGATCATATAATAATTCATAAATAGAATAATTATAGCATACTGTGAAAACATTCATTATTGAAATTTCGAAAAAATCATATCTCCGGAAGTATTAGCATGTTAGAGTTGAAAGTTATATCAATGGATTTTTATGGTGAAACTGCACCTTGAAAAAAAATTTAATTTGAAATATGTAAGTTAAAAAAATTCTTTTTTTCGTTACTCCAAAATCATCTGGCATATTTTACCCACTAACTCAACCGAGATATTTATCTCTCAAATCTACTATGGAAATTTCAACTGCGTAGCTCATTATGTTCGAGAGTTATTGTAGAACCAAAATTTAAAAATTTCAAAAAAATTTTTTTGACACTTTACGGCCGCCGTTCAATACAAAACTTCGCATGCGTATAAAGGTAATTATTCTACAATTTGATGCTAAATTTCAGATAGATCGAGTTATCGGTTTCGGAAATATTCATAAAAAATGTTTTTACTAAAAACGGCCATAACTCCGAAACCGCTTGGTGGATTTCGCCCGTTAACGAACTCGTCTGAGATATTTACGCTCCTAACCTACCCTGAAAATTTCAATCCTCTTACTCCTTTCGTTCGAAAGTTATCGTGTTAACGGACGGCCGGACAGAATCGATTTCGACCACGGATTCTTGATCAGTGAGTCGAAGCAAATCATTTGAGAACATTTTCAGCCAAAAATTCGAAAATTACAGACATTTGGGCAATTAAATTGATAAGCACTCTGTTCCGACGAACAAGAACGCCAAAAACGCACCCCAATATTAGATATTATATCATCATGTTGAATTGTATATGTTTATTGAGGTTTAATTGAAATTTCAAGGATTGTGTCAGTTCCTTTTGGAGGTATTGCTTTTATGAGGTCATCCACGATTTTTTTTTAGAATGTTAACTTAAATGGATATGCATGCTTCTAACTGAGAATCCATTACATAAAGTGATAGTATTGGACTTAGTTTTGATCCCATGTGCAGCCCTGCCGAATAGTTGAATGTAGTATTTCCCCTCAAATACGAAGTTTTCTGACTACAGTAGGAATAAGAAGAACTAACTTCATAGTTAAGTTCAAATTTGTTAATAGCTCTTATTGGGATTTCAAAAGTATCATTGACATAGTACTCATTGTTAGCATCATAAGCATTTGTTAAAATTTCTGTTATAAATGACGCCAAATTTGTTGTTCGTCGTTTCCCTAATTTGGAAAATCAAGTAAGTAGTATATATGATATAGTAATCCCAAGATTGGACATTGGATGCAGTGCTACTTCGCAATATAAAATTCTCAATATTGGGCCATTATTGGAAGCAGTACTGATTTACAATATTGTCCCGATAAAGTTAGAAAATTCTCAGATTTGAAATTTCAATATTGGCCTAACATCGATTGCAGTACTAATTCACAATATTAGCCCAATATATAAATCCCAATATTTAACCACTATTTGATGCAGCTCAAATCCGCAAAATTCACCGGCTATTGAAATCCCGATATTGGAGGCAGTACTCAAATACATTAAATGTAGGCCGATTTAGTTTTGTCCATATGGATCCAATATTGGCGGCCTCAAACAGGCACATTATTGGCTAGATCTTGAAATTTCAATATTGGTCTAATACTACAGGACGTACTAGTTCAAAATAGGGGCCCAATATAGAAATCCCAATATATTAGGCCAATATTGGATGCAGCACTAATTCATAATATTGGCCGGATATAGATATCCCAATATTTGGCCAATATTGGAGGAGGTACTTATATACAATATAGTTGTGTCAATTCGGAGCCAATATAAACTTGGATTGAATTCATAATATTATTACAAACGGTTTTCCTAACAACATCGTGCCAACCCAATATATTATCGGAAACAACAAGTCACAATTCAAAGAGGTGAACTGTGGCTTACTGCCAATAACTAAAGAAGACACACGGTGAAATATTCAATGATTTTGAACATCAACGAATATTCTAGCTCGACCAAGCGGAATATTTGTTGATGGTTAAAATCAATCAATATTTCACCATGTGGCTTCTTTAACAAGTCACCATATTGGCAAGATCTTGAAACACTAATATTGAGGCAATATTGGAGGAAATAATAATTCACGATATTGGCCCAATATGAAAATCTCAATATTCCACCAATATTGGATGCAGAATTTATTCATAATATTGGCCGTATATAGAAATCCCAATATTGGGAAAACATTGGAAGCAGTACTCATATTCAATATTGGCCAATATTGCTTTGCCAATTCGGGGCCAATATTGGCGGTAGCAAGAAGTCACAATATTGGCTAGATCTCAAAACTCTAATATTGGGCCAATATTGGAGGCAATACTAATTTTCAATATTGGCCCAATATGGAAATCGCAATATTCGACCAATATTAGATGCACCATTAATTCATAATATTGGCCGGATATAGAAATACCAATATTGGGGTAATATTGGAGGGAGTACTCATATTCAATATTGGCCAATATGGTTTTGCCAATTCGGTCCCAATGTTGGCGGTAACAACAAGTTACAATATTGGCTAGATCATGAAACTGTAATATTGGGCCAATGTTGGAGGCAATACTAATTCACAATATTGGCCCAATATGGAAATGTCAATATTCGACCAATATTGAATGCAGCATTAATTCATAATATTGGTCGGATATAGAAATCCCAATATTGGAGTAATATTGGAGGCAGTACCCACATTCAATATTGGCCAATATGGATTTGCCAATTCGGTGCCAATATTGGCGGTTACAAAAAGTTACAATGTTGGCTAGATCATGAAACTGTAATATTGGGCCAATGTTGGAGGCAATACTTATTCACATTATTGGCCCAATATAGAAATCTCAATATTCGACCAATATTGGATGCAGCATTAATTCATAATATTGGCCGGATATAGAAATACCAATATTGGGGTAATATTGGATGTAGTACTCATATTCAATATTGGCCAATATGGTTTTGCCAATTCGGTGCCAATGTTGGCTGTAACAACAAGTTACAATATTGGGTAGATGATGAAACTGTAATATCGGGCCAATGTTGGAGGCAATACTAATTCACAGAATCGGCCCAATATGGAAATCTCAATATTCGACCAATATTGGATGCAGCATTAATTCATAATAATGGCTGGATATAGAAATCCCAATATTGGGGTAATATTGGGGGCAGTACTCATATTCAATATTGGCCAATATAGTTTTGCCAATTTGGGGCCAATATTGGAGGTAAGTAGAAGTCACAATGTTGGCTAGATCTTGAAAATGTAATATTGGGCCAATGTTGGAGGCAATACTAATTCACAATATTGACCCAATATGGAAATCTCAATATTCGACCAATATTGGATGCAGCATTAATTCATTATATTGCCCGGATATAGAAACCCCAACATTGGGGTAATATTGGGGCAGTACTCATATTCAATATTGGCCAATATAGTTTTGCCAATTTGGGGCCAACATTGGCGGTAGGAAGAAGTCACAATGTTGGCTAGATCTTGAAAATGTAATATTGGGCCAATGTTCGAGGCAATACTAATTCACAATATTGGTCCAATATCAAAATCACAATATTTGACTCATATTGGATGCAGCACTAATTCACAATATTGGCTAGATCTTGAAACTGTAATTTTGGGCCTAAATTGGAGGCACTACTAATTCCCAATATTGGTCCAATATAGAAATACCAATATTTGACCAATACTGGAAGCAGCCCTAATTCATAATATTGGCCAGATATAGAAATCCCAATATTGGGGTAATATTGGAGGTAGTACTCATATTCAATATTGGCCAATATGATTTTGCCAATTCGGTGCCAATGTTGGCGGTAACAACAAGTTACAATATTGGCTAGATCATGAAACTGTAATATCGGGCCAGTGTTGGAGGTAATACTAATTCACAATATTGGCCCAATATGGAAATATCAATATTCGACCAATATTGGATGCAGTATAAATTCATAATATTGGCCGGATATAGAAATCCCAATATTGAGGTAATATTGGAGGCAGTACCCACATTCAATATTGGCCTATATGGATTTGCCAATTCGGTGCCAATATTGGCGGTAACAAATAGTTACAATGTTGGCTAGATCATGAAACTGTAATATTGAGCCAATGTTGGAGGCAATACTTATTCACATTATTGGCCCAATATAGAAATCTCAATATTCGACCAATATTGGATGCAGCATTAATTCATAATATTGGCCGGATATAGAAATACCAATATTGGGGTAATATTGGAGGTATTACTCATATTCAATATTGGCCAATATGGTTTTGCCAATTCGGTGCCAATGTTGGCTGTAACAACAAGTTACAATATTGGGTAGATGATGAAACTGTAATATCGGGCCAATGTTGGAGGCAATACTAATTCACAATATTGGCCCAATATGGAAATGTCAATATTCGACCAATATTGAATGCAGCATTAATTCATAATATTGGTCGGATATAGAAATCCCAATATTGGAGTAATATTGGAGGCAGTACCCACATTCAATATTGGCCTATATGGATTTGCCAATTCGGTGCCAATATTGGCGGTAACAAATAGTTACAATGTTGGCTAGATCATGAAACTGTAATATTGAGCCAATGTTGGAGGCAATACTTATTCACATTATTGGCCCAATATAGAAATCTCAATATTCGACCAATATTGGATGCAGCATTAATTCATAATATTGGCCGGATATAGAAATACCAATATTGGGGTAATATTGGAGGGAGTACTCATATTCAATATTGGCCAATATGGTTTTGCCAATTCGGTCCCAATGTTGGCGGTAACAACAAGTTACAATATTGGCTAGATCATGAAACTGTAATATTGGGCCAATGTTGGAGGCAATACTAATTCACAATATTGGCCCAATATGGAAATGTCAATATTCGACCAATATTGGATGCAGTATAAATTCATCATATTGGCCGGATATAGAAATCCCAATATTGAGGTAATATTGGAGGCAGTACCCACATTCAATATTGGCCTATATGGATTTGCCAATTCGGTGCCAATATTGGCGGTAACAAATAGTTACAATGTTGGCTAGATCATGAAACTGTAATATTGAGCCAATGTTGGAGGCAATACTTATTCACATTATTGGCCCAATATAGAAATCTCAATATTCGACCAATATTGGATGCAGCATTAATTCATAATATTGGCCGGATATAGAAATACCAATATTGGGGTAATATTGGAGGGAGTACTCATATTCAATATTGGCCAATATGGTTTTGCCAATTCGGTCCCAATGTTGGCGGTAACAACAAGTTACAATATTGGCTAGATCATGAAACTGTAATATTGGGCCAATGTTGGAGGCAATACTAATTCACAATATTGGCCCAATATGGAAATGTCAATATTCGACCAATATTGAATGCAGCATTAATTCATAATATTGGTCGGATATAGAAATCCCAATATTGGAGTAATATTGGAGGCAGTACCCACATTCAATATTGGCCAATATGGATTTGCCAATTCGGTGCCAATATTGGCGGTTACAAAAAGTTACAATGTTGGCTAGATCATGAAACTGTAATATTGGGCCAATGTTGGAGGCAATACTTATTCACATTATTGGCCCAATATAGAAATCTCAATATTCGACCAATATTGGATGCAGCATTAATTCATAATATTGGCCGGATATAGAAATACCAATATTGGGGTAATATTGGATGTAGTACTCATATTCAATATTGGCCAATATGGTTTTGCCAATTCGGTGCCAATGTTGGCTGTAACAACAAGTTACAATATTGGGTAGATGATGAAACTGTAATATCGGGCCAATGTTGGAGGCAATACTAATTCACAGAATCGGCCCAATATGGAAATCTCAATATTCGACCAATATTGGATGCAGCATTAATTCATAATAATGGCTGGATATAGAAATCCCAATATTGGGGTAATATTGGGGGCAGTACTCATATTCAATATTGGCCAATATAGTTTTGCCAATTTGGGGCCAATATTGGCGGTAAGAAGAAGTCACAATGTTGGCTAGATCTTGAAAATGTAATATTGGGCCAATGTTGGAGGCAATACTAATTCACAATATTGGCCCAATATGGAAACCTCAATATTTGACCAATATTGGATGCAGCATTAATTCATTATATTGCCCGGATATAGGAACCCCAATATTGGGGTAATATTGGGGCAGTACTCATATTCAATATTGGCCAATATAGTTTTGCCAATTTGGGGCCAATATTGGCGGTAGGAAGAAGTCACAATGTTGGCTAGATTTTGAAAATGTAATATTGGGCCAATGTTCGAGGCAATACTAATTCACAATATTGGCCCAATATCTAAATCACAATATTTGAGCCATATTGGATGCAGCACTAATTCACAATATTGGCTAGATCTTGAAACTGTAATTTTGGGCCAATATTGGAGGCACTACTAATTCCCAATATTGGTCCAATATAGAAATACCAATATTTGACCAATACTGGAAGCAGCCCTAATTCATAATATTCGCCAGATATAGAAATCCCAATATTGGGGTAATATTGGAGGTAGTACTCATATTCAATATTGGCCAATATGATTTTGCCAATTCGGTGCCAATGTTGGCGGTAACAACAAGTTACAATATTGGCTAGATCATGAAACTGTAATATCGGGCCAATGTTGGAGGTAATACTAATTCACAATATTGGCCCAATATGGAAATATCAATATTCGACCAATATTGGATGCAGTATAAATTCATAATATTGGCCGGATATAGAAATCTCAATATTGAGGTAATATTGGAGGCAGTACCCACATTCAATATTGGCCAATATAGTTTTGCCAATTCGGTGCCAATAATGGCGGTAACAACAAGTTAAAATGTTGGCTAGATCATGAAACTGTAATATTGGGACAATGTTGTAGGCAATACTAATTCACATTATTTGCCCAATATAGAAATCTCAACATTCGACCAATATTGAATGCAGCATTAATTCATAATATTGGTCGGATATAGGAATCCCAATATTGGGGTAATATTGGAGGCAGTACCCACATTCAATATTGGCCAATATGGTTTTGCGAATTCGGTGCCAATATTGGCGGTAACAAAAAGTTACAATGTTGGCTAGATCATGAAACTGTAATATCGGGCCAATGTTGGAGGCAATACTAATTCACAATATTGGCCCAATATGGAAATCTCAATATTCGACCAATATTGGATGCAGCATTAATTCATAATATTGGCCGGATATAGAAATAAAATACCAATATTGGGGTAATATTGGAGGTAGTACTCATATTCAATATTGGCCAATATGGTTTTGCCAATTCGGTGCCAATGTTGGCGGTAACAACAAGTTACAATATTGTCTAGATCATGAAACTGTAATATCGGGCCAATGTTGGAGGCAATACCAATTCACAATATTGGCCCAATATAGAAATCTCAATATTCGACCAATATTGGATGCAGCATTAATTCATAATAGTGGCTGGATATAGAAATCCCAATATTGGGGTAATATTGGAGGCAGTACCCGCATTCAATATTGGCCAATATAGTGTAGCCAACTCGGTGCCAATATTGGCGGTAACAACAAGTTACAATATTGGCTAGATCATGAAACTGTAATATTGGGCCAATGTTGGAGGCAATACTAATTCACAATATCGGCCCAATATGGAAATCTCAATATTCGACCAATATTGGATGCAGCATTAATTCATAATATTGGCTGGCTATAGAAATCCCAATATTGGGGTAATATTGGAGGCAGTACCCCACATTCAATATTGGCCAATATAGTTTAGCCAATTCGGTGCCAATATTGGCGGTAACAACAAGTTACAATATTGACTAGACCATGAAACTGTAATATTGGGCCTATGTTGGAGGCACTACTAATTCACAATATTGGCCCAATATGAAAATCTCAATATTCGAGCAATATTGGATGCAGCATTAATTCATAATATTGCCCGGATATAGAAATCCCAATATTGGGGTAATATTGGGGGCAGTACTCATATTCAATATTGGCCAATATAGTTTTGCCAATTTGGGGCCAATATTGGCGGTAGGTAGAAGTCACAATGTTGGCTAGATCCTGAAAATGTAATATTGGGCCAATGTTCGAGTCAATACTAATTCACAATATTGGCCCAATATCTAAATCACAATATTTGACCAATATTGGATGCAGCACTAATTCCCAATATTGGCTAGATCTTGAAATTGTAATATTGGGCCAATATTGGAGGCAGTACTAATTCTCAATATTGGTCCAATATAGAAATACCAATATTTGACCAATGTTGGAAGCAGCCCTAATTCATAATATTGGCCAGATATAGAAATCCCAATATTTGGCCAATATTGGAGGTCGTCCTCATTTACATTATTGACAAATTTTTTATCGCCAATATAGGGCCAATATTGGCGGTAGCAACAAGTCACAATATTGGATATATATTGAAATTCCAATATAGGGCCAATATTGGGGATATATAGATTTACTATGAATCTATGTATCTATATTGGGCCAATATAAAATCGATACTCCGCCAATATAGTGTGCTACCTGGGAATGTGCCCAAATGTGTGTAATTTTCGGATTTTTAGCTGAAAATGGTCTCAAACGATAAGTTTCAGCTCTCTGAAAGTCGGAGGACCAACTTGATTGTGTCGGTCTGTCCGGCCGTCCGTCAGCATCCTTACTATCGGACGCCATGGGTTGGACTTAAAGAGTTTAAATTAGCAGATTAGGTTTGTAGTCCAAAGGCGCCGTTTGGACAAAATATGCGTTTCGGAGCTATCTGAAAAGTTGCGAATAATTCGAAATATACTGATCTAACCGAGTTGAAGCCCGGTAGTTAGATGAAATGTAGGGACACGAAGAATTATGCAAAATTTTATGAGGATGCGTATGACTAGAAAATTTAAAAATAATTAGTTGAAAAAATTCTGTATCTTAGAAAATATCCATCAGATATCGCTGAAATTCTGCAAGAGCCAATCTATATTATTATTGATTTCGAAATATTACAACGATTACAACGTGTACCGGTATATTGTGTTACACTCGAATAACAAAATTTCATGATGATAGAATTATCAATGTCATGTCTGTGGTCATGTTTTTATAAGAGAAGAGCAATTTGTTTAAAAGATTACTTTGAATCGATATCTAATTACTATCACGGGCCGAGACAAGCTGAATATACTTATAAACTTATTGAAAGTTATACGATATATTTATATATACATAGTATAGGATAGCCAAGATTCGAGAAATTGCCGGAAATATTATTCATAAAATGAAATAAAAAACAGAGAAAAGCTCAAGGAACATACCTATAATCTTCAAGAATTTTATATATTCACAAGTTTTTATCGCTTCAATACGAAAAACTCATTCTGAAAATTGTCGAATGTTAGTTTCAGAGGAAGTTGGAAAGCAATTACATACGCATTTATATAGATATTTAAAACCATTCCTTGGTAAAAGATAATCAAATATTGGACAATTTCAATAGAGATATTTCAAGATCAGAGATGCTGAAGTAAATTTGTTTGTTCTTTATAGAATGAAGGTTTAATTTTAAAAGTTGACTGGAAAACAATACCTATCTAAACGCAATAATGGCTCCAAATGCAAAAAAGAGGGTATATTGGATGCATTCTAATGAATGAAAAGGAATATTTTTGGATTTGTAGAATTTGATCATTGATTAGTTCAGTTCCGAGAACAGTTCTATAGTCAAGGGTTGAATTAGATAATAATCTGCACCATCCATAGAAGATTCAAGATTTCAACGATAGGATATTCATGATATTTTTTGGGTTATATCTCAGTTCAGATATCGCTGAAATATTGCAAGAGCCTTTCAGACCTTGTTTTACAGCCAAGCTTTAGATTTAAATTTGATCGGATCTATATGTTTGGAAAGTATTATATTTTATCATGGAAGCCATGTCGCCTTGGGCGAGTTCAGTTCCTGTTCGTGTGATTGCGCTGACTATTAATTTGGACAAGCGCGCCAAATCAAACTAACCTCAAGTCAGTACTCCCAACTTTTTCTTCTCTTAATCCTGTTACCAAATGGTATTCAGTACACTTACATTGATCGATGCAATTTTACGAATTTTTCAGGTTCATTATTTCTATTTAAAATGTATCAAATCTGAAGTATTTTCAAGAAAAAGATTCCATTAAATAAATTATATATTTGATTATGACTACATGTTCAATAGTGCGAAATTAATAAAATGCAGAAACACTGCGAAAGAAATATATTCAAATCTAAACAGAACATTATATAACAATGATTATAAAATCAGCACTTGATAACGAGTATTGCCAAATTTATGACAGCATGAGATTATCTGTGTCGTCTTAGGTTAAGTTATTTCATTCAGCTGCAAGAAACTTCCTGAATTGAGTTAGTCCAAATATACTCGAGTGGAGTCAGGTTTGGATATTGCGCCGGCCATGGCAATACTTCATTCGTCATTCAAGCAATATGTCACAATATAAACGACGTGGTGATAAGCACTGTCATGCATAAAATGAACTTTTTCTCCAACAGCTACTGTAAAGGGCCTCACAAAGAGTGACGAATATTCTTCAAATGTTCATGGGCTCTCAAAAAACCTAGTGGGAAAAGTTACCCATTAAAATAAATCTAGACGACGATACTGTCCATAAAGATTATCAAAACTATGGATAACTCATTGCAACTCAATGGTATAAATCATTTATAGCTTCTGGAATACTTTCTGGAATAGATTTATTCCAGCAATATTAGATATGCATTCGTTCTATGTCGAATAATAATGCGAATAAGTCTTCAGGCAAGAAATTTCCAGGTCATTGATCATAATTTTTTTTATATTGTGATTTTGCTTTGCTTTTATATCTAGTCGAGTTATATCAATTTATATTTCAAATCTACCATAGTGTAAGTAGACCAAACTACTAGAAATAGATACGAGTATGAAGAGTTTTCTAATTAAAGATTTCATTTTGAATCGTACATTTTCTTTTCTTTAGTTTATCGACTAACTACAGGATTTTAATTCAATCAGCGCAGTATTTTCGGGTTATTGAAAAAACAAAATTTTCACATTTTTGAAATTTTAGTTTTCTGTTAGTAGTTATCTGATCAATACGAAACTTTGCACACACATTCAAGTCGTGAGTTTTTATCTTCATAAACTTTAAAACAGTCATAGCCTCGAAACTGTTATGCGGATATCACGCATTAAACCATCCTAGCCAAGAAGTCTATGCCCTAAACCTACCCTACAAATTTCAACCCTCTAACTCATTTCGTTTGAAATGTATCGTGCTCACGGTCGGTCAGCCGGACTATTCATCAGTGAGTCGCACCCAATCATTTGAGACTATGTATTTCCAGCCAAAAATTTCAAAAATACATACATTTGGGTAAAACGATAGTACGCTGTGTCTGATGGACTGCAACAGATTGGATAATATTTTGTTGTGTTCGTTATCGCCAAGACCAAATTTGTATGAAATGAAATTTCAAAAGAGTGGGTAAGCCCCGTGAACAGGAGCTTTGGCGCTCTTGTTCAAACTTTGACAAATCATATCTCCGAAAGTACTAGTTTCTCAGAGTTGGGTATGATATCAATGGATTCTTATGATAGAATAAAACTGCATCATAAACTGAGTTCTACAAGGCTGCGTATAAACTACAAACGGCAAACCCTAGAACAGTTGAACTTTGGTTCGCGAGGTGGCCTCGTGCTATCTAGTGCAGACGAGGTTGCCGCGCGAGATATCACGCTCTCAGGCGCGCGAGGCTGTGGCCGCGGCTGCCTCGCGTATCAACCTTTGAGGGTTTGCCGCGCGTAGTTTATATGCAGCATTACTGATGCCACGTTACACTACCGTCTCCCGTTCTGCACTTAATGTAAATCGAGTTCGACCACGGATTCTTGATCAGTTAGTCGAACCAAATCGTTTACGACTATTTTCATCAAAAAATGCGAAAATTACAGACATTTGGGTAAATCGATAGAATCTGTTCCGAGGAACAACAGAACCGAAAAATTATACGAAGAAGTTTTTAAAATCTCATAATATGAAATGTGTGTGAGTGATTGAAACAGAAGGTAAGATCTTCAATATATTGACATATGGACATTCAGTTCTTCAGCCAGTAGCAGACATCTGAACCGATGGTACTGCATATATTCACCATTGGATGCAGTAGGTAGCGCTGCAATCGGCTTATACGATTTCAAAAATGGCTCGACCGTATTTGAGAAAATTTAGTGTGTGGGTGTTTGAGTGGGTCTCCGATGGGTACAGATTCACCAATGGATCCAGTAGGTAGCAATCAAATTATGATGAGTTTCTTCAGATCACTTTATACCTTAGAAGTACCATTTACGAGAAAATGGCGAAAAATTGAAAATATGGAGTTTTTTTAAATAGCAATTAATGAAGAAACCAGTTACGCCCGCGATACGGACAGTATTTTTTTTTGAATAGACATATTAGCTACTCCTATACAGAAGATAAAAAATCAACTCTGGAATATACAGAGTGATCATAATTAATTTTCAAACATCAACTACAAATAATGGTCAAAAACTTTCATATTTCAAATGGCACACCCGGTATTTTATATCTAGTTGAACGTAAAAAATAATTTCGGGACTATCTTCACAAGGTTTTCCTACACCTAAACCTGATAGTTTTCTCAGTAATTATCGACCATTATTTGTAGTTGATGTTTGAAAATGAATTATGATCACTCTGTATATTCCAGAGTTAATTTTTTATTTCCTGTATGGGAGTAGCTAATAAGTCTATACAAAAAAAATACTGTCTGTATCGCGGGCGTTACTGGTTTCTTCATTAATTCCTATTTAAAACAATGTATTCATATGATAGAACTGCATCCTAAAGGAAATTCAATTCAAATAATAGTTTATTTATCAAGATTAAATGAGCAATCATGAGAATGAGAACTGCACCATGGAAGAAATCAAATTAAATCTGGCCAATTTTGCCCAATAACGAACTTAACCGAGATATTCATCTCCCTAAACTACTCTGAAAATTTCACTACCTACCTCATTCCGTTCGAGAGTTATATCTATGTCTATGGATGAAAAGCTGTCTCACTACTCTCAGATCTCTTACTTCATGTTCAGTTCCGAAATGTAAGAATTTTCTGAGAAAAACTAATTTCGGAGCAAACAACTGAGATTTTTCTCACTTCACTCACAAACCTTCGATTGATTAGATAATGTCTCAGGAACATCATTTGACATTATGACAATTCATGGAATAATATCATTCTGTGACAACGTTGAAATACGATTTATTGATGAAATTTTGAAAAATCATATCTCCGAAAGTATTAGCTTGTTAGAGTTAAAAATGATATGAATGGATTCTTATGATAAAACTTCTTATTAAAAAAAATTTAATTTGGAATTTGTTTCGTAGAAAAAAAATTTTTTTTGTTACTCCGAAACCATCTGTCCGATTTTACCCAATAACGAACTTAGCCGAGATATTTATCCCCCAAACCTACTCTGAAAATTTCAACTCTCTAGCTCATTCCGTTCGAGAGTTATCGTGCCTACGGCCGGCCGGACAGAATGAATTTCGACCACGGATTCTTGATCAGTGAGTCGAACCAAATCGTTTAAGACCACTTTCATCGAAAAATTCGAAAATTACAGACATTTGGGCAAATTGATAAGCACTCAGTTCCGAGGAACTAGAGCGCCAAAAAGCTCCATATTTTCAATTTTTCGTCATTTTCTCGTAAATGGTTTTTTTAAGGTATAAAGTAATCTGAAAAAACTTTTTGAGGTCAAATACAGGGTTTTACAATTAAAAAAAATGGGTTCAAGCCCTGTGGACAGGAGCTTTCTGGCGCTCTAGTTCAAACAGACAAATTATATCTCCGAAAGTATTGGTTTCTCAGAGTTGGGAATTATATCAATGTATTCATATAATAGAACTGCATCCTAAAGGAAATTCAATTCAAATAATAGTTTATTTATCAAGATTAAATGAGCAATCATGAGAATGAGAAAAGCACCATGGAAGAAATCAAATTAAATCTGGCCAATTTTGCCCAATAACGAACTTAACCGAGATATTCATCTCCCTAAACTACTCTGAAAATTTCAACTACCTACCTCATTCCGTTCGAGAGTTATATCTATGTCTATGGATGAAAAGCAGTCTCACTACTCTCAGATCTCTTACTTCATGTTCAGTTCCGAAATGTAAGAATTTTCTGAGAAAAACTAATTTGGGAGCAAACAACTGAGATTTTTCTCACTTCGCTCACAATTCTTCGACTGATTAGATAATGTCTCAGGAACATCATTTGACATTATGACAATTCATATTCATACATAGAATAATATCATTCTGTGACAACGTTGAAATACGATTTATTATTGAAATTTTGAAAAATCATATCTCCGAAAGTATTAGCTTTTTAGAGTTGAAAATGATATGAATGGATTCTTATGATAAAACTGCTTATTAAAAAAAATTTGATTTGGAATTTGTTTCGTAAAAAAAAATTTTTTTTTGTTACTCCGAAACCATCTGTCCGATTTTGCCCAATAACGAACTTAGCCGAGATATTCATCCCCCAAACCTACTCTGAAAATTTCAACTCTCTAGCTCATTCCGTTCGAGAGTTATCGTGCTTACGGCCGGCCGGCCGGACCGGCCGGACAGAATGAATTCCGACCACGGATTCTTGATCAGTGAGTCGAACCAAATCGTTTAAGACCATTTTCATCGAAATATTCCAAAATTACAGACATTTGGGCAAATTGATAAGCACTAAGTTCCGAGGAACTAGAGCGCCAAAAAATGGGTTCAAGCCCTGTGGACAGGAGCTTTCTGGCGCTCTAGTTCAAACAGACAAATTATATCTCCGAAAGTATTGGTTTCTCAGAGTTGGGAATTATATCAATGTATTCATATAATAGAACTGCATCCTAAAGGAAATTCAATTCAAATAATAGTTTATTTATCAAGATTAAATGAGCAATCATGAGAATGAGAAAAGCACCATGGAAGAAATCAAATTAAATCTGGCCAATTTTGCCCAATAACGAACTTAACCGAGATATTCATCTCCCTAAACTACTCTGAAAATTTCAACTACCTACCTCATTCCGTTCGAGAGTTATATCTATGTCTATGGATGAAAAGCAGTCTCACTACGCTCAGATCTCTTACTTCATGTTCAGTTCCGAAATGTAAGAATTTTCTGAGAAAAACTAATTTGGGAGCAAACAACTGAGATTTTTCTCACTTCGCTCACAATTCTTCGACTGATTAGATAATGTCTCAGGAACATCATTTGACATTATGACAATTCATATTCATACATAGAATAATATCATTCTGTGACAACGTTGAAATACGATTTATTATTGAAATTTTGAAAAATCATATCTCCGAAAGTATTAGCTTGTTAGAATTGAAAATGATATTAAAGGATTCTTATGATGAAACTGCTTATTAAAAAAAATTTGATTTGGAATTTGTTTCGTAAAAAAAAATTTTTTTTTTGTTACTCCGAAACCATCTGTCCGATTTTGCCCAATAACGAACTTAGCCGAGATATTCATCCCCCAAACCTACTCTGACAATTTCAACTCTCTAGCTCATTCCGTTCGAGAGTTATCGTGCTTACAGCCGGCCGGCCGGACCGGCCGGACAGAATGAATTCCGACCACGGATTCTTGATCAGTGAGTCGAACCAAATCGTTTAAGACCATTTTCATCTAAATATTCCAAAATTACAGACATTTGGGCAAATTGATAAGCACTCAGTTCCGAGGAACTAGAGCGCCAAAAATGTAACATTGGTCTATATCTTTGTTTTCGGACAACCTGTATATATGAAAATAATTTTAAATTGTGCACTTGAACATCCTACACACATCATAAAACAAGCACTGACGTGAAGTCAGAAGCTTTTGCGCGTATGTTCTATTGTCCATTCTTCTGTATTGGACACCCTTAATCGAATTTACCATGGTAAATTATGTTGTCCATTCTCCTGTATTGGACACTCTTAATTCGAATTTACCATGGTAAATTCGAATTAAGTGTCCAATACGGGAGAATGGACAACATAATTTACCATGGTAAATTCGATTAAGGGTGTCCAATACAGAAGAATGGACAATAGAACATACGCGCAAAAGCTTCTGACTTCACGTCAGTGCTTGAACCAATTTTTTTTTTCGTGATTTTTTTTGAAATTTTCTAGGGGTACGGTTATCAAAATTTTTTTTTTTCGTCATTTTATTCGAATTTTCTAGTGGTACGGTTCTTACAAAATTTTGAACACGTCTTTATGTTGATTTTCTACTACTAGTTACCAAGCTACAATTCGTTCGAATATTTTTTTTCAGTTTTCAAGAAAATAATATTCCAGGTGGGTATAACTCGGAAACCGTTAAACCGATTATGCCCAAAAAACTCAACTCTCCCTTTCGGATACGCAACCTACCCTGAAAATTGCAAGTCCCTATCTCCTTTCGTTCGAAAGTTATCGAGGCAACGGTCACCCATCTACTGAATTCACACAAGAATGCTCCAATCTCCAACAATATTAAACCGATCGTATTGAAACTTGAAACTTAGCGGTAGAGTTAGGTTATGAAGGCCCTTGCAAAATTTCATCAATTTCTAACGATTAGTTACTGATATATAGAATTTTATTTTTTATTTTCAATGATTTATTAAAAATTTTCTACAAATGCTAACCTCACCAAATTTTGCAAACGTTTCCGCGTTGGCATTCTACAACTAATAACCATGTTTGAATTCAATCGGTTTAGTATTTTCCGAGTTAATGAGGAACAAAAACCACGAAATTTCAGAAAATTTCAGATGCCTATAACTCTAAAACCGTTTGGCCGATTATGCTCATAAACAAACTGAAATGTCGCGTTCTGATGCTCATCCTAACCTGCAAATTTCAAGCCGCTATCTCATTCCGTTCTCAAGTTATCGTGAACACAAAAATATTTTTTAATAATTTTTTTAAAATTTTCTAGCCATATGATTCGCACAAAATTTCACAAACGTGCTTAGGTTCATATTCTACAACTACTCACCAAGTTTCAATTCGATCGGATGTATATTGGTTTAATACAAAATTATTACTCGGAAACCGCTGGGCCGATTATGCCCATTAACGAACTTGTCCGTCGTATTGGGATGCGCCACCTACCCTGAAAATTTCAAGTCGCTAGCTCTTTTCGTTCTCAAGTTATCGTGGCAACGGCCGGACGGCCGGCCGGACAGAATCAAATTTGACCTCGAATTCTTCATTGGGGAGTCGAACTTAATCGTTTGAGACCATTTTTTTCAAAAAATTCGAAAGTTACAGACATTTGGGCAAAACTATAACGCGATGTTCCCCAGAACATACGCGCAAAAAAATTTCAGAATTATCTTGATTTTCTCCCTCAAACTGAGATCCGCGCCTGTGGTGGGCCATCCGGTATATTGTGAAAACCAGGGAGGGAGTTTTGTTGCCGAATTAAGCCAGTTTAGCCTCCCACCCCTAGAAAAATTAGAAAGTAGAATTAGATTCTCATGCTCGACAATCGTCTATAAGTGGACAATTGGCACGTTACGCCCATCGTCATCATTATAGAAACAGAGACGTCTGAATCCTCATTCAACTTTTTTAATTCTTCTTTTGTTAAATGCACTTTCAAATAAATAGTTTTCATTTCACTTTCTTCCTGAATGTAGGAACCGAAACATTTTCTATCCGAATAACGCTCGATTATTTATTAATGCTCCCAGATTTTATAACTACCTACGTTCAAGCGTGTTGCTTATGAAGACATTTTTCCCCAAATATACTTTTGAGCATTTTTTTCTGAAATAATTTAACATGAACAAAAAGTTTTAAATATGCCCCAGATTCATGATTTCACATCCGAATATTCTAACTGCAATGCTTTATGACCAGTAGTCAGTTATGAAGTAAGGTATTTGAATGGTTATATGAGCATGCATTAAATTTATTAGTTCCGACATTACATTTCGCTTGTCAATGCACTGAGCCACAGGCAGTGGGCCTTTAGGAATTGGATATATCGAATTTCTGCTTAATCTTAATGTGAATCCACTCACTCTATAAGGGCATGAGTTATTTAACTGGAAAGGGGGTTCAACTATGCATCGTAGGTATGGGAGAGAACATGATGCATATCATGTGGAATCGTTTGCGCACAAATTTCTCTCAATAATATATTGAGGTAACGTGCTATTGAATCGTGCCCCATTCCATCAGCCTCCGTCTTATCACGAGTTTGCTCCGGTCCAAGAATTGATAGTTTACGTTGTACTTCTGGTCAGCTGTAGAGCTGAGACTATACTCTCTTTATAAGGACTTTGAACAGGGTGGTACAAACAAATATTGGGTGGGGATTTGAGCGAAAAGAGAGAAACAAAATTTTCAAAGAGGTTACTGATGTAATTCTTAGAATGTTTAACAAACTCGAACACATAGAAGGGTTTAGACAGCATTAAGTAGAAAACGAAAATAAACAAAATCCTCTATTATTCCTATAATACCTAATCGTTCCTGAAAAATGTAAACGCAGATCAAACGTTTGGTGAGTCAAGTAAACCATTGAATTATCTCACTAAACTAATAGCTTATTATGTATACTTTATACAATCCAAGGAATAGGCCAATGGTTCAATAATGCTAGTGTAATAACCCTGATATCCCTGGGGCGAATGACGATAAGTTTCGATAACTTGACATGTGCACAAAACTATTGCGTATTTCAGATCTGAAGCTTACATAAGTACAGAACATACCTGAGTACTACCGCTGGCTAGTTTTTATATAAGTTCTTCGGTCGAAAGATGATGATAGCAAAAAAGGGGTGAGATGACCTCTCTTTGAATCCTACTCCGACACATGGTTATGTCAGACATAAATTCGCTGTTAAATTATCTCTCTATGGTGTTAACTTCTGGGTTTTTTATCGTTTATTGTCCCCAAAACATAAGAAGGTATGGAGGTGGGACTGTTCCTACTTTTCCTGATAGCAAGACGAATTATTCGCCAGGTGGATAAGATGACAATTTCCACTGGCAAAATTAATGCTACTGAAACAATTACATTTCCCTGACAAGGAGTCCATTTTGAAATCGAATAAATTCACCAGTATTTCAAGCCAAGCTCAATCCACAAACGTGTATAATCACGTGGAACCACCTAATCTATGGCTAACAAAAATATTCCAGTTAATGCGCTCCTTCACTTGGATAATTGGTTCAGTTCCGTCACTGAGAGGTTTTATCATTTTCCCCAATGTCATCCTAAAGAAAAACGTGTTGTTCTTAAATGAAGAAGTATAAAAATTGCACTGGCAGTGAAACTCTACATTATCTAAAGTTGCGGTATAAATGAGTGACAGATGGATGGATAGAACGTTACGAAAGGAAAAGGAGATCCATCCACGATCTGTACCAAAGATCCCTGGATTGAAACCTCGCACTACAATACCTCCTCCATAGAGGGTGTCATAAGTAACGATTACAATCAAAATTACTGCAGATTTTGAACTGCGACAGTGTCAGGGTTGTATGCTCTTCAAGCAAACCATAGACTTTTAGGATCTTCACGTATTCGATTTACTTTTCTGCTACCAACGTGGATCCAGTAACAGAATCAATTCAAAGCACTCAAAATGGTTCTTTTCGTTCTGCAGATATTTCTTAATTTTTTTGCAAGTAGGTACTATGTTCTGGGCAACATCGCGTTATCATTTTGCCCAAATGTCTGTAATTTTCGAATTTTTCGCCGAAAATGGTCTCAAACGATTGGGTTCGACTCCCTGATCAATAATTCGAGGTCAAATTTGATTCTGTCCAGCCGGCCGGCCATTGCCACGATAACTTGAGAACGGAAAGAGATAGCGAGTTGAAATTTTCAGATTAGGTGGCGCATCCCAATACGACAAACAAGCTCATTACTGGGCATAATGGGCCCAATGGTTTCTGAGTAATAATTTTGTCTACAACCAATACTAATCCGATCGAATCGAAAATTGGTGGGTAGTTGTAGAATATAAACGTTTGTGAAATTTTGTGAACATCGTATTGCTAGAAAATTTTTAAAAAATTATTGAAAAATATAATTTACGTCACGATAACCTAAGAACAGAAAGAGATAGCGACTTGAAATTTTCTGGTCAGGTTGAAATTCTGAATGCGCCATTTGAGTTCGTTTGTAGGCATAATCGGCAAAACGGTTTTGGAGTTATACCCATGAGAAATTTGGTTGTTATTTCCTCAATAACTCTAAAAATACATAACCGATCCATTTCAAACATGGTTATTAGTTGCAGAATACTTACGCGAAAATTCTTGCGAAATTTTGTGAGGAACGTATAACTAGAAAATTTTTAAAAAATCATAGAAAATAATTAAAAAAAGTCTATATATTAGAAACTATTCGTCCGATATCTCTGAAATTTTGCGAGAGCGTTCAAAACCTATCTTTAATAACAAGCTCTAAGTTTGAACATGATCGGATCTATATTGTTGGAGATCCGAGCAGCCTTGTGTGAGTTCAGTAGCTGGATGGGTGAGCGTTGCCTCGACAACTCTTGAACGAAAGGAGATAGGGACTTGTAATTTTCAGGATGAGTTGCACATCTGGATGGGAGAGTTAAGTTCGCTGTTGGCCATAATGGGCCCAACAGTTTCGGAGTTATACCCATCTGGAATATTAATTCCTCGATAACTCAAAAAATATAGACTCGATCGAATTGAAGCTTGGAATCTAGTTGTAGAATATCGACATGAAGACGTGTGTAAAATTTTGTGAGGACCGTACCACTAAAAAAATTTTAAAAAATTACGGTAAAATATTATGTATCTCATGATTCCTTGAGAACGGAGAGAAATAGCGACTTGCAGTTTTCAGGATAGATTACGCATCTGAATACGACTTTTAAGATCGTCAGCATAATCGGCTGAATGGTTTTGAAGTTATATCAATCTGAAATTTGGTTGTTATTTCCTCAATAACTCAAAAAATACAAATCCGATCCAATTCAAATATGGTAATTAGTGGTAGAATAACAACGCGAAAATTCTATGTTCTCTTGTCCATTCTCCGTTATTGGACACTCTTGATCAAATTTACCATGGTGAATTCTCGAGTGAATTCTATTGTCTGTTCTCCTGTATTGGACACTCCGAATTTACCATGGTAAATATAGTTCCATTCGGCCAATGATAAATAATTAAATAAATCAGTTCCATTGATATGCCATTTACAAAAACGAGTAGTTCTCAAATAGACGGAATTATAATAAGGGGATGTCCTAGCTTGTGGTACACAAAATAAATCTCCTCGACGACCGTCAAAATTGAAATGAACTTACTCAATTGACGGGAAATCAAATCAATTGTTTACAATACGATATACAAGAATGTTTGATCGAACATTACTCGTCTATCTTCCAGGCTCATTATGTTGAATGATTTCAGTCCAGATTCATACGAACAGTTAACACTTCTCTTCCAAAACTTTAGTGCAAACTCTTGATTTATTTCCTATTTATCAATATATTTATTGTACTGGCTTGGTGTAGCATATTCCAAATGAATACGTACTAAGCTGTAATATCGAGTTGTAACGCTTTTCTCATCTTTAAATGAACCAGAAATCCTCAAAACGAAACGCAGCATCTTGGGACTATTGAAAACTATAGTATCTATGTGATTTTCGAATGCCAACCTCGAATCAAGAAGCACACCAAGATCTCTTATACATTTAAAACTCATCTACAACTACCCCATCCATAGACAGTGGCAATACCAGAATATTAGTATTTTTAGTGAACCTGCTTTGCTTGATACACATTTCCAACATTAAGGGACAAATGCCGTTCTGAACAGAAGCCAAAGAACCTGCCCAGATCCACCTGAAATGAATCATACAATCCAAACTTCTAAACGAACATTCATCTTGGTATCATCTGTATACATTTCAAAATCAACATGTAGAAAGCAGCATGACACATTATCAATATACACACTAAAAGAAATGGATCCAAGTGCGATCCCTGTACCACCCCGGATGATACCTTACGAACTGTGGACGCGACAACTTCCACAACAACACACCGTTGTGAATCTGACAAATCAGTTTCCATTCACAACAATAGATCACCGGAGAGTCCAAAATCTGACAATATACTCATCCGTGATGCACCTTAACGAAGTATCATGTTGAGTTCTAAGTGACGGACCGGAAAATGGTTAATACGGAATAGGACTATGAATCTTTCAACTGATTACATCTATATATAAATATATCATCGTTACTTTGTGAGAAGTATACACGTTTTGATTGTGCTCCGAGTTTATGCATTGATTGAAAGTGATCGAATTTAAGATAAGTCTATTTATCTGCCTGCGTAATTCAAGAACTTCCGCTTTTTTGATCGCATATAGTTGGTATTCTTTCCGTCAGTTATTATTTCTAAATATTGCTTTCGTTCAAATTTCAATGTTGATATCTGATCCTCATTACTTCGTTTTTAATTGATTCGCGCCTGACGCTCCGCATAATGTTGCTTGAGATTGCTGTTCATTTTTAGTGTATTCTAAAGATAACCATACCTGGTGTGATTTATGTCGATTGTAGTAGACTTACCTATACCTGTGTTTTTCATCCTCTGTCTTTTAACCTGTTCTCATCCTAGGCCTATTGTGAGTTAATTTAAGTCTCATCGATCGGCCTCGGCGGAGTGATTATTGTTGTTTCCTTTGTTTGCAATTTTGTTTCCTCTTTTTAATCTCTCCATTAAAGTTAATGTCCAGCCCGCAAAGTAGTGATCCCCGTACGCTTCGGAGCAATTTGGGCGTCCCGGTGACTCAAACCGATGGTTCATCGATCCCATGGGATATAGTTTTGGTCAGGTTATCAGTCCTCGACGAAATCTGGGGATGTTGCGGAGATTGAGCAGGTACAGAGAGAACTTTCAGACAAACTGAGCAGCTGCTTAGGAAGTGTGAAGGCTTATGACAAACTGTTAAAGCAGCATGAATGTTCATTGCAGGAATGCAGTGGTGAAGTGAGTGTCCTCAAGGTGTCCGATATATCTTTGAAAGAAGAGGTTTCTGAGCTGAAAAGTCAGTTGAGCTCGGCAGATGTTGTTGCATTAGAGAAGACTAATACTATGTTGAAGAGCGAAGTATCGACCTTGAAGGATGCTGCTTTCTAACTTAAGAGCGACAACTGAGTCCGGTAGCGCATCGGAGTCTTATTCGTACGTTGATCCGATTGAGTTATTGGATCATGTAAAGCGAGCTAATAATCTCATTGTACTACATGATTCTGAGTCTTTAGATGAAGCAACTGATAAGTCTGTGATTCTTGATATTGTTTCCAAGGATGGTTCAGCCAACAATGTCATAGCAACCAGGAGACTTGGAAGGGTGCGGCAGGGAGCACAGATACCGATTAAGGTAGAGTTTTCGAATTCGGTCGTAGGTACCTGCCAATATTCTACGTCATAAACGGATCCTACAACCTTTGATAAGTACAAGAAGATCTTTATCGATGATGATAAGACACCGCTCCAGATTAAACAACTGCAGGATCTTCGTAAAAAACGAGACGCTCTTCTGGAGAGGTCGACCTGACTATTAAATACAGGAGAAGAATTCCTTCAATAATTAAAATATCGTCCATAAAAAACTGAAATCTAACCTTTTTGTGTGGTCAGTCAGTTATACGATCTCGCTTCTCTGAGCTCGAAGTTCGATGATTTATCTCTCCAGATTTGCGAACCTGATGTTGTAGGAGTCTGCAGGACAACTGTTATGTTATAGTGTTATTTTTTTTTCTCTTTCATGTTTCGGGGATTTTTCATTGGTCAATATTGTTTTCCTTCATATTGTTCTTGATTGTTTTTGTATTACTTTTCTCATTAAGAGATATATTGTATTTTTATAGTTTGTACCTGGGTTTGTACTCAACTCTTTATCAAATATAATATTAATAATATTCAAGCTACTGTGTTGCTTGAAATGTATTTCAAAGCCGTAATTTACAAGTACCGTGTTTCTAAATTGAAGTTGGTGGAGGTCGTCCGAATCCATGACGAAGTTTGAGGATAACTACCTCAGATCACCCGAACCAACACTGTAACACGCTTGGCGCACAGCTTTCCGTACAGTCGGAAAGTGTCTGAGCATTATTTGTTAGAAAGTTATCATGCTTTCATATAGACTGGCTTGACGGTCGGACATAATTAGATTCACCATGAATTCTTCATTAGTAATGCCAACCTAATTGTTTCAGATCATTTTCGAATATTCGAAGAAAATATAGATATTTGGAAAAAAAATATAGTGAATTACAACGAGTGTTAAAAGTGTACACCATCTGGGATTGGCTGTCCATATTGTTATCAGTTTTTATTAACTACAAAATAGAGTGATATTGAAAATTTAATCTTAATTTTTGTTGATTCAAGGCATTCGTTTTGGTAATTGAAATCAGTATATTTCGCCTGAAAATTATGGTGCTTTCGAATGAGGATCATACGACATCCATTAGACTACTTTGAAGTGTTTCATTTGGAACCTTTTCCTCGTAAAAGGCAGTAAATCCTGACGATTGTCTAGCAATCACACGCAGCATAAAACTGATTTACGATTTCCCTATCTTCAGACGACATCGTAAATACTAATGCGGCCATAAAGATCTCCGAAAAAAAAAACTGGGCGGCCATAGATGGCTGAAATAATGAGCTGCTGATAGATGGCTCTCATTTCTGCCGATGTCCTTTTTTCACTACTCCGAATGGATGTTTGTGTATTTCGGCGTCCTGGAAATAACAGTGTTTTTCGCTTGGCTATTTGGGCGGACTTCATGAATGATGATGGTTTCAATTAGAAGAAGGAAGAGAGATGGAAAGATGTGTGTAGTAAGCAAGAATCTTTAATCGTTTCCACCAAGCATTTATTTTGTTTTTATGTATCATTCAAATTCAGATGTTTGCAATGAAATCTTCCGATATCAGTTCCATTAATATTCGTTAAAGGTGTCCAAATTGAAGACCTCGAAGTGAATTGAGCCAGTTCATGATTTCTGTTACCTCTTGAACGGAGCATTGGTGATTTCTAGCTGAGTGATGTTCAATTCGCTGAAATAAAAGTGTTGATCAACTAACAGAACCTTTAATGTCAATCAGTCCGAGTTTTTGCGCTTTGCGCAACTCAAATGATGGTCAACATTAGATTGATGTCTGATTAGTTAACATTTGTGTTGATCAGCCTTTCAGAAACCGGGGGTTAATGTTTCAGATAATTGTTCAAACATTAGCAGATGAATAATTGCAGCGGTTAATGAAACGCAATAAGTCCATTTTCGCTGGAGAGTCCTTTTTCTTGATGAATCACACACTTGCGACAACGATGTCGTAGATTTGTTGTAGCCTTCTTCATATATCTATTTATTATTATTTATTATTATTGAAGATAAGAGCCAAGTTAAACAAAACTATGGGGCTCAGAATACATAAAAAACATAAGGCAGTTACAGCGCACAATTTTACAAACTGAATTGGTTGAAGCGGTCTAAATTGTTTTTGAAGTCATTGACACTGTCACTGTTCACTACCACAGGCGGAAGGTGATTCCAGGTGTTGAAGATGCGATTTGGCAAAAAGTTTTCTCTGGCTGCATGGTGGAAATTTTCGCGGTACAGCTTGAATTGGTGGCCACGCAGTCGCTGATCGGAATTTAGATGATACAAACCTGACAGTTCAACGCCGAACAGACTCCTTAATGCCCTATAAGTTGTTATTAGGTCACCTCGCAAGCGACGGTCCTCGAAACGGGGTAGATCCAGGATATCGAGTCGATTCTCGTAACCTGGACGATAGGATCCGAAGGCCATTCTTGTGTCTCGCCTTTGTACGTTCTCTAAAGAAGTTCTGTCACCAATCAGTCTTGTATCCCAAACAGGACCAGCGTACTCGAGTATAGGTCGTATGTAAGTTGTGTATAGGGAGCGACATGTGTTTAAGCTACACCTTCCAAAAACTTTCTCTAAGAGGTAGCAAATTCTGGTAGCCTTGGAACAGGTTAACCGTATATGATCCGACCAACTTAGATTTTCCGTTACCACAACGCCCAGATCAGTGTGACTGGAGCAACGAGAAAGTGTGACACCATTAATACTGTATTGCTGTTTAGGATTTCTAGTTCCCATGTACAAGACAACACATTTTTCTGGGTTTAGGGGTAACAGCCAGTCATTGCACCATTTTTCGATGATGACCAGATCCTGCTGAAGGGAATCGTTGTCGGCTCCTGGAGTAGCATACAGTTTCGTGTCATCAGCAAACATGGAAACACAGGATTTGAGCAACCCAGGCAAGTCGGATGTATAGAGGAGGAACAAAAGTGGCCCCAACACCGATCCCTGGGGTATACCGCTCATCACAGGTCTTGGAGTGGAAAAATATTTACCAACCCGAACACAGAATTGACGCTCAGTAAGGAAGGCTTCGCTCCAAGAGAGGAGGCTGCCTCGGATTCCGAGATGATCTAACTTCGCTAGCAGTCGTCTACGTGGTACCTTGTCGAAAGTCCGTGCAAAATCAAGGTATATAACATCCACCGGTGCACCAGAATCAAGCGCTCTCGTCCAATCGTCAAGACATCTGAGGAGATTAGTTATGACAGATCTCCCTGGTAAAAAACCATGTTGGTTCTCAGGGATTTTGTGATTTTCGAGAGCAAATTTGAGGATCTCTGCCGTGATCATCCTTTCACATATCTTCGCTGCGACGGATACCAGACTTATGGGTCTGTAGTTAGATGCAGATGTCTTGGAACCTTTCTTGAAAATTGGTGTAACGGATGCGCTGAGCCAATCTTTTGGTAATATTGATGTGGCAAAAGAACTGTTGAATATGATAGACAGAGGTAGGGCAAGAGTTGAAGCACAATTTTTCAGGACATATGGCGTTATCATATCTGGACCTGGAGCTGACGAAGTATCCAGATTCTTCAAATGTGCTTCGACGTCAATTTCAGAGGAGTGAATTATTTCGAGTTTCGCAGCAGATCTGGGCGATGATAAGGTCGGTAGGGGACCAAGTGGTTCCTCAGTAAACGATGAGGAGAATGCATCGGCCAGAACTTCGGCAGACTGTATCTCGTTAACACACAATTCTCCAGAAGCATCGCGTACAATTGGAGTAGAAACTTTCGTGTTCAAGGAGTTGCGTACATACTTGTAAAAGTTCTTTTTAGAAGCCTGTGTATTCAGGAGTGATCTTTCATAATCCTGTCTAGCTCGAGTAAGTCTGGCTCTCAGATCGGAGGAGAATCTTCTATGGTGTTCGTAGTCGATTTCAGTTCTGCTGCGTGTATAACGTTGCCAGAGTGATTTCTTCATTCGGATCATCTTCTGAAGGGCAGCAGTGATCCAAGGTTTCGAAGGAAAGACAGTGGTTTCAGCCACTCGAGTGTGCTTAGATAGAAGCATACGCAGTACGTCGGAGAAGGTGTTCCACATATTGTCAACTGATAGGTTTTGAAACATTGACTCCCAGTCTATCTCTTGAAGGTCGATATTAAGTTCAGGAAAACTGATGATGTTTTTTGTTTTATTTTCTCTATATTCAGGAATACTTGGTGTGAACTGGATGGTAGAAGATAAAGTGACGTGATCGGACAACCCAAACGGAGAATGATACAAAACTTCGGAGAAAAGATTCCCATCATTGACCAAGACTAGATCAAGAAGTGAAGGATTTTGTGCGCCGCGATATCGTGTAGGGCGATCCACCAATTGTAGCAGGTTTGACTCTGTCAACATTTTACAAAAATCATATGAGGGTGAAGAAGGGGAAGGTAAACCAGAAGCGGACAAGGGCCATTTAACATCTGCAAAGTTGAAGTCGCCAACAACAATCAAGGGATGCTTTGAACCGGACAAAGTTTTTAGGTGATCAAAAACAATTGAGTCGTAAGTTGATGGACGGGGCCTGTAGATGCATCCCTAATTCAACGAAAAAGTGGCGCTGGAGACTGTCAGAAATACATTGTCTATTCCAGGTGTTTGTAGGTAATTCATTGAAACTGAGAAAACAGAGCTGATTGAGGAATGTACGTAAATGCAGGCTCCACCATGACCAACCGTCGTAACACTGTCACATCTGTATATAAAGTAGTCAGGAATAGCATATAGGGAGTCAGGAACAGTAGGCTGAAGCCAAGTTTCAGTGAGAAATATAAAGTGCGGTTTATTCAGCTGTACAAAAGTTAGTAGTTCGTTAACTTTAGAATATAGTGATTGTATGTTCGTGTAGATGAAGTTCCATTCTCTGAGTGACTCTTTTAAGTTCAGTTTTTTTGAGTGGGTGGTATCTTAACAATTGTGGGTTCACCACGTACATATTTGATGGTTATATCACCTTCCCCCCTGCTCTGCCTCATCCTTAGCTCATCCCGCAACTCCCTCAATCGATTCCTCTGTAGTGGAGTGATATCGTCCGAAATCCTCACATTGCGAAATTCGCGATGTCCTAGTAGTGATTTTTTGTTTCTAAGGATATTATTGACGACGTGGGGGCTGGTGAAACTTATCCTACAAGCATCAGCACCGAGGGTGGCACTGTCCACAATAAACCTCGACGACCCAGAGTACACCGCATCGACGCATTCACTCAGAAGACCGGAATCTCTCAGCTTATCACCGGAGGAAACAAGACCACGAATAAAGATGTTGTGAGAACGCTTAACTCTCTCCAATATCTCGGATGTAGGTGCAGAGTTCTGCGTTAAGGTACAGTATGACTTCCCTAATTTTGTCAAGTTGTTGGACAAAACTGTGACCTTGGTGTCTATAGAGTCGCAAAATGAAGTAATTTCCTTAATTTTGGCCGTATTATCCCCAATTAGATTTTTATGCTCCGAAAGTGTGTGGGAATGTTGTTCAAGCTTCTCCTCAATTTTATCAAACTTAAATTGAAGTGCGGCCTGAGTTACTTTGATCTCACCAATGTCAGCTGTGAGGTTAGACTGAAATTCCTTAAGAGTAATGAGATCTGATGATATAGAAGCAATAGCCTGCATAAGATCTTGAAAATGTTTCATTGTTATCGGCTGATCGAGATTTTGAGTAGAATTTTGACTAGAAGTGGAATGGCTACGAAGTCTGCTTTTCGACATACACGATTGACATTTCCATTGGTTTTGAGATATTTTCATGTATTCAAGATCATTCGCGTTTAAATTGATACAATCTGCATGGAAAACTTTCCTGCAAACCACACACTCCAGAGAATCCGTGTCCGCGGCCGGTCTTGCGCAGGAAGAGCAGACAGGCATTTTAATTTCAAACAGCAAAAAGACCTTAAAGAACCAAAATATGCGTTAAGTATGATATAAAAGGAAAAATAAAACGGGGTTACACGCTTCACTCTCACGGGTCTATATGAGAGACTTTCAGAATAGACGAATACAGGTAGACCGCGGATGGGGAGGAAATTAGGTTAATTGGGAAAGAGACAGAGGAAATATCATACGCACGCAACAAATCGCAGACGGAATGAAACCAGAAAAGTCGTCGAACAATCTTCCCTCAGTGATGTTCGGGTACTAAACAAAATAAATACTACCGGCGTACGTACACGTACAGCTAGGAAGTAATCTAAGCAAAACAGGTTTTGTATGCGGTCCAGATAGTGGGAAGACGAAATGCGTAATAAACTGAATTGGCTATATTAGCTAACCTACAAATTAATGACGAATTGATATAATTTGCAAATTTTTTACCACTTTTCCTCTGGATAAAAAGGACTACCTTGAAGTTCACAAGTAAACAGCACCACTTATGTTCACTTCAGATTGAAATTATAGATTTTGAACGGTGAAAATGGGCAAAAATATATAAAGAACTAAAGCGAGTGTTTACACTGCGACCACTGCGTTACGATTCTATACTTTCAAAATTGTTCGAAATATCTGGCAGGCATTCACAGGAGATTATGATATCCTTATGTGGTATCAATGGTGCAAGTATTTGATAATTCAACCAACATGCTATATCTAATTAGAAAATACGAGCATTTTTGGTTGATTTCGTCGGATTTATCAGTCTCCTTCATTCAAACTTTCAAGCGTGAGTATCTGGTGTAATTTTCATGGAACTAATAATTGAAATCATTAGCTGACTAGATATAAGTCGCCAATTATCAATAAAAATTGCTCAATTCAAATTAACCGTTGTAAATTCGTAAATAATTTACCATGGTAAATTCGATTAAGGATGTACAATACAGGAGAATGGACAATAGAACATACGCGCAAGAGCTCCTGACTTCACGTCAGTGCTTGAACCAATTTTTTTCTTTAGCATGTTTTTAAAATTTTCTAGGGTACGGTTCTTGTAAAATTTTAAACACGTCCTTATGTCGAAATTCTACAACTAGATACCAAGTTCAATTCGATCGAGTCTATATTTGTGAGTTATCGAGGAAATATTATTCCAAGTGGGTATAACTCTGAAACCGTTGGACCGATTATGTCCGTAATCGAACATATCACTCCCATTCAGATACGCAACATACCCTGAAAATTGCAAGTCCCTATCTCCTTTCATTCAAACGTTATCGAGGCAACGGTCAGCCATCCATCTACATACTAGACTCACACAAGGCCGCTCGAATCTTCAACAATATATATCCGATCTTGTTCAAACTTGGAACTTGGCATAAGAGTTAGGTTTTGAAGGCTCTCGCATTTTAGCGAGTTCAGACGTATAGTTACTGATATATAGAATTTTTGTCAATAATTTTCAATGAATTTTTAAAAATTTGTAGTAATATAATCCTCACGTAATTTTGTAAGAATTTTCGCGTTGCCATTATACAACTAATAAGCATGTTTGAGTTAAATCGGTTTTTGTATTTTTCGAGTTATTGAGGAAATAACAACGAAATTCAGATGGTTATAACTCCAAAACCGTTCGGCCGATTATGTCTATAAACAAACTCAAATGTTGCAGTCAGATGCACAACCTAACCTGGAGATTTCAAGTCGCTATCTCTCCCCGTTCTCAGGTTATCGTGACATAAAAAATATTTTTAATAATTTTTTTTAGAATTTTCTGGTGATGCGATTCACCCGAAATTTCACAAACGTGCATATGTCCATATTCTACAACTATTCGCTAAGTTTTAATTCGATCGGAGTTATATTGGTTGAAAATGAACTTATTACTCGGAAACCATTAGTCCGATTATGCCCATTAACTAACTTGTCCGTTGTATTGGGATGCGTCACCTACCTTGAAAATTTCAAATCGCTATCTCATTCCGTTCTCAAGTTATCGTGGCAACGAACGGCCAGTCGGCCGGATAGAATCAAATTTGTCCTCGAATTCTTCAACAGGTAGTCGAACTCAATCGTTTGAGACCATTTTTGGCAAAAAAATCGGAAATTACAGACATTAGGGCTGAATGATAACGCGATATTCCCCAGAACATTCGCTCAATCAGGAATAAAAGCTAATAAACTCCTCTCCAACTGTTGCCTACAGCTTATTGTAGCGGAGAAATTTCAATATATCGAAGATGGAAGGGTAACTCATTCGAAGCAAAATGAGCTTGTCAATATTTACCCTAGTAAGTTAAACCCATCACTTAACCACCCTAATCATAAAAACCATTGAATTCAATCTAACTTCGCAATTTCCTATCCCGAAATAATACGGTTGTGAAATGAATTTTCAGAAAGCAGAAAGGGGCACGTTATGAAATATGGGAGGCTTAAAGCTATCACGAAGTTTAAGATCTGGGACAACTTTCCTCGTCACATCTGCTCTTTAGCTCCATTATTATAGTTCAAATTCAATCGAGCTCTCCTGGTAATTTCAACTTGGAAGTTCTCGGTAATGTCTGAAATTATCTACTATTCCAAGAAATAAATCCTGCGGGAAATGAATGTTTGAACATTACCATCCAACTATCGATCACAAGGCAATGAAAAATTGAATGTTAGTTCAGTAGATATGGAAGTCCAGTGGTATTTAGTCCTTTCGGACCCTTTCTTGAGATGTTTGAAATGAGATGTATTTCGATAATACAATTTTGATAAGACAATTAAATATCAGGTCTAAAACATATTTTGAAGAACACTGAGGCCAGGATTTATGACACGCTTAATTCGAGCTTGTTTTAATTCCAAAAATTATTAAAAATCATCTGAAAGTCAGATGCTTTTGTCACGCCCCATACTAAATCGATCTACTGAAATTCCGTATTGGATTCCGAAATGGTGGTCCAAAGGTATATGCAGAATTTCAGCAGATTCTGCCGAATGGATTTGAAGTATAAAAGTTTAAAGATAACATTTTTTTTTTATTTTCCTGGTATTCTATTGCCCGTTGGCATTCTACAAGTAATTACCAATTTTAAGTTGGATCGGATCTGTATATTTTGAGTTATTGAGGAAATAACAAAATTCAACATCGATTTGATTCTGAAACCGTTTGACCGATTATGCCCAGCAACGAACTTAGCTGTCCTATATGGATGGGCAACCTACCCTGCAAATTGCGAGTCGCTATCTCTTTCCGTTCGAAAGTTATCGTGACAACGGTAATCCATCCAGCTACGGCACTCACGCTAGGCTGCTCGGATAGCCATTAAAATAGATCCGATCGTGTTCAAATTTTTGAACTTGGTTGTAAAGTCAGGTTTTAAAGGCACTCGCAATATATCAGCATTATCAGACGGATAGTTTCTGAGATATGTTTTTGAATTATTTTTTTGAATTTCCTAGTGATTCTCAAGGAATTTCGCAAAATTTGGGTGTCGGCATTATACAACTAATTTAGCTTGTTTGAATTGGATCAGATTCGTGTCTTTTCAGTTATTGGAGAAATAACCACAATATGTCAGCTGCGTATAACTCCAAATCCAATTGGCCGATTACACCGGTCTACAGCATTTTTGCACACGGGTTAAATTTATTTTTATTGCTTTTATATCTAGAAATTAGAATATGAACAAAAAATAATTCTGAATTTGCTTTTATGAGTAAAAAATGGTAAAATTAAAATGAATGAAAATACATAAAAAAATTGGTTCAAGCCCTGTGGACAGGAGCTATTGGGCGCATGTTCATCTTCCTTGTGGCCCGTACTGACCAGTAAAGAAAAAAAGCAGTATCATGTTGAATACCTTAATATTATTGAGATTATTATATAATAATCGATGAAAATACTGAGAGAGACCCAGGAAATTTGACACATTTTGTCTTATATCTCCAGAAATTGAAATCTTATAGAGCCAAAATTTTGCACAATGTTGCAAAATACTACAATTGACATTAGTACAAGTTTTTGTTGCAATCTGATGAATAGTTCACGAAAAAAAAATTTTTTTTTCGAAAAAATTAAAAGAAATATTTTTTTAAAAATTACCAAAATTTCGATCAAAACAGAATTTTGCCAAAAGTTGCGCGTTTATATCCTCGAACTGACTACCAAGTTTCGATTCAACATCTTCTTTAGTTCCTGAAATATCAGGGAAATAACCTCAAAATTTTAAATGTCTATAACTCCTAAACCGTCCGGCCGATTTTGCCCGTTAACAAACTTAACCGTCGCATTTTGATCAGAAACCTACCCTGAAAGTTTGAAGTCGATAGGACCTTCGGTGCTCCTGTTATCGTGCCTACGGCCGGAAAACCGGCCGGCCTGCCGGCCGGCCGGACGGCACCCTAAAATCTGACACCGGATTCGTGATCAGGGAGTCCGAATTAGTCTATTAGCCAATTTTCAGCTCGAAATTCGAAAATTACAGACATTTGGACGAAATGATAGGACGATGTTCCGCTAGAACATACGCCCAAAAATTGACATAGAGATGATTTATTGAGATACAGAATGTCCATCTATGATTTTTTTTACAATAGAAATTTTAAAAGAGGATTAAAATGTTTAAAAATGAACAGTTTTACTTTTGCTGTCATGTTCAGTAGAAGTTTATCTTATAAACCCCCCAAATATAGCCTCCCATCATACTTTGAGTATACTAGCCTTGGTAACGTCTCTCAAATTCCATTATATTATCTTGTTGGCATCGTTTCCCTTGTTCTTCCGAATAAGCTCCCATATTATGTTTAAATTTATCCGAATGAGAATGTAGTATATGCATCTTTAGAGACATTCTACACCCGATGGTAGCAAAATTCGTAATCATGTCAGTGATCAGCTCCTCATAATTTTCAGCTCTACGGTTACCAAGGAAACCATGAACTACTGCCTTAAAAATGTTCCAGGCTTCTTTCTCTTCATTGTTGAGTAACTCCAGGAAAATATCACAATTCATATTGTTTTTTATTTGTTGACCTATAAAAATTCCAGCTTTCATTTTCGCTTCTGAACAGTAGGTGTGATGATCACTGGGTTCCCGCCAAATTGTCGGCACTAAACACTTAATTGCTCTTTTCTCACCTCGGTCCCAGCCTACAATAAAACGTAAAATATATATAACCTACTTAATGTTAGTATAAAATAGTTTATAAAATAAAATAAAAAAGTAGAAAATAAACTCACCGTCCAGATTGTATCTGCAAGAGTTACATGACACATCTGGTGCCCATTTTTTGTCTTGATTTTTAACACCTAGATTGAAGTTAGCTTAATATGCCTTGAAAATATTTAAATCTGTATTTAAATCTCTCCCACTTTGATGAATGTGTCGCAAATATAGCAAAACGAGTTAGCGTCTTGTTCACAACTTCTCGTAGCCATTTTGTACAGGTCGATACAGCCAAAAAAGATATGAAACACGTTATTTCCTTGTAACATCCAAACACATACTGTCGTACATAACGAGCGGCGCAAAAAGTACTAGTTCACGTCCTCATTCTCTCATTCTTACACCGATAGAGCGCAAACATTGGGCGCGAAAATAAAAAATGGCTAAATCGCTCTAAGTTCTTAAAGAGCGAATATTTTCGATTTGTGGTGACATTTTTTGTTATATATGTGCTTATACATATAATAATAATTGCATAAGTAAAACCCAATTTTTTTTATGTTATAGATAGATAGATAGATAGAGATAATTTATGGACTATGTCACACATACAAAATATGGTTTATAGCACGTCAGTATAGAACAAAACAATGTGTAAATAATTCAACATATAGAGCTTACACAAAGATGTAAAAATAATATGTATATCATAAGTATATCAGTCCTTTAAAACCCCAAATGTGAGGATAAAAAATTATACATAGAATTAATGAACAAAACGGTACATGATACGGTCACCAACTTAATTTATTGAATTCTTTAACAGAATAGAAACAATGTTCAAGTAGCATTTGCTTAACACTATTTCTAAAGCAACTCTCATTCATGGATCTCATTTGGACAGGTAGCTTATTATAAAGTTTACGTTTCAACGAATTATTTTCGGATTTAACTAATCTGTAACGTGGGACCATTAAATCGTCAGCAGTAGCAGAACTTGTGTTGCGATGATGCAGGCTAGAAACTTTTGGAGTGCTGTGCCTCCTGGAATGGATTTCAGTTGCCTGTATGTAGATACAGGGAAGTGGTAAAAATCTTAGCCTCTTGAATAGTGACCGGCAGTGTTCATTATATCCTACTCCAGCTAGTACTCTTGTTGCCCGTTTCTGCAATCTGAATATTTTCACGGAATTAACTGAATCACCCCATAAAATCGTGCCATAGCTGACCAAGGAGTGGAAAAGGCCAAAATAAAAGATCTTCAACATATCTGGGTTCAAGCAATGGCTAAGTTGCCTAAGTAAAAATAAAACACTGGACAACCTGGTACCCAGTTGACCCACATGGTAGGTCCAATCCAAACAGTCATCCAGCACAACCCCAAGAAATTTACAGTGGTTACCGGCCGTGATTTGTCTATTACTGGAGATTACTAGATTTTGAGTTTTTCCCATATTTAATTGAAGACTATTTGCTGAAAACCAAGTTTCAGCTTCAGATATCATAGATCCTGCCTGCCCTAGTAGTTGCGAAATATTGTCATGAGAGCTGATGAAGGACGTATCATCCGCAAATACCACAACTCGACACTTGGTCACCATATGGAAACAAAGGTCCTTAATGTATATTATAAAAAGCAGTGGCCCCAGAACAGATCCATGAGAGACACCATGCTTAATGTCTTTCAGTTCAGATTTGGAGTTGTTGGATAGGTGTGTATATTGTTTTCTGCCCTCTAAATAAGATTCGAACAACTTCAATGGTGTGCCTCTTATACCATATAATGCAAGTTTATCGACCAAGACTTCATGGGAAACGCAATCGAAGGCCTTAGAAAGGTCACACATGGTCAATAATGAATGTTCATGCTTTTCCAAGCCGCCGACTACGGACTCCAAGATCTCAAGGAGTGCTTTTGTTGTAGACCGACCACTGCGAAAACCAAACTGGGAAGAATGAAAAAGTTTAAACCTCTCGAAATAGTCCCCCAGTCTGACCTTTAGCAATATTTCAACCACCCTGTCAAATACAACAATTGTAGATATCGGCCGATAATTATCAACCTCGTCAACATTACCCCCTTTGTGCAGAGGTACAACTTTGACAGTTTTGAAGGCACTGGGAAATATACCCTGATTGAAACATTCATTAATTAAGAGTGTTAGAGGTCCCAGCAAACTGTCCGCCGACCCCTTCAAAATTTCATCATCCAAACCATATACATCTGTCGAGGAAGATCTTTTCAACTCGAATATCACCCGTCGAACCTCTTGAGTTGTCGTCTTATATAAAATAAACTACAATTGATAGGAGGAAGTGACTTTAAGTATTCAGAACCATTAGTTGAGATATGTGGAATGTCTATTATTACTTTATCGGCCACTGTGCAAAAAAATGTGTTTAAGTTTTCTGCTGTCAGTGAATTGCTAATTTTTGGAGACATTTTTCTATTGCATTCGTAATTTACTAACTTCCAGCTTGCTTTATTCATGTTCCTCGAGTTTAGCAGAAATGAATCATATGCCGTTTTCTTAGTTTTGACAACTGATTTGTTGTAATCTTTTTTCAGTTGTTTATAGAGATACCACTTTAGGAGATCTTTATCGACATCACATACAATTATAAGCGAGGACAAAATATTTCTTTTGTTGATTAGTTCTTGACTAAAACATTTTACAGGTGGTCGGTTACCAGAATGATAAGTATTCAAAGGAAAACAATCGTCCACTATATTTTTGTATGCACCGACTAACCAATTCGCCATGTTGTTAACATCTCGATCGAGATCGAAAAATCCTGACCAACTGAGTTTGTTAAATGATGACATGAACTTCTGCAAACCCCCATCAGTCATCATCCTTCGAGTATCCAGATTGGTATTGTTCAATTTTCTCTGTAATGCCAAATACTGTCCTCTATGATCAGCTATGCATGGCTCATAAACACCGACCTCTCGATCCTTCTCCTCGACGTTGGTTATGATATTGTCAATGCAAGTAGCCGAATGTTCAGTTACTCTGGTATAATCCCAAATGGTTGGAGCCATGCCAAGTTCAACCGGTGTTATGCCTATTTTATTGACGATTGCGGATGCGCAACCTACACTGAAAGTGCAATTCGCTATCTCATTCCGTTCAGAAGTTCTCGTGAGTATGTTCTGGGGAATATCGCGTTATTATTTTGCTCCACTGTCTGTAATTTTCGAATTTTTTGACGAGAATGTTCTCAAACTACTAGGTTCAACTCACTGATGAAGAATTTCAGGTCAAATTTGATTTTGTCCAGCCGTCCGGCCGGCCGTTGCCACGTTAACTTGAGAACGAAAAGATAGCAACTTTAAATTTTCAGGGTAGATGGCGCATCCGAATACGACGGACGAGTTCGTTAATGGGCATAATCGGCCCAATACAGATCCGGTTGAATTGAAACTTGGTAGCAAGTTGTAGAATGCAAATACAAAGACGTTTGTTATATTTTGTGAGAATCTTGTCGCTAGAAAATTTAAAAAAAAGTATTAAAAAATATAAGTCACGCTTCGATAATCTGAGAAGGGAAAGAGAGTTGTGAATCTGAATGCGACATTTGTATTTATTAACGGGCATTATCGGCTAAACGGTTTTGGAGTTATACCCATCTGAAATTTGGTTTTTTTTCCTCAATAACGTGAAAAATACAAAACCGAGCCAATTCAAACTTGGTTACTAGTTGTAAAATGCTGGCTCGAAAATTCTTAAAAAGTTTCGCGAGAATCGTATCGCTAGAAAATTAAAGAAAAATGATTGAAACTCATTGAAAAACATTCTATATATCTGAAACTATTCGCCCGACATCACTGAAATTTTGCGAGAGCCTTCAAGCCTAACGCTACTACCAAATTCCAAGTTTGAACATGTTCGGATGTATATTTTCGCAGATCCGAGCAGCCTTGGATAAGTTCAGTAGTTGGATGGGTGACCGTCGCCTCGATAACTTTAGAACAAAAAGAGGTAGGTAATTGAAATTTTCAGGCTTGGTTACGCATCTGAATGGGAGAGTTAACTTAGTTGTTGGGCATACCGGCCCAACGATTTCAGAGTAATAACAATCTGGAATATTATTTTCTGGATAACTCAAATAATACCGAGAATAATACAGACCCGATCGAATTGAAACTTGTTACCTAGTTGTAGAATATTGACATAAAGACGTTGTGGAATTTTGTGAGGATTGTACTGCCGGTAACTTAAAAAAAAATGACGAAAAATTATTATGTATATCACGACAACTTGAGAACAGAAAGAGATAGCGATTTGTTATTCCCAGGGTTCTTTCCGTAGCCGACTGCGATATTCGAGTTTGTTTATAGGCATTATCGACCCAACGATTTTGGAGTTATACCAATCTGAAATTTCGTTGTTATTTCCTAAATAACTCTAAAAATACAAAACCGATCCATTTGAAGCATGGTTACTAGTTGTAGAATGCCAACACGAAAATTCCTGCAAAATTTCAAGAGGATCGTATCATTCGTATCACTAGATTTTTTTTTTTAAATCATTGAATAAAATTTTATATATCAGAAACTATTACTCCGATATCTCTGAAATTTTACGAGACCCTTCACAACCTAACTCTACTGCCAAGTTTCGACTTTGAATACGATCGGTTTTATATTGCTGGAGATCGGAGCAGTATTGTGTGAGTTCAGTAGCTGTATGGGTGATCGCTGCCTTGATAACTTTCGAACGAAAGGAGATAGGGACCTACAAGTTCCAGGGTAGGTTGCGCATCCAAATGGGAGGGCCAATTTCGATTTTCGAAATCGGAGTTATACCCACCTTGATGACTCAAAAATATAGACTCGATTGAATTGAAGCTTGGTAACTAGATGTAGAATATCGACTTAAAGACGTGGGTGAAACTTTGTAAGAACCGTACCCTTAGAAAATTTTTAAAAAATTACGAAAAAAAATTGGTTCAAGCACTGATGTGAAGTCAGGAGCTTTTGCGCGTAAGTACCATAATGTGCTTCCTTATTTCATCAAAATTGAGTGACGTTACGTTGTCATTATGATATGCCATCATATAAAGTATTTTATTCCACATTGTTCTTTTCATATCCCAGATTGCATAATCTTCGAATCAGTTTCCCGCAAGAAATCGATGTCCATCAAAATCTCGAAGGCTACTCCAACATTGTGCACTATCGTCCCTTAGAAGTAAAGGGTCATATTCAATCCATTTTGAACTCACGTGGAAATATTTCCCTTTCTTTTCAAATTCCCAGACAAAGGAATCGAAATGACTTTGATTATATCGCCAATAGCCGAGCGTTTCGGGACGAAGCATAGGTAATAAGAATTTCAATGCCGAAACGAAAATCGAATGAGACCGGGTTCCGTCGTAACAGTATTTTGAGTAGATCTCATTCTTCCGGCCAAGAGGACTCAGAAGATTGAATTCGATTGCTTGGTTCACGACCATCCAAGTACTCTGACATCGGTTATTGAGGGGGATTAAATTTTGACATGCAAATGGACGGAGCATATTGTGTTTTTATTTGATTTCGCAGCGATTCCAGCAGAATTTTGTGTGGAGATATTCGATGCTGAGTGCAGCACCGAGTGATTTTTCATATTCATGAGGTCGGATGGGGAATACAGAGTTTGACTAAAGGTCGGTATGCGCGGAATAAATATTGTTATATTCTAGTATTCTAACTTGATTTATACTATAGTTAATTCAATTATATTTTAAGTTTTTACGCTCATGTTTCGTGGAACATCGCAATATCATTTTGTCCAAATGTCTGCCATGTTCGAATTTTTTGCCGAAAATGGTCTCAAACGATTAGGTTTGACTCACTGATGAAGAATTCGAGTTTGATTCTGTCTGGCCGGCCGGTCATTGTCGCGATACCTTGAGAACAGAAAGAGATGGCGACTTGAAATTTTCAGGGTAGGTGGCGCGTCCAAATACGACAGACAAGTTTGTTTATATTACGATAACCTCAGAAGGTAAATAGATAGCGACCTGCAACTTTTAGGGTAGGTTGAACATCTGAATGCGACATTTGAGTTGGTAATACGCAGAATCGGCCAAACGGTTTTGGAGTTATACCCATCTGAAATTTAATTTTTATTTCCTCAATAACTCGACAAAAACGAAACATTGTCAAACTGTATCCCGGGCATTGGTATATTATTCAATCGAGGAGTATCGATTATCAATATACCTTGTGAAAACAGATTGATGAGCTTTCTGTTTCGAGGAACAAGGGCGCCAAAAATTGTATTCAAAACGTAAGTCTATGACTCACCTCATATTTTGGATTTACATATGTCAACAAATTATAATTAGAGCATTCTATGAAATCATAAAATTTACTGTTTTCAATTAATATATGAAGTTTTCAAAAAATCATAAAAAAATATTTTTTATGTACGATAACCTGAGAATGGAAAGAGATAGCGACTTGAAATCTTCAGGTTAGGTTGTGCATCTGAAAGCGACACTTCACTTTGTTACTAGGTATAATCAGCCAAACGGTTTTGAAGTTTTAGGTCCCCATCTGAAATTTGGTTGTTATTTCCTCAATAACTCGAAAATATTGTGAAGATCGCATCACTAGAAAACTTTTAAAAAATCATTGAATATTATTGAAAAAAAACTCTATATATCGGTAACTATTCGTCCGACATCGCTGAAATTGCGAGATTCCATAGAACCTAACTCTACTGCAAAGTTCCAAGTTTGAACATGATCGGATATATATTGTTGGAGATTCGAGCGATAACTTTCGAAGGAAAGGAGATAGGGACAATTTTCAGGGTATGTTGCAAATCCGAATGGGATAGTTCAGTTCGTACGGGTATAATCAGACCAACGGTTCCGGAGTTATACCCACCTGGAATATTATTTCCTCGATAACTCAAAAAATATAGACTCGATCAAATTGTAGCTCGATAACTAGTTGTAGTATATCGATATAAAGACGTGTTTAAAATTTGATAATAACCGTAGCTCCAAAAAATTTCAAAATAATTACGGAAAACAAAATTGGTTGAAGCACTGACGTGAAGCTCCTGACTTCACTTCAGTGCTTGAACCAATTTGCAATTAACATATACTTTCCAGAGTTTGGGAGAGAAAACCCAGAAATAAACTATTTAATAATATAAATTACATCGCTAAATATACGTATAGGAAACTTTAAATCATTCCGATTGTCCGGATGCGTTTTAAATTCGAGCCTATGTAGAAAAACTCCGTCAACTTCATTTTATCGCTTATCGCGGTTTTTCGCCAGATGCGGACAGCGTTTTCTACCATGAAAGCGCATACAAACTTGAGGTCAGTTGTCGAGTGTTCGAATTCTTTTATTCAATTGTCCGATATTTTATTTCGATTTGTGTGTCATCTTTGCGAACATTGTAGGACGTAACTCCGGTTAACTTTCTGTTCGGACCCTGTGTGTTTCAGCGACATTAGTCCTGTCATTGTGGGGATTGAACTGGAAATTATGTTGTGTCCGAGGCATCCTGGAACAATCGGATTGAGGTTAATGCCCATATCATGCTTATTATCGCCATTAATGTTATCAGTAAACATTCAATTGAACAGTCTCTTTTTGTTTCTACGAAATTTGTAGGATTTTTAACTGCGATTGGAACACCTCCACTTCTTGTTTGGGAATAATCTCCGAACGATGATATCTGATCCTAAAGATTTCTCCGATTTTCGACCGAAGTGTGTTACCAGCTATGTTTAAGGTTCTCGAGAAAGTATTGTATGTTCAGATTTATGACTACGCCTCCCAGAGCGGAATTCTTACTGACCACCCGTCGGGTTTCAGAAGGGGTTACAGCACTACCACTCTTCTTTTAAGTATAATAGATGACATTCTGAGATCTCCGGATGGGGGTCAGGCTTCAAATCTCGCCCTGTTAGATTTCGCAAAGGCGTTAGATACCCTGGACCATGAGTTGCTCTGTGCTAAGTTAGGTTATTTTGGTTTTGATGAATAAGCTTTGAGATTTTTTAGGTCTTAACTTTTTGGTAGATATCAATGTGTAAAGTTGCGTGATGCGTTTTCGCATTACTGCCCGATAACTTCAGGAGTGCCTCAGGGTTCCATTCTTGGTCCTCTGCTATTTTTAATATATATTTATAGCTGATATGTATAGAGAAGTTAGGTTCGTCGTCATCTATTTTTATTGTGATGACACTAAGGTGCGCCTGTCTTTCCTTCCATCTTCCGGATTTGTCCTGAATAATGCACTATTGCAGGGGAAATAACTTGAAAAGAAACGTAGCAAAATCTTTTTACATACCTGCCTTTCCAAGAACGCTCAGTGCGGATTTTGGCATCAAAATAGGCGATGATAAAATTCCATCCTTCACCTGCTGCAGAAACCTTGGGATCTTTTTCGATTGTCGGCTGAGATTCAGGGAGCATGTCTCATTTCTGTTGTTTCCGGCACTTCGTTATTTGTATCGACAAAGACATTTTTCAGATTTTAGATCACGGCGGTATCTCTGCGAAGCCTTAGTGTTGTCTAAGCTGAGTTACGGGTTGACAGTTTTTTATCCATGTCTTGATTCTTTCGAAAAATATAGGTTGCAGAAAATGCAGAATTCGTGCTGTCGTTACGTTCTGGGTTTGAGAAAGTACGACAGGGGGATTACTATAGTGGAATAAAAGGTTTGGAGTGGCTCAGGGTCGATAATATTTTCCGGCTTCATATGACGATTGTGGTCGAATTTTTTGTACAGGTATTCCTCCCTATTTGAGAGCCAACTTGTTCTTCAGACGATCCACGATGTGGCTTTGAGGCATGGGGGAGACTTATGCTTCGTCGATTTGGTTCAGCTAAGTATGTTTCAGCCCTCTCTCACCTTTAATGCGGTGAAACTTCACAATGAACTTTTAATTACGTGCGAAAGAACTTCTCTTAATTCTTTCAGAAAGGAATTGAAAATGAAGCTGTTTGTGAACCAGTAGTAGGTTTGGATTTCATATTTTTTATTTGTTTTTTTGGTAATTATATTCAGTTCAGTTCACTGTATATTTCATTAATTTTGTTCATTTGTGTTGATATTTTCTATTTTTCATATATTTTTTGTTTTATTTTGTCAAGGGTTGAGTGGAGTAGCTGATGCTAGACTTCGCCCCAAGTGTATTTTTGTTCTGGTTTGCTAATAATGCAAATTTTTTTTTAATTCCGCTTGATAGGAAAATATTTTATAGGCCCGCCTTGAGAGGGTCTGCTTCTCTCAGGAGTGTGAGCCTCCAGATGCTGATGGTTACTCACTAAAAATCCTCAAGCACGTTCCTTGGAGTAGTTCTTCGTCCTGCCCTTACAGCGTCTCTTAACCAAAGAGATGAGCTGCAAGCTGCCTTCATAGTTGATGGGACCTGATGACTCGAAGTGATCCGAGCAACACCGCTTTCCGCAATCTGTGAGCTAAATCCTCGGCCAGAGATTTGCAGGCCGGAATAATCTTCAATTCGGTCACGTAATTCGCTCTCATTCCGCCTAGGCATCCTATGATTAGTATGACCATCGTGACCTTATGCCTTGGATACAGGATCCTAAGTTCAAACATTAAATTCTTGTAGTTCTCCCTCTTCTGTTCTTCTTTCATCACCACAGTATTTTCTGCGGGGGAGGAAAATTCGACGACAAACAATTCCTTGTGTTCTTTGTCCAGCAGAAGTAAATCTGGCTTTATGGCGAGGATCTGCCGAGTTGTTGGAATCGCATAGTTCCAGTAGATGCGAGCCCTGCTTCAATCTCCAGACGCACATATGGTAGCACTGGCTCCTTGTCTATTTATACCATAAACCTCTCTCAGATGGAAGTAGAGAATTCGGAGTGCCGCATTGTGTCTTTCCACATATCCTGACGGAGCATGGACTCTGCAAGCAGACAAAATGTGCATAATAGTTTCTTGCTGGCTGTGGCATGCTCTGCGCGTTGTGGGGGTGTCCACTTTCATTATGTTCTTTTTATGACATCTGGTATTTATAACCCCATCTTGACAAGCTATAACAAATCCCTCCGTTTCCGACTTGAGTCCAGTGGACTTCAAAAAGGCGAAGGATTATTCTTCCGTAAGGCCCTGATCTTTCAAACTCCTGAAGTATATGGAGTGCAGGTGTTTACTCATGTGATCTTCGAGTAGTTTCTTCAGTTGTGCCTGCCTTATCTCTCTGCCAACTCTTCTTTGGTATGCTGCCGAGATAGGTGTTCCTGCTAGCTCATGATCGATTGATATGCCGGTTATACAGAGCTTCACCAAAGCTCTCTGACCAGCCCTACATAGGAAAGCTCCTTGGTTCCTGATTCCATGCTGAGCTACCATTTTCAGAAGCGGGTCTTCACTTTTCAATATCCTTATTGCTATTCCCAACGTTTGTTGATGGTGTTGGTATTCCAAACTTTGCAAACTTCTGCCTCCCTGCGTTCGTGGAAGATATATCCTTTGAATCGAGCAGTTGGGATGCAGGCTACGATTCATATTCATCACTTTACGAGTGGTTCTGTCTAGCTCGAGAATTTCATTCACTGTCCAGTTAACTGTCTCGAATGAGTAGGTGATTATCGGAACTGCCAAGCTATTCGTAGCACATACTTTATTTTTCCCGGACAGCTGGGATTTCCATATATCTCGGATCTTCTTTTTGTAGCTAGCTGTTAATGCATCCTAGATTTGGGTTGTCTCCAGTGTACCTCGTTGTTTCATCCCAAGGAATTTGTATGTTTCTTCCTCTTCGAGGCTTCGAGGCGTCGGATGCTTATTTCCCCTTCTAGGCCGATGTCTTCTCATGTTTCTTCTGCCCTTCCTATGCTTAGATGAAAAACAGAACATTTGTCCAAACCGAATGACATTCCTATTGCTGAGGTGTATTTGGCATCGATATTCAGTAGTTGTTGTTGTGCTGCCTTGGAAGAAGTGTACAGTTTTAAGTCGTCCATGTAGAGTAGATGTGAGATCAGAGGTTCTCTTCTGCCTGGTGGCCCGGCCTTGCACCCTATTCTGCTTGCCCACAACTCAGTTGTTAATGGTAAATGTGTTATGCAGAACAATAACGGTTATAGTGAGTCTCTTTGAAATACGCCTCGCCTGTAGCTTACCCATCCAGTATAAGCGGTCCTACTTTCGGATCGGACGGCGAACTTAGTTTTCCATGACTCCATGATGTTTCCGATCGCATGGACGATGTTAGGGTGAGCATCTCTAGCAGCCGTATTATCAAGCTGTGCACCGATGTGTCAAATGCTTTCGCGTAATCTAATCATGATGTATTTAGGTCGCGCTTGTAGTGTTTCGCATCTTGACAAATGCTTTTGTCTATAAGCAGGTTGTCCTTGCACCCCTGTACTTCTTTCCAGGCACGTCTTTGTTCGTGGATTTGATTCCACACTGGTCCAATGCACTCTAGCATCAGATGTTGAAGAATACTTGTGAGAATTTTATACAACGTTTTCAGACACGTGATTGAGCGGTAGTTCTTTGGCTGTCGTAGATCACCTGATTCCGGCATCAGTACAGTTCTGCCCTCTACCAACCATGAAGGCTCACGGTGAATTACTATCTCACTAAATAATGTAGCTAGGTGTTGGTGGGTAGCTGGAAAGTTCTTCCACCAGTAGTTCTGAACGCCATCCAGTCCAGGTGCCGTGAAATCATGCTTGTTCTTCAAGGCATGTCTAATCTCTTCAGTTGTTACTTCAGTCAGCTCTTCGGGTTGTTACAGACTTTCATCACACAATATCTGGAATCAACATAGAAAATGTTACTTTGACTCTTAGTGGAGTTTTCTGAAATAATTCAATATTTTTCACCATTTAATTGGAGAACCTAAATAGTTGCATTCTTGAATATACAAAAAAATAAATCAGATTTCTATTGGATTGAACTATTGCTATATGTTTACGATATACAGTCGACTCTCCATAACTTGAAACTGTAGGAACCAGCAAAAATTATCGAGAGTTCAAAATAATAAGAGCTCAAATAATCAAGAGTTCGATCGAAATCCGGGATTTATGTTTTATTTCAAATATTTTTCCATCCTCCACAGCTTCATTCACACGCTTTTTTTCACTTATGGAAAGACACTTGCTCTTCCTTGAAATCATTTCAATAACACAAATCAAAAATTAAGTTTGAACTTTGAATCTAAACTGGAATGAGAATTGCGAACTGCATTTATGTAAACAAACGACAGGTCTGAGCATGATAAAAAATTCAAATTATAGAGAGTGGGGTAGCCCAGGCTTCAGATTATTGAATGTTGGCCTGCAAGATACCGTTCCTTCAACTTATGCAAATTACTGAGGGGACCAATTAATATTGATTTTTTTCAATTTATCAAGTATTTTTCAAGGGACTGGAAAACAATTTCAAATTATCGAGAGATTCAAATTAACGAGTGTCAATTTATGGAGAGTCGACTTACGTGGAATCAATTTATTTATGTGTTTTTCTTTATCTGTTTTGAAACGGATATTGGATTAATTATGGTGATATGGAAAAGTTATTGAGAAATATTAACAACAGGTGACTTATTATGATAATTCAAATCATGTCTGACGAATTCATGAAAAATAATATTATAGATCAATAGTTATTCAAGGACCTGACCTTTAACCTAATGGCATGTCATAAATATAATTTTGATTCTATGGCCATTAAAGAAAAATCAGATTTTGAAAGTCATCAAATAGCTGTCATATATTAGCGTGAATCATATTTGATTCATAATTTTGTCAGATTCACAAACTTTGAAGATAAATATTATGTCATTGCATTTGAATGTAAATGCAAGTATAGGTAATTTCATACAAGTGCATATTCATCCGTATGATATGATGGACTGTGAACATGCTATTTGAAATTATTTTTTCTTGATATGACCTCTCTCTTATATCCATAGATTTCCATAATCTAAGGGGTTGAGTAGAAACAATTTCTCATTCAACGTCAAGCGCACTGAAGTTTCTGACATCAGTTCAATGATTGTAGAAGTTTATTGGAGGTATTATGCCACATCAGAAAAATATGATGAATTGAATATGGTATGACACGAATTCAATTGAGAAGGTAGGATATTATAAATGTCCTAAATGAGATAAATTTAGCGTAGTGTAAGGTAAAATATATCCGATTGTAGACATCATAAATATATTTAGAAAATTTTATGTATAATATATTTGCAATGAAGAATATATCAAGATGTTGCTGGAGGAATGCGACAAACGGAAACCATAGCAGAGGTCAACACACATGTTTCATTTAAAAATGTCAAAGGGGTTACTGTCACCACCAGGAAGGGCATTTGGAGGAATTTTATTGAACTATGCTTGAGAAAATAAATTGAAAATCGCATTGACGTGAAGTCAGTTATGTCAGTATTTGCGCGCTTCTCTATGTTTGGGTCATCACAATAGCGTTATGCCGTGGCATGAAAGTTTATTGCTTTGAAATTTCGTGAATGATATTTGCATCATAATCAAGAGCCTTGAGGCGAGTGATTTTTGTCAAATGTCGTAAGTGAAATTGCCGAAAAGCAACACTGACAAACAAAAATATCACAAGAGAGAAATTTTTTCCGTGATAATTTCATATCGGGTGGTATTAGACTATTTCACTAGAATATAAATCGGGGAAACTTGTATGAATACAATCAACATCAACATCAAATATGAACTGACGCTGCACATAAAATATATTAAGAATAAAGTGCAATTTTGTATTATCAGTTTTGTATTCTCAATTTTATATTATCAATTTTGTATTTATCAGTTTCGGTAGAGCGCTTTCGACTCCTACAGAGTCATCATCAGTACCCTATCATAAAAACATATAGGTCAGACAAAGTAGAGAAATTCAAGAGTATTTAATTTACATCGTCTTTTTGGTCGAACAAAGAATTATTGTGAAATATATTTATTGCTATGATATCTTTAACTTGTGAAATTGAACAACACTTCTGATTTTTTTTAATCCAAAAGTGATACTATCCTCATGAACTGTATGAACCTTGAAAAGTTATCCCACACCCAAGTATATATATCTTTGGAAATATTGAAAAAATACTATTTCAAATGGGTACACCTTCCCAAACCATAAGGTGGATCTTGCATATTCACAAATCTGACAGGCGATATACGGCATCGAATCCACAATGCGAATTTCGAGTCTCCAAATTTCTTCTTTCCGAAGGTATCGTGCTAACAACCTGCTGGACGGACGGACGAAATGAATTTGTTCGAGATCCCTTGCGGCTCAAAATTCGAATATTGCAGATATTTTGACGCAAGCGCGCATCATTTCCTTGTATGAATTGGAGAATCACGTGCTGTTCGGTTTTTCTCATAAATTCTAAATTACGTAGAAGAGTACTCTAGAAATATAAAGTCGAATTCATAATTGTGGGATATGGGAATGGCAAAGCGTAGGTATATTTTATATTTCCGCTATCAGCAGATTAGGGAAAAGACTGCGAGTCATAATGACAAACTCAAATAAAACCATCCTGTACAAATAACTCTGTTAAATGCTTGGGTCGTGTTGTTCTAGTGCCCGGGTCAGATTTACATATATTTTATATACCTACACCAAACTTTAATTATTACGTCTCTATTCAGACGAAATTGGAGGTACGTGTGGCAGGAAGTGCATGGATGTAGGATATCAGGATAAATTGCTGGTGTGTCTACGTGCCTGGCTTTAGTCCTCAATATGCATTACTTTATTTTTAACCGTCAATGGCTTAATAATCACGCAGGATATGCTGTCAGCCATAACAAGTGTCGGTGAAAAATGGATTTCATATGTGGTCCTGTAAACGACCTTTCGGATTCATATTTTCATTCGTTGAGGAGAAGAATTACAAAATAGCGTATTCTCTGATAAGAATACGAATGGGTCGTTCTCCTCGATAAATAAATTTATTCCAAATTTTTGTCAACGTTTTTGTTAATTTCCCGTTCAAAAACTACATTTACTGAAACATTGTAGCATTGAAACTTCTTAATATTGCATAGTTATAGGTGTATTTTAATAAGGCTCTCTTACTGTTTCGTCACGCTACCTTAGACGCAGTACTCTTTCTCAGTCCTAACTGAGGTCCTCAGTTAAGGATATAAATTTGAATCGCAACCTCAGTAAACGTATTTAACGGTGGTGAAACAGGCCTGTTCCACGTTAATTTTCATGTTAACTGAGGTTGCGATTCAAATGTATCCTTAACTGAGGACCTCAGTTAGGACTTATCGGAGATTGAATGCTTTGTGAATACGGCGGTTAGTTTTTATCCAACAGTGAATGTTGGCTAGTTCCGTCGGACTAGAACATTTTACTCCTCGCCCGACAAAAGTAACTGCACTCTTCTCTACTGCAAATTTTGGCGTGAGACGTATATTTCGGAAACAATGTTTCCATCTTCAAAGACGAAGTTATAGATATTTTCGAATTTTCCTTCTTACATAAAGTTGGTGCATCAAAAATGTTATGAAAATTGGCCAATTGATACTTTCGATTTGAGCGGAAATTGCAATTTTCAAACAAAAATGTCGATTATCTCGGAAAACTTTTTGTAGGAATGTGCAAGATTCAGGTGGGAAAACCGTGAAATATATTTTTTCCGTTTTGCTTATAACTCTCTTAAAAATTGAATGATTACCTAGCGGAATTCTTTTCATTACTATAGACACTATTAATGTCACCAAGAATACGATTTTAAATACAATATTTCATTTGAACTAATTTCGGCCGAAAATTTTACAATTACAGTAGAATCTCAGTAATCCGGCAGCATTAAAAACCCGAGTGAGCTGGATGATTGGAATGTTCGGATTACTGGATTGTATAGAAAAAAATCATAATATGTCAATGAAAATTTTTTATAACTCTAACATATCTAACAATGATTCCGCCGTATTCACAAAGCATTCAATCTCCGTTAAGTCCTGACTGAGGTCCTCATTTAAGGATAAATAAGAATCGCAACCTCAGTTTAAGTGAAAATTAACATGAAACAGGCCTGTCTCAGCACCGTTAAATACGTTAACTGAGGTTGCGATTCTTATTTATCCTTAACTGAGGACCTCAGTTAGGACTTAACGGAGATTGCATGCTTTAATGTGAATACGGCGGATAGTGAGTTAACTAAATAATCTTTAATTGAGGTCTGTTTTTGAGTTTTTGTGCAAGTCGTAATCCTTATTTAAAAACCTTTTCTCGCATGTTTCGAAGTATTATTATATAATTATATCAATTTAAATGCTGTATCTGGTTTGACTTTTTCAGTTGTAGTGTTTGGTGGCTCCAATTTCTATAAGACTTTCTTCATTTTGTACTGCTTCACAAATTTCTTCATCTGTCTGTTTCTTCAAAGCAAGAATTTGGAATTGGAATAGTGGTGGAGGGGCGAGGGAGACGCGGGCAGAGTGTGCCGGATTATTGGACGTGTCGGTCTATTGAAGTGCCGGATTAGTGAGATTCTACTGAACTGACTTGTGGGCAAAATGGTAGCATGTGGTTCCCTAGAACCTGTGCACAGAAATAGCATATTCTATTTGGGGGGAAGGCCACTTTACAAGGCTAGCCTTCTATTGACCGCCGAACGGCGGGTTAACTTTCCGCCCCAGGTTCTCACTTCTCCGCATAAAATAGTATACTGTTCTTGAGTATTTTCTATCGTGTTTGCGCTTCCGCATATTTTGCCAGAGGAGTTTACTCTGAAACCTATTTCTTCACATATATGGGAAAAATGTATTACTTATAGGTAATACATTTCAATTACAGTAGGAATTTTTATCGAGGGCAAATTCATCGTAAACCTATATCCATTTCCGTTCCCCTAAATCCTACAGCATACAATTCGTTCTACCCAGAAGGAAGTTATGGCGGATCGAATAGATTGATTCCCCGAAATACTCTGTATGTTTTTCATTTGTTTTTGATCGAATGGATACACATCAGACGACGGGGATGGGGTAGTCGCACCGTTGGTTTCATAGTCGCAAAGGTCACTTCATTCAGATCGTCTCAAAGGGTAAGCTGGTCCCGATTGCCGTCCATTTAATTCAGCGACTTTCTTTTACAGGCAGAGCTATCGATGGCGTCCTGCGTATTCTGAAATATGAAGGAGAGTGGAATTGCAGAATATGTCAGAGTTGGATCTGGAATATAGAGGTTGAAAGCAACCGGGCTGCATAATTATTATTTGATATACTCGCTTCCTGTACGCTCGAATGGACGATGATATTCAACTCGAAAAATTGCGTTTGTTGGACATTGGTGAGAGCGCGGCTCGATCACTTTATGAGCGATACTTGAATTGTTTATTTCTTTTGACAAAGTTAATAGATGTTTTTAAGGTCGACATTATTAGAGTTGTATTCGAAATAAATGGACATTATTGAAATAGAACAATGGTTCTGTTTTCCTGATTTGTTTCAAGCTAACAGGCAATTTCGTATGTTTTGAGGTATCAGAGCGCTATAATTTTTAATCCGAATATTGGTATACAGGGTGTTTCACGAATGATTGTAGAGGCTTTCAGTGCAGATGCAGGACATTTTGGTGAGTCTAAATCAGTGTTTGAAATATGACCTAACTGTCTTCGTTTAAGAGATACAGGATGTTTTATGTATTTTATAAAAAATTTTCAATCGGTATAACTCTTGGACGCCTGCATGGATCTTAATGAAGAAGTTAGGGAATGAGTAAAGACCTATGCCTAATGTTCGCTCATAATGACTAGCTGATAGCGCAGGTCCGGACTGATAAAATTATTTAATGTATTGCACATCTTGTAAAACACCCTGTACATCAAATTTTCAATAAGTGAAATTTTTCTCATAATCTACACTACATACTTTTTCCAACAAGCCAATTGTCAATAATGGCACACTTCACTGTGTGGCTCCGAATAATGCGTTTATACATGTTGAATTAATTGAATTTCTCAGTATCATGACTTCAGGAATGTGGTGCATCTTATTATTCCCAATACACAAATTTAGGGTTTCGACTTCAGATTACCCAAAAGAACATATGTACAATGAGGTGAACTGTGGCTAATTACCAATTACTAAAAAAGACACACGGTGAAATATTCGTAGATTTTGACCATCAACAATATTCCGCGTGAGCTGAGCTAGGTCACCTCTCCGCTCAGTGCTACCCCAAAGAGGAAAGCGTCATTTAACGGCAGTTTCATGGTTGTTACCAATCATCAGCCTGGCCTAGCCCATGCCAATGAAGAACCAAAGGAGTTTTAGGAAACTCAATTCTATCCGTTAGGAACTGGTAGGGAGAAATCCCACCATCGGTACCTATAAAAATCCTTACGAACTCCGATCCTCCGAGCCAGGTGCCGCTGGTGGGACCAGTTCCAACGGATATAATTGAAACCGCGGTTCGTGTCTGCCCTTGCATGACGCTTTGATCTTTGGGGAAACACTGAGCGATGATATAGCCTAGCTCGGCTCACGCGGAATATTTGTTGATGGTTGAAATCAACGAAAATTTTGACCGTGTGTCTTCTTCACCAAAAAGAGTTTTTCAAAAACACATACTACTGTTTCAAAACATGGTTGAAATGATAGAAATTCTCAATCTGGAATTATTTATGTTCGAAAACTCTTTGTTTTGAATAACCGAAACAGATGGTAGCAGAATCAAAGATTTCATAGAAACAAAATCACAAAAAAATATTGAACATTGAAGTGAATCCATTTTAAAAGGGAATTGAAGGTATGACAATGTGATTTGTTCTCGCAAATTCCTCTTTTTCTTTTTGACACTTTCTAGCGCTTGTATTGAATGTTCCGCAGCTCTCATTAGCCTGTTTGGTGGAAAATGCGTATTTCTTTCATTTCTATTTTCAGGTACATAGGTAATCAAATGTGGAACTCCTAAATTCATGTATTGGATGGAACAAGAAGAAGCAGTACTATAATGAAGTGATGTAACTGAGAATTTCAATTCATTCAATATGAATGAACGCATTATTCGGAGATTCACAGGTCCGTGTTTATTATAAATCGAAAATTCCAAATATTCAATGGTTCATAAAATATTGATACGCAGTGTGCCATTATTGCCAAAAGGCTGTACAGAATGTACAGGGTGTTTTACAAGATGTAGAATAAAGAAAATAATTTTCTGAGTCCGGACCTGCGCTATCAACATGTCGTTATGAGCGAATATCAGGCATAGGCCTATACTCATTCTCTGAAATTTTCATGAAGATTCATGCAGGTGTTCAAGAGTTCCTGTATCTCTTGAACGAATATAGTTAGGACATATGTCGAACACTGATTTAGACTCACCAAAATGTCCTGCATCTACACTGAAAGCCTGTACAATCATTCGTGAATCACCCTGTATAAGCAAATTTCCGAAGTAATAATCTAGACCGCGGGACGGCGACCTGTGACTCTTTTGATGCAATCTTACGGCTCTCCAGTTCCACAATCAAAAAGTAATTATTTTGCTTATATCCTTGAAAATCGTCCAATTCATCCATGAGTTAGTAACATATCTACCTCTCAATCAACTATACGATATATTCTTCAATAGCTGTATATATTTCATATGTTTTCTCTTAAAAACATTTTTGTATAAGAATGTATTTACTAAAGGAAATACCCAAGGGTGTTTTTTTAAGCATTCCTAAACAATGGCAATAATGTGAGAGAGACCTACGACCATTAAGCATCTAGCACTGCGAGAGGAAGGAGAACAGCATCAAGTTAAGGCTCGAGTTAAGATTAGGAGTTTTCGCCCGGTTCTAGATTTTACAAGGTTTATTTTGTAAAATATTGTGTTAAACAAATGCAAATAAATTTTTAAAGTGTGAAGGTGATCAGTTTTTGAGTGTTATTCGTCTATTCAGTGCGAATTCGGAAATTAACCCCCGGTTTCTGAAAGGCTGATCAACACCAATGTTAAGTAATCAGTGATCAATCTCTTGTCAACCCTCATCTGAGTTGCGCAAAGCGCAAAAACTCGGACTGATTTGACATTAACAGTTCTGTTAACTTCGATCAGCCTTTCAGAAACCGGGTGTAAGTGTATCTGATTTCAACTCGCATCGTGTGAAGGAGTCGAAGTACGATTTACAAAATGGCTATGTGTCAATTTTTGCGCGCGTGTTCCACAAGGGACAGCGTGCTATCATTTTGCCACAATGTCTGTATTTTTAAAATTTTTTTGCGAACATGGTATCAAACGATTGAGTTCGACTGACTGATGGATAATTCGAGGTCACATTCAACACGATAACTCTCGAACGGAAGGAGTTAGAAGATTGAAATTTGCAGGGTAGATTTGTAGTATGTACGTGTACGCGAACGGGTGAAATCCACCTAGCGGTTTCGGAGTTATGGCCCTTTTTACGTGAAACATCTTTATGAATATTCCCGGAATGGATCACTCGATCTATCTGAAATTTAGCATCATTATAGAATCATGACCTTTATATGCATAAAGGGTTTTGTATTCATAAGTGTGCTCTAAAGTGGCAAAAAAAATTCAAAAACTTTGTTTCCACCATAATACAAAAAATTCTGATCTAATTGAATTGACACTAAGAAGTAAGATGAAAAGGTCCGATTAAAAGACTTTTGGACATTTTCGTGAGGATTACATGACATGAAAAAATTAAAAAATTATTTCTATTTTGAGGAATATTTTGCTGGAAATTCCGAAACCTATTTTTGGCGCTCTTGTTCCTCGGAACAGAGTGCTTATCAATTTGCCCAAATGTTCGAATTTTCGAATTTTTGACTGAAAATGGTCTTAAACGATTTGGTTTGACTCACTGATCAAGAATCCGTGGTCGAAGTCAATTCTGTCCTGCCGTCCGTCCGTCCGTCTGGCCGTTAACACGATAACTCTCGAGCGAAATAAATTAGAGAGTTGAAATTTGCAGGGTAGGTTTGGAGCGTAAATATCTCGGAAGAGTTCGTTAACGGGCGAAATCCACCAAGCGGTTTCGGAGTTATGGTCGTTTTTAGTAAAAACATTTTTTCCGAAACCGATCTCTCGATCTATCTGCAATTTAGCATCAAATTGTAGAATAATGACCTTAATATGCATGCGAAGTATTGAATTGATCAGGTTGCCGTAAAGTGTAAACAAAAAATGTTTAAATTTTTTAATTTTGTTTCTACAATAACTCCCGAACGGTCATCGATTTGGTACTGAGCCGATATTGTGAGGTTTTAAAAGAAATTTCAAGGCAACTCTGTGTACCGACAAGTCAGTTTCGAGGAAATATCGATGTTTCCGAGCTGTCTGTATCGTGGCCCTGGGGCCAATTTATTAATTACTATATTTGGATGATCTATATTAAATAACATTCGTATATGGAGAATAGCCGTAAGTAATTGCGTTCCCAACGGAGGACCCATAACCGCATTTTTTGGCGCTCTTGTTCCTCGTAACAGAGTGTTTATTAATTTTCGCAACTGTCTGTAATATTCGAATTTTTCGCTGGTTTAGGAGATAAATATCCCGGTTAAGTTCGTTATTGGACAAAATCGGCCAGATGGTTTCGGAGTAACAAAAAACATTTTTTTTTTATTACAAATTTTAGATTCAATTTTTTTTAGATGCAGTTTCATCAAAAGAATCCATTGATATATTTCTCAACTCTAACAAGCTAATACTTTCGGAGATATGATTTTTCAGAATTTCAATAATTATTTTCAATTGAATATGATTCCATAGAATACTCTAATTTTAATTCCCTGATGTATTCCAACATGAGATGAGTCATAGACCTATGTTTTATATTTAATTACGAAAATTCTTGTGAATTGACGCGCAAAAGCCAAATTGAAAAAGTATGAAAACCCCGCGGACAGGAGCTCTGGCGCTCTTGTTCAAAGTTTGACAAATCCGAGGACAAATTATAACTCCGAGAGTATTGGTTTCTCCGAGTTGGAAATGATATCAATGAATTCTTATTTAATTTATTTCATTGTACGATGCAGTTCTATCCATTGATATGCAGATTCGATTGATATCATTCCCAACTCTGAGAAACCAATACTTTCGGAGATATAATTTGTCAAAGTTTGAACAAGAGCGCCAAAGCTCCTGCCCACAGGGTTTTTCTTTATTTTGATCTACGTTAAAACTATTAGCCAGACTGTATCGATAGCCAGATTTGTTAAAGGATCATGAAAAAATACAAAAAAGCACTGACGTGAAGTCTTCTGAGGGATCTCCATTGGAAGACTTGGGAGTATGAGTATAATCATAATCATGTTTATAGCACGCGCGACAAAGCAGATTGACCTCACGTCAATGCTCTTTTAGCCTTTTTTTCATTGTGAAGCCAATCTGCAATTGACGCGCGTGCTATGTACATGATTATGATTAAACTGACCCTCCGAAGTCTTCCCCATGGAGATCCTTCAGAAGCTCCTAGGAGCTTGTGTGACTAAGTAGAGTCAGGTGTGTTCGTTGTCAACTTTGCTACTCTATCCTTATGCCAGCTTAGACACAACACTGTTAATTCAGACCGGACATTGAATGGTGTCCACTACCCTCTGGGTTGATGTCCGGCTCGTTCTATCCGCTGAGCTGAAACCCTCATCATTCAATTCAAATTAGCCAACGCGATCACGCGCGCCAAAGAGTACTGACTTGACGTCAGTGTTTTTATATATTTTTAAATTTCCAAATTTGAATTGGAAGTTAACCGTGCTTCTTCTATAGATCGCCTCGAAAAAATTGGACTCCTTTACAAATTTCAGCTTTTTATTCAATTCGATCACAAATACGATGTAACTGCAATTAAAGATGGCTCGATTGCAATGAGACTTTTTGTGTTTCTTCTACTCCCGATAAAACACGTCAAAATTATGTCAAGTTCTACAACCGCTTAAAAAATCCTATTGCGCGCGTGTTCATTTGTCTTTTCGCGCTACATACACTCTCAAGATATACTTCATGTACCTTCCAGGCATTAATACGTGAAATAATGCATAGGCCATCAACTGAATTCAAATTTTAAAATAACTGAAAAATGAACTTACTCAGCGGGGATTTGAACCCGAATCTTCTGTGCCGCAGGAAACCACACTAGCATCTTGCCAATCGAGCTGCTGATACAATTCTGAGATATAAATTTCTTGAAATTTCAGAGAAAATTTCGAATTTGTATCGAATTTAATCATCTCGAACCATTGTTGGCAAAAAAAATAATAAATAATAGATAGCACGCTGCTTACTAGAACATGCGCGCAGAAGTATTCACACCTTTCAAAATGTCCTGTACTGATATATTTAGGTATCCCGAGTAGATTTATCGGCAGCTCATTTAAGAGCTTGCACGAGTTAGGAAATACGATGAGTTCTGTTTAGGCTTGAATTGAATTCTATTAACTCCGGTTCTGCTTTCCAGGGCCCTCGCTACTACAGCATAAAGTGCTTAGTAACATGGCTGAAATGAAAACGTCAACTCGATTTTTCTTTATCCGCCACTGATTCCTCTCCATTACTGCTGATTGCCAAACAGTGATTGGATTCTCGGGTTGATCCCACAAATCGACCTTTTTATTATACTGCGCCCTGTGTATCTCATATCATCGATAAACAGCCCTCCCGTGAGTCCGTTACATAATAAAGTCTTTACTTTCCTTCTATTCGGAAAACAAGATATCGAGGAGAGCTGATATTCAGACGGATTCTGATCGATGGTGTTCCAGTATCCATATTTCTGGAGTAATCCGTAAGTTAACAAAATATTGAGTTCTAAGTTTTTCGGGGATGATTAATTGATGGAGTACCTTCCTTATATAATTTCCAGGTTGCTGGCAAACTTTCCTAGAAAATCCAATTCTCACGCCTACATTCTTCAATGGCGTGGCTACTCTTGAAACTTTGAATGGAAATCGTAATTTCAAATTGATTTCGAAAAAAATTCGGCAATTTTGCTAATGACATTCAACCAAAATCATGAGCCGTGAGGCGAAATTGCCAACAAAAAACTCTCATAGCACTGTTGTAAAGGCCGGTCCATAAGCTACGTTTTGCACAACCTTTTACCTGCGCAGTCTCAAGACGAAATGAAAACGTAGAAATTTTTAGTGCGTCCACACGATGCAGATATATATGTATATTTGGCAGTTTTATCGACATCGTCATGGAGAAGGTACCACTCCTGTCAATTTTGGCATGCTGTTACCACAGTTACCATCTACATGCAGCGACAAATCCGCGTAGATCACGGATATGTATGCTGTCTAGCTCAGTTTTCGCTGCAACTGCAACGTCTCCGCGACGTTTTCGAAACTGCGAAATTTTGCTGTGTACACGCAACGTTTTACTGGCAACGTGTCGAACTGCGCAGGTAAAAGGTTGTGCAAAACGTAGCGTATGGACCGGCCTTTAGGATCCAAACGTAATAACCGCGCCAACTCTGACATCATTACGTACCGTGCAGACAACGTTTTGATGTCTTTTCGAATTTTTGGCTGAAAATGGTCTTAAACGATTGGGTTCTACTCACTGATATTCAAGGTCAAATTCAATACTGTTCGTCCGGCCGGCCCTACGTAAGCACGATTACTCTCGAATGAAATCAGTTAGAGAGGAGAATATTGCAGGGTGAGTGTGAGGGGTGTGAGGGCTGAATGTCTCAGTTTAGTTCGTTAATGGACGACACTGCTTAGGGGATTCGGAGTTACGGCCGTTTTGACTTGAATCTTTTTTAATACGCTTACATAAGCTGCACCTGTATGTTTGTTGCTTGCTTGTTTGTAATCGACTTCTTTAAACGTGATTTTGACCAACGTTAGAAGATCAGATTTTATTTGAGCCGATGACATTACAATGATTTTATAAGAGTGTCCCATTATCGTGACTTGGATCGCCAGGATTAATAAATTTCGTTATGGATCCTCTGCATGAGAGTAAGAGCTGGCATGCGATCTGCCATGTGATTAATCAAACTAGCAGAAAGAAAATAAATAATAGTTCAAAAATACTAAAAAAATACATGCTTCAATGATAAATCGAGGTAAAAGTATATAAAATAATTTTTGAGTATTTAAACAAAATGATGCACGAAAAATGTAAGTATTAGTTAGAGAAAAGCGTTGGGTGCTCAATAATACCAGTTCTTGAAAATATTATATCGGTACAATCAGAGAAAAAATAGTTAAGAAATTCAAGAGTGGGCGATTCATAAAATATAAAAAAAAAACAGTGGGAAAGCCCTGTGGACACGAACTTTGCCGCTCTTGTTCAAACTTTGAGAAATCATATCTCCAAAAGTATTGATGTCCCAGAGTTGGATGTGATATCAATGGATTATTATGATAGAAGAGCAACATGAAAGAAAATAAATTCAAAATGGGTCATTAAAAAAAAACAAGATTTAAAATATTATTAATCTGAAACCACCAGACCGATTCTACCCAATAACGTACTTATTCGAGATATTCATTCCTCAAATCTACTCTGAAAATTATATCATTTCAATTGAAACATTGCCAATATTCCAGTTTTGTTTTGCAATTTGCAGGGTAGGTGTGCGGCATGAATGTACAGGGTGAGCAAAATTCGTTGTCTACTGAGGGGATCTCGAGAACTAGAGCAGCTAGAAGAAAATGGAGAACACATTCTCTAGCTCTTTTTTCCTGAGTAATCCAAATCTGAAAACAGATTCGACCTATCATTCATAGATTTTGAGTTATGAGCGAAAATTCAGAAATTGTCATTTTCAATAATATAATGCTGAATATCTCGCTCGTTTGAACTCCTATTGGAAATCTGTTGTTACATTCTACAGGCACTTTTTTAAGAGTAATTCAAATATAATATAATTGATTTTTTTTATCCAGCTGTTTTCGAGAAATGAAACGGATTTTTGATTTCTCAAATGTAAACTATTGTCGAAAGTTATTTTATCTTGCTGCGAATTTTTTGCTGATATCAAAAATGTATCATCTGTCACAATTCACATTAATATCACCTGAGAAAAAAATTATAATACTTTTCCTGCTTTTCGATTCACTGTTGAATTATAAGCAGGCTGGCGTTGCCATGGAGACCGTTGAATATGCATTCTCTTTCGTGAACTCTATGCTTCGATGATTGAAATCAACGATTGCTGAAATATTATTTTCACAAAATTAAGATGATGAAAAAATATAATTATCAACGGTAGTGTTCGAATTGTAAACCATTGTTGGATTAGCACGCCATACATCTCGATCTAACACTACGTATGGCGTTGCCGATATGAATTCTGGTGACTTCCCTCAATGCGTTTTCCGTTCTTCTTCTTAACTGTTCATGGTTTGTTATCCTTGTTTCATATTTTTAATTTTTCAAATATCCCCATAGAAAAAAAATCAAGTGGCGTAAGATCTGGAGAACGCGCGGGCCATCTCACAGGGCCATTGGTACCTATCCAATGGTCACAAAAATTTGAGTTCAACCATATTGAGACTCTAGCGTTGTGTGCTGGTGCTCCATCCTGTTGGAAATATATTTCCCTCCAAGAGATCAATGGTATGTTTTCCAGTTCAGGTTCAATATTTCGCTGTGGGATGTTGAGGTATGCATTTGCATTGAGGGTTTGATTATAGGTATGATATGCCAGAATCTTGTTTTTATATAAGGCAACCCATATATTGAACCCGAATCGTCCTTGTCGACAGCCGTCTTCTTTAACCAAGTGTTGATTTTGATCAGACCAATAGTGCATATTGTGCCTATTGATAATTCCACAATTTTCGATTCGTGCTTCATCAGTCCAAATAATTTTTTCATGGAAAAGGGGATCTTCTTCTACTTTACTCAAATACCAATTGCAAAATTGAATCCTCCTTCCAGAGTCCCCATCTTGCAAATGGTGTATTTTGCGATATTTATAAGGATGAAATTTATTGCGTTTTAATATGTTCAATGCATTTCGCCGTTTTATTCCTACTTCCTGTTCTAGTTTTCTAGATGATATATTGGTATTGAGCGTTACAGCTCCAATGATATTAAGAGTATTCTCCTCTTCATTTTATTTATTATATTTTCTTGGGCGGTGTTTTTTGAAGCTTCCATAATTTTTCAGATTGTGAACTAAACGCTGGCAATATTTTTCACTGGGTTGCTGCCGTTCAGGATATTTTTCGAAATAGACTTCCCTTGCGACTCGGCTAATTTCATTCGATTGAATATAGCACACCAACATATCGAATTTTTCATGATTAGGAATATTTCTAGCCATTTTTGATAATGAATTTAATAGATAAACTATTTCTAATCTTAAGAATAATCGCTGACACATTAACTATAGAAATATTATTTCAGCAATCGATGATTTCAATCATCGAAGCATAGAGTTCACGAAAGAGAATGCATATTCAACGGTCTCCATGGCAACGCCAGCCTGCTTATAATTCAACAGTGAATCGAAAAGCAGGAAAAGTATTATAATTTTTTTCTCAGGTGATATTAATGTGAATTGTGACATATGATACATTTTTGATATCAGCAAAAAATTCGCAGCAAGATAAAATAACTTTCGACAATAGTTTACATTTGAGAAATCAAAAATCCGTTTCATTTCTCGAAAACAGCTGGATAAAAAAAATCAATTATATTATATTTGAATTACTCTTAAAAAAGTGCCTGTAGAATGTAACAACAGATTTCCAATAGGAGTTCAAACGAGCGAGTTATTCAGCATTATTGAAAATGACAATTTCTGAATTTTCGTTCATAACTCAAAATCTATGAATGATAGGTCGGATCTGTTTTCAGATTTGGATTATTCAGGAAAAAAGAGCTCGAGAATGTGTTCTCCATTTTCTTCTAGCTGCTCTAGTTCTCGAGATCCCCTCAGTAGACAACGAATTTTGCCCACCCTGTATATGTTTAGTTCGTTAATGAAGGTGAAATCGGCTCAGTGGATTCGGAGTTATGGCCGTTTTGAGTTGAAACTTTTTTAACACGTCTACATGAGCTTGACCTGTTTTTTTGCCTGCTTGTTTGTAACCGACTTTTTGAACGAGATTTTGACCCACTTTAGACGATCAGATTTTATTTAAACTTTGCAGACTTTTCAGGAACCGATGACATTGCAATAATTTGATAAGAGTATCCCATTATCCGGACTACGATCGCCAAGATTAATAAATTTCGTTAGGGATCCTCTGCATGAGATAAATCGAACTTTACCCAGATGTTACTACAGTCTTTTCAAAAGGCATCCTAAGCATAGGGCTCTAGATTTTAAATATTCCTATGCGTAACATATTTCGCTACAGCAACGCGTTACCAAATAATTTGACAATCGTATTATACCAGTATTTGAGTTTTTTGTAGTATATTTGAGTGCCAATCGCTGTTTGAATATTCAAATTTATTTCGACACGAAAATGGACGAATGGAGGTGAGTTTTCTAAAGTTCTAAATGATTTTATTATTTGTGTGCGCTGTGTTTATATTATATAAATCCGTAGGAAACTATCGGCCACATCATAATTGAGGTAATGCCTACTGTCCAGATGGTGCAAAACTTTGCCGTCCTTTTAAAAAGACGGTAGTGATATGCACTACCAACAGGTTTTCTGATAGTATTTCATTTCGGTTTTCAGAAGACCATTGAAGTTGCATGAAATATTAGATGAAATAGAAAATATTGAACGGGTACCTATTCCCCCTGATGGTATTGTTATTTTTCCGCCAGAAAATGCGAACGATGATGTTACAGATTGTGATTCTGGAGATGAAGATTTCCTCACAATGAATAATTTACCCGGAAATCAACTTGAACGCGGACGCTGACTTGATTTTTGATAACTATGACATTCAACAAAATTTTGAAACACATGAACATATTCCAAGAAATGAGTTTTACGACTCTGATAACAATATACAACTGACCTTGATGTCAGGTAAAAAAGCAACGGTTTCACCAATCCTTAAAAAATTACGAAAAATGGCATGGATTCAGGGGGATATTACCCAATCGATCAACGAGTGTATTGAATCTATTGGGCCTCATCAAGAACTGACCCCTTTGCAATTGTTCGAACATTTTTTCGATGCTGAAGTTATAGACATGGAGTCGAGTATTCAAACAGATACGCCCTGCAACGTAATCTGGAATCATCTGTTACTCCTAATGAGTTGAAATATTTTAGAATCCAATAGTAGAGATTGTAAAAGGGGGCGATCTAAGCGGAATTCAAATCAGAATGCATATTCACGATATGATGGTGTGAACCACATAATAGATTACCAGGAGCATCAACTTAGGTGTGGATTTTGCAAGAAAAAAGTACAGTTTTGCTGTGAAAAATGTGATGTTCCATTGCATCCCAAGTCATGCTTTAAAAATTATCATTTGAAATACATTGAATAATTAAAAACATGTTGCGTTTTGCAAAAAATTATATTTGAGTTTCACATAGCAGGTGATTTTACTACCGTCCTTCTAAAAGGTCACCCATTATTTTCTAAAAAAAAAATAATTATATAGTCCCTTCACTATTTTCATTCCTTGTTATCCAATGAGTAAAATTCATGCAAAAAAGATTTGATTGAATTCAAAAAGAGTTTCAGTAACATGTGGGTTAAAACGAGAAAATAAGTAAGAGTTTAAAAAAACTAAAAAAAAACATGCTTTAATGACGAATCAAACTAAAAAGAATAAAATAATTTTTGAGCATTTAAAAAAAATGATGAAGGAAAAAAGTAAGTGTGGGGTGCTCAATAATAGCAGTCCTTGAAAATATTCGTTCTGTATAATCAGTGAAAAAAAGTTAAGAAATCCAAAATTGTGCGATTCATAAAATATTAAAAAATGTTGTGGGAAAGGTATAACCAATATAGCACAAGCCACTCCACGCTCTTCTCTAAATAATACTGACATTTGACGTCCATCATTTTGTTTAAATGGTCATAAATTATTTTATACTTCTTAGTTCGATGTATCATTAAAGCGTGTATTTTTAGTTCTTTTGAACTTATTCTGTTCTTTTGAATTTATTCTGAATATTTCCGGTTTCAAGTACTCATTCGATTTATCTAAAATTTGGCCCTAAATTTTATTATTACGAACTCTATATGTATGTAAAATTTTGTTTTGGTTGGATGACTACGACCAAAAACAAATAATCATTAGGGGTACTGTGGGAGGTATATCCATTATTAAATGGTTTCTTTCTGGATTTTCTCTCCCAAACTCTGAAAAATATCTATTAAATAAACATTTATTATTTTGAGAATTGTTTCTGCGTAAGAAACACAGGATATTGGTCAGGAGCAATAGATCGAACAATGTTGCCTAACAAACATTTACTGAAATTTCTAGAATTTCAGAATAGCTACATCAACTGGAAGTAATTCTGAAGATCTTCGCTAAGTGTCTGATGGAGGAGTCTGATTTAGACTCCGAATCGTTACCAAATAGTTGTTTCATCGTTGATGTTGATTCGTTTTTGTTTGTTAGGCAACATTGTTCGATTTATTGCTTCTGATAAATAACTTGTGTTTTTAACGCAGAAGTAATTTTAAAAATAATAAATTTATATTTAATAGATATTTGAGAGAGAAAACCCAGTAATAAATCATTTAATAACCAGAAACAAAAATTGAAAAATTAGAAACTCTTGTTTTCCTAATAATTCGCTTTTATAATTTACTTCATTAAATTAAGAGCTGAAAGTAACAGGCATGTACATAAAATGAAAGTACTGAAAACTCAAACTTTATAAGTAGGTACAGATGAAGACCGAAGTAGGAAATTCTCACTTTTCTGTTCTTCTGACAGAATAATTCCCTTCAAATATACATCCAGCGTACGTTGTATTATTCATGAACGGCTCGAAAATAAATTCCATTATATACATCCGACATTGACTAACTGTTAATGTTGAAACAAGTCCCATAAACAGTAAGGGCCGAAACAACCCCTATTCAGTTTGACAAATCGACTTCATAACGTTTTCGTGTGCGTTGTTTATCCATCTCATATTCGACCACCAGTCATGAAACGAGATTCTCGCGATGTTCCTAGTTATTTTCCGCTAAATGTTCATTCACTGTGCAAAGAAAATTAATATTTGAGTTATACTTTGAGTTCAGTGGGATTCCACAATTTGCTCACCTCTCGGAGCTCTTCTTGCGTGATGGATGATCTTTTTTTTGGTATCATATCCATTACTCGTTTCGAGGGTATACGAGGTGGAATAAAGATCCGTTCATATTCACTCTCATTGCAGGTACTTCTACAGTAAGTACTCTTTCATGATAAATGTATAAAAATAGACGAGACGAAAGCATTGAATTTCAAGACCTTCAGAGTACTTTGCGCGGTTTTATACCAGGGTGCTGAATAGTTTCATTCAAACCCAATGAGCATATAGGGACGTTGAAACAACGTTGTGACATCAGGGTCATCTTCCACCTATTAGTGACCCTGGGCACATTAGAATAATGGGGTCCTATAAAACACTATTTTGTTAGAATAGACAAATAATGTATATGCAAAGTTTTATATTTATTATATTATATATGTCTTTGGTTTTATTTTTATTTCAGTACATTTACAATTGATATGAATGATATGATAAATACTTAATACCATGTAATCCACACTAAGTAACCAGCAACCACGATTGTATAGGGATCTATGCCGATTGAAGAGGTGCCCTTGTAGCTTCAAGTTGAGCAAAATCGTTAATAACATCTTCAAAATCTATGTTTTCGAGCCTACACAGAACACAACTGGTTCTCCTTACTCACTCAAGCTCTTCGAGAGCTTATGAGGGGTCTCCTTGGGGAAGACCTAGGAGGATCAGTATAATAATATACAATAATAATATACAATAATATCACAATATATCGACATTAGCGACAAACTATTCAATCTCTCTTGAAGCATTTTACTTCTTAATTAATTGTTTATTCGTTTTAATCTGGAGAAGGAGCGTTCTCCACTGCAATTAGTTACTATCATGCTTAAAAAGATTCTCAGTGCAATTTCTACATTAGGAAACGTGTCTTCAATTTGATTCTCTTTCAAAAGATGATAAATCTGCAGTATACTATTAGTTTCATAATTTTTACTTTGATCAATTCTCAAGTAATATGTTAAATGCAGACATTCCATTTCTAACTCTTTCTCGTCTTCGTCCTCATGATAGATTTCAGCCAATTTTTGCAACTTTGTCTCAAATCTTTGGAATTCATAGTTTTCAAGCGAAAAAATAAACCAAAACGTTGACTAATGTTCTTATACGAACTAAATCGATTTTTAAGATGAACCCCTCAATTATGGGGATCAGAGCTGAGCCAGAGCATTTTGCTTATTGCTTGTGAATGTGCTTGAAGCCTCATTGTGCTCTCGAGTACTGTGCTCTCGAGCACTTTTTGAAACCAATGCTTAGTGCTTAGAAATTCAAGCACGTCAGGAAAAGGCTTAGTGCTTAGTAATCCCTCAAGTGCTCCCAAGCACTTCCGAGGATTACTAAGCACTAAGCCTTTCCGAAATCTTGTCGAAACACGACTCGACGCTGACGCGCTGTTGTCGGAGGAGTTAATGTGTACCAGGGTGATCAATTATTGAGGCATGCCGTAACTTGTAATTATCAGTTGTTGGTTATTTATTCATGTAATGGGGTGTGGATATGTGAATATTACCAACTCCTAAAAATTATTCAGTATCAAAGCATTATATTATGTGTAGCGTCTATCAAGAAGATATAATTAATTTTTTTTCGAAAATTTTGCTTATGAATACAATCTCAATAGAAAATAATGCTATCCGATTTCTGCAGATTATATTTTTGAGATTTGAATAAATTTATAAAAGCACTGACGTCATGTTGATCAATTCGAATTAAATTATGTATTAATGGAAAACTGCCCCAAAAGAGCCCTGAATTCACGTACTTTTTTTCATTATAAAGGGAAAGAAAAACTTTGCCTAAGTTTCATAATATAATACTATCTTGTTGTCATGGGTTTAGGGTTTTATCACATTTTGAAATTGAGAAATACATCTTCCATGAGCAAAAAAAAACTGAGCCGCTTATGGAATTCATATTTCCATTCAGTGCATCTTTATTTCCTTAAATAATAAAGGCCTTTTCAATCTGTGTGAGAATAGAACGAATTTTGAGTTCGTTAGTTTTAGAAGAATTTGTTTCGCTGCACGCCATATCTCATCCGTTAATGACACATATGAGGAATGCAAGTTGGCTAGTTCACATGTTCGTAGTAGATATCTCTATTTCCATTATTGAAAGGTTTTTTTCTGGGTTCTTTTCACAATAACTATCAACCAAATAATTCTAAAGATTTTTTTTTAAGCGTCTGAAGAAGGAGTCTGATATATACTCCGAAACGTTACGATATAGTTGTTTCTTCGTTGATGTTGTTTCGTTGTTGTTTGTTAGGCAACATTGTTCAATTGATTGCTTCTGACAAATATCTTGTATTTCTTACGCAGAAGCAAGTCACAAAATAATTAATTTTTATTTTATAGATATTTTTCAGAGTTTGGGAGAGAAAACCCAGAAAAAAACCTTTCAATAATGAGTATACCTCCCACAGTATCCTTTAATGATTATCTTTATTTCCAACAGTTTTCTAAAAGTGTTTAGTTCTCGAAAAATCGAATTACTTTTTCAAAGTCCTAGTAATCACGAGCCTTTTTTCAAAACGCGGTGCTTTGTGCTCGAGGCTCGGGATCATTTTTATTGAGTGCTTAGTGCTTAGGGCTCAAAGCACTTTTCTTCAGTGCTCGGCGCAGCTCTGATGGGGATACATCTTTCAACTTCGAATCTTTCTTTTCCATTCAGTTGGACCGATGGCGCAGAGCCACAAAAAGAGTCATGCGTGCATGAGCTTCTACGTCTGGTTCCTTGAGATAGGTCCTCGTAATCAGATTCGGGTTTTTTTCCTTGGCAGACGATTCGAAGTAATCAAATTTATCCCTGAGGCTAATAATATAATCATCGAGTGCAGTAAACAAATTAGTTGCGACGTCCAGTATTACTGTTTCTTTCCGAAGATAATTGCTTGTGTTGTATATTCTCTCCAATATATAGCTCCAAATTTCTGTTAGTATAGTAAATTCTACTTTTTCCATCTTTCTGGACAGACTAAGGGCTTCATTTCTAGTTTCTTGTGCCTGTTCTGTTGCGTTGGACATCAGCGCTGCACTAACTTATTTATGACCTTCATGCAACTCTCTTGGTATTTAAATGTTCTTTCAATATATTCCAATTGTAGGTAGAGCACAAAAAAAAGTTATACACTTTCTTGATCATTTTAAAGAACTGTGACACCTCTTATGCACACCCAGTGCCCCCAGCGACATGAACACCTACCAAGTTTAGTGATTGTCCCACACATGGTACAAAGGTGGCAAATTCACATTTCTCCTTGATTCTTTGAGTCGAATTCTTTATCTTGGAGTCGAACCAAATAGTTGAAGACCATTTTCGGCAAAAAAATCAAAAATTACATTCATTTGGGAAAAATTATAACGCGATGTTCGCCAGAACATGCGCGCAAAACGGGGTATTTAGCAACCGTTAATGCAACGGAGAAATATCGCGCAAAAAAACGTCTATTCTTTGAAAATTTACTTTCTTCTAACGTTGTTTTGAAATAAATAGAAACGCGAAATATATCTACTTATCATAGTTTAATTTCCCAGTTGTTAAGTAAAATATGGGAATGATCCCCCCCCCAATGTTGAATAGAGTTGGCAAATTTTCAACATAGTTGGAAATATTACGAAGGAATGGAAAAAAATTTCGAAGCAGTTGGAAATTTCAATGGGGTTGGAATATTTCTGAAAAAAATGTCATAAAGTGTGAAAGGATTTGACAACCTTACCGGATAAGCCAAAGCAAGCAGGTAGTAGGGACGGGATAACATCATGCACCCTTGTACACATTCCTGTTGCCACAAATTCTATATTCAATAGTATTCGGCACAATGTGGATAGCCGGCAAAAAAGTACTATTTATTTTCTTTTGCGTTATCCAAAAGCGGGTTGTCATAAAACAAACCATCTTGTACCAATTTGAGCTGTTTCTCACTGTCGAGCGGCATATTGAAAAGCTTTTTTTTTCCATTGAATTTAGCAACGTAAATATGTAGGTACCTACATAGTTTGCTCCTTTCTTTTTATAATAAAAATAGATAAGTTAGAATTTCGGAACGCGAGTTTTGATGTTCAGGAACGGGCCTAGGGGAAGGATGGAGTCAGGAACGGGCCTAAGGGTCCTAATGTTGACCGGAGTTGGCAAATTTTCAAAGCAGTTGGAAAAATTTCAAATCAGTAGGAGCTATTTCAAAAATGTTGGAAAAATTTCGAAGCAGTTGGAGAAATTTCGAAGCAGTTGGAAAAATTTCAAAGTAGTTGGGAAAATTTCGAAGAAGTTGGAAAAATTTCGAAGAAGTTGGAAAAATTTCGAAGAAGTTGGAAAAATTTCGAAGAAGTTGCAAGAATTTCGAAGAAGTTGGAAAAATTTCGAAGCAGTTAGATAATTCATCCCCCCCCCCCCCCGGTCATCTTCGTTTGTCTATACTTCAAGGCACAGTTGGAAGATTATTTATGTTTTCCCCCTCCCACCCCACTTCCAAAAAAAATTCGGCTTCGGCCCGTCCCTGCAAGAAAATAATTTTGTAATAAACATACGTCGTTAGAAATTCAGTATTCAAGAGTTGTTGAAAAGCAACGTTGAAAATACGTCCATTTTCTACGTTGAAGATCAGAACCACTTTTGAAGGTTCAAAATTGAAGATAGGAAATATAGTAAACTTTTTCAACATAGTCAACATATTCATTGCAAGAAGCGTTTTCGGTAACCTTTATTTAATTTCGCGCATCATCTGGGGAACAGCGTACTAACATTTTGCCTAAATGCTGAATTGTTTTCCAAAAATAATCTCAAACGATTAGGTTCTACTCACTGATGAAGAATATTTGCCGAACAGAATCATGTTTGATTCTGTTCGGCCAGCCGACCGGCGATAAGTTTCAAACGGAAAGAGATAGCGACTTGAAATTTTCAGGGTAGCGGCCAAGTTCGTTAATGGGTATAATCGGCCCAACGGTTTCCGAGTATTGATTTTATTTCCATCCAATATATATTCGATCGAATTGAAACTTGCTAACTAGTTGTAGAATATCAACACAAAGACATAATAATATATGAAATTTTGTGAGGATGGTATGACTAGAAAATTTTGAATTTATTATTTAAATCACGATCACTCGAGAACGGAAACAGATTACAATTTGCAATTTTTAGGATGGATTACGCATGTAAATGCGACATTTGAGTATGTTAATATGCATAATCGGCAAAACGATTTCGGAGTTATACCAATCTGAATTTTTTTTTAAAATTTTTTTTTGTAATTTTCGTGTCATTGGATCCCCACAACAATTTGTACAAGTCTTCATGTCGGTATTTTTTAACCAAGTACAGTGATTTAATTCGATCAGATCAGTATTTTTCGAGTTATTGTGAAAATGAAATTACAGGTGGCTATAATTCCGAAAATAAACAACGGAATTTGTCCAATTTTTTAATTATTTCCCATTTAATTCTCCAGTAATGCGATCCTCACAACATTTTGAATAAGTGTCGCTATTTTTCAGTAACTACCGCGATTTGATTCGATCAGATTAGTATTTTTCGAGTTATTGGGAAAACAAAATTTCAGATCACTATAACTCTGAAACCACTCGGTGGATTTTGTCCACTAACGAACTTAGACGGTGCATTTGGACTCCAAACCTACGCCAAAAAGTCCAACTCTCTAACTTATTGCGTTCAAGTGTAATCGTGGTACAGACAAAACTTTTAAATTATGAAATTCGGAATGTAGGTAACTATTTCAGATTTGACACGTGTATAAACCTTTTCTCTCATGCAATATTCAACAATCAGTTGATTGAAAGCTACAAATGATTCAAAATATTATCCCCTAAGTACTAGGAAAATTATGAATGATAATAATATTATTGTTGCACGATCTCCGGAAAAAATAGTCCTAGGTTCAAATCTCGAATCATCTGTAACATATTTTTGACGCTCTTGTTTATTGTCAGTTCTGACTCCTTATTTCCAAGAAAAATATTAGAAAGCGAAATATGTACTTTGAATAAGTTTCAACTAAATTACTTGCTATTGTGATTATATTTGTTATGGGGAATCAATAATAAAGTAATGAAGACTCGCTAGTTTGAATTAACATGAACACCATGATCAGCCATTATATCCGTTCCTATAGCCCCAATTAATTCAAGATAAATTCGCATTCATTATAGAATACATTTACACCACGTAAGCTGTAAGCTAAGCATGGATTCCGATCCGCTCCAATATCGGTTGGGCATTTAATCATATTTTATCTATTGAACAGAGGCTTACGCATAATTTCATGTATGCAAACATTCAAATTCCATTATAATTTCACTGAATACATGCGAAAACCTGTTAGTCCTGAAGGTAGAGAGATTATGGAGTCTGAATGGCAACAGTATTATAAACGTTTGTGAATTTACAACCCCCCCTACAATCAGCACAGTTTATGATTCGAAGAATGTATAAATTGAAAGAAAAAATATGTTCTGAATACACTAATTCAGGGAGGGCTCTAAATTATTGTTCAAATGTTGAGTGTTGTGGGGATTCAACAAAGACGTTCGAAAACCTCTGGTTACATGATAAAGATATATTGATCGGAATCGAAGTAAAACGCATTTGTTTACAGGGGGTTTCTTAATGTATGCAGAAGATTGTAAGGGGTGATACTTAAGGTACATTAGAGGGGGTCTTCCAAATAATTTTTTGTTCCCTACCAAGTTACGGATCTTTGAAATTGGGGGAAATATGTGGAATAATATAGAAGAATGCAATTTGGCATTTAGCTAACGCTAATTAGATGTCACTTTTCGACAGTGCTTTCCATTCCGAAATGTTATCATGGAGGGGTGAAAAAATCAATCCCTACTATATTTTGCGACAGAACTTTTTGACCTTTCGAAAATTTTCTAATAAAAAAATTGAATCGAGAAGACAAATCCAATATGCAATTTTTTTGTATCAAAACTTTTTCTCTTGAAATAATTAGTTCGACTATAAAAACTATAATATTCCTCAGGCCCTCTTCACATGAATGCACAGACGTTATAATTTCTTTAAAGAATTAATTAGGCTACAGTCAAATGTATTCGTATTAATTATTATACAGAAAGCTGTGTCAAACAAAGACTTAACGACAAATATTTTTATTGTTCAACTTTTCAGAATGTTCACGGAGTTTCCCCAATTTCAATGGGCAATATCATCGAGGGAAAGGATCTGAGAATAAAAATTATATGAAAATTATATTCGTGAGCTAACCACGCACGAAATTTTTGTGAATGAAGTGGAGTCTCAATGGAATTGTGGGGATTCCCAGATCTCCAGAATCTTTAGTTTTGAGAAAATTGGTCCATATTACTATGAACCAGTTATTTAACAAGGTCCGATCAATGGTGCCACAAAATTGGACACTTTTGAAGGTAAAGTCCTATTTCTGTACCAGATAGACGAAAACTGATTTTGGTATATGAGGGCCAATTTTCATGTGAAACTCATGACATGAGGTTTTCACCTCATGCCGATATTTATCACCGTTACATAGTAACAGGATGTTTTTCGAGGATGTGCATTTTCAGAATATGGCTGTACATTTTTCATTTCTGTGAAAACATTATTGTAGCTACTTTTCACGTAACACTCAATTAGGTTAATTACATTTTCTGAAAACTGATACTTTATATAATCTCCGCATGAAGATATTTTTTTCAAATGGGACACCCCATATATTTTTGCATATTTCGATAGAGCTTGAAATATCCATTTCAAAAATATATGACACTTGATATTTTTCTGAAGAAATCAAATTTCATCCTTCACTAAGCTTTGGAGGATGTCATTTTCATGCCGAGATCAGATAAAATATCAGTTTCCAGGAAATTTAGTTAACCTCATTGAATTCTACGTAAAAAGTAGCTATAATAAGGTTTTTATGGAAGTGTTTTAACAGAAGAAAAGTTACAACAATATTTCGAAAATGCACAATTTTGAAAAACATCCTGTAACAATGTAATGGTGATAGATAACGACATTCAGTTTTCACCTATGAGTTTCTCATGAAAATTGGCCATCATACACCAACATCAGTTTTCGTCAATCTAGTACAGAAATAGGACTTTCCTTTAAAAAGTGTCCAATTTGGCGCACCCTATATATATATCTACTATGAATGCAGGAACAATTTATAAATCAACTAGACTATAAAGTAATACATTTGGGATACTTTCAACAAGATGGGTCAAGTGTCCATACTAATAATAATGTACTTTATGGTTGCCCAATGTTATTCAAAGTACAAACATGTACTGTATTGTAAGAATTCTCACAAATAGACATCGGTCGAGGTCCTAGATTGGGAGTCATTTTATAGTTACTCATTGAATGTTGTTAAAATTATTTATTGATTTAATAGCTGATTTACAACATTGAAATCATCTCGATTTGATAATTATGTCTTTTGATAAGGAATAAACAAACAAAAGGGTTTATCTAGTTCAGAGTGAAATGATGAGCATTTTTATGAGAATATTCCAAGAAATAGAATATGGTAGGCCAACTTTACTACCTCTTGAAATTTGAGAGACTAAAAATCTCAAGTAATTCTCTGAAATATTAGTTTGCTTTCACATCAGTTCAAAATACTTCCTTCTGATTACATTAATCAATTATTAATGGAGAATAATGAAATAATTAGGGCTTCGTCTCTGTCTGACCAATTCCCAGTTGTCTTGTCCCGTCTCGCTTAATTCTGAATAACGATAATAAATATTATAATATATATATGAAATGGTAGGTAACAATGATTAATTTTGTGAAGCTATATTTATTAAGATCAAAAATTTTGTAAGAGCCGTACCACCAGAAAATTTGAAAAAATTGGTTCAAGCACTGACATGAAGTCAGTAGCTTTTGAGCGTATGTTCTATTGTCCATTCTTCTGTATTGGACAGCCTTTATTTGAATTTACCATGGTATATTATGTTGTCCATTCTCCTATATTGGACACTCTTAATTCGGATTTACCATGGTGAATTCGAATTAACCATGGTAAATTCGATTTAGGGTGTCCAATACAGAAGAATGGACAATATAACATACGCTCAAAAGCTACTGCCTTCATGTTAGTGCTTGAAGCAATTTTTTCATATTTTCTAGGGGTACGGTTCTTACAAAATTCTAAACACTTATTGAAGTTGATTTTCTACGAATAGTTACCAAGCTTCAATTCGATCGAATCTCTATTTTTTGAGTTATCAAGGAAATAATATTCCAGGTGGGTATAACTCGGAAACCGCTAGAACGATTATGCCCAAAAATGAACTTAACTCTCCCATTCGTATACGCAACATACCCTGAAAACTGCAAGTCCCTATCTCCTTCCGTTCGAAAGTTATCGAGGCAACGGTCTGTTGTGGACCAGTAAAGTAGAACCAATTCGGGAATATAATATTTATTGTGAGGTGTAACTTACAGTTTCTTGAATATAACTTTTATGACACTGAATCTGAAGACTGAACTTCTACATTGACTTCTTGTATTGAACTACTTATGGTATGGTTTTACAATCTTTTATATATGCAAAGAGTTTCTCAAAGTTCATGATAATTCAATAATTGTTTGATAGTGAACAAAAGATCGGTAATGTTGTTAAACATAATCAAGAGATGAAATTTGGAACTTTGGTTAAATTAGAGATAAGACAATAATTGTTAGGGGTTTACATAGTGGGTAATCGAGAGCACGTAGGCGCCGATTGTGTGTACAGTACTGATGGGAATGAAATGGGATAATGATATACAGGCTGTTTAGGGTAGGTACATAACACCTCCCTCCGTAAGATTAAAAGATCATCGATCTTTTAATGAAGCAAGCCTAGGGCTTCTTCTCAATGGTAATTCTTCTGATACAATATCGTTATCATGAGTGACAGGTGAATCCGATCTTGTTTTAATGTTGAAGGTTAAACAGTTAGTAAACTTTTGACAACAGTTACTAGGATGTGATGTTTCTACATCTTGGGTAATATTTATATTTCTATTACAGTTAGTTTGATATCTCTTATACAAATATTTTACAATTCTATAAATTATATACATCAATATAAATTTCAAAATCGTACATATAATATAGCTAAAATAGTTGTTTTTCATGATTATAGATAATATTGGTTCGTCTTCTAACCTTTCTGCTTCTAGATTCATTTCGTCTAATTTTTGACTTGCTACATTTAATTCATCGTTACTAAGATTGATCGATTGAATTGGAGTAAGATGTAGTGTCTCGTTAGGAATCTTATGTTTCTTAGGAGAATTTTCGCAATCATACAAAATATCAAAATTTGGGAATATTGGCTCTTTGAAATTTGTTTCTTTGATAATAACTGGATCTGATACTAAAGTGGTGGTACTTGTGTATAGTTTGCAACCTTCATCTAAAGTAATTATACCAGTACCATTGATGAACAATGATATGGGCGAATTTGAAAAACAATTCAGGGTAACTGAAGTTTGCTGCGGTAGAGCAAAGATCCAACTATTGCCTGTAGAAAGTTTATGCCATATTTCGTAAGAAGAAGGAAGTACTCTAGTATCACAAGGAACTTCTACCTTTTGATTAGCGGTTAGGAGTTCGGTTTCGCAGATTCTTCGTGATTGCATAATATAAATAGGTTCTTCGGGAATACACATAATTTCCATATCATCAAGATATTTGCATTTATTGATATTATTGAACGTAGTATACGTATTACGAATTTCCGAGACAGCTAGATATTTAATGGAAGGTAAGATGAAGAGAAAATGTTTATTTACAGGGTGAAGAATAGGTAGAGGGACTAAATTATATAAAGAATATTTCATATTATCGACAAGGGGAATCGAGATGACGTAGACGATTCTATTTTCAGAATAATGATACTTCACCTCTACTATGTCCAAAAATTTGTTCGCGTTTTCGGTAGATAATGAAAAGGGATAAATATTCGAACTTTTAATGTAAGGAATTGTTTTTGATAACTCCATTATTAACTGCTGAGGAGTCATGACAATGGGGTGGAGAGTATTCGTCTTTGCGAATAGAATAGTGTTTATGAGAGTTGACAGTTCGTGTTCTAGTTCTGTTGTTAAAAGCATGAGGAGTTCGAAATGTTCTTCAATAGTTTGTTGAAATTCTATTGAGTACGAATGATTTTGGATATTTGTTGTAAAATGTGCTATTTTCTGTAGGTTTGCATTTAGAAGATCTCTGTTATTATTCAAGTTATTGATTGTATGATGAAAATTTGTAAGAGTTGTTTTAACAACTTGAATTTGTTGTTTTAATAAATTCGCTAAATTATGTTCGTCGTGACTAACATGATTAATGGCATCATTATAAATTTTTGCATCATCTTCATTGAGAGTGCCAAAAACAGTTTTAAACGCGGAACCGATAATATTAAACCATGCACGTTTTACACGGTGTTGTCGATTTGTTAGTTGTTTCAATGTTTGATCCTTTCGGTATAAATTTGGGATTATTTGATTCAACAGAACTAGCGAGGTTTTACATGCAATTGATTTAAGGAATTCATGCTTGGAACATAAATTTTCAGTTTCTTTTTGTGATAAACTTATGAGTTCTAATTTTTCTTCAAAGGTTTTTAAATTTATATAGGTTACTAGATTCCATTTGGATTCTATGAATCGTAGGTTATTCACATGCTCGTAGTAAATACCTGGGGACTTGTTTATTTGACGAATATGATGAGCAATCGTTTGGTCTATAGAGAACCATATTACTAGGTATCTGAAACAAAGTGTTTGATTCTATTAGTATGTACCTTAACCTTTCTTCTTTTTATTTGTAAGGTGACATTGACCGCTGAATTTACTTCGATTATTTCATAAGGACCAGTATATTGTTGGGACAGCTTTTTAGATTTTCCTTTTTCACTTTTTTCATTCAATAAGAGAACCTTTTCGCCTAGTTTAAATTCTTTGTTTCGAGTCTTCTTATCATAATGAATTTTACTTGTTTCTTTCGACTTAACCAGATTGTTTCGGGCGATTTCCTGGGATTTCTGAAGTCTTAATCTTAAATCGTCTACGTAATTTTCGTACGTGTATTTAAATTCAACTGTACCTGAAAGATTTGATGGGATAGACGGTTGGATACCAAAAATTAATTCATAAGGTGTGAATTTAGTCGACGAGTGAACAGCTGTGTTATAGGAAAACATCGCAAAATCGATCCAATGATCCCAATCAGATTGTTTCTCGTTTATATAATGACGTAGATAGTCTGCGAGTGTCTGATGGCTTCTTTCGAGAGCTCCATTGCTTTGAGGATGGTAGGCTGTACAATTTATCTGTTTGATTTTAAACATTTTTGAAACTTCACTGAGAGTATTAGACATGAAATCTTGTCCTTGATCTGTGACTATATATTTTGGAATACCAAATTTGCATATGAAGTCTCTTACGAAAATCTCAGCGATAGTTTCGGCTTCATGATTCGGAATTGCATAAGCTTGTGAATATTTAGAAAGATCATCTTGTAGCGTTGAAATGTATTTATTTCCATGTTCGGTTACCGGAAGGGGACCGATAATGTCTAGAAATATCTTTTCGATGGGTTGAGAGCTTGTAGTCGTTATTTCCATAGGTTTTATATTCTTTTTCCTAACTAATTTGTTTTTTTGACAGGATTCACAAGTTTTTATAAATTTCTTAATGTCATTTTTCATACCGTTCCATTTGAATTTTTGTTTTATGCGGTTGTATGTTCTATGAAAACCAGAATGTCCTGAGGACGGGTTTGAATGATTTTCTGTTAAGATTTCTTGAATTTCTTTTTCATTCGGTTCGTAAAGAATATCGTGGTGAATAATAAGACGGATGTTAGTGTTTCTAAAAATAAATCTGAGCATAGATCTAAGTTTGTTCCAACTGAGTTTATCGTATGAAAATGATAATCTTGGTAAGCTTATTTCGCTTATATTATTTTTTATGAGATATGTTCTTAAGGAAATCAGGACCTCGAATATGCCTTCGTATGATATAGTTTCCCAATAGTTTTCTTTGAAGAAAACATAGATTATTTGAATATTTTTATCCTTAAAAGTTATAACTTGGTTGAGCTCGGGGTTTTTCGTTTTTAATTCGTTCAAGTGAGAGTACTTTCTCTCGATTTGAGTTTGGAAATTTTCTTTGAATTGCAAATCAGTAGGAATGAACACACATATATTGGATGATGAATCGACTAGTTTATTATTTCTTTCTTCTATGTTGTTATTTGTGATAAGAGAACTTTGAAGTTTGACGAGGAACTCGTTGTAATTTTCTGATGTTTGTTGAATATTATGTATAACGGCTTTAGAGTTAAGCTGGTCGTCGTTGATGGGGTTTCTACTAAGGAAGTCAGCGTTATTATTAATTTTTCCGGGTTTGTACTTAATTTCGTATTCGTATTCCTCGAGGGCTAGTCTCCATCTTATGAGTCGTGATCCAGGATCTTTAACGTTAAATAACCATGTAAGGGGCTTATGGTCGGTTAAAACAATGAATTTCCTTCCATAAAGATACGGTCGAAAATGTTTTATACTCCAAACAATGGCTAACAGTTCTTTTTCCGTAGTGCTATAATTTGACTCTGCTTTATTAAGAGATCTACTGGCATAAGCGATTGGTAAGTCGTTTGGAGGTTCTCCTTGAGATAGAACAGAACCTATCGCGTAATTACTCGCGTCTGTAGTTAGAATGAAAGGTTTTGTGAAATCAGGATATTGAAGAAGAGGTTCAGAGCACAATAGAGTTTTCAAATTTTCAAAAGATGAATTCTGAATGGCAGTCCATTTGAAAGTTTCGTTTTTCCTGAGTAGTTTCGTTAGTGGAAGCGTTATATTACTGAAATTTTTTATGAACCGTCGATAATAGCCTGCTAGACCTAAGAAACTTTTCATTTCTTTCTCATTTTTAGGGGTTTGGAATTCTGTGACCGCTTTGATTTTTTGAGGATCTGGTTTGACGCCGTTTTCTGTTATTACGTGTCCTAGATACATAACTTCTTTTCTAAGAAATTCACATTTATCAGGTTGAATTTTTAAATTGAATTTAGAAAGTCTGTCAAGAACTTCTCTGAGCCGTTTGTTATGATTGTCTAAAGTATCCGCAAATATGATTATATCATCTAAGTATACTAAACATCTGATGTCTTTTATGCCGTTTAGAACAGTATTCATCATTCTTTGAAATCTGGCTGGTGCATTTTTCAGACCGAATGGCATGCGTTTAAATTGATAGTGACCGTTTTGTGTAGAGAATGCAGTTTTTTCCGCGTCTTCTTCCGTAAGTTCGATTTGGTGAAATCCTGATGTGAGGTCGAGAGTAGTGAAATATTTCGAATGTCCTAGTTGATCTAAAGTATCAGATATGTTAGGAAGAGGATATGAGTCGCCTATTGTAATATCATTTAATTGACGATAATCGATTACGAGTCGCCATTTCTTTTCTTTCGATGCGTCCATTTTCTTTGGTACTATCCATATGGGTGCATTCCATGGAGAATTTGATGGTTTGATTATATTTTGTTCTAACATTTTTGTTATCTGTCGATTTACTTCTTCTTTATGGATTTGAGGATATCTATATGTTTTCGCATTGATTGGTTTGTCCGAAGTTGTTTCTATTGAATGTTTTATAGCATTTGTACTTGTCAATGTATCGCCTGGTAAATGGAAAAGTTCATTATATTCGTGACATATTTCGACGATGGCTGATTTTTCTTCTCGGTTCAAGTGATCTAGTCTAAGAGATTCTGTTATTTTGGAAAGACGATCTGATTCGTAATTATACGTATTGGATTCATGCGAGAGATGGAAAATTTTAGATTTGTCTGTTGATTCTTCGATAGGGTCTAGAGTTATGTTTATTTTAGATATTTCGACTGATCGTTCGGTTGTATTGAGAATAGAAGTGATTGCTTCATTATTTACTATTTTGACAATGCTCGGACAGAGATAAACTCCTTCTAATATTTGAATACGAGGTACGATTCCTTCGGATATGTTTTCGTTTGTTACTTCTATTTGCACAACAGTTTCGCATCTTGGTTTAATGGTTAAGATATCTTTATTATTTACGACAAGGGTAGGAGGTTGTAGATTTGGAGGATTTTGAATATGATTTAGTGGTATTCGAGAATTCTTGAAGATTAAGGAATTTTTAGAATAATTAATAGTGCACTGACTCGTTAAGTTGAAGTCATTGCCTAAGAGACCATCGAAATTTATTGGGAATGAGTCAGGAATTATGTGGAAGATATGCGTGAAGATTTCGTTCCCGATATGAATATTCATATAACAATAACCTAACGTTTTTATCGGATTTGGTACTTCGCGATCAATACCTCTTAATAAAATGGGAGAGTCTTCAAAAACTTCTATATGAGGTTTCAATTTCGAAAGTTTTATAAGTGAAATATCTGCTCCGTTATCGAGTAAAAAGGTATTATGTTCTTGAAGTAATTCTTCCACAGAAGTTTCTATATAAGTTGTCGCTGAGAAATTTATTGAGAGAATCCGGCTTGTATTATCTGGGCATTTCTCGTTTGAGCCGTACTGCGGGAGCCATGGGAGTTTAAATGATTCGGAGAATTATTAGAAGTTGAAGGTTGAGGCTCATTTTGGAAGTTGTTGCGATTTTGATTTCTGTTATTATTATATTGCCTTTTTCTACATTCATTGATAAGATGTCCTTTTTTCTTACAATATGCACATACCTTGGATTGGTAATTATCTGTATTCATGTGAGAACCTTGATTTTGATTTTGAATGTGATTGACAGAAGAGTTTGCGAAATGTGACCTATTGAATTGAGAATTGCTAGATTTAAGTCTACAATTGAATGAAGTGTGCCCTGGTTTATTGCAAAAATTGCAATGTCGTACAGATGAGTTATGAACATTTTGGTATTTATTGATTTCTTGTTTCGATTTGAGTTCTTGTTCTTCTTGAAGTGCAATAGCAATGGCTTTTTCTAAACTTTCAGGACGTTGTGATTTAACAAGTAAGGTCAAATTTGGTAAAAGACCAGTTAGAAACACACTCAAAGCTTGTTCTTTGAGAAGTTTTATGCAAGATTCTCTAGATTCTTTGCTGAGATTTTGATCTAGTGTATTGATGAGTTTGATGTAACAATTTTCTATTTTTGACGAATATGACATTACTGATTCGGCAGGATTTTGTTTACAAGAATTGAGTTCTAATTGCCATTGACCCATAGTTCGTTTTTCCGAATAAACGTCTAATAAATGTTGTTTGAGATGAGTCCAATCTGAGAAATTTCGATTTCTGACGAGAGCTCTAGCATTATCCGTTAATTTTGTTTCGATTATGGAAAAAAGTACTCTTCTGAGTTCAGGTTTGATTAGTTCAGTAGCTTTGTCACAATTATCAATAAATTCATATAATTTATGTTTGTTGCCGTCAAACTTAAAGAGCATTTGACTAGCTATTTCTAAAGTAATGTAGCTGTTAGAAGAAGAATCAGTATTATTAGGCATTTTCGAAGATTAATTTTCAGAACTTTGTTCAACAATAAAAGATTTTAATGAGAGAGATGAAATAAGAGATGAATAAAAAATAAAAGAAAGTCTTGAAAAATAAGAAATGAAAGAATTACACTCACAATATAGCAAATAATAATCCTAGATGGCTCATTCTGTACTTAAGTTGGATTCCAATGTTCTTCCTTGATCTTCCAGCTATCCTGGGAGTAGCTCTTGAGGTAAGATGATAGGAAGGTTTTTGCAGAAAATGACGTGTAGCTCCTTTTAGGTTGCCCTTGGTTTCTCGAACACTTTTTGGGAACAGGATACTGAATAGTCACTTCTTGCTTCTTTGTCGGAATTTGGATGAAACCTTCGAACACGTTCGAATTCACGATTTCAAAAATTTCCTGACAAGTTAAAGATCCCACTTCTGACACCAATTTTTATGTTGTGGACCAGTAAAGTAGAACCAATTCGGGAATATAATATTTATTGTGAGGTGTAACTTACAGTTTCTTGAATATAACTTTTATGACACTGAATCTGAAGACTGAACTTCTACATTGACTTCTTGTATTGAACTACTTATGGTATGGTTTTACAATCTTTTATATATGCAAAGAGTTTCTCAAAGTTCATGATAATTCAATAATTGTTTGATAGTGAACAAAAGATCGGTAATGTTGTTAAACATAATCAAGAGATGAAATTTGGAACTTTGGTTAAATTAGAGATAAGACAATAATTGTTAGGGGTTTACATAGTGGGTAATCGAGAGCACGTAGGCGCCGATTGTGTGTACAGTACTGATGGGAATGAAATGGGATAATGATATACAGGCTGTTTAGGGTAGGTACATAACAGGTCACCCATCTACTGAACTCACACAAGGCTGCTCGAATCTTCAACAATATTTAACCTATCGTGTTAAAACTTGGCAGTAGAGTTAGGTTCTAAAAGCTCTTACAAAATTTCAGCAATTTCAGACGAATAGTTACAGATATATAGAATTTTTTTTTCAATTTTCTATGATTTTTTAAAAATTTTCTACCGATACTATCCTCACGAAATTTTGCAAGAATCTGCGCGTTGGCATTCTACATCTAATAACCATGTTTGAATTCAATCGGTTTTGTATTTTTCCAGTTAATGAGGAACAAAAAACAAATAAATTTCAGATGGCTATAACTCTAAAACCGTTTGGCCGATTATGCTTATAAACAAACTCAAATGTCGCATTCAGATGCACAACCTAACCTGAAATCGTCAAGCCGCTATCTCTTTCCGTTCTTAGTTTATCGTGACAACAAATATATTTTTTAATGATTTTTTAATAATTTTCTAGCGACACGATTCTCACAAAATTTCACAGACGTGCTTAGGTTCATATTCTACAACTATTCACCAAGTTGCAATTCGATCGGATCTATATTGGTTGAAAACAAAATTATTCCTCGGAAACCGTTGGACCGATTATGCCCATTAACGAACTTGTCCGTCGTTTTGAGATACGCCACCTACCCTGAAAATTTCAAGTCGCTATCTCTTTCTGTTCTTAAGTTATCGTGGCAACAGCCGGAAGGCCGGACTGCCGGACGTTAGGCCGGACAGAATCAAATTTGACCTTGAAATCTTCATTGGGGAGTCGAACTGAATCGTTTGAGACCATTTTCGTGAAAAAATTCGAAAGTTACAGACATTTGGGCTAAATGATAACGCGATGTTCTCCAGAACATACGCGCAAAAATGTTTAACGAGACCAAGAACGAGACTCTCGGTTGTGCTGTATGGGGTCTCGGTATCGCCTATAATATTTTTCAAAACTTCTCGTCTCGTCTCGCTTTTCCGAGACGAGAACGATACGAGACGAGAGAAATCTCGCTCTCGTGTGAAGCCCTAGAAATATTGCTCTGCAGTATATGTTTAATTTGCTGGTTATTGCCTAAGTTTGATACAAATAATATTTTTATTTAGTTGAAGATAATATATATTCATCTTTCATCCATTGGTTCAGAATAACTCACCTACAAAAATTACAAATTAGTTAAATGGTATGCATTCTATTCTCAGTAATAATTTAACAAGAAATTGAGAATAAATTGAAATTAATTTGACAGATTTTTTGAAAACTTGTTGCCAGGCAATAGCCACGAGAGCCCGCAGGGCTCGAGTGGCTATTTCCAAATGGCAACAAGTTTGAACAAAAGCTGTCAAATTATTTTCTAATGTATGGAACTCGCGAGTTATATTTGACTAGATTATTTTTTGATTCCCAAAGTTTTACAATAAAAATGGGTTCAAGCCCCGTGGACAGGAGCTTTCTGGCGCTCTAGTTCAAACAGACAAATTATATCTCCGAAAGTATTGGTTTCTCAGAGTTGGGAATTATATCAATGTATTCATATGATAGAACTGCATCCTAAGGGAAATTCAATTCAAATAATAGTTTATTTATCAAGATCAAATGAGTAATCATGAGAATGAGAACTGCACCATGGAAGAAATCAAATTAAATCTGGCCAATTTTGCCCAATAATGAACTTAACCGAGATATTCATCTCCCTAAACTACTCTGAAAATTTCAACTACCTACCTCATTCCGTTCGAGAGTTATATCTATGTCTATGGATGAAAAGCAGTCTCACTACTCTCAGATCTCTTACTTCATGTTCCGTTCCGAAGTGTAAGAATTTTCTGAGAAAACCTAATTTCGGAGCAAACCACTGAGATTTTTCTCACTTCGCTCACAATTCTTCGATTGATTAGATAATGTCATGTCTCAGGAACATAATTTGAGATTATGACAATTCATACATAGAATAATATCATTCTGTGACAACGTTGAAATACGATTTATTATTGAAATTTTGAAAAATCATGTCTCCGAAAGTATCTGCTTGTTAGAGTTAAAAATGATATCATTGAATTCTTATAGTAAAACAGCTTGTTGAAAAATATCATTTTGGAATTCGCCTTGTAAAAAAAAAATTTTTTTTTGTTACTCCGGAACCATCTGTCCGATTTTGCCCAATAACGAACTTAGCCGAGATATTTATCTTCCAAACCTACTCTGAAAATGTCAACTGTCTAGCTCATTCCGTTCGGGAGTTATCGTGCCTACGGCCAGCCGGCCGGACAGAATGAATTTCGACCACGGATTCTTGATCAGTGAGTCGAACCAAATCGTTTAAGACCATTTTCATCGAAAAATTCGAAAATTACAGACATTTGGGCAAATTGATAAGCACTCAGTTCCGAGGAACTAGAGCGCCAAAAAGAACGATTTCACCAAATTTCATGAAAAAATCGACATATACTTCCGATTCCATTAGCCTAATATGTTCTGAAAGAAATCTCCTTAAACGGACTAGAAATTTGGGTTCACTTCTGTTTCTAATGTAAACAAAGAAGAAAGTGAGGTTATGCTTGTCATCCGCGCAGACAATAAATTATTTGGCTCTAACTGTAAAGGTGGATAGTACTCTTGTGAAGAGAATTTTGGAGGCAATTATAAAATCACATTAATTTATAAAGACTCTGTATAACAAAAGTATTCGAATTGTCTTCAACAGATTCAGTGGGCACCTTGAATATAGTAGAACCCTATAATAACTAAAGATTGGTTCAATCTATCGACCAAATCTATCCTTTTATCGTGGTCGTATTTCTGCATTGCGTTCGATCCTGATCCATCCTTCCTCTCGTAATTGCCACGTCATTATCTGAACAGTGGTGCGGACAACCGCCGTTGACCGCGAATCTCCCACTGTTCCATGTCAGGGGTTTGTCAGTTGACAATGGGGATGGCGACCAGAGAATTTCGCCTGATGAGGAATCATATCGAACATATTTGCAGAATGATAATCGTATGGATTTTACACTCCAATTAACTAATTGCCCACAATTGATCAAGATATGCCATGCGGAATAATCGATTCTGCGTTGAACAGGAAAAATTTCATTGATGGGCTGGACCGAATTTAACAAAACTGTCCAATTCTGCATTTCACATTATACAGGGTGTCCCCGGAGGAATGCGGTAATTTCAAAGTACAATAAATTTTGGACTAATCAATGGACATATTTCAAAGTGTGCAGTTATATCACCCTTTACAACTGCTTTCGTTTACCATGCCAGAAATTTAAAAAATCGGGACTAGAGTAGGGTAATTTTGATGATTATCTGGCATCGCATGCCTTTTCTTCAGAAATAAGTAATTTTCAGCATTTCGCGGATTCGCCTTGTTGTAACAATACAGTTTGAAATTATCCTATTCTACATATCCACTTATCAAAAATATTATTAATGAATACGAGGCAACAAGGAATCTTAATTCATAACGATTTGCCTAGTTTTCTTCAATATTGAATGCCTCCATTAAGTTTGATCGGGTTGAAATCTATTTCTATTTAATTCTACCTGGTAGGTGGCATTCTGGAATTCAGATGTCAGTTGAGTTGTAATACTTCACCTTCCAAATATTCAAAGTCAAAGGGGGTTTAGGACAAATTCTCCATCAACATAGTTGTATAGGGGTTTTGAAGGAATATCACTAAGTCTAAAATATTAGTCTCTTGCATTGCTTCGTTTACAGTTTGTTTCAGCAGAACGATCTGTCTATATACAAGCTGTACATCAATTTTAACCATGTATTATTCTCATCAAATGAAACACTTCTTTCATTTACCATTTCTACAGATTCAGCTCAGATAAACATATACAAGCTGTTGAAATAAAAAAAAAATCCTTTGTAGCTTTGACATGGATACTCTGAAGGAAATGAACTTCGTGGTGAAGTTTTCTATAAACATGACATATTCTTCAACTGACAGTTTTGTCCTACTTCCACTTTTAGCCTAGTTATAGATTCGTCAGTACAAAAAACTCTGAGAAATTAAAGCAGATAAAGTTTAATTGTTATAAGAATCTACAATTATTTTAGGATATTGAATTTATTGCTCCTGAATTGAAATTAGTTGTCCTGAAACATACCGTCTTCGAGATATTCTTCTTTGAATGATGTAAAGTCTGATGAAAATTCCAGAAATGTAACTTTTCTATGAATTCGTCCCGGAACTAGAAACTCCTCTATTAAAAGTGAAAGCCACCTCGTCATCATCAAAGATAATTCATCTCCACATAGAATATATAGAACACATAGAAAACGTCGTCTTTGTCATAGATTACTTTTTCGTCCAAACGAGCGGCTGATGAAGATTTCATTAGTTTCGTTCTCTATTGCGGTGAATTTTCATTTTTATTTCTATTAAATTTGGAATTTCCTCGATCGTTGTAAAATATTTAAATGTTTATACCTTTTTACCTAAGCCGAATTTGGAAAAATTGTAAATGAAAAAAGTGATTATTTGAGGAGAGAAATCTATGTTTAAAATGAGTGTACAACTCATGACTCACCCTGTATTTTTGTTGCGTAATATTCATTTCAACAGTTCTGATGAAAACAGTACCACATATCGAATTTTTACTAGTTCTCATGTAATTTCTGTACAAAAAAGCTGACAATTGAAAGATCTCACTTTTAATAATCCTCATACCATTTGGATTGTGGGAAATTTGGAATAAAATTACATACGTATTATTACATTCGTGTATTCAATAAAACTGCAGGAATTATATTTCCACCCTTGTAAATAGTAGACTCGATATTTGCTATAATGGGGCTAACGACGTGCACCGATAGAACGATGTATTTCTGGCGCCTATCGTTGTCTGAAGAAATTTCAAACCATCCCCATAACATGTAAAGATTAAGTTTTGAGACGCCCGCCATTAACATGAAATGCTAAGAGCAGGATAATGTCATACGTCTCATAAAAATGGAACAACACTTAGGGCCGATATATTCACCTATCTGTAAACTTTCAAGTAGCCTTACCGAAAGGAAAGTATTCTGTAATTGTTTATTCATCTCTCTGTTATACGAAGTGATCTGCAAATATGTGGAACATCTGTGAAATAAGAATAGATTTTATTACTTCAAATTGTGTCGGTAAATTTAACGAGCAGGTACTTAACGAATACTTGACGGAGAGGTTGAATAAATCTGCCCTTATTAGTGTGTAAGTTGGCGTTCCCGGGGCACGCCCTCGGTCCAAGCGGAGTATCTCAGCCAGGGTATTCACCAATCAGCATTGAATACCACCCTCGATACAACCTTAGTGACATAACCCTATGAGAGTGGTGAAAAGCCAGTAGAAGGGGGTGCTAAAGAGGTACACCTGGCCGTGGAGTGCAATCATTAGTTGACGCAGACGTTAGGTACCTCAGTAATCACCTATATTTTGTTTAATTTTGACTACGACGGCGAAAAGTTGAAGATTGTAGAGTTCTGTGAATAAAGCTGTACATACAGCATGCCAAATAAGTAACGTAACTCCGAGCGTAACTCGTCAATAATGTACGAATAATAATTAAGGAAAATCCTCGCACCCGTGGATTTTTAATTTCAAAAGCAATTTATCCTGTCCTTTTTTAAATTTTATATTTATTTTTTCAAATGGGAATATATGGATAGTGATACATCAAATGAAAGGTAATTTGATTACCTATACGGCGATGTGGCTAAAAGTAGAATTAGTTGTGCCATCTTTGTATTAAAAAATGGGTCAAGCCCTGTGGACAGGAGCTTGCTGGCGCTCTAGTTCAAACAGACAAATTATATCTCCGAAAGTATTGGTTTCTCAGAATTGGGAATTATATCAATGTATTCATATGATAGAACTGCATCATAAAGAAAATTCAATTCAAATAATAGTTTATTTATCAAGATTAAATGAGCAATCATGAGAATGAGAACAGCACCACATTTTCAAATTTTTTTTTGACAGTTTGCGGTAATCTGGTCAATAAAAAACTTCAGATGCGTATAAAGGTCATGATTCTACAATTTGATGCTAAATTTCAGATAGATCGAGTGATCGGTTTCGGAAATATTCATAAAAAATATTTTTACTAAAATCGGCCATAACTCCGAAAACCCTTGATGGATTTCGCCCATTAACGAACTTGTCCGAGATATTTACGCTCCAAAACCACCTTGCAATTTTCAATCCGCTAACTCCTTTCGTTCGAGAGTTATCGTGCCTACGGCCGGTCGGCCGGCCGGACAGAATCGATTTCGCACTCGGATTCTTGATCAGTGAATCGAACCAAATCGTTAGAGACCATTTTCAGCCAAAAATTCCAAAATTGACACTTGGGCAAATTGATAAGCACTCTGTTCCGAGGAACTAGAGCGCCAAAAAAACAAGTTTCGTATGACAATTGTCCAAAACAGGTTCAAAGTACCTACAAATAGTAGGTATTCCATAAAACATGTATGAAAGAAGATAAGTAATAATAAAAATTTACCTTGTAATCGATCAAAAATTTCCTGATCTACGTTCACCAAATTTTCTCCTCTCTCGAACTGCAGAATTATGCTTTCAATATTTACGTAATATTTTCAAACATTTTCGGGTGAGGTCCCCGTTGCATCGCTAAAATACGAGTATTTCAACACCAATATTTTTGAAGTTACAATATTCCCTTCTGTCAAGTTGACATTATGACAATTCATACATAGAATAATTATATCAATCTGTGAAATACGATTTACATTGAAATTTTGAAAAATCATATCTCCGAAAGTATTAGCTTGTTAGAGTTAAAAATGATATGAATGGATTCTCATGATAAAACTGCTCATTAAAAAAAAATTTAATTGGAATTTGTTTTGTAAAAAAAAAATTTTTTTTTGTTACTCCGAAACCATCTGTCCTATTTTGCCCAATAACGAACTTAGCCGAGATATTCATCCCCCAAACCTACTCTGAAAATTTCAACTCTCTAGCTCATTCTGTTCGAGAGTTATCGTGCCTACGGCCGGCCGGCCGGACAGAATGAATTTCGACCACGGATTCTTGATCAGTGAGTCGAACCAAATCGTTTAAGAACTTTTTCGAAATATTCGAAAATTACTGACATTTGGGCAAATTGATAAGCACTCAGTTCCGAGGAACTAGAGTGCCAAAAATTAGGAAATAATTTACAATTTGTGATTGGAGGGTACTACAATCAGACCATTTTTCTTTTACTAATTATTATTGAAGGAAATCCATGAATCCATGGATTTGTGATTTCGAAAGCAGGTCTCCCTATGCTTTTTTGAATTTGAATTCTCTCACCCTTTACGCTCCACATCCCTCTACTTTTTTTTTGAATAGGAATGTATGGATCGTGATATATCAGATGAAAGGGACATTCGATTGCACATTGAGCGGTGTGACCGAAAAAATAATAATTTGTTAATCTATATTTTTATTACAAAATTAACAATTTGTGATTGGTGTCAGGTTCTTATTCTTGATATAATAAATATTGAGGAATATCCTCCTACTCATTGATTTCTGTTTTCGAAGTTTCAGTGTGCATGCAGTTCTGAAGTTGGGGCTTTATACCCCTAACCCTCAACAATTTTTTTTCATTGGCAAAATATTGCTTGTGATATATCGCATCAAAGGTCAATCGATGACCAATTCAGTTATGTGAACGAAAATAAAATTTTACCTTGAAATTCTTGCAATAAAAATGTTATGATGAGAAGTAAAATGTATACACAAGTTGAAAACAGCTGCGAATTAATGTATTAGATCGCAAATAAAACAATAAACTGACAAGGATGATGGTGTCGCTTCCACACACATGAAGGTGTTCTCGAAGCAAACCGAGGAGTTCAAGAAAAACTTTACTTTTTGTTTGAAAAAATATTCTTTCGTCAATCAAGCAGATCAACTAAAGATGTGAAAATGTATGGTATCGTTTTAGTTGCTAACTGATCTCTCGGCGAATAATATCATATTTCCCGAGAATTTTCCATTGTATATGAATCAATTGAGTGTAAAGCACCGAACAGAAATCTGGATATTTCTGGGACATGGGGATCGCAAGCGGACCTATGAACAAGTGTGCGAAATTCTTAATGAGCGTTATCAAGACAGAAATCCTATAAGTAAGACTACTGTTCATCGGGTGGTTAAACATTTCGAATAAACTGAATATATTACAAACTCTCCAAAATCTGGTAGACCTTCAACTACGACATGTGGCGATAAGGCCCTCGATATATTACTTTCCATAGAAGAGAATCTGAAACAATCTACACGAAAACTGGCCGATGAATTCGATGTGACTAAGCAGTCAGTTGGTAATCTTCTTAGAAAAACTAAGTTTCACCCATACAGGATGCAAAGTACATAAGAATTATCTGATGACGATTTCGACCGACGTGCTCAGTTTTGTGAAGTAATGCTAGATAGATGCAATGAGGATGTTACCTTTTCCTCGAAAATTCTTTTTACGCATTAAGCTACGTTTCACTTGAATGGGTCTGGCCATCGACATAATGGTCGCTTCTGGTCCATAGCTCCAAAAATTAAATGTGTGGTTGTGCACAATTGACCATCATATTATTGGACCTTCTTTTAAAGAAAAAAATTTGACTAGTGACTCAAATTTAGAGTTACTGAAGAATCAAATATTACCTGAAGTCATTTATCTCTTTCCCGGTGTGAATAGTCGACAAGTAGCTGACAATATTTGGTTACAACAAGATGGTGCGCCACCGCATTATGGAAGGGAAGTGCGTAGGTATCTTGATGGCACATTTCCTGAGAAATGGATTGGTTGGAGATGATCAGTTGAATGGCCACCCCGATGTCCAGATTTGAAAGCTATCGGTTTTCCGTGTGGCCATTTAAAGAGTAGGGGAAGTCCGGGAGAGTTGAACCGCTTTTTGTTCAAAGTAACGTATTTTCTTATGAATGAGTCTTAGTGACTCAATTATTATAAAATAAAGTATCTTATTAATTTAGGCTCACTTATGCATAATTACTTTTTCGATATTATTGTACTAAAATATGTTATATCTATTTGAATGAAAAATGGGATATGAGTCAACTCTCCCCAGCCGTAGGGACACTCGAACCGCAGTTTGGGGAGAGTTGAACATTGCTTTTTAAAGGGAAAAATAAAAACAGTTTCCAGCTTAAATCACTGATATATTAAACAAAACATCACAAAATTAAATTGAATGATGAAGAAACACAGTTCTTATAAAAAAAAACAAAACTCAACATATTCTTGAATATTCCAAAATCAACATAATCATTAAACATTTTATTAACAAAATTAAACATTTCAGCGTATGCAAAACATCTTCGTCTTTACACTCGGTTTCACTATCATCATTGACATTTTAATCTTTTTTTCCTTTTCTAGATTTCTTTCTCTGGGATTTCTGTTTGAACCTTGTCTAGTTTTCAATGTTTTCTTTCCTTTAGTTTTTACTGGAACGATATTTTTTTTGTCATCTTTCAGTTTAGCATTTTGTTTTGTTTTTATTATTTTCTTTCCTTTCTTATCAGTGCCTTCTTGAACGTTCTTATTAGTTTTATTAGTATTATTTTTATTTTCTGATTCACTATCGCTATTCTAAAAACTCTGTTCTTAATATTCATCTTTTGGTCTTTTATTAAATCATTCCTCGTAACATTGGACCGTAATGCATTTTACTGCAAGATAGTTCGTACCAGGAGTTTTTCTTCAGAAACAGTAAATATTTGTGACTCTTTATACTGACTATTTTTCCTTCAAATTCTTAGTTTACTTCTTTTTATCTATTCCATAATTAATAGATGATTTTCTTAAAGATGCATCCTCTTTTATCTCACATATATAGCTTTTTCCAATTCTGTGACAGTATGCTTTTATCTTTTGCGTGTTGCTTCAAAAGGCTTGTGTCGAAAAGACATTTTTCATGCAATTAACCTGTGAGGGAAAATAAGATTGAGCATTGAAAAAAACAAGTAAAATGCATATAGAACTTGCGTGTTAAGTTTTCCGAATTGTTTTTAAATTTAGTAAAAAAAATTTAATTTCAATATAGAGAGAGAGAGAATTAACTATATTAGCATGCGACCGAAGTCTTCCAGCCAATTTCAATATATATTAAATGAAACTGCAAATATCATCATACAAACAATATAGAGGGAGACATGAACCACTGAGCATATCTCCCGCACTCGCCATGGTGCAAGTCTCCCGCATGTACTACTTTGACATTACATTTTACTCACAGAAAAAACGATAAATCTTAGCGAAAAAGTACTTAGCACATCTCAAATTACAATAATCAGGCAGTACAATAGTAATAACACACAATACGTACCTCTATAAATACGGTCGCAATCTCAAAATAACATAAATCAATAAAATTTACTCCGCTGTAACAAATACACTTTTTCGAACCTGAGAGCCAAACAAACTGGCCATTGTACAAAATGACAGCTTGCTGGTTATTGGCGTCCCGTGCTGTACCAATGACCGTCTTGACGTTTCATTAGCGCGAAATTTAAATTGAGTTTTGATAGGTGGTTCAACTCTCCCACCTGAGCAAGTCTCCCGGTTTTCCCCTACTCTTTACCAACATCGGCCAGATAATTTGGAAGCTGGGAGCTGGGAATTAAAATTCATAGAGGAGTCGGAAGAATACCTGTTGTTGCGTTGAATAATTCATTGAGGAGTTTCGAAGAACGGCTCACACATTGTCAAGCCGTCAACGGTGCTCAATTCGATCATTTAATACATTAAAATTATTTTTCATCCTTGAATAGGAAACTCGTCGATTTGAAAAAGCGAGTGACCATACCCTATTGATTATTTTCTAATGTTTTAAGAAAAAAAACGGCACATCCACTTTTTCTATAACTCGCACCGTTCAGTAGGTAATCAAATTACTTTTCATTTGATTTATCACAAGCCATATATTCCCATATGAAAAAATAAAGTAGAGGGGTGCGGGGCGTAGGGGGTGAGAAATATCAAATTCAAAAACGAATAAGATAAATTGCTTTTGAAATTCGGGGATTTTTCTTAATAATTCTTTGTACAAGAATCATTGACGAGTTACGTTACTTTTTTGGCACACTGTATTAGCAAACAGCGTTCAATTTGTCAACCACAGGGTAGGTAAAAATCATTATACCCCTAGACAACGACATAAATCCTACATAACGATGTAATTTCCTTCCCACAAATACATAATTTTATTCCATATCATTATACCAAATTGTGAATTTTCTCAATCGATCGGTTGAAAATTGAATAGAAGTCCGTGAACTGGTCGATTAAATCCGAATTCTTAGTCGCTGTGATATGCATCTTTCAATTCTACGAAGCACATACAACAGGTGCACCGCAAAATCACTACTGCATTTCTTCCGGATTGGAAGTGGAATGCATTTATAAATCTTAGCAGGGTAATGTATCAATTCAACTCCGAGTATAATATACAATCCTGACATCAAAATCGCCTATAAATTCCATGGTTCGCTTTCCGGAATCCTTTTAGTCTGATTGCTGGGCGATTACTTACTTACCTTCGGGGAAAGAGACATCGATTAGGGCATTTTTCAGGGAAACTAATGAAATTGATTGAGAGGGACAGTGGTCTCTTCCACTGAATAAAATCTCTGGAGGCTTTGGAAAGATTGAAACCTTGAATACTTTGCTTTCTGATAATTGCAAGTTGTTTTCAACTTTGATTGATATGGATAAAAGGATTTCATCACCTAATGGCTACATGATTTCTGAGATGGATCCTCACTTTTGCAAATTTTTTTTCAATTGTTCATGTAATTCCCAATGCCCCAGCTGTTACTCATTTTTGTTATAGGTCTCTTGTTATTCTTGAGCAAATATAAATTTTTTTGATGTTTCCTCTCAGTAAATATATGTTCTTCGTACTTACTGTTGTTGAATAATGGAATAATAAACATAGTAATCATATTATTTATTTCCAGAATTATCATTTCACAAGATGGAAATAAAAAAAAAGCACTGAGGTGAAGTCAGTACTCTTTGGCGCGCGTGTTCACGATAGCTGATTTGAATTGAATGATGAGTACTTCAAGCTCAGTGAATAGAGCGAGCCGGAGATCTACCCAAAGGATAGTGGACACCATTCACTGTCGGTTCAGAAATTAACATTGCTGCATCTAAGCTGCCAAAAGGATAGAGTAACAAAGTTGAAAAAGAACACAACAGACTCTCCTTAGTTGCACAAGCTCCTAGAAGATTCTGAGAGATATCCTTGGGAAAGACTTGGGAGGGTCAGTATAATAATAATCATGTTTATAGCACTCGCACCAAAGCAAATTGACCCCACGTCAATGTTTTCCTACGCTTTTTCTTTCACTGTTAAGTCAATCTGCATTTGGCGCGCTTGCTATAAACATGATTATGATTATACTGACCCTCCCTAGTCTTTCCCAAGGATATCCCTCAGAATCTTCTAGGAGCTTGTATGACTAAGGAGAGTCAGTTGTGTTCTTTTTCAGCTTTGTTACTTTATCCTTATGGCCGCTTAGATACAGCACTGTTAATTTTTGAACCGACAGTGAATGGTGTCCACTATCCTTTGGGTAGATCTCCGGCTTGTTCTATCCACTGAGCTTGAAGTACTCATCATTCGATTCAAATTAGCTGCCGTCAAAGTTCCTTTGACAAATATGGCTATCAATACAGTTTGGCTGTTAGCTTTACCGTAGATCGAAAAAAACGGTTATGGGACCTCTGTTAGGAACGCAATTGCCTCTTCTCCAAATCCGAACGTAATTTAATATAGATGTACTGAATATAGTTATTTATAAATTCGCCCCAGGGCCACGATACAGACATTTCAACTCGGAAACAACGGCATTTCCCCGAAACTGACTTGTCCGTGAACAGAATTGCCATGAAATTTCTCTTAAAACATTGAAATGACGTCTCAGCACCAAAACCATCACCGCTAGACGCAAACCACTCCCAACATGAGCCATACAATCCAAACGTGTCCAAGCCATATAGTCCAAAAAGAGCCCAAAAAGAGCCACGTCACCTCTGCGTATGCGCAATCTACGCGTGTCTGAAAGTCCTCTCAAAATCACACACAGCACACAAAACTCTTATTATTCAAAACCATTGGTTCGACAGAGATCGCACCTTCAATTCACGCATGCGCAGAAACCCCCAAGGGGATTCTGTTAAGTAATAGCATCCTGCACCTCAAATATCCAATCCTCTCAGACGAAAACTCCAGCAGTTAATTCACTTATCGTCTGCTCATGCGCATAACGAAACATGCTCGTAAGGGGTAACATCAATTTCAAAATTAGCCCCAGGTCCACGGTACGCACTCTTCAACTCGGAAACAACGCTATTCCCCCAAACTGACTTGTGGCCGTGCACTGAATTGACATGAATATTCGTTTAAAACCTCACAATATCGGCTCGGAACTCCCAACATAACCCATACAACCCAAAAACAGTCACTTCTCCTCTGCGCATGCGCAATCTACTCGCAGCCTCCCAAAATCACACACCTTACAAAAAACTCCGATTCTCCAACACTAGCAGGAATAGCATCCGCCACCCCAAAACATCAATCCTCTCTGACGAAAACACCACCAGTTAAATCACTGATGCTCTGCCCATGCGCATAACGAGAAATGCTTGTAAGGGGTAACTACCATTTCAAAATTTGCCCCATGGCCACGGTACGGACACTTCAACTCGGAAACAACGCAACATCCCCCCAACTGACTTGTCCGTGCACTGAATTGCCATGAATATTCTTTTAAAACCTCACAATATCGGCTCAGCACTCCCAACATAACCCATACAACCAAAAAACACTCACTTCTCTTCTGCGCATGCGCAATCTACTCGCGGCTGAAAGTCCTCTCAAAATCTCACACCTTACAAAAAACTCCGATTCTCCAATACTATTGGTTCAGGAGATATCGCATCTTTAATCCGCGCATACGCATAACGAAAAATGCTCGGAAAGGGCAGCATGAACTTCGAAATAACGCGATGTTCTCCAGAACATACGCACAAATATAGGTTTTGGAATTTCAAGCAAAATATTCCACAAAATAGTAGACATTTTTTCATGTCACGCGATCTTCACAAAAATTTGCAAAATTTTTAAATTTTTTTTTGCCGCTTTATGGCCATCCGGTCTGCTGAGATATTGCTCTCCAAACCATTAGTTTGGTGGGAAATTTGAAAATTTGAATGGTTAAAGTTGTTTTGATAGTCATTTCCACCAAGTTGGAAACAACTTTCATCAGATATAAAGACATTATTAAAATTATCTCGTTGACAGAATTATATCCTTCTGTTCTTTTGTAATGGTGCATTATGAGGATTTTTTTTTGGTTTCCTTGATATGTAGCCTTCTGGACATCCTTTTATATTTCCATTTCCGAATCTTTTAGCCAATTTGCTAAACCCTAGGCGCGGATTGTGTCATCCTAAAGCGGCGTACAAATTAACGCGCTGCGCAGCGATTGCGTGTGTACCGGAGCGCTCAACTTGAATCTCCGTACCAACTCGAAGTGCGAATACATTAGTGCGCTGCGCGAAGAACAAGCGGCGCGCGTGGTGTGACCAAGACCGATTTTCTGAGCGCGCTCAACTTGAAAACCCGTACCAACTTAGTTAGACGAATCGTAGTGCGCGCGCTGCGCGTTTGCCGCGCAGCGCATTCCTGTATACGAAGCATTAAAGTACGTATACACTAGCGCACGTGCTGCGATTCGTATAAGTTGGTACGGGATTTCAAGTTGAGCGTGCTCCGAAAACCCGTACAAATCGCAGCGCGTTCACCGCGAAGCGCGCTAAAGGTAAGCGTCCACATATCCGCATCGTATGTAGTGGACGCATCGCATAAAACGGATGGTAGTATTCTTTCTATAGAGATTCACACAAGTGCGTCCACTTGTACGGATCGCTGAAATCGGCTCGAAGGCACTGTCAGAAATGTCGGCAATGCCGATGCGGTTGTTACCATAGTTGCGTCGTAGTTACGCCGTTAAATCCGTAGGCTGTCGATACAGTGCGCTTACCTTGAAGGTGAGCGTCCACAAATCCGCATCGTACGTATCGGACGCATCGCATCAAACGGATTATTTTTCACTATGCGTCCACTGTATCGACGGCGTACGGATTTGACGGTGCAACTACGACGCAACTATGGTAACAACCGCATCGGCATTGACGACATTTCTGACAGTGCCGACGAGCCGATTTCAGCGATCCGTACAAGTGGACGCACTTGTGTTAATTTTTATAGAAAGAATACTACGATCTGTTTTATGCGATGCGTCCGCTACGTACGATTCGGATATGTGGACGCTTACCTTACGCACTTTAAAGCCAATAAACCGTTTAAATTGTTTCCTTTTATCTTAAGCGGTCTTCCTGAAACTGTTCTATGCGTCGTATATCTAAGCCATTTTTTATCCTCTCTATTTTCTCATATACTGCATATTTTCCGAGCTCTGTCAATTGCACTAATTTTTTAACGTTTCGAAAATCTTTACTATAGAAATATTTCACCTGTTTTCTTTTTTCTACTTGCGACATTATTCCATAAATTGTATACCTGTTGACAATCAACAATATTTTACAAATAGTGTTGCCATGCAACTTTGGCCATTGCCGACTATCCGCACAACCTATTTTATACATTACTCTTGTCTTAGAATGTTACAAAAAAGAAAGACCTATATTAAAATTATTAAAAACAATAAATTCTGCATACTTTCTAGACGGACTATAATGCTCTTCATAACAATGATCTTTAATTGAATATTGTTCACAGTTTCACATCAACGAGAATATTGTCTTTCGAAATGAGTTATACTATTTCTCCAAAAATCACCTTTATAACTATGGGGGCTGCTATCCACCCCCGAAGTCGAATGCGATTTAAATGATATTCTCGATACGGTTCGGAGTCTCCCAACGCTTTCATAGTCAACCTCAAGTAATGAGTAATCAGAAAGCACACATGAATCACGTGTTCCGTTCCAGAGCCTTATTAAACAATGGCACAATACTACAGAGACCTACGTCTCACGCTCGAGAGCAAAGGGAACAACACGAAGTAACAGGTTTAGAATTTTCGCCCGGTTCCATCTGTTAACAAGGTTTATTGTGTAAAATATTGTGTTCAACGACTCCAAATTAGTTGAAGAGTATATAAGAGTAATCGGTTTTTGAGTGGTCAATTTATGAGTGTTGCGGAACCCAGCTTTTTGCGTGCATGTTCTGGGGAACATCGCGTTATCAATTTTCCCAAATGCATCTTTCGATTTTTTTCGCCGAAAATGGTCCCAAACCAGGTTCCACTCACTGATGAATAATTCGAGGTTAAATTTTATTCTGTCCGGCCGCTGACCGGCCGTTGCCACGATAACTTGAGAACGGAAATAGTTCTGACTTTTTTTCGGGGTAAGTGGCGCGTCCAAATACGACGGACAAGTTCGGCATAATGAGCCCAACGGTTTCCGAGTAATAATTTTGTCATTTACCAATATAGATCCGATCGAATTAAAATACGGTAGCTAGTTGTTGAATACCTACTGATAAAAAGACGCTTGTGTATTTTTATGAGAATCGTATCACTAGAGTATTTGGTATGAAGGAAGTTGTATTATTATTTTCGATTAATTGCATATGATGTTGCTTACTTACAAAACAGAGTCTTCCTGAAATACTGGCATTTATAAGGCTTCATTTTGATATTGGCAGACACACACAGTTATGATACAGTCTCTCAATCAATTTCAAGGTTTCCGATAAACTATCTTTTTTGTTTTCTTTTTGTGGTGCGTAAATAAATAAAGATGATGGTTTTCCCCCGCGCGAACACGCGGCGTATGATTGTCCCAGCGCCATGTCCACATATCAAAGGAAAAACAAAATTGTTACATTATTAGAATCCATCCAAGGTAACTATTTAGTTAATGCTTTGTTTGTGGCACCTATCACTTCAATCGCGTACATTAAATGAAATTGTACGACTATGGCATGAAAAAGAGCAAGTTGCCGTTGACGTTAAAAGAAAAACACCCTGCAGACATTTTTATATTTATTCACCTTTTAAACCTTCCCTTCATTTCAATTGTGTACAATTGTACCGTGATATAAAGAACATCCTGTATAGTATTGGTTTATTTTCAATGATGTATGCCTCGAAAGTATATTTTTTAACACAATTGAATGAAATTGTATGATTGGCGTGAAAAACAGCAAGTTGCAATTGACGTTAAGAGGAAAACACCCTGTGTGAAAATTTCGGACAAATACACTATGAGAATCCATCCAAGGTACCTATTTAGTTAATGCTTTGTTTGTGGCATAAATTATTTCAATCGCGTACAATTGTGCAGTGATATAAAGAACGCCCCGTATAGTAATGGTTTATTTTTGATGATGTATGCCTCGAAAGTATATATTTAACACAATTGAATGAAATTGTACGATTGACGTGAAAAACAGCAAGTTGCAATTGACGTTAAAATAAAAACACCCTGTATGAAAATTTCAGTCAAATACATTATGGGAATCCATCCAAGGTACCCATTTGGTTAATGCTTCGTTTGTGGCACGAATCACTTCAATCGCGTACAATTGTGCCGTGATATAAAGAACACCCTGTATATTTATGGTTTATTTTCATTGATGTATGCCTCGGAAGTATAATTTTTAACACAATTGAATGAAATTGTACTATTGGCGCGAAAAACAGCAAGTTGCAATTGACGTTAAAAGAAAAACACCCTGTAGGAAAATTTCAGACAAATACATTATGAGAATCCATCCAGGGTACCTATTTAGTTAATACTTTGTGGCACAAATCACTTCAATCGCGTAAAATTGCGCCGCGAGAAAGAGAACATTATTTTATTTTTATTTATTATTTATTTATTCAGCAAAAGTAATAGTATTACAAATTACATTACAACTTTCAAATACCTCATGATAACATATATATACACATACATAAAAACACAACAAAATAAGTAACCTAGTAATCCAAATAATATGTTAACAAAACTAAGAATATAAAATCAATAACTTCTCCTTATATTACTCCTACTGCTAAAAGTTTGGTGCACTATGGTATATTAATACTGTGTGTGCGCTTAAAGTAACTAACAGAAAATATATATTTTCTCTTTTAGGCCAATGTTTCCTCTCATGTTTCTTTTAGTCATAAAGTCCCAAACCAAAATTTACCCAAAAATTAAATTAAAGAGAAAAAGAAACTCACTCTATCCCCAATTAAAAAAATCTAAGACCAAAAAGCAAACAACATTCCATCCACTGACTTGGTAAGTAATTTGAAAGTTAGTGTCTATAATCCACTTATTGATTTCTTTTTTTTATTTTGAAATAAGGGTATTTATGTATAGTAATGGTTTATTTTCAATAATGAAAAAGAGCAAGTTGCGATATGACGTTAAAATAAAAACACTCTGTAGACATTTTTATATTTATTCACCCCTTAAACCTTCCCTGGACTTCCACAAATAATTCGAGACCAAAATTAGCCAAATCGGTCCAGCCGTTCTCGAGTTTTAGTGAGACTAACGAACAGCAATTCATTTTTGGTGCTCTAGTTCCTCGGAACTGAGTGCTTATCAATTTGCCCAAATGTCTGTAATTTTCGAATTTTTCGATGAAAATGGTCTTAAACGATTTGGTTTGACTCACTGATCAAGAATCCGTGGTCGAAATTCATCCTGTCCGGCCGTTCGGCCGGTCCGGCCGTAGGCACGATAACTCTCGAACGGAATGAGCTAGACAGTTGAGATTTCGGTTTGGGAGATGAATATCTCGGCTAAGTTCGTTATTGGGCAAAATCGGACAGATGGTTTCGGAGTAACAAAAACAAAATTTTTTTCACTAAGCAAATTCCAAATTGAATTTTTTTCAATGAGCAATTTTACCATAAGAATCCAATGATATCATTTTTAACTCTAACAAGCTAATAATTTCGGAGATATGAATTTTCAAAATTTCAATAATAAATCGTATTTCAACGTTGTCACAGAATGATATAATTATTCTATGTATGAATTGTCATAATGTCAACTTATTTTCCTGAGACATGACATTATCTAATCAATCGAAGAATTGTGAGCGAAGTGAGAAAAATCTCAGTTGTTTGCTCCGAAATTAGTTTTTCTCAGAAAAGTCTTACATATCTAGGAACGGAACATGAAGTAAGAGATCTGAGAGTAGTGAGACTGCTTTTCATCCATAGACATAGATATAACTCTCGAAGGGAATGAGGCAGGTAGTTGAAATTTTCAGAGTAGGTTAGGGAGATGAATATCTCGGTTAAGTTCGTTATTGGGCAAAATTGGCCAGATTTAATTTGATTCCTTCCATGGTGCAGTTCTCATTCTCATGATTGCTCATTTAATCTTGATAAATAAAATATTATTTGTATTGAATTTCCTTTATGATGCAGTTCTATCATATGAATACATTGATATAATTGCCAACTCTGAGAAAGCATTACTTTCGGAGATATAATTTGTCTGTTTGAACTAGAGCGCCAGAAAGCTCCTGTCCACAGGGCTTGAACCCATTTTATATAATATTGTGGCTGTCAAGTAATTATAGACAAATAATTTGCAATAAAATAAAATTGCGACTAAATTAAAGATCTAAGCTATCCTATCTCTCAAGTTGGACCAGACTGCTCACGGTGTGCCAATTTATATTAAAATCGGTTAAGTAGTTTAGGAATCCATCGCGGACAAACATCGTGACAGGAGATTTATATACAGGGTAAAGCCTTTGACCACAGCATTAATTTTAACCAAAGATTCTTCTCATCAAATGAAACACTTTTTTCATTTGCCATTTTTCCAGATTCGGCTCAGGTTAAAAGTTACAAGCGTTTAAAGATTTCACAATGTGCTAATACACTCCCGCATATAAATTATCTATGATATTGTTGGCGGACGAGAATAAGGCATGGTAACGTGGTTTACAGCTTGATTTGGGATTCCAACGCTCAGGGACGGATCCATAAAAGTAGTGAAATTTCTGGAGTTTTCCATTTTAAAACATTCAATGAAGAATATCTCGAAAACGGTGCGTTTAAGGAGAAATGATGAAGAATAATATAATGTTCTAAAACGATGGAATATTCTTGAAATGACTCAAGAAAAACTTTATATGCTTTTTTTATGCTAATTTCGGTTAGTTTTATGAATCCACGAGTCCATAACTAGAAAACCAGTAGAAGTAGAAAATAACTAATACTTGGAAAATATGTATCATAATTATAGAAAACTTCACACCAACATTAATTTTATTCGAAAAAAGGATGTCAAAGCTACAAAATAACCTTATATTACCTGTATATTAGATTATTTATGTCACGATACCTGAGAACGGCCAGAGATAGCGACTTGCAAATTTAAGGGTAGGTTGTAATCTGAATGCGACATTTGAGTTTGTTGATAGGAATAATCAGCCAAATGGTTCTGCAGTTATACCCATCTGAAATTTTGTCGTTATTTCCTCAAGAACTCGATTAATACGAATCCCATCCAATTAAAACATGGTAATCAGATGTAGAATTCCGAAGCAAAAGGTCTTTAAAAATTTCGTGAGAATTGTATTAAAGAAAGTTTTAAAGAAATCATTGAAAATCATTGAAAAATAATTTATATATCTGAAACTGTTCGCCCGACATCGCTTAAATTTTGCGAGTGCTTTCAAAACCTAAGTCTACTGCCAAATTTGAACAAGATCGGATTCATATTGAGACAGGTCCTTGAAATTTTCAGGGTATATAGGTTGTGGATGCGAATGGGAGAGTGAAGTTTGTTGTTGGGCATAATCGGCCAAACGGTTTCGGAGTTGTACCCATCTGGAATATCATTTTCTCGTTAACACGAAAAACACAGACCTGATCGAATTGAAACTTGGTATCTTGTTGTGAGAACCGTACCACTAGAAAATTTAAAAAAATCACGAAAAAATATTATGTATCTCACGTTAACTTAGGAACGGAAAGAGATAGCAGCTTGTAATTTTCAGGAAAGCTTGAGCTTCCGAATGCGAGATTTAAGTTCGTTAATTGGTATAATCGTCCAAATAGCTTTGGAGTTATGGTCAACTGAAATGTTGTTGTTATTTCCTCTATAACTCAAAATATACAAATCTGATCCAATTAAAACTCCGTGAAGACTCAATGAATGCCGACACACTAATTTTCGCAGAACGGTTCACATCGATGCTAAATTCGTAGCTGACTAGAGGTGAGTAGACAATGGAACATGCGCGCAAAAGCTCCTGACTTCACGTGAGTACTTGAACCAATTTTTTTAACCATTCGAAAGAAGACATAAATTCAATTTTCAGCAAAACTTATGACATGTCGTATTTTTCGCTATACTTTATATGCAGTCAACATTCTCAACGACACCGTATATGGAGATAAGATAATGTCCTCTCAATATACTATCGATTGTAGGTTACCTATTGGTACCTAATATATATATATGTATATTCTTTTGACTAAAAAAAAATGAAAATAACTCACAATTCAGGGTCTGAGTAGGTATTTTACCGATGATTCGGTATTCGCTATTCCTCAATTTTGAATATTTTTTATTGGCGGTTTTTGGTGAGATGGTATATTTCGATGTGTTCTATCACCTGTTAAGAAAATGGCTCACATTTGAAACACCCTGTATAAAATCCCCTAATTCATGCCTGTATCATTTTTGTAAAATTTATTCGAAATACTGCGTCGCCTTGGCGACGGCTGAAACCAGAAAATTAGAAATTCTTATACCTCTAACCGCTTAATCCCATCTGAACAAACATATGTGAATAGATAGGTACATTATTTAAATCACTTTTTTTATGCAGACCCAAAAATTAAATTATGCAAAAGCACTGACGTGCAGGCCTGTCTATTGTCTAATCCCGCCTCACACACCCTTTCGAAATATTGCATAATGAGTAGGTATGTACTTATAAAGAAAGCGTTAACACACTAAATGAATTCAGCATTAGCTGAATTCAAATTGTAAAAGGGAATGATTCCAAATATACTAAGGTGATCGAGCGAAAATCTGGTAATATATAATTATGATGGTTGCTTGAAGATATATGCGGAGTTTCAGCGGAATCTGACAGATAGTTTCAGAGATGTAAGATTTTTGCTCGGATTTTTGTAAAAAACACTAAATTTTTTTTGAAACGAATATTTTTTTTTCTAATTATCTGATCCCTACAAATTTCAAATTGCACAAATTTGTGGGCTAGCAATATACAACTAATTACCAAACTTCATACGGATATGTATTTTTCGAGTTATTGAGGAAATAACAACACAACAACAGATGGGTATAACTCCAAAACCGTTTGGCCGATTTTGCCCATTAGCGAACTCAACTATCATTTGGAGGTGCAACTTACCCTGAAAATTTAAAGTTGCTATCTCTTTACCTTTGAATGTTATCGTGCGAACGGCCGGCGGCATTTCATTTGGGCAAAATGATACGCTGTTCCCTAGAACATGCGCGTGAAAATAATAATATTATGGAACGATGAAAAAGTTTACTCCTTCAAATTTGGTGCATTTCAAAAAATTTCAATGCTCAAAGATTTCTACTATGCTGTGATCGATCAATCAAGGACAGGTTATTGAATAGAATCAGGACATATCGAGGGACATATAAACACGAAGATTTCCCTCTTTTCGGATATTAGATAATATACCTTCGTGCAAATTTTGCAGCGTTTTCTGGTAACAATATCACTTCTGCCTATCAGGAATCACTGAGTTGATAGCATCCACTTCAGATAATGCAATTTTGAAGGCACTGAAATTAATTCTGAATTTCAAATTGGATTATTTCATTAGCTTAATTCATTTCAACATGGCCTGAATGTCATCCGCTGTAATAATGAACTATTGTCACGTCTCTTGGCCTGAGCATCCTCAAGGGAGAAAAACGGAATATGATCGAACTCGTTAATTTTGTCCATAAAACGTTTTAGGTATAGTGGATTATAATCTGTTCCTCCATAACGTATCGCTGAGTACGAAACTTATTTTCCAATGCGCCATTTGTTATGAATGCCAAATAGATTGAACATCTGCAACTATCATAATTACGGGTAATACAATGAAACATTATTTGAAATGGAGCATATTATTGTTCTGTAGCGAAATTAGAGACTGGAATATTTATTAGTCTGACGGAATACTTCTCCAGAGTTTCTAAATGGTTGTGAGAAATAAATGTTTAGATCGAGGTTCTTTTACTTCTTTACACTGAACATAAATAAACCGTATGTAAGGAAATAGCCTTATGGTCGATTTTCTACGGCCTTTTTCGGATATTATCGTCAAGCTTTGGTAACGTGGCAACAGCATTCAGACTGAAAATAATTTTACAGTACAGTACAGGTGTGATCGGATGAGTACAGGGTCGATCAGATGAGTGTAAGTACAGGGCTAATGGATTAGTGGACTAACGGTGGATAAAAATGGTGATTAGGCGTGTGCGTTAGTTTTTTTGGTGTTAATAAAGTGTTTTTTGTGGTCCACGCCGTGACGCTAGGGCCAAATTCAAGATGCACGCAGCCTATTTGAGACATTTTTCATTCTGCGCATGAGCAGACGAAAAGTGATATAATTGCTGCACTCTTGAGCCGATTTGCCGCTATGAAATTGGAATTCTCTACCCTCAGATAATTTGACGTATTTCACGAATCCCTAGAATATTATTTTCAACATTCATTGAGTAAAATAAACCTCAAGAACGCTTTGTTTTAACGTGTAGTTTGTTGAATCATTAACTCATTCCTGCATCATTGACACATATTTGATGTGTCTCCCTCGAAATCTTGAAAGCGGGCGTAATTATTCATGTAGCATTGATTTTCGTATAATTCGATATTGAGAAACAGGTGGAGCCCGATCAACCAAACTAATTACAGACGTAAAGCATTCGGATGGTGGAAAATCCTGATAATCGAATGTATGAAGAAACGCGTATGTTGTACATATTATTACATAATACATCATGCAAAAAATTATTAAAATCACGAAAACAAATTGATTTTATCAGCTGACAACTACATCTACATTTTTCAACTTACTACATATGCACCTGTATGTATGTATGTATGAACTATACACGGGGCATATCCATTGTGCATGCTTAGTCGGGAGTCCGGATAAACGCGACTACTTATAACTGAGGGCCGGATAGTCAAGTCTCTACTGTACTGTAAGGCCGATCCAGCTTCCAAGTTTGAGGAGAACGAAATTTTTGTAGAATTCGATAATTATGGTACAACTGACATTTTCTGTCCTGACTATACAGTGTTGAAAAGCCAAATAAAATAAATTCATTATCTTGGTTACTGTACATTTTCATGGAAACTCCCGAAACATGTCAAATTTAAATTTTCAATTGTCATTCTTCTTCGTAAAAATTCGAACCCTACCTTCCAACCCCTTGGAAAGACAGGTTCAACTCGTAATTTTTCAAATAGGAAGTATAGCCTTGTTATGAATCGTTTGAAAAGACTCATTCTCTATTCAGAAGTGTTATCACTTTCATATTTGTTTCAAAAATCAAATTAGAAAAAATAAAATCAAGTGATTAGCGAAACTTGGCGCAATATCTAAAACTGAAATGTAGTACAAAATGTAGCAAAAAAATTATGAATGTTAATGAAGTATATCTTCAAAGTGTTCAGCGCGAAGGCCTTAGCAACATCCTAACCTCAAACAAAAATGTCAGATTATTCAACATCTCTGCAGTGATCGACCTAATCGCAAGCGTTATTCGATCTTTTAGATAATTCAAATGAAGGGGTCTAGTTTTGTACACAATTCTCTTCGCATAACCCCATAAAAATGAATCTAATGAGTTAAGATCAGGGGATTGCGCTCGACAAATTTAAAAAAAATTATGCAAAAATATTATTTATGTCACGATAACCGGAGAACGAAACGGGATAGTGACTTGCAATTTTTGGGATAGGTTGTGCATCTGAATGCGACATTTGAGTTTGTTACAAAATCGTCCAAACAGATTTGGAGTTAAACCAATTAATACCTAATTCGGTTGTTATTGCCTCAACAACTCGAAAAATACTGATCCAATTCAAACATGGTTATTAGTTGTAAATTGCTGACACAAAGATTCTCGCAAAATTTTGTGAGGATCCTATCATCAGAAAATTTAAAAACAAATCATTGAAAATCATTTAAAAAAAATTCTAAATATCAGAAACTATTCGTTCGACATCACTGAAATTTTGCGAGAGCCATAAAACCCTAAGTTTCCTTCCAGGTTTCAAGTTTGAACACGATCGGATTCATATTGTTGGAGATCCGAGCAGTCTTGTGTCAGTTCAGTAGCTGGACGGGTGTCCGTTGCCTCGATAACTTTCGAACGAAAGGAGATAGGGACTTTTAGAAAACATTTTTTTTTAAATTACGAAAATATATTATGTGTCTCACGATACCTGAAGAACTAAAAGATATAGCGACTTGCAATTTCCGGGCTATAGAGTGCGCATCCGAATGCGACGTTCAAGCTAGTTAATTGGTTTAATCGGCTATTTTGGAGTTATCATCTGAAATTTTGATGTTACTTCTTCTATATCTCAAATTATACAAATCTGATCCAATTAAAGCTCTATGATTACTTGTAGAATGCTAACCCACTAATTTTCGCGGAATGTCGTGAATATCTTATCCTAGAGTTACTTGAAGCGTAGGTTTTTTCCAATAGAACTAAAATTCTGTGATCATTTACGTCACTGAAGTCTGTCATGAAAATGGTATGAAATGTATTAATATATTATAAACGCAGAGGAAACGGTATATGGGTAATTCTCACGAAATACCGAAATTCTTGTCCTTTAAGTTTTATCGAAAATCTAACAACCCTATAACGGATATCAAAATTTTCTTGTAATATATGTAATCGACACTAGAAGTTTCACTTATTATTTCGGAACCAAATACATACATAAGAATAAATACACCAATATTTAGTCCGTAAAATCATTCCCTCACTATGTCCCAAGCTACACGTTCGATTACTTTTATATTATCAATCAAACAAGAAAAAATAATAAAAGTCCACTTTGGAGACTTTTCGATTAAAAATATGATAGATTAATGAAAAAAATTTTAATTTGGATTATATACTAAAAACTGTATGCAAAAATAGAGAATATACACGTGTCCCATAAAAATAAATCATTCCCTCACAATGTTACCGATAATCGAATTTTGATCGCATTCTTAATCCAACAGGAACGCTACTATGATATTTTGATAGGTGGCAGTCCTGTCAACTCACCATTATGGTGAATTTAACGACAGCGTGTTAGACTGTGCGTTGAAAAAGAGATAATAGGATATTTTGTTTGAATTGCATTCATGAAAAACAAAAAGTAAAATACTTTATTCGTTATTAATTACATAGAGAAGTAGACTTATGGGAGTTATCATTTTATACAAAACAACTTTTTAATAGTGAGTTTATATCGTGAGTTTTTTTTTTATTATTCTTTGTTTCATCATTCCCTCACCGTCATTCCCTCATATAAATTTCTAGTGAGGGAATGATGATTTATGAAGTAGTAATTTTCACCAGAGTCAACTTGCCTTTTCGAACATTTGCTTCAGTTTATTCTTTAATTCACCGCTGTAATATTTTTGTGCCGTCAATTAATGCCAAGAAAAAATAGTATAAGTGAAAATTTGCCTATTTGTTTTTGCTGATAATCTTCGAATATTTGCATTGAATAAACGATGCGTAGTACAACACAAACACGAATCAAGTCACCTGTTGGACATTCATCAAATGATGTTATTTGTACGACATATAAAAATCACACTTATAATAAAGGTGATCATGTCCTAATAAATTGGGACGAAAAACTTTGTCCAGGGGGTGCTTTAGTAAAGTGTATGAAAAGAGGAACCAATTCTTGGAGTTGGCCAATAATCAAGGATGAACAGTTGTATGCCTGGAATGGTATTCACCAGAAGATCAGGCCACCAACATTAATCAAAAAGGGATGTTATGCTGTCAAGGAAATATACTAAAATATGTAACTGAGATGAGACTGTTTTATTAACTTTGAGAATGAATAGATAAGAAAAGTACTTTTTGTTGGTAGATTTCTAATTAAGTATAACAAATTTTCATTATTTTATTAATTTTGCATAAAAAAGCTATTGTTTTGTTAATGTTGTTAAGATTAAATAGTACAACAGAACTTTAATCCATTGGTAAAATGACAACTAAGTTTATTTTTAAGTGAATATATTTTGTTTTTTGTTCATTTTTATAATGCCACTTTGATTTAGTGCAAATTAATGATTGAAGTAAGGTTAAATGGAAATAATTTAGTTGATCTACAATAACCTTGTGATTTTATGTTCCTTCTAATGTTAAAAACAAATAGTTGATTACTCAATTGAAAGGTAATTTAAAATTGAACAATTTTCTCATTGCCTCACTCAGTCTTCATCCCCTCATTTTCAATTTTTTTTTAAATCCTCATAATCCACCTAAAACACGTTTATTCTAGGGACCGCTATATAATTATAATCTTGCAACATCAGTACCACAAAATTTCATAGAATATTAATACGAATCCTTTTCAATATTATTTGTCTTTTTTAATGACCAAATTTCGGGATTTCGTGAGAATTACCCATATATCGATGCTAGATTCGTAGTAGAATGTCCAATAGAAGTGAGTAGACAATAGAACATGCGCGCAAAAGTTTCTGACCCCACGTCAGTGCTTGAACCATTTTGTATCATTTTCTTTCTATCACATCTTGAAGGCAAATATGTTTAGTATTATTGTAATAAGATTTGGGACTATGCAAAGGAATATTATAATGAATTTCGGTCATCACTAATTTTATTTTTTTCTATTTTGAGTTTTGCGATAATAATGAAAGTGATAACATTTCTGAATAGAAAATGACGCAACCTTTCAAGCGATGTATCACAAGCTCATTCTTCATGTTTGAAAAATTGAGGGTTGTACCTGTCTTTCGAATGGGGTTGAAGATAGGGTTCGCATTTTTGCAAAGAAGAATGACAATTTAGAACTTGTATTAGACGTGTTTCGGGATTTTGCATAAATATGTATAGTAACCAAGATATTGAACTTATTCCAGTTGGCTTTTCCACACTTTATATACCTACACTATAGCTAGTCAAGTTCTAGTCAAGATAGGCTCAAATTTAATTAATGACCATTTAATTGTCAAACAAATTGTCGTATATCGTATATTTCCCTTACATTATATAAATCAATGTCATAACGGACTATGTGGGGAGTGAAAAAACCATATATTAATATCAAAGATGTTTCGGCTATATCGAAAAGTTTCAAAATTTTTCAACTTATATCCCTCCAAATTAATATTCTAACGGTAGTTTTCAAGATACTTTGTCTATTCTCAATTGCCAAATTAGTACGACGTGCGATAAGTTATCCTGCATATAAAACCGGTGTGAAGTTGGCAGCCACTTGTTTTCGAGGTAGCAGCCGTGTAACTTGATCCAACGGTAGAAATACATTATATCGTAACTTCCGTTTACAAAGCTGCTATTCAAAATTTCAAAAGATTCTCTGTGTATTCATTTTGAATGGAATACTTAGACTTCAAGTCAATAACAACTCCCTGATTGGCGAAATCACATATGGTGTTTGATAATCTTTTATGAAGAAGCATGTTTGGACGAAAATCTGGGAAAACGTTGCGTGTTCTGACGAAACAAATACTTTTAATTTGACTGACTTTGGAAGAGGTTAGAATGAAAAAAAACTGGTCCAAGCACTGACGTGAAGTCAGGAGCATTAGCGTGTATGTTCTATTGTCCATTCTCCTGTATTCGAAACTTAATTTGAATGTACCTACCATGGTAAATTCGAATTAGTAGTGTCGAATACAGAAGAATCGACAATATATTCGATTAAGACTGTCCAATACAGGAGAATGGACAATAGAAAACACGCGCAAAATCTCTTGACTTCACGTCAGTGCTTGGACTAATTTTTTTTTCCTAGGGGTCCGCTTTTTATATAATTTTAAACACATCTCTATGTCGATATTCTACAACTAGTTACCAAGCTTCAATTCGATAGTCTATATTTTTTGAGTTATCGAAGAAATAATATTCCAGATGGGTATAGCTCTGAACCCGTTGGACCGATTATGCCCGTAAACGAACCTCCCAATCGGATACGCAACATATCCTGAAAATTGCAAGTCCCTATCTTCTTTCGTTCGAAAGTTATCGAGGCAACGGTCACCCATCCATCTACTGAACTCACACAAGGCTGCTCGAATCTCCAACAATATATATTCGATTATGTTCAAACTTGGAACTTGGAAGTAAAGTTAGGTTCTGAAGCCTCTCGCAAATTTTCAACGATGTCGGACGAATAGTTACTGGAACTTTTTTCAATAATCTTCAATGATTTTTTAAAAATTTTCTAGTAATACGATTCTCACGAAATTGAGCCAGAATTTTCGCGTTTGCATTCTACAACTAATAACCATGTTTGAATTTAATCGGTTTCGTGTTTTTTGAGTTATTGAGAAAATAACAACCAAGTTTTAGATGGGTATAACTACAAAACCGTTTGGCCGATTTTGCCTATAAACAAACTCAAATGTCGTATTCAAAAGCACAACCTGACTTGAAAATTTCGAGTCGCTATATCTTTCCGTTCTCAGGTTATCATGACATAAAAAATATTTTTTTATATTTTTTTTTTTAGTTTTCTAGTTATACGATTCTCACAAAATTTCACAAACATGCTAAGGTTTATATTCTACAACTATTCACCAAGTTTCAATCAGATTTATATTGGTTGAAAATAAAATTATTACTCGGAAACTATTGGGTGGATTATGCCCATTTACGAACTTATCAGTCGTACTGGGATGCGCCACCTACCCTGAAAATATCAATTCGCTATCTCATTCTGTTCTCAAGTTATCGTGGCAACGGACGGTCGGCCGGACAGAATCAAATTTGTCCTCAAATTCTTCATCAAGTAGTCGAACTCAATCGTTTGAAACTATTTTCAGCTAAACATTCTAAAATTACAGACATTTGGCAAAATGATAACGTGATGCTGCCCAGAACATACACGCAAAAATCTCTTGAATAATGATACTTAAATCTAAAATTCTCTCCAGCACCTTTTTCAGAAATTACCTTTCCAGATGAAACTCACAGGAAACGTGTTGTGTCAACTCATGAAGAATTATTATTATGATTTTATCGATTATGGGTGGATATGCGGGGGGGAAATGAAAACCGCATCGAAAAAAATAACTCTAATGGTGAAACTCAAAGAAAACATTCATTGTGGACCAATGTACAATTCTTATTAATTTTATCGACTTTGGGTATGTGGGATTGAAATGGTAACCACCGCTGAGTTGATATCTTATTTCATTCTTCATCGAGAGAAATTACCTCTACAGATGAAACTTACAAGAAAGGTTCATTTTGACCCAATGAATTATTCTTATTAATAATATCGAATTCGGATGGGCCTGAGGGGTGCAAATTACCAAACAAAAGCCATCTTTATTATTCATATAATGAATTGGATTGAAAATGTATAAATTTTGGATAGAATAACAAATCGGTGAAATATTTTTGTAAGGCAATGAATGACCATGTGCTAAACACGATGCTAAAGCTTCCAATATAATTTTTTCACTAGGCAAGGAGTTAGCACACCTGAAATTTGAATCAATGGATCTGATGAGAAAACGGACGGATCTGAAAGCAAATGAGAATCAAAGGTATTTGTGAAATTTGTATATTATCATATTGTCATATTTTCCGCAGTGATATTTCGCTACAACCCTTCCCAAATAACAGAATATATCGAATAATTCGACCGAATAGAATAATCGAAGAAAAGAGCCATACAATAATAGGGTCCCCTGTAAATCCCATCATATGTTACTTATATTCGAACTTCCTCATGAAAGAATATCGCGCGCTATCTGACTTCTTGAATTTTCCGAGCCGGTTCTTATCGAGAACCTCGAGTGAATTCTCCGAATCTTGCGAAGAAAGGGGAGCAATATCGGCGCAGATAGTGGCTGTTTATTGCCTTACCCCAAACTCTCTCCTTTAAAGCAGTTCCAAAAGTTCAGATTAAACTTCTGGCGGTGTTTTATTTTTTCCACCAATTCCGAAATACACGGTACCTCTTTTGTCCGTTTGTTTCAATCCCACCGCTCGATAGGTCAAGAGGGTCCGGGCCCGGTTGAAGGACTTCGTTAAGTGTTCGGTTGACGGGTCACTTGACGAAACACACAGAGGTGGAAAGTGGACGTTCTCATTGGTATTCACGGGATTATTAACATATAAAATTTATATTTACTAGATTTCAATTTCTGAATATATTGGGAAAGTAGAATTCGGTCTAAAGGTTTCTAATTTCAGCGGATTCTGACACGTAGTTTCCAAAATATTAAACTTTTGAAGTTTCTAGTGATACGATCCTCACAATATTCCTTAGAAATAACTGCGTCGATCTACAAGTAATTATCAAGTTTAAATTGGATCGGATAGCTATTTTTTGAGTTATCGAGGAAATAACAACAAAATTTTAGATGGGTATAACCCCGAAACCGTTTGGCTGATTATATCCATTAATGGACTTAACTGTCGCATTCGGATGCCCTGAAAATTGTCGCTATCGGGCATCTATTCAGATATACTGCACTTGCCCAACGTTGCTCGATTTCCAATATTTCTTCAATAACTGCAACAATATATTCGATCTTGTTTAAATTTTGATACGGAACTCAACAAATTTCTTAGGCATTTTAGAAGTTACTAAGTTTCAATTCCATTGAAAATGTATTGTTTGAGTTATTGGAACAACAAAATTTCAAGTCGCTGTCTTTTCCCGTTTGAATTGAAGTTATCATGACAACGGTAGGCTCAATTATTATTATTATTATTATTATTATTATTATAAGTTTATTGAAAATAGTCACTACAGAACTATATACAGACAGAATTGAATTCTACCTCGAATTCTTCATCAATGAGTCGAACCTAATCGTTTGATACTTCAAGACTTTAATTTCAAATATCGATATGCAATTGGTTTATACCCAATATAATTGGATTAATTACGAACTCACTCTAGATGTAAGCTTTCCTTAAATGATCTTTTCAATTGCGTCCTTTTAATCACTTTCCATGTTCTAACTGGTGAATTTACCAATAGTTCTGGTTAACGAAGTTTTTCCTTCTTATTTTGGTGATCAGAAGGCAGTCCAACTAGACTACTATTTCAACCCTCTAGAAAAAAAAAACAAAGGAAAGTTAGTAGCACTAGGAAATTACCTTACAGAAAATTGTGTCATGAAAATTTGTCCAGATTAATTGAAAAATATGGAAACACTTCATTCTTAGAAATTTATTACTATACCGATATATTCAATAGAAAATTCATTATTCATTGAAATTATAAAATCATCAATCGGTTAAATTGTTTTTCACTAAAGTAAGCCCATATTGTGAAAGGAAACAGGTACACAACTGGATAACACCAAGAATAAAGTCTGCTAAAAATAATTCAGAAAGACGTTCAAGCTGAAATCAGAAATAGTCAAACTATCCTTACTAATCTATACTATACAGGGTGATTCACGAAGACCGCTCGTTAGAATATTTCAAAGAAAGACTCGAGATGAACACTTGGAATTTTATAGTTAAGCTTTGTTAGGTTAGGAGGGATGAATTCCTGGAAGAAATGTCAGATTGGTTCCACATCCGGTTTCACCGGAAATGATACCAACATTCGTTTTCTGAATGTAATACCCAGTTTTTTCATTGACAATCAGATTACCCATTGAATTCAAAAATTATTTTAATTTGTCACTTACATATTATTCTCATAAAATTCGTGTGAAATCTGAAAAACCTTCCCTCAGATAGGGCTTCATTCCAATGATAATAACTTGTAGATCTTTGCATGAAAATCAGTAATTTTCAAGCTCAGAAGAAATACAAATGCTTCGTCTTCGTTGATTAAAAACTCAAAGGAACACACAGGGTGTTTCTATTTCATTGTCTTAGTCAGTCATGACAAAACCTCCAAAGCTATTTAAGAATGCATTGATGTCATTCTTAACTCTAACAAACTAATACATACGGAGATATGATTTTTCAAAATTTCAATAATTATTCTCAATTCTATATGATTTCATAGAAAACACTAATTATAATTTCCTGATGTATATAAATCCAACATCAGATGAGTCATAGACCTACGTTTTGAATTTAATTACAAAAATTCTTGAGAATTGACGCACCGAAGCCAAATAGAAAAACTGAGAAAGCCCTGTGGACAGGAGCTTTGGTGCTCTTGTTCAAACTTTGACAAATCATAACTCCGAAAGTATTGATTTCTCCGAGTTGGAAATGATATCAATGGATTCTTATTTGATTTATTTTATTTTATGATGCAGTTCTATCATAATATTCCATGGATATCCCAACTCTGAGAAACCAATACTTTCGGAGATATAATTTGTCAAAGTTTGAACAAAGCCAAAGCTCCCGGCCACAGGGATTGAATCAATTTTATAATACATACTAATACTCTAAGTGCTTATTTTCCAAGATATTCGGTAAGTAAAGCAGTAGTATGTATTATAAAAAATACACTATTTCTTAACGTAGATTCGAGCTGACCATTAAAAAAATGGGTTCTTATTGAAAAACATTAGTTTTGAGGTTTTTGTCATGAATGACTTTGACATTGAAATAGAAACCCCTGTATGTTCTTTTGAATTTATAATTAAGGAAGGAGAAGCATTGGTATGGGTTCTATTAGAAGCAAGAAAACTGGAATTTTGTTGCAAAAATCTTCAAGTTAATGACATTGGAATGAAGCCCTATTTGAGAAAATTTGAAGGTTTCTTTCAGATTACACACGAATTTTCTGAGAATAATATGTAAGTGACACATTGAAACAATCTAGAATTCAAGGGGTAATCTGATTATCAATGAAAAAACTCATTTAAAAAACGAAAGGGGGTATCATTTAAGGTGAAACCGGAAGTCGAACGAATCGGAAATTGTTTCCAAGAATTCATCTCTCCTAACAAAGCTTAACTATAAAATTTCAAGTATTTATCTCGAGTCTTTCTTTGAAATATTCTAACGAACTGTCTTTGTGATTCACCCTGTATACACTAATATTATATAGAGGTACAGTTTGTGAGTTTTACTGTTAGAAATTGTATATTATTTTTGAGTGCTATAGACTACTATTCATTTTAGTTAATATATGTTTTCAATAATCAATCACAATCAATGTAATTGAAGTCGGTAAACATTCTACAATATATCTAAGTTAAATATTTCGGCCAAAATATGGTGTTTATGTTAAAAGTAATATAAATTTCACAAAATTAAGTTTGGATACCGGTTTCACATATAATTCACAAATTCTTATAAAAACAAATAGCTAAATCAGCATGTAAAGTTCGTGGAGATAAAGTTTACTTCTTACAGCATGTTAATTGATGGAGTTGGTCAGAAGATATTGCCAAATAAAAACAGTAAGCAATTGCGTTGTCACTGACGCTGGTCGAGCCACTATATAGATAAATGGCCTGGTGTTTTCGGAGTAACGAAAAATAATAAAAACTTCCAATCCAAATTCCCAATTCAATTTTTTTTTATTATGTAGTTTCATCATAAGAATCCATTGATACCATTATCAACTCTAACAAACTAATACTGTCGGAGATTTGATATTTCAAAATTTCAATCATTAATCGTAATTTTATGATTTCATAGAATCCTCTAATTATTATTTGCTGATGTATATAAATCCAACATATGAGGTGAGTCATAGACCTACATTTTGAATCTAATTTTTTACGATGCAGTTCTATCATAAAAATCCATTGATATCATTCTCAACTCTGATAAACCAATACTTTCGGAGATATGATTTGTCAAAAACTGAATAATTACTTGCTAGTAGTTTCACAAGATCGCCAAAACCCCTGTCCACAGAGTTTCCCCACTTTTAAATATACATTACGTTCCACGGTGTTTGTCTCGAATGAACTCCAAAACTGCGAACTCCGAACTTCATAAAAGTTTGCACACGTGTGTAAATTGGTCCAACTTGAGGTGCATATAGGATAGTTTTAATCTCAATTGGACCCGTCAGGTGGTGCAGCAATCGGGTTCTAGGTTTATTTACGGTGATTTTCCGCATACTAACTAGGCATGTCTTTGAGTTGGTTCTTGGATAGTTCGGAAATTAATACAATTGGACCCGGTGAGTGGAGTTGCGATCTGGTTCTAGGTTTTTTAAAGATTTTTCGAGCGAGGAAACACAATTTGAACGTGTAATAACCGATTTGTCGCAGAAGAACTTGCTCGGGTCAGCTCGCAGCATTATATAAACGAGCAAAATTAGAATATAATCATTAATTCAGAACTACAAAATTATGTCACCATGTCAACCTAATTAATAATTCGAACAATAAATGTAGTACCATATGGAAAATAGTAAACCAGGAAAGTGGTACCATTAATAAAATTAGAAACACAGTAATAAGGGTGAATGGAGTAACTCATGGAGGAACCTACTGATGTTGCAAATATTTTTGCAGAATATTTCTCAAATGTAGCCAAATTGGGCCCTTATTGATAACTTTGGCAGTACGGCTTAGTACTTATGTAGTAACTCTCCTATTTATAATGAGAATGTTGATTTCTATCCAGTAGATAATGAGGAAGTTTTGAGTGCGATACAACTTTTTAATAATAAGAAAAGTACTGGACCGGAGTATATTCATGTAAAAATTATTAAAATATCATCAGTTAATATCTGAGCTTCTGGCTTATCTTATCAATGAGTCGGTATGTTCAGGAGTATTCACGTAAGTTTTAAGCTCTCGAATGTGATTCCGATTTATAAAGAAGGAGATAACAGTAATATAGCTAATTACCGTCATATTTCTCTGATAAGTCCATTCTCGATGATGGTTGAGAGAGTAGTTCTTAACCGAATGATGGCATTTCTTGAAACATTTAGTGTAATCTCTGGTAGTCACCATGGGTTTAGAACTCAGACCTCTGTCATTGATTTTGTCCAAAAAATGCAGGATTTATTAGACGGTGGATATCTGGTAGCTGGTTTATTTTTTGATATGTCTCATATTTTCGAAAGCATTAACCCTAGAATATTTGAGAGTAAAATATATAATGTAGCAGGGGCAACTTTCTCAAGTAAATTAATTGAATTCATTTAAATTACGAAACTCTTTTTCTGATGAGTATATGGATCAGACCTCGGTGTTTCACAGAGTTCCGTTTTAGGACCACTTTTGTTCATTCTATTCATAAATGATCTACCAAGATATTTAATTAAAAAAAATTCTAACCTTTGCTGATGATACGTCATTTCTAATAACAGCAATGTAATTGGACGAACGAACACATTGGTATCCTGCAGCTCAACGAAATTCTTAAGTGTTTTGGTTGACAGTAGCTTAAGGTGGTCCGATCATACTGAATACATGATCCGGATGATCTCCGGATTAGATCCAATTGATACTTGTAGGCATCGTTTAAGGAATCATGAACTATTGAGTGCTTCCTATATCTTCATCTCTAGATGTCTCATATACGCAGAAAAAATATACGGTCAAACTTTCTAGCTTTCATAGTAATACTTCCATTATATAATACTAGAAATAAGGAAATTCTTTTTGTACCAAGATATAGCACCAGTAAATTTGATTAATCAAATGTATATCAGTGCATAATTCTTTATAATAAACTCCATGAATAGATACATTAAATCCTTGAACAATAAGACTTTTCGTAGATCATTGAAATCTTTGTTACTTGGAAAAGTTTGGTTAAGTGTAGGTGCATATTTGTCACATAGGCTTTAATTAATTCTAAGAATTGGAGTGTTTATATTTTATTTTTCTGTTATTGGTCTCTATGCATTAACTGACATGTCCTATATATTATAAAAGTGTCTGACAAGATTAATATGTCATCTCAGAAACTTGGTTTCTATGTATGACAAATTCAAATTATATCAACTAATACTCATGGGGGTTTATTGGGAAATTGGAATACTTAAAGGACGAATAGAAAACAATGAGGTTCCACGAGACACCACATTTACTGGCTGTATTTCCTTTGTCGCCCATATACAGGGAGTTGATTTCGCCAATTTTATACTGGGGTCATAATTCTCGAACCACACCGAATGTATTTTGATTTTCGGTACACAGATTCCTCATTCTGAGCTTAAATGAGCCTTTTCCTAATCACAGAAGAATATTGGTGAAATTTTTTTTTCCAATAAATTTGTAGGAATATTGACAAGTTTTATTCAATATTTATATTCTAATTGGGAGTATTTTTATTATTTTAACATTTCAATAGCCCAAAATAATCGATTCAATTTGAAATCGTCATGCGGATACATGCCAGAGGAATGACTTTTTGGAAGAAAAATACGAAATATAATTGTAATATATTAGTTTTTATTATTTTATTGTTTAACCCCTAAACAGTGTTTAATGTATCTTAATTATTTCCTAGGCGTAATCATGGTAAACTAGATACCAATTAATAAATCTGCAGTTACTGGTAAAATGATAGTTTGCGTAGAATGACCCATTTATGATAAATAAATAAACGTTCATTATTATATTTTGATTATTTTTGTTTTATATCTTTTTTTGTGAATTTTGCCAGAAGATTATGTATTAGTTGATTATCTAATTTTATCGTAATTATATTATTATGAAGGTTGTCACAGAATATTATGTTCTTAAAATCTTTTAAATGTTCAAAAAAAGCACCTACCTCAAATATAAGGAGAATTGTTAAGTATAAATAGTAATGATGATAAGTAAATATTAGTGAATAATATATTTGATTTCATCGTTGAAATATTATTTCACTATTATAAAGGGTGTCTCAGCAAGAACTTTAATTTTAAAAATCAATAAATTTAAATTTATTTAATATTTATTAACATTTTTTTCTACATGATATGTATGGAGGTAGTGATGAAATTTACATGTGAAACAAAATATCGGTTAAATGGCCACCGTTGCTCTGTTGGCAGGTATGGACTCTTTTGATGAAATTTTGCAGTAAGGGCCATTGGATTTTACGAATTTGATGTACAATTTCTTCTTTGAGTTCCTGAGTTGTGGCACCTTCATCACCCGTATAATGGGTTTTCAATATTAACAAACGTTCTTCCAAGCTAAAACGCACCATTTTCGTAAATGTCTATGTTTTATTTAAACAAACAACAAATATGGCTGACTCAACTATTGACAGTCAAAAATGGCGCGCAATTCGAAATTCAAGTTCTTACTGAGACAGCCTTTATAACTGAAGTCGATCCTAAGCAAGTCCAATATTATAAGCGGAACATGCCGGATGTCCCGCGAGAGAATATCACAACAATCAAACCTGGGCAATTTCTACTGAGCATTTTATGATATTTTTAGTACCACTCTAACAGATTTTACGAATAGAATGAAATTTTACAGGTAAGCCGTCCCAAGTTCTCTTTCCGACCGGAGTTCGTTCCGCAAACATAATTGAAAAATATTTTCTTATATTTTCTCGGATAAAACATCACACAGTGAGTTTTTATTTTCTTCGAATCATCTGGATGACTTAATGTAACAAAGAATTTCTACGGCCCATCTCAAGTCGCAATCTCTTTCCTTTTTCGGGTTATCGTGACGTAAATAATATATTCAGGGCCTGTTTCACCACTTGCTGATAAAGTACCGGATAAGCTATTCATAACTTATCCAACAGATAACCCTGAAAATTGTGTTTCACAGGTTTCGGATAGATTAAACTAGATGGTAAATTCCTGGATAATTTAACACCTAGATGAAGCGGCCATTATATTTTTATTCGTTGGATAACCCAACTTTTAATAATAACAGGAGTCATTCATATGCGCAATGACACGTTATCAAGTGTATTTTGACAGGCGAAGATGTCATGTTTTCTTGAACTGCTTTTGCTTATTTGTGTGAACATGGATCTTTTCGAGTTTTTAGAGGACGAGTTTAACGTCCTTGCACGTAACTCAAGTCCACGAAAACGTGGTGAAATTAGAACCATAGTTGATAATTTTGCTGAATACGACGAGGAAGAGTGTAGGTCCAGGTTTCGACCATCGAAGTTAGCAGTTGACTATGTACTATCTTTTATAGAAGACGACATAAAAACAACAACCTAACAATGTCTAACCTAACCTCCTAAATTATTAACAAAACATGCTGATTCTATGCAATACTCATCACAGAGACATAAATACACAACTTACAAGGCCCCACCTTACGTTTCTTTAGCCAGCAGCAGGCATAAAAGTGACGTTGCCAAACACACCTCCCATTAAATTGTCAGATAGATTTCTAGTGAATATTTTATCCGGGACCCCCGTGGTGAAACAGAAAATAATTATCCGACAGATTTATCCAGCAGATATTTCATTCGCTGGATTCATATCTGGGACTTTATCAGCAAGTGGTGAAACCGGCCTTTAATATTTTTTCAATTTTCTAGTGACACGATTCTCACAGAATTTCACAAACATCTTTGTATTTGTATTCTACAACTTACTACCAAGTTTCAAATCGATCGGATCTGTATTGATCTGGTATTGATCTGGTTGATGACAAAATTATTACTCGGAAACCGTTGGGCTTAATATGCCCATTAACGAACTTATCCGTCGTATTTGGATGCGCCACCTACCCTGAAAATTTAATGTCGGGATCTCTTTTTGTTCTCAAGTTATCGTGGCAACGGACGGCCGGCCGGACAGAATCAAATTTAACCTCAAATTCTTCATCAGTGAGTCGAACCTGATCGTTTGATAAAATTTTTGGCCAAAAGTTCGAAAATTACAGACCTTGGGGCAAAACGGTAACACGCTGTTTCCTTGAACATGCGCGTAAAGACTATTTTGAACCCAAGTAACACGAATGGCTGCAAAATAGCTGCGGCAAACAAATAGGAGCGCTTCATTAGGTTGCATAGTGAACGAAAATACCTTCTAGCAGCGCTGCATTACTGATAAATAAGCCATTTTTTGCTGCATGGCATGCTTAAAAGAGTACAGTACAGCATACAGGGTACATTATACCATTTGTACCTGTTTTGCAGCCTCGTCTGCAGCTTATCTTTGGAATAACGCAACAAATTTTTATTTGTTTTGATTATTTGGGTTGTCTCTACTTTGAATACAAAACTTACATTTTTGCGAAATTATAAACATGGCTGATATAAATCACTACAAATTGTGCGAATTATAGGTATTTACTGGGCTGACTTAGTGGTGCAAAATAAATCTTACTGATAGAAATGGATATAAAAATAACATTTATCATACAATCCCCAGCTTCAAACATGTTTTCACAAAACCAAAAATCAGCCAAAATAAGAAGATCTTGCCACGTTTATTTTCGAAAAAGAAACTAATATGACCACTAATTATTCTTTGCATTCTACATCATACTCTGCAGTTGGTTAAAAATTTATATTTCGAAATTCACTCCCTTCTTTTTATAGCTATTTCAATTTTGTCTATCATAATTTTTAGCTTATTCCTTTCATGGATTATCGTAAACAGCAAATATTAACAGACAAATGGAAAAAATTAAAATAGCCTATTTTTGCACGAGAAATAAGAATACCTATGCAAGAAGTTTAAGTCTACGACCATTTTGACGAATTTAGAAAATCTATGACCAAAGGGCTTTTCGGAAACTGTAACCCTGGATTATGTAGATCATCATCAGCTGTTCGCAGGTTTTTGAAACATATCTTTATCCCCGATTTTATTACTTTTCTTGAATTCTTATAATGTGCGTCATAATTCAGTATAATATAACTGAAATGGAACAGCTGATTGAATTTACCCGCTTTGGCTTAACGCTTAACCCCAGAAAAAGGGTCAATATGATCATTACATATGACCGGGTTCTGTTTCCGAACGTTCAAATCATAGACAAGGTTCAAATTAGTGAACGTACTGATCGAGTTAACCTGATCACACATTCCGAAAAGCCCTACAATGTATAATACTCTTCGTATGACGAAAATCTTGAATTTTCTACGCTGAGTATAATTTTGGCAACAGCGTATCCAAGACGATGATCATATGTTTCTTGCAATATGGCCGCAAACTTTGATATTTTTCATAGCTGCGACGTGCAGCTATTTGGCTGCATATAATATGTATTTTACGAATAATTTGCAGCATTATAGCTGCCGATACGTGGTTGCATAATTTCAACACCAAAATCTTGGGTATATTCTGAGGTTATGTATTCATAACCTAGAAATATTCTAGATTTATCTATTTATATTTATATTCGCCAGTTTTTAATCAACAGAATCATAATTTCTATATACATCGACAATAATTGTTTTCAACGGTTTGATCTTTTTGTGGACTGATTTTTTTCTACCCTACTGAAAATAACGTCTACATTTTCCAAAACGTTCCTGTGAAAAGATCCACACCGGGAAAATGTTTAAGTATTTTCAAAGACTCCACTTAATTAGTTGAAAATGAAAATAATTTCAACAAAGATACCCTTTAAATATAACCTCAATTTTATATGGCTGTTTATTGTTCTCTCATTTGGCTGCATATTCTTCTGAAAACCCTTCGGAGGTGACAAAAACGCTGCAGCTGCATTTAAAGCATTTTGTTGGCTGCATATCATTCATTGCAGAAAGTTGATTGGATTAAATGTCTGCAGCTGCCATTTGGCTGCAGCAATCGCTGCAAATATTACTTTCTTGACAATCGTTGAAGCAAAGTGGTTGCAGCTGCAATTAAGGTATGTTTTTGGCTGCATAGTATTCCGGCTGCCGTTACCTAAAAAGTAAGAAAAGAAGCCTATATTTGGCTGCAGCAGCCAAATTAGCATTCTTGTGTTACTTGGGAATCATGGTGTTCTGATTTCACAATCATATGAAGATGAATAATGTCGAACATTATTTGGTTCTACGGTATCTTTGGAAATCAATTTGACGATGTATTCTTCTGCTATAAAATCGGACGTTTTACTTCATCAATTCCTTGTTCACAGCACTTTGAAATTCGGGAGAACCTGGCCAAAACAAACAACCGGTCAAGAAAAATGCCGAAATATCGATGAACTCGTAATTTCGACAGAACGCCACCAAACGAACCGAAAAACGCAAGTCTGTGTAACGAAGAGTCGGTGGAGGAGAAACCGGAGAAATCATTAAACTGTATCAGAGGCCACGGTGCCAATTAACCCAATCAGGGTAGTCCAACTTACGACTTAACATTTCCAACATGTCCCTCGAGCGGAGTTTATTTCCAAATGCGTGGAAAAAATCGCCGATGTTGGGCTAATTAAGCGTGCATACTGTGTGATCTGGTTCGAATTCGCAGCGGCGTCCCTCGAATAAAGCTCTGGGGATGCGTGACAGAGTCATAGGTCACTGCTCCGAACCTGCAGGTCTAGGGACCAGGATGTGAATTTGAATCAGTTCAGATTCTCAGATATAACATGTCCGACAAAGCTCACTTGCGACCAGGCACGTCTGTTGGGATCTTGTCGAAATTATGTTGCACAAGCCTGATCAATTCATTCCACAAATTGATCAGGGATCGAAAATGTCTCCATCAAGTATCAACTTCCTACTAATTTTACATACTTCGTGGAAAAGCCAAATGGAATAAAATCATTATCTTGGTAAAAATACGAACGCTATCTTCAACCCCCTTCGTAAGACAGGTACAACCCCCAAATTTTTAAATAGGAAGTCTTGGCTTGTGATACATTCTTTGAATGGTCTCGACATTCTCTCTTCAGAAATGTTCTCAGTTTTATGTTTATTGCAGAAATCAAATTAGAAAAAAATAAAATCAAATGATTAGCGAAATTTGGTACAATATCAAAAACTAGAATGTAATACAAAATGTAGCAAAAAAATTATTAATGTCAATGGAAGTAGTTGTACACAATGATTTTCACATATCTCCATAAAAATAAATCTAATAGGTTAAGATCAGGGGATCTTGCTGGCCATTCGATAGTTCCTATCCACCGATTTGGAAATATTGCGTCGAGGAGCTGCCGAACATTGCGTTGGTAATGTGGTGGTGCTCCATCCTGTTGGAACCATATCGTATTCTGTTGAACTTGAGGATTTCCTTGATCAGGAAATCAGAATATAAATTTGGAACGGCATCACTTTGAAGTTGTGCTAAATCTTAATCACCATTGACATTGAATGAAAAAAGAGCCTATGACATGGTTTCGAATATTTCCTGCCCAAACAATAAACCTTTGAGGAAGTTGCAAGTGATCCTCTCTCAACCAGTGAGGATTTTCGGTAGACCAGTAGCGGCAATTTTGACGAGTATAGTGTGGCCGTTGAGAGAAAAAGTGCACACATCAGAAAACAAAACGTCTACTAATTGAATAATATTGTTATTCTACATGGCCATTATTTTTTCACAAAGAAAAGTTCTCCTATCAAAATCGTCTTCCAAGAGCTCCTGAGTAGGTATAATGGGATGCATTTTATTTTGTTGCAATATGTTTAGAATCGATGTATGCCTAACATTACATGTTGTGGAAGCATTTTTACTCGATTCAAGTAAATTTTCTTCAAAGTCAACCATCACATCTGATTTCACATCCTCACACAGTGTATTAACAGCTGTTTTTTCAATCAGCCTTACATGCCCAAACTCCTCGCCAAACAGCTTCTCTATTTTACTAAGTGTCCCTAGAGTTATAGGCGGCAAATTCGGAAATTTCTCATGAAACAACTAACTTACATCTTTTCGTGGTTGAAAAATTGTTATTTTGTGTGAAGCACAATGTTATGGTTTTTTTGCGCGTATATTCTGGGGAACATCGCGTTATCATTCTGACCAAATGTCTGGAATTTTTCGCCGAAAATGATCTCAAATGATTGGGTTCGACTCCCTGATGAAGAATTCGAGGTGAAATTTGATTCTGTCCGTCCGGCCGGCCGTTGCCACGATAACTTGAGAACAGAAAGAGCTAGCGACTTGAAATATTCAGGCTAGGTGGCGCATCCCAATACGTTGGACAAGTTCGTTAATTGGCATAATTGGCCCAATGGTTTCCGAGTAATAGTTTTGCGTTCAACCAATATAAATCTAATCGAATTGAAATTTGGTGAATAGTTGTAGAATATAAACCTAAGCACGTTTCTGAAATTTTGTGAGAATCGTATCACTAGAAGATTCAAAAACAATTATTTGAAAATATTATTTATGACATGATAACTTTTCAGGTCCAACCCATCCAACGAAGTTGAATAATTACAGATTGCTCATTTAATCTTGATAAATATACTATTATTTGAATTTCTTTTATGATGCAGTTCTATCATAAGAATCCATTGAGATCATCCCCCAACTCTGAGAAACCTATACTTTCAGAGATATGGGTTGTCAAAAATGCACAAGAGCGCCAAAGCTTCTGCCACAGAGTTTTCCCCTTTTTTTTATAGATTAGTCGTACAATTATTATTGGTTCCTTTCATTTGGCATTAGCGTGTTTAGAATCCTCGATGAAGCTCTTAAACTTTTGTTTCAAGAACAAAATGGATCTCTACACAAAGTCTGCGCCACAATTTGTCCCCGACTCAAAACTTGTCTAACAAAGTTAACTTCGGACCAGGCACTCTCGACCACTCCGTTGTCTTCTTCCGGTACCCGCGTCGATCTTGGCCCCATCAGAATTGGCGTCAATTTGCTTCAACTAATTAGTGAGCTTGTGATTGGTGGCAGGTGAATTGTACAAACCCCGTAATCCAGCCCGGGAAGGAAGCAATTGTTATGCAGAACATCTCTCGAAGACAGTGTCAACCAGTCCTGCAATCAGTTTCGGGGTAGGAAGTTGGAAACTTCCGCCGGAATCATGCTTTTAAATGTAGATCGGAGGACTCCAATTCCCATGCAAACCCGGGTATTAGTTGATTTGTACGAAAAAGGCATACCTACCAACATGAAGTAGACAACAATAGAATCAACAAGATGAATATAGAAACGATGCAATAGGTTATTTTATCTAATAATTTGAAAAATCTCGTATACACTAGTTAAGGAATGATGAAAAATTTAATCTGCCTCAGATTAGGTCAGTCTATCATTCATTGGATTTTTCCTGGGTTTTCTCTGCCAAACTATGAAAAATTAAGTGAATAACAAAATTCATAATTCTTTTGAAATTTCCTCTGTGTTAGATATTTGAGAGACGGGATTTATGGAATAATTCAGGGTGATTGGACTAGCAGCTTTCCTAAAGCGAGGTTCTCTTTGTAATTATAGAATAATGTTGTCTTAAGCGGCCCATACACGCTCAATATTATTGTGCAATGTGGGTTGCACAATATATTGACGGTGGCCCTTAGACGGTCAATATTATTGTACAATATGTTGGTTGGTGTAAAAGTTACTATCGTATGCAGGTGATATTGATGGTTGCACAATATATTGCGCAACTTTGATTGCTGTGCAATATCGCCCACACACGATCAATTATATTGCACAAACCAAAATATTGTACAATAATATTGTGCGTGTACGGGCTGCATAATAAACAGTAACCGAACAACATCAACGATAAAATAATTTTTTTAACGTTCCAAAGCCTAAATCAGACTCCTCCATCAAAAACTATGGAAAATCTTCAGCTTCATTAGTTCTTGCACACTTATTCTGATTTTTTTTTTATACTGCTACTCTTTTAAACGTATTGGAATAGCACTGTGGGCAAGAGCTTGGGCGCGCTGTTCAAATTCAAAGCCACATTGGTTACCCATCCAGGTACTCAACTCGCCCAAGGCTGCTTTGCTTTAGGAAAAATACATTCTCAATAGTTCCAAGAATATAAATCCGACTGTAAAAACAAACGTCCAAATAAAACTGGACCACTTTTTGGTCGAGTATGGTCTCATATGATTAGTTTCAACTAAAATACATACCTTCACTGTTGTTGGGTCGAAAATAAACAGTTCTGTGTCTCTGCTGGCATAAGGGCCCATTCAAATACATACATTTACTGTTGGTTCGAACATGAACAGTGCTATGTCTGCGGTGATGTAAGGTCCCATTCCAATACAAACATTCACTGTTGGTTCGTAAATTGATCAGTGCTGTGTTTGTTTGGGGCGTAAGGTCTCTGTTCAAATAGATACCTTCACTGTTGAGTCAAACATAAAAAGTGCTTTGTTTGCGGTTGCGTCATGAGAAGGTCGAATGCACGCATTTACTGTTGAGTCGAAAATAAACAGTGCTTTGTTTGTGGCGGCAAGCACACAAATTAGTTCAATCGTAAAATTGTGCCTTGGGATAAAAATACCCTATATTTCTTATTTCAGAAAAATATCATCATGTTATAGATTATTCGATCAAGATTAAATCAAGAACTTGGCTTGCGTAATCATTAAAGGATACTGGAAAGTAAAACAATATGTTACTATGATTTTCAAATACTGTCAATGTGACAATTCTCGATTTTCAGACTAACTTTCAACAAAATAATTTAATAAGATTTTCATTGAGTGTCTGACGAAGGAGTCTGATATAGACTCCGAAACGTTACGATATAGTTGCTTCTTCGTTGATGTTGTTTCGTTGTTGTTTGTTAGGAAACATTTTTATTTTATAGATATTTTTCAGAGTTTGGGAGAGAAAACCCAGAAATTAACCTTTTAGTAAGAACTTGGATGTAAAATAAGGTACATATTCAATTCTCACCAGGTATTCAACGAATATTATTACTGACGCATCGACTTGTCAAATTTTACTTCGGCCGATCTATGCTCATTATAATTCCTTATATTCTCTTCACAGCGTCAAATATTAAAAACTGTTGACAACTTGTTTGTTCGAGTGTGAAATAAGGTACCAGTACATCTTGGTCGTTGAAATATTTAGATATTTCGGCAATATCTTCAGCAACATAGATACGATCCAAATCAAATCTCGTACTGTAAAATAAGGTTTTGAAGGCGTACGCCAAATTTGAACGATATTTGATAGATAATTTCTGAGATATAGAGCTTTGGTACATATTTTTTTTATTGTTTGGGTCATGCGATTCACACAAAAGTTTGCATAAGTCTTCGTGTCAGTATCTTTTATCTAATTACCGCGCTCTAATTCGATCAGATCAGTATTTTTCGAGTTATTGGGAAGACACAATTTCAGATGGCCTTAACTCTGGAACCACTTAGTGAATTTTGCTCATTAACTCCTCTAACTCATTACGTTCGAGCGTGATCTTGTTGAAGGACGATCGGCCGGACATAATCAATTTTGACCTCGGACTCTTCATCAGTGAGTTGAATCTAATCGTTCGAGACTGTTTTCGGCCAAATAATCGAAAAATACAGACATTTGGACGAATTGATAAGCACTCAGTTCAACTTAACAGCGCGCCGAAAATAAAAGAGCACGCTTTCAGTTCACACAGGAATTGCCAACTCTTTCTTTAACAAATTCGTACAAATATAGTCAATTACAAATTGTTCATCAAAATACAAGTCGGCTGTTTGAGTTTCCTTTTTGCGAGCTCGTTCCACCAGGAACAGCTTTCAACGGAATGTTTGTTGGGCTTGCACAAAATAGAAATTTCGGGTTATAGAACTGAATGAGTTTTTATGCATATTCGGGGTGATTGGAGTAGTGAATATATCAAGGGTAATTGATGTAGGAATGGAGGGTGTGATTTTCTAGTATTGGTTATTGATGAGTATGATGTTGTGATGGTTTGTGAATGTTGGCAGCTATTGAAAATTATTACTAAATTTTCATCTTATGATTGTTGTGTAGTATAACATATGTAACCATTAAAGGATACTGTGGGAGGTGTACTCATTATTAAAAAGTTTTTTTTTTTTGGTTTTCTCTCCCAAACTCTAGAAAATATCTATAAAATAAAAATTAATTATTCTGTGATTTGCTTCTGCGTAAGCAACACAAGATATCTGTCAGAAGCAATCAATTGAACAATGTTGCCTAAAAAACAACAACGAAACAACATCAACGAAGCAACAACTATATCGTAACGTTTCGGAGTCTATATCAGACTCCTTCGTCAGATGATTAACGAAAATCTTTAGAATTATTTTGTTGATAGTTATTGTGATAATTCTTGAATTTCACAATAACTATCAACAAAATAATTCTAAAGATTTTCATTAAGCGTCTGACGAAGAAGTCTGATATAGACTCCGAAACGTTACGATATAGTTATGTTACAATTATTGAATTTCACAATAACTATCAACAAAGTAATTCTAAAGATTTTCATTAAGCGTCTGAAATAGACTCCGAAACGTTACGATATAGTTGTTTCTTCGTTGATGTTGTTTCGTTGTTGTTTGTTAGGCAACATTGTTCAATTGATTGCTTCTGACAAATATCTTGTGTTTCTTGCGCAGAAGCAAATCACAAAATGATAAATTTTTATTTCATAGATATTTTTCAGAGTTTGGGAGAGAAAACCCAGAAAAAAAAAACCTTTTAATAATTAGTATAACATATAATTACAAAAAGTTGAAAAGGCACTGAGGTGAGGTCAGTCTGCGCAGAAGCTCCTAGGAGATTATGCGAGAAGAATCGGTTGTGTTATGTGTAGGCTTTGCCGCTTTGCGCCTCCTCGATTATGAAATAATCTTGCGAATGATTTCAGTCATATATTTTGAATCAACAGTGATCAAAGGTTTGTGGAACCCACCAATTCGAAGGATTGGGGGCTCCCTATTCCCATATTTTTGAATTTAGGTTTCATTCCTACATTTCATCATAATATTATTACATTTTTGGATATTAATTCTAGATATTACTTACTCACCAGGTGTTAAAATGCGTTTCAATGGAACCAATTCCAATGGAATTCTGTGAATCTCTGTTATTTGTTCCAGCTCGGAAAACCTTCAAAAGCAAGGTGATTTTACTTGCATGTTCTTCTGTCATTCACGCCTCACACACACTGAGGAAATACTGCATGAACCTTCAAGCGGTCTATTGATGAAAAATTTAATTTTTTCTCACGAAATTTCTCAACAATCAGTGCGCTGATATTCTACAAGTATTTACCAAGTTTGAATTGGATCGGAACAAACTTTCAGATAGGTATAACTCCGAAACCTCTTTACGTTCCAAAGATATCGTGGCAATGATCGCCCATGAAGCTACTGAAATTGTACAAGGCTACTGGGTTTTAATACTTTTTATGCATATTATCTATCCGTTCGAAAACTATCCTGGTAGCAGGTCACCCATCCAGATACTGCGGGTTCGCCCAATGTCACTGGGTTTCCAGAATATTCTAAATATGTATCTCTAATAATAAATATCCGATTTTCTTAAAGGTTGGAACTTGGCTGTAGCATTATGTTATGAACGCTCTTGCAAGGCTATATCGGACTTCAGGATATTTTTAAATATTTTGTTTTTTACTTTTCTAGTAATATAATCCTTATGAAATTTCGCAGAAGTCTTTGTGTCGGCATTCTACAACAAGTTACCAAGTTTCAATTCGATCGGATCTGTATTGTTTGAGGTATTGGAAAAACAAATCTCAACTCCGCAACCGTTTGTCCGTTAACAAACTTAACCGCCACATTCGGATGTGCAACCTACCCAGAAAAGTTTGAGTCGCTATCTCTTGTCGTTCGAAAGTCATCGTGGCAATGACCCGCCGGCCGTACAGAATCAAATTTGATCTCTAATCAGTGAGTCGAACCTACTCGTTTGAGGCCATTTTGAGCGAAAAATACGAAAATCACAGAAATTTGGGAAAAATGATAGCACGCTGTTCCCTAGAACATTCGCGCAAAAACGTATATTTTTATGTCCGATGGTTCCCGTTGTTGCAAAAATTTGATACATATATAATATAGCTTTAATCAGTGTACCGTGCTACAAATCAATAAAGGTAATGCATCAATTCGTTTATATGTTAGTATATAATATAGTTTTCGTACTTCCGGGCCTAAAGTGACAACTTCACTCCCTTGTGACAGGTACTAAAGTGTCACATTTAATCCATCCGGGATTAAATATTGACGAAACTCCCGGAACGATTAAATCACAAACAAACGAATTTAAGGGATATTTTATTGAAAAATATAATTAATTAGAATGGTAATTAACGTTAATATTCAAATTAATATTGTGACAGTTCGTCATATTGACCAGTCTTTCCTGGGTTAATGCAGCAGGTAACTGACGAGTAACAGATAGGTCCTTTTCATATTGAACTGGTGTTTGTTTCGAAGATCCTGCGGAAACAGGAAGCGAGAATGAGGACTGTGGCATAACTATAGTGGACGAATCGGCGACTTGACCAAATATTTTATCTGAAATTTTTTGTTTATTTTTAATAGACGATTCAATATATCCCTCGGCCACGTTGGAGGATTTCCATCCTCCATGACTCTTCAGCACGTCTATTGTTGCTCCCGAATCAGCTAACAAAGACGCAGATGTGCGTCTAAAACAATGTCCCGTATAAGACGTCGCATTTTCTAATTTCAAAAAGCTGCTATTTGCCGTGGAAATGTACCAAACATGTTTTTTCCTACTACTCGCGTAGTACATTCTTTGTTGATGTATTGAACAAAAAATTTTGAATGAGGTGTCCCTGTCTTTCGCAATGCCACATATTTTCGAAATATCGCCACAAAACTGATGGCACTGTTTTCTGAATTTTTGATCACAAAATTTCGGTCAATTTTATTTTTGGTGTTTCTAATCGCAATTAGGAAGGAATCGCCCAAATCTCTCACATCGTCGATTTCTAAATCAACCAACTCTTTTCCACGACAAGCTCCCGCAACGCCCAAAATAAGTGCAACCTACAAAAAAAATTGATTTCTTAAAATTTCTGAATATAAACACATTTCCAAATTTACCTTAAGCATTAAATATTTATCATCCGGAGCCTCCCGTAAGAACTGATCTACCTGCTCAGACGTGAGAATTCTTGACTTCTTTGGCTTAAATCCCTCATTTCTTCTCTTCAAAAAAGCTAATAATTTTGGAAATTTACTTATATCAATATCTTCTCTAATGTTAATAACCGATTTCAGCATTGAGTAATGTGCCCAGAGAGTTGAGGCACAAACCGCTTTTGATTTATCATTGAAGTAGACTAACAGCGCATTTTCAGTAGGTTGTCTCACATTTTTTAAGCGGCACCACTTTTTAAAAGCATCGTACTGCTGCTCGTATAGTTTTCTAGATTTCGGTGGTAACAATTCTTCACCTACTTTGGCTGCTCTTTTATCAATATCGGATACACCTTCTTCACTCATGATACCAATAATTATCAATAACAATGTTTCTTTACAATGACACTAGTAATGACAATGTTTCTAAATTATAATTGTCACAACGCAATGTTACTATGGTAACTTATTTTAAAGACAGTTTATTAAAAGAGTTGAAGAGAGAAAAAACTGATTGAAATTATTGAAATAATTAATAAAATCATACCGGAAGTACGAAAAGTATCGTATATACCTTGCGACTGAAGTACATTTAATCCTTCAGGTAAATTATGGCCCTCCCTGCGGTCGGGCCATAAACTTTACCTTCAGGATTAAATGTACTACTTCAGTCCCGCGGTATATAATATACTATTATTCTGTTCAGCTAAATGTATAAACATTAATCACAGAAGCGCGAGCCTGTACGCGCCTTGTAATTGACATAAAAGTTTTACAGAAGCCATTATTCGAACCAATAGTGAAATTTTCAATAGTAATATCACAAGTGATTGAATTTTCGCGATAAGTCTGTCGACTTATTTCTTAACGAAATTGAGTTGCTTGAAAACACCACAGGTCCGAAGGACGAGAAAGTTTTCTCTAAGCAACTCAGTTGAGTTAAGAAATAGAAGACAGACTTATAAGATAAATTCTGTAATGCTAGCACTTTTCATATACTAGCCGAGCGTACGACCTAATGAGCTACACTTCGGATTAACGAATATGATCGAATATGTGATCTCGAATGATTTCATCACATGTTCTATTCCTGGTGGAATAAGCGCGCAAAAGTCGATTGTGATAAGCATTTGATCACATGTTAAACGTTGAAAACAAATCATTAATGAGTTGACCAGTATTTGTAATTTTATATTGAAATTTTGTTTGAAGCTCCTATAGGGAGCGGTAGAAATTTCCACTCTCCAAGTGGTCACCCAAATGCCAAAATTAGACTTACTCAAGGTGTGTTTTAGGAATGTCAAGCAAAATATTCAGCAAAACAGTAGAAAATTTTACTAGTCATAAGATCCTCACCAAATTTTGCAAAAGTTTCTTTGTCGGTATTTTTCGACTTATTGGGAAATTAAAATCTGGCTTTTGAATTTTTTTTCACGTGGTCAGTAATACAAAACTCTGCAAGCATATTAATTGGTGTAAGGTAAATGTCCCAATTATCGACAGTGTCCCAATTATCGACATCTTCCGTTTATTTACCATAAAACAAGACGAAGAAAATTTCCTTACAAATTTTAATTCAACAATTATCTAGTTTATAGTTTCTTGAATGAGTTTGTTCACACCATTTATTTCTCTTAAGCATCCTCAGCGAAAAATCCGCTGTTAATTGGCCGAATGTCGGTCTTCATCGAGTGAGCAATGTTTTCCTTGCTATTCTGATAAGTCCACACTCTTCATTTATGTCTCCCCAGATTCAACGAATGCAGGTGAAATTTAATTTTTTGAAGAATAACTAACTTGAGACGATTAACTGTATTCAGTTCTATTGAAAAAAAATTAATGTGTATCATATTTTATGAGAAATTTGTGTGTCGATAAATGGTACTTCTGAAACATATTGTGTCCCAGATATCGACATCTATATGTCGATATTAGAGTCACTGAGGATGATTTTTGATTAACTTTCAGAAACGTTAACTCCATTTTCCTGGATACGATTGTTTCGTTATCCTACCCAAAAGATCCACAATTTTCAGTGTACCAATTATCGACACACTGTTTTCCATCGAATTATATGATAAAAGTACAACAAATTTTGATGTCGATACTACGTTCAACACTATGTCGATAAAAGGTGCAATATTCTGTCGACGGCTGAGACTCATACTATAAGTAAAAATAATCAATTATATGGAGAACTCATTAAACTATTTTTGTTATCTTTTGATAATCAGCTCATAGAATATTCAAAATTGCTCTCACTACTGATCGACATTCGATTGTGGTCCATTTATATGATTTAATCATCCATTTTTTCATGACTGTCGATCATACGCTCATTTATGTGGGGATAATTGGTCATATTTAGTTTCCAGTTATCTCATGATTACGAAATGTCTAGAAGACTGTAATGCACACATGAAAAATACTGTATCCCGTCGGAAGCAACTTCTGACGCAAATAATAATTTTGAATCGAGTAGAATAGAAATCGCTAACTTTTCCCTGAATTCGTCTCTCTTGGATGTAAGGGAAGAGAATTTGGGTGTAGATTTACTACTGTATTGTTATGACCGTGATTAGGGGAGAGTTCCTTTGAATCGGACATTTTTATATTAATGGCTCTAGCAACTAAACCTTTGGTCATTCAATTGAAATATTTTCATCAACAATTCTCGGAATATCAGGTATTATATTACTGCACTCAAAAGTTATAAAAATGTAAGTGAAGCTGTATAAATTTTATTTTCAATATTGTATACCAAGTGTCCGAATCAAGAACATGATTCTATGAAAAGGACGGCTGTTCCCATGAAATGGACACTTGATGATTTTTGAAAAGTTTTTAATATATTTTGATTATAATACATTTGAATAATCTAAAAACAATTGTGGCAAAAAAAATGTAGTTTTCCCATAACTCCACAAGAGTTGTGAGTCCATTTCGTGCAAAGTTTACACTGGACCCACTCTTCTTTACTGTCTTGGTATGCACCTTGACAGATTGGACAAACCGAATTATCCTTTTCTTCTTGAACCATTTGGTAATAAAATTCTTCCAGGTTAGGCGGTGTCGGAGACTTATCATGTAGTGATATTACCGAGGATATATCAGTGTCAGAATCGTCATCATTTCTAATAGAAACTTTTGGTGACTTTAAAATTTTTTTGGTATTCTTTGCAGATAATTTTCCTTTTTTATAGCATTTACGTGTTTTTCCCTTTTTCATCTTTTCCACGTATGATTTCATGAGATCCTCTTTTTCGGGAGTGTCAGTTATAACGGCACTTTTACCTTTTTTTCGATTAACTTGCACCGATTTCCGCGGCATTGCTTTTGGATAGGGTCTAAGAGCTTCAGGTGAAATCAAATTTAATTCAGCTCGACCTTGTATTGTAATAGAATCATTTAAGATATCCACACTTTTAGAGCTGCAGGGTGTAGAAAGGTTAGAGCTAGTTGAGGGGATGGGCGTACAGGTGCTTTTGAATTTGGCGGTCTGCTTACAGGAATTTGAAGGTTCACTTTCATTGTTCAAATAATTAGCAGAGGAAGTTGGCAGAGAAATTACGTCAAAGTTTCCAACTTCAGGTAAATCATTACACTTATTATCTTGAATGTCTTGCTCTTGGGTTTCTTTGCTGCAAGGGTTCGGCCTGTCGGTTACAGATGATGCCAGAAAGTCGTCTTCAGTGAATATTGATGAATTGAATGGATATATTCCTGTTTTCAGGAAGCTCTTACAGATATTGTGTATCGAAAAAGATTCCCTATATGCAGCATTAACAGATCCTGCAATTTCGTATATACTGAAGGTTTTACCAGGATTAGACACAAGCCAATTATTTAATGCCACCTTGTACCTGGCCTTGAAAGGACCGTAAACTGCAACATCAAGTGGTTGCATACGGTGACTACAGTGTGGAGGGAGTGTTAAAATTATTATGTTATTCTTCCTGGCAAAATCAACTACTTGAATATTTACATGAGTAATATGGTTATCCATAATGATCAAAGCTTTATCTTCACTCGTGGGTTTAACATGGTTAACAAAATGCTTTAGGGACTCTACAAATATGTCTTCAGTAATCCACCCAGATGGATTTGCAAACCCTTTGGATCCTGTCGGTGCGTCTTTGAGCATAATGTCTTTAAAATAAACCCGAGGAAAAACGAATACAGGTGGCAAGGATCCACCGGCAGCATTTATAAAGAAAAGTGTGGTGGCAAGTGTTCCTCTTTCAGCAGATGCAATTTGGCCAACCTGTTTGGAACCCCTTACCGCTATAACTTTTGGTGATTTTGTAACAGTCATACAACCGGTTTCATCCAGGTTCCAAATCATGTTAGCTGGAAACTTATACTTTTTGTATAAACTTTCTAATTTAGAAAAAAAGGTGCCTACGTTTGTTTTATTAAAACTAGATGCTCTGCTTAAAGACGTATTTTCTGGCTGACGGAGCGACAAATCCTTATTGCGTTTCATAAACCCATGAAGCCAGTGAATTCCAGCCTTAGAATTTTCGTTCCATTGTGTTGGAACAGATATGTTGTTTGCCAAAGCAAACTGGTACGCAAGCTGTCTTGTCTGAGTAGTGGTTAAGCCATGACACATTTTTGATGTCGTTTTAAGGTACGAAACTAAAATATTTTCTTGTCCTGTCGAAAAAGTTTTTCTGTTTCCAATATTGCGATTGTAAACAAACTCATTGGCAGGTTCAGTTTTCGCCTTATTTACAAGCACAGCTAATAAAGACTTAGAAATGCCGGAGTTTTTAGCGACACTCCGAATCGAAAAACCTTGATTCACAACTGTATCTACAGCTTCACGAATTTCTTCGTCAGTTTTTCTTGTTCGCTTCGACATAATAAGCCAATCTAAAAGGAAAAAATATATTGAAGGGGTACTTCTTCATAGCTTTGTAAAAAAATGTTTACTATTTCCTTGAATCGGACACTCCAATCCCCATGAATCGGACGTCCGATTCAAGGAGATTGTTGATGTCCAATTCATGGATTTGCAGACTTCAGAGTTCAACATTAATTTCTATTCATATGGTTTGAAATATCAAGTTGTTCTACATACCTCGTCTAATCTACACTCAATCAGTAAACGACCAACACAAAAATCTTTCGAATATCTTCAAAAATGACCAGTCTAGATCAATTCTAAAAACGCGTAAATATTTACTTTGCCCGCCACAAATATTGCACTCAGTGTTACCAACTCAATGATATAGCTGCGGCACCGATACTCGAGCCAACACGTCGTGAGCTGTCAAATAATAAAAAGCAAGCATTAGAAATAGCTATATGCAACCCAACATGCATAAACCGAGAGTGTCCGTTTCATGGGCTGTCCACTTCAAGGGAACTCTCCCCTACTCCGACACTGATATAAATGTTTGTGGGCTACATCAAGATATGAATGGTAAGAATGGGGGGATTACAGATTATCTTTTTGAAGCCCAAGTTCTTGGTGAAGCAAGCATACAAAATGCAAAAAATAGTGAATCAAATGAGAGAGCCCTTGAAAATGACACAAAAGAAAATTGAGTTAGGACAGAGGAGAAACACGTAGAATTACCGAGCCTAAAATGTAAAATGAACGTGGCTTATAGGAAGTATCTGAAGTGAAAACGTTAATTTCTAAGGATTAACCAAAGATCATTATATATTTTTCATATTAAGCAGAGAATTTATACATCTAAGGTTTTTTTAATTTTTGTGAACATTTTTAAACTGTTATTTTCACTAAATATATCAATATTTCTTTAAATACAAACATATTATCGATGCCAAAATCTGGATTTCTCATTTGGTGCACATGTATGTCGATGATTGGTAATTCATATTTTTCCGGTGTCGATAATGGGTACATCTGCTTTGAGACACCATTCATTTTTTTTATAATATTTACCCCTTTCAATATGTTCGTTTTTTGTACTTTTATCAAAATAGGGGGTTCAGAGAAGTAGAAGCAGAATATTTCATTCATATAAAATTATTCTTTGAAGTCGAAATGTATCAGACACTTTGAGGAACACGCTATTGTGTCGATAATTGGGACATTTACCTTAGTAATTCTAAAACTCAGTGTTTAATTGAATTTCAGTTAGATCGAATGAGTAGTTTCGGAAATATCCAAAAAAATTAACTCCGAAATCACTTGGCGGATTTTGCCCAAAAACTCAACCGAGATATTCCCCACATGTACCCTGCAGATTTTAAATCTCTAACTCATTTCGTTATATCGTCCTTACGTCCGGCCGGACGGACAGAATTGGATTCAACCCTGGAATATTCATAAGTGGGTAGAGCCCAATTTTTGAGACTATTTTTAAAAATTCTAAAAATGAAGATATTCGGGCAAAGTGATAGCACGTCGATCCTGATGGAACAAGCGTGCACTGATTCAATTAATTAAATTAAATAACTTTGTAGTTTATGTTCATTTCATGTCGCATTTAATATTCTGTAGCAGTTGTGGCTTATGGCTGAGAAAGAAATGACCATGACAGCTCAGACTCAACGACAATACGGATTTCCCTAAACCCTCACCGCAACTTCCGCAGCTCGTGAAATATTCAACCGAACTATAACGTCATTGTTTGGGGAATATCTTCTCAAGTGCATATCTTCAGCTGGAACTCCAGTTTTTCTCGACTAAGGCTAACCCGAGACCCAGTTATTAACGACGCGTAGGAGCTCCAAGCTATCCGCTGACTTCTCATTCTACTGCTATATGAAATTCATTTCGCCCAACGAAGTCTGCCTTTCCATGTCAAAGCTCCAATATAGTCCCCCTTTCAAGACGAATGCAAATATCGGGCTTGTTAGTTTTCCCCGGGACTACCCAACAAGCCGCTCGGTACCAAAATATATGCGCATAATGAACGTACGAATTTACGTATCACAAAGGTCCTTATCTCCTTTTTGGGGATTTTTTGTGCAAAGATTGGCAATTCCAGTCCGGAATTGGTTGATTAGGCGAGGGAAGTGAGGTTAATCAAGTTGTTCCGTTAAATGTTGAATCTATAATGGGAGAGAGTAACGGGAAATTCTTCAAGGATTTTGAGAGGTGAATATTATATTCTCAACCAAGTTCTAAGGCATCACATATTGTGGAGTTTTTCAGTTGAAGCCGAAAGTTTACGAGAATTTAATATGTCATTCTGAACGCGTTCTGGTTTGCTTTCTGATGCCTTATATCGGAAATGTAAAAAAAAAATTTTGGCGCACTTGTTCCCCTGAACATAGCTCAGTGATTATGGAGTTACAGCTATTTGAAATTTTGTTTTTCAGATAACTCGAAATATACTGATTTCATCGAATTAAAGCCGGGTAGTTAGTTGAACAAGTTGCAAAAATACTGTGCCCAAGAGATTTTCCGCGCAGTTGAAATTTATAGTCAGAGTGGTCACCCACCTAGGTACACAAGCGTCCAAAAAAAACTGATATACCTTTTGGTCGAGAATGGTACGAACGATGAGTTTTGACTCAAATATACATGCATTAACTGTTGGGTCTAAAATGAACACTGTTATGTCTATGGTGGCGTAAGGGCCAATTCAAATACATACACTCACTATTGGTTCGAAAATGATCACTGCTGTGTCTGCGGTGGCGTAGGGTCCCATTCGAATACATGCATTCACTATTGATTCGAAAATGAAATGTGATTTGATTGTGGTGGCGTAAGGTCTCTGTTCAAATATATACATTGACTGTTGGGGCAAAACTAAAAATTGATATGTTTGTGGTGGCAATAGGACCCAGTTGAATACATACATTTAATGTTGGGTCAAAAATAAACAGTGCTTGGTTTGTGGCGGCGTAAGGACACAAATCAGTTCAATCGTACAATTGTGCCAAGAGATAAAAAACACCTATATAGCAATAGTTTATTTTCAATAGTTCATTCCGAGAATTATTCCTATGACACAAATCATTCGAATCATACGGTTGTGCCATGGAGAACTAACTATGAATTGGCATTTTAACAAAAACGACCCGAATAGCAGTAATGTTTTCAATATCTAACAATATACGAAAATCCTAACGTAATTTAACGAAAATGTCGACTTAATTCTGTCCATAGTCCTATTCTCAAAGTCATTATTTCGATAGAATTGGAAAAAAAATGGAAAAGATCAATAACTTCAGCTTCGAAATCGATCCTGGTACTTCCGTGGTATGAAGAAGGGTATCTACAACTAAGCTAGAGAAGCTGTAAAGATAAGTTGAATTCCGTATATTGAACAAATGTTATTACTGACCTTTGATAACTTGTTTTAAAATTTCTTATTTCAGAAAAATATCATCATGTTACATATTCGATTAAGTTTAAATCGAAAACTTGGCTGTAAAATAAGGTACATATCATAGGCAAGATATACTAATTCTCAATAGGTATTGAACGAAAGTTATAACTGACGTATCGACTTGTCTTCGGCCGATCTATGCACCTGATAATTCATTAAATTCTCTCCACGCACGTCAAAAATCAAAAACTGTTGACAACATCGTTGGTCTAGTGTAAAACCAGTAGATCACTACATCTCTCTCGTTGGAATATTTCCATATTTCGACAATATCTTCACCATTATAGATCTGAACAAGTATATTTGATCTTTACTGTAAAATATGGTTTTCAAGGCTATCGAAGAATTTCAACGAGATCTGACGGATAGTTTCTGAGATACAGAATTTTTTTAAATATTTCCTTTTTAATTTCCCAGTCATGCAATCCTCACAAAATATTGCATAATTCCTTGTGTCGGTATGTTTCAACTAATAACCGCGCTTTGATATGATCAGATCAGTATCTTTCGAGTTGCTGGGAAAACAAAATTTCACATGACTATAACACTGAAACCACTCGGTGGATTTTGTCCATTAAAGAAGCCTTTGCATTGGGACTGCAAACCTACTTTCGAAATTTCTACTCTCTAACTCTAACTCATTGCGTTCGAGCGTAATCGTCCTGACCGCCGGCCGAATGGCCGGACAGAATCAAGTTCACCTGAGCAGAGCGCCAAAAATACTGACATAGGACACAATTTTGTAAGGATCGCATGACTAGAAAATTGAAAAAAACTATTTCGAAAAATTCTGTATCTCAGAAAGATTCCGTCATCTATCTCTCAAATTTTGCAAGAGCTCCCAAAGCCTATTTTTACAGCAAAGTGCTAGATTTAAACTCGAAGGGATCTATATTATTGGAGTTATGTGGAAAATATTGAAATTTTACAACGAGAACAGTGTAGTGGAATTACTTTATTTCCCTCGAACAATAAACTCGTCGACGAGTCTTGATATTTGATGTGATGTACAACGAATTTTATGATGATATCGTGATTATGATATCAGGATTTATAAAGAATTGTAATTTGTTAAAAAAAATGCTCATAAATCGATATTTAATACCTATCTCGTGTCAAGACGAGTTAGATATGGTACTTATGAATTTCAAAGAATTGGGACACATTGAATATTTAGGTTTGATTGAAAGTTAGACGATATTTCTATCCAGATAATGTAGGGTATACTCAAGATTCCAGGTTTTGCTCAGATACGAAAAATTCTATATTATATTAAATTACAAACAATGAAACAGCCTATGTTGCTTAATTAGTCGAGGAATAAGTTGCTAGAAGAGATTCAAAAGGATATACTGGAAGTGTTTTCATTAATTGAAAAAGGTATTTTCAGATCCTGAATTCCTGAATTAAATTTTCTGTACTCTAATGAATGAAGGTTTTATCTGTAAAATGGATTTGAAATCGATAATCAATATCCTGCATAATTCATATTTTATAGAATTTTTTTGTTATTTTTTGACTTATAACACAATTTAGAATTCCATGAAAATTTGCCTTCAAAACCTTATTTTACAGCCAAATTCTAGACTGAAACTCAATTGTATCTATATTTTTGGAAGTGTTGTGAAAATATTATTATTTTTCCTGGAAACCAAGCTGCCTTGGCCGAGTTCAGTACCTGGATGGACGACCGCTCTGACTATAAATATCAGCAGCGGGCCAAGGCTCCTAAACCTATCATTTTTGCAATTAGTTTTTCCGCCTCCGTTCTAGGGCGATATTTTTTTCCCCAAATGTCGAATTTTAAGCCGAAAATGTTCTCAAACTATTCCATTAACAGACCGAAACAGTACTCAAATTTGAATATGACCGTCCGTAAAAATTACAATATCCAAAGGACAACTTGGAGACTTGATTCTATGTCGAAATGTGCCATACGAGTACGTGAATTAGCAAAATCCGCATAACGCTATCGACGACGAATAACTTAACCCAATTTCAATTTAATTTTCTCAACACCTAATTAAAGAACTGAAATCCGATCCATTTGAAATTTGTTCGTTTTTAGATATAGGATATCGCCTTCAAGGATGATAGCAATGGTATCACTATAGAAATGGAAGAATTTATTTGAAATTTCAATATCTCGGCAACTCGTCGTAATGAATCGTTCAAATTCTGTATATACCTAAACGGCCTCACTGTAATGAGAAATTCTGAAAAATCAGCCATAACTAATACTTCTTTGTTATAATATGCATTTCAGTAAAGCACGGTGTAACAAATCAGTGAAATAAATATTTGGGTATAATACGTGAATTTACTACCCACATTGACATCATGGATAGTTCTCTAGGCCGATCTGTTTGTAAGTAAGGTGCAGATTGATTTGCCAGAAGTTTGAACATACACACCAAGAACCGATATTCATCAAGTGAGGAAACACGTAAATCAGTATGAACCAAGATACCAAGTGCCTTGCAATTCGATATAAATTCAGATCAAGTGAGCACCACTGGTGTTAAAAATTTAATATACGGTATTGTACGTAGCCACTAAATAGCGGTATTTGTAATTGTGAGAGTGCGGAATTATTCATAGAAATACCACAGACTAGGGTTCCCAAACTGTTTGAGTTCTCGGCGTCCTAGCAAGCATGTAGGGGAACCCATACAATACTATAGAGCCACTGATTTATAGTACTCTGGCATTCCCAGGATAGTAGGGAACCCTGGTTGGATGATTCCTGGTCTCTCAGTGTGACCTGGTCTTTATGTTAGAATGTAGATGCGTGCCCCCTCGAGGTTCCTTTTCAGACACTCTTGAGCCCAGTTTCGGCCCATATAGCCCAATATCTGATTTTGATCCATCCGTATGCCAAACAGATGACTTTTTGTCCAATCGATTAACGAGGTCCACCGCACTCAGACGGTCTCTTATGACCGTTGCAAAGGGTGTTTTCAAATCGAATAAGGTTGATACTCGATTAGACAATACATCTGAGAGCTTTACCAAAAGGTTTGAGGTCAGATGACCCATTTACCTCAAATATCCTATCCAGTTACCAGATAGGAGTTTCCAAATACTAGAAATTCTTATTGCATCCAGCATTTCCTTACATGTAAGTGCAAGTGAGACAGATTAATTATGACCTGAAGCTCTGCTGTGGGAGTAGTATAGCTAGCTCCTATACCACCAACACTGGCAAGCCGTTGCAATTTAATCAACCGACTGCATATGGTAGCCTCGTCAGTTTTTGTCCACCTTGCTAAGGATGCGTAAGTAACAATGGGGCGAGGTACTGCCTTGTATAACCACATCATGTGTAACATTTCTTTTTAACCCGGGCAGGGGTTTGTTTACATTTGGTTTGCGCGAGTGTCGTTTATGTCGTTTATGTTGACATCGAATGTGAGGTTGGATCTCAGTGGTACCCATCGACGCTAAATAATTATTGTATTCGAAGAGCCGAATGAGTTGGCAATATTGTTGCATTGTGACATTCTGAAAGTTTGTGAGAGTCTGCGCAAGTCAGGGAGATGAGGTCGTCCATTTTGTGAAGATTCGACGGAGGAGCAATAGGTTAGGCGTATTTTCGGAACTTAGTAAGAATTGTTGATTTCTTCTTAGTTGGATATAGTTTCGAAAATCGAATTAGGAGTGAGGGTTACATTGGTTTGATTTGGGAAGATAACAGGTAACTTGCGCTCGTCTCGAAAGAGGATATAAAGACCTTTTTGCAAATCCAAGAGTTGACCTCGTGAACGATCTTGGCGACTTTGACAGGTATGTGTTAGATGTTCTATTCTCGTCATTTCTAGTGGAAACAATTCAGGTCGTAATTATCTTTCTATATCCAGAAGATCGCTGTGTGCTTGAAGGATTATTTGGTGGAGTCACGGCCAGGTTTGGTTTCGAAGCGAACGTGTGCAGGACAACCCCGAACATCAGGGTATGTACGAATTCTATAACTATTGCATAACAACGAATAAAAGGTCTGATTAATATTCTGATAACCTAAATTATTATGTGTTGGGAAAATTCATTTGTTTCTTATCCGAGAGAAGTCACTGATGGTTTCTTTTCTGTCATCAGGGTTTTTATGGTAGCACGAGTTTTTATGGCAGCACGAGTTTTTGGTACCAGCACGAGTTTTTATGCCAGCACGATTTTTATGTCAAGAGGAATAGCACGATTTTTTATGCCAGCACGATTTTTATGTCAAGAGGAATAGCACGATTTTTGTGTCAGGAAGAGAACGATTTTTATGCCAGGAAGAGTGTAACTGTGACATTCGAATATATACAAGGTGCTCCATAAGCAGCGCTGTGAGACAGCCAACGCAGTGTTGCAGATCCCGAGTATATACCGAGGTCAGGAAGCAGTGCTGTGGGACATTCAGTCAAGGGTTGCAGACTGCGAGCACAGAGGAAAGGAGAACAGTATTGCGAGACCAAAGAAGCAATACTACGTTCAGGCATAAGGAATAGCACGCAAGTTATTGGAAACATCTTTCGAAATATATCTTATACCTGCTCTATGCGACTTGAACATATATTGTCATCAATTGTGTAAATTAATTTTGTTGTAAAGCGGAAATTGGGGAAAGATTTGCGTAAATCATACAAGATCATAGATAAGGAACGTGGATGCGCCTGAGCTCAAGTGACGCGTATTTGAATCAAAGAGAAATATCTGCGTACAATTTCCGCCACCCTCATTCAGGGTTTCACAGTAGTTTTATTTTGGTGGGTCTAAAGACCTGGGTTGTATGCTACTGGAATAAACTGTCTGATATTAGCGTGAATAATCTTTTGGTGAATTTAGGAATTAGTACATTACGCGGGGGTATCTGGGAGACTTAAATTTACCTGGCGCCCATTTACTTAGGAATCCACTTCCATCTCCACTGGAGCTAGACCGCGGATCCCTGAGTTCTAGTAGCTCCGAACTTAACCACTGCGACTTGGGAACAGTCGTATGTCGTTATACATGCTGAAACCATATTTGTTGCCTTTGTTCAAAAGAAATGCCATCCATTATATCACGTATAGTTTACTTTACAAGGGTTAGATGCGCAGTGCCTATTAATTTAATGTTTGGTAGAAGCACAGGAACAAGACACCTCCCGGCTGAAATATCCATTTGAAATATAATCAAAAATATTTCCGATTAAGTTACGGTATGGAGATTTTTGTCGTCCCAAACATGAGTAAATTACAAATTAACAACTCCGTCGACCTTCCTGAATTCAACTTGGTTGGATCTGAATTTTTTAGAATATCAAGCACTCAGTAGGATAATTATCATTAAAGCACTCGATTTATCCATTCGAGCCTAAATAAGCTACCCTCTATATATGAAGAATCGGATTTATTTCTTCCAAAAGTTATATTGTTTACTGCGAATGGTCAGAATTGAATTTCATTATGAATTTTTCATCAGGACTAATGTTATCGTCGACACTTTTTTGGCATAAAATTAGCATAATACACATAAATATTAAATTATTCTATATAAATCCGAGATTTACCAGAGTCAATTTCAAAGGATATAGAGATATCACATTTTAGTTTCCGATGGAAAATTGTGAAATTTGCTGGTGTTCCAGTTCACTCTATGTTTTCGTATTTTTCAAATTATCTATATTAACGAGTTGATTTCATTAAGTTTTAACATCGTTTGACGTAGGTTATGAATACAAAACGTAAGTCCAATATTATATTCGGAGTACATTGGTTAATGAATAATCATTCAAATGTTCTCACACTTTTTCTCTTAAGAACAACAATGTTTTCTCTACATTATTGCTTTTCAGTTCTACATTTGAATCAGTTTGAAGAAGCCACAGTGTGGCAAAACAATTGTTCAAATTTTTTTGTATATTTTGGTATGATTAAAAGTTGTTTACTATTATTATATTGAAAATTAATTTCTATCAAGTGAAGTCCGAATGAATCAAATATTGAAGTTGTTATTTTATGTTGTTGTTAATATAATCTAATGCTCAAAGTTTTGGTTCGAATAATTTTATATTGTTACATACATACATGCTGAGACATATTATGGATCATAGAAATTTTGCTGTGGAAGGTATAACATGTCGTTTCTCAATTAACTAATATAATAATACATTACCAGAGGATACAAATATACAATAATAAAATGAATAAATATTTCATCTACCGTATCAATTGAAGCTCGAGTTGAACTCCTTGTTCTAATTCAACACAAGTGCCTTAGTAAGAAATAGTCATTAAGTACCTCATATGCCTTTGTCCGATTTTGTCCGACCCTGGTGAAAGGAAGAGGTCCTGCAATGAATGGTCAATCCACCTTCAAAGTGTAGTTTTTCATCCCCAACATAAAAATATCAAGTTCCATTAGATTTTATCAAGGTGAAAAGAAGCATCGGTAACAACTGAATATCGGGGACGATTCATCACAGTGGCCCCTTGAGAGATAGCAAAGGGTCTATGCGCTCCACAACTGAATGCTCTCCATTTCTTCTGTTCGCACTGTACTCTCCAAGGACCGACAGCGCCTGCTGAAAAGATGTTGGTTGAAATCCTGCGTTCCGAGGATTTCGTCTCTCAGAGTTCATCTGAAATGTTATATATAACTTTCTTGAGTAGATTCTCGGACAATAATTAAAAGTTTCTTAGCTTATTCTTGACCGAAACTTCAACAAAGAGGGGTAGTCACTTTACGAAGAAGAATTTTCATCAATAAATGAGTATTGTTATGGAATTCCTATTCGAAATTCATTGAGAACCAACAAAGAAGAGAAAATTTTAGTGGTTCGATATAAATTGTAAACGCAAGGGCATAAGGAGCTGCTTTCTTGAAAAAGCAAAATATGAAATTTTTAGGTCTGGCTAACTTCCAGTTATTACTTTTCATATGTGAGAGTTATGTAAATATCTTGAGGAAATTATTTTTGAGCGAGAATGTATAAATTGACACATTGAACGAATTACCCTTTTTAAAAATTTGTTAATGTTCTCACTTGTGATTTCGTATGAAGATTCGAATCGATGCTACTTTATTCCGATTCTATCTGATCTGTATTCACGAAAATAACGAAAAAAAAATTGAATCTGAGTTTTTATGAATTCAAAAATTTTAAATTTTTTATTGAGTCCAAAAATACAAATCTGACAGCTTCGAAGATCGAACTCTTACGTCAGGTTCTCTACTTTCCGTCCTCGAGAACAAATAATATATTTTGAAAACTATAAAAATGGGTTCAAGCCCTGTGGACAGGAGCTTTCTGGCGCTCTAGTTCAAACAGACAAATTATATCTCCGAAAGTATTGGTTTCTCAGAGTTGGGAATTATATCAATGTATTCATATGATAGAACTGCATCATAAAGGAATTCAATTCAAATAATAGTTTATTTATCAAGATTAAATGAGCAATCATGAGAATGAGAACTGCACCATGGAAGAAATCAACTTAAATCTGGCCAATTTTGCCCAATAACGAACTTCGTTTGATTAGATAATGTCATGTTTCAGGAAAATAAGTTGACATTATGACAATTCATACATAGAATAATTATATCATTCTGTGACAACGTTGAAATACGATTGTTTATTGAAATTTTGAAAAATCATATCTCCGAAAGTATTAGCTTGCTAGAGTTAAAAATGATATCATTGGATTCTTATGGTAAAACTGCTTGCCCAATAACGAACTTAGCCGAGATATTTATCTCCCAAACCTACTCTACATTTCAACTGTCTAGCTCATTCCGTTCGAGAGTTATCGTGCCTACGTCCAGCCGGACAGAATGAATTTCGACCACGGATTCTTAATCAGTGAGTCGAACCAAATCGTTTAAGACCATTTTCATCGAAAAATTCGAAAATTACAGACATTTGGGCAAATTGATAAGCACTCAGTTCCGAGGAACTAGAGCGCCAAAAAGTAAATTTTCTGATTCCGTATGTACATTTGAATCGGCATTGAATAAATACTGGATTTTAACATGATTGACACTTTTTGGCGCTCTAGTTCCTCGGAACTGAGTGCTTATCAATTTGCCCAAATGTCTGTAATTTTAGAATATTTATCTGAAAATGGTCTCAAACGATTTGGTTCGACTCACTGATCAAGAATCCGAGGTCGAAATCGATTCTGTCCGGCCGGCCGTAGGCACGATAACTCGAGAACGAAAGGAATTAGAGGATTGAAATTTGCAAGGTGGGTTTCGAGCGTAAATATCTCGGACATGTTCGTTAATGGGCGAAATCCATAAAGCGGTTTCGGAGTTATAGCCGATTTTAGTAAAAGCATTTTTTATGACTATTTCCGAAACCGATCACTTGACTGTCTGAAATTTAGCATCAAATTGTAGAATCATGACCTTTATACGCAAAGTGTAAAAAAAAAATTTTGAAAGTTTAAAAAAAAAAATTTCTACGATAACTCTCGAACGGAATGAGCTAGGATGTTTAAATTTTCAGAGTAGGTTAGGGAGATGAATATCTCGGTTAATTTCGATATTGGGCAAAATAGGCCAAATGGTTTGAAGCGAGAATGTATAAATTGAGACATTGAACGAATTACCCTTTTTAAAAATTTGCTAATGTTCTCACATGTGATTTCGTATGAAGATTTCGATTCGATGCTACTTTATTCCGATTCTATCTGATCTGTATTCACGAAAATAACGAAAAAAATTGAATCTGAGTTTTTATGAATTCAAAAATTTTAAATTTTTTATTGAGTCCAAAAATACAAATCTGACCGCTTCGAAGATCGAACTCTTACGTCAGGTTCTCTACTTTCCGTCCTCGAGAACAAATAATATATTTTGAAAACTATAAAAATGGGTTCAAGCCCTGGGGACAGGAGCTTTCTGGCGCTCTAGTTCAAACAGACAAATTATATCTCCGAAAGTATTGGTTTCTCAGAGTTGGGAAATATATCAATGTATTCATACGATCGAACTGCACCATAAAGGAAACTCTATTCAAATAATAGTTTATTTATCACGATAAAATGAGCAATCATGAGAATGAGAACTGCACCATGGAAGAAATCAAATTAAATCTGGCCAATTTTGCCCAATAACGAACTTAACCGAGATATCCATCTCCCTAACGTACTCTGAAAATTTCAACTACCTACCTCATTCCGTTCGAGAGTTATATCTATGTCTATGGATGAAAAGCAGTCTCACTACTCTCAGATCTCTTACTTCATGTTCCGTTCCGAAATGTAAGACTTTTCTGAGAATGACTTATTTCCACAGACGGCACAAACATATTGCATGAATATGCCATGCATATCCCACCGGCATATTGGCATATGCCAGGGATATTCCATATCCTCCAAAGCATATGCTAGGCATATTCCATGGATATCCAAGGTCACCATGAATCATGTTCCATGAATATGCCATGCATATCCCACCTGCATATTGGCATATGCCAGGGATATTCCATATCCTCCAAGCATATGATACGCATATTCTATGGATATCCCGGGAATATGTTTTAATCTCCTAAAAGATATTCATGGCATATGCCAGGAATATATTTTCCTACTGTATTGCATATGCTTTTTGAATATTAATATCAAAAAATTATACAGGGTGAGTCTTTAGGCCGTACATTAAATTTAACCATAAATTCCTCTCATCAAATTGAATGCTTTTTTTATTCAACATCTTTTCCGAATTTGACTCAGGTAAAAAGATACAGGCTGTTGAAATTTCAAAAAAAAAATTTCATTTTATATTGTAACTTTGACGTGTTTTTCTTGAAAATATGTATCATAGTTATAGGAAACTTCAACACCAACATTCGTTTAATTCAGAAAAAGAATGTCAAAGCTATACAAAATAGAAACGGATTTTTTTTCGAAATTTCAAGAGCCTGTATCTTTTTACCTTAGCCGAATTGGGAAAAATGGTAAATGAAAAAAGTGTTTCATTTGATGATAAGAATCTATGGTTAACATTAATGTACAACTTTAAGACTCACCCTGTATATATTTTTTTTCTACTTCCACTATATGGTCAAATGTAGGTTAGTTATTTTGAGAAATACAAAACTAAGTCAGAAAATATTTATTACAAAAAACAAACATATTTTTTCGCAGAAAATACAAAAAAAATATTATATATAAAATATGTATATATTGCGGTAAACCCGCAAATCTTTTAGTCGCTTAGATATTATTATTTTTTTTACGTTATGAAAATTGGATATTATTGAAAAAAACCACGCCTATATCTTACAGAATAACAGAGACCGCAGAGTTTTCACTTGAGATTTGCATTCTGGAGATGTCATTAAATACAATGAAGTAAATATATCTAATTAATATTACTATGTATTTATAGCACCAATTCTTCCTCCGGGTGATTTTGTTTGTATTCCTTATTCCTAAAACCAACAAATATAAGAAAAAACACTTCGTCATAGAATAATTTACGCACAGTTTCAGTTGCTTTTTGGTCAAGAAAATAGCAATCCTTTTCTCTACTTCCTTTTCAGTGCATTGCTTCGTAAGTGGGTTTTTCCTGCATACCACTGAAAAAAGTATTAATATATTATTTCGATGTCAATGATATTTCCTCTGCTAATTATGCATATTGATTCATTTGGTGAATAGAAATTGTATTTTGTAAAGTGAAGATGGTATTGACATTCAGTTGAAAAAAACCCTACATACACAGATAATATATTCAAGAATAGTTGGACAACACAGGGAATATGTTTCTCAAATATGTCAAAAACCCAATAGAAAATTAGTAAAGAGAAAATGGAATTAACAGACTACTGGATTATATTTTTACCTATGATTAATATAGCCATGTGAAGAACAGAAAACTTCTTGCCCTCCAACCCAGCTTATCTGCTTCAAAATGACATCATCGACCAACTGAGGCATGCGTCTTCTGACAACATCTTTTGTGTCAGTGCCTCCAACATGGACAAGCTTAGTCAACTATGAATAAAATGATTTGTTTTCTATTTCTACTCTGGTATATTGGTATCTACTATTGGTTTTGGAATATTGATATCTTGGGCAGTATTTTCACTCCTCGAATTCAGCATTGCCATTATCAATTCTGTATTTTGCTCGACCCTTATGTAGCATTCTTATAATTTCAGTAGAGTCTATAAAAAACAAAATAAGGTTCAAAGTCACAAATCCATAAATATATAAGAGGTGTACTAACCTTTACTGGATAAAAATTTCTGTTTTGCTGCAGTGGAAGTTGAAGTTCTGGAGGTAGACGCATCCGAGTTGAAGTTTTGGAATATTGTATTGCTGTGTCACTTCCTTTTCTGAATTCAAGTTTCTTTGCACCACTTCTAATGCTGCTTCAGACTGTGATGAGCCGGCTTGTTATGACTGATAAGCTGGAAAAATATCTAATGTTGCTATTTGATGATATAAAAGCAAATAAATATAAATTTCATTAGAAATAGAGAATTACAGATTTTATGCCAGTGAGGACACTCAATATATAGGTACAGCCCACAATTTAATATCTTCCTGAAAACTCTGGTGGTTACTTTGTCTAGGTCCTGAGAGACAAGTATTTCCGACTACATTACTCGGTAACTGAAGATCGTGACTGAATCCAGTAACAATACTTCGGTTTTCTGGTAGAGTCAAGGCTGGAATAGTTTCAGTAGAACAACTATCTACTGTATCAGGTATCTTCAGTCCTCTGGTCATATTCTTGCGAATCATCAGTAATATTGTGCTCTTCAGTAAACAACAATGTTTGGCCGGACAATCTTTTCACTTTGCTCAAAAAAGATTTCTTCATTATGTATCAAAACAAAACACGGACTGCAAGTAAATAGGTACTCTGTAAAACCCTTGATACCTTTTCAGCTAGCCAAAGGTTGATATATCAGATAAATGGTATTCACCAAAATTTGAGTTATATAAATATAATACTCCTCTAAAAGCACTACTTACTTGTTAAATAACAACACAATTCCTTAATTTCACCAATTCACTGTTTGTCCTTGTCAAATAAAGACCAGCCAACTACAAAACAGATTTCAAACTTGATATTCTTTCGTTTTGACAATGGAAACAAAGGAAAACGATTTATTTGTCAGATGATGACCACAGAACACTATATGGGATAAAGCTTCTATAGACAAGATATAGTCTTCATATGGTCTCAGTATAAAAATAATAAAAATATCGGTCGGTAGGTCGTGGCGATGAAACGACTACGCTCGACGGTCATCGCTCACAAAACATCTGTCGGCGGATAAAATTTAAATTTTATCTTCGTTCTAGCTAGGATACCGGAGGTCCTGGGCAGAGACAACAAAGTTGTCTCTGTCCTGGGTTCGAATCCCGCTCAAGGCATCGATTCAACAACCCAACACGGGTTGTGTGAATGTACAAAAAAGATTTGAAAGAGAATTTTGAAATAAGGTAGATCTGTGTTTAGATATAGCCGCAGTTCCCTACAAATAGCGTATAAACAAATAATTTTTCCTATATAAAGGCGCATTTTGTTGTTATACATTGTCATAATTAAAAGTCTAACGTTACTAAATGCTCCATTTTTGGCTGCGAAGCTTCAACTAAGAATTTTCCCAGCTGGTTTTCTAACGAAATGTTTCAAATTGATAGTACAAAAATTATTACGTATCTATAGAGAAATGTGCAATGAAAATGCTTTTTGAATATTCATAGGATATTCGAATGCTCAAATTTCAGTTTGATATGCCATTTGAATATGCCAGTCATATTCAAGGATAATATCTGTGGAATATTCGTGGGAGTATATTCCAGGAATATGCTTTATGGATATAAGATAATGGCATATTCATGGAATATTCCAGGGATATTGCAATATCTATTGGAAAATAGGATATTGTAGGCATATTCCAGGAATATTGGGTGCCGTCTGGGTCGGAGCAAACAACTGAGATTTTTCTCACTTTGCTCACAATTCTTCGATTGATTAGATAATGTCATGTCTCAGGAAAATAAGTTGACATTATGACAATTCATACATAGAATAATTATATCATTCTGTGACAACGTTGAAATACGATTCTTTATTGAAATTTTGAAAAATCATATCTCCGAAAGTATTAGCTTGCTAGAGTTAAAAATGATATCATTGGATTCTTATGGTAAAACGGCTTATTGAAAAAAAATTAATTTGGAATTCGCTTCGTAAAAAAATTTTTTTTCTGTTACTCCGAAACCATCTGTCCGATTTTGCCCAATAACGAACTTAGCCGAGATATTTATCTCCCAAACCTACTCTGAAAATTTCAAATGTCTAGCTCATTCCGTTCGAGAGTTATCGTGCCTACGGCCGGCCGGATCGGCCGGACCGGCCGGACAGACTGAATTTCGACCACGGATTCTTAATCAGTGAGTCGAACCAAATCGTTTAAGACCATTTTCATCGAAAAATTCGAAAATTACAGACATTTGGGCAAATTGATAAGCACTCAGTTCCGAGGAACTAGAGCGCCAAAAAGTAAATTTTCTGATTCCGTATGAACATTTGAATCGGCATTGAATAAATAATGATAAATGATAATAATATGAAAATGATAAAGATGAAATTTAGCATCAAATTGTAGAATCATAAACTATATACGCAAAGTGTAAAAAAAAAATTTTGAAAATTAAAAAAAAAAATTTCTACGATAACTCTCGAACAGAATGAGCTAGGATGTTTAAATTTTCAGAGTAGGTTAGGGAGATGAATATCTCGGTTAATTTCGTTATTGGGCAAAATAGGCCAAATGGTTTCGGAGTAACGAAAAAAAAAATTTCTTTTTAAGTAACAAATTTCAAATTCAATTTTTATTCAAGATGCAGTTTCACCAAAAAAATCCATTGATATCATTTTTGACTCCAACAAGCTAATTCTTTCGGAGATGATTTTTCGAAATTTCAATAATGAATCGTACTTCTATGTTTTCACAGAATGCTGTAATGATTCTATCTAAGCTTTATTATATGATCTGTGTTCATACTCGTACATGTCATCCTGTTCTATAAGAGAGAGTCAAATTCATTTCAGCTATTTTAATTTGATTTCTTCCATGGTGCAGTTCTCATTCTCAGATTGCTCATTTAATCTTGATAAATGAACTATTATTTGAATTGAATTGCCTTCATGATGCAGTTCTATCATAAGAATCCATTGATATAATTCTCAACTCTGAGAAACCAATACTTCCGGAGATATAATTTGTCTGTTTGAACTAGAGCGCCAGAAAGCTCCTGTCCACAGGGCTTGAACCCATTTTTATTTATTGAAGTATGCATTCAATTACTCTGTTTTGTCATTAAAGTTTCTAATTTACCTGAAAAATCAGCATTTTCACAATATAAAATGTTTTCCCAATCTGTTCTTATTCAGGACATCCATCCAAGAGTTTGGTTGCCAGCTTCTTCTTTTCAGAAAATGCATCTCTCAAAACTAAATGTACCATCTTCTCGGAATTTCTCCAAGAAGAAAGATAAATCTGATTTTAAGCCAACGCTCTTACCTAAAAAAATTGGTTCAAGCACTGACTTAATGGAATTTACCATGGTAAATTCGATTAAGAGTGTCCAATACAGGAGAATGGACTATACAACATGCGCGCAAAAGCTACTGACTTCACATTAGCGCTTGAACCAATTTATTTTTTCGTAATACTTTTAAAAGGGTTAGGTACGGTTCTCACAAAATTTTATACACGTCTTTATGTCGATCTTCTACAACTTAGTTACCAAGCTTCCATTCGATCGAGTCTATATTTTCTGAGTTATCGAGAAATTAATATTCCAGGTGGAATTCTTTTCAATGATCTTTTAAAAATTTCCTAGTGATACGATCCTCACGAAATTGTGCAAGAATTTTTGCGTTAATATTCTATTTTAATATATATTTTTTTTTTCTAGTGATATAATTCTCACAAAATTTCTCAAACGTTCTTACATTTGTATTCTACTACTACTCACCAAGTTTCAATTCGATCAGATTTATATTGGTTGAAAACAAAATTATTACTCGGAAACCAGAAACCGATTATGCCCAATAACGAACTTGTCTGTCGTATTGGGATGCGCCACCTACCCTGAAAATTTCGAGTCGCTATCTCTTTCCGTTCTCAAGTTATCGTGGCAACGGATGGACATAATCAAATTTGAACTCGAATTCTGCATCAGGGAGTCGAATAAAATCGTTTGAGTTGAACGTGATGTTTGCCAGAACATACGCGCCAAAAAGAAAACATACCTCAATATTTTAATGGCGATATAGGAATTTTGATGAGTCGTATGTGCGAAACCGTAATCGGTAGATTATCCCGTTACATATTCCATATTAAAGTGAATATCCAAATATTTTTGTTTTACATTGGGCGTCCAGGAAAATGACTCATAGATTTTCCTCTTTTCCTTCAAAATCTTCAATGGCTATGCTATTTTTGTAATGCTATTTTTATACTGCACTACCTTAATACTCAAAACCAATGAAGCAAATATTCCGATCATTTTACACACTGATAACAACAGTATGCTCATTCAATATCGGTTCATACAAAAAAGATACAGTAATGCGTGTAGTATAATGTGATTAATGCTGCATTCAACATAATGAATTTCAATTATTCAAATTAATATGGAATGCAGCTGTGTGGACGATATCGATTCTCCGTTGAATATTCAATGCGATTTTGTTAATGTTAAAATGGCGGCAATAATGTAGTTAACCAAGGGTAACGTTTGTGTGGAAATATTAACAAGTAGGTACATAATATTTTCAATAAGTGCCATTATTTGATTTTAGTAGACGATGACGTCTTTAGTCCGAACTTTCGCGAAGCAATATTATATTTAATGAAAATATATGTGACGTTTTAAAACTTTCTCTTCATAGTAGAGTTCAAACCGGGCTCTATCGTGTCACCCCGTGGGACCTTCATTGCTAAAATGTATAGACCACTGGGTATCATTCTCCATACCCTTACAATGTAAATTCAACTGGTCGTCAAAAAAACGTCGTGTGCAGGAAGGAGTGGGGGGACTTTTTCCAAAAAAAAATTAAGAAGGTATATAGTTGGTATCTATGATATTTAGGGCCTAAAAATTTCTTACATGTCATGATTCATCTAATTCAACTACCACTATCACATGAAGAATCATCAATGGAAGGAAGATTTGAAAAATTTGAAGTACTCGTATTTGCACATGTTTTTGGGCCATACATTTGCAGGAGCCAATACACGGAATTTGTTTTCTTTTACAGGAACACATTGATCCTGTGCAATCTGAAATGAGAATTTCCATTTCATAAAGAATATTTACGGATCTGATATTCGAAATAATATTTACCTTTCCTACAACTGCAGTTGCTAAGGATAGATGTTTCCTTAGGTAGGATTGGCATCGTCGTTAATTTTGGCAGAAGTTTTCCATTTTCTACATACCACCCACTAAATATAGGATCCGGTAAAGATGGTCATGGTACATTACTATTGATCCAAATTTTTGTTTGGTAATGGACTCGAAGGCTGTGTTGTCTCAAACTATCCAATGTTGGAGGTAATTTACTTATGGATCTTGAAGAAGCTATAATATTCCCCTGAGCCTGTTGATACATTTCACATTTTCGTTTGTCGTATACAGATGGATTTCAAATTCAACAATATCATTGAATACTTATTCTCTCAAATTCTCAAAATCTTGAAAGTTCACTCTGCAGTATCTGCTCAGAATCTTCATCAATTTTCATTATTTTTTTACTTCTTCGACATTTTGACCGAATGAAGATGCAAAGATGAGCGTAATGTGACTAACTTCATACCAATAATGTTGTAACTCAAGAACCATTCATCCATTCTATATTACTATTTTCAGTTTATCCCACTGTTCCTCCTGCAGCTTTGGAATTTTTGTTGATATGCTCTAGCGCCTGATCTACAGAAAGTTGGTTAAAATTCCCAATCAAACATTTAATGACAAAATTCCTATTTTTGAATTCATCATGTACTTCCGGTGCCATGTTTGAAAGTATTCAATGATATTGTTGAATTTGTAATCTGTCTGTATACGACAAACGAAAATGTGAAATGTATCAACAGGCTCAGGGGAATATTATAGCTTCTTCAAGATCCATAAGTAAATTACCTCCAACATTGGATAGTTTGAGACAACACAGCCTTCGAGTCCATTACCAAACAAAAATTTGGATCAATAGTAATGTACCATGACCATCTTTACCGGATCCTATATTTAGTGGGTGGTATGTAGAAAATGGAAAACTTCTGCCAAAATTAACGACGATGCCAATCCTACCTACGGAACTGCAGTTGTAGGAAAGGTAAATATTATTTCGAATATCAGATCCGTAAATATTCTTTATGAAATGGAAAATCTCATTTCAGATTGCACAGGATCAATGTGTTCCTGTAAAAGAAAACAAATTCCGTGTATTGGCTCCTGCAAATGTATGGCCCAAAAAACATGTGCAAATACGAGTACTTCAAATTTTTCAAATCTTCCTTCCCTTGATGATTCTTCATGTGATAGTGATAGTTGAATTAGATGAATCATATACATGTAAGAAATTTTTAGGCCCTAAATATCATAGATACCAACTATATACCTTCTTAATTCTTTTCTAGATTTTTGGTCTAGGATTCAGGAAATCTTGTTACTACTAATGAGAATGAAGGATGATTTCAAAAATGTGTTAATATTACGTCACAAAATTGATTTTTATGATGTAATGAATATAAGTTTGAACTCGCATATTTGCATATTTATTAACGAATTAACATTATTAAATCAAATATATATGAATTATCTGTAAAATTCTCATATACATAAAAAATTAGGAATTTAAACAATATCTTCAAAATGATGATTCTTCATCTGATAGTGATAGTTGAATTAGATGAATCATGACATGTAAGAAATTTTTAGACCCTAAATATCATAGATACCAACTATATACCTTCTTAATTCTTTTCCAGATTTTTGGTCTAGGATTCAGGAAATCTTGTTACTACTAATGAGAATGAACGATGATTTCAAAAATGTGGTAATATTACGTCACAAAATTGATTTATGAAGTAATGAATATAAGTTTGAACTCGCATATTTGGATATTTATTAACGAATTAACAAAATTAAATCAAATATATATGAATTATATGTAAAATTCCCATATATATTAAAAATTAGGAATTTAAACAATATCTTCAAAATGCGTTCTGAAGGCACGCAGGAATAGTACTGTAAAGTTGGTCGGATAGATATAACGAACCTTATGTGCATAGATCAAAGCTCAAATCCATAAGGTCGCCACTAACATGGACTAACGCTACAAATTGCGCCTTACTAGCGTCTCCAGGTTCGGTTTCGGTTAATGGGAGTTAATAACACAATTTCTTATTTTGTGACGAAACTATTCTACCTATTGTAATTTTGAAAGAAGCATCTGAATCGTTGGTTTTCGGAGCAGACCTTTCATATAAAGCATTTTTTCGATAATCCTAACAGATCTCGAGTAAAACCGAGTGGAACATAATAGTTAATATGGGTGTTCAGGGCAAGCGTTTATATCTTAAGGAATTCCATTTAAGAGCATTGTATCCGACTTTTTTGACAATTAATAAAAAATATTTCTGAATCGTATATTTCAACAGAAGTTTGTGTGAGTGATGTTCACCGTATATAGATGACCATGAACAGAAAAAAAATTTTTGTCAATTTTTGGAAAAATTCCCCCCACCCCTTCCTGCACACGACGATTTTTTGACGACCAGTTGAATTTACATTGTAAGGGTATGGAGAATGATACCCAGTGGTCTATACATTTTAGCAATGAAGGTCCCACGAAAATCTGTTTTAGAGCTCTTTTCATGCCTTGTGAAATCTACTATCAGCGTTTGAATAGATAGCCATTCACTTTTGACAGCACGTAAATCGAGCTTAGAACTCGGGACTAACATTTTGGATAGTTACAGGATGTACTGCTCTTATTTCGTCCCGAATCCTCTATTTCAACTCCTCGATGTTGTTTGACCAATTGAGGTAAGCTTGGCTCTTGATATAACCCAATGAGAACGGAGTTAGCTGTGGAGACCGAAACGGCCATTCAATAAAACCAGGCCGACCGATCTACCTGTTTGAGAACACTTCGTTCTGGTAATCAGGTACATCTAGGAAATAATGGGCTGGAGCTCCATCCTGTAGAAACCATAGCGTTTCATTTGGGAGATTTGGATTTGCATCGTTAGGAAAAAGAACCGCCTGCGCTTGTATCAGGTCACCCCGTAATAAATCCAAATAGTTTGGACCGTTAACGGTCCATCAATAAGGAAAGCGCCTATAACCCTATTCCTAACAGTTCCAGCCCATACATTAACCTTTTCAGAAAATTGTTTGTGTCTCCATCATCAAGTTTGGATTGTTATGTCCAATAGTGACTGTTTTGCTCGCTGTTTTGTAATGGTACATCATTTGCTCGCAAAAATAATTTTTTCGGTCAAAATCATGACCATTCAGTTCGTGCACTAAATTAATCTTTGAAAAGGTGCGGTGCTATTTATGTAATTTCAATTTCCTTAACCCTCAACTGGTGACGTGAAATTTCAGAACACAACTAGTAACGTGCCGTATATGAGACTGGGAACTTTTGAAAACAACATATAATTGAACTTACAATTTTTACGCATATGTTCTGGGGAACATCGCGTTATCATTTTACCCAAATGTCCGTAATTTTCGAATTTTTCGCCGAAAATGGTCTCAAACGATTGGTTTCAACTCCCTGATCAAGAATTCGAGGGTCGGACAGAAAGAAATTTGACCTCGAATTCTTGATCAGAGAGTCGAATTCTGATAAAGAATTCAAGGTCAAATTTATTTCTGTCCGGCCGGCCGGCCATCCGTTGCCACGACAACTTTAGAACGGAAAGAGATATCGACTTGAAATTTTCAGGGTAGGTGGCGTATCCCAATATGACGGACAAGTTCGTTAATCGGCATAATCGACCCAACGGATTCCGAGTAATAATTTTGTTTTCAACCAATACAAGTCCGATCGAATTGAAACTTTGTGAATAGTTGTAGAATGCAGAACTAATGACGCTTGTGAAATTTTGTGCGAATCGTATCCCTGGAAAATTTTTGAAAAATTATCAAAAAATAGTATTTATGTCACCATAGCCTGAGAACGGAAGTAGATAGCGACTTGGAATTTTCGGGTAAGGTTGTGCATCTGAATGGAACATTTGGGTTTGTTTATAGCTATAATCGGCCATATGGTTTTGGAATTATACTCATCTGAAATTTGGTTGTTATTTTCTCAATAACTCGAATAATACAAACCGATCCAATTCAAACATGGTTGTCGGTTGTAGAAGGCCAACGCGAAAATTCTTGCAAAATTTCGTGAGGATCATATAACTCGAAATTTTTTTTAAAATCACTGAAAAAAATTATATATATCAGAAACTATTCGTCCGACAGCGCTGAAATTTTGCTAGAGCGTTCAAAACCTAACTCCACTGCCAAGTTCCAAGTTTGAAGACGATCGGATCTATATTGTTGGAGATCCGAGCAGCCTTGTGTGAGTTCAGTACCCGGATGGGTGACCGTTGCCTCAATAACTTTTGAACGAAAGGAGATATAGACTTGCAATTTTCAGGGTAGGTTGCACATCCCAATGGGAGATAAAAGTTCGTTTTTGGGCATAATCGGTCCATCGGTTTTGGAGTTATACCCACCTAGAATATTATTTCCTCGATAACTCAAAAAATATATACTCGATCGAATTGAAGCTTGGTAACTAGTTGTAGAATACCGACATAAAGGCGTGTGTAAAATTATGTGAGAACCGTAAGCCTAGAAAATTTTTTAAAATTACAGAAAAAAAAATCGGTTCAAGCACTGACGTGAAGTCAGTGGCTTTCGCGCGTATGTTCTATTGTCCATTCTCCTATATTGGACAGTCTTAATCGATTTTATCATGGTGAATTCTATTGTCCGTTCTCCTGTATTGGACACTCTTAATCCCATCTTAAACCCATCCAGTTCAAACATGGTTATTAGTTGTAGAATACCAACGCGAAAATTCTTACAAAATTGCGTGAGAATCATATCACTAGAAAATTTTTAAAAAATCATACACTGAGAGAAACGTTTATTTGTGGTTAATAAAATCAGGTAATCACAAACTAATATCAGCTTTGAATAGGTCCCAACTTACGTAAGTTTCACACTAACGTTTGAAATGCTAAACTTCTGTGAATAAATGATTTGTTGTATATTAAACAATCATATCTTGTTGAGTAGCACTGTTAAGCTTTCTAATAACATATATCTCTTTGTAAGCAGCAACATATTTGTTTACGTCGAACTTATCACATATTGTATAATAAATATATTCATAAACCCAATATATAAATGATAATGTGAAATAAATTTTGAGTTTGTATTGTACTCGAAAATTGCTCCATAATATCGATATATTTTGTCACATCATAATTCTCTTTGCTTTGAACAAACGATCAGTTTATATTGTACCTCAGATAGTTCTATAAAACATTGTTATGTTTCCAGGTATGATAATATTTTTTTATCCTAAATAAATGATAAGTTTGTATTTTACTTTTGAAAAGGATACAAATTTTTTTTTTTTGACGTGGCTAGTTTAACAGAGACGGATTATGAGTTTTAGTCAAAATTAATCATAAAATAAAAAAATAATATTGGCAAAAGATATATGTAGCTATAATAGTTTCAGTGAAAATCTAAACTGAAACTATTATAGCTACATATATTTTGCCAATATTATTTTTATTTTATGATTAATTTTGGCCAGAACTCATAACCCTGTTAAAACTCATAAATAAATACTATCAAAGTTCTTATGAGTTCAGGTATGATGTAAATAAATGAATAAAATATCAAATGAAACTGAACATAAATATTTATTGCAGACATAAAAAAACATTTTACAAAAAACAAAAATACATACATACATACTTTTCTGCAATACAACACAGCTAAAAAACTTTTCTCTCGAAGCAAACTTTTTGGCGGACACTGTTTATATATACATTTAATTGACTTTCATCACTGTGTATTCTGGTTCCTTTCCTGCATGAAAATAATCCTTTGCTTTTTGAACCAGTCTTAAACGGTCACCAATTCTTGGAACCAGCGACTCCAAGAGATGTTTTTCTTCAATAAAATCCTTCAATATATCGAGGGTAATTCCTTCTTCTGTTAAAAAAGAAACATAAATGTACAACATATTTCTTTAGAAGTTTTATTGTAATGACATAACAATTCAGTCCATGCATCAGTTCATTAAGTATGCATACTTTATTGTGTAATATTATACATTATATGTAAACCTAGGTATGCAAGTTTGTATTAAATAGGATATTATAGTCTAGGTGGTCATCAATTAATCACACAAAAATAGCAAGTAGGTAGGTATTTACCCAAATTCATAAAAACTATTTCGAAATATAAGTAGGTTCTTACTTATTCAATTATTTCATGTCATTGTTATGACCTCATCTTTGTTATATAAGTAATATGTATTTAAAAATAATTTGAGTACATACCGTGTAGTTAACAAAACAAATTGACTCCAGCTACAAGAACAATCAAAATGGTTTCTGCTTGAACTGAAGAAGACACCACACTAAATACCTTCATATATATCAGCATTTATAAATGGAAACATCATATCCATTTATGATGACATTTTGATGTTACTTCTGAACAACCATATATTAGTTGTAAAAATATATGCTAAATGGAAATGTTTCATGTTATATACCAGCAAATGAATGTTATTTGAAGTGAAATTGTATGTTGGCATCAAAATTAACATATTGAAATAAGCAAAATACTCAAAAATTGTTTACCGTGAAATTTGTTGAGCAAATGCTCCAAGCCCCAATTGTTTAGTAAGATGTTTATCGGATTTGTGGCTGTGGCGGACATTGTATCCAAAAGGGTGGTTGCTTGAGTGTCCATGTGCTTATTATGTAGAAAAAGGATCTTGAACAAAACCAAACATTAACTCATTACGATAGTTATATAAGGAATGTATGAATGATATTAAAAAATAATTCAACTAATATAAGTAATATAAAATAAAATAATTCTTACTTGATTCAGATCAGTACCGTCCGACACCAAAGGAGCGTGAGTGAACTCGTGAACTATGTATAGTTCACGAGTTCTCATGCGCATGCATGAGAACCCAGAACTGAAATGAACTATGAACTACCAACTACCCGTTACGACTCGCGCGGTTCGCGCCAATTTGCGGTTGTGAGGATCCTGTCCTGATAGGTGGTCTAGTCTCCCACTTTATACTATTTTAATGTTCATTCGTCAATTTGGTGCACGTGACAAAATGCGACTAGAAAGTTCTTCGAAATATCGTTCCTGTAAACAAGCGTATCTTACTGGGTATATTCTCATTTCATTCCATTTCTAATTATTTTCTATAAGTTCGTTATAAAGATACCGAGGTTCAGGAGAAACAAATATTTTTTGCGTATTGATATATTTATTAAGAAGAAACCAATATTACTGAGCACTATGAGAATTGGTTATGACCAACAATCGGAAGTCCATCAAAAATACTTTATTTTATGCAAAGATAATTTGTTTTTATTCAACAAATACCTGGAAAAATTATTTAACATTCGAAATTTTTTTCCTAAGGCTGAAAATTTGGCGGGTTGATTTTGCATGTAATAAATAACGTTAATCACAAATATGAAATATTTATATTCAACTGACAAGGGGTTAACAAGTCGATAAGTTGAACATGAATAAACCTTTCTCTCAGTGTAGCACATCCTTGAAAAAAATCCTATATATCAGAAAATATTCATCCAACATGGCTGAAATTTTGCAAGAGCCTTGAAATCCTAACTCTTCTATCAAGTTCCAAGATTGAACACGATCGGATCTATATTGTGGGAGATCCGAGTAGCCTTGTGTGAGTTCAGTAGCTGGATGGGAGAAATATATTTTAACAGGAAGCAGAGTTGTCTGACATCGCTGAAATTTTGCGAGAGCCTCCGAAACCATGAATGTCACGATGACATATTAAATTATAACATTAAATTAATAAATTTTCGGGTCGATTTTTTCATAACACAGTAGGATCTATGGGAGATGATAGCCCTTCATTTCGTTCCTGTAGCGGTCTTCGAACATCTGAAGTTCTGAAATATCATTGTTTGGATTGGCCAGACCTGGTTTTGAAAGATATCCTCCTGGCCTTATAAGCTACTTTTTGAAATCAAATATTGAAGGGATTTATTTCTAAGAGCAAGAATGAATATCTCTGAAAACTAGCGGAGGCGATTCTTCTTCAAGAGATCCATGCGGCTACAGAGGAGTATTTTTATGGGAGGTGACTTTTGAAAAGTTATGTATTATTTTGAATTTGTTCGTTTTTCTGCCCTTTACTTTTCATTTGTTCGCGAATGTTCGAATTGAAGCTTGGTAACTTGTAGAATATCGACATAAAGACGTGAGTAAAATTCGTTCAAGAGTGTCTAATACAGGAGAATGGACAATAGAACATACGCGCGAAAGTTTAGTTTCTGACAGCGGGTGAATAAAATTTAACAAAACTAATTCGAATTAAATTCGGATATCTCTACCAATTCCAACGATTTGCAATATTTACTATAGGCAAGTAGCGAGTAGGTACTAGGAGAACACACAGATATTTAGATGGCCTGAAATATATTTTGGGAGTTATATTATATCACATATTGGTTCCTTTCTTATTATTTTATATTATGCTCTATATATCTCTAATTATGCTCATTTGGTTAAAACTTAATTTGAAATTTCCACATCTTTTTCAGATAAAAAATTAATATCTGGCGCATTATTGACCCAAGCGGCATTACATGTACATTACTGAATTAAGAATTTCATGAACTATCCATGTTATGACAAAAATAGGGGCTTACAATTTAGAAAAATATCGATGACATCAGAGCTTGTTTACAAAATTGTAGAAAAATAATAATTACGGGAGAATGTTCCTCAAAAAATAAATTACTTTGACCTATCAAATATTCCTCAAAGGAGAGAATATAAATCTATTTTATCATATTGAATTATTTTTTTTATGAAGAAATTGCCATGTACATATTTCTATGGGAAATACATTCGGAATGTATTCATCTATCCATGACGTTGAACAAAACCTTTTTTAAAAATCTTTGACATGAAGTCAGATGCTATTGCGCACATGATATATTGTCTATTCACGCCTCAGGCAGTAGTAGTTTCACAATAATTGCTGAAATACAAAGCCAATCAAGCTGAGATCTATTACTCGATTTAAAAACAGCGGCTGGACGGTTTGTCCGGAATTTCAACGTAATCTGACAAATAGTTTCTGAAATATAAAATTTTAGAAGAAACAATTTTTTTTCTACGATATAGGATCCTCCCGAAATTTTATAAATATTGGGCGTCGGGAGCAATTACCAAGTTTCAATCTGATCGGACTTATATTTTCTGAGTTAATAAGGAGACAATATTTCAGATAACGGATACCAGCTCGAAATTTTATATTCACAAGAATTGAAGAAATTCAAAGCCGATCGAGGTGAAGGAGGGATCTTGATTATGAATTGACGCGGTTTGACGGTTTACGAAATTTCATCGCAGTCTTACAGATCGTTTCTTGAATATAAAAATTTCGGCACATTTTTTTAGCCGCAATATTTTGGGGAACATCGCGTTATCATTTTGCCCAAATATATGTAATTTTCAAATTTTTTGCCGCAAATGGTCTCAAACGATTGGGTTCAACTCCCTGACGAAGAATTTGAGGTCAAACTTGATTCTGTCCGGCCGTTGCCACAACAACTTGAGATCGGATAAACATAGCGACTCGAAATTTTCAGTTTAGGTAGCGCGTCCAAATATACAACGGACAAGTTCATTAACGGGCATAAAAGGCCCTACGGTTTCCGAGTAAAAATAATGTCATCAACCAATACAGATCCGATCGAATTGAAACTCGAGTTGAAACTTGGTAGCTGGTTGTAGAATACTGACACAAAGACGTTTTTGAAATTTTATGAGAATCATATCTCTAGAAAATTTAAAAAAATATATTGAAAAATATTATTGCTGTTACGATAACTTTAGAACGGAAAGAGACAGCGACTAGCTATTTTCAGGGTAAGTTGAGCATTCGAATGCAACATTTGAGTTCGTTAATACACATAATCGACCAACAGTTCTGGAGGTATAGCTTTCTAAAATTTTGTGATTATTTTCTCCGTAACTTAAAAAACATTGAACCAATCCAATTTAAACACCGTAATTAGTTGAAGAATGCCGACACGCAAATTCTCACGTAATTTCGTAATCGTAAAACTCAAAAATTTTTAAAAAATCATTCAAAATCTTATCTATCTCAGGAACTAGCCGTTTGATATCGCTGATTTTGCCAGACGCTTCAAAACCTAACTTTCCAGCCAAGTTCTAAATTCGAACATGATCGGATCTATATTTTTGGAGATCTGAGCAGCATTGAGGTAATGCAGTAGCTGGATGGGTGACCGTTGTCACGATATCTTTCGAACGGAAAGAAATAGCGACTTGCAATTTTCAGTGTGAGGTTGCGCATCCGAATGTGACAGTTGTGTTCATTGTTGGGTATAATCGGCCAAACGGTTTTAGAGTTCTACCAATCTGGAATATTGTTTTCTCGATAATTCGAAAAATACAGATACCATCGTATTGAAACTTGTTAAGCAGTTTTAGAATACAGACGCATAAACTTGTAAAATGATGTTAGGATCGTATCACTACAAAATTTTTAAAAATTCATTAAATAAGATCGCACGATTACTTGATAACGGAAATACATTGCGAGTTTGTTAAAAGGCATAATAAATCTGAAATTTGTTTGTTATTTCCGCAATTACTCAAAATACCATGCCGATTAAATTCAAACATGGTAATTAGTTCAAGACTGCCGACGCCAAGATTTTTGTAAAATGTTGTGAAGTACGCATTACTAGAAAATAAAAGAAAAATCATTGAAAAAAATTCTGTATATCGGAAAGTATTTGTCCGACATTGCTGAAATTTTGCGAGAACCTTCAAAACCTAACTCTAGAATCAAAGTTGCAAGTTTGAATACGATCCTCTATTGTTGGAGATCCGAGCAGACTTAGGTGAGTTCCGATAGTTTAAAAGGAATTTAAATCTCATGCTCAGTTGAGTAAATACGACAAGAAGATTTATCAGCATTTTTTTTTCGTAAATTATTAGATATTTATTGAATATCAGTCCCGATAGAATACTGATGTCAGAATTCTCTCATGGTTCGAGATGTATTGATATCTTATAAAAGCTGAGAAAACGGTCAATATCGATGGTAAATTCGAATAAGGGTGTCCAATATAGGTGAATACAGACAATAGAACAGCTTTAAGCTCCTGACTTCACGTCAGTGCATCAACCGATTTTTTTCCAGTGATATGATCCATACGAAACCATATTTCAGATGGGTATAACTCCGAAACCGTTAAGCCGATATACACTGATCAACAATTGCTAGGGATCACTTATGAACTTCTCTTCATTTGTATTTTTTTCAAGTTATCTCGTGAATATCTGTACATTATATGTTCTCTAAGGAAAAATTAAGATGTTTTGAGTTGATTATATCAAATTTTTCCTCACTTCATCGGCTCTTGTTCACAAAATCGATTATTATCTGTAGGCTGTTACATGTGGAGTGAAAAGCAATGTGGTTTTTGTTATTAAATCTGTTTTTTTCTCTCGTTCAAACACATAAGGTGACAATAATTGAAGAAATGAGAACAATATTAGCTTATCAGTCATGCCGAGAAGACGTTTGGCTCCTGTGCAACTGGACCAAATCATACGGTGGATACAGGAAGGTTTGTCCCAGCGAGAAGTGTCCCGGCGGTTGAATGTTTCGCAAAGTGTCGTGAGTCGGGCTTGGAGTAGGTTCATCCAAAACGACTCAGTAGCTTATGTTCATGGGGGAGGTCGGCAGCGCAGTACAACAGCTGCCCAAGATCGTCTTTTGGTCCTCAATGCTAGGAGAAATCCCACTTACCCGGCGTCGCGGCTCAATAGATCACTGAGAGTTGCAACAGGAGTTCTAATTTCGAACCAGACTGTAAGACGACGACTACATGTTCTTGGTTTGAGAGCACGTAGGAGGGTACAACATCCCCGTTTGAATTTAGGGAACACCGGGTTCATCGACGGCAATGGGCTGAGGAGCACCGCAATTGGACAGTTGAAGATTGGAGCCGATGTTTATTTACGGATGAGTCTAGATTTCGTTTGGTCAACTCTGATGGACGTATTCTTGCTTGGAGGGAAAGAGGTCGAAGGTATGCAGAACAGTTTATGGTACCCACAACAGCTTTTGGCGGAGGTTCTATATGTGAATGGGGAGGCATTTGTTTGAACCAACGCACAGAGTTGGTTGTTCTGCAGAACACCACAATGACCAGCCAGAGATATCACGATATGATTATTGAACCCATAATTGTTCCGTTTGCGGCTGCCTTGGGCGAGAATTTCATTTTAATTGACGATAATGCCCGTCCACACCGTAGTCGTCTGGTTAATGAAGCGCTAGAAACTAATGCTATTGATAGGATGGACTGGCCAGCTCGCTCTCCAGACATGAATTGCATCGAACATGTCTGGTCTGAGATGTCTAGACAATTGTCAACCTTAGAACAACCGATCAATAACCTGGAGGACCTTTCTAACGCTTTACGGGATATTTGGACGAATTTGCCCCAAAATTTTATAAATCGTTTGATTGAAAGTATGCCTGGTAGGGTAGAATGCTTGAGACGAGCTCGTGGGGGGCCAACTAGGTACTAGCTTAACCGAAACTTCAGCCTTCTTGTGGTGTCATCGTAAAATTTTTATGTTATTCAAACACAGAATTTTGAGTGTTCCTAATAAAGTCTTTTTGTCTCTCCAACTTTCCATTTTTTCATTCTTTTCTCAAGTGAACCATATTATCAACTGAAAATACTCTGATATCTGACTAAATTTATAATCTTGGAGCGAATAATTCAGAAATAAATTTAGAAAAAGTAAGTGATCCCTATCAATTGTTGAGCAGTGTATATATTATATATTCTTTTGACTGAGAGCTGTATATATGTTAGCAGAGGTTGGTGTAACGGGGTACCATACAATTCGACGTATGATACAAGAGCTTAGGGAAAAAACCTCAGCAAAAAACCCTTTCTCTCCGTGAGTGTGGTGATTTGTAACTATTGTTTACAAAATTTGCTGAAATTTGAAAATATTGATGGGGATATATTTCCTCAATGTGGATTCCCTCGTCAAAAAACGGATAGGTTTCTCCAAGGTACCTGAAACTCAACCTGAAAAATGAAAAGACAAGAGGAGGAAACGAACAAATTAAAAATAATACATAACCTTTCAAAACTCTCCTCTCACAAAAATACTTCTCTGTAGGCGAATGGGATCTCGTGGAGAAGAATCGCCTCCGCTAATTTTCGAAGATATTCACTCCTGAAATCCCTTCAATATTTGAATTCAAAAATGAAAATGTTGCTCGTAAGGCCAGGAGGGTCTCTTTGAAAACCAGGTCTGACCGGTCCAAGTCCAAGCGATGATTATTCAGAACTTCAGATGTCGAAGCCCGCTACAGGGCCCGTAAGAAGGGCTATCATCTCCCATAGATATATATTTTACTTTATATTGTATAAAATAATGAAAAAATGCGCCGGACAAATTACGACTTATGTCATTAACGAACGCAGTCCTTCTATTCAATAATTTCAAGTCACAGTTTCTTTCCTTCCGAAAGATATCGTGACAACGGACTGCCGGACAGAATAGATTTTGAACTTGGATTCCTCAACAGTGAGTCGAACCTAATCGTTTGAGACCCTTTTCGGATAAAATGCGAAAATTACATGCATTTTGGCAAATTGTCAGCTCGCTGTTCCATAAAACTTGAGTGCAAAAAGTGTCATCGGTTGAATATACATGAACAAACGATGGTGAAATGAAAGCAAATGAAAATCCACGTATCCTCGATTACTTGAACGTTCTATTCGTGCGAAGCTCCACGGCATGCCCATTCATACATATAACTACTTTAGAAGATTCGGGATCTACTGAAATCCGGAGCTAATAAAACTGTGGAACGAATTTATCGCAGGATTGTTGTTCGGGATCGGTGTAGCCGAGGACACCGCGAACTTTTTGCGGGCTTTAACGTATCTAATTGAATTCGGTGCAATTAAAATTGTGCACGTTCTGTGGATAAAGAGTTTCCGTCGATTGTTTTTCGTTGTGTTCGAAACGATATGTCTCAACGTTTCCGAGAGAAACAATTTTTTTTATCAGTATCAAAAGCAATTGATTTATACGACTCGTTCTAGGTATCTAAAATGTGTCATTAATGGGGTATTCTGCTTCAGAGGAAAATGGAGTATTATTTATGAGATATCTTCAAAAATCACATTTCAACTTAACGTTCAAACCATTTTTCTGAAAAAAATATTATAAGTACTTAAAAACGGAAAACCAATTTGTGGATTTAAATTTCAGAGGCTTAATTTGACTTTCTCCATATTTCACATAATGATTTGAAAAAAAAATTGCCCAAAATATAAAATGTGATTAGCTCAATAATCGTTATGGGTATATGTTGTGTAGTTTGTTTCTTCGCTCACGAGTTGATTTTTAGTTTTTTTTTGTTTTCCTGAGGTTTCAATGTGAAGGCAATAGTCATTTTTACTGTGTTGAATATAATATATAAATTTGTTTACATAGGTACATTCAGGTATAGTTATCTATTAGATTAATATTTCCGCCTTCCACATGACACTGACAATATCCTCTCCCGTTTTATATTTCCGTATCCTCCTGTCCCGATAACGACAACCACATTATCGAACGTGTTAAAGATTGAAAAATGAAAAATTGAGATATTCAACCAAAAAGCAGATAGGTAGTGCAGAAGACAAGTTTTCTGAAAAAGATTTTTAGATTTGTTTTGCATATTTATGTCGCAAACATCATGTTTACTCTTTAAGATTTCATGAAGACTGTGACTTGCATACATTTGACCTAACCTACAAACAAAAAATTTATATAAAAATCAAGAGTTGGACAAATTTTTTCATGAATGTTAACTAACAAAAGTGAAAATATATTAGAATGTGTATACTTGTACCAATCATGATGTATCGAATGTTAAGATGAGCATTGTTATTTCAGCTGGCCCGAGGATGGCGTAAGCCGAAACCGGTAGCCAAAGAGTGAATTAAATAATTCAAAATATAGTGTGTATTGGAACTTTCTACCCTTCACTATTAGTTGGATTTTAGTTGTTATAGAAGTGGATGCATATGTCCCTTGGCTTTTCCTAAGCTTCTAAAATCGTCTTGGCTATAAACAGACCATCTTACGTATTATTGAATAGGGTGAGTTACAAGATTCTTCAATTCTTGGAGTTTTAAATGTTTCACCTCTGATGAAGATCCAATAAAGAGTTTTCAATGCGTGTTTATCTATGTTGGCTAGTAAAATTGATAATTCTTCCATTTGTTGATTTAATATTTTAATACATCCATGCAGACAACAATTTCTATTGATACAACTATACTTATCCTCCTGAGGGATCCCAAGGCGTCTCCTCAAGAGCTTGAGTGAGTTAGGGGAATCAGTTGTATTCTATTTAGGCTTCATTACTGTGTCCTTGCGTCACCTTAGGCACTTCACTGCACACATAGAGACAAAAATGCCTCTACGCAATCCACGAACCTTTATTGAATATCCTAAAGTGAGGTGTTTCAAATTCAATATTAGTTTTGGGAGAAGAAAACAATGACTGCGCTTTCTGTAGAAGGTAATTGTTTTTTTCGAGTATTCTTCCATTCAGTTTTGAAAAATTGAAAAATACTGACGTGAAGTCATTCTGCTTTGGCGCGCTTGTTCGTGTTGACCGTTTCGAGTTGAATGTGCGCTGAAGCAGACTGACTTCACGTCAGTGTTTTTATCATTTAATTCACGTTGCCTAATTAAATACTGAATACCACGATATCAAACAAGCATTGCCAAAGAAAGAAGTAAAATAACATGGAATTTAATATTAGAATTTTTTTTTTCTGTGTTCTGTTTCAAGGAAATTCGATGTGAAGTCTCGAAAATAAAAAAATATTCTTATTCGAAATTTCACTAGTCATTCGATCCTTTCGAAATCAATTGTGTTAAATGTTCGTCACTCAGACTGAAGTTTTAGGGTATTTGTGCAATTTCATATATTTTCCTTAGAATTCCAGAAGAATTCCAATTTCCAATGGAATTAAAATGGAATTCAATAGGAATTCCAATAGAATTCCGGTTGAATTGGAATTCTGGAGTACACATTTTTGTAAGCGGTTTCGCCCTCGGTTTATATTGACAAATAACACGTGTAGTATACGTAAAGCCTATTAGGAGTAGAAGGCGCCAATTTGTGAATTAAAGGCGACGTAATTCAAAATTGAAAACTGAATTTTGATAGTTTCTGAGACGAATTTGGAAAATTATACGTGAAACTCACAATTATTATTGAACTTGATCTTGCATTATTTGCAGAATTAATTCAAATTGAAGGGGATTTCCCATTGTTGTCATGGTTAGCATCTCATTCGGTCCACTATGAAAGGTAGAGAGAAGGAAGACAATCTAGTCTTGAAAATATGACCAGTAAATGCTTGAAATCAGGCATAAGGACTAAATCATGTACCTATAAACTGTAATAATTGCTGTGAGAAAACGTCGAGGGTGATTTAATTTTTTAAACTTAAAAGAATACGTTTAGAGATTTTTTCGGGGCCTGCTGTAATAAAAATTTTAAAAATTTTTGGAACAATAACGTGTTGTAAAAAGTTGTCGATGTGGGAGTAGACTGAAAATTATAAATAATGACAATCTTTGTCATATTTTTTAGTCAACATATCGTAGGCGACACCGCAAAATCATATAACTGATAAAAATTCAAAAATGAGATTATTTAATTGTATTTGTAAGGACAGGTGTGCAAATTCTTTTCAAAGAGTAAACAGACCCTGAGATAATCAATATCAATTGGTTTGTAACTATTTTGAATTTAAACATCAATCCAAAATTATGAAGTTTTTAGTACCTTCTGAAAATGTTGGTTTTTGCAATTACTTGGTTTTGCCGACGGTATGTAATAGTATATTTCATTACCAGTCCAGAAAGTGAGCTTTTTCCTCGGCTTTTTCGTGCGCGCACGATGAGTTACCGTGTAAGCACGGAAAAAACCTTTCTCTATTTCAGTATCGTAATGAGTTCATTCCAGCACTAAAAACAGTGCTGGAATGAACTCATTCCCGCATTGTTTCTAGTTATATTTTTCGTTTTGTAGTAGTCAGCACTGACATTCGATCAATCATCAAATTTCAACACACATCAATTGACAATACAATATAATCTGGATATAGTGAAATAATTGTTGAGGAAAAGCTTTATTTTCATTCAAAAATATGGTACTAGAGATTTCCTTCTTGTTATAATTTTGAATCATTCATGCTATTAGGAAACTGTTTTAAATCTGATCTCCATGCCCTACGTACGTTTCAAATTAAAATTCCGTAATCTGTCAACTTTTAACAGTCACACCAACTACCAAGATACAATACAAAAGTAAGTAGGATGTATAACCCGAATTTTTCATTAAATTTCAACAATATTTTACAAAACTTGTCTGAAATAGAGAAAATATCGTCTAATACTCGTTGCAGAATGCAATTCCAACACTCATGCGTTCGAAAACTCGCTCCATCGTCGCTCGTTTTTGAATTTCGCATTCGTGTTTTAATAGGATCCCATTCTGCAACTTGTTTTAGAATATACTATTCTGGACGTGTATATAATGAACGATATTTTTCATTTTACTATTATATGTTCTTCAGGGGAAAGCATTTCAATATCGTAGAACAATAATTATTCAAAACACTGACATCAACTCTCATTCAATCGTTGATCTGTGTTTTCGAAGGAAATGAACAATAATTCATCTCAGCCATATACAAGATATATCTCAGTGCAGCGTAAAACTTCTTACTGTGCGGCCACGCTGATAAAGGGTCAATTTCCATACTCTAAATTGACATATGATGCACCCTATCATCATAACATGTCGATTTAGAGTATGAGAAATCAGAGAAGTGTAATGAAAAATAATTTTCATTGTTAATATATTTAGCGAATTTGGAAAGTTTGTTGTTCAACGGGTTATTATTTGGGAAAGTAATATATCAAAATAAGAATGCAGGATATACATAGTTGCTTTTTCGATGCTCGAAGGATTTTTCGAAAATGGAACAAAATGAAATATTTAGAGCGCCGAGAAGCGTCCTGATAGTTGCGGAGTACCGCAAAAAAAATATTTTTTTACATCACAACTTTTGAATTCAATTTTTTCAAGATGCAGGTTCATCATGAGAATCCAATGTTATCATACTAAACTCTAATAAGCTAATACTTTCGGATACATGATTTTTGTAAATTTCAATAATACATCGTAGTTCTATGTATTCACAGAATCTGTCTGTGTTCACTGTTCATAGATGTCATCTTATCTAGCTATTAGAGACATGTCAATTCGTAGTTTGAAAATATTTTCTGTTCGAAAACAAGTATCCGATTCTTGAATTTGTGAATATATACAAGGCTGTTTTGAAACCGAAAATAATATTGACTGGTTACATATTGAATAATTTATGTATAAATATTGGGGATGATGTTTCAGAAGATTTATAATTGGATCATTTAAATGATGTAGTTTATGAAGGCAATAGGAAAGAAGAACATAATGGAATCTTCAAAAGAAATTACTGTTCGTTGACCACTGAGGTTAATATTATCTTTTACTTATTAAGTAGTGAGACATGTTCCTATCTACAGTATTTTCATAATATTGTTAGCAAAAAAATGCTGAAATATGGATTTACATTTGTGTGTCAAACATTTTTTCTTGAGTTAGGGTTCATTATACAGAATGAATGTGTTAGTGGTATGAACTATTAAATTTTGAATTATGAAAACAGGATAGTATTTTATTAATAAATTTTGAACTATTGACATAATTTGTTCGTCAGCCTCTTCCTACTCAAATATCTGGAATGAATGGATAATCTGCTATGATTGTCTCCAGCCTTGCTCTAGACATTTCGATGATAATTTCCTTAGGCATTTCGAGTTGTGAAAACTATGCACCGAGTGTAAGTTGCTACAACTCATTCCACGAGGATCAATCAATGCAGATTTCCCATTTAATCTTGATAAATGAGCTATTGTTTGAATTTCCTGCCATTTATGATGTAGTTCTATCATAAGAATCCATTGATATCATCCCCAAGCCTGAGAAGCCAATACTTTCGGAGATATGGTTTGTCAAAAATTGAACAAGAGCGCCAAAGCTCCTGCCACAGGGCTTTCCTCCTTTTCGCAGTAGACCCTGAAAAATATCCAAACGCATTCTTTAAAGTTCACAAAAATTAAATCGCACTACACGTTTTCTCACAGCAGTTATTACAGGTTATATTTACATGGTTTAGTAATTATGTGCAACCATCACCACCTGCCTAATTTCAAGCCTTTTCCAGCCAAAATGCAATCAAAAAGTTTCTCTTTCTCTGCACCCTTCATACAGCATGATCGAAACCTGTATGAAAATAATGGATATCTACTGCGATATTGGAACCGGTTTCAGAAAAATATTTTTTTCATATTATCCGGGAAGCTTCAAATATTTATATATCGTGCTACATGAATCAAACAAAAGAATTGATCTCATGAATAGAACATCGTTTCTCCATACTATCAGTTGTAAAATTGCTACCTCTTGTTCGAAGTAATTAGCAGCTCTGAGGAGGTGATATTAACAGAATCGTAATTATCATTACGCCAGCTGATATAGAAACAAACAAATATTTATATAACATCGATGTTTGCATCAATAAAGGTGAAATCAATACAGACCTATATGGAACACGTTTCCTTATAAATTGGGAAGACAAATCATGAAATATATGAACATAAACAAGCAATAAAAATTCGTTAAATTCTTCAAGATAATCAACTGAGCTCAGAATAGGTACCATAATTTTGTTGGTTCAATATGGTACACTTATTGTTTAGGATGGGGTTGATGCAGTCCAACTGAAATACTTGGAAACGATACAGAAAAGAATTCTAATAGCCATAAAATATAGGACCTGTGCACCAAGCAATCATGATATGAAATGATTTTTACCTCGAAAACACTAGGTACTATATTTTTATTTCCTTATCCATGACAAAAAAAATTCAATAACCAATTATAGCACCTCACACTAGCACGGCGAGGTTTCTCACTAACCTTAATCTTAAATAATCACTAAATTAAAATGCTACCTACGTAATAGATAAAACAGTGGGGTTATTAGAGATCGAACCAATATTATAATAATATTGAAACAATAATAGACGATACTCAATTGACTAACCGCTAGGCTGGTTGTAAATTTAAGCAATAGTGGTTGCAACCGTAATATGTTTTAGAATGATGTAAATCCAATTTCACGATAACATGTTGAATATCTCCATTAAATTAAACATCTATGGAATGATCCATGAACCAATAATTGATGTTCCACATTCTGGGAAACGCCAGCTTGGCTTCATTATGTTAAATAATAACTTCTGCGCTACTTTTGTCCAGCGCATGCATTTGCATGTGGAACTGTCACAATCAGGCTTATCAAAAACTTATTATTTACTCAGAAAATCAACTTATATAATTGATAAAACAAGGGGAAATCTACTCCACTAAAATATGTGTATTTCTTGAAAGAAATTATGCACAATGCATTTCGACAAGTGAACTTGTCATCTTCAGGTTTCACAAAAATAAATAAAAATAAAAATAAATACATTAAAAGTGTTCACCACTGAGTTACAAAGTCAACTCAACAAAGTTGATTTTGTAACTGAGTGGTGAACACTGTTAATGTATTTATTTTTATTTATTAGTGAACACCTGAAGATGATAAGTTCACATGTCGAAATGCATTGTGCATAATTTCTCTCAAGAAATTCACAAATTTTAGTGTAGGAGACTTCCCCTATTTTACCTGTAAAATCAGACCTCCAGCTCAATGGACTATTTTCAAAATATTGTATAATTGATCTTAAAATGCTAGTATCGAATAAGTATATAGCCTTATATGTTCCATATCACGACAGCTATTCATATCTACTCCAAACTAATTATTTTCCTTCCGAAGGTTTTTTTTTCTGTCTAATTTGAGTTTATATTGCGATTCATACATTAGGTTCTTCATATTATACATCACAGAATTATCATGTATACGACTTTGTGTTTTAAGTTCAAGATTATCTGTGCTAGAAACTGTGCATAATCTGTGTCTATTTATATTTGTGTGTATATAATATTATATTTGTACACTATTTATACTTACCCATACACAAGGGCAACATAGCTGCATTCTATAATTTAAAATACTCTGCTTGTAAACCTCGTATTTCTTGCCTTGTGGTCTGTTATATGAATTATGTAATGAGCGGGAATTCTGGCCGGATAAAGTAATTATTATAATTACCATTTTGGTGTTTCTTTCTTAACATTCAACAGCGTTACACTAGTCGTCAGTCATCATGTCTATGCTACTTAGGGTCACCAGGTCAAATAATTTTTCTCGATATTATTATTATTATTATTATTATTATTATACTGATCCTCCTGGGTCTACCACAAGGAGACCCCTCATAAGCTCTAAGAGCTTGCCCTGAGTTAGGAGAACCAGTTGTGTTCTGTGTAGGCTTTGTTACTGTGTCCTTACGCCACCTCAGGCACAGCACTGTTAATTTTTGACCCAACAGCGAATGGTGGCGATTACCGTGACTAGAAAATTTCTTTCCTAGCCTCGGAATTGAACTTGGGGCTTCCGCTCCCAAGTCAATTACTCTACCACTGAGCCAATCGCATATAAAACTACATTTCAGAGGAATATATCTCCAATTGATGAATTGATCATAAACATCATGAACCAATATGCTTCTGACCGTAGAAAATGTTGTTGAGGAATAACTCGGGAGTAATCATGATATATTGGTATTATGTGTGATTTCTATGTAATTTGTTTCAAAAGAAAATATTTTCCTCGAAATTCTGTAGACTTTAATCGTATCATGTTTAAAATATTCTTATTTACAATGACACAATTACCCCGTATTCTCTATAATATCAGTACTAAATAGTTCTGGGTTTTCTTTACCAAACTCTGAGAAATATCTTTAAAACAAAAAAAATATTATTTTATGAATTGCATTTGCGTTAGAAACACAAGAATATATCAGAAGCAATGTATAGAATAATGTTGGCTAACAAACAATAACGAAACAACATCAACGTTCAATATACTATTTCGTAACGTTTCGGAGACTAGATCAGATTCCTTCGTCAGACACCAAGCGAAAATCTTTAGAATTCTTTTTTGTTGATAGTTATCGCGAAATGCTGAAATATGGGTTTTCCCTTCCAATAGTGCGGTTGGCTCAGTGGGAGAGCATTTGACTTGGGAGCGGCAGCCCCAAGTTCAATTCCGAGGCTAGGAAAGAAATTTTCTATTCACGGTAATCGCCACGATTCACTGTTGGGTCAAAAATTAACAGTGCTGTGCCTAAGGTGGCGTAAGGACACAGTAACAAAGCCTACACAGAACACGAACTGGTTCTCCTTACTCGCTCAAGCTCTTCGATGGCTTATGAGGGGTCTCCTTAGAGAAGACCTAGGAGGATCATTATAATCAATATACAATCAATATACAGGGTGAGTCTTTGACCACTGCATTAATTTTAACCAAAGATTCCTCTCATCAAATGAAACACTTTTTTCATTTAACATTTTTCCAAATTCAGCTCAGGTAAAAAGATACAGGCAGTTGAAATTTTGAAAAAAAATCAGTTTTTATTTTGTAGCTTTGACATCCTTTTTTCGAATAAAATGAATGTTGACGTAAAGTTTCCTATAACTATGATACATATTTTCCAAATATTAGCTATTTTCTACTTCTACTGGTTTTCTAGTTATGGGCTCGTGGATTCATAAAACTAAACGAAATTAGCATAAAGAAAGCATATACAGTTTTTCTTGAGTCATTTCAAGAATATATTCCATCGTTTTAGAACATTATATTTTTCTTCATCATTTCTCCTTAAGCGCACCGTTTTCGAGATATTCTTCATTGAATGTTTTAAAATGGAAAACTCCAGAAATTTCACTACTTTTATGGATCCGTCCCTGAGCGTTGGAATCCCGAATCAAGCTGTAAACCACGTTACCATGCCTTATTCTCGTCCGCCAACAATGTCATAGATAATTTATATGCGGGAGTGTATTAGCACATTGTGAAATTTTTGAACGCTTGTAACTTTTTACCTGAGCCGAATCTGGAAAAATGGTAAATGAAAAAAGTGTTTCATTTGATGAGAGGAATCTTTGGTTAAAATTAATGCAGTGGTCAAAGACTCACCCTGTACAATCTCTGAAAAAATATCTATAAAATAATAAATGTGTTATTTTGTGAATTGCTTCTGCATTGGAAACACAAGGTATTTACCAGGAGCATATAATGGTGTTGCCTAACAAACAATAACGAAACAGTATCAACGATAACAGTGCTATTTCTTAACGTTACGGAGACTAGATCAGACTTCATTAGTGTACTGCAGCTCCCATTAAATTCAGCTAAATTGAGCCTTGTTAAACTTACCATAGCCTGCCTAAGCGGATTTATATATATCTAGACGCCACCAATTAGATAAAACAAAGAACTATATGCATAAATATAATAATTATGCAACACCATATCGAGAACTTATTGGCAGAACTTTCTGGACTGGTTGATTTATTATCAACGGTATAAGCCATTTTTCAATAATATTTTGAAAACTCTAAACAGGGTTCATGGCCACAGGAAGATACTGTCTGAGTTCTATGGGAGTTGTTTCTCGATCTTGAATTTAATAATATGCAATTTTTGACACCATTTTCATGAATTTATCTTTTTACTTCTCTTACTACTTCAAAAGTAAATTCCCAGAGTTGTAGGCAAGGTTTATCAAAAACTTGTGATCTACGGAGTTTAAAATGTTTAGGGTGATAGTATTAAAATAATCTGCACGTACTACAAGTAATATTCTTGAGGAATTAATGGATCGTAAAATATAGATTATTATCGTTAGACATTTTTTACTTCTTCATCGTCTGAAGGTAATCTCGCGAAATTTCATACATAATTCATTTCGTCTGCAATATTCCCCGAATACTCAATCTTCTGCTGTTTTATGGAATTGTTAATTGTAGTCCTCCTCCGAGAAACTCGTTAAACGGTCGAGAAAAAAAACAATGAATATTTAATAAAGCCACTCGGGAACTAAGAAACCATATTTTTAATCTCCTTACAAAAGAAATAATGGATGAAATGATCGAAAACTGCGGCGAAAAGAAATCTACGATCAACCAATGGCGTACCAATCGTTACCCAATTTACGAGCCTTCCCAGACCGGGTGTTCCATTAAGAATCCAATCAAATCAAGTATGCCGGATGCTCCGACTGAAGCGCCCTCTTTATCTCCCGGATTACACGTAAGGTGCTCTCGTAAACTAGGGAAGTACACGATTTGTCGGTCTTGTAATTGGTCAGGACACGACTAAGATATTTTCGGATATATTCAAATAAGATGTTTGAAGGGGGGTGTCTTCTCATTTAATATCTACCTACTGGTTTATTTTCGTGAATAATATTTGGATAGAGCTCTCCCTCTGAAATAAATAATACAGCAACGTAGAATATAACATGTGCCGAAGCACGGAGCGGAAATGATAAAATGGTTCGGAAGAAATCGTGGTTCAAACAAGCAGTGGTTTTCAAAAGCTCATACCAGTGTTAAAGTTCTCTATCTCTCTTTAGATCGTTATAATAAACTCTTGGTCTTAACGGTTCTCCACTTTATCTTTACAATTGACCGAAAGATCAATATTTTTCTAATTTTCTACAGTAAATGATTTCACACGATTACAAAGGACTAATTGGTTGATAATTATCCATAGTCTAATTTGACTCTGTACCTCCATCGTTCGCACGATAACTGAAGATAAAAAATCAGATATATACATAAGATGTCTTAACCCATGTTCTATGACCTCGAATTTGTTTGCATTCATTCAGATTTAACCAATCAGGGTGGCATCGGTACTAATTCATGGCGTTCACGGCATGTCGTTTGCATCGTTCTCATTCGTAATTATTCTATCAACAGCTCAGCTGTCAACCTAACTTACCAAACCTGTAGAATTAAACTCTAAGCTTACCTAGTCGATGAATATTGGCAGATGTGATCCCCTTTCTCATTAATACAGAATTCTAACATCAAATGTTGAGTTAATCTGTCAACGTCTGATGAACAGAAATTCGACAGAAATTAAATGATCAATACTTTGTAAAACCTGAATAGCGTGGCAAGCGTGCTATTTACATTCAAGAGATTTAAGTAGCGCCCATATTGCAAAAAAAGGCGAAACAAAATCGAATCAGTGTTCACACCACATGGGGATCCTTTGGCTTGTATACATCAAGATTTCCACATAGTCTAACGTACATGTGGCCAGCGTTGGTAGTCTAGTCCACAAGTGCTTTCTAGCTCAAAATTTTTGCGTATTCTCTGAAAATTATAATTGAGGTGTCATTCGATTCGGAATGGAATGTAGATAGTTCTTGAGAAAATGTTGAGGCCGCCCGCAAAAATAGTAATACTTATAAACAGTTGAGTGAAAAAAAAATGGGGGTTTGGTCACCAGTATCTCAAAAATTATTATCGATAATTCAAATTTGAACAAATATTCAAAAAGAGAAGGAAATTTTTTAAAAAAGGTCCTAACTCCCGGAACTATAGAACCAATATATACAATTTTCCCGGAGGGTTGCAAATAAGCCCGAAAAGGGGTATTCCGGCTTGCGAAAGCCTCGCCCCCTTCGGACCTTTATTTTATAGTCCTACTATTAATCCGTTTTCTTATGATCAGAAGCTACTTAAATGATTTTTATTGATTTTCATCTCCTATTGTTTACAAAATTTTTATAATCAAATGTGTTGCTTATGAGATCATTTAAAAAACATTTTTGATAACATAATCTTTTATGATGATTATGAAAATGCATTTGTTATAACAATTTTTCTTGCCATTTGTTATGTTATTTATTCTGGTTCCTTAATTTTCATAACAAGGGGCAAAAAAAATCGTTTTTAACGAATTCGTTTTCAAGCAATAAAAATAATCAAAGATTACGTAATAAAAAAAATTTTTAAGTTATCTCATAAACACGCATTTGTATATGACGTTTTTTTCAAAAATAGGTGGTGATAAAAATTATTAAGAATCATTTCAAAGTAGCTACTGATCATAAGAAAATGGATCAATATTAATATTATATAAAAGAAGTTGTTTCGATGTTTAATCAAGCTTTATGATTTTTCACTTAAGTGAATTGTTAATAACAAAACAAACATTAACAATTTTTCGTTATTTTTCCAACAGGAACCTAATCGAAAAATAGCTCCACCAAAGAAAAAAATCTCAGATTAATAATTTAACAATTTTCGCACTTCCAATGTTAATGTTCGTGCAATAAAAATTGTTATTTAACTAATGGATAACTAATTGAAAAATCGCGATGAAATTTTTTGGACAACGGATTAATTTTCATTGATCTATCCTGCGGACGCTTGAATATTCTCAATTTTTCATAATTTAATAAGTGTAAATAATATTAATTCATTAAAGGTTTGAAGGGGGCGACGCTTTTGCAAGCCGGAATGTTTTTGGGCGTATTTTCAACCCTCTGGGAAAATTATAAATATTGGTCCTACAGCTCCGGGAGTCAGGACCTTTTTTAGGACATCATTTTTAAGTAGCTTCTGATCATAAGAAAACTGATTAGTAGTAGGATTATAAAAAAAGGTTTGTTTCAATGTTTGATTAAGCTTCATAATTTTTTACTCAAGTAAATTGTTAAGAACAAAAAGAAAATTAACATTTTTTTTTATTTTTGCAGCGGAAATCTATTCTATCACCTTTTCAAAATAGCTCCACGAAAGGAACAAATTCTCAAATTAATAGTTTAACAATTATCGTGCTTGCAATGTTAATATTCGTTCTAAAAAATTGTTAATTAACAAAAGATTAACTAATTGAAAAATCGCAATAAAATTTTTTGGATCACGGATTATTGTTCATTGAACTATCTTGCAGGCACATGAATTTTAAAACTTTTTGTTTTCATATTTATTAAGTTTATTAAGTTTATTAAGTTTAAATAATATACAGGGTGTTTCCTAAACATGCGGCAAAAATTCAGGGGGTTGTTCCTTGGACTATTTTAAGCATGTTTTGTTCTTGGATGATTTTTGAAAAACCTCTTTGTTTCGAAGATACAGGGCGAACAACATTTTTCATATTTTTAAAATTAATAATAGTTTAAATAAAAATGCGTACCGCACTGTGTTTACTAAGTAGGTACAATTTATTTTTAAATTTGTTTAACAACATTCCAATTACTAAAAACGGCCAGTTTTTTGACTAAAAATTGATAAGTGCAGATGGTAAAGGAATACAGATTAAACACGGTTTTCATTTGAATTCGTTTTGTGATGTATTAGCAATTAACATTTTATCTTTGACTATTATGAATCGCTATACAAACGCCGAGATGACTGACATGCATTTCATTTATGGACTTGCTGATGGAAATTCATTAAAAGCTAGGAGGTTGTACATTGAACGATTTCCTGGGCGTAATATTCCTGACAGAAAATTGTTTCAAAATATTCATCAACGTCTGCATGAAACAGGCGCATTGAAAAAAATGGGGGGACCAGGAAAACCAAACACAGTAAGAACGGTGGAACTGGAAGAGAATGTGCTGGACATGATCGAAGAAGACCCTAGTACTTCTACTCGAAAAATTTCCAATACTTTGAATGTGAGTAATAAGACTGTTTGGAAAATTCTTAAAGACAATTTGTTATACCCATACCATATGCAACGCGTTCAGGCACTTATTCCTACTGATTTTCCCCCACGTATTGCATTTTGTCAATGGCTTTTAACCACATTAGTTCAAATTCCTCAATTACTGACGCTGATTCTTTTTACCGATGAAGCGAATTTCTCAAGAAATGCAATAAGAAATTTTAATAACAACCATGTATGGGCCGACGAAAATCCACATGAGGTAATTGAAGATCGTTTTCAACATCAGTTCTCATTGAATGTTTGGGTTGGTATTGTGGGTGACTGCCTAATAGGGCCGATATTTTTACCAGAAAGACTTACCGGGGACGTGTATCGCAACTTTTTAGAACAAACGTTACCTCTGTTTTTGGAGGATGTACCATTGGCAATAAGACATGCAATGTGGTTTATGCACGATGGTGCACCAGCGCATTTTAGTTTGGTTGCTCGTGAGTTTTTAACATTAACATACGGAGATCGCTGGATTGGAAGAGGTGGACCTCATTTATGGCCTGCTCGTTCCCCGGACTTAAACCCCTTAGATTATTTCCTATGGGGCCATCTAAAATCATTAGTTTATACCACTCCAGTAGAAAATGTGGAAGACTTGCGAAATCGGATCATTGCTGGGTGTAACTTAATAAGAAATGATCCTGGTGTTTTTGAAAGGGTTCGGCAGTCAATGAGGAGAAGATTGGATGCTTGTATGCTGGGTAGAGGTGGTCATTTTCAACAGTTTTTGTAGGTTGTAGTTGAATTTTCATGTAATTTTTCATAATAAAATGTTATTATCCAAAATTTTGTTTCCCCTATATCTTCGAAACAAATAGGTTTTTCAAAAATCATCAAAGGACAAAATATTCTTAGAATAGTCCAAGGAACAACCCCCTGAATTTTTGCCGCATGTTTAGGAAACACCCTGTATATTCATTAAAGGTCCGAAGGGAGCGAGGCTTTCGCAAGCTGGAATACCAGTTTTCGGGCTTATTTTCAACCCTCTGGGAAAATTTTAAATATTGGTCCGATAGTTCTGGGAGTTAGGATCTTTTTTCCTTCTCTTTTTGAATATTTTTTAAAATTTGAATTATGTCTAATAGTTTTTGAGATATTGCCGAAAAAGTAAACCCCCATATTTTATCACTTAATTGTATATAACTCTTGCAATATTTGCGAACGGCATTAGCATTTTCTCAAAAACTATCTACATGCCATCCGGAATCGAATGACACCTCAAACATCAGATATACTCACCTATAAACTGCCAATAGAAAGCAATCTTAAAAAATTCAGCTATCTTACTTTTTCCAACCATAAAAACAAATGAGGTTGGTAAAGGTTTCTGGGCACCCAATATCTCAATGCTGGTGTCTAGTTAGATAAATGATCAATGGCCGAGACATACGTATCCGTGCCTTCTTCGCACGTCAGGACGGCTGTGTGTTAGACGACATACGGGGAGCCTACGCACATGGACACAGAATAAGCTCTTTTCTGCACTCGGTATTTTTCATGTGAGCCATACCATTCTAGCGTCAGAACGATTCACGCGATCAGAATGGAAGCTTAACTTCCATCACGTAAGCGACATACGAATCACTCGATCTATATATGTTTCCACTCCAATCGCGTGAATTGTGGAGACTGGAGACGCTGAAATTACTATTGCAGTAATCTTACGGGCATGGCTCCATGAAAATCGAGTGTAGAAAAGAGACTCATGAGATTGATGTTGCGTGGATTATGTGTGATATGTTAGTTATATTAAGGCCGTCTACTAGGAGTTCCCCACTTTTCCGCACCGTCGCCTATCCACATGCTTCATTTTTATCTTATGTGTTGAACTTGGAACAGTTTATTACCATGAAATAATTCAACAAATTCGGGTGAAATTTATTTTTCACTGAAAAAAAAAGTTGTGTTTGATTTTTGAATATCACGGAAAATCTTAGCAAATCGAGTACATTGAGCAGGTGAAAACGAATTTGGCCATCGAAAAAAAAATCGTGGACCTCCAGGTTTTCCGCCATATAAAAAAAAATTTTTCGGTACTCGGGTTGTGTACCAAAGAATACTAGGATATGACAAGAACCCGGTTTTCGAAATATCACTCACAACCGACTACACTCCACCGAATATTGATCAAAATTGATATGAACACCCTGTATCACACGAAAACGGGTGATGATTAATTTTTTTTTAATTCTCTAGTGGTACGGTCCTCTCAAAATTTTACACATGTCTTCATGTCGATATTCTACAACTAGTTACCAAGCTACAATTCGACGGACTCTCCCATTTGGATGCTCAACCTACCCTGAAAATTGAAAGTCCTTATCTAGTTTTGTTCGAAAGTTATCGAGGCAAAGGTCACCCATCCAGCTATACACCACTCACACAAGGATGCTCGGATCTCCAACAATAATATATCCGATCGTGTTCAAACTTGGAACTTGGTATAGTAGAGTTAGGTTTGGAACGCTCTCGCAATGATTTTTTTTATAATTTTCTAGTGATACATCCCCATGAAATTTCGCAATAATTTTGGCGTTTTCATTCTACAAGAAATTTTTGAATTGTATCGTTTTCGTATATTTCGAGTTATTGAGGAAATAACAGCCATATTTCAGATGGGTATAACTCCAAAACAGTTTGGCCGATTATGCCTATATACAAACTCAGATGTCGCATAGATGCAAAACTTAACCTAAAAATTTCAAGTCGCTATCGTTTTCCATTCTCATAAATAATATTTCTAAACCAATTTATTTTCAATTTTCTAGCTATACGATTCGAACAAAATTTCACAAACGTCTTCAAGTTTGTATTCTACAACTATACTCATCAAGTTTCAATTTGATCGGATTTTCGTTGGTTGAAACCAATATTATCTCTCGGAAACCATTATCGGATAAAAGTATGCCCATTAAACTGCCCTGAAAATTTGAAGCCGCTATCTCTTTCCGTTCTCAAGTTATCGTGGCAACGGCCGGCTGGACAGAATCAAATTTGATCTCGAATTCCTCATCAGGTATTCGAATCAAAACTTTTGAAATCATTTTCGAAATTCGAATTTAAAGACATTTGGGCAAAATGATAACGCGATGTTCCTCAAAACATGCGGGCAAAAATGATATAACCTATGTCTTGAAATGGGGTTATGTGTCAAAAGTGGATACAAAGTGCAGTAGTGTATTGGCACATTGTCAAATCTTTAAACGCTTGTAACTTTTTGCCTTAGCCGAATCTGGAAAAGCGATAATTGAAAATGTTACAATTAATGTAGAACTTAAGGACTCCCCTGTTTAAGGAAACCTCAGTTTGAGTAAAGAAAGAAGGTGAAGGACGACGTTTCTTGGGAGAATCAAATATGATATATTGGGCGTTTTTTGATTAATTTAAACACATATTTCCAGATCATAGATCTGTTAGGTAATTGTTTTTCCTTTGCTGAATGAAGGTTACACATTTGTGAAATTGATATATAAACGCGATACAATGCGTATAAAATAGGGTATTTTGCACGTATTCTAATTAATTGAACACATTCGGATCTATATTGTTGAAGATATTAGCGAACCCAGCATATCTTCGTGTGTTGAAGCGGGCTCATAGAAGTTTTATACATAACGGGATCGAGTCCCGGAGCCGAAATTGACCTTTCTCGTTTATTTTTCATTTTTATTGAAATAATAACTCCGAGGAAATGGTTATTGAACAAGTAGTTGTTTCCTAAAATTACGTGAAACGTGGGTATTTTCTTATATTATTATATACCGGGTGTCCCAGTATACATGTTCCAATGGATTATCTCAGCCATTTCAAAAGATTTGAAAAAATTTGAAAACTTTACGACTTTCAATTCGTTCAAGGAACCTTCAACTGAGAAAAACAAAGATTGAAAGTCACTTTCGGTTAGACCGGAAGTGACTCTAATTTTTTTTTATCTTTAAAAGCACCCTATATATTTTTGGCAATTTTTTAATTCTACCCAAAATTACCTTTCCTACGAAGTATCACACTTTGTATTTTACATTTGATTTGATGGAGAAAACGTCAATTGATATTTCGTATTGAAAGAATTGCAGTAGGCTACGATATTTTGTGTAATCTTGATTTTTACTTCAATAATCGGGATGAATAAAAAAAACATTCCTCAAGTTGAAATTAACTATGTATGTATTTTAGCGAACGTTAATCAAATAATGAATAGTAAAAGAAACAAAAAATTGCAAAAAAGGGGGCAAAAAAATAATTATAATAACTAAAGCATATGATCGAGATGTTGACTATCTGCTTATACACATCTTTCAGCTCGGTGGACTATAGTTCACGCGAAGTAACACTTCTCAATACACAGGGCTTTATATGCATTCCTTATTTTGTTTTTTAGATCTTCCAAATCAATAGGAGAAGTCTGGTATACACGATCTTTCAAATCCCCAAAGGAAGAAATCTAGCGGTGTTAAATCTGGAGATTTTGCAGTCCATCTTATCGGCCCATTTGAAGATAGATGGACCAGCACAAATGGACTATAGGTCAAAATCAAGATTACAGAGAATATCGTAGCCTACTGCAATTCTTTAATGTTGAAATTTCAATTGACGTTTTCTCCCTCAAATCAAATATCAAATACAAAGTGTGATACATCGTTGGAAAGGTAATTTTGAGAAGTATTAAAAAATTGCCAAAAATATATAGGGTTCTTTTTGAGATAAAAAAAAAGTCACTTCCGGTCAAACCCAAAGTGATTTTCAATTTTCGTTGTTCTCAGTTGAAGGTTCCTCGAACGAATTGAAAATCATGAAATTTTCAAATTTGTATCTTTTGAAATGGCTGAGATATTCCGTTGGAACATGTATACTAGGATACCCGATATACTAAAATGAATGCTATAAAGAATGTTTTTTGAAAATTGTCAACTCTAGCTGTTTTTATCTCATGGCACAATTGCATCATTGAACTGATTTGTGTCCTTACGCAACCAGAAATAAAACCCCTTTATTCTTGACCCAACAGTATTTGTATCTATTCGAATGGGTCCTTATACCGCCAAAAGCACAGTATTGTTCATTTTCGAGCCAACAATGAATGTATATATTTGAGTCTAAACTAATCGTTCGATCATCATGTGTATTTTAGCGTCCGAATTTAGTGGGTTGTGGGGAAAATAGTAAAAAACACTATCTATTCATTGCCGACGTCTATTCATTGCCGAGGTTTGGAAATCCATTTTTATTTCCTTTTCAAAGGCTCTAAATTAAGTGTATTTAACATTCAAACGCGGTTAATTCCTGGATCTAAACAGCTTTGGGCGAGTTCAGTACCTGGATAGGTGACCGCTGTGTAAGGCTTCACGCGAGAGCGAGATTTCTGTCGTCTCGTAAAAGCGAGACGAGACGTTTTCCAAAATATTATAGGCGATACCGAGACCACATACACGAGAGTCTCGTTTTTTTGTATGAAGTTTTATATACGATTCTACTTTTTTCAACACCCACAGAAAACAATTGAATATGAAGAGTTTCCACTATAATTATTTATATATAATATATATATATTTTTATATAAATATTTTGTCTATATTATGCATCGATCGTTCTGGAAATACACGATTTTTTAGAAGATTATTAATTCGTCTTGCGATAATTGAGATTATTTTTCATGAAAAAATAGAATTCACAACCATAAAAACGGATGCCATTATGAATTCAATACTTAACGCGCAACTTTTATTGCCCCCAAATCCCAATGCTTTGAAAATTTCGTCTCTATCTGAACATCCGGAGAAATGTATTCTCTTGGGCTCCTTGTAGTGAAGATGTGAACAATTATTGTATACATCTGTGGAACTACGTATAATAAATCTGGTAAAGAAATGAAGCTATTCAATGTTTCGAAAAGTGTTATGAGAAATACGCCAAATTCTTGGCGTATTCACCCTCAATGATCTACCCACTGGGAAGGTATTCTTTGGAAACTATACCGAATTGATCAATTCTATTAAAAAATGTATCGACATCGAAAGCCTATTTAAAACATCAACAAAACTATTAGAACGTACACGTACATAATTGAAAAATGATGTGATGCAAGGGTGCTTAGTTTGAATTCTTGGTCATCGAGTAATTTAAAAGTTGAAATTATCAGTGTTTAAAATTAAAAATAATATGTGCATGTACAAATATTTTTGTATAAGAGCGTAATAAATACAGATTTACAAAATTATTCATTATCGTATACCATTTCTTTTATATATTATAATATTTATCGTCGTTATTCAGAATTAAGCGAGACGAGGCGAGACAACTGATAACGAGACGAGAACGAGACTTAATTTTTTGGGAATTGGCAAGAGCGAGACGTCTCGTGTGAAGCCCTACATGCATGCTAAAGATCCTGGTCACAGTGCTTTTCCAACTTGTTTAAACCATTATATTGTTCGGCTAAACTAAATAATCAAAAACCCAAACAGTCAAATCAAATTTCAATTAAAGAATTTTTGCTGCCATTTGTGATGCTGAACGCCCCTTTTCTCCCGCAATTGTGAATAATTGCGGTAAGATGGAATTATCTACCTATTCATTAATGATCATCTGCCGGTTCCTTGTGACATTGTAATTATCTACGGGGGAAGGAATTCCAATATAGATTCCTCGGACAGGAGTGTTCGGAAATCGCCATTAATTTGGTGCTTCCCGTGTTCCAGATGTAGAGATAGAGAGCTTTCGATTCCGTCGACCGCTTAGTCGTTCGTTATCACCTCGAGATCAAATGATAAGATTGTCTTCGGAGACAGAGACAGAGAAACCAAGCTCGTGAAAGTAATTAGCACAGAAATTGAATTAAAAGCTTCCGCTCGCGATGAATACGGAGAACTAACAAGATGGGATTCGTTCTCGTTTTAATTCGACAGCTTCTATAGGGAGGTGTGTAAACAACTAATTGTGGATAATTATTTGCGTCATTTTGAGATGCTTACTTGCAATGGTTTGAATTTCGACAGCGAAGTGCGGTTCCTGCTTCCAGTCCTGCAGGGTTAATACATTTCAGTAAAATGAAAAACTTTGATTCTTGTCGCATATGGAGAATTTCCTGGAGCATATTGTTGCTGTAGCATTAATACTGGTTTATGCTGGAACAAAATTGAGAAGTATCAAAAAAGGCAATGACGGAACTCTGTATCTTTTGAGGGCAAGTTCTTTGGTCCACTCACGCCGCACACACCCTCACGTAATACTAATACCTACAAGCCGTATGTTTTCATCCGAGTTCCAGATTTAAATTCGATCGGATAATAATCAGTGCGCGTCAAAATTATGGAACAAATTCATTTTCTCAGAAGAAAAATGTTTGGTAACAAATTCCTGAAACAGGTCAATTTTTGTTTCACTTTTACCAAATTTTTATGCATTTTTGAAGAATTTCTGTTGCACCCTGTGCCATCCCCATCAACCCTCTAAATTTTTTGAATAGGGAAAGTGGGTCCTGTGGTACATTTTTGGCAAAGTCTTTGTATCTTCTTTACAGGCGTGCAGAAATATTCAAGAAAACATTTTTCTTTTTTGAAAAATAGTTAGTTCAAAGAGGTTTTCAGTATGTGCACTTTGTCATGGCTCATTTAGTTTGGAACAATGGTACCTGATGAAATTTGTCACCGAAAGAAATTCGACCATTATAGATTTGTTCATGCACAACTTTCAACCTTTACGAACTCTTTAATGGAGAAAAAAAGGAGTGATATTGAAATTTTATTTTAGCATTGAAGTACCACCCGGAGAATCATTGTGCATTACAAGATAAGTTCCATTAAATGTTCAAAATTACCACTTTAGTAGAAACGTACTAATAACCTACTTAAGATCATAACTGAAGCGCAGTGTTTCACACATTCTAATTTTTCACGTGAGGAGGTTGAAAGTTGCGCATGAACAAAATTCTAATGGTCGACTTTCATTCGGTGACAAATTTCATCAGTTTCCATCGTCTCAAAGTAAATGAGCATGACAAAGTGCACATACTGAAAACCTCTTTGAACTAACTATTTTTCGAAAAGGAAAAATGTTTTCTTGAAAATTTCTGCACGCCTGTAGAGAAGATACAAAGACCTTGCCAAAAAAGTACCATAGAACCAACTTTCCCTATTAAAGAAATTCAGAGGGTTGATGGGGATGGCACAGGGTGCAACAAAAATCCTTCAAAAATCCATAAAAATTTGGTAAAAGTGAAACAAAAATTGACCTGTTTCAGGATTTTGTTGCCAAATATTTTTCTTCTGAGAAAATGAATTTGTTCCATAATTTTGACGCGCACTGTATGTATATTTGAAAAAATGGGGAAAATAAAATTCGGCTTGTAGGTTTATCCAGAATCGGAATCGGAATTCTGAAACAATAAATTTTTGAAAGTCCAACCGTCACATTCGGATGCGCAACCTACCCTAAAAGTTGTAAGTCGCTGTCTCTTGCCGTACGAAAGTTATCGAGGCAACGGATGTCCGGCCGGACAGAATTGAATTTGACCACGAATTCTTCATCGTGAGTCGAACCTAATCGTTCGAAACCATTTTCAGCAAACTAATCGAAAATTTCAGACATTTGGCAAAATCATAGCACGCTGTTCTCTAGAACATGCGTACAAAAAGTTCAAGATTTTGGACACTATAGATAATGCAAAATGTAGAAGGGAGCTTTGGCGCTCTTGTTCAAACTGTCCGAAAGTATTGGTTTCTCAGAGTTGAGAATGATATCAATGGATTCTTATAACAGAACTGCATCATAAAAGAAACTAAATTGAAATTAAATAACGAACTCATCCAAAATATCAATTTCTCAAATCTACTCTGAAAATTATTTTACATCAATTGAAACTTCCAAGGGCATATAGGGTAGGGGTATATCACCAAAAAATTATAATATCCTATTATTGATCATTTTGCATTCAATCGTACTCTGTTTTGTAGAACATAAATTTGACATGTGTCTTATAGGTTTATGAGATGACATTCATGAACAGTGAACACAGACAGATAGAACTAGCATTCTGTGAAAACATGAAAATACGATGTATCATCTCCGAAAGTATTATCTTTCTGGATTCTTATAATGATGGATTCTTATAATATATATTCTTATAATCCATCATATATGATGAAACTATATCTTACAAAAAATTGAATTTGAAATTTGTAATTAAAAAAAAAATTTGTTTTTCGTGACTCCGAAACCAATAACGAACTTAACCGAGATATTTATCTCTCAAACCTACTGTGAAACTGTCCAGCTTATTCCGTTCTGGAGTTGTCATGTTAACGGAGGGCCAGCCAGAAAGAATCGATTTCGCCCTCGGATTCTTGATCAGTGATTCTAACCAAGATCATTGTCAGCAAAAAATTCGAAAATTACAGATATTTGGGCAAATTGCTAAGCACTCTGTTCGGAGGAACAAAAGCGCTCAAAAATGCATTTGGCATCAACTTGCATTCAAATGTTAAGATAAATAAAATAGTAAACTTGCTCAGCGGAGATTCGAAATCGGATCTCCAGCGGGCGAGTAAACGAATGTCGCGGCTGTCGCAGTGTTAGTCAGTTTTACATTTCATTTAATAGAAATTACAGAAGCAGACACTAGTTCAGAATTTCATTTACACAATAATTGCTAAACTACAGAGCCGATAGAGCTGAAATCCAGTACTCTACTGTACAATGGTGACCTTACGAGATTTATCAGATTAATATTTTTCGTGATATTGTATGGATCTACTTCATTCCTAACCACTGCTCGTTGTCCTGGTAGATGGACCGATCAACTTTGCCATAACCGTCAAATCGGTCGCCTCAAGCATAAAAGGCTTAGTATCTCCCTCTGTCTATCCTCCGCCTCCAGTAATGCAGGCTCCTGCCAGCCTGTGTTGATAAGTTCAAAGGCAGGAGGTGGAACGGAACGTGGAACTTCATTCCCAAAGAAAATTAATGGGTGTTGTAGTGCCTTCAGGCCAAGACCAAGAGGCGAAAATACACAATATATTTAAGTGATCATTAAAGTATACTGTGGGAAGTACAGTCATTATTAAATGGTTTCTTTCTGGGTTTTCTCTACTAAACTCTGAAAAATATCTGTTAAATAAAAATTTAGTATTTTGTGAATTGCTTCTGCGTAAGAAACACAAGATATTTGTCAGAAGCAATAAATCGAACAATGTAGCCTAACAAACAGTAACGACACAACATCAACGATAAAAAAACTAAATTCCGTAACGTTTCGGAGCTAAATCAGACTCCTTCGTCTGACACTAACGAAACTCTTCAGAATAATTTTTTGTTGATATAGCTATTCTGAAATTCTAGAAGTGTTACTTTGACAGTATTATCATCTTAATCGAATTTACCATGCTAAATTCATTTAATAGTGTCCAATACAGGAGAACGGACAATATAATTCAGCATGGTAAATTCGATTAAGACTGTCCAATAGGTACAGGAGAATGAACAATAGAACATACGTGCAAAAGCTCCTGACTTCACGTCAGTGCTTGAACCAATTTTCTCTATTTCCAAAGTGAATTTATTGTTAGTGCCTTTGAATTTATGAAATCGAAAAAAGTTTTAACTCTTCTCTACCATGTTGCCAAATTACAAATATATCGTCGACATATCGCCACCAAGCTTTTAGTTCCAACAGATATGTATACACTAATTTTTCTTCGAAATGTTCCATGAATATATTACTCATGACAGGTAACAAAGGAGAACCCATTGCCATTCCAAAATTTTGTCGGTAAAAAACAACTCCTAAATGGAAATAGATGGTATTAAAACATACATCAAGCATTTCCATAATATCATTAGCATTAAATTTTGAATCTTCAATCACCGAGTCATCATTTTCTAACTTAATGGGTAATGCACAAATTCTGCAGTGAGTCCAAAATTAAATACATTGGGACAAAGCGATAGGTGCTCTCCGTTCAGGGAAACAAGCGCGGCAAAAATTTGCGTGAAATAAAAATGATCCTAAAACAATCAAGCCTAAACTCGTTCGGTAGCGGGAAACTTTTAACTGAAACTTTAGTTGGTTTCCCAAATTTCAAATTGCAAATAAAGAAACTCGACGTTACAGATAGTTTATTCCTCGATGCTCCGTATAACTCCGGAATTAGGAAATCAATTCTCTGAGGAACCCGAGAAGGTAGCATACATTATTCATCGAGTGCAAAAAAAAACTAAATTTAATTGCGGTTTCCTCTATAAAGTTCATAGCCCCGACCCTATAAAACCGATAAAATATTCGGTGTAAATAGAGATAGCCCAGCGCCATCCGCATTGCTCGCTTCGTTGCCCGATTCGCGTATTCTAATATATGGAAAAAAAAGGCGGAAAATTCAGGGCAAGCAACCTGGGGATTCTGGGATAGAGTGCTGAAGAATATCAATGTTTCCTAGGTTTCTTTTATGCCACATAAACCTTCTATCAAAACAGTTCCTGTGACCAAGCGGAAAAATTTTAACGAAAAATTTTCTCCATATATCACTTTTTGCTTATTCGTTCAGGACGCTTTTAATTTGGCCAAATCAGTCAATCTGCAGTTCTGGAATTTGGAACTGAAAATGGTCTCGAACGATTGCATTCGACTTACTGATTAAGAATGTGTAGTCAAATTCGCAGACTTGAAATTTGCTTGATAGGTTTGAGGTTGAGATCTATGGTCGAGTTCAGGAATGGGCAAAATCCGTTCGATTATATCCGAGATATACTACCCGTTTGACAATTTCTTTTCCCAATATTTCCAAAATCACGGATTCAATCAAGTCTTGATTTGGCTTCTTCTGAATGTGTTCATATAAGAACATCGATGAAATGATTCATCCAAAAACTCTGCTCTTGGCATAATTTTTTTTCTTAATGGGAACTTCTAATTTGTGTTCAACGTGGACTGATTATGAACAATACACTCTTGTACACTACAAATTTTGCCGTCTCACATATGCTTCGGAAACGATGTTTCCGTCTTCTGAGATGTGTGTCTAAAGCATGCTATAGATTATTACACTCAAGTTTGGGTCGACGTTATACCCTAAATCATAAACGGACTAGTGAGAGCAATGAGTTGTTAAAAGGGGTTATATCATTATTGAGTAAAATATATTTTCTCTTATATATTTCGATACCTAAGTTCCTAAGTAGAATTTATTGGAATTTGACCACAATTTGACGTAATTTTCTAAAATTGAGTGGCCGGTTATTAAAACATGATTTGCAACGGCAGATTTATCGATGTTGTTGTTCGGAATACGGGCACATTCGGAACAACAACATCGATAAATCTGCTATGAACGATTTCGGATAACCATTAATTTTAGTGGGTTAATCACGATACTAACTTTAATTACCACAAAAATATATAGATCTCGGGACGTTTTATCCCATAACTGATTTTTCTTTATTGAATATTATGTATTCTGCTTCTATACATTACACGAGAATCTTTGCTTCACTCTCTTTCGAGGATATATAAGAAAGATTGTCCTATAAGGTCCATTGTTTCATATACAAGACCACCGGCGTCAAAACCTTGTAAGCATTCAAACGTGATTTTACCGAACTAGAAATAGGATAAGTCAATATCCTCCAACAAAATACCTAACATATTATTGATCATTTAAGAACTCTCAAAATTCCCCTGGACGCAAAATTAATTCAATTGAACATAGAATCAGGTGAACTGTAGCTAATTGCTTATAACCAAAAGATACCCGTTGAGAGGCTGAAATATTCGTCGGTTTTAACCATCAATAAATATTCCCTCGTGATCCGGACTAGCCGTGATGGCTAGTCGCTAGATCGCTCAGTGTTCCCCCAAAGAGAAAAGTGTCATTCGTATCGATTTCATGGTTGTTTCCAGTCATCAGCCACTGAATGACAAACGAATAAGTTAAGGAAATTGGTCAGGGAATGCAATTCGGAATACATACAGTGTGGTAAAGCCAAATGGAATGAATTAATTATCTTGGTTACAAAAATTTAATGCTTATGGCTTTTTTTCGTCGACACAGCGACTTCATCAGACTACATCATACTAAATCCTAAACAAGTAATGAGCTACTTATACCTATAGATGACATAGACACAGAGTCTTATTTAAAACTAATTACATAATCTTGCACTGTTAGTTATTTGTACACATTTACGATAATTCATTCCTAACGCTTTAATAAATTAATTCCCTATTTGAATAAATTCAGTAAAGGATAAAAATTTTGATCTAATTATTCATTAACTAAATTACCCTCTTGTTTTTCTCAATTTATTTCCACCAGCTCCCAATAATTGAGTTGCGCACATTTATTCAACTTGTGTAAATTTTGAGATCAGGGTTAAACATAATATGTCCTGCTAATAAATGATTCGAATAATTTGAATTCATTTTGTTGTTTTTGTAGCTGTGATCATGTTCCTTCATTCTTATGCCAACATTTCTACCAGTTTTTCCTATATATGATTTATCACAACTCCCGCAATTTCATTGATACACACCGGATTTATCTTCTTTGTTCCTTTTTGACTTTTTGTTATTTATGAGTTTTACAAGGTAATTGTTTGTCCGGAATGTGATATTCACCTGTTAGTTTTGATAAAACCTTTTAAGTTGTTGACTCGATGTACCGAAATATGTTAATCTATTGAATATTTTATTTTTATCCTTCATTTCTGGAAAACTGATTGTTTTCCTAAATTGTTTATTCTTCAACATTTTTCTGATTAACTCTGTATTATATTCATTGTTCGCCGCTATTTGTTCGATAATTTCTAATTCTGTACAATAATTTTCTTCGGATAAGGGTATATTAATTAGCCGGTGTGACATACTATGAAATGCCGCGAATTTATGTTCGAATGGATGACACGAGGATCGATGAATGATTGTATCCATATGGGATGGTTTCCTAAATATTGAAAAATCATGTTCATTGTTTTTCGGCGTTGTAGTTACATCCAAAAAATTATCAATCAATTTTTTGGATCTAAGAATAAGGCGGAAAAACTATAAACATGATTTTTCAATATTAAGGAAACCATTCCATACGGATACAATCATTCAGGGATCCTCGTGTCATCCATTCGAACATAAAGTCGCGGCATTTCATGTTATGTTACACCGGCTAATTAATATAACTTTATCTACTCCTATTATATTATATATTCATTATTCAATTACCTTCATTCAATTTATAGTATCTGTAAACAAACAACGTGTGTTTTAATAACTCACCACTATAACTCACTACTATTTTTGGAATTATTAACCAGTTGAATATCAAGGTGGTTCTGTGCTTCTGTCACCTGAATAATTTTGACGTTTTCAAATTGAGTTGATACCTAATTATACCGAGAATATTCTGCTGAAATGTTAGTATACAACTAGGTATACAACATTATACTTGTTTTGGGATTTTTCGGGCAATAAATTATGTATGGTTACATAATTTATAGCCCGAAAAATCCCAAAACAAGTATAATGTTGTATACCGAGTTGTATACAAACATTTTCAAGATTGGTGCAGCAGTAAAAACATTAAGTCATCGTTTGCAGTGAATGTTCTTTTGGCATATTTTAGTGAACTTAGCACTAAATATAAAGCATCGTCTCTATGGATTTTGTACTCCATGCTAAGAAGCACATTCAACATAAATAATGGAATCGATAGAGATAATTATCAAAATTACTTGCGTTTCTTAAATCTCTGACAATTATCTTGTGTTTATTACGCAGAAGCAATTCATAAATTAACAAATTTTTTTTTGACAGATATTTTTCAGAGTTTAGGAGAGAAAACCTAGAAAAAAACCATTTAATAATTCAAGAATATATGGATGACGTAACTGCTTCGTACGGGATATTGTAGAAAAATTGGTTCGAGCCCTGTGGACACGAGCTTTCTGGCGCTCTATAGTTCAAATAGACAAATTATACCTCCGAAAGTATTGGTTTCTCAGCGTTGAGAATTATATCAATGTATTCTCATGATAGAACTGCATCATAAAGGAAATTCAATTCAAATAATATTTTATTTATCAAGATTAAATGAGCAATCTGGGAATGAGAACTGCACCATGGAAGAAATAAAATTAAAATTATCAATCCAGATTCAATAGACGAATTCTACCCAACAACGAACTCATCCGAGATATTCATTCCTCAATTCTATGAAGAACGATAATATATATCTTTCCTCAAATCCACTCCAATACACCCATATTCCAGTTCTGTTTTTAGTGGAGATATTCTGAACTTAATATTATTAACTTACCATTAGCATTCCCATCATCATATGGATTGACCATCGGCATGAAAATATCAACCAACAAAAAGTATGATATTATATTATAATTCTCATATTTCTACGATTGCTTGAATGAATGAATTAGACAACGTCAATCTCAGGAAAATAAGTGGACATTATAACAATTCATAGAATACCCACAGAATAATCATATCATTCTCTGAAAACAGAAATACGATTTATATTGAAATTTTGAAAAATCATATCTCCGAAAGTATTAGCTTGTTAGATTTAAAAATGATATCAATGGATTTTTATGGTAAAACTGCATATAGAAAAAAAATTAATTTGGAATTTGTTATGTAAAAAAAAAATTTTTTGTTTTTACTCCGAAACCATCTGTCCGATTTCACCCAATAAAGAACTTAGCCGAGATATTTGTCTCCCAAACCTACACTGAAAATTTCAACTGTCCAGCTCTTTCCGTTCGAGAGTAGTAGTGCCGGACCGGCCGGACAGAATGAATTTCGACCACGCATTCTTGATCAGTGGGTCGAACCAAATCGTTTAAGACCATTTTCATCGAAAATTTCGAAAATTACAGACATTTGGGCAAATTGATAAGCACTCAGTTCCGAGGAACTAGAGCACCAAAAATAATACTTACGGGAAAATGACTTGTAAAATGACCTTCAAAAATGAATGACTTCGATCTATCGAAGCATTTTTTGATATTCCTGAAATAGGGAAAAATAACTCCATTATTCCCTACTTTCGACGCTCACTGTATGTGGAGATGTAGCATGAAATTTTTTTTCAGCAATCCGTATATTTTTAGAATATTCTGGAAATTTCATTTAAGAACGAAGTAGAAATTTAAATGTTAGATCCTTCTCTACTCCCTGTCGCAATTTGATTTATTCCTGTCTTCTGTGCTTGAAATACTCAAGAGATAAATATAGTTAGGACATTTTTTCTCCAAGTTCAACGGTTGCTTCGCTTTTTAAAAACAACTCCAAAACTCTTTACGATGAAATTATTATGAAGTACTTGAGACCCAAGCGAGGTTTTGAATATTCAATTAACTCTCTCTTCAGGGCGAATGGCCTGCCGGGAGGATGTGATGTTAAGTTATCAATTTTGTAGAGGGAAACTGCGTCGAATAGCTGGAATTTCCCGCAATTAAGCAAGTTAGGTTAGCCGGCAATAAAGATTTAAATTACACAATTTAGTGAACTGACTCTTTTACTAATAGACTCTAATTACACTATTAGCATCGCAGTTAAAACTCAGATTCGACCTATCAGAGCATTCCTTCTAATTGCAATTATAATTAAGCTGTTAGTTATTCGTATTTCGGTCCGTGTGACTTGACAGTATCACCTCGGATGAGATCCTCGAATCAGTCAGTTAACTATCTTTTTTATGTTTCAGGTACGTGTGCATACTCGAATGGAACATCTCAGAGGGTAAGAATTTGTGGACATTTTATTTCATAATGAAATACGAACTTTTAACACCCAGTAACCTCTGAACGAAACTCACCTGACTACTTGTCTAACACATAATGGTAACTCTGATAAATTTCAGAGCAGATATAAAATTTTTGGGAGCCGACATTTCGGTGTGATAAATTGCTAAAGTTCGAAAAGAACGATTATAAGCTGACGTGAATTTTGTGACGAGAACAGAAAGAGCCTTACTCTCAATCTTTGTAGGTCAGATGGGCTCTCCATACTTCCCATGTATTTGTGTTACCATGCTACAGAAACTACTTTCTGAAATTATCGAATTAATTGAAAGAATGTTATTTTACGTTTCTAACGTTCTATTTATTCAACGTAATATAGTTAAGTATACGTTTGTAATTGTCCAATTTTTGGCGCGCTGTTCAGGTAATAGGAGTGCCTATCAATTCGTCTGAATGTCTGCTATTTTCGAATATTTGGCCGAGAACGGTCTCAAACGATCATTTTCGGCTCACTGAATAAGAATCCGAGGTCAAAATTGATTCTGTCCGGTTGCCAGCCGTCAGCACAATTATCCTCGAACTCCACTTAGTGGTTCCAGAATTATAACCATCTGAAACTTTGTTTTCCCAATAACTCAAAAAATACTGATCTGATCGCATTGAAGCGCGGTATTTAGTTGAATAATACTGACATGAAGACTTAAGCAAAATTTTGTGAGGATCGCATGATCGAAAATTTGACAAAATATTTAAAAAAAAATCCTACAGCTCAGAAACTTTTCGATATTTTCGAATATCAACAAAGCTACATCCAAAAAAATCAATGCTAACTATTTACGAATTAAAATACAACACCGGTTTACAAGGAAATAACAACTCACCATAGGACTGACATTTTAACTGGATCGGCACGTATTTACAACACAAACACACTAGCACTGGCACAGTAATGGCGGTCGTAATATGGCGCGGTCTGCAGCTAACTTTACTAACAACGTTGATATTTATCATGGATTTGAAATCGAATCAATAATATTTTGCGGAAAATTCAATTTCGAACAACACACAGCGGACTGGCGAATAAAACTGAACACAAAGTTTTTTATTGTTTTTACAACAACGGTAAGAATATTATCATAGAACTTGTGGTATATACTGTTAACAACATCATAGATTGTAGTGAAACAGTAAGCCTGCTTAAATTAAGGGTAATACACATCCACTTGATTGAGCATTTTTGGGATTGTGACATTCCAAAGTAGTCGAGAATATATTGTGAAAATTTTCAAACTTGTATTTAAAATGAACAGCTGGAATTGAGTGACCAAATGAAAGGCATTTCATTGTTTCAAAATAAAATTAAAAATATATACAAAATATAAGAACTCATCGTTCCATTGTATATTGTATATTTTATATTGGGTTACCCATTGTTGTACAATAACCCTAATATTATCCTTTTGAATTTTTCTTTGTATCGGAATTCCTCAACTAGTTACCCAGTTTCAATTAGATCGGATCTGTATTGTTCGAAAACAAATTTAAACTCCGGAACCGTTTGGCCAATTATGTCCATTAACGAACTTAAACGTCGCATTCAGATGCATAACATACTTTAAATATTTCAAATAGCTTTCTGTTTCTGTTCGAAAGCTATCGTGGCATGAGTCAGACAGAATTGATTTTAACTTCGAATTTTTCATCAGTGAGTGGAACCTTATCATTTGAGATCATTTTCAGCGAATAAATTGAAGATTACAGATATTTGGGCATAATAATAGCACGCTGTTCCCTAGAACATGCGCGCAAAACGTTAAATCAGTGAAATCTATTAACCTTTTATCGAGCGAGTGCGCTGACGCTACGTTAGTAATTATTTGAGAAATTTTCTTCCCAAATTTCACCTGTATGGTCACACCTGCTCTGCGTCCTCTGGGTCCTCGAGCCCGAGGAAAATAGAATATGGATGTCATGACAAAGATTGCCTGGCAATTCTTAACACTCACAGCATCGCGCTAATAAAAATCTCTAAGAGTTAATCCCAGCGAATTTTCCGAAACAAAGTGCCCCATAATGTGATGAAGAAATTTCCCCGCAGGATTCATTAACTTCAACTTCATCTCAACACTTGCAAAGGCCGATGTCGATGGGAATTTAAAATAACTCAGGGCGCAAATAAAGAGGCAGCGTTAATGGCGTCTTTGGTAATTTGTTTACACTTCCCGAAGTGACAGTGATATTGTTTCCGTGTTCTCGGCGATAAGCCATGACAAATCGAATTACACCCATTTCATATTCTAGTCTTTCGTTAACTGTGCATTACCTTGTCTGTCTTCGTTGTTTTCATTCGGGCATCAGTGATTGGAAAGAAGGAGATTCAACTGAAATCCTCAGCCTCGTCGTCGATCTGTTTACTTACGATTAGCAGTTCAATTGACTTCAGCTACCCAGGTGAGGAGCAGTATATCAAATGGAGTTTTTATTTCGTCGTATTTTGACCGAAACCTTAATCATCTGATGCTTGACATTCAATGAATTTGAGAAAACTTATTGACTCACTCAGTTCTTATGATGCAGCATTGGAAAATTTTCCACTATCAAATCACTGCACTTGAATTTTAATTCAATGACCATCAATAGTTTCAACTATAAGATTACCTATACATAATTTGATGATCCCCCCCATTCTTGAAATATTATTATTATTGAAATTTCCATAAATATACATTAATCCGTAAATTTCCAAGAATGTCTCGAATCGAATAGTTGAGATATGATTACAACTGACAGAATAATCATCATATTCCACAGGTAACGTTCACAGAAACTCTATTGGATAAAAGACTTTCTCTATTTCAGTATCGTAATGAATTGATTACAGCACTAAAAACAGTGCTGTAATGAACCCATTCCCGCATTGCTTCTAGCTATATTTTTCGTTTTGTGGTAGTCAGCAATGACATTCGACCCTATCAAATTTTAACACACGTCAATTATTGTCAATATGATATAATCTGGATAAGGTGAAATAATTGTTGAGAGGAAAAGTTTTATTTTCATCAAAAAATAAGGTACTAGAGATTTCCTTCTTGCTAATTTTGAATCATTAATGCATTTCGGAAACTTGTTTTAGAATATACTATTATGTGTATGTGTCCGTTCACCGATTTCAATTGGCATTGATCAACTGTGTACTAGGCTTTGTTATATGGAATCGTAGAGCATGAATTACCTATATGTCATGATGACATTAAATTATAACGTAAATTGTTGGCTAGTTTTTTCATTTTTTTAAACAATATATATCTATGGGAGATGATAGCCCTACAGTAGGGTCCTGCAGCGGTCTGCGAACATCTGAAGTTCTAAATAATCATCGCTGGGACTGGCCAAACCTGCTTTTGAAAAAAACACTCCTGGCTTTACGAGCAAAGACTTCACTTTTGTAGAGAAAGAAACGCAAGTTTCTTCTGGAAAGCAGATTTTATAGTATCTAACGTTGAAACGTTACCTGTTTTCAGGAGTATTTTCAACCGTCTAGGAAAATTATAAATATTGGTCGTAGTTCCGGGAGTTGAGACCTTTTTTTAGGAAATGTCTTACTCTTCTTGAATATTTTTTCAAATTTGAATTATCTCAGATTGTTTTTGAGATATTGGCGAAAAACCAAACCCCCTAAATATTTTTCCACGAAATTGTTTATAACTATAGCAATTTTTGCGAGCGGCCTTAGCATTTTCAAAAAAACTATCTACATGTCATGCCGAATTGAATGACACCTCAATCATAAGTTTTGGAGAATACGCAAAAATTTTGACCTAAAAAGCACTTGTTGACTAGACTATAAGGGTGTAATGTCAACTTATACCTGAGTGTAGAAATTGAGAGCAACCTTTAGTAACGCTTCGTCTCAGAAGATGGAAACATCTTTTCCGAAACATATGTTAGATGACAAAATTTCTTGGTGTCAAAAGTGTAGTTACTAGTTTCGTGTGCGTAAGTCCCAAAGGTTTCAGTATAATTATCATATCGCATCTCAAAACATCGTTTTAAGCCTTCATGTATAATCTAATGAATCGGGAAGTGGCCATCATTAGCCCAAGCGTCAGAACGCAATAATAGCCTCTATGCCCAATTTTCACCAACACTGACTGGAAAGCTGTCGATCTCCACAATTTTTCACACACGCACTCACGTCCGACATGAGCGTGTGTTGATTAATTTCATCGAAGTTTAATTGCATTCGACTCCGATTACTGAAAATGAATTTCGAAATGCGTTCCATACAACTTGAACGTACTCCATTAACATAACAACCGCTGTCAAATTTCAAAAGCAATTTAGTGTCTCTGGTTTAAAGCAATCCCGATAACGATTATGTTCCAAGCGGAAAATGAATAATGCCGAATTTTAAGTGAATTGATTCACATGTCAATTGCCAACAAAAACATCAGGGGAATTTCATAAAAATATTATAAAACAGTTGAATTGTATGGTCTGAGCCTGATATATACTGATTCTAATGGGCCAACATTCGTTTATTATTTTTTGCCAGTATATTCTAGAGAACGGCGCCAAATGAATTTTTTTCCGAAAATGGTCTCAAACGATTAGTTTCGAGTCGAATCTGGTGAAGAATTCGAGGTTATATTCGATTTTGTGCTACTGGGCGACCATTGCAACTTTTCGAACGGAGAGACATAGCGACTTCAAAGTTTCAGGGTAGGTTGAGCATCCGAATGCGACGGTCGAGTTCGTTAAAAAACATAAGCAACCAAACGGTTTTGAAGTTATATCCATCCGACATTTTGTTGTTATTTCCTCAAAAAATACAGATACGATGCAATTTTAACATGGTAATTGGGATGTAGAAGGCCAATGCACAAAGTGATGCGGAATTTTATGAGGATCATATCTCTAGAAAACTATATACACACACTATATTGTTAGAGATATTGAAACAATATAGGAAGCCGAGCAGCTTTGGGCGAGTTCAGTAGTTGAATGACGGACCGTTGCTACGATAACTTTCGAAGGCGAATAGTAGTAATAGTTCATTTGTAATTTTCAGGATTGGCTACGCATCTAAATGCGACAGTTAATTTCGTTAATTTTTTTGGCATAATCAGCCAAACGGTTTTGGAGTTATGCCCATCTGAAATTTCGTTGTTATTACCCACATAACTCGAAAAATACAGATGTGACGTGGAAATTAGTAGTAGAATGCTGACGCACTAGTTTCTGCAGAACATCGTGAGGAGTTTATCACGAAAAAAAAATGAAAACAGATCTTAAAAAAAAATTGAAATATGTTATATGTCAGAAACAATTCGTCAGATTCCGCTGAAATTCCGCACAAACCTCAAAGCCGAATTTTATTTTTCCAATATTTTCAAAAAATACAGTTCCTATCGAATTGAAATCTAGTACTCGAAAAAAGACGGCTTGAAGGTTCATGCAGTGACGGTGTGTGTCTTGATTAGAAAGTAGAACATGCTCAAAAAAGGTCATGACTTCACGTCAGTCCTTTTTTAAAAAAAATTGTATATTGTCTTTCCTGGCTGGCTACTACAAAATATTGCATGTGAACTCAACCCTGAAATAAACGATATTTGAGGAAGATATACAGGTTTTCCAATAATTAAGTTAGAAGATTGAATGGTATATTCTACGCCAATTATATGACGAAAACTTAATTTTACTCACGCCTTTTCCCTCGGTATACCTAACATGTCACTGACTTGACCTGAGCTATTTGTTGTAGTTCATTTCATATAGAGACCCAACAATTTAAGGAATCTTCAATCACTTTCCACCGTCAGTTTCGGAAAAAATAAAAAGAACTGTTTTCAGGGAATTCACCTCAACAGCCCATTTTCGAAAACAGAGACTTTCCGGATATAGGTTTATATCAAGTTTTCATCCTAGTTTTTGACGTAGGTATAATATATCATATAATTTTTTCTCAATTTTGGTTCACCCTCTATAAAAAATTACTCTAAGCCTGAACTCTTGATCATTAAGCATGCCAATAGTGTCATCTGAGACTCCATATCTGATAACGTTTTCCATATATTCAACCACAATTCAATATGAAATTCGATTTAATGTGGACAAAGAATTAATTTCATCAGCCACCCTGATATGCCTGTTTCTATTTAATGAAACTATCCAAATTTTTCATGCTTGTTTTGAAGCTATTAGCACATTATAGCCAGTGACACTAGTTTTCAATCTAACATAATGTACGTACATATTACATCTTTTTCATTATTTATTCATTTTTCACTTTGCGTTAGGTTATTCATCAACGTCTTATTCCACCTTTCCACTTGTAATTTCAGTAAACCCAATGATTACGAATTATTGATCACCCTCATTGAAGTACGCTGCTATTTTCGAGAGTTTTTACAATCCATTTCTATTACTGACAATAATTCAATACAGTGAACATTTTCTGCCAGAAAGTGTGCTTTCAGGAAAATTGCCTTTGTATATAAGTAGGATATTGATTTGAGATTAATTCTTTGGTTAGTAACCTAGTTAGCGTGCAATTTACAGTAGCGCTTACGCGTATGATGAAATTAGGGCTTTTCTCTGTGTAGCGTAGGCAGTCAACCATCTGACCACGGTATCGATGCTCGCCGGTTTGAGTATCAATAGCGGATATGTTGTGTACATTACGACCTATTCGGTCGCGCTCTTGATTGATTCATTATAAAGTTACAGTAGGTTTCATTGAACATTAATTGCTTAATCAAGCACTTGAAGGTGAACATTAATTGAGTAATCTAATTTGATTTAAAATCAAGGCATTGACCACTCCACCGAAAATTTCTTTGTCAACGATTGTTGATTCTGGATAGCGGCGTGAAGATGGCAGCCACTTATTTGCGTGCTAGCAGTACTGTCACCAGTGGCGTCGGTGGAAATACATTATACAGGATGTTGCAGAATGAGATGCTAATCCTTAAGGGTGTGAATCCTTGGGTGAAATTAAGAAGAAAAGTTCTAATAAACCTATGTCCTAAATCTCTTATATTTTGGGATAAAGGGTGTTGAATACTTAAGAAAAAAATGGGTTCAAGCCCTGTGGACAGGAGCTTTCTGGCGCTCTAGTTCCAACAGACAAATTATATCTCCGAAAGTATTGGTTTCTCAGAGCTGGGAATTAAATCAATGGATTCTTATGAAAGAACGGCATCATAAAGGAAATTAAATTCAAATAATAGTTTATTTATCAAGATTAAATGAGCAATCTGAGAATGAGAACTGCACCATGGAAGAAATAAAATTAAAATAGCTGAAATGAATTTGACTATTTCTTACAGAACAGGATGAAATGTACGAGTATGAACACAGATCATATAATAAAGCTCAGATAGAATAATTATAGCATTCTGTGAGAACATAGAAGTACGTACGATTCATTATTGAAATTTAGAAAAATCATATCTCCGAAAGTATTAGCTTGTTGAAGTTGAAAATGATATCGATGGAATTACGGTGAAACTGCATCTTAAATAAAAATTACAGACATTTCGGCAAATTGATAAGCACTCAGTTCCGAGGAACTAGAGTGCCAAAAAGTGTAATTCCCTTTCCGGGATTTGAGCCCGCCTTCTCTCGTTCCGAAACCGAAAACCCTACGGCCTAGACCAACCGGCTATCGGGCTCCTCGTACGATCTTGTCGATCTCCGGTATTAGAATAAAACGTCGGTACTTACCTGGGATATATACTCTTAATTTTTCACTTTTCGACATGAAATCGCCACATGGGGGTTTATTTGACGGTTTTTTACCCTTGTCTCTCTAAGTCGATTTTGACGTTTCTCGAACCAACTATTAGCAAGGAATGTCATGTCTCAGGAAAATAAGTTGACATTATGACAATTCATACATAGAATAATTATATAATTCTATGAAGACGTAGAAACGATTTATTATTGAAATTTTGAAAACTACAGCCGGCCGGACCGGCCGGACAGAATGAATTTCGACCACGGATTCTTGATCAGTGAGTCAAACCAAATCGTTTAAGACCATTTTCTTCGAAAAATTCGAAAATTACAGACATTTGGGCAAATTGATAAGCACTCAGTTCCGGGGAACTAAAGCGCCAAAAATAACTTCATAGACATTTGGCACACCCACTAAAAGCATCAACAGCTGTTTTTGAGGCAGACGATTTTTAAATTCTTCATCCTTTGACATTTGTACAGCATGTGGACAAGACTAGATGAGTGTGGTTGGCTCAGTGGTAGAGCGTTTGACTTGCGAGCGGGAGCCCCAAGTTCAATCCCGAGGCTAGGAAATAAATTTTCTAGTCACGATAATCGCCACCTTTCATTGTTGGGTCGTAAATTAACAGTGTTGTGCCTAAGGTGGCATAAGTGCACAGTAACAAAGCCTACACAACACAACTGAATATCCTTACTCGCTCAAGCTCTAAAGAGGACATATGGGGTCTCCTTAAGAATACCTAGGAGGATCAGTATAATAATATAATAATAATAATAATAATCGGAAAAATATTATGCACGCCTCTGTACACAGCGTTTTATATTTTTATCGGAAACCCTTCATCGGAGGAAAAAAGAACCTGATATACAATTTACCCTCAAATGTATCAGGCTTTTATAATTAATTTTTATTTTTCGAAAAAGCAGTTGAGTGCAAATTTTTTTTAAAAAATATTTAGTCCACATAGGTACTGAAAGGATAACACCGGATGAAAATTAAAAAAAAATCCTCATCAAAAAATTGCCGTGTATGTTCATAGGGCGAGTGTAGGGCTTCACGCGAGAGAGGGATTTTTCTCGTCTCGTAAAAGTGAGACGAGACGAGACGAGACGTTTTCAAAAATATTATAGGCGATACCGAGACCACATACACGCAACACGAGAGTCTCGTGTCTCGTTAAATAATTTGTATGAAGTTTCATATACGACTCGACTTTTTTCAACACCCACAGAAAACAATAATATAACAACAATATAATTACCAATATATTTTGTCTATATTATGCATCGATCGTTCTAGAAATATACTATTTCTTAGAAGATTATTAATTCTTCATGACCTTGCGATAATTGAGATTATTTTTCAAGAAAAAATAGAATTCACAACCATAAAAACGGATCCCATTATGAATTCAATACTTAACGGACAACTTTTATTGCCCCTAAATCCCAATGCTTTGAAAATTTCGTTTCTATCTGAACATCTGGAGAAATGTATTCTCTTGTGCTCATTGTAGTGAAGATATGAACAATTATTCTAAAGATCTTATTTAATTTTGTTCATGTATCAAAAAGTATCTCACTAAAAAACTTTTCTGTTCATGCAATATTAGTGAACCGAAGAAAAATTAGACGTAGCTTATCATGCGGCGCAAAACTTATTCAAGTTGGTAGATCGTCCAAGTAAGAAATACCAAACAATCCTAAAAGGCAAAGATCTTTAATGGAGAATATTAATAGGCCAAAGGCAAAATCACATAAAAATGCACACTAGGATTATACTTAATGTTATTAATGTTATCAATGTAGTTTTTGGCGCTCTTGATCCTCGGAACACAGTGCCTATCAATTTGCCCAAATGTCTGTGATTTTCGAATTTTTGGCTGAAAATGGTCTTAAACGATTTGGTTCGACTCACTGATCAAGAATCCGTGGTCGAAATCGTTTATGTCCGTGCGTCCGTCCAACACTCTGGCCGTCTGGCCGTTAACACGATAACTCTCGAACGTAAGGAGTTAGAGGATTTAAATTTGCAGGGTAGGTTTGAAGCGTAAATGTCTCGGACATGTTTGTTAACAGGCGAAATCCATCAATCGGTTTCGGAGTTTCGGCCGTTTTTAGTAGAAATATTTTTTATGAATATTTCTGAACCCGACCACTCGATCTATCTGAAATTTAGCATCAAACTATAGAATAATGACCTTTATATGCATGCGAAGGTTTGTATTGAACGGGTTGCCGTAAAGTGTCGAAAAAAAATTTAAAACTTTTAAAATTTTGTTCATGCAATTTAGTGTGGTTTAATAAATTGTTTTTAGCGATACTTACTATATTATAATATTACTATTTTTATGTGTATAACTATTATTTAGTATTAATTATTTTTTTGTATTTCAGTGAGGTTTAGTAAACTATTTTTGGCGATAGTATATTATTGTTATTTTTGTGAACGCGAACTGCAAAATTGCAGAAGAAAGCAAATTTGAACGTGGTTGGGACAGCAAAGCGGTAAACAATGTCTCCAGAATAGCAGCGTATCACAAATACAATAGTTACTACGTCTGAACACCTGCCTGTGCTGAGTCGTGGTAAGATGTGTCTGGTTCAGTCATTCTTTACCGCGTTGCAGCAGCATGTATGCGTTGCAGCATAGTAAACAATTAGTTCAGTCAATCTGGCAAAAATTGAATCGTTCCGATACAGAAAATAACCAGTGGCTGAATCTTTGTTAATAGTTGGAGAATGATGTTAGAAAAGGGTTTATTGGGTAAGCAACGTTGGACCGTGATGTGTGTTTTGAAAAACTCAAAAAAATTTTGAAATGCATTTATCTCGTGATCTATGCATTTCACAGAAAAAATTATTCAAGAAAAAATGTAGAGGACATCGATATCTACAATTAATCTCATTGGTGCTATGCCGTACAACAAAAAATGCACGCAGTAGGTGGCGCTAAAGTTCCAAAATAAGAGTTTTTCCACTTTTTTGCTATTACATTTTCTTTTTTCAACTATATTGTAAATGTAAATGTTGTTGCTTTTAATATTACGAACAACTTTTATTTAAACATTTTTTACATACAGCTTACCGTTCGAAAGTTATAGTGTAATACAGCGCTGCGTTAACATCGCAGTGCTGCTAAGGAATGTACATTTTCAGTTGCTATGTGAGTTATATGCACCACAGCTGTCCTCATACTTTGTGAAATCGTTGTAATGGAATTTTCAAACTTCAGCAAGCTGTAGCTTCAAAACGGTAAGTTGTATGTAAAAAATGTTTAAATATAAGTTGTTCGTAATATTAAAAGGAACAACTTTTACATTTACAATATAGTTGAAAAACTCGTATTTTGGAAATTTTGCGCCACCTACTGCGTGCATTTTTTGTTGTACGGCATAGCACCAATGAGATTAATTGTTCTTGAATACATTTTTCTGTGAAATGCATAGCACGAGATAAATGCATTTCAAAATTTTTTTGAGTTTTTCAAAACACGCATCACGGTCCAACGTGGCCGACCCAATAAACCCTTTTCTAACATCATTCTCCAACCATTAACAAAGATTCAGCCACTGGTTATTTTTTGTACCGTCGAAATGCCAGATTGACTGAACTAAATGCCAATATGCAAACCGGCCTATGGTATCTTTCAGAGCAGCGGGGAGGGAGAAAAACAAATGGTTGGAGCAAAAGGTCCAGGAAATCTGGAGCAGCATACCTGGACACAGACATGCACGCTCAACAATTACTGGCCCATCATCTGAAATAGCCAGACAATGGCTCAGATTCTCTAGGGTAGACATGAGAATCCTAACAGCTGTATACACAGGTCACTGTGGCCTCAGAAAACACCTTTGTACACTGTGGTTGACTGAGGACTCCGAGTGCAGGCTATGACTGGAGGACGACAAGTCTATCGAACACATAATGTGTGACTGCCCTGCTGGTCCACAAACTCAGACTGGGGGAACTGGACAAGTTCTCACCCACCAGACTCATATCCCTTATCAAGAGGCTTGAACTTGTGGGTGAACTGTAGATTATAGGTGTGCCACAATAGACCGTTTGGTCGCAGTGGCGGGGCGGGTTTTGTCTGCCCAACACAATTCATATAATATAATCCTCAGGAGTTAAAATTGTGGTTAATGATGCACTATCAGTTGTGTATGTATATTTTTCCTCATGAGATTATATTTATTGACCAGATTTTATGTACAAAACTGATGAAAATTTGCGTAAAACTTACTGCGTTGTTGTTAGAAGAATTTAAAAGGATAGACTGAAGTATTTCATAAAGTTGGATAAAGAAAAATGTATGAAGAATATATAACTATAGGACACTGTTTCCCTTGAATACATCCCAGTGCAAACAGCAGGATATAAGGGATTCCTCCCTATCGTTTATACTGATATTTTCATGCAATATACATCATGTTTTCATTTTCTATTCCCCTGGTTCAATCGACAAACATTTTGCTACAATATCGTAATAGGACTTCGATCGTCATTATGTAAATCAACCGGCTATATATAACGACCCGGCTTTCCATAAAAATGGACTCAACAGCAATGCACTAATGATAACATTATATTTCATTGAATTACAAGCATAATACCTCAGTAGGTTTTGATATATGATGGGGTAGAGGAAATTTGATGTGAACTATCGAGAATATTTATTACCTGCGTAATTTACAGACAAATTATTTTTCTCTGAGGTGATATTTAGGAATGGTGATTAGAACGAGGTGTGTGCGTGAATGTTGGGTGAGCATAATTGATTTTTTAATGTGTCGTTCGTTAGAGAATCGATCAGCCATCCTTACCCAGGTTCAGAAATAAAATTGTGGAATGAAGGACTCATGATGGGCTAGTTTGTTTATGAGTTTCTTGACAACGACTCATTTCAGGTATATGCTTCTACATACCTCAGGCATTCCACAGCATGTTTCAACAGAACCTTATTGACTAATGTGACAATTTGGGTTTCGGGGTTGTGTTTCTAAAATGGGTCTCCAGTGTTTATTAAAGTTAATGGTTCGTTCTCTAATGAACATGACTCTCCTATTTCTATTATTCATGACGGACTTACCCATTTCCTTCAGAAAATAATAACTAATTTCTCCAATTTTTAGTACCATTTATATCTACTAAGAATACTTTCATTTGATTACGACACCTCAGTGTTACTTACTGCTCGGCCTGAGTTGCGAGGGCTTTGTCAAACAAGTTGGAAAAGCACTGTGGCCAGGAGCTTTGGCGCTCTGTTCAAATCTATAGCTGAGAATGGTCTCAAACGATTAGTTTAGATTCAAATACTTACATTCACTGTTTGGTCGAAAATAAGCAGTGCTTTGTTTGTGGTGGCCGAAGACACAAATCAGTTCAATCATACTATTGTGTCATGAGATGAAAAACACCCTAAATTGAAATTCGTATAATTAATAATATTATACAAAATTATACACATGTCACGTAATTCTTTTGAAAGATCGAAGTTATTATTTCGATAGAAATGAAAAAAAAAATGAAAAAGTGCCAATTTCTGCTACGGGAATCGGTCCGGGAACCTCGAGTTGAGAACCAGATCGCTAGTCAATCAGGCCACGCTGTGTGAGTACAGATGTGATGTAAAAGCATGGTTTTGAACAACTGTCTTTTCAACCGATTTTCGATAAGTTTTTTCAATTATCTAATTTCATGAAATTATTATCGTGTCACATATTATTCGACGGTGTTTATCCCTGATCTTCACTTTTTGCCATGTTTGCCTTTCGAAGACGGTCTGAATCGGCATATTTCGCGATCTACACAAACATGTCATGATTCTTTGAATTATCTGAAGTCAAAAATCATAAACTGTTTACTAATTCTTTTGTCGAGTGTAAAATTATGGACCAGAAATCTCGACCGTTGAAATATTTCGATATTTCGGCATTATCTTCTCCAATATAGATACGATCGAATTCAAATCTGGAACTTTAGTATAAAATAAGATTTTGAAGGCCTTCGCAGAATTTCGACGATATTCGACGGATAGTTTCTAAGATACAGAATTTTTTTAGTATTTTTTTTTTATTTTCCTGTCATGTGATCCTCACAAAATTTTGCACGAATTGAACAGAGTGCCTCTCTGTCCACCTTAACAGGGCGCAGAAAATTGTATATATCCAAGTACTGAGTCTGGGTCCAAGGCTTCCAGGAAATAAATTAAAAAAATCCCAATATTTCTATAATAATATAGATGCAATTGAGTTTAGATCTAGAAGTAGGCTGTAAATTCCGAGATATTTGACGGATAGTTTCTGATATATAAAATTTTCGTTTGTGTTTTCTAGTATATAATCCCCATGAAATTTGCGCAAATCATCAGCGTAACTTAGCCACTAAATGACAAACGAAGGAGTTCGTGAGGAGATCTCTAGGTGGCGCTGGTAAGGTTTTCTTTCCAGTAATTCGCTACCATATAGTTTAAGTTTCCTAGAGCTCCTTCTGTTTTCATTCGTGTGGCTTATCTGCCTTGAATGACATTTTTCTCTTTGGGGGGAACACTGAGCAGTGGAACCTATTTCAGGCAAAATGATATCACGCTGTTCCCAAGAACATGCGTGCGAAAATTTCATTCGTGAATTCAATTTCTGCAATTTCAGGAATCTATGATTATGGGAATTGCTGGGGCATTTATATGGGATGAACTAGTAAAATTGACTTTAGACGAGGATTCGGGATCCATCATTATGGTATCTGTATCTAACCAAAAATCATATGAATAGAGCGCTCATGATTGTCTCCTGAGAAAACTATTCGATTGTACTCGTTGCCGTATTTTAAAAATAAATGGCTCTACAGAGAGAAAAGTAAATATAAACGATTTTTTGTGGCTTATAGGAATAATAGATGCTCTATTCAGCCAGTAGGTGAAATGCTTTTTGGAGGATTACCTGAGCAGATAGCAGGATAACTCAAATAACCTGATTCATCATCTTACACGGACCACTGGTTTTGGCGCTCATCCGCGTCTTACTAGCCAATACAGGTATTGATATTAGCGTTATAAAACTTCATGGTGGTTGGAAATCCAGCACTGGTGCAAAGGGCTACGTTCAAATTTCATTGACTCATATGGAAATTATTGCTGAGGAAATTCTAGTGAGAAAAGATTCGGAAAAGTAAAACAAACTGTCAATTTCAAGCAAGGTACTGCAAGTAAATATCAGTTTATCAAATAATATAATTCATTCATTTACAACTTTTTATACTATCAGTAGTGGTTTCAATATTAATGTAGGACTTTTATATCAGTCGCTTAGGGGTTCATTGAATTATGCTCCTAATATATCCTATTTGTCGTCTTTGGTCTTTGGTTAGAATTTACTTCGCAATTACTGAAGTTAGACAACTACCGAAATTTGCTCGGAATTCGTCTAAGAGAGAATTTCTCGTCGTCTTCAGTCGTCTTATTATCAGCGACTAAATCGTTTAATTGCCGTCTTCCGAATTCTACCAAACTGACTTTATATTTCCAACTCTTCTCGTATCCCAATCAGAACTTCCCATACCCTATTTGTGTCTATCGCTACTCCATTTAAGCCCCTCTCCGCTTAGGCTTTTTCTTGATCTCATAGGATTGTACTCCCAAGGTGGTGTGTAACGATTGGTGGTTCCCAGGCTGAAAATACGTACCCCGCCTTAGAACAATAGGATTCAAAGGGAAAGATCCGATTGTTTAAGGCAATTCCATGAAATTAGGTGTTGTTGAAGTTACTACAAAATTAATGAGAGTCGTGACGTTTTATCTTCGAGTAAAACATACTCCTGATAACTAAATTTGGTTAACCAAGACAGTATGACCTCCTTCGAGGTACCAGAGGATCGAGGTTTTGGATTCAATACTTGAACTTCTGTCGGGTGTTACATGCCCAACCAGCAAATTTGTTTTATAACTCCAATGATTCGCGACTAATATATTTCTAAAATATCAATTCATTATATTAATGCTACATAAATTCCATTCTGTTGTAGATAATCGAAATACTTTATAAATTTATCGTGAAAACGTCTATACAGCAGAATTTTGAAATATGATATAAAACTGTTACTTAACCATTTGTTAAAAGTTTTATAACTAACTTATAAAACAATTAAGCTTATAAAACTGAATTGCTTTTTGATGGTTTCTTTATTAATTCTGGGGATATTTATAATTTTACTTTAAATATACTAAAAAACTATCTCAAAGATGTTCTGTATAACCTCATAAAACAGTTATATAGGAGTGCTTTAAGTTACAATTTTGCTTCCAGAACAAATGTCTTACCTATGCATAACTTTATTACTTCGCAGTTAATCAAGAATTGAAGGTACAATAATAACATATCGTTGTTTTTCAATTTGGAATTATATATACAGGTTCAGGAAGTATTATGCTACTGATGAAGAGTATTTTCTGTAGGTACAAAATTATCACCAAAATCATGATTGTGTTTAAGATATCGACTTATTAATAAGATACGTTTATCAGGTTACCTGTTATTTCTTCTTTTGAATTTCCTTGCAAAAATATGTATTTATCAGATATTCCACAGGAAAACGTTAACTGTTTCACTAATTTTGCAGGTTATGTTGACATTCACGCGGTAGAACATAATAACATGTTTTATAGTAGTTGTAGAGTAGGTAAATTACCACGAAATGCTTGAAACTGATGCAAAATCATTTTATAAGAGAATGCCTTTAAACATGGCGGCATTTGTGATTACTCAGAGTGGGGAGTATTTAAATACACTAAAAATCACCAGTGTGTAGATATTTCAACCATCCAAGAGCATGAAATGAATCAAAAATAATCTGTAGAACAAATTGGAATACATTTTCGTACAAATGATTATCAGACTGACAAGCCACATTTTTGTTTTGTTCAATTTTTTTTATGTAAAACATTCGAAACAAGGGGGCGCGTTTAAAATATGTCATTTTAGTGATACATTTCACGAAGAAATTTCAGTTGCATTGAGAATTTCGTTGGGTGTATCCAAAAATATGTCTGTAAGTGCAGAAATATATATAAATAAAATGGCTTCGTGTAAACAATAATGACAGATGACATCTATATTTTCTCTATGTTGTATGTTGTTATATTTCGGGATTGCAATTTCCAACTTGAAATCAATTAATTTTATAGATATCATTCTATGTATCATTTTTATTTCAGAACGTTTATATGAAAAACCTTATAAAGCTATTACAAAACAGTTTTTTAGATGGTGCCAGAATGTTCATGAAATAGTCTTGTAATGTTTATGAAGAGCTCTATAAAATGTTTCGAATGACAAAATTATTTTATAGAATGTGCCAATTTTGGGTTTATACCTGTTGTATAAACGTATTGAAACAATTCAGCGACTAAGAATGTTTTATATGATTTTGGTTGAAAACGTTTCCACAACTATTATAAAATATGAAATTGCTAGTTGGGTGCCCTTCGTGATCACCGATGGATCACCGATATCCTAATTGGATTTGGGTCGCCTGAGAGTCCAGAAAATGCTAATGCCAATTTACCAAGGTAAATTCGATTAAGAGTGTCTAATACAGCAGAACGGACAATAGAATTCACCATGGTAAATTCGATTCAGAACGTCCAATACAGGAGAATGGACAATAGAACATACGCGCAAAAACTCCTGACTTCACGTCAGTGTTTGAACCAATTTATTTTCTTCATTTTTTTGAAATTTTCCGGGGTACGGTTCTTACAAAATTTCGAACAAGTCTTTATCTCAATATTCTAAAACTAGTTACCAAGCTTCAATTCGATGAGTTTATATTTTTTGAGTTATCGAGGAAATAATATTCCAGGTGGCTATAACTCCGGAACCGTTGGACCGATTATGCCCGTAAACGAACTTAACTCTCCTATTCGTATACGCAACATACCCTGAAAATTCCAAGTCCCTACCTTTTTTCGTTCGAGAGTTATCGTGACAACGGTCACCCATCCATCTACTGAACTCACACAATGCTGCTCGAATCTCCAACAATATATATCCGATCGTGTTCAAACTTAGGACTTGGTAGTCGAGTTAGATTCTGAAATCTTTCGCAAAATTTCAGCGATATTGGATGAATAGTTTTTGATATATAGAATTTTTTTCAATAATTTTCAATGATTTTTAAAAAAATTTCTAGTAATACGATCCTTACGAAATTTTACAGGAACTTTCGCGTTGGCATTCTACATCTAAATCTACATGTTCAAATTGGATCGCTTTCATATTTTTCGAGTTATTGAGGAAATAAAAACCAAGCTATTACAAAACAGTTTCTTAGATGGTGCCAGAATGTTCATGAAATAGTCTTGTAATGTTTATGAAGAGCTCTATAAAATGTTTCGAATGACAAAATTATTTTATAGAATGTGCCAATTTTGGGTTTATACCTGTTGTATAAACGTATTGAAACAATTCAGCGACTAAGAATGTTTTATATGATTTTGGTTGAAAACGTTTCCACAACTATTATAAAATATGAAATTGCTAGTTGGGTGCCCTTCGTGATCACCGATGGATCACCGATATCCTAATTGGATTTGGGTCGCCTGAGAGTCCAGAAAATGCTAATGCCAATTTACCAAGGTAAATTCGATTAAGAGTGTCTAATACAGCAGAACGGACAATAGAATTCACCATGGTAAATTCGATTCAGAACGTCCAATACAGGAGAATGGACAATATAACATACGCGCAAAAACTCCTGACTTCACGTCAGTGTTTGAACCAATTTATTTTCTTCATTTTTTTGAAATTTTCCGGGGTACGGTTCTTACAAAATTTCGAACAAGTCTTTATCTCAATATTCTAAAACTAGTTACCAAGCTTCAATTCGATGAGTTTATATTTTTTGAGTTATCGAGGAAATAATATTCCAGGTGGCTATAACTCCGGAACCGTTGGACAGATTATGCCCGTAAACGAACTTAACTCTCCTATTCGTATACACAACATACCCTGAAAATTCCAAGTCCCTACCTTTTTTCGTTCGAGAGTTATCGTGACAACGGTCACCCATCCATCTACTGAACTCACACAAGGCTGCTCGAATCTCCAACAATATATATCCGATCGTGTTCAAACTTAGGACTTGGTAGTCGAGTTAGATTCTGAAATCTTTCGCAAAATTTCAGCGATATTGGATGAATAGTTTTTGATATATAGAATTTTTTTCAATAATTTTCAATGATTTTTAAAAAAATTTCTAGTAATACGATCCTTACGAAATTTTACAGGAACTTTCGCGTTGGCATTCTACATCTAAATCTACATGTTCAAATTGGATCGCTTTCATATTTTTCGAGTTATTGAGGAAATAAAAACCAAATTTCAGATGGGTATAACTCCAAAACCGTAGGGCCTATTATGCTTTTATGCAAACTCAAATGTCGCATTCAGATATACAACCTAACCTAAAAATTTCAAATCGCTTTCTCCTTCCGTTCACAGGTTATACCGTATTAAACAATATTTTTTAATAATTTTTTTGAAATTTTCTAGCGATAAGATTCTCGCAAAATCACACGAACGTGCTTAGGTTTATATTCTACAACTATTCACCAAGTTTCAATTCGATCGAATTCATATTGGTTGAAAACAAAATTATTACTCGGAAACCATTGGGCCGATGATGCCCATTAACGAACTTGTCCGTCGTATTGGGATGCGCCACCTACCCTGAAAATTTCAAGTCGCTAGCTCTTTCCGTTCTCAAGTTATCGTGGCAACGGCCGGACGGACGGCCGGACAGAATCAAATTTGACCTCAAATTCTTCATCGGGGAGTCGAACCAAATCGTTTGAGAACATTTCGGTCAAAAAATTCGATAGTTACAGACATAATATAATATAATATAATATTTGTTGCACCATCAAAACTTGAATATTACATGGAAAGTCAAGAAATAACATAAATAGGCATATACACACATATACACATATATAAATACGACATTTGGGCATAAATAGGGTTCTAATTTGAAAAACAGAAGTTATGGCCAATTCATCACAATTTTCGACACAAAATTTTAAACACCCTCTGATGATATTTCTGAAATTCAGAAGAAGCATGAACTTTCCACATTCTTCCTATTCGATGTAGTGAAAACGGTTCCTGCTCAGGATGTTTAAAATAAGAATAATGAACCTAATACTGACTAAACATCTTTGGCTTTTTTTCCGGTTTATTTTTCGATATTTTGAAAACAATTCGAATGAATACAATGATTCTAACAGAAATGTATTCAGCATTGAATACTTGATCATACCAAGAATGCAAAACTTGAAAAAAAAAATTTTTCATCAAATTTATTTTAACTCCCTGTGTTACCGGAAGTGCTTGGGCTTCGAAAATAATTTAGCTCTGTAGAGAATTTCAAGCAACATCATAATCCCAATTTTCAGATTTCAAATATGTACAGTTCTCCAGAAGCGACTTATAGGCACTCAAACTTGGACAATCAGTATATTAATGTAAATATTAATATATAACTATACGAGTAGAAATTCAAATCCTTGTAGAAATCGAATTCCAACATCAATGTAAATATTAATACCAAATAAATATGATAAAATATTCATGAACTAAATTGGCTTAGTTTTTTAACCCTAGGGAGTAAAATACCCAGTTTACTTTCGCTTTTGGGAGAGCAAAATTGCCTATTGTCTAAAGGTCGTGCAAAAAAGTATATTCTAATACAAGTTGCAGAATCGGCTCCTATTGAAACACGAATGCGAAATTCGAAAACGAGCGACGAAGGACCGACAAACAATGCGGGAATGAGTTCATTCCAGCACTGTTTTTAGTGCTGGAATGGACTCATTACGATACTGAAATAGAGAAAGTACTTTATTAACGTGTTATTATTACATTGTGTGTTAACACGACTTGGCCTGCGGCCTCTTCGTGCAATCTGCACGTATACCTGCGTTAATGATGTATCTATCCTTCTGGCCACGTAAATAATTATTACGCATCTACATTTTCACGAAAATTGACAAAACAGACCGGTTCGAAATCCCACATGCATCCCCTTTGAAAGCATTCAGGAATATCTAAATCGTCCGATTCCTCTTTATCAGCAAACACACGTTTGTGTATCGTGGAATATCAACCGAGCGTGGAGCCTTTCGAGGGTCGCTTCATCAACACAACGTGCAAGTTGGATTCATTGTGGATATACTGTATCCGTGCGAATTCTTCGACACAAACGAATAGATTTCAAAGACGTTCACGCCGCTTTGGTCCCTTTATTATCTCCAGCGTGCTTTCCGTTTCGGAGATGATATTTATTTTATTGTGAATGTCAAAACGCGAAGTGGAGAAAGATCCAAGCATGCTGGATATTTTTTGGATGACAAAGGTTCATTTGGTATCTGCTGCTACATATTGCTTGGTCGTTCGATCACCTTCGTGTGTCAAGTTTTTTGGGAACAATGGAATTCTTCATATAAATGGTCATTTTTCTGTCGAGTTTTTTCCCAGTGAAGAGATGTTATTTGTCGTTAGATGATATTTCACAGTTTTCGAGACGAGTGCCCAGTTAATCTTATACTACATCCCTCTTAACGGCTTGTACTATATAATTTACTCTTATTTAGATTTCCTCGACTACTTCAACTACCTAGAAGTGCGACCAATGTAACGAAGGCAAAAAAAGCATATTGCTTTGCAGCAATTTTAATTTGAAATTTCTTAAACTATTTATACCAGTCTATTCACAAGGGGAAATATACAGGATATGATCGCTTATATTAATGGAATTGTAATCAGTGCATGAACTCTGGGATCTTACCTTAAAATATAATATTTTGTAGCAGTAATGAGATGTGTGAAAACAATGTAACATTTTTCGGGAGGCATATGGAATGAAGGATTTCAGGAATTCTTGTCGTCGTTTTAACGATAATGATCTTCGTGCAGGATGAGTTGATGGGATGATTTATGTTTAATTTTGAGGTTGGAGTTTTCCGTCGTGGAAATCCCGACATGTTATGTTTTTTCCAATTTCTTCGTTGTGTGTTTGTAGACCTTTAGTTATGTTATAAATATTTTACACGTTTTCGGATTTATGGAGATATTCGATTTTCGTGTATTCGGGTTTGTTTAAAATTATTCGGAAGAATTTAATTTGAATTATATTTATTTTTTTTTTGAGTTTGTGTTCGATGTGTTGCTCCATTTAGGATTTGCCTATAAAAACACTGGTCTGATTGTAAATTCTGAGTTTTGAATTCCGACTTAACGTACTATGTTTGTTCAGTATAGCGAAAATTTTACGTTGGATTATGGACGCCTTTCGCGATAAATCGTTGTTGTGGGAGTTGTATTTCAGTTTTTTATCGAGGGTTATGCCCAGATATTTGACTTCGTTGTACTTTTTTATGGTCTGGCCGTTAAACGTTACGTTTTTGTCAATTTTCATTTCGTCATGTGTGTAAAGTGCACATCCGGGGTAGTTTTTCTAGCGTTTATTTTGATATTCGATCTGTCGTATTACTCTTCGAATTTCTTAATGTGCTCTATTGGATGGAGAGATTCTGATAATATCGCGGTGTCGTCGGCGAATATTTTCAGTTTTGTTCTGTCTGATTTTGGAACCAATGAAACCAAAGTTTTTACACACTATTTATACAGAATGTTCGGAGTGGAAATCATCAAGGTGGACCTGTATGAAGAGGTTATAATTGCCCAAGAGTCTTGGTTTAGAATATTCAGGGTGTTTTTCAGATATTGGCTGAAATTTCAAAGTTCAATAAATCTTGAACCAATCGAAAGATTGAATTCAAATTTGGTCATCTCCATTTAATATTTTCGAGATTGAAAAAATCGGGATCGGAGTAGAAAAATGTTGGGTCTTTTTTATTTAGTTTAATATCAGAACATTCTGTACCTACATGGACACCAGATTTCTTTTTCACTTTTATGATTTAATAAAAGTACTTAATTCAACAAATAAATCCAAATGCTTCGATTGGCAAGTTCATACAGGGTGATGAATAAATATTATTTTTGAGTAAAAATATTTTAGATTCATTTTTTCAATTGACTCGATATATTTTTCACTCTGAATTTTATTGGTCTATTAATGTTCATAGTTCCCAACTAGTCCACTGAAAAATTACACAATAATAACACACATCACTTATTTTTCACGTCCTAAATGAAACATAATCAATCCTTTCAGTAAAACTTTAAAAATTGTATGAACTGTAACATCCGGCTAATTTTGGAAGACATGTTACATAATTCATCTCAACGATCCACTTGAATTTTGTTAACAATTTGAAATTAGAATGTAGAATAAGATTTAGAGTGCAGGTACTTATGAATATTGTCTGGTTGAGATTCTGTGACCTATAGAACACTAAGGTGGAGGTTATACGGTCAATCTACCATCAGTCTCGTATCAGTTCAGTCCGTGACCTTGATCACGATGAGACTGATGCGGATTGATGAAATGACTTATCAAGTTAAAATTTCATCAATCCTGACCATCAATCCATCAGTTTTCCGTCAATCTGATATCAATCCATGATTGATATGATGCGAGACTGATACCAGAATGACCGTGTAACCTCCGCCTATGAAACATTCAGTCTAACATAGTTGACGTTATCGCGCCATTTCATTTCATATTAGTAAAACATCTGCATTATTATCCGATATGATATGAAAAAGAATTCGAAAATGCCTTATAAATAGTAGCTGGAAGAATATACAGACATAATTCTTATGTATGGTTTTGTGGATGCAATTCTAGAAAATCAGCCAGAGATTATGTAATGAAATATCCACACTGCAGGATTCCCCATCATACAATATTGTTAGGAGTTCATTATTATTGGGATGTTTAAGAACTGAATTATTCTTAATACGCATGCCCGATTGTACATATGTATATATATCCAGAAGATGTATTGAGTTCAGATGATAAAATAAACCAGCACCCTAAACAGGTTGTTAGAGTTTTATTTAAATCCAAACATGGCGCAGTCGGTAATTTGGTAATCATATTCCATATTGGAATTATAATCAAGATAAAAGTATATTACAAAAAGTGAAGTTTGAAAGAAAAAGTAAATATCCAATGACTGAAGAATCGAAAAATCCCAAGCAAGGTACGTCATCTTATCAACACTCAAGAAAGATGAATCCAAATGTAAAAATTTCCTCAGAAATGAATTTCAATGGAATCCTAGCGAACAATTACCAATTTTTCAAGCAAAAATTCGAAATTTATTTGAATGAATCAAAGCAAACGAATATTGACTCTAAGTATAAAGCAGCCTCATTCTTGAATTTAATTGGAGATAATGCATTGGCTATTTATAATAATTTTCCATCAACATCAACAGAAAATATTGAAGAAAATTACGAAAATCTCATTAATAAATTCGATAAATATTTCTTGCCACATATCAACGTTACCTACCAACGCCACATGTTTTATCTTAGAGATAAAAAAGTGGAAGAAACAATCGACGAATATGTAAATGCACTTAGAGGACTGAGTTCCACATGTAAATTTGAAAACTTAACAGATAGTTCAATTCGTGATCGCTTTGTTATGGGAATAACAGATAGAAATTTGAAAGACACACTTCTGAGGATACCGAATTTAGATCTTCAAACAGCAATTAGTACATGCAAAGCAGCTGAACAATCTCAAAATCAATTGGAAAAAGTATTTTCATCTCAAGAGCTTAACGAAATGTCTAGATACAAATTTAAAACAAATGGAAATCAAGAAATTTGAAGCTATGGAAGAAGAACAACATCGAGAACACAAAGACATCCAATTCGCTCACCTCCACAAAATCAAACAGGCCAGAGAAAAACTTCCTTCAACAAAAACCAATATAATCGTCAATGTCAGAGATGTGGACAACAACATCAACGTGGAAAATGCCCAGCATATAAAGCTAAGTGTAATTTCTGTCATAAATTAAATCATTTTTCAAAAATGTGCAAATCTAAAAATATTAATATTTTGGAGAACATAACTCCTGAAGATACATTTTTTCTAGGTTCCATAGAAATATCTCAAATTTCAAATGATTCTGAGTGGTATGAAAATTTAAAATTGAATAAATTTTTAGATGTTAAATTTAAATTAGATTCAGGAGCAAAAGGTGTTAATATATTACCCTTAAATGAATTTAAAAAATTGAAAAATGTCAAATTAGAAAAATTTAATGGAAATGTTAATCCTTATGGAAATGAAACTTTGAAAATTTTAGGAACTTGTGTATTGGAAACAAAATATAAAAATATTATTGAAAATGTAGAGAAATCATTAAGTTCAAAATATTAAAAAAAGTAATGAAGATAATATTATTTCTGAAATATCAAATGAAAAATATGCTAAAATTTTCTCTGATTACATTTTTCAAAAATGTGCAAATCTAAAAATATTAATATTTTGGAGAACATAACTCCTGAAGATACATTTTTTCTAGGTTCCATAGAAATATCTCAAATTTCAAATGATTCTGAGTGGTATGAAAATTTAAAATTGAATAAATTTTTAGATGTTAAATTTAAATTAGATACAGGAGCAAAAGGTGTAAATATATTACCCTTAAATGAATTTAAAAAATTGAAAAATGTCAAATTAGAAAAATTTAATGGAAATGTTAATACTTATGGAAATGAAACTTTGAAAATTTTAGGAACTTGTGTATTGGAAACAAAATATAAAAATATAATTGAAAATGTAGAATTTCATGTTATGAATACAGATGAATGTGCAATATTAGGTTTAAGAGAAATCATTAAGTTCAAAATATTAAAAAAAGTAATGAAGATAATATTATTTCTGAAATATCAAATGAAAAATATGCTAAAATTTTCTCTGATTACAATGATCTGTTCACAGGTATTGGAAGCTTGAAAGATGAATATCACATAGAAATTGACCCAACTGTAGCTCCAATAATTCAACCACCACGAAAAATTCCATTTAATATGCATAAAAAACTAAAAAAAAAACTTCAACAACTAGAAAACGAAAATATTATAGAAAAGTTATCGGAACCAACCGATTGGGTCAGCTCAATGGTGATCGTACAAAAGCCCAATGATGATATTAGAATCTGCATTGACCCAAAGGATTTGAACAAAGCTATAAAACGTGAACATTTCCATGTACCATCATTAGAAGAATTAACATATGAATTATCAGGAGCTAAGTATTTCAGTACTCTAGATTGTAGTTATTGATTTTGGCATGTTAAATTGGATGAAGAAAGTAAGAAACTCACTACATTCAATACTCCTTTCGTTAGATAGTGTTTCAGAAGACTACCATATGGTTTACGTGATTCATCAGAAATATTTTTCAAACGTATAAGTGATTTATTTTCTTCGGTTAAGGGAATTAAAATTTATGTACATGATATTTTGATATTCGCAAGAACCGTTGAAGAACATGACGAAATTTTGAAAATTGCCTTAGAAATTTGTAGAAAGAATAATATAAAATTGAATAAAGATAAATGTAATTGGCATTAATGAAATTAAATATATGGGCCATATATTAACTGCAAATGATATGAAACCTGATGAAGAAAAAATTAAAGCCATTAGATTATATAAAACTCCTCAAAATAAAAAAGATGTAGAAATATTTTTAGGCATGATTAAATATTTACAGTGATTTATTCCAAATGCATCCAGTATAACCGAACCATTTAGAAATTTATTAAAATCAAATATTGAATTTCAGTGGAATCATGAACAACAAAGTTCTTTCGAAACTTTGAAGGATATTATTTCCAAGGAAGCCATAATAGGATATTTCCAACCGAATGAAGATATAATAATATCATGTGATGCATCCTCTAAAGGTCTAGGTGGTTTTATCAAACAAAAAAATAAAATAATTGCTTATGCATCAAGATCTTTAACAGAATCTCAAAAATCCTATGCCCAAATAGAAAAAGAAATGCTCGCAGTAGTTTTTAGTTGTGAAAAATTTCATCAATATTTATTTGCTAATGAAAATATCATTGTTGAAACCGATCATCGACCATTAATATCAAGTTTTTCAAAACCTTTGATTAAAACACCTCCTAGATTGCAAAGAATGTTATTAAAACTTCAACCTTACCAATTTAAATTAGTTTATAAACCAGGAAAAGAATTAAAAATTGCTGATGCTTTGTCCAGAGCCTATATTAATGAAGAATATGAATTCACAAAAGATATTGATATGCATATTTGTTCAATAATAACAAATTTACCAGTTTCAGATTTGAAAATTGAAATTATGAGGAAATAATAAAAAATGATAGTCATTTGCAAAATTTAGTAAAATTATTTAAAAACGGATTTCCAAATATCAAAAATAATCTAGAAAATGATTTGAAAGTTTATTGGACTTTTAGAGATGAATTATCATATATCGAAGGTTTAATATTTAAAGGTGACAAAATTTTAATACCGAAAGAACTTAGAGATGATACGTTGAAAAAATTACATATAGGGCATATGGGTAAAGAAAAAATGAAAAACAGAGCTAGAGAACTAATATTTTGGCCTGGTTTATCTTTACAAATTGATAATATGAGTGATTCTTGTAAAACATGTAATCTATATAGAAGACAAAATGTAAAAGAACCCCTAATTAATCATGATATTCCAAATGAACCATGGATTAAAGTCGGTATTGATTTATTTTATTTCAATAATCGAAATTATTCAATATTGGTAGATTACTATTCCAAATTCTTAGAAATATCAAATTTGTACTCGACCACTACCACAAGTAATATTATAACAAATTTGAAAAATATTTTCTCTAGACAAGGTATACCAAGAGAAGTTTGTTCAGATTCAGGTCCACAATTCACTTCGTCAGAACATACTTTATCAAGTCCTCATCACCATCAGTCTAATGGAATGATTGAAAGAACAATACAAACCATAAAAAATATATTGAAAAAATGTTAACATAGCGGAAATGATCCATTTTTAGCCTTACTAGAATATCGTAATACTCCAGTATCGAATAATATTGGAAGTCCATCACAACTTCTAAATAGCAGACGGCTAAGAGGTACTCTTCCTATATTCTTGAAAAATCTCTATCTCCTGATGTCTATGACAAGAATAGAATAAAACATTTTCACAATAAACGGGCATCAATGAAAAAATATTATAATAGAAACGCGAAATCATTTCCTGAATTAGAAATTAATCAAAAAGTATCAATAAGAAATATTTTCAATAACAATTGGGAAGAAGGTATTGTAGTTGATCTGCACGACGATAGATCATATTTGGTGAAGCTTGAAAAAAATGGCACTGTATTGAGACGGAGTAGAAAATTCGTTCGTCCTATTAGAATTGATCAGAATGTGATAAAAATCGGAAGAGAAAATAATGTAGAGTATTCCACAAATGTAAATAATGAATATGTAGTGCGATTGGCTCAGTGGTAGAGTAATTGACTTGGGAGCGGAAGCCCCAAGTTCAATTCCGAGGCTAGGAAAGAAATTTTCTAGTCACGGTAATCGCCACCATTCGCTGTTGGGTCAAAAATTAACAGTGCTGTGCCTAAGGTGGCGTAAGGACACAGTAACAAAGCCTACACAGAACACAACTGGTTCTCCTAACTCAGGGCAAGCTCTTAGAGCTTATGAGGGGTCTCCTTGTGGAAGACCCAGGAGGATCAGTATAATAATAATAATAATAATAATAATAATAAATTGATGTCAATGCAGGTACTAGATCTAGTGGCAGAAAAGTGAAAAATCCGAATTTCTTAAATATTAAAGATTTTAATTCTAAATCTTATGAATAAACCATTATTATGTATTATAAATATTATTGAATGTTATTATGCAATGGGAACATGATTGGAATAACAAATATAGTTATAAATATATAACTGATAATAGGAATAATGATAAATTATAATTTTTTTATATTCTTAGAATTGAACATTTTAATTTGGAATTATTTATAATAATAAATTAGATTTAGAATCAAAGAAAAGAAAAAGAGAGATGTTAGGAGTTCATTATTATTGGGATGTTTAAGAACTGAATTATTCTTAATACGCATGCACGATTGTACATATGTATATACGAGTATATCCAGAAGATGTATTGGGTTCAGATGATAAAATAAACCAGCACCCTAAACAGGTTCTTAGAGTTTTATTTAAATCCAAACAAATATTCACAAGAATTTATGGGAAGCTTCGTGAAAAAGTAAAATTTGATATGACTGTGGACCGTCCATGGACGAACAATATCCTACTATCCGACTAGTAAACGAGAATCCATGGACCAGTACGCGAAGAACCGAATTGGATACCCTAAAACTAGGGTACATAAAATAATTAGAGGCACCAGAATGTACCCCTTATCATACTCAGATTGTCCAAAAATTGGAACAAGGGAATGAAATTAAAAGATTCAAATTTTCCCAGTAGATTATCGATCATAGAAGTATGACCTCCCCAATTTTGTTTACAGACGAGTCACAATTTACTATGGATGTAATAAATAATTCCCGTAACTTTCACGTGTGGACAGAGGAAAACCCAAAATCTATTACACTAAAAAACTCGATATACTGCCTGAACCTTAAAGTGTTCTTTTTGCAACCTAGTATATATATATATCCGGGTTTATAGCGTCCTACGCCTTCCGGTTCCCAGCTTCCAGCCTCTTCTGTCCGCCCATTCTCCTGGTATCAGGTTTCTCTCGGACATTGCTTTCTGTATGTCGCTAATCCAGGTAACTTTTGGTGTTCCTCGTTTTTTCCTTTCACTCGGTAACCATTTAAGAGCAAGCTTAGGAATTATTAGATCGGACATTCTCTCAACATGCCCATACCAAATGAGCTGTTTTTGCTGAGTATGCTCTATAATTGTTTTGTCCACCTTCATTAGTTCCCTTATTCTTTCACCTCACCTCACCTTATCCATTCGCGATACTCGAGCTGATCTTCGCCAGTAGTCCATTTCAAGAGCCAGAAGTCCTTTTTCAAGGCTTTTTGTCAACTGCCATGTATCACTTCCATAAAGGACGATGCTCTTGAACACTGAGGAATAAATATAGTGTTTATTTTCAGCTGAAATGCCTTTGGACCATAGTATCGAGTTTAAGTGTCTTATGGTTGTTTTTCCCCTATTTATTCTGCTCTCTATTTTGTTTTGTGTCCTTCCATCTGCAGTTATTTTCGTCCCTAAATAGAGGTATTGATGGCAGGCCTCTACTTCAATATCGTCATTCACCATCAACTTTTCCTTCTCTCCTCCAACACACATATAACGCAACCTAGTAATAGATTGAAATTATATCCAAACTGTATTTTGGGAAATATTGGGAAAAAAATGTAGCTTGAAAGCTTGTGTGGAATTTCATCCGATAGGTAGCTCAAGAAATATAAAATTGTTCATGGAAATTTCATTTTTTGTTCTAGTGATTCGATCCTTACAAAATTTTGCAAATATTGGCGAGTCGTCATTCTACAACTGATTACCAAGTTTCTATAACAACAAGATTTCCGATGGGTGTAACTCCGCAACTATTTGGCCGATTATGCCCATTTACGAACTACGCAACCTATGCTGAAAACTTCAAGTCGCAACCAGTTCCCGTTCGAAGGTTATCCTGGAAGCGGAAGGTCAGCCGGCGTTTGAGCAAAATATACGAATGCAGTTTGGATATGCGGTCAAAAAAGATTACTATGAATCTAACTTGACCTCGTCACAGATAGTTTATCACGGTTGGTACAAGAGCATAGAACTCAGAAATATTCATATTTAGTCGGCAACTCACCTTCGATTTTCCATCGGCTGTAGACTGGCTGTTACAGTTGGGCAGTCAATCTTGTTACCCGTTAAACTGTCCCACTTATATGTACTTCTCCGCATTATTCATATTTCTATATTACATATCCTCGGGTTGAGGTCGCATCGCTCAGGCTGCGTGTGCTTCCTCGGTGCCGATGCCATAGTTTGCCTCCGAATGGGAGGTCCTAGAGCTGAAGGCACAATTAGTTGCTCGCTTCTGTTGTGGGGTCACCTATTTTCAGTTTTAATTCCAGCTTTTTCTTGGTTGCCCTGTCCTGAAGAAGCCCATTAGCAGAAAAACGTGTCGGCAGATACCAGCAGAAAGATTTTTTTCTGCTCCTTTTGCGGAAGTACCTGTCAAACCTTCCCATTCAATCTTTACTGAGCATTTTCGGCAAAAAGTTTGAAAAAAAATATTCCTTCTCTAGGTTCTGTATGACTGAGCCATTTTTCTTCATTGTGACATGTCTATAAAAAATACATCGACTGCCTTTAATATCTTAGAATCAAATATTCTCATAATTCAAATTCATTGAAAGTATCACTGGACAATTGAACAAACCCTGAAATTTGTCAGTTCTAATGAATACCTAGATAATTTATAAAAGGTAATGACAATGTTTATCATCTGGAATTCTCACATGACGAATACTGAAGATAAAATATGAGCCCCTTCATAACGTAATAATCTGAAACGAATTAACACAAGCCATATTCGAAAAATTGAAAGATCGATATAACTATATGGGGAAGGGAAGAGTAATGTTTCGCTGGAAATTCCCATGATCTAACTATACCCAGACTCTGTGATCACTTCTTCGAGTCCGCTTAGCACTTTTACGATTGTTCATCTTCCACATCACCGCGTCCCCCATTCTACCCTCGTTTTCGAATGATATATGACTGTTTTCATTGACATCCTGTCACGTGCCTATTTCAAAACAGAAACTTGAGTCCTATCGCCCTGCTGATTGAATGAAAAATTGTGTCCTGACGATATATTCTGGACGCTTTAGGGTCGTGTAGCAATTTCGGAATAGTTCGAATATTATCTTCGAACGGATGGAGAAATGGCTCACTCTTTATTTTCCAATGAAGTACATAAACTTTCAAACTTTCGCTTTTATGTACTCCTAACTGTGAAAGTATCTCACGCATGATTTCTGAGAGTATGGACATTACATACTAAATACAAATATTTGTATTTATTTCCGAATATTCATAAGTCAGGTGCAAAATAATAGCAATATTTATCGGAATAAAGTCGGTGATATGATGATTTATTGAAGAACTATAATTAAATTCATCAGTATTGCGAAACGTTATCATTATTATTATTATTGAAACTGGCAAAAGCAGTTCAGTCGTGCAATTGTGCCATGAGACGTAACACCTGTATAGCAGTGGTTTATTTTAAGTAGTTTATTCTAAGAATTGATCCTATGACACAAATCAGTCGAATAGTACGGTTGTGCCACGAGGAACTATCAATTGACATTCTATCAATAACGCCCTGTATAGCGGTGATTTTTTTTAATGTCTAATAATATACGAAAATATTCGCATAATTTTATAAAAATATCACCTTTATTCCGACCATAACCATTTTCTCATAGTCATTATTTCGATATTGGAAAAAAAATGAAAAGATCAATAATTTTGGCAACGGGAATGGATCCCTATACCTACGTGCTGGGAAGACAGATCTCCGAGCTAGTGAAATCCGGAACTTGAACGAATGTTATTACTGACCTCTGAAACCTTGTTTTCAAATTTCTGAAAAATATCATCATGTTACATATTATTCGATCAAGTATAAATCAAGAAGCCAAGTTCTTTATTTATACTTGATCGAATAATATGTAACATGATGATATTTTTCAGAAATTATGGAGAATAAGTTATAGACAAGACATAGCAATTCTCACTGTGAGAAAATAACAACCAAATTTCAGATGAGTATAACTCCAAAGCTCAATTATATCCATTAACGAACTTAATTGTCCACATACTGAACTCGTCCGACGCTGCTCTGCTTCCAATATTTCTTCAATAACTACTACAATTTAGATCCGATCGTCTTCAAATTTTTAACATGGCTTGGGAGTTATGTTTTGAAGGCACAGCAGTAACAGACGAATATTTCATGAGATACATAATAATTTTTTTAGAATTTTCAAGTGATACGATCCTCACGAAAGTTCGTATAAGTATTCGTGTCGGCATGTAACTCTACAAGTAATTTCTAAGTTTTAATTCGGTCGGATCTGTATTATTTGGAAACCGACTCTGAAACCGATTAATAGGACGATTATGCTCTTTAACGAATTTCGCATTTAGATCTAGATTTAGATTCTATCAGATAAATAGCTCTTCAGTAACTCATATGTGGAGCCTCTAAATCCGTATATTTGCAATTTCTTCAGCAATCCTAGATGGCAAACAGTATCGAATGATTTACACAAATCGAAAAATATGCACAGCGATGGAATTTTCCTATCTAGGGTTTCGTACAACTAAGAACCATGATTGAATTTGTGTTTTCTGAGTTATTGAGAAAATAACACCCAAATTTCAGATGAGTATAACTGCAAAGCTCGATTATATCCATTAACGAACTTAATTGTCCAGATACTGTACTCGTCCAACGCTGCTCTGCTTCCAGTATTTCTTCAATAAGTACTAAAATTTAGATCTGATCGTCTTCAAATTTTTAACCTGGCTTTGGAGTTATGTTTTGAAGGCTCAGCAGTAACAGACGAATTATTTATGAGGTACATAATAATTTTTTTAGAATTTTCAAGTGATACGATCCTCACGAAAGTTCGGATCTGTATTAACTCAATGTAAAATTATATACAATTTACACTTATTTATTCAATATTGTGACGCGTTTCGTCGACACAGCGACTTCATCAGACTACATCATACCAAATTCTTAACAAGTTATTATCTCCCTATACCTAGATGACATGGACACATAATCATTTAAAACTAATGATTTGAAATTGTCTAGCTATATGATCCTCTCAAAATTACGTAAAAAATTGAGCGTTGTCTTTCTACAACCAATTACCATGTTTGAATTGGATTGGTTTCATAGATTTCGAGTTAAGGAGGAAATAAAAACAAAATTTCAAATAGGGATAACTCCAGAACTGTTTGGCCGATTATACCTATTAAAGAACTCAAATGTTGCATTCGGATGGTCAACCTAGCCTGAGACTTAGCCTGAAAATCGCTATCTCTTTCCGTTCTCAAGTAACCGTGAGATGAATTATATTTTTTTATTATTTTCTAAAAAAAAAGAACATACGTCTTTAAGTCTGTATTCTACAACTACTCATCAAGTTTGAATTCGATCGGATCTGTATTGGTGGAAAACAAAATTATTACTCCGAAGCCGTTTGGCCGATTATGCCCATTAACAAACTTTTCCGTCGTATTGGGACGCGCCACCTGCCCTAAAAATTTCAAATCCCTATCTTTTTCCGTTCTCAAGTTATCGTAGCAACGACCGGACCGAATCAGTCCCAGTTGGCCCAGTTGGTTATATACAATTTTTGATGCACCAACTTTTTGTAATTAATAAATTTTGGACATCTTATTTGTAAAAGAAATGTCCTTCTTCTTGAGTAGTTGTTGGGAAGCACTGTATAATTTTTGTCTGATCAATGTTTATTATAAAATTGACCGTTTCTCTGAAGAATTAAAAAACCCTATTGCGACATTTATTTAGACCTTGAATACATTTTTTGCCCGTAATCTGTGGCGATCTTTCACATATTGTTTATGATGGTATTCTGAGCTTTATCCAAATATAAGTAAAGTTACCAATATTTTTCGAGCCAACTTAACCGGACTTAATACCTCTGAAATTCAATTCACATAGTGCCCCTTGTGAAATTAGCATCGAGTGGAAGGATGGGCACCATTTCGAAGAAATGGTTTTAGTGGAAATTCGAAAGGAATATCCTGAAACCATCCTCCGGCAAATCATAAACAATGACATTATCATTCGAGCTGATGGTTCGAACTCGAGGAGCCATGAAGAGAACCTCCATTCCTGGATCGCAAGGCAATCATCATCCCTTTCCGATTAAAAACAAATTTTCCGAACCTCAATCGACACATTATCAAAACACAAGGGTATCTGCACATGCTCCTCGCATAATATTCTCGTTCCTATACGACGCACGCCGAATAAAATAGTTGGGAAAGGAAGATGCCAAGCAATTATTTCGGTGTAGACGAAGAACATTACCCTCATAACCGTTAAAAATAACTGCAACGATGTTGTCGAGAAAGACTATTTTTTTAGCGCGTTCGAAATTGAACAACTTTTGTGTCTGGTCGGGGCTTTCGTGACATGCTTTGCATGGTAATGTTCTTGAGAAACGTTCGTTCGCGTAAGACGGGTTTATATGTTCAAGATGTCTTAAGTGAATTATGAGAGGTGTCGTCTAGGAATTGTGGTCCACGAAAATTTATAGAACAAGCGTTTCGGCGATCGCGTAATTGGTATTTTAATTTCTCAGGTAGGTATTAAAGTTTTGGAATCATGCAGCAAACACATATTGTGTGTCCTATCCAATGAACTATTAACATAGTATTAATATTTCGTTGGTTCACACCGACATGTTACACTTTATGTTTCGATATAGGATACAGGGTGACGTGGGAGGAATGCGACAATAGGAAACTATAAACTGAAGTCAACTAATTGGAGTGATTTTATTCATCTAGAGTCCCTGGTTTTGGATGTACAGGGATTGTTGGATATTGAGTGACACTTCAAAGATCAATAAATCTCATACGAACCAACTCACATATTCCATAGTTTACAGTTATATACCCTTTTCGACCGCTTCCGTTTGCCCTTCCTAAAGGATCGGAGTAGGATAACTTTGAACATTTGACATCTTTTTGTTTATGTTCAGGAGAACATCGCGTTATCATTTTGTCCAAATGTCTGTATTTTTCGAATTTCTTGCGGAAAACGGTCTCAAACGATTGGGTTCGACTTCCTGATAAAGAATTCTAGGTCAAATTTGTTGCACTAATTTCATTTCGCTTGCCTCCACTCACACGCTATCAGGTTTAAGTTTTCAGTAGTGGATACTGTAGTGTATTAGCATCATTGACAGTCTGTCGTCTCGGGTAGCATCATACACGCGGGTCACTGGATATCTGTGATTGAGTTCATCTGATCTTTGATTCAGTGATATAGAACAAGATGTTGATCATAAGAAAACGGGTATCGATGGATACAGAGAGTGGAGAAGACGTGTGGTGTTGACTCGGAGCCGATATTTGATACATTTCTAACAATAAACTAATCAGAGAAAGACGAACACAACATTTGGCGACGAGGATTAAACGTGAGTTGAATATTGCTTTATTATATTTTGTATTGGAAACCAAAATTGATCTATTGTCCAATGTCAAATATCAAGTACCAAAATATGCATTCAATTGCGTGTGGGGTGACTACACAAATGTGAAAAGGTCGACCAGGCATTAAATTGCGAGAACTATCAATCCACTCAATTGGAAATATTGTGTTTACGAATTGAATTGCGAATATTATGCTGTGGCATTAAATTGCGAGAACTGTCAGTGCATTAAATTGCGATAAGTATCAATGCATTACATTGCGAGAACTATCAATCCATTAAATTGGAAATATTGTGTTTACGCATTAAATTGCGAATATTGTGTTGAAGCATTAAATTGCAAATATGGCATTAAATTGCGATGAGTATCAATGCATTAAATTGCGAATATTGTGTTGAAGCATTGAATTGCAAATATGGCATTAAATTGAGAGAACTATCAATCCATTCGATTGGAAATATTGTGTTTACGCATTAAATTGCGAATATTGTGTTGAAGCATTAAATTGCAAATATGGCATTAAATTGCGATAAGTATCAATGCATTAAATTGCGAATATTTTGTTGAAGCATTAAATTGCAAATGTGGTGGTAATCAGGCATTAAAATGCGATGTTCTACGACTCATCCAACCAAATATTGTGATCAGGCATTAAATTGCAAATATTGTGATCGAGCATTGAATTGCGAATATTGTGATCAGGCTTTAGATTGTGAATAGGCAATCTTGCATTAAATTGCGAATACTATAATAATGACTTCCTTTGTGAGTACTTCTGTATAAGAAAAGAATCATCAGATAATGAAACTAAAATGGCCGAGCATCAATTCCTCAATGGGCACTAGCATTAAAAATTGCATTATGAAATAATTATATGGTTAAATCCAGTTATTGCCAGTGCTAAGCATTTGGTTGTGAATCCATTATCACATTTCGGATTATGTGGGCTATTTTCCATTTCTATTAGCTACAGGTTAACATAAATGGCATCCTATACACTAGAGAAGTTTGAGTGTGAGGGTGATATAAACTCAGTAGCAGTAAGATGGGGGTGTTGGGAAATGAGTTATTATATATGTTGAATGCAGCAGAAATAGAACAGAATGCTTGGAAACGCGAATGTTTGTTACATTTACCTGGGCAAATATTGAGGTTGCTGAAGGAAGTGATGTATTCGAAACAGCAATAAATAAATTAGATGATTATTTTGCCCCTCAATAAAGCAAAGTGTATGAGCGACATGTATTCCGTTTGATGAGGCAAGAGCTGCAAGAGAAGTTCGACAAATTTCTAGTGAGATTGCGTCAACAAGCCGTTAAATGTGAATTCAATAATGCAAGTGAAAATATTATTTGTGGAAAAAGAAAACTCAGATGAATTGAGAAAGGAAATATTGAAAATTGGAGATCAAATTATATTACCAAAAATTATTGAAGAAGCTAATGCATTAGAAGCGATAGATCGGATGATGAAAGTGAAGGGTGTTAAAGTCACTAATCAGAATCGGAAGCCAAAAAAAGAATTTATTACTTGGTTCTTTTGAAGCATTTTTGAAGAATTCAAGTAAGAGATAAAGAAGATAATTCAACATTTTATTTGATGAACAATGGTACACGCAATTTACTTGGTCGAATAACAGCAACCTTACTGGGTGTACTCCAAATAAATACAGATATAAATCAGATCGGCACAAAAGAATTCAAAGATATAATGGTTAAGATTTCAATTGATGGAACTCTTACCCCTGTGTGCCAGCCATACAGGAGAATACCGATTCCCTTGGAAGAAAAAGTAAAGGCCAAAATTAGAAAGGATACTTTTGAAATGTGAAGGAGTAATTAAGTTTGTAGATGAGATGATTTAAACGAATACATGATGAGGTACAATGGTACTCCCCACACGGTGAGTGATAACCTCATCAGAATTATTTACCAATGATACAAGACACGATATATAAGTCAGAAAACCTAGAAATGAAGGAGAGAGATATGGAAATGAAACAAAAAAGAAGAGAATATGCAGTTAAAAGACGGCATGCTATACATATAGAAATTAATACCGGCGACAAAGTTTCTGCAAAAAAAAAAAAATTTACACAAAACTAATAAGCTGAGTTCAAATTATGAACCAACTATACACACGGTTGAATCAAATAATAATGGAGATGTTCAGCTTTGGAATGAAGGAAGTAGCAGGGCAGTGGCAGATTATATGTCCAGAGAATACAGATGAATTAGAAACCACCGGAGAAGAAGGAAAAACTGAAAGTACCTACAATAAATAAAAATTTATTATGAAAAATGGAATTACGTAAATTTGTTTGTTGGTAATTTGATAAATAAAAATAAATAGAAAGAAAGGGATGTAGTGTATTAGCATCATTGACAGTCTGTCGTCTCGGGTAGCATCATATGCGGGTCACTGGATATCTGTGATTGAGTTCATCTGATCTATGATTCAGTGATATAGAACAAGATGTTGAGAATAACGAAAAGGGGTATCGATGGATACAGAGAGTGGAGAAGACGTATGGTGTTGACTCGGAGCCGATATTTGATATATTTTTAATAATAAACTAATCAGAGAAAGACGAACACAACACATACGTTATTTTTTATTAACCTCTCAAGGGTTTGCCTAGGAATGGCATAATTCTTGAGTCGCCGCTTACGAAAGAACCGCAAGCTTTAGATCTGTATCAGTACCTATAATTTGCTGGATTTCAGTACATCCTTTTATACTGACTTTTTTCACAGCAATTAAGAAAAGCACATAATATATGTCATACTTCATAAAATTAAATGAAAGATTATTATTCCTTCTCTCCCGAAAAGCTTTGCTAGACATGGCCAATTAGACAAACAAAGCCCACCTCTTCATTTCAATTGGTTTCGATGGTTAGAATTATTTAATGGACATTGCACTCACCTAATATAATGGAAACATACATCCAAAGCTAAATCTTCGTTGAAACCCAGGTAAAATTTTATAGGGGCGTGATAAAGTTTTTAATTTTTGAGTTGTCTAATGACAGTTTGACGTGAACGAAAATATACCGGTAATGCTTGTACAAAAACATTTATTGCCGAAGGGGACAGCTACCGCCATCGAATTTGCTTTTTGGCAAATCCATGGAATCCTCTGATGGATGTTGATAATTTACTGTGCCTAGTTCTGAACTCTCATTTTTGCGCGTATGTTCTGGGGAACATCGCTTTATAGTTTTGCCCAAATGTCTGTAACTTTCGAATTTTTTGACGAAAATGGTCTCAAACGATTTAGTTGGACTCCCCAATGAAGAATTCGAGGTCAAATTTGATTCTGTCCGGCCGTCCGGCCGTTGCCACGATAACTTGAGAACGAAAAGAGCTAGCGACTTGAAATTTTCAGGGTGGGTGGCGCATCCCAATACGACGGACAAGTTCGTTAATGGGCATAATCGGCCCAGTGGTTTCCGAGTGATAATTTTGATAATATGAATCTTATCGAATTGAAAATTGGTGAGTAGTTGAAGAATATGAACCTAAGCACGTTTGTGAAATTTTATTTGAATCGTATGGCTAGAAAATTTTAAAAAAATTATTAAAAAATATTTTTGTTGTCACGATAACTTGAGAACGGAAAGAGATAGCGCCTTGAAGTTTTCAGGTTAGGATGTGCACCAGAACGAGACATTTCAGTTTGTTTATGAGCATAATCGGCCAAACGGTTTTAGAGTTATAGCCATCTGAAATTTTCTGGAATTTGGTGGTTTTTTGTTCCTCATTAACCCGAAAAATACTGAACCGATTGAATTCAAACATGGTAATTAGTTGTAGAATGCCAACGCGAAAATGTTCGCAAAATTTGGTGCGGATAGCATTTGTAGAAAATTTTTAATAAATCATTGAAAATAAAAAAAAAATTCTATATATCAGTAACTATTCGTTTGAAATTGCTGAAATTTTGCAAGAGTCTTTATAACCTAACTCTACTCCTAAGTTTCAAGATCGGTTAAATATTGTTGGAGATTCGAGCATTCTTGTGTGAGTTCAGTAGATGGGTGACCGTTCCCTCGATAACTTCCGAACGAAAGCAGATAGGGACTTGCAATTTTCAGGATAGGTTGCGTATCCGAAATGGAGAGTTGAGTTCGTTTTCACGCATAATTGGTCTAACGGTTTCCGAGTTATACCCACCTGGAATATTATTTCCTTGATAACTCAAGAAATAAATATTCGATAGAATTGAAGCTTGGTAACTAGTAGTAGAAAATCAACATAAAGACGTGTTTAAAATTTTGTAAGAACCGCACCCCTAGAAAATTCTAAAAAAATGACGAAAAAAAAAATTTTAAGAACCGTACCCCTAGAAAATTTAAAAAAAAATCACGAAAAAAAAAATTGGTTCAAGCACTGACGTGAAGTCAGAAGCTTTTGCGCTTATGTTATATTGTCCATTCTTCTGTATTGGACACCCTTAATCGAATTTACCATGGTAAATTATGTTGTCCATTCTCCTGTATTGGACAACATAATTTACCATGGTAAATTCGATTAAGGGTGTCCAATACAGAAGAATGGACAATAGAACATAAGCGCAAAAGCTTCTGACTTCACGTCAGTGCTTGAACCAATTTTATAGTTAACCCAGCATGATGCAACTCGACAACAATATGGCATTATTACCAACTCTATTGTCTCAATATACAGGGTGAGTCTTTGACCACTGCATTAATTTTAAACAATGATTCCTCTCATCAAATGAAACACTTTTTTCATTTACCATTTTTCCAGATTCGGCTCAGGTAAAAAGTTACAAGCGTTTAAAGATTGCACAATGTGCTAATACACTCCCGCATATAAATTATCTATGACATTGTTAGCGGACAAGAATGAGGCATGGTAACGTGGTTTACAGCTTGATTCGGGATTCCAACGCTCAGGGACGGATCCATAAAAGTAGAGAAATTTCCATTTTGAAACATTCAATGAAGAATATATCGAAAACGGTGCGTTCAAGGAGAAATGATGAAGAATAACAGAATGTTCTAAAACGATGGAGTATTTTCGAAATGACTGAAGAAAAACTTTATATGCTTTCTTTATGCTAATTTCGTTTAGTTTTATTAATCCACGAGTCCATAACTAGAAAACCAGTAGAAGTAGAAAATAACTAATATTTGGGAAATATGTATCATATTTATAGGAAACTTTACGCCAACATTCATTTTATTCGAAAAAAGGAATTCAAAGCTACAAAATAAAAACTGATTTTTTTTCAAAATTTCAACAGCCTGTATCTTTTCACCTGAGCTGAATTTGGAAAAATGTTAAATGAAAAAAGTGTTTCATTTGATGAGAGGAATCTTTGGTTAAAATTAATGCAGTAGTCAAGGACTCACCCTGTATATATAAAATATTACAAAATAGTGTTAATATTCAGAGGTTGATTCCACTCTTACCGTCACATCGATTAGTAACTGGGTAAACATACACCAAATATAGATTGAGTTAATTTTTCAAACTAACTATTCCTTCTCAAGTTCAATTTCGGAATAAGTAATACCAATTTGGGAAATAATAAAAGCATTTTCGACAATAGTAAAACCAATTTCTTGAAAAGTAAAAACAATTTCGTAAAAAGTAAAACCAATTTCAGAAAATGTAAAACCAATTTCGGAAAAAGTGTATTCAATTTCAGAAATAGTGAATCCATTTTCGGGCGAAATATTCAGATTGGTTTAGTACAAATTTGTATTCATCAGACACATTTTCGTTATGTTCGTGATGAATATCTTCTTTATTGCCATTGGATGGTAAGATAATGGTTATACTTACACTCCTAGGTCTTTTGGAGAGATCCTCATAAGCTCTTAAGAGCTAGTAAGAGTTAGGAGAATCAACTGTATCCTGTGTAGACTTTGTTACTATGTCCTCACGCCACCTTATGCACCGCACTGTTAAATTTTAACCCAACAGTGAATAGTGGTCGCTACTGTCTGACTATTAAATCGTTATCATAGTCTCGGTACATCTGTTTCCTAGTCAAACATATGCAGGCGGGTAATCTTGTGTGAATGCTGAAAAGAATGACAGTTCTTATCGTGCCGATTCTAAGGAAGTCGGTTAATGTTTTACGACAAATTTTACTAGCCAGGTCGAAAACAGAACTGCGAAATTCGTATGGGTTCTTTTTCTGAAAAGATGTTCACACCCGTATACAGTTGCTTAGATAGGAAGTGTTAGCATAATAATATTCATCTCATCCGATGGTAATGAATTGCAATTCTCATCAATACGCGATGTATTACAAATTACAAATATTGACTCCAATACAATAAGAAATGCAACCGTACCAATCCTTTACATTTAACAAGTTATTCCACTAAAAAGACATCGAAATTTCCGAAACACTGACTCAAAAATGTAAACCGAACCACAATGGCACAAACCCCAACCAGTAGGTATTTTGCAATTAGTCAATACATTTTTTTTCTGAGGTTTAGTCGTTCTTAAGTACATCGGAATATTTTGTCTGAGATTGGATTTGATTTTTTATGCCGAAATTGAACTTGAAAGTTTATATACGTTTCAGCGTTACCAGAAAGTAGTAAAAACCCCCTACCATGCTCATCTGATACACCTCTTGTTCACTATATCATCAGCGTGAGACCTTACAACACTGAGGTCTTGTAATTTAGGTGATATCGACTGGTTTCAGAAATACCTGAATTACTACTTCAATTCAGACCACTAATCCATCACATAGCATAAATAACATTTATTTGGAAGCTAAATTTTGGAAATAAATTAAACCTGTGAGTATTCGAGTTATAAAATAAATATAATCTACAAGTTTGGGTTTTCATTGAAAGGAAACTTCCGCTTCGCGAATCAAGACGATATTTCTTCGTAACACTTTTTAGCCGCTCCGATTGAAAATTTCGTCAATCAATGGAAAACATCGCTTTTCCTGGAAAACGAATGGGCTTCTTCAAAGAAACAATCGCATCGAGTCAACTTCGATAATATTAAATTGGAACGCTCGAAAGAAAATGACGTCTCTAACTGTGATAAATGTTGCTACAGAACCTGGAATAAAACGAATCCTTCGCAGATAACACTCAGTTGCTTCGGATAATTGTCCGCTTTTATGGGGTGAAACGAGCTTTGTGAACCTGCATCGCCGTTAGAAGTGTGTCCTTATTCTTTTATGATGACAAAGATTCCTCATAATTTAAAATTTTGCAGAGAAAATGGATACGAAACCCAGAAATATGGGATAGGAGGAGATGTATCACTTTTTGCTGTAGTTTTTCGCGCATGTTCCAGAGAACAGTGTCCTATAATGTTGTTGAAATGTCTGCCATTTTCGAATTTTTTGCCAAAAATGGTCTCAAAAGATTAGGTTTGAATCACCGATGAATAATTCGAGGTCAAATTCAATTCTGTCTGGCTGCAATAACTTTGGATAGGAAAGAGGCAGTAATTTGAAATTTTCAGGGTATGATGCGCATCCAAAAGTTCGATAATGGGCATAATCGGACAAACGATTTCGAAATTGAAATTTGGTTTTCTCAATAAATCAAACAACACAGATACGTTTGACTGGAAACTTCTCCTCGCACACTTGGCCATTTCAGGGTAAACACCATGAATACCCGGAGACTTTCCATTGAGACTCCATTGAGAAGTCCTAGAAATCGCACATGCTCAATTCATATTCATTCATTTCACCTTCATCTTCGCACGGAAAGAAACCATCCATCAACGCACTTGTCGTCTCATTCTATGTACGTGTAACCCTCTTGCCTATTTTCACACTAGATAACTCCGACTTTCTTTTCTTCCCATACACATTTTGAACACACGGGATAGTGTTTCCTCCCACACTCACGAACTTTTCCCAGTCGTCCTTTACACTTCAGAATAACGTCCTTTTTGAGTCTTCTCAGTCGAACATAGGTCCTCCACCTTTTCACTGTCACTAGATCTTCCTCTATTCCAGCTCTCTGATAGTTAACTCGGGCCTTTCTCACAATTCAACGGTTTTTTTCTGGGTTTTCTCTCCCAAACTCTGAAAAATATCTATAAAATAAAAATTAATTATTTTGTGATTTGCTTCTGCGTAAGAAACACAGGATATTTGTCAGAAGCAATCAATTGAACAATGTTGCCTAACAAACAACAACGAAACAACATCAACGAAGAAACAACTATAGCGTAACGTTTCGGAGTCTATATCAGACCCCTTCTTCAGACGCTCAACGAAAATCGAGAGAATTATTTTGTCTGAAGAAGGGGTCTGATATAGACTCCGAAACGTTACGCTATAGTTGTTTCTTGGTTGATGTTGTTTCGTTGTTGTTTGTTAGGCAACATTGTTCAATTGATTGCTCTGACAAATATCCTGTGTTTCTTACGCAGAAGCAAATCACAAAATAATTAATTTTTATTTTATAGATATTTTTCAGAGTTTGGGAGAGAAAACCCAGACAAAAACCGTTGAATAATGAGTATACCTCCCACAGTATCCTTTAATGATTTCCTTTCTCACAACTTTCTTATATTTTTGGAGCCTGCATGGGCGATAACCAGACAGCCTTGTGTGGCAGAGGCTTCCATCTCCTCAGCATCTGCGCATTCACACACAAATAACTTGGGGGTATTGCCAATTCGAGAGCTCATTCTTTGGTGGATTTGTATACAATATACTACAAAAGTCACATTTTTTTGTCAATATCTCAATATCAGAATCGAGTCCTGGCCACCAAAAATAATTACGAGATAAAGACATCATTTTAACTTACACCCATGTGACTGGAATGTAGTTCACAAAGAATTTTAGGACTTAAAGTTCCTGGCACTACAATTCTGTGATTCCAAAATTAAAAATCGTCATGAACTACGAATTCATATTTTTTTTAAATAATTTTTTAATGAGTATGCCGTCCAAAAATACTACCACCCCATCAATACCTTGCAGTAAAGATTCCATTACCTTCTGAAATTTCGCTGGAGCAGAAGAAATTCCGTAGGCCAACGTTGCTGTACGTATATAGCATCTAGAATTTACCCAATTGTACCAACCATAATCAGAGAAATAAGTAACGAAAATAAATTCAAAAAAGAAATTAAAAAGTGGCTTATTAAAGAGGATCGATCAACAGTCCATAAGATTATCAATTCTATTTGAGGATATTAAATGTGTGTTTGAGACTAGACTCAAACCACCCGAATGCAAAAAATGTTGCCAAAAATAAAAAATAAAAAGTTCCATAAACCCCCCGAATAAGAGAAATAACAACCGATGAAGACGATCTAGACCCGATGAAGAGAAATACCACCGACAAGGACATTGAAAGGAAAAAAAAAATTATAAATGATTTGTATTCTTTAGGATTAGAAGTAGATAAGTTTGAGTATTTTGTTTAGTTTTATCAAGTGAATTTTAAGTTGAAATAGCTGTACACAGTTATCATGAATAACTCCACAGTGTTTTTCAGAGTTAATTGTAGTTTTCGAACCAATAAACTCCATATTATTATTTATTATTATTATTATTGTACCTTAATAATCCCTTATGAGTAGAATCAGTTAAGAGCTCTTTTGAAGGTTCATCAACCCTAATCTGTTGATATGCTTGCGACAAATCCAGTTTTGAAAAGTGCCTTCCTCCATTCAACATAGCAAAAAAATCTTCAATTCTTGGAATCGGGTACCTATCCACTTCTATCAAGGGGTTTACTGTGATCTCGAAATCTCCACAAATCCTAATGTCTCCGTTCTTCTTCAGTACCCGTACCAGAGGGGTTGCCCAATCACTATAGTCGACAGATGTTAGTATACCTAAGGAAACAAGTCTGATAATTTCATTATCCACCTTATTTCTAATGGCAAATTGAATTGGCCTTGCTTTAATAAATTTGGGGGACACGTTCGTATATTTCAATTTAATAGTACTCCCCTAGTGAACTCTCCCAATCCTGGTGAAAATAAACAATCAAAACGTTCTAACAATTTAAATAATTTTAGTTTTTGTGGGAAGTTGCCACCAATATTTAAGTCGAAATTCATATAATTGCAATCAGAAAAATTTAATTCAAATAATTTCAAAAAGTCCTATTATTGGTGGGCCACCATTCTCAATGATGAATATATCTAAGTAATCATCAAAGGATACTGTGGGAGGTATATTCATTATTGAAAGGTTTCTTTCTAGGTTTTCTCTCCCAAACTCTGCAAAAAATATCTACAAAATAAAAATCAATTTTTTTGTGATCTGCTTCTACGTAAGAAACACACGACATTTGTCAGAAGCAATCAATTGAACAATGTTGCCTAACAAACAACAACGAAACAACTTCAACGAAGAAACAACTATATCGTAACGTTTCGGAGTCTATGTCAGACTCCTTCGTCAGACGCCCAATAAAAATTGTTAGAACTATTTTGTTGATAGTTAGTTTTGAAATTCAAGAATTGTCACACTGACAGTATTCAAAAATCATAGCTAACTTCCGAAAAGGATGATTGAAAAAGGCCCATACCTTTGTTTTAAGTAATCATCAAAGGATACTGTGGGAGGTATATTCATTATTGAAAGGTTTCTTTCTGGGTTTTCTCTCCCAAACTCTGAAAAAAATATCTACAAAATAAAATTCAATTATTTTGTGATCTGCTTCTGCGTAAGAAACACACGACATCTGTCAGAAGCAATCAATTGAACAATGTTGCCTAACAAACAACAACGAAACAACTTCAACGAAGAAACAACTATATATCGTAACGTTTCGGAGTCTATATCAGACTCCTTCGTCAGACGCCCAATGAAAATTGTTAGAACTATTTTGTTGATAGTTATTTTTGAAATTCAAGAATTGTCACACTGACAACTTCCTTTTCGGAAGTTAGCTATGATTTTTGAATACTGTCAGTGTGACAATTCTTGAATTTCAAAAATAACTATCAACAAAATAGTTCTAACAATTTTCATTGGGCGTCTGACGAAGGAGTCTGATATAGACTCCGAAACGTTACGATATAGTTGTTTCTTCGTTGAAATTGTTTCGTTGTTGTTTGTTAGGCAACATTGTTCAATTGATTGCTTCTGACAAATGTCGTGTGTTTCTTATGCAGAAGCAGATCACAAAATAATTGATTTTTATTTTGTAGATATTTTTTTCAGAGTTTGGGAGAGAAAACCCAGAAAGAAACCTTTCAATAATGAATATATCTATCATATCCACTGTTCCCTTGTATTTTACTTTGCCTTTCAATATACCTAAGGGTTTCAATTGTATACCATTATAGAAATCTACAATTTAATCTCTATTCCATAACCTTTATTTACTGAAATGCCTAAAAAATAATTGTGACGATATTGCTGTGATGTTTGAACCTGTATCAATTTGAAAACTGATTTCATGATCATTTACAAAAATATTAATGAAGTAAGGGTTGTCATTTCTGTTTTCTGAAGAATACATTGTAAGCTCATGCAGATAAATATCATTAATTAATTCCTCTGAGTTTCCAGAAATGAAATTATTATTTTTATATTTTAGTGAAATCGCTTTCTTTTTCATGCAGACTTTTTCTAAATGTCCTTTTACACTACACAAGTTATATCTAAAATCAGTAAAATGACACCTATATTTTTTGTGACCTGCGTGATCGCAGACTGCGCATCCTCTCGGTGGGTGCTTCGGATTCCTCTTCGTGGATGGATGACGTAGTTGCTCCTTATTCGATTGGGGACCTTTATAAAAATCCTTATAGGTTGATTTTTCCCTTCGTTGTTTTGCTGCGACTGCGTACAAAGAGAACTTCTTGCTTGACAGGGAAGGTTGCTCCTGGTGCATCTTGACATTGAAAAGAAGATTGAGCCGCCATTTTGTGTCTAGCTAATTTCACTGCATCAGCCAAAGAAATAGTTATCTTCTCCTCCAGTAGCCGATCCTATACCGGGCCTTTCCCATAACTACATATATATTTGTCTCTTAAGGCAGTTTCCAAATAATTACCAAATTCACATTGAATGGCGAGTCTACGCACACGTACTTCCCATTCCTTTGCACCTTCGTTGATTTCTCGTTGTGCCTCGTAGAATTTAATACGTTCAGCGAACGGCGTTCTCACAGGTTTGAAATGTGTATCGAAAATGTTTATCAGTTGATCGAATCCCATAATCTTCTGCTTTCTTTGGGCTACACTGATCGAACATTAACCGATATGCGGCTTCATCTAACATATTTAAGAATATCGCTCGCTTTTTATTTCCGGCTATGTTGTTTGCGTCAAAATAATTGATTAACCTTGCCTTATAGATTGTCCAGTTCTCGGTCCAGTCTGATACACTATGACTTAATTCCTGCAGCCTCCCGAGCACTGCTGCATTTCCGGGTTCCGCTACTTCCGTCGTGTTCGGCATTTCCTCGCGATTCTCACTTGGAGTTTTTATGCACAGGGGTTTATTGATGTCTTAATATTCATTTTTTACCCGTCGCCATATATAACGTTGGTACCGATTGTGTAATTGTAGGCAAGAGAGGAACACTAACTACGTATGTATCTTTATTCATCATTACCATGGTACATCTTCGTAATGAATGCGGGAATTGTCGTAATTTCCCAGATGCGGAAAGACTTATCAAATCAATCTTAAGTGGGGATTTTTATACATTCAATTGCGGTACATTACATAAACTTTCTGAAAAACATAACGGCAAATATACCAACTTTTAATCCAATATTGTGGATCTGTTAGGTGTCTACGGGAAGCAAGAATTCATTCTCAATGCCTTGTTCATCATGTCAAACAAGATCACTAATTTCAACATGCACAGTCGACAATTTTCATATATTCTCTCAAGTGGACTGGATTTTTGATCAGACCTTTCCATCTTAACCTAATAATCCCACTAAACCAACAAATGCACCGGCTGGATTTGTGTTTTTTTTAATTTTTTCACTGAAGAGACTCTCATAACAGTGAGACAATGAAAGTCCCATCAAAACTACCTATATATTCAATGAATTTCTCCGATTATAAACATAACTAATCACTACGGAATTATAAAAATTTGGAAAATTAATAGAGAAACGTGAAATAATTGAAGAAACCTCTTGCTCCTCCTTGACACAACATACATGTTACACTGGTCTAAAATATCAATTCATTTCTAGTGGTCGCGAAGTATACTATGTATATGTCCGAATAATTTGCTTTGGAAAATTTCGGAAATAAATATACAAAAATAATAAAATCGAAAAGATCGAGTCGATTACCACACTCTCTAAGTAATCATTAAAGGAAACTGTGGGAGGTATACTCATTATTGAAAGGTTTTTTTCTGGGTTTTCTCTCCCAAACTCTGAAAAATATCGATAAAATAAAATTAATTATTTAGTGATTTGCTTCTGCGTAAGAAACACAAGATATTTGTCAGAAGCAATCAATTGAACAATGTTACCTAACAAACAACAACGAAACAACATCAACGAAGAAACAACTATATCGTAACGTTTCGGAGTCTGTATCATTCTCCTTCGTCAGACGCTTAATGAAAATCTTTAGAATTAATTTGTTGATAGTTCAAGAATTGAATTGCACAAAATAACTATCAACAAAATAATTCTAAAGGTTTTCATTAAGCGTCTGAAGAAGGAGTCTGATATAGACTCCGAAACGTTACGATATAGTTGTTCGTTGATGTTGTTTCGTTGTTGTTTGTTAGGCAACATTGTTCAATTGATTGCTTCTGACAAATATCTTGTGTTTCTTACGCAGAAGCAAATCACAAAATAATTAATTTTTATCTTATAGATATTTTTCAGAGTTTGGGAGAGAAAACCCAAAAAAACCTTTCAATAACCACACTCTCTGTTACGACATGGTCATGGAATAAAAGCATGGAATTATTATTGTAGAAAAGTCAAAAACGGCCTTTGCCAATGGATGATATCTGGTATGCTATTTGATGAATTTTAATAAAAGGAATGTTAATGTTAGATCGAGTGTTAAATATTTATTACTCAAAGAATTTCAATTGGTAATATATTTACTTCAATAAATATGAAATAATCCGTTTCCCCAAATTCATGTCCCTGAGTTCTCTCGAGAGTAATCATATCATATGTGGCTGGAACGATGGACAGAATAAAATTGAACATGAATCAGTGAGTGCATTGAATGGTTCGAAACCATTTTCGATTGAAAATTCCATAAATGCAGACATTTGGACAGAATGATTTTATATACCCTGGTACGAGTATGCAAAAATTAAAAAACATGTTAAAAAACATATTCTATAATTCAATATTTTCTTGTGCATCAAAATAATAAGAATATCAAAACGGAATTTGGCTACACACTGAGGAAAATCGTGGATCCATTGACAGACCTAGTCAGAAAACCCCGAGGGGCAAACAACCCATAAAAATGTGAACACCATAATTCCACCTCGTGAAACAATTCCATGGAATTCCAAGTACTTCCACTGAATTCCAAATAATTATACGGAATTCCAAGTAATTCCACGGAATTCCAAGTAATTCCACGGAATTCCTAGTCATTTGAGTAGTTCATCTATTTCGATTAACTTCTCTACTAGACATATGTATTAGATATTTTGACAGGATCTATGGCGAATCCACTAGCCGGTTAATTTTTTTTTGCAATATTTGAAGCAATAATGTTGATGCTATGCTTGATAATAAGGCAGCGTCAATAATTTCCATAAATTCCTTAAGCAACATTCTTTCTCTCCTGTTAGGTTGTAGCAAAAAAAGTGCCTTGAATAAATGAAGCATGTTTTTTGCGTATTTCATTGATTAGAAGAACTTCACATCAGTTGGAGTACAGTTACTAACAGTTACAACCGAGGTTACAACGTATGTTCTGGGAAACATCGCGTAATCATTTCACGCAAGTGTCTGTAATTTTTGCCGAAAATGGTCTCAAACGACTGAATCTGACTTCCTGATGAAGAATTCGATGTAAAATTTGATTCTGTCCGTGGCCGTTTCCACGATAATTTTCGAACGGAACGAAGTAGCGACATGAAATTATAAGGGTAGGTTGCAAATCCGAATACGACGGACAAGTTCCTTAGCGGATATAAAAGGCCGTACGGTTTCAGTGTTATACCAATCGGAAATTTTGTTTTCCGATAACTCTAAAGTTCAGGTCCAATCGAATTGAAACTAGTTGTAGAATGCCGAGACGAAGACTCATGCGAAATTTGGTGACAATCGTATAACATGAAAATAAAAAAAAATAATAAACAGCCTGTATCTCGGAAACTATTCGTCCAATATCGGTGGAATTTTCCGAGAGCATTCAGATCCTTATTCTAAAGCCAAGTTTCCACACGATCGACTTTACATTTTTGGAGATATTGGCAAATATTGGAAATGCCGCAGCGTAGGGCAAAGCATCTGGATGGGTGATCGTTACCACAATAACTTCCGAACGGAAAGAGATAGTGACGATTTTCAGGGTAGGTTCCACAATCGGCTTGGCGGTTTCGGAGATATGCCCGTATGATTTTATTTTGCTATTTCCTCAATAACTCAAAAAGACTGAATCCGATCCAACTCAAACTTGGTAGCAAATTTTAGGATGCAAAATTTTTCAAAAATTATTAAAAAAAATTACATCTGAAATTTTGTTTTCCCAATGACTCGGACAATACAGATCCATTCGAATTGAAATTAGATAGCTAGCTGAAGAATAGCTTAAAGATCTGTGCGAAGTTAAGTGAGGATTATTTTGCTAGAAAATTTTAGAAAAATAGTAAAAAAAAATTTAAAGCGCTGTCGTGAAGTCATAAGCTGTTGTGCGCATGTTCTATTGCCTATTCAAGCTTTCTACAGGGGACAATAGAAACAAAATTTAAAAAGCATTGAGGTGAAGTCAGCAGCTTTCGCACGTATGATTGTCTATTACATGAGAGTGTATGCTCGGGTGTATGAGAAGTGAGTAGACAATAGAACATACGCGCAAAAGCTCCTGACCTCATTCGTGCTTCTAGAGAATGAATCTGCACTGACGTGAGGTCCGTCTGCTTGGACACGCTATTCACATTCATAGCTAGAGTGGTTACCCATCTGCGTGGCTTCCAGGAAAATGAATAATATTTTCCTAATATTTCGTGCAATATAGATCTGATCGAGTGCATACATGGAACTTAGCTCTAGAATGAGATTTGACCAATATCTTAGGATAGTTTCTGAGATCCAGATTTTTTTTCAATAAATTTCCGTACAAGTCTTCGTGTCAAAATTTTCCAACTTACTACCGAGTTTCAATTCGACCTGATCAGTATTTTTCGCGTTATTGGGAAAATGACACCAATCGATGAATTTTGCCTATTAAGGAACTGAACTGCTGCATTCAAATTCCAAACCTACCCAGCAAATTTCAAGTCTCTACTACATTTCCTTCGTTATCGTGCATACGGACGGTCGGCCCGATGGACAGCATTGAATTTGAGCACGGAATTTGCAACAGTGTGCAAAATCCCTGGCAAACCCTTCGATTGAGGCAATTCCTGGTCAAAATACCAAAAATACGGACATTGCTCATATAAGTAGGACGAGCGCGTGAAAAAACGAGTTGAGGAATTCCACTCGGAATGCCATAGAATTCCACGGAATTCATCGTACTTCCATAGATTTTCACGGAATTCCTCCATCTTGTACACCATAAATCCCTCGGAAAACCCCATATCATTCAAATAACATGGGTGATAATTATTGTTAGTCACCGTATCAGAAGTATAATGCCTATGTTTTAATCATTCCTTGAAATGTGAATTTCGAAGGAAAAGTCCACTTCACTCGTAGAATGATTGGCAATGGATGCGGTTTCAAAACGCACATCATGCACTGGTTGGATATTGTGGTGTTGAGGCCTATTCTATTCTATGCATAATTGGTGTTATGGACTTCCATGGAGAAGGCCGGTAACAGTACCATCAAATGTCAAAGAAGAGCTTGTCTAAGCATATTAGGTGCTCTGAGCTCTTCTGCCACAGCATCGTTATAATGTCTACTGGGTGTACCTCCGATACACCTGGTGGTCATGCAGACTGCTTTGGAAGCAGCACTTAGAATCTAGGAACAGCGACAATGGCGTGATGGTGGATTACTCAGGGGGCCCACAAGAGCTCTTATAATGGTAGTGGATTTTGACGAGTACTTCCTCCGTAGGGTTGACCGTTTGGCACCCACTTCTGCTGTGACAACCCCTACTGGGCAGTTGTACCTGGTCGAGGTTAACGATATACAACATACAAGCTTCTTTAACTAGAGGACGCCTACCGATGGCTCTGTAATGCCCACGGAGACATGCTCCGGCAATGTGTGTCCTTGCGGAAATCTTTCCATTCCTCTTGGGAAAGGCTGTTCTATAGTCAAGTTGAACTACATTGTTTTCCGGTTTGCACGCTGGAGAATAATCGTATATGATACTCCGAAAAACACATCTTTATATGTCTGTGATAGTCAAGGATCACTTATATCCCGGTCAGATGTCACGACCAAGTTCTGTCTGGTGGAGCAGAAGTAGGGGAGAGAGAGGTAGGTGAGCTACGCAGTTGCTCACTCTGATGATGCTCACTCTGATAATGCTCTGAATTTTATCTGGCACCCAGCGCACGCAGAAATTCCTGGTATCGTACAAGCAAATGGCTTGCGCAGAACAATTACTCGGCCGGAACCACCAATACCTATATGTCGTACATATTTCATAAATGTGTCGATAAGAAATGTTCCTCTGATTGGAGCACGGGGGATGATCTCAGGCAGTCGAGGCTCCTCATTCACGAGCCTTCCTAAAGTCTGTGGCTAAAAATCTCCTAGATCTGGAGGGGAAACAACTAAGTCTGGTAACTGGTGCTTTAGCAGGTCACTGGGCTGATAATAAATTAAGGAGAATTGGGATAACTAGCTGTTCCTGGTGCAACTGGTGCAGGGGCACATGCGAAACTGCTGAACACATTCCGTTCAACTGCAGTAGCATAACTGAACGAAGGATGGTAAACCTAGAAAACCCAATACCCACTATTCCCTTGGGGAGAGGGGCCTCTCTCTGTCAAACCGCACCATTTTCGAAAACGTATCATCCAGTATGAGTCTCTCCAACTTTATGAGGAGGAACAATGTGCCTCAAGGCCTCTGTTCAGCCGAAGATATGCGCCGTAGAAGAAGAAGGAGAAGAAAATGCCTAATTCAAAACAACAAAACTACACTTGTCGCGCTATTATACGTTGACGGAAGCATCAAATGCGTTAAAGCAATAATATCATCCTTGCAATTGTATTCAATTTGTATATTACTAATTTCTTAGAAGAGTTATGGCTTCCATTGCAGGTTGCGGGAAGGAAAACCATTCTACTAATTCGACTTGCCTTTTCATCGGTTCAACTGATGAATATAATTTATAAAATATAGTGATTTCAATTAAATGAAATGCTCCTTTTATGCTTTATTCTCATTCAAGTCGCAGCAATTACCTCCAGACTCATAACGAGAGAATTCTCTTAGAACCTGCCGTTCCTGGGATATTATAACCGATTGAACTTGTCTCGGTCGTTTCGAATGGAAATATTTACGTACAATATCGAAATATTGATATTTTTATAACGGCCGGCCGTCCGTTGCCACGATAACTTTAGAACCGAAAAAGATAGCGAATTGAAATTTTCAGGTTTGGTGGTGCAACCCAATATGACGGACAGGTTCGTTAATGGGCATAATCGGCCCAACGGTTTCCGAGTAATAATTTTGTTTTCAACCAGTACAAGTCCGATCGAATGGAAACTTGGTGAGTAGTTGTAGAATGCAAAAGTCAGAACGTTTGTGAAATTTTGTGAACCTGAGAACAGAAAGAGATAGCAACTTGAAATTTTCGGGTAAAGTTGGGCATCGGAATGAGACATTTGAGTATGTTTATAGGTATAATGGACCAAACGGTTTTGGAATTATACCCATGTGAAATTTGGTTGTTATTTCTTCAATAACTCGAAAAAAATAAAACCGATCCAACTCAAAAACGGTTGTCAGTTGTAGAATCCCAACGCAAAAATTCTTGCGAACTTTCGTGAGGATCGTATAACTCGAAAACTTTTAAAAAATCATTTAAAAAAATTTTATAAGAAAATATTCTTCCGACATCGCTGATATTTTGCGACAGCCTTTAAAACCTAACTCTACTGCCAAGTTCCAAGTTTGAACACGTTTGGATCTATATTGTTGGAGATCCAAGCAGCCTTGTGTGAGTTCAGTAGCTGGATGGGTGACCATTGCCTCGATAACTTTCGAACGTAGGAGGAGGTTGAACATCCCAATGGGAGAGATAAGTTCGTTTTTGGGCATAATCGGTCCATCGGTTTCGGAGTTATACCGATCTAGAGTATTATTTCCTCGATAACTCAAAAAATATAGACTCGATCGAATTGAAGCTTGGTAACTAGTTGTAGAATATCGACATGAAGGTGTGTGAGAACCGTACCCCAGAAAATTTTTCAAAATTACGAAAAAAAAAAATGCTGCAAGCACTGACGTGAAGTCAGGAGCTTTTGCGCGTATGTTCTATTGACCATTCTCCAGTATTGGACAGTCTTAATCGAATTAACCATGGTGAATTCTATTGTCCGTTACGTTTGTGAGGAGAATTTTTTTTTATGCATTCGTTTTTGATTTGATTTGATTTGATCCGTCTAATAAAGCTCCGGATGAAAAGTTCTTAATGGCAAAGCTAATCATTGAAAAAATTATTTCATTTCAAATCTATAAATAAAAATGATTATCTCCAAAGAAAACCATTCTACTATTTTCGCATCCGTTTTTAAAAAATATATTTCTCTGCGGAAAGAAAAAACGAAACATAATCGATGACGCAACCAGTAGGTGAAAACTTTTTGGAGGATTACCGGCAGATAGCGAATACCCCAAATTACCGGACCATGGTAAATTCGATTAAAACTGTCCAATACGGGAGAATGTACAATCGAACATACGCGCAAAAGCTCCTAATTTCACATCAGTGCTTGAACCAACTTTTTAACGACCTTTATAATATAATAGGTGATTTTACTAACTCAAAGGCGAAATATACGTACATATACAGGGTCCGAGGCCGTCACACCGACACGGTCATGTAGGTGATAGGATACCATTAGGGTGTCACACTTCCTGTTGTTAAACTGTCCTTCGGGTCTTCTGATGGATGGTTTAAGCCAGGGGTAAGTTTCCTTATTTTGCAAATATTTTAGAGACCAGTTGAGATAGAGCAATGAATGAAACTTGACGGTTTGAGTAAGCAGCTCGAGTATATTGATACCCGATACCCGATACCCTGATGAAATAAGTTTTTGTAACCTCCACTAAAAAAAAAATTATGGGGCGCGGGGGTACTTTTTAAAATAAATGATTTGTTTCCCATGGTAACATACAAATAATAAATCAGATTCCAAAACTGCGACCTTTTAGCTTTCATTTGGGGTATCGTTGACACTTGAGGCTCAAGCGGTTAGAAATATGTTTTCAAAGGAATGTCGCGAACACAACATTTTCGATAACGGGGTAAAGCACTACATACAGATCGGCGGTTTCCAGCTTCCAATTACCTTATTGAAATTCTTTCTCTTGCGAGTGTCGTTATGGACCATATTCTCCATATTCTCAATATATTAAGAAGTATACATGGTGTTCCAAAAAAGGCAACTCATCTCACAACTTCCGAATTTTCATTGTGATACCCTGTATACTTTGTCATTTTTGATTTTTTTCTAATATTTCATTCATTGATTGAGTTGTTAGCATAAAACGTATGCATTCCGCAAATAAATAATATTCTGTGTCCATTATATTTTGTTATTTTTACAAGCCTTGAAAGTGCGCCTATTTGCCTAAAAGATAAAACAAAAACGGCTGCTTAGATAAAAAAAAGTTCTCCTCACAAATTTGATCTAAAATTTGACATAGAATTCGAAATTCGACAAAGTATACAGGGTAGCACATTGAAAATTTTGAAGTTGAGAAATGACTAGCCTTTTTTGGAACACCATGAACACTTCTTAATATCTTGATAATATTGATACAGGTTCCTACCGACTTTCCAAGAGATGTGTTATCTGTTATCGAAAATGTAGTGTGTTCGTGAAATTGTTTTGATAACATCTTTGTAAGCGCTTGAGCCCCAAGTATCAACGATACACCAATTGAAAAGTAAAATAACGCTGTTTTGGAATCTAAATTATCATTAGTATGTTACTATGGAAAAAAATCATTTATTTCGAAAATTATCCTCACCCCCTACCATTTGTTTTAATGGGGGTTACAAAAAGTTATTTCACCAGGGTTTCAAAGAACTTGAGCTGCTTGCTCAAACCGTTAAATTTAATTGCTCTATCTCTACTGGTCTCTAAAATATTTGCAAAATAAGGAAACTTACCCCTGGCTTAAACCATACCTAACTTCCATCACAAGACACGGAGGACAGTTTAACTGCAGTAAGTGTGACACCCTAATGGCACCCCTTCACCTCCTTGCCCGTGTCGGTGTGGCAGCCTCGGACCCTGTATATGCTTCCAGGAAAGTGTGAAAGGAAGAAAAAAGTATACATATGTATAATATATATATTCTTTGGATCAAAACTGAAGATTATATCTAACGAAGGAAATTTGCGTGATGACTGAGTTCCTACCCTAAATTGAGAGTACCTATATGGGAAATTGTGAAAAAAATTTTGATAGCATTTTCCTCGTCTTACCTTGTCGAAAAAAGTTCTAGTGTCTTTACGAACTGGTTGAAAAAAACTCTGCAATCTTCAATCTGCTCCTGCTTTTGCCAACCGGTAAATACACAAAAAAAAATTTGACAAGGTATGACGAGGAAAATGCTATAAAAAATGTTTCCACAATTTCCCACAGCCCAGGATATTTTACGGTTATTTCTGCTTTAGCTAAAAGCTATGATACCCTTTTTTTTTAATTTCACCTTCAATTCCTCATTGGTGCAGCTCGAGTAGCTTCTTTTGTATAGTATCATATTCTCCACTTCCGCTTCATCGAATGGATTAATCTTCCATGGTTGTATTTCCATAGTAAGAATATCTTCAAATCTAATTTCGAAGTCATCAATCAAGGTATTCAAATGATGAACGTATGTCTGAATATACTCATCCAGACTGTTTGGAAATTGGGAGAATCCACGCCGACCTATGTTTTGTTTCATGTATTTCAAAATTCCAAGAAAAGTAGAAATTATACTTTTTGTTTTCATTGAAGTTAGGCTGTTCTCTTTTAACTGCAAGTTAATATCTTTATATATTTATTTTGTTGACTGCTTTAAACACAACTTGAAGCAATTGGTGCTATATTTCACTGAAAATTTTCGCTACCAGGTGTTGTCGTTGGATGCCACACTGAATTGCACAATCTACCCTAAAATGTCGCTATCTCTATTCGTCCTTAGATTATCGTGACATAAATAAAATTTTATAACTATTTATTTTTAATTTTATAGTGACACGATTCTGACAAAATTTCACAAACGTCTTTCTATTAGTATTCTACGACTAGTTACTTGTTCGTCGTATTTGGATGCGTCACCTACCCTGAAAATTTCAAGTCGCTATCTTTTTCCGTTCTCAAGTTATCGTGGCAACAGCCACACAGAATCAAATTTGACCTAGAATTGTTCATCAGTGAGTTGAACCTAATCATTTGAGACATTTTTCGCCAAAAAAAATCGAAAATTACAGACATTAGGTCAAAATGTTGAAGCAATGTTCCACAACATACGCGTAAAATTTATGCTTCTGCAATAAAAAATATGTAGTCGTATTTGACATATCAGAGTATTTGTCGACTACAGGTATGTCCGGAAGTGGCGCCATCTTAAAAATATTTCCCTTAGAATGATCACAGCGGACTTTGGCGAACACCAACATTCTAGAACCACACGATATTCCAATCTCTATATTCTTTCAATTTACGGATTCAAACAATCACCCTGTATACTAAATTTTTTGTTTATGGCGCGCTGTTCTTAGAACAGAGAGCCTATCAATTCGTCCAAATGTCTGTAATTTTCGAATATTTGGCCGAGACTGGTCTTAAACGATTGGTTTCGACTCCCTGATCAAGAATCCGAGGTCAGAATTGATTCTGTCCGGCCGGCCGTCAACTCGATTACGCTCGAACGCAATGAGCTAGAGAGTTGACATTTTCAGGGTAGCTTTGAGGTCCAAATGTGCCGGCTAAGTTCGTTAATGGGCAAAATCCTTCGAATGGTTTCATAGAAGTATAGCCATTTGGAATTGTTGTTTTTCCAATAACTCGAAAAATACTAATCTGTTCGAATCAAAGCACGGTTATTAGTTTAAAAATACTGATACGAAGACTTATGTAAAATTTTTTTAGGTTCTGTAATGCTGCAAAAATAAAAAAATAAATTGGTTCAAGCACTGACGTGAAGTCAGAAGCTTTTGCGCGTATGTTCTATTGTCCATTCTTCTGTATTGAATACAGAAGAATGGACAATGGAACATACGCGCAAAAGCTCCTGACTTCACGTCAGTGCTTGAACCAATTTTTTTTTTCGTGATTTTTTTAAAATTTTCTAGGGGTACGATTCTTAAAATTTTTTTTTCGTAATTTTTTTTTTCTAGGGGTACGGTTCTTACAAAATTTTAAACACGTCATTATGTTGATTTTCTACTACTAGTTACAAAGCGCCATTTCGATCGAATATTTATTTTTTGAGTTATTAAGGAAATAATATTCCAGGTGGGTATAACTCGGAAACCGTTAGACCGATTATGCCCAAAAACGAACTCAACTCTCCCTTTCGGATACGCAACCTACCCTGAAAATTGCAAGTCCCTATCTCCTTTCGTTCGAAAGTTATCGAGGCAACGGCCACCCATCTACTGAACTCACACAAGAATGCTCGAATCTCCAACAATATTTAACCGATCGTATTAAAACTTCAAACTTGGCAGTAGAGTTAGGTTATGTAGGCTATTGCAAAATTTCAGCAATTTCGAACGAATAGTTACTGATATATAAATTTTTTTTTTTTTTATTTTCTATGATTTATTAAAAATTTTCTACAAATGCTATCCTCACCAAATGTTGCAAACATTTTCGCGTTGGCATTCTACAACTAATAACCATGTTTGAATTCAATCGGTTCAGTATTTTTCGAGTTAATGAGGAACAAAAAACCACCAAATTTCAGAAAATTTCAGATGGCTATAACTCTAAAACCATTTGGCCGATTATGCTCATAAACAAACTGAAATGTCGCGTTCTGGTGCACATCCTAACCTGAAATTTTCAAGCCGCTATCTCATTCCGTTCTCAAGTTATCGTGACAACAAAAATATTTTTTAATAATTTTTTTAAAATTTTCTAGCCATACGATTCGCACAAAATTTCACAAACGTGCTTAGGTTCATATTCTACAACTACCCACCAAGTTTCAATTCGATCGGATTTATATTGGTTGAAAACAAAATTATTACTCGGAAACCACTGGGCCGATTATGCCCATTAACGAACTTGTCCGTCGTATTGGGATGCGCAACCCACCCTGAAAATTTCAAGTCGCTGGCTTTTTTCGTTCTCAAGTTATCGTGGCAACGGCCGGACGGCCGGACGGCCGGCCGGACAGAATCAAATTTGACCTCAAATTCTTCATTGGGGAGTCGAACTTAATCGTTTGAAACCATTTTTTTCAAAAAATTCGAAAGTTACAGACATTTGGGCAAAACTATAACGCGATGTTCCCCAGAGCATACGCGCAAAAACTGTATCTCAGAAACTCTGTCGGATATCTTTGAAATTTCACGAGAACCTTCAAGACCTCATTATACAGCAAAGTTCTGAATTTGAGCTTGATCGGATTCATATTGGTGAAGATATTGCCGAAATTTATAAATATTCTAAAGATCGGAGCAGACTGGTCCACTGATTTACATTCAACCGAAAAAATTGTAACAGTGTTTTATTTTTTTAATAAGAATGTAAATGTTATTGCATAGATCATTATTCTTATTTTTTTTGATGTCATTCATAATACATATCTCTCTATGTTCCAGTCATGTCATTGTCTCACATGACAGATGGCAGATAAACGAGAACATTATAAGAATTAAGAATAATAAAGCTTGGTGAAAATATTGATAAGGATCAGGATATATTATCAGGAACAAGTTTCACAAGTTACAAACAAAAATTGGAAAATGGTTAGATATCTAAAATTATCTTTCTCATGCTAAACACTGTGAATTTCTTATTTTGCAGAAGGAATTTGAGAAAGAAAACCCAGAAAAGAACCAATTAATAATGAATATATCTTCCAAAGTATCCTTTAATGATAAAGTAATTTCATTTACTCAGAGAGGGGAACTTCCAGCTGTGAGATATGTTATATCGAATATATTATAGAATGAAGTCTTAAGTTAAATAACTAGGATTAACACTAGATAGTAAACTTCTGTGGAATAAGCGAATGTTGAAATCACTGCTTGTAAAGCAATAACGGTTTTAATACAGTGTAGAAATCTAGCCTGTAAGACTTGGGACTGCCACCCCAAGATACTGTCTGGCATAAAAAAATAAGTCAGAATTAGTACGAGGAAAATCCTGTACAAAATACAAAGGCTTGCCTGTGTGTGTTACTAGAGCTATGGGAACCTGTCCTTCCAGGACAATTATCACAATACTCACACCCCTCAACCTTGTAGTAGACAAAATCACCCATGAAGCCATTCTCGGAATATCTAGGAAAGGAACAGGTAATGAGATATTATAAATACAGTGAAACCTCTTCTAACAGATAACATTTTTGCGCGTATGTTCTGGGGAACATCGCGTTATAGTTTTGCCCAAATGTCTGTAACTTTCGAATTTTTTGACGAAAATGGTCTCAAACGATTAAGTTCGACTCCCCAATGAAGAATTCGAGGTCAAATTTCATTCTGTCCGTCCGGCCGTCCGGCCGGCCGTTGCCACGATAACTTGAGAACGAAAAGAGCTAGCGACTTGAAATTTTCAGGGTAGGTGGAGAATCCCAATACGACGGACAAGTTTGTTAATGGGCATAATCGGCCTAGTGGTTTCCGAGTAATAATTTTGTTTTCAACCAATATAAATCCGATCGAATTGAAACTTGGCGTGTAGTAGTAGAATATGAACCTAAGCGCGTTCGTTAAATTTTGTCCGAATCGTATCGATAGAAAATTTTAAAAAAATTATTAAAATTTTTTTTTTTTTGTCTAGATAACTTGAGAACGGAAAGAGATAGCGGCTTCAAGTTTTCAGGTTAGGATGTGCACCAGATTGCGACATTTCAGTTTATTTATGAGCATAATCGGCCAAACGGTTTTAGAGTTATAGTCATCTGAAATTTTCTGTAATTTGGTGGTTTTTTGTTCCTCATTAACTCAAAAAATACTGAACCGATTGAATTCAAACATGGTTATTAGTTGTAGAATGCCAACGCGAAAATGTTTGCAAAATTTGGTGAGGATAGGATATGTAGAAAATTTTTAATAAATCATTGAAAAAATAAAAATAAAAAATTCTATATATCAGTAACTATTCGTTCGAAATCGCTGAAATTTTGCAAAAGCCTTCATAACCTAACTCTTCAAGTTTTATTACGATCGGTTAAATATTGTTGGAGATTCGAGCATTCTTGTGTGAGTTCAGTAGATGGGTTACCGTTGCCTCGATAACTTTCGAACGAAAGGAGATAGGGACTTGCAATTTTCAGGGTAGGTTATGTATCCAAAAGGGACAGTTGAGTTCGATTTTGGGCATAATCGTTCTAACGGTTTCCGAGTTATACCCACCTGGAATATTATTTCCTTGATAACTCAAAAAATAAATATTCGATCTAATTGGTGCTTGGTAACTAGTAGTAGAAAATCAACATAAAGGCGTGTTTAAAATTTTGTAAGAACCGTATCCCTAGAAAATTTGAAGAAAATGACGAAAAAAAAAATTTTAAGAACCGTACCCCTAGAAAATTTAAAAAAAATCACGAAAAAAAAAATTGGTTCAAGCACTGACGTGAAGTCAGAAGCTTTTGCGCGTATGTTCTATTGCCCATACTTCTGTATTGGACACCCTTAATCGAATTTACCATGGTAAATTATGTTGTCCATTCTCCTCTATTGGACACTTAATTCGAATTTACCATGGTAAATTCGAATTGAGAGTGTCCAATACAGGAGAATGGACAACATAATTTACCATGGTAAATTCGATAAGGGTGTCCAATACAGAAGTATGGGCAATAGAACATACGCGCAAAAGCTTCTGACTTCACGTCAGTGCTTGAACCAATTTTTTGTCAGCCACTTGAAAAAATGGTATGTACATTATGGTACATCTAGGGGTCGGCGTTATCCTCCTTGGTTTACACATGATTTAATATGTAACTTACGAATGAAGGATCGTTACCATAAGTTATATAGGAAATACAAGCGTGATTATGATTACCTTCAATTTAAAACTCTACGTGTTAAAATTAAAAGAGATATAGGCAGTTCTTATTCAACATATATGCAGTGTATAGAGGCTAGAATTCGTGAAGACCCAAATAGCTTCTGGGCTTATGTACCAGAATTTTGAGCTGAATGATTCACAGAGTAATCATAAAAGGATAATGTGGGAGGTATATTCATCATTAACTGGTTTTCGTTAAGCGTCTGACGAAGGAGTCTGATATAGACTCCGAAACGTTACGATATAGATGTTTCTTCGTTGATGTTGTTTCGTTGTTATTTGTTAGGCAGCATTGTTCGATTGATTGCTTCTGTGTGTTTCTTACGCAGTGTTTCTTACGCAGAAGCAAATCACAAAATAATTAATTTGTTAGTCTATAGATATTTTTCAGAGTTAGGGAGAGAAAACCCAGAAAGTTGTTGTGCTGTTTTTTTATTTTTTATTTATTGCTTTTATATAAATTGTATTTTGATATATTATTTGTGCTTTCCTTCATTGTTAGCATTAGAGTCTATTGTGCATTTGATTATTTTGAGTTTTTTTCTCTTGTTAATTTTTCTCTATAATTGGCTGTAAAACTGTTGAGAATAAATGTATTATTATTATTATTATGAGGCTCAAATTTCACTACGAAAGAATTAATTCCCCTATGTAGTTATAGTTCGGTCTTTATGTCAACGTCAATATTGACTGTGTCACAGCCGATAAGACAGTACCACTTCTGGTCAAGGTTATTTATATTCATAAAATTAGGTGAAACGTGAGTATTTTCATATATGAGTAGAAAATTACTGCTATACATAATGTTTTTCGTGAATTATCAACTCATAGTGAATCATGGCCTAACCTTACGATTGAGCTGATTTTTTCATAGAAAGTACGCTTGGAATACACTATTTTTCAACTCATGGCACAATTGACCTGATTTGTGTCCTTACGCCACCACAGACAAGGCTACAAAGCACAGTTTGTTTTCGACCGCACAGATAATTTATGTATTTCAATAGAGACCATGAGCCACCACGAACACAGCACTGTTACGAACCAATAGTGAATATATGTATGTGTGTGAGTTGAAACTAATCGTTTGATACTATTCTCGGCCAAAAAGTGTACCAGTTTTTCTTGGATGTTTGATTTTACTGACGGATTTAAATTCTTGGAAATATATTTTTTTTTCCTGGAGCTAAGCAGCTTAGGGCGAGTTCAGTACCTCGTTAGGTGACAGCTCTGCCTATAGATTTGGACAGCGTGCCAAAGCTCCTGTCCACAAGGCTTTTCCCCTTTTTGCGCGTATGTTCCGAGGAACATCGCGTTATCATTTTGCCCAAATGTCTGTAATTTTCGAATTTTTCGCCGAAAATGGTCTCAAACGATTGGGTTCGACTCCCCGATGAAGAATTCGGGGTCAAATTTGATTCTGTCCGGCCGGCCATTGCCACGATAACTTGAGAACGGAAAGGACTAGTGACTTTTCAGGATTTTCAGGATAGGTGGCGCATCCCAATACGACGGACAAGTTCGTTAATGGGCATAATCGGCCCAATGGTTTCCGAGTAATAATTATGTTTTCAACCAATATTAATCCGATCGAATTAAAACTTGGAGAATAGTTGTAGAATATGAACCTAAGTACATTTGTGAAATTTAGTGTGAATCGTATCACTAAAAAATTTTTAAAAAAATTATTAAAAAATATTGTTTATGTCAGAGATAACCTGAGAATAGAAAGAGATAGCGATTTGAAATTATCAGGTTTGGTTGTCCATCTGAATTTGAAATACGAGCTTGTTTAACAGCATAATCGGCCGAATAGTTTTGGAGTTACACCCATCTGAAATTTGCTTGTTATTTCTTCAATAACTCAAAAAATACAAAATCGATCCAATCCAAACATGGTTATTAGTTGAAAAATGCCTGCACAAAAATTTTTGCGAAATTTCGTGAGGATCGAATCACTAGAAAATTTTTAAAAAACCATTGAAAATCATTGAAAAAAATTCTATCGATCAGAAACTATTCATCCGACATGATTGAAATTTTGCGAGAGCCTTCAAAACCCAACTTTACTTGTAAGTTCCAAGTTTGAACACGATCGGATCTATATTGTTGGAGATCCGAGCAGCCTTGTGTAAATTCTGTATCTGGATGGGTGACCATTGCCTCGATAACTCCTTAACGAAAGGAGATAGGGATTTGCAATTTTCAGGGTAGGTTGCGTATCTAAGTGGGAGAGTTAAGTTCGCTGTTGGGTATTATCGGTCGAACGGTTTCGGAGCTATACCCATCTAGAATATTATTTCCTTGATAACTCAAAAAATATAGACTCGATCGAATTGAAGCTTGCTAACTACTTGTAGAATATCGTCATGAAGACGTGTGTAAAATTTTGAGAGGACCGTACCACCAGCAACTTCTAAAAAAAATACTAAATAATATTATGTATATCACGATACCTTGGGAACGGAAATAAATAGCGAGATGCAAGTTTTAAGGGTAGATTGCGTATCTGAATGCGACATTTGAGTTCGTCAATTAGCATAATTGGCCAAATGGTTTTGGAGTTATATCAATCTGAAATTTGGTTATTAAATCTTCAATAACCCAAAAATACGATGCCGATTCAATTCAAACATGGTGATTAGTTCTAGAATGCCGACGCAAAAATGTTTACAAAATTTCGTGAAGATCGTATTAATAGAAATAAAAAAAAAATCATTGAAAACAAGTGTATAATATATCTGGAAGCAATAGTCCGACATGGCATTGCTGAAATTTTTCGAGAACCTTCAAAATAATGAATGTCATGATGACATATCAAAATATATAAATTTTCGGGTCGATTCATAATAGATAGTGTAGCATGTATCTGGGAGATGATAGCTCTCGATTAGGGTCCTGTAGCGGTCTTCGAACATCTGAAGTTCTGAATAATCACCTGGTAGAAGTTCGTTGCTTGTTTGTTGAAATTGAATATGAAATTGCTAATGAACCTGGTGGTCATCGATTTTCGGGGTAAGTTTCACAACCCAATTGGAGAGTTAAGTCGGTTTTTGGGCATGATCGGTCCATCGGTTTCGGAGTTATACCCACCAGCAATATTATTTCCTCGATAAGTCGAAAACTATAGTAACTAGTTGTAGAATATCGACATAAAGGCGTGTGTAAAATTTTGTGAGAACCGTACCTCCATAAAATTTTTAATAAATTACGGAAAAAAATTGGTTCAAGCACTGACGGGAACTCAGGAGCTTTTGCGCGTATGTTCTATTGTCCATTCTCCTGTATTGGACACTCTTAATCGAATTTACCATGGTGAATTCTATTATCCATTGTCGGACAATAGAATTCACCATGGCAAATTCGATTGAGAGTGTCCAATACAGGAGAATGGACAATAGAACATACGCGCAAAAGCTCCTGACTTCACGTCAGTGCTAGAACCAATTTTTCATTAATCGGTTTAGTCTTAGCCAATGAAGACCTATGATCATTTCCAGCCTTGAAAACGGTTTTTGTTTAAAAAAAAAAATTTTCAGAAAGGCTGTGAATATAAATGATTGTATTCATATATTGGGTTGTTGTTCTGGTTTGTTATTTTGTTGTACTCGATTAATTATTATTCGATTAGAAACCCCTTTATCTAAATTTATGAAAGATGTATTTATGAATTATCTCAGATATTCATTATCTTCAAGAAATGTTTTTGATGAAATCAATTCCATTATTTCGATATTGAAGAGTAGCTGACAAATTGGATTAGCTCTATCGTAAAGCGTTTTAGAAATACCTCTTTTCACACTAAGTTGGTGATTTGAATAGAAAATCAAATGAGTATCTAGTTTTCAAGGAGTCTGTTTTCCTAAGGCACTGTTTCAAAATGGTTTCGATACTTAGATATTGAAATATCTAGAAAATAAAGATGATTATTCTTCACCATTTCCAATTGAATTTTATCGTTGGTCCTTTTGAATTTGAGAAATCGAAAAATTTGCCGAACTCTTCTTTACCATGTTGACAAAATACAAATATATCTACTCCATATATAGTTTCCAGAATTTGATAGATAAAATCCAATAAGGAATCATTTAGTGATTCATTATTTGATACAAAAATCCAGTACCTACTACATCGTCCTATTTCTATCCAAATTCAATATGAACAATAATTTCTCCAACTACAATGCTGTTTTTGTTCGGAAATTATTTCCACTGCTGCTGCAGCGATCATTCTTCCCACACTAATCCTACATTTAGTGGACTTTGTAGCATTTACTATTCCCCATTTTACTGCAGAGATATAATATTCACGATTATCTTGAAAATTCCATCATACACTCCAATCTGCTTCCTGTTCAATGGCAACTCGCATCAAATCGAAATCATTCAGTCATAAAATATTTATTCTTATTGGAAGTAGCGGAAGCGAATTTGCCTTATGCTATAGATTTATATTTGCCCTGTTAAATTCAACATAAACTTCGGCTTTCAAGGATATTCTCCTTATGGCTCAAAGCTTTCAAACTTGCAAATTATTGATGAAGTTCCCAAACTGAACTCCATCAACAAACTCCTCCTCTCCCAGGCAACACTTGCGTTTCATTATTGAAGATAATGTCTCCATATACAGCACCCGACCACGGTTTCTACTTATAATGATATTCTATAGATTTTTTTTTGAGTTAGCTCGTATTTTACATAATGTACTAAAAGCTAATTAGAAAGTATCCCTTCCCCATGATGCATTCTGTTTTCTGGATAATTTTTTTAATCTATTGAAATTGTTTCTTGGAACTTGTTTATGCGTGTATTTTCCAGGAAAAAGCGATCTATCATTTTGCCCAAATGTCTGCATTTTCGAATTTTTTTTCCGAAAATGGTCACAAATGATTAGATTGTCTCACTGATGAATAAGTCGTGGTCGAATTCGATTCTGTCCGGCCGGTCCACCGTTAACCACATTGTAGTCCAGTCAACAAGTGCCTTTTAGGTCAAAATTTTTGCGTATTCTCCGACAATTATGATTGAGGTGTCATTCGATTCGGAATGGCATCTAGATAGTTTATGAGAAAATGCTAAGGCCACCCGTAAAAATTGCAATAGTTATAAACAATTAAGTGAAAAAAAGGAGGTTTAGGTTTTCGCCAATATCTCAAACACTATTTGAGAAGATTCAAATAGAAGAGGAAATTTCCTAAAAAAAAGTCCCAACTGCCGTAACTGTAGGACCATTATTCATAATTTTCCTACATGGTGGAAAATACTCCCGAAAACGGGTACTCCGGCATGCGCAAGCCTCGCTTCCTTCGTATCTTATATGAATAAATATTATTTAAACTTACTAAATATGAAAATAAAAATTGAAAAAATTTAGGCACCTGCAGGATAGATCAATGAACAACAATTCGTCGTCCAAAAAATTTTATCGCGATATTTCACCTAGTTATCCATTAACTAACAATTTTTTGTAGCACGAACATTAATATTGCAAGTACGCTATTGTTTAACTATCAATCAGAGAATTTTTTTTCTTTCGTGGAGCTATTTTTCAAAGGTCTTAGGATAGATTCCTTTGGAAATTTTTAAAAATTTTTAATTTTCGTTTTCTTATGAACAAATTACTTCAGTGATAAATTATAAGGCTTCAATTTATAATATTACTATTGATCCGTTTTCTTATGATCAGAAACATTTCAAAAATGATTTTTAATAATTATTATCTCCTGTTGTTCAATAAGTTATTATAAACCAATGCGTTGTTTATGAGATAATACGAAATTTCCTTATGAAACATAATTGAAGCTTTATAACTTTTCACTTAAGTAAATTGTTAATAACAAAACAAAAATTAACAATTTTTCAAATTTTCAAACGGGATTCTATTCCAAGACCTTTGAAAAATAGCTCCACGAAAGGAAAAAATTCTCAGATTAATAGTTTAACAATTATTGCACTGGCAATGTTAATGTTCGAGCTACGAAAAAATGTTAATTAACTAATGGATAACTAATTGAAAAATCGCTATAAAAATTTTTGGACTACGTATTATTGTTCACCGATCTATCCTGCAGGCGCCTGAATTTTTTCAATATTTATTTTCATATTTAATAAGTTTAAATAATATCTATTCATACAAGGTCCGAAGGGGTCTAGGCGTACGCAAGCCGGAGTACACGTGTTCGGGAGGATTTTTAACCCTCCGGGAAATTTATAAATATTGGTGCTAGCTCCGGAGTTGGGACTTTTTTTTTAGGAAATTTTCTACACTTCTTGAATCTCCGAATTTACCATGGTAAATTCTATTAATAGTTCCAATACAGGAGAACAGACAATAGAATTCACCATGTAAATTCGATTAAGAGTGTCCAATACAGGAGAATGGACAATAGAACATACGCGCAAAGGCTCCTGACTTCACGAAAAAAAAATGGTTCAATCACTGACTTGAAGTCAGGAGCTTTTGGCCGGATGTTCTATTGTCCATTCTCCTGTATTGGACACTCTTAATCGAATTTACATGGTGAATTATATTGTCTCTTCTCCTGTATTAGAATTCACCATGGTAAATTCGATTAATCGAATTTACCATGGTAAATTCGGATTATCCAATACAGGAGAACAGACAATATAATTCACCATGGTAAATTCGATTAAGAGTGTCCAATAAAGGAGAATGAACAAGAGAACATACGCGCAAAAGCTTCTGACTTCACGTCAGTGCTTGAACCAATTTTTTTCACCTAATTGTTTCTAACTATTGCAATTTTTGCGAGCGGCCTTAGCATTTTCTCAAAAACTATCTACATGCCATTCCGAATCAAATGACACCAGAATCGAATGACGCAATAATCATAATTTTCGGAGAATACTCAAAAACGTTGACCTAAAAAGCACTTGTTGACTAGACTAATTGAATGCAAGTTTCGATCCAAGTCCGCCCCGCAAGCTATTCACCCCAATTCAGTGACAGCAGCTCTGAAGAAATAGCATTATGATCGAGTATTTGGAGGGGTTTAGGTTGTAGTTCCTACCCTTGAGTAGTACTCAAATGGATTTCTGTTGTGATCTGATCTTCCAAATGGAGGAAGATCGTTGACCTCGGATAAAAGACTGGCATCAGAGGTGAAGAACTGATGGCGTCTGTCCAACGCGGTATCTTGTAGGATTGACGATTAGTTGCTAAATCACTGACGAATCAACCATTTCCGCATATGGAAATTAAGATGAATATTTTGAGATGGCAGAGTTGTTAGAGGTCATTTGACGTCAAAGCAGTTGAAGTCCCAGTGATCAACATATTAGCGTACTGGAAACAGGATTGCTTTAAGTATTCCGCACAGCTGCACAAGGACGTGGACAATAAATGCACCCAACAAACAGAACAAAATCCTGGTTGTGAATTTTGAGGAATAGGTTGTCGATTCCCGCCCAATCGTTGTGTATTGCATCCACTTTAAACGAATCAGAGCTACGGGAACTGACGAAGATACAAACTCCTCGAAAGCCCGAGCGTGCAGGTTATCGTCGCGATAAAGTTCATAATTGGGAATGGCGAAAAATGAATCATGTATAGAGGGATGTCGCCAAGATTCAGAAATGAATACAAGATACGAGTTGTGGACTTGAACAAATGCTAATAGTTCCGGGAACTTAGGGGATATAGATTGTATATTATTAAATTATTATACATAACCGGCCATGTGTGAACAGTTTTCAGTTTTTTGAGTTGTTCTTTTCATTGGTCGGGTTTAACTTCAAAACAGTAGGACATTCTTTCCGGTCTGTATAAGGGTATAATAAAACACCCTTCATGAAATATCAATTCGTCGTTAATATTATCTTATTCTACATAGATTTGCCCTTTGAAATGCAGTTTTCTACTAGAACGGTGCACACACCGTTTATTTTCGGCTCGCTCGTTCCCCTGAACTCCAAATTCTCGAAGAGTGTGTATTTTTTGAATTTTTCGCCGTAAAGTGTCTTAAACGCTTACTTTCAACTCACTGATGAGGAATACGTGGTAAAAGCTAATTCGGTCCGTCCGGTCATCTGCCGTCCGTGGTTACGATATTTCTCGAACGAAATGAGCTAGAAAATTGAAATCTGCAGGTTAGGTTGGGTTACCAAAGTCGCCGGCTATGTTCCTCAATGTTCGTGCCGACCGTGGCCAAATAATAATAATAATAATAATAATAATAATAATAATAATAATAATAATTTATTCCTTTCGTCAAACAATGATACAATTAAAATGCAATGCATACTCTGTAAAATTAAGTCCAACAAATTGGAATAAATAAGGATCCCACAGAAGCTTTAGAAACTATCACTTGTACGTGGTCCATCCGAATGTTTACTCCCTCGTATTAATCTGACTTACAACTATAAACAATTTTTTGATAAATTATACTTGTGTAGATTACATTACATGTACAAATATTACAACTATTAAAACATATATATGTTTTTTTTTTTTTTATTTATTTATTCCTTTATTTATTTATTTTTTATTATATTTTTTTTTTTACCACTACTTCACTGCAATTCCTATGCCCATTTCCCACAATCTCATACACGTTTCTGTCTCACTGTTATTGGATTTGATTCACGAGGTCATGAAAAAATTTTCTCCCCGATCCCGTGATCCAAGATTTCATCCTCTTCTTGAACAATGTTAAACTATTTATTTTCCTTATTTCTAGAGGTAATACACCATATATTCTTGGCGATAGATACTCACATTGTCTTTGACCTATGGTTTTATAACAACGAGGTACAAAAAATAAATTATCCTTGTTCCTTGTGCTGTAGCAATGTGAGACTGGTATGGACGTAATCTTATGCCTTTTAGTTCGCAACAGGATACACATACAAAAGAGCTGTCTCACATCAAAAAACCCAGACTCCGAATATAAAGTGTCACTTGGATATAACATAGGCCTCCTAAACATCACTCTCAAGATCCATCTGTGTATAACGTTCAGGCTCTCCAAATGTGTGTCACACACACCTCCCCAGCCAACTATCCCGTATGCTAATTGTGATTGCACAAGTGCATGATATAGTATCTTCAAATGTTTTATGTCCAGATAGTCTCTGAGGAGTTTAAACCTGAATAACATCCCTCTTAATTTTTTGACAACATTTGCTATCTGTAGGTCCCACCTCAGATGTCGGTCAATTACGATCCCAAGGTATGTGACTGACTCAGCCTCGGGAATACAAGAATTTGGGGTTATAAGCAGAGGTCCCATATTTGGTAATCCATCAGAACTAGAGAATTAAAATTTGCAGGGTATATTTGAAGCCTAAGGTCACTGGCTATGTCCGTTAATAGACAAACTCCGCCGAGTGGTGTTTGAGTTGAAGTCGTCTGAAGCTAAAGAGCAGCAAGTTCAATACCTGGATGGGTGGCCGCTCTGGCTATGAGCGCGCCAAAACAGACTGACCTCCCGCCAGTGCTTCTTCAATTTTTTTCTTTCAAATATTTTGAGGATAGATTGGGAATTTTTGAAAATAAACACAAACTGAATTCTTGTCCATGAAAATATTCAAATGCAGAATCAGAAGATATTATCGACGAATTGTTATTTCTTGTACAGGTTGTTTTATGGGACCCTAAAGTAAAATTTCTGAGTCTGAGTACCTTTACGGTACCAATTTGGCAACATTAGGCAAATGAGGCAATCGTGCTATTTATAAACCTCACACGATATCGTAACACCGTCACGCAACAATCGTGGTTACGCGTTGGAGATACGATGTTCAGAGATTTTCAGCGTAAAAGCACATCGCTGCGTAACATGAGCAGAACATTCTATCTTTCAATAAATTTTGTTTAGTTTTGTGAAGTTCGTCAAAAATATGGAGGTTGTTGCAGCAGTTTATGCATGATTATTGACCAAAGAAACGATTACGCTCGAGCGCAATGAGTTAGAGAGTTGAAATTATCAGATAGGTTTGGAGTCCAAATGCGCCGGAGTTCGTAAATGGGCAGAATCCACCGAGTGGTTTCAAAGTTATAGCGATTTGAAATTTTGTTTTCCCAATAACTCCCAAACAATGATCTGATTAATTGAAAAATACCGACAGGAAGACACAAAATTTCGTGAGGTGATGTTGGTGAAGATTTCAACGATCGAGATGTAGGCACTGGTCTATTTTTTACACTCTACAAGCTAAGTTGTCAACAGATTTTGAATGGAAAACTTGGCAAAGTGAAGATGAAAGATAAAATCGTCGAATAATATGTAACATGATAACTTCATGAAATTAGAAAATTGTTAAAACATATCGAAAATAAGTTAATGATATTCGTTCAAGTCCCAGCTTTCACCCTAAATCTGTACAGACCTTGCGTGGCGTATTTATTAGTGATTTTGGTTCATAGCAATTAGATACCGGGATCGATTACCGTAGCCGTAATAGCTCTTATTTGTTTTTTTAATTTTTATTGAAATAATAACTTTGATGAAACTATTGAATTTGAAAGGTTTCTTTCTGGCTTTTCTCTCCGAAACTGTGAAAAATATCTATAAAATAAAAATTACTTATTTTGTGATTTGTTTCTGCGTAAGAAACACAAGATATAGTTGTTACGATATAGTTGTTTCTTCGTTGCTGTAGTTTCGTTGTTGTTTGTTAGGCAACATTGTTCGATTGATTGCTTCTGACAAATATCTTGTGTTTCTTACGCAGAAGCAAATAGCAAAATAATGAATTTTTATTTATATTTAATAATGAGTATACCTCCCACAGTATCCTTTAATGATTATTGAATTTAAGTCGATATTTTTATAAAATTACGTGAAACCTGAATAATTTCCTATATTATTATATATTTTACGAATTTCGATGCCGGGTATTTTTATATCATGGCACAATCGTTTGATTGAACTGATTTGTTTGTGTCAAGCCACCATAAAAAGCACTGTTGATTTTCGACCCAACAGTGAGTATATATATTTGAGTCGAAACTAATAGTTTGAGACCATTCTCGGCCAAAAAGTAGACTAGTTTTTTTTTGCACGCTTGTTTTTACAGTTGGAGATATATTCTTGGAAATATTGGGACTATTATTTTTTTCCTGGAGCTAAGCAGCTTTTGGCGAGTTTAGTACATAGATGGGCAACCAATCTGGCTATGAATTGAAACAAGCGCGTGAAAGATCCTGGCCACATTGATTTTCCAACTTGTCCATCTGACGCAATCTCTCCATTTTGATGATTTTTAATGAACTCTATGGTAGATTCTTCCGCCCTCTACATAATTAAAGACTTTGTCAATCGAATAAAAATGCATCCGAAAACAAATCGCAATCATGTTACGCAGATCAGTACAGACATGAAAACGAGTGGAGCAACATCACTCCGTATCGTTCTTTTGATGTGATGCGGAAATACCGCCAACCGATGGAACGCTTCGATGTTGCGCTGTTGCGATGTTACGTTGTTACGCGATGCCGTCCACACTAGTTGCACGACGGTGTTACGTTACGAGGTTCTGTTGCAAGTCTGTACCCACCTTAATGGGAACGCATATAGTACCGCGATCTTGAGCGAGTATCTGCACGCAGCGCGTTGGAGAGGCTACTCTCGATTTAATTCCAGGATTTAAAATCGCGCGTCAAGAGCGTTTTGTTTACTTCGAATGACTTCCTTCTCCAATGTGCCGCGCGCGGTAACTCTCTCTTGATCGGGGTAGTATATGCGTTTCTTGAGATTCAGAACTCACCCCCTTGCCTCACCGCATGCCTCTTACCTGGCCGCTCCACTACACTTGTACCTTAAGTCCATATTCAATAGTTGTTTTCTGGCTTCATTTTCAACATAAAAGGTCAGATTTTCAAAATAAAAGTTTATACGAACGGTTTGATGTCCTGAGATGATAAGACCTGTCAAATTTGAAAAGGATATTTTGCATGGTTCATAAGTTATGGCTTACCCAAGCTGCCTGAATACATAAATCACCCTAAATCTGAAAAACGACGAGCCTAAGCCCATATTCAATTGTTGTTTTCTGGCTTCCTTAGGTACATTCCATTAACCATCGAACTATATGCCGTTATTCGTGGACCATCCTGTATAACCCCACGGCGTTTACCGGACGTTCCTGAAATGTCTTGGGCTATCGATGAAAATTAAAAAGAGATATAGCTAATGTGTGAAGGACTGTACGTGGGGGCCATATGGCTCAGGTCATTGGTCCAATTGATTGTATATATCTCAATAACATATCTTAATGAATACACTTAGACCGTAGTGCCAACCAATGAGTTTTATTTTACATTCAAGTTGTATTTTTTTCATGTAATCACCCTCTACTCGTACTTAGGAGGATTTAAACGATAGTGAGTTGGAGTAGAAGCAATTCAGTGACTGAGTTGGTTCATTTGTTGAAACCTATATTATCTCAGCTTCTTCTCCCATGTTCCGCATAAGGGTATCAGTCTACATAAACCTATTTCCACTATCCCCTTTATATCCAGGAAATTTATGCCGCTCGTATACCAACACCACTTGACTTGAGCTACGATACCACGACGATATTTTCTAACGAGGGAATTGCGCTGCATCACCGTTTCTAGGTGTGGGCGCTTCTATCACTAACCTCGTACAGCGACTTCTAAAGCGACAAGAAGTCGCGATCGCGTTGCGATCTCGTAGTGCTGGTATACGAGCAGCCTTATTTGTCGCTTTCAACGTATTTCCGATCAAGCTTGTTGCTGATTCTTTCAATTAATGAAAGATGATGTATGGCCGTTAGGGTCATTTCATTGCAGGTGACTGAAGTCGTAACTATTTCGCCTTCACGATGTTAAACATTCATCAGTAATTCATGGCTTCAATCGATTCGGTAATCTCTTGGAGCTTATGCCTCGTTGCAGAATGTTATGATTCAATATTCCAACAGCCCGACCTACGTAGAATGTTCACATTTGAAGCACGGCGTCATCTTCGTCGATAAGCTCGAGGTTGTAGGTACGGAAATGCTGCCCTAATTATACGACGCCAATTTCGGTACATCTGTTTGCCAGAATGAATCGTCGGTTTCTAACGAATGTATCGAAATGAACCCATAGTAGGTATACACCTCCAGCAAATTGAGGTGTAAAAAATAGCGTTCATCATTTCTACTATGGAAGTTCAAGTAATTTTGTATGAGGAACATCTAGCCGAAGTTCTTACGAAGTCTTGGGGGTAAACATCCTTATTCAGTTCAGATGATTTGAGTTGAAACTGGGATGGATCCGTTATCCATCCACCTAACAGCAGCTTTTCTTATATTATTCAAGAATGCATATTAGTCAGGTGTAGGTGAATGAAATCGATTTTTTTTTTTGATATTCCGGAACGAGTTCTGCACTGAAGTGAAACAGTTGAATATTAATCAGTAATTATTTTCTTAGAGAATGCGCCACGTTGCAGCAGGTTATGATTGAATATTCCAACAGACCCACGGAGAAAGTACACATTTGAAGTATGGCGGCATGAGTAGATCCTCCTCGATATGTTTGAGGTTGGAGGTACGGCAATTACTAATTATCCTCCGCCAATTTTCATCCACCAGACAGCAGCGTCTCTTGTGTTATTCAAGAATTGAAATTAGGCCTGACAAATATCACTATCCATGAGGATGACGTTAATGTATCCAGGAAATTTATTAGTCGCTTTCAACGTCTTTCCAACCAAGATTGTTGCTGATTCATTTAATTAGTGAAAGAGGTTGAATGGTCGTTGGAGTTATTTCATTGCAGGTGTCTGAAATCGTAACTTAACAGATTTCACTCTGATATGAAAATGCTAAACATTCATCAGTAGTTCATGGTTTCGATAATCTCTTCGAGTATACGCCTCGTTTCACAAGCTTATGATTCGATTTATCAACAGCTAGACTTACAGTGAGAGTAGGGATGCATTTGAAGCACGGCGTCATGAGTAGATTTCCTCGATATGTTGGACGTTGGAGGTACGGAAATGCATCCCTAAGTACCGTCCCCCGCACAACCCGATTCCATGCACGAATCAAAGTGAACCCTCATTATATTCACCTCTGGCAAATTTAGGTGTATATAGCCTTTTCCACTTCTACGAAGGATGTTGTGATGTTGTATGTCGCAAAGTCATAATCAGAAACGCGTAGGCAAAGTTCTTACTATGATGAAGGCGTACATCCACATTCAGTCCAGATAATCTGATATGAAACTAGGGGGTTGAGGTACGTCAACCATCCAACAGACAGCAGCGTTATTTATTTTATTCGAGAATTCAAATTAGGCCTGATAAATATCAATATCCGTGTCGATGACCTTGTGTACCCAGAAAATTGATTTCTTGCTCTCAAAGTATTTCGAATCAAGATTGCTCCTGATTCATTCAATAAATAAAAAAATTCAAGCCCTGTGGACAGGAGCTTTTTGGCGCTCTTGTTCAAACAGACAAATTATATCTCAGAAAGTATTGGTTTCTCAGAGTTGGGAATTATATCAATGGATTCTTGTGATAGAATTGCATCATGAAAGAAATAAAATTTGAAAAAGTGTCGTTAAAAAAAAATGTTTCCACAAAATTGTAACGTTTTATTTTTAACTCAGGCAGGGGTTTGTTTACGTTTGGTTGGCGAGTGTCATTTATGTCGTTTGTGTTGACGTCGAATTTGAGGTTGGATCTCAGTGGTGCCAGTCGACGCTGAATAGTAATTGTTGGATTCGAAGAACCGAATAAGTTGGCAATATTGTTGAATTGTGACAGTCTGAAATTTGTGAGGGTCTGCGCCAGTCAGGGACATGAGGTCGTCCATTTTGTCAACACTCGAAGGAGGGGCAGTAGGTTAGGCGTATTTTCGGAACTTAATAAGAATTGGTGATTTCTTCTTAGTTGGATATAGTTTCGAAAATCGAATTGGGAGTGAGGGTTACATTGGTTTGATTTGGGAAGATAACAGGTACCTTGCACTCGTCTCGAAAGAGGATCTAACGACCTTTCTGCAAATCTAAGAGTTGACCACGTGAACGATCTTGGCGACTTTGACAGGTATGTGTTGGATGTTTTATTCTCGTCATTTATAGTGGAATCAATTCAGGTCGTAATTATATTTCTATATCCAGAACATCGCTGTGTGCTTGAAGAATTATTTGGTGGAGGCACGACAAGATTTGGTTTCGAAGCAAACGTGTGCAGGACAACCCCGAACATCAGGGTATGTACGAATTCTATAACTGTTGCATAACAACGAATAATTGATCTGATTAATATTATGATAGCCGAAATTATTATGTATTGCGAAAATTCATTTGTTTCTTATCCGAGAGAAGTCACTGATGATTTCTTTTCTGTCATCAGGGTTTTTGGTAACATCAGAAGTTTTTGTAACATCAGGAGTTTATATGGCAGCACGGATTTTTGTGGCAGTCCGAAGTTTTTGTGGCAGTCCGAAGTTTATGGTGGCAGGAGTTTTTGAGGCCAGCTCGATTTTTTATGTCAGGAGGAGTAGCACTGAGGCATTCGAGTATATACAAGGTGGTCCATAAGTAACGCTGTGAGACAGCCAACGCAGGGTTGCAGATCCCGAGTATATACAAGGTGGTCAGTAAGCAACGCTGTGGAACAGTTAATCGAGGGTTGCAGACTACGAGTACAGAGAGAAAGAGGACATTATTGCGAGAACATCGACGCAGTACTACGTTCAGGAACAAGGAATATCAGCACGCAAGTTATAAGAAACATATCTCGAAACATATCTTTTACCTGCTATATATATAACGTGAACTTATTATCATCAATTATATAAATTATTATTGTTGTTGTAAAGCGGAAATTGGGGAAAGATTTGTGGTAGTCATATATGATCATAGATAAGAAACGTGGATGCGCCTGAGCTCAAGCGACGCGTATTTGAATCAAATAATAATATTATCTACGTACAATTTCCGCCACCCTTATTCAGGGTTTCACAGTAGTTTTACTTTATTGAAGCTACAGACCTGGGTTGTAAGCTACTGGAATAAATGGTTTGTTTTCAGCGTGAATATTCTTTTGGTGAGTTTAGGAATTATTACAATACGCTGGGGTATCTGGGAGACTTAAATTTACCTGGCGCCCATTTACTAGGTTCCCTTTTTAGAAACCCACTCCCATCTCCACTGGAGCTAGACCGCGGATCCCCGAGTTCTAGTAGCTCCGAATTTAACCACTGCGACTTGGGAACAGTCGTATATGGTTATAAATTGGCGCCCAACGTGGAGCTCGATAACGTGGGGCCCGATAGTATTGTTCATGATATTTAGCTCGATAACGTGGGGCCCAGCCCGATGTAACGTAGGTCTGATTCAGTTGTATAGATGATGTTGTTTTTTTATTTTTGACCCGTTTTTTTTTAGGGAACTTGCTTTATCGTGCTTAATTATTTCGAGTCATTTTGCTTCTTTACCTGTATCTGTCTTGTCTCGTCCTAATTTATTGAAAATTATTTTTATACAATTTTTTTTATCTCTAGCGATGGTCTGTCGGAGTCGAGTCTGGAAATTTATTTGAGCAGGATTGTGAATTGTAGTAGTTGTCTCGTGCTCAACGGTTTTATTATTGTGTGAATTGTGTGGAATTATGTGCCATGTTGGAGAACTTACCCTTGTTTATATGGGACCAAGTAGAATTGTCAATAGAATTTCGCAGTGGACATATGAAGTACATGGTCGGAGAATGCATGAAGATTGAGGGTAATTGCTGGAGTGATGGAGTAATGAGGGTAGAAGAGAATTTCCTGGACGACTGTGATGTATGATAGGGCATTGGATGAGGTATGATTCTGGTTAATGATTGGATGAGAAGGATATGCTTGTTGTGATTGAGGACGTAGGAATGATTGGGTATGAGTGGACTACTTCCTCCTTCAGGGATACTTGATTGTAGTGGGCTCCGATTGGTGGAAACATTTCGACACCTGTCCACCTTCATTTATGAGTAGTCTGGTCAATTTATTTTTTTGATCCTATGTATTTTAATCCCTAAGTAAAATTTACTAGGTAAATTTTTTCAAGTGAGGGGGGATTTTGTAACGTTTTATTTTTAACTCAGGCAGGGGTTTGTTTACGTTTGGTTGGCGAGTGTCATTTATGTCGTTTGTGTTGACGTCGAATTTGAGGTTGGATCTCAGTGGTGCCAGTCGACGCTGAATAGTAATTGTTGGATTCGAAGAACCGAATAAGTTGGCAATATTGTTGAATTGTGACAGTCTGAAATTTGTGAGGGTCTGCGCCAGTCATGGACATGAGGTCGTCCATTTTGTCAACACTCGAAGGAGGGGCAGTAGGTTAGGCGTATTTTCGGAACTTAATAAGAATTGGTGATTTCTTCTTAGTTGGATATAGTTTCGAAAATCGAATTGGGAGTGAGGGTTACATTGGTTTGATTTGGGAAGATAACAGGTACCTTGCACTCGTCTCGAAAGAGGATCTAACGACCTTTCTGCAAATCTAAGAGTTGACCACGTGAACGATCTTGGCGACTTTGACAGGTATGTGTTGGATGTTTTATTCTCGTCATTTATAGTGGAATCAATTCAGGTCGTAATTATATTTCTATATCCAGAACATCGCTGTGTGCTTGAAGAATTATTTGGTGGAGGCACGACAAGATTTGGTTTCGAAGCAAACGTGTGCAGGACAACCCCGAACATCAGGGTATGTACGAATTCTATAACTGTTGCATAACAACGAATAATTGATCTGATTAATATTATGATAGCCGAAATTATTATGTATTGCGAAAATTCATTTGTTTCTTATCCGAGAGAAGTCACTGATGATTTCTTTTCTGTCATCAGGGTTTTTGGTAACATCAGAAGTTTTTGTAACATCAGGAGTTTATATGGCAGCACGGATTTTTGTGGCAGTCCGAAGTTTTTGTGGCAGTCCGAAGTTTATGGTGGCAGGAGTTTTTGAGGCCAGCTCGATTTTTTATGTCAGGAGGAGTAGCACTGAGGCATTCGAGTATATACAAGGTGGTCAGTAAGCAACGCTGTGGAACAGTTAATCGAGGGTTGCAGACTACGAGTACAGAGAGAAAGAGGACATTATTGCGAGAACATCGACGCAGTACTACGTTCAGGAACAAGGAATATCAGCACGCAAGTTATAAGAAACATATCTCGAAACATATCTTATACCTGCTATATATATAACGTGAACTTATTATCATCAATTATATAAATTATTATTGTTGTTGTAAAGCGGAAATTGGGGAAAGATTTGTGGTAGTCATATATGATCATAGATAAGAAACGTGGATGCGCCTGAGCTCAAGCGACGCGTATTTGAATCAAATATTAATATTATCTACGTACAATTTCCGCCACCCTTATTCAGGGTTTCACAGTAGTTTTACTTTATTGAAGCTACAGACCTGGGTTGTAAGCTACTGGAATAAATGGTTTGTTTTCAGCGTGAATATTCTTTTGGTGAGTTTAGGAATTATTACAATACGCTGGGGTATCTGGGAGACTTAAATTTACCTGGCGCCCATTTACTAGGTTCCCTTTTTAGAAACCCACTCCCATCTCCACTGGAGCTAGACCGCGGATCCCCGAGTTCTAGTAGCTCCGAATTTAACCACTGCGACTTGGGAACAGTCGTATATGGTTATAAAATTATCAAAAAAAAGAGCAATCTACAATGCTTCAAAAATTGTCATTAAATTTATTTATCAAGATGAAATGAGCAATCTGCAATGATTCATCCTCGTGGAATGGGTTGTTTCAACTTACACTCGGTGCATAGTTTTCACAACCCGAAATACCTTAGGAAAGTATCATCGAAATGTCTAGGGCAAGGCTGGAGACAATCATAGCAGATTGTCCATTTAATTCTGATATTTGAGTAGGAATAGGCTTACGAAGAAATTATTTAAATAGTTCAAAATATATTAACTAACAACATTAAGAAAATACTGTCTTACTAATTAAGGAAGTAAAATGTAATATTAACCTCAGTGGTCAACGAACAGTAATTTGTTTTAATGATTCCATTATGTTCTTCTTCCCTATTGCCTTCATAAACTACATCATTAAAATGATCCAATTCTGAATCTCCTCATACATATCATCCCGAATTTATACGTAAATTCAATTCAAGTTTCAAAACAGTCTTGTATATATTCACAAATTGTAGAATTGGATACTTGTTTTCTAACTACGAATTGACATGACTCTAATAGCTAGAAAAGATGACATTTATGAACAGTGAACAGTGACTGAACACAGGCAGTGAATACATAGAACTACGATGTATTATTGAAATTTTGAAAAATTATATCTCTGAAAGTACTTAAAATAAAATTGCATCTTAAAAAAACTCAAATTCAGAAGTTGTAATGTAAAAAAAAATTGTTTTCGTTACTCCGAATCCATCGAACCCATTAACGCCCAATAACGAACTCAACCGAGATATTTATCCCTCGAACACACTCTGAAAATTTCCATTGTCTAGCTCATTCCGTTCGAGAGTTATCGTGTTAACGGCTGGACGGACGGATTGACGGACGGCCAGACAGAATCGATTGTGACCATGGTTTCTTGATCAGTGAGTCGAACCAAATCGTTTAAGACCATTTTCAGCCAAAAATTCCAAAATTACAGACATTTGGGCAAATTGATAAGCACTCTATTCCGAGGAACAAGAGCGCCAAAAAGGGAGAACAGTCATTTAGGATTTCACTACGGGTTAATGAAATCGATAACATTTTGAACTTCACCAAACGAGTATCGCCCTGATATGAAAATATTAAACGTTCATCAGTAATGCATGGCTGTAATCGATTCGGTAATCTTTCGGAGTAAACACCTCGGTGCACAAGGTTATAAGATTCGATATTGCAATAGCCAGGCCTTCGGAGAAAATACATATTCTAAGCACGGCGTGATGAGTCCTCTATATCTTTGAAGTTGGAGGTCGGAAACGCATCTCTAAATATCCTCCGCCAATTTAGGTACATTTGTTTGCCAAAAAGGATGCTTGGCACCCCCACTCCCCCTGTACAACCTCTGATGCACGAATCGGAATGAAACCTTTAAATATATACCTCAGGCAAATTTTTGTTCAGTTAACATTGCCTGTCTTAAAATCATAATGAGAAACGCCTAGCCAAACTTCCCATGAAGTATTGGGGGCAAAGATCCACATTCAGTTCACATAATTTGAGATTATTCTGGGGGCTATACTCCACATCAAAGCAGTATCCCATATATATTGGAAAAATTTACATTAATCCAGATAAATATCACTATCCTTATCCTTGTTGATGGCATTAATTCATTCAGGATATTGATTTGTTGCATATTTTGCCACCCATAAGAAAAGTTTCAACGGACCTTTGAAAACGAAAGATATGAATCTGCCGCTAAAAATTTCATCTTCGATTTCGCGTTCTCATTTCCAAAACAATTTAGGAAATCACCCATAAGAAAAATTTCAACGGACTTTTGAATACGGAAGATATGAATGAATCTGCCGCTAAAAATTTTATCTTCGATTTCGCGTACCCATTTCCACAAAAAAATAAGGAAATGTATTTTTCTTTTCAGAACCTATAGAAGCATATAGCTCTCATATTTTGTGACCCATTAGAAACATTCCAACGGATCTTGGTTACGGGAGATATGAATGAATCTGCCACTAAAAATTTCATCTTCGATTTCACGTTCTCATTTCCACATAAATTATGGAACTGCATTTTAGTTAATATCTCCCGTATTCATAGTTCCGTTGAAATTTTTATTATGGGTGTCAAAATATGAGAACTATAGGCTTTTGTAGGTTCTTAGAACAGAAATGCATTTCCCTAATTAGTGTGGAAATGAGAACGCGAAATCGAAGATGACATTTTTAACGGCAGTTTCATTCATATATCCCATATTCAAATATCCATTGAAGCTTTTCTTATGGGTGACGAAATATAAGAACTATATGCTTTCGTAGGTTCTGAAAACAAAAATGGTTTTCCTTAATTTTTCATTGTTCAAATTGTCAAAAATATAAACTGCAGATAACGGTTGGCATCATTATCTATTGTGATTGTATTCTTTAGCAATATAGCATTGTAAATAACATGGAAATTTAAATATGTAAATATATATATATATATATCGAATATATCTGTGAATTTATATGAAAATTTTCTAAACAACTTTACTTTTATCGTTTCGATAGACGATATACCTAACAATGCTTTGATACTGAATAATTTTCAGGAGTTGTCAATATTCACATATCTACGCACCATTAAAAGAACCAACAACTGACAATTACAAGTTCCATTCATGCCTCAATTGATCACCCTGGTATACATTAACTCCTCCGACGACAGCACGTCGGCGTCTATTCGTATTAAGACAAGATTTCAGAAAGGAATAGTACTTAGTAATCCTTTTAACAAGTGCTTGGGAGCACAGTACTCGGGAGCACAAAAAGGCTTCAAATGCTTTCACGAGCACAAAGCATAATTCTTTGGCGCAGGTCTGACTACAGGTGAATGAAATCGATAACCTTTTTGACTTCAGGATTCGAGTTCCGCTCTGACATCAAGACGTAAACATTCATCAGTAATTCTGTGATAATTTCGGTATTCCTTTGGAGCTAACGTCTCATTGCAGCAGGTTATGATTCAATATTCCAACAACCAGACCTCGGAGAAAGTATACACATTGGAAGCAAGGCGTCCTGAATAGACCATCCTGCATATGGCTGACATCAGAGGTACGAAAATGCATCGCTTATTATCCTCCACCAATTTTTGGTACATCTATCTGCCAAAGCCAAGCATCGCCCCCTGCGCAAACATGTTTCGGATACACGATTCAAAATTAATCCTTCATAAAAACAACTCCGGTAACTTTAAGTATGAATACCGTTTATCACTTCTACGAGCGATGTTCAAGTAACGTTGTATGTCATAAAGTCATAATGAGAAACACCTAGCTAAAGTTCTTACGAGGACTTAGGGGTAAATATCCACATTTAGTTCTAATAATTTGAGAAGAAACAGAAGAGTTGATACGTGTCACACATCGACCTAACAGCGGCATCTCTCGTTTTATTCAAGAATTCATATCAGTCTTGATAAATATCAGTTTCCATGTGGATATCCTTAATTAATCTATGAAATTGATGATTTGTTGCTTTCATCGTATTTCCAATCAAGATTGTTACTAATTCATTGAATAAATTATAGAGAATTAACGGCCATTAGCGCCATTTCACTGCAGGAGAATGAAATCGATAACTTCTTCGACTTCACGATACGGGTTCCCCTCTGACATGAAAATGTTTAACATTCATCAGTAATTCAGGGCTTCAGTCTATTCGCTAATCTATTGGAGCTTACGCCTCGTTGCGGCAGGTTATGATTCAATATTCCAACAGCCAGACCTTCGGAGCAAGCATACATTGGAAGCACGGCATCTTGAATAGATCTTCCGTGATGAGCTTGACGTAGGAGGTACGGAAATGCATCACTAATTATCCTCTGCCAATTTTGGTACATCTATTTGCGGAATCCAAGCACCGCCCCCTGCTCAACCTATTCCAAATGAAAGTATTGAAATGAACCCCCAATATAAACAGCTCTGGCAACGTTAGGTGTAAATAGCGGTCATCTATTCTACTAGTGATGTTCAAGTAACGTTTTATGTCATAAATTCATTACGAGAAACGCCTAGCCAAAATTCTTACGAAGACTAAGGTGCAACCCAACACATGGTGATGCCAGTGGGGTGTTTTTATATAAGAATCCATATTAGTCCTGATCAATATTACTATCCGTGTAATATCCTTTATTTATCCAGAAAATTGATTTGTCATTTTCCAAGTATTTCATCAGGATTGTTCCTGATTCATTCAATATACGAAAGAGGATGAATGGTCATTAGGGCTATTTCAACCCTGGTGGATGAAACCGGTAACTTTTTCTACAGGGATTCAATCGATTCAGTATTCTTTTGGAGGTTGCGCATCGTTGTAACAAGTTATTGTTCAATATTCCAACAACCAGACCTGTGGGGAAAAGAAGGAAGGAAGGAATGGGTTCAATTTGACCTACCCGTCCTAAGACCTATGGTCACAGCCCCCATGGCCGCGGGATTGGGATACGCACAATCAGCGCGCAGCATCTGGCACGCTACTTCCAGTATGGCTTTGATCTCCAACACTTTTACCCTCACTGGCAGGTGTAGCCAACCTCTACAGCTCTGCAGGTTAGTTCCCGAGTTGTAGGTACCCAACTCACACGCCGAAGGAGAGAGAACCCTTCTAGCCCAGCCTGCGGGCTTTCAACCACTGCCACCACGAAACCTATCCCGATAGGACGGGCAGGGATTCTCCTGTGGGCTCCGCTCTCCCGTGGTAGCAATCATAGCGTCATTGCTGGGACAGGACTCGGTAACCTAATTCCTTGCAAATTTTGGACGTTGGGAGTCCAGGTCTTGCTGGCCAGCTAGGGTAATGGGGGTTAGCCATTCTCGTCAGTACTTCTGGAATTGGTACGCATCAAGAATATCCAGGCAGCGCTATAACCCGCCGCCCAATGGCATCCTGAATGACATCCCTTTAAACTAGATGTTACTGCCCTGCATATCTGATCCCCCCAGAAGAGTACACCCCTTTCCCCCCCCACCCCCCAACCGATAGATCGCCGAGGGAGGGACAGCTCAACGTGTCTATTTCTCCTTAAGGAGATGAGCTTCTCCCTCACGTTACCTCTTCTCCCAGGCCTCAAGCTGGAGATCGCCGCAAGAGGGGACAACTCAACAAGTCTATTCATTCTTCTCTTAGACAAGACCACACTGAAATAGTTCTCCATCAACTCACACCTTCCACTCTTTTCAATCATCCAACTAACATAATACGCTCCCAAGTCCACCCCCAAGCATTTTCCCCAAGAACATACCGCGCTCATCCAAGTATACCACACACTCAAACAGAACATGCTTCCAGTCTTCCACTCCTCCACATATGCATCTGTCACCTCTTCTATGCAGAAACTCATACAAACTACCTTGAGCCGTAAGAAGAAAACCCAAATACAGGCAGGAGAGAACCACTCATTCTTGCTGACAAAGTTGACCCCTGGAATGAACCTATGGATGATTCTACCAGTCGTACTACCATCGCATCTTCTCTGCCACTCTGTCTGCAGTGAGGCGAGCAACACGTCCAAATCAACCGCGGGACTCCCAACTGTCTCACCTGCAAGCACTCTATCAAACTCACTCAACGCCACGCATTTCTTGAGCTTATGTTCCATACCAATACCTCTCGCAACCAGATACCACGGTACAGCACCCATAATAACTCACATAGCCTTAGTGAATACCGTACGACACACTCTCAAGCATGCACTCATTACCACCCTTTGACATCCATTCAGAGCTCTCCTCACGTAGTCGTTCTTAAGCGACTGATACTAAACAATCACACCATACATGGCGCATGCTTGAAACATGCCGCCATATATCACATCCATAGCCTTCCTCTGCAGTCCCCAATCTCTCTCCATCACTCTTTCCATACAACCACACAGAAGAACTAATTTCAATCAAACATCTGAGAAGTGACTAGTGGACCTAAGCCCCTGCTCCACAGTCACACCCAGGTACTTTACCTTCCTAGCGAATATCACGGCCTTACCGTTGACACGCACGCTAGGAGAGCCTGTTCACACCTAATCTTCCTTTCACCAACATACATACTGTCTTACTGTCCGATTCACTCACACCTGCCTTAGTTGCCCAGTCTGCCACGACACTCATACAGCGCGTGACCCTCTGCTCAACGAGGAGACGACTGTTTCCCTTCACCAGAATGACCACATCATCTGCATAAGCCAACTTCACATCCATTTTCTCTCTCTATACTCACTAGCAAATCATTCATACAGATATTCCGTACTTTAGGGCCCGCAATTGATCCTTGGGGGCAACCTCTCTCAGTTCTTCTACCAACCACTTCATATTTTCCTATTCAAACCTCTCTCTGGCCAAAATAGCTCTTCCAAAGTGCCATTTCCTCGCACCCTAATTCATTCAACTGATTCAGGATGTACCCCCACCTCAAGAAGTCGGAGGCACTCCTGAAGTCAACAAACACACAAAGAAAATATTTCACCTCACTCTCATTCACCATTTTCAAAACCTCATGCCAGATGTCGATAGTCGACCTCCCCCTGACAAACCCGAACTACCTACGCTACAGTTCCCCACACTTCCCTTCCATTCTAATAACCATCAGTCTCTACAATATCTTCCCAAGGAAAGGAAGGAGGCAGATTGGCTGATATGACCCCACCTCGATCTTTGGTTTTTCCGCAGATTTCAGCTGGATCACGAGCAATGCAACCTTCCATTCCCTATGAAAATTTCCCCCTCGCCCTACATGATGTTACACAGATAACATGTACTCTGGCACACTTCTCCAAGCACACTTCGCCATTCCGGGGTATACACCATCCAGACCCGGAGACTCTATTGTTCATTCTACGCACAGCCGCACTCACTTCCTCCAGCGAGAAGTCCTCGAAATCACACATACTCAATCCTTTTTCATTCATTTCACTTTCATCTTCGCATAGAAATAAACCATCCATTAACGCAATTACCGTCTCATTCCAAGTTCGTGTGACAGTCTCACCTATTTTCACACCTGATAACTCCGTCCTTCGCTTCTTCCCCCGAATAAATATCACATTCAAAAATTTTGCGATACTAGGACCATATCAGGATTCCTGTGAAAATACATTCTTTGTCATGAATCGGGTCATGAATATCGATAAGATAGAATTGCATTTGCCTACAATATAATATTATGTTGTATTTTAATGGATAATATGTTCTGAGCTCAGGATGTCCATGTTGATTGATGATTGTAATTAGTTATTGATGACCCCAGTGGAATAAATTATCTATTATTCATGGATCTACTGTACGTAGATGCGAAATTAATGTTGTGAAGGACAATAATTAACAAAATATGTAAATTGACTAAAACTCCGAAATATATTTAACAGTAAAGGAAGATATAATATTTGTAGTAACATCCACAATACTTTATATATTTCCGGTTATGTTTCTGAAAAATGCTACGTCAAATGAAATTAAGTTTAGTCGAAACTAATCGGTTGAGACCATTCTCCGCCAAAATTCTAAAATTACAGACATTTGGGCAATAAATATCTCCAGATGGGTAATCGTTTTATATCTAGATGGGTAATATAAACTGTCACGTTCTCGTAACGCAAACTGATCCACAAAAGTATAATATAATCAACTCGAACCCAACCAACTCGATGACAAACGAAATAATCCAGTTAATTAACTTCTTTTATTGCTATACTGACTATCCATAGTTCAACCCAGAAAAAATATGGCCACTGTTCCCAAACGACGACGTACCAGAACAATAACAATAACAATATGTCGTCATGACATATTAAATTATAACGTAAATTTTTTCCGCTCATTTTTTCATTCTTTTGCACAATATAAAGTAAAACATGCATATGGGAGATGATAGCCCTACATAAGGGCCCTGTAGCGGTCTTCGAACATCTGAAGTTCTGAATAATCATCGCTTGGACTGGTCAGACCTGGTTTTGAAAGAGACCCTCCTGGCCTTACGAGTAACAATTTCCTCTTTGAATTCGAATATTGAACGGATTTCTGAGAACAATATCTTTGAGAACAAGCGGTGGCGATTCTGCTCCAAGAGATCCCATGCGCCTACAGAAATGTATATTTGTGAGAGGAGACTTTTGAAAGGTTATTTATTATTTTGAGTTGGTTCGTTCTTCTCCTCTTGTCTTTTCATTTTTCAGGTTGAGTTTCGGGTACCTTGGAGAAACCTCTCCGTTTTTTGAGGAAGGAGTCCTTATTGAAGAAATAAATGTCTATCGATATTTTTAAATTTCAGCAAATTTTGTGAACAATAGTAACAAATTACAACACTCACGGGAGACAGGGTTTTTTGCTGAGGTTTTTCCCTGAGCTCTTGTATCATACGTCTAATTCTATGGTACCCCGTTACACCAACCTCTGCTAACACATATAAAGCTCTCAGTCAAAAGAACGCCATGTAATCATTAAAGAATACTTTGGGAGGTATATTCATTATTGATCGGTTAATTGTGTTTTCCCTCCCAAACTCTGAAAAATACAAACAGTATCGAAACAACATCAACGATAAAACAACTATTTCGTAACGTTCCGGCGACTAGATCAGACTCCTTCGTCAGACGCCAAGCGAAAATCTTCCGAATTGTTTTTTGTTGATAGCTATTCTGAAATTCGAAAATTGTCACTGTGGAAATACTATGGACGACCAAGAGGTGACGAATCTCTGAGATTCATTATTATGTCTTTATGTTCACGGAGGTTCGACGATTTCCTGTGTCTGTGTTGCGAGGATAAATTATCTATGAACGATAGCAACGTGGCTTTTACCTTTATTCTAGGATTGTAGTTCAGGGCCAGATTCATAAATGTAGTGAAATTTCTGGAATTTGTATTGGATTTTATAACATCCAATGAGGAATATCTCGAAAAAATTACGTTTCAGGAGGAATGATGAAGACTGATTAATTAACTTTCTTAAATGATTCTCGTTTCTTATAATAACTTGATATAAACCTTATCTGCTTTCCTTATGCTTATTTCCCATAGTTTTATGAACAGGCGAATATATAACTAGGAAATCATACAAAACTTCACACCAAAATTCATTTCATTCTTAATATCCATGTCAAATCTAGAAGAGAAAAACTTTTTTTTTTACTTCTACAGCCTGTTCTGTGCCGAATTTATTTGGAATTATGGTAAATGAACAAACTGTTTCATTTTATAAGCATAATCGATAGTTACAATAATTAATGTACAACTTGAAGACTGACACTGTATAAATACATCCAAATAAGGCCATAATGGCGTAGGTAAAACACGTTATATTCAGCAAAATTTCGACAATCATCGATTGAAACTCACTTCTTAATCGACTCAGCAAATCATCTAAAACCACTTACCGTCTTCTTGACGTTATTTTTCATTAAAGTAAATTATTCCAATTAAATATACTTGCACCCTTTTCAAAACCAAATCAATGGCAGATCACAAAGAACAACGATGTGAACTCAATCAAATCAGACCAATGAAAGGAGAAATCCAATGTTGATGCCCTCGATCACTACCCTGCTTGTAGAACGGAAGCGTAGAGTTTACTCAGGCAGAAAATCTAACATTATAGCCTTAGCATGAAAGAATAACTTCAAACGTTTTATTCATGATATTTGAATTTAGGAACTATCAATACTGGATTTGATTATTTAAGGAATTTCAATGTTATGGATGATAATATTAAGATCTTTTTACAACATAGAAAATATACCCTCATACCACGTTATTCTACTTATTTTCTGACCGTTTAAAAAGTTGCCGATTCTTGCCCACCAAATGTTCATTTATGAGAAATAAATAGTTACTTGTCTTGTGTCTGAATAGTTTTTGAGCGTCTGTTCTGGGGAACATCGCGTTATCATTTTGCCAAATTTCTGTAATTTTCGAATTTTCTGCCGAAAATGTTCTCAAACGATTGAGTTCGACTACCTGATGAATAATTCGATGTCATATTTGATTCGTCCAGCTGGCCAACTGGCCGGCTGGCCGTCCGTTGCCATGATAACTTGAGAAGGGAATGAGATAGCGACTTGAAATTTTCGGGGTAGGTGGCGCATCCCAATACGACAGACAAGTTCGTAAATGGGCATAATGAGCCCAATGGTTTCGAGTAATAATTTTATTTCCAACCAATATAAAACCGATCGAATTGAAACTTAGTGAATAGTTGTAGAATATGAACATAAGCACGTTTGAAAAATTTTGTGAGAATCACATTACTAAAATATTTTTAAAGAATTATTAAATTTGTTTTTATGTCACGATAACCTGAGAACGGAATGAGACAGCGACTTGAAATTTTCAGGTTAGGGTTTTGCATCTGAATGCAACATATGAATTTGCTTGTTGGCATAATCGGCCAAATGGTTTTGGATTTATAACCATCTGAAATTTGGTTGTTATTTCCTCAATAACTCGAAAAATACAGAACCGATTAAATTCAAACTTGGTTATTAGTTGTATAATGCCAACGCGATAATTCTTACATGATTTCGTGAGGATCGTATCACTAGAAAATTAAAAAAAAAATAATTGAAAAAATTTTTATATATTAGTAATTATTCGTTTGACATCGCTAAAATTTTGGGACAGCCTTCTAAACTTAACTCTACGGCCAAGTTTCATGTTTGAACACGATCGGATACATATTGTTGGAGATTCGAGCAGCCTTGTTCGAGATTAGTGATGGATGGGTGACCGTTACCTCGGTCTTCGGGTATGTTGCGTATCCGAATGGGATGTGTTTGATTACGGGCATAATCGGTCCAACGGTTTCAGAGTTATACCCACCTGGAATATTTTTTCCTCGATAACTCAAAATATATTGACTCGATCGAATTGAAGCTAGTTGTAGAGTATCGACATGAAGACGTGTGTAAAATTTTATAAGAACCGTACCCCTAGAAAACTTAAGAAAAAAGCATGAAAAAAAAATTGGTTCAAGCACTGACGTGGAGTCAGGAGCTTTCGCGCGTATGTTCTATTGTCCATTCTCAACAATAGACGGACAATAGAATTGATCATGGTAAATTCGATTATACCCAATACAGGAGAATGGGCAATAGAACATACGCGCAAAAGCTCCTGACTTCACGTCAGTGCTTGTGTCATTTTTTTTTGCTCCTCATTCGATAACTTTTTCAGTTTCAGGGAAGTTCTAGCCGATTGCGTTTCTGAAAATGATCAGTTATTGTTTTATGTTCTTACAATCAACCTTGACTCAAAATCTGAATATCTGTTTTGCAATAATGCCTACACGTAAACGTAAACGTAAAGTGCGGATGAAGCCTATAGGGCTAGTGGTATGTTCGGAGTGGGACGTAATCAGAGATATGTTGCGAATTTCTTTCAAGTTAGTGAATGCGTAGTTGCCGGGCTCTTCTATCGATATCGAGAAACTGGATGCGTGGTCGAAATACGGAGAATTGGACGCCCAATCTCTACCACTCCTGCACAAGATCTGTTTCTGACTGTGTCTGCTTGTAGAAAGCCTTTGGGTACTTGTCGAATCATGCCACAGCGCCCTTTGAACGCTACTGGGGTTTTGATTTCGTTTGAAACAGTTCGCCGAAGACGTTAATCTACATTCTCGACGATTTTTGAGAAGGATTCTACTAACTCAAAATCCTAATATGCAACTTCGATTGAAATGGGCCAATGAGCACGTGAATTGAAACGATCAATAGATGTCTGTATTTATATAGAAAAGTATAGCGGGTGATTCCGCAAAAGAAGCAGAGAAAATAATTCTGCTGGTACCTGCCGACACGTGTTTCTGCTAGTTGGCTTCTTCAGGACAGGGCAACCAAGAAACCAAAAAAAGGTGAAAAGATAACTGAAAACAGGTGGCACCGCATCAGGAGCGAGCAACCAATTTGTGCCTTCAGCTCTAGGACCTCCATTTCGGAGGTAAACTATGGCATCGGCACGGAGGAAGCATAAGCTACCTGTGCGATGCGACCTCAACCCGAGGATATGTATTAAAGAAAAAAGGATAATGCGGATGAGTATATTTATATAGAAAAGTATAGCGGGTGATTCCGCAAAAGAAGCAGAGAAAATAATTCTGCTGGTACCTGCCGACACGTGTTTCTGCTAGTTGGCTTCTTCAGGACAGGGCAACCAAGAAACCAAAAAAAAGGTGAAAAGATAACTGAAAACAGGTGGCACCGCATCAGGAGCGAGCAACCAATTTGTGCCTTCAGCTCTAGGACCTCCAATTCGGAGGTAAACTATGGCATCGGCACGGAGGAAGCATAAGCTACCTGTGCGATGCGACCTCAACCCGAGGATATGTATTAAAGAAAAAAGGATAATGCGGATGAGTATATTTATATAGAAAAGTATAGCGGGTGATTCCGCAAAAGAAGCAGAGAAAATAATTCTGCTGGTACCTGCCGACACGTGTTTCTGCTAGTTGGCTTCTTCAGGACAGGGCAACCAAGAAACCAAAAAAAGGTGAAAAGATAACTGAAAACAGGTGGCACCGCATCAGGAGCGAGCAACCAATTTGTGCCTTCAGCTCTAGGACCTCCAATTCGGAGGTAAACTATGGCATCGGCACGGAGGAAGCATAAGCTACCTGTGCGATGCGACCTCAACCCGAGGATATGTATTAAAGAAAAAAGGATAATGCGGATGAGTATATTTATATAGAAAAGTATAGCGGGTGATTCCGCAAAAGAAGCAGAGAAAATAATTCTGCTGGTACCTGCCGACACGTGTTTCTGCTAGTTGGCTTCTTCAGGACAGGGCAACCAAGAAACCAAAAAAAGGTGAAAAGATAACTGAAAACAGGTGGCACCGCATCAGGAGCGAGCAACCAATTTGTGCCTTCAGCTCTAGGACCTCCAATTCGGAGGTAAACTATGGCATCGGCACGGAGGAAGCATAAGCTACCTGTGCGATGCGACCTCAACCCGAGGATATGTATTAAAGAAAAAAGGATAATGCGGATGAGTATATTTATATAGAAAAGTATAGCGGGTGATTCCGCAAAAGAAGCAGAGAAAATAATTCTGCTGGTACCTATACCCCGCTATACTTTTCTATATAAATATACTCATCCGCATTATCCTTTTTTCTTTGATGTCTGTATTGTTCTTAGATGAATCGAGATATGGCCGGTTTTCAGATGTCTTCGTGTTCGGGTATGGACCCATCCTCTGGTGCCCAGAAATCGCAGATCGGTTCAGGAAGATCATCCGTTCAGAGGTGATGCAGTTACTGTTTGGGAAGTCATTAGTTTCAATGGAAGGATATAATTGTTGGTGCTTGATGCTACCATGAATGCACTGATTTACATTGAGCAAGTCGTTGACAATATTATTCCTTTGTTTCATGCTGGTATTAGGCCAAATTTCTCATTTTTAGGCGATAATGCGTCACCCCATCTTGCGAGAATTGTCGAGGAAGCTCTAGAAATACATGGTATTCCACATTTGGCCCTGCCCCCTCGGTCGTCAGACCTCAATCCCAGTGAACGCGCTTGGGGTCACCTACAAAAAGTTTTGGATTCTCATCAACCACCTCCTCATACGAGTGCACTTCAAGAACTCAGACGGCTGTTAACGAAACTCTGGAGAGAAATTGATAAAGGCTACTTCCACAATCAAAAGTATACAAAGGCGAAGTCAGGCTCTGGGTGATGTTCGAGGAGGCCATGCTCTTTGTTGAACTTTATATTTTAAATTTTTTGAGTGAACCTTTTTTGCACTACAAATTTTGAAAATAAATTCTGACCTGAAACCTTGATACTCATAAAGAAATGGGCAAAAGAATGAGTTAGATAAGAGAGTAAACATTTTGATTTCTCATTTTTAAGTAATAGGTGAAAAAAAATTAAAACTTTTCAAACAATCTCAAAATTTCTGATCTTCCTTAACTTTGTGGAGCAGTATACAGGGTCTTTCACGAGGAACCTCACCCATATTTATACGGGATACTACTGAACGTATTTTCATGAAATTCAGCACTTATAAGTACTTCACGATGCTGATGAAATCTAAAATATTTTCAAGGCATGAGCACCTCCTGTTTTTCCGGAAATGACGTCAACTTCCGTTTTTCAAATTAGAACACAATTTTTTCATTGCAGAAATAGATTCCTTAGAAAATTTCAGGTTATTTTGATGTAACATTTTTTAGTTTTGGTAGGAAAATTCTCTCTGAGCGGGAAAATTCGAAAAAAAAATCGAAAATAGTGCTCCGCTGAAACAAGAATAACTTCGAGGTTTTTGGATGGAAAATTTTCATTTTTGGGATTTTTCAAGATATAAGATTGATGTATCCACTTTAAAAATCGAAATCGCGATTCATGATACAGGGGGTGAAAAAATCGCTTTCAAAGTTAGGGATGACAAAATCGTGAAAAATCAATTTTTTCAAATTAGAACCCCATTTTTTTATGGCAGATATTGAATCTACGTTAAAAAATAATGTGAGTGTATGCATCACACCCTTGCCCTAAAGTGGATATTTTCTGAGTTATTCACAAAAAACTGTTTTTTGTCTTGAATTTTCAGCTATTTCTTTTCCCTTCACGCCAAAAAGATGAAATTTTCAGGAACTGTTACTTAAACCATGTTTTAGATTTTACTACCCTAATATGCAAGAGAAAAAAATTACAGGTTGTTCCTAAATAGATGGCGAATTTTGATTCGAATTTGTATCGGAAACCTCTTTATTTCAACTAATCGGCCATCGGTTTTCTCTCCATTGATAAATAAATAATTCCTTATGAACCATATGCAAAAACTTACCATGTTTTACATTCTTTTTTTTTTAATGATAGATATCATTAATTACTTCTGCCAAATTCCTCTTTATTCAGTAGCATTTTGTGTTTACTATTAATTTGGTGATAATTCGTATTAAGTTATAAAATCGATCACTAGTCCTAATTTTACCAATGAAGATTATTTAAATCTCATTCTACTTCATGGAGAATGTAATAAAGTTGTAGATAGAACGATTCGACTGTTCATTGAGAGGTTTCCTGACCGACCCAGACCAACGAGAGATACCATTAACAGAACCATGACAAACTTGAGAAATGTCGGATCTTTCGTTAAGAAAACTATACACAGAGAAAAAAGTGTAGTAGAAGATGAGAACAACGAAATTACAGTTCTTGCATATTTTCGTGTGAATCCTCAAAATTCTCTCATAGATGCCGAGATTAATCTGGGATTATCTCAATCGAGTGTTTGGAGAATATTAAAAAAACAAAATGCACCCATATAAATTCAATAGGGTACAACATTTGAAGGAAACTGATTTCGTCAGGAGAACAGAGTTTTGCGAAGCTATGATGATTCGATTTAAAGAGAATGAAAACTTTTTGGACTGTATAATTTGGACAGATGAATCTAAATTCACAAAGAATGGTTCTTTCAATAGGCATAACAGTCATTATTGGGATGAAGAGAACAACCACCACTTCAGACAATGGAACTTTCAAGAGACCTGGAGTTTCAATGTTTTTTGCGCCATCAAAAATAATGCAATTCTCGATGTTCACATTTATGATGGGACTTTAACTGGTAAGATAGAACACTACACATGTTTGCATTATTTAAAGAATGTTCTCCCTTAGGAGATAGATATTCTGACATATTGACTCAAATAATTGAGCCGCTAGTACAGAACCATAATGACTTATGGTATCAACAAGATGGCGCGCCTCCACACAATTCACTCAATGTGTCAAATATCCTCTACAGGCTATTTGAAGATCGATGGTTGGCGAACAATGGTCCACATCTTTGGCCACCACGTTCTCCCGATTTAACTCCTTTAGATTATTATGTTTGGGGTAGGATAATAAATATTGTCTACTCAACTCCCCTAACTGATAAAGAGGACTGCATAGAACGAGTCAGAAATGCGTTCAGGTTTGTTTAGATTTTTAGATTCATAGTTTTGAAACTCAATTTGGTTTTCAAACACTTTTGCAGATCTCTTCCTCCCGATAAAATAAGAAGAGCAACGCACGAAGCATTCCTGAGACGTATAAATAAAAGTCTAGAAATTAACGGTCAAAACTTTGAGCATCTTCTCTAGTTATAACTGCGAGAGTTTGCCATGGTTCTCCTAATAGTAACTTGAAGTCGGTTTCAAGAAGGGGTGAAAAATCTACAGCATGGTTCAAATAACAGTTCCTGAAAATTTCATCTTTTTGGCGTGAAGGGAAAAGAAATAGCTGAAAATTCAAGACGAAAAACAGTTTTTTGTGAATAACTCAGAAAATATCCATTTTAGGGCAAAGGTGTGATGCATACACTCACATTATGTTTTAACGTAGATTCAATATCTGCCATAAAAAAATGGGGTTCTAATTTGAAAAAATTGATTTTTCACGATTTTGTCATCCCTAACTTTGAAAGCGATTTTTTCACCCCCTGCATCATGAATCGCGATTTCGATTTTTAAAGTGGATATATCAATCTGACATCTTGAAAAATCCCAAAAATGAAAATTTTCCATCCAAAAACCTCGAAGTTATTCTTGTTTCAGCGGAGCTCTATTTTCGATTTTTTTTTCGAATTTTCCCGCTCAGAGAGAATTTGCATCAAAATAACTTGAAATTTTCTAAGGAATCTATTTCTGCAATAAAAAAATGGTGTTCTAATTTGAAAAACGGAACTTGACGTCATTTCCGGAAAAACCGGAGGTGCTCATGCCTTGAAAATATTTTAGATTTCATCAGCATCGTGAAATACTTATAAGTGCTGAATTTCATGAAAATACGTTCAGTAGTTTCCCGTATAAATATGGGTGAGGTTTCTCGTGAAAGACCCTGTATATCAAATCCACAACTTTTCGGGATTCTTTATACCTAGAACTGTAAATTCAAATTCGAATGCATATTTCAACGATTATTCTACTCACTTTATGGGCTGGATTGTTTCTGGATACGGTCCTTCGTAGCTCGGAACACTTTAGCCAGAATGAATGGTAACAATATCAGTTCCATATATACATTATCTTGTATTTATGAGGAATGAAATGGACTAGTTGCGACAATAGCCTGGAAAACAATATAATTTTGGCGATTCCGAATCGACAGTTTAATGTTTTTCGATAATTTTTTCAAATATCTGTCGATATTGTTCGAATAGATTGTAACAATACAAATAGAATTACAGAAATGACATGTCTGTCTCATTCGGTTAAAATGATCGAATGATATGGAATGCAAAATTTTTAACGTTTTTTACACTGTTACAGTGTATCAACCTCAACTTATTATTCTTTCCCAAACGGTATTCTGTGAAATACTAGCCAACCAAAATAAAGATAGATATGATTGGATGGAATCTACGTTACTCTGTAGCTCAATGGGAGAAAATTAATTTCGCTATGGATCTGAATGAATATCTTGAAGAAAAGAGTTTTGAAAGCGAAAACATACTAACACTTCTAACCGCATCTATAAAATAGGAGACGAGTGTGCGAAATGATCTTTGTGACATTTTATACAGGGTAGTCCAGTATGAAGGGCGGAAAATCCAGGAGACGGTAGAGAATCGCAGAAAAATAATATTAATTAAATATACAATTATATACGGGGTGCATTTGAATAACACTGAAGAAATGCAAGGGTTGATTGTGTGATGACAATTAAGGGGGCTATTTGGTATAATTTTTTTTGAAAAAACTCCCCCAGGAAAAGTTACACCCCTCCGAAGATTAACTAAAAATTTGTTTATCTTTTTTATTTTCCCATTAAATTAGAAGTCTTCAAGAAAGGTAATAGAATGGGTGATGAAGCAAATTAACCAAAACTTTTTAATTATACAAACTATAAACAAATAAATTAGATACGGGAATTTTGCTTTTTTCTCGTAAATGCCTTAGTTTTCGGAAAAACTTGTGGAGGTAAAAAAGTTAGTAAATGAATTGGGTTTTTCAGTCATGTATTTCTAAAAGGAAAATTCTTACCCAAAAAAAATTGTTAGAAAAAATATCTTAGGGGTTGACTATTTCGACCCCCTCTAAGCATACTTCAGGGTTGAAAAAATTCCAAAATGTGTAATTTTATTGACAAATAATATTCACCAAGTTTCGTGTCTAAGGCTCAATATACAGGGAGAATAAAAAAGAGAAACATTTTTTTTGGTTTAATCTTCGGAGGGTTGTTACTTTTCCGGGGGAGGTTTTTCAAAAAAAATTGTCCCACATACTCACCTTAATTTTCATCACAGAATCAGCCTTTACATTGTTTTGGTGTTATTCAGATACACTCTGTATAATAATATAAATTTGCTCATTGAAATATATTGGGGAAATGCTTCGTTCACATAGCATAGAGCTGGGGTGGCCAACTGCCAACTCGATGAGACCCAAGATCTACTATTTACCGACAAACCTCTGCGCGAGCTACAAATATATATATATAGATCTAATTAATAATTAATTTTAATTTTATAGATATTTTTCAGAGTTTGGGAGAGAAAATCCAGAAAAATCCTTTCAATATAGATCTATAATTGCAGAAATTTTAAATGAAATTCGATGCTGTCTGTCCCTCCACGATCGACTGGAACTATAGCTACGGTCGACCAGTCGATCGCGATCGACCGGTTGGCCACCCCTGGTATAGAGCGTTCAAGTTCGATTAGAAAAAATTGATGTAATTTTCTAGGCCTCAATTTTCAGCATTGTAGCAAGTGATGTTCTGTAAGTTTTTTGTGTCCTATCAGTGTCATCCGTAGTAGCACGCGCCTGGAAAAAAGAAAAAATTGGCACTAATATTCTTGAAAATATACATCAATTTTGAATTCCTCATTCAATTTGTGAGAAAAAAGCAGTGTTTAATTTTTTTTCAAATAAACTGTTTCCTTGAGTAAAGAGTGAAAATTCATGATTGATTCCGCATATCATTATAATAGGCATGTCGGAATACTTGAAACTAAATATTTGAAGGAGTCTTGAAATGTCAAACAATTCAGCAGCGGCAGTAATAAAAGCTTCTGTCAAATTAATTAGTGGATGTGTGACTAAGTTATTTTCGTTACTGTTTTTGTTATAATCGGTGTTTTTTTCACCCCAAAAAGTGGTTTTTATATTTTGTTACGTGTAATAAGCAGATATTCATTTTTGTTATGGATTTTGTGATGGAAATGTAGAATCGGCAAATTTCAGATGCTGGTGTTTTCATTAGAACAAATATTATTAGAAATGTTCAAAACTTCATCCTGCGTGTGAATAACGAAATTAACTAGAGATGTCTAAATGATAAACAAAATGTTTATTTCCATGAAAACACGTGGCGAAACAATTTTATCCTAGAAAATGTGCTTCTACGGAACCCACTGGTTTGACAAAAATCATAGTTTCCATCACAAAACTTGCTACAATGCAGCAATAAATCTGATTTTTTCTGATCAATCTTGAACGCATTGTGAACGAAGCATTTCCCGAATATAGTTCATTCAGCAAATTCATATTATATTTCGATTCTCTATCTTCTCCTGGATCTTCCGACCTTCAAACTGGAGCACCCTGTATAAATCTGTTTTTGGATATAGTGGTCATACTCGTGTCAGGTGAAACTGATATTAAATTTGAAATAGAGGCCAAGTCAATAGTTACCGCGCAGGATTAACACACTATATGCCACTATAAGCTGTTATTTTTGGCGCGTTTGTTTCCCTGAACAGACCGTCCTATAATTTTGCCTGAATGTCTGTATTTTGGGAATTTTTAAAACGGATATTGAATCTGAAATATATGTCAATCCAATAACTCCTAGCCGCATTACTTTTCCAACATTCATTTTTGATTGCTCCAAGAATTTACTGTATCCTTCATCACTCTTACTGATACGAGACCAAATCTGAATTCAACATTGGAGGAACTAAACAAGACAGTTTTCCACGGAACTTCAATCAAAAATGAAGAATCGATAATTTCAATCATAATGAGCTATATCAGTCAAAAGTTCACAAACTGCTTATGTTCGAATGAAAAGCTATGGTGAATATGACGCAATATATTACTATTGTTACTCACTGAGAAAGGCAATATATTCCTGAGAATTCATGGAGTAAACCTCATATATAACATGCTACATCAATTTTTGAGAAGTTATCACGGGGTTATTGAATTTCCTGCCGGACTTCAAAGAATTTTCCCGTTTCTCAAGGAAGTCGCCGGAACAAATGAATCAGCCCAAGTATGAAAAATGAATCCATACAAGGCAACAATCGCAGACTCATCGAAAGAACGCCTCAAGATAAATATATTAATAAAGGGAGGAAGATGGAATACGGGGAAAATATTGAGCAATAAATATAATGGGGGACCGGTAACGGAAATTCACTTTGAGAAGTTTTATTGAAGTTGTTATTAATTTTCCGAGCCAGTTCGCTTGCGAACGACGAGTTCGGATTATGGGGGATCACGTCAAAAATTATATCTAGCGATTTGTTGAATACGAGAAATAATTGAAAGTTTCGATCCGCGAAGATTTCTCGCAGTTGGCGTTCGTCCATAAACTGGATTGAAGACTTATTTACTCTGTTATACTGCTATTTGGAATTCTGAATTGGACATAAGTAATAAACTGGTCGTCAAATGTGAAGGCTATTAAATTTATTCTTCAGAAAAACCCAAATTCCTTTAGAGATATGTATCAATATTTTTTTTCCGTTTAAAATAATAAGATTTCAAAGAAAATATAATAATAAAAATACAAAATTTTAAAAAGTATAAAATTTTACAAAAAACAGAAATTCAGAAAATTTCAAAAATTAATTATTGTATTCACCCTAAATACAAAGTATGACCACCAAGTGCATCCCTTACTGCTTGATATCTTCTATGCATGTTCACACCAAATTACTGCGAATATCCTGGTCAACTTGTTTCCAAATTTGTGGCAAAAGATCTCGGAAATGTTGAAGCGTTTCCGGCTGTGGTCAAGGTATCTTTGTAATTGTTCCCAAGCGTGCACGATTGGATTTAGGTCAGGGCATCTTGGAGGTAATGCTAGATGTGGAATACCCTGTTCTTCTCTAGCAGTAACCAACTACTACCGGCACAAACTGCACCCCACACCATAATGATGCTTCCTCTGAAAGAATGGAGATTTCGCCTGTCATCTCACCAGTGTACCCGTTCCACTTCCATTCTTATCTCTGACGCTTGTATTCGCGATTGAGGGGGGCTCTTCTTAACAAGGGTCTCGATGTTAGATTGAATTTATGGAATGGTCTAACTGTGCTTAAGGAAGTTGAATTACCTGCGGCATTTCGAAGACATCGACTTGCCACTCTGCATGAGTGGTGGCTGTCTAAAGAATTAATAACTGTCTTCTACGGGCATTTTAGCACGGGATTTACCTCTTCTGGGGCTTTGACGAACAGGTGCATTGGCAAAGTACCGCCCCAGTAAAGGTTATATATCATACATTGGCTGATATTGAAGAAATTGGTCGCTTGCAGTTGTGTTCGAAGCGTGCTCTGCGGACATCATCCTCGGTTAAAACTTGTCTTGGCATATTATTGAAAAAGTAATACAGACCGATGACAAAATAATTAAAATGTGGTTTTCTTCTGTCTACTCATGCCTATCACACGGTCAGGAAATACTGCATGAACCTTCAAGACGTCTTTCTTCAACCGCTTACCTACTAGATATCAAAACATTGGGAAATTAAAATACAGCTTGAAATCTTGCACGGTATTTTAGCGGAATCTGTCAAATGATTTCAAAATGTAAATATTTCAGCTTTTTTTGGAGAAGTATTTCAATTATTTTTTCTAGTGAATCGATCCTCACGGAATTTCTCAAAAATGATTGCGTCGGCATTCTACAAGTAGGTCGAAAGTAACTGGTCTAAGTCTGCTTTGATAATATAGACCATATCGTGTTCATCCTTAGAGGCTGGCTAATAAATTAGGTTTTGAAGGGCCCCAGAATTTCAGCAATAATGGACGGATAGTGAGATACAGTACGGTCCTTACAAACTTCTGCACACTCTTTGTGTCGGCACTCTACAAATAGTTACCACGTTTCAATTCGATCGGATATCGGACGGATTATTTATTTATTTTTCATTATTTGTTTTTGGCGCTCTTGTTCCTCGGAACAGAGTTCTTATCAATTTGCCCAAATGTCTGTATTTTCGAATTTTTGGCTGAAAATGGTCTTGAACGAGTTGGTTTGACTCACTGATCAAGAATCCGTGGTCGAAATCAATTTTGTCCGGCCCGCCGTTAACACGATAACTCTCGAACGGAATGAGCTAGACAGTTGAAATTTTCAGGGTAGGTTTGAGGGATAAATATCTCGGCTAAGTTCGATATTGAGCAAAATCGGTTTTAATCGTTTCGGAGTAACGAAAACAAATATTTCTTTTGCAATATATATATATATATTCTTTTGACTGAGAGTTTTATATGTGTTAGCAGAGGTTGGTGTAACGGGGTACCATACAATTCTGCGTATGATACAAGAGCTTAGGGAAAAACCTCAGCAAAAAACCCTGTCTCCCCGTGAGTGTTGTGATTTGTAACTATTGTTCACAAAATTTGCTGAAATTTAGAAATATTGATAGGCATTTATTTCTTCAATATGGACCCCTTCGTCAAAGAACGGAGAGGTTTCTCCAAGGTACCCGAAACTCAACCTGAAAAATGAAAAGACAAGAGGAGAAGAACGAACAAACTAAAAATAATACATAACCTTTCAAAAGTCTCCTCTCACAAATATACTCTTCTGTAGGCGCATGGGATCTCTTGGAGAAGAATCGTCTCCGCTAGTTCTCAAAGATATAAATCTTAGAAATCCCTTCAATATTTGAATTCAAAAAGGAAATTGTTGCTCGTAAGGCCAGGAGGGTCTCTTTCAAAACCAGGTCTGACCAGCGTCCAAGTGATGATAATTCAGAACTTCAGATGTTCGAAGAACGCTACAGGGCCCTTATGTAGGGCTATCATCTCCCATAGATGGATGTTTTTACTTTGTATTGTGTGAAATAATGAAAAACTGAGCAGGAAAAAAATTACGATATGATTTAATATGTCATCATGACATATTAAATAATACAAATTTTGAATTCAATTTTTTTTAAGGAGCAGTTTCATCATAAGAATTCATTGTTATCATTTTCAACTCTAACAAGCAAATACTTTCGGAGATATGATGTTTCAAAGTACCAATAATACATCGTAAGTTATATGTATTCACAGAATGTGAACACAGAATCTGTCTGTGTTTACTATTCATAAATGTCATTTTTTCTAGCTATTAGATATTGTAAATATTTTCTCTTGGAAAGCAAGTATTCGATTCTTGAATTTGCGAATATGGTATCAAAGTTTCCTACTGGCAATCCTAAAATATTAACTGACAAATTTAACAACTACTTTGTTAATGCTGGAAGCATATCTGTCACGCCGATCAATGATGATACTTTTCATGTTTTGACCAGGTGCCCAAGGTCATTCTTCATGTTTGAAGTAACTCCTTCTGAATTATTGAATATTGTGTCAAAACTAAATAACTCGTTATCTCACGGTTATGATGAAATTCCTATGAAGATCCTGAAAAAGTGTATACATGAAATTGCTGAGCCCTTAAGTTTCATAATAAACAATTCATTCACATCAGGCTTATTTCCCGATTCGCTGAAAATATCAATAGTGAAACCAATTTATAAAAAAGGATCTCATGAACAATTGGAAAATTACCGTCCTATTACCTTGTTAACATCGTTCTCTAAAATTTTTGAAAAGGTTTTATCTGTTCGACTGATCTCTTTCTTTTCTAGGTTTGAAATATTCAGTAAATGTCAGCATGGGTTCGTACTACACAAATCCACTGAGACAGCCATATTTGAAGCGATAAATGAAATCTTTATAGCCTTTGAAAACGGAAATATTCCCATAGGAATGTTTCTTGACCTATCGAAGGCCTTTGACAGTATCAATCATGAAAGACTGCTGTCAAAATTGGAGGCATGCGGCATTCGTGATAATCAGCTCAAACTCATCCAGAGCTATTTGAGTGGTCGCAAGCAGAGAGTTGAATTGGTGAAGGATGGCGATGTCTTCTACTCTGAGGACCTCTTAGTTTTGATGGGCATTCCGCAGGGTAGCATCTTGGGGCCCCTGCTCTTTTTAGTTTATATTAACGACATGCCAGATCTGATCAGTCTTCTTGTCAGGATTATTCTCTTTGCAGATGATACTAATGTCATTGTCTCTGATCCTTCCATAGCTACAGTCTTTCAAAAAGTAAACATTGCGTTCGAATCCATTACCTCTTGGTGTAATAATAACCATCTCCGATTGAACGTGAACAAGACCGACCTAGTTTTCTTCCACACTGATCGATCACGCCTCTCATTCCCAGAGTCGATCAGAGTCGGTAACACTGCCCTTTCCGTGAGTGAATCAACCAAGTTCTTAGGTATCTACCTGGATGCCTCCCTAAAATGGGATCTTCAGGTAGAATATTTGAGTAAGAAATTACTCTCCGTGCTGTATTCCATGAATGTTTTGAAACGTCAGGTAACAATCGACGTTTTGAAGGTAGTTTACTTTGCAAATTTCGAAACATTAATCTCATATGGTATTATCTTTTGGGGAAGCAGCCCACATGCACGACGTCTTTTCATCATCCAGAAAATGACTTTAAGATCCATCCTACGACTTCCTTACAGAGAATCGTGTAGAGGTTTATTCAGAAAGAACAACATCCTGACACTGCCAGGTTTGTTTGTATTTAGGACATTGTGTTTTAATCGCAAGAATCCTGATCTCTTTGCACGGTTCTCTAATTCCAACAATACGAGAAGGACGATGCCTTACCTCCTACCCAAATGCTCACTTACTCTCACGCAGCAAAGTTGCCAATATAGCTGTATGAGATTTTTTAATGCTCTACCGAGATCACTTCAACAGACCAACAATATGCGGTTATTTAAAATAAAGGTACGCAAGTTTATACTTAATATGGCACCCTACAGTGTAGAGGAATTTTATAATTATTGTCGGTCAACTAGTGACTAATGAATCGGTTTGACTTGTTTCAGTTTCATCACTGTATTATGTATATGTATATATGTGATAATTTTTGAAATAAATGTGTGTTATTATTAGTATACTAGACTGTTTCGATGTAGTTTATGGAGGCAATAGGTAAGAAGAACATAATGCAATCATCAAAAGAAATTACTGTTCTAAGTAATCATTAAAGGATACTGTGGGAGGTATACTCATTATTCAACGGTTTTTTTCTGGGTTTTCTCTCCCAAACTCTGAAAAATATCTATAAAATAAAAATTAATTATTTTGTGATTTGCTTCTGCGTAAGAAACACAGGATATTTGTCAGAAGCAATCAATTGAACAATGTTGCCTAACAAACAACAACGAAACAACATCAACGAAGAAACAACTATAGCGTAACGTTTCGGAGTCTATATCAGACCCCTTCTTCAGACGCTCAACGAAAATCGAGAGAATTATTTTGTTGATAGTTATTTGGTGAAATTCAAGAATTGTCACATTGACAGTATTTAAAAATCATAGCTAACATAGTTTTACTTCGCATAGAAATTTCCAAGTTCCAACTCCTTTTTTAATAAATTTAGCCAAATATGGTCAATACCAATTGAGCAATTTGCAAAATTGCATTCTCTGTTCAATAAAATACAAGTTGACTCCTTAAGTTTCCTTTTCATAAAATCAGGTTCTGTCATTAGAATCTTTGTATTACTCCAATCCATCATGTGATCTCCTTGGATTGCATACATACATGTTCTGCTATTTTCGATTTCTGTATGTCTCTATTTCTCAAGTTATTCTTATGCTCTGACTTTCTTACTTCTAGTGGTCTTGATGTTTCTCCTGTGTATGATTTACCACAAATACAAGGAATATTATATACACAGTTTTTTGATTTTTGTTTTTCATTTATGGGTTTTGTTTTCGTTAATAAAGACCTAAGATCATTCTGTGTTTTGAAGACGGTTCTTATATTGAACTTAGAACCGTCTTCAAAACACAGAATGATCTTAGGTCTTTATTAACGAAAACAAAACCCATAAATGAAAAACAAAAATCAAAAAACTGTGTATATAATATTCCTTGTATTTGTGGTAAATCATACACAGGAGAAACATCAAGACCACTAGAAGTAAGAAAGTCAGAGCATAAGAATAACTTGAGAAATAGGGACATACAGAAATCAAAAATAGCAGAACATGTATGTACAATCCAAGGAGATCACATGATGGATTGGAGTAATACAAAGATTCTAATGACCGAACCTGATTTTATGAAAAGGAAACTTAAGGAGTCAACTTGTATTTTATTGAACAGAGAATGCAATTTTGCAAATCGCTCAATTGGTATTGACCATATTTGGCTAAATTTATTAAAAAAGGAGTTGGAACTTGGAAATTTCTATACGAAGTAAAACTATGTTAGCTATGATTTTTAAATACTGTCAATGTGACAATTCTTGAATTTCACCAAATAACTATCAACAAAATAATTCTCTCGATTTTCGTTGAGCGTCTGAAGAAGGGGTCTGATATAGACTCCGAAACGTTACGCTATAGGTGTTTCTTCGTTGATGTTGTTTCGTTGTTGTTTGTTAGGCAACATTGTTCAATTGATTGCTTCTGACAAATATCCTGGGTTTCTTACGCAGAAGCAAATCACAAAATAATTAATTTTTATTTTATAGATATTTTTCAGAGTTTGGGAGAGAAAACCCAGAAAAAAACCGTTGAATAAATTACTGTTCGTTGACCACTGAGGTTAATATTACCTTTTACTTCCTTAAGTAGTGGTTATGAGACATGTTCCTATGTACAGTATTTTCATAATGTTGCTAGCAAAAATATACTGGAATATGGATCTACGTTTGTGTATCAATCATTTTTTCTTGAGTTAAGGTGCATAGTAAGAATGTGTTAATGGTATGAACTATTAAATTTTAAATCATGAGAAGAGGATAGTATTTCATTAATATATTTTGAACTACTAAAATAATCTGTTCGTACTACTAAAATATCAGAAATAAATGGACATTCTGCTATGATGGTTTCTTTCTGGGTTTTCTCTCCCAAAGCTTGTAAAATATCTATAAAATAAAAAAATTAATTATTTTGTGATTTGCTTCTGCGTAAGAAACACAAGATATTTGTCAGAAGCAATTAATCGAACAATGTTGCCTAACAAATAACAACGAAACAACATCAACGAAGAATCAACTATATCGTAACGTTTCGGAGTCTATATCAGACTCCTTCGTCAGACGCTCAACGAAAAAAATCTTTAGAATTATTTTTCTCGAATCTCAATAACAACTGAATAACAATCAATAAAATGATTCTGAAGATTTTTTTTCGTTAAGCGTCTGACGAAGGAGTCTGATATGAACTCCGAAACGTTACGATATATTGTTTCTTCGTTGATGTTGTTTCGTTGTTATTTGTTAGGCAACATAGTTCGATTGATTTCTTCTGACAAATATCTTGTGTTTCTTACGCAGAAGCAAATCACAAAATAATTAATTTTTTATATTATAGATATTTTTCAGAGTTTGGGAGAGAAAGTCCAGAAAAAAACCATTCAATGATTAATATAACTCCCACAGTATCCTTTAATGATTGCTATGATTGTCTCTAGCATTGCTCTAGACATTTCGTAGGTATATCGAGTTGTAAGAACGAGTGTTAGTTGCAACAACCCATTCCACGAGGCTGAATCATTGCAGATGGCTCATTTAATCTTGATAAATTAACTTAGTGAAAATTTTTGAAGCATTAGAGCATTGAAGCATTGTAGATTGCTCTTTTTTTTTAATAATTTTTGAGGCATTTTTTTTTAAACGACACTTTTTTAAATTTGAATTCTTTCATGATGCAGTTCTATCATAGTATAATTCCCAATGGTATAATTCCCAACTCTGAGAAACTAATACTTTCGGAGATATAATTTGTCTGTTTGAGCAAGAGCGCCAAAAAGCTCCTGTCCACAGGGCTTGAACCAATTATTATTTTCTAGTAATTCGATCCTCAAGAAATGCCGCAAAAATGTATGCATCCGCATTGTACAACTAATTAGGCACCAAGTTCAAATCTTATCGGATCTATATTGTTTGAAAAAAAAATTCAACTCCGAAACCGTTTCGCCAACTATGATTTGACTTCAACAATGATTTGAACGTAATCGTTTGAGAGATAAAAAAATCGAAAACGACAGACATTTGAGTAAAATGATAGAACGCTGTTCCCTAGAACATGCGGGCAAAACCATGGATTCTATTCAACATTCCCCCAAAGGAAATACTCAGGATGTGTCGAACCATACACTCGTAGAGGCCAATTGACAGGATTATCTATTGAAGTAATGTTTTCACAAAATTGTCGATGGTTTCCTTGGATGTGCAGCACAAGGCAACATCCTGCTGGAAGCATAGGTTGTCGATCTCTAATAGAGCACTGAAGTCACAACATGGCCTCCAAAAGTTAGGGGGGCAAGCAAAGCCATCTTCTATAGGATTTGGTGGATCGTAGTGCATCGTTGAAGAGAATTACAAGCGAAAAATAGCTGAATCAATTTTCATCATTGTGAATACTTCGAAGTAAGTAAATAATCTGCAGAGGTGTTGTGAATTGAGAATTTCCAGTTTAAATATACTGTCTCACATGACTTCATAATCATCTTTTTTTAGATCTGGTAGGGTCAAGTAATCATTAAAGGATACTGTGGGAGGTATATTCATCATTGAATGGTTTCTTTCTGGGTTTTCTCTCCCAAACTCTGAAAAATATCTATAGAATAAAAAATTAATTATTTTGTGATTTGCTTCTGCGTAAGAAACATAAGGTAAGGTATGGTGAGGTAAGGTAAGGTAAGGTCAATTGTATAGTTTTTCAGCTCTTGCGGAACTTTGGAGGTACCTGCACACGTTTTTAATAAATATTCCTTTTTTTTTTCAAGGAAAAAAAGGAAGTATATTTCTGATAATTCCACTTTAATGTGTTGTTTTGAAGGGTATCGGGCATATTTTGTTCTAGAAGTAGTGCAAGGTTTATCATATTCCTTATTTGGAAGTAAAATGGTAAATGAAAATATTACCTTATGGTCGTTTAAACTCAAGTCTGTCCTGAATTCTCTTATGCTAAACAAATAAATGTTTCAGGAGGGTACCAACCGATTACATATATTAAAAAGTTGAAATTGTTTGGTCAGAGCTGACAAAAGTTTGGATGCCTTTGCACAGATGGCATGTGGATGGATTGAGTATATTTGTGCCAAGAGATTGAATAATAATTATAATCAAATAATGATAAGGGCTGTGGAAAAGAGCAACTTCTGGACATCTCTATTTATTTCATCATCGATGTTTCGACCTGGGTCACTATATGTCAAGAACACAACATGAGCCATCTATACCTATCAAAAATTATGAGGTAAAAAAATTTCTTTAAAAAATATCTGCTGTATAATGTACAATACAAATCAACGTAGTACGGTAGATCAACTTGAACATGAAACCAAAAACGATCAAACTGTAATAGTAGTAGTAATAGAAAAAAAAAAGCACTGACGTGAAGTCAGTACTCTTTGGCGCGCGTGTTCACGGTGGCTAATTTGAATTGAATGATTCAAAAATTAACAGTGGTGTATCTAAGCTGCCATCAGGATAGAGTAACAAAGTTGGAAAAGAACACAAGTGACTCTCCTTAGTCGCACAAGCTCCTAGAAGATTTGGGAGGGTCAGTATAATCCTAATCATGTTTATAGCACGCGCGCCAAAGCAGATTGACTTTTTACACTTTTTCTTTCATTGTTAAGTCAATCTGCTTTTGCGCGCGTGCTATAAACATGATTAGGATTATACTGACCCTCCCAAATCTTCTAGGAGCTTGTGCGACTAAGGAGAGTCACTTGTGTTCTTTTCCAACTTTGTTACTCTATCCTGATGGCAGCTTAGATACACCACTGTTAATTTTTGAATCATTCAATTCAAATTAGCCACCGTGAACACGCGCGCCAAAGAGTACTGACTTCACGTCAGTGCTTTTTTTTTTTTTTTTTCAAGTTCCTTTAACAAATATAGCTATCAATACAGTTTGGCTGTTAGTTTTACCGTAGATCAGAAAAAAATTCGGTTGTGGGTCTTCCGTTAGGGACGAAATTGCATCTTCTCCAAATTCCGAACGCATTTTAATATAGATCTACCGAATATAGTTATTTATAAATTCGCCTCAGGGCCACCATACAGACCATTCAAATCGGAAACAACGCTATTTCCCCCAAACTGACTTGTGTCCGTGCACTGAATTGACATGAATATTCTTTTAAAACCTCACAATATCGGCTCATTACTCCCAACATAACCCAAACAACCCAAAACCATTCACTTCTCGTCTGCGCAAGCGCAGTATACTCGTGGCTGCAAGTCCTCCCAAAATTACACACCTCACAAAAAACTCCGATTCTCCAACACTAGTGGTTCAGGAGATATCGCTTCTTGAATCCACGCATGCGCAGACCCTCACCAGGGGATTCTATAGCGGAAAAGCACCCGCCACCCCGAAACCCCAATCCTCTCTGACGAAAGCACCACCAGTTAAATCACTGATGGTCTGCTCATGCGCACAACGAAAAATGCCCGTAAGGGGTTACATCCATTTCGAAATTAGCCCCAGGGCCACGGTACGGACACTTTAACTCTGAAACAACGCTACAGCCCCCAAACTGACTTGTCCTTGCACTGAATTGCTATGAATATTCTTTTAAAACCTCATAATATCGTCTCAGCACTCCCAACATAACCCATCCAACCCAAAAACAGTCACTTCTCTTCTGCGCATGCGCAATCTACTCGCGGCTAAAAGTCCTCTCAAAATAACACACCTTACAAAAAACTCCGATTCTCCAACACTAGTGGTTCAGGAGATATCACATCTTTAATCCACGCATGCGCAGACCCTCAACGAGGGATTCTATAGAGGAATAGCATCCGCCACCCCAAAACCCTAATCCTCTCTGATGAAAACACCACCAGTTAAATCACTGATGGTCTGCTCATGCGCATAACGAAAAATGCCTGTAAGGGGTAACATCAATTTCAAAATTAGCCCCAGGGCCACGGTACGGACACTTTAACTCGGAAACAACGCTACATCCCCCAAACTGACTTGTCCTTGCACTGAATTGCTATGAATATTCTTTTAAAACCTCATAATATCGACTCAGCACTCCCAACATAACCCATCCAACCCAAAAACAGTCACTTCTCTTCTGCGCATGCGCAATCTACTCGCGGCTAAAAGTCCTCTCAAAATAACACACCTTACAAAAAACTCCGATTCTCCAACACTAGTGGTTCAGGAGATATCACATCTTTAATCCACGCATGCGCAGACCCTCAACAGGGGCTTCTATGGAGGAATAGCATCCGCCACCTTAAAACCCTAATCCTCTCAGACGAAAACACCACTAGTTAAATCACTGATGATCTGCTCATGCGCATAACGAAAAATGCCTGTAAGCGGTAACATCAATTTCAAAATTAGCCCCAGGGCCACGGTACGGGCACTTTAACTCGGAAACAACGCTACATCCCCCAAACTGACTTGTCCTTGCACTGAATTGCTATGAATATTCTTTTAAAACCTCATAATATCGACTCAGCCCTCCCAACATAACCCATCCAACCCAAAAACAGTCACTTTTCTTCTGCGCATGCGCAATCTACTCGCGGCTAAAAGTCCTCTCAAAATAACACACCTTACAAAAAACTCCGATTCTCCAACACTAGTGGTTCAGGAGATATCACATCTTTAATCCACGCATGCGCAGACCCTCAACGAGGGATTCTATAGAGGAATAGCATCCGCCACCCCAAAACCCTAATCCTCTCTGATGAAAACACCACCAGTTAAATCACTGATGGTCTGCTCATGCGCATAACGAAAAATGCCTGTAAGGGGTAACATCAATTTCAAAATTAGCCCCAGGGCCACGGTACGGACACTTTAACTCGGAAACAACGCTACATCCCCCAAACTGACTTGTCCTTGCACTGAATTGCTATGAATATTCTTTCAAAACCTCATAATATCGACTCAGCACTCCCAACATAACCCATCCAACCCAAAAATAGTCACTTCTCTTCTGCGCATGCGCAATCTACTGGCGGCTAAAAGTCCTCTCAAAATAACACAACTTACAAAAAACTCCGATTCTCCAACACTAGTGGTTCGGAAGATATCGCATCTTTAATCTACGCATGCGCAGACCCTCATCAGGGATCTGAATTCTATGGAGGAATAGCATCCGCCACCCCAAAACCCCAATCCTCTCTGACGAAAACTACAGCAGTTAAAGGACTTCTCATCTGCGCATGCGCAATACGGAAAATGCCCGGAAAGGGCAGCATGAACCTCAAAAACATATGTTTCGGCATTAAAAGCAAAGTATTCCGCAAAATAGTAGTAATTTTTTTATTTTTTTCATGTCACGTGATCTTCACGAAATTTTGCAAAAGTGTTTGCTTTGGTCTTTTGCATCTAACTACTGAGTTTCAATTTAATCAGATCAGTATTTTTCGAGTTATCGTGAAAACAAAATTTTCAAATTTTCAAAAATTTTTTTTGCCACTTTAGGGCCGTCCGTTCAACACAAAACTTCGCAGGCATATAAAGGTCATGATTCTACAATCTGATGCCAAATTTCAAAAATATCGAGTGATCGGTTCCGGAAATATTCATAAAAAACGTTTTTATTAAAAACGGCCTTAACTCCGAAACCGCTCGGTCGATTTAGCCCGTTAACGAACTTGTCCGAGATATTTACGCTACGAAACTACCCTGCAAATTTCAACGCTCTAAGTCGTTCCGTTCGAGAGTTATCGTGCTAACGGCCGGACCGGCCGGCCGGACGGACAGAATTGAATTTGACCTCGAATTCTTCATCAGGGAGTCGAACCCAATCGTTTGAGACCATTTTCGAAAAAAAATTCGAAAAATACAGACATTGTGACGAAATGATAGCACGCTGTTCCTTGCGGAACACGCGCGCAAAAAGGCTTTTCTCTAAAAATTAAATCACCAGACATCTAGGAAATCAAAAAATTGTTTAATGTTATGTGCAATATGGATAATGCAGAGAAGTTTATTTAATTAGGAAGGTTTAATGGGTAATTCCGCCAAAGGAGCACTGAAAAATCACTCTGCTGGTACCTGTCGACACGTGTTTCTGCTAGTTGGCTCCTCCAGGATAGGGAAACCAAGAACCCATGGAAAAGATGGAAATAAAAGTGAAAATAGGTGACACCAGTGTAGGAGCTGAAGGCACAATTGGTTCCGCGCTCCTGTTGTGGTGTCACATATTTTCAGTTTTATTTCCATATTTTCCTTGGTTTATTAGTTGCCCTGTCCGGAAGAAGCCAACTATAGCATAAACACGTGTCAGCAGGTACCAGCAGAATGATTTTTCTCTGCTCCTTTTGTGGTATTACCCGTTAAACTTGTGTACCTACTTAGTTAAATGCAAATACAGAAGACACCAAAAGAACAACACAATGTCAACTTAGAGCTGGATTCACAGAAATAGTAGCAAGGTCAGTTTGTGGTCACAGCCTAATATTATTACAGTTACCACAACTAATCCTGCTGCTAATTCTGTGAATCCAACTGTCAGTTGACATTGTATTGTTCTTTTGGCGTTTTCTGCGATTGCATATAACCTTGAACAATTTTTCGGTATCCTTGATGTCTGGTGATTCAGTTATTGTTGGAAAGCCTTTTCTATTACTATCAGTTTGATCGTTTTTGGTTTCATGTTCAAGTTGATCTACCATACTACGTTGATTTGTATAGTACATGTTCTAGCAGATAGTTTTTAAAGAACTTAGTGTACCTCTTGTCTCGGTCATTTATTTATTTTTATATTTCGATATTTCGGCAACATTTTCACCTATATAGATCCGATCTAGCTCTCGCAGGATTTCAACGAAATCTGGCGGATAATTTCTGAAATACAGATTTTTTTTTAATTCACAGTCATTTGATCCTCACAAAATTTTGTACAAGTCTTCGTGTCGGTATTTTTTGAATAGCTACCGCGCCTTAATTCGATCAAACCAGTATTTATCTCATTCTTTCCGAGCGTAATCGTGCTGGCGGCCAGCCGGACAGAATCAATTTTGACCTCTGATTCTTCATCAGTAAGTGGAAACTATTGGTTTGAGACCATTCTCGTCCTAAGATTCGAAAAACAGATAGGCACTCTATTCACCTGAACAGCGCGCCAAAAAGTGGTAGCGGAAATGTAAAATAAATTGGTGGATATAGATACAGAATAAAAATAATCTCTGAATTTTTGTGGAGAACTCATAAACTTATCTAAGAATGAACTTTTCAGTTGTTTTCAATCTTTTACACCGTAGTTTCCTCTTCGGCATATTTTCTAGGAGGAATACTTTCAACATGTTGGTTATTACTGTCTATGTACATATGAACCATAACCTAAGATATACTTCAAGGATTTGCCAGAGATTCTGGCAACAGAAGTCCGAAAACAATATGTCTTTAATTTCATATGATGTAGAAAGGAACTCCATTTGCAGCATTCCCGGTATCGCTTGGTTGGCTAGAAGCCATGTCTCATGGATAATGGGTGCTGGCAACGACGACAAAAATCTCACTCTTTTAGTGCTATTTACAGTGGAGCAAATGCCAAAAGTTCGGCGATATTGAAATTATAATTTCATATTTCATCTGCCGGAACTGGAAAAACTCTAACTTCGTTATTCTACAAATGAGACTGTATGTTTCGTTGATATATGACTTGACATTGGAATCAAGACGAATGGAGACTATAATTATGGTAGAATTGTTCAAGGATTAAATACCTACTATTTATTCCTCAATGCTTTTTTTGTGGATGTTTTGCAAGTTGTAGACTAGAGTGAAATGCGCAAACAAGATTGAGAGGAACCTCAACTAGCAATTTTCCATGCTAGATTTGGCAATTAACTTATAGTCAATATTTTTTGGAAAAATTTTGATCGGAATTTTCACATATAAATTCATTCATCTCATATGGGCCAAACTGAAATTTTTCAACACATAGCAACAAAGTTAAGTTGACGTCTTTTCAATCAGTGAAATAAAATAATTTTAACTCTCAACTGGCGTGGCCAGAAATTTTTACGCCCCTTGCGTGACGGAGTCTCTGGGACTCCGGAGTTTTGAAAGAATTTGTTCTGTTCTAAATGGCGAATCGGTTCCTGTTTCGCTGAAAAAATAATTAAAGACACACAATGGAATACGATTCAATACATAATTGAACATATAATCTTATAAACAACTCAGTAAATATGATAAACAGAAAAAACTCTAAGAAAGAACTCTAGGGAAATTAACATTAGGATTTTTCTCTTGATTCATTGGACAAGAGTGAAATGGAAGTTTTTCTTCATGAAGAATATGTTACGTAGATACTGTAGTATAGAAAAACTAAGAATTTGAGGTCCCATTCATGAAGAGCAAAATACTGACAATGGTCCAAATCTCAATGAAAAAAAAAGGAAATTACCACTCATTAAGCATTTCGAAGCACTGAATACAATTTTTTTGCTACATTGGAGACCAATCGATGTTTTGCATTTCACACATAAATATGAAATGTTTCTCTTCAATTTTGGATCACATTTATAACAATATTTTCTGTGATTCCTGGGCAAAATATCTCCAACTTGTGCTTGTGCATGGGGTGCAATATTCGAAATTTTGAATAGTCCTTATTTCAATTCTCTTGACAAATTGGTTTTCTGGGATCTCTCAACGGATGAGTTGTTTGGCCACACCTTCAAAAAGTCTAATCCTTCAAGTCGTTTTATATCGGAACAAGACTGGAGGATGAATTTAAAAATTACACTAAGCGCGTCACGGAGTCCGAGGGACTCTAAGCTGCTCCGAATAAGTTCTACTTGTGAGAATTCAACGAATTCCACTGAGCTATCGATGAGTTATCCTACCACAGGAAGGTACTCAGACGCGCAAATCACTCAACCAATAAAAACGAATATTACACGATTATTCAAACATGCAAGAGTCCGAGTGACTCCGCGACGCTGGTTAAGGGTTAATTCACTAGCAAATTAAAAAGTGTTTTTGGCGCGCTGTTCAGGTGAACCGAGTGCCTATCAATTCGTCCAAATGTCTGTAAATTTCGAATATTCGGCCGAGAATGGTCTGATGAAGAATACGAGGTCAAAATTGATTCTGTCCGGCTGTCTCTTATCACGATTACGCTTGAACGCAATGATTTAGAGAGTTGCAATTTTCAGAGTAGGTTTGGAGTCCAATTGCTCCGGCTGAGTTATTTAATGGACAAAATCCACTGAGTGGTTCCAGAGTTATAGCCATTCGAAATTTCCTCTTCCCAATATCTGAAATACTGATCGTATCGAATTGAATCCCGCTAGGTTGTTGAAAACTACCGACATGGAGACTATTATCAAAATTAAAAAAATATTATATATGTCAGAAACTATCCGTCAGATATCGTTGAAAGCCCTCAAAACCTTATTTTACAGTAAAGTTTTAGATTTGAACTCGATCGGATCTATATTGGTGAAGATATTGCAAAATATCGAAATATTCCAACGACTGACTGACTGTACTGGTCCATTGCTTTCACAGTCAACCAACGGAGTTGTCAACAGTTGTTGATTTTTGACGTGATGTAGAGAATTCAATGAATCAGATCGTCCGAAGTCAAATTTGACAAGTCACTACGTCAGTCATAACATTCGTTCAATACCTAGTTAGAATTGATATATCTTGTCTCTGTATGTAACGTATTTTACAGCCAAGTTCTCGATGTAAACTGCATCGAATACAATGTAACATGATATCTATCTGAAATTAGAAATTTGTAAACAAGGTATCAAAGGTCAGTAATAACTTACGTTCAAGTCACGGAATTCGTGAAAATATTTTAGTGTTTCTCTGGCCCTGTGATAAGGATTCGGTGTCTTGACAAGTAGTACCTAGGTAACGGGATCGATTCCCGTAGCCAAAATTATTGATCTTTTTCATTATTGTTATCAGTTCTATCGGAATTCAAACTTAAAAAAATATTGACACGTGATTTTATGAAAATATAGATTTTCATAAATTCACGTGTCAACATTTTTGGATATAAAAAAAAAACTGCTATTCAGGGGGTTTTTCATAAAATGTCAATTCATAGGTTCTCATGGCACAACCATACGATTCGATTGATTTGTATCTCTTTCTATGCTCTCGGTCAAAGTGCTTTTCCAACTTGTTTTTTTTACATTTTCAGCAAAATAGGACTCAATAAAATATTGTTACTTCACTAGTGGATTAAAAAGTGTTTATCATTTCAACTTTTATCAAAATGTAATAAAAAAGGTTCTAAAAAATTTGATCACAAGTCTGAAATATAAGTCCTATTGGCCAAAGCGAATTGAAAATGACAATAAATCTGTCATCATTTCTGAATTGTGCAATCTACAGAGGAGGAAACAAGGTTCCAGTGATATCAGCAGAAAAGTTCAAGATAAAGATAAATCAGATTCCAGGTTGCTATGTGGTAAAGTTTAGCTATCTTATGTCAAATATTATTCATTGAATATGTGACAGATACGAACCAGTCTATTTAATCCTCAGCTGTAAGTGCATATTTCACCAAATATAAAATAATTCTCTTCTAAATTGGAAAATTGCACTAATTGAATACAAAAATATAAATACCTTAAAAAACACCGCTTCAAACTAAATCGATCAAGCTGAAATTCGGTACTCAATTATAAAATGTCGACCCGAAGGTATTTCAGCGCATTCCCATGGATAGTCACTCAGATATGAAGTTTTTGAAGAATAAAACTTTTTTTCAACTGATACGGACTCACGATATTTCTCACAAATAAGCACGTCGGCATTATACAAGTAATAATCAAATTTTGATGGGATCGGATATGCATTTTCTGGTTTCTTGAGGAAATAATTACAACAATTCAAATGGGTATAACTTCGAAACATATTTGTCAATAACATAGTATCATATTGTGAAACTCATTATCTAGCTCCAGTGGTTCAACATCTTCCAACTCTAAATGCCACTCCTCTCAGACGAAAACTCTAGCAGATATATCACTTCTCGTCTGCTCATCCGCAGAACGAATAATTCCCGAAAGGAGCAATATTAATCTTAAATTTGGCGGAAGGACCGCGATCCACCTCAAAAAACGAAATATTCAACCAAAGCATCTCACCAACACGCAAAATTTCCATGAGGTGCCAATAAAGCCCTCAGTTTGTACTGGCTGCCTTCTTTCAAACGAAATTATAAGAATTTCAACCATCGTTAGTCCACATATCCAATCGCTCCTGTACTTACACTCGTCCGATCCACCCTCTACATACGCAAATTCCACTCAGTCCGAATAGAAGAATGAAGATAATATCCGAACTACGCCAGGCGTAACCTTATTAAAGCTACGAAAAATTTATTTCTGTTAAGTGGAAGCTATACAAAGGCACTTCGTCCCAAAAATTTCTATAAACCAATTGCAGTGCCACCTACCGAGTCTGATTGTGTATCAAAAATATTCAAAGACCTACTCAAACACACACAAAATATCACCAAAATCTGTCCACTCCTTCAGGAGTTCAGTTTCATACACATCCAGTAAAATTTTTATAAAGTTTTGGGTGATGGTTGAAGTGCTCTATTGCTCTTGAATTATACGTTGTGAAGCTGAAACTGTATAGAAGGAAGATAGTAAAATTACAAGATCATAATAAAGATATTCTTCGTCCTCGAATACAAATGAGCAAACAATAGCTCATCAAACAAATCCTGTTAGGCACACTTTCATCAAACGTACTTGACAGGAACTGGAATGTCCATAATTGAGAATATGGATCTAAATCAATCATCCACTCGATTTCCATTAAAATACCTCGGCAGATACAATATTTGCTCGTTAACTGCATAGATATCGTCTATGTATACTTCCATGTAATATTCTCGTTACGCGGATATATCGGTAGCTTCAGGAGTTTAATATTTGATAGGAAGCATATCGCAAAATATCGTGATACGAGAAAAATATTGAATCTTCCTGAGAATATTTAACTGAATTTTCAATTTAGTCCAAACTTTACGGGTTTCTCTTCAAAGTTAAATCCAATCGAGAAAATATTTCGCCTAAGTTATTCCTTTCCGGGTTTTCTCTGCCAAACTCTATCTATAAAATAATAAATTTATTATGTTGAAATTGCTTCTGCGTTAAGGTCATAAGAAATTTTTTTAGAAGGATTCGCAATTAGTCACAAATTTTCGAATTCAATAATAACTGTCAACAAAAAATTTTTCTGAAGATTTTCGCTTGGTATCTGAAGAAGGAGACTCATTTATCATTTCATAGCTTTCATAGCTGCCAAACCAGACCTTTCAAAAATTGAGTTTGAAAGCATGCCCTTTGTACCTTCAATTCTGCATCTCAGGAAATTATTTTCTTATAAACAATGTGTTCCCAAATAAAATTATTCAGCAAATGAGTGATATTTTGAATGGACTACCCCTTATATTTTCGCATATTTTCAATGGTCTACAATACCTCTATCATGACGTAAAATATTAGAGATATTTTTCCAACAGTACAGATTTTATTCAGATAAAACTGCAGAAAGCAAACATACAAACATACAGGTGAAGCTAATATAAGCATGTTAAAAATTATTTGAAAAATATACAAAGTATACCCATACAGATTACGCTATCCATGGGAGAAAATATTTGAACTTATATTATATTCCAACAATCACAAAGATTAAATTTTATGCGAATATCATATACTTACCATAAAACAACTTGAACTCAAGTGTTGACTAGAAAAAAATATCATAAAATATTACATAAATGAATGAACAAAGGTGATGATGAGTGGACTCAACTCAATCCAATAAAAGCTCGTTTACCATAATGAGACTTTATAATTATTATTCAACTATCTGTAGCCGACATGCGTCGCAATACCTAAAATAGCTCACAGGCCTTCCCTCTTTTCCGCTTGTTTTCATCGCCAAGATGAAACACGTCGTCCAAAACCAAACTCTGTGGTAGTGAGCAGACGTGCTTCAATATCAGTTTCAATTTGGGTTGTATTTTCATTTTCGGCACGTCGTCTTATCGGTAGTCGTTAAACACCGTAGGCTGTGCGAGGTGTCTGACATTGCAGGTACCCGGGCGCCAACCCCAACTCCTTTCCATGTTGGTGACTCTCCCGAACGTTGAGCCACCAACCGAAATTCTATACGGATCTTGAAAATATATTGTTGGCTTGGTCCTCCCCACGACGCCCTCCCTAAGTACTGCTCAGGTGAATCTGTTCCCCAGCCATTTCTGAACAAAAAAAAATCGTCTCAAGAGGGTTGCCTTGCTTACCATTTTGTTCGAGGAAGTCAGAGATGGTCTGGATTAATGTTGGCTGAAGATTTTATAAATACCAGATATCGTTGTTAGTCAATTTCCTGCACAGCGGACTTTGCACCGTATAGCGCTAGAAATATTTGCTCACCAGCTACTGAAACTGTTTCATTTGTTGACATAGGGTCGCAAAATGTTGTGCTGATTTCTTCAAGGTTTGTTAAGAAGCTTGACGACTGAGGTTTCTCCTTTTTTGAATATTGCAGCTGTAGAGTGAAGAGAGAGTATACAGTCACAAGAGGGTAGCTGTTGGAGGTTATAATCTTACCCATACCTGGTTTGATGACAAAAACTACAAGCTGGCCGATATCTTCACCAGCTACAGCAAATGTGTGATTCATAAGCTGTTTACCAATTGCGTCGTTCACAATGCTGCATCACCAGTAACAATTAATTAGTGTTTCAAATCCTGCAACTGTCAATTGCTCTTAGAGTAACTGAATTAACCAGTTTTTGCGCATATGTTCTGGGGAAGATACGTTATCATTTCCCCCAAATGTCTGTAATTTTCGAATTTTTTCTGACAATGGTCTGAAACTTTAATGGGCATAATCGGCCAAATGGTTTCCGAGTAATATTTTGTTTTCAACCAATACAAATCCGAACGAATTGAAACTTGGTGAGTGCTGAGTGAATACAAACCTAAGGACGTTTGTGAAATCATATCACTAGAAAATTTAAAAAATATTATTAAAAATATTATTTATATCACGATAACCTGCGAGATGAATTCTTCTACTGTCTTTTATTCAGTAGAAGAATTCATCTCGTTTTGGAAAACATGATTTAATGTATATGGTTGTAGCACCTTTATTATGTACCTGTTCACACTGCAATTTACCTATACATATATGTATACTCTGTATACATTTCAACCTGTCTGTTCTAATTTATATATTTGTACTGTATATATTTGAAACTGTAAATATCATTTTATCTATTCAACCGAACCATCTTTGTACACTGTATGTCCCATTTATTATTTATTCATTTTAATTTGTACATACTATTTTATCTATACACTTAACTTATTTTATCACTACGTATTCTTGTTTTATCTATAAATTTAACTTATTATTACTTATTTTATATATTCTGAGAGCAAATTGGCTATTTTATTTGTATTACTGCACAATTTTTTCAATTATTTTATATATATATATATATTCACGCTGCTCATAAAACATGCTCCCTATCTATTTATGTAGTTGTGTTGTTTTTTGTTTTGTGATATTTTTGTACTTATACATCCATCTATTATTTATAACTATGACCTGTGTAAGCAATTCTTGAAATTGTAAGAACACCAATAAACTCTCTCTCTCTCTCTCTCTCTCTCTCTCTCTCTCCCTGAGAACGGATAGAGATAGTGACTTGTAATTTTCAGGTTAGGTTGTGCATCTGAATGCGACATTCGAGTTTGTCTGTAGGCATAATTGGCCTAACGGTTTTGGAGTTATACCCATCCGAACCTCGGTTGTTATTTCCTCAATAACTCGGAAAATGAAAAATACTAAACCGATCCAATTCGAACACGGTTGTTAAAAAAATCATTGAAAATTATTGAAAAAATTCTATATATCAGAAACTGCTCGTCCGATCTCGCTGAATTTTGCGAGAGCCTTCAGAACTTAATTGTACTGCTAAGTTACAAGTTTGAACACGGATCTATATTATTCGAGTTCCGAGCAGCCTTTTGTAAGTTCTGTAGCTGGATGGGTGACTGTCCTGACTTCGCGTCAGTTCTTGAACTAATTTTTTGAAAGGAGTAGCTCTTATTGAACAGTCACACTCATTTGAATTTCCAAATTTATATCCAATCAATGTTTGGTTGCTCCTATTCGTTTCAGCTCATACCTTTTGATACTATTAACATCAGCATAACCATAAAAGAGAATAGTTACTTGTTGCCCATAGTGCTTGCTGATGTATGATACATACTGCTAGTATTGTTCTGGTACTGGGTAATTGTTGATACATTGAAAATTTTTGTTTTTCTCCATGTTACCCTCATCAAAAAGAAATAAAGGAAATATATCTAACTCAAAATTCAAAAAAGTTATCAAATCTCCATTCTAATTTTTGACGATTGTTATTCCTTGAAAAATCAGCAGAGGGTTAGCAACAAAATTTTCATCGTTGACCTTTATCACACTGTAAGTCATTGATGCTAAGGACAGAACTTTGTCCTTACGTGAGTGCTTCAGATCAGGAAATTTGTGTCCAACAAACACAAATTTTGAAATTATTAGACCCATAAGTTTTTTCCTAAATTATTGGATATTTAACGATTTTCAATTCCGATAGAATACATATGTCAGAAATAAAAATTCTGTGATCTCATTGCGCAAGTCTATCATTAAAATGGTACGAAATGTATTCATATCTTATGAAGACTGAGAAAAGGGTTCATATCGACAATAAAATCGATTTTAGAGTGTCCAATATAGGTGAATAGACAATAGAACATGCGCACGAAAACTACTGACCTCACGTCAGGGCTTGAACTAATTATTTCATTTACCTTTTCTCTAAATTCAGCACTGGTAGAAAGAAACAGGCGGTTGGAATTAGAAAAAAAACAGGTTTTGCGCGCGTGTTCCGCAAGTAGTATCATTTCGTCACAATGTCTGTATTTTTCGAATTTGTTTTCGAAAATGGTCTCAAACGATTGGGTTCGACTCCTTGATGAAGAATTCGAGGTCAAATTCACCGACCGAGCGGTTTCGGAGTTAAGGTCGTTTTTAGTAAAAACGTTTTTTATGAATATTTCCGGAACCGATCACTCGATCTTTTTGAAATTTGGTATCAAATTGTAAAATCATGACCTTTATATGCCTGCGTTTTGTGTTGAATGGACGGCCATAAAGTGGCAAAAAAATTGGACAATTTGAAAATTTAGTTTTCACGATAACTCGAAAAATACTGATCTGATTAAATTGAAACACAGTAGTTAGATGCAAAAGACAAAAGCAAACACTTTCGCAAAATTTCGTGAAGATCACGTGACATGAAAAAAGAGCAAAAAATTAATACTATTTTGCGAAATACTTTGCTTTTAATGGCGAAACATATGTTTATGAGGTTCATGCTGCCCTTTTCGGGCATTTTCCGTATTGCGCATGTGCAGATGAGAAGTCATTTAACTGCTGTAGTTTTCATCAGAGAGGATTGGGGTTTTGGGGTGGCGGATGCTATTCCTCCATAGAATCCAGATCCTTGGTTTGGGTCTGCGCATGCGTGGATTAAGGATGCGGTATCTCCCAAACCACTAGCGTTGGAGAATCGGAGTTTTTTGTAAGGTGTGTGATTTTGAGACGACTTTTAGCCGCGAGTAGATTGCGCATGCGCAGAAGAGAAGTAAATGTTTGTGGGTTAGATGGGTTATGTTGGGAATGCTGAGTCGATATTGTGAGGTTTTAAAAGAATATTCATGGCAATTCAGTGCAAGGACAAGTCAGTTTAGCGGATGCACCGTTGTTTCCGAGTTGAAGTTTCCGTACCGTGGCCCTGGGGCTAATTTTGGAATAGATGTTTACCCCTTGGGTTGTACGGGTTATGTCAGGAGTGCTGAGCCAATATTGTGCGGTTTTAAAAGGATATTCATGGCAATTTAGTGTACGGATAAGTCAGTTTGGGGGATGTAGCGTTGTTTCCTAGTTAAAGTGTCCATACCGTGACCCTGGGGCTAATTTCGAAATCGATGATACCCCTTACGGGCATTTTTCGTTATGCGCATCAGCAGACCATCAGTGATTTAACTGCTGGTGTTTTCGTCAAAGAGGATTGGGGTTTTGGGGTGGCAGATTTTATTCCTCCATAGAATCCCCTGGTGAGGGTCTTTGCATGCGTGGATTCAAGAAGCGATATCTCCTGAACCACTAGTGTTGGAGAATCGGAGTTTTTTGTGAGGTGTGTAATTTTGGGAGGACTTGCAGCCACGAGTATATTGCGCATGCGCAGACGAGAAGTGACTGTTGTTGAGTTGTATGTTGGGAGTAATGAGCCGATATTGTGAGGTTTTAAAAGAATATTCATGTCAATTCAGTGCACGGAGACAAATCAGTTTGGGGGAAATAGCGTTGTTTCCGAGTTGAAATGTCTGTAGGGTGGCCCTGAGGCGAATTTATAAATAACTATATTCGTGTTATGTATTTGGGATAATACCATCTTAATGTTCATTGTTGTGCGCATGCACTTATGTTTCACGCATGCATTTCATTTGTTGATTCGAGCATTGTATAAATGTGATTCGAGTAATAAAGTTATCCTGATGGCAACAGTTTTTATTATTTTGAAGAATCCAATACATTACATATTGGCGACGAGAATAAAAATTACTGAACTTTCGCAAAGTGTTATTGAAGAACGTTAATCGATTGTGTTGATACAAATTCCGCAATTTTTATCAAAATAAGTGCAAAAAAACGTGTGAAGGATGTCACAAGAAGATGCAGCCAGCCAATCCAGTTCAAATTCAATCCTGGGACAATTAAAAGAATTCCATTCAAATCATACCGATTGGAATATATACAAGGCAAGATTATTGAATGAAGAATGGGCAGCAAGAGTTCGTAGTCTGGCAGTAACCTGTGAATTCGGAGCAGAATTACAGATGTGCCTACGAGACAAATTTATTTGCGGTTTCGACAGAGGAATAATCTTGGATAGACTTCTAGAAGAAAAAAAGGAAATTTCATTCGAGGAAGCCATCAATGTGGCAGAACGCAAAATGGCGGCGAATCAAGGTTTCCATATATTTGGATCATTTATCAAATGTATGTAGAAAAAAGAATTCCCATTTTCATTCTAACACTTCAAGTCACAATTTCCTACAACATGAGGATATTCGAGATGACAGTAACCCTGAAGTATTAAATTCAGACGAATTACATTTATATAGTTTAGAGAAAAAGTTAGTAACCCTTCCTTTTATTGTTGATATAAAAATAGAGAATAAGATATTTTCATGCCAGATAGACTCAGGTGCCAGTATAAGCTGTATTTCTGACAAATTGTTTGAAAAATATTTCAAAAATTTTAAGTTAGAATCATCTGAAACATTTTTGTATTTCTACAATGGGAGAAAAATTAAACCACTAGGAATAGTTGGTTTGAATGTTGAATATAAGAACATCAAGAACAAAATTAATTTTTATGTTTTAAAGAATGGTGGCAATCCTTTAATTGGTAGAGATTTTCTAAATATTTACAACATAGGTCTATCAAATGTTAACTTTTTCAACAATAAACGAAAAGGAGTTGAATGTCTTGTAGAGGATTTTCCAGAAGTTTTTTTCTGAGGATTTAGGAAAATTTAATAAGGGAACAGTCGGAATAAAGTTAAAAAATCCTGAAATAACTCCAAAATTCTTTAGAGCCAGACCTATTCCTTATGCCTTGAAAGATTCTGTTGAAAAAGAATTAAATCGCCTTGTTTCTTTAGGTATCTTATCACCGGTGGACTACAGTCCCTGGGGGACGCCAGTGGTACCAGTGATGAAGAAAAACGGAGCAATCAGGCTATGTGGTGACTACAAGGTTACTATAAACCCACACATTGAGGTCGATCAGCATCCCCTGCCCAGAATTGAGGACCTATTCGCCAGTCTACAGGGAGGATCTCATTTTACGAAATTAGACTTATCGGATGCTTATCAACAGGTCTGTCTGGATGAAGACTCTAAAAACCTTACGACAATTGTGACCCATAAAGGTCTTTTCCGATATAATAGATTACCATATGGCATTTCATCAGCTCCATCAAAATTTCAGAAATTAATAGAATCATTATTGAGCGGTTTGGACGGTGTAGTAGTCTTTATAGACGATATTTTGATATCTGGACGTGATGAGGAAGAACACATGTTTCATTTAAAGAATGTTCTGAGAATTTTAAGTGATGCAGGTTTGAAATTGAGTTATTCTAAATGTAGTTTTTTTCAAGATGAGGTTGAATATTTGGGATATATTATTAATAAAGAAGGGTTGAAACCTAGTAAATCAAAAACAGAAGCGATAAAAACTGTTCAAATCCCTCGTAATGTAAGCGAATTGAAATCTTTTTTGGGAATGGTTAATTATTACGCAAAATTTGTTAGAAATGTTTCAACAATTCTAAATCCGTTATATAAGCTCTTACGTAAAGATAGCAAATGGAACTGGTCCAAATCATGTGACGAATCTTTCCAGCGAATAAAATCACTTTTGGCTTCCGCAGAAATTTTAGTGCACTTTGACCCTAAATTACAAATTAAATTGACCGTTGATGCAAGTCCCTGCGGTATTGCTGGAGTGTTGAGTCACATCTTTCCATCGGGCGTAGACAGACCAATTGCATATGCTTCAAGAACGTTGTCAGCAAGCGAGCAAAAATATTCACAGGTCGAAAGAGAGGGTTTAGCAATTATATTTTCAGTGTTGAAATTTCACCAGTACCTGTATGCAAAGAACTTTATTCTGGTAACTGATAATAAGCCATTACAAACTATTTTTAGTCCAAAAAAACCTATTCCTTTGTTTTCGGCAAATAGGCTAAGGAGATGGGCCACTATTCTATCTAACTATCAATATGAGATACAGTATGTGAAATCGAAAGATAACGTTGCAGACGCTTTATCTAGGTTGACAGACAAAACAATTAAAAATTCGGGCTTCGGAATAGATATTGAATTTCCTTATTGTTATTTCCTCTCGAACAGTAAGGAAATGCCTATAGATTTCAATAAGCTGAAAGAAGAAACTGAAAGGGGACGTTTTATTGAATAAAATTAAAGAATTTATTCAAAAGGGTTGGCCGAACTATGTTAGTGATAGCACTATTAAGCCATACTTTTCTAGACGCTTTGAATTTAGCATTTCGGACAATTGTATATTCTGGAATCACAGAATCCTTGTTCCACCGATTCTGCGAAAGTATTTTTTGGAACAATTACATCTAAGCCATTTTGGAATCGTCAAAATGAAGAGCATTGCTAGAGCTCATTTTTGGTGGCCTGAAATTGATGGAGATATCGAAAAAATCACAAAACAATGTGATATTTGTGCTAAATTATCTAGAAGTCCAGCTAAAGTACCGTTAGCTTGCTGGCCGTGTTCAAATGAAATTTGGGAAAGACTTCATGTTGATTATTTTGGACCTATTAATGGTAAATACTATTTTGTAATCCTAGACGCCCACTCTAAATGGCCAGAAATTTTCGAGACTAAAACGGTTACATCTCAAACAACCATTGCCTTTTTACGGCAATCTTTTGGCAGATTTGGTATTCCTAAATTAATTGTCTCAGACAACGCATCTTATTTCGTTTCTCAAGAATTTGAAGATTTTCTTTCGAAAAATAATATCCAGCATCTGACTATTGCGCCCTATAATCCGGCATCAAATGGAGCTGCTGAAAATGCTGTAAAAACAGTAAAAAATTCATTGAAAAAGGTTTTGGCCGAGGGAGAGATCACAGATACAAACACAATTCTGAGCAGGTATTTGATCGATTATAGGTCTACACCTCACTGTACCACTGGAGTCAGCCCAGCACAATTAATGTTCGGAAGGAATCTAAGAACCAGATTCACAGCAATTTTATATAAACCTCCGGAAAATGTAGTGTCGAAAGCTTTAGATGCTCAAGAAAAACAAAGAGAATATTATTTAGGTAAAAATAATGTATGTTTCAATGTCGGCGACGTTGTCATGGTCAAAGATTATCGCGACCCTAATAATGTATGCTGGATTAAGGGAAAGATTTGTAAAAAAATCGGTAAAGTTAGTTTTTTAGTTGAGATCATTGAATTAGGTAAACGGTGGAAACGCCATGCTAATCAGATGAAAAAAACATTACCTGATATAGTTTATCCTAACGAACCATTTTCTGAATCTGACCATTCACAACATCAAACAATTCCTATTAATCCTAATACATCAATATTAACGGCTAGACCTAAAAGAATAGTCAAACCTCCTGATAGACTTCAGCTCAAAATGTAATATTTTGTAAATATTTATTATGTATATCCTTGTAATGGTATTTTCATCATAAAATAAGGGGAGAAAGATGTTATGTATTTGGGATAATACCATCTTAATGTTCATTGTTGTGCGCATGCACTTATGTTCCACGCATGCATTTCATTTGTTGATTCGAGCATTGTATAAATGCGATTCGAGTAATAAAGTTATCCTGATGGCAACAGTTTTTATTATATTGAAGAATCCAATACATTACAATTCGGTAGATCTATGTTAAAATACGTTCAGATTTGGAGAAGAGGCAATTGCTTTCCTAACGGAGGTCCCATAACCGCATATTTTTTGATACGATAAAGCTAACAGCCTATATTTGTTAAAGGAACTTGGAAAAAAAAATCACTGACGTGAAGTGAGTACTCTTTGGCGATCGTGTTCGCGGTGGCTAATTTGAATTGAATGATGAGTACTTCAAGCTCAGTGGATAGAGAGAGCCAGAGATCTTCTCAAAAAGGAGTACTCATCACTCAATTCAAATTAGCCACCGTGAACACGCGCGCCAAAGAGTACTGACTTCACGTCAGTGCCTTTTTTTTATTTTATAGCTTTGACATAGATATTCCGAATGAAATAAATGTTTGTGCGAAGTTTCCTATAACTGTGATACATTCTTCATTGAATTTTATAAATAATGATTAAAGGATACATTAGGAGGTATATTCATTATTAAATGGTTCCTTTCTGGGTTTGCTATCCCAAACTCACAAATATCTATAAATTAAAATTTGTTCAAGCCCTGTGGTCAGGAGCTTCGGTGCTCTTGTTCAAACTTTGACAAATCATATCTCCGATTATTGGTCTCTAGGAATTATATAAATGGATTCTTACGATAAAACTGCATCATGAAAGAAATTAAATTCAAACAAACCGAGTCTCCCCAATAAAGAACATAATATTCGAGATAATAATTTCTCAAATCTACTCTCAAAATTATATTATATCAATTAAAACTTAGACAATATTGCATTTTTGTTTTTATCAGAGATATTCTGAACCCAATTTGATTATGTATCTTACCAAAAAATATACTTCCATCATCATATGGATTATCCACGGGCAATATATTATCACCTAGTATAATATCATATCATCCTCATAATTCCACCATAGCTGAGGTTATTTTCATTGGTCCTTTTTCATTCAATCATACTTTGTTTTCTAGAACAGAAGGTGTATTTTATGTCAAGAATAACGAACCAGAAATAATTTTGACGTTTATCTCTCATAGGAAAATAGGAGGCATGTATAGGAACACAGGTCATAGATAGAATACTTAAGTACAGCATTCTGTGAACACATTATTGAAATTTCGAAAAATCATATCTCCGAAAGTATTAGCTTGTTAGAATTGAAAATGATATCAATGAATTTTTATGGTAAAAATGCATCATAAAAAAAATAAAATTGAAATTTGTAATGTTCAAAAACATTATTTGTTCGTTACTCCGAAACCGTCAGGCCGATTTTGCCCAATAACGAACTCAACTAAGATATTTATGTCCTAAACCTACTCTAAAAATTTCAACTGCCTAGCTCATTCTGTTCAAGAGTTATTGAGGAAACGAAATTCGAAACTTTAAAAAAAAAAATTACCTTTTGCGGCAACCTGATCAATACAAAAGTACGCATACGTACAAAGGTCATTATTCTACAAATTGATGGTAAATTTCAAATAGATTGAATGATCGGTTTCGGAAATATAACAACAAAATGGTGTTAACTAAAAACGGCCATAATTCCGAAATCGCTTGGTGGATTTTGCCCGTTAACGAACTTGTCCGAGATATTTACGCTCCACACCTACCCTGTAAATTTTCATCCTCTAACTCATTTTGTTCGAGAGTTATCGTGTTAACGGCCGGCCGGACAGAATCGATTTCGACCACGGATTCTTGATCAGTGCGTCGAACCAAAACGTTTAAGACCATTTTCAGTCAAAGGTTCTAGAATTACAGACATTTGGGCAAATTGATACGCACTCTGTTCCGAGGAACAAGAGCGCCAAAAAAGTCTGACATTCCAGAAATTTCACTGCTTTTATGGATCCGTCCCTCAGAGTTGAAATCCCGAATCAAGCTATAAACCAGGCTGCCGATTTTTGTTTGCGTTCGCCATGAATGTCTTAGGTAATTTATATGTAGGAGTCTATAAGCACATTGTGAAATCTTTAAACGCTTGTAACTTTTCACCTGAGACGAATCTGGAAAAATGATAAATGAAAAAATTGTTTAATTTGATGATAGGAATCGATGGTTAAAATTAACGTACAACTTGAAGACTCACCCTGTATATTGATCCTCAAATGAACGAGAGCGCTAATGTTCCTCACGACACTTGAGTGTTTTTGAAAAAATGTCCGAAGGCGTTTCTTAAGGTTTCAGTTATTCAAAGAAATTAGTATTTTAGAGAAAATATAAAAGATGGTCTCAATGCGGGAGAAATCGAACATTTGAATGGAGTTCTTGATAATATTCAATTAAAGCTTGTGAATTTTTCGTCAGGCTACAATAGTACTTCGAATTACTGTATAACAAATATGTGTTGATTCTCTCAAAAAACTATTTTCTAACAGTATGCTTTTCCCCGTATCATATAGCCCTTTATTTCAGTAATGGCATCATAGATCACAATAATGTGAAATCCCACCTGGACACGCTACTATAATTCGTTTATAATAACTCTAATTCTGATATATATATGCACACGTACTTACGCATTTCTGTTCCGAAACAAACATAACTTACGGTGGAAAAATAGAACTTTGAATAAATAAGCAGCCAGTGGGTTCGAAGAATATTACCATGAAATGATTTACATTTATTCTAGGATAGAATGTACCTGCTGGTGGCTATTTAATTTAGATTGTAGAACATACAGATATTTTAATCATTTTGTTCCGCATCCCTTATACTGAGAATATAACAAAAAATTGGTTCAAGCCCTGTGGACAGGAGCTTTGGCGCTCTTGTTCAAACTGGGAATTATTATTGAAATTTTGCAGAATCATATCTCGGAAAGTATGAATTTGTTAGATTTGAGAATGACATCAATGGATTATTATATGAAACTGCATCTTAAAAAAAATTGAACTCAGAATTTGTAATATAAATTTTTTTTTTGATTTTCCGAAACCACCTAGCCGATTTTGCCCAATAACGAACTCAGCCGGGATATTTAACCACTAAACCTACTCTGAAAATTTCAACTGTCTAGCTCATTCCGTTCAAGAGTTATCATGTTAACGGATAGACGGACGGACGGCTGGCCGGTCAGAATCAATTTTGACCATGGACCCTTTACCAGTGAGTCGAACCAAATCATTTAAGACTATTTTCAGCCGAAAATTTCTAAATTACAGACATTTGGGCATATTGATAAGCACTGTGTTCCGAGGAACAAGAGCGCCAAAAAGATATATACCTATGTCATAATATGTGTTTGAATCAGGATGTTAATGGTAATGCCTAAATATTTATAAACTAGTACATGAATGTGAGGTTGAGTGTGCACAGAGCGTAAACCTCTATATTGAATAATCCATCTGAGAAATAATTACGGCACTAAATGCACAAACGTTTGAGATAGACGAAGCAATCGTTCTAAGTGACAGTCCAAAGATTTCCTTTGTCTCTTCAGAGAGGGCACAAATTTGTGACGTAATTGATGAGTCCATTCTCTAGATGGGGGTAAAGAGAAGGAGAACACTCTTCAATGCATTTCAGCAAAAAAACTAACCGGAAAAATCTTGAAATTGAACAGGTGGCGCTGGTAGCTCTTAAGGACTAAATCATAATGTAATGTAATCATAACCTGTACCCAATAACTGCTGTGAGAAAAAGTCGAGAGTGAATTAATTCTTGTGAACTTTGAAGAATACATTTAGAGATTTTTCAGGGTGTTCTGTAATAAAAATAAAAGATAAGAGATCAATAAAAGCTAAAATAATTGTGAGAAATTGTCGAAGTCGGATTAAATTGAAAAATAGAAAAAAAATTTGGCCTTAGTCTTCATTTTATAAGTCAACGTATGTAAAATAATCTTTCATGAAATATTTTCTTCATTAACGATTGCTTATATACAAGAACACTTCCTTAAGCAAAACTGTCTTATGAAATCTTGAGGTCAGTCTGATTTTCAAATTCCTAACCAGAGTGGTCACCCATCCTGGTACTCACTGTGGAACGAGCTCAGAAAAACAAATAATACTTTTCCATTATGTAAACAAAATAGATCAGATCAGGATTAGAAGTATACCATTGTAAGATCTGGTTTTTAAGGAATTCTATGAACATTCTGCTGATCGAGTGGAGGAAATTGGTCCACTATATGGGTATCTCGTATAATATATACCCGATCGAGTTTAAATCTAGAATTTTGCTGTAAAATTAGGCTTTTTAGTCTCCAGCGGAATTTCAGCTATATCTGGCGGATAGTTTCTGAGATACAGACCTTTTTTTAAATTTTCCAGTCATACTTCGGATTTTTCAACTAGCTTGGTTTTTCAATATTTGTTCGAATTTTTACAAATCTGTGATCACAGAAAATAATTTACTGTTGTTGAAATTGAACCGATGGATATTCATGACAATTCTACTTCAATCAAAAGCTCAGCTACAAATTAGTAAAATTTGCATTCTTGGGATTATCAGATGTGAAATAGGATCAATTTTTCTCCAGAAAGAAACGACTTTTGAGGGAAAATTCAAACAAATCTCGAAAAACCAAGTTCGAAAAAATTTTCTAGTTAAAATCATATTCATGCTGTCACTGATACTCTCTAGTCACCAACAAAAATTATGTTAGGTAATTAGATACCCAATTTTTAAAAGAGTTATATGAAAAAAGAAAAAATATTTTTCATGGTCCTCCGACCTGAATTTTTGCACATTGATCTAAATTGTTATTTCAAACAAGTTCATTTTTAATGCGCCCTACAAAAAGTTCAAATTTTCCGAGATAATCGACCTTTTTGTTTGAAAAGAGCGATTTCCGCTAAAAACGGGATGTTACAGTTGGTTGTAAGAAAATTGGTTCACCAAGTCCTAGGAACGTTGGCGCATATGTGAGATATTTTGATGACACTCAATATGATAAAGTGATAATGGTTGATATTTTTATAGCATTCTTGCCGTATACATATTTATAAGCAGAACAGTGTGCTTGGATAGATAGAATAAAATGTAATGGTGGAGTGCGTTGTTATGGTCCTAAAATATTTACATATAAATGAAAAGTTAAGTAATTTATTCACAAGTAAATTCGAGGAAATCGGCAATTTTTCATTCAGTTTTCCACAGAGGGGCTACTTAATGACTTTGGTATCAAACCCTGGTTTTTGTGACGATCTGCAATTGTTATTCTTTATTAGCTCAGATGAAAAAGGCAAAATGGCAGAAAGATACAGCGAATAGGCAGTCAAAACAGGGGGACCTTTTGTGTTTATAAACGATCTACTTAACTGTTGAGGTTTGGAGATTAAGCCTTGAAATATCACAAATAAAAAGTTCATGTTAGATGAATATTCAATTTTCCTGCTGCTAAAAACTATTAGAGATATATGCATAACATAAAAATTTATTCAAACCTCTCCTTGACTATTTTTTTATAGCTAACGAATTAGGCTAATGAATTTGTTTATCTTTATCCGGTTTCATTCATTTGTGAAGATTAAATTCCACATTAACTGTATCTATTTCAATATTGAATTGCTTGCCAGCCAGTATTGGATTTCAACTTTCTTTTTTGCGCTTATCTTCTGGGGAACATCGCATTATCATTTTGCCCAAATGTCTGTAATTTTCGATTTTTTTCCAAAAATGGTCTCAAACGATCAATTTGGATTCTGGCCGGCCGGCCGTTGCCATGGTAACTTGAGAACGGAATCAGATAGCGGCTTGAAATTTTCAGGGTGGGTGGCGCATTGCAATACGACAGACAAGTTCGTTATTGGGCATAATCGGCCAAATGGTTTCCGAGTAATGATTTTGTTTTTAACCAATACAAAACCGATCGAATCGAAACCTGGTGAGTAGTTGTAGAATACAAACCCAAGAAATCTTGTGAAATATGTGAGAATCGTAGCACTAGAAAATTTAAAAAAACATATTAAAAAATATTATTTATGTCCCGATAACCTGAGAACGGAAAGAGATAGCGACTTAAAATTCTGGGTAAGCTTGTGCATCTGAATGCAACATTTGGTTTTATTTATAGGCATAATCGGCTAAACGGTTATGGAGTTATACCCATCTGAAATTTGTTTCCTCCCAATATCGAAATAGGGAATTTTAGTCTGAGATGGCCTAAAACAATTACAAATTCGATATTTCATAACGGTTTTATTATTTCTGTTAAATTTTTGAGAACGTGTCTACGAGATATTGAATTCATACTCTCCCCACTGAGAGAAGTATTTACTTGATATTATCGAACATGCATTGCAATTAATAAATAATTTATTGGCCATACGGACAAATAAAGACTTCTTCCATTGAAATATAGAATTTATTAAAATTCTTACAAATGATCATCACTTAATATGATACAACATTTATTTATGAATAATTTCGTTCAATATCGCTGAAGAAATATCCATTTCATTCAAATAAATATAGTTGAGTGTTAATATAAATGCAAAATTAAAAATTTCATAGCCTACCACGAATTTTCTTATACGCACGTTAGTAAATGTTCTGTTGAAAGTTGAAAACGGAGATCTGGCAACAGTCCGAAAGTGAAGTGCTTTGCAGGGTGCGGCAAGTCTATTTATGAAGTCATTATGCTTTTTTATATACCTAACCCTAAAATCCTCTGGACTTTGGAATATAACTCTCAGAAGAGTATGATCTATTTCATTGACTGCAAAAAATATATATATAAAGCATAATGAGTACATAAATAGACTTGCTGCATTCTGCAAATTAATTTAATTCGGACTGTTGCCAGATCTTCGTTTCCAACTTTCAACAGAACATTTACTATTTACTGTTAGTGGATATTGGATTGGATCTGTTCTACCATTAAAAATCTTGAGCACTCTGTTCCAAGGAACAAGAGCGCACAAATAATAATTAGTATGATGTGAAAGGGAATATATGAAGCAATGAAAGATAGTAACGAATTAAATAATTTTTATTGCAATTAAACTCGAAATTTCATTAAAAAATGTATTGATAAATTATGTTCGAAATGATCTCCAACATTCTTATACATGCAAGTGCCCTCTTTCTAATTTCTACAGTTGTTACTTTCCGCTCTTCTCGCTGCTTCGTCTATTCAAATCACACTAATTCCTTCTCAACATTTAAAACGCATAGGTAGTTTTACTTTTTTCATACACATCATATCCTTTTCTGATGCAAATTATCTAAAATCATAATCAACTTTGTCCAACGTAAAAAAAATACGAAAATTTAATTAAGGTGATTAATCTTTTAAAAATCACCATAAATCAAATATTTCGGATAGGTACTGTTGATTTTCGGTTAAGAATAAATATGGCTCAAAGACAGCAAATGAGTCATACTATCACCTCCTCCAAGGTTCAAGTCTAATTTGGAATCACCCTGTATATGTAAGATGTATTAATCAACCTGCATGATACCTAATGTCAATCAATAGTTTTGGATTTTCTTGGTGAATTACTCTTATAAGCTTATGAAGGAGGAAGAATATTCTTAATCCGGTCCTGTTTTTTTGAATTCCAGAAACCGTAAACGAAAACGGACGAAAGGGGTCATATAACTGCAAACTTTTGAAATATGTAAGTTTATTGGTTCAACATTTATTGAACTTTGAACCCAATATCCGTAAATCATCCTACATATCTAAAACCAAGGCCCCCGGGTGATTAAAATCTCTCGATATGCTCTCAAGATGAGCCCTGTTTATGGCATCCGTTTGTCGCATTCCTCCTGGGACATCCGGTATATCTGAAGAGGCTATTGATAATGTTCGAAGGATTTTGCGGATGGTTCTCAACAATACCATCTCTAGAAAATATTCAAAATATTTTTTAGTATATTCATGGTTCAAATACTCTCACGACTTACTGCATGAAACCTCAAGCCGACCTAGTAAAATATATTGGGCATCAACTGAATTAAAATTACAAAATAAATAAGATTGCGAACTTACTCAGTGCGGGTTCGTAACCGAATCTCCTTCGCGGCAGGCAAGCAAGCTAGCATGTCGGCCATCTAGGCGTTGATACAATTATTATGAGATTTACATGATTAGAAATTTCAGGTTAAGTAGAAATCAGTTCACAATAGTTCCTAAAAAACAAAGCCGATCGGTACACGATTGTAAAATGGCGGCTTGAAGGTTTGTGCGGAATTTCAGTGGAATGTGATAGGTAGTTTCTGAAATATAAAATTTCTGAAAAAAAAAATGTTTTTTCTATTCATAAGATCCTCACGAAATTTTGTAGATCTTTTCGTCGGCTTTCTACAACTAATTACCACGTGCCAGTTCGATTGGATATGTATTTTTTTAGGTAACCCATAAATTCCCTAGAATATGTATCAATTTCAGTTCATCGTGCACATAAGTATGTGCGCGATGAATTATATCGAGTACAGCGGCCCTGGCCGGGCGCGAATTATGTTTTGTGCAAGGCAAAACAAGATTTTAAAAATTGGTTTTATTGATACAGAAAGCAAAGTAAGTTATTGATGTTTAACAATTCGATTTTAAGTCAAGACTGAGGAAAAATGAATAATGAGCATGTATATATAATATTGTCAACGCTGCACTGTGTTGCATTCCGAGGTTTGCCTAGTCATCGGTTCCCACGGGAAGACGATGTGCTGCAACGGTCAGGAATGCACGGCCAGGAATATGTAACTCCTCCATCCACAGAAGAGTCATTACGGGGAGAAAAATGACACTTGGTTTGGCTCGGTACCATCGTCACGTTCCACGCTCCTAGATGGGTTTCTGGTTTCCAAGGATTGTTTCAGTTTAATGTAACAGAAATAAATGACAATAATTATTAGTATAACATAGATAAGGCCAATGAGGCTTCCATGCAGATAATTCTTCGTTTTGTAATGGTCAGCAATTAATGGATGAATTTTTTCTTGTTGTCGTTTGAGGATGTGGATCTGATCTAGAGAAACATCTTGAAGTTGAATTTTTAATATACTGAGAGTTGAAGTGTTGAAACCATCAGAAATTTTTGGCAGGAACATCGGTTGGCTCTTAATTATTTCTTTGTTGTTATAATATTTTTCTTCTTTTGTTTCGAAAAAGCATCCCTTGGGTACAGTTATCAAATAATTTCCTTTCAATTCAGTGAAATCACTTCTTTTGCAGAATGTTCGTATTTTGATTCCATTCGAAAATATGGCAATGAATTTGCTATTATCTATTTGCTGGATGAAATTTTTATTGGTTGATACTGCGTATCGCTGACATGTTCCCGAAGCTTTTTTTAGTTGAAGTAGTTGGAATATACAATCGTTGGTTTTTGACTCTTCAATCAAATCATTGATTTCGCAGTAAAAGATCGTATGCAAATTGATACAAGGTGAAGAGGTATACTGATACAATTTATCATTTATAGTCAGATAAGAGTTTTTTGGAATAATCATGGTATTATTAATGGTTGGGATTGAATAAAGGTGGTAATGAGAAAACGTTTGCGAATTCACTATAGGAAAGTGAAGAATGAAAACTATTCTAGAACCTGTTGAATATGCATCAACTTTTATAAGCTCATAATAATTATGAAATTGACTTTCATCTGCAAAAATTAAATTTTCTCGAGAATATTTTTCACCAACAATGTCAATTATATTTTTTAATTGGGAAAATTTTATTACACTATGATGCAACGTTCCTAATTTTGAGAAACTTAAGGCATTTTCGATTTCGTTGATGAACTCCATTACGATGTTTATGGATGTATCCATTTGCTCGATAATATTTCTAATTCTCAAATAAAAGTAAAAATTATCATATAGTTTAGTGAAATTTCCAACCATTCCTTGAAACTGAGAAACAATAAGATGTAGATTTTGTTGAAGTACTGACACAGTTTCATTGAATTTTTCTATAATATCTCCAGTAAGGGATACGTCACTATTTAGATTTTTCATAATATCCTTTTGATTAGACTGCAGTTGCATTATTGCTGTTTCATAATGGATTGCATCATTTGCATCTAAATTACCTGAAATGCCTTTGATAACGGTTCCGAGCCCATCTATCAAGCCACGTTTAGATCGTATTGTAGGAATTAGCCCTTTTAATTTTTGTTCGGCCAAATCTAATTGATGCTGATAGTATTTTTTGTGAGTTTCTAATTCTTTATAAAAAGTGCTGTTTGGTTTGTTGAGAAATGTTTTCGATGCATGAAGATATAGGTGACGCAGAGATTTTAATACGTCATTAATCGGTAATAAATCGAAAAAATGAATAAAGTCGTGAAATTTTGATCTGACTCTTGCATTGCCTAGATGAATCGGAAGAATGCCTGGGTTGTCCTGGAGGTCAGTTATTTTTATCTCCTGAGTTACAGCTAGCGGCAGTAGGAGCATCCTGTAAAAGTTTTCTCGTTTTAGATTTAGTCCTTTTTAGATTTTGCTTATGTAAGGTTTTATTTTCGCTTGAAATTTTGATATTATTGTCACTAACAACTTTTACTTTAGAAAATTTCGGAGAAAGTTTATTACGGTTGTTCGATTTCACTTTACGGTAAGCGGTAGAACCTGATTTATATGGAAGGGGTTCTTCCCTCGTTTCGTTAATTTTGTTGGTAATTGATTGTTTCCGTTTCGCCATTTCTTCGTTTAGGCGTTTATAAAGTTCTTTGGTTTTTTCCCGATGTTCTTCGATATAATTATTGGTAAGATTTTCATTTAAATCAATATTCATTGGATCTTGTGAATTTAGATGACCGTTTATAACATCGATTGGCTTTTGTTTTGTTGAAGAATGAATTGAATAATTGTAGCCGAAAATTGCATAAGGCATAATATTTTCAATACTGAGGTTTTGCTTATCTTTGTTCCTGATTATACGTAAATGTTCTATTAAGGTCGAATGTAATCGCTCAATTAAACCGTTCGATTGAGAACTATTGGTTGTAACAAAATGGGGTGTTATTTGATGGACTTTCAAAAATTCTATAACGACACCGTTCTTGAACTCCGTTCCGTTGTCCATTACGATCGTTGACGGTGATCCATGATGTGTCATGAATATTAAGAGCGATTTGACGATTTCAATTCCCGTAGATGAAATTAAGGGATAAGCTTGGGCGTACTTAGAAAATGAATCTATTATTGTGAGGAATTTTTTATTTTGAGCTTGAAATGTATCTACGTGAATAATTTCGAATGGTTTACAAGGTGTGGGAGTTAACATTAGTTTTTGTTTCGGAGGGTCTCTGTCATATTTATTAATTTGGCATAGTTCGCAATTATTTATATATTCAGTAACATCGTTTTGAATACTGGGCCAATAATAGGTCCTTTTTATTCTGGAAATTGTTTCGGCAATTCCTCTATGATTCGTTTTTGTCTCATGAATAAATTGAATGGTCAAGGTTTGTTGATCTTTATCAATAATATCTTCCAAAATATTATTGCATTTTACTAGTTTGAAAGCCAATTGTTTGAAGGTTTTTCTGAGAATCTCACACATTTCTTGGTAATAATTATCCTGCTGGAAATGCAATGCATACAAGATTTTTGGACGCATATAAGTTTTGAAAAATTGTACAACATCGTTACTAAAATTATTTGTGGCGATTTGGACAAAAGTTCTCTGTTTATTTGGAAATATTCTTTCTACTTTCACCTTTGCTGGGGAGTGATGCACGAATTCAAAGATTACTTGATTATCAAAAGTGTTGAGGACTTTATCAGAAATCGGAATTTCTTGTATAGGATTTTCATGGTTTGAATGTATAGTATTACCTTCGGAGATGTCTTCAGAATATTCTAATATCTTTAATTTTGGATCGGTTACATAATATATGACTACTTGTATATCACAATTTCCAAAAATGTATTTAATCATGGGAAAAATTGTGCTCCAATCTAATTTATCTAAACCACATGAAATTCTTGGCATGGCTAGGTATTTTTTGTCATTTTGTTCACACAATGACTTGAGATTTATTAGTGTTTTGAAAACCGTTTCATAGTCTGGCTTCTGATAACTGCGTTCTTTTGTAATGAGATAATATAATTTTCGATTATTATTTTCAATAAAAGCAACTTCGCCTAATCCCTTATTTTGAGATTTAAGTTTGTTAACTTGACCGAATCTTTGTTTGAAAGTAAGTGCAATTCCGTCATTCATGTAAAAATCACTGGATACACAATGAGCCAAAGAGTAATTTGGAGGGGCATTGAATAAATCACCCTTTTCTTCTTTCACGTTAAAGCAATTTGCAATTTTTTTTGAATTATGGAGTTCCAAGAATTTTTCATAGGATAAATTATCGTCTGATTCTTCACTTTGAATTTCTGATTCGTCTATGTTTACCATCATTGATTCATTATCGTTAAACTTTTCTATGTAGTCTAATAATTCTTTGTTATGAATTTCGATTCGAGAAAGAGCGTCAGCATTGGTATTGGAACTTCCCTTTTTATAAACAATTTCGAAGTCATATTCTTCAAGTTTCAGCCTCCATCTCAAAAGTCGACTGCCGGTTTCCTTAAGGGACATAACCCATTGTAAGGGTCGGTGGTCTGTGATAATTTTGAATTTTCTGCCGTAGAGATAAGGTCGAAAATATTTTGTTGCCCATACTATTGCCAGAAGTTCCTTTTCAATTGTACTATAATTTTGTTCGCTGTCATTTAAAGTCCTAGATGCGTAGGAAATGGGTTTATCGCTACCAATCTTTCCTTGGGATAATACCGCACCTATAGCAAAATTACTAGCATCCGTTGTGAGGATAAATTCTTTTGAAAAGTCGGGGTATTGAAGAATAGGTTCATTGACTAATAAATTTTTACAATATTCAAAACAATTTTTGAATTGGGGAGTATGTTCAATTTTGGCTCCTTTCTTTAAACAAGCGGTTAATGGTTTAGTGATTTTGGCAAAGTCCTTGATAAATTTTCTGTAATAGCCCAAAAGTCCTAAAAATCCTTTTATATCTTTGCTTGTTTTTGGTAATGGATATTTTTTTATTGCTACAATTTTGTCTGGGTTGGGCTTCACTCCCTCGGGGGTCACTATGTGCCCTAAATATGCTACTTGTTTCTTTAAAAATTCAGATTTGTCTAGTTGAATTTTTAAATTTGCGTCTCTAAGCCTTTGAAAAACTGTTTTCAAGTTGATTATGTGTTCCTGAAGGGATGTTGAAAATATTATGATATCATCAAGATAAACTAAACATATTACATTAATCAATCCTCTCAACATAGTATTCATTACTCTCTGAAAAGTTGAACAGGCATTTTTAAGACCAAAAGCCATTCTGACAAATTCGTAATGTCCATTTTCTACCGTGAATGCTGTTTTCGGTATATCATCAGGATTCATTTCAATTTGATGGAATCCACTTGCCAAGTCAATGGTTGAAAAATATTGGCATTTTCCAAGTTTATCTAAAATATCCGAGATGTTAGGAAGTGGGTATTTGTCGTCAATTGTTTTTTCGTTTAATTTTCGAAAATCAACTACTATTCTCCACTTCTTTTTGCCTGATGCATCAGCTTTTTTTGGAACTACCCAAATCGGTGAGGACCAGGGTGATTGACTCGGTCTGATAATTCCTTGGTCTAACATGGAATTGATCTGTTTTTGAACTTCTTCTTTATGGACAAATGGATATCTATATGATTTTGTATATACGGGTGTTTCATCTTTAGTATTGATTGAATGTTTGACTTGATTAGTAAATGAAAGAGGTTGATTCTCTAATTGAAAGATGTCAGAATATTTTTTGCATAAATTCAAAATATGATGTTTTTCTTCATTGTTCATATGAGAGGTTCTAATTAATTTTTCTATGTCTGCATTTTTTGAGACAGTTTCAGACTCTATAGAAAAAATTTCGTAATTGTTATCATTAAATGGAAATGATTCTATCGGATCATCAAGCATAAGGATTAAATTGTCATTAGTTTTGTTTAAAATTTCGACATAGGCTAATCCATTATTAGACACAGTTAATATTTCTGGAATTTCACATTTCTGAATAATTTGTTTCGGAACAAGAATATCACCGTTTTTTAATTTTACAGGAATTTTAGTTATTATTTTAGTGTTGGCATCAATTTTGATTCTGAATGGAATTTTCTTTAGAGATGGTTGATATTTAATGGGAATTATTGCAGAAGGTGTAACTAATGTTGATTCACCGAAATTCAAGATTGCTTTCAAAAGTTTTAAATTATCAAGACCTATAAGGCCATCATAAACATTGTGGAATTTAAAGAGGTAAAATTTGAATTGATCATCATAGTTGAATTCTGAAAATATCGGTATTTCCGCACAATAATTATGTGAAGAACTTTGAAAAACAGTCCAAACAGTGAATGGTTCTTCGAAGATAAATTTAGAATAATACTTGTTTGCAAGATCAGGATTTATGAACGATTTAGTTGATCCAGTATCAATAAGTAATTTTAGGGGAGGGTATTTTATAGTAATATAGGGTAATTCTTTTTTTTTGCTTGACAAATGATACTCTATGTGTTCTGGTCTTGTAAAAGATCCGGTTGAAAATTTTCTTCATTATCATCTAACGAATATTCAGTTGGAAAAGGTTCGCCTAAATTTTCGGAGAATTCTGGAGGAATTTCCTCCTCGTAATTTTCTGTATTGAACAATTCTTCACTCACAAAATTTTGTCTCGGTTGAGCGTTTTTATCTGGAAAATAATTTCTATTGGTGTTTCTAATATTTGAGGATTGAAATTTTGGAACAGTTTTATTGGTCGAAATACTCATAGGGGTGGGTCTTTGGCTAGTTTGGTTAGTTGAAATACTCATAGGTGTGGGTCTAGCCGCTTGAGGTCTACCGAATACTTGTGAATTTGTGAAATATTTTGGTTCTCTATAATTGGAATATCGATTTAGGTGTATTGGGGCACTCGGAAATTGATTATGGTTTAGTAATTGATTTTGGAACATATTATTTTGATTTTGAAAACGTGAAGCGTTTGCGTGACTATTGTTAAAAGGCCTATTTTCTACAGTACTCTTTTTTACATTATTAACAATCGTACCTGATTTTTGATAATGCTTAATATTATCTTCTTCGATAATAAACTGTAACGCTTGAGCTAAAGATTGGGGTCGCATCGCCCTAATGATTGGACCCAAAGGTTCCTTTAACCCAGCCAAAAAAGTTTTAAGAGCTTGCTTTGTGAAAAATTCCCTCTTACTCGGTCTCAATGCCGCATCACATTTCAAATCAATATAGTTGCAAATAGTATTTAATAGTGACATGATTTTTTCGTGAAACTCTTTTGGGGTTTCACCATTATTCTGTCTTAAATTAACTAAATCTTGATTTAGACAATTCTCATCTCTTTGATCGCCAAAGTGTAATAAAAGGGCATTCTTTATGTCATGCCAATTAGAAGTGGCTCCGTGAATAGCCACAATTTCTTCAGCTCTTCCATGGAGCTTATTTAATATGCCATTTAGCAGAAGGGTATTCTGAAAATTAGCTAAATTATTTGTATCAAAATAGTGAAGCAAAAGTGCTTCCGCAGATTGAATGAATCTGTGTAGTTTATTAGGGTTCCCATCGAAATCGGGAACAATACTCAAATTTTTAATGTCAAAAACTGGGATTGTATTTGGCATGTTTAAATTATTAATTGAATTATTTAATTCTATATTATTTAGTAACGTATTTCTCGATGAAATGGAAAGGTTATTAAAGGAATTCAATAAATCTGACTCTAATTCACAATCGTTTTCTATGAAAGAATCAATGGAAGAATTAGAGGAGTCTGACATAAATAATATTCAAAGTATCGTATAACTCACCAGCTCGTTATTACTATCCACAACTGCATTACTCGTCTTCTTCACGATGAATTTTTTGACCAGCACCAATTGTTGTTGGAAGAACTGCACCAATAGTCCAACTTTTGAGGGTTCTGTTTTCACAAACGGAAGAAACTCAATGTTTTTACTAACTGCGAAAACTCCGTCGACTGCGCCAATTATGTTTTGTGCAAGGCAAAACAAGATTTTAAAAATTGGTTTTATTGATACAGAAAGCAAAGTAAGTTATTGATGTTTAACAATTCGATTTTAAGTCAAGACTGAGGAAAAATGAATAATGAGCATGTATATATAATATTGTCAACGCTGCACTGTGTTGCATTCCGAGGTTTGCCTAGTCATCGGTTCCCACGGGAAGACGATGTGCTGCAACGGTCAGGAATGCACGGCCAGGAATATGTAACTCGCGCAAAAATAAACCAATTTCATGAACTCCTCACTATGATATTCTCTCTACGTTTAAAGTGTCCAACTTGTTTCTAGTCACCAATATTTAATAAACAACCGAATATACTCCTGGGAGATGGAAATGAAGTGTAAACTGCAATTCCAGCTCTCTCATTAACACTTATCACACATCCATCTTCGTCGTCTAATATTTGAACTGCCATGCCAGCTCGCAACCTATTTATTAAAGTCAGAAATCCCAATTTACGGTTGTAATTTCGCCGACCTGATTGGAATATGAGATTGTGGAAACGTTTAAAGGGTGCACAGTCGGATGCTTCATTCCGAGGAAACCAAATTGGTTGGGTGGTAGTCATTAAATATTCGTTATGAGGGAACCCGCATATGGATATCGTAAATCCGAAATTATGGCAGACTCTGACACACGAGAAATTATTTTCGTTAACACTGTTTTCAATAACCACATGACCAAGTCGTGAATAATTTTCTTCATAAAGATTTTCACTATATTCAGATAAAAAATAATATTTTGTATAGTGTACACGAATTGTAACGAAAAAACTGTATAAAATCATGAACTAGAGAAGGTTTTCCTGCATGCATTTTCAATTGCTAGCTATAACGCAAAGTTATAATCCCTATCCACTTATCGAAACTTCTTTATGGCTTCAAGCATTCATAAAATTCTGCATTTCGAAAGAATGCTTAATTTTTTTTGCTTGACCTATAATAGACGATTTTACTGTTTCAAAAGTGGAAGTGAAGTGATTCTTTTTCTCTTAATGGTAAAAAAAACACAACCAACTTAATTAATACATATTTTAACATATTCATCAGATACTACAATTTAAAGTAATATTGGAACCACCTGTGAGTAAACCAAGATGTTAATTCATTCATTTAATTATTTGGTATCCTAATATCCACTTGGACTAACTCGCTTGAAATTAGTGGGTTTCTGAATCTTTTCCCAAAACAGCAATCATTTTCTTATGAAATCATTAAAGGATACTGTGGGACTCATTATTAAAAGGTTTTTTCTGGATTTTCTCTCCCAAACTCTACTATCTATCTATCTATCTATCTATCTATCTCTATTTTTTTATGAGTAGATGAATTATGAACATAGCCAACTACAACAATGCTGGATTTCCAAAATTATAAAGCTAATATCAACACACAGATATAGGCTGGCAAACATTTGGATGAGCGCCGAAAGCAGAGTGTAAGGAGATTAATGGGGTGATTTGAGGATTTCAGCTATCTGCTTAGGTAATCCTCCAGAACGGCTTTCACGTGCTTAGAGCATTTGTTATTACTATAATCCACAAAAAATTGTTTATTTTCAGTTTTTTCTCTCCATAGAGCCAAATATTTTTAACAAACGGCAACGAAATCAATCTAATAGTATTCTTTGGAGACAATCGTAAACGCTCTATTCACCTAATTTTTGTTATCATTTACAGATACCAAAATGGTGAATGCCACATCCTGAATAGCGTATGTCGTCAATTTTACTAGTTCATCTGATCTTAATATCCCAGCAATGCCGATAATCATTGCTACCTGAAATAGTAGAAACTAAGTTTCCAGATGGAATAAATTACCTTTGCCATTAAGAACATTTCATCCACAGCTTCTTCGAAAAATTGTTCAACTTTTTCTTTAGTAGATCGCTTCAACACTCCACTGCTAGTTACGAAGTTACGATACGTCGTCATGCAGATAGGATATAGCTGTCAATTCTGTCATGTACACCTACACACCTGAGACCATACCAGTGAGCCGTCTGAGGGAGCCCTGGACCTCGTGAGAGCGGCGTGTTGCTTAGAATGGGGTACGTTGCCTCTGAAATTGCGTCTCTGCACTAGTAGATGAATGCCTTCCATCTCTGATTGATTAAGACGGTTGCCATGCACATCAGTAGCCAGCAAGAATTTCCCCTGGACCGGAAACTACAATGGAATGTTTAGAATCACCTTAGTGGCCCTTATGTGCAGTAAAACGATTCCTTCTCCCAGAGTAACACTTTGTATGTATGATGGTTTAGTTTAATCCAATGAATGCTTGGGGAATATTCAGCTCTCTGAATAAGTGTAATGACATTAATTTCAAAACTAACCAATTCAAGCTTACAATGAAATCCAATGAAATTTTTGAACAACTTTTCAATTTCTTCGGCTTACAAAATCTATATATTATAGTGATTTTTTTTTTCAGGTGAGACTTCTACTTTCTTGATATGGTCGTACAATGGTAAGTTCCAAAACGAATCTACGCAATATTATGATTTCAAAAATTATTTTTAGTATATTGGCACCACTTCCGTGCCATACTGTATTTATGGCATCATGGAATAAACATCGTCCGTGAGATTTATGCTCCGCTGTAGAAATTAAATTGGTAATGTATTAATGGTATCATTTTCTATCCAAAATGTACCATCATATTGAATATCTGGGAAATTGAAGCACTTAAATACTATTCTCGGAGTGAAACTCAAAAAATCCTGAAAAGCGACATACAACAGTGTAGTTCTGTGTTGACGCAGAGGTATTACCAACAGGAGCTCCTGCTGAAGCTGTGCAAATGGACAGTGTACAGCCTACTGAATTTGAAAATTCAGTAAAGTACCCAGAGATCAAGTCGCTACATTAACTATTTTCCACGGAGTTGTCTAGTCCAGCCCTTCTGAACTACGACCGATACGATCTTTTGTTATATTACCTTACTTATTCAATACATTGTCAATGGTGTTAACATACCTGATGACCTTCTTATGAGCTTTGGCCATCACGTCGTGAGGTTTTAGAACAGGCTCACCCCTATGTAAAATTCTTAGGCTCGCCAGATCTGGGCATTTGCAAACTATGTGTTCAGTGGTTTCCTTTTCCGATCCACAGAGCCTACATGTTTCCTCTGCTTGCTCATGTGATACAATTGGTATTCGTACCGACAGTGCCTTGTCAGCAGTCTCACCATTATTCAAAGCTCAGCTCGTGGCAGCCACAAGCGTTCTGGTTAGGAAGGTGAGAAATCCACGATTTTTTTGCATGTGCAAGTCCTGGAGTATTGATCCAAAAGAATTTCTGCTATTTAGCTTCCATTGTTGGACTGATGCCTTGTAGGTGTCTTTCCAAGCCCACAGGCCTTCTCATTTTCTTCACTACACAGTGCCCTGGCGCCCATAGAAAAGTCATCTTATTGCTGTAGCTAGTTGCTTTATGGTATTCTGACATTCCCAGGACACTAGGAAACCTTGGATGGGTGATTTCAGGTCTCAAAGTGTCAATAGCACAGGCCCATACTGAGACCATTATATTCTTGCTGTTACATCTAGTAAAACACCCTATACTTCTATTTTTCAAAAACCAATTAATTGAACACTTATAAACTACCTTGAATACTCTATCAAACAAGCCGATATTTAATACTGACACACTTCGTATAAACATTTTATGCAGCATTTAATATTGATTAAAATTCGAATTTTTGAATAATTCAAGTATTTTTATAAGGGCATATATATATATATATATATATATACAGGGTGAGTCTTTGACCACTGCATTAATTTTAACCAAAGATTCCTCTCATCAAATGCAATACTTTTTTCATTTACCATTTTTCCTGATTCGGCTCAGGTAAAAAGTTACAAGCGTTTAAAGATTTCACAATGTGCTAATACAATCCCGCATATAAATTATCTATGACATTGTTGGCGGACGAGAATAAGGCATGGTTACGTGGTTTACAGCTTGATTCGGGATTCCAACGCTCAGAGACGGATCCATAAAAGTAGTGAAATTTCTGCAGTTTTCCATTTTAAAACATTCAATGAAGAATATCTCGAAACCGGTGCGTTTAAGGAGAAATGAGGAAGAATAATATAATGTTCTAAAACGATGGAATATTCTTGAAATGACTCAAGAAAAACTTTATATGCTTTCTTTATGCTAATTTCGATCAGTTTTATGAATCCACGAGTCCATAACTAGAAAACCAGTAGAAGTAGAAAACTAATATTTGGAAAATATGTATCAAAGTTATAGGAAACTTTACGCCAACATTCATTTTATTCGAAAAAAGGATGTCAAAGCTACAAAATAAAAACTGATTTTTTTCAAAATTTCAACAGCCTGTATCTTTTCACATGAGCTGAATTTGGAAAAATGTAAAATGAAAAAAGTGTTTCATTTGATGAGAGGAATCTTTGGTTTAAATTAATGCAGTGGTCAAAGACTCACCTTCTGTATCTAAATATTGCGCAAAAATGAAATATGACAGTACCAGTTCAAACGAATGAACTGCATTTCTTATTTTGGCCAAATACTCAAATTTAGACATTTCATTTCACATTATCGAAACGAGCATTTGAAAAAAATGGTTCGAGCACTGACAAGATAGGTAAAAAAAAATTAAAACTTGAACTGACAAAATTACTGTTAGTGGAATAATTTTATTCACCTCTATTGGACACTCTTGATTGAATTTACCATCGATATAGATCATTTTCTCAGCTTGTATGAGATATGAATACATTTCGTACCATTTTAATGACATACTTGAGTAATGATACATTGGTCTATGATTCCAGAATTTTCAATTCTGACATATTATGTAATCTATTGGTATTGGAATTCTTCAAATATCTAATAATATACGAAAAAACTTACTTCTCTATAAATTTCCGGACCTATCCTAAAATGTGCGAGTCGCTATCTCTTTGCGTTCTCAAGTTATCGTGAGATAATTAATATTTTTAATAATTTTTTTACATTTTTCTAGTGATACCATCCTCACTAGATTGCACATGCGTCTTTATGTCGGTATTCTACAACTAGCTACCAAGTTTCAAAACGATCGGATCTGTATTGGTTTAAAACAAATGTTTTACTCGGAAATCGTTGTGCTTTCATGTCCATAATCGCACTTGTCCGGCGTATTTGGACGGGCCACCTACCCTGAAAATTCAAGTCGATATCTCTTTCCATTCTCAAGTTATCGCGGCAATGGCTGGGCGGACAGAATCGAATTAAACCTTGAATTCTTCATCAGTGAGTCGAACCTAATCGTTTAAGACAATTTTCGGCAAAAAATCCGAAAGTTACAGACATTTAGGCTAACAGCAATGTTCACCAGAACAAGCGCCCAAAAAATATTCCCAGGTTTTTAAGCAAGAATTAAGTATGTAAAGGTAAGTGATAGAAATATATTTTATTGAATGATATTATGTTCTGGAATATTTTATTTCCTAAGTGATTAAAACACAAATGGCATCAAAGCCAAAAATTTTATGCATAACAGCATGGAAGAAAATACTCAAGAAACGATTGAAGTGGACTCGTATACAATAAAGTTGAAGAATAATAATGTATCTGAACAACATGAGATTAACAGATTAATTAATTAATTAATGTAAAATTATGTACATGGTGCTTTACTAGATATAACATCAATAATATTAAGTTCAAAGCTCGGGTCTGTGCTGTTCATCGTTAACCAGATGTGAATATAAGCCGCATTCTCGACTTTTCGAAGGTGTTTGATCGAGTACCCTACAGGCGCCTTCTTGATAAGCTGGTGCCTCTGGGAATGAGGGTTGGACTTTTATTGGATAAAGGCGTTTTTGACCAACCGCAAGTTTTTCGTGAGGGAGGGTATTGCTTACTCCTCCGTGATGAGGATTGTAACATCTGGCGTCTCTCATGGATTGGTTCTGGGTCCAATTCTTTTTCTTTTCCAATCTGATTTACCTAGCTCCCCTTCTCAAGTTCTTCCTATCCTTCTTTGCTGATGACGCCAACTCTCTAACATTCCTCTTCTTCGTGCCCACACTCTTTGGGGGGACCTGGATATCCTTGCCAGATGGTGCCATGATTGGATGCTTCCTCTCAAAATCCAAAGGTAATACCGGTTGTAAGTTTTTAATAAAATGCATAAAACACACTGTATCTCAAAGACAGAGACACCTAGGACATATTTCACTGATTCAGACTACTCTAATTTCCTCAATTTGCACTAAAAGCATGTTCAGTTGTTCATGAAACTCCCTGTATAACTTCCACCATATTGAGCGTCTCCAGCTCCGTTTCAAGACCTTTGATACGTACGTATGCCATTTCGGCTACGAAACGTTATAGCCACCTTCCGGCGAATGATAGATCATTTCCACAGAGGATTGAACAATATTCTGGGGTACATAGACGAACCGTTGGAAATATCACATCAGCGCACTGTAACCATACCAAGGACCTGCTGAGTAAGAGCCAGTTTCCAACATCGACCCCACAAAAAATTTAAAAGCCCAGGGTAGATCTTCGTGAATCTTCCTCGAGTTGAGAGCAGAAGACGAGGGGGAAACTAACAACCCGAATATAATAGATCACTGACTCTTGCCTTATGTACAGGGTTTGGCGATAGTCTGGAATGAACTTCATATTATTTTGGACAATATATTAGAATCAAATTCTGAAACCCCTCAATTAATTTTTAATTCTTTCCATTTGTTGGCGTTAAAATTGAACATTACCCATTGGGTGCGAACCTAGCCAACTTTGTTCTTCGAATGTTAACATAATCTGTCATGTGTGGGCTAGTTGGAAAGTTAATGAAAACATGTAATCTTACCACACCCCTAGTTTTTTATTGGTTATGTAGTTGTAGGGAAAATGAATAAATAAATTCGATCGGTATTTTGAGTTCAATTTTGAATAATTATTTCTTTTACATCGATAAATAGAATAGTTCAAACAGACAAATTATATCTGGTAGGTATTGGTTTCTCAGAGTTGGGAATTATATCAATGTATTAATATGATAGAACTGCATCAAAAAGGAAATTCAATTCAAATAATAGTTTATTTATGAAGATTAAATGAGCAATCATGAGAATGAGAACTGCACCACATTTTCAAATTTTTTTTTTACACTTTGCGGTAATCTGGTCAATACAAAACTGCACATGCGTACAAAGGTCATGATTCTACTGTCTTCTACAGTCTGGTGCTAAATTTCAGATAGATCGAGTGATCGGTTTCGGAAATATTCATAAAAAATATTTTTACTAAAATCGGCCATAACTCCGAAACCCCTTGATGGTTAACGCCCATTAACGAACTTGTCCGAGATATTTACGCTCCAAAACCACCTTGAAATTTTCAATCCGCTAACTCCTTTCGTTCGAGAGTTATCGTGCCTACGGCCGGTCGGCCGGCCGGACAGAATCGATTTCGCACTCGGATTCTTGATCAGTGAGTCGAACCAAATCATTTGAGACCATTTTCAGCCAAAAATTCCAAAATTACAGACACTTGGGCAAATTGATAAGCAATCTGTTCCGAGGAACTAGAGCGCCAAAAAAACAAGTTTCGTATGACAATTGCCCTAAACAGGTTTAAAGTACCTACAAATAGTAGGTATTCCATAAAACATGTATAAAATAATAAATTACCTTGTAATCGATCAAAAATTTCCTGATCTACGTTCACAAAATTTTCTCTCTCGAACTTTGGAATTATTCTTTCAATTTACGTAATATTTTCAAACATTTTCGGGTGAGGTCCCCGTTGCATCGCTAAAATACGAGTATTTCAACCCCAATATTCTTGAAGTTACAATATTCCCTTCTGTCAAGTTGACAATTCATACATAGAATATACATAGAATAATTATATCAACCTGTGAAATACGATTTACATTGAAATTTTGAAAAATCATATCTCCGAAAGTATTAGCTTGTTAGAGTTAAAAATGATATGAATGGATTCTTATGATAAAACTGCTTATTAAAAAAAAATTAATTTTGAATTTGTTTTGTAAAAAAAAAATTTTTTTTTATTACTCCGAAACCTTCTGTCCGATTTTACCCAGTAACGAACTTAGCCGAGATATTCATCCCCCAAACCTACTCTGAAAATTTCAACTCTCTAGCCCATTCCGTTCGAGAGTTATCGTGCCTACGGCCGGACGGCCGGCCGGACAGAATGAATTTCGACCACGGATTCTTGATCAGTGAGTCGAACCAAATCGTTTAAGACCATTTTCATCGAAATATTCGAAAATTACAGACATTTGGGCAAATTGATAAGCACTCAGTTCCGAGGAACTAGAGCGCCAAAAATCAATCTTTAATGGCTTGAAACAAAAATTAATTCAGAATTGCACTAAGCATATCCTACCTCATAGCTATGTAGCGGTCTTCAAACATCTGAAGTTCCGAATAATCCTCGCTTGGAATGGCCAGACCTGATTTTGAAAGAGACCCTCGTGGCCTTACGAGCAACATTCTCCATTTTGAATTCAAATATTGAAGGTGTTTCTAAGATCAAGAGTGAATATCTATGAAAAGTAGCGGAGGCAATTCTTCTTTAAGAGATCCCATGTGCCTACAGAGAAATATTTGAAATATTTGAAGTCAGTACTTTTTGGCGTACGTGTTCACGTTGGCTAGTTTGAATTGAATGGTTTCAAGCTCAGAGTATAGAACGAGCCGGAGATCTACCCAAATGGTAGTGGACACCATTCACTGTCCAGTCATGAATGCGCTGTGTCTAAACTGGCATATGGATACAGTAACAAAGTTGACAAAGAACACAACTGACTCTCCTTAGTCACACAAGCTCCTAGCAGCTTCTGAGGGATCTCCATGGGGAAGACTTGGGAGGGTTAGTATAGTCATGTTTATAGCACGCGCGCCAAAGAAGATTGACCTCACGTCAATGCTCCTTAAGCCTTTTTTATTGTGAAGTCAATCTGCAATTGGCGCGTGGGCTATAAACATGCTTATGATTATACTAACCCTCCCATGTCTTCCCCTAGGAGATCTCTCAGAAGCTCCTAATAGCTTATGTGACTAAGGAGAGTCAGTTGTGTTCTTTGTCAACTTTGTTACTTTATCCTTATGCCAGCATAGTCACAGCACTGTTAATTTATGACCGGACAGTGAATGGTGTTCACTTGCCCCTGGGTAGATCTCCGGCTCGTTCTATCCGCTGAGCTTGAAACCCTTATTATTCAATTCAAATTAGCCAACGTGAACACGCGCGCCAAAGAGTACTGACTTCACGTCAGTGCTTCTTTATATTTTTAAGGTCCTTTAACAAATCTTGCTATCGATACACTCTTGCTATTAGTTTTAACATAGATCGAAATAAAGAAAAAATGCGGTTATGGGACTCCCGTTGGAACCGCAATTGCTTACTCCTATTCTTCAAACCCGAACCTAATTTAATGTAGATCTTCCAAATATAGTTATTTATAAATTGGCCCCAGAGCCACGATACAGACAACTCAACTCGAAAACTACGCTATTTCCTCGAAACTGATTTATCGGTGCTCAGAATTGTCATGAAATTTCTCTTAAAACTTCACAATATCGTTTCAGCAACAAACCCATGACCGCTAGACGCAAACAACTGCCAACATAAGCCATATAACCCAAAAAGAACCACTTCACCTCTGCGCATGCGCAATCTACTCGTGGCTGAAAGGCTGCTTCAATCCACGCATGCGTGGACGCTCCCAAGGGGATTCTATGGAGGAATAGCATCCTGCACCTCCAAACCTCAATTCTCTCAGACGAAACCTCTAGCAGTTGAATCACTTCTCATCTGCTCATGGGCATAACTTAAATGCCCGTAAGGGGTAACATGAATTTCAAAATAAGCCCCAGGGCCACGGTACGGACACACCAACTCGGAAAAAACTATTTCCCCCAAACCGACTTGTCCGTGCATATAATTGCCATCAATATTCTTTTAAAACCTCACAATACCGGCTCACCATCCGACCCATGACCGATAGTCCTAAACGTCCTAAATGTTTTAAGTAAAAAGGGCCATAACTCCGGAACCGCTTGGTGGATTTCTCCCGCGTTAACGAACTGGTCCGAGATATTAACGCTCCCAACCTACCCTGCAAATTTCAAACCTATAACTCATTCCGTTCGACAGATATCGTGCTAACGGCCGGCCGGACATAATCTTATTTGACCACGAATTATTGATCAGTGAGTCGAACCTAATCGTTTGAGAACATTTTCGAAAAAAAATCGAACAATACAGACATTGTAGCAAAATGATGGCACGTTGTTTCTTGCGGAACACGCGCGCAAAAAGGATTTTGATTGTCGATAACTCCAGCAAATCATCGTACGGGATCTTTAGTTGAATCATATTGAAAGCCATCACACTTCGGAAAAGAACTCTATTGTAGAACTTTGGATAAAAATTGTCTGAAGCCCATAACATTGTTTAGGACAAGCAAAATATGGAAACATTTTTCAGATTGTTTTATCACGATTACTCCGGAACCGTACAAGATGAACATTTTCATGGACAGATCTGAAAACTCGACTTGAAGCTACAGTTCGCCGCATTATTCTTCTTAATAATTCCATCACTAACTCACCAGTCTTTCGCCATGTCGATATTCCTTCTAGCATCGTTCGTGACCCTGTTGCCATAAAAGTCGTGTTTTTTCCGCCGAATGGAACATGCTTATTACTTCAAGTAACGTCATAACAGGAATGACGTCGTTCCAGTGGGAACACATGAGACATGTATATGAATAAATTCGCCCGCAACGTTTCCCAAGGGAGAAAAGGGATAGGACCACGCATTTTTGTAGAGCGGACATTTTTGAATGAGCTGACGTAGAAATGAATACTTTGTGTATTGTGCTCATCGTGGAAACAATTTTGAGGGAAGATACGGAACATGACCGTTGTAGAAAGAATCTAATAAATGCCTCATATATTACGGTTAGACATGTAATATTTTTGAAATACTAGCATTTTTGAAATGCAAAATTGTATCCAGATATTTTTGTTTGAAGCATTTTGTATTTAATTTGGAATATCTTTTAGGGCATATCTTCTATTATCAAAATGCAAACTTTTGGATAAATATAGTGTAGTTTAGACAATGGTTGTATTCAGCAGACGAAGCGCTCCGCCACTTTACGCTACCTAGCTCAAATCTAATGTGCTCCATAAATAGCCTCCGCTCCACAACGTGTTGAGTTCGTAAGTCATGTGCCACCGAAGGTTTGGGTAACAGTTGTGCAACTGTTTCGTCTGCTGAATGCGACCAATAGCTATGCGCTTGAGGTCATGTTATTCCTGATATCGCGCGATAATAATCTTTGAGTACAAATGCTCATACGTAAAAAAAGTTATATTTTACCGCGAGCGCCTTTCATTACCATATTAATTTATTTATATGTTGTTCCTCAGACATCAAAAAATATGAAAATAAATAACGTGATGTCCCCAGAACATACGCGCAAAAATTGTTTCAAGCCCTGTGGACAGGCCCTCCAGCGCTCTTGTTCAAACTTTGACAAATTATATCTCCGAAAGTATTGATTTCTCATAGTGTGGAATGATATCAATGGATTATAATGGTATATAAATATATTCTGTTGAACTTCGAGCATTACAATTTGTTTAAAAAAATTAGTTCAAGCCCTGTGGACAGGCGCTCCGGTGCTCTTGTTCAAACTTTGACAAATCATTTCTCCGAAAGTATTGATTTCCCAGACTTGGGAATGATATCAATGGATTCTAATGCTATATCAATATATTCTGTTGAACTTCGAGCATTACAATTTGTTTTTTATTTTCAACTAAGAATAAAGAATGCGTATGAAGAAAAGTGTAAGAATTGCATCATGAAGGAAATTCCATTCAAATAATAGTTTATTTATCAAAATTAAATGAGCAATATTCAATGCTTTAATGCTTCAAAAATTATCATTTAAAATAATAAGGAAAGTATCATCGAAATGTCTAAAGTAAGGCTGGAGACAATCAATGCAGATTGTCCATTTATTCCTTATATTTGAGTAGGCAGAAGCTGACGAACAAATTATTTTAATAGTTCATAATATATTAATAAAATACAATCCTCTTTTCATAATTTTATAGTTCCTACCATTAACACATTCATTCTGTATTATGAACCTTAATGCAAGAAAAGAATATTCGATACACAAATGTAGATCCATATTTCAGCATTTTTTTGCTAGCAACATTATGAAAATACTGTAAATAGGATCATGTCTCACTACTTAAGGAAGTAAAAGGTAATATTAACCTCAGTGGTCAACGAACAGTAATTTGTTTTGATGATTCCATTATGTTCTTCTTTCCTATTGCCTTCATAGACTACATCATCAGATTGAAGTCACGAAACCCTGTATGGTACATCTGTTTTCTTAATTTGAATAAAAGTGACAAGGAAGTTTGGCGGTCTGAATGGATTTCTTGCGATTTATTCAACAAAGATTTAATTTCTGATCCTTCAAATAGTCACGTTTGATCTTCCAAGGAATATATGGTATATTCTGAATCGTCTAACAACCGGCTATGGTGGTGGCAACAACATGCTTTTCAGATGGAACTCAGTTGAGAGCCCTAGTTGTGAATGCGGGGAAGCAGAGGAAACGATAGATCATTTAGTTAATAATTGTCGCATTTATAGATTCAAGGATGGATATAGGGCTATTCATAATGTTACTGAATCTTTTTTAGAATGGGTAGCGACTTTCCAATCTTTTAAATCAAATATAGAATATCTCATTTTTAATTTGTTCGTTTTCTCCTTTTGTCATTTTCTTTTCCAGATTGAGTTTCGGGTACCTTGGAGAAACTTCTCTGCTTGTTGAAGGAAGAATTGATAGTAAAGAAAATGTTTCCCATCAATATTTAATATTTCAGCATATTTTGTTAACAATTTCAATTTTCATAAATCACAACACTAACGCAACAATATGCAACCAGTCAATATTATTTCGGTTTCAAAACAGTCTTGTATATGTTCACAAATTCAAGAATCGGATGTTTGTTCCCAGCAGAAAATATTTTCAAACTACGAATTGAGGTATATAAGATGACAATTATGAACAGTGAACACAGACAGATAGAATTCACATTATGTGAATACATAGAACTATATTATTGAAATTTTGAAAAATCATGTCTGCGAAAGTATTAGCTTGTTAGAGTTGAATATGATATTAATGGATTCTTATGATGAAATTGCATCCTAAAATAAATTTGATTCAAAAGTTGTAATGTAAACAATTTTTTTTTTCCATACTCATCACACCGATTTTGTCCAATAACGAACTTGAACGAGATATTTATCCCTTAAACCTACTCTGAAAATTTCAACTGTCTAGCTCATTTCGTTCGAGAGTTATCGTGTCTACGGCCGAACAGAATCCATTCTGACCACGAAATCTTGATCAGTGAGTCGAACCAAATTGACCATTTTCATAAAAAAATTCGAAAATAACAGACATTTGGGCAAATTGATAAGAACTCTGTTCCGAGGAACAAGAGCGCCAAAAATATACTGCTAATGAAATGCTACCTTCACTTCGAAATTATTATAGTTTTAAATTATTATCTTGTATTTCACGAAAATATTAAGATGTAAAGTTAAAAATTGGTTCAAGGCTTGTGGACAGGAGCTTTTTGGCGCTCTTGTTCAAAGAGATAAATCATATCTCCGAAAGTATTGGTTTCTCAGTGTTGGGAATTTTGTCAATGGATTCCTATAATAGAAATGCATCATGAAAGAAATAAAATTTAAAACAAGTGTCGTTAAAAATAAAGGAAATTCAATTCAAATAATAGTTTATTTATAAAGATTAAATGAGCAATCTGCGAATGAGAACTGCACCATGGAAGAAATCAAATTAAAATAGCTGAAATGAATCTGACTCTCTGTATGTATGACATGTACGAGTATGAACACAGAGCATATAATAAAGCTTTGATAGAATAATTACAGTATTCTGTGAAAACATATATGTTTTCAGCTTTGATAGAATAATTACAGTATTCTGTGAAAACATATATGTTTTCACAGAATATTCTGTGAAAACATATATGTTTTCACAGAATACTGTAATTATTCTATCAAAGCTTTATTATATGCTCTGTGTTCATACTCGTACATGTCATACTTATCATACATATTTTGAAAATTTAAAAATTTGTTTTCTACAATAACTCTCGAACGGAATGAGCTAGATAGTTGAAATTTTCAGAGTAGCTTAGGGAGATGAATATCTCGGTTAAGTTCGTTATTGGGCAAAATAGGCCAGATGGTTTCGGAGAAACAAAAAAAAAATTTTTTTTGAGGAACAAATTGCAAATTCAATTTCTACTTAAGTTGCAGTTTCAACATAACAATCCATTGATATCATTTTTACTCCAACAAGCTAATACTTTCGGAGATATGATTTTTCGAAATTTCAATAATGAATCGTACTTCTATAGAATCGTACTTCTATAGAATCGTCGAGAGTTATTGTAGAAAACAAATTTTTAAATTTTCAAAATATTTTTTTTACACTTTGTGGTAACCTGGTCAATACAAAACTTCACATGCGTATAAAGGTCATGATTCTTCACTTTCATGCTGAATTTCAGATAGATTGAGTGATCCGTTTCGGAAATATTCATAAAAAATGTTATTACTAAAATCGGCCATAACTCAGAAACCGCTTAATGGATTTTGCCCATTAACGAACTTGTCCGAGATATTTACGCTCCAAAGCCACCTTGCAAATGTCAATCCTCTAACTCCTTTCGTTCGAGAGTTATCGTGCCTACGGCCGGCCGGACAGAATCGATTTCGACCTCGGGTTTTTGATCAGTGAGTCGAACCAAATCGTTTGAGACTATTTTCAGCCAAAAATTCGAAAATGACAGACATTTGGGCAAATTGATAAGCACTCTGTTCCGAGGAACTAGAGCGCCAAAAAACAATTAAAATTTTGAAAAAGGTCAAACTTCAAATAACTACAATTTCGAAACCGTTCTTCCGATTTTGCCCCGTTAAATGACTTAACGTGCACATTTTGGCCCTAACCTAACACTGTCAATTTCAAACCTCGTTCCGTTCCCGAGTAGTCGACAGTCGTGCTTACAGCTGGCCGCACATAAATAGATTTGACTCCGAATTATTAATCCTTAAGTGGTCCTATTAGTTGAGACCATATTAGGCCAAAAATTCCAAAATGTAAGACTATTCTTCGGATTTTACATGAGGCAGAAATTTCTCTGAGTGGTGAAAATATCTAGAGAAAGTTATTTCTTTGCAAACGAAACTATGTATGCTTGATATAGATATTAAGTTTTAGTACACCGAATCCAAGAAATCCTATCGAAATATTAAAAAAAAAAACTAAAATGAGCAATACCCATTTATTGATAGAATTTATCTTAAGAACATATCGATAAAAACAATTGGAGATGCATTGACGTAAGGGTCAGTCTACCTAGGCGAATTCAAAGTCAGAGTGGACCCCCATCCAGGTACTGAACTCGCCCAAGGCTGCTTGGCTGGATGTCTATGTTTCGGTACTAGAATAGTTATTGGAAAAATCGATGAATTCATTTACCTCTACCACCCCTCGATAAGTTGCTGCAAATATCCACATAATCAAGCCCATTATTTGTGTAGATACAAAATTTTAAGACGATCGATTGAGTGATTCAGGTATGACAAGGTGTCATAAAATCAAGCAAAGAAACATACGGATTCATTATTTCAGAAGAATAAGAAAATATATTACTTACGAATGTAAGTGTTTAGCAATTTTGGTTCATAATTTATAGAGCATTGTGGGATAGGAATAGTTCGCAAATAGCGAATTATTTTTCAATTAGCTACATAAGAGCAATTTCCTGTTTATTCAGGGAATCTGGCGAAGCGACAGATATTCCGGATATGAATCTTCACCATTTTAGTATGAAAACAGACAACACGTCCCTTGCATATATAGAGATTAGGTATAAAGTGCAAGGAAACGACGAAGCCAGCTCATAACTAAGTGCAAATGATGTCAGCGACGCAACATTAACCAGTTAATGCTTGTTAATAGCGCTACTTCCCACATAAATTTGGTATGAACACAGGTAGGTAGGTGCAGTTGCTGCGCATACTTTATGTCGAATTGCCACCAACTATTATCTACGGAATAAACTTGGAGGAGGTGGCTGGGGATTCCGTTCATTTTATAGACCATAAATAAGCCCTATTTCGTTGTACGGCAATCTTCGGGAGTGTTACGTGGTTACCGGGATTCGATATTGAAAATGCACTGATTGATTGAGTTTATGTTTACTGTGTTTCAATGTCGAGATTTGTTTTACAATTTTATCGGTATTCCTGGATGCAGTTTCTGTTTGTTTAAGATTTATTGTATTCGATTCAGTCAGAGGATACTACTATTTTGAGTATTCCTAGATAGTATTGTTGAAACTGTGAGCGGAAGATTCCACCCAGACAAAAAGCTAAAGAGGCTCGCAAATATATCTCCTATTCAAATACCTATAAGTTATTTGCTTGTAAAAAAGTTCCTTTCGAAGATTATCGAATGTTCCAAGTGCTATCGATAATAATAATACCGTCTTTATTTGCAATATACAAATATTGGGATGGAGTCTAGCCTAAGCTACCCCACTTAACCCCAGAAGAAAGCAAATACAAAATGAAAGAAAAAAAACAAGTTAAACGATGGAAGAATGAACGGAATTAACGAAACTATACCACTTATCGAGTAAATTAAATAGCAACCTCTCAAATTATAACTGGTTCATCAAGAATTTTTCTTTCAAAACCTCTTTCTGCAGAAGGAGTTGCTGGCACACGGAATCAACAACTAATTTGGCAAATTCACCCTATTGATGGTGAAAGAGCGCTGAAACATGGCTGAACCAAATCTAGGCATTGTAACCTTTGTTATATCTACCTCGTGAACCTCACGTCTGTAAACCAGCTTTCTCCTTGAAAAGGAATGAACACCTACTGCAGGGTCTTTATAAGCGATTGCAATATCGCAGTTGGCTTAGGATATTTATTTGCCATTCACTTCTCATTTCTTGTGGTGTGTTTATATCGTAGGATTTCTAAACTGAAGTCCAATATTGAATTATTGTCAGTTACTAAAATTCTTTGTAAAATTCTAAAAAATTTAGTTTACGAATTATTTAAATCTACAATGACTTATGATTCAGAACACATTAATCAATGGTGCATGGATTTACTCAGTAGAGGCTCGTAAAAATGAATATCTGGCGAAATATCCTGATGTTCAGATTCTAGAATCTTCTCTGAGAGCCCAAATCAGATGTGTTATAAACATATTAATGCAGACTGGAAACGTTAACAAGGGAAAATCGATAGGAAGACCTCAAGTTTCTCAAGAAGTTGTTGAAGATTTGAGAGCACGAGTTGAACAAAATCCTCAAATATCCCTGAATAAATTAGTTCTACAGTCTGTTGTCGCTTTGAGTACTTGCCACATAGTATTGCAAAATAAACTTAATTTGTACCCTTAGCAAAAAACGATGGCATAGCAACTCCTACCAATAGATATTCGTCGCCTAGAGTACTGCTATTGGTTTCTAAAAAATAATCTTAAGGTCGAGATTATTGGACTAGCATTTTTTGCACTCTTGTTCCTCGGAACAGTGCTTATTTAGCGATGAGGCTTGGTTTCACTTGTCAGGTTATGTTAGTTCTCGAAACTACAGATTTTGGACATCTGAGAATCCCCACAATTTTATTGAGACTCAATTACATTCGCAAAAAGTTGGCGTGTGGTTAGCAGTTTCCCGTCGTAGAATATATGGACCCGTTTTCTTTCATGATGGTGAGATGTACAAAAGAATAATGAAAAGAATACAAACAAATACAAAAGAATAATGAAAGAAGAGTAATCTCCGGTGACAGTCATTTTGGTACCTATCATTTATCGTTGCCAATGTAAACAAAGGAGAACCTGAGATTATGGGTTTATTATGAATTATGTGACTGGAATTGTAAATGTGAAGAGCATGCATATGAAGCTGCCGAATGAGAGAGTGTCAGAACCAACTACGATGTTACAATCATTTATAAAGACCCTGTAGTAGGTACCTACTCAAAATTCGAAGCACCATCATCGTCATTTGAAGCCGCTCGATAGCTTGAGTAACAGAAAATGGATGCAAGAGGGGGGAAACTGAGTGTCATCACAATAAAAATAAATTAAGATAAGCTTAACCACTCTATACATATTAGCAATATGAATGAGGAATAGCAGAGGGCCGAGAAGCTGTAGTCTCTAAGGTATCTGTAAGGTAAGACTTAAAAAATATCAAAGCAGTTTCATTAATACTATAATAAATTAATTTAGCGAAGCTCATGGTTCAGGGTATTGAACGCCTTTGCGATATCTCATAGGGTGAGATTTTAGGCATGTTCCCCATTCAAAGATAGCAAAATGCCTACCCATATCACTGTCTCATATCCTCAATAGAGTTATTGTTCTCAAACACAATCTCAATATGACACCTAATATCGAAATTCTTTAGCCATCACCTTTCAAGTCGAAAATAGTTGTTAGATAGGAGATATTGTGATAACGATGTGCTGGGAAACACTGATTTGAATTTCAACTCAATCAATTCTGCCAACAAAATGGAGTAGTTCTGAGCTGGTACACGTTTCTGCGTTACTCACTGTTTTTTGGCGCTCTTGTTCCTTGGAACAAAATGCTTATCAATTTGCCCAAATGTCTGTAATTTTCGAATTTTTGGCTGAAAATGGTCTTAAACGATTTGGTTCGACTCACTGATCAAGAATCCATGGTCAAAATCGTTTCTGTCCGTCCGTTCGGCCGTCCGTTAATATGATAACTCTCGAACAGAATGAGCTAGACAGTTGAAATTTTCAGGGGCAAAATCGACCTGAAGATTTCGGAGTAATTACATTACAACTTTTGAATTCAATTTTTTTTTTTGAGATGCAATTTTATCATAAGAATCCATTGATATAATTTCCAACTCTAACAAGCTACAATAATACATCGTAGTTCGATGTATTCACAGAATGCGAATTCTGTCTGTCTATGCTCACTGTTCATAAATGTCATCTTATCTAGCTATTAGAAACATGTCAATTAGTAGTTTGAAAATATTTTCTGCTGGAAAACAAGTATTGAATTCTTGAATTTGTGAATATATACAACACTGTTTTGAAACCGAAAATAATATTGACTGGTTGTATATTGAATAATTTACGTATAAATTCGGGATGATGTTTCAGATGATTTAGAATTGGATCATTTTAATGATGTAGTTGAAGATTGCTCATTTAATCTTGATAAATAAACTATTATTTGAATTGGTTCCTTTATGATGCAGTTCTATCATGAGAATCCATTGATACTATTCTCAACTCAGAAAACTGAGAAAACAATACTTTCGGAGAAATGATTCGTCAAAGTTTGAACAAGGGCGCCAAAGCTCCTTTCCACAGGGCTTGAACCAATTTTTGTTCGAACAAACAGACTAATTATGTTGTACAATATTCACATTTACTGTTTTTGGGTTTATTATTATCGAATATGCAACCAAAGAATAGAATAACAAAACAATTCTTGAAACCCCTGGTTATATCAAGTTTTATAGTTATATTTCAGAATGCTACAAAATTAAAAACTTGTACCCTCATTTAATGATCAATTAAAATCACTAAATTGTACAACGTACACTGCTGAAATGTTTCATATCAGAGATCAATTACTTAGAGTAAAACACAAATAAATGAGCATATTCCGAAAAATGTATTGCTTCCCTATAAATACGTAAATCCATTGAAAATTCAAAGAACTTCACTTTCCGAGTCAAATCTATAGATTTTGAATCCAGTTTAGTGAATCTGTCAAAGCAACATCGTCTTATGATATTCTTTAGTGGCCCAAAAATATATAAATCGTTGCTTCTGGAAATAACTCATTTACTGTCATGGTAAAAAAATCTTTGTAGCTGATTTTTTGGGTTACTCCTTTTATCGTTCCTTTTCACCAAAGACAAACATCCAGCGAGTTCTGGCGATAATTTTCTGAAATATTTAATTAGCTGGGTATGAAGTAGATCCCTACAGGCCAATGAAATTGCTTGAGATCTTTGTCGGCTCTCAAAATTCGAAAATTACAGACATTTGGACAGAATGATAGCACCCTGGTACCAGTGCGCAAAAACAGTCGTTCCTCCGTCCAAAACTTCCAGTGGTTACTGGATTTTCATAAAGATCCTCTTCCTGGTCATGCTGTTCATCAGCGTTGAGTTATGCATAGAACTGATGAGTCAAAACAAGCACGAAACCGGCCTGCCGCTTCTCAACTTTGACGGTGGCACACTCTGTGGTTTACTCTTGACATTGATTTCCGTTAGTCCGCTCATTTTAAATACTCAAAATCTTGGCTGCCGGATCCCTGACGTCATTAAGATAGAAATACGACTTCTCGCTACGATTGCAATTATTGTTCGGTAAATGTTGTACACATCCCATATCGAATATATTTAAGTGTCTTGCTCGTTTCTATAGAATTCCTTTGAAGTGTGCTCGAGCGCTGACGATAACGGCAAAAATGCAACGATATAAATAGAATAGCTTCTTGTAGCGTTTCAGCTGTACAATACGATAATTCCGCTGTATACCTATTACAGTATAGGTTTGGCGCCGTATCTTCGAAAGCGTTTTATTTTTCGCATGTATTTCGATTTATTTATAACATATGTGGCCTTACTTCCATAAAAAGGGCAATCTCAACAAGACGACTATCTCAACAAATTCAACCAAATATAGTCAATTCCAATTGCGATTTGCAAAATTGTTTATCTGTTCAACCAAATAAAAGTCAACTCCTTAAGTTTCCTTTATGCGTGCATGTTCTGGGAAAAAGCGTGCTATCATTTTTCCAAATTGCCTGCAATATGCTGCAATTTTTTGCCTAAAATGGTCTCAAAGGATTCGGTTTAACTCAGTGATAAAGATTCCGAGGGCAAATTTGATTCTGTCTGGCTGGCCTATGCCACGATATTAGGAGAACGGAAGGAGATAGGGACTTGAAATTTTCAGGGTAGTCTAAATGCGACGAATGAGTTCTTTAATGGGCATAATTGACATTGACCCAACGGTTTCCGAGTACTAATTTGTTTTCAACCAATACAGATTTGACCGAATTGAAACTGGGTAACTAGATGTAGAATACTGACATAAAGATGTATGTGAAATTTTGTGAGGATCATGTCGTTAGAAAATTTTTTGAAAATTATGAAAAAATATTATCTATCTCACGATAACTTGAGTACGGAAAGATATAGCGACTCGCAATTTTTAGGGTAGATTGCGCATCTGAATGTGAAAATTGAGTTCGTTAATAGGTGTTATCGGCCATACGGTTTTGGGGTTATAGGTACCTATCTGAAATTTTGTTGTTATTTCCTCAGTAACCGATACAATTCAAACATGGTAGTTAGATGTAGAATGCCGACACGAAAATTCTTGCGAGTCGGCATTTCGAGAGAATCCTATCTCTAGACAATTTAATAAAAATAATTGAATACCATTGAAAAAAAAATAATTATATCAGAAATTATTCTTCCTGAAAAATATTCATACTACAAGAGCTGTCAGTAGGTATCATTTACCCATCGAGGACGTATTTGCGCCCGAGCTTTAGCGAGGGCTGGCAACAAGTTCAAGATTAGTTAATATAATTACATTTCGTATAGTATATTACATTTTTTCCAATGTTTATTTCGAAATGCATGAATAAAACCGATTTGGTTTGACTTGCATACTAAATAAATTTGAAATCATCAAACTGACGCATAAAGCCAGTAACTCATAACTTCAAGCTCCAAGGAAGTTTTTGAATTATATACATCTCTAGCGATGTGAGTAATTCATATACATCTCATCGTCATTAGCAACCGATACAATCGCCGTAAATTTCACCTACATCTTTCAAATCGATGTCATAACGGACTAACTACTATGTGGGGAGTGAAGTGAATATATTTCTTCAACAATTTTATATATCAGAAACTGTCCGTCAAAAACCTCATAAATTCCGCACACCTTTCAGCCATCATTTAACAGTCGACTACTAAATTTCAACTCGATCGGCTTGGCATTAGGATTGAATAGACAGTGGAAGATGCCCGCAAAAGGTCCTGACTTCACGACAGTGCTTTTAAAGAATTTGAACATAACGAATTCTCCGAAGAATGGATATTTAACTTCATTCAGAATAATTGAGAAAAATTTGCTATAATTAAGAATAAAAAAGCACTGACGCTATTTGGCGCGGGTGTTCACGTTGTCTAATTTGAATTAAATTATGAGTGTTTCAAGCTCAGTGCTTTGTCTAACCTGCCATAAGGATAGAGTAACAAAGTTGACAAAGAACACTTTCCTTAGACGCACAAGCTCCTAGGACCTACTGAGGTATCTCCTTGGGGAAGACTTGGAAGGTTCTGTGTAGTCATAATCATGTTTATAGAACGCGCGCCAAAGCAGATTGACCCCACGTCAATGCTATTTCAGCCTTTTTCTTTCATTATGAATTCAATCTGCAATTGGCGTGCGTGCTATAAACATGATTATGACTATACTGAGCTTCCCGAGTCTTCACCAAGGAGATACCTCAGCGCTCTTAGGAGCTTGTGCGACTAAGGAAAGTCAGTTGTGTTCTTTTTCAACTTTGTTACTCTATCCTTATGACAGCTTAGACAGAGCACTCTTAATTTATGACCTGACAGTGAATGGTTGGGAACGCAATTGCTTACACCAATTCTCCAAATCCGAACGTGATTTAATATAGATCTTCCAAATATAGTTATTAATAAATTGGCCCCAGGGCTAGGATACAGACAACTCAGCTCAGGATTAACCCAATTTCCTCGAAACTGACTTGGTGCACAGAATTGCCATGAAATTTCTCTTAAATCCACACAATATCGGCTCAGCACCAAATCTATGAACACTGGACTCAAATCACTCCCAACATAAGCCATACAACCCAAAACGAGCCACTTCTCCTGTGCGCATGCGCTGTCTTGCCGCGGCTGACTGTCCTCTCAAAATTACACCTCACACAAAACTGCGATCTTCAACACCATTGGTTCAGGAGATATCGCAGCTTCAATCCGCGCATGCGCGGACACTCCCAAGGGTATTCTATAAAGCAATATCATCCTGCACTTCCAAACCCCAATCCTCTCAGACGAAAACTCCGGCAGTTAAATCTCTCCTCGTTTGCTCATGCGCATAACGCAAATGCCCAAACAGACTTGTCCGTGCAAAGAATTGCCACGAGTATTCTTTTTGAACCTCACAATATCGGCTAAGCACCGACCAATGACCGATAGTACTCAACCACTCCAAACATAACCCATAGACAGTCACTTCTCCTCTTCGTATGCACAATCCAATCGCAGCTGAAAGTCCTCTAAAAATCGCTCACCTCACAAAAAACTCCGATTCTACGACACTAGTGGTTCAGGAGGTATCGCATCTTGAATCCACGCAAGCGCAGACCCGCACCAGGGGATTCTAAGGAGGAATAGCATCCTCCACCCCAAAACTCCAATCCTCTCAGAAGAAAACTGAAGCAGTTAAATTATTTCTCATCTGCTTATGCGAATAACAAAAAATGCCCAAAAGAGGCAGTTACACTCCCAGTCGTTCACCGTTCAGACAAATTTTGAAAACCAATTTAAAATTCCAGACATCGTTCTGCATTAATTCAATTGCCACGCTATTTACTGGTCCTTATTTTAATCCTTCGTACATATCGCATTGATTCAGCTAAACGCGCAAAAAACAAGTCGGAATTATGTTCACCAGATGTCATATCCCTACATGTATTCCACGTAGGAATTCGAACTGAAATAATTTGTCCAGTTTGGAAGTTCAAATTTGTTATTTTTTTTACGCTCCTAGTGGTCGTTCTCAGTGAAATTTTGCACACCCCAAGAGGTCATAATTGGTCACCTAAGTGCTGAAAACTGAACTCAATCCGATAATTGGTTTCGGAATTTCAAGCAAACTATTCCGCTAATAGTTGAAGATTTTTTAAATGTTTTCTACTCATGCTATCTCCTCAAAATTTTGTCGGTACTTTTCATCAAACTACCGAGCTTCAATTCAATCGGATTAGTATTTTTTGAGTTATAGTGAAAACAAAATTTCAATTTCGTTTTCAAATATTTAATTCTTGTTTTCTAGCTTATAGCCATCCGATCAACACAAAACTTCGCAGGCCTATAGAGGTCATGATTCTACAATTTGGTGCTGAATTTCAGATATATCGAGTAATTGGCTCCGGAAATAATCTTGAAAAACATTTTAACTAAAAAAGGCCATAACTCCGAAACGGCTTGGTGGATTTTGCCCATTAATTTTAATTATAAATTGTCCGTGATATTTACGTTGCAAAACTACCCTGCAAATTTCAACGCTCTAATTCTTTCCGTTCGAGAGTTATCGTGCTAACGGCCGGCTGGACTGGACGGATATAATTGAATTTGACCCCGGATTATTCATCAGTGAGTGGAACTGAATCGTTTGAGACCATTTTCGGAAAAAAATCGAGTAATGCAAACATTGTGACCTATGATTTTGAATTTGCGCCAATGATAGCAGGCTGTTCCTTGTGGAACACACGCGCAAAAAGGTCAAAAAAATATTGTAAAATACTAAAAGAAATCTACAATTTTCTTATTGTTGAGTAATTGCCAATTCAGGTAAATACGATCAACACTTTCAAATATAAATGGCTTAGCTTGAGCTAGAGGAGCCCTGTATCGGTGCTTGACAGGTGCCATTTGATCTATGGTGAAACCACGGTTGAAAATTTGGACTCTGGTGGACCACGAAGACTGGCATAGCAATGGATACGCCCCTATAACATATTACATCTAATTTTCTTTGCCATTTATATATGAATCCTACAGAGTAGGGGCCCCAAATTTGTCTTACGCTAGGTGCAAGTTAGGTTGATCCTCGACTGCGCGCAGTAAATACATAAGACACAACTAGTTCCGGGATTCAGGAAATTCTTATTTTACACGTTGTTTCTCAAAATGATGTCAGAAATGTATGTATTTGATGCAAAGTTGTTTGGGGAAGCTTTGTCTCCTGATTCTCGGACAAGATTGCAAGAAGTTACTCCGTGTGAATAGGAGCCTTACAGTTCACAAAACTTAACAACGCGTGTGCGAAATTCGCGGTCGCCACCCTGCCAATTTGACCTCGAATGTCTTTGTCCTTAAAATGAAAAATTTGCTGAATAGATGTTAAAAAATTCACCTCCACTGCGCCTTATTTCATTCTTGATTTAATTCTTTCGGATTACAAACATTTACCGAACTAATGCAAACAAGATTGAATCTTTCATAATCCGGTTTGATCTCTTCCATTTTCATCGTCCACTTCCGCCGTTCGCCATTAAACGAATGAATTGATTCAGCACGTGCTTACATAGCGTGTCAGGAAATGAACGAATAAACTCAATAAATATAATGACAATGATTAGGACTCGCGTTCAATTAGAGCCGAATTGTTTGACGTAACCATGATATATTGATTTGAGGATACAGACTAGCCACCGTTTGATCTGCTGATTTCGTTGATTGAAGAAGGGCATCAAAGTTGAATATCATTTACCGCTCAAACGGATTTAATCGAAAACGGTTATTTTCGGGTATTGATATTCCGCCCTGCTGTGGAGGTTGATTGGTTGCTTCTCAAATAAGCGCTCGACGACCGGAATATAATTTTGTTTATATCGTTATACGGATGATGTTTTTTATCGGTTATGTTTAATATCCAATTTTAATGATAAATGTGATATATTATTAACGAGATAATTTTTGGGTAATTTAATTCGAGATATGGAGAGTGAAAATCATTTTCTCTTTCATGTTGATTTGTATCAGAGCTTATTTATGTTTCCCAACTGAGGTTTTGAATAAATCTTAATACATTTCATTATATAAGTGGAAGTAGCGACTACTTTGTAAGTTGAATTTTAAAAGTTATTTCGGGAAAATTAGTCTCAACAATCGGCTATTAATCTCTTTATTGTATCATAATCAAGCTTTGGAAAACATCGTATCCTTCCTCAGGGTGCTAAAAAATACATGGTAATAAAGTATACTAACAAGAAAATGGCAAAGCAAAACTGTGAAAATTTGATACTTACAACAATGTGAGAAAAACTTCCTCAAAATTATAAAAAATTACAACAGGATACAGCCTAAAGACCAACATTATCATCAATTCAAATTGCAACATTAACAATGAAATTCCTGAAGAAAATTTTGTTTTAAAACTTTTAGATGTATAAAATGGACATTACACTTTATAAATCAAAACGTGGAGTAATGTTAACGGAAACAACCATCAACGGAAATGTATAAAAGATTCTGGAAGGGTTAAGTTGACACTTGAAATGATTAATATTATGTCGAAAATATTGATTTAAAACAGAGATCTTCAATCAATACCATGGTTGGTAGGAGGAACCTGAAACTTTTTCTTAGGACTGTCATTAGCTAATTTAATAAGATTACAATAGATGGCGCTGATGCCTCTAAAATCTGTGTTATTATTTAAATTATTCTCATTACTAAGAATTTCAACAGTCTCTAGAAAAGACCTTTTATATTTGTCATTCTGAGCTCTGACAACTTTATCATCACTAAAATTCATAGTATGATTGGTATCATTGGTTTTTGATACCAATCATAGTATGATTAGTATCATTGGTTTTTGATACCAATCATACTATGATATTATGATACAATAAAGAGATTAATAGCCGATTGTTGAGACTAATTTTCCCGAAATAAATATGGTACGCTGATGAATGCCACTTTCTTCTTTTCCGGCGACGACGTGGCTTAGTTGAGATCACTAGGGAATATTTGTTGTTCTTTAATCCGGGAATATTTCGCCGTGTGTCATTAGTGATATGTAGTTGATTGGCTATTGGTGAAGCTGGATAAAACAATTATGTATTCATCATAAATTTCTGAAACTTCTAAACACAAATTTCAAGTATAAGTATCACATAGTTGACATTAATTCATTACTTGCTATCGAATGAAATACCTCGTAATTGGGGAGTGTTGCGTATTTCTAGATTTTTTTTATTCATTACTTTCAATATTCACGAAACATTTGCTACACAGTTTTTGATACATGTGCAAACTTCTGAATTTTAAGTGTTTAAAAGAATACATTTCATTTTTAAGGAAGCCATACAAGAGTTTTTGGAAGAAAAAAAGTATTTAATTTTTGTTTAATGATATAATGCTCACGACATTTCGCAAAAATGAGCACGTAAGTATTCTACAAGTAATTACCAAGTTTCAATTGGATTGAATTTGCATATTTTGAATGATTTAGAAATCAACAAAATTGAAGATGGGTATAACTCCGAAACCGTTTGGCCGATTATGCCATTAATGAAATAAACTGTCCCATTCGGATGCATAACCTACTCTGAAAATTTCAAGTGGCTATCTCTTTCCGTTTAAAAATTATCGTGATAACAGTCACCCATCCAGCTACTGAACTCACCCAAGTCTGCTGGGCTTCCAATATTCTCTTCAATATCTCCTACAACATAGACCCAATCGTGGTCAAATTTGACTGTGAAGTTAGTTTTTGAACGCAGCGATATAGGACGGATAGGTTCTGAGAATTGTTCCTATGATTCTTCAAATTTACTCACAAGTCGCTATCACTTTCCGTTCGAAAGTTATCGTGGTAATGGTCACCCATCCATTGACCTAAATTCAGCAGATATACATTTCGTCAAAGTTATTATTATTTTTATCTTTCCTCAAATCAACTCCAATACACCAATATTCCAGTTTTGTTTTTAGTGGAGATATTCTGAACTCAATATTATTAACTTACCATTACCATTCCCAACATCATATGGATTGACCATCGGCATGAAAATATCAACCAACTAAAAGTATGATATTATATTATCATTCTCATATTTATACGATTGCTGAAATGAATGATATGAATGGATTCTTATAATAAAACTGCTTATTGAAAAAAATTTAATTTGGAATTTGTTTTGTAAAAAAAAATTTTTTTTTTGTTACTCCTAAACCATCTGTTCGATTTTGCCCAGTAACGAACTTAGCCGAGATATTTATCCCCCAAACCTACTCTGAAAATTTCAACTCTCTAGCTCATTCCGTTCGAGAGTTATCGTGCCTACGGCCGGCCGGCCGGACGCACCGGCCGCACAGAATGAATTTCGACCACGGATTCTTGATCAGTGAGTCGAACCAAATCGTTTGAGACCATTTTCATCGAAAAATTCGAAAATTACAGACATTTGGGTAAATTGATAAGCACTCAGTTCCGAGGAACTAGAGCGCCAAAAACGTCTGTATGATTGAACAGGAAGTCGACCTGGCAATCAAATAATCGCCAATATTACCACCCCACATATTTAGTGAGAATTGCTCTTGAAAATGGGTTTTTACAATTTCATGCGGATTCCCCGCAGCCCATATGTGTTCATTATACAAATTTATAATTGATATTCATGAGAAACAGACTTCATCAGTGAATAAGATTTGGTAATCATAATGAGGATTGTTCAATAGAATCCCGCAAGATCCGCCAAACAACTTGATGACTAGCATTTAAAAGAACACCAATTTTTCTTGTATTGGTTCCTGGATGTTCTTCTATTTCGTTCATAACTGCCTCTTCAAGCCAACTGCGTGAAAACTTGCATTATTATTTTTCGTAGAAATGGATGCAGCATCTGAAAGACGCGTGTGAATATGAGAGAACATTCGATGACCTGGTATCACTCTATTGGGATTGCGTCTGAGCTTCTCTTAAATTTCCATTCGCAAGACCATACATGAAATGCATAACAGTTATTTCGTGAAATTCGGCATATTTTCAATACATATACTAAAGTGAAGACTTGGACCATCGAAGTAGATCAAGGGAATCTTTTCGAGAAGGTCGTTGTAAAAGTGGTGTTTTTTTGGACGTTAGGAGGGGGATTGGGGGGAAATCTTGAGGGGGTTTAGCGAGAGAAAACACGGAAGTTTCGTAGAGTTTGGCGTTTTTGGATCGAAAAGATGGCGGTGTATTTTTAAAAAATTCACGAAAATGCGAAAAAATGCCAATTTTGGCAAATGGTGCAAAATGAAGGAAATGAGATCGAACGAACGGCGACGTTAGAAACGACGAGTCCGCGGGAAAGCGAAGAAGAGAGTCGAAATTACCGGATAGGCTATATCTGCTTTCGATCTTTTCTTTCGTTTTCCCGGAAGAACGATAAGAAAATGTGACTTTTTGTGAAAATCGAAAACATTCTGACGTTTCACGTATTTCTGTGCTGAATCTTAGCGCGGCTCCTGCAAGGTCGACTCTTTCGGTCCGAACGAGCGGCGCGAAATGTCAAATCGAATTTGAATTTCGAACGGAATTAGTCGAAAAACTCGAAATCGTCAAGAAAAATTGCGAGAAATATGAACGAGTCGCCAATTTCGAGCGATCGCTTGACAGAATTGACGATATTCTGGAAATCGAAGGAAGGAAATCATCCCAGTGCTATAAAATATTTATGTAGAGCATAATTCCTACTCCTATCTATAGCGAAAGTGGCCGGGTGGGACGCGTCCTAGGGTCAACGGTCTACATCGCGGGGCAGCCGGTTCGAATCTCGGAGAGGCCGGCAATCGTTGACGTTATAATTTTTTTCATTTTTATGGAATGAAACCTTCAGAGTGTGTTATTCCCGTGTAAACTCATCATGGGCTATCGATCTTTTCGTCAAATTACGAAATCTATATTGAATTTCCGTTTGTTTGAAAATTCTTCTTTTAATTTAATCGAAATATTCAAACTTTAAGCAGATAATTAACTGTCGAAATAGGGATTTGGATCTTTTCGTCAAGTTACGAAATCTATAAACAATGGTTCCATCACACGGATTTTTGTATGTATTTGAATAGGAACCTACGCCACCGCGTTCATTGCATTGTTTATTTTTGATCCAACTGTGAGTGTATGTATTTGAACAAGGACCTTACTTAACCAAAGACACAGCATTGAATATTTTTGATCCAATTGTGAATGTATGTATTTGAATATGAACCTACGCCACCGCGTTCAATGCATTGTTTATTTTTTATCCAACCGTGAATGTATGTATATTACGCAAACACAGACACAGGATTGATTATTTTTGATCCAAAAATGAACGTATAATTTTGAATGTTTTGCATTGAAATTACACAAAATATTCAACCATTTAAGTAGAAAATTAACGGTCGAAAATGAAAAACCATTGCTACACAGTGTCTTAAGTGAAATGTCACCGCAAGGGATTTATCGTGAAGAGAATTCTCATCATTGTAAAAACGTTACGAAAAGATAACCGCTGCTATACAGGATGTTTTTAAATAAATGTCAACTCCGAAACGGCTTTACCCATTTTAATGAAACTTTGTGTGCACCCGTTAGGTGTCGCTGAATTCGGTTTATAACAACTTTGTGTGTGTATCTGAGAGTAGGTTTCAATCCACAATATTCCCCGGTAGGTGGCACTATAAAGGAGCATACTCCAGTAAACGTATCTTGGGATTTGGATCTTTTCGTTAAGTTACGAAATCTATAATGAATATCCGTTCGATCGGACGGATTTTTGCATTAAAATTACTCAAAATATTCAAATATTAAGCAGAAAATTATCTATACAGGGTAATTCAAGTAAAATGTCACCCCTAGAGATGTATCGTAAAGAGAATTTCAACACTGTAAAACCGCTACGAAAAGATAACCGCTGCTATACGGGGTGTTTAAAAAAAAATGTTAACTCCGAAACGACTTGACCGATTTTGATGAAACTTTGTTTGTGTGTTTCGGTGTGTCCTTGCTTCACAATAGCATCCGGTAGGTGGCGCTGATAATGCTCTATAAGAACTCAGAAATGGCTCGACCGATTTTGATAGAACATTGTGTGCGTGTTTGAGTATGTCTCAGGGTTCAATAAGTAACCGGTAGGTGGCGCTGTATTCGGTTTATAGAAACTCAAGAACGGCTGAACTGATTTCGATGAAACTTTGTATGTGTATCTGAGTATGTGTCAGGTCCGCAATATACCCCGGTAGATGGCGCTGCTTTCGGTCTGTAGAAACTCAGAAATGCCTCGACCGATTTTGATGAAACATTGTGTACGTGTTTGAGTGGCTCTCAGTGTCACAATAGAAACCCGTTAGGTGGCGCTGCATTCGGTTTATAACAACTCAAGAATGACTGGACCGATTTCGATTAAACTTTGTGTGTATATCTGACTAAGTTCTAGATCCACAATATTCCCCGGTAGGTGGCACTATAATCGGTTTACAGGAAGTCAAAAATGGCTATACCGATTTTGATGAATCCTTGTGATTGTGTTTCGGAAGGCCTTAGGTTCACAATACGATTCGGTAGGAAGCGCTATATTCGGTTTTTAGCAACTCAAAAACTCCTGACATATTTCGATGGGACTTTCGTGTGTGAATGATTCTCAGAATCACAACAGGACCCGTTAGATGGCATTGAACTACGGGTTCAATTGATCTACCGATTCAATTTATCTGCCGAAAAATGTAGATCTACTGGAAAAATGCAGATCTACCGGAAAAATGTAGATCTACCGGAAAAATGTAGATCTACCGGAGAAATGTAGATCTACCAGAAAAATGTGGATCTATTGCTAGGTAGATCTGCTGGCTCATCTGAATCCCAAAATATGGACTGCTGGCTACTAGTTTATTCTACTAATGTAAAGATCTCGGGATCACAGAGAGAGGTCAAAAAAGTTTTTTCCTCGAGGAGGTCGATATTTTCGATTTTTTCGTCGGTTATTCGAGGGGCGGGGGGGATTCGAGGTGTAAACGGGAAAGAGAAAAGACGAAATTTTCTCCGGGTATCCGTCTTTGACGAGAAAAAACGTGGGGAGTATTTAAAAAAAAATCGTGAAATCGGTTGAAAACTCCGTTTTTCGCTAAAGGCGCAAATCGGAGGCGATAGAAATCTCGCGAGGAGGCGACGCTCGGAAATTTATTTCGTCGGGGGCCGGAAGACGAGATTCGTAGGTAGTTTGTAACGCAGCCCGATTTTCGATAAAACCTACTCTTTTTCCGGAAAAAGATCGCAAACTTTGACATATTTTGAAAACCTCGGTGAAATGTGACGTTTAGACCGGTTCGGCTTCGCTCGACCGACCTCGGGTCCTGCTATAGAAGATAAAACGTGGATGTTTTACTTCGATCACAGATGAAAGAAACTGTCAGTTTGAATTTATCGACGTTTTCTTTGCGAATGAGTTGGGATAAATGTTGTGAGGCTGTTTCCTCGTGGAGAAAACACGGATCGCACTAGGCGATTGCCAATCGGGTTATACAACACTCGGGCGCCAGTTACAATGGGTTTTACAAGGTTGTAACGCCTTGACGGTTCCTCACTTATGGCCGGGGTCGCCTTTACACAGTGAAGAAGGGTTCGGTTACAATCTAGGGTGGTAGCGATTGTGTGATTCAGCTTCTTTCACAGCAGGATTGTTCGGATGGGAAAGACAAAAGTCGTGGTGTATTAAAAGTATATTCGTGCACTCACACTTAATAAAACAAACGGTAAAATGTGAGGTTATGGTAGCAAGACGAGGTGAGCTGACGAAACGAGGCTGTTGAAAATGCTTGGAAGCGGGGAGGGTGAATAATGGCGGATGCGTCGGTGTACCAATTGGTAGGCCACGGTAGAGTGTCGTCCTAAATGGTGGATGCGCTTACGTATTCCTTCGTCGGTCTTGAAACGTAGGTCCGGTAGCGACTGTGGCTCGATCAATAGACGCACAGTGCTTGTCAGTAACCCCAAGCTGGGACGCCAACGGTTCCCGGTCGAGTGACCCTAAAAGGGACTATCAAGACCGGCAAGTAACCTTAGCAAAGCCGTTGACAGCGGGCAAACAAACTGGCAAGGAGCGCCCCCGTGAGAGCGTTGTGTCCTCCACCTCCGAGTGTTCACCACAATGCCACCGAGAATTGACAGGTATCGGCGCCGCAGTAGGATGACCCCTGACAGATGTAAACTAGTAAACCCTAAGCTGGGACGCCAACGGTTCCCGGTCGAGTGACCCTAAAAGGGACTATCAAGACCGGCAAGTAACCTTAGCAAATCCGTTAACAGCGGGCAAACAAACTGGCAAGGAGCGCCCCCGTGAGAGCGTTGTGTCCTCCACCTCCGAGTGTTCACCACAATGTCAACGAGAATTGACAGGTATCGGCGCCGCAGTAGGATAAACCTGGATGGAACTTGAATTAGGAAATCCCAAGCTGGGACGCCAATGGTTCCCGGTCGAGTGGCCCTAAAAGGGACTAGCAAGACCGGCAAGGAACCTTAGCAAATCCGTTGACAGCGGGCAAACAAACTGGCAAGGAGCGCCCCCGTGAGAGCGTTGTGACCTCCACCTCCGAGTGTTCACCGCAATGCCGACGAGACTTGACAGGTATCGGCGCCGCAGTAGGATAACCCCTGACGGATGTAAATTAGGCGGACGTGTATGCAATAGGACGACACCCTGACGGAAAAATAATCGGTAGCAACGGTATAAAAATGGGCCTTACCAATTCCGGACACTTTATTCTCACTGTATTTACGAGTCCTGTCTCACTTTTCTCACCCACTAAAATGGTCGAAATCTTACGGTGATACAATCGTTGAAGACTTAATTGCGCCGAATTAAGTTGAGAATCCGCAGAGAATCTTGATACACCGAATTAACTTAATAAGTGACAGAGAATGTTAATTGTCTGGTCGGGGTGCCTTTTATAATCTCGGTAACAGCTGAGCAACCACGTGGTCAAAAATCTCGCACTTACGGCGGTAGGGGTCCAAACTCGCCTTCTGATTGGTGGTACCTGACATCATGTCCTTCTGGAAGGAAATCGAAAGATTTCCTTATAAGGGCATTTCGTCAGATACCACGCGACTTTTTTCCACCTGTTTACGGGCGCAAAAACGATGCACGGACGGAAGATAAGATGTTCTTATCTTGACGGACAAAAACAAATGCGATTGTTTTTCCACGTAGGAGCTCGCTGAAAACAACGGACGAATTTAATTCGGATTCGACGTTTTTTAGATGGAATTAAATATGAAGGTAAATTATGAGATTTGTGAGTACAGGGCCCGCACGGAAATTAACGAACTTCGTTACACCCCCCTTTCTTCCTCAAAAAAAAAAACCGCAGGTATTTTTTCTCTCGCCTCTCACCTCGTCTTACCTAACATTCACCCAACCAGAAGACGCATGGGTGTAGCATTAAAGACATCGGCGTAGCCCTGAGTCTCGGTGTCGGCAGCAACTCGCATTGCACCCCCGTAGATCTTAACCGGCCTCCTTTCGGGATGGGGCCGCGTCTGTCGCATCGGCAGTCCCGGGATAAAATATCCAGACGTCCACAGCGGGAGCAGAAGAGTTTCTTCGGATTACGGCAATCTTTCCGGGCGTGGCCAGGTAGGCCGCACCTCCAGCAATCTCCCTTCTCGATCTTGATGTATCGGGTAGGTCTAGTGGATGTTCGGCTTTGGCTTGTGGCCCTAAGGGTTGCAACGGGATTCGGTTGGCGGCCCTCCATTCTTCTATCCTGAACGCCTCCGCTACCTCGCCCTCGGCGGTGGCGAGTGCGCTGCCTGGTGTGCTGGCTTTGCCTCGGTTGGTCGTCTTGCACACCCTTGCGGACGCGACCCGGGCGGATGTGGGGTTGTCTAGGTGCTAGCCTCCCTCGTCCTGCTAACACTGGTAGTCTCCCCATCGGCGGTTGTTCTACTTCTGGTGAAGAGACGGCACTGGTGTTCTCAAACTCTGGGTTGGGGCCTAGACTATAAAGGAGGCTCATTTCTGAAAGAATAGAATCGTTAGAATCATCCTGTTGGGTCTTACCTCTTCGACGCCCTCCAGTGGCTTGGAAGATCGCAAGGAAGGTGTTTCCCTTCCTCGAATTCGGTAACTGACCGATTAGATCGGTTCTGACGGTATTCCGGGTTTCGGTTTTCCCATACGGCTGCTTTTGACCAGCAGGTTCCCGGTGGCTGACCTTGTGGCGTTGGCACCACGAACAATTCCTCACGTACTGAGCCACTTCCCGGAACATTCCTGGCCAGTAGTAGGTCCCAGCCACGCGAGATATGGTTTTCGTGACGCCTAGATGGCCGGCGGTCGATGCGTCATGGTTTTCCTCCAATATGGAACGCCGGTTTTCGGTCGGGACACACAGTTTCCATGGATTACCCATTTCAGGCTCGGAGTAATCACTGTGGTCCCAAAAACGTCGGTACAGCTTTCCCCCTCGGATCTGGTAGTCAGGCTGTCCAATAGGGTTCTTAGCCACCTCCCGGAACTTTCGTGCGTACCAGGAGTACAACGGAGCATTTTCCATAAAACAGGACGGCGGTTCCTCTGGCAAGTGCGTTGCAATCCTCTCTTCGGTGATGATGTGTCCCAGATACTCCTGACCACCGTTCACCACGGAGTTTCCAGGAGATATCTGCGGGCAATTCGGCCTTGCTAACGGCTTATTATTCAGGTAGCTCTGAGCGGTCCGGAGATCAATGCGGAAATCGTGTTTTCCCAGCACGTCCATACCCAGTATAATGTCGATCGGCAAATGAGGCACCAGCAATAGCTGAACGGGGATCACCTCATTGCCCACCAACAAGGACGTACGGCATATTTCCTGGAGCGGTACACAGCTGCCATTGGCTACGGTGGCCACCATGTCGGACACCGGGCAGGTACGAATACCCAGACTCCGACATCTTCTGGCTGCTGCTGCGCTCAAGAAGGACCTGCTAGCTCCAGTATCCAGCAGGGCCTTAAACTCCAGACGGTCAATACGGACATTGATCATCGGTCGGTTCTCGGTTGATTGCACCTTCGGTTCATTCGTGGAAGCAAGAGGTAGAAGCTGTCGGTTCTTCCCTTCCCGACAGCTCCGCTCTAGTTTTCCGAACAGCTGCAATCTCTGGACAGAGTGCCCTGTTTTCCACACCTGGAGCAGAACATCACAGGACGGGCTCGGCATTCCCGTCTCATGTGTCCTGTTTTGCCACATCTCCAACACTGCGTCCAGTTGTCGTTGAACCTCACCCGCCGTACCCTCGTCGTTTCTTCGACTGGCCGTAGCCTCTCGGTGGGTGCTACCTTGGGCCTTTCGGGTTCCACCCGAACAGGGGGAGGCGGAGGTTCCTGGGTGCACGGTATCGGCGGCGGTTCCGGATGACGGGCTGAACTGATGGACAGGTTGCTCATGGTCCTTTGGGGTGTGTTCCTATACGTCAAGTGTGGCTCCACTATATAACTCGGACGTTCGGGGGGCGGCACGTAATGGTCCGCCTGCCATTGGACCAGCTCGAACACCTTCCCCTTGTTCAGCAGTTCCGGGTACGTCCTCGTTTCCTGGAACGCAAGGGCTTTCTGCAATGACGGGTTCAGCCTTCTCTTTATGATTGAAACTTGCTCCTCCTCGGACGGTCGTTTCTCGATTAATTTTAGGAACAAGTTCTGCATCCGGGTCACAAAGAGAACCAGCTTCTCTCCTGTCCCTTGCGTCCTCTTTCGTATTTCTTCGAGGAGATGCTCCTCGTAGTCCGGCGGAAGGAAGGCTTCGCGTAACTGCTCTTTGAAATCCTGCCAGTCCCTGAAGGTTCCACGGCGGGGGATGTACCAATCTCTGGCATCCTTCCGGAGCAGTTCGAAGATCGACTCGAATAACTGTTGGTGCGATATTCTGCGAGTCTCTGCCAACTGCTCCACTTCCTCCAGGAAGGAATTCACGCTGCTGGAACCATCGAAGTGCGTACTCCACTTGTGTACGGGGACTGGAGAGCAGTTCCACTGAGGACTGACTACGGTCGTTATGTTTGCGGTCGGTTTCCGGGACGGCATCTCCGGCTGGTGTACTTCACCTTCGGTCCAGTTGACTGTTTTGGCGGAATTTTCCCGGCCTCCATGACCAGCGGGGTCCTCCCAAGAATCGGGAATCCTTTCGGGGGCTGGAGCGACTTCTTTCCGGACCCTTCGCCCACGTGTGGGGCCAACTCCCGCGGTGTCGGGTTTTGTGTTGGGTCCCACCTCGCGATGCATCTCGGTTTCCTCCTCCAAGAATGGAAACGAGATCCGCCGGGTCGACTCTGCTACTGCCGGTCGGCCAAGGATTTTCGGTTCCGATGAACTGGTTCTACTCCTCTGAGTTCCGGCAGTTAGGATGGGGCTCGTAAAGTTCAGCCGACGCTGGACTGCGTCACAGGCTCGTTCACGCACCCTCCGCAGGAAGTCGGCAGGCCTACCCTGCCTTTGGTGGGTGCCATTCGAGAGAGGGGCTGAACGACCTAACGGTGCGGGTCCATTCCTAACAACCTCTGGGGGGCTGCGGTATTCATGGGGAACAGCGACGGGTGGATCCTCGAAGGAGATCAGTTCCGCTGCCTGTCCTGGTTGTGTCGTTTGGGGGCACCCACTGACACGGGAGATCCCAGGAGCCTCGACACCCTCCAACAGCGGTGTCTGTGTCGGGTGTCGCCCCTCCTCCGACATCTCGGTGTCCCTCAACATTTCCCAGGCATGGCTTAGAACGTCCCTAAGGTCGTTCACCCTGTGCTGGTCTTCCCTGGTTTCGGGTACAGTCAGATCCAACCGGTTGCGGACATGTGACAAACGACTGCCAATCCGGACTCCTTCATTGACAGCGTTCTCGTCGTCAAACTCCCTGATATCCTCGATCAGGTCACCAAGGATGCGGCTCACTGCGTTCATTTCCTCGGCTGGGTCCCTTTTTAAAGGCCGGTACGGGATTCCCTGGCTGAGTAATCTCCGCAGTTGTGCTCGATTCTCGTAAACAGTTCTGCCTGCTAGTGATCCACGGGCCTCCAGTTCCCAAACAAGCTCGTCAGCTCGTAAACGGTTCACTTCCATGTCAAAATCCGTCTAACTACCCCTAAAAAAACTCCTGATCCGTGATCCCAAAACTGCTGTTGTGAAAGAAACGGTCCCTGCTCGGGCGCCAATTTGTGAGGCTGTTTCCTCGTGGAGAAAACACGGATCGCACTAGGCGATTGCCAATCGGGTTATACAACACTCGGGCGCCAGTTACAATGGGTTTTACAAGGTTGTAACGCCTTGACGGTTCCTCACTTATGGCCGGGGTCGCCTTTACACAGTGAAGAAGGGTTCGGTTACAATCTAGGGTGGTAGCGATTGTGTGATTCAGCTTCTTTCACAGCAGGATTGTTCGGATGGGAAAGACAAAAGTCGTGGTGTATTAAAAGTATATTCGTGCACTCACACTTAATAAAACAAACGGTAAAATGTGAGGTTATGGTAGCAAGACGAGGTGAGCTGACGAAACGAGGCTGTTGAAAATGCTTGGAAGCGGGGAGGGTGAATAATGGCGGATGCGTCGGTGTACCAATTGGTAGGCCACGGTAGAGTGTCGTCCTAAATGGTGGATGCGCTTACGTATTCCTTCGTCGGTCTTGAAACGTAGGTCCGGTAGCGACTGTGGCTCGATCAATAGACGCACAGTGCTTGTCAGTAACCCCAAGCTGGGACGCCAACGGTTCCCGGTCGAGTGACCCTAAAAGGGACTATCAAGACCGGCAAGTAACCTTAGCAAAGCCGTTGACAGCGGGCAAACAAACTGGCAAGGAGCGCCCCCGTGAGAGCGTTGTGTCCTCCACCTCCGAGTGTTCACCACAATGCCACCGAGAATTGACAGGTATCGGCGCCGCAGTAGGATGACCCCTGACAGATGTAAACTAGTAAACCCTAAGCTGGGACGCCAACGGTTCCCGGTCGAGTGACCCTAAAAGGGACTATCAAGACCGGCAAGTAACCTTAGCAAATCCGTTAACAGCGGGCAAACAAACTGGCAAGGAGCGCCCCCGTGAGAGCGTTGTGTCCTCCACCTCCGAGTGTTCACCACAATGTCAACGAGAATTGACAGGTATCGGCGCCGCAGTAGGATAAACCTGGATGGAACTTGAATTAGGAAATCCCAAGCTGGGACGCCAATGGTTCCCGGTCGAGTGGCCCTAAAAGGGACTAGCAAGACCGGCAAGGAACCTTAGCAAATCCGTTGACAGCGGGCAAACAAACTGGCAAGGAGCGCCCCCGTGAGAGCGTTGTGACCTCCACCTCCGAGTGTTCACCGCAATGCCGACGAGACTTGACAGGTATCGGCGCCGCAGTAGGATAACCCCTGACGGATGTAAATTAGGCGGACGTGTATGCAATAGGACGACACCCTGACGGAAAAATAATCGGTAGCAACGGTATAAAAATGGGCCTTACCAATTCCGGACACTTTATTCTCACTGTATTTACGAGTCCTGTCTCACTTTTCTCACCCACTAAAATGGTCGAAATCTTACGGTGATACAATCGTTGAAGACTTAATTGCGCCGAATTAAGTTGAGAATCCGCAGAGAATCTTGATACACCGAATTAACTTAATAAGTGACAGAGAATGTTAATTGTCTGGTCGGGGTGCCTTTTATAATCTCGGTAACAGCTGAGCAACCACGTGGTCAAAAATCTCGCACTTACGGCGGTAGGGGTCCAAACTCGCCTTCTGATTGGTGGTACCTGACATCATGTCCTTCTGGAAGGAAATCGAAAGATTTCCTTATAAGGGCATTTCGTCAGATACCACGCGACTTTTTTCCACCTGTTTACGGGCGCAAAAACGATGCACGGACGGAAGATAAGATGTTCTTATCTTGACGGACAAAAACAAATGCGATTGTTTTTCCACGTAGGAGCTCGCTGAAAACAACGGACGAATTTAATTCGGATTCGACGTTTTTTAGATGGAATTAAATATGAAGGTAAATTATGAGATTTGTGAGTACAGGGCCCGCACGGAAATTAACGAACTTCGTTACAATGTCAAATAGAATTAGAATATCGAACGGAATTTGTCGAAAATCATGAATCGTGAAGATACATTGCTAGAAATAAGAAGAAATATGATAGAGTCGCCGATTTCGAGCGATCGCATGGCAGAATTTTTGATATTTGAGAAATAATGTATTCTATCAAATTCTAAGTTGAAATGACTGGTAGATACCTATCTTCGAGGAAAGATTTTTGATGAAACGGGACGGAGTTGGAGAACGTAAAATAAGGTAATTATCGATCTATACTTTCGACGATATTACCGATTTTCACTTGCAGGCATTTGATATTTAATTTAGTGAATTGTGAATTGATCAATGTGTTGATTAATTGTTCATACGAATATATATAAATATATATACGAATTCGAAATCCTATCGAATGTATTCTAAGGAAACATTTTTTAGTTGTTGACAGTTGGTTGTATGAAGTATGATGGGATATCGACTGAATTTAATCTTTCTGTCGAATTTTGGATTCTTTTACGAAACGTGAGTATTTTCGAATGTTATCGTTGTAGAAATCGTATCGTATTTCTGTACGAAATATTTTCGCGATTCCTCAACGTCATGGTTTTCAGTCCGAATGAGGGTCAAATTGTCAAATAGAGTTCGAGCTTCCAACGGAATCCTGCAATCGTAGGGAGAGTTCCATAATTCTCTGATAGGCAAATTGGCCCAGTTGCCACCTCAAGATAACAATTTAACATGAACAGTATTTTCAACATTGTAAAATTGTTGCGAAAGGATAACCGCTGTTATACAGGCTGTTTTCCGAAAGGGCTTCACAATAGCATCCGGTAGGTGAAATGGCTCGACCGATTTTGATGAAAGTTTGTGTGTGTATCTGAGTAGGTGTGTCAGGTCTGCTATATACCCCGGCAGGTGGCGCTGCAATCGGTCTATAGAAACTCAGAAATGGCTTGGCCGATTTTAATGAAACATTGTGTGCGTGTCTCAGGGTCACAATAGGTGACCGGTAGGTGGCGCTGTATTCGGTTTATAGAAACTCAAGAACGGCTGCACCGATTTCGATGAAACTTGGTGTGTATATGTGAGTATGTGTCAGGTTGCAGTAGGTCTATAGAAATTCAGATATGGCTTGAACGATTTCGAACTTTCAAGTTCAAAAAATGTAGATCTACCGGAAAAATGTAGATCTACCGGAAAAATATTGATCTACTGGAAAAATGTAGATCTACTGGCTAGGTAGATCTGCGGGCCAACTAGTCCCAATACTAAAATGAAGATGGGTTTCATAGAAAAGGAACAAAAAAACTTTTTCGAAAATGTTACTATAAACGTGACGTTTTTTTGGATGTTAGGAGGGGGGTTAGGGGAAAATTTCCAGGATATTTATCGAGGAAAAAGACGGAAGTTTCGTAGGGTTTTGCGTTTTCGGAGCGAAAAGAAGGGGGTGTATTTTTAAAAAAATCGCAAAAACGTCGATTTTGGCAAAAGGTGCAAAATTGTGTGGAGGCATCCGGAGAAACGGTGGCGTTCGGAACGAAGGTATTTGCGGGAACGCGAAGACGAGATTCGAAATTAGTCCGTAACACGGCTTTTTTTTCGATTCTATCTTTCGTTTTCCCGGAAGAACGATAGGAAAATGTGACTTTTTCGCGAAAATCGACAAAATTCTGACGTTTCACGTATTTCTGTGGCGAATTTCAACGCGGCTCCTTCAAGTTCGACGTTTTGGGACCGAACGAACCACGATAAATGTCAAATCGAATTTGAATTTCGAACGGAGTCACTCAGAAAATCTTGGAATCGAATAGAAAAACCGTGAGAAATATGAACGAGTAACCGATTTCGATCGATCGCTTGACAGGATTGACGATATTCTGAAAATCGAAAGACGGAAATCGTCCCAGTACTATAAAATGTTTATATGCCAGAAAATCGGAAACGATTCACGAAGCTGGCATGGCCGAGCGGTCTAAGGCGTTGGTAAATGGATTTATAGCTCCCGAGCCTCGCGGAGCGGCGGGATCGAGTCTCCGAGCGTCCGAAATAGCTTTCTCTTAGTATTCTTTCATTTTTACCCAAAGAGGAGCGTACTCCAGTAAACGTATCTTGGGATTTGGATCTTTTCGGTAAGATACGAAATCTATAATGAATATCCGTTCGATCGGACGGATTTTTGCATTAAAATTACTCACTATATTCAAACATTAAGCAGAAAATTAACTATACAGGGTGTTTCCAGTAAAATGTCACCCCTACAGATCTATCGTAAAGAGAATTCTCAAAACTGTAAAACCGTTACGAAATGATAACCGCTGCTATACGGGGTGTTTTCAATAAAATGTGAACTCCGAAACCGCTGTATTCGGTTTATAGAAACTCAAGAACGGCTGAACCGATTTCGATGAAACTTTGTGTGTGTATCTGAGTATGTGTCAGGTCCGCAATATACCCCGGTAGGTGGCGCTGCTATCGGTCTGTAGAAACTCAGAAATGCCTCGACTGATTTTGATGAAACATTGTGTACGTGTTTGAGTGGTTCTCAGTGTCACAATAGAAACCCGTTAGGTGGTGCTGCATTCGGTTTATAACAACTCAAGAACGACTGGACCGATTAGGATGAAACTTTGTGCGTGTATCTGACAAAGTTCCAGATCCACAATATTCCCTGGTTAGGTGACACTATAATCGGTTTACAGGAACTCATAAATGGCTATACCGTTTTTGATGAATCTTTGTGATTGTATTTCGGAACGCACAAAGGTTCATAATACGATTCTGTATGTAACGCTATATTCGGATTTTAGCAACTCAAAAACTCCTGACATATTTCGATGTTACTTTCGGGTGTGAATGATTATCAGAATCACAACAGGACCCGTTAGATGGCATTGAACTACCGGTTCAATTGATCTACCGATTCCATTTATCTACCGATTATATTGATCTACCAAAAAAATTTAGATCTACTGGAAAAATACAGATCTACCGGAAAAATGTAGATCTACCGGAAAAATGTAGATCTACCGAAAAAGTGTAGATCTACTGGAAAAATGTAGATCAACCGAAAAAATGTAGATCTACCGGAAAAATGCAGATCTACCAGAAAAATGTAGATCTACCGTAAAAATGTAGATCTCCCAGAAAAATGTGGATCTATTGCTAGGTGGATCTGCTGGCTCATCTGAATCCCAAAATATGGACTGCTGGCCACTAGTTTCAATACTAAAATGCAACCACCTTTTCAAAACGCAAAAGTTTTATTTCATGTGTCAAAACTAATAATTAATTTATTCACCACAGCTTACTACCTGAATTTTTATGACAATTTGGATTTTTCTGAATATTCCGAGAGAATCGTTCAAGATTTTTTTCTCGAAATCGGTAGCAGATACGACAAAACTACAAGAGACCATGAAGTTTAGTGTAACAACAACGCTACTTTTCACATTTTTTCAAATCAACAATGACTCAACAAAAAAAAGTTCTGAAGGACAACAGGGGACAGTGTCCCCTGTAGATTTGTTATCGAAATTGGCATGTCACATGGTGTAAACTCTAAATTGTAATATCCCCGCCAAATTTCAGTTGAATATCCTGTGAAGTGTAGATACTATGAGAAAAAAAACTTGAAATATATTCAAAATTTAACACGCTGTATCTCCAAAACGGAACGTTTGCGATTCCATGTCTGTAGGATTTTTGTTCTGAAATTTCTTAAGGAATCTCCCCTCTTCGTTTGTATATCCAATTCATGGAATTTTTCCAAAGGTTGTCACTATAGCATAAGCGACAACATCAACCATATCTTAAAATCACCTCTTTTTCCACCATTTTCCCTCGAGCCAAGTACAGTTCCAAAACTTCCGTTGGTAGACTGAATTCGCCCAACGATGCTCGGTTTCCGGTATTTCATCAATAACTCCTACAATATATGACCAGTGACATTGACCATTTTCAGAGAAGAATTTTTCAGATGTGCACATCTGAAAAACTAGTCTTTGAAAATGGTTTAAACCGTCGATATTTCAGAATTTATAGACGCCACATTAGCATTCATTAGTTTTATGCGCTATGCTCTATGGATAATAGTTCCAACGTCACTCCTGAAATTTCAAATATACAATAACAAAAGTTATAACCACGCTTGAAAAATCTTCATTATGCTACCTATGTTGTTAAAATACATACACATATCTTCCATACATAATAGAAGGTAAACTTTAATTATGTTATGGCTGACACTCATATTGGGTTCATATAGGAGGGGGTGCAACCAAATACTGAATTCAATTTGACCCATTTCAATTCAACCAAATCACTTAACACTTCAAAAGCCCAAAATTGCAACCAATTGTCTGAATTCATATTTATAATTCCCGCAATTACTTAAATGAATAAACATAATACCATATCTATATATATATATATATATAAATATATATATATATATATATATTCAGAGTCACTCAACAAATGATTTAAAATATATTAACAGTAATGGAACAGATAATTATGTTATAACCTTAACAATAATCTCTCGTTGATCTGGGTACAACCAAATTCTTAATTCAATTTCACCCATTTCAATTCAACCAAATCACTTAACACATCAAAATCCCAAAATTGCAACCAATTGTCTGAATTCATATTTATAATTCCCGCAATTACTTGAATGAATAAACATAATACCATATCTATTTATATATTCAGTGTCACTCAACAAAGGATTTAAAATATATTTATTAACACTAATGGAATAGATAATTCTGTTATAACCTTAACAATAATATCTTGTTGATCTACCGCGAGATCCATTAGTAAGGGATTAAATGATTTTCTACTTTATTTATTAGTTATGAGTAAAATCCCGAATTACTTGAATTTTTAGTTCTTGAATGGCATTTTTAATACACTCCTATGCAGTGACAGCAACCCCTCTATCAGTTTTAAATGAAGGTGCGTGTGAATGCTCATTTCAAATAGTTTTTAATATTCTATCTAGCAAATTAGGGCTTTCTGAATTCCTCTGAATCCAACATAGAGAAATATTACACTTCTTATGTTTCTGAGTGAACAATTGAACTTTAAACATTTTTAAATTGAATGTTTGAAATGGGTGCAAATTGTTGTTTGACAAAAATGGTGACATTTCTGTAATTAAAATTTTGGTTTGATTCCGAGGTGACTTTATTAATTCATTATCTTTTCTTCCGAATTCAGTTTTTTTTTTATTTATAATAAGCACTCTATAAACTTATATGAAGAAGATTGAGCTAGAGAAAATTCTAATCGTTAAATTAGATGATGTTATGAAAGGAAGTTATGATATGAAGTAGTTGCAGAATTGATTATTCTTGCAAAATATATCTTTTAAATCGGAAAATATTAACTCTATACAAATTCTGATGCCAAATATTATAGCAGTAGATTTATTTACTTCCCTGTGATATCATTTCAGGAATACCAAATCGTCAGAATTTTTTCGCACCAGTGATATGCCAAATTTTAATCTACTAAATTCTTGAAGAAACTAAATAAAAACTTAAGAATGTTACTTGAAGAGCATTTTAGGTTCCTTCATTTTTCAATGTATCTCTATACAGGTACTTCGATTACTAGGATTTTTCTTAGAATTATGTGTTTGTGTTCTCTCACATCATTCATTTCAGCCATTGGTAAAGATTGATGAAAAAAGCATTAATATTCACAGGTAAGATTTGCATTGCAAATTCGTTATTAAACATGGACGCAAATCCCCGTCGAAAAACCCGGCTGAATATAAATGACAAACGGTGTTCGATTTGTGCTGTTGCTAGACTTTAGTGCCCCACTGAAATAAATCAACTCCACTAATGAAATAAATCAAGGGTTTAACTCCCAATCAAAAAAGTGGTTTTCGTACTGCTATATACGGGCCGCAATATACTGCAGTTTGTGATTTAGTATTTGTGCCTCATTCCTGAAAATACACGTCTCGAACAATTTCAGTGAATTCGGGAACATATTGAAGTATGTAGGTGCGTGGAATTCATTCTTCGATGTACCCTTTTATCTTTGCACAGGGGGTTTCTAAATTAATGCAGAAGATTATAGGAGATGATATTTCGGCGTAATTTAATGGAGGACTTTCTTATAATTTTTTGATATAAGAACCTTTCCCCCCAAGTTACCGCCCTTTGAAATTGGGGGAAAAATTTTGTTTTTATGAAACAGTTGTGAAAAATGAAATTTGGCAGTCAGTTAACACTAATAAAATATCATTTTGTGATATTTTTTTCGTAATTTCATCATGAGGGGGTGGAAAAATAAACCCTTTTCAAATGTTTCATCAAATCTTGTTTATGCTTCACCATTTTTCTAATTAAAAAATAGATTTAAGAAGACACATTTTTTATACAACTTTATTTTATAATGACTTTTTCTCCTTAAATTGTTAATTTGACTACAAACAAAAATAAATATAACTCAGACTGTCTTCACATAAGCTCGCAGACCTTATAATTTGTGAAATAAATTAAGTCGGCTGCTAAAACATGTATTCATATTAATTAATATGAAGAGCATTGGTGTCAAGTAATGTAACAATGAGAAATATTTCTACTGTTCTATGATGTCCAGGGGGGTTTCCTTAATTTCATATGGTAATAACTTAGAGGAGTTTGAAAATTTGATTTAATTTTCGCCGAAGTTACACCTCCTTTAAGATTTTGCAACAAGTTAGAAACACCCTGTATATAGGTGAAATAATGTCGGGTTAGATCATGATCTTTTATCTCAAGAACGGATAGATTTTAAGATATTTGAAAATTTAGATTTGTCTCGCTTCAAATATCAGAATAACTATCAAAATATCGGAAAAATTAACGAAAACTAAATGTACGGAGGAAGTTAATTTTTTAAATAAATTTTGTATGAAGCACAACATTTATTGATTTTGGGCAGAAACGATGTTTGCCGGATCAGCTAGTTATACTATATAAAACTAAAGGCGGGTTCATACAGCAAATAAAAAAATCAAATTAAAATATAATAAGGAAGTTGAACATGCACATTTCCATGATAGTGTTTAGAGACGAAATAAGTTGAACTAATAAGTAAGAATAAGAACTAAAATTCGGCAACTGTCATCTTCATTTCATATTTTATTTTATTTCAGTTGTTAAATGATAACACGCCATGCACATATAGTGAAATTCACAGATCTTGCATAAAATTGTCAAAAAGCTGCGATTTTATTGGTTCATTTTTATTTCTTATACTTTTTCAATTTCCTTTAACAAATCTGGCTATTAGTTTTACCGTAGATCGAAATAAAAAAATGTGGTTATGAGACCCCCGTTAGGAAAACAATTTCTTACGCCAATTCTCCAAATCCGCACGTAATTTAATATAGATCTTTCAAATATAGTTATTTATAAATTGACCGCAGGGCCACGAGACGGACATTTCATCTCGGAAACAATGCAATTTCCTCGAAACTGACTTGTCCATGCAGGGAATTGCCATGAAATTTCTCTCAAAATCTCACAAAAGAGCCACGTCTACTCTGCGTATGCGAAATCTACTGATGGCTTCAAGCTCCCTGAAAATCACACACCTCAAACAAAATTCTGGTTCCTCAACACCTGTGGTTCAGAGAATATTGCAGCGTGCGTGGACCCTGAACAGGGGATTCTATGAGGGAATACCATCCTCCACCCCAAAACCCCAATTCTTTCAGACGAAAACTCCAGCAGTTAAATTACTTCTCATCTGCGCATGCGCATAACAAAAAATACCCGGAAGGTGCAGCATGAACCTCATAAAAATAGGTTTCGGAAATTCTAGCAAAATTTCCGCAAAATAGTAGTAATATTTTGATATATGATCCTCACGAAATTTTGCGAAAGTGTTAGCTTCGGTCTTTTGAATCTAACCAATTCAATCAGATCAGCATATTTGTTGAATTTTTTTTTGCTACACTATAGCCATCGGATCAATACCATACTTCGCATACGTGTAAAGGTCATGATTCTACAATTTAATGCTAAATTTCAGATTGATCAAGTGATCAGTTCCGGAAATATTGATAAAAAATGTTTTAACTAAAAATACCCATAACTCTGAAACCGCTTGGTGGATATCGCACGTTGACGAAGTTTTTCGAGATATTTACGCTCCAAAACTACCTTGCGAATTTCAATCCTTTAACTCCTTTCGTTCGAGAGTTGTCGTGCTGATGGCAGGCCGGACCGGCCGTGCAGAATTGAATATGACACCGGATTATTCATCAGTGAGTCGAACTCAATTGATTAAGACTATTTTCGGTAAAAACTTAGAAAAATACAGACATTGTGGCAAAATGACAGCACGGTGTTCCTCTTGGAACACTAAAAAAAAAGTCAAAAAATTCTATGAATTCATTGAAATCTTTTGTTAAATCAGTTATCATATTCCAAGATACATATTCTATTCTTTAGGTATTTCATTATTGCACTGAATCAAACAGCTATCATTATTAATTATCTCTTTCAATATTATATTGCCATTAATAGGAATTTTGCGAGAATTTCAGGCTTATACTATAAAATGCTTGATAATCATTATTTCTGGTTCAAAATTGATTCTAAAATATAGAAATATTGTACTGTAGAAATATTATGGATAGTCTACCCTCCCTATATGAGCAGTAATACCTGAAGACTATTCATTTGTATAGGATTAGAGTTCACACTACACAAGAATCAAATTTCAGTTTATTTATTCTTTTAATTAAATTAACATACCTACCCACATTTTGAAAAATATATGTAGATATACATGTGATGATTGTGAACGAATTGCAAATTAAAACGCTCAATGATATTTGTCATCTAAACTTGCCAAATTTGACTCCGGCGAGCAAAAGAAATTTTTAGCGACGTTCGCTAGGGACTTCACGGAAATTATGTGAAGACTTTGAGCATTATACTGATCGACTAGAAAAACTTGCTCCACTGTTAGTTATATTGGTTATAATTTTTTCTATACTTCTTAAACATATCTTATCATATAAATCTGAAATTTTGCAGTAAAATTAGGACCCCGGATTTTTCATTAGTGAGTTGATTCTAAACGTTCAGACCACTTTAGTCCAAAAATTCCAAAAAGAGAGACATTTTCAAACGAATATTCACTCTGTTCAGGGAAAAAGCGCGAGAATATAAAAAAATCATAATTTCCTAAGAACTATACAGTACAAGTTAGGAATATTGGCAAAATATCAATAAATTATAACACCGTTTGTATAAAAGAACAAGCGAAAACGGACCTATGTTTTTATGAACTTTTTAATTTAAAATCGTGCCTATACAGTTGGACATTATTTTAGAAGGCACTGTCAATATTGTAGGTACATTCTGAATTTGCTCAAGCAGTCGGTAATATTTTTGAATACTCTGGCTATAATTAGGTCAAAATCATAATCGCTCAGATGATTTGGTACTTTTGAATCGTATTCGCATCATCATTTGACCTGTGGGAATTGAGAAACCAATTTGCGAAACCTGTAGGGAAGATAACCGATAGAATAGTGAGGAAAAACTTCATTTCATTATATCCGCGTTGAAGCATTAAAATGTGAGCCGGCACCAGCAGACAAGAGTAGCGCCTCATGACAAGTTGCCTCTGCCACGCGGAGAATAAACTGCCTATTAAGCTTATTTCTCTGAGCGAAACCTATTTCTCCCTAAGAAGAAAGAACACGACAAGTTTCATGTCAGAGGGAAATAAAGCCTTTCAAAGAGCGCGATATACATTATTCCTTTTACCTCTTAAATGGCAAATAGTCAAACATTGTTAACAGAAGAATTTCTGAATAACTAAATAATTATAGAGATATATTTTTATAAACTTTTTTTGTGATAAGTGGAATGTTCGCAATGATGAGGGTTGCATCACTGAAAATTAGGTAACTTTCAGAAGGTCCAAGGATAAACTTGATATTATTCATCTGTAAATATCGTATAATATTGGCGCTCGTTCTACAGCCACTATTCCACTCGTTCGATATGAGATTCTCGTTTCGCCGTGACAAATCAAGTACCTACCGTGGGAAAATATGATGTCCTGTCGCGACAAAATTTTTGACTTTTCACTTATTGCATAGAAGTTGAATATTTGTCACACTAGCATTTATCTTTATTGCAGCGTCAGATATTCTATAGTCTTGCTTGCATTGTGTTTGATATTCTTCCATTTATGTTCTCGTGAAAAAGTCATGTCGAATATCACTTGAGGTAAAATTGTTTCTGTTAAAAATTCTCTCTTGTTATATTCAAGTTTGTTGCTTTTCGACCATTTCGCCCATGATATTCATCCAAAATTGTTTTATACAAATATCATTCGAGAAAAAAGCTCTCATATCACAATCGAAAAATTTGGCCGGAAAATTTTATCTCTAGTGGTATTAGGGTCAATGTGTATATGAGTACGCACTTAGTGGATAAAGTTCAATATCTGCGAGGTTTTTTATACAAAAGTCCTCTTTCATGCCATTTCGTCTTACTTGAATATTGTAGAACATGTTTACGTGGCATCACACATCCAAATAGCATATAAACAAAAGATATTCAACTTTTTCTGGACATCCACCAATGCGTACTCTTATGCCTTGGTGTATATAATAGTACGCACAGTTATGCTTAAGAGTACGCACACTATCAAAATACCATATTTCCCGAATTTAAAGACGAAAAACAATTTAAAACGAACTAAAATGACATTTTCATTCAATTACTCAATAAAGATACCTGGAAATCAAAAATAACATTCCCATATGAAGTATTCAAAACAGGTTACATGACACAACATGACCAAGGGAAATTTCTGAAAAAATATGAAGACAAAATCGATTACAATTTCACATTTGGGAACCCTTATAATATTATAGCGTATGTTTTCAAACAACACAATATTATTCTACAGACTCGGGACATGTAACTTCCACTATAACGTAAATTGTACAAGATTCATGCCACCACTTATAACATTGAGAACACATCATCCAGTCTTCCTCAGATTTTGAATAAAAATCATTGCACCTTGGGCAACTGACATCCGAATCTTCTGTTTCCCTGTTCTGCTTTTGATTATTTCAGGTGGCCCAGATGTGTATGAGTATGTTACTTCCCTTTTTGCTTCCTTTGTTGGTTTCTTTTCTTGCTTGGCTTTTTTTCTTGCGCGATACCTCAAGTGCGTACTCTTATACTACATATTTTGCGTACTCTTAGACACATACGTGAAATTCGATTTAATTGACTGTAATCCTGACGAAAACTAACTTTGCAACCATTTTCAGGTGGCTATCCATAAAAGTAGTCATGCCGAAATCAAAATTAAACATTCAAAAGCCTTAGCATTAGTTTTACCTGCACAAACACAAAAACTTCAAGCACAGAAAATTACAGTGTGCAGCAGCAAAAACATCTTACCTATCTTTGTTTCAAACGACGCTAATTCTTACAGATTTCACTCTTACGATATGGATTATGATCGACTTTGTAGAATAATAAACAGATGGTGGCCTAATGAAATATCAGTGTTGCGTACTCTTATACACATGAGTACTTTTATACACATTTACCCATTATAGGAATAAATTTCGAAAATACTGCAGCTGTTGATCATAATTCGGGGGCTATAGCTAAATTTTAGAGAATTGGGTCGCTAAGTTTAGTGAGGCGGTTACTTAATTAAATATCAGTGAAAGAGCATATTTTAATAAGAATCACTTCCAAGAACAACCAAGATTGCGAAGACCTTTCAGAAATGGTCTAGAGATTATCTCTATTGAAATTATCCATATGATCACACTGACACTCATAGGTCTTCCGAGGAGACCTCTCATAAGCTCTCAAGAGCTTGTATTTGTTAGTAGATAATCAGTTGGGTCTATGCGAGTTGCATCCTAAGGCCACTTCAGTCACATTACATATCAACGTATAATGGTCTGGTAGAATATACTTCGAAATATTATCGAAACGGCAGTGACAGCACGAGTAGAAACATTATTCGTAGCAACTCTCATTATTTGGAAACTAATTGGCTTCAAATACTGCGCTGCAGTCTGCAAAGCTATTCTGGCTGTACAGTGTACATAATGTATACTCCATTCACTTTTATGAAAGTCTCACGGTTGGCCATGAAATTTTGACACATTTCACTGTGTATATTTTGAAAATGTTAGGTTATGCTCATTTTCCTATCAGATACTACGCAACGCTGTCCTCTCTACAGTCGTATGTAATTCCGTATTTTTCACAATGTGAATTTTCTTGGTAAAAATAATGAATTTGCGAAGATATTATGTGAATTCAACAATTCCAAAGACCTGGCGACTGTTTTAGAAAATGTTTCATCTGTTGTTACAATTGAAATATTTCACGTATATAAACTGGTTGGAAGTTTCAGCTATTCTATTTTCTTGTACGGAAATCAAGGAGCAAGTGTTGAAATTTTAATGAGTAATAATTAATAGAGCAGTCCGTTACTTTGTGATAGTTCCTTTGAAAATGGTATAAAAGTACCTGAATAACCCGACAGGAAAACTTCTAAACGAACAGACGTACCTATGGAATTCCCCACTTTTCGAAATTCTCAAGAAATAAGCCTACAGAAGACATTTAAATACCTTGGTGCACAACTTGAAATACACCAGTTTCAAAATGTAGTAGTACTACGAAACCCGAATCACTGTTAAACCTCAATAAAATATAGTGATAGGATAGGAAACTACGTAATTTCATTCGAGAGTTCAATATGTCCTAAGACAGAATGAAGTTTTCCTATTGCAGATTTCAGTTCTGTACAACACTTCCTGATACTTTGTCTATGCTTCTTCAAAACTGCTTTCTGCATTTTCAATTTCAAAGCCAAGAGTTCTTCATTATTCGAAGATAATGATCTGTGATAATATCTTGTCTAAGATGGAACATTATGTTGATTGTTGAGAGTAGAAATTGGCAACGTCTCATAGAACTGTTTTGACATTGGCAATATTTCAGGAGTGACAACCTGCCTGAGTTTTAGTTACAAAAACGTGATAGACCTAAATCATGGCCAACCGGGAGACCTTATAAAAGTGAATGGAGTATAGTCAGAACTGTCCAGTATGCTTCGGATTTCTCTATTCATGCGGAGTAATTTTGTAACGACCTTCCAAAAGACATTCCAATCTTCTAAAGGCGGAAGGCTATCAGTCTATCGCCCCAGAAACTCAATAGTCGAACAGAATTATAGGTTGACTACTAATAACAGTGTTTTTCGTTCATGTTTGGGCGTGGATAAGCGTTAGCGGTCCCGGAATATGCTGGCAAATTACGATTGGTATCCAAGCATTACACAAACAGCGTGATATTACCATCAGTGAGAGTAGTTTATCCTGGCAATTTCACATTTTGACTTATAAGAAAATAGTTTGATATACTCGTATATAACTATTTAACTGTATATAATGTTCGATTTTATCAGAGGATAATTCCCAAGATCATAGGGCTCGAATTGTATGGGAGTAGGTCAACAACATCAATAGCATGAATGTTTTGAAATGGCCAGAGAAAAGTCCTGACCTGAACCCTCTAGAAAATGTAGGGACAAAAATAATAATAAAATGCAGAAGCTTTCTAAATTGCCTCGCAATAGCTCGTATATTACTACTATCTGAGACATTAATTTCGGTCTATGCCAAGAGAATTGAGAAGTATTATGACAGCGAGCGGTTCCGAAATAAAATAATAATCAATTTTTTTTGTTTTCTCGTTTTGTTGTAGCCTTGAAATTTCGATTAAAGCATTTTTTGCCATAGAGACTTGTCTCCACCTTATTTAAAAGGCCCATAATGTTTGCTGTTGGCCAGCGTTCCTTATCGCAATTACACAGACGTTTATTTTAATAGCCACTTCATGTCATACAATTTTTGCAGTTGAATGCTCCTACATTTTTCAATGATCTAGAATCTAGATCATGTTCTATCTATGTTTTCTCGATGTTTACCATCACCAAAATTACGAAAATTTCACTCCAATCATAACAAAAAATTGTGTCGAAATTACGAAGTCGAATATAATTACTTTGTTCAAAACTGAAGAGAGATTACGATTTAAAATAGAATTATGTACCTACATCCTAGTAAAAATATTCTACTTGCCATGTACATTACTCTAGAACTCTTGTCTTCTAATTTTTATACTACAGTTTTTTGCGTGCATGTTCTGGGATCATTGCATCATTTTGCCCAAATGTCTGCAATTTTAGAATTTTTAGCCGAAAATGGTCTCAAAGGATTGAGATCGACTCCCTGATGAAGAATTCGAGGTCAAATATCATTTCCATGATAACTTGAGGGGAAAGTGATAGGTAGCTCCTTGAAATTTTCAGGATAGATGGCGCGTCCCAATATGACCGACAAGTTCGTTAATCGGCGTAATCAGCCCAATGGTTTCCAAGTAATAAGTTTGTTTTCAACTAATACAAATCCGGTCGAATTGATACTTGGTGAGTAGTTGTAGAATATAAACCTAAGGACGTTTGTGGAATTTCGTGAGAATCGTATTACTAGAAAATTTCAAAAAATTATCAAAAAATATTATGTATCTCACGGTAGCTTGAGAACGGAAAGTGATAGCGACTTGCAATTTTCAGGGTAGGTTGCACATCTGACATTTAGATTCGTTAATTGGCATAATCGGCCAAATTGTTTTGGAGTTTACTCATCTGAAAATTCGTTGTCATTTCGTCTATAACTCAAAGTATGAAAATCTGATCCAATTAGAATTCGGTGATTACTTGTATTTGTAGAATGCCGACTAATTTTTGCGGAATTTCGTGAATATCGTATCCTGGATTTACTTGAGGCGTAAGATTGTTCGTATTTAAATTCCAATAGAATACATATTATGAGAATTAAAAATTCTTTGATCATAGATTATTCTATGCTGAAGTTTGTCAATAAAATGGTATGAAAAGTTTTCAAATATTAAGAAAGCCGAGAAAACGGTATATATCGATTCTAAATTCGTTGTAGTGTCCAATAGAGTTGAGTAGACAATAGAACATGCTCGCAAATGCTTCTGACTTCACGTCAGTGCTTGAACCATTTTTTTCTTAAAAAATTGGTTCGAGCACTGACGTGAAGTCAGAAGCTTTTGCGCGTATGTTCTATTGTCCATTCTCCTGTATTGGACACACTTAATTGAATTTACCATGGTGAATTCTATTGTCTGTTCCCCTGTAAGTGTGTCCAATACAGGAGAATGGACAATAGAACATACGCGCAAAAGCTTCTGACTTCACGTCAGTGCTTGAACCAATTTTTTTTTTCGTAATTTCTTAAAAAGTTTCTACTGGTACGGTCCTCAAAAAATTTTACACACATCTTCATGCCGATATTCTACAACTATACTCCATTCACTTTTATAAAGTGTCCCGGTTGGCCATGAAAATTTGATACATTTCACCATGAATATTTTGAAAATGTTAGGTTATAGTCATTTTCCTGTCAGACAACTGCGCAACGTTGTCCTCTCTACAAAGAAGTCGTAGTAACTACGTATTTTCACAATGTGAATTTACTTCGGAAAAATAGTGAATTTGAGAAGATATTATGTAAATTCAATAATTCCATAGTTCTGGCGACTGTAGAAGAAAATGTGTCCTCTGTTGTTACTGGAAATATTTCACGTATATAAACTGGTTGGAAGATTCAATTATGCTATTTTCTTATATGGAAATCAAGAATCAAGTATTGAAATTTTATTGAAAAATAATGGATAGAGTAGTCCGTCACTTCGTGATATTTAATTTGCAAAAAGAATAAAAGTACCTGAAAACTTCTTTACGAACAGACGTACCTATGGAGTTCCCCACTTTTCTCAAGAAGACATTTAAATACCTTGTTGCAATGTTGCTATTCATAATGTTTCTGAATCTTTTTTAGAATGGGTAGCGAGTTTCAAATATATTTAATGAAATATAGAATATTCCATTTTAATTTGTTCGTTTTCTCCCTTTGTTTTTTCCTTTTCCAGATTGGGTTTCGGACCTTGGAGAATCTTCTCTGCTTGTTGAAGGAAGAAGCGATAATGAAGAAAAAGATGCCCTTCAATATTTAATATTTCAGCATATTTTGTTAACAAAATCAATTTTCATAAATCACAACACTAACGGGGAGATAGGGTTTTTTTTGCTGAGGTTTTTTCCCTAAGCTCTAGTATCATATTATATCAAATAATATGGTACCCCGTTACACTAACCTCTGCTAACACTTCTTTCATACACATGCTTTATTGTTAGATACAAAACAAATTGTAATGCTCAAGTTCAAAAGAATATATATATATATATATATATATATATATATATATATACGTAGTACAAAAGCGAAGAGTTTTTATTATTCAAAGATAATGGTCTGTGATAATATCTTGTCTAAGATTGAAGATTATGTTATGATTATGTTGAGAGTAGACAATGGCAACGTCTTAGCGAATTGTTTTGACCTTGATGATATTTCAGCAGTGTCAACCTGCCTGTGTTTTAGTTACAAAAACGTGATAGACCTAAATCATGGCCAACCGGGAGACTTTATAAAAGTGAATGGAGTTTTTTGAGTTATCGAGGAATTAATATTCCAGATGGGTAAAACTCCGAACTCAATTCTCCCATTCGGATACGCAACCTACCCTGGAAATTGCAAGTCCCTATCTCCTTTCGTTCGAGAGTTGTCGAGGCAACGCTCACCCATCCAGCTACTGAACTCACACAAGGCTGCTCGGATCTCCAACAATATAGATCCGATCATGTTCAAACTTGGAACTTGGTAGTAGGGTTAGGTTCTGAAGGCTCTCGCAAAATTTCAGCGATATCGGACGAATAGTTTCTCATATATAGAATTTTTTTCGATCATTTTCTATGATTTTTTTTTAAATTTTCTAGTTATACGATCCTCTCAAAATTTTGCGAGAATTTTTGCGTTGCCATTGTACAACTAATAACCATGTTCGAATTGTAGCGGTTTTGTATTTTTCGAGTTATTGAGGAAATAACAACAACATTTCAGATAGGTATAACTCCAAAACCGTTTTGCCAATTTTGTCTATAAACAAATTCAATTGGCGCATTCAGATTCTCAACCTAAACTAAAAATTTCAAGTCGCTTTTTCTTTCCGTTCTCAGGTTATCGTGACGTAAATAATATTTTTTAGGAATTTTTTAGAAATTTTATAGCGATACGATGTTCACAAAATTTCACAAACGTCCTTAGGTTCATATTGTACAACTGTTAACCAAGTTTCAATTTGATCGGATCAGTATTGGTTTTAGACAAAATTATTACTCAGAAACCATTGGGCCGATTATGCCCATTAACTTGTCCGTCCTATTGGGATGCGCCACCTACCCTGAAAATTTCAAGTTGCTATCTCTTTCCGTTCTCAAGTTATCGTAGTGTGACGAACGAAGCAAGCGAAGTACGGTCCTGTAGCCCAACTCCGTTTCCCCGTCACGCCAATCATCATAAACGGACGCCGACAGAGAGAGAGGTTGAGTCATCCTTCTAGAAGCTCGAGAACGAATGGAAGATCCGGAGTACTCGAGAATTGGATCTTTCTGGATCTTAATCTTCCCGATATAAATATCGGGACCGGAATCCACAGGGGTTAGTTACTTTGACGAGTTAAACCGAATCGTTACGTTTGTGAAATATAATTGTGAATATAAATTTCCTGTAGATAAATTATTTAAGTGTTCTAAATAAATTAGACTTAGTAAATTTGTGGGTTTATTGTGAAAAACGCTACAGTAGCAACGGCAGACCGGACATAATCAAATTTTACCTCTTCATCAGTGAGTTGAACTTAGTCGTTTGAGACCATTCTCGGCAAAAAATTCGAAAATTACAGACATTTGGGCAAAATGATAACGCGATGTTCCCCAGAACATACATACGCGCAAAAAATCTCAGGAATCGCTTCTTCAAAGTATGTTCGAACGTTATTCTGGATTAAACGATTTGGCTCACTGATCAAGAATCCGTGGTCGAAATCGATTCTGTCCGGCCGGCCGTCCGTTAACACGATAACTCTCGAACAAAAGAGTTAGAGGATTAAAATTTGCAAGGTAGGTTTGGAGCGTAAATATCTCGGACGAGTTCGTTAACGGGCAAAGTTCATCTAACGGTTTCGGAGTTATGGCCGCTTTTACTAAATACGTTTTTATGAATATTTCCGAACCGATCACTCGATCTATCTGAAATTTAGCATCAAATTGTAGAATCATGACCTTTAGACGTATGTGAAGTTTTGTATTGATCGGGTTACCGTAAAGCCAAAGAAAAA